>JAUMJJ010000246.1:2500000-5000000 GCA_033556795.1 Tapera naevia
TGAAGATGTTAAACAGAACTGGATACAACACTGATCCCTGGGGGAAAGGTGACCGGCCGCCAGTTGGATGCAGCCCCGTTCACCAGCACTCTCTGGGCCTGGCCATCCAGCCAGTTCTTAACCCAGCTGAGAGTGCACCTGTCCAAGCCATGGGTTACCAGTTTGTCCAGGAGTATGCCATGGGAGAGAGTGTCAAAGGCTTTGCTGAAGTCCAGATAGACTACATCCACAGGCTTCCCTTCATCCACCAGGCAGGTTACCTGATCATAAAAGGAAATCAGGTTGGTCAGTCAGGACCTGCCCCTCACAAAGCCGTGCTGGCTGGGTCGGATCCCATGTCCATCCTGAAGGTGCTGTGTGATTGCACTCAGGATGATCTGTTCCATAACCTTGCCAGGCACTGAGGTCAGGCTGACAGGCCTATAATTGCCTGGGTCCTCCTTGCAGCCCTTTTTGTGGATTGGCGTGACATTTGCCAACTTCCAATCATCTGAGACCTCCTCAGAGAGCCAGGACTGTTGGACAATCTTACTCTTCCCTTCCAGGGACCTTTAAGACTTGACTAAATGAAGTGCTAGTTGTCTGCACAACAAATACTAGTCAAAATGGATTAATATACAAGGTGCTATGCTATTTCTCCATTAATGTCTGGATTTAGTCTTGCCTTTATTTTTATCACAGCAGGGTGCCAAATCAAAGTTAAACATCAGGATTTAAATTTGAAGTGTTTCATTGCAGATCATCTTACCAGACAAAAATAAGTAGGTGAGAAGTGAAGCTCATAGGAGATCATGTGGGGAGTTCTGAGTGGAACATGATTTGGAAAAGTAAACAATAGCAACAACAACAACAAAAAAACCCAGAAGGGTGAATATGGAGAGGTGGACAGAGAAAAGGAAAAGGAAGCAATATTTTGTAATTTTCAAGTGGCAAGAGTTAAAGCGTTCACCATAGTCATTAAGCATCCTCATGCTAGGACCCTAAATTTGTTCTTTCCAGCTCTACACTCCCAACACATAACCCTACCTCACAAAAGACCATGTTGCATTCAGTTATTTCCAATTTGCAGGCTTATACCAGCCCTTTTCTGCCTTCTTCCCTGCTCACAGGCCCCCAGTCTGCCAGCTTGCAGCCACCTCTAGAATCCCAAAGCCCTTTCCACATTGGCTTACCACACCGGCCTCAGCACTCAGAACATCCCACACCTGCTGATCTCTCATATACTCTGCATGTGTATTTAGAAGGTACTCTGTATTCCCTTACCTATCCAGGTCTTCTCTAACCTCAGCATATGGGCTAGATCAAAGATTGAAACAGCCTGCAACTGCTTTCTTTGTTTCTGCCGTATGAGATATTGCCCCTCAATCAAATTTATTTGTTTTAGAAACCTTAGACTAAGCAGAATTGCCTGAAACATCAAAACCAGTCCACCATAATAGCAAAAAGCCCTAAATAAATGGGCAGTCTGGTTACGTCCTCTGGCCATTACTATCTAGAGACCACAAAACACTTCTCAACTCCCTGTAACAGGTGTAGGGCTTTCTACACACTCCTCTCCCTTAACCAGAGCCTCTCTGTGCGATTTCATAATACTGCTGAGCCTATGGGAGGCAGGACAGAAATGAGAAACATATTATTGTTGATTGTTGTTCTGAACAGTTACTTATAAGTCTTGGAAATATCCACTTATATTTTTGGAAGCATGTGTGACGCTGTTGCCATAAAGCCAGCACTGAACTGAGGCACCACATTAGATTATTGGAGCCCAGGCCAAGTATACACCTTTAAAAATTTCATATCGATGGGCGTTTTGGATCACACAAAATACTTTTCTTTTCACAAAAACTCTTATAGTCCCATAATACCACCTCCACATTTACAGGTAATTCGCCAGAATTCATAAGGAGGAGCTCTTCACTGACCCTGCAGTGTGACTTTCTTTCCTTGCTGGAGTTTGCTATCTGCATACTGTAAGATCTCTGGGGGGACTTGATACCTAATATAGCCTTTTCTTTCTTCTCCCACTGCATGCAAGAAAAGTAGATGGGAGATTTCTGAAACAGAGTAATGCAGAAAATTTCCCACCACATCATTATAGCACAATAAATTAGGAGAATGAAGTGAAAGGCACGAGTGTCCTCCATACAATAAACTTTACCAGACACTTAGTTATATTCACATCCTCTTCTAGGTTCCCTCATTGCTGCTGTGCAAAAATCGGCAGCACACATAGCTTGTACGTGAATCTCACTCCAAGACAGCACTTGCAGTGAGTAGCTTAGATGGGAAAAGAGGACCAGATACTATGGTAGAGTTCATCCCCAAGTGCAGACATATATGGACTTTCCAGGTTCAAGTGAAGCTGGACAAGATGAGTGGAAGTGGAAGGATTAAAAAGGGGCAGTTGCAGAGTTACAAGAGGTGAGTAAGGGGAAAAAAAAGACAACTCATTTTTGTCAGTTTGCCCTGAAGTCCTTGAACTCCCTTGCTAAGAGGAATAGAGGCAGTAGTGTTCAAACTGAAAGAGGAATATGCAGCCAAGAAAGCTGGTCACCACAGTTCTACAAGATGGCCATGCTGTTATCTCCTGATCCTCTCATTCTTGTTTCATTTGTCCCACCTACATTGCTTCTAAAACTTTCTTCTGGCTCTTACATGTCACAATGTAAGCACGTCTTAATCATAAGCATTTTAAAATGAGATTCAGCTTGTCTCTCTTGGTATTGCCTCTCTCCCTCCTCCCTTTCATTTCGGAACTTTCTAACTTACAGTGAGCCATTTCAGTGTTAATTTAAATACTTGCATCCCAGCTTGAGTCTTATATCCCAATCTGACTAACAGTATGTCAGCTATCACTGCCCACAAGCTGCTTGTTGAGCACCTAGCTCCATGTTTCTATTATCAAATTCCATTGTGAAATACAAACAAACCCTGTATCTTGCAAATTCGACCTGCAGAATTTCCCCCAAACAGGCCCATTCTTATCTGCCCAGATACTTAAAATTACTGTCTGGGCTGCCATTGTACCACATCCATATCCCCTACCCTGGCTTAACAAAAGCAATCAGCATAATTAGACCTTTCTGTTGTGAAGATCTTTTTCATAGCCTGCTCTTTTGACCTTGCCACCTCTCGCCCTATGTCCCTCTGCTGGCTTCCTCTTCTGTGCTACATCAAACACATACATGGTGCTTCTTTTCCCTTTCCCTTTCCCTTTCCCTTTCCCTTTCCCTTTCCCTTTCCCTTTCCCTTTCCAGAACTGTTAGTCTATGCTTCTCCATCCTCTTGCCTAATACCAAGATATCAACTTGCACGCTTGGCCTACCCATGATGCCAGTCTTAATTGTCCATATATTAGACTTTCAAGTAAGCTCATGCTTCATGCTTTTTCTCCTGCTAACATCCCCTTCTTTTATATCTCAAACATCCCTTTGTTGTGACACTGGCAGGAATTTTAGGCAGCATATGGTCTGTTACCTTCTGTGGTCGATGGCCTTCTATGTGAACTGTTAAGCAGATTCTCTGTCTGGGTGTATCTTGTTATCTATTTGGGCTGCATATTTCCTCCAGTGGCATTCAGTGCAGTACTATTGGTAGAGAATAACGGTAACAGTAATTGTGATAAATAAGCAAATAAATAAATCAGAAACTGGCAATGTGTCGAACCACAGGATAGGGAAAAAAAAGTAACCTAAGTTTTGCACCTGAGCCTTTATGAGGAGGAGAATAGAAGACAAATGTAAAGGTGGCTCACAGAGATAAGTGGCATGAGAACTGAAGTTTTCGTAGCCTTTTGTACCCTGCCACTTCCCTAGATACGTTCAGACTTTTTGAGACCTTCAAACTCAAGGCTTCATAACCTCTGCAGAACAGAAGATGGTGCTGTCGTCACTGACATGTGCCTTCCAATTTTTTTTCAGTTGAAAAGAAAGGAAGTAATAGTGGAGAAAAAGAGAAGAGAGAAACGTAAAAATAAAAGTATGGGAAAAAAAACAACTGCAATTTCCCTGAGTTGTTACTGAAGAAATTCAGAAACTCAAAGGGAAGAATGATAAATGTACAGAAATCTGAAAGACAGCCCAGATCTGGAGTTTTCAAGAAATGTTAGTACAGAGGGAGGTGTAAAAGTAATTAGGAGAATCAGAGAGGCTGTACAGACCTCTCTACTGGATGTTCTCTTCCACATCTCCTTCAAGTTACTCTGACTTAGGCTCAGGAAGGTGCTGAATACTGTGAGTTCCCTGTTGATTCCATAAGGAGTGATGATTATTGATCATCAAAACCTGGGAAGATCAGGCTCAATGTGTCTCAAGCCAGGCATTTGAAAGCAGAGACATCAAAAAACCATGAGGATTTTCAGAAAATAGCTTTAAATAACCGAGTGAGGAAGGAGGAAGAACAGAATCACGAAGGCAATGAGAAGCTGGGACTGCAGAATAGCCCCTTTTGCACTGAATCACGGACTGCGTGCTTTCAGCATTATTTGGGCTGTGCTATAAGGCTTTTTTTTATCTGCACAGGAAAAAAGAGCACAGGAAAGAAACAGTAAGTTATCTTTAGGACAGTACTGATAGTATTGTGCTGTGAGGTTGCCCACATCTAAGTAAGAGATTCCAGCTTGAAATTCTCCTTTGAGAAAGACAGCTACATTCAACAGAAACACTCTGATATTCCTGTTTTTTTTTAAGGAAGTTTGCTTTAAAAATGAAGCCAGAATTCCAGTTGTGTCCAATTAAACAATCCTAACGCTGGGAAGTTGCAAATCTATACTGTGTGGTTTGTCACTGTGAGCTATAGAGGGGAAGTTAAGCTGGTAAATCTCTAGTTAGACTGCGTGCAGTAAAATGGTCAGGAAAAGATGAATTAGGAAAAAGAATTAGATATAATCCTTTGCCATCTGTCTTTATTTTGCTAACCTACTTGACAGGACACTACTGAAATCTGCAGTCATTTTTTATCTGCTTCACACAGCTAAAGAGAATTTGTTGTACAGATCGGTTTTAAAATGCTTCCCAGTAACAGTCAGCTTTACCATTTGTTGTCCCCATTTGTTTTCCTTTAAGAAAAAAATCTAAGACTTTCCATTCATTTTTGACCTCTCCCCCTTGCTAGGACTTAGAGCCAGGTGGTAAAGCTTTAATAGATTTTACCATTGGCTCTACAGAGAGGCAAAAGGGCTATTTAAATTTACATAATTCATGCTTCTCCAACTTCTGGCCTGAAAAGCATACATACGTCTGGAAGAAATGTGACAACTGAGAAAATGCCCACATGGTATCACAGTATCTTCATAACAGGCTTTGTCTATAGGTCTTCATCTAGCAAATCATGTAAACCCAAGTTTATCTCTAAGCAGATTGCCCAAGTATTTTGCTGCCTCTGGATTTTAGTGTAGAGGGGATTCCACTGATAATGAATAAGATAAGAGGATCTACTGTAGTGGGGAAAATACTCTGTTGCATGAAAATTTGGCAGCTGCAACCCTGCGAGCCTTTAGTATTTTTAAAGCCCTGGTGATATTACTGGGAATAATAATTACTACAGGAATGCATATGAAAAAAAAATCTCAAATATAACCAAAGTAAACCACAAGGACCAATCCAGTTCTCACTCACTTCCGTGGGAATATAGCGAAGTGCCACTTTATTTTGGAGAGTGAGAAAAGAAGGAAAGAAGAGAGGGCAGGAGGGGAGAGGAAGTTTTCACTTTCATTCCAACTCCTAGGTATTTTCTTTGCAAATGTGAAGGTTTGCAACTTGGTTTCTTTTTCAGAATGCAGGGCATGAAGAAATTTGTAGCTCCTCAGCTTCAGAAGAAAACCAGCACACGTGAGTAGATTTTCAGTGATGAGCTAAAGTTAATTTGTTGTCCCTTCTAGGAGCATGGAGGTAGCCTTCTAGGTACAGAGGAGTTGTCTTTGGTTTCCAGATCAGCGGAGGAACTGGTCAGGCACTGGTTGAGAGCAAGGTTATTTCCTCAGTGGGAAGTCTGGATGTGAAAGGCCCTGACCACTGCTGCCTTCCATCTCTCACAGTCTTTTACACCAACGTGAACCAAGGGAAATCAGTCTTAAAATATTCTCCTTCATCTTCCAAAGTTCTTCAGGTTATGCTGGCCTCACTAACCTCATAAGTAAAAAGCAGTATTCAGTTGTGTCAAGGTATAATTTTCACATTTTGACTTGTGCATTTGACTTCAAAGAACATGTTCCAAGTTTATTTTGAGTTTCCCATACTAAAAATAAAGACACAGAACACCTCATCGGTTTAGCTGAGAACAGCAGTTCTGAAAGAATTAGGCAAGAAGAAGCTCTAATGTTTTGACAACAGCTCCCAATGCTGTTGTCTTTAATGGGGATGGCTAATCTTCCCTGTTTTCTCACATTCCCAGTGACTCTCTCTAAGTGGAGGCTTGCCAATTATTCTGCAAAACTCCTGACTCACTTCTACATCATGTAGGGCTTTCTTAATTGATTGCAGGATATCTTCAAAGTCAGAGGAGGGGTTTTGTTTGATGCTGTAAAAGGTTTTCCAAGTGGTTACAATCTCTGCAGTTTTTGTAGTGTACTTTAAAGGTAGTGGGATCAAAAGAAAAAAACCCAGATCAGCCCATTTTTAGAAATATCTCACTTGTACGATTTCATTATGTAGAGAGTGGAGAGGGGAAGTGTTACATATATAGTTTTATTTTATTTATTTACATTGGCCTTGCAGGTCTACCCCAGGTTTTTTTTCCTGCTGTTCATACAGGAAAGATTTAAAAAAAGGCACTTATCATATTGTTAAAATGGATCTTTTTGCTTCACCCCTTAAATCTCAGTCTCATAAAAAATGATAATTGTAGACTTTTACACATTTATGAGTTTTCCATTAAAGTCTGTTCAAAGCATTTTATAGCCAATAACATATGAAGTCTCAAAGCACGCTGCTGAGGTATTTATTACCACATTTTTACACCCTGGAAAATGTACCACAATAATCACAACTTGAAGACCAAAATAACTAGTCATCAAGTTTTGTGCAATAGAAACATTTTAATGGGACCTAGCATTCAGAAATGGAATAATTTTCTGAAAGTAAGGCTCTCTTCTAGTAGCTGCCCAAAAATGGAGGCATCCAAAATAACTACGCATCTTTGAGAATTTTGACTTTAAGATGTTTTCTTCAACCGCCACCTCCTGTCACTGCATCTAATTAGTTCTCTTTTTTCATTCAGTGTTGCATAATTCTTGAAACTTCCTACTGTAGAGGCACGACACCATATTGTAAAAAAAATTGTTTTCTTCAAAAATATCTATGCCATTTTCCAGAAGCATTTGACCTTAGCCTAGACCCCTTCTGGTTTCCATTGAGATTACTGTATATTTGAATGCTGAGCAAAGCTTGTTTCTTTGGAGATCTTGCCATCTTTTTCATGGGAAACCAGTTTTATAATACGTGCTCCTGTTGAAGTTATTTGTTAGCCCACTCTGGAGATCTCTGACCATCTGTGCTTTAAAAAAGCTGGTGTTTACAGATCATGTTGCAGACTTTTCCTCATGACACATGGAAAACAAAAGCCAGAGAGAAAACTCTAAACTTTTGGTTAGGAAATTCTCAGATGAACTCTGTTGTAAGACTCAGATAAGATTCTGTTATGGACTTAGCATAATTACCAGGTCAAAATGCATATTCCTTCTTTACTTTTCTGATAAGAACCTCTCACATATCAGAAAGATCCTAAACATACATGTTGATACATAGTTTTGATGCTGAATGCATAAATGCTAACTAGTTACGTACTCTCTATAGTAAGGCACCCTAAAATGTGCTGATACTAAGAAAAACAAGTCTAAAAATAGCACCGAGGTGTGTGCATGTATGACTTTGTGTGTGGAAGGAGAATTCAGCATTTCTCATCTCTTGATATGTCTATGTAAATATATTTGTTTATATGATATAAATATTTTCCCCACCTAAACAGCATTGAGACAAATTTCTCCTGGAGTCTTAAGAAAAGAACCATTTATGTTGCCTCTAATTTGTGGATCACTGTTAATAAAATGTTGCAAGAGATACTTGTTTAGTCATGGCTTATGGTATGAAGTCCATACCAAAATCCTGTTCATGCCGCTATCATGTAATACAGAGTTAAGAAAGACTCAGTTAGAGACAGGAAAAAAACCTATTTTTTTTCACAAAAATGTTTTTTTCACTTCAGAAAGAAAAATAACCAAAAATGAAATTTTTTATACTCACAAAAACAAATTAAACCTTTCATTTTGAAAAAAAATACCCTCATACCTAGCAATAAATTTGGTTATATATGACATTTCAGTAAGAATTAGCAATAATTCTTCATTCAGGACTTCATAAGTGACAAAATGTACCTGAGACATGATGAAATAAAGGGAGGAGACTAAAATAAGTAATCATGTTCTTAAAAATTAACCTTAGACTATTAACTCCTGCAATAACAAAGGAAACCCAGCAGATGGTGGAAGGAGACCACAGTGCTCTTGTCATTTCGTTCCAGACATTAGCCCTTGCGGGAAGTAACTGTCTTATTATTATTCATAATGCACTAGAACTGTTTTAAACAACAAAAAAAAAAGGACTAGAATTGCTTCAACTATGCGTTTTGTCTCCTAAAATTTAAGTGAGATTGTGTAAGACTGATTTTGACTACCATGGCAAACGTATTCCTTTTAACTGTGGAGCTGAGATATCGTTTTAAATCCAATTGACATCAATGACAGTAAAAAATCATTTAACTAATAAAAATGCTGATGTGCTATTGGCTGATTTTATTTTGTGTCTAGTTGTTGTTGGGGAGGGAGTGTATTTTATTTGTCTTTCCTTTTGTTAGGTGGGAAGTGTTTTTGTCTTGCAAGCATTTTGGTTTATTGTTCAGCTGATAGCTGAAGATTATATCTGCATTACCCAAAGATGTAACATGAAAAAAAAAAAGACGTTGCACTTTTCAGACCATATTTGCTTTCTGAGTGACAAGACCCTGCAGAGTTTCCTGTCTGCAGCAGCTTCCTGTCATGAGCGTCAGCGAGGACCTGGAATCCAGCAATATGTCTGCTGCAATCCTAAGAAATGTACAATTGGAGGCTGACATCTTGTTGTATTGGTTCATTCTTAAAATATTCTTTCTCTCTCTAACTTCTATGTCTGTTTTATGCCATATCGAGACAGACATTAAACACCTGAGGGATATCTAGATCAAAGGCACCCTGATTTTTCTCTGTAAAGGATCAACTATTATATAAGAATAGTATTGATGTTACTGTGATTTTGGTGGCACTTTAAGTAATTAGAATGGGCTTCAGAAAAAATAGGACAGAAATGCTGGCAATGGGGAACCCCTCTTTGCAGTGCTCTGCAGAAGCACTGAATGACAGGAGGCAGGTCTGAAGTGTCAGTATGACACACCTCTTCCTACTCATCGTTTTGGCACCTAAACCTGCTGTCCCTCAGGTATCCCAAGCACTCCTAGGACTTAGCAGAAAGCCTTTAAAAATGCATTCTCCATATAGTTTTCAAACAACTAGACTTATTTTATTATAGCAGGCTGAAAATCAAACTGATGGGAGCTTAGGATCTTTTTTGATTAGTGGACATCCTATCATTTTTCTGATTGGGGCACCTGTCTCCTGTTGAGTCCACTCTAAGTGGACTTATTTTGGTTGGTACATTTTGCAGACTTGGTGGCCATAGCTGGTGAATGTCACCTGCTCAAGCTTGAAAAGCTGGCCATTGGCACACTGTGTTTTTATCATCTTTGGAGATGAACAGCAGTTGCTTATTCCTGCCCTCAGTGCAGTTCCCTGGAAGGATGTATTGGTAAGATGCACTTCAAAGGTTCTCCTGCCTTTTGCGGCATGCTGGGGATCCTGACCAGCCCCAGCTGTGCTCCCTGAAGTACTGGAGCCCTGCAGCTCCCTACCTCCACTCTGCCTCCCACCTAGGCTGGTGGCTGCCACTGCCTGCAGCTCAGCGTTTCAGTGCTGCTGGTTTATCCCTTTCTCTGTGCTTCTCATAAATGCTTGCTGAAGTGGCATTGTCCTCTGCCTGAGTATCCAAGTCCATGACAAGTCCCAGTTGGGCACTTTGGGTTTTGTAGCTTCAGTCATGTATGAGACCACAGCATTAAACATGAGTAGCACAACTTGTGTGAACCTTTAATGTATCATTACACATGCTTAACATTGCTCTCATTTTATAGATAATGCACTCTTTTCTTTTTTCTTTTTTTGTGTTCAATTCTTTGGGAGCAAGGCTACCTTCCCCTGTGACTGGAGGGGCTGTTCTTTCATGTTAGAGTGCTGTACTGCCTCGAGTGTACACCTGGAACTGGGCTTGATGTTGGAGTCAGTGTATCGTTCACTCATGATCACAGGTGACTGCATTCTGCTTGAGTTCTTCAGCAATGTATTTTCTGGGGTGTTGCATCTACTCCCACAGTCATTGCTCTTCTTCTGCTGCTTTGATCTGTGCCCTGTCAGTCAGTCTGCAGAGTGTGTAATTCAGTGCTATCTCTATGTCTTCTGTGCACAGCAGGTTAATGTATTTGAGGCTTCATGAAAATATGTTTACAAATGCTATATTACATGAGCAAGAACAGTCTACATCCCAGAACATGATATGTCCAGAGGAAATCGTCTGATAGGAATACCTCTCCTGCTGGTAGTTCTGGGAGGTCTTTATTTCATTGCTCACGGGAGGTGTTGGCTTTCACATGTTTTTTCTGTTTGTCTGTGATTCCTTTCATCACTGCTAGTCACATTAATGATGCCACTGCTCAAGGCGTCAGAATATGAGAGGCAGATTAGCTGGTTTTTCTGTGAGATTGTTTCTCCATTCAAGAACAGAGATGCTATGTATTTTCATCCTGTTCTTTGGCATTAATGAGATTTCTGGAATTTTAAGGGCTAATTTGGCTTTGCCGTGTGGTGATGATCAAAGTGAGTAAAATTGAGGATGTATTGCAAGCAAACAGATCCGTCTGTGTTCCCACTGCATGGGATATTCTACCCACTGAAGTACTTTATTGTTTTAAACTCATCCACTGACCAGAAATCTGAGTGACAGCCCAAATAGCCAGATTTGAGGGGGAAAGATGCATTCCTGTTTTCCTCATGGACGGTGAAAAGAGCAGTGCTCTTCTGTGCTGGTTGCCATATATATGCCACGACAGACCATCAGATGTTGGCTAGCCTCTGTCATATTTGGCCAAGATAGAGTATTATTGGCTTCCTCTACACAGACCACAATTCCAGAGAAGAGCTTGGCAATTCCCAAAGAAACTGCCCTTTCCCCACAATCTGAGTATTGTGATTTCCTGTATATTCAACCTGTCTCAGTACTGGTACTTCTGAAAATGGGAATATTTACCCCTACTTTCTTGTCTTTTCAGTAGGAAAAAAAATGAAGGTCACCACATGATTTCATATTGGATTTCTTCCAAATCCTTTAAGTGATGAACTTGGCTTGACCGAGGCTTTCTGTGTCTTTACATTGTTCCCATCAGACTTACATTCAGCTGCCAGATTTTTTGGGGGGTTGTGTGCAGCAGCAGCTATAGCCATGTCAGCCTTTTTCTTCATGTTGGATACCTAAAACATAGCATCAATGCTTCAGAGGCATGAGGTGAAGGGGATGTGGGGCTACCAGCAGCAATCTAAAATGCTCACCAGTAGTTTATGGTCACTCTCTGCTCAAGTGGTTTCCTATTCATGGTTACACTGGCAACACCTTCTCCTTGTAGATAATATTGAAAGATTTAGCTTTTCTGTTTGCACAGATCTCTCTCTTCTGCTAGAGATACTAAAATCAAGCTGCAGATTAGCAAGTGGAACGTCTCTTTTTCTAAGGGGTAACACTCTTCATTAGCGATGTTATATGTCTGCCTCTTTATTAAAGATGGGATAATTAAGTATCTGTTCTTTAATACATGGAATAGTTGCATCCTGTGATGATACCAGTTGTCCATTTTCTACAGGAGCTATATCAATGACTTGCACATATGCAAAAACTTTAGAAGAAAAGTTGTCAGATAGGTTACAAACCCCAACAGAATCTGGAGAGAGCCTGTGCATTTAAGAGTAGGAAGCTGTTGTATTGCTCTAGATTGCTGAGGTCGGTTCTGGCCCTTGGGATCAACAGGTGTCTCATACAGGGCACCGCAAACAATCCCAACACCATTATGGTTTTATTCAGCTCTAGATCTATTCCCTGACTTTGTCTAACTGACAGATGAAGATGGGATCATGATGTATCATAGCTTCTGCCACATGATCTCCGCCTCCATCCCCAGAACATGAGCAGCCATTACACTGATCCCTCAGAGTCCTTTTAATACTGACAGCACTGGTGCTCTTCTGCCTTACATCTGATCCCAGTGGTGCTCTCAACTATCTGCATCTGCTGTTTCCTGGATGCGTTGATGTAGTTTCTTTCCTTATCTAACAGTTCTTGTCAAGAACCCATGTACCATGAATATGTTCTCCCCAGGCTGGATATTTCCTTGCTTGTAGCCATTCAGTTGAACACTCTTTTAGTGTTTGTTGAAGTTATTTCAGTCTTCAGAAAGGTGTAGGTTGTCTGGTTTCTCAGCATCCACACTGCTTATGTGACTTGTGGTAGCCCCTGACTTCAGTTAAACATGCCTTCCTTTTCCGTTCCCTCTGCTCTCCAATTATTTTTTCCTTTTATGCTGTAGTCACTCCTGGAGGCACAAGTTGTAAAGATGGAAATAGATGAAGGCAATTGTATGCCTGGAAGACATCCTTCCCTTCAAACACTTCTTGATATGCCTCCCAACAGTTTTCATTGCAGGGATGCTAGCGAATATTGCCAGCTCAGCACATTTAATTTTTTTTTTTAATTTGTTCTGCTTGCATTGCCTGCATGAGTTGTTTTCTTCAAACTTAGAGCCCCTGTGTAGTGACAAATTCATTGGATGCGACTGAAAGCAGAGGATTTGATGTTGCCAGGAACACTGATTTGACTTGCCATTTACTCTGCCTAATGGCATGGGGTCATTGCGTTGCTTTAATTCAGCTTTGCATAGTTATAATTCCTTTCCCTCCTTGGCATAGCTCTAAGGAAGCCTTTGCAACTTAACACATTTAGTAATGTCCTACTGCCTCCCTAGCATTCATTCTCCTGACTAAGTGCTGCTGCTGTCTCTTGGCACATAGCTCAGAGTTTTATTTTTTGCCCTTTTGCACTAACGTCATCGCTGTGCAAACTTTCCAGTCTTGTGCACATTTTTCTCACAGTACCAAAGGTCTTCCCTGATTTTCTCTGCTTCATATTTACACATTTAGTTTTGCTGTTATTTTATGCCTCTCAGTTCTGCCTTCTGGGTTATGTCCACCTGCGCTCTGCTTTTGGCTGGGTGCTTTTGCAGCAGCTTTAGTCACTCCTGTGTTTTACTAGTAGTGAGGACAGTTTTTCTTTCAGCAGCTTCATTGCACTTTTTTCGTACTTATGTATCTACGACTAATTACTTCAGGTTTTAAGATTGCGCACTGGCATGAGTCAGCCATTTTCTGCACAGTTTGGCAGGAAACCAATCTATTGTTTCTGCAGCTTCTTGATTACACAACTGTGGGGCAGATACCTTCTGTATGTGTCATTTTTCTGAGGACTGGAAGTACTTCTGAGACATTTCTAGGATTTTGCATGGGGTTCTTCCAGTCTGCAGCTGGTACACATCCAGATGCTGCAGAAACACGTGGGAGCCATTGCCCAGTACACCAAGCAATGCAAATGATCTTATTTTGGCTTCCTGTTTACCCAGTCCTGTAGCAATGGGTTACATTTCCCATGTGACTCTAAGGAATGGCTAGTAGAGCTATTGCCATACTTCCTCTTTCATTTTCTGCAGTTTTGGGACAGGAATCTGTTATGAACTCATGATGTCTTCTCTGTACTTCTGTGTTTTGGGGAAGTGTAGGATTATCTCTTTTTTTTCCAGTCTTCATAGCTGTCTGACACATGCCTGACCAATCTCCTTTAACACCATTGACAACGTCCATACTGGCACTGAATCTGAACCTGACAGAAAGAGCCAGGGAGCAAATGCTGGCTACTGATCCTTGTCTTCTCCCTCCTCTCTCCTCTTCTGGGAGCGCTTCAGTAATAAGGAGCTCCCTTGCTTTCAAGCAGGAAATTGCCAGTTCTTCCTTTGTGGTGGTAGGGCAGGAACTAAACAGTCAACCACAGAAGGATTGCTGTAATGGAGACTGTGGATTTTGTACAGGAGTCAAAGCAAGAGACAACTGTGCAGTGAAAGGTGATCAGAAGATAGAATGGGAAAGGCTGAATTTCTAATGACATTCTAATGACAGTTAGAAGTCTGAAATCTTCCTGGCTTGTCCTGCCCCAGAAATTTGGGTCAAATTATGCACTGAGTTGTTGCCACAAAAGGAACTAGAAATTCAATAGGTCAGATCGTCAGCTAGAATAAGTCCACTGACTCCAGGGGAACTGCTCCACTCTCTGTCATCAGAGAACCTGGCCCCATGACCATGAGTTTCAGATTTTCCACGTGGCTGTTTCCTTGGGACCAAGGTCCCAGTGTAGGAGGATTTTTAAGGAAGTAAAGCAGGAGACCCAAAAAAACTCAAGTTCATGCTGTGCTTCCATAATACCACCTGGTTTAGTAATCTTGTGGAACAATATCTTCCCACATCCTCACGTGATTACTTCCACATGATCAGTGCCAGATCTCAGTGCTGAGTCCTTCAACTCGCACCAAAAATGGGGGAAGTCAAGGACCCACAGGACAGCTGTGCTATGTGTTTACTTCCAGCCAGTCCCACCCCATCTATGATGCAATACTCGCAGGATCAAGGTACAAATAAAGAATGCCTTATAAGCATTTGTTTCCCTTACTGCTGTCTCCTGACCTGCTGTTTATTACCATAGAAAGGAGTATCTTGTCTCTCAGTCTCACAGTAAGAATACAAATCATAAAATAACCTGTAGGATTTCTAGGATGAGCAACGCTAATGGACATGAGTTTCAGAAATTCTGCCTGAAATCCCAAAACATGACATTCACCCCAGGCAGAGAGCCTGCAGGCAGTTCAGTGCATTAATTAAAAAGTGCTAAGTCACCCATTCAGCCTCCTGTGGACTGCTCCATGAGTGAGAATCAGCTAAAAAATCACAATTAAGAAGAAGTTCAGTACTGCTATGAAGAAGAATGATCATTACCTAACACACCTCTCCTTGCAAAGGCATTAAATGATTTACTAGTTCTTTTACTGAATACTATGATCTTATATGCTATTTATCATATTAACAAAATAAGAGCTTTGGTGTGATCCCTTCCTGTCCCCTGCTGTCACCATGAACCTTTTATGTGAGGACTGAAAATCTAAACTGTTTGTTTTAAAATTGTCTAGACAGTAGGGGGAAACTTAGAAATGAGCTACTAATTATTAATGTGAGTGCTTTTTGCATCCATCGCCTACTAATATCTCAATGGAGTGATTCAGTTGAATGTCGTGCAGTGAGAAGATCCATTTGTCATAATTCTTTAAATTTTTATCCATTTGTAAAGCATCCCAAAACCTAGCCGACAATAAAACAGCAAAGAAATTGCCCAAGGCATCCTCTTAAAGAGGCAGTATGGGCTGGGTTCTGTTCTGCCACAGATTAATCTAAATCGGTAGTTATTCCATGATGTCAGTGAAACTGAACTGCCGAAATGCAGAGGCAAATCTGGCTCCATGATCTAATTCCGTGATGAAATTGCTAGTGTAAATAATGACTGTTGCTGTTCAGCTCTTCCCACACACACACACTCCCCAATGTGCTTTAATGAATAATGAATTTTATGAATAAGCTTTAATGAATGACTGAATATATTTTAACAGCCAAACTAATAAGGTTCTAAGTTAAAACACTTTGCTTCACACTTTTCTGTCCTCTTATAGCCCCACTGCCTTCCTCTGCTTCCTTGAACCAGAGAATTACCCCTTTAAACTACCCATTGATCACACATACAATTACCACATCCTGGCAGGGATTGTCAAACTGAAAAAAAGGCCAGTTTATAATTTTAACTTATATTCCAAAATGCAAGTTCTGAAACAGAACAAACCTTTAAATATTTATTCCTTCCTTTGCCCACCCCACCCTGAGATTAAAATCCATTCATTTAAATCAAGTCATTCAGAAGACAACTGTAAAATGAATGACATAATTAGCCACTTAATACAATTCATATGGAATTTTAATTCCAGCTGAAAATCAGAGAGGTTTTTCTAAAGCTGTTCACTGGCAAAAAAAAAAAAAAAAAAGTGGTATTTGAAGACAGCCAATGCTTTTCAGTTTAGTGCTACTTTTTTGTTTGTGTTCCCCCATACTCCAAGCATTACTGAATAAACCTTCTTGATTTCCATCAGAAGGGGGCAAATATACTATTACAGATGGAAGAGGCCAGGAAGACAGTGAGACAAAGGACCTAGTTTTGCCGGTTTACAATGCAATCACAAAGAATCACAATACTATGGGAACCAGTTTTGGGACAGTTTTCTGAGATGTCTTCCAAGTGAGTCAAACAACGTTAAAAAGTGGAGGCACCCCTAATCAGTCCATACTTCTGAAAATACTTAGTCATGCACCTGAAGTCATATGAATAACATGTGTCTGATCCCACAGCAGTGTTAACAAAATGCCTTCTGACCAAAGCAATGGCTTTTTATGGGTGCAGCCTAAAAATTAATTATAATAAACAAATAAAGCACCCCTTACAGGAGAGCTAGAAGGCAACTGGACAGTTTGATATCTGATGAACTTGACTGTCTCTGTAACCAGTTCATCCTGTTCAATCCTGCTGGCCACCTGTCCTGCTTGAATTGACATATTCTGCAGTCTTTTAACCATGTTACTGAATCAGGTAACATTAAAAGCTGACCCATTGGCCAGTTGGATTAAACAAGAGACACTAAACAGCAGATAATAGCCAAAGGGTAGGGAATGGGAACAAATCAACATTACTCAAGGGGTTAGAAAGATGTTCCAAAATGTAATCTCTGTGTTCATTTTGTTGAGTAAATATAGAGTCAACCCCCATTTGCACAAGCCTTGCTCACATGAAGTAATCAGTTCTGGGAAAAAAAAGCCACATTCCACCAGTGTGGATTTTGTGTAACAAAATACCCTCCCCCACACGTGCCCCTCCTAGGAGCAATTTCATTTACCTGCATTACTTTCACTGCCCACAGATTGCTCTCAGATCCATATGCCCATACCACGGGGAATGCAGCAGGAAGTGCAATGATTTTGCTGTGAAAGAAAAGGCCCAAGAAAGCACTAGAACCAGAGGGAAAGGTTAAAAAAGCATATGTTTATAGTGTTGAAGTCCCCTGGCATTGATCTATACCCTGGATTACCTCCACTGTACTTTCTTCTTTTAGTTTTGTTGTTGTTGTTGTTCCTTTTGTGAAATCCAAACCAACCCTATTAAAAATATGCTTATCAGTATAAATCTATGTTATTTCTGTTCTTTATTTGGGTTTGTTTGGGGTTTTTTTGCAAAGATTGAACTGAACTACACCTAATTTACTCTTTATACTTCAGGTTGCACATTGGAGGTTTTTTTCTTATTTTGTTCTAAGACAGGGAATGAGGATTCCCACCACATCATGTCAATCCCATGCACTTTTCTAGTTTTGTAACTCCAATCACTGCCACTTTATTCTCAGCCTAATCTGTTATACTGCATCAATGGGGGAAAAAATCAGCAGAAGGTCTTCATGGGGATCTGCAGCATCTAAACTCTAGAAGATCGTAGGACCGTTTTCCTGAAGAATCATCTGAGTAGAACAGAAGGAGTTAAAAGTCTTTTGTCACATCTGGCTCACACACAAGATGGAAGATGTGCACCGAAATTTTGGCTTTTTCTTCCATGTTCTATAGGCAGTTCAAATCAACAGAGTTGTTGACTCTCTGGAGGAAAGGTACAAGCCTTGCAACACCACTGGAAACCCCTTCCCAGAACTCTAGTGAAGGAGCTTATGTCAGCAGTTAAGAGTCATATGCCAATCTTTCACTTTGATTGCTACACAGGATTTATTGGGAAAGAGAAGGGAACAGTCCAGTTTTTCCAGTCTTCCAGCTCTTGGCCTCTTGGGGACTTGGTGCTGAGGCAAGAGCTACTGCTCCGATCCTTTGTGTAACCAGGATGTTGGCCTCATGCCATGACACCCTGTTAACCTCTGGAGCCCCACAGCCTCTCACCTTGCAACTCCTTGCAACAGGAGCTGTTAAGTGTCAGGCCTCAAAGTGAAATGCAACCATTTTATTTTTTTATGTTTATAAAGGTTCCATCGCAACATCTTGGACCTCATGTAATAATCAACAAAATACACCAGCAAAGGCCTGCAGACAGTTAAGGCACCTCACTGCAGAGTTAAATTGCACAAGACCTCCAAAATCATCTTTTCCAGCCTGAGCCAACATCATACTCTGACAGTCAGCACATTTGGAAGCAAATGAGGGAAGCGCCACTCACACCTGGCAGTCTTGGAAGTGTAATATTAGAGACTTATAAAGATGCATCTGAGTGTGTTTTTCTTCCACGCACCACTTTTTTTTCTCCTTCAATTATTTGGTATTTTTAACTGCATGAGACATACCCCTGCCCTTGGAACAAGAGCAGCTGTGTCCCAGAAGTCATGGTCCCTTTAAAGTTCATATGGTTACAACATTGCAGTCCCACTTCTATCATAAACTGTGTCACTGCGTAGCTGGTCCAGCCATGTCCGCTTTCTGCATGCCCTTTCCTGCTTAGGGATCACCTTGAGAGGATGTCACCCTCTATCCAGTGGCTGGTGAGCAGCCATGGTGGCACCTGTCCAACAGAGGAAACTGATGAGCCATCATGTTTCCCCATCCAACACCAGCAGGGCCCTGGCTTGATTGCCCTCTTGAAAATGCTGAGTCCAGATGGAAATTCCCACTTGGAGAAAACGCTCCAAAATGCACATAAACATAGGACATTACTGGGCAAAAAAAAAAAAAAAGAAGAGGAATCTGTTTGTGTCTTTAAAGCCTGCCTCTACACTAATCTGATTTCAGGCCTCGTTATTCATGTTGTGCTCACTGCAATAGGAGGATTTATCAGGGCGGCCAAGCACTGACTGACTCAGCACAGTTGGAGTTTAAGAACTCCATGAGGATGGATGGACAGAAGTCAGCATGCAGGAGAGAATCACCAGTGTTCCCTGGCCCACACGGTGAAATGCAAGAGACAGGCAACATGGCAACATCAAGCTTCAACATGCTGCTTTCCCACAGCATTGAATCGTGAACTACCGACCATGCTTGCCACTTTTGCACTGTGCCTCCTGAGTGGATTTAGACCCGGATTTAAACCCACAGACCTTCTCTATTTCCCTCCACATTACAGGCTGACAGCAATCTCCTAACTTTCCTGCTCAAGAAGTTGAGAAATAAAAAAAAACTTGCTGCGTGTCTTCCATAATACAAACACTTCTCATAATGGCAGGTGCAGAAAAAAGCTGTAGGAAAGGTGGATGAGGTTCCCTCTACACACTGTCTAGCTGGGAGGATGTTATTTCTGCATAGTTTCCTGGGCTGCCATTTCAAACATGATGCTTTCAGTGGGATTTGTATCACCCTACTTTAGATATCTACATCTGAGCCAGTCACCTTTCACATTCAATGAAGAGAAATAGGCATGTCAGGGGTGTGAGTCATCTGATTTACTTTATACATCTCATTTAGACTAAGATGAATCACACCCGAGAAATGCTTATTTTTCTCCATTGACTATAAAGGGAACCAAGATGAATACTCAGATACAGACATCTACATTTGGTGAGATGACTCTTACCCCTGCATCTCCTGGGAAACAGCTTCAGGTAACATCCTCCACACAAGCAATCACTACCCTGCCTCTGTCTATAACTCGCCCATGGTATAGCCTAAAACCAGGACAGCTGGTCACTCATGGTCCCTCCCCAAAATCTACTACAGGTCCAAAGCCAGCACATGGATCAGAACAACAGTTTTTGCTAGAAGAATTTACAGGAATTAATGGGAGGAATAAGTGGGAAATATCTTACAATATCGAAGAAAACTCCAGAATGGAAAGGTAGAATTGGAATAACATGCATGCAAGGAATTATCATTATCAGCATAGAAGACAGTATCCCATTAAAAATACTTAGTTCAGACTGGGGACTGGACAGCATCCTCATTTCTGTTGAAAACTGTTACACCAGGGACCACAAAAAAAAAAAGACTTATGAACTATTAGCAGCTTTTTAATTTTTCACAAAACCCAAGAAAAAAGGAAAAGGAAGTATTCATTTGGAGAACTCTTGCATTCATTCCCATAGGGTTCTGTGAAGGTAGGTATTGATAGAGCTGATCTCTAGTGCATTCTCAGTGCCAGAGACCCAATATACACAGACTGCAGTGAAGTGGGAGCAGCAGAATGCCCTGTTGGCACAGCACTCCACTACAGCCTTCCACCTGCACAAGGACAGCTGTGTCAACCAGTGATCAATGGCCCATCTCCCCACAGCAGACACCTATTTCAATCCATAGCTATTAGCCGCCTATGAATTCTGCTCAAGTCTAGCCCTGGTTAGGTTATATCCACCCTACATTTTTATGATATTTTTCTTTACCTCCTTTTGTTTGTATCACCAGCCATATGCTACTTATATTTGTCGCAGACAAGCCGGTTGAAAGATTTCATTGGGGGCCAGCTCATGTCATGAACACGACACACAGCACATGCTGTGGTTTTTCAGTGAAATCTATTAGAAGCACTACCTTGCTTGGGATACATGAATTACCCACATCACTATTTCCTTGACCTGTTATGGCATTTTCATAGACATCCTTTGTCGATGTCCTTAAGGTTCAGAAATCTCCCTGTCTCCTATTCCCATCCATGCCCTCAAGAGCACTCATTTGCCGTCAGAGGTGTCCAAAAATACAGCGTACACTTCTCACATGAGGCACACACTAGCCAGAAATAACTAGTGTTTCCATTTGGCGTGGCTATCTACCCTTTGGTCTTCCAAACATTCACTATATTCACATTCTGCAGCTACGCAAGGGAACATTCATTTGTTCCTTTTCCTGGCCCAAGTCTCCAGCAAGAGATTTCCTAAGTCGGGGCACAGGAGGACAAGCTGGGTTTCTGCAACTGACAGACAGGGTCATAGCACTGTTGATATCCGTTAGCATAGACCTATAAAATGTCCAGGACAAACATGAGTTTTAGTTAAAAACAAACAAGGAAGATTTGTAACATTGATGAAGTATTAAAAGATTGTTTTATTTTTACAGAGACAATTTGAAACATCTGGACTCTCAAGTAAGTCCATGTACACACTGCTTTAACCCAAGTTCCCTGATATTCATGGAATTTCCCCTGCACTTCACTCTGAGTGGAGCTGACTGACTGAGGTGAACCAGACTTCTTTCCTGTGTTAGGAGAAACAGCTGGATACAGAACTTCTGCTTTGCATGGACAAACACATTTAGCTGACTAGTCATTATTTAATGGGAACATCTGGCTGAGCATCCACCCCCTTAAACAAGCCTGAGTTTCTAAATCCTCTGGCATTGCAAAAGGACATGTGATAGCCACCTTCATGGGCCTGGCATAGCTCCTCCTATGCTACCATAGTACCTGTCACTCTCTCGATGCAACTTATGGGTTGACTCACCTGTAGATGACTCATTTCAAACTGTGAAAACAAAATGCAATATGCTCAGTGCTGGGTCTTGATATGTTAGCTACTGCCAGTGGTGTTACTTTTCTTCCATGGGAAAAGGATATAGGTGAAGTGGAGGCAACGATGACCTTCACAATGCAACTTGAGGATCTGTGTTAACCCTCAGAAAGCCAGACCTTCCTAACTCAGTATTTCCTTGGGCTGCCCCTGAATTTCTCTGCTTACAGCAGCAGAAAGTTGCACTGCATGACACCTGCCCAGAATATTATCCATTTGGCTTAAAAAACACAAAGTCATGGGGAAGCGATGATAACAGTAAGTCACTGTGGAATCCAATGCCCAGGGAAGTACCTGCAGACAGCCTAGAACATTGGTACGGATGTGCATTAGCTTGCCAGATTTGGATCCAGGGCTAATTTAATTGAAGTGTTACTGCAGCACAAATAAAGTGAGGGCTGTTGCTAGACCTCCAATGACCAGTTTCAGTGAACTGTTTCACATTATCCTGCATCAAAACTGCTCCAGTTAAGTGAGCATGCTTAGATCAGGGGAAAGAAAATGATTGACAAATCTGTGCCAAACTCTGAGGACCAATTGCTTCAGACAGTCAGATCAGCATAGTCCCTGAAGCTTTTCATCATGGCATCACGCATGGGAAAAGGACATAAAAATTGTAACTTACAAGGGGCTTTGTTGAATGTTGTCAGTGTTGTGAGGGTACTCCTGTGTTCACTGAGATTGGTGGTGAGGTTCTTACTGCCTTCTATGGGCACACAGGCAGGGAGTGTCAAACTGTACCCAGAGATGAGGAGAAAGCACAGTTGGAAAGCTGACAGGATATGCAGAGTTCAAGGGCAAGCTGGCACCCACAGCTGCAGCTTCTCAGTGACTGTAAAGTGGTACTTTGTGTGACAAAAGTTTCAGGTATTCAGATATCACTGGATTTTCAAAGCCTAGCTTTTAGCGGTACTTGCAGCTTTCTGGGACTAGGAGACAGTTCATTCACAGCACCATAAAAATTCAAACCTATTCAAGAGCTGACCTTCATTCAGCTATCTAGTTGAATAATGACACAAGCAGCCAGGATAGGGCAATTTTGGGTTTGAGGCTCTGTTTCTGAAGGTTTTGCTATGTATTTAACTTTACCTCAGAAACTGCCCTTTGCAGCAGACAGGAGTTGTATTATATCTAGAAGTGCATGATACCAATAGACAGAGAGGGGTCACAGGGCTGATAACAGGGAAGGGCTGGGGCTTTAATGGAAGTTTTCGGGCTCATCTTACTCTGGAGTCTATAGAAGGTGAATAGGGGGAAGAAGGCAATGATAGAAAGGATGAGTTACAAGCTCTGTTTCTTAAAAGGAAACTTTTCACTTCACTTTGCTCTCCTGACATTGCTGGCCCTGCTATGGGGGCCTTTTCTCCTTCAGGAAGAAGCATGGAGGCAATCTTCCTCAGAAAGGCAACTACAGCCCTATGCTGGATTTCACATCAGCCAAGAGGCAAAAGCAGCTACAGCTTGGGTCAGTCCTGCCTCTACCATCTCTTTTAAGTCCAGCTGTTCAGCCAGGGCCTTGCTCCTCTCTCTTCCCAGACTGGTCACCTACAGGCAAACACCCCTTGGTATGGAAGTCAGTACTCTCCACCTGCCTCCAGCATATGACCCTTTCCCAGTTTTGGATTACTCCTCTGAGTCACGCTTTTTCCTACCTCCCTCTTCCAGCCTCTCCAGCAGAGCAGCAGCACGAGGACAAGGGTAGAACAAACACCCATTGCTATCTGGCTCTGACCCCGATGAGCAAGAGGCTCTGGGGAAGCTGGAGTGCAGATCAAGCAGCTGAGCAGGAGTTCTCTCTGTGTAAGATTCAGGTGTCATGGGTCTCCGGAGAAAGGCAATTCTCCCAGCCCCCCAAGACAGTGAAGGGAAAGGTTACTCCTCCCTAGGGCTGCCTCGCTTTGGCCTCAGCCCTGTAGTGGGTTCTCCATGCTCTCCCACTGAACTGAGCCACCAGTCATCCATCTGCTGAGGGGAAAGCTGTCCATGACAATTGAAGACCAGCCAGGTGGCAACCATAAGGGCAAATAGGCCCGGGGCCTTGGCAGAGGCATTGGTCCCCCTTGTACATGTGCATACATAGGTGTATGGAGAGGCTGAACCTGAAAGGCTCAGTAGTTTGCTCACTGCTAATGTAGGTTGCCAAATCAGAGTGCTCAGGAATCCCTCTCCTGCCCTATAGCACTGGCCTAGCTGCAGGCAGGGACTTCCTGCCCCCACCTGGACCCCAGCGAGCACCTCCTTCCCCCTCACCGCCCATTTCAGGCGTAGGGATACTTTCTGCAGCTTAAGGAAACAGCTCCCGGTGGGGTGTTACGCAGGAGGCAAATTCCACCACTGGGGTCAAATTCCTGAAGCAAGGAATCTGGAAGTACTTCGATACTGGATAAAGACTGCAAAATAGCAGAGCTGGCAGTTCCCCTCAGCAGAACTGGGTTTTAACCAGCAGAGCTGCTTTTGTCTCTGGTGCCCTTGGTCAGTGGATTGTGGGAAATGTGTACAACAGTGAAAAATTACTGCAAATGCTTAGTAACGCTCCTTGATCAAAATTAAGTTACTCACAAAGGGATTTCATAGAATGACTTCTTTTTTTGCTCTTCCTGAACTATTAAATTACAAGTCTGTGATTAATTACTACAGCAACTGCACAGCAAATTTACAATCTTCACCTAAGGACACAAAGGCTTTTAGATAGGGGATGTTTACTTTCAACTGAAAGGGCACATGCTCAAATTTGGTCAAGTGTACCTTACTTGCGTTTTAATTCTTCAAGTCTAAAATAGCACCTGGCTGCACAGAGAAGCAGGGAGATGAAAATGTTATTGGATAAAAACTCCGACTATTTCTTGCAACTGGCACTAACAAATGGTTTCCGGAAGCTAGAGGTCACTGCACACACAATCCCACAGCTTTCAGGCATTAACCTGAAGTTATTGTATGTAACTGGAATTCCTAAAGCAAGGTCAGATAGTTTATCCCAAACGCTAGCAAATTCCAACAACTAATCTAAGACAGACGATTTCATTCCCTCCAGTGGAATGCTTCGGAGGCAAAGGAGGAGGGCTGCTGCTTTCTCAGTGCATACAAACAGCAGTCACGCCGCAGATGGGCTTTTTGCTTCACCCAGATCTGACTGTAACTGTTGTGACCCTCCCCCAAAAAGTATTAAGCCTAATCTACATAGGTATATAATTTTTTAATGTATAGGGCAGCAGGAGACACTAGCTACTCTGTCACCTAAGTGTTTTTTGGAAGAGGAAAAAGAGCTATTCAGCATGAAAGATTCAGGAATGTCTGTTGACATATTAAGGAAACAACCTCGGGGGACAGCTGACACGGCTCCAAGAAGCATTACCAAGGGAACAGTGACGCAAATGTCTTCCATTTTTACAGGCTGGCAGCTCGCCAGGTTCCCTCGCCTGATGGCTGATGTAATGCTAATCCCTATCTGGGTTAGTGCTCAGATATCAACCACAGCAGCTCACTCTGCTGCAATCAATATAGCACACTTTTTATAGAAGAGTGTATAAAAAAAAATTCTGCTCTAATCTACTAGGAATATGTACAGTGGAGTAATAGCAGGGGAAATCTAATGGCTGGCCTGGAGCTCGCCCAGCATGTGCTTTTGCAAGCGTGCACGTGTGCGTAGGCTTGTACACAAACCCATCTACACCTTGAATAATGGCAAGTCCAGGCGAGGGCCACACATTGAGAAAGGGCTGGCTGTTCATCACGTACAAGAAGAGCCTTCCAGTTCCTCTATTAAGTGATGCACCAGCAGACAACAAGCGAAACAAGCAAAATGGGATCAAAAGATAAAATGGATGGTCAGTTATAACATGGAATGATATTATTTTTTTATGTAAAAAGGATGACATTTCGTACTTCTGTGGTACCAGAGGGCTCTGTGGGGATTAACAAAGCCTCACAGCAGCTATACAGGGTAGACAGAACTAAGGCAGAGTGAAGGGCTAATGGCAAATCACTAGCAGTCAAAGCCTGTCAGCCCCACACCCAGTGTGTCAATTCCGCAGAAGACAACAACATCAGAACCTTAAGACAAAGCCATCAGCAGGACAGGAATCTGGGGATACTGAATTACCATATAATTATTTAAGTAGTAATTTGGCTTGCTCATAAGAGAAGAACTTGGAAAACCTGAGTAACCTCCAGTGAATGCAGTCCTGGCTTTACATCTTCTACCATGGAAAGCCCTTTCAGTGTGTAACTACACCCTAAAACCAGTCTAGAGGACTGGTATGCTACTAAGTGGATCATCACCCAACCTCCTGAAAGTGATAAACCCATGCCAGTTTATTTCATAGGATATAGGTGTCATAATCGTGAAAATTTCCCTATGTGTTCCTGCACCAGATAAAATTTTGAGATAAACTCTGTGGGTAAAAAAGCAGATGAACACCGGTCTGTATCCAGCAGCTAGTGTGATGAGGACTTTTGCAGGCCAATGCATCTTTTCTTTCTATTCCTCCTTTGTCAGGCATAATTTAAGGGGAATTTTAGGAAAACAATACTTTAAAATAGAAGCTGATATTCCTGTAATATTAGTCCTTGGATTAACTCCTGGCAGATGTGACAAGAGTATTAACCACGTCATTCAGGGTTTCCTGAGAGAGTCAGCTTCACAGAACAGCATGAGAGCTGGATTGGTATTTTTGGAAAATCCAGTTACATGGCCCATGGAGATTAAAAAGGCAACACACTCAGACCTGTCCTTTCCCAGGCCACACTCAAGGCAACATTTGCACTGCATCTGTTGTCAGTTTGACTGAATAACTGCACCTACCTTTCACTAACACTAAAAATGAAGGAATTCAGTGTCTATCCATGCTAGCCCATAACTACTCAAGCAGCCGCATGGCACAAAACTCCCCCAAGATACTCATCAGCACCCAGCTGCAATATCACACATCCATCAGTCATTTCTTTATATTTCTGCTTCCCTTTTGACAGGAGCTTCCATGACATGATGCTGTTTCTGGCTGCCCCTTCTTCCTCTGCTCTTCATTTGGTGCCAGCTGGGTCCCAGCCAGAGCAGCAGAGGCTGCGGGCAGGGCTGCCAGGGGGAGAGGTGGGAGGGCTGTGATCTGTGGGGAAGGTTTTCCAGGACCCTTCAGCAGGCAGAAAGGCTCAGTAACAAAAGAGGGAAGGTAAGAGTGGGGCAGGAGTACCAAAAAATGCAGGGCAGGGTGAGGAAAAAAGGCAGGGAGTAGACAGCGTTTGGCCTCATAATTTCTTCCTTGACTTCTCCACCTTTGGTCCCCAGAAGCCATGGCTCCTTCCAACCAGCCACACACTGCTGCCTGGCCTTACCTCAGCTCCTCTGCCTTTTAAGCAAATGGATGGTCTTGTTACCACAGCCTCATGAAACAGGTCAGTTGAAATATAATATAATATAATTATATAATAATATAATATAATTATATTATTCCCTCTCTTATTTGCGAAGAGGTAAAATGGTTGATGACCAAAGATCCTCCCTTCTCCAACAAAGGATTTAACTGGTTTTGCTCCATGAAAGTGACAGAGGTGAGAGTGTAGTTCCATTTAATAATAAATAAGAAAGAGGCAAACAGCTTAAAGTGAAGATAACACATTATCATGCCATATACATGTCAGTGCTACAGGCATATCCTCTCTTTGCAGCACACACACACATAAAAAGGAGGAAACTGTAGGCCCAGTCCGCACTGGGAGTCAAAGATGACCTGATGGAATTACGAAGCAATGCCAATGTGAAAGAAAAATCCAAATCCCTTTTATGCAATCCATAGGACATTTGTGCAATTTTTAACATATGTGTTTATATTTCTTTAATATTTAATGAAATGCTTAAGAAAAAGTGTATTCTAAAAGTGTTGATGTAATTACAGTTGTGCTTTGATTCTAGATGGAGAACAGCCTCCATTATTTTCCCACATGCTTACACTACATTATATTAAAACTAAATTCTACTCAGTCAGACACATGTTGTGTGCTTTATAAACACTTGACATTGTTGGAAATGTTCATGTTTAGCAAAAATCCCACCATTGTCAAGTGCAATGTGGAGAACCTCCTTTGTAGCAAGTGGTCTGCACTCTGATCATGAAAGGTAATCGCCAAGGGTCATGTATGGAGGACCTTGCCAAATGCAGCTATTCTGCATCTGCATGCAGCTCATCTGGGCTTCTCAGGACCCAGCACTGCTGAATGCAGGGGACACTCCTACTCTGGTCTAGGTGGAGTTCGTATTCTTGTATTCTAAAATACAAGAAATCTACTAGTTAGTATCAGTGCCTGGCAAGGTTCATTGCCTTCCCAGCCTCTCTCACACTTACAGTGTGGTCCAATAATCTCTGACAATGCAATGAACATGACTCAGGTGTATCACACAATCTTTCTTACTCTAATCAGTGTACTTCATTGCTGTACTCCTACAATTAGTCAGAGAGCTCTGAAAAGATCATCATAGTATTTTAATATAAAATGCGAGGCTGATGTTCATAATTTCTACTGACCAATTAGTAAAACAAGGTGGTTTTCAGGGCAAAATCCTTAGACAAATTTCTCCAGAGGGAGAAAATATCAGCTTTCCATTCCCAGAGCAAACAAGATCCTGTGTTTCACTGCAAGAATCATCCTTACCCAGGCAACTTCATGCAGCAGCTGGGGATTTCCACATTTTTTCTATTCATAAGCAAAATAAACCTGGGGTGTGGATTGGTCTCCAGTTCCAAATCCTATGATTCCTTTCCAAAACAAAGGCCCCATCAGGTACAAAACAGACTCCACTTCCCAACTGGAATAATATGTGCACTACGTGCAGAGCCAGAGTCAGTGGGTAGATGAATGGATTCATGCTGGTTCCATATTAATGGAAGGGTCAGAAAGAAAACATTAGCGATCAAAAGCATTGTACAGACCCTCCCTTTATGATGTATCATAAAGCATCACAGATATATATACATTGGCAACTTGTGAGAGGTACAACCCAGTTCTTACTCTTTAATGCCTGATGGCATCTTAATGTGACAACAACGTGGTTCAACAACATGTAGGAAATACTGCTGATGGAAACAGGCATTTAGCTAAGAAAAAAAGCGCATTTATTTGCATGAGGAACATTGGCACCATCCTTTCCTGAATTCATGGGAATGCATTTCCTTTTTTTTTGTGGTAGCCACTGTTTTGTAATTGATGTTAGTTTTCCTCATGATTTTCATGTTATACTATCTTTTTTGCTACGTGATTCTCCGTCCCAGACTCTGGTCAGAGGGCAAGGCTGAGTGAGATCTGTGAATCCTTCTAGCAGCCCTGCGAAAAGCCGGACTTGTGCTCCCAGTCAGGTGATGTCATCAGAGTCTCTGCAGGCTGCCCACTCCTTCAGCTCATGTCTTTCAGAGTAGGGCTGTGTTCATCCTCACATGTTCTCCTGGACAGACAGCCAGGCTCCTCCAAACCCGTCATGTGAGCACAAGGGAGCACAAAGTCCTCTTCCTAAAGCTAGTGAAGAATCTGCTTTAGACCAGAGTGCTGGTGTCTGGGTTTCTTTTCACACTCCTACACATGATGAATTAGCTGGATAGGACTCATCTATTACAAGCTTCACACAAAAGCAGTGAATCATTAACCTTGGTCTTAACAGCAACATCTATACCTGAAGGTGTATTTCCTACTGTGAAAACACCCAGCAAAGCAAGCATTTAGCCTTATGCCTTAAAACAAAAACACAGCTTGCTGAAAAGCTGAGCTGAGACCTGGTCTAGCGAATATTGCCCAGTGGTATATTTGAGGAAGCCAAAGAGTGTGACACTTCCTTATCCTACCCATTAGGCATTTGTGCTCTGTCCGGCTGTGTGTGACTGCTCCACTGAGTCAGAGGAGCCCTGCTCAGATCTGAATAGCTTGAATCACTCCACCCCTGGGTCATTACAGTATTCAATTATGGCTCCATACTTAAGTGACACAATAGATATGGGAATTGAAAGCACAAAACTCCTAACCTCTGATCCCGTCTCCGTCTCTACAACAGAATCCCTAGGTGGCTTTAGGCAAGGTACTTAACATCCCTGTCTCGGTTTTCCCATCTGCAGAAGGGGGCTAATAATACCCAGCCACCTACTCCACAAGGGAGTCCTGAGGATTCATTACTTAATGTAAAGTGGCTAGAAGATGAAAACCTGCATGTAAGTGCCAAGCGTTATTACAGTTACCCAGGTTTAACTTCAATTTTTGAGACTGTCTTTCTCTTTGAAATGAGGAAAAGGATTCCTTTTAGTCGACCAAAATAAGTGTTCTGTGCTGTATTTGCCTCAGAAGTAGAAAGGAGCCTTGGGAGTATGAGAGAAAAGGAAAAACTGTGTCCCCTTGGATCCAAATCTACCTTTCACATCCTCTCAGGAAATTGTTTTGCAAGTGCCCAACACTTGGTGCAATATGCTGCAGTCACATGGCAAAAATTTTACTCTTTCAAGAATGTTTTATGAGCCCCAGGAATAAATTATCTCTAGCAGGGACGGTTAAGCATAATGTTGAGAGTCTCTGATTTTCCCCAGAGGTAGAGAAATCATTCCAAGCTTTTCTTCAATTTGGTCATGAAACTTTAACAAGAAAATACTGAGGGCCATTCTGGCACATTGCTGAGGTATGTACATTAAGAAAACACAAGGGGAGGGTTTTGATTGACCAAATTATTTCCTTCGATCTCAAATGAGTTAAATGTTTGATTTTAAGTGACAGTTCCGGTATGGCAAACTATTTTTATGGCAATGCAGTCCACATTATACTTGGTCAGCATCTTTAAACAGACGAGCATAACTGCGTTTGACAATATGACAGTGATGGAGAGCAGAGGAACTGGTCATCCTAACACAAGCTGAGCTGAGACTACGGGCTGCAATAAATGAGTGCAGTAAACAAAGGGCCAATTCAGTATTTTCAAATGCTAAGATTATTGGAAACAAAGGAAATTATTTTGTCATCCTAGGTAAAAAAATATATTCTTTTATGGTTGTTCTAGAAAAGCCTCCTGCCATGAACTTCTGCCACTCCTAAGAATTCAGAATATGCAGCTAATGTGCACGGCTCTGCTTCCAACTTCATTAATATGAGATTTTGGCACTGCAGGAGCACCTCCTTGTGAGTACTGGATCCAGATCTGGCCTAAGCACACAATTATGTTTCTATTGAATTAATCAGAGCACACAATGTGGTGTTTATGCCAGTTTTACACTGACTGGAGGACGGATGTTGCCTGATTTGGTATTAAGTCTGCCAGAATTTGTCAAACATATCTGAACCAGCATAGTAAGTTTGTACTTGTTCAGGCTTAGCAGCACATAGCTGTGATGTCCTGGTCCAGCACAGGGCACTTTTTATGCCAGATTTCCTATTCCATGGAACTGTGGTTTAAGATGTGCAATGCAGTTACATGTCTTGCTTAGATTGGCTAAGCTGCGCTTCCCCTCTGCTGTAAGGTGTTGTTTAATTCCCATATGCGTAACAGGGGTTATATAATTCCATAGAAAAGGCTCTCCTTTGATGTTTACTCCAGGGCTTCAGGTTTCTTAGCGATGAAGTAGTTGCCAGGTTCATCTGCCTCCTGAATTAAATGTTTATATCTTACTTCAATGAGTAATAAAAGGCACCAAGTTAATACAAGCAAAGCATGGAAAGAAAAAGACTGCCAGACCATAAGAGAAATCTACTATTCATGTCTTCTTTTCTGACTTCCCATTGAGTGGAATGTAGAACCAAGCCACCCTGCCCTCCGAGTTGCTCCACTTTCAAGAAATATTGGTCAGATCCTGCACGATCAGAGCCAGCTTTGGGATTCTGAGACGTGCTGGCAAGAGGATTCTCCTGGGATCCTCCCTTCTTCATCATCCCTCCCAAGCAGAATAATTTACAGCAAAGTGGGTGGGGAGGTTTCAGAAATCTTTAAGCCCCAACAGCTTGCCTGGGCAGCGTAGAGACCAGCCACATGTACACTGGGATGTCAACATCTCAGCTATTTTCTAGAAACAATTCTCTCTGAAGGCAGCAGTCCTTCAGACAAAGCTTAGTGACACAACAGGGTGAGTTTTAGGCTTTCTTTTCCTTTTCTTCTAATTACTTAGTCATGGAACCCAGAATAATCCACTGTAAGTGGTCAAAAGAGCCACAGAAACAAAATGCCTCTTGGGACATTGCAACACAATATTGAACTAGTAAAAAGAAACTTCATTAACTTAAGAACAGTGTGAGTCGTTTTGTTTCATCTGCTTTCTCCCATGTCTCTGTCTAATATTTCCTCCTTCCACCTCTGATTTTTCTGTCTTCTCCACATCATTCTCTCCTGTCTTGGTTCACATACTTTTCTTCTCTTGCTCACTATGTCACTCCTTTTCACAGTGGTTTTACCTACTTCTCTCTTTTATGCTTTGTCATTCCCATTCATTGCTAGTCACCATCTTCCTCAGTTTCTTTACTCCGGCTGGTCACTTCTCCCTTGTTCTTCTCTCCACCCCAGTTCTCCTTGTCTGATGTTTTCTCTTCTTTAATATTTGCTTCCCTTAAGAAATTTTCTCTCACCTCGAGTCTTACACTTTCTTATTCCCCATTCTTGCAGACCTTCCCTTCCTTACATTGTGGCTTATTCTCATTCCCTCACACCTCACTGTCCTGCAAACCTTCTGTATCCTTACCTAGTAGCTACCCAGCAAAATGTCTATCACAAGCTACAGATGTCACTACAGCCACAGGAGCCACAGTCATGGGAGCGGTGTTTACAAAGACAAGACTGAGCTGAAAAGAACCTCTGCTTGTGCACTAGTTAATTCATGGGGAGGTTATTAGTTGGGCTTATCAAAGGGTGGGTCAGCAGACAGGAAAATCCCAAGCTTATCTGTTTCTCTGTTGGACAGCTATGCCTGTTTTGTCACTGTTACTAATCCTCTCCCACTTTCCCAAAGAGTGTTGTCGGTGCTGCGCAGAGGGAGGGCTGCTGGTTGCCCCTTCCCTCGCCCCTCTTGGAGGACAAAATGGTTGCTGTAGTCGAAGGCATGTAACAGCAGAGCCAGATCCCCTCTTTCACTTATGCTGGTATGCAGCTTGGAGCAGAGTCAGTTCTTTGGATGAGATGCTCTTTCCTGTGGCTGGAAGTTGCATCAGAAGTTCACCACAGAGGACAGCTGAGCCACCAGGCAGCAGCCAGCCAGGGCCTGGCAGAGTGCTTTTGCACTCCTTTCGGGGGCTTTATGCTGATAGTTCCCTGCTGCACTGTGAGTTGATCCACAGAAAAGACAGTCACACACAGCCTGAGTGCTGGAGTTGGTCACTGGCCATATAGAAATTGTGTACAATGTGCTTTTGAGTTGCCGAATGAATCCCCTCTGCTCATGGCCAGCCTCTACACCGAACAGTCTCTTCACAGTGAAAAAGTCTAAAAACTACACGGACTAAATCCTTCCCCAGGGCACCATCACTAAGTCAACAAAGTTGCAGTATAAATGCATGTGTCCCATTGTTAGGACTGGGAGAGACAAAAGTGAGGGGGGTTGTCAGGAACACCCACAAAGATCCCTAGACACAGAGCAACCAAGTTTAAAGCTCCAAAGGCCGGCGGCGCCTTACAACAGCAGGAGTCAAGAATGGTCAAGCAACATACGAACATTTGCTTTTCTGCTTCATATCCTTCCCGGTCCTTTCCTTAAGAAACATAGAGGATGAATAATTTTGGATGCAGAGCCTGAGATCACACAAACGTGTATGAAACCAGCAAACAATACCCCCATTAAACACACAGAGAAGCTCAGAGGCTGGAACAACTCACCTCCATGAGCTTCACCCAAGTCCCACAGGAAGACTACAGTGGAGTCAGAAATAGAGCCCAGACCTCCTGACTCCAAGCCCTGGGCCCTAACAAAAACACTATCTTCCCTCCACCACCCCTCTCTTCATACACTACATTGACCAGACTGGCAACAGCATTCAAAATAAATAAAAGCCACTTCTCGAGCCAAGTTTTAAAAAACATTTTCTTGTCATGGCTGGTTGTTTTTCTCCTGCTAGACGTTAGGCAGTCTCCACCGAGGCAGACAGCTCTCCTTTCTCCTCCAGGAAACACAGTTGTCTCCCACATGTTGCACTCAGTGTAGCTCAAACAACGTTTTAGGAAATTCCCCCTAATTCGGTGAAATTGTTAGCTTGGCAGTGGTGCATTGGAAACAGGACTGAAAGACTGCCTTGGATATTTTTTTTATTTTTCCTTTTTAAAGCGTACAGGAGAGCTCAGGCTTCAGACGGGCTGTTGAGGAAGATAGAAACTCATGTTACATATAAAGGATTTGGCAGGCCTGAACACAGAAATTTCCAGAAGTGTTTGCGTGGCAACAGCTCTGTGCCAATCCACATTTTTTAGCTATTCTGGCCGGATGCCTGGCCGACAAGAAAGTCTTGTATCTCCACTCAGTTCACTGGCTTCCCTGAGGAGTTTCCATACTGCATGGCAACATTGGATAATCTCATTTGTGTGCCAGAAAAACTCCTGCTACTTACACTGTTACTAAATACCAGATGTGCTTAATAAAGAGTAAGTGGAGCCAAACCTAGGGTAATCACATAACCTATCATTAACATTTTCTAAAAACAAAAAAAATGCCATTGGAACAGCAGATTACTGTTTTGCTTTGTTTGCTTTACGCCCTGTTACGGGAACCCCTGGGGTGCTGGGAAGGGAGCACGGCAGGAGCAGACAGCTCTGGCACTGCCGATGACATTGTTTACAATCACACCCCTGCACATCTGAAACATGTGTGAGAAAGTAAAGGCTAAGCAGATTTCCCCTGCCCTGGAGAGGGAGGGGAGGATTGCAGCAGGAAGTCTACGCCACCGAGAAAGTGCTGGAGTCCTGTTTCTTCATCCCGGGGAGGTGGCCAGAAGCAAGGGGGAGGGAGAGAGAGGGATGCAGCAGTGACAGCATGAGTTTGGTCCTTCATGACATGCACATCCCAAAGTCCCCGCTGTATGGGAACGTGGGAGTGGGCCTTGTTCCTTGAAATTTTATGATGGCCTAAATCCTCCAAGCCCATTTAAAACATGGTTTTGTGTGAGTCAGGGGGCCAGTCACCACACAAAATGTGTGCACACATTTCTTATGGATTTAAATGGATGTTGCACACGTGCATATCTGATGCTGACCAGACCCTTGAGGGAAATAGCTAAGTCACAGGTTAGCGAGTGGGTTCTGCTGCAACAGGCTATTAAAAGAAGGAGGGAGACAAATGTGCTGCAGCATCTGCAGCCCCTGTGCACCCCTTATAGCAAAGCCTTGGTGCAGTTCAGCCCAGAGCTTGGAGAACAGTGAGCCACTCTAGTGCAAAGCGGGAATCCTTCCCCAAAATGAGATGTGAGTGAAAAAGCTGTTTTCTCAGCTGTTTTCTCCTGCAGCACTTTCTCTGGTTGACAGGGAGGAATGGAGTCAATTGACTAGGAAAAAAAAAAAAAAAGGTTTTGTCTTTATTTTAGTGTCTGCTGCTGCCCAGATGTCAAACGTGTACTGATGGGGTCCTCCCAAGAATGGCCATCCCTTGCAGATCTGCTTGCTCTGGCTTGGTGGAAACCAAGGCAAGGAGATGGGAGCAGAGACAAGCCCAGACCTTGCTTGTGTATGTGAAGGTGGGGAGCAGTGAGTCACCCTCATCATGCAACAGCCCGGAGTGGTGCCATTGCTCTAGTCCCTCAAGCAAAACTTTGACCCACGTCAGTGGGAGTTGCAGCAATGCAAAGCTGGGATATTTGATGCCAGGAACCGTTCCAAGGGCACAGGGTGAGGAGGTCACAATGGGTGTCAGCCTGTCACAGCCTGAGAGCAGGAAGGTGGCCACCACCCAGTGCTCACATGGCTCCCAACGTGACTGAACCCCAGCATTTTCCAAAGGCTGGCTGTAAGAAGAGAAAAGCGAGCAGATCAAGGAAATGCAGTGGTCTTGGTGCTGCAAGCACCAAGATGTAAATATTGCTGGACTTGCCCCTATTCACAGACTTAGGGCAACAGTCAACTCAAGGCACCGAAACAGCCATGTGTCAACCACCTATTCTGCTTGCACTGCAGTCCTGGAGAGCTGGGCTAACTGCTGATACTGCCTAGAGGTCAGGCTGAGAAGGACATGGCTAGCCTGTTATGCGGTGAAGCTCTAGAATTCTTGGGTCCTGCCCCAAATCACTCTCATCAAGCTCCACCCTTCCCCCTGCCCCTGGCTGCTCAGATTTTGGCTGGTAAGACTCAGTTTTACCTGTGCTGCTGGTAAACCCCAAGAAGGGACTAAACGTCATCCAGTGTGCCAAACTTGCTCAGTCTTTGCCACCATAACGTCTTGGGCACTCCTGGAGGGCTGAGGAAGCAGTGTGTGACCTGTCAGCCAGAGCAGGAGAAAAGAAGCCTCCTCCACCACAGCACAGACACAGAGTGACCAGCTTTCCCAGACTATAAGCCCGTGATAGCAGTGCAATAGCCAGCAGCATGCACCCTCAGTGTGCCCACTCCCTGTCAGCCAGAAGAATTGGTATCAAAAGAGTTGCTGGTTCGGGGAAGCCTCACCCCACCAGCTGTGGGCAGTGTGTCAGAGAGCCAGGAGAAAATTAGGTAGTGGCTGTCCAACGCTGCATCACTGTTTCCACTTCAGGCTTTAAAGATCTTCTAAAAGAGTCAGGAAACAGCAGAGAGGAACAGTTGATCAGCTGCATAAAGCCACTTGTTCCTTCTCTTTACTGCTACCCGGGACTCCTGGCCGCTTACCCACTCCACCCTGCCAAACACCTGCAGTCGGCTGCCTCCCTCTTTGTCTCCTCCTGGGAGGCTGAGGGGATGCTCGTGCAAGGCCCTTTGACTGCAAGGATCCAGGTGCCGAGACACACTCCATCAGATCTGCCCCTTCCTCGCTGCCCTCCACAGGCCATTCAGTTTGGAGGTGAAACAACAAAAAGACATTTTCCTACAGCCCCTTCCAGGAATTTGGCAACGGTACTGCTCTTTGGAGTTTGATTTGTTTGTTGTGTTGTGAAGGGGAACCCATCAGATGGTCCCGAAAATGAACACCTAACCCCATCCCCAGTTGGCAGCAGGAAGGAGAGGCTCCTGCCAAGCAGTCACAAGGCATGCCACTAACAGCTTACTTCACCTCTCTGCCAGGAAACAAAGTCCATTGCCATTAGGAGACTTCAGTTTGCAAAGCGAAGTTGTTTCCCCAGCTCTGGTTCTCAGAGGTCAGACTCATAAAAGACAAAGCTCAAGATTTAAGTAAAGGCCTTATTTCTTGGATTCAGAGCCTTTCTTTTCTGAAAGGAAAGTCTATTTAACCTATATTGTTGACATATTGATTGTCACTGTGACCTCTTCTTTGCTATGCTTCATGTTCAGACACGTCACTCTAGAGACACAGGATCCCACGAGCCCAACAAGGTTGGCCCATGGGACAAGCCCAGTCCACGTGGCAGAAAGGCAAACTTAATACAGAGCTTGCTGTTCTTGAGCTTTACAGTGGACTGGGATGCATGTGGGGTTTCTCTGTTCTGCTGCAGCAGAGTGCAGGGGCCAGGCAGATCTGGATCTGCGTTTGGCAAGGCACAGTACCGATCTGAACCCTGGGGCAGTCCTTGACCTGAAGAGCTATCTCTGGAGAGACGAGGCAATAAAAGAGATTGAAGAGGAAGCAGAGGGAACATAAAATGAGTTTGCAGATACCACTTTAGTGCCATGATCAAGGTGAAAAGAGATGGGGTGATGGGGTTTTGAGGTCTTTATTAGGAGAGAACTAAGGAAGAGTAAGTGCAGGAAAGAGCAGGGAGGGCAGATGAAATGAAGCTGAGAAGAAGGAGAAGAAGAAGACAACCCTGTCAGGTCCCACTATTGTTTCTTCTGATCCCCAGCAGCCAGGAGATAGGGGAACTGGCAAAAAAATGGGTCCTTACAACGTGCAGTAGTCCGTACACTGGTGAGCCTAAGCTGAAAGTGTCTTTTCCCATGTCACTGGGCTGCCATATCAGTTCAAACAACTTCGGTTAACTTCCATCAATTGGAGCCAAAGTTGGATAAGTGGGCAACACAAATGTCAGGGAACAACTACAACCTAAGGTACACAGGAAAGATCTGCTAAAGCTCTCCAACACATTGACAGGTTTTATCTTATCTGTTGCCAGGAGAGACAAAGAGCTAGAGGGACAGTGAAGGTCAATCAGGCACTTAGGAGAGCTCAGAACAACAGAGTAACTGATTACACTAAGGGACATCACAATTGCAATTAAGGTTGAGCTCCAAAAGTATGGGGAAGGTAACCTGTTTCACTTCCCCAGTCCAACAAAAGAAGGGCTCCCCACTGGCCACAGCAACAACTATGTGGAAGTGTCATTCTCCTTCGTGAGTCCCCACCATGTCCTGAATGAAGGAGGATAAGTAATAGGCTTGTAAGTATTTACAAGAAAAAGGGTTAGCACAAAGCGCTTCTGGGCACAGCTCTGTTGCCAGTAAAAACATGATGAAAAGCGCAGGTTTTTTGATGAAGCTTCATTCGAGTGGTTTATGGGTAAAGGTGAATCTAGTATATATCATATTTGTCTGATGGCAAACAGAGACTGCTTATAAAATCCATCTGACTAGGTGCTCTCAGAAAAATCTTCAGGAAACATCTGCAAGCTTTGAATCACTCCATTGTTGTCAGGGTTTCAGCTGGAAATTGTTCTGGATGTGAGGGAATGGTGGGTCACTAATAGCTTATTTCTGACTAAAAGCTTTGGGTTTAGGGACTTTGAGAATATATAGGCTTTTTTCTCATTTGCAGATTCACATGAAGCAAAATATTAGGTGAATATAAATAGCAAGAGCAACTTGCCTTTTGCTTGACTAGTAAAGACCCAGGTTATTGTTGTGTTAAGAAAATATGTGAGAGTATATGAAAAGTATTTTTGACCCCCTAGAAGATTATAGCTCTGCCGCTGATCTAATTAACAGGCCTTAAGATGCGACTGCTCTGGGCCAACGAGGAAGGTATGTGCTATGGTTATGCCCTGGAGAGACTCAGCATATCTGGCTTAAACTCCCAGCTCTGTCATAAATATGCTATCATATTTCTATCTTTCTTGTTCTGTACAGCAATCTGAGAGCACAGAAACTAATTGATTGTTTGTGTTTTTAGAGTTAGATAGTCTGCTGGATGGACCTGAAATCCTCTGGTCAAAAATGGCAAGCGTAAGATGCCCTTCCTGCCGACTTCAGCCTGGAGAGAGCAGTTGCATGCTCTGGGCAACCGCTGTGAAGATACAAAGGTTTCATCTAATGGACACTTCCATTTCCTCTGCTCGCAAGCAAAGCTTTCCAGGTTATCTTCAGGTTTCACTGGAGGGGGAAAAAAGGAAATACAGCTTTTCTGATCCAGTCTCCCCTCTGGACTTTCAGCTGCTTCAGGCCACCCGCCAGTGTCCTTTTTGCCCAGTCTGCTGTCATCTCAGCCTTCTCTCACTTCATTTCCTCAGCTGTTAAATGATGCCAAAGTCACGGTCATGACTTTAGCTGCAGTGAAACAGGGCACTGCTACACTGAAATGAGAACCTCCATGGAAACACCTCCCGAAATAATGAAAGGTGTGAAGTAAAACTGTCTTAGGTGTTTGAGTGCTGTGTGTGCGTGTCACATAGCTGTGCTGTTGGCCTACAGCTGGCAGTAGGAAATTTGCTAGTGCAAGCTAAGCTAGCTCAGGTGCAGACCCCTCATGACAACTCCCTCTACTCCAGGTCCTTGTTAAAACACTGTACCCGTGCCTGTGTGCCAGGCAGTTCTTGTCTTTTCCCTTGCATGCATAACCTTTAATGACCAGGAGCAAGTTGGGAGAGGCCACAAACATTGCTCTTGCCCCCTCGACTCTGCAGCTCAGCCACACGTGCCACCCTGCACTCATAGTGGCTGATCACAATGGGTATTTGGGGGATGCTGCATTAATAAGCCTCTGCTCCCCCTGCCACCCTCCCTGCCTGCAGCGAGGACTGTGCTGACTGCAGCTCCCTGGGATGGCTGCAAGTGCCAGAGGAGACAATACGCACAAGTCCTCACCCAGCCACCTCCCTTTGGCATCCTGCTGGGAGGGCTTAGAAGCTTCATCCTCTGTCCCATCAATGGGGCTCTCCCTCCCTTCCCTGCATCTGTGCCACAGTCTCTCAGCTACAACACTGCTGCAAAAAATGGTGTCCAGACACCATCAAGATGAGCTCCTTGCAGCACGCCAGAGTATTAACAGTGAGGGGCAATTCTGCAAGATTTAGCCCAGGTGTAAGCAGTCATCCTTAGTAGCCACATGGCTAGGACTGAAGCCCAAATGGAGGGCAGAGAGCCTTCCACTGAACAAGATGGTGGAGCATCAGCAAGAGACCACTGTGGCTCTCAATAAAAAGGATCATGACCTTAGGGGAAAAGAAGAAGGTATTTTCCAGTATTACTGAGAGGGACAGAGGCAGATGGCTATCAGGATCTCCCAGCACCACACAGAAAATGCATTACATGATCAGGAACAAATCCAGTTTCCCAATTCCCAGTCCCACGGCAGCCATCATACTGGTTCCTGCTGAGTATGGGCCATCAGGATCCATCCAGCATTTTGAAGTGGCAGCCAGCTATTTATGGCTGCTGCATATATTACTCCAAGGAGCAGCATATATCTTTATTTTACAAATTCACTCGAAGTTTCCTTGAGTACCTCTCTGATGCAGGGTGAATTTCTGAGAGTAATCTCTCTTCCTTTTTCCCAAAACAGTGAACATCTGGGACTACTGAGATATCAACTTGTGGCACCAGCTGACTTTTTTCATTAATGAGTTTCTGTGTAACAACTTCATGATGCTTTTCCTGGGAGAACAACAGTCTCATCTAAAACCTTATTTCACATATTCCTTTATAGAAGGATGTTTTATGCTAAAGCTCTTGAAAGTATTTCCTTTTGTACTCCGTCCCCACCTTTCTCTGTTTAACTCCTTGCAAATGTCTCTCTGATGCTTAACCTGCAGGTCGTCCTGTTCACCAAAAACAAAGCAAAATGTTGGTTTGAATAAGCTCAGGATACGTGCATGACATTTCTGAACATAAGCAGGCCACATGATACTACCAACTTTATTTGATCCCATTTGCTGGAGCAGCCTAGATTTCTCAGGGGCAGGTTTTTTTTTAATCCTGGTTCATTATTGTTCAAACCCATCAAGCAAATGGCTGTGGAGCGGAAGCTTGAATGGGCTTGTTTAATAAACAGGCAAAGTCATTCATCTGCAGCATAGCAGCTCTGCAGCAAGACTAGTCTTCCCCCTCCTGCTTCTTACTGGGTCTGCTTCAGCAGCAGTTATGTTAAAACCTGGTAGGGAAATGCTAGGGAGGGTAAATCTTTGGCTTCACACTAACTGCTTTTGCCTGCTCCAAGAAATCCTTGCTGAAACAAATAGCCTGATTGTTTATGTGGGAAAATTGTCTGTGTTAAATTTATTTCTTACATCTTACTTGGTGCTGGTGAGGATACTGGCCCTGTGTAGGCTGTGTTCTTTATCTGAGTGAGTGATGGCCAAAGCAGCAACCCACTCAAGGCCCCATACTGTAGCTTTGGGATCATCAGATATATTTGCAGCTCCCTACAAGTCATATCATTGCTGCCATGGAAAGCCAAGATAGGCTATGAAACCATGGCATCTACTGGCTTTAGAAAACTAGCCCTAAACTGTGCGGATAGGCATGCCTTGTGAGCTAGAAGCTGCACTAAGATTTTTTCCCCCGTGACTTGCCCCTCTTCTGAATTAAGGATCAGACCCTCAGCTGGCGTGAACTTGTGCAAGGAAATTTGGTGGAGCCTTGCCAGATAACAGCAGCTGAAGAGTTAGCACCCAAATCTATTTTTCATCTATAGAACTTGCTGGTTTTGCATGGACTTCGGTTTCGCAGCAATGCTAGAAATGCACCCCGACTGCATTTCCCCTACGAAAGCGTGAATGTAAGACTTGGTTGCTGGATGCTTGCAACAAAGACATCATCTGTCACAGTGCCATTTCTGCACTGAGCAAAACGCGTGGGAGCCATCCTTGTCCCCTCTGCTCCCTGCCTGCTAAAACCCAACTGAAACTCATTACATAGCAGGAATACCAGCGTCCCCGCAAACAGTGTGCTGCTCGGAGGAGGTTCTCCCTTGCTCTCTTTTTTCCCTTCCGCCCTGCTTAGCTAGGTCTTTGGCAGAGCCTCAGGACTTTGGAGGGGGGAGTGGAGGGAGGCTTGGGAGGGCAGTGACTTCCCGAGCATATCCACGGCCTCATTTTGATCTGTGGTACTGCCTGCTCATTTCCACTTCACAGATGCTGCTGAGGTCTGCCATCGGAAGACAAATCCCAGAAGGGGCAGGGATTGTATTGGGAAGGGAAGAGATGAAAGCAGAAAAGAGCCGCATTTATTAAGCTGTTTTTCTTTCAGTGAAAAGAAGCATTTATCACTGATTTCATATATCATGTGAGTTGTGGCTTCCTGCCAGTTTCTAAGGATGCAAACGAGCCACTGACATCATACACTAAATATAGAACAGCTCCTGCTTTAGGTGAATAAATAATGCAGATGCAAAAGCCCAGGTTTGCAGTTACAGGTTCATTACCATCAGTCTGTCAGGTTCTCATCATTGAGAGAACAACATGGGACTCCAGCAACGAGTGACAGGTGAAGAATGCAAAACAACTGCAGACAATAGGTGATTAAGCAGAATTTCCTTGTTCTCTGCTTTATTCTTAGAGCTACATTTCATTTCAGCAGTAATCCACAGTGCAGCTTTTCCAGTGTAGCTCTGCCACCTCCCTCCCTTTCCCTTCAAGCCAAGCTGGAGCAACAAGCCTGGGTGGAGAGAGCCTGAACAATGAACACAGCCAAAATGTGGAAACTTCCCTAAGCACTTAGCAGGGGAAAAAAGCACAGAAGACAGAAAAAAAGGGGAAAAAAATAAAGCCTCTGATCAAACTGTGCAAGCAGTAAACCAGCAGCAACCCATTATGAAACAGAAGTTTTCCATGCCCTGTCAGAGAGAGGTTTTAATTAGGATCCTCCAACACTAATTGGTCTTGATTCCTCAAGTGGTTTTATTTAAGGCACCCATTTTCACAACTGTACAAGTGACCCTGTAGCTGGCTCCATATTAGCATATTATTTTAGCTCTCAGAAAGCACCCCAAGAAGGAATAGGCCTGATGATAAAACCCAGTTGATTCTAGCCGCCCCACCCCCTTCCCCCGTTCTCCTCCTCGAGATCAAAGGCACTGAACAGGAGGAATTGTCTAAACCCATCCTTACTGGGGGAGAATGGAGACAGGAGAGCAGGAAACAAGAAGACAATGCACCATCAAAGCTGCCGCAAGGTGTTGGATCAATGACAACATCTGCATGAGGGTCTGGGCTACAATTGAAACTGTTACCATGGGAACGGGTGCAAAAGCATCAGGCAGGAGGGAGAAGGCAATGATGAAAGGTGGGAAAGCGGGAGAGAGTATTTTTAGATCACTTAGGGGGAATGTTACACACTGACATCATCCTATCTCATTATTTGCACCCATTCTGTACAATGCATTGTGGCATCTGCCTCAGGCTGTTAAATGGGAAAATGTTATTATGGATGTGAATTATAAAAGCTGTGGTGGAACTTGAGCTCGGGAGTTATTAGACGTCACTATTCTGTAATAAAGGAGAACATTTAATACACTGTGCTGTACAGATTCACTGTACGGTGCAAGAAGCACTGTGTCTGATTTTAATATTCCCAGAAAGTAATTATGAGTCATTCTTTTATTGTTATTAGGAAGCAGAGTGCAAATAATTTTACACATTTGATATCCCATACATCAACAAGCTTTTTGCACTGGAGAAACATGGCCTAATTTTCCAGTGTGCTGCGTGCCAACGTGCTCTGAGTGAATGTGGTAGTAGTCGTAAATGCTCAGCACTGCCAAAAATCCAGCCATCTGTGTCACACGCGAAAGAAGCCTCATTAATCTCAAAAATACAAAATGTACATTTCACTACCTGTGTTCAGCTCCTTAGGCAGAGCCAGTCCTTTTTTACAGTTAAGGACCCAATAGATACCCATGGCATCTGCTCAGTATAGCCCTGATTCAGCAAAAAAAAAAATAAATCTGACTCTCAGACACCACTCCTGGCTGACAAACAGAGGGGAAACCCTCCAGCCTGGAGAGGTGAAACAAGCTAGGGATCTTCTACCTTGTGCCAGGATGCGGGTGCCTGGATCCCACTGCACTTGAGAGGCTGGAATTGCTATTACTGTCACACTGCCAGTGGTGAAGTCGGAAGGATAAACCCAGAGGAACACTTTTCTTGTGACTGCAAAAGTCTGAGCCTGCTCTCTGCCCTGGAAAAACCATCAGTAAATGCTGTGCTCAGCCAAAGCATGTCCGGGGCCCCTGGAGCCTGTTACTGGAGATGGGCAGGGACTGAAATTCCAAATCCATGCTGATGCCCACTGACACTGTCAAAATACCACCGGGTGAGTGACAGGGCTTGCCCTCGCTTTTGCCCTGTGCAAAGCGAAGCACGTGGGTCCTCAGCCATTTGTTTTCGCACTTCAGACTGACCCTGCGTCAGCAGACAAGAACAGGAGGCGGGTAACAGGAGCGGTGCTGGGATCTGGTGCCAGGAGAGCGGGCATGGGCAGGCAGCAGAGCACAGCCTGGCTGCGAGGAGTGAGCTAGGCTGATGTAATTTTGCAGTGCTCCTCCTAGGTGAGCTAAATATACCCTCCATCACCCACCCAACCCCCCTTTCCAGCTCCCCGCTTCTGTGCTGCCCATTCCAAGGGCACGGGTGGGCCGGGGGCAGTGGCGGGGGGCTGCGGCCGTGCGGCTGCAGCCCTGGCCTCCCTTGCCCTGCCATAAAAGGCACTAGTGCAGTGCCCAGCCAAGTGGGGAAACAGAGCAAGAAATAGCACAGAGACGATGGCAGATGAGCAAAAATATAAGCGAGCCATAAAGGTACCACCCAGCTGTAGGCAGAGATTGCCAAAGAAAGGACAACAGATAGCAAAACCTGACTGGTTTTTTTCACCGTGCAGTCATGATGTGCTTCTCTCTGTTTAAGCTCTCCTTCCTTACAGAAGATATGACTCTCTGAATATATAATAAATAGTGAAACGTGCTGATGTATGTGTGTGACTTCTGATCCATCTTCAGGGGGACAAGATGAACGTTACCCAACACAGCATAGCTCAAACTGCCAAGGGTCCCATAGGGCATGTCTATGAAGCAGAACTACAGAAGGTGAGTAAATTTAGCTGAGCCTGAAATAACACCTGAAGACATTTTCTTTCCTAGTTTAAATGCAGTCTTCTAGCTCCAGCATTCCTGAGTCTGTTGTACTCAAATCTTCTGACTTAACTAGACCATGCCTGAAACAGCAGCCTTTTTTTTTTTTATAATTGGCTAAATTGACCTTTTCTGTACATCAGCTTCATTCAGCTTAACCTTACCCCCCTTTCCTAGTTAAGTTAATGTGCAGCACAATACTAAATAACTTCTGCTTTCTTTGTGGCACTTCTCATTATATTTTATTTTTGAGGAAGGATGTTAGGGTTCTGCATCTTACAATATTGGTGTTGGATATAGATGAAACAATATTCCATAGAACTTATCATTTAATTTCTGTTATATGTTAGCTTTGGCAATGTAGGCAACATAGTCATGCCAGTAGAGAAACTTTGATCTGAATGAGTGTAAAACTCAGCCAGGCTTGAAGTAGGGTTACAGAAAATAATTACAAATACTAAACATCTGGTCCATACTTTTGGGGATACTGTTGATGCCCTAAATATCTCATTTTATAAGACGCATGACCTCTCTGCAAAAATCAAGGACTATTTTAGGACAACATACAGCTTGGGATGAGGAGTCACTCCGGACATGTGTGGAATTCACCAGACACATTTTGGGCACTGCCCCAACCTGAATCACATGGACATGTATGGTTCAAGGGACCTCCAGGGAACATGCAGCCTCTCTTCCCCTCCCCTTTCCTCTCTTCCTCTCTGATATCCCCGACTGATATTTGTTTAACCTTTTTAAAACATCTTTGGTGACAGGGACAGCCTTCTGTCCGGGCCTGCTGGTTACAGCACATTTTTGCTTTAGCGCTATCCCAGCTCACTTTCACTGAGAAACAGCTCATATTCTTCTCTGCCTACCTGAAACTAGTTGGTTTAATGGCAGCCCTTACATATTTGACACATTGACACATCTGCCCTCATCTTCTACTCTTCAGCCCTGGGCAAACGAGTTCTGTCAACCTTTCCCCGTAAGCCATTTCTTCCAGATTACCACCATTGCCAACTCTCCTCCACTGCTCACCTGCATTGTTCCCAGAGCATGTGTGCATGCATGGGGATGTTGAACCTAAAGGCTGTAGCCAGAAAACAAGCTGGGCTTGGTTTGGCTTGTCAAGACAACTGAAGCTTGGGCTACCAAAACATTTACTGAGTTTGTGCAGCTTCAGCTCAGGTTTGCCAGGGACCCAGCTGAACAATTAAACAAAATATCAGTTCACGCACAGGTTGAAGCACACTCATAGCCCTGCCTTCAACAAATAAAAATCAATCATTCTCCCTGATTCTCTAATCAACCCAGTCCTCAGAGGTGTAAATTACACTGGCAAATGTATAATCAGGGAAGTTTTCCAAATTAACCTAAAAAAACCCCAAACACCCACTGAGTCTCTCAGCGTTGGCTGAGCAAATGTTAAAACAAGTACAACAAAAAAACAGGGGGCAACAACCATGCCTTGCAAAAGCTCATGGAAGAACAACCACCCTGGAAGGGAAGACTTCAGTTGAAGGTGAAATGTCCCCCTCTCCCTTCCCACTCCCCGCCCCTGCCAGCCTTTCCCCAGTAATCCTGCACAGATGCTTGGGACGTGCCTCCAATAACTTGTTTGCATAAAAAAACCCATCAGGACCCTACACATCAGCAGGTCCAGGAGCACCTCAGGAAATGTCCCAATCTCTTTAGCCAGCAGACCTGCAGGAAGAAAATAAACCTCAACACATGACTAAGAATAAAACACAGAGGGTGCCGGTATGGCCATCAACTGGTGCACCCTCTGATAAATGCACCCCCGCCAGCAGCCATGATCTGGAGATCTCCATCTCTTGGATGGAGAAGGACACTTTGGTGTGGTTTTGTCTTCTCACTGATTTTGTGGTTGGGAACACCAGTGCTCCTTGGGGAACTGAAGGTGGCTGATGCATGATAGTGCCCAGCAGACAGAATATGTTAAACAGATACTCATCCTCTGACCTGCCTCTGTGAAGGATGTTGGGTCACTTTGTTTGTTCTCCCTAAAGAAGTGGATCGAAAAAATGGTACTGGTGCATACTGAGTAACAAAAAGGAGGAGATGTCAGAATCAAAGAGGAATATTTTAAATGCAGCATTGGAGCCTTTAAAGGAAACCAATGAAGCAAACCACCAAAATTTGAGTTACAAGTGTATTGCCTGCATGACCTAGGGGCACAAAAAAAGCTCAGATGGGGCCCAGGCTGCTTTATGTACCCACTGTTTTATTATGTAAAATAAAAATAAAATGGATTCCAGCAAATAATGGTAAATATTTGATGATGTAATTATGCCTTATTAATGCAATGTTCTTTCTTTTGCAAATTAAATTTTCACAGGAATTCATCACCCATTTCATTTTTATTATTTAGGCCATGGGTATGTCACAGTTGTTTGTTACGTACTTTCACAGCCATTTGATTAATATTAAATGTTTAAAATAAAAAATCCATTTATATTTTAGTTATAATGGCCCTACAAAAATATTATGAATATGAGTCAGTATTTATGGCCCACATTAGTTCTTAGTATTACTTTTGATATTTTTACTGCTGTACAGGACATGCACAGTTCATTACATATGAAAAATAGCTTAATTTTGAGGAGCTTTGTAATGATCTGTAAACCAGAGAGCTTTCCTTGCCATGCTGCATGAGCTCTCTCTGCCTTCCATTCCCATCTCTTATCCCAAAGAAGGCAGACCTGAGGGAGGTCTAAACAAACCTACCCTAACTGCATTCCTGTGAGAGTGAATCTCTTATAAAAGGCATGAATACAGGAATTACAAACTTTGACAATCCTGACAATACAGTTTCTGTCTATCCAAACATGCAGCTCTGGACCACGGCTGGACAGGAATTGGGGAAAGCATTAACTACCAGGAATTATCTCACAGATCGGTGAGGCATCTTTCATGCCTGTTGGATGTGGTAATAAACCAACACTGTATGTTTGCCAGTTGCCCCCTACAGCAAAGCTCCTCGTGGCCACAACAGAGAGTGGCTGCAGCTGGCACCCTACCACTGTGGGTTTCAGGCTTCGAAGATGCCCAGGAGGAGCAAGATCCCCTGTGGCACCTGGAGCAGAAGTAGGTTTTCTGCTCCAGTATCTCAGGCAATTTCAAGTGCTTCAGGGCTGGGTTTAGGGTTGTTTTTTTTTGCAATACTGCAGAGTAGTGCTGTGACTTCTACTAAAAAAAAAACAGAAGGGACTAAAAAACCCCTTCTCAAGCACTCTCCATGCTCTCTGCCAAGCCACTCTGAATGAAGCAATCCCATGCAACATTTTTGGATGGATCAAAACTGCCACAGTCATTACTGTGCGCGTGTAGGATTTTGATCCTAAACAGGTACCTGCGAAAGCCTGACTTTCCTTTAGCTACATGGTCTTGGTGCTCTGTCAGCTTAGACAATGCCCTTACAGACTCTGAATGTGACTGTAACTCCTGCTGGCTGCAGGCTGCATGCACAGAGCATTTTCTTCCCAACTCCAGTCATGCTGGATTTCACTGGCACGCTAGCATGTTGCCTGCAGGAAGAAGATCAGATCACAGGACTTGCTGAACATCCTGATGACAGCAGGAGACACAGGGCTACAGGTGACAGCAGCCGTCGCCACCACCACTTCCACTGATGGGAAATGACAGGTCTCCACTTCTTCAGAACAAGAGGATGCTCCTAAGATTTCCTTACCCAGCTTCCTCTTTGCAACTTGGAAGAAGCATGACTACTTCTGGCTTTGCTGAGATTTTATGAGACATGGTAGACTTCTGCCACATACCTTGTGCTCTTTTAAAGTGGCACAAAGCGAATACGAAACCTTTCCCATCTGTCTTGATGGATTCCTACCCACCTTGCCTTGCTACATCTGACTAGCTGAGGCAAGCGGCTGAGATGGCTGGTCCATAAAGCAGCAGTGTGATCCTTACCTGTGTGAAGGCAACTAATGGTGCTGGACTTCAGCAAGATAAACAGTCCTTGTAAATATTCTCCACTCCAAGCCTGCTTCTTTGTTTCTGAAAAGCTGCCAGACAGCCATCCTACCTCTGTGGTGGCTAATATCCCCTGCGGTCTGGGGTTTGCTAGGCAGAGCAAGCAGACACAGTCAGCAACAAAAGACTTGTATTCTCCTCCGTGACTGCTGAAGTGACATTTCAAACAAGCAAAGAAAATGTTCATGAAGGTATAGAGATTTAAGTACCAGAGTTAAAAGCAGCCACCTCCCTGTGCACTGCCAGCACTTGCTGTCAAGGGCTCATCTTGTTTCTCATTTTGGTTCCCCAGGTTCCAGAGGCATATTGGACATGGCTTTCCACTGAACTGAAACCTCTCTTTTCAGGTGATTTTATGGAAAACATTAGCTCCCTGAGGGTAGTTTAGAAACTTTTGGGCTGTGGCAGGACAGGCAGAGAGTGAATGGTCTCGCATGTGCTGTTCTCACCCCTCTCCTTTCTCAAACACATGCACACACACACTGCCTCTACTCACAAAGACCACTGAAGAAACACAAGCTGTGTGTGGTTGTGACCATTTCATAGCACCTTGTCACGGGCTGCTAGGTCTGGAGAAGCAGATTCAGACCTCAGTTTGCAGAGGCAGGAGAACCCCATTGAAAAGTGCTCTTGAAACCCCCTGCGACCTCTCTGTTGTCAGAATAGGCTGTGCTTTGTTTCCTTCCAATGATGCCGTCTCAGAAAGTTAGAGATGAGCAGCTCCTGGCCCCAGCCCATCCATGGGGTCTGGCAGCTGTGCCTGGGCTGGCAGGGCAGGGCAGCAGCACCTGGAAGAGGGTTTGTACCCACTGGCCTCACGTTCTGCCCTTCACTCACTGGGCTGCCACTTCCCATAAAGCGCAGAGCGCTCCGTGTTTCTCAGCCACCTTCGTATAATAGGCAGGGGAGGGGCTGTCAAAGTGGAAGGCCTCATTATTTTGGTTTGAAGGTAATAGCTGCCATGCAAAATAGATAGCTGTTTGGCCCCTGAGTCCCACCTTGCATCTCTGCTGACCTGAATGGGTGGTGGCCTTCCACCATTCAGAAACCATGTTTCACTTGGACTTTGAGATCTTTCAACACAAATAGAGCTCTGATATGGAAACTGGTAACACGAGCCTGGGACAACAACTGAATTATACTGTTAAAAATACTCAGTCCTCTGAATGAATGGAAAAAAATACAATATCTTCTTACAGACTCAGAGAAAATGCAACCATGTAATCAGCTAGGGCTGGATCACATATGGCATCCACTGTACAATGGCAAGGGGCAGGAGGGACAAAGCCCACCAAGTCCCTTCACCCCACGTCATTCCCACAGTGTAGAGCCCAGACCTTTCCAGACCCACTGCCATGCGAGACTCTGAAGCAGCCAAGGGCCATGGGAGTGCCTCCTGCGAGCTCTATTTGTTTCTGGAAACTGAAATACTTCAGCTTCCAAATCATGACAGCAGAAGGTGCTTTACTTAGGAGTGAAACTGGAGCCCAGATCTATTCCTGGCAATGACTTGAATGTCATGCACCAACAAAGAGTTCCTACCCCATCGGTATGTGCTATTAGACAGATGCTGCTGTTGCTCTTTCTCTGACAGTGACAGATTTTGGGCCCAGCATACCGCCTTTTCATGGATGTGTTTGTTTTCTCCTCCAGTCTGCATTGCTCTCCTAATCCTTGCCCCCAACTCAAGTTTCACCCACTTGTGCCCTCCCCAAAGGGATGCTATTAGACACAGCTGGTGCAGACCCTTACAGTAACAGCAAACTCCTGCCTGCCTGCAGGCTTGACCAGCAATGAGATGGCAACATGACTTTGCAAGCATGCCCTGCATAGCTTCTGGCCTTGGTATTCCATGAGTTGAGCAGAGACATTCAGACATTGTCCTTTTACCGTTTTATCTTTTACCTTTTACCATTGGGGACAGCCTAGGGGACTCAAAAGTGGAAGGCGGTCAGCAGCCTCGTGAGATGTGTCGGTGGATATATGTTCCATTGCCATCCTTTCCCAGGTGGTGGGATGTAGCACCGCACACTCATTTCTGAGGTGCCTGTGGGGAGCACAGCCCTGTTTTGCATCACTAAGGATCTGGCTCACTTCCTTAGGTACATAGCAGAGGACCATAACAAGGCAAATGTCTTGGCCTTCACAAACTTTGAGGGGTTCAGTGTCCCAAAACACAGAAGTTAGTTTATTACCAAATCTATCCGTTCCCCCTTGCTCTTCTCTGGAGTAAGACACCCACCATGCAGAATAGAGGGGAACGAAGGTCCCGAAAAGGGCTGTCCTGTTACCCCACTACCACCACTCTGGTGCCTCTCCATCTCAAGAGGATGGTTTTTCAAGCTGCCTCTCTGCGGTTGTTTAGCCTAAAAGGAGACATCAGCAAGAAACGCAGGAAGCTGAGGGTTATGAATGGTGGCCATGGGATGGGCAAGTCAATCAGAGATAAACTGGGAGTGAGGAAAGAGGAGCCTGATACATTACTGATCCCCATGGACAGAGACAGATTAGAGCAAACAGTTGTCTGTATTTATAACCTTCCCAATACCCTGCTGCGCCCAAAGGAGAGGAGAAAGGAAGGATCACAAGACCCTCACTAGCTAGGTCTTGGGAAAGGAAGTCTCTGAAATGTGAACGCTGGACATCCCCCACAGGGGTCGAAATTTTCCATGGTGTCACTCTTGCTGTCACTTGCAGGGAGAATGCTCTTGTTGAGGCAATCCTCACTCCCCAGCCTGCAGGAGAGCTTTTCAGGAACCCATAGAGCCAACCTGAAGGGAGGCAAGGAGAGATCTGTTCCTCTGGTTCCTGCCCCTCACCCCTGCAGCCTCCAAGGGCTGGCGGAGCTAATTGATTTGTTACAAGTACAGTCCTTTTCAGTGTGGGTCTGTGTTTATGTTTACTTTTAGGAGCTAGAGATGGTACAGATAGCTAATTTGTTTGTTCGGTATTGTTCTTTCTAGCTGCCTAGAGCTGTTTTTGTACTTCTTTATTTATCATAGTTACTGCATACTCAAAATCTCAAGTGCCTCTTTTCCTATAAGGAGGAAATCTTACTGAGTATCAGCTGAAAAATCACAACTGTTTAGGAGGATTCTCTCTTTCACCCTCCTTTCCCTTTGTCCAGCACTATCCCCTATTGCCTTTGTTTAGGTGGGGAGCTCTGGAAGGCAGAAAGCCAACTCCAGCACAGAGGTTTTCCAGAAAACCCTAAAACTTCAGGCTCTGCGAGCCCCCAAATGCGTCACCTCTCCTGCAAGTTAGAGAGGAACATGGGCAAGGAAAACTAGCTAGTGAGAGAAGCAGTGCTGGAGAGGAGGGAAGCAGCTGCATTTGATCACATAGTATTGCTGTGTGGTTGCTGCTGGTGGGAAGAGCAAGCGCGCTGATTAGCATTCCCAAGAATACAATTAGAAGACAAGGCTATTTTCAGCAGTGTCCCCTCTCATGGCTTGTAAAGACACAAGCGCAAAGAAACCCAGAGTAGGCGCTTCCTCCACCGCAGGCACTGGATGGCTTGTATTAGCACAATGCTCCAAATCCCTTGTAAGTCCTCCCAGAAAGGGAGAGTAAATATAGTTTGTCAAACAGTTATCTTTAGCACACTGTCTCGTCTGCCAGCATGGATCTTTCTGCATGACCTCTTGCTAAGTCAGGGCAATTTCTTCTCATTTGCTTACTCCTGGCTGCAGTGCCATGCCTACAGGGGATCCAGGGCTCCCTGGAGCCGGAGGGAGAGATTTCTTTCACCCCTGTCACTGACCAGCCTCTGTACCAATACAGCTGGGTTATTGACCTTTAGGCCCAGTTTTTCCCATCTGTTCTAGACAGCAAGAATTATGAAATGGAAGTTCATACAGAAGGATGGTGAAGAGGAAGAAAAAGAGAACCAGCTCTGCTATGGAGCCCCTCTGAGATCCAGAGAATGAGAGGCACGCTGAGTCCACACCTCTGTGCCAGATTCTCTGTAATGATGGGACGATGGTCAGAGAAGAAACAGAGGAAAGTTTTGCAGTAAGCTGAAGTCAGCCCTACATCACACTGCTGCTTAGACAGGCAGTTTTTCCTTCCTGTCCGTGGTCTCAGTTTGCCACTGCTCCTCCTGTGCCACCACTCATGCACACACATGGTTCTCGGCCAGACACAGTTGTCTGTGCCCTGCCAACTGCAGGAGCATCAGCATAAAGCACAGACAGGAGGGTGGACAGGTCCCCACCCCACCTTTGGGGGTTTGTTCAGCCTAGAATGGCTGTGCCCAGATCACGGGCTGTGCATGGGGTGCTGGCATGGCTGGGATGCTACAAGCCAGTGAATAAATCCTTTTGAGCCAGAATGGGAGGTGTGGGAGAGTGGCCTCACACACCAGCAGGGACCTCACCTGAAGGACCATAGCTGACTGCAGCTCTGGTTGCCCATCTGCTGCCCCATGAGCTCGGGCACCACAGCAGGCCAGACCTCTGCCTATGATCTTCAGCCTCTGCCCACAGGCCACAAGGCAGCCCTGTTGCAGGAAGCAGCTACCTGGGCAACCTGATAGCACCCAGCAGCCAAAAAGAGCCCAACCTGTGGCACTTCATGGCTATACTGGAAAGTCAGAGGCAGAGCTCACTTTCCCCAGGGTAAGCTGGTGCTGTAGGAACGCAGTGAGAGGGCAGGTAGCTCCAGCTTGCTGTGTCTGTGGCATCGCTGTCTTTCACACCAGGTCTTCAGTGCCTGTCACAGTGGGCACTGGCGTGCCTCCACACAAAATCCACACATCCAAACCACTATTTTTCAAACAAGTAATTTCCTTTTTTTAAATCTCAGCAAAGTCTCATCCCTTCAGAAAACCACTAAAGGTGACTTTTATAACACAAAAGTCGGAGACTCCAACAAAATGAAAAGTAGAACATTAGAGAGTTAATGGTCCCAGCTGCTACTATAAGCTTCACTCTCCCAGGCTGCACTCCCTTTGACAGACACCACATCATAGATCCTTCCCCTGTGCCACTCTCTAGCATGGCTGGGGAACTCTCCAGAGCAAGGACAACACAGTTTTTGTGCCTTCTGCCAGACAGAGAAAACTAATCATGTTTTTTCATCAGGAGGCTATCTGCTTCCTCCTCTGCCACTGAGTAGAGCTCCTCAAAACTCGCAGAGGCCAGGTGTTCGTCTATGCCTTGCTGCCGTTTATCTGCAGCGATTCCAGCACAGCAAGGGTTTACACAGAGGAATGAAGGCCAGAGCTGGGCCCAGTGAGGTGCTGCTCATCGCAGAGGAGCTGAAGAGACCACCTGTCCCATGGAGAGGCTAGGCTCAGTTGTGCTCCAGGGAAGGTGATAGAAGGAGAGGAGCAGTCTCTAACATCCAGTCGCCTGCTGCAGAAGAGGATCATGTCCAACAAACCTCCCTCTGTTCACAGTAACTGGGGATAGCTGTATTAAATATGTATCTGCAAGAAATCTACCCGCCATCAGGGGACTATAGCCAAAGGAAAGTCAGACAGCTGTTTGCCAGATATGCAGCCTGGGACTGCACATATTCTGTGGCTAAACCAATGCACAGGCACTGTAACTATTTCCTGCAACACGGGTTGCTTCAGGGGCTCCAATCCATGTGCTCTTTCTCTGTTGGTGTCGCCTACATCTTCTTTCCCTTCATGAACTTTGAGTGAGTGAATGGGAAAGGGAGTGTGAACAGGAGCCTGCACTTCCCAAGGTGCAGGGGTATTGCTACAGCCAGGATGTTGCTCAGCCCTTCTCTCTTTGATGAGGCTTTTTCCAGAACTGATGAGCTACGTTCTACTGATCTCCTGATGGAAAAGGCACCATTCCCTTTGAAATTCTGCCCTGCCCAACATCTGCTGAAATGTTCTGCCTTGGCCCTGAGCAGCCATTAGGGGCTTCCTCACCTCTCCCTAGTGGGGAAGAGACATGAAGAAGACCAGCTACGAGGCCTCTTCATTCAGCACAGCTCAACTCCAGCCAGCCATGTCTTGGTGGCCAACCTTATTCCAAGGGATTTCCCCACGGTCATGCTATGCTGAATTTTCCCGAGGAGCAAATGCACACATGCAGCACAGACATGCCAGCAGCCAGAGAATCACATGAGTGGCATATGAAGTGATTCGGATGAAGCTCACTGCTTCAGCTCTGTTTTCAGGCTTTATTTCCTCAACATTGAAGCTGTTCCTGACTTTATTGCACCTTCCACACATCTGATTCACTTATGCTTGCCCTGACTCCCATTCCACTAGCTCTGGGGTGGGCTCAGGCATGATGGAGCACACCCTACTGTCGGAGTCCAGCCACCACCACTCCCATCATCCCAACACAGCTGGCCTTCTAGCACTCACAAAGCTCTTTCCTGTAAGCAACAGTAATAAATGGCTTCAAGAAACTCTGCCAACCCTTCTTATTTATTATAAACCAGTGAGATGCCAGTACCAATGAGTAAAATATTAAAATACACATGAGATGCTGCTTCGAAACATGATTTTTCCCATTGTTATTCATGAATAAGGATTATATTTTCCAGGTAAATTCACTTGAAACAAATCACTGTGATCCCTTATATGTACATTTCTGAAGTTAGTTTAAATGTGAATTTTCAAAGAACAGTTCTTGCTTGTTTTTCAAAAAGCTGATCAAGCTTGCAGTGACAATAAAAAAACCTCTTCCCTTTACTTCAAGGAAAGTAAATACTGGAGAAAGTAAATATGCAGATCTGTGGATAACTAACAGCTTCAAGTCCCTCTCCCCTACAGCTCTGTGCTTCCTTGTGGTTACTCTGAAAAGCAGCCAGGAGATGCCCTGTGTGGAGACAGGAGCCCTGCAATGCTGATGACAGGAACCAGCATTATATTTCGCTCACTGGCCACCCCCTGCCCCTTTCCTTCCCTGTTTTTCTAATGACGTGCTTGTGAGAAAGTTCAGGTCGGAGTAACTTTTCTCTGCTCAGGCCCAGATTGCTCCTTCACCTTATCCGTACATACCAAGTAGCCTGAAAGGAGCAAATTTTCTTCTGAATTATTTATAGTATATGGAAATTATAATAACATAGACATCTGCTATGATTTAATTAATTATGAATAAGTAGTAACGTAGTGCTAGCAATACATTTAACTGAAAAATCTATTTATAATGAAATGATTTCTTATAAATAATTAGAGCAAAACTGTGTGTTGTAACTCATCATTTATATTTAGGACTTGATTATTCCTATGCTTCTGGCATAACTTCACCCACTGGGATGCTCCTGTGGAGCCAGTGAAGTCAATGACAGAGCTATTAGCAGGATGGGATCCAGTTTAGGGTTAGAAGGAGGAAGGATTGCGAAAGAAAAAGGTCACATTTTCTATTTTGTTTTTTAAACCAACTAAGGTCAATTCAGTCCCTATAAGATGAGCTTGGCTTTTCATCTGGAGAATAAGCTCACCTTATTTTGCCTTCCTTAAGCACATTTTTAAAGCAAATGAAACCTAGATTAACACTAACCGTTTCACATGTTTTGCTTATCTTTTTTCCTCTGTACCCGGTGATCCTAAACCAGTCTTGCCTGACTCTGTAAAGCAGCTGCTGGCAACATGGGCTCTAATTGATAGACTTGTGGGTACCACAGCAAAGTGCAAAGTCTGGTTACTGAGACATGATGGGGGTGCCTGAAGGAGTATGCTCATCTAAGCAAGAGGAATTAAATTCAGATTGCCATCACCAGCCTGTCCATGGTGCCAGCCTGGGCTTTGGCTCAAAGGAGTGATGAGCACTTTAGACTAGCTTCCAGCTCCCACAGTCCACAGGCAGAAGTAGAGATGGATGGCACCTAATTTAGCCCTTTTTTTTTTTAGGTACATACTCTCACTGCAGTCCTTTATCTCTGCTTTGAAATCAGGTTGGTTGTTAACTTTGATCAGGTGTAAACTGCTTCACAGAAGCAATACTGGGCTTTGGCTGTAAGCAGGAAACAGAAAGGATGCTTCATTACAGTCACCTTCTTGAAAAGGGACAAAATTAAAGAGAAACAGATCTCACAGTCCTGCTTTCTCTACCTAAGTCAGGGGTTTGCTTAGGAGAGGAACTCAAGCCAAGCTGGAAAACACATTTCACTCAGAGGCCCAGCCTAGCTCCACCAGTGACAATCTCAAATGCACCCAGTACTCTTCTTTGCCTTTTGCCTTCCGCCTTCCTCAGCTGAAAGAAGCCTGTGCTGAAATGGCACCAGTACCTCTTCCTATGGATTAAGCATTGCTTTGGCTTTCAGAGGCTCTTCTATAAAGGACCTGAAAACCTGTAATAAAATTAGGCTCACTAAATGTAGAGAAAGACGTATGCAAACAAAAGCAGCCACACGTATAGCCTTTGATAGGCCAGCTGCAGCCCATAAGCCACTAACTGAACTCCCTTGGTCACCAACAGGATGAAACACGCAGTGCGGCAGCACCTTCCTGAAGCTGCTCAGAAAGAGCTCAAATGAACCCTGAGGTCACAACCAGTGCAAAGAGTGAATATGGCCAAAAGCCAGTCCTCTTGGACTGCCCCTTCCCTGCAGACAACTCTGAAGGTGCTCCCTCAAGGAAAGTGCTGCCGGCAGTCAGGGCGCCAGGAAAGGACGAGAGGCTGGCAGGGCAGGTAACCCCATCCCTTTGCAGCCACGGAGCAGCTAAAAAGGGAGTCCAGAATCTTGCCTACGCAAATGAGATTTATTGGTGTCTCTCCAGTGCTTCGTGGACTATTATCCACCAAATGCAGCACTGAAATTGGCACTCTTTGCAGAAAAGGAAGGGATCCACCCCAAAGCACTAAACGTCAGGAAACTTTTGTGACACAGGATGAAGAAACACATGCTGCCACTGTCGTTCAAAATGTTCCTGTTCAGAACATAACCAGGAGGCATTGTAGCTGGGCTGGGCTGCTGGTCTGCACCTTCCACCAGTGCCAGGACCACACAAAACCTGCAGAGCCCTTGCTGCGAGTCCTCCCCAAGGGGTGGCAGGAGGCCAAATGACTAACCACCCGGCACGCACCACCATTCCCAGAAAGTCTTGCCATCTGGAAAGCCTTGTCGTTAAAAGGCAGATTTCAGGAAGTAACAGAATTATGGAGAATAGGAGACCAACTAAAGTCTGACCTCCACGTTTGCAAGTTAATTTTAACACGGTCAGAAACAGAGGACTGGGCAAAGAGTCACAGTAGCACAAATAAGCAGAATCAGTGAGGTGAAACAACTGTCTGGATTATAAAAATACTAACAAGGGATATAAAGTAATCAGTTCAGTTATGGGCACAAGTTATTCATCTCTCCAAAGGAAAGCAGAGGTCTTACACAAATAGAAGGGCTCTCTCAATATGAAAGTAATCGTCAAAATAGCCATTAAAAAGCACAGCTAAAAATCGTTGCTTCACACTGTTTACCATCTTTTGTTTCCTCTGGGAAAGCCAGAAGACACAGCTTAGATGTCTAAGCAGAAATTTTGAACTAATTAGGGTCCTTGGAATACGAAGTTACAGTCCCAGCCAGGCCCATCCAGCCCCCATCTTTCCAGGTAGAGGGAAGCTGGTACCCAGTGCTGCCACCGCACAAAGCGTTTCGCTGCCCAGAGTTAATAAAGATGGCAAGGGTACTTTCTGCAAGCAAAAAAATGTCTTCTTTCCTTAATTTCAGAAAGGGGGTTTGCCCTAACTGTATTGTCATAGGGAAAATGGATTGAGCTGTGTTCAATCACCACCACAAATTCAAGGGAAGCTGGGAGGGTGAGGGTATTGTTACAGTCTGAATTAGATCTGAAAGCGAGATGGGAAAAGAGGTGCTTGTGCTGATTTGACTTCATTGCAAAGCATGAAGTAGGAGCTGCAAAAGCATGAGTCAGTGTGCAGGAGCTGACATATTTCCTGATTTTAGTGAAGTGAAAGAAAGGTGATGTTCATCATCACCTTCTCCTGTTCCCATTGAAGTCTTTCATATAGTACCTTCATTTTTGAGCTTTCTAACTATCAGCTGAGGGGTGATGTATCTTAAAAAAAAGAAAATAATTTGTTCCTAGTGCTTAGGAGCAGCTGAACTAAGTAAGAAAAAAAAAATAGAGTTGTAAATAGTCTGGACAAAATTAACAGACTCATTCTGTTATGCAGTTGTTGTCCAGTATCTGTGAAGTCCTCTCACTACTGGGCAGTTGGAGAATATAACACTCCTATAAAAAAGGGCTGGAGAAAACCTGGATTTCTGGTGGAAAAAAAATTAAGGGACTCCATTTGAAAAAAAAAAAATTGGCCTCCTTCAGCTCATGAAGATGGAAAAAAGAAAGAAAACAAAATCAAAAACATGGGAGGGAGAAGGGGAAACTCCAGCTTGCTTTCTTGTACCCCTAGCCAAGTGGGAGGTAGGGTGAGGCCCCATCCTGAGCCGGGGCACTCCCGCAGCCCACCGCCGGCCCACTTCCCATCAGCCGGCAGTGCGGGAATAGGAGGAGTTGTTTCCTGCTGGCAGGAAGCGACCTGGTGAACCAATAACCCCTTTCATCTTTGTTTACTCATCTTCTGTTTGTTTTCAAAAGGTTGCCAAAAAAAAAACCCAAACCAAACCATGAGACATCTCTGGGGAGGGGCGAGGGGAACACGAGTTAGTGTTTTGTAGTGGAAAAGGGTAAAAGAAAATGCATACTTGGCATTTTTGCAGTGAACAGTGAATGCCCTCCTTCCCAGAGGCAGTGGCTGAGGTCTCCCTGAGAACTGAAGACTTCCCAGAGTTTTCCAGGGAAGCTTTCTGTGGAGGAGGGCACGCTGCTTGCCCTGTCGCCCCATGGCAAGCCCCAAGGCAGGGTGCCTCAGGACAAGATGAGACGGGATGGGATGGGATGGGGGCACCCCAGGGCTGGGGACCACCTAGACAAGCAATAGCAGGTCAGAGGGGCAGAGGAGGGGACCGTGAGGTGGGGGCACGGCCAGGCAATTGCAGAGTTCTGATGCCTGCCCTGGCACTGTGTGGAAGTGGAAGCTAATGAGCAGGGATGCTTCTTGCTGCGTTGGCCTAGTCAAATGTGATGCCAGGAAGAAACACCTACTGCAGCAGAAAGAATTTACAAAGTTTTTTAGCTTCTCCTTGAGTAATTTTTACAGGGGGCTTCCATTTGATGCAACATTTTGGGTTTTAACATGTGCTCTGCAATACCAGTCTCTGCAAAGCTTGCCCTTGAGTGGCAGAAAGAAAAGCAATGCTAGGTGACTTTTGTACAAAAATAACTGCAGAGTTATCATTCCATCTTCCGTGCACCTATGCCAGCCAAGAAAGACAGTAACGTATACTTAGGAGACTTCTGTGAGAGACATCAGTGTTTCTTCTTTCCCAGAGGGAGGCTTCAGGAGTGCTCAGCCCTTCACCGAGTTCCGTGATTCAAATTTGAACCCTGTACTTAGTTCTCAAAGTCCAGTACTTGCTCCAAAGGTTGTCCAAAGGCAGTGAGTTACCTTCAGAGCAGCACCCTTGGGTGATGAAGTGGACAGGCAGGCATTCCATTCATTTGTTGGTCTTGGGCTGGTGCAGGGGAAGGAGTGCTGCTAGGCTACACGGGGATCCCAGGGAGGGTGTCTGGGCCATCTCACAGCCCTGCTTAGCAAGCGGTGAGGGCTGCTCCCTGCATGCACCCGCTACAGAAAGTGAATCCATACGTTGCCCGGATCCCCCTTTTGTTTTAACTAGGGGGGAAGGTTTTCTTGGTTGTTTTTTTTTTTTTTTTGTACTTGCCTCCCTATCTCCAGAAGCACAGACTTGAAGATGTAGTTTATCCTGGGCTGGACTGTGGTGTCTAAACAAACAAGAGTCCGCTATGGGAAAGGGTTTTTTTTTAAATTATTTTTCAAAAGCTGCAGCTGGAGCTACCTAAATACAAACGCCTGGGGAGGAGAAATGCTGAGGGCTGATCCTAGTTATTGGACACCTCCCACCCATAGCCCTGTTGGGGCCAAGCATGCGCTCCAGTGGTAGGAGTCAGGTCCACAAATGTCTCAATTTACAACAAGCTCAGCTACTCCTGGTGCCATTAATTTCCACGCAGTCCAGCATTCTCTCCCACCTGAAGAGTGGCTGTGTTTTTGTGGGGACTGCAGCTATGCCATAACACCCTGCAGCCTCAGACACCACATGGGATGTCCCATGTCACTTTTGGGGCAAATTAGACGTGTGGAGTGGGTGCAACTGGCAGGGCAGGTGCCACCTTGCAGATGAGCTGTCACCCTGGAAGGATGAGCAGGTGGCTGGGTGTCCCCAGGGCAGTGTCCCATCCCACTGAGTGGCTGCCCTGCCAGCAGGACAGATGAGTAGTGCTTGGCCCAGGCGCAGAAGGATCCACGGGCCCTGCTGACATAAAAAGCCACTAGAGAGCACTCTCAAATATATTTATACCCTTTGCCTAAGTACTAGCTCATAAAAACACACGGTTGCCATGGCCTGGTTTACAGCACATCTAAAAAGAGACCTTCCAAACATACCAGGTTTTCTGAGGCCACCACAAAGGCGGTCAAAGTCTCCCTTGTGTGGCGCCTTTCCCACCCCCGCAACCCAGGCACAGGGCAGCACCCGCCAGCTCTGCGCAACCCCTCTTACCCCACATTGCTGCCCAGTTATAAATTTCAGAAATAGTACTAAAAAATAAAAATAAGAATTGCCCTTGGGCAACCAAAGCTTTTTTGAGTTTTCTTTTCAAATATACAAAAAAAGCGCAGCAAGTATTTAAAGGTCCTAGTTTTCTTACACGTAGTGTCAGAAGTTAAAAAATAACATAAAAATGGCAACAGGTTAGTTCAGCAGCTATCAACTAAAGCACCATGCAGGTGGTCTGCAAGGAAAAAATAGCTTTGAAAAAAAGTGATGGAGGTGGGTTTGGAAAAAGAAAAATAATAATCACACATTCTTCATTAAAACACTTTTAATACTACACAAATTACAGCATCACCTTTTAAAAAATTTAAAAAGGAATATTAACAGTAGCACTGTTGCAGCAAAAGCACTTCGAAAGAAAAAAAAAGAAAAGAAAAAAGCTTGTAGCTCAGGAAGTAGTAAACTGGTAAAAAAGGGAGACTAACATAGCCTTATTGTAACTCAGTAAAGCAATAAAAAGGAAAAAAGCAACATTAAATGTGAGAAAAATGAGCTATGTATGAACACCCTCAGATTTTAACTTTTTCCTTTTTTTTGTTTGCTTTTGCAATTTTTAAGTTTTACATAGATTAGACTCGGCTGGAGCCTGGGGGTTGAATGTCAGCTGAGTGAGCGCAGCCACCACAAGCCACTTCTTTCCCAGCTGCATTGTTCACAGGCTACCACCTGGCATCACTGGCCAGGGACCTTTCATTTTCTCTAGCAGCTCCCGGAGCTGGGGGAACTGAGCAGCTGGCAGGGAGGAAGGTGCACTTCCTTATGGGCCTCTCTGCCCTGTCACACCAACTCCCTCAGCCCCAAAACAGGGACATGCTTTGTCAGGAGCACTCACCCTAAGCAGGCTTAGAGCTGGGCCACCTGATAACACAAAATGGGAGGGCCTTTATAAGGAGCCTTTGGGCTTTTGGTTTTGCTTCTTTTGTCTTTTGAGAGTAGGGATACCACCTTATTCAATAACATGAGCTTCATCCCATATGAGGTATTATTCCAAGCAACTTTGAAGAACTTGTTACCATCTATCAGCTCAAAATCCATCTTTTTTAATAAAGTGCCTAAATACACATTTACACAGATCATAGTGGTTCCAAAGAATCCTTTACAATTTTTTATATATATAAGTATATATATAGGTATATATATAATGTGCGTTTTCTTCAAATTGGCTAAATGTGTTTACATAAGACACCAATCTTGACTATAGGTATAAGTTTTAAAGCGTAATATTGACTCAATGGATTTGTTTATCATGCAAGCCTTATCTAGCATTACATTGACCTGTATTATGGAACACAATGTAGTGGGTGTGCTCATTAAACACTTCATAAAAAATTACTGTGCATGTGCAGTTCTGATCTTCAAATACTAATAATGACCATTTCTTTTTTTAACAAAAAAAGTAGCCTTCCAAAAAAGATCTACTCTGCATTAAGTTGTAGTCTGAACATTATCACAATAAGAACAGTTGACTAAAAAGCACCCAAAAATCTTCAAATCAGAGTCAGCTTAACAGACTTTTTTCCTCTTCCTCCTTCTCCTCTTCCAATACTGAAAGTGTTTATTAGCCCATCCCTGGGAACGGACGACCTCGCCACACTTTTGCTCAGAAACAACCGCTTATAACCAAGTTATAAACACCTCAGCAGAAGAGCTCATACAGCTGCAGCGTTGCCAACGAACTATAAACAGCACAAAAACATCACTATAAGACTCGAACTATTTCTAGTAACCAATGATTTATTGATTTTAGAAGTCTGCTTGGTGATGCAGAAGCATGATCAAAAGAAGTGGCTTTACAAAAGAGTTCTCCAAAGTAGCTTAAAAGGCAGGGCCAGGGCCATTATGTGCAGCCCTAATTGCTTTCATTTCAACCAGTTTATATTTTCATTTTCAAAGAATAGCAGTAGGTTTGTTTCAAGCACATGTAATAAGGAAATTACAGGTTTCCTCCACCCACATTTGGGCTGTCACTGATATGCCCGTGAGCAATCTGGCAGCCTCAGTCACCGCCGTCACTGTACCACACAGTACCTGCCACTACTTGGAAATACTGGGTCAGTGATAGTAACAATAGCAACAGCACTAGAGCTGACTGATAAGCAAACTCAAAGTCCACCTGCACTATCTGAAAATTAAAGTAAAATATTTAAAAAAATCAGTCTGTTCCCCACCTCCCCAGCTTTGTCCAAAGACACAAAATCCCCATAAGCGACGCTGAAGACCTTCAGAGATGGCAGTGGTACGTTGGCACCTTCACCAATCGTATGATTAAATTCGTTATCAAAATTCCACATTATGGTACGTAATTGGCGAATAAATGCAGTTTTGTAATCTTACAACTGATCACGTGAACTGCGGTCAACTTTGCCTTAAAAAAAAAAAAAACCAACAAAAAAACCCCAACACTAAACCAAAAACAAACCAACCCAGAAATCCCTAACTCAACAGCGCCTCCAGGACACCTCTCCACATCCTACTCTGGAGGCAACTTCCCTTAAGGAACATGGAGGAATTTGGGACTGGAGCTGGCAGACCAGCCATTGCAACCCAAGCTGCACGTTTCTGGGAGAAAGCCCTCTTGCTCCCTAAGCTTGCCTGGCCAGCAGGATGGCGAAGGGCATCCCCACCTTGGCTAGCCACTCCTCTCCCCAGCCGCTTCAGACCAAGCTTGCATGCGACCAGCTCTACAGGACAGGGACCAGGAATAAGGAATCACAGACAGTAAGGCAATCTTTACAATGTCAGAAAGTGTATTTGGCATTAAAAAAAAAAAAAAAGAGAGAGAAAAGGAAAAAAAAGAAACAAGTGCATACAAATACAGCTAGAAGCATTTCTGGTTTGCCAAGTGCTCTCTAAAAAAGCAGCGCAAGTCACAGCCTACATTGAACAGTAACTGTCACCAGGGAAGCACAACAAATAGTTGCTATAACAAAAGGGGAAAAAAAAACAACAAAAAACCCACAAAAAAGCAAAACAAAAAAAAAAAAAAAAAAAAAAAAAAAGAGAATTAGAAGAAATGCCTTTATAATAAGTACATACCTTTTGTCTTCAAAAAATATAGAAACACAATGTATTCAAAAAAATCAAAATTATACAGCCATGTTTATGAAGTCTACATTTCCCTTGTCTTGGAGATATATATATATTTATATATATATATTTATAGATATATACAGAATTCGAGCAGTTCGAGTTCAAGGTGACGTCGAGTGGTGTGAGCCGGCAAGTCACGAGTCCCTCTCCTTTTTCACTTTCACATCTCCAGCCAGGATGGTGGCGATCTCCCCCTGCATGAAGGCCCAGGGGACGTTGGAGCCGACCAGGGGACACTTCTCCCCGCTGGGACAATACACCTCTCCGCTGGCTCCCTGCTGCTTGATGCTCTGCCGGGAGCAGGGGAAGCAGAACTTGTGGGACGGGACGGAGGGGCACTGCACGAAGTGGGTGTCCTCCAGGCGCTCGTGGCACAGGGTACAACACAACGGGACGCTGGCGGCGAGGGACGAGTCCGGCAGGCTGGCGGGGTGCACGGGCTCCATGCCGCCCGCCGCGCTGCTGCCCTGGCCCGGCGCCTCCCTGCCGGGGCCCAGCCTTCTTTGGTTCATGGCGGAGGGCGAGGGGGGGCTGCTGCTGTTCCTCCGCGTGGTGGAGTGGACCTGGTTGGCGTCTTTGGAGGCGTGGTTGCCCCCGGCATTGTCCGCCACCAAAATGAGGGCTGCCATGGGGGACTGGCCGTTCTGGGCCGCCTCGGGCGGCGTGGTCCGGTTGGAGTGGGGTGAGGCGGTGGGCGGCGGCGGGGACATGAACGGGGTGGCCGTCAGCGGCAGCTTCATCCCTTCCGACGAGGTGGGCAGCCACGGCTGCGCCTCCCCGTTGATCTTCGGGGGTCCCGCCTCGCCCTCGGGCTCGGGGGAAGGCTTCCTCTTCCGGGCGGCCCGGGCCCCTGCGAAGGGGAGGAGGAGGAGGGTGAGACGGGCAGCGCAGTCGCAACGCGGCGCCGAGCGCGGGGGGCACCGCCGTGCAACCGCAGGAACGGGTGGGCGCGCCCCCCACCCTCCGTTTCGTGCCAGTCGAAGCGTGTGCCCCCCAGCCCAGCCTAGCCCTGACCCCCGGGGCTAAGAGCATCGCCCCAGCGTCCCCAGAGAAGAATGCGTTTGTGTCCCCCGGCCCTTCCCTGTCCCCCAAGGCTGTCCGGAAGCCTCCACCCCGCAATCCCCGGAGAAGTTTCCCCCTCCCACCGTATCCTGATCCCCGAAATGGCCCGGCTGCCTCCACACCGCACCCCTGGAGAAGCACGTGTCGTCCGCCCCCGGCGTGCCCTGTTCCCCGAAGCTACCTGGGAGCGCCCACCCCGCGCCCCAGAGAAGCGCGTGGTCCCCCAGTGCCTCACCTGGCTTTGCTACCGCGCCATTGGTCTCGTAGCCCAGCAGCCTGCCGCCCGCCATGCCGGGCTCCTTCTTGAACTTGCTGTCGAAGGCGGGCACGGCGTGGCCGCCGTGCTGGTGCAGGGCGAGAAGCGTGTCCCGCACCGTCTTGGGCTTGGCCAGCCACTCCTGCTCGGCACCCGCGCGGCCCTTGCCCTCGGCGCCCAGCTCCGCCGCCGCGGGCAAGCTCTCCGCGGAGCCCCGCTTCTCCTTCGCGCCGCCCTCGTGCTCTCCCGCTGCGCCGCCGCCGCCGCCCGACGACGAGGAGGACGACGAGACGGAGCCGGGGCGCTTGTGCCCCAGCTCGCCGGGCTGCCCCGCCGCCTGCGCCGCCGCCGCGGGCTGCTGGGGGACGGGCACGGCCATCGGGGCGGGCGCGGCGGAGATAGCGGCGAGCGAGGCGGCAGCGGCACGGCTGCCCAGGCTGCCGATCGCGGCGGGGAGCCCGGCGCCGTTCACCAGCGGCACCAGCGTGGGGGGCACGGCGTGCGTCCGCCGCGGGTTGGGGCTCTGCCGGTTAAGCTCGGGCGGCTCTTCGGGCTTGGGGAAGCCGTTGGGCACCAGAATGCCGTTCACCTGCCGGCCGCCGCCGTACTCGGCGCCCAGGCGGGGCGGCTGCCGCTCGGCCGCGAGCGAGTACCGCTCCAGGGGCTGCGGCGGGGGCCGCGCCGCCGCCTCCGCGGGGTGGCCGAGCTGCTGCTGCTGCTGCGCCGCTAGGAGCTCCTTGGCGGAGAGCGGCGGCTGCTTGGCGTGGGGCGGCGGCGCGGCGCGGCCCTCGGCGAAACAGCCGTGCGCCCGCTTCAGCTGCCGCGCCGTGTCGATGACGAACTCCACGCGGTCGGCGCCCTCGTAGTTGACGCAGCCCCGGCACACGGGCTCCGTGAAGTCCCAGATCATGGCCCAAGGCATGCGGGGCAGGTCGCACAGGTAGCACGACTGCCTGCGGGAAGCAGCCGCCACCGCCGCCGACGACATGTCCCGGCCCCGGGGCAGCGGCGAGCGCTCCCCGCTCCGGCCGCCGCCTCCTCCGCCCCTCGCCACCAGAGTCCCGACGAGGAGGCTGGGGCGCCGCGGCACCGTCCGCAGGGCCTCCTCCTCCTTCCCCTCGCCCTCCTCCTCCGCGCGCCGGAGTGCAGGCAGAGCCGCTGCGGGGGACGCCGCTCCCCTCGCCGTGTCCGCCGGCGGCGCTCACAGCGCGGCGGGGACGCGCATCTCCGGCTGGCGCAGGGCTGCGGCCGCTGCCGCCCGCACGGCTACCCCGCTCGCTGGCTACTACGGGGCGGCGCGGGGCGGGCGGGGCGGGGACTGCCGCGGGGGCCGGAGCCGGGGTTGGCGGCGGGCGCCGTGCCGGGCTCCAGCCGCCACCGCCGCCTCTGCGCGCCGCCGCCGCCTCGATTCTTCGACAGTGGCGGGCGCGCCTGCGCGTTGCGCGCCCCCGCCCCGCTGCCACCACCGCCGCGGTCCCGGCCCTTACCCGCGCCACCGGCATCGGGGGTTCCTCCTGCCGCCGCGCCCCCGCCCCGCCTCGCCCGCGGGGAGGGGGCCGAGGGGGACAAGGCGAGGATGCTCTGTAGCTCCTTCTTCCTTGTCTACTGTTGTTTTTATTATGTTTTTTTTTATTAACGTTTCCTGCGCCGCCGAGAGACTTCGCCACCCGTGGTCGCGTCCCGCGCGGGGCTCAGTGCCCTGCCGCCCCGCTCGGCCGGTGACCTTGGGCAGGGCGCGGCGGCCTGGGCGCTCCCCTTTCCCCCCCGCCCCGTTCTCCCGCAGCCGTGGCTGCGGGCTCCCCGTTGACCGGCTTTGTTCCCCGCCGGGGCAGGAGGGAGGCAGCATTATAAATAAATGGCACCGATTACCCATATTTTTTTTCTTTATTTTTTTTTTGACTGTTGTCATTGTGCGCAGGAAATGGGACATTCTAGATTTCCTGTCATCTCCAACCACAAAGCAGCGGTTCTGTGATGCAGATGAGCAGAATTCACACAGACTAAGCAAACGCCGTCTCCTCCCTCCCCTAAAAAAACCTGCAGACATGATTCCCCGTCCCCGTGCTACGCTGCGAATCCCTCACCCGCCTGCATCCACACCAAAACACAAAGCAGGAGGATGGAAGGAAGAAAAGGGGGTGTTTGCCCTTCCCGCGTGCCACGGGAGGGGAAGCAGAGCCCCGGGCGCGTGTGCCCGGGCACAGTAAACACGGCAGAGGCTGCTCCCCCCGGCGCCCTTCCCACGGCGTTATGTAGGTTACGGGGGGAGGGAGGGAGGCGGGGGCCGGCCGGGGCCAGGGAAGCTCTGACGTCCGCAGCCGGCGGCGGGAGGTGCCTCCCCGTGGCTGGCAGCCACTCGGGGGCAGGGGCTGCTCCTCGGTCCTCGCGCAGGGCGCAGGGCAGCAGTCACCCCACCCCCGCCAGTGCTCCCGGGTGGGGGGGTTTCCTTGCCTCGCCCTTTCCCGCCCTCCTCCTCCTCCCCCCGCTTTTTCCAGGTTGGATGGCTTTGCAGCTGCACGCCGTCCTGGAGGCGCCGGGCTAGTAACAAGCAAAACAAAAAAAAGCCCCCCTTCCTTCCCCAGCGCCAGGCCCGCGCACCGAGAAGGTGGCTACCCCTGCTGCCCCGGCAGCTCGGGGGTGCTTGGAATTGTCCCTAAGCCCTCCGCGGCTCGTCCTCGCTCTGCAAGACCCCGCCTGAGGAGGGGGATGGGGAGACAGGAGGGAGGGGACAGCCCCGACGTGTCCCCGGAGAGCCAAGGGTTAACAGCGGGTCGCTTCCCTCCCCCCTTCCCGAGCAACCCTCCCTTCACATTGCATCAAAGTCCTTTAAAGCTGTTTCTCTTCACCCTCCCCTCTCCCGGCTGGAAAGACGCTTTATCCATGCATGCTAAGTAAACAGATCTTTGTTTTCGTCTTCCACCCACTGCCCTCTTTCTGCAGCCCGAAGCTGGAGCCTCGCCAAGCCGGCTGCAGCGATTGCTGCCTCCACACACACTCACACACACACACGGGGAAGAAGCCGGGTTTCTCGGGTGAGGCAATGCGCCTGCAGTTGGCAGGGACAAGGCAGGAATTGTAATTGCACTTCATCATGTGATGGCTTATGAAAGAGGAAGTTTGGATGTTTTAGTCACGTACTCCCTTGCCCTCTTGTTTTAGCCTCCAGGTTCTCTGAAGGAAAAAATTACATATATTTATATATACTGGTGGAAAGCCAAGAAACAGTATGTTTGCACATTTCAGATCATGAGCAAAGCTGGAGCACTCGCTGAGTGAGGCTGCAGGGGAAGGAAGAAAGCAAAGCTTTCAGCTGTGACAGGCTTTTAACTGCAGGACAGAAAATATGATCTGTATTTATTTTCCTTTATTTCCAATGAAAACTAGCTGCTTGGAAAAGTCGAGAGGAGCAGTGTTCTGGTTTTGCTACATTTTCTGCCTTCATTCTGGTGGAAAAGACAACCCACCCCCCCCACCCCCCCCATTACCAAGCTCAATGTCAACAAGCAGATTAAAAAAATAGTGGCAGTGCTACATAGGAAATGTTTGTGTATCAAATCACAAAAAAAAAATAGTCCTCAAAGCTGCTGACTGTTACAGCAGTAACTGCATAGGAATCAATCAGATAATGCATTTGTTTCTTGTTCCTTTTTTTTGGTATCAGAAACCATCCTTTTAACCTGATCTCTGTGAAACACACCTTGCTATGATGCCATAGATAGGAGCACCAGATGCTAGAGGACACCTGGATGGGGCATGGAGGTTGCACAAGGCCAGGGCAGTGCCCAGCTGGGGAGAACCATGGTGCCATTGTTGGTGCCCAGCACAGTGTGGGACACTTTTACCTTGTCCCAGTTGCGCCCAGTATCATGGTTGAGGGAAGAAAGGGAGAAGAGAGGTCAGAGCAGGGCAGCTCTTTAAGAGGACTTCTGTCTGCCACCTCCACATCAATGCCTTTACAAGCTGCTTCCCGCCCTGTGCTTTTTTTGCAGTTTTCACTGGGCCACACTGAGGTATTGGTGTGTTTCTCTGCTCTTCCTTCCTTGCAGGATCCCATTTCCCTTCCTAATTTTCCTCTGGAGTAGTGGCAGTGATCACACACAGCCCCTTGTCTCAGAGCTGTGCTCCCAGACTGCACTTCACCCATGTATCCATCCATGAGGGCTGCCTTTCCTTCTGTTTCCAAACCAGTGCTCCCCACCTGCTCTCCTGTGCCCTTGGCATTCCTCTTTCCCTCCCCATTGAGGGCTGCCCCACATCCTTACCCTGCTGCAGATACACAATGCTTCCTCCATGGGTCTGGCAAAATGGCCAGAGCCAAGATGGGAAGGGTGGTTATGCTGAAGTGTGCTATCTCTTCTCCTTCTTTGATCCATAATGAATTATGGAGGCTGCTCTCTCAGCACTGAGAGAGGCTGAGAATAGTCCTTCAAGTTTTGTGTTTGATCAGTTGCAGGTGATTCAGGGCCAAGGAGCCCACCAAAGCAGTGCCATCCTGGATGAAAGCAAGACCTGCCAGCTCAACCTGCAGAAACCTGACAGCAGATACAGCCTCTGCCAGTGCATGGCCAGGAGTTGGGTCATTAAATATTTCTTGAAATGTTTGTAGAGCCTCTGCTGAGAGGAGAGTTCAGGTAGGAACAGAGGGGCTTTGCCTCCACTTCAAGGCACCTCCTGATTTTCTGGCATATCTGCCATCTTTGTTCCAACTGGAGATGGCAGATTGCTCCAGAGGATTTTCCAGAAAGCTGAATGAACCTGGGTTTTATTTGACTTCTTGCCTAAGTAAGGATTATGTGATTTTTGCCAAACAGTTCAAAAGCCTTAAAGCAACTCCCGGATCTTGCTTATAGACGGTTGCTCACTTTCCCTACAAGAGTGAGCTACTGGTAGTCATTTTAGAAACATTGTATTTGTTTAAAAGATCCATCATTTTGAAAGCGAATCACCACCACCACCCTTTCATGTATGGATTTGAAGTTCTACAATTCAAACAGAAGTTCAGGTGATATACTGCTTTCATGTTGATTCTGGCCCCAAACTCAGGCTTATGGCACACTGAACATAGAAAAATCTTTGAGAAGAAAAGTCTCCATCCAACAGCATTATTTTTAATGCCATAGGGGAAAAAAAAAATATACTGATGCAAACGAGAATATCATCAAGCACAACCTGTTGACATAAATAACTATGAATGTAAAGCCATGTGCACTTACGTGCTCGCAGGGTGGGAGCAGGCTTCCTTGAGAGCTGCTCATCAGCAGCATGCTGATGGCTGCCCTGTCCTGTAGGCTCAAGCTGACTGCTGATGGAAGGAGCTGACAGAAGCACTGGCAGAAAAATACTCCACAAAGGCCGGAGGGAGATCACTGCACTATCTCCCTGCAAGGCAGCACGTGCCAGATGATTGAGAGAGGCTCAGGCAACTACTCAGTGTCTGCCTTTTGCCATACATGGGGGCCTTTTATTAACTCCTGTTAGTAGCTGTGCTGAACACCGCTGTTTGGTGTTGTCTTCGGAAGAGATGTGAGGCGCTACCTAAGCAGAGTTTGCCTAGGAAAGGAAGCACCAGCAGGACACTGGTGTGCCAGTAGTTCATGGGTATCTTCCAAAATATGGAGATGCTATGTATGCTGCTATTCGGCTATGATTTTTGCTTTAGAAAGTTGGCGCACATATCCGTGCACTCCTTACCAGGGATTTGCACAGCAAGGAAGAGTCTGAATGTTTCATTGGTGGGCTCTACTCTAAGCAGGTTGAAGCAAAAATTTCACACTTTCTTTAAAAAAGGAAATAACTCTGTTTTTAACTGACTTTACGCCCTCTTTTTGAAATAGCAGTAGGAAAAAAGCAGCAAGGAAAAGATCATGGAAATACTTGAGAAATTCAGAGGTTACTACCCTCCAAAGAGAAATAAAAACTTCAGAGACATACTTCCAGATGCCAGAAGAAAGAGCAATTGATGTGGAAAAGCTTCTGCCCCTTATCCCCAGGCTGGGTAAATAGGCATGTCGGGTTATCCCATACACCCTGCCTTGGTGCTCTGCATTGCGAGCCACAGTTGGCAATTGTCTGCAGCCACGGGCGAGGGGGGCAGGAATGCAGTGGCTGGGGGCTTCCCAGGGCACAAGCAGAGCGGCTGGCTGGCCTGGTGACCCCTTCCCAAAATAAACAGGAAGCCCAGGAAGCCGTGACCCCTCCGCGACACTGTGCCGGCTCTGCTCCCTGCCTTCTGCGCGGGAGTCAACAGGCTTCCAAGTACCCTCCAGAAATTGGACAGGGGTGAGGGCTTCACAGGAAACATTACAGAATAGGAGCAGAAACTTATTGTCTGTTGAAAAAATTATAGACGGCTTTAAACCTTCTATTTAAGCCCCCAGATAGTCATATTCCTTTCTGCTTCCCTTTCTGCCTGTCTTGAAGAGCTGGTGTGCCTGAGCAAAGCAAGAAGAGGAGACCTGGGGAGGCTGTGCCAAGGGGTTTCTCAGTTGGGCTGGAGAGTTTGGTCTGGGAAGCAGTTTTCCCTATTTGAGGGAGTTGGCAGTGAGGTCTTCACATGAAATAGAAGTTGAGACCAAGGCCCAGACCTTCTCAAAGTCTGGGCCAGAGCTATTAAAGCTGTTTCCACTGTGGGAGTTCCTGCATTACCAAAATGTCCCCCTGAAGCAGCAAACTGGTGCTCGCTGACAGTTCCAGCTGGCAAGTTACCTCCCAGAGTGTGCCAGAAGAGCTGGCCATCCCTAAAGGCATCTTGGCCTCAGCGGCCGTAGGCCCCACAGTTTGCGGCAGGATAGGACCACCACTGGTGGGGGAGGCAGCTCAGCTGAAGGTACTCTTTGCTGCTGCTGACCTCAAAATCTCCTGCCAGTGCCAGCAGTTTTGCAGCCCCACTTTTCGGCTCACCCGATAGTTGCCTTGTTCTCAACACAGAGTGCGTGTGCCTGTAGGGACTGGTGGCTCTGGGGAACAGGTCCTGGTGGGTTTGGTCTGCACAGATCAGCTAGTTCAAAGAGACTTGAGGGAGGAGAAGAAACAGGAGGTGGATTCCCTCTCCTATTACCTAGGAATTGCTAGGGTTTTACAGTGAGCAAACACTGGCACTCACCTAACTGGGTAGCAAGGTGTACCGCCCTGGTGCCCTTCCTGCCCATGCTCCCCTGCCCCCCTATCTCAGGGGGACTGCTCTTTAGGGGAAACACTATGACATATGGAGCGACATGCAGCTGCTACAGGAGAGTCTCTTGAACAGTCCACTCTTCCTTCAGGGGGGAATTTAGGGCATCGGCATGCAAAGGCTGGAAGTCAACACATCATGCTGCAGCCATGTTTTTTTGCAGGCACATTGAGATATGGCTGGGGTAGCCACATTTTTGCTAGTTATTGCACTTATATTATTTCAATTTTACAACATAACAAGTGTTAACAGAAGTATGCCCAAGTCTGAGAAAAGACAAAATGCAAATGAAATTTGTTTCTGGGCCACTCTGGCACTGCCTTTCATTCCCTCCCTTTTTCTACTCCCAATGCCCAGGCAGTGCCCCTCCTCTACAGGGAGCCCCTCAGGGAGTACTCTAGACAGTCGGAGCAGGGGGAAGTGCCCTACCTAGCAGTACCTTTTTGCTCATTGCTGTCTAATACACTAAGAAAAAATAAGTAAAAGAGGGTATTTTTATCATATACGTTCTGTCATATGTGTAGTATACTACTGTGCAGCAATGCTGAGAAGCAATCCTTACAAGTTTAGGTATTAATGATGATGATCTTAAACAGCACTGTGTTGCATTACCTCATCCTGTCCACTTGTACTTTCAGGCAAAAAATTCCACGCATCCCTTTTCCAGGCACTTACATCCCTCCTGCTCACATTGAACACCAGAAAGAGGTGCCTGCTAGGATGTACAGTTGCATTCTTATTTGATAAAGAGGACACCAGTAAAATTAATAACTGGTAGACTTATGCTGGAACTGGCAATTAAACTCAGCCTCCTCCTCCAAATTTCAATCATTAAAGGAACTTGCCAAAGGCTGGGCCTTGCGTATCATTAGTTTCCCAAATGGGACTGAATGAGGAACTGAGGACCAGTCATCTTGTTAATGGGAGCTGCCAAGTTCCCCGCGTCATGCCCAAGGAATGGCTGTGCTGGTGAGCTCATTGGGGTGGTTGGAGAGGCTACTTGCACAGCTGCCACTTGCTGCTGATTCAGGGGTCTTGCACGTGTGCTTGGAAGGTGCCAGGCAAGTGTCCCTCAACAGCACTCTCCCTAACATGTCCAACCAGAATTTCAACATGCAGTGCATCACAATCAGGAGAATCAAGCAGCTGCCTCTTTGCTCCAGTTGTCTGCATGGAGAATCCTTTAGAGGCTACGCTAATGGCAGCCGGCACGGAGGACACCACTCTCTTTTTGTGTTGGACCCCATGGCACCCCTTGGCAGCTTGCTGAGGGAAGGGCAGACTTGTCCACGCCTTTTTTAACCTCCTTGAGGAGAGCAATGACAAGGAGGAAGCACACCAGCATAGACTTCAGCAAGGATGAGTTACCTAGTGCTGACCAAGGCCTCTTATTTGTCTCCCTGGCTGCAGTGGACATGTGGCCCAAGAGTCAGATGAAAGTCCTCAGCTTCATTTCCCATACACCCTGCATAGCCTCAGAGGTGAATAACTTCTGGATATTTCAGATCTGGGATGAGTTTCAATGGCTGATGCAGAGGCAAGAGGACAATCACCTTCATCATCCCTTTTCCCTCTGCCAGTTACTATTATTGCTAATTGCCATTCTACACGCATTGTAATTAAGTGGAAAAACTACAGACCAAATAGAAAAGGGTATGAGACTCTCAAAATCATCTCTTCACTAGCTGTAGCCTGACTCAGCCTTCAATTAACATTCTTACTTAAAATAGTTTTGTTATATAGCTTTTGTTAAATCTTACATAATAGCAGGCCAAATCACCGCCCCAGAGCACCACACTGAAGAGAGGAGATTGGTCCTGTTTTCCTGGGCACCATCTCATTCTGTCTTTGATCCAGCTAGCCTTGGACATGGGTGAGCTGCCAGGGCAGAGCATGCAGCACACCCGTGGCTCTGCATTAGCAAGCACATTGAGCTGGCACTGCCACCAGAAGTGGTCCCGCTCTCCCCCAGCTCCAGCTGCTCAGTTCTGCCCAGCACTGCCCATGTGGGTACTGGAGGAAACCTGGCAGCACGGAAAGCCGCGGTGCAGATAAAGCTGTCCAGTGCCCCCATCCCTCTGCTCTGAGGTGCTCCTAGGGGAAAAGGGAGCAGATCAGGAATGGCAGCCAGGGAGGGACCTCAGCAGCGTCGTCGGTTGGCAGCTGCTGCAGGAACCCCTCATGCTGCACCTACACCCCTCCCATGGACAGCTACTGTTCTGTGCTGCTCCTCCCCAAGCTGCTGGAGGGCACATTGGCAAGGAGGGAGGGCAACATGGGCCAGCAGGGCTTCCTAGGGACATTGGGCCATGCTGGAGATGGGTCTGATTTCCTACCAGGGCCTGAGGAACTTGAGATCTGGGCTACATTTCCTGCAGAACGGGATGGCAATCGTGCCACCACCACCAATAGTGATAACATGGGGAAATCTCTGCATGGGCCGCCTCCTCTTCACTGCAGAGGGATGTCCTTATGGCTCAATACAGCTATAAAAGTGTTTAACTAGCAGCAACATTTTACTTTGTTATTCTTATCAGACTTGGATTCTAACTGGTACAAAACCTGCTCTGTGTATGTGTGTGTGTGCGTGCACATGTCTGTGTGTGCACACAGAATAAAAAATAGGGGCTTCTGTTAAAATCTAGAAAAGCTGCACATGGGATACATGTATGAAGTGAGGAAGATGCTGCCATGTAAACTTCAGTCAGTTTAAGCTATTGCTGTCACACTTACGTCTCCACAAACACTCTCTGGAATTGTGGGAACCTCAGCCTGGGTTTGCACAATGTTCCTGAAGCAGGAGAGTGTTTCAAACAGGGAGAGAGCTGGTAAAAGCATGAACACATCTAAACCTGATGTTACTCACCACCTCTGATCTCAGGTAACTGATGAACATAGTGGGCACCATTCCCATTTGGGCAGCTCTGCAAAGTCAGTGAATTTGCATCAGGGCAGCATTTAGCCCAAAGTGATCATGTGCAGCACTGCTTAATGTGAGGTCAAAAGGCTGTGCAGCTGACAGGTCACCACTGCCTCGTCCAGAGGATCATCACGTCTACTTGGCCCAGCTCTTGAGTCCCAGCCCGACCTGCTGCTGATGCTGAAGGAGGGTTGCTCCTGCTGGTCCCTCCCTCTACAAAGCAGCTGGGAAAACTCCTAGATATGATAGAAAAGTCACATAAAGGGCTCAAGGCTCAGTTCCTCTTCTGCTGGGAGAGCCTATGGTGGCAAGCAACCTAGAAAGAAGTAGGTTAATGTAAGCCAGATTCTTTTTTCTGAATTTTACACTGAGAGTTACATGTTTTGGGAGATTTTTTTAAAGAATAGATCAGCAGAGTGTGGAAATGTATTCTAAAGCTTTTTACATCCTTGCACATGTGTGTAGTTGCTGGGGGGCTGCCTGCTGCTTCCTTTGGAAAGGTTTAAAAGAAAATGAAAATTTTAGGCAAAGGGCAGAGGTAGGTTTTTGTAAATGTGTTTGGCACAGGTTATAGACATTACTTCGTAATTTCTGACACAACAGAAAGAGCCCTCACTCAACTACATATGGTATGAAAATACCAGTTTCTCTGTTTACAAATGGTAAAAAAAACCCTTACAACCTACTAGATGTACCATCAGATAGCATATATAAATATCCATAACATTGTCTTTGCCTCAGAATCAGTACAAGGCAAGTATGGGAAGAATCTGGACTTTTTCAGATCATCTTCCAAGCTAGCATCAGTAACAAAAGGATATTGTTTCACGTACTTCAAAAAGAGGTGAATGCTTATGAACAGCGGGGTTTCAGAATCAAACTTGAGCACCTGAAATATGAGAAAAGTCATATGAGCAAAAGACTAAGAAACTCTTTTTAGATGTAACCAGATACACTGTCTGACAGACTGGAATACTTAAAATCCTCTTCAACCAACGGCATGTTAAGACTTGCCTGCTTCGGACACTGTTAAGACATCCAGCCCCCATATTTTACATAGCCTCCTAATTACATTCATATGTTTCGTTTCATATTTGACCCCTCTCTTGCAAGAGAGTGCCAAGTAAAGCACAGTTTCTCTTAGGTCTGATACAGGAATTAAGCTGGAGAGTGGAGGATTCATGATCGTTGTATCCCTCATACACACACTAGAGTGACAGGCCCCAATAAGCAGTACAACAAAATGAAACATTTAAAAAAATCCCCAGTGCATATGTACACTTTTTAATTTGTAGTACAGCCTGCACCCCTTCTCTTTGCCTTGTTTTTTGGAGCACAGTGGTGTTAACACCTCTAATGCTTCCTCCATAATCTGGCAGCTCACCAGCTACCACGTTTCAGCTTTTCTTTATGAGGAAGAAAAGACTGTTTTCACAAAAGTTGTGTAATTCCAGAGTGACAAACTGACTCATCTCTGTTGATAGTTGGCTTTTGTCACTGAACCCAGTAGACTCAGGTTCTCAGTGCACTGGGAACCGCTTTATATGAAACACGAGGCTGCACAAAGCAGTGGAAACACCTTTCAGAAGACACCAGCTGCACAGAGAAATTCACTGTTTTCTACCTTCCCCTAAATTCTGTAAGAAGCCAAAGCCAAAAATCACATCACTGTCAGCAAGAATAGAATTGGACCCTTTATAGACTTAGATATAAAACCAGTTAAATGTGATTATTTGGCACTAAATGTGTGTGCTTCAAAAGCATGTTATCAATAAGAAAAAGATCTGAAGGCACAGTGATTCCTAAATGGTGGCCTTTGGACTATTTCTGGATTTTTGTGGAAGGAAGCAGCAACAGTGACAGAAAGAGCAAAGCATCCAAAAGCCTACATAAAGATGGGTTTTGCACCTGGCCCTTTCTCAGGCAAGTCAGAAGAGTTTTTCCCAAGTGCAGTCCACAAGGCTGGATCACAGCCTTTTGGCCGTCAACACATCGGGATTTCCAGAGTCAACACAGTTGCATCTGGGATTTTTTGGGTGAGCTACACCTCCTGTATATTTTACTTGGACAGTCAGGTTTAAATACCACACTGCTCTGCTCTCCTTTAGCACTGTTATTACAGCCTTGTTTGTGAAGCAAGAGGAGTAATCCTCATGTAAAAATAATAGTATTGCAGACCTAGACAGCAGATGGTGTTATTAAATACCTGGGCAAAGTCTAAGGTCATCATGCTCTAACAATTAACAAGATATATTGTCTATCACTTAATAGTTAACCTCCTAGTGTGGGATGTTTGCAAGACTGAGCACAGTGGCAACTGGTATCTTGTCCAAGCTCAGATAACTCTTCCAGTTAAGCAAATATTTTTCAACCATTTTTCTTGCCTAAATTTGTTGCTACCAACACATCGGATAGAAACAATACGATTCCATTTAATCTCCTGAATAATTCCTTCTTTAACCAAATACATCAGGTTTTAACTAGATGGTAACAATTTGAGTACTTATTGATAGTTGCCTAGTATATAGGTTAATTTATAAGAGCAGAGAAAGGCAAATCTTCAGGCAATGTAAATCATTGTGAGTCTGCTGCAAGGTATGTCTCTTACTGGCTCCAGCAAGGTACTGTGTGTCAGGGGGTGTGCTTGCCAGCCAGCTTTTGTTGTCCACAGAGGTCTTCAACCATGGAACATATTTCTTCTTGCTCATGGGAAAGAAGTACACATGCAGATAACTGCATTGATAAAGCTGAAATTGAACCTCAGTAATATGTGTTAGGGCTGTCCTCATTGCACGATCTAATAAAATTTTCAGACAGAGCTTCCTCTAAGGATTAATTTCATATCGTAACAATGGCACTTTACCAATGTTTCCTTTGAGATTTCCCTAGCCCTCTCTGAACTTTATGTCCCAGCTGATGGGTGACTATTTCACTTCTTTAATGGCCCTCCCAGGTATGACCACAACTTTGTGTACCTTGGACAGTATGCCCAGGCCAGCTGCACAGACCACCATATCAAACAGCCACAGCCCCTCCAGCTAAGCCCAGTTATATTTTTGCCTGTGCAGAGCAGCTTGCTCCTGTTGGCATCCCTGGTGTTCAGTAACGCTCCTTCTCTGAAGTACAGCCTGCTTTCTCTTCTGCCATTACCTTCTTTTAGAAGTGTAGGCAAGGGCACCTGTATCAGCTTCAGGGATGTGGACCCTCTGTCACCTCTTTGGGGCCTTCAAGCAAGCCATGGAGGCTAAGCATCCTTCTCTGGGGCAGGTTCTGGCATTTGTTTAATTACCATATGTGGCAAGATAGAGAGCTAAAGCAGAGTCCTGCCACTGCCAATAGTTTCACGCAGTACTCTTCCTCCATGGTAATTGCTCTCCTGCTAGGATCCATGAACTTGAGAACAAAGTGCATTTTATTATTTACAAGGGTTAGATGACAAATACAAACAGATGGTGCAAAGATGACTCCTAATGCATAGTGATCAAGGAATTTAATATTCATGGGTAAAAGCCTGAAAGATTAAATAAACAGATTCAAATATGCTGGGGAACGTATCTCCTAACAATGCATAAAGTTAGCATGGCCTTTTGTGCTCTTTTACCGCTTTGGGTCAGGGCAATTAACATAAAGGGAAAGGTTGGCCAATTTTCCAGTCTGCTTCAAGCACTCAAAATGAGCAGCATCTTTGTAAGGAAACCCTTGGAAGGGGTTTCTGCAAGACTGAGAAAAACCCTTGTATTTTGCTGTTGAAGAGAACTGCAAAGCCTGAGTGTTGTGCTCCAGTCTGTTGCAGCTACCCTTACGTAAAGCAGTCTTACCTGAGTGATGCTGCTGTTTAAGATGCGACTGGTCGGATTACTTCTGATTACTCACCTGAGCAAGGGTTGTGGCACTGGAGTCTCACCACACTGCTTTGCCATTAATGATAATTCTCATGGCAGGAGCTGGGATTTTGCTGTTGTTGCTTCCACATGTAGTCATCCTGCAGAGGCAATTTCAACACTGATGAGTATTACAAGTCAGGTCCTCAGCATGAATCATCCTATCCTTCCAGATGACTTTTTCTTTCTGCTGTTTACATCAGAGGCAGGGAATTTTGATGCTTTTTTGTGTCTGTGACTAAAGGAGTGTTTGATATGAGAAGTGATTTCTAAATTCACTTAAAAGTTTTCACTCTATATATTTCCTTTTATTGTTGCTGCTGCTCTCATTTTGAGCGTGGGCAGCTAGTGAGATGTTTCTAAGGCACTACAGACTAAGTGCTGAATGTATGGCAAAGAAGAAAAACGGGAGGAAAAGTTTGCTGATGCATGTTGCTGGACTGTGCACAAATGTTTGCCCTGCAACTTTGATCAGTCTTCCATTTTTCTTGCCCAGATTAGGTTGTTGAACAAACTGATTTCCTGGGGTTTGGTCATCCCATTGGTTTATGGAATCGCCCAGTCCTAGGAAAGTGTGTGTATGGAGTCAGAGGCTCTGGCAAGAGTAAGGGAGCAGCTCTGAGGTATCTGTCTCTCTGCCTTCTCTTACAAAAGCTCCTTGCCAGTGCAATATAGTGATGGGATGCCATGGCCTATGGATGAATGGGAGAAGCTTGGAGATGGGGTAGGGCTGAAGAAGGGTCGAGCTCCAAGCTGCAGCCCACAAATGGTGGTGGAAAGCTGTCCATGGATGTGGAGGTGAGCCCACCCCCTGGCACTCCACCACTACAGCCCCGGTAGGAAAAATGACACCTCAGACTCCTATGGCTGCCTCCCAGATCACTGAAGACGTCTGGCAACTTCAGATGCTCTTTCTTAAAATCTCACTGCTTTCCACAGCACCTGGCAGCATCCTGGAAATGGTATTGGGTGTTTAAAATCTTGTGAAGGATACAATGTGAGGAAAGGTGCATTTATTGCCATGACCCTAAGCCTCAGATTTCCAGCAGGACCACAATGTTCTGCAAGGAAGTCACATGGCACACAGCAGTGGGGGCAGAGCATCTCTGTGTCTGGTATCTGCCGGGAAATTTTTCTGGCTCTGTGGATGTGTTTAGTTGATATGGCTTTACAAGCTGGAACATGGTCCAAGATATATGGCAGAGAAACCTGCCCTGTGAATAAAAGCCTTTGTTAAGACAATGTTAATGTTGATGTTAATCATTTGTACATGATTTCATCAGCTCTGTGAAATGTACAGGACATTCAGATGGCAAAATAGGCAGAGCTTCTGTTTCAAGAGAGAAATCTCTTCTGTATGCTCTTCCATGGGACTCTGTTGACATACAAGGAGGTGAAACCTTCTGCAATGCTATTTCTGCTCTTAAACACAGGATGGAACTAGCGTTGGATCTATGCTAGTATCATCATAAAAACAATGTGCACGGAGAAGCATCAAAAGCACCCTCCCAAAAACTGGCATTGGCCTCTCCTTTGCCTTCTCTTCTAGAATATGGAGATGCTTAAAGAGTGTAAATTCAGTTCAGGCCAGCTAATAGGCATTCCACAGTGCTGAAACACTCCTGCCATCTAAGCCAGCTCTCTGCCAGCGATTTCATTTGCCATATGTTTGGTGTGGTTTTTGGAAGAGTCAGTCTGAGGATTTTTTGGGGCAGGGCTGCAAAACAGTATTCCCTGTCTCCACCCAAACGTGAGCAAGTCTTGTGTGCCACCATCATGTCATTGCGCAGGGTCAGCCTGATTGTTTTGGGCAGAATTAGTCAGAGGGGCCTCTGGAAAAAAGCCCGAAGAGGGCTGATTCATTTTCCGTAAAACTATTTGTGTTAAGGACACTGTAGGAAGATGACTTCTTCAGCATCACGCCCAACTGCTATTTTAGCTACTTTTCCCATTGTGCAGCAATAACCCCAGAAATCACCATTTTTTTCTTGTTGGAGAGGCAGCCTGAGGAGGGTACAAAGAGCAGTAAAGGTAGATACCGACAAAAAAGGAGCTCCAGCAGAGTCAGCAGTACCCAGCAGAAGTCCACGAAAATGCTTTCCTGCAGCTGCCTCATTTTTCTGATTTGGTTTCAGTTTCTGTGCTGCAAGCATCTGTTAGGTTTGCAGAGGAAACTGCTGAGGTGTGAGCCAGGGCAGGCCCGGATGCCAGCCTGAAACTCCAGCTCAGGGCAGTGCAGGGTGTCCCAATCTCCCCATGGACACCAGCTCAGCTGCCTGACAATGCTGCTGGATGAGAAGGCTCACGGCTTTTCCAGGGAAAGACAAGGGAGGGCTGGGTATGCACCAAGAAGGATTAGCTCATATGGGTGCCAGTAAGGATCAAACTTGGCAGAGTTAGGACACTTCTCTTGAGGCACTGGCTCTGGTGTCAGGGATGGCTTGATGTGGCCTGGCCACGCTTCATGCTTCTACTTTTGCTTGAGCAGGTTGCAGTGTGGGGCAGGTTGCTCTGGAAAGCCAGCACTGCTGCTAACGTATATTAACAGACTAACTGCAGCAGTCCAGTAGTTGGGATGGAGGTGCTGGCCAGTGTTGGAGGACCACACTGGGGTACAGCTTTGCTTATGTACAGTCTGGCTGATGACATCCAGCTAGGGACCAGGATAAGTCTAGACAACCAAGAGAAACATAAAAGAGAGTTTAAGCACATCTCCTTGCCCATGTTTAAGCGGATGCCAGAAAGTGCGACTGTCTGGCTGTCTCTTTCCTTCCTGCCCCATGTTCAGGGCACATATTCCCAGGGGAATAGCAGTATTTCACAGAGAAAAGTCACATTTACCCAGCAGAGCAGCTTTGCAAATGAGGTACAGGGTGTATTTCACCAGGCAGTGTTCTCTAGACTTGCTGACCTCAAGGGAACAACTTTGCCAGGTGAGCCTTCCAAGCAAAGATTTTAAAATAACCAGCAGCCTGCAGGTTTGCGATTCCTCCCTCTCTTTCTGCTGAATTGATTTCTAGGAAGGCAGCACAGCTGCACAGCGGCCAGGCACTCCATCCCCTTTGGAGGAAGACATTAGCATTTGGCTTTACCTCTACATTTCTGTTTTCTGAACCAATGTGTCTGACCATCCTGATTCACTCTGGAACCGGGATATGAAATTTGGCTTGATATTCATTGGAAGGAATGTAAATATTCATGCCCATAGCAGCTTCTTTTGCAAGCGCACTATCCCCGCGAGCAAGCTCCTGTCCCAACTGCGAGGCTTGCTTGATGTGGGCGGGAGCATCTCTTCCCTTGCCTGCTTCATCCTGCTCAGCTCAGAGCCAGCTTGGGGCTGCTCCCGGCGGCACCCGACCTGTGTGCCATAGGGTGCTGCAGGGGCTGGGGAAACTGCTGTGCACCCACGGAAGGAGCTGGCCCCCAGCTCGTGTGGGGCAGGGCAGGGGCTGCACCCCGACACGTGTGGGGGGCAATTCTGGCTGAGTCAGCGGAAGAGCACTGAGGCTCCCCTGGTCAGCAGCCCCTTTTCCCGTCCTCCATCACTCTTCCCCAAAGAGACAAGCTGGCCTTTAATCAGAGTTAGCTATGCTCTGCTAACTGTCAACATCTCTTTTGTCCCACTAATGAGTGTTTGCTGTTGCAAGGCTGGAACGTGTTAACCCCAGGCAGTGACTCAGCACGCACACCCCTACCTTGAACGCTGGAGAGCTGCGGGGAGGGAGGGAAGCGGGGTGGGATGGCCCCGGCTGCCACATGCTGGCTGGAGGGTTTCTTTCTTCCCTTTTCTCATTTCGGGTGAGACCGTTGCAAATTTCTCAGACCTTCCTAGCGCTGGCAAATAAAGGGGAAATTAATTCTGAGGGAGGGAATTAACATTGGTAAATAGTAAGGGCATTGCTAAATACTAGCGACTGGTCGCTTCTTCTGCAGAAGCAGAGGTAGGCAGAGGCAGGCTTTGAAAAGAAGAGGAAACCAGCCAGGTGAGGATCTCTGCAGAGAGAACACAGCAGATAAAAAGCAAAAAGAACAGAGAGAGATACGCTGGGGAAATACGCATCAGTTATCTGCTCCTGCATCAAATAAAATTCTTAAGTGTAAACCAAAAGCAATGACTAACCTGACTGGCCTATGGGAAACTGATGTGCTGCTGTAATCAAAGAGCCAAGATTAAACCATTTTAGTTAAAGCATTGTACACGTGGATTGCTGATAAAAGAAAAACAATCTGGCTTTATGGCTTCCAATGAAGTATCACATACACAGTGGCTTCCTGGTGCAAAGTGCTGATCCTGTACAAATGTGTGCTTCCATTTGTTCAGAAATTGTTGACGAGTTAACGCTGTACTGGCTGCCTTTATGCTGGATAAGGCACAGTCTGTCTTCCAACAGGTGGTTTAATGCCAGAAAAAAACCCAAAAAACATTGAGAGACAGAATGAGCACATGGTAAATGATTTTGGCTCTTCCAACAGAAATGTGACTGGGAGTTCACAAACAATCCAGATCAGTCTTATCCTGGGTACTGCTACTTGGCTAATTTTCACTTATATCAAAGCTATTTTAGTTTAATTTGCTATTTTATTTAAATATATGTCAGCTCAAATGTTCTAGCTTTTTAGCCCCAGTATAACTAATTTTCCAGGGCAATGCAAGTGTCAAGAGAAATGGCACTCATGAGCCTTAGGACACTGACACATTCATTTGGCAAACACCTGCCCAGTTTTAGGTGGTAGAGGACACCCGTGGTGTGTGGGTTGAGCAGAGAGACCTTCTGTGGGGTGCTGGGCCCAGGTGATGGATTTGGGCAGGGGTAGGTGACAGAGCCATCACAGAGGCCGGCAGACAGGAGTGGCAGGCGTCTTCCAGCTGCCAAGTCGGTGTGGAAACCTCCTCTGCCAGATTTATTACTGCAAGGTGTGTGCTTGCCTGCACACTCACCCTAACCTACCCTTACCTGGGGTTTGAATTAGCATGGCTGGCTGAATATTTCAGATGATGGAGTATGTGTTCGCTTCTGCCACCTCCAGGAGAGGAGCAGTGTGGACAGATGTAGGCGGCAACATCTTCAAATTACCGTTTAATCCACACCAGCTCATGAGTCAGGGCTGTGACTCACAGGCAGAGACAACTTGGCATGAAGGGGGTGCAGCTCTTGCCCCAGATGCCTGCCCTGCTGCCTGGAGACAAGGTGCACACCTGGTGCCCTGCTTTTGCATCAGTCACGCTGCTTTGGCACCAGTCCTGTGAGGCAAACCTCGAATGAGAGCAAGAGACCAAGCTGCTGCAGTTTTGGGGGCACCACAGCCCTCCAGCCTGAACCAGAGGCTCCACGAACAATGCAGGCTGCGGGGGGGGGGGGGGGGGGGGGGGGGGGGGGGGGAGGTGGGCAAGTGTCCCTTCAGTGTCCAACCTCATACTCACAGTGTGGCCTGGAGACCCATACACCCTCTAAATCCTCTAAATTCTGTTTCCAAGGCAAAAGGAGGATGGAAATGTGTTTTTTTTTACAAATCACTGGGTTCGTTCAAGTACCTGTTTAGACAGTTAAACTTAAGCCTCACATATCCTGCAGCTTCTTGAGGTTTTGCTTTTTCTCTCTGAGGGAGATTACCCTTTGATGACTGGAGAACAAGAATATTTACACCCATACAAGGTAAGTCTGTTGGTGCTCAGAGGAAATGGGGTTCCTGTGAAGGCCTGATTTTAGGTGCACCAGTGATTTTAGGTGGATCAATATTTCAGGCATTAAAGGCAAATTTGCATTTTAAATGTGTTGCATACTCAAAAAACCCCACTCTAACTTAGGCCAGTCCAAAGACTTGAATATTGGCCATTGGAATGGGCTGCCCAGGGAGGTGGTGGAGTCACTGACCCTGGAGGTGTTTAAAGGGAGACTGGATGAGGCACTGAGTGCCATGGTTTAGATGATGGTTGGTGTTAGTGTTGGTGTTAGTGTTAGGTTATAGGTTGGACTTGATGATCTCAGAGGTCCTTTCCAACCTTGTGATACTGTGATATTAGTAAAAGAGTTTCCCTACATGGACAGCATGTACTGTTTCTTGTCTCATGCCTGCCTCGAATTTAAAACAGCCTGGTGCAGCCATAGGAAAGTCTCTTGTCACTGTAATTGCACATCAACCACAGGTAAACACTGTGGATAATACTGTTTTGCTGGGACACACTTACAACTGATTTCCAGCACAGCTTTTCTGTGAGGAATGGAGTTGAACTGGGCTGATTGAAACTGGATTTTGAAGACTCCAGGTGTGCCAGCTTGGATGCATGGAGGCAGAACTGTTTGTCTCACTGTTTCCACACTGCTGCCTTATTTTTAATCACCAGGACTGAGTTTCCCAAAAGGACTGCATCATCACAGACAACAGGATGTTAAATCTAAGTGACAGACTTCTGCAGTGGTTGCTTTTTTCCAAAATCCACGGAGACCACAGTGGCTGTGAGAGCTCCCTATGGACCACCTCCTGCCTGCGGCACTGCCCTGAGGGGCCTCCATCCCCTCTGCACCCTCCCCAGGAGGAGGAGGGCAGCCCTGCTGAAGCAACCTCTCTGGTGCCTTGTCTGTGTTATGGAAAGGTGATGGTTGGAAAGTTTCTTCGTCATTTGAAAGGGCAAGTTCAGTGTCACTGCCTTGCTTCAGATACGTGTCATACGTGGGGTTGAAAGCAGTGCTAAGTGAAAGAGTGAAGTTTAGCTTGTTTCTTTGAGGAAAGCCTCTCATTCCCAAAGTACTGTTGTTGCCATGCTCTGCCGCTTAAAGATTTGCAAATCTCTCCATTGGTCCCTGCATATCTGTGCTTTTCAGGGATCATTATCTTTAACCAGCCTCTGCCTTGCTGGGCTGTGCCCGTGGAGGGCTAACCCTCAGGGGAGTGGGTGCAAGCCTGGGGCTGAGGCATTGCTCAAGGCATTCTTACCTTGTCCCTTTCCTGCTGGCATTTATCCCAAGCTGGTTATCACTTCTTTGAATTCAGGCATAGAGCATTTACTTAGAACAGGAAAGGAATGAAAATGCTAATGGCGAGCAAACTGACTGGAGAGGAAAACATTTCCAGTTTCTTCTTTTTTTTGGGTGTTTTCCCAGCTCATAGAAATGCCTCTTTTTGCCTGAGAAAGCCTGTGTTTACAGATCAGTAACGACCCCCAGAGATGCCCCCCATCACATTCTGCTCCATCAATCTTCCTGGTCTGAGCTCACAAGTGGTTGGAGGTGGTGGGATGGGAGGGGTGCTGGCTGAGGGGTGTTCGCTGCTCTGTACAACACAACAGCCGGCTTTAATAAAGAAGGTGACGCTGCCTCTGTGTTACTGCAGCATGCAGCAGGCAAGTGACATTGCCACGCTTTCATTACCTCTTTCTTACATTATAAGATGAATGTCCCTTCCTCTTCTCCCTTCCCGCTCCAGAGGTTTGCCAAATCTGGGAACGAGCAGTGAAGGGAGTTGTGTCCTTTGCTGCCACCATGCAACCCCTCAGCAGGGTGTGAGCAGAAGCCATGGGGTCAACAGCCACCAGCTGTGCCTGGTGGTTTGCTTCCCTGAGGGAAGGCAGCCTTCCTCCACAGGGCTGCTGCTCTCATGCCGTTTCCAAAGTTTCAGGCAGGCTCATAGACATTGCAACCAAAGCACCTGGGAGACGTTGCAATGGGGCATTTTGTTATACAGCAAAGCCTGCCTTTCCTCTGCCCCTCTCGAGCCTGTCACTTGTACTCACTTCTGCTGTGGGGCTACATGGTGGCTTAAATCTGAAACCAAGTAAAAAATAATTTATCTTTTTGGGTTATTTTTAAGCAAATAATTTCCTTGATCTCCGTAAAATGAAAGCACAGCATGAGGAGGGAGCCAGAGTGGGGCACCCATGGCATGGGCAATTCCAGAGGAGGCATTGGGTCCATGGTAGTCATCTCTTCTCCCACAGGTGCCTATGTAGAAGGCCAGTCCTCAGGTTTTTAGGGCAAGCTACGGGAGACTGAGATAACACCCATTAATTGTTCCCTTGCCTGCTCTTCCCTTGCCTGATTACAGGTTGTCTAGACTGAGAAATACAGGTTTTGCTCTTGGAGCATGAGCAGAATAAGGTGCGACACACCACCCTCCACGCAGAGGAAAAGAGCCGTCAGTGCCTGTTCAAGGAGACTTTCTCTTTTGGCTAAGGCTGGCTTTACCTCTGCCACCTTCCCACGCAGAGAGAGGATGGGTCAGTTCTTATCTGTGTGGTGCCCGCTGCACTGGTAAGGCCTTGATCACCAGGGCACTGAAAAATGGCTCAATGTGGATCAGAAAGTGATGACACAAGTCACTTTGAAGCCACTGTCTGTTGGTAAGAAAATAATTTAAAATGAAACCAGTTCTGAAGCTGTCTATAGCAAGTGGTTACAAGCCTGAGTGTTGTAAAACTGGACCATTTCCTCTTTTCCTTGCAACGATTGTGTCCTTGATTCCTCCTTTAGGCTGCTTTGGCAATTCTTGCACAGTAATAAAAAGGCATGACACAGCATATGTTTTGCGGCTCACCTTGCCAAACAAAATTACACTGTTAGTGTAACTTCTTTCCCTTGCAGAATGAACTCTACAAAGGAGCTAGAGAGAGGGTAAGCATCTGTGCCAAGAGAAAAGCAAAAACAAGAAGGAGAAAGGTCTGGTTTAAAGCATTCTCCATTTAAAGTAATTATTTTTAAAATGACTTATCTTGAAACTGTTACAGACAGTTAGGGAAAGTCATACAGTTTCTAAATGTCTGTTATGTTTTGAGTCTGCAGCTACATTGCTAAGATTAAAAAAGAAATAGCTGCAACTTTGAGAGCTCACTAACCTGTCGCAGCAGAGCATCATCTGTGTAGCACATGCTGGGGCCAGGAGGAATTGTACTCCAAAGGAACTGCTTATTCCCTTCTACTCAGGCTTGCTGGACTTCGTTTGCATTTTTAATGGCATTTAGGACAATCTTTGGGTTGTGGTAAATTGCACTGACTACCAGCCAGGAAGGAGAATCTGGTGTGTGGGGAGGAGCTAGATTGGGGGACAGGCGAGCTCAGTCATACTGTCTTTTCATCACCTTACTGTCCCTCGTGATCTTAAAAAGAAAGTACAGACCTTTCTGGGCAGTCCAAGGGAAAGTAAGGCAAGGATTTCCCTCTACACAAGATAATGACAGGGAAAGAGGAAAATCCTTCAGTCTATGGATCTGCCAATTCTCATCCAGGAGAAAAGCAAAAAGCTGCCCCAACAAGCCCACTGTGCTTAGGCCTGCTACAAGCCTATGCTAAGAGCTGAATTAGGATTCAGGCAGCCTGAGTGGTTCAAATACTGAATATTGAAGACCAGAGCCTGCTTTATTAATGACAAAGACAAAGTTCCGGTAAAAATCTGGCCCTTAGGTTCTGAAAGTCCAACTGACTCAATTAAAAGGAAAAGAAAGGATGAGGAAATTTTTGCCGTCAGCTATGACAGCTGGCAGCAGCAAAGTTGCTGAGGCAGAACAGAGATCCAGCACTCCTTTGCTTTTAGGCAGATATGAAACCTTGTCATCCTTTGCTATCATATCCAACATCCTGTTGCACAGAGTGCCTTACAGCCACAGAGATGGCATCGTCTGCCCAAAGTCCTTACAAGGACCTTTGCACAATGTCTCTGTAGCCAAAACTTGTTTATTAAAAGCTTATTGGAAATCAGGTCCAGTTGCTTGATGAGCATTGGATATCTTCATGCACTAAACATACTGAAATATCAACTGCTTATCCTAACCCTTGTTTGTCTATGTCATCTACATCACTGTGATACACTAGGGGTGAGATCTGGTAGCATTTGCTAACCATATAAGGGTTGAGCAAACAACTCTTCTTTTGGTAAGAAAAGGCATCAAACAAAATAAATTAGTTATTCTTAGATAACAAAGACAAAAGATTTCTCCAAATACAGAGGGAAAATAAGTCAATACTTGAAAAACTGTAAGAGGGGGAATCAGTGTGGAGGGAAATGTTACATGTCTGACAGTACCCATCTCGAATAAATCACCCTGAGATGCCCTTCCAGCTCTCTGTAGGCACAATTTCCCTGGGATACTTCAAAACCAGCTTATTTCCCAGGCCATCTCTCCACAGTCCATGTGCCCTCGGAGGCTGAGGGAGCGCTTCCATGGCACTATACTTGGCCCTGGAGCAGCGCAGGCCGGCAGTGTCTAGCCCCCAGCAGGCACCTCCAAAAAGTCAGAGATGCTTCATGTTGAGTCATACTCAGCTCACTTCCTGCAAGAAGCAAAGCAGACACAACCACCAACCCACAGCCTTCAGCCCAGCACAACTCTGCAGGTGAGAACATCCCCTTGAAGGCAGGTTTCGCTTTGAGGATGCTCTCTGGTGTCCGCATAGAGTACATTGGTCAACTTCAACACTTTTGGACACCAATATCCCATTTTGGTTGATCACTGCTAATTTTACAGCAGTGAGTGTTTGGCAGTGGTGGCTCTGAGCCAGCCTTGGCATGCTGCTGCCCCCGCCATGCCCTGCCCACAGCACTGAGTGCAGGGCTGGCTCCTGAACTGCAACTAACAGCATAAAGCTTCCGATAAATCAAGTGTTTCACAAAAGCGTAAGTGACTGATTTCACAATGTGATTAAAATTACTGAGGGAAAACATTTCAAATGTTCAATAATATACACCAATCACCTGTACTTTTAAAGTACCTTTCCCCATTCCACTCGCTTAACTTTATGGGATTCTTGCCATGTTCTTGAAACTGTTTCCTTCCTCAGTTCAGCTCTCATTGCTGGTAATAAATAAAATACTCTATGGCAGCAGATTGTGCTGGGGATGAAAAATGCAATGCCATTTATTTTAAAATAGTCTATGCAGGCTGTCGGTCTTAGCATGTGCTCTGTGTCCTTCCAAAATAAATTTGCAAAGCACTACTGCAAAATTTGGTTTATATTCCAGTTTGATTTTTATGATTTTTATTTTTAAGAAAGAATTTTCAAATGCATTTTCAGTTAGGTTTTTCCGTGCTGGCTTTTCACTCTTGAGAGTGTCTAATTTTGAAAGGTGTTAAATGTAAATTTGGAACTCGTATGTCACATTACTGAGGAGCAGGAACTGTTTGTTTGTTTATATATTCATTAATTAGGAATTATTTTTTCTCCAGCATGCTTTAGTTTCCTACAAGATCAGCTCTTTGGTGAACTAATTCTTCAGCATGAACAAGGACCGAATTATTGGAATAAAAAATTAGTAGGGATGAGTTAAAATAAATTGTCCTTCCATCTACTTCTGCAAAAGTGCTAATAGCATGTTGGGTCGTGGGACTGATGTGTGGCTTTCAGTCCTCTCCCAGCAAAATCAGCAAGAGATCTGAGCAGTGAGGACTAGGTGCAGGGTTTGAGGCAACCAGATATTCTCAGAGAAGCGGTGAAAAGCCTGTCTGTTAGAACATGCTTTTGCCTGAGGTGAGTTACTTTTAATAGATGTTTTGTTTTAGGAAGCTTGAAACAATGAACTGGCACTGCTACTTTTGATTTTACTTAAGGGAAGATCACCTATAGGTTCAGGGAGTTCTCTGCTTGCCAGCAGTGTGATTTCTTTTAACCAGAGTACCATTTGGTTAATGTAAATATACCAGTTGTCTAAGCCTCTAGGTATGTGTTTAGAAAATAAATACATTACACCTACATGTGTTTTTGGGGAAGCCTTTCAAATCTTCCACCCTTTTTCACAGCTTTTTGAAGCGTTGTAGTCTGATCTAAAGTCCAAGAGCACAACCAGCTGATGACAATCAATTCTGAATTAGACTGTAAAAGAAGGATGAAAAATGACAGTTCTTTTTAAATATTTTTTTTCTTTCTAATGAGAAATTGGCTTTCAGGGACCCATCTGGGTAGCAGAATACACAGCACTTAGCACCGTGGCTCACCAGTCAACCACTTGTGATGAGTTTATTCTCCTTGAGGTCTGAAGGTCTGTGCTTTCCTAAGGAGCTTCCTGTGACTCAAAGGGCAACCATTGGGGAACACATCAGCTCAACCATTGCTAGGCAAAGAACAGAAATCAGGCTGCCTGCAAGGATACCAGCTATAGATATATCATCATAGCTCTTCTATAAAAGTGGAAGAGTGTTTTCTTTTTATATAATTATTTCAAGAGAGCAGTCAATTATAATGTAGTACTCACATTGTTGTTTGGGGTGTTAAAATAAAGTCAACTGCTATTTCAGAAACACCCCAGCCTCCAAGCAGACATCTACTGGAGCTCTGGAAGTTCTCTTTAGTTCTGGGTGCCCCATAAAGAAACATCATTTATACTGAATTAATTAGCTGCCGCTTCACCCTAATGCCAGCATTTGATGTAGTGAAGCAAAACTACAGTGAATAATGAAATCAATAATGTTATTAAAATAACTCACAGTGGAGTTACCCTGCCAGTAATACTCACAGGCAAATATCTCAGTTACCTAAAGAGACATCTGAAGGAAGGTGCCAGACCCAGAGATGACAGCCAACTTACTGTCACTTCGGTCAGGTGCACTTTTCCAGAGCATCACAGGGGCAGGCGACTGGTGGCAGCTCCAGGCTGGAAGAGAGTCAATTTGAGTGGGACATCATCAAAGAAGAGAGGACAAGCAGTTGCCAAAAGGGAGTTTTGGTCTTTGAGTTTTGCATAAGAAAGCTCTTCTAGTGTAAATGCAGCTAGACTGAGATGTTACCAAGAACAGTGCACACTGTGCACTGGAAAAAGCTGGCTGGAAAAGATTAATCTGGTCTTGAAGGCCAGATGCGTCTTGGTTGGTCATTGAGAAGCTGGAGGCTCTTGCTCATCACAAAGGGCTCCTCAATGCTGCAGTGATGACAAAACAGCCCTACTCAGCTCGAGTCTCAAATATTTAAAAACAGATTTTAATGTCAGTGCACAATAGAATAAAGAAGACTATATACTTACTGTACATGGAATTTCAAATGTTTGCAAGGTCTAGGCCCTCTTATTGTGCAAAGACCCTCAAAAAGTCCTAAGATAGACAGACAGAACTGACAAGGATTTTCATGACATGCTTTGCACTGTTCATGCTTTACACAAATGGCACAAATATTTCCACCACTATTAGCCACATTTCCTGGAAAATAATGACAAGTTTATAGGCAGGGGAATATAATTGTGAAATGTAGTACTAATTTTTCCTGACACAACTAAGCGCTAAGTATGCAAGGGCTTCTCTGCCTAGCTGTATTCTGGTACTCTGTGCCCTTCCCTGAACCAACTGCAGCTGCAATCTCTCTAGCTTCTTCCTGGCTAGCTACTCTGCAAGATTTTTTTCTAACTAATACAGGGGAGCTGGTTTTGCAGATGAAGGTGAAAAGCAACTGAGGTGAGAGTGACCTTGAAGAGGTAGCAGTCATGATTTCTAGAAAAGGAAGCAGGGGAAAAAAAAAAAAAAAGACAAAACTGTGGTCTTTGAGGAGACAGACTGTAGCTAACGCGTGGTGTTAATAGACACAAGCCCGGAGGAACAAATCCAAGGCAGAAAGTACAGAGACTTGGCAGTGCTCTAAGGGAGTTGTATGAAAGGCACAGTCACAAAAGATGTGGTACAGAACTGCTTGTGAGCTGCTCAGTACTGGGGCAACTTAACACAAGTATCAAGAGAAGCTACTAATGTAGCAACCGGCTAAATCACGAACTCTTCATTAGTGTCAGAAGTGCAGAGGAAGCACACAGAAAGTGGAACTAGGTCATGCTGCTAAGTATAAAAGAACAGCATAAGCATGGAGGAACAACATGAAAAATATGTAGGTGATGCAACAAGCAGTGGGCGTGAAGTGTGTGCACTAGTAGCAACAGGAGGGCCAAAGAAAGGGCTGGGTTTCACGAGAAGAAGATAGTGATGAGGCCAAACATGCAAAAGTTTGATTGTTTTCCTCCAGCATAAATGGTCTGAGCGTAAGAATATCATCTGCAAGAAAGAACAAGGAGGTTAGACATTGTTTAAATTAGTCAGATATATTCCAAATGACAAGCCCTAAAAGCCTTCTGCCATACTGGGGAAAACAGCTGAAGCCCACTTGGCGCCATCAGCACAGAAGTCAGGAATGCGGGGATGAATTTCTGCACACTGAGAAAGGCAAACAGAGCACCTACCATGAAAGCAGAGGGGAGATGACAGGAGGAGCCAGGAAGCAGAGACCACGCAGATTAATTTCAATTCCTGGAAAACTACTGGAAGTGGTAATTGGATAAATTATTTTCCAGCACCTAAAAGACAAGCAGATGAGGAACAGTGAGCACTGATTTGACAAGAACAAATCACATCAAATCAATCTAATTTCCTTCTGCAGTAGGTTTTAGATCTTGATTTTAATAACGCTTCTGCCATCGTCTCACCTGACACTTTCATAAACCAAGTAAAGAAACATAACTTAGAAGAAACTGCTATTAGAGGAGTGTACAGCTGGTTGGAAAACCAGACTATGAGCAGTTATAAATGCTTCACTGTCAAACTGGCAGTACGTATCAAATGAAGTCTGAAGCCATCTGTTTTATGTCTGGCAGCGTACAGTATTTTCATTAATATTTTGAAAAAAAAACCCCAAGAGTAGGGAACATTTATTAAATTAGCACAGGACGCCATGAAGAACAAGCGCTTCAGAGAACAGGAGGAGAATTCAAAACAATCTTGACAAATGGGGAAGAGGGATGGGAAGAGAAGTGCCATTCAGTAGGGACAAAGCAGAGCTCTGTGTTTGCGTAGGCGTCACCAAGGACTATAAGACCAAATGGGGAACAACTGGCACAGCAGCAGTTCTGCAGAAGAAGTTCTAGGGATGACAGCTCAACATGAATGAGCATGGTCATGTTGCAGTAAAAAATGAAAGTGCTCTAATGAGGTGTACAAACAGAAGTGCAGTCTGTGACAAACAGGAAACCATTCTTCCCCTGTTGTCTGTGCTGTCAAGGCTTCATTTAAAGTGTCATCTGTGCAGTTTTGGCCACTGCAGTTAGTGAGACTGAGCTGACTGCAGAAAGTGCAAAGGAGAGCAATGGCAATGGTCCAGAAAAGGTGTCGAGTAGGAAAGGATGAATAATCTAAAACTGAAAAAAATGTATTTGTTAGATCATCTGTACCACAGTGTGCGGGTGAGGAAGACATGGTAGTGGTTGTCTAATATATAAACCAGGAAGGGAACAATCTTATTTCTAAGCACATCAGGGATGCTAGGGTATCAGTCTTAAACTAGAGCAAAGGAGCCGTGCTGAAAACCCTTCCAAGAGCAAGGGCAGGTAAGCGCTTGAGTAGGTTGCCCAGAGAGTTGAAGAATACCCAACATCAGAGGGGTTTAAGCACTAATGCAAAAACAATTAGTCAGTTGGTCCCATCTGGGACCTGGAGAGGGGCAGCCTGGCCAGCCAGTGATCCTGTCAGCCCCACCTCTAATGATTTCCAGGACTGTCTAAGTTTTGGGATTCAACTCACAGCCTGCATATGGACATCTGAAACACTGGAGGCCATCTCTCAGTGAGGACAACTAAACCAAGTAGAGTGATTGTATCTTTAGCTAATTAAATACCTTGGGTTAGAAAAAAAGATGAAGACATAAAATCAACATGAATTGAGTCCGATTATTAAAATGGGGCAATGGTAGAATTTGGTTGCAGTCTGCTTGGTGTTGTCCCACTGACAAAAGCGGCATCTCATTGCAAGCCTTTGGGAATCTGCTGCTACGGGTTTCCTCTTGCAACTTACTGAGCAGCACCATGGCTCTGAATAAATATTGTCACATTCACTCTTACCTGGATGGTAACCTCCTCTCTTGCCTCTCGTAGGGACTGTCCTGGTGTGGCAAACGCTGCCTGTTTGCTGCCTTTAGTAGAAATCCTTGCCCTAAATGCCTCTTTCCATTGTAATATCCCCAACACCCACAGTTTCCTGCCTTCTCTTAAGTGTCCAGGAATGCAGCTCTGTTGTCTTCCAGTTTAGGTTAGCCCTCCCATTAAAGTCCTCCAGGGTTTTATGTTATGCAGTTTTGTAGTTCTCTCTACTTATTAACCTCTTCCCCTGTAGCCTCGGTCTCTTCCCAAGACTCCATTTGCCACCTTAGATTTCCACACTTCATCAGACAAAATCTGCATCAGACATCTGCCTGGCTGCCCACAAAGCCTAGCACTCCACACATGAAAGAGAAACTCCCTCTCAGCTAAAGTCAAGTGCAAAGCAGCAGCTCTGGCAGTCCTCAGCAATCCCATTTGAATCCTATCTCTCATCCAGAGGCATTTCCTTTCTCCCTTCAACAGATTAATGCATCTGTGTTTTCTCATGACTCAGCTTCCTACTGGTACAGCAGAATAGGTGGCCAAAATAGTGCCTCCTGATCTTAAACACCCAAAAGTTATCTGAGAATAGGGGCTTCTGGAACAGGTAAAAGCATGCCATTTTTAAATAAATTATGCAGGCTGGATCCCTTGAACTTATACCCTGGATGCGATCATGCACGGGCTTGGATCTGTTATTTTTCGTACCATTTGTTGGGTCTTGTTGACTCTATGTACTGATTTGACACTAAGTTCACCAATGCATTATGTATTGTTGTATGTGTCAGATATATAAAACACTGCCTAGTTATATTTTTATTAGATCAGATTTCACACCCCCACGCACTTGCTGTTAGGGGTAAGTGCATATTAGGTGTGGGAGGTGCATTCCTGTGCTGACACAAGCAAGCTTGTCCCTCCCTGGGGTTGTGTTTGCTTAGTCAGTGGGGACCAGGCTGATGGTGAAAAGTCAGGGGGCTGGATCAGCAGGTATGCAAGAATATGAATGAGAAGCTTGTGTATGAATGGGCAGGGAACCTCTCTTAAGGCCCTAGAAGGAAATTAGGACTCAATTTATTATATGGCAGCTGGCATCCCCTCTGCACCTTTGTGCATGCAGAGATGAGTACAAGTTGCAGCTCAGAGCAGATGTAGGGTGAGGGTTAATCTGGCCACTGCATTTGTCTCTAACCAAGTACAAAGGACCTTTCACCTTTCCTTCCAGTTCTCCCACTTCCTCTTCCAAAAGGAACTTAAAAACCCAAGAAGAGCAGCCGCTAGAAACTATGATGTCCAGGGAAATCTCACAGGCAAATGTGAAACCACAGGACAAATAGTTCAAACTGAAACTGCCTGAGATGATCTTGCAAGCAAAATATGAAACACTGAATCCTGTAAGTATTACAATGGAAATGACAAAGCAGAGAAGCAGCTGCAGAGGTGGCGCAGATGGACACTAACTACAGATCACAAAGGTGAGCAGAATGTTACATGTTGTACACAAGAAATGCTCCATTTTTTCTTTCTAGCATTAATAAAAAAATCAGTAGTTTTAATGACACCCTCTGTGAATTTTGCATAATATACCACAGAGCAACAGGAGGCTCACTGGCATCAAGGAGCCTTGCTCTTCCTGCAAGAGGGGACAAAATTTCCACCATCTTCAGGGGCACCATCCAGCCAGATCTCTGCGCTCATTCCTCACAGATTAATCTGAAATCTAAAAATAAGGCATGGCTTCTGATTTTATTGACAACTATCATTCCTATTAGCCTTCATACAATTTCAAGGCTTCATAGAAAGAGCTGGGTTTGGATCTGTGCTAGAAGAACCTATTCACCATCCCGTCCCAGGCAGTTGTGGGAGGGTCTGTGGTGATAGCCACCTCCAGAGCCGACAGCCACTTGGGCATCATGCCATGCATGGTAAAGAGCTCAGGCAGGAAAGCCAGGGCAGGCACGAGGGTGCCATCTCCACAAGCATGGCAAGCTTGCAGCCTCTGCAGACAGCACCACGTATGTGCTGCCAAGGCAAGCGGAAGGGGACCGTCTGTGGGTTGGCCTCTAGAAAGCTCCTGGGGAGTGGGGCGATGTGCCCTGCAGTAACTGCTGCAGCATCCCCAGCCAGGAAACGCCAGCAGAAGAAATGTTATGACGGTGCAAACGGTTACCTCCGTTGCAAGCATGATAGGAAGTGACACTGCAAACAGAAATTTAACCTGTCAAGGCCACAGCTATATCCTTGGGCCCATCAGCTTGTATTTTACCCTAGAGCAGTTGCACAGCTCTCTGCTCCCCAAAGTTTGAAGACATCTGCACGCAACCAATGTCCTAAATTATAAAAGCTGCATAACCTACCTGAAACACCCCCAGAAAGCCACTTCAGAAGCTCTGACACTGTCTATGTATGCATGTCAACCCAAATTGTAGCCAATAAATATAAAAGCATTTAGTGCCAGTGTAGGCATTGCAATGCTGCAGCAGAAAAAGTTGGAGGAGAATAGCAGAAGTCCCCAAAGAAATAAAATTATAGCTAAAGGAAGTTATACTGAGGAACACAACTTTTGACTTGTAAGTGCTGTAGCCTGCAGCATAAACCCAAACAGTACCAAGTGTTTGGAAAACTGTACACTAAATGTAATGAAAATAATCATTTTGATGAAGTATTCTTTACCAAAGGCAACCCTCAAAGACATGCGTAGATTCAGGCAAAATTCATGGATGCTGGCCCAACACTGGAAAAGCTTCTAAGGATGAGTGCTGGCTCCATGCCTACTAACTTGGCGTTCCCTTGTTAGGTAGCTAACCCTGCTGAGAAAAGTGGGGCCATCTCACATCTACACGGGTGCCTGCTCTCCACATGGACCTTGCACGGGGCACAGCTGGGCCAGATTTGTTGGAGGAGGTTTTGGGCTGTGAGAAATGCAATGCCTCATCATATGGGTCACTTGCTTCATTGCAGTCTGGCTTGAGCATCTCCATCTCCCACTGGAAAACAAGATCAGCCAGCCTTTCAACTCACTGCCTACTCCACCAAAACCTTTCTTGGACAAGCTTTTGTGTTCCTTTCTGGCTGCTAACAGAGAGGCAGATGGGGAAAAAAAGAAACATTTCAGTGATGCTGCTCCTCCCAGCTCCTTAGTTCCACACACCTGGGATCGAGGAAATCTCGATATGTTACTCACCAGCCTGTGAGGGAAGTTTGGAGCAATTCCTGCAGGCATCTTCTCCAGTGCATACGGGCAGGACACCCCAGTGAGCTTTTGTACCTCTGCCTGTGGGACAGAAAGGAAAATGCGCCTTACCTCTGCCATGAGACTGAAGGAGAAGAGATCACTAAGATTCACACTCCTTCCTGCGTGCTGCTGGGTATGGAGATGCAAGCAGAGCCAGCAAGGGAGTGTCAATGTCTGACACAGGAGCCAACAGATAAGAGATTGTTTTAGAGGATACTGGGGAGATGAAAAGTGGAAAATTAAGGAAGGGGAGGGGGAGAGGGAGGGGAAGGGGAGGGGGAAGGGGGAGGGGGGAGAGGGAAGGGGAGGCCATGCCATGTGGAGACATGAGACTAGAAGACATCAAACCACGATTCATAAGACATCACAGCTGGGCCGATTCAGCCCCTGACGCAGATCTGACAGCAGGATCCAGCCCCTACCACTGCCAAGCCCAGTCAGAGCACCCTGTGGGTCTCAGGAAGGAGAATGATGCCTGTTCAGTGTATTGCAACAAATGGAAAAATCCTCAGGTCATCTGCTCCTGGTGCTGCTGTCTCAAAGGCTGGTAGCAGCAAAAACAGCTGCTAATGAAGTCAAAGGAAAACAAACCTTGTGTAAATACGCCATGATTGTGCAAATGCTGCTGCTGCTGCAAAAAAGGTGTCAGTACTCAATTTTAACTGCAAAAAAAGACTTTGACAGGTGTGTGTGCACACAAGGATATGTGCAGAGGAAGTTTTAAAAGCTGCTCAGTGACCTGGGACTACCAGAAAGGGCTGTGAAGCATCCAACCTCCTGTGCAGCACACAAGTGCAGAAGACCAGGCAGGTCACTCCTACCGTATGGGTCTCTGTGAGCCCCCTCAGAGGTCACTTCCAGCTCCAGCACACCTAAACATGTCTGCCCCATGAGTCTTGCAGTGCCAGAGCCAGCCATGGCCCAGCAACACCAGATTTGCTCCTTCCACAACAGCTCAAGAGAATGAACTCACCATACATGTGTGCTCAAGAATCCCAACCCTCTGCACTGAGGAGCATGGTAAGGCTGGCACCTGAGGGAAGCATCTAAAGCCAGCTTGGGGCTGGTAGACTGGGGAAGGTTACACTGAGCTTGTATAGGACTATGTCCAGCTCATCATCACTGCATTTCTGAAGGCATCCCCTGCATGCTCAGCAGCGGTTTATGTGGTTGGCTCCATTGGTGTGTTGCATTTATAAGCCACCTCTAACTCAAACAGAGGCATGAAGACAATATTGATAACCATGAAGCTGAAAATGCAGGCTGCAATATGTAAAAAAAATATGCTGAAACCCTGTAATGGCCAAGCAATTGAGACAAAAGAAGAGCATGTAAGAACGTGACCAAAGAAGGTAAAAAAAACCTTTCTTGGTGCTGTTCATTGCAGACAGAAGAAACACTCTCTATTAGGCAACCGAGCACATGAAAACCTTGAGCTAGTTAACACACAGAACATTACGAGTGCACTGGGAGGGAATGTGGTCTGGGCATTGCCACAGTTCAAGAAAGTGCACTTTCATGTATTTCCCAGGAGCCTGGACAATTACTTGAATTTGTATGAGATTTTCAGGCTGCGTCTTGCAGGAAAAGAGAAGGCACAAGGGAGCCAGATGGCTTAGCTGACCCATGACTGCTGTTCCCAGATGAAGCAGGAGCAGACAAGCAAGGATCTGGTGAAGGGAGGGAAAAGTCAGCTGTAGGCAGGTCCTACAATGCTCTGGACTGCCACTTTTCACTCTCCCACCACAACCTCTTTCTCCTTTGAGCCAGTTTCCCACAAACCTCATTCCTCTGCGACTTCACCCATCACAGCAGTATTTTTCTAACCTTGGTAAGAAACAGTGTACAAATGTGCTCCCTGAGGGATGGGAGCAGAAATCTACCCACTGCTTAGTGTTGTTTCCCTGTGCAGACACCCCCTCGCATCCCTCTGCAGAGCCGTAGGGTCTCTGGCAGCAGGAGGCTGGCTTCTAAAGTCTACCCTTCACTTTCCAATCCCCTGTTTACAAAACTCAATAAAAAACCCACCAACGATAAGAACTGGAGAGTTACTCATCCTCCACAGCAACTGAGTCTGCCTACCAACATTTGTCATGCCAGCAGCATCAAAGATGGGCAGCAGATCTGAATGGCTCAGTGCAGGCACCTGGCCTTTCCTACAAGGAAAGCACAGGGTGTAAATATGCCTGCAGGAAGATGTCTGTGGCAGGGACACCAGCTAGTGCTTATATCTGCCCCAAGGCAGCCTCTATTGTTATTCTGGTGCTACAGAAATGATGTAACAGTATCAGTTTTGTTGCAACGCTGGAATCCGGGAGCATTTTCCACCCAGTAGGCTGCATAGAACACCCATATGTGAGACAGCAAATCCTGCAGGCTGGGGTTTTTCTTCAATTTCTTCTGTCACCGCAAGAAAATGGAGAAGGCAACCAACAGAAGATAAAAGACAGTCAAAATGCTGCTGAAAAATATCAGTAGTAGTAATTCTTAGGACTAACCTTAGGTGTCAGAGGAGTCGATGCCTCTCTTTTGAATGTATGAGCCATTTTGTGGGTATAACAGTAACACACTCCATAATCCCTTCCATATTTGGCTTTATTGGCTTATTGTGCAAAACCATTAGAATCAGGATCGTCTCTTATGAAGCTGTTAATGGGATGCAAATTGCATGAAAGATTTCTCTGCATCAATAGAAAACAACCTAGTAATAAGTTCTTGCATAAAAATCTGCATACAAATCTGCTACAAAAGACATACTTTGAAAGAAGCAAAAATTCTCTCACTGAGGAAGAAATATCCTCACCACAGGCAAATGAATATTGGGGTTGGAACTAGAGGTGACCTATCTCAGAGATGCTTGGATCGCGAAGAGCAGATGTGGCTTTAACTACTTAGGTATCACAAAGACTTGGCTTGCACGATATCATGGCTAGAGACAGGTAAAAAAAAAGTGCAACAAATATTTTATGCACTGAAAAATGCACTTTCAGGTTGATCAAGACTGAATCTGTGCTGAATTCAGCAGAGTGTCATGGTCAAAATATATATGTATGTTGTTTGAATAAAATCATAAGTCTAAGCAGCTTGCTCTATGTGATGCATTTCTGCTTTTCATGCTGAAGTGATACTTCAGGACTGAAATTTGACTTTCAGTAAGGTAGAAACACCTAAAACTAGCATGAAGTAGAGAGTAGTAAGTGAGGAGTCATGTTGTGCTTAATCTGCCACATTAATTTGTTGGGTTTTTATTTCCTTTTTGGTGTTGACAGCAGCGTGACTGTGATTTCAGTCCACTGTTTCTAGCAAGCACACAGCTGGAATGAACCTGTTGTCAGTCTCTAGCCTGTGTCACCTAGCATGGCTGCTTTGCCCATTGGCCTAAGCGGCAGAGTCTCCAGTACTACCGTACACCACCCATCTCCCACACCAAGTTGTGGACGTGCCTGTTCTGTCCCCAGCCTTGTGCAACCATAAGTACCAAACGCTGGAAAGATGGGAAATACCAGGTCAGACAGAGCTGGCAATGTGAACTTCCTCTGATTTGCCTGCCCTGGAGACACCTGCTATGTAAAGCCTGGAAGGCAGGCAGGGAAGAAAAGCAGCATTGCTGGAATTCCTTGTCCTTTTTCCGTCCAAATCACCCATGCAGGACAGGAGGTGAGAGTTCCCCTCTGGGAAGCTGCTCTGTCTCGAGGATGAAAAGGCCAGGCTTTTCCTGAAATGACATCCAGCTCTTGCTTTGCCGCCTGCTGGGCTCAGCTGATATACATGGAGGAGCCTAAATAAAGAAGTGCCGAACTCATTGCCCAAGCTTTTCCTCACCGCTATCTGCATTCTTTTGCATTCATTAAAAAACAAACAAACCTGTTTCCTGAGAGCAGAGAGGAAAATCACAGGGCTGGGTTATTTGCTTGGGATTTTTTTTCACTTTCAAAAGACACTTGAATATTATACAGAGAAGCAGCTCTGCAGGATCTAGACAGAGATTCAAGTGGCTTGTCACAGACAGAGGTTATGGGAAAGCAGAACAAACAAGAAATCTACTATCTCCATCTCTCAGGGATGGGAGGAGGGAAAGAGGAATGGGAGAAGGAAAAAAAAAAAAGCATTGGCACTGCTCTACTAGCCAGATTCTGGAGAGGAAACAGCACACTCCGTCTGGCCCAGAGACCTGCCTCGGACAGGCTGGGTAGATGTCAGCACACAGTCCCCTTTTATTGCAACAACAATTAGGACTCTGAGAGAGCGCTAAATAAAACATCAAGTATAGAAACCCACTGCAAACAGCAAAAGCCACCTCCAGACAATGACAGGGTACAAAGATAACGCTGGAGGCTGTGGTGCTCCTTGGCGTGGAGCTGGCCAGCGGCGGGAAGTGCCTCACATCCTCTTCTCCGCATTGTTCTCCCAGCTCCTCCGGTGGCTGGGAAAGTTTCTTCCAGTGATTTACCCAGTCCTCACCCTGCAGCTGGCCGGCTGGCTGCTATTGATTCACTTCCCCAGGCATTTCTCTTACTGTCATGCTCTTGTGGCATCAAAGCAGCCCCTGGGTTTGGAGAGGGGGGCAGCCACAGCCCACTTGCTGCTGGAGGAAACTTTTCCTGCATACCAACATTTTCTAAGTGCAGGGAATGACAGCAGCAGGAGTGGGGGCAAATGAATGCGCAGCTGAGGTACAAGTGGATTTAGGAGGCATTACTGCTGCTTTATGTGCGAGGAGAGGTGTTTCAGTACCCAGCAGCACTTCATTATGTGTAAGGCTGCTTTCCCTTCCTCTCAGCAGAAAATAAAAATCTTCACACAAAGAGCCCTGGTTTTAGATGTATAATTGGATTAAATTGTGTGTAATGACCTTGTTTGGGCTATTCTGCCTTTGTTTTCCATTCCAGTTTACACTAGACCAGGCAGAGTGTTTACACTGCAGTCAGGGTGACCTGACTTGGAGCCATCCTGGTTTTATTCATCCCTTCATGGAAAGAGTGGGTTCTTGAGAGAGGGCTGGTGTCCTGCAGGACAAAGCTGGATCTTGCTTCCAGAGAGCTACGGATGATTGCTAACCTGTCGTGTCAAGATAAGTACAGGCAATGGCGGACGGGAGTCCAGAAGAATGGTGTGCAAGTACAGAGCTTTAACAACAAGGTTACAATTAAACCTCACCTGGGGCTGGCTGTTTAAGTAAAGCAAGTCTTGTTTAACTGCAGGAAAGAACACCATGTAATAGAAATCTAATTACGTTGAACAGTACCTGATGCAAAGGTTATAGTTTATGGATTAACAGCAAGACCTGACTCTGTGAACTGGGAACTCACCTGGAACTGGCTGAAGGGGAAAAGGGCATGCTGGTAGTTAATGATTTTGAGCACCAATATGATACAATTATGGAAAGACAAGTACAATCCCAGGATGCACTGGAGAGTCCATCCAGGAGAGGAGGTGAAATATAGAGAGGCTGATGTGCACAGATTGTTACTGGGATGCTGAGGGCCATGCAGAGTCTCCCGAGTGTGTTTCTCTTGCCCTACATTGCCATGTATGGGAGAGAGCTACCAAAACAGAATAACATGTCTCCATATGGCAAAAGAGAAACTGGATTTGCTCATGGCTGTAAAGTAAAAGGTTTCTCTCTGGCAGAGCAGGACCAACACAACAGTCAGAGAACTGGGTACAAGACCCACAGTGAGCTTCATGACAGCCAGGTCAGATCAGGCCAAGAGCAGTGAGAGGTAGTGGCTTTCATAGAAGCCAGGATTCAGAGGACATTCTTCCTCATCCCATGAACCTAGGATAAAATAGAAGCTGAATGGAAAATTTGCGTATCTGTTTGAACTGGTAGGGAAAAAAAAAACCTACTAATGTGCCACTGCAACTCTTCTAGTGCTGGAGGTAGTCAGCCTTGGATCCCAGGCCTTTAATGCACTCAATAAAAGGCATGATGGCTGCAAATCATCTCTTGCATTATTGCTTACTTGGCTCAGAGGTGTATGGTGCTGTCAAGGATATCTCCTAAGTGCTACGAGGGGAAAGAAAGAATGAAAGAAAATGAAAGATTTCATCACTGAGCACCAAGAAGGACAGGTAGGCAGGAGACACCAGTGCTGGATGCAGGGAAAGCCCGCAGGTGACCTTGAGTGGCATGTTTAAAAATAGCAGATGCCACCGGGTTTCCCACTCTGCAGGCTTCATTCTCCCTTCTTTGTCACAACCCAACACATCCCCTACAGCATTACATGAGTAGTAAGTAATTTAAAAATGCAACTAATTACTTGAGAGACATGTTTATGTACTGAAGTCTTCAGCAGCTACAGGACACTTACTAATGCTATGGGTGTTGTAATACAAGAGCAGAAGATGTCCTGGTGGGTGCCTCTGCTGGCAAAGCCAGCAGCCTCAGCACCAGCAGCACAGGGAAGTCACCCATCAGCAGTCCCCACAATCAACCTCTTGTGTCCGACGTGTGAGAAAACTCTTCCTTTCCTGTCGCACGCTGCCAGAGAGCCACGGCAGCTGCAGGCCCCCTCTGTCACCCTGGCAGACCTGAATAGACAGAGTCACCCCAGAAACACCCAGACGTGCGCTGTGTTACTTGGGAATTACTGGCACACCACGCGCAAGATCAGCATCGGGCCAGGATGGTGCTGTTTAGTTCACTTGCTTTTTGTGATCTTCAACTTCAAATCTTTTTGTACCCCCAGCTTCTTGAAAGGAAAGAAACAAGAAATCCAAGATGCCAACATCTCCAAATGCCTTCAAGAGTCTCTGTTTGATGTTCACTCCTCCCTGACCTGCGTTCCATGCTGTTAAATCATTACCACTACTTTGGTTTAATACTCATGTCAAAACAAGCTGCCAGTTACACTGGTGTTAATGCAACGTGGCTCTGAAGACAATGCCCTACGAGTAGAATCTGGTCCCCGGTAGCAAGGGGGTTGCTGTGCAAGCTCAGAGACAAACAGTTGCTGCCTGACTTACAACATCTCAACCATTTCAGACATCCTGTTCCCTTGCTCTGGAGCAGCAGCAGCTCTCTGCAGTGTCATCCACAGCCGTCCTAGCTGTTGGGGTACAGATTCTGTGGCTTTTACAATGGATCACAGACTGCAGAAATCACTGGTTTGTGAGCAGCGTGGACCCCTTTGTTTATGAGAGCTTATGAAGGACCCATTTATTTCCCATTCACTGAGAAGCTCTGGTTAAGCTATGGATGGTGCCTTCAGGAGAGCAATAGAGTGTGGGTTTTTGACCCCCAGACACACTGCATCCATCCAGTTTACTGGTCCTCTGATTTAGACCCAGCTTCAAGGGCTGAGGGATTCTTGCACAAAGTGAAATATTTATGGCTCAGCCACATTTTGTGACAAGCCTCCAGCTCATCTAAGATCCCCCTGTCAAGTTCCATTTTTCAGGGTCTTTTTGTGCAAAAATGACACTTAATGGAGGAGCCTCTCCAGCATATGCACATGCAAGGAGTAAAGAAGACACAACACGCAATCCATAAATAGAGACACTTTAGAGGCTCTTTAAACATTCACGCTTTTTGCATAATTGATGACTTTCCATAATAGATATGGATGATAAACAGCTTTAAATAAAATGAAAATTTATCATTGTCATATCATTTATCAGCATTACGTTAAACTGGAAAGTATGGGAGGAGTATTACCATGTTCTGAAATGAAACTAGTGGAAGTGAGAATAATTCAAGGGCTGCATCATTGCATTCATCAGGGTTTTTAATGAGATTGTCAACAGCTGAGAAGCCATACTGGAACCTGAGAGCCAGATGAAGAATTTGTATGTCATTACATACCCACTGGAGGTCATTGGGCATCTCCTCGTTGGCTTCAAAGGATGAAAAGTGAGTCTCTTCTCCAGGATGGGTCATTAGTGCTCATCTCATCTAAGGTAGGCAGCTACTCCTGATCAAACCTCCCAGGCTCCCAGTATGGTCTGTGGAAGAGGTGGGCACTTCCAGCAAGACTTTTGTCCTACTGAGCATATAAACGAGTCATGCTTTGTGAGATGCCTGTTCCTCCTCATGCCCTATGAGAAGAACAAGGATGATTAGCTTGGATCACAGTGTGACTTTCAAACTTCTACAGACAGCTGAGATGAATCCCATGGCTGAGAAAGACAGAGCTTTCCCAAAAGATTTTAAGTCACTCTGAATTCTTTTAAAGGAGGGAGGCTCCTGTGTCAGGAAAGTAAAGAAAATCTCTTTGTTGTGATGGCAATCGGCATCATGAGGCACTTCAACCTCTCAGCCACAGGTTGCTGAGGAACATTCTGTGCCCTGAAGATTCACGTTCCCCATGATTTTTCAAAAATAATTGACAGAGGCTTAGCAGGTCAGCTAACTCTCCCAAGGTCCTTGTGCATGATTTTTCCTAGTATTCCCCTATCAGCTCTTTGCTGATATCTTTGTTGACAAGGTCACTGAAAAGACAGATCAACCAACAAAACATAATAAACCTGTCTTCAAAAAAAGTTAGAAGCCATCAAAAACAAGCAGTGTTGTTTTACTTGCCTGCAGCATTTTTAAACCCATGGATGGGAAGCAAGGTTTTCGTGTCACTTGAAATACAAGCTGTGCTTGAAAGATGAGGGGTAGTAAGTGTGTTCTCCTGCCAAAGGCCAAGCAGACTGTGAATGGTAACCCAGCAAACCACTTCTGCATGGTGTATCAGCCTTGGCAATGGCGGAGGGTCGGAAGGTCGTTCAGAATCCCAAACACATCTGCAACTGTGTAAGGCACCAGGACCCCTCCGGCTCTTCCCATTTGACTTCAAGGGAGGTAATTCTGCTTGTCAAACCCTCCCTGACAGCTCAGAGCCTGACTGCTCTAGCATAACCAGCAACACCAGAGCTTTCACTGCTCAGCTCCAATGTGAGATGGGAAGAGAAGCTATTTATACGTGGAGGTAGCTGGGGTTACCATCAATTTGCGTGGCTTTAAGAGACAGCAAAGCATCCCAGACGAACTTCTGCTGCTCTCTCTTTTTTTTAAACTAAATTTGCAAAGTGTGCCCCTGACCTCTGTTGGACTTTGCTGCTCTGTCTCCTCCCAGCCGGGCAGCCTGTGCAACATCCTGCTGACTCCGCTTTGGCTGGGGCTCGTGCCAGCAGGTCCTCTGGCAGGGCAGGGGCAGAGAGGACAAAACAGCCAGCCCAGCAGGCCTGGCTCCGAGCACCAGCCCTGAACTCTTGTGCAATCTTCCTTGAAATGAATTCAAGTTGGCCAGGAGCAGAGCATTTGCGCATGGCCTGAAAGCTGGATCGAGTACCGTAAACCAAAGAAAACAAAAAGAGAGGAAGAGCACCGGGTCTCACGGTGAGGAGGAAGGCAGGCATCTGACCCAGGCCACGCTGTGCTGATCGCTGTGATGAATGCCTGGAGGCAGAGGGGATGTGGCATGAGAGGGGACAAGCTGGTGGGGGACCAGGGGCTGTAACCCCCCTCCTGCCATTGGTGAGAGCATGGGACAGAGATGCTCATAGCCCCATCAGCTCCATACCAAGAAGCTGCAAGTACCAGGACACAGAAGAAAGAAAATGGGCTGAGGGGACATGAAGGGACTTGGAATATGACCACAGAAATATATTGCTCTGAGGACAATTCAGGCTGGTAGGTGAGGAACGAGGACACCTCTGTACCTCCAAACAGAGGTGGACACACCCATGAGAATCAGCTGCAGACAGTAACTTCCATGCAGAACAAGGGATGATTACAACATTTCTGTGAAGGTGGTGGAGGGAACGAGACGGCTCTACATGAGGTGCCGTCAGGGATGTAACTTGAGCAAATCCAGTTATTTTGATTGAGCAGGAGGAATTTTCTCCATCCAGCTCAGGCACCCAGGTACAAGGCACCTTGCAAATGCAGCGGTGGTGCTCCTCAAGAGGACAGGACTGAGGACACCCTGCTCACACTGGCCTGGCAGTTTTCCCTTTCACAGTTGCACCAAGAAGTTCCTTCACCCAAATCTCTTGCCTGCTCCTCTGCAGGGAGCATGGCCAAGGGAAAAGCTCTGTGTGGCCAGGGTGTTTGTATGCCTCAGCAGTCCTACTTGGCCAGAACAGCCCCTCCAGGCTGTTAGTAGTCAGTGTAAAATAGAGCATCCCTCCAGCTGTGCTCTCCCATGCCAGCTGCTGAGCTCACGCTCGCTAGCCTAGAGCAGAAGAAGCGCAGATGTGTCAGGAAGCCACTGCTGCTGCAGCCCACAGAGCCTCAGCCCCACACCAGGGAGGCTTTCTCCACCCAGAGATACTTTGGCAATGTCTGGTAGACCGAGGCCCACATGGGGCAGGTGGCAACAGAGGGGAGGAAAGCGGTAAATGACTAAAGGATTGAGACTGACTGATGGAGGAAATGAAAAGAGCTCAAGACATCTAGTTCACCTTGAGGAGACAGGAGCCCACAAGCAGCTGACATATTGGGAAACAAGCCTAGAGACAAAGCCAAACGCAGGCCAAGATGCACTTCCTAATAGCTAAGTGCATTAGGCAGTGACAGTTTCTCAAAAGAAGCCCCACCACTTGAATCACTGGCAATGAAGATGGACAAAATACTGGATCATGTCCACAATGGGAGAACTCTTCATCAGCAAGAGGAGATGGATGAATAAGATCCTTTTCCTTCTCTACAAAGCCATCTTAGGCAATCACTCTTTTTTCAACATCTGAAAAAAAAAATTCTAAGTGCCTTTCCTGTGCCATCAGCACATCTCAGCAAGGAGCTGGGATGGGCAGAGGCCTGGATAGGAGTGCATTGCCATCCTATTTGGTGCCCAGGAGCAAAGGAGGTGAGCAGCTCTTGTCTCATTCCTGCAGAGGGGCAGCCCTGCAAGCAGGGAGGGTGTGTGAGCAGCACAGTGGTTTCTCTACCCTTCAGTACTGCAGCAAGCCCCTCACCCACAGCTATACCAAATCCATTGCTCTGCTCTGCAAAGAGCTCCCTGAGCTGTGCCTTACATGCCTTTATAAAGCTCAAGGCTTGCCTTGCTCCCTCAGCACAGCTGGAAGAGCCCAGTCACCAGCTCAGCCTTGCAGCACATCAGCTGGGGCAAGCAGGAGAGTACTTGCTGCTCCAGGTGAGTGAAGCCATTGAGGCCAGTGTACACCAATTTCATTTTTTGGTGCCCTCTTCTCCCTGTGAAATCTCAATGCCTCTGGAATTCTATGTTTCCCTGGGGAAGTGCCCCCCCCCCTCCCCGGCAATCCCACTCCTTCCCCAGGCGGCTCACTCACACACCCCCTTTGCAATGGAGGGCAGTCCCCATCCTGGGAAAGCTGCTCACGGCATCACAGCCTCTCTCCTGATGGATGATTCTGTAATTATTTGGTTGCTGTTAATTGCTAATTAATTCCCTAGTTATGTTATTAGCAGGTGGACCAGCATGGCATGGCTGCCGCCAGGCACAGTGCCTGGTAAAATCACATACCTTGTCATGGGGAAAAGCACTACTGATTTTTTTAGGCTATTGCCTTGTTAACCATTAACAACTGGTAAAATCCCAGATCCCCGCAAAACAAGGCGAGTCCTCTCAGTGCTGTTAGAAAATCCTATTTCCAGTGAGTTATGAAACAGAGATTTTGATGTGCTGCCAAGTTTGATGTGGAGCTCTGGGAGCTGAACACTTGCTGCACTGTCAGCCGCTGGCTGAGTGCTGCTTACATAAAGCTTTCCTAGCAACCCTGCTTTGTCATCTACGACTGTCCATCTGTCCACCCCTCTGTCCACCTGTGCAGTGGAAAAACTGAGCAAGCCAATGAGGAACTGGACTGGCCAGCTGGCCATCCAGTGGTCTGCTTTCAGCTCAGAGCTGGGGAACTATTCCATCACTGAGCAATCTTTCATGCAAAGCCCACCATCCCCTTCAGGCCCCTTCACCAGGTCTGCAGCGACAGGAGGAAGTAAGCATCACATCCTGCAGTCCACGCCAAGCAAAACTGGAGTGCTGCCACAAGGGAAGCGGGCTCAGGGAGCAGGGAGGCAGCCCTGCTGCCCTTCCCACCAAGGGCTGCCCACCTCCTGGCGGGGGGTGATGCTTGGCTGCTGGTACCCTTTGGGGCTCCCTTAGGAACGAGGCATGGTTCTGTTATTTGGCTGGCAAAGAGACCAGGTGGAGAGAGGAAAATTCCCAGGGCAGAAGATGTCCAGAAGCAGAAAACTGATTTGGGTTTTAAGGGGAAAGGCAGAAAATCCAGCTGTTTCTTCTGCACAGCTTTTTCCCCACCCTCCATGGTCAGCAGCAACTAAACTTTCCTAAAAAACAACCTTCCTTAAAGGAGGGGCTTTCCTTCCACACCACCCTGCAGTAGTCCTGTGGGCTCCCAAATAGCCCTGCACCCTGGGCTGGGTGGTCCCAGCCCTACAATTTCGGGGTGCCGGTGAGGGCTTCCTTCTGCTCCCGGGCCCTTTAAAACGGCGCCCACGCCAAGGCAATTTCTCTGTGGAGTTTCATAAGGAAGCACATGACGAGGGCAGTTGGAAACCACAACTCTGTGAGCGCTGATTACAGCCTGCTGAGGAAAAAGAGATTTTTATCTTGCAGGAATTCAATTATGAGAAAAAAAAAATGCAGCGCGTCTGGCTTGTTTCGCCTGAGCTCACTGCACTTTGAGGGCTTTAATTTAACAAGAAAGGTGTGCAAGCGTTACCTAAACCGTAGTTCTTGCTGGTGTGTGTGCACCATGGTGGTTTTTTTAAGATGGAAAAAAAAACCCCACCCCCAAAGTCACCCTGCTGGCAGCTGAATGCAGCAGGGATGATGTCATTGGAACAGTTGGAGGAGAAAAGAGAAAAACAAGTCTGTGTGTGCTAATCCTGTTTGCTGCCCTAAAGGGAATGGAAAGCCGCCAAGGCGAGGAGTTCTGGGAAACCATATAAGGGTGCCAAACAAGCGCCGCCGCCAACACGGGGAACTGACATCTTTGTTCTCCCTAGCTCGGCAGCCGGCCAAAGGCCTCATTTCGGCGCTGCGGCATGATTACACTGGACATCTGCCAGCTGAGCGCTCTGAGCCCCTTTTCTTCTCCGTAAGCTTTTTGCCAAACATGTAACAGTTGCCATGGCAGTCGCAAGTAAAGTAAAAAAAAAAAAACAGCAACCCATCAGAAAACGCGCACATATAGATAGAGACGGAGATAAAAAAAACAACAACAAGAAAGCAGAGGCATGCCTTGCTCCAGATGTGCCACATGTGTGGATATAAAAAGCAACCAAACCTATTAATCAAAGTTTTCGGGGACAGAGGGAGGGTGAGCGGCACAGGCTGAGAGGTGACGTGAGGATAAAACAATAAGTGCACACAGGCACACGTACACCGCAGTGGCCGGGCAGGCAGGCAGTGGTGGGCTGACCCAGTGCTCTCCTCCCCTGCCTGCATGCAAAATTGCAGGCAAGCAGGATTTAAAATAGAACAACATGGCGGCACTTTCACTATTGCTTCTCTGCTTGTCTTTTTTCTTTATTTCTCATGGTAAAAAAAATAAGAAGCTGTTCTCAGGATGAGGAGGAGGTTATTTATAAGCTCTGCATAGCAGAGGGAAGCAGGCCACCCAGATCTGGTTGCATCTCAGGGCGGAATATCCCGTTTCAGCCCATAGTCCAGGCTAAATTATATTATTTCAAGTTGTGCCCTAAACAGTTAACAACCAGCCACCCAGTAGTCCCATGTTTATAGCAAGTATTTCATTTAACTAGGCAAGTGCTGCCAGACCCTGATGGGCAGATCTACTCATATAATGGAAGAGGTGTGGTCCCCACTCACTTTCTTTTTCCACTCAGTGAGGCACTGACTAGTTTCATTTTACAAAGCAGCTATATACAAAAAGTTCACTGCCCAGTGAGCTGGAGTTCATCTGACTATTTATAAGTGGGTTTCTTCTTCCCACACCCACCCTGCAGGCAACGGGACAGCCGCTGGGCAGTGGCAGCCACGTTCACAGCCAGCCCTGCCGCTGATACGGCCACTGTGGGTTTGCAGGCAAGGTGGCAGGGAAAGGATAGATAAGGTTGTCGAGGGTGGAATGCAATGACTAACCCACTCCTGAGGTTCCCTCCTCTTCAAAGTCCCAGCAAACTCCCCAACCTGCCCTGAGGACTGGTGTCATTTAAAACGTGTACAGCAACACTGCACCCAAGTGCATCTCCAAATGCAGGAACTACTGAAGCAAACCTGATACCACACTCCATGAGCAGTAGCAAGTAGCTTGCAGTCAACTAAGGACCAGCCCACCTCGAGCACGTGGTTGCTGTGAAGACAAATAGCCCCCCAAATGGCCCAGTGAGCAAGATGGGTTTGGCCACTGGTATCTTGTAGCAGCTCCTCTGATGGCTCCACTGGAGCTCTGCAGTCACAGAGAAGAAGTTGGCTGAAAAACAGCAAAGGAGAACCCCAGTTGCAGGTGGTAGTGAAGGACACAGGAGTCTTATTCTGCCTCACTGCTGCCTTCCTACATGGCCATAAGTCACACACCTACAATTTGCTTCAACATCCCATTTGAAAAAAAGAGGATGGTTTTCCTTATGTATCTCAGAGATGGGCTAAACATCTTAAATCATTAATGCCTGTAAAGTGCTTTCATTTCTTCAGATAGAAGCTCTTACTAATGTGTGAAATATTATCAAGATTATTGTTGCTAATAAACATGGAAGGCAGAGCAGCTTTATTTCTTGCCATGGCTTATATGGGGCAGATGTTAATTTTCCCGACAGCCTCTTTGAGGACTCTCAAATGCAACCCCCTTGCCAGCACTAGGCTCAAAGGCAGCATCTGCGAAACTCAGGAAGAAGCCTCCCTGGGTCCCAGTGGGTTGGCAGCCCACTGGAGACCTCCCAATGATCACTGGTCCACATCAACCCCCACAGGACCAGCAGCCGGAGCTCTGAGCCGCTGGTGACCTAAGTAACACTCTGCAACACCTTCCTGATCTTCGCCCCATTTAGTAGGTGGCCCAGGGCTGGTAGCCTCTGCAGAAGGTGACTTTTGCAGTTCTTTAGGTGCCAGAATCCTCCCTGGGGTGCACCTCAACATCTAAAGCAATGGCAGGCATCGAGGCATCAAACCTAGTTGTCCAAGTAGGTGCCCCCTCAATTTTGTAGAGAAACTGAGGGCCAGTATTTGCTGAGCCAAGAAAAGTTGTTCTCCTACCTGGAGGGGAGGAAGGATGGGAGGCACCTCTGCAGAGTGATTCACCTGCCCAAGCCAGTCCCTACCCTCACCCAGTGACTGCTGAGGCCCTTCAGCCACCAGGGCATTCCTCACCACAAGAGTAATGAGTTGCCAGGGATTTTCCCAAGGTGACACAGAAAGCAGCAAAGCAAGCTGTCACCTGCTGCCTGGGTGCTCAGGTGGGCTGTGCAAGGCTCCACCCTGTGGCTCTGCCCCTGTCCAAGCAATAATCCCCTGCTATGTGGTTGTAACAAACCGGAGGGTTGTAACCTACTGAAGACTTTGCCAGCACATTTTCATATATTAGAGCCTGGCTGTAAAAAAGAAATTTCAGGGAGGGGGATTAATGTTACTTGCTTCTAGCCAAGTTAATAAAATACAGTCTGAATTACTGCCAGGCTACTTAATTCATTTTTATTCAAAGTGGCTGGGTAATTTCCCTGAGGGTGGCTCAGCGGGAAGCAGAGTCAGCTCTGGCTTTGTCAGCTCCTGCATGTCACCTTCCCAGCTGGCAACAGTGTCTGTGTCCCCGCAGGGCCGGGAGAGCAGGGAGCAGAGGGACTCCCCTCTGGCAGGGCAGCACAAGCTGTGGGCTGCAGGGTGACCTCCATCTTGGCATGGACCACAAGAGAGCTCAGGCTTGGGAGGGCACATGCTTGCTTGCGCACGCTGCCGGCTGCATGTGATGCTATGGATGGCACCAAATGTAGTCTCTTCATGGCTACCATTCCTGCAGGTCAGCCCAGGATGACTGGGTTAGCCATCAGCCCCGTCAGCATTGAAAAACACCAAACTGTCCCCAAGCTGCAGCTGGAGAAGCTGGTTGGAGGCATTCTGGCAGCAGAGGCACTGCAGCCTCTCTGCAGCTCCTCCCTGCTCCATGAGGAGGAGGGGAAGGGCCAAGCATCTTTCCTCAAGGGGTGAGCAACTCCAGCTCCCTGTAGTAAGCTTGTGGTGCCCTGCACAGTGAGCTGCTTTGAAGAAAACCCTCTTCATGTTATTGTCTTGAACTTAAACTTCAGTGGAAGTGACATTTGCAAAGGCTTTGTTGCGCTTGTACAAGCTCTCCTTCTCCCTGGCATCTTCCAACTGATTATTTTCCCCTTCATTTCTGAACCCGATTTCATTCCTTTACCCACCTGCATGACAGGCTAATCATTGGCAGGCATTACGCAGCTGCCTGGCACTAAAAATCAGCGTCGAGGCGCATTCCTGCATGCACTCTGAATCATCACGAGGCTCTGGAGCTTTAAATGGGAAGCAGATCACGCTGCTTTCTAGATAGACAAATGAAACTTTACCCAGTTTTCTCGCTTCAGAAACAGCCTCTGAATCATGCAGAGGGCAATGTGCCAGGGGCGGCTTCATTCTCACCCTGGCTCGACCACTTACTTGCTGTGTGGCCTTCATAAAATCTCTGAGGGAGTAAATCCTGGTCCTTCCTCCTCCATGCCAGCAGCCCTGGGGCACGGAAGAGGTGCAGGGGCCACAGGGCTTCAGGCACTTTGGCGTCAGAGAATGTTTCTCGTAAGCTCTGATACCATGCTCCCCGGCAAAACACGACTCTTCTGCTTCCTCTGCCTTTCATTCTCCTCTCAGGTCTCTGGCAGAGGAGGATGTTCCCAGCGCTTGGGGGTGCTCAGCAGTGGGGCTGGGAACCACAAAATGAACTCTGTGAGGTTGCACGCAACAGCTTCTGAGCTCAGAGGTGGAGATCCTCCTGATGCATTAATAAAAACCCAGATTTCAAGGTAAATAGAGTGCATTAGTATTTATTTTAGGAAGCTTGGAATCATGATTTAATACTGAAGAAAGGGCTATTCTAACACGGCATTTGCAGAGCTCCTTCTAATACAATATTTCCTAACTTCAGTCGTGGTAACGCTAATACTGTATAAAAATGATCCTTTATTATAAATCATACTGTACACCAAAAAGGATATAAATAGAGCCCCAGTGCGGCAGTGGCATGCCTCATATTTCTCTTGGTTCACAATAAATGAGCCACTAAATTACAGTGTCCTTCTTTATAATATCATCCTCCAAAGCCAAGCATTTTGTGCGTTATACAGGGCTGCTATAACAAGAGAAATTAGTACGGCTGGTTTAATTCAGCCAGGTCTGCCATGCATGTTATAGGAGAGAGTGTTAAAACGGGCCAGAACAAGCAGTTTCATTGTCCTTTCAAAAAAACCCATCACTTGGAAAGTGTGATTTGAGCCAGGCTTTGCTAAAGCCTGACACACAGTCTCTCCAGAGGGGGTTTAGCTGCCCCCACAGCTCCAACATCAAAGGGCATTGTGGTCTTCAGACACCCTCCAGGGAGCCTGGGGAGCTTGATGGTTCCTGGGGAAGAGGAAGCGGTGCTAGAGAGGACAGAAGAAGGAATACCACAGGGGCAGGAGGAGCCATCTTCAGACTGGGGTCCTGGTTTTTGTCTGCTGCTGATTTCTCTTCTAACAGCATTGGAGTTATTGGTGCTTTAGGTAGATATAGATGCAGGCAGATTCAGGTCCTCGCTGAGCGATGCTGGCAATTATTTAACTTTCCCACATCTTGCCTGCAGAAATGGGGAGATATTTTGCTTGCAGGATTGATGTCTGCCTGTTTGTAAAGCAGCCCAAGCAGCCCAAGCTTCTCCCTGACAGACGATGTTACAGAAATGCATGGTTTTATTGTTTGTATGCCAAAATACAAATATAGCATTCAGGCTGAGGGTACCCAGCTCAACTGTCATCTCTAATGATGGTATCTAACTGCACCAAAGAAGAAAACCCTCCTACAGTCCTTGGAGTTGCACATGCCTTCAGGGACACTTAAAGTAATTCAGGTCAAAAATGTAGGTTGTTTTATTTAGCAGACAAAGAGGTGGGGAAAGAAAAGAAGGAGAGGGAAGGAGGAAACAGGCTGTTTCAAAAATACAATCTCCATAAAGAGCTTTTCAGGATTTCCCCCAAAAACTTAAAGTGAAATGGAGCTGTCTGAGTTTGAACGTTTCTTTGCAGGCCTTGCTAAGTCCCAGCTTGCACAGATGGGGCCCCAGGCCAGTTCCCAGAAGGGCAGAGGTCAGGGCTAGCATATGGATTTCATGACTGGGTGTAAGGAGGAAGGGTATCCTGGAGCTGCTTCGGGCAAAAAGGTGCTATCAAACTTGCTCAGGGGAACAACTGGGCTGGGGGCATCCCAGGGACCCCTGAGGTAGCATAAGAGGTTAATAACGAGTGAACCTGAATTAAAGCCACCCAAGTGTTCATTACCTGCAGAGCTGGAAAGCTTCAAGGAAATTTTTAAGCCAAATTGTCTGTGGTGAGGAAATGTGTCCCCTTATGCATGTTGGGAGGCTGCAGGCTCTGTGGGCTGTAAGGAAGCCTAGCAAAGCAAACTGTGCCATGAATAATCAATGAAAACTAAAGGTTTCTGTTACCTGCAGTGCTTCATGACCATGTGAGTTAATATAAAAATGGCAAGCAGCCTCCTGGAAGTGAAATAAAACCTCTATAGAGCAGCCCTTGGCACCAAAAATCCTGAAGCAAATTAGGGTTATGCAAGCAGTAAAATATCCAGCCTTAGTGATGAATGGAGAAAGCTGCCAGGACCACATCTTACTGCTTCCAAAAGTACCCAGCTCCTCTTGGCAGGACAGGTTATAAATCTCCTGAAGTTTAGTGCCCAGACACTAGCGGTGGGGAGGTAAAAGGATCAAGCCCCAGCTAGAGGACTGCCTATCCCCAGTGCTATGGGACTGCAGCCTGAGTGCAGGGCACTCTTAGGGTAGCTCCATCCCTTCCTCCCACCTTTCCCAAAAAGAGGGACTGCCTGACAGAGGGTGCAGTGCTCGACCAGCACTGGCTGCTACTGACAGGCATTTTCAAACACTCAGCCAGTGCAGGCCCACTTTGAATTGTGTGTCTGTGGCCAGTGGGTCATTAGCAGATGCACAGACCTCTGTATGTGCGCACATTGGCTGAAGTAGTGTTGCCATTGAGCAGTATGCTGTGCTAAGGAGTGCTTGCAGGACTAGGGAAGAAAAGGTGAGACTGGGACTGAAACCTTTGGCCCATTCTATCTCTGTCATCCCCTAGCCCCTGGAGAAAGGCTCTTGTAGAGCTGCACCATCAGAGAGTCATAAATTTTGAGGCCTTGAGTTGAAAATCAGTTTTGCACAATAGACATGAAGGCAGGTACCCATGAAGTAGTAATCGGCTTGTAAGAGGCAGCCTGAAATCTGATGTCTGTAGCTATTCCCAGGGCAGAACAGGGCATGACCTGCACAGTCTGGACCACAGTCCCCACTCCCTTTAAAGCCTGGAGAGTTTAGGTTGGCCAATGACAGTGACAAAGGAGCACATAGGAAAACCTGATGGTGTCTGGATCTCATAATTCAATACAAAACCATTTATGTCATTGAAGAAATATTTAATATATACCAAAAAAAAAGAAAAAGAAAAAGAGATTACAATGTAGCATTTATCACAAGGAGACAGTGGCATGCTGCAATATCCCTGGGCTAAGGTTACAGTAAAGGATGATGCTATCATCCTTAAGGTGGTGAGCTAGCATCTCTTACAAGCCCAGTTTTTGTCTTTCCTCCTTAAAAATCCACATGCAAAAGCAGAAAGTTAGCTGCAACATTGATAAAGGAGGTCTGGTCCCAAGGTGGAAGTTTTGGTCAGATTTAAAGTAAATCAAATATAACACCTTAAAAATAGTAGTGTTCAACAAAGGCCAAGAAGCCTCTGTGATCTCTTTTCTACTTTGTAACCAGAAAGACAAACAGGGGAGAGAGGAAGAGCAGAGAGAGATTAAAACAGTTTTAATTTTAGGACTCGTCGCATCAAGAGATAGTATATAACACTGAAAATTAGTCCAATCAAAAATGTTTATAACTAAAAAGTTGCTTGATTAGCACCTTCTGAAGTTTCCTAATGTTTTCCTGCTAACTTCCCCTCTCCGGATGGGCATACCTGCAGTGGCAGCAGGCCCTGGAGCAGGAAATGTCAGGTTTGTTCTAGATGTACTTCAAACCTGGATTTTAGCCCACTGGGAATATCGGCCTCCTAGCAAAGCCTTGGTGATGGAGGGTCTTCAGAGGATTCCAGGAGCACTGGAGGATTCCCCTTCCATGGCCTACAATGTTGCAAGAAAACAAACGAGACACGATATCCAACCTACGCCATCACCCCAGGGTGAGGAGCCCACCCCATGGGAGCATGTGCTTTCCCTCCCAGCAGCCCATGACACTGTGTTTTCTGCGAGTGCTGTGACATTGCTAGCAGATACAAGGTTGGCCTCAGCCTCTGTTTGCCACATGCAACACCTGTGCCTCCTTGGCCCAAGTAAGGTGGAAGAGGTGGAAGCCTTCCCCACATCCTCCCACTTATTTTGCATCCTGGAGAAGACAAAGAGTTAACGAGAGAAGCCTTATTAGGACTGCATATTCTGCCTCCTGCTAAGAAACTCAGCCCCAAAAGGATCACCTCCCCAACCTGCTACCTGTGCCAATGCCACAGATGCTTCCACAGACAGAAGCTGGGGATGGTCAGAGGAAATAATCTGCCCACAGTATGTGTTTTGGTTGCCATGGGAATATATTCATCGCTGCCCGGGGAGTTTGAGGGGCAGAGATGTTCAGGAAAACGACGTGGAGAAACACGAGGACCTGGCACACTGAGATAGTCATGATGCAGTGGTTAACCCAGAAGGTGAAGCAGGTTTTGGAGGTTTTTTCGCTCGGTGCCTCTAGGAGCCACGATCAGCCAGCCACAGCATGGCTTTTGGCAGCAGGTCACCAACGGCCCCAGAACCAGCAGCAACTACTTCAGCAGGGTAGAAACGCCGTTGTTGGGACTCAGCACAGAGGTGTGACTGCAAAAGGCAAACCATTTAAAAATTGTTTTCCCCCAAGTCTTTTAGAGATGGAGGGGGATTCAGGAATATGAGCAACAGAATTTCACAGCACATATGAGATTTCCTCTGGCCTGAAAGAATAATGTCGAAAGCTAGCTGAATTTCAAGAGCCCTTTTCAAGGGCTCTTCCTGCCCCATCATCCCTAGCGCTTTTGTGAAGTTCATACAGAACATCCTTTTTTGTTCACTTTAATTTGCCAACAACAAAAAGCTTGAACACACAGAGTCAGAAATAACACCTAATCTTGCTGACTGAATGTCCATCTAAAATGGGATGGAGACCATGTAAAAAATGCCCGTGTCAGAGCAAACAAAGTGTCCCACCTAGTACTCTCTTTCTAACAGTTTTTGGTCCTGCATACGCATTGCATCCTGTATACAGAATTGGGCTCTGAGGTCCCAAAAATAATAAACGATTATTTAGGTATTCATTATAACTTTCTGTTTACTATAGCATATAGTAAACTATACTTTACTAAGTATAAGGCTATATTTACACAAGATACAGTGCCAGGCCATTAGACATCAAAGGCTCCATGGTGCAGACAACCTGCAAAGAAGAAGTCAACATGATTTTTCCAGAAGTTCATTTCACTGTAACAACAATAAGCGTGACTTTACCTAGTGCCTTTGATGCAGATTACCAAAGCACTTTGTTCTCTGATTGAGAAATTACAAATAAGATAGGATTCAATTTGCCCATCATTGGTGTGGATTGGGAGGGTCAGTCTCCAATGATATTCAGGAACTCAAACAACAGTTTATCCACATAAAAAGCAAAGGGAAATTTTAAATTCAGGGAGGGAAATGTATGATCACTTTGGAGGGGATTTTGCTAAAATCAGTGGAGCTAATGGTCCTAATAACATGAAAAAGTGCTTTAGGATCTTAAACAATGCTGGGTAGCTAGAATATCATCGTGAGTGTACTTGTAAGGAAAGTACCTATGGCGGCAGAGAGCATCAGTACCCACCTAGGGGAAACAATGTGTTCACCCAGGTTGCACCATCCACCCCTCATGTGACATTCAAAGTGACTGGCAGCATGGTTCCCCCCAGAGATATGCCAGTAGAGGAGGTGAGGATAATTCCACTAAGACCTTGGGCTTCCTAGTTGGAAATCCTCCCCTGAATTTCCTTTACAAGAAAGAGGCCAGGGAAGATGCAATTGATAACTAAAACTAAGGAGAAACCAAAGTACAATTCAACAAAATAGATCTAAATAAAGTAATCACAGGCTCTGCAACACAATACATGGGAACTGCAGCTCGTGTTGGTTACTGCTGAGGGTTCAGTTCTCCTGGAAGTTCATGGCTTACCTTGGAAATCACATTTGTGTCAGGGGAGAATGAAGGGTTATGGTGACTTCTGACAACAAAGCCCAGAACTGTCATGTAACCTCACTGTTTTATATTTTCCCCACAGTAATCCTCAGCCATTAGCAAAGCATTAGCACAGCCTCACCTCAGGGCAAGATTATTAAGTGGGAAAACTTGAGAGATCCGGAATGAGTTGGTTCTCAGCAGAAAGACAACCTCCCATCTTGAGAAAGTCACAGGGCAGAGACAAAATCCTCTGGCCTTCTCAATAGTCACATCATGAAAAAGACAGTCCATTTGATAGGTCCTTCTGAAACATAAATTAACTTCTGATCTTGGGAAACAATTGACATTAGAGTGTTTTGACTGTGACACAGTCACAGAGGTTAAAGGCTATGTCTATGTTAGCAAGTGAAGCAGCACAGGAGCAGTGATGCTGTCTGTTGGTTTTATTTGTGACTGGCTCCAGCCTGGAGCCATGCTTGAGCACTCACGAGCTGGAGCACTTCAGGCACACACTTGTGTCTCCTCTCCCAGCACAGCATCACCTGAGGAGAGCCCAGCTTGCATGCCCTGATCCTCTTCCACAATGTGAGTCATCAAACCACAATTATATGTTACAACCAGGAGATCCGTTTCTTTCATCCAGACTAAAATGCTGGTGAGAGGTACCTCATGTGTCCAGATCCTGCCTCCAGGCCCCAGCTTTCTTTTCTACCTCTTCTTAAAATCAGGCTCCTATGAGGACCACACTTCTTCGGCTGCAAGGTTTAAACCTTCATGGGCAACATGGAGCAGAGTAGCAGTTTCTACCATTTTCAGAGAGCACCCCAAGCCAGACTTATTGACAGCAAAGTCTGTCTCATCCATGCACTACTGTGGGTGTGGACCCTGGTTCTGGACTAGTGCGAACTCAGACAGTACACATAGCACCAAGAGCTGTGCCTTGTGACAGCAAGGCTTTCCTCAAGCATTTGGTCTTAAGCCTTTGCAAATGTCATGAGTGCCAACAGGAGCTATACTTTGGATTTAAAGCAGTCAAGCTGCATTGAAAGAAACCCTTTGCTGCAAGCTTTGCAAGATTACCAGACTGCAGGCTGAACAATAGATCCTATTTTGCTGCGCACTGTTGTTCTCTTCTGGAAGTGGTTAACTTCAGGATGATGCGAATACTATTGTCAGGCCCTTTGACTCTCCCTGTTGACAATCTTAGCATTCAGCTAATGTCCCTCTCCCACAAATCCACATTGCCTCTCAAAGAGCCAAGAGTGCTTGTTGTCCCCTTCCCAGCTGCCAAAACCCTCCAGCTGCCTCCTAATTACCCCTATAATATGCCTCTGCATATCCAATACTCAGTTCTGCAGCACACTAAAAAAATAAGGACAACATAAAATAAAGAAATATCAAATTAAGGAGCACAAGGGGTGCTGGCACAACCATGTTGTTAATTTTCCTGTTTAATTCACTGATAACAGCTATTTTTTATCCAAATCTGCAGAACAATAAAGCGCCACACTTAAACACAGCTGTACATTGGGGATTCATTGTTTAAGGTCAGAAGAGACCATGACGGTCATCAAGTGTAACCTACTGCATAAGAGTTCCAGGGTACCTCCCCATGTAATTTCTGATGCTGAGCCATAAATTCTTTTTGAACTGCCATGAATCTGTTAGAAAGTCACCCAGTCTGGGCTTAAAGATTGCAAAGTCTGGAGAGTCTACCAGGATGTTAGAAAAGCTTTTTCTTTGGTTAGTTACCCCCATGTAACCAGCGCACCCTTTTTTCTCCTCTGCATTTGGCTTGCCTCTGCTTCTAGCCACAGGATTGCACAGTGGTGGATTTTTTCCTAAATGGAAATCCCCAGTCAGAAATCCCTTTCCTACTGCAGCACTTCTATGCCGTTATCAAGCTGCCTTAATAATTTGTAAATTATGTGAAATAGTCCAGTCCCTTTAATCTCACAGCACAGAGAGCGCTCTGTGGCCCTTGCACATTCTTGCAGTTTCCCTTTGAATGCTTTATTTTATCCAAGCCTACCTTGGAGTGAGGGGGTCTTTGCATAAAGCCCTCTTCTTCCTCAAAAGTCGTCAGACCATCAGATTTGACAGTCAGTGTTCTTAGCATTTGGCTGCCCTCAGCAATGACGTGCTCTTGTATATAAACAGAGAAAAAATGTCCATGACACTCAAAGGTCTGTTTGTCCTCAGTTATTTTGCTCCAGATCTTCTGGTGGCTTGAGCATTCTGCCTGGGTGAATGGGAACAGCCACCTCGCTTGCAGGAGATGGAGGAAGGCAGTTTGCATGTGGTCATATATATCCTTCTTGCCCCTAGCTATTACTAAGAGGTAGAGTGTGAGCCTTGTGCTCCTTCCTGCTCTCCACCTTGCCAGCATGCAGCTCCACCTGCCTGCCTGAAAGGTGCTGGCTCTTACCAGTTGCTCAAAATGTTTCTCCCTTCCACCTGACTGCACAGAAGTAGGCCGTCTGCATGCTCAGGAGCAGGCTCTTTGCAAGTATTTATTTATTTTTTGGAACACCTGATCCTAGTGTCATTCACAATGTAGAGTGAAGAAACATGCAAAGACAGCAATTAAACACAGAACAAAAAGCCAAAGTAATGACTGGGGAATGACTCTAGGGGCTGGACATCAGGTTGGCCAGGCGTCTGAGAGAGAGGGTTTCATTTGCCAGAGCTGTTCACTCATTCCTACTTGTAATGCTGTCTGGTTTCCATGGGTGTTTAATCGAATCTGAAAATGTAGAATGAGCCCCATGGATGAAGATGAAAACTTGAGTTTCCATCCTTAGGCCCCATGGATAAACACCACATGGTGGGTATGTTATTGCTGACTCAGCAACCCTTTCTGGGTTTGTGCTCATTCTGCTACAGGACATCATTAGAAGAGGCTGAGATACTTTGTTTTCATAGCTTTTTAACCTTTTCCTTCCCAAAACAGTGTTTGTATTTATTTTGGCACCTTGAATGTTTTGAAGAGAAGATTGATTTGGATTCGTTAAAGCGTTTTTTTCCCCCTTAATCCCATTAAGTCAGTCTCTAATTTTTTCCAGGGCTCCCTTCTGTGGAGCTATTTCCTCTTGGAATCATTTGCTTTCTGTGAATTGGGGGAATTAATGAGGCAGATGCTGCTCTCATTCTCATCACTGTGAGCCCAAAACAACTTCAGCAGTTTCCTGGCATCGATCCAGATCTTACTGGTATAAATGAGGTCAGAATTTGGCTCGCTATGCTAAGAGACAAAGAGATTTCTAAAAAACAAGAAGTCTTGTGCAGGTTGGGAAAGTCCAGTTAGAAGCACGTGAAGTCCACAATTTCAATGGAAGGCTGAGTTTCTGCATTTCTCCACTAAGAGACTTTGCTGGGCACCACAGATGCTCACGGATAGCCCAGAGCACTGGTAAGCAAGCAGTCACAGAAGCAACTCCAAGGACAAAGACTTTTAGAAGTGTCGGCATTGTCTGCAGGACCAATTCCAATGGCACAAACATGAGTCATGCCATTGCGAAAATGAAGGTTAAGAAACATAGGGGAAAGATCAACTGGCTAAGTCAGTCAGCCTTCAGGGGCCTCAGAGAGGAGGAGGAAGCAAACAGAAAAGTGAGCTACATGCAAGTGGCTAAGGGTTGGCATCAAAGGTTGGCACATATTATGGTGGATAAAATCAAGAAAGACATGAACAGGAAATTTAATTAACACAGGACAGGAAGGCAAGCAGGAAAATATTCCGGCTATGGACTGGTGGTCAGAGGAAGGCTGAGGAAAGCATCGATCTGCCACCACTGTGGCAGGGTCCAGCAGGGTCTGGCCCAGGCTAGGACCCTCCAAGAACCTTCATGGAAGAGAGGCTCCTCACAGAGCAGCTCCTTACCTGGCTGCAGAAAGGTAAAATAAGAGGAACGAGGCAGCTATGGCCTCAAGTCAGCTTGATTTCAGTTCGTGGAAATGCACTGGAACAAATAATTAAACAAACTAATCATTGGCACCTAGGAAACGACCAAGAGAAGAGGAACAGTCAGTGCTGATTTGCCAGGAGCAAATCATGTCAGATCAACCTAATTTCATTCTGTGACAGGGCTTGTGGATAGAGACAAAGCAGCAGACGCCTTGTGTATTAACTTTGGTAAGGCCTTTGGTACCATGACACTTCATGTTAAAAGATGTAAACTAAGGAATCATGTCCTAGACAAAAGAGTGCAAAACCAGTTGGAAAACTTGACTCAGAAGGAAGGTGTCTTTCTTAAAAAAAAAAAGGAACGGTTGGGTAGGGTTCAACAGAAATCCAACCACTGGATAATGGAAAAGTGAACATCCTTATCAGATATGCAGATGACAGCAAGCTGACATGATTTGCAAGGACATGAGAAAAGAAGATTAGAATAAAAAATCTTCCTGACATGTTACAGAAAAGGTCTGAAAAACAGGATGTAATTCAATGAGGAGAGAAGCAGAGTTGTGCACAGAGGTAGGTATAATCAGCTGCACAGGGACAAAATGAGAGACAATTAGGCAGATGTGAAGCAGTGCAGCAGCTTAGGAACCTGAAATGAATGAAAAGTGCCATTTTGTCACACACAAGGCAGTAGCCATACCAGGGCATTTAAAGTGGAGCTCTGCCTGTAAAATACGCTTCTGATCCTCCTGCTTTGTGTAGTGGTGCTACAATCTTTATCCAGCTCAGGAAAGTCTGGAAGGATGTGGCATGAAATGTCTAGAAAACAGGACTTGGGGAGAAATGCTTATTCAGTGGGGGTTGTTCACTCCCCAGACTAGGGGAGACACAATAATTTTCAAGTATGTGAATGATGTATCCAGAGGAGGGAATAAGCTGTTCTCGAGACAGCTTTCTATATCCATTGCAAATGTGAAAAGAAACAATGGGCATGAATTGCAGCAAGAGAGAATAAAGTTAGACACTTGGCAATGGGGAAGGCTAATATGTACTAACCTCACCTGCCTGCAAGGATATGAACCCTCTGCCCCCGCCAGTGTTTAAGAGAGGGCTGGAAACTTCAAGAATATTTCTGAAATCCGCCTCTTGATGTCCTTTCTAGCAGTGGTTTTCTCTGATTCTGTGATGAATGGTGTTAAATGAATATAAATTACCTCACATGGGGACACTGACATTCAGGCTGGGTGATGAATAGTGATCAACGATGGAACTGTCAGCTTGCGGGGAGGCTTCCAGTACGGTTATTACTAAAAACTAGTGTTAGCTCCAGTTTTATTTACCATCTTCATTAATGATCTAGAAAAAGCATTAGACAGCATGTTTATTGAAACTGCAATTGATACTATGTTGAGGAGGAGATGCAATCACCAGCCAGGACTGAAATATAATGTGAAAGGACAAAAAAAGATATGGGACATGGGGTAAAAATGACCTAGCTCAAAGGACACGCAGACTAATATATCTGGGGAGGAAACAGTCCAAAATTAAGACACCCTCTGGGAGAAGGAGACCCAAATGCAGTGAAAGACCTTGCAGGCTTAGCATATAGGAAATTGGACAGGAGTTCACAATTTGTCACATCAACAGAAAAATTCTCAGGACGATTTTGAGCTGTGTGACATATCCCAGGGCAGAAAGATAAGCAACTGTCTGATCACTGTTGTGGAATATTTTCTTCCGGTTGCCTCCTGATCATAGTGGCTGCCTGGCTGGAGAAGGAGCAGGAGGAACCAGCAAAAATAGTAGAAAGCTGAGAAGACTAGCTTATAGGGAAATAGTTACACAGGTACTCAGTAGCAAAGTAACACCAGGTCCACACTTCTGAAGTACAGATAAGCACATCAGAAAAGGTACCCTTTTTTCCAGGCATATCTATGACAGAAAGATTTGGAATTGCATTGGTATAAGATATTTTATACTAGCAGTGTATGTTTTGGTTGGCTACAAAGCTGTTTCAGATTGATACGCTGGCCTCCCAGGCCTCGTCCATCACTGGCTGCCAGGGTCCATGCTAGGACAGAGCTGTGAAAGGGCTTGAGAGGTACTAACTGCAGTGGAGATTTCTGGGGAGTGCTGTTGCTGCCACGGAGTCACAAAGAAATGGATAGCTGGTTTGCTTTGTGTGACCAGGGCCATGCTGACATTCATTGATAACAGAATTGCATAAGCAAATCAACACTATGAGCTCTGTTGATCAGAGGAGGAGAAATCATTGATTCCCAGGATGACAAATCAACAAAGAGATGTTACTTTCAGGTTTCTGAAGAGGTATTACTGACAAAAAGAAAGCAGGGCTATAAAACCTTACTTGACAAGAATCCTTTAGAGACAAAATAAAGGAATTTTTTTTTCTAACATGTGATTTTGAGCCTTTTCACTCTTTGTCCAGCTGGCTTTTGAGATTGAGGTCTAGGAGTGCAATGGTGTGTTTGTCCCAGCTGATACTGGAGTGCGCAGGCTTTGAACAATAAGGCTTTGTTCTTTTGCCAAATGCAGCAATGCCTGTGCTGTTGCTTTGGGGGGGTGAGGGTGGTGGAAAGGAATAAACACATTAGAAGTCACTGAAAATGAAATGATGGCTCGCTTCAAGGAGTGCAGCAGCACACTGCGGAGATGAATGGGCTCTGCATGGCATGTGAGATCAGGAGGAGAAGAAATCTTCAAAAAGGCACCCCTTAGATCCCCCCACACTTGCAGTATGACGCAGGAGATGACCTCCAGGTATGTTGCCAGGATCAGCAGGCACCTGAAATGCTTTGCAGGAGATCCCTGTTGCCCACAGCTTTCACAGGGAGTGTGAGCATTGCTGGCAAGGTGCTGTGTTAGAGTGTGTATATTGCCTTTGCGGAGCAGTCACTGCAAAACAAATTTGGTAGCTCTTTCCAGCAGCAGACTTCAAACGAGGCTCAGCAGCATGGATGACACGACAGCACTGCCAGCTGCAGAACCACGGTGAGGTGTGGGACCACCTAAGCCTGCCACTTGCCAAGGGGAAGGCGGATCAGCTCCTACTTTGCAGCCCAGTGCCACCAGCAACAGGGAGGGAGCAGGAGGGAAATGAATTCACAAAGAAACTAAAGGGGAAATTAGGCAGGTGGAATAAGTGCAGTGGTCTGGAAGAACAAGTTTACTGAACCTACATCCTTGATTTTAATGGGGCCTCTAATAGCAGGGTGAGCCCAGCAGAGTCGGTTACCTCTCAGAAAATGTGAGGTTGGCAAAGCCATTCCTCTTGCTTGCTTGACAATGGGAACTGAGGGACCCCCAGTACAAATGGAAGCAACATCAAGATGAGCAGATGTTACCTTAAACGTATCCTCATCTCACAGGGGAGGATGAGGTGATATGAAACCACAGGAGCAGCCCAGGTGGGAGAGATTAATTCACTGGTACACAAGCTCTTATTGGAGTTAGGGAAAAGGGCTGATAGTTGGGGACTGATTTGCAGGACCAATTATGCTGAAAAATGCAGAATATAGTGAGCTAGATGTTTGGGGGTGGGTGGGAAAGGAGATTAACCTACATAGGTGTGTTACAGCCAAGTGAAGAAGAGATAGAGGCAGAAAGATGAGAAGAAAAAGGGTGCACAGAGTGGCCAATGCGGGGTCAGGACAAGATTCACATGAGCTCATCTAAATGCATCTCAGACCAGCAACTGCACAGCAATCGCTCTGTGCCAGCATTTCCAAGTGCTGGGAATGGCAGGAACAAGGGGTGGGCTCTTCAGCTCTCTAATTCTCCTTCCTCATTTTGCAGAATTGCCACATGCTGAAATAGCAAATGATGTATGAAATGAAAAATCGCTCCCCAACCAATGCATATAGATGACGCAGAGAGTACTTGGCCATTACTTCCTTGCAGTAATATTTATCTACATTAATGCCTCATTCAAAGGTAGCTGGAAATACCCAGAATGTGAGCAGAGAGAGGATCGAAAAAGAGATCAGGGAGAGAAGGAAAGCAGCAAGGCTGGTGCTTAAGGAGGCAGATATGAAGCCTCGAGGGCTTTCTCCTATAAATCACAAGCTCAGTTCTGGCCCAGGTTATTAGCAACCATAGGACAATATATTCTGACACCCAAAGCGAACCCGTTGCCTGTAAAGAGAAAATTCATTTAGCAGAGACTTCAGAGTAGTAATTGCCATTTGCAGGCAACTTTGCAGGAACAAGCCAGTGGACTCAGGAAAACACCTGGTGGGAAGCTATTTTCAGAGTGAGAAAAGCCCTCCCCTGCCAGCATACCACAGGGTGATGGAAGCCAGACCTGTCCCAAGTGGGGACAGATACAGAGGGTGCTTCTCTGTGTCAGTGCTGGGCAGAGGCACATTGCCAGGGCTCACACCAAGGGGAACCATAAGGAGCCCCAGTCCCAAGTGCAGCTGCTTGATAGCTCTGTGGTGCCTCTGGAGTGACTTTAGCCTCTGCCCTTGTGGGAAAGCCTATTGAAGTTCAAGAGAGAAGAGTAACTTCTCCTACAGGGATTTTGCATCACTACATCTAATTTAATAGGAAATGGTTGCTAGCCCAAAAATCCTATTAAAAACATATTGTTTTTATTAAATATGTAGGCTTTCTAGTCCTTCATTTTGAGTGCTGTTGGCCCTGTGGTTGTTGAAATCTTGGGGAATCTTCCCTCAGGATGGAGCTGCAGGTCTGCCCTTTTCCAGGGCACAAGACCCACTCCAAATTTTAGTCTAAAACTAAACAACTCTCGACTCTTTGACAAGGGCTGGTGCCTGCTACTTCTGGCTACACTTTTCTATCTTAGTGCTTCAGGTTGTGCTGAGCTCAGCCTAGTGCAGAAGAGTCTATCTAAAGCAGAACAACAGTGCAGAGGGTGGAATCCACAGATAAACATGTGACTCCATATTTTTTTTATTTTAGAGAGAAAGGGTAACAGTACCATTAGAACTGGTGACCTTGCTGGAGCAGGAGCAGCAGCACCATAAAGGCTGCCAGCTCCTGAGCATGCTAACTGCCTGCCCCTCCCACCTGACCACCTGCTCTGACCTGACCATGAAGACTGTAAAGCCTTTCTACACCTGCAGGCAAGAGGTTACAAAGCACAGCAAGAGAGAAGAGGATGCTAGACTCATTTCCAGGAACCCAGACACAGAGGGTTGGGTAAGCTCAGCGCTCTTAGTAGCAGGAACAGGTTTGTGAAGGATTCACAATGGAAGATCTTGGACAGAAACAGGGTGGCAGGAAAGTCAGCTTTCTTGTGGAGCGTGCTGCCCCTTCAGGTGTGATTAGTTGTTTCTTCCAGTAAACACTTGGGAATTCCCTTGTCTTTCTCTATACAAGAAACACAACACTGGAGCACACTGTCATGTTGCTGCACATATTCAAACTCCAAAAGCTTCAATACTTTCTGACAGCCCTTGGTAGCATGCCCAAAGGCTCAGCATGACTCCTACTTTGTAATCTCCATGCACAGGATTGAGTTTCACAAGGAGCTGGCCAAGCACAGCACCAGTGTTTAACAGACAGGATTTAGTACTGCTGACTTGCTCATGTCTGCACATAGGACATTTGGAGAGGTGTTCCAGAAACTGAGGGAGAAGAGGTGGACCCAGCTGAATGCCTCTTGCAAGCACCCCTATCCTTGTACAGAAGTGCCGGCTTGCAAGATGGACCCAATAGACAAAGTCAGCAGAAGAAACAAAAATGTGCACTCAATCAAAGACACAGTTGGACTCAGTGCTAGCAAAAAAGGCTAAGGAATTTCTCAGAACAATTTATAAGGTAAGATGGCAAAATACCTTACACATAAAGAGCTAGAAACCAAGGGATCATACAATCCTACAAGATGCATTTAGTATGTTCCATCTACTTTCCCATCACCAGAGCAAAAGCATCTGGAAGCTGCTGATAACTACTTTTGCCCCCCCAAACTTCTTTGGCACACTTAATATTTCAGCTTTGCAGGAGGCTCTGGGTATGGCTTGACCTTCACATACCAGGGAGTCAAGACAAACAGCAAATATTCATGCAAGGACAAGTTTTGGCTCTCTGCCTGGTGTCTGAAGCACTTTGTGTTGTCTCTGAGTGATAACACGCTTACATGACACCAAAATATATTTCAAGGTAACACTAAAGATGTGGTCCACAGAAAATTAGCTATCAAAAATATTGACTAGAAGGCCTGGAGGATTAATCTACTTTCTGACTGCAGCTTTCAGACAGGCAGGAACTCTAAAATCGTCAGTCCCAAAGCCTACGCAAACTCAGCACATGCTGGATGGGAAGTGTTGGACAACTTAATGAGACTCACCAGCATGTAAGTGAGATGACGCTACTGAACTTGGAGTTACGCCTCTCATGCTGCTGTTAACCTGGGAGACCACACTGGCCTTCCGGCCAGCTCATGGTCAACCCCACAGCCCTTTAGGAATCCCTTTGGCTGATGATTTGACATATTTTACTGGTGGACAGGGTTATCTCCCATTTGCTGCAGGAATTTAACTAAAAGAAAACTTCAAGTAAAGATTCTGCATTTGTGTGTGTTTTCCAGGTCATGCACTTGGGGCAATACAATTGTGTAGGATACACATCCAAGACTCACTTGTATATGCAACTGTATTAGTTCTGCAGAAGTACTGTGGACGTGACTGTCTATAAGAAGCAACAGAAACTTCTAGGAGCAAATTTAAACTTTTCACAAAATCAGTGCTAAGGACAATTCACACGTAATCGACTGAAATGACCTGGCAAGAATACTTGACTCTACATGGGGGCCACAAATTCTACAGACTAGCTTTGAATCTTAAGCTTTAAGTTCCTTAATGTAATGTGGACATACCCAATCAAGGCTTTTTTGGAAAAAATATCCCTGTAAAACATGTGACTTTTTCTCCACCAAGCTGATGAAAACCATGGAGACTACTCAGACTGTATGTCCACAACCTTTCCTTAGAAAATCCCCAAATGCTTGTCTCTGGGAATGTTTTTACGTAAGCTCAAAGAGAAGATACCTTTCACAGACTCTGTAAGCATGAGAATTTATGAGGTCTCTTCCACACCCAAAATATGACTTCTAAATTTTACTGGTGCTCTATGAATGGAGAGCTTGTTAAGGAAAGTTGTATAATAAAACACGAGCACTTGATTCAGTCCTCACCCTTCCAAAGGCTTCTAAGATATTCTTAGCCCAATACTTTCCTCGCAGGTTAATAGGAGATGATTTGGACATAGTTCAGTTCAGATAGAGAACTGCACATTCACAGTCTGAACCCTGGAAGGGGGTTGAGCCCTGGGGAAATCCAGAAGCAGGTGCTCACCCTCCCTGCAAAGCAAAGGACGGCTCTTGCCTGGCACCCTCCAGGCTGTCCCTGCCTGATGGTGATGGCAGACTTGGAAGAGCTGCTGTAGGGACACACAGAGCCCGCGCAGCAAACATGCACCAGCAGTGTCTGGAGGCAGCACACACACACACTCTTGCTTGCTGTTATGTCTGGAATTTCTGGGTTGCTAATAATACACTTAAATGAGGTGTCCAATAGTCACTGGGTAACTAAAAGAGCTTCTTTATTTTTTTGGCCTCCTCCAACTCTTCCTCCTAAAAGATACCAGCACTCTAGCTATGAGGAGAAACCAGGAATTTTGGCAGTGGCCAGGACTGGCTTTGTCTAGGAAAACAGAGCAACTTCTAATCAGATGGAAAAGTTTTGACTCACCAAGCCAGAGGCAGAGTGTGGTGGTTGGGGGTGAGTTGCTCCTTGGTGTGGGGCACCCACAGAGTTGTGCCTCTCACGTGCTCTCCCTTTACATTACCCTTGCCTTTCTGGAAATTGTGCCAGCTACCAGGACATGCAAGCAGAAAGACAGAAGTCTCCTGCAGCCACTGCCAAAGTCCAGCACTGGCTGGACAAATCTTTGGTCTCCAATGGCCCTGGCTGCAGTGCTATTGCATTGCACCTCTCCAAACTGCCCTCCTCCAGAAATACCTATGAAGGAGCACTGGGTGGCTTGGAAAGTTTACAGGCTGTTTTCGTAGCCTGTTCCTCTGAGGGATGAGGTGTGGTGGGCTGGGGCAACTGCATACCCTGCTGTCCCTCTCAGTACAGAGCCTGTGAGCTGTGGCTGAGGACTCTGGTTTAGAAAAGGGCTTCCAGCATCTGATTTATGCTGTACAATCACTTTTGTTTTGTATTTCAGCCAGCTTGGACACTGATGAGAGATGAGTGAAAGCAATTAAGAGCCACAGGCTCCCATCACCCTTTCCCTCCCACTGCCATTGTTCCAGTGCAATGCTCCTAAAAAAGCATTAGGACTGCCTTTGGGTCAGTAGTCTTTCTTCTAATGACATCAGACCTGTTTCTGTGCTTCTTCACACTATCATGCTTGTATAGAATCTCCACTGAACACAGACAGTGGAAAAGAACATTTGCTCTCAACCAGCAGCAGCTACAGACTAGTGCACACTACAGACTGCCTGACTCCCTTCCCCATGCAGTACTCATTTGGGGTGCTGCACTCTTCTCCTTTGCATCCAATGTGTCCTGCAAGGAGCTCCAAGTGGAAATCCCTTGCTCAAGACAAATTCCCAGGCAGCTGCAACAGGCTGGAGTCATATTCCTGACAGACTTTTTAATATGCACAGCAATTCTGGGCAGCACAGTGGGTATGTAGTGTCAGCCAGCTCTGCCAACCCTTGCAGCAGCACAAGCGAGGGGCAGCAGACTGTGGCTCAGGGAGGGTGGGAAGGCAGGGTGGGCTCCAGCCAGGAAGCTCATCTCTTCTGAACCTGTGTCTTCAGGCTCCTTGACTCCAAAGGATCATGGAACAAGACAGCCCCTTCTTTGTTTTGACAGTCTAAATCCCTGTAAACAGAGCACTTGTTCTTTTTTCTTTAACATCCTTTGTGGTTTCATGAAAATGCCGGATGCTGCAGAAGGCTGAGGCATGAAAGGAACCTCTCTCTATCCTGTCCTCCCTGTCCAATGACCACACTAAAAAGAAACCACCAAATAAAGTGCTTGCAAATACCTGGACCAACAGCCCTGGTGATGGAAAGCTCTCCAGTTATTCATAGACCAAACCAAGCCTGGGCAGCAGCTGTGCAAGTTTCCCAGCTTGGCCCTTGCCAGCACCGATCAAGGCTGACTTGAAGGGCTCCACCTCACTGCATGCTTTCCTTGCTCATTCAAACCCTTGGCAGCCCAGTGGGTCTGCCAGCCAGGTTTCCATCCACAGGGTGGGTGCTTCCTGTGAGGGGGGGTGCAGCAGAGAGGCGATGTGGGGGCAAACAGCTGGAGCTAGCCCAGGCATGAGACTGGAGAGGAAACAAATCACCATCTTCTGAAAAAAAGCCAGTGCTGCAAGCAGCTCTGTGGGTGAGAGTTAAAGCTTTTCATCGCTGAAACCTTAGGTTCCTGTTTACCAAACATTTGTTCACTCTTTATGCCTTTGAGTGAATGAGGAAATGAACCACAATGTTGGGCACAAATGCCAAAGCCCTGTTTAAGTATGTAAACCACCCTCATGCAACTTTCTGTGCCTACTTCAGGGTTGAAAAACAAATCACTTTCCTCAGATTTGTTGTTTCTCATGAGCTCCTGCCACTTCCCAGTTCATCTCTGAGCCAGAGGGAGCACAGCCTCTGCTTTTCTGCCAGCTCCATCGCCGTGTTCATGAAGGCAGAGGCAAGTTGCTAAGAAAACCATGCTCTCCCTTGCCCAGCGATCCCACTGCCAGTCCTACCCTATGCATGGCACATGCCCCACTGGAGTAGCAAAGGGAGGGAGACATAAATTCTCCTTTGTAGCCTCAGGGTCAGGGTTGCTGCCATCCTGCCTCAGCCCCACACTCTCTAAATAAGCCCTCAAGACACAAATTCTGCTTTTGCCAAGGAAGAGATCCTTCCCCCATCCTAGACGTCTTGGTTATACCCTTGCCTGCCAGTCCCTCCATCACCTAACACTTTTCCTTCTTCCTCATCAGGAGCAGCCTCTTTCAGCCATCTCTCTCTAGTTCCTACCTGTGTACCCAATACTAAGCAAACCCTATGAAGGGAAGAAAAAGATCACAGAAACAGGTGTCCCCAGAATCTGGAAGAGGGAAGAGATCTTGCATGTCCAGTGTAACAGAGGCCACCATGCTGAACCTTCAGCCACCTTAGGGTCAGCTTCTGGCTGCCACGTGGATTCTGCAAAACCCGGAGGGCACTGACCCCGCTGCAGGTAGAGGGGAAGTTACCTGGGGAGCAGCATCTCTGGTTCACCCAGTACAGCTTCCCCTCCACATCCAGATGAAGGACACTCATAAGACAAACAATCCTGGGTATTTAATTATTTAATGTCTACTTTCTCACTCCACAGAGGCCTTTGCATATCACACCTATCTTTCTTACGAGTCACACACAGCCCAACACCGCTCCTCACCACGTTATGTACCCAGAAACACCTGAAGATTATTTGTGTATCTCTTTTTATCATATATATGTTGCTGTCCTTGCCCCAGCCTGTGCTTCTTTTCATTGACCTCAGCAAAGTTATGCTGCGGACGCTCACAGGAACTCCAGACTCCTCTCTCTGTGAGCGCTTCTTATCAACCCAGACTGAACTCCTTCGGGCTGGTGTTATGGCTGTGTCATCCCAAGCCACCTGGAAGAGTCACCGAAAGGCTCCTTGTCTACAAACACAACTTCTACCACAGGATACACAACTCAAATTCAGAAGAATTTGTCCCTGAACATTAAACAAGACTCTTGCCTCAGGTAAGAGTAAATGCAGTAAAGAGGGTGAGTTTGCCAGTAAGCACAGTTGTGAGTTCCCTGTGCTTGAGCTTTGTACACAAATGTTCCTTTTCATACTGATTTCTTACTCTTTTCTTAATCAATCCAAATGGACTAGGATTAGTTTATGCAAGCCAGGACATGCTCCGGTCCCACGGTGGGACTTCCTAGTGTCCTGACTGGAAGGGAGCCACTGCACTCCAGCCAATTTCCCAGCTGACGGGGGAAGGCCAGAGGACCAGGACTTTGAAACACACCTCTAAACAAACTGATGGAGAAGTTTAAATTGTGACAGAGATCCATGAGCACTCAATTTCCATTGATTTTGCTGGGGGTAAGAAGCAAAACATTTTCAGTTGTTTGTAAGTGTAATCCCAGGTTGAGACCCTTGCCAGTGTGGGCCTAGTGTGAGCAGGATAAAACACTCCCTTGAAGAGGAGTTACAGTCTGAGTTTAAGGGTGAGGTGCAACATGAGACTCAGCAGATAAGGGGTAGAAAGTGGGAGAACAAAACAGTAAAACAAAAACTTGCTGCATAGTAGGCAATGTTTTCAACTCGCTGCTGGCCTGCTTTATCACACTGGAGGACTCAGACACCTGTCTCAAAGATATTAATGCATGTTTCTTAGCTTTAGTTTTCTACTTCCTGTGCCTCCCAGAGACATGTATATAAAGAAAGTGTCATTGGATTGAGCCATCTCCTAAATTTTGTAGCAGGCAGGTATTTGTACATGACCAGAAGCTTAGATTCAGTGTAACTGCCTCTTTCACGCAGCTACCTTGAGACAACAAAAAGTGTAGGAACAAATGTAGAGGCGAATACTTACAATGTAAACAGTAGTCACCCGTGTGTGACACGAATTAGCTACCCCACTACATGCACATCAAACCCTGCCTCGCCTCTGTCCTGATTAAAAATAATCAGGGTTGTCCACATCCACTTCCAAGACCTCTGCCTGAATGTGAGCCTGCCACTACCACAAATGCAGTGCCCTCAGTTCTGGGCAAACAGCACTTGGTGGAAGCAAGTACTACAAACAGGGGCTCTGTCATCATAATTTCCTCAGCTCTGCCCACAGATATAAATGTAAAAAAACAAAAGCTGCACGGCTGACACAGCTAGAATGCAACTCAGATCACACTGAATATTCATTACCCAGCTTTTGCTGAAGGCTTTTAAAAACACAAGCGCTTACCAGAGCAGTAGCTGCCTCCTTGTGTTATTTTATTTTAGAAGGGGCTGCCTATAGAAGATTAAGTAACCTCACGAAGTAGGTAACTAACAGGTCACTTGGCTAAGTAGACCAAGCCCACTGTCCTATAGTGTCCTTCACGTTTCCATTAAATCTAAAATCAGTTAATATTATGTAATATAAATGCAGTGGCGTCAGAGACTCTAAGCTGAATAAGAATTTTGAATTAATAGTACAGAACAACCTGAAACTGTCTTTGCAAACATAATCAGAGCACCCAAGGGCTCGGTCTGGCCTCACGGAGGCATTTCCATGGAATGGCTGTGAGCTGAATAAGCGCTCTGGGTATTAATATTCAAAGCAGGGCATCCCATATGGCTTATGAAACACCTCTTCATGTGGATTAAAGACCTGTTCTCAATGCAGTGAGCTTCCCACTACAACTAGAACCACTAGGTTCCAAATTCATTACCATAGCATACTTACAGGATAAAAAAAGAAATAAAATTGGAAGGCTTCCCTTTCTATTGGCTTCCTTCTCTAACTATTAAGATTCAGGCTCATACTTGACCTAACTAACGATGAGTCCCAAGGGAGTGAACCCAGACTTCAGAGCAGTGCAGCCGCTCTGCATAACCTCTGGCTCAAGGTGAGAAGCCCATGTTGGATTAGTCCAAGCTGCAACCAGGTGGAAACATTAATGACTATTGCTAAGGGAGCTGTGGAGGGGTTTTCCTCGACCAGTTAAGAACAGCAAAGTCCTTCCAAGAACCATGCCAGCTGGCATGGCTTGGCTTGGCTTGTACTCTGTGCTCCTGTTTGCCCACAGAGGCTGCTGCATGGTTCCCAGGCACATCTTACTGACCAGGACAACATATTACCATCCCACTGGCACAGTTAGCACTTGGGATTGTAGATATAATGGATCTAATTACACTTAGACAATTAATTTGATGCAGAGAAATTAAGCCTTCTGTGGATGTTTTCTATGTATTTTACTTAAACAAAAGTCATATTGCTTTGTTTCTGGACAAATATATGTGGTTATATATTTGTATACAGCAAACACAGAGGTTTGATTTGATAGCAGTTCTCTGTTGCAGTGAAGCATCTTCTCACACTGCAATGCAATATCATCCCTCCATGTTCTGCTGCTGAAGAGCAAATGCCTGCTGGCTGAAGAGGGCAGATTTGTCACTGTGCAATCACTCTTTATGCAAGCAGAGCTGCAGAGCACCTGTTGGCTTCATTTGCCCAGCACATAGCTTCTCTAATCGCCTGCTCTGCTCAGTGCTCCAGAAGGAAAGCAAAGATTTTGGTCTGTTTTAGTGTACCTGTCCATATTTTCAAAAAACATTTTACCTAAGCAGGCCAGAAATATGCCTTAAAGCTTGAGATTTAGAAGATACATTTGTAAGACAAGATACACACAAATGGGGTGATCAGCTGTTCTACTTTTGGAGGTACTGTCCTACTTCTCAGGAAGCCAGTCTGCACTACACCTCCCAAAGATGAGAAAGGACAAATGTCCTACTTTCTTTTCTTGGTGGCCTATTTGTCCTACCGTAAGAAAGTTGTGTGACTGCACATATGACAACAGAATAAATCCTCACCACTGTATGCCTGCACAGAAAGCCAACAGAGATGCAAAAGGCCCGGACTCCTTCCAAGTTATGTCCCAAAATCCTACCGTTTTAGCTCAGGGTCTTGTCTTGCAGCTATGCTATTAGAAACTGTTTTCCCTGGCCTGTAATGTCACCTCCACTCTGCAATCTCACCTTGTTAACACAAGCAGTTTGATGCTCTTTCTCAGCTAGCGTGAGCATACTATCACTTAGCTCTGATTCAGCAAGAGAACTACATTTACACATTTCCTGTACATGTTCAGCAGGGCAGCAAGGGAAACTCCCGAAGCTGTTTTTAACTCTATTAGGCATGCACTTAAACTTAAGCATGGATATAAGTCCTTATCTAGACTGATCCTGTGATGAAAAACAGGTTAGTGCCTCAGAGGGCTCAGCTTTGAACTGAGAATATTTTCAATTATAAACAGCAGGGAAAAGATCTTCAAATACTAAGAATTTCTACTGGAAATGATTGGCAAGCATAAAAACAATATATTCAGTAAAGATCTTGCTTCTAAGTAGTGCCAGCAGCAGGCTGCTGTGAAAATCCAGACTTCAGCAAGGCAGTGGATGAAAACAGCACCTTTCTGCATTGTTTGTGTTAAGCTTTAGCCAACTAGTGTGCATTGAATCCATAAATTAAAGAGAAAAGAGGTAAAATTAGAGAGCACAGGTAAAATTAGAGAGCATCTCTAAATAAGAACCACCACCCACTTTTTCTTCTGCAGTGTTTCCTGTCAGTCTCTATCATCTTCTGCTCGTTAGTAAGGCAACCTGAGAAAGAGGCATGGAGGAGCTCCACATCTGCTTGGACAATTTTAAGACCAGCACTGCTCTGTCGGTTATGCAAGCAGCAGGAGACAGAAAGGGAGTGAGAACATCCATGCATTTTATCCTTCCAATATCCACAGCCATTGACAAAACTGTATTCATAAGGACTGAACTTGGATTTCTCAGGCCTTGTTCAGCTTCTCAGAGCTAGTTGGTTTTGCTAGCAAGGTTTTGTATACACACAAATCCCCCTTTCCCTGGCCATCCATTTACCCATGGTGCCAGTGACTACATTCATACATGCCCTTTTAAACTCTTCTCAAGCCCAAACACTGTATGAAGAATTTCCTGTCCTTTTGTGAGTTACATCTCAGTAAACAGAGAAAGCTGACCCATCACATCAGATCAGCTGTTTCACACCTCTCCATTCACAAGCTTCTTTGCATTTCTCTTTACTCTGCAGCTTCAAACTTTGTAAACTTCAATCAGAAGTTTGACCATGGGGTGGCAGGGATTTGTGGGCAGAAGAAAGAACGTTCCCTCCCTTCTTTCTTCAAAGCATCTACCCCTCTATATTAATATCAATAAATATCTCCCTGTCAATAAAAAAAAAGGGTAACACTGTCGGAGAAGACATTAGTTAAAGCATAATTAAACTTCTCAAAACTAATGGGGTTGGAAATATTATCTTACCACTTACAATCTGGAAAAAAAATCCCCAACATTCCTTCATTTGCTTCTGACAGTATGCACAGACAATAATAGTGGGTTTATCCATCTCGTTATTGTAACCATGAATAGCTGAGAATGGAAAAAATCAGCATCTGAAAAGGGGTGAGCTTTTGCTGCTACCTCTATATGACAGCTTTAACAAGATTCCCACCCCTGGTGAGTCACTATCTCTCTCTGCAAACCCCCAGCCAGAGCAGAAAGCACGAGCATGCCTTTCGTACAACACCCTCTGGCAAGGGATAATTTTTCAGCTGGGTTTGTATGGTGCTCCCTCTGACTCTGCCACATTCCATCCTCACTGTGGTCTGCAGCGCATCTGCAGGTTCCTCAAAGCATCTGCTGGAGCTCCTGGTAAACTGTCTTTGCCTTCCCTGGTGACTTGGGTTTTCCTCGAATGCTGAGGGCACTTGAAAGAGGGCAAGCGAGCACCCTTTAGCACCATCAGAGGGGCAAGCAGACTATCACAAGATGTTAGGGTCAGTTAATCCAATGCTTGGCAGAGTCCCATGGTTCTGTGGGAATACTGTGGTTAATGCACTTTTTTGATTAGAGCAGTGTTTACTAACCAAAATACATGTTCAGTGAGTAACAGTGGAAGAGATAAAAAAGTGCCCCCAGAAATTCAGACATTGCAGCAAAAGAATGTCTTTTGTGAAAGACTCTAGGTATCAGCATGGAAAGAAGCTCACCCCGCCCCGATACCTTGTTTGGCTATTGGCTGAGGCAAGAATGCTCTGTGCTGCTGAAGGTGAAGTGTGACTTAAGCTCGAGTGACAGGCAGAGACAGTGGGAGTTGTGGAGCTGACCCAAGAGCCAGGTCAGGGCCCCACTGGGCAGCTGAGAGATCTGGGCCCTCACCCCGTGCAGCCTTGGCAGGGAGCCTGGTGCAAAGAGCAGTGGAGACCAGCTCTGCCTGCCATCACGTTGTCAGGATGAGCCTTAGATTGTTTGCCTTAGAGGATGCATTTTTGGCACCTGGTATGTGACACATTGCTGTCACCCTCGTGACAAATCCATAATCTCTTCTTTCCCTTCCAGTGTTATTGTCCCAGTTTCCAAGGAACAGACAAGAAGGATTTGCTCTTCTGGAGTGAGATAATTCCTCTCCAGGAAAGAAATCAGCAGAGACAGACTCAGGAATTCTTCACTTGTCTATTTTTATTTACAGTGGAGTTCCTGTTATTACCTTGAACAAAAAAAAAAAAAAAAAGGCACAACAGCAAGGCTACAGCTGAGTTTCCTTTGTCTTTCTGTGGGAGCCCATCGATGCCAGCCCTCGGTCACAGTTCCTGCTGGGCTGCTCACATCCACAGCCCTCTCCCACAGCCTCACCGCACAGTCAGCACCAGCTCAGCCTGGGCAGCCCTGAGGATGGGCACCAGCAGTGGTCCCACGCCTCAGGTGCTTGCCCAGTGTCATGTCACTCTGAGCAGGCTTGGCCAAAACAGCACTTACAGTTCCTGGCAAATCCCATCTGCACCTCAGGGTCCCAAGACAGGTGGTAGCAGCTGGCCGGCATCAGCACTGGCAACGGTGAGAAGATCCCAACGGTGCACACTGCTCCCACTGTCCCCACCCCACGGTGTCAGAGTTAAACTACTCAAGTTTAATATTCACCAGCAGAAGCAAAGGGGCAGTGATACCCCTGTCAAAAAGTAACACAGATTGTACTAAAGTGCTGCCAAAAGGTGACTTCAAAAGAAGCAGAGACGTAATACTGCTTGCATGGGTAAAATCTTCCTTGTTGAGAGGCTTTCATGTTTCCAGCGAAGTTACACTTTACCTACAGTGATGCCAAGGGAAAAGCAAGTTATAGCACCTGAGTTATTATAGATGAGTTACAATCTTTTGGATGAGGCGAATGCACAGGCTGTTTTTAAGTGCTTCTCCTTTAACAAGCAGTTGAGAGTTTTCACAGCAAACGAGTTTTGGACAACATCTTCAAATTCATCACATTTTATCTTCAGAAGAAAAGGCAGGGTCTGCCTTTTACAAAGCCAAGGACCTGCCTACTCTTTCTCTCTTCCTTCCCAGCAAGGACATACACTAGGACAAGATTATCAAAGCACCTCCAGGGATTAAACACCCATCTCCTATTGACCATCAATGAGATGAGTGTACCCAACTCCCTCATGCTTTTCTGGAAATCTCAACCTTTGATGTTGCTTCAAAAGCTTCAAAGATAAGTTTTGTCTCTTTGAGGAAGGAGGTAGAGAGTGGAAGCGTTAAAGCAATTCATCCTAAAGCCCTTTGCCTAGTCCTACCAGGATGAAGAGCATCACTGGGGAGCACAAGGTGGCTCACCAGGGGAAGCCTTCCCTGCTCAGTGCTGCAGCTGGGATGCCCATGACTATTGTCTCCAGGGAGGGAAGAGACAGGATCAAGGAAGCCGGTCTCAGAGCCAGCACCTTTTTCTGGATTTTGAAGGGCCTGTGGCAAGGGAGTGACCTCTCCTACCCAAGGAGACCAAAGTGCTCAACAGCCTGAGTGCAAACGTCACTTGTGCTCATCCCTGCCTTATGGCCAAGCGGAAGAGGCATAGGCAGCATGCATGCCTTGCTCACGGTCGGATGGAAGTCCTGCTTCACCTGGCTTTGCTTCAAGCACAAGTCCTTTCTTCCCTGAGCATCTCCCCACCCTTTCTACATTTGTTTTCCTTGACATAAACTGTAAAATACTCTTTGAAACATTTCAGCTTCTGAGACAGAAGGTTGTTGCTACAAGCTTCATGAAAATATGCAGCTGGACAGGGTGTCTACAAATCCTTCTTTGAAGGGAAAGAATTATTACACCTTATTGGGCATCAGAGAATTCAGTCTTCAGCCTGTGGGTCTGCTCTTATATGGAGTTGCTGGGTTTTAACACACGCAAACTGTAAAGATTTTTCCTATGATTATGGTATCCATAGCAGTGCTAGTCTGAGTAGATTTTCTGAGTACTCATATTCTTCAGTATTACAAGAATTCAGCCAAAGATAGCCCTCAGCTCCATGAGAACCATATAAATCTATTGGGGGGGGGGGGGGGGGGGGAAGCAGTCAAATATTTCCACTATTCAATGAACACATTTTTTTTCCTCCAAAACAGGCCAGACAACCAAAATGAACGTTTGTGGTTTGCCCGGGCGGGGAGAGACAGAAGGTTTGGGGGCACTCCTTTGTCAACTTTGCTACAAAAAATGTGATAGGTTGAACCAGAACATCTCCACGCTTCCTCCTTTCCTCTCATTAGAAATACCTCCTAGTTGTATTTCCTTTTATTTGGACAGACGACCAACTCCCCTTTAATGCACAGTGGTTCAGTTATGCCCCTGCTGAGCCAGAAGGCTCGCACTGAGCAGGAGAACCCTGCTCAGAAAAGGCAGTGGCAGCAGCCGCCTGGAGTTCATCCTCTGCCCTCCCATCCCACTCCTCACAGCGATGCCATTTTCGCAAAGTGCAAAGTAGGTGCCTGTTTCTGTTTCCATTGCAGTATCACCACCAGCGACGATAAGGATGATTTATTTTGATTACAGTACCCAGGCGCTGCAGTCAAACAGGCAGGGCCCCCGCGTGCCAGTTACAGGGCAAAACAAGCAATGCTGAAGGTCACCTCCTCCCCGGTGAACTTGACGTCTGGGAGAGAGCTTGTGTGAATACCTTAGCAATGTAAATACCATCCTACAATTTAATAATGACCTCAATGAATCAAGAAGGGGCCCTTGTTTAGCTTATGAAATATTCCCAAAATAGCACAGCAAGCAGAAATATTGTTTGTGCCTCCTGGGCCCGTAAGAGCTTCATTGTCCTCGTGGTTCCACTTCTGTAGGAGGGTAGCAGGGAGAAGCCCCCGGAGGCAGCTGTGTCCTGCTGCCACCCCTGCAAAGGCTACTGTACCCCAGCGAAGCTCCAGCTCTCCCTTCCTCCTCCTCTGGCTCTCTGGGGCCATGTTTTGCCTACAGCACAGCCAGCTTCTATGTATTCCCAGGGTCAAAAGAGGGAGGGGAAAGCCTCTTTGAGGAAACAGGGATTAGCCAGCATCACTGCTTGCTCCACTGTGTTTTACTGGCTTCCACGTAGCACATCCACCAGAGCTGTCACAGCTCCTACCGCCTCGCAGCAGAGACCCCATGTATCCCTGCTCCATGCAGGGGTGTGTGCTTCCCTTAGCTGCTGCCAGCTGCCACCTTGCAGCCATGGCTCACAAAACTACTTCTTAGCCCAGAAATCCCATCTAAATCAGTGGAAGAGCTCACACCACCAGATAGGGCTCACACCTCTGGGAGCAAGTGGGGTGGCAGGGAAAGGGAGCACATAGCTAGACGGAGGTGAATGGGCACATTGTTTCTGCTTGCCTGCCTGCAGTTTTATTAAGTGCAACATCTTTCATGAGATATTAGAGCTGGTTAACATTTCTCAGCCAACACTTCTAAAAAAAATTCAGCCAAAAGTTGCTTTTAGAAAACCTTCTGGTTGGAATAAAAAGGTGCAAACTTTATAATTTTTTCTGTTTTCACAGAAAAATTCCTTCTTTTTTTTTTTACAGTTTCTTATTCCTGCCTTATTCCTTCAGCTGAAAAAAAAAAAAAAAAGAGTAAAACTATTATAGGGCAGTAGGTTTTGGATTGATGTTGACAACAGTTCAATAATACTTTACACAGCACGACTTGTTTTCATTAAAGTCCTGAGCTACTTTCAAACTCTTCAAGCAACACTAAAATAAAACAGGTGTCAGGATTTAGAGAGCTTTATAATCAAACCAAAGATCTGGACCCAAAGTCTGGGTGGCGTTGATTTGTGTCTTCTTTAGCATTAGCTGTACCAAACACAGATATGGCCAGAGCTGAGCTAGGCAGGAGGATTCCATGTCCCAAATCACAGCACGCTGTGAGGAGGGCAGGGCAGCAGCTCCAGGCTGGGGAGATATGGGGACCTTTGAGGAGAGATGGTGGCAGAGCAAAGGTGTTTCTGGCAGTGGAGGTGGTGAGGAGACAGCAAGGAAGGAGCAGTGACAAGCACGGGCAGAAAGTTCTGGCACAGCGGCACCATGTAGGTCAGTCCCCTGCCACTGCCAGACCCCTGCCCCTGGCTGACAGTGGGGACAGGCAGCACCGGCACAGGCCAGTGGGACTTTCAGGCAACACACAGGCCAAAGAGAACATGAAAAGCACAGCTGAAAATCTCAGCACAGGTAGTACAGAGGCAGTATTGCTCCCTCCCCAAAATCCTTGCTTAGGCAGCTGTTCCCAGGGCTGCAAACACAAAAGGCATGAGAAGAAGAAGGAGACCCAGGAAAAAAACAAGCTACATCTATAGAGTGCAACTATCATAAATGGCTAATTTAAGGAGCTTAATGCAAGTCTTGTTGTGGGCATCGTAATGGCATGCTGGCTGCATCCATTATGTACGGAAACAGAAATTTGCTGATTCAGCTGTGAGCGCTTTTGAAGTGATGGCAGCTGAATTTGCACTGAGCCTTTGTCTGTCAATTCACTCTTTTAACTGAACAGGCATGTTTTTAACAAGCTGCTGCTTCTCCAGCCTGACAAATGGTTTCTAAGACATCCCTTCTCTTTCAATTTTTTGTCACTCACTCATGCTCCTTCAGGTATAGACTGATTTTTTTCATATCAGAGCACTCCCTTTTCCTCTCCAGCCCATCTGGCTGTGCAGCATCACACTACAGACACTCTTCTGCAGCACCAGAAAAAAAAAGAAAACAGTTGGAGAAAGGTTACCATGCCACATTCCCTCCTCCACAGATGCCGTAATCTGATATGTTCAGCTCTCAGTACCTGGGGTAATGAGGGCAAAGAAAGAAAGATAAAACAAATAATCCAAAATACGTCTAAAGAAGGCCCCAGGAACATAGCGTTTTAATACCTTTGTCTTTGAAAAAAACAAGTTTAAGATGCAGTATGAGGTTATAAATAAAAAGAAAAAAACATTGTGCATTATACTTTATAATGGCTCTGAAAGAGTTCTGTGGTTTTTATACATGGCACATCTAATCTGCTGCTCTGATAATGCACCCACGGATAATCAAGAGTTGACTGTAAAAAATCTTTTTTTGAATGACAGCTTGAAAAGTTCATGAACATTTCTTATGACAAATCCCTTAATTATCATTTCCATCAATAGACTGTTAATATATATTCCGGGCACCACAGGCAGGAGAAAAAACCTGAGCAGGAAGTACCAGAGCCCTATCGTTCTGATGACAAAAACCCTAATTCCAAGCAGTGTTACAAAAGGCCAGCAGTCAGCTTAGACAAGGATGGGATCTGTACCTACGTATCAAGACCGTCTACCGTTGCCGAAGTTATATGTCATGATAAGAGACAGTTTGTAGAAGTGGCCCTCAAAACTTAAGTTTCGCAGCTTATGCTGAGCTCTAATTAGCAGCAGGCAGGGAAGGGGAGGGCCAAAAGGGCATTGCTTACACTCCCTCCACAGCTTCCTGGCTGGCACAGACAATGAAAACTTGGAGTGAGCTCTCCCTGATGACTCTTGTATGCCTAAAAAGATGTGTGAACATAGCTCTGAAAAAACTAAACTGGCTTTTCACCAAAAACAACACCTCCAGTGTACCACTCTGAGCCACTCCGAAGTCCAGACCTGCCACCAGAGAGCTGCAAAACAAGTGCCCTCACCAGTGCCCAACCTGGAGGAAGGCCTTAGCCCTCCCTCAAACTCCCAGGCCACCATGACCTTGCAAAGTCCACAGGGCGAATGCAACACACTCTTCGGGGCTGAAAGGGAGGGCACCTGCTACATCTCCTGCTCCCCAGTCCACTCTGTCAAGATTTCACCCCTGCAGTGGGCATGAGCCTACCAGATTCATGGGCCAATGATGATTTGGAAGAAAAATATTTATCTAGCAGAGCAGGGTAAAGTGCAGCAAACTTTATGAAATCCGTTATGAAACTCCATACTCAGATCTCATGTCTGTGGAAAGCCCTTTGGTGTTCTTGTGATAGAGCAAATCCTAAAATGGAGGGAACTAAGCACCAGTGAGATTTTGCCACTTATAGCCACTGGGTCAGAAGGAACAGGCTGTTTCTCACAGTGACCGTTTACTTTTCCTCTTCATGGCTGTGCCTCTCATTTAGGAGATCAGTTTGCTTTTGCCAGATGGAGTCAAAGTCACCACTGTGAATCCAGCTTTTTTTTCCTTGTTTCTTGGAAAGCACTAGTCAGTACCATGTCAAGAAAAACAAACAGAGAGGCTTGCTTAGGATCTATTTAAAGCCAAGTAGCAGTGGTAGTTCCAATAACAACCCTGGGGCTGATGCTGATGGTTGTGACAAAACTGGGGCTACTGTGCATGAGAAGGGCAGGATCACTGCAAAACTGCAATACATATCACATCTTTCACTCAAAAAGGTCATAGCCATGCACAATGGAAGCAAGAGAGCTCTGCTCAGGCATTCCTCACTATCCAGGCCACTATTTGGAGTCAAGTAGGAAAAGTCCTGGAGCTCAACAACTACAAGTTGATGTGAGGTCCTGAAATGCAGCAGAGACACCTTGAGCAACCCAAGAAAAGGATCTACGTTTTCTGCCTTTGCTTATTAGGTCTTGGGTGGTGCAAGATTGCTCTGACCCAGGAGAAAGTCTGTGCCTTGCAGAGGGGTGACACAGCAGAGTGTTCACTGCCACTGTCACCTCCTCCCACACCCACCCTTGGTGCCAAGTGACAGAAACCAGCCAAGAAGGCAGTGGTGGAGCATACCAAGCTGGCTCCTGCTGGAAAGCTCAGGCACGCGCACCCCAGGAGCTGGAGGTCCTTCACCACACACATGCTTGGCCCAGGGAAAGGGCTAATAACACATCCTCACCTCACAAGAGCATTGTGAAGCTAATTTCATTAGCATCTATGAAACACTCTGACACACTCCATACGGAGCACAAAGTGTTATTAAACAGCTTCGCAGAGGAAAGCCAATAGCGCTTTGCTTTTGTTTATATAAGGTATTCTGCTGATACTATACCCTTGGGAAACAGTAATGGCTATGGTTACGATAGGGTATTTACTACCACCTCGGCTCACTGCAGCAATACTGACTGTACCACTAAAAGCAATCTTAGAAATGTCTAGTCCATGGGGAATCTCACTCTGTCCCACTTACAAGCATGCCAACGCTTGCCTTTTCCTTCTGCAGCTCATTTCTGTAAAAGAGACATTCATAACTCCGAGCTCCTTACCAGTGAACCTAATCCAGCAAGTATCCAAGACATTCAGGAAAAGAGACTTTCATAGCATTGGAATTTTTCCATGCCAGCACTTTTTCATGCTAAGATAAATGGCTTTTACTTACAGGGCTAAAGGCTCTATTCTTTTCAAAATACTTCCCAGCTTCAAAGCAGCAATGGAAATTGGCCGTGCACCTGGCCAGCTGATCCAGCCTGGAGTCAGCCAAACAGCAAAAGGCGTCTTTCTTTCCCACAGCAGTGAGTGGTGCTGTGCAGTGGACAAGTAACCAGAATGTATTTAAGCAGGGTAGGCATGGCGCACTGAATTTCCAGATTGAAGGCTGATGCTCAAGGTGCACCTGCTGTGTTGGATGCTGGGTCTTGGAAAATCTTCCTTTCAGACAGACTGTGTTTAGGCACCCAGCTGCGGCACTGGGACAAAGTCCTCCTGAGCCCTGTTACCTACCCAGTTAACCTGAGCACACACTGGAGGACAGACCTCTGCAGTGATTTGGACACAGGCCAGACCAGAAAACAGCTATGCCAAACCCTCTCCACTCAGGGACTCTCCTCAGGTACAAAGCGAGCACTCCTGCAGGTATTGGATGGAAGGCAATTTTATTTTTATCGTAGGGGTGGAAAAAGTCTCCAGCTGATGAGACATATTTGTTTTTCTCATGAGACAAGTTTAGCAAATCCCTTGCTGAAAGCAATCTTGACCAAATTGCTCCTTGACCCTCAACAGCAGACAGAAGCACAAAGCAGGGGAGAAAGAGAGGGAAGGAATCACACTACTTGGGGGATCTGGGCACTGTGCTTAAATACCTGCATAAGGCTTCATGCCTGCATAAGGCTTCACGCCTGCATGCAAACCAACTTGCTTGAAGCCCAAGCAAGAGCCAAGAGTAAATCCTAGCCCTCACTTGCCTCTCTGTAGGGCTTGGAGGACACAGACAGATGTCTAGAAAGTCCTAGATCTTAGAGCTTTCTGTGTTCTCCTTCAAAACTCTTCCCTCTGTAGCTCCCTGCTGCCTGCAATTATCCATTTCTCCCCACCTTGCTTACCACCTCCATCCCCAGCAAGCACCTCCTCATCAGACTCCCACTTCAGCTACCCTGTGGCTCCTGGCTGTTTGGCACTGAGATGGTCTGCAGGAGGTTGCAAAATACTTGACCGGAGTTAGGGTTGTTGCTCTCACTTTCAAGAGCCTTAGCCATAAAAAGAGATGGGATTTGCTGGCCAAGGAGAAGCCAGGGCAAGCTGATGCAGTGCAGACTCCCAAGGTCAATGGCTGCAGCTCCGTGCCAGGGGAGGACATGCAATGCCTAATGTGGAAATGTTTGTATTTGGAGAAATATATTGTTACATTTAGCCCCTAGCAGCTTCAGAGGCTGTTTACTGTAGCACACAGTCCTCAGCCTATTAGCTGAAGGCCTGACAGTGACCAGATGTGGAGAAGGAACGACCGCAAAGCCTGCAGCTGTATTTATCCCCTTGCCAAGATCCCAACAATACCTTGCCTAATAAGTCTGGCACAGAAATAATCATTTAAAGGGCTAAAAAACACAACATCCGCAGTCCATCTTTACAGCCAGAAAGGGAGTTTTGCAAGGCTTACAGTCTAATCTTTCACCATCCCTAGTGCTTCCCTCCTACTTCACAAACAGCGGATGATTTATTTCCTGAATGGCTGGATGCAAACCTCCTGGGTGTAACTGCCTGACAGGGAGCCTGCACCTCTGCAACCAAACTCAGCCACTTGCAGCAGCTGTACGGGGAGGCAGAAAGCAGAAGAAGTTGCCACCCTATGCTTGTAGTGCCAGCAGGATGTTCTGCACAGGGGATGCCTAATTCACAAAGTGCCTCATCCCACACCCACATCTCTGATGACTGTATACCCACATCTCTGATGACTGTATAAGAGCTGGTCCCTAGGGCAGACAACCCTGACCCTGATGCTAGACCACAGCACACACACATTCTGGGCTGCACATGTCTTGTGCAGGGGGGAGGACAGGCTATAATGCCATAGCATGTGTCCCAGTAACATCTAGTGCTCCATAGACTAGGCATAACTTGCTGAATTAAACAACAACAACAAAACCCCACTTATTAGGTTCCTTCTGGAGACCCAGAGAGCCATATCTTTGCTACCATAGAACTGGATGTTGGATCAACATCAACACCAAGAAACACAAACTGTGCTCCACCAGTTATGTAGTTTATGACCTTGGCTAGCAGATAAGCCCATGTAGTATGATCTTCTGTGGTTTGCAGGCTGCAGGTGCCAGATGTCGTTGAAGGTCAGCATTGAGGAAAGGGCTCTCCCACAGTTGGGAGAAGGTTACAGAGAATGATTTTTATGCAACATAAGCTTGTAGATGATTAACAATTCTCTTTCAGTTAACCGCGAAGTTAATAGTTATTCAAAGCACTCCAGCACTCCATTGTAAAGGGAGTGGAGATGGGGAGCTGTACTACATTAACCATTAATCTTGGACTGTGCAATAAAAATCAAAATGGAATATGGCACAGAAGTATGATTCATTCTGCTTGCAAAGGGAGAGGGTGTCAGTGTATGCGTTGGGTGGGAGTGTTTCCTTCTGAGAGCAGGGAGCCCTGATGCAGATGAGGACGTGCCACAGGAAGGCTGCACTCAGTATTCAGTCCTGTATTTTCTGCTTTTTTTAAACTCAAACCACACTCGGTTTTGAAATCCAACTTGTGAACTCTGTATCTCCCCAAAATCTCTAAACATTTGGGAGTGGATAGGATTTTTTTAATTGTGAGGGGGAGAAGGCAGAAAGAAGGGCAGAACTTAACAATTTGGAACTGTGGAAAAAGGTGACCATCAGTGAAACATCTGCTAGCCTTCACCTACTGCAATGCACAGGTCCAGGGAGAGGATGGAGGATTTCCCAAAGAGCTATACCTCTCTGAAGTCTTCCTTGACTTCCTCTGTCAACATCTTTAACTGCAGCCATGGTTTGAGCTTGGAACTGAACATAGCTCATGTGGTTCCCCTGCCCAGGGCTTGCCAGTGCCTCCCAGCCTGTACCAAAACTGCTTTTCCTCAAGCACTGCAGTCCTACTGATACACATGAGGTCATTGCCATGTGCACAGAGACTTGCTGAGGTTGATGCCATCATGTCTATTTTCTGCTTACAAGCTCAGTGGCAAACCTTCAAAGAAAAAGAAGAGCATGGGAGACAGGACTGAGAATCAAAATTTGTACTCATGGCAATCAGTGATGTTTGGCTCTGGGATTTCATGGGGGTTTTGAAAAGGGTTGCAAAATCTGGGTCTGGATTTATCTTTCTCCTTTTCTCCTTCCCACTCCCCCGAGCCTGTCAAAAGTCCCTTGCCTGATGTCACTGGGGGTTTTGACCTTGGGCCACTCACAGGCAGCACAAGGCTCAAGGGAATGGGTTCCTCAGGCTGAATCAGAAACGTTTTGAAATCAAATTCTTCCTACAGTTCAGATACACCTGAGTGAGTCTGCCCACTTGTTTTCCTGAGGAGCTGGAACTTTCTTGTCCCAGCCAGAATTGCAAGTGTTAAACTAGTGCAAATGGTTGGTTGTTTTTACGAATACTTTCTCAGCTATAGGTGTTTCTGTGAACCACTCTGAATCTGCAGCTATTTATAAGTCAACATGCATTCCCAATGCTTTCTGCATTCATTTGACAGCCATGCCAATATAATGCATTCATTAGGAGAGAAATTGGCCAGTTGATGAGAAAACACTGGCAGCAGCTCCATAGGCTGACGTGTCCTGGTTCCCCTGACAGCCAAGCAGCACAACCCTGCATGTCAGCACACCCCTGGTGTCACTGTGAGACTGGGGTCTTCCCTTGCTCCTGACAGCCTGCAAGCCTGATTTTGTGAGCAGTGGACATGCTGGTGAGAGAGCAGGGAGAAAAGGTGGCTATTCCCCTTATCAGTGTGAGTTGTATTGCATGTGCACAGGCTGCCAGCTCGCAGATACATGGGAAAATAAACATCTCCACAGCCTGCCCATCCCAGCACCACACTCTGCTTGCCTTCTGTGCAGGGGAGCCTTGGTGGGGTGGATCACACAGTACCACACAGTATCACAAGGTTGGAAAGGACCTCTGAGATCATCAAGTCCAACCTATAACCTAACACTAACACCAACACTAACACCAACCATCATCTAAACCATGGCACTCAGTGCCTCATCCAGTCTCCCTTTAAACACCTCTAGGGTCGGTGACTCCACCACCTCCCTGGGCAGCCCATTCCAATGGCCAATCACCCTTTCAGTGAAGAATTTTTTCCTCATATCAAGTCTAAACTTTCCCTGACAAAGCTTAAGTCCATGCCCTCTGGTTCTGCCACTGGTCACCTGAGAGAAGAGACCAATCCCTGCCCGACTACAACCTCCTTTTAGGTAGTTGTAGAGAGCAATGAGGTCTCCCCTGATCCTCCTCTTCTTCAGGCTAAACAGCCCCAACTCCCTCAGTCGCTCCTCATAGGGCTTGTGCTCCAGCCCCTTCACCATCTTCGCTGCCCTCCTCTGAACACATTCCAGCATCCTAACATCTTTCCCAAATTGAGGGGCCCAGAACTGGACACAGTATTCAAGGTGAGGCCTGACCAGTGCCGAGTACAGGAGGACGATAACTTCTCTGGTCCTGCTTACTACACTATTCCTGATGCAGGCCAGGATGCCATTGGCCATCTTGGCCACCTGGGCACACTGCTGGCTCATGTTGAGCTTCCTGTCCACCAGCACTCCCAGGTCCTTCTCTGCCTGACTACTCTCCAGCCACTCTGTCCCCAGTCTGTAGCTCTGCATGGGATTGTTGTGTCCAAAATGAAGTACCCGACATTTGGACTTATTAAACATCATCCCATTAGAATCAGCCCATCTCTCCAATATGTCCAGGTCCCTCTGTAGGGCCATCCTACCCTCTAACAGATCAACCCTTCCTCCCAGCTTGGTATCATCTGCAAATTTGCTGATGATGGACTCAATCCCCTCATCCAGATCATCAATAAAGATATTAAACAGGACGGGACCCAATACCGAGCCCTGGGGGACACCACTGGTGACCGGCCGCCAACTGGGTGAAACACCATTCACCATCACTCTCTGGGCTCGGCCATCCAGCCAATTCCTAACCCAGCACAGAGTGCTCCCGTCTAAGCCACGGGCTGCCAGCTTCTCTAGGAGTCTACTGTGGGAGACAGTGTCAAAGGCCTTGCTAAAGTCCAGGTATACCACATCCACAGCCTTCCTCTCATCCACCAGGCGAGTCACGTGGTCGTAAAAGGAGATCAGGTTGGTCAGGCAGGACCTACCCCTCCTAAATCCATGCTGGCTGGGCCTGATTTCTTGACCGTTCTGCAGGTGGTGCATGATTTCACCCAGGATTATCTCCTCCATGATTTTTACCTGGGACCGAGGTCAGGCTGACAGGTCTGTAATTACCTGGATCATCCTTACGGCCCTTCATATGGATGGGCGTCACATTGGCCAACTTCCAGTCTTCTGGGACCTCTCCAGTGAACCAGGACTGCTGAAAGATGATGGAGAGCGGCTTAGCAAGCTCATCCGCCAGCTCTCTCAGCACCCTAGGATGGATCCCATCCGGCCCCATAGACTTATGAGGGTCCAAGCGGCTCAGCAGGTCTCTAACCTCCTCCTCATGGATTGCAGGAGGGCCATATTTCACCCTGCCCCCATCAACCACTTCAGAGGGCCAACTGTCAAGCGAGCTGACATCCTTGCTGTTGAAAACTGAGGCAAAGAATGCATTGAGTACCTCAGCCTTCTCTGCATCTCTGGTTACTATATTTCCCTCCACATCCAACAAGGAGTGGAGGTCGCTGCCGCCCTTCTTTCTGCCATTGATGTATTTATAAAAACTCTTCTTATTGTCCTTAACAGAAGTGGCCAATTTGAGCTCCAGATGGGCTTTTGCTTCCCTGATTTTCCTCCTACACGACTTAACAACATCCTTGAACATGACCTGGCCTACATCTCCTTCTTTCCAACGATGATACATCCTCTTTTTCTTACTTAGTTCCTTCAGAAGTTCCCTACTCATCCAGGCCGGCCGTCTGCCCCTACGACTCTTCTTACAACACACAGGGACAGCCCGATCCTGCGCCTTCAAGATTTCATTCTTGAAGTGTATCCAAGCTTCCTGGACCCCCTTGCCACTAAGAGCTATTTCCCAGGATGAAAGGATCCAGAGGATCCAGCCTTCACCCTGCTCTCCCTCTGTCCAGAGGGTGTTTACTCCCCTCTTCCTCCATCACCAGCACTCAGCAGTAGCAAGACAGTGTCTTCTCTTGTGCCCTCCTTCCCAACAGCAAGCCCTGCTTTGATTTTGGTAAGCCCTGGCAGAGCTCATCCCTAGCCAGCAGTGCAAGGCAGCTCCTGGCTGAGCTGACGAGGAGCACAGAAGCATGTGTTGCTTGGAGAGTGCACGAGCAAGGTCCTCTGCTACTGCAGCCCATGCCCAATAGCACCAACAGGCATCTCCTTGAGTTCCAGGCATCCTTCTGAGACCCAGGGTGGATAGGCAGATAGCAGGCAGGGCAAACAGGAGAGCATGTCCCATTCAGGAGGAAGGTAGGTCACACAAAACCTTCATCAGCTCAGGCTTCAAGAACACAGCATGTTCAGTGTATTTGCCTTTGAGAAATGGGGTTAAGAAAGAACAAAGTCATAAACATAAGGATATCTATAATGGCTCTGTAATTGCTGGACTTTAGTGCACGGTTAATCTACAACCTGACTAACTTGTCTCAAGGTAATCAAGAGGCAGAGGCAAATAGGTGCCATCCTCCCACCTCTACACAAATCCCTGCCTCCAAACATCATAAAGAAAGTTACTAAGAAAGAGTTGCCTGGGAAGGTTTGCAGGATGAGGCCTTTTATGTTTTTCCGAGGCCAAGGTGCATCCTGATACCAGGAGGTGCGTCACTGCTGGGTGATGCTGAGCCAGCAGCACCTCACAGAGCCACACGGTGTGGAACTCAGCACCCAGGAAGAGAAGGAGAGGGAGGTACCATGCCACCACTTAGCCCAGCTGCGGGACCAAATTATGTCAGCATCCTTTCAAAAAATGCTCCTAATGCTCCTATATGAAATTCATTTCCAGTGGGAACCAGCCATCTGGCAGAAAATGCACCCTGGTGCAGGCTGAGAACAGGAGCAGGCATAGAGGAGCCCACTCTCATCTGGCTGATGAAAGAACTAAAGGTTCAAGCTGCTTTCCTGGAGAAGAATCAGGCCTCACATTTGCTCTGCATATGTTTAGAAAGCACCTGGACATGATATCTGAAAGAGGAATATCTAGAAGCATGCCACAACCAGAGGAAAAGAAGGAAGATTGTTGCAGCTCCAAAAACTAGTGTGTTACGGATTACCGCAAAATCACACTTAGATTCAGGCGTTAACCTCAAGTGAACCAGTAGCTATCTAATAACTGTATCTAATACAGCACAGTCATGCTGCATTTACATCTCCTCTCAACTTCCCACCCCTTCTACTTCCATTTACTGGCAAAATTCTTATGAGAAGCCATAAATTTGCCGGAAGGGAAGGAACAGCAACAGCAACACCACACATGCACAAAGTGGGCTGTATCTAAAGCCCGTTCAAGCTTCCACTCAAACGCTGGCATGCTGAGGGGCAGAGCGCAGTGCCCCCACAGGAACACTCGGGCACTATCACGATGTTCCTATGGACACAGGAGATTTTCCCCCCCTCCACAGCACATGGCTGCTTCTATGCAGGTCTCTCCTACAGCCTCCCCACATCAATTTTCTCTTCCCTGCTCCCACTAAGACTGCAGTTTTACATCAAGTTGCATGAAACCATCCTCTCCAGTCTACCCCTGTGCCCATATAGACAAGATATCCAGCTGAAATCCCTGGGAGCCCCTACAGCTAGCACAACAGCAGGGTTGAGAGGCCAAGGCCACCTACATGCTCATGCCTCCTTGCAGCAATGCTGAAGTAAACTATCTGTGTGCACCTGTGTGAGTAAGGCCTCCACAGGGCACTTGTTGCACCTGCTTCACAGACAGACTTTTCAGCCTCTGAGACTGTGAAACTGGTGATCTATAGAAAGCATGAATCACTCAAAAAGAATCTCATAGCCTTCTCTGGTTCAAAGCATGTCCTAGAACCCCACCAGCTACAGAACTTCGAAGACACAACTGTTTTCTGAAATTAAAAATTCCCCCTTCTGATCTTTGGCAGCAGCTCCTGAAATACATCTGTATTTTGCTGTGACTCTCATGTCTAAAACATTTCTCAGCAGAAAATGGGTACTAACCAGGTAGGAAATGGGAAAAGGGGAGCTGCAGCAGCTGAAAAGTTCACCTGTTACAATACAAAGTACATTCTTTACTCTTGGAGAGACGTCTCCCATCCCTTCTACTCTACATAAGCAGACAACTGAGAAAAAGGCAGAGGACATCAGATGCTTTAAATGCCTTCAGTCCATTGAGGACAAGGGTGCGCACTAGCACCATCCGACCTTGAAACACTGACTGAAGAGAAAGATGACATCCTCAAATAGAGGCAATTTTTGTCTCCACAGCCCAAGGGGGACTCCGTTTCCCTGCTGAAGGAGAGCACAAAACCATTTTGTCAGCCTGAGATGCAAGGATTTCCAGAAAATAGGCCACAGGCAGCCTGGGCTGCAAGGAACAAAAAGCGTTGGGCACGCACGTCCCCCGAGCAGCAGCCACCAGGAGCTGGATGTTAATGAAAGCACCCTCTGGGTCCTGCAGGCTTGTGGGCTGGTTAGAGGGGAGGAAGGAGACCTGCAGACAGACTGGGGTGTTTTGCAGCCCAGCTGGGCTCCTGCTACATGCAAACTGAACACCGCTGGTAGCCTTGGAGGGGCAACATCAGTTCTGGGAGAAATTATTGCCTGGTCAGATTTTTGCATGGCTGTCACATGCGTAACAATCAAGTTTTATATATAAATCTCAGAAATGTGTTTCACTGATTTCTGCTTTACTAGGAAGTCAATAAAAATTGACAATGCCCCCATGAGATTGTTGTTCCTTAGTCACGTATTCCAGAAACATTCATTCCTCTGGAAGAAAAAAAAAAAAGATACAGGAAGTGACAAGACAAGAACTTTATTCTCTACATGTAAGTGAAAACATTATTAAGAAAAGCATTTTCCAGGCAGGACACCCACTGAGCTAGCACTGTGCTTGATGAGATCCTTAAAGGACCTGCTGCTATGCTGGGTGTGCCAAAGGGAGAGGATGATGCTTAATGCATGCATCTTCATTGCTGCCACTCTTGGGAGAGGCCATGGATTCCCCTTATTTTTCTCCCCAGGCTTATCTGTTGACAGATTTCACAAAAAAAAAAAAGTCCTTTCATAAAGCTCTATTAGAATGCCAGTGCATGCAGCAAGGGACACTGAAATGTTCCCAAAGCCACAGACAAAGCTGACGATCTGCAATGTTTTTGCATCAGCTCTGACCCAGTATACAGCAAAACAGACAAATGGCACTTCCCCCAGGACAGGAATCATTTCTGAAGCTGCTGACACTCACTGTTTACCTCATTGCCATCCTGCTCTTATAATTTGAGACAAAATTTTTTTAACCCAAATTCCAGCCTGAAGATGTCCAGAAAAAAAGCTATTGACCTCTCTCCTGGTGGCCTTCTCAGCCCCTGGCAATGCTGGCTGTCGAGACGCTGCATTACTGTTTCATTCTTGCAGAGCAGGAGGAGTGATCAGTCTGAGCCTACCTATTCCCCACTGCCCTGCGTGGACCCAGCCATGAGGGAGGCAGCATGGCATCCAGCCAGGGAAGGAGCTCATGGCAGGAGTGGCACAGCCCACTCCCAGCTCAGGGCCAACCAACCTCCCAAGTTCACCTCTGTTTGCTCCTGTTGTTAGCAATGAAGCAGGAACAAAACAGCAGACGCGCCGTTTAGTCAGTTTTGGTATTGCACAACTGAAAGAGAATAGGAAAGCACCGGCAGGAACTGAGCCAAGTCAATAATGGAGACAGATTAAGCAATGCATGCACCTGGCTGTCAGAATTGTAAGATACTCTCTCTTTAGTAATTACAGAGCAATTATGAAGTTAACAGCAATTCCAATAAGGACATGATTTCACAATACAATTTTGTTCACAATCCGTCAGGAACAGTCACACCAAGGAGACACAGCTCTGAAACCAAGCTGTCCTCAACCCTGCAGGCATAATCCTTTAAATACCAGTCTTTGGTGGGGTGGGATCTTGCACTAAGTCATAATTAAATGATTAGTTATTAACAGGATGTAATTGAAGCTATATTATATTGTGACTCAAAAAAATCCCACTTTTAAGATAGGCAATGGAAACCAAGATGAGATGAAGAGTTTGGGTATCAGATTTATGCAAGCTCAGTTAGCCTGTAATTCTGCAAAACCAGAAACAGATTAAAGCTTTGTTTTAATATATCTGAAGACATCAAAGTCTATTCTGTGTGGTCTGGATGAGAAGCTTCAAATTTTGTGCCTTTTTATAGTGGTAAAATCAGGATGATCTCAGTTTATCCAATCCATCCTTGAGTAAATGGGGAACAGAATCTATCGTAAGGTCCGGAATAGATCCATTCCTGAGTTTTAGATACTAATTCAAGCTCATGTCTGCTGAAATTCACAAAGTCTGACTTGCACTGAAATTTCATTTCGAAACATCAATCTGCAATTTCATGCCTGCTCTAAGAGAAAAGCCAGCTTGCCTTGCTCCAAGTACCACGTAGCAGCACAAAGTGGAGGTCTGCTGTGGTAGCACTGTACTGCCATTGTTTACAGCCAGGAGCAAAGAGCATTTCATCACCACTGTTTGCTAAAAGAGACTAGGGATTATTGAGCAAATGACTCAGGGTGGCTGCTTCAGCACCTGGACTGACCTCCTGCCTGAAATGGGCTGCCTGAGAGAGAACAGCAGTGTTGTCTTGCTTCCTTCACCTTGCTCTAGCTCTACTGCACACTGAAGACATGCCCATCCACACAGCCACAAAAGAAAAGGTGACCCAGGCTACATAACCATGAACACAAAGCATTCAGTCTGTGGGAGGGGAAGAGAGCGTGGCATAAAATGGACAGCATTGGGTGAAGTGATGTGGCCAACATGTGCATAAAACTCGCTAATTCTCTTTTCTAAGGGACTTTCTGGGCAGGAGCAGCTACGAGGAAGTCTTCCATCAAGCCTAGCATTAATCTCAGTGTTATTTTCATATCTCCTTTCAGGCTTTATTTCATTCAAGTAGTGAAACCTGTTGTGGTTTACTTTGATAAAGGCAGAGCCAGTCACTCAGTGTGTTCAGGCAGTAGGGACATTTTACTGTCTTTCGCTGCGTCGCCTGTAGGGCTGAAAAGGTGATGTTGTGGTTTGACAGCCAAAGGGATAAGTGATTCTATCAAGAGGTATCCAACTATCTCAGTGCTCTTAAAAATTAAATAATTAATTATCAGGACTCCTGGCAGAAAGATAACCAAGGATTATCCCAGTTCTCCAGTCAACAAGAGTACTTTTGTAACGAGTCATGGTTACAAGAGCTACTCAAGGTTTACCGTGAGCTGGTGGACTTAAGTGCAGGTACAATGAAAGCCTAAGATTTACATGTCCTAGACATCATTTTTACCATCAGTGCAGCTAATGCCTTCTCATGAGCTCGTAGAGACAAGGACTCAAGGAAGACACATAAGTGTATACATGAGCTGTCATTTTAATATGCACAGCTAAGATGTATTTGAAAGGCTCAGAGGAGAAGCAAGGTGGCCATGGAAAACTCTTTTCAGTCCTCTTTTCCTCTTCTTTGCCTTTGACCATCAAGTATCACTAAGGAATTTTTCACTTGAAACTATTAATAGGATGAAATTTTAGCAACTAGAGCTAAAGTAATGGTTGCATGAACACTTATGTACATGTGTGCATACACACAAAGACAGTTACGCACAACTGATGGCTGCAATACCCATCAATATAACACCTTGATGCCTTTCCCTCTAGTGTTCTTTTATGACATCTTTTTAGTTATGCTTTGTCTATGCTTAGATTGTATCTCTGGGGCAAAAAATTATATCCTTCAGCCATTTCTCTGCTGCGCTTTTGAGATTAGAGACACTGCGCCGAAGTAACTCAAGGCTCTCCAAGAAAAGCATGCTGCATTTTTGTGTTTTATGGTGGGTTTCTGGCAGTCTTAAAAGCAAAGAACTAGAAGGGGAAACCATAGATCACCTTTAAATAGCAACATTTTAGTGTGTTTCACGTGTTGTGCTGTTACCCTAGAAGGAACTGCTCATTACAAGTGCAGCAGCACAGCACAGAGCAAAACCAAGCAGGATAACGTGCTGAAGACCTCAGCCATCAGAGCACCCACTAAACCACACCCCCAGGAGCCAGAGTCACCCACTGCCAATGCCTGGATATCCATCTGCACCAAAGTCCTGCAGGCTGAGCAGCTGGACACGGCGCACCCGTAGAGCCCTTAGAAGGCTGAAACACCTCCAGACCGCCAGCCTTGCACACCATGCTTTCTTCTCATCCCTTCTAGTGCATTTATTTCCCCTTGGCCTTCTTTCTTTTACCAGCTTTCTTTCGCAACTTTAAAGTTAGCCTTTTCCTCACACTCCAGTCTAGATCCACTGGCATTACCTATATTAAAAAAGGCATTGCCCCTTTTATAGGCAATTTAACAAAAATAAGTTACAGGTGCCCTGATGATGTCTCCACAGCACCCGGGAGAGTCTCACTGGTGCCGGGAGAGTCTTGCTGGTGCTATCTGCCCAGACCAATAGAAATTCATCCTTTTTTGATAGGGACAGCCAAGACAGGGCTCTTGGTGTGACAAACGGGTCCTTTAGGTCACAAGGAGCATGTACTGTTTCCCAGGTAGAGCTGGCAGGGCTTTGTAGTGGAGGTGACACCCCAGCACTCCCCTGCCTGCTGCCGTGCTGGCACCTCATTCTGCCACCAGCCAAACAGCTCTGCAGGGCCCCGACACTGCTTCTTCCAAGTGGACGTCATTTGTTTCCACCCAGTATCACGCTTAACAGCAGCATTCATCTTGTCATATCTTGCAGCAGTTTCTCTGTGGCAGGTTGCCGAGGATGATGCTGGGATGTTTATTTCACCCTTTTGTTAAAACAGATGACAGGTTTTTGGATGAGCCTGGTGTCTTTTGCAGAAGCAGAAAGGGAAAAACAGGTTGGTCCAAAGTAGAGGGAACGAGATACAGGCTGAGAACATTTCTGAGGGACCTAGACTTGCAGCAGGGAAGATTTGCTCCCTTGTGTGAGCACAGATGCTGTCATCAATAGTATTGACACTGTTGCCTCCCACTTTGATAGCACTGGCTTGCACACCAAATCACTCTGCAGCCCCTGTCCTCATATCGTAATGCAGTATTCCAGAACTGTTTCTGCCCCCCTCCAGTTAATTTTCTTTTAATATGATAGAATTGCTTAATGGAAGGTATGGGGATTTGGGTTAGCTTGAGTGTCTTCTTTTGAAAGAGGTAAGAGGCATCCAGCAGCATGGACAAAACCTCCTCTGGAACAGAGAGACTATTAACAGAGAAGGGCTGATATCTCCTGGCACTGCATGGGTCTGATAGGATGCAGTAGCTTATATACAGTGCAGTGGCTTCCTCTGCTTTGGGGAAGGACTTTATGCTGCCTGAACATCACCCCTGCACTGGCCCTGAAAGACATGGACCACCCCTCCTCCTTTCTCCTCCCTTCAAGCACTAAGCTCTTGTTAGCCTACTTGTGCTTGTAATACCCACATTTGCTGTGATGAAGGGTGTTCTGGGACACAGCACCATGTGCAGCCCGATACTGACCTAAGGCAGCAACACTGCTGAATGCTGTAGTCCCATCCTGCCCCTCATCTCTGCTCATATCTTCCTGCCGCCTGAATTGAGGGCTCATGAAGTCTTGGGCTGGATTGCCTCTACTCACTAACCCTCCAGCCCTGCCCCACAAAACCATTAATTTCCATCTGAACTAGTTTGCTGCTCCAACACATGGTCTTGGCCACAGGGCTGCTCACACAGCACTCTGGGGAACATAAACCAGAGAGGAGGCAGGAACACCCTCTGGTGACGGCAGCATAGTCTTAGGAGAGCTTGATGATAACCCATCATTGCAGCCTGAGGTCTGGGCATAACAGAGGATGCTCTGCTCCTGCTGCAGTGATGCGGCACTGGATCTGGGCTGTGCTTGGCCTTCCAAAGGCTTCTGAAATGTGCTTAGCTTCCAGTAAAAACCACTCTGCTGCATTTGTAGAAACAGCAAAAACACAGTTAAAGTGCTTTGAAAAATACAATTTTGTCTTGATTTTACTTTCCAGCCAGATTTCCCAAGGGAACAGTTCATAGGAGGTACCAGGGGATGTCGACATCGAGGAGATGGGTGCATGGAAAAGAGCTGAGTTTACAGCTGTAATAAGGCGGAGGACAAGTGAAAGTTAGAGGGAGGCGGGGACTTGAAAATGACCTGAAGATATCAAGTGGTGAAGGAAGCTATGGGTGATACGGTGCAAGAATTGGGATTGTTTCAGGGAGGTAAGAGACAAAGGACACAAATTTGTAAGAAACAGGGTTTTTTTGAAAATTCCATAGCTCATGGAACAAATTGCTTTTGAAATCTAGGCATTTTGTACAGAAATGCATCAGTTGAATCCTGGTACTGCCCAGTGGGAAGTAGATTTATCACATCAATTCAGCTCTCCGCTTAAAACAATTGGTCCCCACCTCTCACCAAGAGGCCAAACCAAAGCCACAGATACAAAATGCCCCAGATCTGGGGAAATAGAAATGTGCAGCTGGGGCCTCCTGTAAACAATGCAAACATCAGCATTTCAGACCGGCCAGCTGTGGACAATGAATGAAGATTATTTTCCAAAGGCACCAAGCTGTTTGTCTGGCAGCAGGCTACATGTACAGTCCTGCTGTCACACAGCTCATATCAAACTGAGAGCATCGCTCTGCTCACCCCAGATCGGTCTACCAGCCTCGTGGCATAAGGAGGAGGAATGAATGATCTGTTCCCAGCATCCCTCGAAATGACTGGAACAAGCCACCAGCTGGCCACAAGCATTTTGAGCAGGGATGTGGACCCCGTGAGCAGTAACCCATTCCAAGGATTTATTGCTTCTGGCATTACTAGTTTGGGGATTTCCAGCCTGGACAGTTTAGAGGATGGGGACTGCACTAAGGAGCCTAAGCTATATGCAAGGCCCCATATGGAAGAAATCCTGCATCTTGATAGGGATATATTTGATTGCGACTGGTAATCAAACACAATTCTCCCTGTTGCTGAGGTGTAGAGAGGTCCAGCCAGCACCTCCACCACAGCAGACTCGTGCCAGGGCATGGCCTCAGGTGCCTCCCAGCTTCCTGGCAGGGCAGTCAGTCCAGGTGCTGTGTCCCCACTGCACCTCTGCCTTGCCTTTCTCACTGCACAGAAACACCAGGGAAGGAGAGGAGGCAGACGAATATGAAAAGATAGTCAGGGCTTGCAGGAGGCTGGATTTTAAGACGTATGCAGTGGGTGATCAAAGAAGATTAAAAAACACAGCAGGTTTTAAACGAATGTAAATGCTTAAAAATCATTTTCATCCTAGCAATTATTGTTAAGGACTCAGTGGACTTGAGTAGCTCATTCAGTGTGTCCTGTAAACCAGTCAAGGCATGAGCTCCCAAGACAGGCAGCTGCCGACAGTGGCAGCAGGCTCTGTGTGGGATGAGGCTGCATTGTGGGGTGAAGCTGTGAGGGCCACCTGCAGCTGGAAAACAGGCCAGGAGGAGCAGCTCAAGATCTGCCTGAACTCACTGGCATCACGGGTTAGGCTCTGTGTATTGATCTCCCACTGATCTCAGTGAAGCCAAGAAAAAAATCAGCTGCTTCTAATTCCCAGGGGGGCAGCAGAATGCTGTGTAGTTTTGCAGTATTCCAGCAATGGGAGAAACACCCCAGCATGGCCTCAAATAGCCACAAAGAGCCAGTTTCCTGGTGTCTGTAGTGCAAGGAGGATGGGAGCAGGTGTGAACCACTACTGCCATTGAGGTGCATCACAAACTCTGTGGTAAACAGCTACATGGTGTGCAGGGCCAGTGAGATCTCTGCCTTAACCGCTTTAACTGACTTCTGGCTTCTTTGCCCAGTGCTGTGATGCTGCCTCTGTGCCCCCAGGGCATCCAGGGTCACCGCAAATGATATCCACTGGGCGCACAGACTGTGGCTCTTGACAGGCACAACACCTGGGTCCTTCATTCCATACAGGCAGCACCTGGATGCCTTTATTGCCACCCCCCAAGTGGTCACCTAGCTCTTTCAGATACAGGGAGAGAAGTGGAGCAGGAAGCTCAAAGCAAATATGGGGGGCAGGACCTCCTTCCCTGCACTAGTGGGGTGCATTGTAACGTCACAGATTTGGGGCTATTTCTAAGCTTCTAAGTCAGGGATCTGAGAGTGCAGTGTCTTAGTTGTCCTCCCTGTTTCTGGGCACCCCTTCCTGTACCCTTCTGATCCCACCTGAGCCCTTGCCAGGTTCGTAGTTCCTCTCAACAAGCACATTATTAATTCCTGTCCTACCTGAGAAAAGTATACTGGTTGCTATCATTTTCACAATGCGCTGACTTTGCTACAGTGCCTTTGGGCAGATTACAGTAAATTTACTGCACTTCTCAAAGGCTATTTCCTTAAGTGCAACGAGCTGTCTGCAGAGAGGTACTGACAGTTCTTATGCCTTTTCTTCTCTCTACCAGCCAATTTGCAGTGCAAGAAAGATGAGATCTTAAAAACGGACAATTAGTGCCCTTGCTAATTACCTGTACTAAGCATCTCAATTAAAGGATTGCCCAAGTGGGCCTTAACCAAAGCTGGAGTTCTCTTGCTGATGGTGCTCCTGGCCCCAGAAGCACATGTATGCTGCAAGAGGTTACCTGAGACACACAGTGCTAACCTGACTCAGATTGGTGTTCAAAGAGGAAAGCTGAAGAAGCAGGTAACATCTGGGAAGCAGAGCTGGTGTTGTTGCAACCTTTCCAGGAATTTATCCTTCACATGCTCATTGGATCCATTTTGGGTTTGCCCTCTGTGGGGCTTTGCTACTAAATGCCTTGGGAAAACACTCCACATTATGCGAAGTGCATATTCCCAAGACTTGGTCCTACTTCGCAAATCTCTGCAGTGTTTTTCCTTCTCTCTTAACTGGCAAAACTGAGATTCCTGGGTTTGATATGAAGGAGAAAGATAAACATGGAGATTCTCAGAATATGAACACGAGTGGGGGAAATTCTGCAAATAATCCCATTCTTCACTAACAAAAGGTACAATATGATAGCACAGATATTGTCAGAGGAAGATCTATAGTTAAAGTGGATGTGATCATGGGAAACTGAAATATCAGCTTGGAGAAGCAGTATAAAGCATGCAAAGGAATAAGGCTTTGGTGCAAGAGTAGATTGGAAAGATGCTAAGGGTGTTTGAAACTCAAGGAGGTAACAAAATATTAATGAATCAGCACCAACTAGCAACAAAGAAATCCATTATTTATAGGCAAGACAAATAATTATATATGCAAGGTCAAAGAAGACGTTCACACTGAAGTTCCTAAAGAGACCGGAGAGCAGAGAGTAATTGACTGTCTAGACACAGATCCTGCTCAAACACTGAAATCCTACTATTTGGGTGAGCAGGAACAACTGGGTCATATTGGCTAAACATGGCTAGTTCACGGAGGGAGTTCCAAGAGGACAGCAGGGGGGATGCATGGGCACAAAGGCGATGGGTCTTGGTGGTACCAGGGACCGAACTGTGGACAACAGGCTGAAAATCCAAAGCCCAAGACCATTCTGAGAGCACCAGGGAGAGTCCCACGTCAAAGGCTGGCATTTAGACAGTTTAGGTCAAGCTGTATTTTCTCTATGGATTTGCTTTATTCCTCCAATAAGCTCCACTTTGTTAGACATCTTCTCGTGTTTGTGGCAGCTTTCTGTGGTTCCACCAGTGTAGAGACAGCTGGCATTCAGCACCCAAGGAGGCCAGCAGAGCCAGTCCCAGTGGTGCTCTCTGGGAACAGGCTTCTTCCTCACAAGCCCCAGGGCCCCAGGAGGAAAAAGACATTCCTGATCTGGGTGCCAGGAGGAACTGGGAAATAGCCACAGGCTGAGGGTGAACATGCAGCATGCACCGAGCAGCACAGTGTCTCCGCCTCACCTGACAGCGTCTGACAGGAGATGGAACTGCCCTCTGAATTGGGGATTTTTAGGTGCCACCCATGAAAATATACTTAATAGGCATTCAGAAGCACAGCAAAAAGGCACAAGAAGGGACCACAGCCCCTTATGTAGCAAAAGAGATGCCTTTCCTCCAACATGCTGCTTTGCCTAGCTGATTGAAGTCAGCTGATTACCACTGCCACCAGCAGAGCTGCTGCTGTCGCTGAGGATGCCAGCAGGGCCATCCCACTCTGCTCCCGCTGCAAGCATAGAAGCCACCTCCAATGGCATGGGTCAAATTCATGCTCAACACTCATGCCCAACAGCTCTTCCTTCCTCTTCTCACACTCTGCCACTGGCATGCTGAGCAAACAGCAAAAACCCCTTGTGCTGGCCATTTTCCTCTGTACCAAACCTCATCAGTCTTTAAAAAGAAACACACACACAAAAAAAGAGAACCCAAGTTCCCAGATTTCTACAGGAAGCTGTGATGAGTGTTTGTTTTACTTTTCAGTGTGGTATGTACGCTCTTCGTGGAACCGGAGGGCATTTCCACACTGAGGAAACATTTCCTTTAAAGCCAGAGGCCCTATAATTATTACTCTTCTCATAGTTATGAAATACTACTCCTGTGAAGAGGAGAGGAGAGAGAAAAAATATTACCAGGAATGAAAATCAAGTACACATTGGCAGTTTGGGTCTGTTATCAATGATTCTGTGCCAGCTTATTAGCTTTGTATGGACTGCATAGATTTCCTTCATTTACCCGGGCCTGAAATATTAAAGAAGATTAGCCTGATGTGTAGAAGTGGGTCAAATACTCATCTCTAACCTATATCAGACGCACAAGGAGAGGCTTTACTTACTGTTGTGAGTCAGTGGACAGCCACACATTTCCTAAGGCTTCAGCCCCAGTCCCTCTGTCAGTGTAGAGCAAACTGCTGCATGCACAGAAGGCTTGTGATGGCAGGTGCACATCTGTATGTGGCCATGGGGCTGTAAATATTAAGTTAAACATGTGAAATGTAGGGGTGGGAAAGGAAACCAGATGGGATACACTACACACTGAAAGAAAATGGGTCTGGGGATACTGTGAGTTCTCAGTATCATGGAAAGCAATTTGTAGCCACAAGGGTGGGTGTGGTTAAAGGACTCAGCACAGAATGAATGCTGTACTGGAAATGGATGGAGAAATTAGGACAAGTGAGCTCTTGCTGTGAATCCTGCTGTGAAACGGCATACGAGATCCTGTTATGACAAGTGCAGTCTATTGGCCATCCCTATCAACTTTTCACATAGCTCATTAAGGAAAGGTCACGGGTTATTTTTATTCTAATTCCCAAGGGTATACTTGGTCTGCTTCACATACTTCCACACAGGATTTCAATCTGCACACCCAGATCTCTCCACTCTACAAACACATCCATACATAATGTATTCCTTTCTGCTCTTTACTTATAAAGCAAAACACAAAGCCATAAAATGCCTTCTCGAACTCAAGCTGTGCCACTTTATGGAAATATTTGAAAACTATTACTTTAAGTGAATGCACTAAAGGTCTCTGGCATATTATCCCTGTTTTGAAGACTGATCAGGATGAGACACCACCCAGTGCATCCAGAGTGGTGCTGTGCTCCGGGAGTAGTAGCGGTGTCCGTGGGATTCTTTGTGGAGGACAGCTGAGTAGCACAGGGAGACTCAAACTACAGTTAGGAAGCCCACCAGGATGATGAACTGGTGGACTTTGCCCCAAAACCAGCCCTCATTGACAGCTTCCCATGCCAATTCACTGACAATGTTCTTTGTAAGGCTTTGGTCTCCTCTTTTAATTATTTCACCTCCTCTTTCCTACAAGGACTCTCAACGTAATGCTTCTGTCCTACAGGATCACCTGCTTATAATAACATGGTACTTTCCTTGTTGTAGCAAATTCTGGATCCTGCCTTTAACATACTATCAGACTTCTGCTCCAGGATAGTTCATGCCTTTTGCAAAGGAGATAAAGGAACAGTGACAGCAAGTGACTTGTCCAAGGTCTTGCAGTAAAGCATTGGCAGATCTGTGAGTAAGCATTAGGATATTTTGGATTCTTCTGGCTTGTCAGGACATTGCACAGAAACAGAAAATGTCCATGTTTGTCTTTCTGTGTTCTTTACACGTGAGGAGAAGAAAGGACTTTCTTAATTTTAAAAATATTTATGCTTCAATGCACAAGACTCCCATAATATAGGAATTTGCTCTTTTATAATTAAAAAAGCCTTCAGCTTGCCAAAGCAGAGTCTCCAACAATTGTGCTGGCAGTACAGTAAGCAGCAGCACTTTGGACTATTGTGGGAGATGCATGCATGTTGTTCAGAAAGACAGTGGTTCATATGGTTACAGTTAATTCCAGCACTGGTTTCCTCCCAGGCAACTTTCTTTCCTATTTAATGTTTTTCTAAACTTCATTCTGCAGATTAAGTGATTGTTTATTAATATGATACTAATTTATTGATTTAATCACATTCGTAATTTCCGTATTTTCTTTCTTCAAAACCCTTCACATATTATTATTATAAGGAAGCAAATATACTGGCCAGTAAGTTTCTATCTGTGTGTTTTCTCAATGTGCTCTGAGGCATGACCTTGGAAGGCCATAGACAGGATTGCTTTTGCCTCAAGTAATATTCTTCTCGCTCTTCCCGGCCTCCATAAACTAGGACAATACTAAATATTAAATACCACTTGATACCAGGAAACCCAGAAGTAGGCCAGAAACAGAAAGCACTGCTTCTCCATATCTCTCAAAGCCTTCTCCAAAGACAAAGAGATGTCTCATTTCACATATGGGAGGATAAGGAACAGAGAGATTTGGGGGCGGGTGGCAGGGAGTGTCACAAATCATAGACTGTGGGAACCACAATGTAATGCACATGCTGCTGCTGCTCCACATACTGATGAAGCCCCACATTCATCTTTCTCTATACCCAAGAAGGTCTCAGTGATATAAGGGTGCATAGTGACCTTCAAACTAGCACAAAAGAGATGAAAGAGATCCATAGATATTTTGTTCCCTTCTCAGCTCCCAAAAGAAGGTACCAAGCATGTGTTCTGCCACACCTACCTCTAAGATCAAGCAGGATGGAATGATTTTCTTTTTTGCACTAAATGTATGAAATAGTGGACACCACTCCAATATTTCAAGGAGCAGAGAATTATGGACAGCAAGTGCTCCTCTGAAGTATGATCAGCTATAGCAGGTAGATGTTTCCTCTGCAGAAGTGTCCTAAGTCCCTGAGATAGCATTGATCTGGAGACAGGTAGAAAGACAGTGAGGACAGACCACATCCTTGGAAAGTGTGAACTGGTGTAGCCAAGTGGACTTCCACAAGTTACATAGCTTTGCCTCAACTGACATCTACAAAGAGTGGGGAGGAGGTGGAGGATGCTGCTCTGGATGGGCACAGCATGCCAGCCCCCTGCCCAAGGCACTTCTGGGCAGCACCATGGCCTGGGACCCTCCTGGCGCTGGCTCCCAGGCAGCCCCCTCTGGGTGGGTACCTCTTAGGTGTAACCCCCTTACAAGCAACCCTCTAACCTAAAGCACTGCTTGGCTCTGTCCTCTGCTGTTTTTTACGATAGGCACATTGTGATACCATTTATGACAGGAAACCTGTGGTGAAGCATGCCTCGGACAAAAGGAAGTCCTAGTTTATGCCATGCTGATTTGGATGGGCTGCAGAGCCAGGGAAGCACAATTCACACAGCCCTTGGTTTCCTTTTCTATGCATCTTAACTGACCTCCCCAGCCTGCTGATTACACCCTCCCCTTCCCTCCAGCCTGCCTCTCTGGCAGAAGAGACAGTGAGATTTTCCCTTCATGGTGAGCCTGGGTGTTTCAGACCCCACAACAAAGATCCTTAGCTAGTGTCTGCTTGACTTCTGTTTCCAAGGGGAAGAAACTGCATTTTTTCCACCCCAAAAGCTTGCATCATGGATTCTGTAAGATGAGCAAGGCAATTTTGGCCCTAAGCTTTGGCCATAATTGTGGGACCATAATACCTTGCATGACTTGGATAGGAATGGGGCTGTAAGAGGGACTGATGTCACTAATTTATATAATGCCTGCTCCTTTATCTTAAAGATGGAAATGTGCCTGTAGAGGTATCTGTCACAAGTAAGGCTTGATGGCTGACAGTTTTCACCAACTGTTCAGGCATACAAGGCTTTTTAAAATCTATCATCTCCATCCCTTGAAGTTAGATATAAACCTCTCTCTCTTCTTACTGTTTTCTATTCTGCTCCTTCCCCAGGCACTCTCATGAGACCCCATGTCTCGGATTTACTTCATCTATTTTTGAAGAAGAACAAGGGGCAGGTGGTGCCTGCAGAAGCTGAAAGAAAAAAGATGGACATATCTAGCACATACCAAGAAAACAAACACAAAATCTCTGGAGCCGTCCGGTCCTCTGGAATGCTGAGCAACTTACCACTTTCTTCTTCTTGATATGCTTATTTTTATGAGCTCAAAGAATAAAGTATTGGATGTTACACAGCAGCTGCCCCAGGAAATAATTCACTCATTCCGTTGCTGCAGACTTCAAGGAAAAAAAAGAGAAGCAGTGAAGGGAGAAAAAAAGCCAGCTCCTTTGCAAAATATCCAGTTTCCCAGCAGCTCTAACAGACCTAAATGAGAAGAATGTTTTGGTTTGGTGTCCCTCCAATTCTCGTGGTTTCGTTGAGGATTTTGGAGAATGCATTTACTCCTTTGCTAACTGCAAGAACAGATTTATCCTGCAGCCATGTGCTGAATGATTATACAGGCCTAGGGGGAATCTAAAAGCATAAACATTTACTTCATAAAAGAGATTCTGCAGACAGGAGGCCAGAGACACTTGACTTTGGGTAAGCATTTGTCCTCCATTTTTTAGGAAAAGTCCTTCTTTGCCATCAGCCAACAGGGTGACATGCACATGCTTCACAAACTGGGCTTTGCTACAGTGGACAGAGAAGAGATCCAGAGGGGCCTGGAAAGAGGCCACATGTTGACTGAACTCTAAGTGCAGCACTTAAAGCACTGCCATCTTTAATTCAGATGGGAAAGCAGCCCCAGCTCCACCTCTTGCTACGCAGTGCTTCACCTTGTCTAGGGAAGGGGAAATAAACAAACAGATCCATAGCCAGGGAAAACCCTGGAGCTTTGTGTCTCCCATCCAGATGCTGAAATGAGATACAAGCTCCCACTTTTCTCTTTCCCATAGTAGGAATATCAATGAGGGCTTTTCTCCTCTTTAGCTGGCTGTTTATTTTCAAAAAACCTGTACGAACATAAAGATGCTGGAATCTCCACCCTTCCGACAATTTTGATTGAAATCTGCCACATGTTGAAAGATGTTTGTCAGGGAATTTCATTCACACACATGCAAAGCAAGACCCTACAAGCCTCACTCTCTTCAGAAGCCAGGCTGCAAGTGCAGTAGAAGGGAAGCACGATACCCAGGGAGACACTGCTACATTGGCAGTCTGAAAGGGGCTCACCAGCCACTCTGCAACCTGCAGGCATGCTTGGATTTTTAGGAGTGATGTGTACTCCACTAGCTTCGTGTGATCCGCAATGTTTTCCAATAAAGTGACAATACCTTGTGATTTTTTCATTACAACTTTGAATTCCAACATGAAGCAAAGGACCAAAGCAAGAGTCAAAATTATATATCCTGTGGCAGTGTCTTGCCATTGGACCCAAATTATCTTTTTTCTCCAAAAAGGAGGCCCAACCCTATCTGCCAGAAAAACTAAGCACAGATGAAGTTGAGAGAGGATGTAGCAAACACCTCTGCAACATCCTCCCAGCCAGGAGCTTGCCTGGGATGGAGGTGCCTGAACCACAGCTGGGCAGCACCCAGCTAGGATCTCTACACCACACAGAGGTGATGCTGTGGCATCCACAAGCAGAGCAGCATGCTTGCATGTGAAAGGAAAAAGCTGGGGAAGTATCTGCTGTGTTTTTTCATGGTGTGGGGAAGAAATGATGGAGTCATGCCTGGTCTGTAAAACTGCTAATTTTTTGTCTTTCCCTGTGTGCTGTTATTGCTGCTTGACTGTTCAGACTACAGCTCCTGGCACTAAGGAAGGGGTTTTAGGAGCCTTTCCACCTAGAACCTGTTTCATCTGCTACCCACCAAGGTCTGGCTGTGGGGATGGGGGGACACAGTGTGGCAAGTCTTTTAGTTGATCCCCAGTCTACTTCCATCGGCATATGTGCATGCATTTGATGGGCTGTTTTGAGATCTTACCACCAATACCTTTGTATCTGTAGAGGAGAGACACCAGGAGCAAAGGTAGCAGATTTGCATTTGGATTTGGATTTTGGCTGGAAACCCAAGCTGTTGAATCGCTGCCCCTAAATAGCACCCTTCTGCCCACTGAGCTTCCACATCTCCTTTATTTTTTTGTCCAGATGAAGAAAAAGGGTGCATATTTCAAGCTTAATGCTAGAAAGGCTGATGCACAGAGGATGCACATCAGAAGCAGGGGGGAAGCTAATCTTCGTATGCTCCTACCGTTATCAATGAAGATAGATCAGCACTTCTTGAGGGCATTTCAAAGGAGGAGCTTCACAGAGGTGCTCTGAACAGTTCCCTGCAGGACCCTCTCTCTCTGCCAGGTAGCCTGAGGCTTGGCTTTGTGGAAACCTCTTTAGATCAAGTTTCTTGGGGCTGATACTGAGGTTTGCTCTCAGGCCAAGAAAATCTTCCTTCATCTACTTCTACTCAAGCAGCCCAAATGTGCCCCAAAGGCGATGAATAACATCCTCTGTTGTGAAGGCCTAAAACCTGGATCAGCACCAATCATTTAAAATTATAATGAAGGATCATCTTACTTGACGAAACAGGCCTACAGCCCAGAGAAGTTGTGAATTCTCCATCCTTGGAGATACGCATAATGTGCCCGAAGAAGGCCCTGAAAAAAAAACTGATTTCACTGTAAAACTAGCCTTGCTTCGAGTAGGTTTTTGGACAAGAGTTTTCCAGAGCTTCAGTGTGACCAGTAGTGTAGATTTAAGCAAGAAACTCTACCGAAACGTAGTACTGTATGGTACACATTTCTCCATGTAGAAGAGGACTAGAAAAAAATAGCACAGGACAGATAGTGGTGACACATAGGAAAGCATTTATCAGTTAATATGGAGAAGTGTGCAATATAAAACCTACCCAAAGTAGAGCCAGTAACCAAACATCCCATTGTCACTAGCACTTCCTACAGCCTCCATGACTGCTGTTTAAACGAAGGCTGCTATTTCGGATAACCACTGCTTCACAAGATGTTATACAGCCAGCAAAAAGTCTGAGGATTTAAAGTAGGCAAAGATATGCGAGACGGGAAAAGTATATGGTCCTCATGGGGCTGTCACTCTCCAAAAGTTAACTCTGAAAATTATTAATTTCAGGATTCCCAGGTTTACAGGCTCCAGACTTCATGGTTATTTTCAGCCACCGCCAAAATAAAACTCAGTTTCCACATGCATACATTTTCCTCAGACTCTCTCCCCTACCGGCCTTGACGTTTTCTATCAGGAAACCCATTATTTATACTCTTCTGGCAAGTACATTATATTTCATCAGCGTTGCCAGCAATGCCAATTTCTCCCCCTTACTTTTCTATCCTGAACTGTTTTCATTTCTCTCGCCTTGTATTTCTCTATAAACCAATCAAGCACAAATTCTAAACCTTCCAGTTTCCCTCTTTTCCCTCCCACATTAGTAATTGATGTCTAACCACAGACGTCTATGCTTCTTTTCAATACTTAACTGTGGATGCATTTGCCTATAAAGTATGCACATGATAGCCCAGGGAAATTCCACACACGTTTTCTTCATCTGAAGATATACTGGTTCATATGTTACATTTATATTGGGTCTGGATCATGTCCTGCCATCATTCTGCAAGAAGAAATCCCAAGGCAGTCAACAGAGGTTTTGTAAGCAGACAGATGACAGAACTTGGCCCTACAAGCAGAATATCATATGATATATTTCCTTTTCTGTTTGCCAAACTGATGTTAAGAAGGGGTTATGCACTAAGACAGTCATCAAAAGTTCCAGAAATAATCAGCAACCATTTTTACTGAAACCTCAGAAAACACAGCAATTAATTAGAATATCACTGCTTTTTCTGTGAAGTTACAGTTGCTTTTATTTTACTGGCATTGCATCACATCGCAGTTTTTCCCCCACAGGAGTTTTGAGGTCACTATTAATTTATAGAGGAAAAACCTTTTTTACTCTTCTCTTTTGATATTATTTCATCTGGGTTTTCTGAAAATACACAAATAAGCAGCATTCAGACATGACATAACTGAACAGCAGGTCCAAGCCCCTCTTAGGTTCCAGTGTCCCCCGTGGTCCCCACCAGATGTGCTGCATTACAGGCTGAGTCATAGAGGGTGACCGGGGAGGAGGCAAGCACATTGAACAAGATGTTCCATAGGGGCTGAACTGAAAGGCAGATAAGACTGACACTTTGATGTAAGCGTGCTCTGTGGAGGAACAAAGTCAAAGGAACAGTCTGAGCTCTCCAACAGCAACTGCATCGAAGGGGAATATTAATGCAGTTACCACAGCTGCATCTCATTTTCCTTCAGCCTTTCCTGGTTGTACTGAATTCACCCACTGGAGAGTGACATAACAGTACGAGCTGATGGGAAAGTGTCTTGCAATGGAGTACAAGGAAAAATATGCAGAATACAAAATACAGCAAGAAGAGAGGGAGGTGAGTCGACCAGCCCAGCATCTCCCCTTGCAAAAGATTATAGGACACCTCCCATCTCCCACACAGCCAGAACCACAGCACTTCCAGGCTTGATTCTTAGCCGTGATCTTCCATCCTGGTCCTGAGTTGCCTCTGAGAGTTTGCTGTGACACAGAGACCCACACACCTCCTGCCATGGTGTTAAAGTGCTAAAGAACACATCTTGCCCCTGCGGGTGCTCCCAAAGAGGGCACTGTACACACATCAGCACAGGACACAAGCAAGTGTCCCTGCATGGTATTGCACCAGTACAGCAGCAACCTCAGCTCCTCCAAGCATCTTCAGCAAGACACCCACATAAACAAGCTCTATGCCTTCAGGTAAGATTAAAATACAGAGGGCTGAAGCCGTTTTATTTGAAATGACTATTTGGAGTTCAGTGCTCATTAGATTCATGATGATAGGTGAATTGCTTTTACTTGCTTGAGGGTATCTTTGCTATCAGGTCATAAGCCTGTGTGTGTCAAAAGTTCACAAGTGGTGACCTAATTACCTGCCTGTAACAGTGGGGGCTGTGGTATCTGGCAGGCATCTCATGCAATACCTTAGCACTTAGGTCAAGGCACTAAGCTTTCTTGAATTGCATGTTTTAATTGTATCTGGTTTCTTAGAGAAGTCATGGACAAAAAAAATAACTGCAGCAATGGAGGTAATCTGGGGAGTTTTAAAGATTTCTGTTGGACTCTACAGCACTCAGCAATGTGTCTGCTTGAGTTGCAATTAATGGCAAAGCTCCCACTGAGTTTGACAGGGTAGGTCTAAAAGAATGAGAAAAAAGTGACAAGCCATATTCCCCTCCCACTTAGAGGTACATTGAAAGAAATCCCACTGCATCTGAGGGAATTATGAGTTTGTGGTCCCAGTACAAGCAAGAGGGGTATTGGGCCTTCGTATTGGGCCTTCTGCCCCCAGGGAAGCACCATAGCAGACCACCAGAGGTACCTGCCTGTGCTGGGAATGAGCCCAAACAGGAAACCAGAACCCTACCTCACCTCACCCTTTCTCCTGAGCTGGAGGAAATCTCACTGCCAGATCTAATCAATACTTGCGCTTGCTAGCATGGGTCCACCTAAATGCACAGCATACAGGAAGCATTGTCTTTGGGAAACTGTATCTTCCAGCTTCATGAAGTAGCATGTCACACGGTCCTCCAGTACCTGCATCCTTCACCTGGCAGCTCCAGCTCTCCCAAAATGTAGACCATGAAGGACTTCTCCAAGAGCAGATACAGCCAGTGCCACTTTGCAGCCTGCCCAAGCCAGCAGCAGAAGACACCACTGATGAGATGGAACATCGTGGTGAAACACAGATTGACATGTTTCTTTGCTTCTCAGCCTGCAAGTACTATGCGTATATCTGTTCAGATCCTGGCTGCAGACCTGCCTCTACACCATATTTTGTCCTCAAGAAACAGAGTGCATCCTGTTAGTTGCTGCCTGGTTCAGAGTGCAGTTGTCACAGGCTGGTGGGGGTCATGCTAAGAAGAGGTACATGATGCAGTTCTGAGTGTGAGGACTCCACACTACCAAGCGCCAAAGACTAAGCCTCTGTAAGAAAAAAGCAGTTGGGTAGAGATCCCAGTCTAAAAATTCTTTGGATTTAATAGATGTATTAGTGGTTAAATAAAATTGGAAACTTTCCAGCATGATTTTTTTTTATACTTTGATAGATCAGTGTAGGGAGTGAAGAGGTAGAGCACAAATATTATGAGTGATAGGTCAATACAATGATTAAATACCTTCAGCTTATTTTCATTGTTAGAACAACTAAGCACAACTAACAGGTAATAAATCAGAGCAGCAATTAAAGGTCTGCAGATTTTATTCTGGATGGAAGTTCAAATTCCCAGACCTAATTCCTGTTCCAAGACCTTCGGTATCACATTAGAGGTGTGAGATTCTGCTCTTCCCGTTTTCATCAAAGGTGACAGAAACGGCACCAGAGGCAGTGATGGAATGGCAGTCCTGCCACTTGGGCAGCACGAACCTCAGCAGCAGCAGCAGGAGCTCTGTCATCTGAGCTGTCAGTATGTTCTAATCCTGGCAGCTCCAAACACAAAGTTTATCCTAAGTCTGAAAGCCAGTCTAAGCTCTGTCTGAAGCTTAGCAATTCCCCCTTAGCTCTATTCCTGGGCATTTATTCTCTTTGTAACTTCTAAATCCTGATACAAGGGAAATAAGCTATTGTTCTCCTTCAGGATCCTGGATTCACTCTTATTAGCATTCAAAAATAAAACAAAGTTATGGCCAGCTGCGAAAATACTAGCTAAAGAAGTTGCAGATGTTCCTAAGGGAGCTACTGAAATATTTTGGCACCTTTGCTCTGTCATTAAAAGCAAAACACGATAGTCAGTTAGGGCTGCGCTGTGAGTTCAAGGGGACAGAGAAAAACAGGAAAGCGTTTAACAGTGCTAATGGCGAATGCGAGTTCAGCCCTATAAAAAGCTTTCAAAAGCACTCATGTGACTCGAGCTCCCAAACCCCACACTCTACCCTGACTCTGGCATTTAGGCCCTTGAGCCTTAGTGGGCAGCTGCAGAGAAGCCAGGATTGCAGTGAAAGACTTTTCTGCGCAGACAGTCCCAAGTGCAGGTTAGAGATGGCTTTAAACAGGACTTGGCACAGGATAAGGTATGGCAGCAGGCAGGTATAGTACTCTGACAAATGCACTGCCATGGGTAAACTACTTCTAGTAGCTAAGCTTCTTCAGCCTAGCTCAGGTATCTCCACAAGATATGACCTCACTTCAACCTGGCTCCGAATATTGGCAATGGGGAAACAGCCTGAAACTCAAAGGAGACCAAGTAGCTTGTAAAAATATAAATAGCTCCCCCCCTCCCCTCAGGCACCTTTGAAATGTTTACTCCTAAGAGCAGGGGCTGGACCATTCTGCATGTTGCAGAAAAGAGTAAATTGTTCTGCCTTAGGCCAGCCAGGAGGAATCTTCATTCCAAGAATGAATACTTCCCGCCTCCAAATTCTTTCATCTTTCTCTGCCTGACTCCTTCTGGCCCATCTCTGGTTTTCCTCTTCTTTCCAGATGCTGTGGGGAAACTAAAGATTCAAGGATTCTGCCCTAATTCGCCCTCAGGGAAAGAAACAGCATACTTAGCCAAACTAGCAAGGAAAATGCAATCAAAGTAAGTCATATGGCCCAGAGATAAGGAGGTGAGTGAATCAGTCATTATGTGACAAGGTAGGGCTGGAAAAAAAAAATGGGGCTCACTCATTCATAAAAGCTTGCCTTGGAAAAGGAGGCAGAGTCAAGAAGCAGCAGCTGGTTCAGTGCATGCTAATGTTTTACCTGGGAACAATGAACTTGAGTTTCTTGACCTACAACCAAGCACAAGCATTTATTTGTGCAACACTCTACGCAGAAGGCTGTAGATCCAGGTTTGCACTACACACATGAGCCATAATCACAGAACTATCTGAAGGTATCATCTTGTGTTTCAATTCACTGATACTCCCCAAGTTAAGAGCTGGGCTGACATTAATTAGAAACCCTTTTCCTCTCTTCTGATGTCTAATAGGTCATCTAATCCATGCCAAATGAATTGCAGGGTTTTTCAGCAAAACAGATTGTCAAAAGCTCTTTCGCCTACTGGAGAGGTTTGAATAATTGGACAATTCTACTGGAAAACTAATCTCTGATCTAATAGATGTCACATAGCTGAGATTTTCCTCAGCATTCATTTCTGCCCAGACAACTGAGCACCATGCTGTATTCTCCACAAACAAAATGTCCATCCAAGAAAAAGAGGTTACTGCACTCAGTACAGTACTCAAAATCTTGACACGCCACCAACTATGCATGACAAATGCTGGAGAGGAACAATGTCTACAGGAAGAGAAGAGCGTGTGTGCTCTGGAGAGTAAGAAGGGGCCCAGCCCACAATGTTTAAGTCCAGCTCCCAATTTTCTCAGCTTTCCTGCCTTTTTGGATGGGAATTTGATTCCTTGTACATTTCTGTGAAGGACACAAGGAAGAGGGGAGGGAGCCTTTTCTTCTTTCCCAAACAATGTCTCAGCCCGTCTCAGGCTCACCCGCCAACATCTAACAAGCAAAGACAAACAACATCACAGCTCCACAATGCTTAAGCTTGATTGAATGACGACAATTCCATGTTAAAAAAAAATGAACATCAGAGCTTTCCACAGCTGCATCAACATTATCTATAAAAAAAAGCATGACACTACATGAAGCTTCGGCTGTGCAAGCCAAGAACCTAAATCAGCCATGGTTTGGAATGAGGCCATTGCTGAATTCTCTTGTAAAGCGATGCTGCCATATTGCTTACTTTCCACTGAGGTTTTCCACAAATTAACAGCTGTAGCAGACTCCCAGAAAACAGAAACTCTTTCCAAGTCTTTCTTCTCTGAAAATGTTTCTCCATTTTATTTTTCCCCATATGGAAGAGGAGAGGAAGGTAAAAAAGAAACTGAACAGCCCTATAAAACAACTTACTCCTCCCAAAAAGACAGACTGTGAGAAAAACTAATAACAAAGATTGCCTGGAAAGAGAATGGTTATCTGTAAAATTAAACCAGTGGTAGGCCAATTTTTTTCTTTTCATTATACCAGCATGGTGGGATGAAGAAACAAACCCAGAGAAAATATTTCTGGAGCAGCCCTTATGATTTATGACCATCTCACCCACTCTGACAAGATCAGAGAAGTGCTGGATTCCTTCCAGCTGAACACCACCAAAGGCCAAATCGTTCCTATTTAGGGAAAAACAAAACTTCCCTCTGCTACCCTGAGAATAGCGTTTGGCACCAAGCACAGAGAAAACTGCCTTGTTTCAGCTGGCTTGCTGAAGTGCAGCTGAGACAGAAAGGTGATACCAGGCTGCTGTGGGTGGCTTCAGATCATACTCTTTGCTCCTGATTTCATCTTGGACATCACTACACACCACATCGGGTGATGCAGAGGGATTCATTATAAGTGACAAAAAGCCCTGTTAAAGCAGAAGTTATTTGATTTTCAGCATGCACAGATGGCTGTTGACTCACTTGAGCGGGGGGGCGATGGAACTAGCAGACTGGCAGGAGGATGGAGACTCTCAGCATTAGAAAACACCAATTCACAGGCTGGAGCACCTTCTGAAGATCTGTGAGCTACAGTGTAGTAATAAGCAATGCTCGTGCAAGGAGATGGGACTTTCCAGCTGGGTATTGCCTCCTTGTGACTACCAGCGTGATGCAAAGGTGTGGCTTGTTATGAGTGCTTGGGTGTCACAGCTGACAATAATACAGAGTGTTTTGCACAGAACAGCAGTATAAGGCAATATATGGCACCTGGTGTTGTGCCCTTCAGAGGCTGCTGACCCCAGGGTCACATCCACACAGCTTCCCTGCAGATGGACACCTGAAGACCTCTGCCAAACGCAAGTCTGCTCTGGGGAGGACTAGAAGTGTGATAGCAATGTCAGCTGTCAATAAGAGGAGCTTGACACCTTGGAAAGCTGACTGGCATGAACCTGTGCCACTTTGATGGATGCTGTTACAAACTCCTGGGTGACTTGCTCATGTGTCAGACGCAAGAGCAGCCCCAGGGCTGAGGGCTGTGCAGGAGGCTACTCTGGCTCCTCTACCCCATCTGCTGCTGGCATGCTCTGCAGCCACAGGAGCTACTACTCAACACAGTCAGGAAACAAATACCACAGAGCCAAATTTCCTAATTCCAGCCAACATAGGATACGATGGCTTTGGGTGAAACAGTAAATTGCACCACATGGCAATCCAACCAAATGCACTGCAACCCAAGGAGGGTACTCATGTTGCTGTCCTTCCTCCAGAAGCCCTTTTCTCCCCATTCTACTCAGCTGAACATTTGAAGGCTTGCATATTGGACTTCCAATGTGGACCGTGTACAAAAGGAGCTTTCAACAGCCGATTCCCTATTCAGGTAAATTTTTCCAAAAGTGTCAGCCTACTGACAGACCACTGGACCACAGGACTGCTACTTCAGCTTTGAGTTCAGAAGCCATGATAGCACTGACCAGGGTTCCTCAAATTTTAATGGCCATCTCATATCTCTACCACCTGATGGTATTAATCAGGTCTTATGTGATCAGTACTTTCTTCACACAAAAAGCCTGAGAAATTAACATACCTATCTCATCTTTCAAGCACAGCCACTGCCTAGGAGTAAAAAAAAATCAACACTAAACCTGCAAGCAGCACTGGAGAACAAAAGACCTGATGATTTCTCCTAACCCAAATGGGAAAAAAAAACCCCACGTTAAAATATCAGTTTACAAGTGGTGGGCTCTGTCCTCAGTGCACTCTCCAGCCTCAGAGATGCTCTGGCATACTGTTCGCTAATTATTTCCAGTGTTTGATGAGAGTATTTTTGGCAGTTAGTTTGTCATGAATTGACACTTATTTTGTCAACCTTCCCTCAATAAAACTGCACTCCCAATCCTCCTCGTAGACCTGTCAGAAACAAAGATTACTCATTGCAGGCTTTCAAGAAGCTCCCAAGCCAGCACTCAGAGTTTGCATAACAACCATTGTCGACAATCCACCTACAGCAGCTTAAAAATACAGATTTGAATGGGTGAAGAGGGGCTGTGAGTTCTCAGAAGGACGAGTCAGATTCAGGATTTTATTAATAGAACTGGAGGCGTTCTCATGAAGACAAAAAAAAAAGAAAACAACACCCTCTTGTTATCTGAGCTGTCATCAGCAGTCACCTTTTCAAAAAAAAGGCAGGCTAGATGCAGACTATTCCCATAGACGAGCAAAAACAAAGCTGCTGCAGAAAAACACTAAAGCAAGATGGAGAGCAGCAAGCACCAAGAATCGCTGCTCAGGTCCCTCCTTGGGAAGTGCTGGGCATGCAGCTGACTGCTTTGCTCCTGCTGGCCTTGCTGAAGGGACTTTATTTATTTCTTCTAATATGGTGCCACACATTTCACTGCTGGAGAGCTAATTGCCAAACAAAGGGAACCCACCAGAAGAATGTTTACAAAGCTATTTGTGGCATGTGCTCTGATACTCTCTCCAGAAAAATAAAGCAATTACATTAATGGGAGTGCACAATAGGCACTCCCCAAAGTAGCAGAGCAGCGATAGCTGTTGGTGAGGGCAGGGAGTCCCAGGGCGCAGGGTAAAGAGGGCGATGGAAGGACAGGTGTGTGTTTCTGCCATGCTGCTAGAGGAGCACCCTGCTCAGCCCTGCCTCCATGGCAAGGGACAAGGTGGAGGGGCAGGAATGGGACCACCTCCAAACCTGGGGCTTACTCCTCAGGGGAGCAAGAGGTCCAGCCTCCTCAAGAGACAAGGAGCTGTGGAACAGTGGAGAAGGGGCTGCCCCAGCTAGAGTGTTTCCCATTCTCCTGTACCACCTTCTCCCAGGCCTTGGGAAGAAGGAAGGACAAGAGAGGCTTTGGGAGTGGTCATAAGAGTGAGGGACACGTTCAGAAGAGCCCAGATTACAACAAGAATGTCAGAGCCATCATCTGGCCATGTAAAAAAAACCTTCATTCTGAATAAACATCAACACTTGCCATTTTTCTGAGCCAAATCTCTGGCCTGTTAGGTTCACTGTTAACAAAAGTCCCTGCAACTTTCTCAGCCTTGCTGTTTACACAAGCTAGAGCTTTCATACATAAAATTCTTAAATGAAAACATTAAAGAGCAGCTGGCGCCTCTTGGAAAACTCATAAAAAGCCTGTTTCCAAACAGCGTCGCTTCTATACCATAAATTTCTGTATTTCTCACTCCTCTCATTTCTTATTTCTAAAGACATTTGCATGAAAACAGGAACTTTGTTTATTAAAGAGTTCATCTGCTCCTGCTGTTAATTTCCCACCTGAAGCCAGAATCCCCCGAGTATGACATCATTAGCGCAGGCTCTGGAAATGATCATGAAGCAACAAACAGTGGGTTAGGGCTCCACTCGGGAATAAGCAGTGAGAAGACAGAACCTCTCCCACTGCCAAATCCCCAGATCCTTATCCAATTTTTCCTGGAGCAAGATCCCATTGACTTCAGCAGGACATTGACCAAAATAAGGCTATCAGCAGTTGGTGTTTCAGCCATCCCTCCCATCCTGCTCCTGCTTCCAGAGCATCAGGGACTCACCCCCTGCTGCAGTCTGGGATAAGAGAAGCCCTGTTCCAGCAAGATGTCAGTCCTCCTAGTCCCAACCCCCTCAGCACACTCCCTGCAATAGAGGCAGTCTGGGGGGAGACTATCTCATCCCTATATCAGTGTCTATAAGTGGTCCCCTTTCCAACTGAGCACCATGACATGTCCCTCTTGCATGGAGGTCATCACATGGGGATGTCATATAGTCCACAGGAGTGGCTGGTGGGATGCAAAAGCCCATCAGGGAGCCTTGTTGCAGCAGCTCTGCACTGCTGTGGGGAAGCAGGGATGCCCCATGAACAGCTACATACAGGAACAGCAGCACTGGAGACTGGGGATGATTGAAGGCACTTGAAGATCAAGCATAAATACCTTTGCAGGCAGATCTATAGGAAGAAACTTCTATTGCGTGTGCAGAGGTAGATACGAGAAATAGAGAAAGCTAAAATATCTCCTCATATGAGGATGGGAAGATGCAGCAAAGATGACTTCTACCAGAACAGATCCAGCAACACTATCCAAATCTACGTTTTTCACATCTTATGCCACAAAAGTACAAGTAAATAACTACGAGCTTAGAGAGCTTCATTAGATCTCATTTCATATAAAAAGTCTCTGACACAGTTGAAGCCCACCCCTCCAATCACAGCATGCACAGCTAATATAAAGCATATAGGACAAATACTACTCTTTTTTAAATTGATACCTTTACATGCAAGTGATGTATTTGTTCAGTGGTGGCTCTCTGCATGATGCATGATGGATCTCTGCATGAGCGCCACAACGAGGCATTTGTTGCAGCAGAAAATATAATCTGGCCCTATGACCAGCAATTTCCATCCAGCAGCCTGTGGTAAGCAGGCTCCTTGCCTCCCTGCCTTCCCAGCCTGGGCCAAGCCAGTGTCTAGTCTGGGCTGTGAAATACCAGAGCTACCGAGTGGACATCTAAGATTAGCTGTCTGAAGATCTGCATATCCGTAAGAGTGGGATGTGGCTGAGTTGGACAGGGACAGTCTGGTTAGGAACAGGGACATAAATACTGCATGGAAAAGGTGGGTGCAGAATATTGGGTTGGACAGATACAGTCCTTAAAGGATTTCTTCAGTTCATACTTGTACTCCAAGCTTTAAAGCTTTTACATACATAGTCCTACATCTTTGTTTGATGCTGGTGTTGGGATCATAAACAGTGTATCGGAAATACTGACTATTTGTCCAATATGCGCAGGTAATATTTGGTATAGCAGAGGAGAAAGAAAAAAAAAAAGAAAGGATATATTTACTCTTGCCAATAAAATCTAAATTCCTCCCCCAGTGAAACTGTTGTGATTCGACTGATCACCACGAGCTTGCTGCATGGTGACAGTGTTCTGTTTGCATGACCTGAGTTTGCTTTGACCACTGTGAGACACTGTCTCAGAAAGAATGAGGTGGCAAGCTCTCTTGATGTACCACATGACTCCTGCAGACTCTTCCTCCCCCAGGATTATCACTGTGTCCCACTTCCCCCGACTCCCCCAGCACAGCCTGTAGGCACCACAGCCTCCAGTTTCCTTCTGTTTGGTCCATTGTTAAAGGGCAAACAAGTCCAAGTGTTTTCCTTGGCATGAGCCAGCAGGCCCATCATGCCGTACTTCCTCCACACAGAATAAGCATTATTTAACAGCTCTGATTATTTTGGAGAGATGTTCAGGTTTCTTTTAGAAGACAAGAATGTATTGAAACTGATTGTATTGGCTCCTTGCACCTATTTTTTCTGGATGTCCCTTGCTCTGTGAGATACAGACCTGGGCCACTTTTCAAGAGTGCACAGTGCCATTGTCACATGCACTTTGCATAATGGAATTGTCATCTCTGTCAAGTTAAGCATGCAAAAAAAGGACATGCAGCACTGGGGAAAGGTGTCCAGGCTCCACGCTCAGTCAACCCAGAGCACGCCCAACCAAGTCAATAAGATTTGGTCCAAATCAAGTAACAGCAGGAAGAGCTGATAAAGCTCTTATGGCTGCTGTTATTTATCCCATTAGCACACAACCTAATTGCATAACTCTAACCTGTCAAAGAAGGGTTTCCTTCGTTTCTTGATGTGGGCTTTGTGGATACAGGCAGACAAAGAGTAAACATTTCAGTGCAACAGAAAGCGTCTCTGACTCATCATCATTTTTCTGAGAGCCACTGGCTTCATCTTCTTTCCTCAGACCCTCCCTTAGGACAGTTCACTCCAGGAGCTCTGTATTTTCTCAGAGAATCCCTAATGTTCTCCCTAAGAGTCAGCATGGTTCATTTGGAAGAGTGAACAGGAGATGAGCCCTCCCTTGCTCTGCCTTCCAAACCCTGTTTTTCCATTTCCTTACTTTCAAATCACAGTATAGCAAATGTTCAAGGTCTTCCTCCCACCTGCTTCTCCAAGGCAGTTTTAAATGAGCCATGATTTCCTTCTCTTCTCAGCTTCTCATTTTTTCCTAAGTCTGTACTATCAAATCCTAACGCCCTCCTTCCCTCTTTGTTATTCAAGGCAGCCCCACATTGTGCTGCTCATTCATTAGGACACTTCCGCCCACTCCATGGAGCCAATATTCTCCACCTCTGCTCTGCATAAATGCTTTCATCTCCATGTTAGCCTAGCTCTTACTTCCAGCAGCTGCTTTTTACTTCAGGGGTTTTTTTTGTGTGTGTATGTGTCTTTTTTATGAGTGGCCCTTCACACTCTGCAGGGCTGCCAAGTCTTTCGAAAGCAAGTGCTTTCCTGGGAGGAGGACAGTCCATGGCAATAGAAGTGAAGGTTTCTTGCTGGAAAGTCCATTTACTTCTTTCAGTATAAAAAAAAAAAAAAATTGCTGCTAATTCCAAGGGGGCTTGCCCTCTGCTCCGGACATTTTTGCAGCCATGAAAATTACAATGTCACTGGTATTAACAGCAAGAAACAGGAATGGCTCATCCCACTACAATTCCCTTGCTCCCACAGCGCTCCCGACAACAACCGAATCTCCAAACTAAATCGAGAAACTCCCTCCCCAGCCAATGCCTTGGGCAACCTTTCCTGGAGAAAAGCTGGGCTGCAGGGCATGACTGGAGAGGTGGTGAACCCCCAGGCTGCTGAAGGCCACGGGGGATTGAGTCTCAGACCAGCAGCTCCCACTCCACACAAGGGAGGACTCCAGGTGGATCAGATTTGATGACTACCAAGTCACTCGACAACATAAATTTGGCCCAACAGAAGCTCTTGACACAATCTTCCACTTGCACATTCTCCTGGTTAAGCATCTGGCCACGTTGGTGTCCTCTAACGAGAGTTCCTGCTTTCCTGCTCTCTGGGAGGCATCAGAGCATGTCCAGCTCTGCTCTCTCCAGCTGCTGTCCTGGGCCTCACTGCAGGCTTGTAGTAGGTGATTGGATCACATGGAGCACCAAAGAAGTCAGGGAATGGCTGACAGTGGCTCCCAGCGTGGGGATGGGTGGATGCAGGACCCCTGCTGCACATTTTCTCATCTGAAGATACCCAAATGGTCTAGGAAAGAGTTGGGGTTTGGCTCTTGTGCATCTTTTCATATCAGTGAGGCGAAAGTCCCATCACAGTGGGAGAGCTCCCAGCTCCTCTCCAGTGAGGACTGGCTTTGCTTAGCTGGGGTGCCAGGCTGTCAGCTGAGGAGATTGGTGTGGGGTGGTGAAGATTGAGGACAAGAAAGGCCACATCCAGCAAACAGGCAGGAGCACAGGAGGAGTAGGATTGCTACAGAGGGCAGTCCAAGTCTGGAAAATCCAGCAGACAGACAGAAAACATCTCAATCTAGCAAACACCCCCATGGGCAGAGTAGGCTGTGGTCCCAATTTGCAGGACAGTGACCCATGGAGAGCTGGCACAGGTCAAACAAACTCCCATGAGATAGTGGTGGGAGGGCAGGTCAGCTAGGCCATGGGCACACCACACCGCAGCACTGCTGATAAAACACAGGTCAAACCTACCTTCAGAAAGCAGTTTGGGGCTGGCACAGTGCATTGATGCTGGAGCAGGCACCAGGCTCAGTCATGGGTTTTCTATTCCTGGCCTGGACATGGTCACTTCAATTTGACAATGTCATCTTGCCACAGCCTTGTGTCTTCTCTCCCACTGCCCTGAACTGCTCTCCACCACCAGAGACCCACAGACAGCTCCCACCTCCTGTTCCCATTCTCTTGTCTCTGAGCTTTAACTCTTCAGATTCTTCTTAATTCCTTACTTCTTTCTCCTGTTCCTACATGAGAATCCAGAAGTTGTAAACAGATTAATCTGTGGCAAGATCTAAAACAGTCCCATCTTTAAAAAGCCACGAACACTCTGCAACCTATAAGAGCTATCCAGTCCTGCCACAACCGTGACACCTCTAGTCCTGAGGTATAAGCAGTAAACATGCCTGGCTTTTAAAGATCCAAAATGTGTGTGGGCACAGAGCTGTTGCACTGCAATTTAGTCCAAATTGATGCTCCATTTGTCTATCCATAGCCTGGGCATCTTGTTGCCCCTGCACTCCTAAATCACTTTTAGACTCTCCTCATTTAATTTTCCAGCTCTTCAAGCAAACTCTCCCACTAATGGTTTCTGCGTATCTCTGCATTCTCACTTTTCAAAATGCTGCCCCTGTCTCACTTACCAAGCAAACATGTTAAAGAATGGAACTGCAATGCCATGCCAGAAAAAGCAACCAAGGTAGTTTTGGAACACGCAGTGGTCAGCATGGCCTGCTGGAGAGCCTACCAACATGTAATTAATATTCCAAGTTTCTGAGCCAGATGAATCTTGTTCCCACTCTTACCTAAACTGCAGAGACAAGAACATCCAGCCTCTTCAACATCTCACAAATCCTGGGATGGATAGGGAGATACAGAGAGGAAAAGGAAAAAGCTGAAAAGCCACCATGCTGCCCAGCAATGCTGCCACAGGACCTGGGACCTTCTCCTATTTGTAGAAGCAGTGATGCCCCTTACTGGAGTGGGTAGATTGTCACACTTGACTGAAGGTACCTTATCCAGGTGCGGCAGCCGAGATCTCCCCCTTGAACACACCGATGAGGCTGACTCACACCTGCTGTGATGAAGAAATCAGAGGAAGGCCTAGGGAAAATGGAATCTGAACTCAACAAGAAGAGATGTTTACATATAACCAGTAGCTGTAGATTTTTTTCTGTTTGCCTGCCACACCACTTTTTGAAAAATTCTTCTCACTCTGCAGAGTCTTGTCCTCTGGGTTGGAGGAGCGAAGGCACGCAGCACTGCATGCTAATTCTCCTCTGATGCTCCAGCAGTGACTGTACATTTCAAATCTATGACATGAAAGCTCCCCACAGGCCCCCAGCCAAACCTTGTTCTGCTTCACTCCCGTGTGGGTGCCAGAATCAGCACAGAAACACAGCTGCCCACAGCTGGCATCTTTGATTTATTGACTTATTTTGAATACATTGTTTCTCTTGCTCATCCTCCTCTCCCCAGCAAGGACACAAGACCTTTGCATTTTTCTGATGACTTCATCCTTCATACTCCACTCCCATGTGCTGTAGGTCAGAGATCAGATGACGGACTTGACCCAAACTGGCTGACAAAGGCTTCTCATCTGCTTGGCATGGCATTCAGAGAAATCGATGCACTGAAGTGTCAATGCTGCATTATGTTCAGCAGTGGTTTCCAGGTTTGCTGTGAAAGGCAACATCACTTCAGTGGGCTTATTGACCCATTCATTTGAAATTCTGTTACTGAGGATCCTTCTCAGTCCCCCACACTCTGAAGGCAAACTGTCCCCTAACCACATGTGTGATACCAACCATAAAGAATAAAGGTTTCAATTTTTCAGAGTTGCCTTCCCAACACTTTCCATAGGCAAAAAATTCACACCTGACATCCCTCCAAAATGACAGCAATGACATCTCTTCCCAGCATGAAGGGATATTTCAGCCTTTTTGCTCTGCTGGTTAGCTGTTCAGCACCAATGGGGTACCAGTAAGCATGGCAACAGAAGCAGTTACGTGTAGAAACGTGCCACTGCTGTTCTCAAAAAAGAGTAACCAATGAGCAATTCGCTGAATAAGCACCCTCACAAGAAGCCACCTTTCCCTCCAGGTCCACCTATTTTCAGGCACACAGGCCTCTCTAATCTTGCTCCATCTTGCCATTGAACCAGTCTTCGGCTTCCACAAAGTCCATCTGCCTCACCTCCTTCTCCGATCTCCAATATTTCCATGAGCATCTCCTCCATTTTCCCTCTCAGGGTCTTTATCAGCTCTTCTAACACCTTTGCTGGTTTTCTCTGTTAATAATTTTTCATTCTTCTCTTCTTTCTCACTTTTCTCCAGGCAGGAGGAGAGAATTTGTCCTCCCAGTGTCAGCAGGCCCTGTCTTGGAGTGTGTTGCATCAGTGGGCAAGTGTTACATCCTGCCAGTGACACTGGGCAAGGGGGAACTTCATGAGAAAACCTCACAATAGAAACCAGGTTCGACAGTAATGTAGTTCTCCCCAATACCTAAAATCTGAAAAAAAGTAGGTTCCAGGGTTTTTTTCCCCACATGCCCAGAGCAGTAAGATTGAAGACCAATTTAGGACAGATGAGAGCAGATTAACAGTGCTAAAATGGGAGGTTTACAGACGTTTTTGCCACTAGTGTCTGAATAAAACAAAGACTCCAACAAGTCTAGATATAGTTTGGCTAAGGATCAGACTAAAGATATGAGAACTTTTCAAGTGCTTAGAATGGTTAAAGGTACATCCATCCCTAACTGAAGACAAAACTGGTTCATTTCTTGTGATATATATTGGAAGCAATTTGCAAAAGTGAGCATGAAAACTGAAAGCACCATGGGAATGTGCTCTGAGTGGCTGCCCTACCTTGGCTATGGAGGGAATTCAGCACAAGGGAGAGAATATATATACATATATTAAAAAATTCCATTCAGAGCTGGATGGCTGCTTTCAGCCCAGTTGTGAAACCTGCTGCCCCAAAATGCCTCATTCTGGGACATTCTGAAATGACAGGTATTCTGATATGAAAATCGTTTTGTACTTTCATAATTCTGGTCCACAGAGTGTCTGTCTATAACATTTCTCCTACGTATTAACCGCTTTTGCATATGATAACTGTTTTCAAAGCTGAGTTGCCTGTTCAGCATATCTCCCCATTGTCATTTCACTATGCAAATTTCCCATGTTCCTCTCTTCTAGGCACTGCATTTGAACCATCCACCCTGCCTGTTCACCTCATCGGGGGGACAGGGGGCCATCAAGGCTCACCTCCCAGCTCCCAGAGCATGGCTGAATGCCAGCACATCCACCAAATAGGCTGCTTGCATGGAGAAATGCTTCAGTATTTTGAGATGGAGCCTTGTCAGGTCGCCGAATGAAAGAAAAGCCCTACATTCACTTCTCTTGCTCACAGGCTTGCTGCTTAGTCAGCTGTTACGTCGCCACGTAAAACCTTTGCTGAAAGGGCTGTGGTAGAAAATAGCTGATCAGTAAGTCTGAAGTGTCAGAGCTGTCTGGGTAGGTGGAGGCACTAACAGGAAGGCAGGAAACCCAGTCTGCAAGCTTAGGGCTGAGGAAGAGGAAACCGTTTCCATTCAGCACAGAGATTGCAGGGCAACACTGACGACATGGCTCCGGTGAAGGCAAAAACCATTTTCTCTCTCCTGATTTAATGATTCCTGATTGCTGGAACTTGGCACCCTGGAGAGGAAGTGTGGTCCAGCCTACACTAAACACCGCTCCTTGTTCCTGTCCTCATGGCTGTGGGGAAGGGAGGCAGAGCATCTATAAACGCATTTCACACAAGTGTGTGCAGAGTAACCCAAATAAATCACTCTGCAAGGCTTTTTTTTAACTGTTAGCTTGCTACCTTTAACACCAGTCACAATTAGCACAGTAACTTACTTACATCTTGTAAATCCACAGCTCACAAAGAACTGTTGTAGTGACTTTTCACCGCAAATCTGTAAGATTTGGAAAATTCATTACATCAGACTCACCCCTTTCTTCCAGAGGGTTTCAGCAGCTCATTGCAGTGTAAAGGTAAATCACACAAGGGCTGCCTTCCTCTCTCAGGCTCTGATCACAACTCTAGCATTCGCCCCTTTGCAAGTCCAAATCCTGAATAGATCTGGGAATAGAGCCTCCACATGGATCTGAGTGGGGAAAACCAAAGTACTGAGGATTTGGAGTAAACTACCCCCCTCGGAGCCCTCACTGACACCCCCAGCCTGGCAGCTGCTTCAAGGCAGCTTTCAGTTTTAATCACGAATTATTTTCATGTCAGCCCACAGTAAAATTAAAACAAGGGACACAAGACAAAGAGGCCTAACTTTGGTTTACAAGTTTCATTAGCAACTTTTGGGGCTTCTAGTTTGATTCCAGGAAAAGCAAATCAGCAGCTCAGACGAAGCAGATGCACCCAGAGCACCCCCAGGCAGCAGTGCCATTGGCTCCCAGCACCCTGCGGTATCTGCGAGCGGTTTCAGCACCTGTTGGTGCCTCTGGCTTGTTCCACTGGTGGATTACGTTTTGTTTTTTCTATGTATGCACTGCTATGGACATCCCTGCATGTTTTGCATCCCTCCTCCTCACTGACCAATCCCAACAGGGAAATAAATGTCTTGCAAACATCTTGCACCAGACTCTGCCACACCAGGTGAACAGCTTGTGAGGAAAACAAAAAGCAAGTTATGTTTAAACCTGCAGTATCCACATAGCTGGACCAAGCCATAAATATACAGATATATCAGTATACAGACACATGGAAGTGTGCATCTGTTTCTACATGTGCAGGCACGTGCTTGCAGCATGGTTTGAGTGCTGCCTGGCACACCAAAGTCTTGCTGCAGTTTAGGGATGAGGGATTATTTTTCAGTTTCCCAACTGGTAAACTAAGGATTTGTCCATCCCTCCCCCAGAGGTCCTTTGAGGATAGATTGAGCTATTTGAACATTTTGAAGGTTGGAAGCGCTAAGAGCCAGACAGGAGGGAGTGGTACAGAGGAGTGAGGGAGCCCAGTGTACATTCAGCAGAGGAGTTGTTTCAGCTAATGCAGAGAGAGCTCCCCTCACTCCCTGAAAAGCTGCTCCAGACAATGCCTAACAGAGTGCACATTTTGTGGAGGTTCACATATTCTGTTTTTCCTAGAAAAGCACAGAGCAGTGGTGGTTTCAGCAGCGAGTACACCACGTATTGTGCACACTGCACAGGGCTCTGCCTGGGATCTGACTGCTCAGAGCACCACACTACCTCCAACACTTGTCAATTAACAGAATTTAGGTCCAACTTTCCTCATCCCTTTTCCTTCTCTGTTCCTGGTGGCTGCCAAGGCCGGATGTTTCCACATCCCTCTTCCCCAAATTGAAGTGGGAGTGTTCCTTGTGCTCCATGGGACTCACTGTATGTCACAATTAACATCTTCCATCACAGGACAGAGACCAGTCAAATCCTAATGACCAACACCACACCAAGCAGGCAAAACCTCTAAGAAGCGCAGCTATTAATTTGCCTGGCCAGCATAGTTCTACCAAAGGGGATGACGGGAAGACAATGACTGGTGGGCACCCACAGCACCCAACAGACTGAACAGCATATGAAGATCAAAACACAGAGCTCTGCCAAGCTCAGTATGGTAGGGTGGGGCGAAAGAGATGGACTTGCACCTTCCAAGAACTGTTGGCTGAACGGGTGAATGACCATCCACCACACATGGCCATACAGGTGAGAGAACAGAATAATCTATGAGGGACTGTAACCTGAAGAAAACCTGTGGTTGATATCGTGCTACCTTTAACCAGCAAGACTGTTAAGAACAAGAAGGATTGAATGGAAGAACCAAAGTGGGTTGTTATGGACACTCCAGCACACTTTCCATCTCTTCTGTAGTGAAGGGCAGCAAGGCTGCAGAGTGGACCACCAGCACATTTGTATTTTTCCCACTAATTGAGGTTTCCACTCACATAAAATTATATTCTATGTTAATACATTGCACTTTCATTAAAATCACTTTAATTGCTTATATTTTTATATTATTAAAAGTAAATTACACTGTTGAAAACAAAAAAGTCATTAAAAATGAAATTGTGGTATTAAGTGCTCCGTTCCAAACAGATAAAAAGAGACCGTTTTGAGCAAAATAATTTGGTCTCTATATTTTTATAAACAAAACTGTGAGGCAACAAATGCAATCCTATAAAGATCATTTGTTTTAATAAAATGCTTTTTTTGCAATAAAAAATATTTGTTGGCAAAGTGTTCAGCTGGGTTTATTAGTATCATTAAGAATCCTCCTTCATTCCCTTATTTTTCAGCAGCTAGCAAGGAGGTAGGCTCAGAATTTCATTATTTGAAAATGAGGCAATAAATAAAATAAAAAAATAAAGAGCAATTTGTATGCTTATAATGGCTTCCTCTCCAAAGCTTCAAAGCAGTTTACAAAAAAAACCTATGATTTAACCTCCTCTCTTGCACTGTCGCTATTCCCTCTTCTTTATAGCTGAGAAAAATACCTCTTGAGAGAGCCTCTGCTCGTTTCAAATGTCTGTATTCTAAGTGCCAAGAGCCTGATTTACCACAGTTTATTGTGCTCCAAATCAGTGACTAGGACAGGTACTCAGTGTTTCTAGCAATTAAGATCACAGGCATCGTGCATCAGCTATCCCAGACTCCTGGAATCCTGAAATGAATTCAGGACAGTGGGAAACTCAACCCCAGTTCCTCAGCTCTGAGCTTCTCCTCAATCTCCTGTCTCCAGGACACAAGAGGCAGCGCTTTTCAACTTTTTCTGGCTTTCCCCAGAAACACATGGGATATTTCAGATGTTTTGTTAAGTGGGAATAAGCGTTCTCTGCAGAAGTACATTAAATGTTTGACTGGCTCAATTCTTTTTTGTTCATTTTACAGCCTCTGCATTCCTGTTGGGCGATATTTAAAGATGCAGAAGAATTCCCGGTATTTAAAAAACTCCTTATTTTTAATCTTTGCTGGTGCCAAAACTGACAGACATCTATGGACTTATGGAAAAGGCAGGAAAACAGGGCTGTTTCTGGGGAAGAAATGTTTCTTTCATTTCCTTCCCTCTTCAGCGTTGGTTGATATTAATTTTAAACCTGGCTGCCACTCCATGGTGAGGAAAGTGAAAGATCTTGTTCTTTCATTCAAGAAAGTACAAGATAGGTGTGGCTCCAATTTTAAAGCAACCCCACCAAGGCATTTAGATCCCCAAAGGACAATGGCTTTGCTAGCAACACAGGGTTTGCCATATCAGATACAGCAGACTACCGGATGACAAAGCCTTTCGGCTTTATTCTAGGAGTGACCCATATTTCATCTTATGCTTCAGAGGAAGATGAAAGGCCTCCATAATGCATCCTAAATATAACCACATGGAAAAATCTTGCAGCATTTAAAAAGGGTAAGCAGATAGTGCCCTGTAGAAATGTGTAACATCGTGCATCACTTTGGCGGAAATGTACAGGTCCATGCGGCTCTCCAAAAAAAGGAGCAATCCCACCAACTGGCAAAACAATAGCTGCATTTACCACCTGTGGGGTAGAAGATAGAAATACTCATGTCCTATGGAAATACTAATACTTCATTTCTAAAATCCTGTGGGGATTAATGGGGCAATTATGATGTCTTTTTATTTTTCTGCAGCAGGGAAGTGTTTTCCTGCTACATTCTACAGGCAGTGATGATAAGCGCTTTTCAGCACAATAAGCACAGGAAAGAACGTGAAAATATTCTGATGCCCAAACCTATGAAAAATTGAATCCCTGAACTGTACTGTTTTTAATGCAGGCAGGCCCAGATCTGGTCTGTACCTTCAAAATTGTATAATGACAGTAACTATAAAGATTAGAACTAGAACAAGGACCGGTGAGGCTATTAATAATAGTAATAAATGCTGTTCTGCATCGCAAAAACACTTAGCCAAGGAATAAAAAAGCCATTTTAGAACGTGTTATGTCCTCTGTAGAATTCCCACTGTATTTGTACAATGCAGTAGCAATTAAGCAGCCATTCTCTGTTTCAGAAAACAGGCTGCAAATCCACCCTGTGTTATCAGATGTTGCTTAGAACATTAGGAATGCTCCAAACGGTGCTGCTCCTCCCGGGCTCTCCTTGCCCTTGGGGCACAGGTACCAGCCAGGTGAGAGCCGCCCTCTCTGCCTTGCAGCCACAGGGCAGGGACTTGCTGGAGCACCCCTTGCTCCTAATGGGATGGGGAGAGTCCACATTCCCGCCCTGTGCAAAGAGAGTAGGAGAAGCAAAAGCCTGACCCCTCTTGCAGGAGTGTGCACCACAGCATTATCTGCAGGGTCGCTGCTTTCCCCACTGCACGGGAATGGGGGAGATGCAGCCTTCCTGGCTGCTGGCACTGGGCCCCTTGTCTAGGCTGCGAGGGCACAAGTCCCACCTCGCTGAACACTACTGACAGTAACCTTGTGGTCACTCTCCTTCCCATCTACCTCCAGCTGCCGTAGGTCTACAGACATTTGGCTGCATTATTAACCAATATACCAAAAATTTTCTTTCCTTTTCTTTTTTTTTTTTTTTTCTGGGTAATTCTGGAGAGTAAATTGCATAGGAAAGGATTTTGCGAGTCAACATTTATTTTGCCTCTTGGTTGCACAGCCTCGTTGCTCAAATATTCTCCCCCACAGGTGATAAACGCAGCTATTGTTTTGCCAGTTGGTGGGGTTCCTCGTTTTTTTTGGAGAGTCACATGGACCTGCATGTTGCTGCCAAGGTAATGCATGATGTTACACAGTTTAGAAACCAGCCCTGGTTGTGCAACGGTACCCTACCACCACCAAGAAACTTAAAAATGTGTCAGGCCAGGGAGAAATCAAGCCTGGAAGCTAAAGGAGAGAAGATTAAAGCAAAGAAGCAGCATGTTTTTTAATTGTGCCTTAGAATTTCTAATCTAGTTAATGGCCCTTCCAGCCCATCTTGTGTAAAGAAATGAGCATGTGGCATGTACTGAAGGAGGATCAACACTGACACACCAACAGATGCACTTATTGGCGCAAGAGACTAGATTAGGTTTTGGACTGGGTTTTCTTACTTGTTAGCTAGCCAGCAGCAACTTGCTTTTTTGGAAGGGAAAAGAGGGATCAAACAATTGCTGCAGAGGGATATTAGTTCCCTGGCACTTCATCTTCTTCCATTACAGATTCCTTGCTTGAACAAGAGACAATGCTGCCATTCCTTCCCTCTGACTCACTGGCAATTCTTTATCTGTCTCTGGTTTGCTGCTTTGGAGATTTCTTTGGCTGGAGTTTGAGAAGCCCAGCTTGCCCTTGTATTTTTTCTTTCTGTATTTTCCAGTGCTTCTGTCTCCTTCAACACTTACCAGAGATCTTCCATGTAGTGGGAGTCTGTGAGTTAAGCAAAAGTTAAATATATTCAGCTTGATACCATGCAATTTTTCTTGCCCGTTTGAGGAACATAAGCACCCCAGCACACGTGGGGAAGCATGCAGCAAAGTAGGTGGAAAGCGGCTGTCTGCAGAGAGACGTAGCTAATGTTTAACACATGCAGATGAAAGCTGGCTCTGTTCCCTTCCCTCAGGAGCACCATCCCATGGGTCGACAGAGGACTGTTCACAGGAGGGAGCAGGAGAACAACTGAATTCTAGCTGGTTGGAGGCAGTAGATTGGAAAAGTCCCCAGAGCCTGGGCTGGGGGTGGTAATAATGCCTCCCTGAGCTGAGTTATAGGTGCCATGATGGTGAGAGTGCTGCTGGAGGTGTCTGCCCTCCTACCAGTCTGGCAGTTTTTAAGAATCTGAGCAGCAGCTGAGCAGAGGCCAACTCACACACACCTCCTGCCCAGCCCATGAGAGCCCAGGCCAGACCCCTCTTTGCCCACCCTTGCAACACAGGCAAGTGAAATGGGGTAAAGATTCGGGGTAAAGTGTCACGTCCAGCACCATAAATGGGCGGCACATTTTGTTAAACTTTTTGTCTTCTTTCCCTCTTCCTTCCTCTCCAATCTGTCATGTGTTGCACTTCTGTGCATGGTCCCCAGCCCATCGGACCCCCAGCCCTGCGGGGAGAAGCTGTTGCTCAGACACCACACCACTTCTTCACGGGTGGCAGGACTTGAGAATGGTGACTTTCACCCAGCAAAGCAGAGACCCCACAGCCAGGGCTGCTTGCAGGGGGCTGCTCACATCCAGCTGGGTCAGTGGCTCTCCTGCAGCCTCCCAGCTGCAAGGCTGTGCCTCTCAGGAGGGCTGTTCACAGAGCTAAGCGTCAGACTGGGGATCTATCCCTGATTGTGGCAGCAGCTCAGGCGATGTCAAGGGATGGCAGCCATCTGAGGAGCCCTTGTGGACACCTGGTTCTGAAATCACCCCCTGCAGGTGTCAGAGGCTGCCGTGCTTGCATTCTTCCCATAGGCCGTGAATGCACACTGCTTCCCTGCAGTAGAGAAACAGGAGCATCCCAGCCAAAACCCTCCTAGCCTGCAAGAGCAGTGCCAGGCAGGGAAGAGAACAATTCACCCACCTACAGATGAGATCACTATAAAAACAACCGCATAGGGAAGAGGCTAAGCCACTTGAAGGGGCCAGTTAAGCAGGCAATAACAAGGCCTGCCCCACTTCCACCCTCTGGAGAGCTGTCAGTCTTCAGCCTGGGGCTTGTGTGTCCCAGGAAAAAGGCAGAGGAGCTGCAAGGACCCTTCCTGCCCTATCTGAGGGCTTAAATAGCTAGGATGCCTCCTGCATACCCATGTGGAGGGGTCTCACTGCTTCACCTGACGCAGCTGCTCCTCCAACAGTTTTCCAAGTATAATGGACTTATTTTTTAATTGGGTGAGGAGTAACGACTGAGACCAAAGCTGGTGGGGAGCAGGAGGGGTCTCATCCAGCTGTACATCCTCCTTGGGCCAGCACTAGCAGCTGGGAAGGCTTGGGCTCTCAGCCTGTCCCCATGGCACAGCAGGCATGCCATGGAAAGCTAGTCCATGCCCACAAACACAACAGCCAGGTTTGTGCTTCAGGCACAAGGGATGCATCCATCCAACTTGCCAAGACAGGATACACTCACAGCCCTGGGATCGTTGCTGCAGCTCCATCAGGAAGATGGGTAGCGACATTTCAGTCCCCCATCCCAATGTCATCACATGGGTTTTGCTGAGCGTGAAGGTCTGAGCAGAGAGGTGTCTGGCCCCTGGAAGAGATTGCTGGTCGTAGTTCCTCTATCCAAAACCTCAGGCTGCTGGCTCAGGCAAAAGAGAATGGAAGCCAAAGCATCAGTCTTTCTGCAGCAAGAGCAGAGGGACACCAGCTGCCAGCTCTTGACCCAGCCTACAGTCCTGAACCCTGGTTCAATTCCCTGCATGGAGCCAGGACAACCTGCCCTTGGTCACAACCCTGCCTGAATCTGTGCCCTTCAGGTCCAAAACAAGTAACAATCAGTTCCTGGTCTGGCTGAGGAGCAAATAGCAGGATCATGAGCAAGAGCCAAGTGGGAGCTTAAGGTTGAGCAGACTAGGGAGGAGGAGGTGACACAGCAATGGGAACACGGTTCTCCAGAGAAAGGGTGCAGCAGGGATGGCAGAGAGCGCACAAGTGAGTTTGTAATTGCCAGTTAGGGAACCAGCTATGCATTTAGGATGTTTCCTGTGCCTGCTATAGCCAGGCATGTAAAGAATTAGCAGCATGACTCCTGGCACAAGGCTTACCAATAGCTAGACTTTCACTGACACATGTGGACGAGCCTAGGGACAAGCCACTCTTCTTGAGATTGCAAAATGAAGTGGTTTGAGAAGCCCCAAAATGCTGAGTCCTCCCTCAGCATGGACAGTTCTCAAGAAACACAAATACATTCCTTCCAAAACCTCTCTATCAAACATGAGTCCGTCGGGGAAAAAAGGATACACTGGACAGTAAAATACTGTAACCGTCTGTTAATGCCATTTGGGATGCTGTAGAAAGAATTTTGGAACAACTGTGAGACTTTTTGGATGCTCAGACACTGAATGAGTCAAAAAATCATCTGTGCCTTACAGAGAATCGTTTTAGAAAAGAAAGCAATTGGCTTTTAGCAACATGATGTAACCTTGGTTTTTCCTCCCTTTATTGTAAGTGCATCTCTGGGTGTTTGCTTTTAAAGCTGTATCCGTTAATAATGTGCCTTTATATTTATTTAGAGATATGTCAAACAAGGAGTGCTTATCCATAGCTCCAGGCAACCCAACGATTTTAATACATAAACAGCTATATAAATGAGTCTCATAATCATCCAACAAAAGCTTCAGCAACAAAGAACCCCATATGCACACCATCTCTTCTCAGGATGCTCAAAATTCAGCACCCACTTCAGCAGCCAAGGAGAACAAATAGGCTTTCCAAGGGAATCAGCTCAGGTTATTACAGATCAAATGGAGGAACAAGTTGTTTGCCTTTTCTTAACTTAAAAAAACAACCCACAAATGGAAAAACATGGGCCAGATTTTGAAGCAAGCTCGGCACGTTGCCTGCCTAAATTACACTTACATGCAAGTGCATGCAAATGTGTTGTGTTCCTGGTCATTTGCCTGAATGGCATCCACATTTTCCTCAAATGCCTCCTTGAGCACGACAGGACACGCATGAGCAGCTTCCCCAGCCTGTCAGAAATCAGAGCATGGCCAAGCTGGTAGGAACAGAGGAAACACCTGCATTCCTCCGCAGTACAAACGCAGCCAAAATAATGATGAGTCCAAAAAAGCCCGCCCAAAGGCAAAGGTCAGGGTGCCAGGACTTTGCAGAGCTGAGGGGGCTCAGGTCGATGCCTGGCAGGAGGGAGCCTTATCCCCTTGTGCTTTTACACACGTTTTACTGCATGAGGTGGGGAAAAAAAAGCCAAATAAAAAAAAGTAAACAATTTTGGTTTCTGCTGCAGTCCCTAGATGGGTGACTAAACACTGCTGGTGATGTCTCAGCCCCTGTCAAAGCCTGCTGCTGTTAGCTTTATCCCTTCCGGAGAGATGAGGGGCTGTGGAAACACTTCAGGGCCACCAGCTGCGGAGGCGAAATGAGGTGCACAGCGGGGCGTGACGTGACGCCCCTCTTTCAAGGGCAAGTGACCGTGACCCTGCACTGTGCGAGCTGCTGCTTCAGGCCAAATCCTGTTCTCAACCCCACCACTGAAAATCAAAAAAATGTGCTTGCTGAAGCCTTGCAGGCTCTATCGCATGCACCCCCTCCAGTGAAATAGTGATGGTGATGCTTTGGCTGGTTGGGCTGGGGCTAGAGACACTCTGGTTTTCCCCAGGGAGATGTTACTGATGTCTCTGCAAGGCATCAGAAAAGCCGTGACTGAGGGACCGCACCAGAGGCAGCAAGGAGGCTCTACCTCCCGGCTGAAATTCCCTTTTCTCTTCCTGGCAGGGAGCTACATGCAAAAAAATTATAACAAAGCACCACAAGAGAGAAGGGGAAGAAAACGCTCAGGAGCTCAGTTTAGGTGTCTTTATTTTTTAATCCTCCTCCCTCTGTCTGATGCCCAAAGGGAAAAATAAAAAGTTTGGATGGGGCTGTTCTGTGTGAGACCCATCCCTCCCTTCCTGCTCCCCCTCCTTGCAGTGCAAGAGGAAAAGTGCTTGAAAGGTTCTTGGGGGGCAGTGGTGAGGCTGTCTGCTTTGCCTCCACTTGTGCTGCTCTTCCTCTTGTAGCTTTTCTGACATCCAAAGAGGAAAAAGGCAGGACTGTTTCCCACACCCAGGTCCATCTCTCACACACGGACAAGCACATTTCAATTCAAAACAAGACTGCAGTGCATTGAACTTGTCCCTGAATGTAACCCTTCTAGCTTGAACAGCCCTGCTGGCTCCTGTCTTGGGCAAGGTTTCAGTTTCCCTGTGGCTTGATGACGTGATTTGGACAGGATTTATGAGGTTTACAAAAAAAAAAAAAGAACAATTAAATCTAATGGGCAATGGAGGGGATCTTTTCCCTCCCCTCTCTCTTTTCATTGCTGGTTTCTAGGACGAAGGCAGTGAATTGGCAAAAGTCTGCTGTTTTGGCTGGAGCCTGAATTTCTAGCCAAAAAACTTTGCTTCAAGTCTAGTTAAGTTAATTTCCTGAAGTTTTTCAAGCATTTTTTTTTGCTGTAAGCTGACTGAGAAGCCTTCAACATTTCAGTTGAAAGGCAATCAAAATACAGGACCTGATGGGCCAAAGCCATCTCTGCTGTGGCCAGAAAAACAGGAAAACAGCTAGGAACGACATCCTGGAAGGTAAGGCAGGTAGGGAGGAGAAGCCAGGGTTGGACTGAAATATCCCCTCTGCTTCCATGAGGAGAAGAGTCATTCCTCTGGAAAGGAACTTGCTTGGAACCCTGCACACACGACCCTGTGTGCTCAAAGAATGGACATACCCAAATTCAACAGGAATGAGCACGACCTCCTCTGAAATGACGCATGCTGGGACAGATACAGCTGGCATCCCAGCTTCGTGTTTTAACTCCTGTTTAATAAATAATAACAGAGTGTGTTGGAATTGGGTCAGCTCTGTCATTTCAGGTAAGAAAGACATGTGTTTTCTATGTACCAGCTCTGCAAATCCCTGAAGAGAATGCTGCCAGGGCAAGAAGGGGTCATGATCTGTTCAGCAAGGCACGTGTGTATCCATAGTCACGTGCACCCAAGCTTATGTATTTCTCTCTCCCATGGAAATATAACTTCAGATTTCATGCGCCGATTTTCTTAATCCAAACTAAAGGTCAAAAAGAAAGTATGTGGCTTTGTTTTATCTAGGGAGAAATGTAGCCATCAGGCTTTCCAAAAGCATCAGCAAATTTTGCACATCCACATTTAAACACCTTAGAAAAAAACGTTGCACCTTGTGCTCCCAAATGCGCCCTATTCAGGTGCTGGGCTGGTAGCACCAGAAGCCAGGCACCTGGTGCAGCACCAGCCAGCCCAGCACAACCTGAAGCAGGACAGGCCCTGCTGGGAGCCAGAGATGGGGCAAGCTCAGAAACAGAAAATCTTCTGAGGACATCAACCCGTTTGGATTATTTACTTCTTTCTTACTAGATTACTGAGAAAAAGAGTGAAGAAAAACCCTCCCAACTTGCCCAAAGAGGAAACGAAAAGGGAAACTTTGAGATTTCTCATCCCTCCAGAAAGCCCCTGAGCCGGGTGCAAATGTGGTCATCGCAACCGCCCCGCTCACCACCCGCAGCATGACTGTCCCATCAGGCTTTGCATCACCTCAATCCTGATATCAATAAGGAAGTACAAACACTTAACCACAAAGCCAGTTTCTTTTCTAAGCCCTTGGGTTGCCTCAGAAGGTTTTTAAACAAGATGCTTTCCTGTTTTGAAACCTGTGCATCCGTATGGTTTGCAGGTTACTCAAATAACCTTATCACTTGAAGGAAGGCTGGTGCGAATTTTAAAAATGCTTACTGCGGTGCTCCCCTCCCCTCTCCACACATATCTATTTACTCACAGGGAGCCTTATTTACAATGTCTTCTTGCCAACTGCTGACACAGAAGAAAAAAAACCCCTTGGTTACACATTAAGCTTTATTGTTGAAGGATTCATGGCAGACGGTGTCCAAACAGAGTTAACTGACTGACCTTAGCTTCGGGTAAGCCACACAAGAGGGAAATTTCTATCACAATCAGCTTGCACGGGCAGGGCTCATTTCGCACCACCAGCCTTTTCATCTCCTCCTCACCTTCATCTGTGCTAAAAAGGCTTTTCAAAGAAAACATGGTTTTGTTTTCAGAAAACCATGTGAAGTAGAGTTGGTTCCTTGTAAGATCATTAAAGGAGGAACTGCTGGCAGGAGATGTTTGCTGGTAAATGTAAGGCATGGAAAGGGCTGCCTGTAGTACAAATCCTGACCTAAAATCCATGCAGGCTGCGAGGCGAAACTAATTTTTCTGCCAAAAAGGTGAAAACGAAGAAGACTGCCATAAAAGAATGTGCCATACAGAGGGTTTGGAAAATCCAGAAATCAGCTTCAGTATGTCTGTTTTGCACAGCAGCTTTGGAAAGATCTGCCAAACATAACAGTTTCATTTGACAGTCATCTTCTGGCTTAACTTCTGAGCTGGCTGGTGGCCACCTCGCATTGCACAATAAATGCCTGCAAAATTAATCATAAACTCCCTGCCTGGAACTCCCAGTGCTGCTTTCCTGAAGGGTACCTGCAGCCTGCTCCAAAACCCTGCCAACAGCTCAACTTCTGTTTTCGTTAAAGGCCCAGCCAGCGAGGGCGGACAAACCGTCACAAAAACAACCCATGAACTTTATTCTTCCACTCCTGCTTCTGCAATCTGCTGGCTGAGCCATTTACCTTTGTATACACTTCATGACAGCCACATGATAGCAAGGCTCACTGGCACTTATCTAAACCTCACACTTTGCAGCCTTCCTTCTCACAGTTAACACTTCGCCTGTGAAGAAAGTCATACGGTCAGGCCGAGAAAAAGAACTGAGAGCTGCTCTCAGATTAACATCCCCTGATCCTCTCTCCAGTGAATTTACTACCACTGATTCAGCAAAGGGGCAGTAAGGTTCCCCTGCTGCAATACTGTACATGTACATTGATTCTGTTAGTGAGGACTAATAGGAATGGAGTGGATTTGACGTGTGAAAAGCGCTGTCTGGCCAGCTCTGCCACAGGAGTGTGGTGCACAAACACAGAGTGGGACATCCCTGCACTAGTCCTACGCCTTCCGCTCCCTGGACAAACCACATCCCAATTCCCTGCTCCAGTGTCCCCTTCTGTAAAATTACTTTCTCCTGCAGCTGGGAGAGAAAGCCTCTATGCCCTGTTTCTTCTCCTGAGCATATAGTGCCAGGACCCAGAGGATGTCTTTCCCCACCATCCCCTGCCCCAGTGCTGGGCAGCCCATGCTGTAGTGACCTTGTTAACAGCTTTGCACCTCATTGGTGATGGGGATCTCTTCCCTCCATGAACTCCACAGAGAGCTTAGGCTAGGACAGCCCCTAGACCCTCTGAGCACACTGTGGCTCTCACCCAACTTGCACCAGGTGGCTGCTGTCACACTGTCAGCCTCAGGTACTCCCACAGTGAAGCGACCACCAAACCCAGTGCGCCACGTCTTTTCCCTGCCACCTTAATTAAATTGCTCATTACAAAAAAATAAGAGAATTGTGTTCCTGCTGTGTTAATTAGTTCCTCCTATATAGAACTCTTCTTCCAATGGACTAAATCAAATTGATCGTACCAACACTCCAGCAAAATAACAAAAACCCCAAGCAGTATTTAAACATCTCCAGAAGAGAGAAAGAATGTATTTTCCTAACATCTCTAATAACAAAACACAAGGAATAAAATAAATATGATTAAAAACAGAGATAGCAAGCAGCACACATTTTATTGCTATGTTTTCACTTCTTATTTCTTTTTAACAAGGATAAAAATTAACTTGTGCAACCTCCGCCAGGAAGTGAGTGGATCTTTGAACTCTGCCATCTGGCTAGTGGAATTTCTGTTTTCGTCACCTTGGGTTACAGGTTAATCCTGCCAATTTTTATTATTTGTAGAGGTAGCTGGCCTCTCAGAAGCTTTTATAGTCTCTGTCACAGAGAAGATTGCTGCTGAGTAAAACACATGCACGAAATACTGGGGTCAGCACGGGGAGGACATTGGGCAAGGAGGAAAAGGGGGAGGGGGGAACTATAGTTCTGGCTAATCTAAAATTATCCTTTTATTACAAGAGAAGACATTGCAACATGTGCTGGTGAATTTGCCTCACATTGCAAGTCAGCGCAGACAGGAAGGCTGAGCGCTTCCCTGCTCATGGTGGAAGTCGAGCCCAAGCATGCCCAGCAGCTGGGGAGCCCCACGTGATGACAACAGCATCCAGCTCCATCTGGTGATGTGCTCCTGGCCCCCCCAGGCACTTTTCCATCTAGTCTTGCAAGCAGCTGGATCAATTTACTCTAGCCTACGGTGCGCTGCACAGGCACAGACTGAAATTATTACTCATGGAAATCCCCACTCTCTCAGTGCTTTGAACAAGGAATCAGGTAGCTTTCAAGCTCCTGACAATTAATAGCCTTTGGTTGAGGGAGAATAGTGCAAACATGCTGGAAGCGATGGGTTTCAAAACAGCTTGCTTAGTTTCTAGTAAATTAAAGGGAGTGGGTGGTTGAGGTACACGGTAATATTATCCAGTAACAGTGTGGTCTTCATTGACGTCAGTGGGACATTTTTTTTTCCTCTCTTTCTCTCTGTCTGCCTCCTGAAAAGAGGCACAGGAAGGTTAACTCTGTGACAGAAGCATGGCTCATACCACCCGGAGAACCTACAGCTTTCCATCAACAAAGCCAGAGCACAGATGCTACCATATTGTGAATGAGCAGCACCAAAATATATCCAAGTCATTTCAGAAGAGAAAAAAAGCTGTTGGAAACAGAAATCATGAGGACTTACAGTATGTATTTCTCTTTGTGTTGCATAATTAACTGTTCTGACTAAGACAACGCTTTTCCTGTGGCTAAGAACACATCCTCATCTCAGATTTTGCTTGAAATAGTGTATTTGACCACGACCCCTCCCCATAACTGCTGTGCCCACCCCAGAAAAAGCTCTGTGGTATCTGTCACTATGTTTTCCCAGTCTCACTAAAATCATAATTTTCTCTGAGGCCCCCATGCTGTCGACTGGAGGCATCATACAGTAGCTGCCAGCTTTGCAGAGAAATATGCCAAGAAGCTCAGCAGAAAAATTTTGCTACACCTCCAGCAAGCTTTTCAAAATGCAGTTTCTGTGTATGAGTATGTGCAGGTGTGCACTTGCAAACTTTTCATACACTCTTATTTGTATACTAAATAAGAGGCAGTTGGACAGCAAATAAAAGGGTGTGCAACATTGAAGTGTAGGAAAATGGACCCACCCTGGGCCTGAAGATAATTACCTTCCAGGCAAAATGTAACACTACAGTGCCCATATTTACTATGTAAAAAACACAAAACACAGAAAGTGTTCAGGCCAGAATATTTTAGGGTTTCAAAAGACAAAAGGGGCTTTTTCATAACAAAAATGTGAACTGAAGCTGCTATGCCAGGTTCTGACTCAACACAGACACATGCATACTTCTCAAAGTGGAAGATTTTTCCAGTAATCAAGTGGACTGAATGAGCTCATCGTGACCCACTGAGCAAGTTTTCTTAGTATTCATTTTGAGCAAGAGAACAGCTTTGATCGTTGTTTGCACTCATTTGACTTTTCCCCTCTTCCCAAACTTTTGTTCCTTTCATGAAACACCCTTTCCATTAGGCTCCTCTTGGTAAAAGGAGCAATTTTTTCCTCAGTGTGGCCACAGGCCTTAAGTAAATATCACCGAAGCATTAAAAATCAGATGTGTTAACGAAATGATATTGCTGGCTTTGTGGAGCTGTGGGATCACCTGGGCAGGCAAGGGAAAACTGGACTGTCCAGGAAAGCCAAGAGATATGGATGTTTCACAAAACACCGCAGACAGTACATAATTGTGCAGGAGGCCGAGGGGAATGTGTGAAAGTGGAAGACCATGACTCACTGCAAACAAGTTATGTGATCATCGACTCACATTCTTCTTGTCCTTCCATATTCTGATCTCCTAATTTCCTTATGGTCAGCCATGCAATCTGATGGCATTCTGCCTGCTGTCCTGAGGGGTGTTTCATGCTGCTTGTTTAAAGTTAAGGTATGGAACTTAACGTGTTGCTGTAAATGTTGAGGAGAAGGTCTTGAGCCAAGTCATATTTGGCAGGAGTAGCTACGGTTCACTCAGGGCACAGCTACAGACTGGGCTTTGCTGCAAATACCACATCTTCTTGTGCGACTGCCTTTGGGGAACAAGTCACAGATTTTTACAGATAAGCGTTAGCCTATTCTGCAGGGATGTGTGTTGAGGTCCAGTGTCTTTCAGGATTCATTTGCAACCTTCATTAGTGCATTTTGGAGAAAAAAACATGGAAGGAACTAATAGCTGTCTGCAATTACGACTCAGCTTGGCAGTGCCTGTGGGTAAATGGAACTCATATCTCCAAGTTGCAACTCCTGAGTTTTAGCCATAAACCTTTGCTCCCTTATTCCTGCAAATAGAGAATCCCTATCACTTTACACAGTAGGCAAAACCAATTACCTTCTGGACTTTGAAAGAAAAGGAATGCTAGTGAATACATAACTCTGACAAGCAACACTTTCACTTGAAAGAAAACACTCTCCTATTTTGGAGGTAAATTGGAGAGATATAGATTTGATGAGTAGACTGTTCGGTGGATAACGAACTGGTTGGATGGTCACATTCAGACAGCAGTCAACGGCTCAATGTCCAGATGAAGACCCATGACAAGTGGATCCCTCAGGGGGCCATACTGGGACCAGTGCTGTTTAATATTTTCATTTATGATATTGACAGCGAGACCGAGTGCACCCTCAGCAAGTTTGCAGATGACACCAAGTTGAGTGGGGAAGTTGTCACACCAGAAGGATGGGATGTCATACAGAGGGACCTGGACAAGCTGGAGAAGTGGGTCTGTATGAACCTCACGAGGTTAAACAAGGCCAAGTGCAAGGTTCTGCACCTGGGTCAGGGCAAACCCTGGTATCAATACGGGCTGGGAGATGAAGGGATTGTGAGCAGCACTGCGGAGAAGGATTTGGGGGTACCTATGGATGAAAGTCTGGACATGATCCAGCAATGTGTGTTCAAAGCTGAGAAAGTCAACCATATCCTGGCTGCACCAAAAAAAGCATGTCCAGCAGGTTGGGTGAGGTGATTCTGCCCCTCTACTTCGCTCTTGTGAGACCCCACCTGGAGTACCCTGCCCAGTTCTGGAATTCCCAACATAAGAAAGATATGGAACTTTTGGAACGGGTCCAGAGGAGAGCCACAAAGATGGTCAGAGGGCTGGAGCACCTCTGCTATGAGAACAGGATGAGAGAGTTGGGGTTGTTCAGTCTGGAGAAGAAAAGGCTCTGGAGAGACCTCATAGCAGCCTTCCAGTACCTAAAGGGGGTCTACAGGAAAGCTGTAGAGGAGCTTTTTATCAGGGAGTGCAGTGATCAAATGAGAGGGGAATGGCTTTAAATTGGAAGGAGGAAGATTCACATTAGATATTAGGAAGAAATTCTTCATGATGAGGGTGGTGAGACACTGGCACAAGTTGCCCAGGGAAGCTGTGGATGCCCCCTCCTTGGAAACGTTCAAGGCCAAGTTGGATGGGGCCTTGAGCAGCCTGGTCTGGTGGAAGGTGTCCCTTGTACTGGCAGGTGGGTTGGAACTGGATGATCTTTAAGGTTCCTTCCAACCCAAACCATTCTATGATTCTGTGATTTTCACACCCAATAGGAGCAGCCCAGGCAGTAATCTGCTTTCTTCCATGGTCTCACAAAAGCATAGAAAAGCCACCCCAGAGCTCTGCCTACACACCTTCAGGCTCTCCAACTGAGAATTGTAACAACCCAGCTGTGTCCACAATGGTCTACAGCACCATGTGCCCAGCCATAGCAGCTGAGGTTGAAAAGAAATCCACAGGCTTCTCCAGTTCCCTTTTTCAGCTGTGTTTGGAGATGCAGACAATATCATGCTGGCCACACTGATCTGCAGAGCTATCTTCAGGCAGCCTTTGGCCACTCCACCACACTCCACCTGCTTCTATAACAAGGTTACCCGGTTAATGGACAAGGGAAGGGCTGTGGACCTGGTGTACCTGGACTTCTGTAAAGCCTTTGACAATATTTCTTACAGTATTCCGCTTGAGAAAATGGCTGCCATTGGCCTGGACGGGCACACCCTCTGCTGGGTGAAAAACTGTCTGGATGACCAGGCCCAGAGGGTGGTGGTAAATGGAGTTAAATGCAGTTGGAATCCAGTCATGAGTGGTGTTCCCCAGGGTTCAGTGCTGGGTCCAGTCCTGTTCAATATCTTCATTGATGATCTGGACAAAGGGATCGAGTGCACCCTTAGCAAGTTTGTAGATGACACCAAGCTGGGTGGCAGTGTTGATCTGCTTGAAGGGAGGGAGGCTCTGCAACGAGATCTGGACAGGCTGGATCGATGGGCTGAGACCAATGGGATGAGGCTGACCGAAATAGTGGTCAGGCACTGGAACAGCTGCCCAGGGAGGTGGTTGAGTCACCATCCCTGGAGGTATTTAAAAAAAGGATAGATGAGTTTTTGAGGGACATGGTTTAGCAGATGTTGGGTGCGGTTGGACTCGATGATCTCGGAGGTCTTTTCCAACCGGAGGATTCTATGATTCTATGAGAGCCAAGCTTGAGCCCAGGTTTTAAGTTCGAAGCAAGGAGGCCGTGCCAGTGAGAAACGTAGCCCAGCCTTCTCAGCTTAGGTTGAGATTGCCAACGTACACTGGTTTTGTGGCACAGGATCCAACGGCAGTTGTTAACTAATGTCATCCCAGCTACCAAACTGTCATGGACTGGTCATAGGTCTGAGACATTCACGCTGCAGGCAAGGGTGCACCACTTGCCTGAAGGAGGGAAAAAGACAACCAGGCAGAGCAATGCCCCCCAACCCTGGAAAAATGCAAGCAAAAATGTTAACCATCTCGTGAGCCAGTCCTCTTGAAAATGTCTTTTTCTATTGCCTCTGACCAACCCTGATAAGAAGCATATGGAAGGAGAAGGCTGCACATCTCAGCCAGCAGGCAAAGGGTCCTTTACAAGGACGCCCCTGAACTATTATTACCTCCTTCTTTACAAAGCCTTCAGAGAGCTTTCCAAGATGGTATTTTTGTGACCAAACAAAGGTTAGAGTCCCTGCTGTGATAAATCAGGGTTGGTTTTGGGGCAGGTTCAGCTGACAGAGTCATCTGACAGGCGCAGCTGTGCACAAACCCTAAACCAGTTCCCTTCTTGTGTCTCTGTCAGGCTGGGCACAAAGCTCAGACATCTGCTAGTTCCTGAATTACAGTATGCACGCAATAACGGACGTGCCCTGCTTGGGGAAGCTTGTGTTTATTATTTTCCAAGCTTTGCATCGACTATACACACAACCAGACCACAGTGTCCGGTCACCGAATCTGCTGTGTGCAGCTGCCTTGGCTGCTAAAATGAATGGTGACTTCATAAGCTGTGGCTTCCCTAGAAAAAAAAATAAAAATAAAGGGAAAAAAAATGCATTTCCTCTTTTCTGTCTTGACAAATCCTTCCCTTTGAGAAATTGTGCAAAGTCCTGATAAGTAGCGTCATACCTGTAAGGAGGGCAGCAGGCACAGCCACATCACCCACAGCTACAGCTGTGCTTGTGCCTGGCAGAAACACATGGGAATGGTTCACAGCCAACCAGCGGGGTCAGAGCGTCCAAAGGCTCTGTGGGTATTGGGGGATTGGTGTAAACCCTGAGCCAACACAAAGAGAACTGGTCCCATGTTGCTTCCCACAGCACCTCTGGGTGTTGTGCTGAGCATCTGCATAGCTGGCTGTCTGGAGCACCTTTCCACTCACTGCTGTGCCAGCCTGGGTCCTGGTGTGCCCCCACTTCTACACCCACCCAGCTGTGCCTGGCCACTGAGGACTTGTTTGACCTTACCTGTGAGAAAGCTGTTGCCCTGCTGAGCAGCTCTGAATTATCCCCTGCCCTGGCAGGAAAACATGGCTGGTAGACCCCAAGTGAGCTGTGCAGTGTGCCAGGGTATCCCTCCAGAGCCACAGATACCACCAGTGGGGCACACAGTAGTCAGTATCCCCCCACAACCAGCGCTGAGGATGAGGATGAGCTCCCATGCCACAGCTGCCATCCCAGGAATAAGCCCAAAATTCCCCACTCCTGTTCCCTTGCCAGCACCACTGAGCTGCTCTGCTCTGACCTTTTCAGAAAAATATGCCTGGACGTTTAAGCTCTGCCCCTCTCTCAGGCTCAGCAGAGACAGCGCTGGGCTGAGTGGCTTGGCAGGGCTGAGCCCACTGTAAAGGTCAGAGAGGCACAAGCCTGCCCTTGCCGCTCAGGGGCTGCTGGGCCTGCAGACTTGGCTGTCTTCTCCCTGTGACTATGGCTGCCATCGCTGCTTGGAAAGGGTACAATGTGATCCTGTTAATAAAACAGTTTGGAGATCATCAGGTTGTGGTCTCAGATGGGCTTGCAGGGACAGGCAGGGTGCTCTGTGCTAGCTCTTTCCCAGAGAAAACTGAGAAGGGCCACACAAGAAGCTGCTTTTAGGGCCAACTGCTTCTTAGGAGCTACCTGCTCCTGCACTCGAAGGGCCAAAGCCTTGTTCTCCACATAAGCCATTTAAGTCTGCTTGAAAGAAACATAAAAAAAGCCCCAGGGACTCAGAAACTGTAAAGACACAGGAAAAACCCCAAAACTTCAAGCATGTGAGCACCTCTCCCAACCATACACAATCGATTCCATATTTTACATGTTTTGAAGAGCAGCTGTATATGCCTTGTAAATTAGCAAGCCTTACCCTGAAGCTATCCAAAACTCATGATCAAAAAACTGCTGAGTATTTGAGGCAGAGGTGACACCGTTCTCCAAAGGGTTCCTTCATCTAAGTCAACAAAAAGGTATGAATTTTTGAAGCAGAACAACAGAAGGCTTAAGAACTTGCTGTGTGTGCCAGAAAATGTGACGCATAATGGAGACACGCACATACACACACAATCTCTTCAGTATAAGTGAGAAGAAAAATAGCCCATATTTTCTGTACTTACAGGGTTAAAATGACCCACAGGCACAAATTCCACTACCAGTGTTCAGAAAAAAAACCTATCCCTTGGCCTCTGAGCCTTTTGCCTCCTCTTTCACATCTCTGCATTCCATCTAGGGACCACAGGCATGGCACAGGGACATGGCTGAGGGAGTGCTGCCACACAAGTGCTTCTGTGGTGCCTCTCACTGTAGTGCCCGTGGGTCTTTCAAGAACAGCAAGATCCCTCTGACCCCCACTGCACCCCTGTCAGGTACAGAAACTCTGCAACTCCAATTTGCAGCAGAGAACTGAAGGCTCACTCTGGCACAACTGCAGTGGTTCCCATCCCACTTCTCTGCCTTGCCTGGGCACTGTGAGTTTCTGCCAGCACTGTTTGACTGCTACAGCTCACGCTTTGGTTTGTCAAAGTTGCCTGGTACCAATTTCAGTGTGCAATAACATCCAAGGGCCACTACCAAGACAGCCCAGGATTGCTCTCTCGTTCCAGCAGCAGTCACAAGGGCTGCAGGTACAAGAGCAAGTTATGCAGCCCAGTAGCAGCAGATCTGTAGGGCAATGCACTTGGGGCTGAGGAGACGACATCCACAAAACACATTTTAGGGGGGGTTATATCAGACTGGCTTCAATCTGGCTCTATGGATTGAGGTGGGAAGTGGATGGGGTGCACCTGGAGAACATCTTCCAGTTTAGTTTCCTCCTCAAGGAATTCAGCCTATGCTCCTGAAGACCTCCTCACAAGGTGAACCAAAGTAGAGTGCATGGGAGTACCTCAGAGTTTTGCTCCAAAGGGTATCCCCAGCCTGAACTGAGCCAGTAAGACAGGCACTTCCAGCTGATCCACCTGCCCGGGACACAGAAGTGGAAGAGCCTCAGCACCACTGCTCACCAGATGCTCATTGACTTGTATGGACCCAGGTGGACCCAGGACCCCTGGTAGACCCAGGCACGCTGACACACAAGGCACAAGAACAGGAGGCACTGGCTGAGAAGAGGAAGGAGAGTGAATCTCTGTTTAGGACCATGAACTTGCCAATACTACAGAGGAGTACGGACACAGAGGGACAGTTCCTGCCTGTGCACACAGTGATCCCACAGGACAGGGTTTCCCCTGCCATTCTATCCCCACCTCCACTCATAGCTCACACTGTGTTCCCACAGGCTGTGGTGACGGAGGACAGAGGTACTCCTCAAACCCAAGTGCTCACCCCACAGTTGAGCGAAGCCCTGGCCATGGGGGTGGAGGCTATGGAGCGAGGGCATTCAGCTCAGCCTCAGCCTCCACCGAGAGACGGCGGTTGGGCAGGCTGGCACACAGCCAGGGCAGCTCCAGAAAGAACTTCTGTAAGAAGGATATGAAACCTCATCATTGTGAAAGCAGGAGGTGACAGTTCATGCTAAGGCAAGGAGCTCCAGGGTGATTTCACTGCCAGCATGTGATGCAGTTTGCTGCACAGTATCTGAGAGGGCTGGGAGGTAGGCAGGGAGCCTGCCTGCCCTGCTGCACCTCTGCAGAGCTCTCCCTCCAACACAGTGGCCATGGCAAGCCTCTGGAATCATTGCCCACCTCCACTACCAGCACAGCCAACAACATGGCCAGAGTGATTGAAGGACCCAGCACCTAACCCACCACTGCAAGGCAACCACTTTGAGGTTGGGGTGGTTGGGGATGAGGTCCCACCTTTTGTACTGCATTAGAGGTAACTTTAAGGAGGTACCAGTACTGGGTCCAAAGCATTGCTGTAGCTGCAGAAGAGGACACCCTGTGGTTAGACAACTACCTTAAAATGATTCTTAGATGAGGCTCAGATCAAAGCAGAAATGCTAGTTTACAAAATATAAACTACACAGCAGTTACAGAAGTTTATTGGACTTGTCCACGCAGAATAACAAAGACCCTGATGCCTTTGCCTGCCTGGCACTCCCAGCCTGCAGTACCACAACACAAATAGGTGATGTTTCCCTAACTGCAGCCCCATCTGTGTGTCACCCAGTTTCCTAAGTCTGCATTCAGGGAGAGAGGATGATGTGCCTGCACTTCTTGTCTACCCTAACATAACCTTTAGGACTTACCTTCTCCATGGGGTAAGACATTTCTCCCCACAGTTCAACAAAAATCCCATGTGAGCATTGCTGCTGAAATTGCCACATCATGGAGCCACAAGCTGACCATGAAGCATCTCCCCATCAGCAGGACACATGGAGAGCTGTAATGACCAGGGCCCAGCATGACAGTAAACAACCACTTGTTTTCCTCTGAGGAGGTGGGCTGGGGTGAGCTGCCTGCCCTCAACCCCATCTCGGAGGCTGTGGGGTTTGGTTGCCCTCTCCCACTACTTCTCCCATTCCCACTGTGCATATAGCACACTCTGGCAAGTGGAAGTCCATGTAGTTAGACACAAAATGTTTTCCTTTTCCATTGCCCCACTCTGCCTCCTTGAATCCGGTAGCTGTTCAGTCACCCCATCAATGCTTGAATAGGGCAGCTGCAAAGAAAAACCTTTTGGACTAAAACAGTGGAGGAAATATCAGTCAGTCACAGGGCATAAATATTTAAGAAAGTGCATCAAAGCAATGGAATGAGCATGAAAGCGGTTAATACTTGTTTTTAGAGACTGCAGGACTTAACTTGTCATATCTTTGGCTTTCCAGGGGAGAACAAAGACAGGAAGATAAAGGCAAACACTTGTGACAAGAAAGGTGGTGTAAAAACGGGAAGGTGCCAGGTAGCACTAGCTTTGAGTTTCATGAAAAAGCAGGGCCATCTCAAACAGCCAGATGCCCATGAAATGTTATTTTTGGACACCACTTCAGAACTGATTTGGAGGGAAGTGTGACATTTACTGAGTCTCCTCCACCACTTCCTGCAACACCTGGAGCTTACTTCAAGGGCTCTCATTTAGATACTGAGAACTTGCTCACTATTCAGGCTGAAAATAACACGGTTTACTTTCATTTTTTCTCTCTGCGAAGCTCTGCTGAAAGCATGATCTGTGATGCAACAGTCTCTGGTGCAGCTCCAGTGCCCATTTGCAGTTCACACAGCACAATGAAAGAGCAATTTATCAGTCACCTGCTGCTTCTCCCAGGACGTCATCGGCAACACATAGCTACATTCTCCTTGGATCCAGTAACCAGTGACATGACTTTCTTTTTCCAAGCTGCCTGCACCATGCAGCATCCTGAACACTGACAGAGCATTTTACCATTACCTCTGATGGTACCAGTAAACTGTGGCCTCCTCAGACTCAAACACACAACACAGTGGCTACAGCATGAACTAAAATAATTTTGAAGGACAGTTCTGAATCTCTGCCTTTGTGAAGAGCCATTTGGGACTCCCGAGTCCCTGGCGGCTCCTGCCAGAGCCCCACAGGGGTCAGGATGCTCAGCCCTGAAGTGCAAGCAACTTCAGAAAAGATGAGTTGAAAAGAAAAGCTAACTCTAGTTAAAAAAACACCACCAAACACACAAAAATATTTCTTTCATTTCAGATTGGATTTATTTTTACACATTTCTTCTGTTTTTAAATATTCCCCGCACTGAGGATGACTGAACTCTAATGACTTCACAGTGTATAAACCATGTAGGCTTTAAACCGCCCTCCATTTGGATATATAATCTATTAAGGAAAGGACAGATTTTCCACCTGGGTATTACAGAATTTACACAACTTTTCACATCCAATACAAAAACATCTGCAGTGTTTCTTTCAAAAGCCAAAGCTGAATAAAGATCATTTTGGACTTATGAAGACAAAACCTTTCCCTTAAAGCTGTTACAGTCGCAAAGATCGGCGTCTTAAACCCAAGTGTCTTTGTTGGCAGCACATCCATTAAAACAACTGCTCCTACAGGATATGAAGTGTGACTGTTTAGTCTGGGGAAAAAAAAAAAAAGAAAAAAGAAAAAAAGCATCAATTACTAACTTTTGGTGAACGACCGAGAGCTTTTTGTATCGTGTAGAAATGTCAAAGGTGAAAGAGGAACCAGGTTGTCTGCTGTTAGAAACGTCTCCTCCTGCACCAGGCTGGCCTGTCAGAGCCGTACACACAGAAGGACCATGGAAGTTCTAGGAAAGCATGAAAAACATTCCTTTCTTATGAAATAAACGATTTTCTCAGGGGCCATTCCCCTTCAGAGTCCAGCACAAGTAAAAGTGTAAAGCCTTCTGAAGAGAGCTGCGAAACCATGTTGCTCAACCCAAGCATTTTGATGACAAGACCTCCGAGACTTGCTGAGCAGCAGCTCCGCAGCACCTCAGTGTGATGGGAGAATGGTGCTCACTGAGTGAAGAGCAAACCTGCTGGTGCAGAGCCTGTGTTGATAGTCTGGTTGCTCTGGTGCTCTGGGCAGGCTCTAAATTTAAGGGGAGAGTTTATCTGTTTTCAGTCTCCTTGGTTTCTCTAGTCTTGGATATTCACCAAAAGGCCGAGGAAAATGTAATGTGACCAATAAACTGCTCATTAAAAAAAAATATTGCTGTATTAAGCCTTCAGAGCCTCAGAGGTTTCACACAGGTTTTGACTGGACATTCAGCCCTGAAAAATTAAGCTGGATAGACTCTTTTCTTCCAGCTGGATGTATTTTACGGCCTGTCAATTTGCCACAACAAATGGAAGAGAGGAAAGACTATTTTGTGACGTGTACCCAAGCTGAGTTTTTCTGATCAATCTCCTTTTTTTCTCTTTCTACTGGTGAACATTGGGATTTTGTTCAGCCAGCCTTTGAAAATGCAGTACAGGCTGGGGCTAGTTATGAAGCACAAGAAGGAGAGGTTGTGGACAACCATGCTTCCTTTCTTGTGGGACCTGTCAGAAGAAGAGGCACACTGCATTTTTACTGGAAGGGGAGATTAATCATCCAGGAGATGCAAACACAATAGAAAATAAATAGGGTCTATCAAGACACTTCCAGTTGAATTTCCATCTTGTCCCTTGCCCAGCACCTGCCTGGCCTTGCAGACAGTCTCAGCACCCAAAGGTCTCCAGGGCTCTGAAGTGCATGAAGTTGCAGGGAAGGCAGGCACCTCCCACATTGCTGCAGGGGCAGCAGGGTCCTGTGCACCACCACGTTCTTCACAAAATTACAAAAATTGGTAATTTATAGTAAATCCTAACCAATTAAAGACCATAAAGCTCTGCAGTTAATCAAGCTGATTAAACAAATCAAACTTGTTAAGAATAGTTTTATCAAAACATTTACATTTCTGCTGAGCAGAGATTCATATTACTTTGAACTGTAAAGTACACAGGTTGCCATGAGAGTACTAAAAAGAGGACTGGGAACATTAACCATGTGAAAAATCAAGCCTCCTCCCACCTCTCCCAGCATTCATTTAAACAAAGTATCTCCCTAGCCCATTAATTTCGTCATACTGCTGGGTATCTTCTACCTTCTGGAAAGAGAGGCATCACTTACTCATAGTGAGAAGGTTTCCTGACGCATGGTCCAAAGGGGGGGACTTCATCTCCCATCTTACAAACCATATCCAAGCCAAAGTGCTGTAAGAGGTCCTGGAAGAGCAGCACCCCTCACCCAACCCATGGTGCCCCTCCATAGCACATGATCAGGTAAAACAATGGCCTCATCTCTTGCATCTGAGAGCTCTTATAAAAGAAACCCATCTCTAAGGGTACACAACACAAACATTTCTATAGCTGTCTGGAAGATTAAAGTAACTCAGCAGGGGATTTTTTCATTTTACATAACTCTGCTCAGCTACAGTCCTCACAGAGATAGGTCCAATAAAAGCCTTAGATGCCTAACTTCTAAATTTAGACAATCAACACCCCTCTTCAGCTGTTGCCCAACCATGAAGAGACATACTGCTGAGAGGCACTTAACATTCCTCCAGCAGCCACCATCCTTCAGAAGAGAGCCGAGCAGGACGGGGGTGAGGTCCTGTATATTTGTGCCACATCAGCACCCACCAGCAATGTGCCCTCCCAGAGCTTCAATCAAAGGGGCTAAGCTGGGAGCAGACAGACCTGCAAGGGCTGGCCGCAGGTTAAGCTGGCATTGAGGCTTTTCTCTGAGCTGATGGACAGAGAGAGGCACTCCACACTTATTTTAGGATAAATAACCTGTGGAGTGGCTGTCTCTCTGCTCAGTGTTGAGCAAGTCGGGATGGATACTGAACAACCCACTTCTAGACAGCTCAGATACGGTCATGTTCTCAAATATTCCCAGAGACATAAACATCAACTGGATAGCAAACCTTGGTCAGAAGAGGGTGTCTAACCACACCGCAGCAGGCATGCCTGCTTGCTGAAACAGCAGTCATCACAGCTAGTTAATCCTCACACCCGCAGAAGGTAGGTTAGTGTGGGCTTCAGATCCTTCTCAAATATTTAGCTCACCACATTGTTGGGTCTTCTTTGCTGCTTCCACATGCACTGTTATCCATGGCATCTAGTTTGAATGCAGTACTGTGTGTCTGCCCAGCACTGTAGTCACAATAATGTCCCACCCTTTGAGGACTTAAACATTGAAAGTGTACAAGCCCAGCTAAAAATGTGGTAGGAATACACCCTTTTGTCTTGAAGAGCATATTCCAATAGAAGATCTGCAGATTCAGCATCTTGCAGTGAGTTCTGCTTAAGACAAAGACAAATTTGGCATCAGCACTCCATCTTCCATGCCATACGCTTCATTCGTCTGAAAGTTGTTTTTCCTGCAGGGAAGGGTGGATTGGCAGGTATGGAAAGAAATTCATTAAAATAACTTTGCTGGTTCTTTGTGTTGGTCACCATCTCCATTCTGATTTTTAATTCTCATGCCCAGAACGATCCTGAAAAAAGACATCCTCTCCCAGAGCAGAACAAATATTCACAGAAGGAGTGTCTGAAAGGCCCTACTCCTTGGACAAGCCTGTAAAGGTTACAAGTTGTGGCTGGAATATTTCTAAAGAGAGTGGTAGAAACCAAGAGGCTGATAATGAAAGTAGTATGTGTTATGAAATCAAGTATACTGACATGACAAGCAACAACCTGAGTATTGGTAAAGTTACCTTATCTGCTTATGTGCAAGCCACTTGCCTGATTTTGCAATAACAGGTTTCTCAGAGCATGCTTGTACTGAGCTACCTATTCCAATTTGCACTGTTTGTCAGATAAATGGCAGCTGTTTTAAAGGGAAGACAGACATTTGATTAATTTAGGTTCAGGGATTCTGGCCAATTCCTTCCCAAAAATGGCTGAGGTTGAATAGCCAAAGAAAATTTATGCACTTAATAGGGCTTAAACATCACAAGTAACAATATAGAAATGGACAGAAGCCTGAGGGGTAGCAGAAACCTCCAAGACAAGGACATTTCTGCTCAAAAACCTGCCAGCAGCTCCTGATAGCAGCCATTATGAACGTATTTGCATGTTCTACTCTTTAAATGTATATATTATTTTCAGCGAAAAAGAAGTCTACGTTGATTCTCAGAGTCCTGTGTTCTCTCTACACCAAATGGTTTCCAGCTCTCTCCATAGGCTGTAGCTAGCTTTTATTTACTCACACAAAAAGCTTTGAAGGGTTCAGACTTCAAAAGGAGAAACATTAACCTGGCAGCCACAGGCAAACAGGGAGGGACATTTGGCTTGCATAGCTTTGCAGAAGAGTTCAGTTCACTACTGGTTTAAAGCAATGGTACTGGGAAGCTAACCAGACAAAGTCCTTTGCCCCTCTCCTTTCCCTGATTGTGAGATTAGGTCCAAAACCTAACGTGTTTCCATCTCTAATGCCTGCAGTGAAAAAATAGTCAAAAAAGTTTCTTAAGAAAAACCAAATCAGCACAGACATTGTATTAAATGCTCTTCAGGTAGTGTATGTTTCACAGGCTGGGCTTTTGGTGCCATTTCCAGACAAGGCTGAAATTGGCTCCTTTCACATCCTAAATGCACTTTGAATATAAAAATGAAGCATTGCCTGCAGATACAAAGTGCATATATCATTCCAAAGCTTTTACCTGTCCAAACAATCAGCCTCTAAAATCTCTGCCTGAGTTTCGAAAGAGTGCATTAATGTCCAAAATAACCAAGGGCTGGACTCACACAGCTCTGGCCCATCCTTCTCCGGAAGATTAAATAACTAAGTAATACAGTTTGGGTAAATAAATCCCTAAGGAGGAGATAAAATCATTTGAAGGTGTCAACATCTAGAAAACAGTGCTGTTTACACAGCTCTAGGTGAAGCACAACAAGAAAAGAAAATACCTCTTCCTGCAGAAAAGTAAAATGCAGACTTGCAGCAAGAGCTGCCAGCAGCCTGTCACTAACCTTCACAACCCCCTACCAAACGCTCGGTCGGTGCAGAGGTTGACAGGCGAGCAGGGAGGAGTCCGAGAACCACTAACAGCCACGATGACAAGAGCTTCCCACAAAGTAACCTGCCACACACCATGTGTGCCACATGCCAGCGGGTTCAGGGCCAGCATTCCTGTTCTCCTGCATCTCCTCCTCCCACAGGGAAAGAGAAATTCTACGTTTCCCTTCACTCTTTACCATCATTAAAATACCATTTCTCCTCAGCATTTGATTGAACAGCAAACCACAAAGTAAAGGATAAGTCTGCAAAACTGCAAGTCCACCCCTGGAGCCTGCAAGTGCCACATCATCAACTCAGGTCAGTGCTCACCTTTAGCTATGGGCAGGATTTCACATGTACGTCTTTTCTGATGGAGCCATCCACAGAGCCAAAGTTTCTCTTTTCCCCCTATGAGCACTGTCTATGCTTGAAGCTGCTTAACACTTCCCATTAATGATTGCTTCCCACTATGCACAGCTTTGCCAAAGCTCAGCTGCTCAAGCTCAAATACTCCATGCTGGATCTCTGCCTCAGGTGGATTCTTTTGGTAATTTTTAGCTAAAATAATTCAACTGTCTCCTAGAATAAGATTAGCAAGATATATGTTAGTTCGCTCTGTTCAAATGGAGAGATTAAGCACCTCTGTCTTCAGAGGCTGGCACTCAGCTGGAGAATGGGAATGTGCCTTCACAAGCATCCTCAGTTTTCCCACCTGCAGTAAAGCTACAAGTTACACAAAACTTCAGTCTGCACGTGCCGTATGGGGGCTGTTTGAGTTTGGTAGGTAATTTATCCGAGGACTCCATCTGTTTTGGTCTTGCAGAGCGGAGAAAGACACTGGATGCTGCTGCGTTTGTCAAGGGCTGGAATCCGCTGTGGCATGGAGACTGAGCAGGGATCCTTCTGTAGTGCTCAACTGCAACGAGGCAGGATGAGGACCTCCACACACTTGCTGAGGACAATCTGCCCTGGGCATTAAAAGAGCTAGAGTTGTTGGGAAAAAAAAAATTTACACGTGCATTTGATCCTCCAGCTAAAAGCAACACTGCCCTGACACCTGTGCAGATGGGAAATGAACGCAGATGGCAAGCACAGTGTTAAATCAAGCATTTTCTAACCACCCAGTGCTTGACCCTACAAATTTCCCATACTTTTAATCTATGTTGGGTTTGTGTTGTTTCCTTGATTTGAAGACAGTAAACCCAAACAAAAATGCAGGAATCCCATCACGCAGCATCACACCAGCCGCTGCATGACTCACCAGCAGGCCTGACTCTTATTCTCAGATGTTAATTCCATCATGCTTGAAAAGCACAATAACAGGGAGTACTAATAACCCATCAGTATTTGCTGAGGGAGCAGGCGGGAGTGAGTCACAGCCTATGCCAACAGCTTCCCCCAATATTTGCTGACAACAGACAACTGCATGGCAGAAATCCCTGGGTCTGCAGTACCACAAGTTCTACAGGAAGAGATTACTCCCAAAACTGATTCTTCCTGCACCTCCTGGTCCTTCCAACCTGTCTTTTGTCTTAGTCCTGCTCCCACATCCAGCACCACCATCCAACATCACTTCTCATCTCCAGGCAGGGGGACCTCAGCCTTCGGGCTGCAGCAGGGCTCCCTCCTTCCCTCAGTCAGGTCCTAGCCCTAGTCAACATCAGCTGAGTGTTGGCCCAAGTATCAGCAAAGAAGCACATCTGAGAGCATCCCCAGGCTCTGGTCCTCAGCACCACAGTGTCCCTGAAATTGTTGAAAAATAATTTCAAAGAGCTGCTGCTCTGCACCTGCAGCAAGAGGCTGCAACGTGTGTGACGCACTCTCATCTGTGATTTAGCTGCCAGAGCTGAACAAGTCTCCACTGAGCAAGTGCCTTCAGAGAATTCAGCTTCTAACTCTTAAGAAGTTCCTGTTGAGTGCCTGAGATCTGAGGCTTTTTTTATCCCTAAGGTTTCTTAGTTCAATGTTTTTTCCCCCATGAAGAACAACCAAAGGCGCATTCCTGATATCTGCCAAATTTCAAGCCTCTCCTCCAAAGGAAGAAAGTGCTAGAGTTTCTCAACAGATCATTTTAAGAGCGTGTTTGAAAATGAAGAAAAAAATTGTTTTTCTTGTCTCTTTCTTGTAAGCAAGAAAAACGTTTTTTTTTCTGAAGATTCCTAGATGCATTCAGCCTGAGACAGATACCCAGCACAGAAAAAAACAGTTAAGCAATAAATGGTTAAAGTTTGCAGGCAACTAAACATTTGGTCTTATAAGAAATGCTGGATAGCCTTTAAAACAGAGGGAGGCAGCCAAGTCGATTATACGTAATTTAAACTGAGCTTCTGTTGAACCAAGAGGGGAGATGAACAGAAAACACACAGATTAGAAGGCAAATTCCTCATATTTGGGTCTGCCTTTGTATTTCATAAGAAGACCATGATGAACGAAGCAGCTACCTTTTGAGGTGCCTGCACGCCGCCAAAACCTGCCTAGGCAGAGACCAGCATCTAAATGAGCTTGGCAGGCAGGGCTCCCCAGAGACTTCCATTGGCTCCCCACAAGTCTGCTCTGGGATCCAGAGTGATATCTCCCTATCTCCCAAGTGCTCAGGGACCTGCAGGCAAGGCTCTTTGCCCTGGGGGGACACCAGGTTGATGCAGGTGCCAAGCAGATGTGTTGCCGCACTCAGTGCCCGCTTAGGAGCTAGATACAGGGTGCCACTGAGCTGGGCAGGGGAGCAAGGGCCCCAGCTTCTCCAGTTTACTGTGTATTTGTGGATTATTTAGAGCGTGGTGTAATGGGCACCTTTGAAAACCCTCAGAAAAAGATGTTGCCAAATAGAAGGAAAGGTGTTGTTTTTTCTTATTTCGGATCAGGCCAGGAAGGTCACATCACTTCATAATGATGTTATGGCATGACTAACCATGCCTTGCCACACCCCATCTCCTGGTCTGTCACTCCACTGAGCATTTCTACCCCCTGCCAGGTCTCTCCATCATAGTATCACCCTAAAAATAGATCCTACACACATGCAGTGCTCATGCCTGCCCTGGCCCTGCCTTTCCTCCAGCAGTGCCCACTGGGTCAGCAAGGCAGCCCTCCCTGCATGGGGATGTTCCACCAACACCACCACAGTGCCATGACTGCCACCTCGTTTTCAAAGCACAGTCAAAGCACCTTCCTCATTTGTGTGTGCAACAAGCAGGCACATTTCATGGCACTGCTCATCAAACCTCTCTTTCATAGCTACCCCGTGAGGCTTGGTCCTTGCAAATGGCAGCACACTTATTTATTTCCGCTGACAGCAAGAGAAAGGAGTAGAGGGAGGAACGCAGGGGGAAAGAGAGAAGTGTGTTTTCATTTCTATGTTTTTTATTTTGCCTGGGCAATCCAGAAAAGCTTCCCTACCCAGAGAGGATGGTGCAGCCACTGCCAGGGCAGTGAGGAGCAATGCAGCAGTAGGTCCTGTGGTACTACACTGTGTGGGGAACCTACGCTCAGGGCTTCATGCAAATAATTAAAACCCAAGCCTCCTCACTCTTTTCTATTCTCCAGGCTCTCCCTATGTGTCTTTTATAACTCCACTTTCAGCTCTCTCACTTTTTTCCACTCCCATTTTACAGATATTTTCATTCCTCTGGGGGGAGCACCCCTGTGCTGAGCTGATGAGTTTATAAGGCAGACGGCTGCAGCAAACGCCTCACGAAGCCCAGTCAGCACTCTCTGGTCCCCTTCCTCCCCTTCTCAAAGTTCACACGGTTTAGTATGCGAGTTTCCTGCTGCCTGCCTGGCCAGCTTGCTATTCACAAGCAAACTGTGCTCCTCCGCTTGGCTCCTGAAGAAGAAGTATAAAAAGCCCTGAAAGTCTTGCTGCTGAGCCAGCAGGAAACTCAAACTGCTCTGAGCATGGGAACCAAGAGAACCACTGTGGCCAACACAACAGGTATTGTTTGGGAGGAAATCCCGGCAGCAGACGTAACTGCCTACACACACATAAAATATATGTACACACTTAGTGAGGGTTTGGAAAAAAGGAAGGTTGGGGAAGTTTAAGAGCACGGAAGAATAGATTAGCAGCTACATCCAAGAAAGAACAAGAGAGCCGCTCAGCCAAGCTAACCAGCTGTTTCACTAGCCAGATAACTGAACATTTGCCACACATTCAAACCAAGTGGGACCTCAGGGTAAAGCAATTTCTCTGGACTTGCTCTCCTGACTGCAGTCTCTCCAGGGCTCTTTCTGTGTGCCTCTTTCTGTTTGCATCAGGAGTGAGTTTGTGAGGCAAATCTCCTGTTTGCCCTACTTGCTATGTTTCATTTTATGTCAGAGAGCAATTTTTTAACTGGATTGCCTTTAAGCAAAAGGAAATCAGGAGATGGACTCCAGGAGTACACCTCCTGTGCTCCAAACCCTAATTAGCATCCAATATCTGGGAACCAGAACAGAGGCAGTCTGATGTAAATCCCCTGACATATCAAGTCCTCAGCATTAAGCAGCCACCTCTATGGATCTGCTCCCGCTGCACCACACCAACTGCTAACATAGGCATGGTCTATCTGAAAATATAGTAAATTGGAGCACAAAGAGAGAAGAAAGAAGGGAAAGCTTGAATTGCATTTTTTTTCACCAAAAAGACAAAAAAAAGCTGTGGTAAGACAGCTTACAAACTTCGCATTCACAAGGAGTCATAACATTTGAGTTTGACAACACTATGGTGATCTAGAAGTATTATGTATCTTAGAGTCCTTCTTGGCAGAGATGCTATAATGAAATCAACCTGAAACCAACAGGTCTTCTTACCCAATTCAGCATCCTTTGCAACCATTTCAAGGAGCATCAACCGTGAAAACCACAAATAAGACAATGTGTGACCCCAAAAATCTCATGCCTATAAGGAGAAGGCTAGAAGAGCAACACACATGCCTTGGAAAGTGAGAAAGCAAGCAGAATGAAAAGGTTGAACTTCATGTCAATGTGAAGACATGCAAGTGACAGATGGTCCTTATGAGACTGATCTTTGTTCCCCAAATAATTCAGACTGAACAGCATTATGAACACTACCAGCAAAGGCCCAACACGTATGCACAGCCCCATTTCTTAACTGCCTTAAAGCTTTCTAGATTAGGGTTGTACTCACTACACAGAGAAGGGTCAGCTGTGAAACCCAGATACGGACTGAGAGCCAATGTCCTCAAATGGCTCCTTTTGGAGGTGAAGAGGGCATTTGAGCTAGGGTTGTGTCCTGGCCCCACTCATGTAGGATCAGACGGAGAAGAATCTGTACAACTGAGCTCAATCCTTTCATTTGGTTGGACAGTTCTAGGGTAGGAAACCTCAATGCACAGGCTTATTTTGGGCAAACACCAAAAAAAGTTTGGGAGCCTGGCCAAAACAAGCTGATTCTCCAGAGTCTGTATCACCAGTGGAAAATGTGGGCAAGAGCTTACCTTTGCTATTAGCAGCTTTCCCTTTTCTCCAGGGTACTTCTGCAGTGCTGCTACCTCTGAAAGCCCACTGCAGCGCCAGAAACCCATTCAGGGAGGGAGGATCTGAACTCTCACCTCCTGTGCTCCCAAAAGAAAAGCCTTCTGAAAATGAATATATCTGTGCTACCTGCCTTAATGGCCCCAGCATGCCAGCACTGAGCAGCCACAAAGGCCTGGCGAGCCATCAAGAGCCAAGGAGTAGGAAAGGCAGCTGGTTTGCCCACAGATAACCTGGGACATTCAAAGCAGCTACATGGAGTTAAGAATGGAAAATGTAACAAGTTCTTCATTTTTGAAGTGGCAGAGTCAGCTGCAGAAAATTTTAGTCAGGAGTGTGAAGCTCAGAGTAACTCAGTGCCCCAGGGAGAAGCAGCCTCTCAGCCCACTGCAGCATCCTGATTTCAAGCCTGCAGCACTCACTCTTTTTATTGCCCATCCCCACCGAATTGCACTTTGAGGAAATTAAATTGCAATTCCTGCCTAGCAGATGGGCAGCATTTTGGACCATTCCTGCCCTAGGTACTCTTGCATGCACACCACCGTAAGCAGAGCTGTGTGGCTTCCCCTCGCCCATGCACGTGTGCAATGCTGGTCACAGGGAGCAAACAAGCAGACCAGAGCTTCTTAGGTCTCCACAGGATGACCAGAGAACAGCCTGTGCCAACACAAGTGCAACAGTCACTGTGTCATCCATGTCCAAAGCACAGAGATTGAGGGAGCAGGGTCTGTGCCCGGGTTGGAAAGAAATCCGACATCCCTGAGGCTCAGGAGCAGAGGAAAAGGGGTGAAACCCCCTCAGCAGCAGGCTGCAGGGGCTCTCACACACAGCCTTGGCACTGTGCCCCCGTGCTGACCAGGAAAATTGGCCGCAGTTGCACAGAACTCCATTCAGGCTCCCAGGCCCATTCAGCGCATTGCTGGTGGGTGGACACCCACTGACAGACACTGTGGGTGTTGCACAGCCAGTCCCCCACATTCACTACCCACCGCGTGGGACATCCATCAGCAGCTTCAGGGAGAAAGGCTCTGCGTGTTTGCTGCTGTTTGTTACGGGATCCCAAGGAGAACAAAACTGTGAAGCAAGACAATACTTCTAATTTGAAGGGGAACATTTCTTCCATTAATTATTTCCCATGCTATTCCTGGCTGTGACCTTCACTGGGAAGGAAAAAAAAAATCTGATTTGTTTTTATATCTTTTATCTGACTTCCCTTACTAAAGCCTCTGGCTAGAATGAGTCACATCTGTATCAGCCATCACATTATATTATGCTGTATCAGTGCTGCTACCTGTCTTGTTTTCCTCACCAAACCAAAGGGTTTGTTAACATGAAACCAGGTAATTTGCAGCTATATTTAAAGATCGCCCTTTTCAGTGGCAATGCCCATAACACCCTTGTTTCACCTTTGGAAGGAATATCATGAGGATTCTACTTGAGACTGCTGGCAACCCGCCATAGCTTGAAGAGAAATTTTCCTGATTCTGTGCAAAGAAGTGTTTGCCTGTTGCAGAGCAAGCATCTCTTTTCCAGCTGCTTACGACAAAATCCCTGATGTGCACTGCTGGCCTTTTAGGTACCCACTCACCCCTTTAGAAGTTCCTAGAGTTATTTCTGCTCCCTCTGTACGACAGAGCTGCATGCTGAAATCACAGCCCCCAACAGAGAATGTTACCTGTCTGGGTGGGGAGATGGCCCTTATGGCTCCTGATAAGCCATCAGCCCAGCTTCCCCTGCCCAATAATTTAAAGGGTTGAGAAGAAACTCCACCAGGAAAGTCTCAGAGACTTGCGCTCCTCCAAGACGACTTCCCACAGAAGGCAGCAGGCTGGTCCCTGGTCTCTCATTTCATTCACACTTGCTTTCTTCCGCTGCTTTGTAAACATTGTGCTTGCAAAGCATCATCTTTAGCATGAAAGGAGCACTGGCAAGCAAGTGAGCTTCCAGACATTTTATTTTTTCAAAATGTGCATTTGGATTGCCTAAGTCTCATGCCAGAACTGAAGCTGTACCGTGCCAGGAGCTGTGTGAGTGTCCAGGAAGAGCCCTACCTTCAGCTGCTTCCAGCCTAAAAGTGAAGCAATCAGAAGGTTAAAAGAAAAATGGCATATTAGAGGTTATAACATAACATACCTGAAAGAGTTTGATCTTCATCCTACAGAATCCCAAGGAGTCCTAGTCAAAATGTAGGCACCCCTCAGAGACTGACCATTTTTTCCTCCCACATAGACGCTGTTGTCCTGTGTCCTCCATTGCCAAGAGACCCCTGACCTGCAGTATTGAGGATGGAACAAATGCTGGCTGCTGGCCATGCAGAAGACCCGTTCCACCCCTGAGCCACAGTTCATGACATGCCAGCTGGGACAGTGCAGAACATACAAATCGCTTTTTTAAGCAAAACAGTATCACCTACCTCAGTGTGAAGGCAAATTGCAACAAGTTTGACAAGCAGCAGGAGGTAAGACAGGCTTAAGGGTATTTTATAAAAGTATGTTTGTTTTGCTGACATCCCCAGAACAGGTCAGAGTTTGGAAAGGGCAATATCTTTCCAACAGCCATTGTTCTTTCTAGTGCAGGTCTACTTGCTTTTCCATGAGATGAGAACTAATTATCGGGCTTGAGGTTTTATTGCAGGATTTTAGTTTAAAAAAAGCTTAAGACAAACAGTTTCTATATATATATTCAGGTCTCTAAATAACTAAATGAAATAAAAAGACACATGAATATAAATAAGATTTTTCTTTAAACTTACTGCTGCTTTCATTACGCCACCAGTGTAATGTTCTCAGGTATGCATTAACATCTACTGTAAAAACATCTTTTGACGTCTGTAACCGTTGTTGATAGAGGAAAGGAGGCACAGAGGCCCTCCCAAGCAAGCTCTTATTCACAGGTACAAATCTTTTTCCAGTGATGAATGAATCCTTTCAGAAATGCTAATATCAGCACTTACACAAGGTGGCCAATGTAAACAGTAACTGCTGGTTCATTATTCTTCTTGGATCCTTTTCCAATGTACAGATCTCCAGAGTTAGCGCTGAAATAGGCAGCGTTTTGTTGGAAAAGAATGAAAACGCATTTCCGAACCAAAATCTACTGATGGGAAGAGATGACATAACGACCCCAGGAAAGGGCTTCCCTGTGAACTCGATCAGTGTGACAGAAGGAGAGACAGTAAGAAGATGGGGATTTTGATACTTGGATCATATCTCACTGCTTGCATTCCCCTAGGAGATTTAGTACCACCTCTGAAGGCAGCAGCCAAAAATATGCTTTGATGTATATTTCATCTAAAGCTATCTATATCGATAACATTTATTTGTGTGGTTGAAGCACTGAGAGATAGAGCTTTTGTTCCCCCTTCTACCACAGGCTCTCAGTGTGTCCTTGGAGCAGCAACAGGAGTCCATGTGCCTCACCTGAGCCTCCCTCAGCTAGGCAGAGGTGAGACCACTTTCCCACACAGCCAGCGTGGAAGAAGGCTCTGTGCATCATGAGATGGACAGGTCCCACCATACTGAGTCCTCCTGAAAACAATGAAAACTGCAGATTCAAGCTGCTCTAAAATTAATCATATGGTTCATTAGGAAACAAATCCTTTGGTTCAGAAATCAACAGCAACAATCTTCTCTTCTGGGCTAACTGCTCCTACAGACGAGACAAATAAAGAACCATTTGAAAGGCTGTAATTCATTTAAGTGCAAAAAAAACAGCTTTGCTTTGATTTCAGGGGAACGTGACCTAAATTAGGCCAGCTGACTTCGTCCTGAAGAGGACTACAGTTTCTCACACGATCCTTAGCATAGCCCACCCGTGGATGGTGACCTCTCTGGCTAAAGCCACAGCACTTTCAACTCTGCCCTAGGACATTTGCGCTGATAAAGAGAAAATAGACTGGATGGAAATAGAGTTGCCAGAAGAAACTGTTGAGGGCAGCAATAGGATTCCAGAAAATAGCACTTCCTCAGATCACAGGGTATGATCATCTCTCATTACTTGCACTCTTCTGCCCTAGGTAACTGAGCACTGCTGGATTAAGCTAGGGAAAACTGGGGGATGGAGGAGCAAGGAGCAATCTTTTTTGGATAGGGAACACATACAGCAAATAAGAGTGCAAAGGCTCCTTTGTGTACTGAAGACATTATAATTCAGGGTTTTTCTTCCCAAAATCAGGTTTTAATAGGAAGTAAGTTTCACCCTTTCTAAAGGAGTATTCTACAATAAGCTTGTTAAGCTTGGAAAGTGCTTTGGGAGCCCCTGGAATGAAAGGTGCTCTAGGAATGAAAGCTGATATTTACGATTATTGCTTGAAAGGAACAGAGATGAACACATGTAAAATATGAATGGCTGCTGGTGCTAAAAACCTGGTTGTTGACTTGGTGCCAAAGAAGAGAGTCCCAGCTCTCAAACCTGGATGACAAGGATTTAGGAGGTGCAAGAAGTGGAAAAGACTCCTACAAATAACAGCAAAAGCCAACCTGATATGCAGGGCAGATAGGTGTCTTGTGGGTGTTTCTTTTCTTCCACCTAAAGTGCAGGACATATGATCTCTTTTACCCCAGCTCTGCCAGTCAAAACCGACACCCATTAACCAGAGTATATATTGTAGTTTGTACTCCTTTTAAAGGAGGAACCTACAGTTCCCTTAGGATATGAGGAGAGGAAAACATCCTTGGTAAGTGGTCAAATGCTATGGATTAGCCTGAGTAGATTCATATGTTATCTCACTCAAAGGACTACGAAGCAGAAGCACTACAGGCTAATGCAAATTTAACTTCTCTATTTTAGAAATCTATAAGAGAAAAGAATAGGGCTAACAGGTTCTTCTCCTGAAAACACCTATCTGCATACTCTCAGCTTGCATAAACCCCTTCTGTTGATTTTACACTGGGCATCTGCCTCCCTAATGTGGCAATCTACAGCTCCTGGAAAGGATGTTTTTCCACCCAGACTCTATTGAGATGTCTTCACCTTAGTCTCTCAATCTTCCACTTTTCCCTGAGAAAAGCTAAAAGAAAATCCTTTGAGAGAAAGAATTCTGCTTTTTCACATCTTCAAAAACAAGCTTGAAAGTGACTCTAGCGCATAAGAAATTTTCACAGCAAAACCCCACAGAATCTCAAGAAGTGATTATTTTTTTTAAATATAGCAGAGAAGAACACAGCATGTGCCAGAGGCTGAACGCTAATTCCATACACATTTAAATTAGATATAAGGTGCAATTATTTTTTTTAACGAGCAAGTGTGATTAACCACTGCAATGAACTAACAAAAAGGGCTGCCTTCTCCAGTTCTCAGGCTCCAAATAAAGATGGGATACCTTTCATAGGCATGCTTCAAGCAGACACAGGTTAAGGGGTCTGAAGAATTGGAATGGCTCTGGGAAGAAGCATTGCACCAACTAGCACCCTGCCAGGATAGCAGCCCTCTGTGTCACTTGGGGCAAGCCTTGCAACATCTCTTCAGGCCAGTTTCCCACTTTCTAATGCAGCTGCACCAGGTATCAGCCAGGACAGTGCTGTGACCATGCCCTCTGGGTCACCGAATGCCGAGCAGTACCCTGGCCTCACCTCTAATTCTGGAGAAGCACCATTCCACTAAATCAGCACTAACAGAACTGGTACTAATGGCCCCTCCCCAGCATGCAGGTGCTGCACTGGTAGATTGTAAGGGGGCAAAGATCCCCTCACAGCATGTGCTGCTGGTGGTACCCCAGCTGGGTACCTGTGCCTGTGCCAGGCAGAGCACACTCCTGAACGCTTCTCTCCATCAGCTCCACTTCCTCTGTCTGGCACAGCCTAATGTTGATGGATCTGTATTAGAAATAACAGAAAGTCCTTGGATTTTTTTCTCTCCTTCCTTCCTTTCTTTCTCTTTTCCTTCCCTTTAGCTATTTAGGCCAAATCTGGCTAATCAAGCTTTGTAACTTATACTCTGTCGCTGCCATGGCAACTGTTTCAACATGCAGTTCATAGACTGCCTCTGAGATGTACAGCCCCTTTGAGAAACACGTATACCTTGATGCTTCAGGAGAGGTATTAAGAGAGAAGAACTATCATCTGCTACACTGACACATTTTTCTACAGTCCTACCTCTGGCGGCATGAATCTCTTCTTTTAGCACTGAATAGCTCATCACTTGTTCTGTCCCCTTTCCTTCCCCCCAAAATAGGTTCTTTAAAAACTGACACAGATTTATGAACATGAAAAAAGAAAGGTGTAGGAAGGGAAATGCATTTGGAAATTCCACTCTCTGGCATCTAAATTCACCCTTGAAAGAATGCTGCAAAGCCTGTCCTGTTACTGCTTCAAAGGAAATCCTGTTTTGTTCTGTTGTGTCATTGTGGAAAAGAAGAAAGTTAAGGGGGCTTGCTTTCTGATTTTCTCAAATCCCAAGAGAGAGATGGCAGCGCACGAGAGGGTGGGTGCTGCTCCTTTCTCCTTTGCAAAATGGCTCCAGTGCAGAGTACAACTGCCCCACAACATGCAAAACCAGGTCTGTGTTTGTCCAAGCATAGAGAGCAAGATTTGAACAGCACTGAAAAAAACATCTGTCTGGAACATGTAGGTGCATTTTTCCCACCAGTCGCTTCCAAGGATCTTGCTCAAGATCTGCTGTAGCTAGGTTCCATTTGACTAGTTGTGATGCTTGCCCCAACACCCAGATGGCATAGGAAGGTGCTGCAGTGAGGTGCTACACAGGTGCCTGCCATGCTGGTTAAAGATGGATCATTTATTCTGCTCACACTTAACACGCTCTTCTCCCAGGTGCAGTCAGAGGGAGGCTGACTGCCAGCACCACAGTATAAAAAAATCCCTTTTTTGTTTCTTTATGTAATTGCGTCTGCTCTGTGGAAGAGCCTGATTCCACATCCAGAATGTTTTCTTTTATGTTTATGCGAGTAGGTTTCAAATATGTGTATAGCACCTGTGGTGTCATGCTGATCCTTATCAGGTGTAATTACATTATCTGTTCCTTTCTTCCCATCTTTTTCTGTGCTTTTATCACTGTCCATTGTCAGCTGGCCAGAAGCCAAAAACAAGACCTGTCCCCACCACTGCCATCTACTTGTCATCAATAAGACAAATGCTTCTGCTACTGACCAAGGGAGAGGATAAATCCAGATGCATCCACAAACAAACAAATGTTGGTACACTCAAAATAACCTGGGTGGAACATTTGTTTTTAGTTCAGCTGTGCCACTCAGCCCTCTGACGCTAGCCGCACCCTCAAACACAGTTCTTCACACCAAAATTTTCTCTAGGAACAAAGTCTGAAAGACAAGAGCCAGCAGTACCTAAGGTAGGCAAATAAATCTGAGCCAGCAGGTAAAAAACTATATTGTAGTCACATCTGCCCTGTTTTAATGCACGCACATGCAGACACGCACATTGTTTCATAAGCCCTGCATATGCACTTCTCAGTCAAGTATCATCTGTATACACCATCTTCCACTGAAATCAAACCTCTGAGACTGCTGAAGTTAGGAAACATGGTGTGCTCAGAAAGAAACATCATGTATATCTGTCAAATCTTTGGGACTTCTTGGCTACGTATAGACTGCTTGAGGGGACCAAGATCCTCAGCTGTCCTTTCTAATCTGCAACCAAAAGTCAAGAGAAAGGCTGGCAAGAAGAGAATATAGGACACAACTGTCTGCTTTTAGCCCATGCATTTCAATGCTAATGCATTTCTCTAACTGTATAATAAGCTTGGACAAAATTACAATATCTCTGTGATCTGGGAATACCATCTTTATGGTATGTGCATACCATAGGCCCAAATCTTCATTGAATCAAATTTGTATAAACTGCTGCAGTGAAACTGGGCTTCCACCTGTACCACACCCCACCTTCCCAATGCATCCAATTCCAGCAGTTTCACTGCTTTGTAGGTCGGAATGCACTCTTATCCCCAGGTGGGAGAGGGCTCGGAGGGACAAAGGCTGGAGATGAAGCTGAAAGAGTTTTGTCTTTCTTCTATCGCGCATTAGGTAGCTTGGCTGACACCAGCCAGACTTGAAGCATCTAGAGCATGAAATCAAGCTAGGATGAACTGGGGATCTCAAGCATCCGTCACTCCCTCCCTCCAGCTCTAGTGCAGTTCCAGGTACAGTTGGCCCAGGCCAACCAGCACTTTCCCAAACAGTTCCTAAACACAGTCCAGGAGTTAGCATGGGCCAGGATTGTTCCAAACAGACAGTTTGTACAGAGCCCCCCTGTTTTTGGAAGGCAATAGGGTTTATCTGTCACACCATGGACAGACAGTGTTATTCAGCCACGGAGCAGCATGCAGCTCTGGCCCAGTTTATTAGCACAGACACAACCACATGCCACCCAGGCTTGTGCCTCGGGCTTTTGGCCAGTGACCCAAGGAATCTGCTTCTGTTTTATTGGGACACATCTCAGAGGCAGCCATGCCAAGTCCCCTCATCCACTTCGTTCCACTGCAAACTCAAACTAATTTCTGGTACAGGTAGCTTAAACTGTAACACCTGACACTGATGAGGCTGAGTGGAGAAGTGCTGACACAGACAGCACCACTTCCCAGGAGCATCTCATCCTGCTTTGCTCCACCAATTCAAAGCCCACCAGGTGAGCAGCTTGGTGTACCTGAGTCGTAGGCAGAGAGGGAGACAGTGGTGTTGTTGCCTGTTTCTCTACTGGAAGGGCTTCATTTTGCCTGCATACCGCAGCAAGCAGGAGAGGTGCCTCGCTGGGCTGATATCACAGTGGCAGCGGCAGCAGACCAACCTCTGGCACGTAGTCCTGACATGACCCTCCTGCACTGGCCCCAGCATAATGGCCTTTCTCTCACTGCTCCTGCCAAGGAAGGCCTCAGAATCGACCACATGGGTGCCGCAGGCCACCTGAGGACTTCAGTTTCCCAAATGGGCAATGTATGAAAATAGACTGGGCTCAAACCTGGGCTAAGCATGCACTATAGACATACCCTCAGCAAGGCTGTGGCACAGCGATGAAATTAAGTTGGATGTCCTGAGGCTACCAGTCCTCCCTTTCTTAGCCTTGTATTCCTGTAAATATAAACCAAACCTTGCAATGGCAGAAGAGCGGCAGCATTCAGTTATTCTGTTTTCATTTGATAAAAATGGAAAGACAAGGGTGCCTGCATAGCTCATCTACTGCGTTTTACCTCCTGCATTCTCCAAGAGAGAAGCTTGACCTTTCAAGAAGCTGCATTAGCAAGTATCCCTTCGGAGGAAGCATCCCTCATTCCTCCTCCACTGCCTGGGCAGCGGTGCATCTTCTCTCCATGGCACTGAGCTGAGGAAAGTTGGCAGTTTACAGGCAGCATAGTAACTTGCACCACACACTTGTCTCATTGGAATCCAGGGTTAAGCTTGTCCTGCTTTCCAATGGGGTATGAAAGAGGTTAGGGGGAAATTTAAAAGTAGGTATAAGAAAAATCTAGATCATGTTATGTTCCAAGGGAGGGCACTGGCACAGGAGCGAGATCAGGACTCTTCCAACAGTGCAATTCCTACCTCCCAAGCAGGTCAGGAGAGATTGCAGAGAAAAGCAAACATTGCAAAAACCTTTTGCAATGCAAAATTCAACAAACAATTGCAAATTGCTTGAGTTAAAGCAGAGAAATTGCTTGACAGGGGTTTGAACCCTTTTTCTTCTTCCTAATTATAAGCATTTTCTTTTTTTTGCAAGCATGCTCCTGGAATGAGAAGTCTCATAGTTTAGGGATATGTTCACACTGGGAATATTCACGTGACCTTTCAGATCACATTCCTCCTATTTATAAGAGTATTAGTCACCCACTTAGAGAGCAGAACTAATACCATGTTTGTTAAATGACTAAATGAGTGCTATGAATAACCAGCAGTGAGTACTTAAAACCACAGTTATATCCAGGAGCACACAGAGAATCCATAGCTAGCACACGTTTAGACAGAGCACAAAGAATACTACTGCATGTAAAATACCTTTGCAAGGCACTGCGAAGACAGTTAGCTCACAGGAAGAAAAGGATAAATTCATCAGATGATAGATTATTTTCCAGACATATTTCACCTAGTTATTTAGACATACAGGATAGCTGGCAAGAGTGCATGACAGCTGAAGATTTACATTTGAAAGAAGTCCAGGCAGAACTGAAAGATGAAGAGGATGGAGCACAATTCTGCTGGAGCTTGGCCATTACACTACACAGAAAATGTCAGGAGTGTTGTACTACAAGCTTGCAACTTTGTCACTGGCAAAACACAAGGTTTAGGAGTTCTGAGTAATGTCTAACTTGTTAATTAACATGTTGCTCAACTTTACTTCAGGGAACGCACAATACAAGCCATGTGTGTTATTAGCCCCAACACGACTGTGAGTCTCAGCCAACATGAATAAACTTTCTGTGCTTCAGACCTTACTGCCACAAGCAGTAGCAATTCCTGGGTCAGGAAAAGTGGTAATTCCCAGGTACTGACAATTTCCATGCTCTGTATGCAGTTATATCAGCAGTTTGGGAAGTACTTAGCAAGACAAGATAAATCAGCAGTGTCAAACTCACAGCCCTCAAGCCGAATCCATCCCTCCACCTTGTTTTATCCATCCCTCCACCTTGTTTTATCCAGCCCTCCACCTTGTTTCTCCCCGGCGGCAGCACTGAGCTCCTTGTCCCTGCGCTCCTGCCAGCGCTGGTCACGTGTGCAGCGAGTGACGCGCGTTACGCTGCGGGAGCTGGAGAACAAGGGAGCCGTGAGTTTGACACCCCTGAGATAGATGCAGTCAGTGCACTCACACCACTTTGGTGAAATTGTATCAGTGCACGTATCTGGCAAGAGAAAACATGGAGGAGAGGAAGACTGAAGGACAAAATGGTGGGAGGAACAGGAAGAAGGAAAGCATAGACAGCAGCATGAGAATGGAGACAGCAGGCTATGTGCCCCTCTCTAGAGGAAACACAGAAGCAGTCTGGGCTGTGCATTTCTGACAACAGGAAAAATGGAAGTAGGAACAGCAGTGCAAAGAATTTATGAGGGTTTTGAAGAATGACGTGCAAATTACAGGCTGGAGCATGGAGAATGAAAGGACTTTAACTCTGAGTTCCCACCTGTCTCCCAGTCTAGCATTAAAATCCAATGATGTGCTTCCACATTGCACAAGATGGCATTGGGAGGACACTGGCATGCCTGGATGAACTACACTTCTGGCCAAACACTGTTAGGGTGAGCATGGACATTATTAGTAGGAGGTGCCTGGCTGTAGTCCCATGGCAGCACCAGGGAGCTGCCCCCTAAGCAAATCTCTCTGGTATCAGCATGACCAGGGGAAGACAAGCACCATGCCAGAGGCAGCGGCTGAAAGGGTCAGTGAGAAGGTGGCAGCTAAAGGTGCAAATACCACTTCCTCATTGCAGCCTCCATGAATGGCCCTGCCTGTGCAATACAGAGGATGTTTTGAATGGCACAGCACAGGCAGTGAATCACCTTATAATCACTGCTGGTGTATCCCAGCCTCAGTGTATCATCAAGCCTTCCTTTGGGTCAAGTAATCATTTGAGTATGAATCATCGCCGCACAGGCTTCTCCTAGCACAGACAGGCATGGTCGGTGAGCAGAGCTAATTGAATGTGCTCTCACTGCTTCACTCATGATCCAGGAGGGCCTGAAAGGCTTGTGCTTGCACCCTTGCCATACAGACCCTGGCAGCACGGAGCATTTCCACAGATCATAGGGTCTGTCAAACCCTACACAAAATTTTTGAAAACAGACAGCAAATTGTTAGCCACATAAGTTATCATTGTTTGCTTAAAAACTCCTCAGAGGTCAAAGGGTTAGCACTTTCCCGAGCTAGAACAATACCAGCGGAGAGCCAGGCCCTCCAAATCACAGAATAATTGAGGCTGGAAGGGATCTCAGGAGGTCATCTGGTCTGAGACCCCTCTCAACGTCAGCTTTGAATGCCCCCCTCCTCATCCTCAGAGTCTGAGCCACCAGCACAGTAGAAATGGAAATCCCATGCAAGCCAAGAGAGTGTTTGTGCTGGTGGGGCAGAGCTGAGATCAAACAGATAAGGAGAAAGCATAAAGTGAAAAAAACCCAGTAACATCGAGTAGCACCAGAAGGCCACGGGAAAGACAGAGTAAACTGAGGGAAAGACCATCAAAACCAGAGGGGAACAGAGAAAGATGGCAGTGTTTGCTTCCTCCGCAACCAAGATGGATGCAGAAAGGGTGGTGTGGGGGCACTTCTTCTTTCTCCCAATTTGCTGCACATGTACCAAAGCTCCTGCTGTGCAAAGGAGCCACCTTCTGACACCACTGAGGTAAAGTAAGAACCAAAGTTGCTACATCTGGAAGAGAGAGCAGAGCTCTGGCTCCACCCTGCCTGCACAATCCTTCCTTCCCGGCCTTGAGAGGGGTGGAGGGAAGGGGGCAACCCTCATTCCTCTCTAGGCCAGATGGGAGGAAGGACTCACCAGGTCTCACCCCCACCCTGTCACTAATATCAAATAATAATAATAACAACAGTATTTAGCATTTCTATAATTACCTTTGCACTCTGGTATCACAGACACAGCTGAATTGGAAGTCATTAAGATCATTATAACGAGCTTCAGTGGATCCTTTCAGTCAGAGGCATTATTTAGGCAGCCCTTATTTTCATGGTTACATCTGAGTAAGCACTTTGCACTGAGGTGAGGTTCATCGATGAGACACTTTGGCACAAAGGCAGTCTCCTACTTGCAAAGGCAGAGTAAATGTCATTATGCATCATGTTTCACCAGTCTTCAAAATGCCAAGGAAGGTAAGTCACATTATAGCTGACTCCACCTTCAACTTGTAAGAGCTGCAAAATTCTTCCCATGGACTGGCACTTGGGGAGGTCCGCCACGACTTCCTACATACAAGAGCAGTTTCTCAGGAGCTGCCATTCTGGAGGCCTTCAACACTCAATACAAAAAACTACCACAACTCTTTACCGCAGAAGTCAATTTGGCAATAATTCTTATTAATGCAGAAGAGGCAGAAACCCAGCAGTTCTGGGAGCACCTTGCACTGAGAACCGGAGAACTATGATGACCTAGTGAAGGTGCTGGCAAAGACCTGGGCTGCTGGCCTGAGGTCAAGGCTCAGGTCCACATGGATACACGGCTGTGAGAGACTGGCACTGTGGGGTTGATGAGTGGAACCATGCTCAGAGCCATCTATGGAACAGAGACCTGCCAGTCCTGGTTCTCTTTTTAGTCTTGCTGAAGACTTCTTCGTTTGGCCTTTCAGTGAGGAGGAACTAAGAGCCCTTTTAATTGTGGTTCCCTCAGTTCCCTGTTCATGCAAATAAAGGCACTTAATTTCTCCCATTTATGTTTTTCCTTTATGTTTGGGCTATGAATCCCTTGGGAAAACATCAAGGGCTTCTAGGTGTACCTGTCTTACTAATACTAAAAGTAATGTGCTGGATTTGTCATTGAAGTAGGAGGAAATGTAGGTACATGGAACAAACACTTGTACTGCAATTTCTTATATTTAAAAAAAAGAACAAAAAGATAATAGAGTGCAATACTTCGACCAAGAGCAAAGGTAAAATCACAGTAGCTGACTCAGTGGAACAGAAAGGACTTTATAGAGCTGGCAACGTTTCAGCCTGCCTTCACGGGAACTTGAACATAGGAATATGTTGAAGAGCAGCATAACAAACCCAAAACACTGCCTGAATGAAAAAAACAAGAGTTATTGCTGGGCAAAAGCATTATTTTCAGCAGCAAGGAAGTTCTTCTAGCAAAGCAAGAGCACAAACTTGTGTTTATTTCTTGGAGTTCAGTTACTGTCAACATTACAAATAAACCAAATCAAGGCAGAGAATCTAACCCTGCACTGCCAGCCCCAAATACAGCTAAAAACACTCCCTTCCCATGAGTTTGTACCTAACTGTTCAATCTGTTCTCCAGAAACAGGTAAACACAAGACTTGGGTGAGACCCAAACAAGCTTCAGCTCAGTTTAGAAATACAGTTAAAACACAAAGCTGCTTCTCTACTTCAAGACAAACTGGCTGTCATAAAAAATATTGATGAGCAATGACATTTCCTGAGCTCTGGCTGTATCTGTAGTGGAAAGGAGTTTCCCATGCTGTTTCCTTAATTAGCACAAATATGCTGACAACCTTCTCCATGCTGAAAACAAGTCATAGGCCACTAAAAAGTTGATATATCTACACAGTCAAATCTACCATGTGCTGAGCCAACATGTTTAAATGCCACAATCAGTACCCAGATTATAACATGGCTTTGTCATGCATCCATTTGCTGAAACAGACTCTGATGTCCCAATATGAAACCTATTTGTCCTTCAGTCAGCAAATAGGAAAAGTGCCAATATATATATCTGATGTTTTGCAAGTGCTGGGATTGTGTGTTGGCATTTATAGGATCATATTGACCAATACATGAATTTATAAATATGACCCAGTTGAATTTGAGAAATAACATGATCTGAAGGCTAGATTCTAAACTTGTTTAATCTGAAATGAACAGAGAATAACTCATTTGGCATCCAGTAATTTACTCTGGTTTCACCACAAATCAAGGATCAAGGTCACAGTTATCTCTTTATGCAGTTTGATCTGAGTTTAGTCCTTGTCAATGGGACATGTTATAATATGATCATGAAGCAGTTGAACAGACAGCATGCCAACACAGTAAACATTGTAGTATCAGCCCTAGGGAAAAGTTTAGGAACCTTGTGGCAGGTAGGGTTTAAGTGCGTGAACCCGAGCCTTGTTCCTAGGACAATTTCTGCTTTGTTGGTAATGCAGCTGGCAGGACTAACTCTAAAAGCAATTTGTGCCTGGCCAGCTCATAGCTAATTCTGAGTGAAAGCTGTGACAGCTAAGCTGTTTCCTCCTAGCCAAGGCAGCCAATTTTCTGTGACTGGTTCAGTAAGGTTGTTGCCTGTTGCGTAGACAGGACATTGCAGTGTGCCAATGGGACCAGTGACTGGTCTGATCCCTCCTCCTGTTTCAGTTGTCCCTACAGTAGCATATCCCACAGTATTCCACACCATGGGCTGCTGCTCTTGGTCAGCGTCTTCCAGGAATTCACCTGCATCGTTACTGGTCTGTGGCGTCACTGCTCACATTTTCCCAGAATCGCTTGGCACCGACACGGCCGGACAGTACGGCAGGGTAGCCCTGCCAGCATAGCTGCTGCTTGGAAAATCTGCCCTGTGGACACAAGCTCAACATCTCATTGGTTACCCACTATAACTCTTTAGCTGGATACAAGGTCACAGTTGTGAGAGTAACAAGAATGTCTTTGATGACATTGACATAAATTACCCACAGTTTCTTGCCAAGAAAAAAAAAAAAAGAATGCCAGAAAGTGACACCCCGTGACGAACAAATTGGATCCCATTTTGTGTCCCTTCACCTACAGAGAGGTTTGAATGTCACCGAGCTCCACGTCTGCGACTGTCACCCGGCCCAAAATTAACAAAACCAGGCTGAGGACTACGTTCATAACTTTCCCATTGAGCTGTTTTCTTGCTTGAGTTTTATTTCAGTCCATCTATTTATTCATTTGAAGAGCAGCTTAAGATGCAAATAGGCTGTCATCAGACACCTCAAATTTTCCTAAGGCACTGTCAATAAAAGCATGTCCTCCAAACCTATCGCAACTGCATTGGGCTTGTTCTGATCTGGTGGGGCTGAAGGAAAAACTAAGATGAGGGCTGGTCCTGGAAGGTCCCAAGCACCTGCAACTGGCCTTGGCCTCCATTTGAGGTGCTTGCAGCCAAATCCTTGTAGGGGCAGCTGGACACTTCAGTGGTTACATGGAGAAAGGAGACAGCTGTCTCAGCCCGCTTGCAGAAGGACAAGAAACAGCAAAGGTGCATCCTCCTGCTCAGATCGCACCCTGAACCCTTGTTGCCCTTAAACAGCCTTACTCTGCCAGAGACAAGGGGAGGGAGGGAGTGAAAGTAAGTCTGACCTTCCTGGAAGAATGGACTTATTGATGCTGTGCTAGGCTGAAACCTGAAACCTCTGAAAACCTGGGCCTAGAAAGAGGGAATTACCAAACCAGGTCCAGCATGATTCAGTAATGCAAACTTCAGCCTTACGCAACTTCCTTTTCCTAAGCTCAATCCCTCTCTCTGAAAGACACTTTGCATGTTTTAAGCAAATGGAAGCACCTACTTAGCTACCAAGAAAGCTTGCTGAGCCAGGCTGTGCATCAGCACAAGCCAGAGTGATGTAAATCAGACAAGGGGCAGGTAGTCAGCTTGTTCAGGAAGGCTTCCCCGAGGTTCCCCATTGTGCTCAAGCAGTGGCAAAAAAACAATCCATCTGAAGCCTGATACACCTTCGCCTCCCACTGACCTCACTATTTGGAGGACAGAAACTGGTAAACCTGGCCTCATTCACATCCATTTTACACAGTTACCTCCTTGGGAAACACTCCATCTTTGCACAGGTGTTCCCAAGACCAAACCTGGCTCAGCCAGCACCTCTGATCACCACTAATATCTAGGTCTTTCTTCCTCCAACCTCAACATGGTTAGAAGGCTGCTTTTCCTCTCCTCCAGATACTTGCCATTAAATAGATAGTTTAAGAAGCTCACAACAGGGCACAGGCAGATTGGAGCCTGCAGACCCTTCACTAAACACATGAGCAAGCACCATCCAAACTTGCCCTGCAGTCCCACAGCTGCTGGGCCCTCCCCAGGAGGTATCACCAACACAAGGAAAAGTTTCCATAGTTGCCTTTCTCTGGAGGGTTTCTGCTGCACTGCAATAGCTGAGCTGCTATTTTGGGGTCTCAAAGTCCTCCCTGCTGGAAATGAGAGCACCATTCTCAGCATACACTGCGTTTGAGCTGGCATTGGTTTCTTCCAATTTTCTAGCCCTTGCCATGACAGCTTAAAAGAAGTTTTTGCCTAAGCCTTGTTTACAAACTTAGTTCAGAAAAAAATCCCCAGGTTTTAGTTTGCCGACCAAAGGACAACAGGCCTGACCCCAGCTTGCAGGTGATTCACTGAAGAATTAGAGAGTGCTAAAACTCAAAATGCCCAGGGCAGATGTCTTGAGACGAGTCTTCCTCCATTTCTCACCCCACAGACAACACTGTGACCAGTGAACACACCACAGCACACTACACAGAAGAAATCTTTTGCATCCCAGACTTTGTATTATAAAACACTGTAGTGGTACAGAAGTCCCAGACAGCCTGGGAGGCAGAATTACTCATTTATTTATCAAAAAACTGAGATTAAACTGTGCTACTTACATTGCTATAGGGCAAGGAGGGGAAAGAGACAAACTTTTTACTATTCCAGGAGACTGGTTTCAGCAACTGATGACATATGGAGACAGGATTCTCCAAACTTCCTTTAGCTCAAGAATAGAAATTCTATTTCCCGATATATCATTAGTTTGCTAGCCACCTAGTCAGGTGCTATTTATAGCCCTAGGCTTTAAATTCTTCTTGATTAGTTCTCTGCATTGCCCTCTGCCCTGACACAGGGAACAAGATACTTACTTTGGGAAATCGTTTTCCATCGAAGTTGGCTGATCTGGCCCTGCCCTTCCCCCAGAGATTAGATATGTCTACAGCCAGGGTCTTGATTTGACAAGATCTCAAAGAAATAAGTAGCTTACACAGATGGAATTAGGTAGAGATAATGGAAATAAACACCAGCTTGACATCTGAGAAGTTCCTGTGCGCTGTTTCACTTGTGTCTACTGTCCCACAGGTGCCCTAGAAGCTAAAGATACTTCAGCTGACTTGTTTTTGCATGCCACCCTCGCATGTTTCTAAAAGCATCTCTCCTTTTGATCATGTGGCAGCAGGTACTGTTGTGTTTATACACAGAGTGTTACCAGTGCCTGCTCTAAGCACGTGCTGCGCAGGTGAGCCCTGCAATATCATCTGTGTGTGCCTATAGAGCCATCACCCCACCCACGCCATTACATTTCTCCCAGTGTAACCCAAGGTGCAGCCCTACACAACGCCTGGCCACTTTCAGATGAAAGCTCGCTCCTCCTCTCCTCCACCCCTCTGAGCTCAGCAATCAGGAATACCAAGAAAAACTGGCCATTTGCACTTGGGATAGCAAACAACCAGCCCACACTTTGTCCATCAGGTTACATGAGGACATGCCAGCAGAGCCCACATACCACTGCTGGGTTATGAGCACTTCAGATCCAACTGACTCTGCTCAGGAGACTGAAATATAAACAGCACTTTTCTGGGAGGAGTGGCTCCCATTCAAATTCTCCCCTGAGTTAGTCACAGGTTAAAATAAATAAATAAAGACAGTCGCATTAATCTCCCAGTTGGCCTGCTCACGGCCATGTGACTGGCGTCAGCCTTTGCCTGGAGATGAAATATGGACCCAAAGGCTGGGTCCCATCTTTGCATTGCTCCAATGGCACACATAGGATGGGCAGCAGCCCTAACTGGGATGGCATGGATTTTGGCTTGCAGTGTAAGGGAACACCCACATGGCAGACAGCAGAGCCCAGCTGCACACCACCTGCTCCCAGCTACATCACTCTTACATAGGGGAAATACTGAGGGGGCCAGGACACATTTAAACCAGAGATCCTCATGTGACCATGTTGATCCAAAGAGAAGCAGAGCAGACCTGATTCTGCTTTCAATCCCATGCAGAGCTACATCTGGAAGCAAAGCAAACAGAGGCCAATGCACAGCAGGAGCTCAAGGAGGCTGGGGAACAGAAGGACTAAGGCAGTAGTTGCCTGTTGCCCATCCTTCGGTGAGTGAGAATAGCCATGCTGGGAGCCAAGAGGGCACACTGGTGCAGGATCAGTCTAGACTTGCTCTGTTTCTTGTCCTCCTTCCCACAGTACCTGCTACTGATCCCTGTCAGAGGGAGGATAAAGGGCTAAGCGGACCTCACATCCGGTGCAGCACAGCCATTTGTACTCCCCTGCCTTGTGAGCTGCGAGTGTGGGCAAAGCTCCTGTGTGTGCATGAAAGAAAATCCCAGCACCAAACATATCCCTCCCCTTTATCCAAACTAGAAATGGCTCCTTAGCCTACAACATCACCAGGCTATGTTAAAACATCTAAGTATAATCAGGAATGCAGCTGGAGGTCTAAGCAGGGGGTGAGCAACCACAAGCATACATTTTAACAGGAGCTATCCCAATGGGCTCCAAGAGCTGCGTACAGTATATCTGCCTGTTGCTAATTATATTTACTGGTGGTGGTTGGTTTTTTTTCAAGCTGAAGATGAGTCAGAAAAAGAAAAAAAGTCCTTTATTGTTGTGGAAGTAGAAGGATGTCTCCTGAGGGTGTATGTAATGCACTACTGTCACGTCATGACAATGGAAAAACTGACTGCTGAGCCAACCAAACCCCCATAAATACCTAATGATATCTCTCCTGGCCCAGATTTTCTACAAGTCGGTGCCTGAACTGCATACAAAACGACAATTGATATGAAAGGACCTCTTTTCTCAACAGAGCCAGAATTCAAGAGACCAGCTGAGCATTATATTCCAGTTCATACAAAGAGATCTTTTTAAAGCTTTGTCACAATAACTTAAAGGTGGTGATCCAGCAAAAACCTACTAGGCCTCTCCTCGCCCTCTCCCCCCAGCTCCTCCAAAGAACAGCTGGCTTCAGCAAACAGGCATCGTTAGTAGTTACAATATAGGGACACAAACAATGTGTGCTTAAGGATGTTATCAGGTCTGCACTCGCATGGGACAAGAACAAAATTTCCTTCCTTTACTTCTTCTCCTCCTCCTGGTTTGGGTGGCTCCACCACCTCATGTACCCAGCTGAGGAGGCGGCCGTGCCAAGCACCTGGCCCAGTTACAGGTATGCACACAGGGACAGGGAGCCCGTTGTGAGAAAACCCGGCCTTAGCAAATTTCTCTGGCCGTCAGCCAGCCTCCCTGCGTTGGGCAAGCAACTCTCCCCAGCCGTGCTTACATCAGTCACCACCACCTCCCTCAATGCCATGGCACGGGAAGCGGCTGCCAGGGGAGAGAGAGAGAGGGAGGCAGTGGCTGGTTTTTGAAACTGGCTGTCCAAAAAACATTACAACATCCTCGTCGGTTTCCAGTGGGTTTGCTCAGTTCCTCCCTTCCCGTGAAGACCACACAGGCTTCGCGAGGGCGTTTTGCCCTGCCGCAGAAAGGCGGTCTCTGGGGCCCACTGCTCCTGGCAGCAGCTCTGCTGCTGCGTGATTCCCCCGACTTCCTCCAGACGCTCTCCCAGTTTACACCAATGGCCAGAACCAAACTCAAAAGCTGATATTTAAGGGAAAAAACATAGGTATTTTTTATTTTTATGAGGTTTTTTTTTCCAGAGGGAGATTCTTCATGCTGTTCTGCCCCTAGTACAGCAGGCTGCAGGGCTGTAAGGGTGAGCACACAGATGAGCCCCTCACAACTCCACTCCTCCCCTCACCTCCTCTCCTCTACCTGCTCAGGTGCCTCATGCTCTGCCCTGTGCAAGGGAACAGAGCAGACCCTGGACACATGATGGCACTTGAGACAACCATCTGGAGCCCAATGTAAGCATAATCACCTTGTAAAAGAGAGTAAAACTGGCAAACAAAAATATTGCTTCTGGCACACAAGTACTTCCATATTGATTCAACACTTAAAAACGCACTGAAGAGAGGGTGCCCTTTCTTCTAACACTCCAGCAAACTCATGCTTCTGGCAACTTGCTGTCTCCTCACCCCTCAGCTCCTTCCCATTGACAGCAGCAGCACCTTCCTACAATGGCATCTCAGCCCTCCTTTGACAGACCCTGCCAGCTTCTGCTTTGCCTCCTGCTTAAAGTCCTTCTGGAAGAGGAGCTGAAATTTCTGTAACGATCATCCGGCAACATAACCCACCACGGGCCTGACTACCCTAGCAAAAGCAGGGAGAAATTCTTGCTGAAGTCCACGGGGAAGCCGTCTCTGGGGAGCGTGGCGCAGCTGCAAGGCTGCCCCCTCAGCTCTGCCTCTCCTAGGACAGGAGCCCACGGTGGTTCACAGGCTGGCCAGATCAGGGGAGCTTTTCTTCAGTCTGAGGCTCTGGAAGGATTATTTGGCTGCAACATATCATATGACTTTGTTCTTAGAGTTACATTTTAACTGAGAAAGTTTAACAAGTATGACTTATGGGCTTCTAAAATTGGCAGCAGAAAAATGAGCTGAGGAAGTCATGGAAAAAAACCACAAGCGAGGCCATTCCATGTTATGCACAATTTCTGGGCTCTTTTTCCAATCTTCTGTTTTTTTGGATGGTGGAAAATATTTTCCAGCTACACAGGCCTGGCCTCACTGAGTATGTATTTATGCCAAGTTTATAAAAAGCAGCTGCAGACAGGGTTGAATGAAAGGATTACACTGCTGTCTGTCTTCCAGAAGGTGCTTCGGTTCACACCCTGTCCCACAGAGCAAGGCTTATTTCTTGGATCTGCATGAATTTATGTAAAGATGGACAAAATTTGAACTGAACAGCAATGGCTGTGCATGCAAATGGGCCTGCAGGCACATACATCTAACTAGCTGGCTGGCTAGCAGTGGTTCCTAGCCACTGCTAATGCTGGCTTTCAGTGCTTGAAGTTTACCACCATTCCTCCAACCTCTCCCCATCCTACAACCCAGCCCATCTTCTATGAATAGAGCTATGGGGAGAATGCTTTCAGGGTCAAGACCCTGGTCTCAGAGTAGCCTGCCTCACACATAGCTGCTCCCCTTGAAATTCAGGCTTCACCATCCTCACGTACTCTCAGGCTTTAAGTCTAGAAGTGATTGCTGTAAGCGTGCAGCCTGACCTCCTCCGCAGCGCACTGCCACTGAATTTCAATCAGAAACTCGGGCAGCAGAGGCATAACCTTAATTTTGAGCCGTGTCTTGTCACAGCCTTGGCCTAATACACAAGTCACAAGAGGAGAGTCACAAATAATTCTTCACTCTCCTAAACAGAATAGCTACAGCGGGTGTGGAGAAGACACAAACTGAAAGTAAATGGATATAAAAAGGTTAGGTAGGTGGGAAGCTGCAGATCATACATTAGAGATCTGCACCCTGCTGTTTTTGCAGTCGAGTATCTTAGAATAACAGTACTGCGAATGACAGTGTTACATCAGGAATATCGGTCAAGACAATATTTCCTGGCAATTGTTTGAGAAATGCTTTTCTCACAGCTAATTGCTCCCAAGAGGCTGTGTTTCTCTGTTTTTAGAAGAAGAGCGATTAAGAAAGGTTTTTAAACCTCTGCACCCTGCTGTGGGACAAAGAAGGGGGAGTGAAGAAAAAAAAGAAAGAAAAGAAAAAGGCACAACAGCTGTAATGTTCTATGAAATGATTTTGTTCTGTTCTCTTGCCGGAGTGGTGGGTGCAATCATCAGTTTGGCAGAGATAAATACAGAAAAAGGAAGAAATTTTACAGGAAAGCCAAGAGGAGCCCCAGCTGCAGGAGTGCCACATTGCCATCTAGTGGCACCGGCTCTGGGAAGCCAAAACACACAGCGGTGCTCTGCAGCCTCCCAGTGCCTCCCCTCGGCTGTGCCTGTATCGGGGCAGCAGGCACGCTACCTCAACACTCTGTTTCTTTCAGCTGTTTTTTCAACCAAGCTTGACAACTGCAAAATGGCTCAGTCTCTAACAGATAGGTGTAGGAAGGCAAGGGGAAAAGGGAAAAAAATCCACCAAAAGGAAGTTTAAGACAAACTCGGCTTTGCTGGGAAAAGCTGGTGTTTACATCGAGACTCACAGATTCCCATCTTTCATTGCTGCTGCACACAAAGCTGCCGCAGCCTCGGCATGTTCTGCGATTGTCATATGGATATTTACAGCAAAACGATGGGCTGGCAGGAACAGCAAGTGCTACCTTGTCTGTATCTACAGCTAGTGCCCTGTTTCCAATCATGTCAGTATGTCCCAAACGCCTCAGTACCTGTGTGCCCAGATTCTATCTGCAGTGCCACCCCTGAACATTTAACTCCACTATGTGCCTCTGCAATGATACACTTCCTCTGTATTCCAGAAAGAATATAAATGCCAACCTTTCAACACTGAAAAAAAGAGAAAAGCCATAATGCTAAGCCCCTTGGACAGCAAAAGGCAGGCACTCCACCTTGGAAGACACCCAGCAAAGGGCAGCGAATGAATTATTCTGTATGACCTTCACACAGTGAGTTAAAAAAGAAAAAAGAGCTTTGGTGTATGCGAATTCTAACAGTCACTGAAAGATCTTAAATTGGAAAGTTCTGGCTGCAGTAGGCTTCTATTTAGCCAGAAAACAAAGTACTCCCAGTGCATGAACTCTGCCAGGAGAGACCATCATTTTGGGAAGCAATGGAAGCAGCCTTGCATTAGGCATCCAAGACTGCCCACAAAGCTCTGCCTCGTGGGAAAGTGCTTTTTGTTCTTGCACTTCCCACTGGAAATAACTGACCACACTTCTGGGCAATGAAAGGTGACTAGCGCAAAGGACAGTATGTCTAGCTAATCATTAACTATGTGTCTTTGGTCTCTGAGTCCTGTGCAGCTTCACAAGAGCACAGCATGTGCCCTAAACAGCCTTGTCAACATGGTGATATTCTTTGATATTAGCCAAAATAATGTGGTCTTCCAAGAAGAAAGGAAAAGGCAATTAAGTTCCTCAAAATGAAGGTAATACACACTGCTCCAGTGAACGGTCTTACGGCAGCATTTCTTCAAAAGCTCTGAGCAATGACCTCTACAAATACTGTGGTGACCACTAATACTACCATGACCTACAAATACTTGGAATTTGCAAAATCCCTGCTGCATCAATCAACAACAATGCTTGTGTTATCACCCCCTGAGACTAAGCACACAACACCTGCAACACTGGGGAGTTGGGGAGGCAGAATTCAAACAGTAAGACTCAAAAGAATGATGGGCCATGAAGGAACCTGAGTTCGAGCCATTGCTTGTTCTGTCAGACTGCCTTCTGTTTCTTCATTTTTTTCTTTAGAATCAGGTTGAGATCACTGTTTTTATTGAAAATTTTTTTATTGTTCAAGGTAGAAGACATCCATCTGTGAAAAGATCTACAGTCTCATGATAAACAGTGTCAGGCCTGTTGAAAAATTTTGAGGGCAACCCAACTGCTCCTGACATTGGCAGAGCCTCCTAACAAAAAACATCCTGTAAACAACCAAAATAAAGGGAGGGATTCTACACAGGAGCCAATTGTTTCCCCTGCTTCACATTTTGTGACAAAAAGCATGGGCAGAGCACTGTCCCAATATCAATGCTTTCCATCCCAGGGTCTCTGTGCCCTTCAGAAAACTATTGTAACTTATCAGCACTTATTTCCACAGTTGCTCAGAGAAGCAAAGGCGCCCAAGTGGTTAGCTCAACCTCCAGCTAAGAACCACATGATCTGTTGGCTCTTGAGGGTGGCAGAACACACCAGTCTGATCATCTGACCTTCTGGATATATGGCTACCACTTAGCCAGCTCCTTCCAGGTTTATCCTCCTCTCCTTTCCAGGAACTGGCTCCAAAGCAGGAAAAGGAGGCTAGAGCGATCCTGGTGAACAGGCAACATCTGCTCTAACACGAGGACTTTTGAACGTCAGCAGCAAATTTTAGAAGGCTGCATTGCTTTTAAGGATGGACGAGGTGTCCAAAACTTGGCTACAAATTTCTCTCAGTAAAGTACCTCTGGTTTTCAACCATTCAGGGTTTTCAATCCAACATCTAGGATGGATGCTGACTCACTGCATTGCTTTCTAAGCTGTTTGCCTTACTTATGCCTGTTTAATACCTATGTCCCAGCTTCCCTATTTGCATGATGGTGTCACTGAATTTCAGGCACTATAGTGTAGGATGATTACTCAGTTTCAACAGAACAGTCAGAGTTCCTTTTAAAGTTGCTGTCAAACAGCAAGCCAGATTTCTGAAAGATTGCTTACATTTACAATGCAGAAGCCATTTATGAACTGCAGGACTGCCAGCAGAGTAATTAACGCAGTGCTCAACAGTTCATGCTATTCGATTTCAGTCTGGGGAGAGTTGTGCTTCTAATTTTTTTAATTAGGGAGAATCTCTTTAATATTTTTTCTTTTGGTAAGTCTCATGATTCACAAGCAAGTCTAAGGTATGTTGAGATCTGATTTTTCCTTATGGTAACAGTAACTAGCACTGATCACCAACCAATCTAAAAATAGTACGGTACAGAAAAGGAGCAAGCTTTCGAGTTTCATACATAATTCAGATAAACAAAACACCCACCAAATAACTTCCAAAACAATCATACTATCCTAAACCTTACCTTCTCCCTTCCTTTGTCACTGTCCCAATGTCCTGCTCTTGACTGCTTAGGTTTCCATGAGGAAAGGACCATGTAGAGTAAATTACAGGATCAGGACCACAGGCTGTGAGTTTGCAGAAGCAGAGACTTCATCTTGACAGATTCTTCAGAGTGCCACACACATCTCTGCTGACATAGAAGTAATAATAATAATTTCACGCTAAGAATTCTGCCAGTGTCAATGGCCAGTAGATAATAAACCTACAGAGAAGTAAAAAAAAGGCCCATAGTGCTGTCAGACAACTTCTAACAAAAGCTGGGGGGTTGGGGGTCCTGAAGTTAAAGCTCAAAATTTCAGATGGAGAGATAAAAGAAAATGAAATGTAAATCTAATAGCAACCCCTCATGGTTATGCAAATTCAGCTGAGTAACATCACAGCAAACACCTGAACTAGAACTCCTCAATAAAAATGGAGGCTGCAACCAGGGGTCAAGATGGAGTGTCTCTTCTTTATATAGGCACAAGCTTCCATCTCCTTAACTCTAGGAGCTGGTAGTCCTCACTGAAGTAACTTACAGGACCAAACAATTACATTACACCAGGTCAATGTGTGGTGAAAGTGGACTTCCATCAAAACTAGACTGTTCCCACCAATAATGAGATCCTGCTATGAACTGATTAGGCACGTATTAACAATTAAAAACACCAGAGGAGAGTTTCTCAAAGAACATGCTTGCTCAATAATCCCTTTTCTCCATTTAATTAGTCATTGCATTATTATTAACAAATTCATGCAATAATCATTATTTTAACCATCAAAGCTGAATGTACATTCCTTCTCAACAAATATGAAACACGACAAAAGATGTTAACCAGGTTGTTTAAGAGCTCCACCAAATGCTGTTTTACATACATACCAAAACAGGCAAAGATTGGTTCGTTACAGCAAATTTCTGTATTTCTAGGCTATCTTACAGGTTATGACATACCAAGATTGACTTACAGAAGGAGGAGAAGCATGGTTTGCAGAGACAGTATCTTTTATTAAACAACTCTCTTTTCCTAGATACTTGACATGTTTTAAGCAGAATTTGAAGTAATTCTTACTAACAAGTTGAATATTTGGAAAAAAAGCTGATCAACTTTCTGAAAGCTGAAAACTTCCATTTACTTGTATGGCATAAACATGCACTTTGCCCCTGCAAACACAGCATAGAAAGAAGGGAAAACCCACTTCTGAGGTGCAGGAGTAGTTAAGATCTGATCTCAAGCCTGGGTGCCGCTACAATACAAACAGCTGTCTCCAAGGCATGAGACCCCACCAGCTCACTTCACGACAGCTATAGGATTGCAACAGGGTGAGCACATTTTGCCACCTTAAGCCGAAATTCAACCAGTGATGGAACTGCAACCTGTCACCAACCTGTAACGTTTTGACCTTTTTCAGTTGGCCCTCCTCACACACTCCATCAAAGCCAGAGCCCAGGTCCAGGCAGTCTCAAGACACAGATTCCTCTTCCACTCCTACTGTAGTTAACAGGTGCTCTCCTTTCACTCCAGCCAGCAAAGTTAATCAAAATCACAGCTGGGCAGGGGAAAAATCTTCTCTTGGTGGGTGGGAATGAGATTCTGCTGCATTTTGTCACAGAGTTGAAGTTGTACAATGCAGCTGGCTTATCTACATAACTGGTTTGTGTTGAGAGATGGAGAAAAAGAAAAGGGAGATCCCTCTAATCACACCAAAACAACAAACCAAACACAGGATTTAAAATGCCAGGATTAGGTAGCAGAAGAAACACATGCTACTGCTGCCCCACTGATCCCGTCTTATACACTGTATCAAATTTGTCTGGTTAAAACGCTGCATTGCATCACCTTCGTGCAGTGAGATTCTAAAAATTAGGATTTTGCTGGATGAGCTTGCAGAGAACATGTGTGCAAAACTGCCCTCTGCTGTTTAGATTAAGACCTGTTCAAATAAATGACAGTGTGACCAAATCAGTTTTTTGTCATGAGTCAAAGTTGTGAAGAGGCAGAACTATCTGACTTCAGCTGCTTTCTGCCTCCACACACTGTAGAAATGTCATACATGAAAGCCACTCATAATTGCCTTCCAGCATGGACCATCCAGACAGATGTGCACGCTGCACCAACAGTGTGCCAGCCGCAATAACACTCCATTCAGTAACTATCACACAGTCGGTGAGCACCAACAGACATCCTCTCATGCCAGAGATGAGTCAAGAACATCCTCAGGGTGTAAGGGGAATGACGGCAATTGAGAGCAAGCACTGCAGGAGGACATGCATCTGTAGAGCCATTAAATCAGGGCCTGACCTTTACAAAACAGGAACTGGAACTGCATTTCTGGAGTCAAAAGCTTAAAGCAGAGGCATTTGAGAGTTCGTCATTATTAGGCTGCAGCAGTGACTGGAAAACAGGGTGGTGACCTTATGAAAGGATGCCCAGTAAATATTCTGTAAAACTAGCATATTCTAAGTCCCTTTTGCAGGGAAAGAAACAAAAGCCTGGATTTTCTTTTCAAGAACATATGGAAACCACTGTACTTTGAAAAAGCTGCCCATTATCCAGTGCCAGTACACTGGACTGTTTGGTACAGAAACATCACAGAAGGGCCAGCTGTTTTCTATGGCTTCACTCACAGGACGTGGCAAATTCTGCCCTCCAAGAACAGCATCAGATGTCCACATCTTCTTCTTTGGCGAGCTCTGTTTTGGTACAAATACAGACAAGAAGTACTGTTACCAGCACCAGAAGCTGAGGTTCCAGAGTGTCTCTGATGAAACCTATCCCAGTCCTCATTAATTTAGCACAAGTATCAGCTCTGTGCAACAGACTTTTGGATAATTTAACCGCTGTGCCAACAAGCATAGTTTTTTTTGTCACTACATAAAGAGGACCATGAGCTATACTGGTCAGTGTAAACACACAAATCAAAAAACAAACCAAGACTTGAGTGCAACAGAAACCTTGAAGAAAAGGGTTTTTTTTTCACATCAGCCCTTCCCATATCCACGAAGCATGGGTGTACAGTACAACTTGCCTTTGAAATGCTCACTCAAAGCACTTACTGACCACTTCAAAGATTCCCTTGACGTTTAACTCATGTTAATTTTAACACAACAGCCATGTAGGGCCACTGTTCAGCCTAAGGGACTTTAAACACACCATCAACAGATGTACAAATGAAACTTTAGAAAGAGTCTTCTGGCTGCATAAATAGCTGGAGCTTTACTTTGATGATGGACGGCTGGCCTATACAGCAGGGCTGGGACTTCTCCATTTTTCAAGTTAAGGGCAACAATAATATTCTGTCATCCCCCAGGGCAAGGAAATTAGTGCCAGATGATTCCGTGTGTGCCTCATCACTCTGGTTTTGGATTCAATTCCATAATGTAGGAAACTCAGTGGTGAGATATCAAAGGAAGTCCTGCATGATCAGGAAACTAGCTTTTTTTTTTTTTTTTCAATAAAAGCTGCCTGAGTAGCTCATAACTGATGATAAGAGACTTCCCAACATAAAACTAACAGACCTCTTATTTCCTTTACGAGCAATCCTCTTGGTGCTGAAAACAAGTGCCTTGTTCTTGGAGCACCACAGAAACGAAGATGGCTCTCTCTGGGAGAAAGACTAGTAGTTTTACCTGCAGTAAAATAAGGTTTCAGGTCTTATTCACCAGCAGCTGTGAGCTCAGCAGCAGCAAATCCACAACTGGAATGCCTCACTTCCACCTTTTTTTAATTTGCACAGGGGAAAACAAATACGGTACAAAGTATAGCTAATGCAATGGCACTACTGCTACTGATGCAATACCATCCATAATTGCCACTGCACTTCCAATGATCTGCACTTTGCTATGTCTGAAACTAGTTTTAAATTACAGCCTCCTAACGTCTGTGGGCTGTGCATGGTTGCTACACCAGGGTCAGCTTGCCATTGCTGGAGCAACAGCAAATTCCCACGTTAGACAATATCTTACAGTCTTCACAGTTTCTAAGGTATTCGCCTCATCAGGAGTTTTGTGGGGAAAAAAAAAATCTTAAGCCTTGTGAAAAGGATTCATCATTCCCACCCTATTAGCCGAGGCACTCAAAATAGGTTTCAGAGCTTACTCTAGCATACTAACCAGGTTCTTCAAACACAACCAATTTGTACTTGAGATTTCATTTAAACCTATGCCATCTAAAATTTTGTTTGCATCCAACTTCGCAGGATCAAGCAAACTAAAAAGGGTGAAAGTAATATTTGCATCTATGATGTCTACTAAAGCAATGACCATTTGTAGACATAATCTGACTATCACCAAGTTTTCCATCAAAATCAGAAGAACTGACACCCAGGTTTGCTAAAACATACTTAATTCAGGAGAGCTTAAAGCTGTGAATTCAAATTGTCATCATTATACCTCAGAGTGCAGAAAATTGTTCAGATTTGAAGAAAGGATGCCATGTTTGTGTTATGCTGGTTGGGTCTGTTTTTCAAGGTAGAGTGGAAGAGTCTGATTTACTTCAAGACGACATTAAAAGTTGAACCAAAAAGATACTACACTGAGGTGTCCACCAGCAGCAAGGACAGCAGGTAAATATGCTAACAGTTCCATCAGTGTAACCTATGAATTCCTACTTTTTGCTTTTAAGGGTTAGAAAGGAAAAGAAAAACTCCTCCAAAAAGCCTCACTCTATTCATCAAAAATAGAACCTTCTGCAATTTCACAGTATTTTTATTAAGTATTTTTGGTGCAGAATAACTTTGTCCCTCTAAAATAAATTAAAAGGAAAAGAGCAAGCCAGCCACTGTCACCTGAAGATTACGGCTACTGAGTTTTACCTTATGCTCCCTGAACCGTTCGAGCACAACAAAAAGACTAAACTTCAGCCAGCTGCTCAAGAAATTCCTGTTCATACTAGCCATTAACTTCAGTATTTCTCGCATTACAGAAAGGTTCAACAGAACCTCAAATCTTGGAAAACGGTGTTTTCAAAGGCTTAAGGAAAAAAAACCTCAGCCATGGCAAACCATCAAAGCAGACTTACTCAGTAAGACACATTTCTATTCCCAAACTCAGGTATTTGACTGCTAGATGACCAAGAACTTAAACTCTCAAAAACTGCGCATGAGGCAATTTCTGAAACATTGAGACTAATGGTTTGGAAGAATCTGCCTTTACAGAAGGCAGGCTGAAAAAACAGGCTGAAATGAGATAGAGACAGATGGGAACACTGGCTAAAGTTCTCTCAAAGTATCTCACTTTTATGTCGACTACGCCACCCAGTACTTTACTATTAATGTATCGGCATCATCAGCACAAACTATCAGCTGGTCTGAAAGACAGATTCCTCAAAGCATTCTAAGCATCCTCCTCCTTTCCTTAAGTTAAAACAAGCCATCATGCCAAAAATATAATGCTACATTTTTAACTGTTTCTTCTGCCAACCAAGTGGTGATAATACAAAACCAGACAACAGCAGAAGACAATCTGTTTTGACATTTAGAACATCCTATCCATTGAAAAGTTGCTTTCAAAAGTATGCTTCTGCTCAACTGAGTCTATATATTATTTGCCTCCTTTTCACTGGCAAAGGAAAACTTACTTAAATTCAAGCTTACAGTTTCACACTATGCTGAAACTTTACAACACCTTTCTAATTCCATTAGCTTTAGCTAGTTTAGCCTTGGGATATCATCGTCTTACCTTACCAGTGCCATCTTTAAAGGCAAATACCAAAGACTGTTAACAATAATTTTCTATGGTCTTGAAGAAAGTGTTAACTGCCTATCTTACAAAAAGGTTTCAAGCTTTCCAAGACAACAACCTCTGTACTCTTACAAACTGCCCCAGGTTCTATTCAGCTATTCTATTCTAAACAGTTTTATTTCAGACACCTGCATTAACAGAGCTTTCATGTTTGCTGGATAGTTTTGACATGCATCACTTTAGATGTTATTGCTCCTGACAGAAATGGCTTTGTCATTGTTTCTGCAGCCAGTCATCTATTACCATTCTGATTTGCATCTCTTTCTAAGGTGATCAGTTACTGTTTCAATGATCACTCTGTCTCCTCAGGAAATGACACAAGGTTTTAAACTTAATTAAAAGCAGTGGAAGACCAGCCATAACATTAAAAATAAATTTTAATGTTAAATCATTTTTAGATCATTTGTTCTGACATCCAAATGTTCTGAAATTTAAAGTAGTACTATAGGGACACACAAGTGCAGATAAATCTTTATTGCCATAACTTTGTTTTTTCAAAAATGAGCATTGAATTTTTAATAGGTTGTAATTTTATGTCTCTATATGTACAACATTACAACTGCGTAGTTTAATAATAATGAAGTCAGTGATACTTTCATAACTCAACACAGTGTATTTATAAAATGAATTCTTATCAAAATACACTTTTCACTGGGATAATAAATAAAATCCTGTGAAACCCACCTACACAAAGTTAATTTTAACTCTGGTAGAACCCGATGTGGTACACAGTCCATTAACTACCATGCTTGCCCCTTTATACCCCTACTGGTGCTCATCTTCTGGGGTAAGAAAACATTTTTCCCCCTGCTGTGGTGTGACCTCATTCAACATCATCTTCAGCCAAGCACTGTGCACTTACAATTCTCTGTAAGAAGGAGAAAAACTCATTCACAATTGCACAAAATCAACAAGAGGAGGCAACTGTTTATCAAGCAATGTAATTTTACATTGAACATTAAGCAGTACAATTACTGAGCAAACTGATTAATGCTAAAAACGCTAATCATTTGACATAAGGTTTTGAAGTCAGTTCCACAGAAATTACATACTGTGCAACGCCTAACAAACCAAAATCAGATAAACAATACCCCCTTAGCCTAAAAGGATGACCTCTCTATTGTTCTCAGCACTGTTCTCTAAGGAAACTTCTCTGCACGACACTGAGTCTCTGCTTTATATGAGGTAACACCATCAGGGAGTATCCTTGCATTTCCAAGAATGTAAAATATTATTTTACAACAGACCCACCTGCTAGCATATTACCAACGTTACCTACACAATACTCAGGCTAATAATGGAAGGGTATCTTATATACAGAGCTACAAACACTTTTTTCATCAGGGAAGCCCCCACGCTTCCAAAACTGTCACGTGTTCTGTTGCTAGTTAACATTTTATGTTTATAGCCAGCCCAGAGCCAAAAGGCTAGTAAAAGCAAGAGATTAATTCTGATGGACTTTTACAGCACTTCCAAACACTTGTAGACATATAGTTTTAAAAAAAAAATTAAGACTCAGTGCAAGAAAGTTACCACTTTTCTATTCTCCAACTTGTATTTGGGAAACAGTGGATCCGCTTACAGTATCTGAACTGACAGATGTCTCTGCTTCAGAGGAGCTTACTTAGCACAACCTATGCATGAGAGGTATTTCTTGTTTACTCTATTTGTTAGTGATGCTATATGATATTTCTCATACACACTTCTTTATGTTTCAGCTGAAAAAAAAAGCTTCTTTTACTCTAACTGAACATAAACAAAAAACAATACTTGAAACTGATGTAGGGGACAAGAGTAATAGCTCAATTATTTTCAAACCAAAAAAAAGAGACATTTCACATACCTGGCTTATTGTGGGGAGCTTAGTTAGAAGCATTTGAAACACCGGTGGTGGAAGAGTCTGCTGTAGGACTTGTAGTAGCTGCTGCGGCTGTCCACAGACAGCAATGGCATTGGTCAAGTGATCAACACCTTTCTCATATTCACCTGTATGACAAACCATAATGCTTTGAAATCAAACTTCTTCCATACGGTACAGTAATTACATAAAACATGCATCAACAGTAAAATTACTGAGAATATATCCACACTTTTCTTCCCTCCTCCCTTGCTGGATCTTCTGAACACAGAAGGCTAGAAACAAGTAAACAGGTTTTCCTAGGTGAATTTAATTTCCCAGAAGTCCTTAGTATACAAAAAACACGTTCTAGCAAAGAAAAATTATTTTACAAATTACCCTTCCAAAAAAATGATGCTATTACCTTGAGCTAGTAGTTCCTCACCAAGCTGAATCTCCTCAAGGAAAAACTTCTGAACTGCTTCAGCATCTTTCAGATCGGGCAACTACAACACACAGAGTAAAACTAAAGTTAGCCCTTAAACATCAGTTAATAAACAAGTTAGTGGAAAACATTCTCAACTGAAACCAACCACAAACACCCAACCATGCTGTTACACTAAAACTGGCAAGTGTCAACACTAAATTAAATGTATACTGAACGTTTCTGAAAACCAGACACAAGTCTCATCATTGTGCCACAAATCTGTGGAGACACAGAGCCTGAAATACCTCTACCCAGTTTATTAAGTACACAGTTTTGTAGCAAATACACATTCTAAGGTGTGTTATGTTTATCACAACTAGATTTCTGATGATTGGTTAAAATAAATCTATCTTTTCTTCCAGGATCTGTTAACGATAAGGAATGAGAGATGAAGTACTTAGAGCAAAAAACTATCAAGCTCAGTTTTAGGTGCATCTCATCAATGACTTTTAAGTCTGAAAAGTCCTTGCACCTATTACAAAGAGGAAAACACCATCAAATCACACAGTTGCATATTCTAGTACAAGGCCTCTACCTGACACAAAGAAAGGAACCACCATTTCATATGGTTATTTGTGAGCACTAAAAAAATAAAGAGTGCATCTCTGCAGAAGTCTTTGTAATGCTAGAATCAAAACAGAACTTTAAACAAATCCTACAAATGAAACATCTTTTAAAACAGCACTGCACTATTAACACAGTATTACCTTAGAAAGCCCTGCTCTCTCTTTGGCAAGCTTCTGTTTCCTCCTTCCTGTAAGAAAAAAAAGAACCCTTACCTTTTTAACCTGCTACTAAAAAAAGTCTTCAGATTACAGTTCAAAACCATTATTTTCAAAACAAGAAAGTGGTAATATATTCCAAATATTGAAGACTGAACACAAGACTGTAACCCACTCTCTGCAGCAGAATATCATTTAGAGGTCTAATGAGGGCTGGCAGTAGCAGACTAACTCAAAATGGCAATTCTTCTGCTGGCTATGGTAAACACCAGCTGCACAGGGCCTGCAGACGAGCACACCTCACGCACCAGAGGCAAGAAGAAGGAAGGACAATTAAAGGAAGAAGAGATTTCTCCACATGATTTCTAACAATGATAAGCCACAGAAGAACTGCTTACAAGTCAAATCTTGAACTACAAGGTGCAATACCATCAGGAACATTAGCAGGTCACAGTACCTAAGCGCACCTTCCCAGCTGCTTTATAGCAAAGACTTGGAAATGAGTTAAATAGATGGCAGTATCACATCATCCCACAGCAAGAGCAATTGTAAAGCTTACACTTCTGACATCAGAGGAAAGCCAGATTTAATTGCCCAGCCTAAAGGTATAACATATATGCAATATGAAATTGTACCACTGCAGTAACACTAGTCCTGATTTTACTTTTGAGACAATTTTACAACTCAAAATATTTCCAGATATGACTAGTGGCTTTAATGGCAATGTGCTAAAAATTTTGATTTGTCCACAGGATGAAGACATAGAGGAATACTATTTTCTAGTAGTGATAATGTAACATGACTTTTATGGACAAGGTCAAGTGTTCTTTACATACAGGGCATTCACATTCTAACTACCTTTTACTATACCTTAATAAACCCTAACACCTCAATTTCTCCAGCTTATTGACCCAAGTTATTTTACAAAATCATATACAGAAAAATATGCCACACATAACCGTAACATACTATAATTTTATCATTACGGTTTTCTAACAATAAAGAAGAATTCATCTCTTGAAAGCTGGTGCCTTCAGTTAGCTCACTCCATGTCTTCTGAAGCATTAATTTGCACAGAACTTTAAACAGCACCACAGTGCAAACCAATTTTGCTAATACCTAAAATATTAAATGTGAAACAAAAATGAAAAAAAAAACAAACACAGTACCTGAAATGTTTCACTATCAAAATAAGCCACGTTGTAACCGCAGTGCATTCGGTGAAAACATCAATGAAAAGTATAAAGTGTAACAGCTTAGCATTTGTATATAATTTTCAGAAGAAAATTATGCTTTCTTAGCATGTCTATGACAATTTCTAAAATACCGCAATGGGTATCACTCACCATGTTAAGAATTCAGAGATAAAGAAAAAAAAAAGACAGGCTGCTAAATGTAACTATGTCACAAAAGCTTCTGAGCACTGATTACACACATATGAAATCATATACTTTAACCTGAAACTAGTAAAGGAATGTGAAATATCACCAAGATTTCAAAACTGAACACTGATCTACAGAATCTATCAAGTCTGATTACTACATAACTTTTACACCTCTCTTTAGAAGTCCAATTGCTAAAAAAATTGCAAAAAAAAAATTAGTTCTAAAGGATATTTAGGAATTCTTCTCAATACAGGTTGGTGACACTAGTTTTAAATACCTTTCAAACAATAGCCAGAAGTTACATTTGCAATAGGACAAATGAAAAGTAATGGCTTTGGGGAAAAAAACCCAAACCTACACCTAAAAAACCTCAAAAAATTCTTTGTTTTCCCTCAGGGATCTCCAAGAAAATGAAAAACTTCCCTCTTTTCTAAAGACATTACCACATTTCAAAAAGAGGAAGGGCAATCTTTCATAGAAGGCATCTTAGTTAACACAGAAATGCACGTGCATGCATCCAAAACAGAAAGCTAAACTGCAGTTCTCAAACTGCACGTAACTCGCAGGTCCTTCAGGCACAGCTCCTGTACTCGGGCAGTAAGTTTCAGATCTGAACCAACGGACTTCCTGCCGTGCTGATGTGGGTTGCAAAAATCCCCACATTGCTGCACCACCTTCACAACCAGTCTCACAAAGGAGAAGGATGACCAAAATGTCAGTTGCATCTTCAGCTCCCACCCCAACCCGTGAAGTCTGCCTGCTGCTCCTCATCCAGCTGGTCCAGGCAGAAGTTGCTCTGCAGCAAAGTTCAGCATGATTAGAAATTCTGGCTGTCTCTGAACAAAGAGATGAGTGTCTCTACTGGCATACAGAACAGTTCTGGTTTATACATTCAAGAACACAAATAATCAACACATCTAAAATCTTATCATCTTAAAACATAGCTGCAGAAGCTAAGCAGCTCCAGATGTTTAGAGCTTTGCTATCTTTCAGTCTCAAGAACAAATATGGAGATGCCCTCACACTAGGAACACCAAAACCTAAAGACTCCATAAAACTTGCTAAATAAATAAGACTAAAACATCTGGAAAACTGAAGTTCAGCAGTTTTTCAAGCCTCCCAGGAAATAACTTTTTTTTTTTCCCCTGAAACCCAAATCTGGCCACCTCATTTTTATCATTGGGCATTTGCAATGTAAACTTTGGTCCTAAGACAGCCCAAAGACAATGTACAACATAATCAGGACGGCAAAACCAAATAAAACAAATATCAGTTCTTCATTTGTCAGCACCTGCTTGACCAAATATGCCAGGCAATCCACTGACATGTTGGATCTCTTGTCTTTCCCAAATTTTGGTGATGTTGCGTCATAAAGGTTGAAAAAAAACTTATCCTAAGGATGTTAGCAGAAAAGATCAACTGCAAAGGTGGTTTCTACAAGTTCTTCATCAAATGCCCTTACGATCACCTGAGAAACCGTGTATGTTCAATCTAAAGAACTGTAACTGGCTGCTGCATTGGACCATTTTGGCCCAATACTGTACAGCTGGAGCTTTACTATCCAATGGTAAAAACGCTGTAATAAGCAAAGCACTGACACAGCTACAGAAGCATCCATGCTAAAGAATGAGTTATAGGGCTAAAAAATAAAATCAAATTACTTAATATTATATAAAGCCTTACAACTAAAAGCAGCCCAGTGCATCAGGTCCAAGGATCGTAAGTCATACAGCGATGTCCTCCAAATGAGGACCACAATGGATTTTTTTCATTTCAAATAAAATGTTGATACTTAATCAGGGCAAGTCTAAGGTTTATTCTGAACATCACTGGATAAAAGCTCAGACAAAGAAAACAATGGGATTTAAAAATCACTTGCAGTATTTCTGCAAAAATCTAATGCAATGCAGTATTTTCTCTACTACATATTTAACATCATAAAAATAACACGGCTGATTACATTGCCAAAAATCAAGTTTGCTTGCGCAAGGCAAACACAAACTCATTTACTATACAAAGAATTCCCAATGCATGACTTGCACTGCAGGGCAAGAAGAACGTACTTGGCGGACACACAAAAGGTATGTGTATAAGATCCTACACACATGAGTAAGGACCTGGAGATGGAATATTCAAAAGACATCATTTGCTGTGGGAGAGCTCACAGAAAGCGGAATTAATGTCCTGTTTAGTGTCAGCACTGGTCACTCAACAAATTCCATCTATTAAGACAGAATCAAAGTGTTTAAGTTATGTTTAAACATCATCATAGAAGCATTCATTTTTAACCCGTATAATTATTGACTTTTCCATCCATGAAACTGCTGATCGCATTATGCTCACTGGCCAAGAAAAGTTTACCTTAACGGTAAGTTCTTATCTTGAGATTAGTTATCAAAGGAATACTATATATATTCCCATGCTGGAAACAACCCAGTAAAACAAATAACAGCTTATTTCCTCATGATTCATCTGAGTTCATTGGATAAATTGGAGTGCCTTGAGTACTCATGCTTACAGCTGCATGTAAACCCTACACTAATTATTAGGACATTTAAATAAATGTTGAAGATGTGAAATAATGAAGAGCCATGGGAGAAGAGCTCTACATTTTGGATTAATCAACAGTTTTCTCTAGCATTCATCCTTACCCTGGAAGCTAATGACAGAGCTGCCAGGAGGGTTTAGAATGCAGCTGATGAAAGACCTGAGAGCTGCTACCTGCTCTAGCCTTACCGCAGCAACAGAATCACTGTAGGAGATGACATTTTATCTGATCATCTTCCAAAAGCAAATAACCAAACATCACCACGTAAATGCAGTGGCGATAAGAGCGTGGCTAAGCACGTTGGATAACGAGATTTAAGACAAAGAGGGAGATAAATTATTTCCCAACCAGGTTCTGGGTTTTCTGCGAAAACCACGAGTCATCCCATAATTACGCAAACCGCAGAAACCACGCTCTGAGAGGGAGGCGGCGCGTCCCCTGCATTCGCTGCAGGGGTGCCGAGAGGCACCGACCCGCAGGGGCTGCGGGACCGCCCCTCTCCTCGCACGTGGCCGCCCGCCAGGCACCGGCCCGGCCAGGCGGTCCTTGCCCTTGCGGCCTCCCAGGCGCTTCACGCCCCCCGTTTCCCGCAGCGACGCGAGGCGGGCAGACCCTTCCCACGCGGGGAGGGGGCGGCCGGGGGAAAGGGAACAGGGGGCGGCGGCTGCCGGGGGCCGGGCGCGCGCGAGAAGGAAAGGGAGAGGAGGGGAGGGGGCGGCTGCCGGCGGCGGGAGCGCGCGCGGGACGGGAACGGGGGGTGCAGCGGCGGCCGGGGGGGGGGTCAGGCCGCACGTGGGGGGGGAGGGGCAGCTGCCGGGGTCAGGGCGCGCGCAGGAGAGGGGCGGGTGGGGGCGGCTGCTTGGGCCGGGCGCGCGCGGGAGGAGCCGTTGGGGCCGCCGTGAGGAGCGGGAGGGAAAGAGGACAAGGTGAGGACGTCCCGGCCACTCACGTTCCCGCAGCCGGTTCTTGAAATTGGGGTCGCTCCGCCTCTTGCGGTCGAAGTAAATGCAGTACCCGATGAAAAGGGCCCCGCAGAGGCCCGCCGCGATGGCGCTGGTCTTGCCCACCATCATCGTGCCCGGCGCCGAGGGAAAAAAGGGGAGGCCCCGCGGCCCTACCCGCCCGCGCGCGGCCGGCGCCGAGCTCCGCAGGCACCTTGGGGCGAGCGGGCAAACAGAAAGGACCCCGCCTCACTTCCGCTGACGTCATCAGCCGTCGCCGGAGGGGGTGCCCCGGCGGTGCCTGTGCTGAGGCCGGGGCGGATAGCGCGCCCCGTAAGGGCGGGAAGAGCGGCGTCGAAAGTGCCCTGCGAGAAAGGAGCCGGGGTGGTGGTCGGGAGCGGCCGAGCGTGAGCCGTCAGGGTGCTCAGGTGGCCAAGGCGGCCAGCAGCATCCTGGCCTGTGTCAGAAATGGTGTGTCCAGCAGCAGCAAGGAAGGGCTGGTGAGGCCGCAGCTCGAAGTGAACTATGTTCGGTTTCGAGCCCTCACTACAAGAAAGACATTGAGGTGCTGGAGCGGGGCCACAGAAGAGCAACGAGGGTGATGAGGAGGTTGGCAAACAGGGCCTCCGAGGAGTGGCTGAGGGAATGAGGGTTTAGTCTGGAGTAAAGGAGGGGGGATACCTTATCACTGTCTACAACTGCCTGAAAAGAGACTGTAGTGAGGTGGGTGCTGGTCCCTTCTTCCAAGTGACAAGTGACAATTCTTTACCAAATGAGTGATGAAGCATTGGCACAGGCTGCCCAGGGAGGTATTGGCAGTCTCCTTCCCTGCAGCTGTTCAAAAAAACATGTAGACATTGCGCTTTGTGACATGGTTTAGCAGGCACGGTGGTGTTGAGTGGTTGGACTGCGAGATCTTAGCTGTCTTTTCCAGCCTTAATGATTCTATGATTCTGCAAACACTGCTCCCTTGGCTGCTGCCTCAGCATCACCTTTTGTCACCCAAAAGACCAAAATTCTTTAAACTGAAACTTAACAATTAGAAAAACCCAACTTGTCCAGGTAACAATGTGTTTATTGCAACAGTCACGGTCTGCACATGTTGCATCTCTCCTGTAGTCGCATGCTGAGTAATCTGCACAACTCCAAGAGAATGAACCTTGCTCCCTCTGCACAAAGAGCTCAGCTGGAGAGGTGTTCCTACAATACTGCAATAAAACCAGATGGTTCTATGCAGTGACCAGGGCACAGACCCACATCTTGTGCTGCCTTCCGGGAGAAGCCCAAGGCCCCATGATGAACACAAAGGAACGACCACAGCGTTATTAGCAAACAGCTTTTATGACAGCACACTCTAGCATACATCAATCTTTGTAACAGTAATGGACACAATTATACATTTTCTTTTTATCAGAAGACTGTTTGTTTCCCATTTTTACTTCTAAGAACAGTTTTTAGTCTTTTGGGTTTAGTGCTCTTTTTTAATGGGGTTGCTTTTTCACCCAAAAATGAATCATTAGAGCTCCTCCTGTTCTTTGACGTGGTATCAACTCTGTCCTTAGGGGCACGAGACTGATTTGGACCTTTCTGTGGTGTTTTCCACTTCTCTCCACAGCGCTTCACTCGTATCTTTCTTCCCATCAGAACAGAGTTGTTGAGCTTCAGAGCAAGATGTACAGCATCCGTATTCTACAAGAACAGACATTCAGTTTAAAAGCAATGTTGCTTCCAATTGATTGCTTTCAAATAAATATTTGCCTTTCTTTAATTTTCGTAAGCAAGTTTTATAATAAAGAGTGCTCAAACTGCTCTATTTATTGAATGACAAAACATCTCTGCTCTGCGACACCAGCACAATGACACAGCCCACGGATTGGGGCACAGATACTGGAATTGGACTGTAAATCAGCTCACGAGACACGAAAGACACAGGCAGAGAGATTAAAGAGAAACTGGGAAAAAAAAAGGTATTGGTCTGCAGCAAATGAACTAAAGATGAAGCTGGGAGACTGCCAGGAGAAAACAAGCTGTACTGAATCCAAAATGGTGAGACAGTAAGCAAACCAGCTGCAGGAAAGAACTCCACTCCTGACACAGAAGAAATGTGTGTAACTGCCATTACACCACACAAACTCATCTGTCTCTCCTAAAACAGAGTCTTTCCCTTAAAGTTAACTTCTTTCACCCCACCGTTTTACAACTTTTTTTGCACGCAACCTAAAATAGTTGCTTTCTTATTTGCCTCCACAGAACTGTTTTTTACATACACCATAGCACTACTATTTAATGTCATACACAAATCAATAAAATGTCTAAAAAAAAGAAAAAAAAAAACCAAAAGGCTCTAAACGCAAATCCCAATTCAGATTTCAAAGGATTCCCAGTGTCCTGAAGCCATTCATACATACGTCAAAGAGAACATAGCCAAAGCCTTTTCCCAGGCCGGTATTTCTGTCTCTCACAATTCGTACCGCGACGACACCTCCACAGACAGAGAAGTGTTCTCGCACAGCATCATCGCTGATGTCTGCAGGCAAGCACAATGGAACAGACACCTCTTCAGTCAGACAGGCGGCTGTAGAAGCCTGGCCCAAATCCAAGCATTTTACACTTACCAATTAAGGTACACAAACATACATGTTTAAATAAGTATATATTAATATACGAATATATATAAGTACACAAATATCAGTGGCTGAGAAAACATCCAGCAAGCTAACAATGCAGACTTTACAAAAGGCTATTTACTTTGACAGTCACTGATTCTCTACCTTTGAAGAGTACATAAATCACAAAGAAGAACGAAGGCCAAGACCAAAATAAACTTTTGAAATAATTTCATTTATGATTTGAACATAGCGGAAATTGAGATCCATGCTACATTTCTGTAGTTCCTTCTCATGCCAGAATCTCTTTCTAAGAAATGCTGATGATAATGAGCTTGGGCTGGCAGTTCTTGAAGTCTAAAATGCTCACTGACTGCTCCGTGAATTTTAGCTGAATGGGGGAGAATGGATTTACAGTTTTCAACCACAGTTCCTAGATTATTCTGATAATGGCTTTCTCAGTCTTGTGCCTGTGCAAACAGACATGTGTAATGTGCCAGTACAAAAACACAAGTTATTTTCTTTTCTGTAGAGGTACGTTTCATGCTATGGTAAATCCCTTTACAGAGATGCAATCGTATCTCTGCTGAGGAGAGAGGCTAAATTTAATAGTACAGGTTTAATTACAGCAATGGGACTTAGATGTGCTGAGAAAGGTTCAATCTGCTGAAGTCATTTTCAGAGCACTGCAAATATCCAAACTGTTTCTTCTGCAGGATGCAGAGGAACATGCAGCACTGACACAAGCTCTACACAACAGGCATTAGTTATGTCACCACTATCAGATCTGTCACCTATCCAGATTTTCAGACAAGTCAAGTTTTAGGCTGAAGCCTAAAGCCCGTTTGTTTCAGCATGATGTGAAGCAGGCTGTGGATCAGGCCACAGGCACAGCACACGCCTTCATCCTGAGTATTTACACATCTACACCACCTCCATGTAAGATGTTACTCCCAAGCACCCTGACTCCATTAGTATCCCATGGACCACACCTGCTGGCAATCCCTTCATCTGCTCTCCCGTCTAGTCAGAAGCAGCTGAATATTCATCAAGCACTGACCTCAACCATACAGAAGTCACCTCCACACAGGTAACAACCGAATGCCAGTAGCTGCCGTTCACTCTGTGTCTCACAAGTCAGCATCAAAATGAGAAACCACCACTGTGTATCACTCCGAAGTAGTTCACGGGCAGGTACCAGTAAGTGTTTAATAGTTTAGAAAGCCACGTCTATACAGTTCAGTCACATTTATTTGAAAAACATCAAGTGACAACAAGAACTGAAAGAGTTGCAGGTCCAGCTACAGTAAAAAAAATAATCTGCAGAACTTGACAGAAACTTAACTCCTTCAGGTGTTGCAGTTTTATTTTTTAACTGTAATTTAAAAAAAATAATTCCAGCAAAAGCTATGGAGCTACCTAAACATGCTGCCCTAAATAATAAAAAAATGCCTATTGTCAACACATTCTATAAATGTTAAGTAATGATGCACAACAATCCATTTCAGACTTACCATACGAGAGATTTCCCAAGAACACAGATCGTTTATTGTCATGCTAAAGAAAAGAGAGACAAGACAGTAAGTTATTTGTTACAGAAAAAAAAAACAACCCACCAGTAGAAAAGGGTGTTTCTAGTCACATTTATTACTCACCGAACTGGTTTTCGATGCAATGTCAACTCTGATGTGAAATCCTCTAGCAATTTCTGTTCCATTTCTTTTGGAGCCAAAAGCAATGAGTTTTAAAATTCAAATGAGCAAGCAATACTTAATTTGTAATGTCACCACGCAGCACTATTCTAAAAGCAAATTCACTTTTGAAGTTGAAAAAACATTTTATTACAATTCAAGCAAAAAAGAAAAGGTAGTTTAAATTTATCTATAAACCGATTTCTTCAACACGGAATGAGGAACAAAATTGAGACTTACTCCTTTAGAGCCTTAATGGCATCACATTCTTCCTTAAATACAACATAAGCATTAATGAACTTCGCATTAGGGTGCACTTTCCGCCTGGAACACAAAAAGACACATATTGTTTAAATAATTCTGATGGCGTGCAGAGCACAAGCACTTCTTGTTAAACACATTTATCCTTCCTCTTGTGTTGCGTACATTTCTCTTAAAAGGCCAAGTCAGCCCCCTACATCCAAGCGAGTCTGTCTCACTCTACATCTTACACGGCCCACATCTGCACCCTGATCAAGCTTTCTCAGCTCATAAATATATCCAAAGTAATTACAGACTTATTAGCATCTTCCTCCTTCCTAAAATATAAGAAATGCATAATAATGAATTACTAGTACACCCATCACACAATTCTTTTTCATGTGTCAAGAAAACTTACAAAGACACAAAGGTGATTGCAAAAGTCAAAGAAATGCAAAACAAAAAAATGAATATAGCCAAACATTCAACAACTAACATTTAAAAATTATTTTTACCTTGAAAAGTAAAAAGTTCCTCACAAGAGGAACCTACTTTATTCCTGCTAACTTTTTAGGTAAAGTATCTTCTAGTGGAAGCCCCTATAGAGCCCCCTACGCTCCCACTACGGAGCCCCCTGTAGAGCACTTGAGAGCCCTGTGAACCCCGTATGCAGCCCCCCAAGAGCCCCTATCGTGCCCTGTGTCGCCGCCAGAGAGCCCACTACAGAGCTCCTATCATGGCCAATAAGTCACACATATGGAGCCCCCTTTAAAGACCCTATCTCACCCTTTGTCTTCCTTATGGATCACTCTAGAAAGCCCCTATCACGCTCCCTATGTCCCTCCTATGGAGCCAAACATGCAACAATCAACACTTAAAAATTATTTTTGTCTTAAAAAAAATAAAGCATGAAATTCACAAGAGGAACCTACTTTATTCCTGCTAACTTTTTGGATAAAGTATCTTCTGCTGGAACCTTTAAGATAAAAAGAGCTTTAGTTAAGTGGGCCTAGTGTCAATTTATGTATTTGTTCTTGAAGACAAAGATGAATTCAAACAGATACCATTCCCACCCAAATGAGCAAATGCTGGAAGTGCCTATTCCCAGAGATGATCTAGAAGGATCTCAGATTTAGATAGCTTGCTTTGACTACATCTGTTAAGGTTTCTTGCGTTCCAAGACTGTTATATTCAACTATTTTACAGAGTAGACTGATTTACAATCAAAGTGTCTTTGCCACTATTATTTAAAAACAGCTAAGCAACACTTTAGTTAAACAAGCAATCATAAAGGCATACTTCTTCCAGAGCAAATACAGCTCTGATACCATCAACTGCTGCTACAGGAAGAGTAAACTGTGGTGCCTCTCTGTCAAAATACCCAAGGCTTCTTCTAATGGTAACAAATACCCACCCAAACCTGCTTTTGAACTACTGAAGATATGAGCCTTAGGGATACTACCCTTAAATATCAAAGAATAATTATGTTACAGAATATTAGAGGAAATAACATACCAAAGACCGGAATCGAATGGATTTTATTTGTCCATAGGCTTTAAAAAGAGATTTCAGTTCCTAAACAGAAGATATTACAAATATTCAATAAACATCTGCATCCTGGTAACAAGAATTATTGTTGAATATTTATCAATAAGACTGTTGTTACACTATTTTCATTTTATCTATACAAGGCCTGTTGAATGGCTACTAAAAATATGCAAGTAATTTGTAACTGTTTCTGTGTTTCTCATGGCAGCTTCTTATTCTACAGATTGCCAAAATTGAATATGTAGCCCTTATTACAAAAGAAAGTATAAATTTAACATATTTCATGCAACGATCTGATGTACTGTTTGCATTCAGAACTGGAAGCAGACTAACTTTGTAATTGCAGTTCCCATCTATTGTCATGTTTTCATTGAAAACAAAACTATCCAATTCTACTAAAGAAAAAGCAACTGCATCCGCTCCAGTAAAACAAAAGTGATTGCCCCTAATGGTTTCCGATAATAAACGTTTTTTCCTACTCTCTCCAAAAGCAATTTTAGTTACAAATACGTGTGACCTCTCAGCTGGAAGCATCCCCTCAAACTAAGGGCTGCTGCAGTTCTTTTCATTCCTTTAGCTGTCAGAATCCGCTTACGTACCTGAAGAGTGCAGCTGACAGGCAAGTTTCCAACAAACACTGTTCTTCTGTTTACTGTTTCATCAGCCACCTTTTTTCCCTTCTGTTGTTTTACAGTAGTGCCCGTCTCTGAATTAACAACACTTTTGGCAACGGCATGAGAAGCTCTCTCTTTTTGCTTCACTTTGTTTTGAACCAGTTTTTGCTCCTCCTCTTCATCCGCCTGCTCCAAAGCACTCTCTCTTTCCAGAAAAAGACATAGATTATAATTGATACAAAAAACCACAGAGCTCTTGAGGTCAAAGAACTGAAGCTTCCAAGATAAATATTTTAGTTTTTATTGTAAATTCTGTTCAACATAAAATCTCAAATATTATTTTGCTTATTACTCATTAAACAAACACTATTCTGTAACACAGAAAAACTGTGTGCTGTCCCCAGGACATTGTATTCACTATTTATTAGATGTAACAAAGAAAGAATTTTGAATTTAATTATATGATATCCTCTAGAATTGAAGGTGAGGGGGGAAATTAATCTTTGCATGCTAGAACTCAGGAGAGGTTTAGTTCTTCCCAGTATCCGTAGAATGATCTGAGTTGGAAGGGACCTATAAGGATTATTAAATCCAACTCCTGTTCCTGTACAGCACAACTCCAACACTCACACCGTGTCTGAGGGCATTGTCCAAAAGCTTCTTGAATACTGTCAGGCTTGGTACCGTGACTGCTTCCCTGGGGAGCTGTTCCAGTGCTCCACCACCCTCTGGGTGAAGATTATCCAATATCCAACCGAAACCTCCCCTGGCGCACTTTCCTGACATTCCCTCGGATTCCATCATTGGGAGCTGGAAGTATTTACTACCTTTCAGGGTAAACTATCAAAAGTTTTCACAATCTTCTTAAATACCAGATTCAAGATTAATAGCAGAACAGAGCTTTACTGTTTCATTGAACCCATAATCTTATGATTAATCATAGAATGCTTTGCATTAGAAGGGATCTTCACAGGTCATCTAGTCCAACTCCCCTGAAGTGAGCAGGGACATCCCTCACTAGATCAGGTTGCTCAGAGCCCCATCAAACTGGCTTTGAATGTTTCCAGGGATGGGGCACCTACCACCTCCTTGGGTAACCTCTTCCAGTGTGTCACCTCTTCCAGTGTGTCACTATTTTTTAATATCACTATAAAAAGGCATCATCTGCTCACCTGTTTGCGACCCTTCGCTCTGCTTCTGAAAGTTCCTTCTTCTTGGCTTTCTTTGCTTTTACTAGAGGTTCCTGTGTGATAGATGAGCTCTGGTCTTCCGACACTTTCTCCGCTTCTTCTGTATACTTTCTTTTCTTATTTTCCTTAAAAAAAAAACCCCAAACTTGAAAAAAAAAAAAGTAAACTTCTCAAAATGGCCTACGATTCCATTATATATTGTAACTTCTTACATAAGCTGTAAAAAATGCTGCTTCTGACACTCACCTCTGCCTGCTCACCCCCTGCTCTCCTCCCAGCACCGTCCACCCCAAAGGGATCACCATGGGGGGCTGGCACTCCCACAATTTACAGAACCACAGAATCACCTCAGTTGGAAGGGACCTACAAGGATCATTAAGTGTAACTCCTGTCCCTGCACAGCACAAGCCCAACATTCCCACCGTGTGTCTGAAGGCACTGACCAAAAGCTTCTTGAATATTGTCAGGTTTGGTGCCGTGACCGCTTCCCTGGGGAGCTGTTCCAGTGCTCCACCACCCTCTGGTGCTGGAAAAGAAACTCTCTAAGAATCGTTTTCGAGTTTCAGACAGCAGCATCCTTTATCTCAGCGCTGGACACATGAGGGAATGATTTCCATCAATCAGGTGTGACGGGACAAGAGCTGGAGACAGAATACATTTCCCACTTACATGCATATGGATAAATTTCCCAGAAATGTCATGCATATTCCATTACTTTCCAAGGACTAATTTTAATGCTATTATGGACTTCACAACAGCCAAATCTTTGCTAATTGGAGCTTTGGAGCCAGCTCTGTCCGACTTTGCTTTCTTGGACACGGAAACACCGTCTGTGAACAGCACTATTTAAGCACACGCTGTCAGAAGAACAGTCAGTCTGTCTGACTTTCAAAACACACCGCGCGTAGCCGCAGCCACCCGCCAGCCCCAGCCCCTCACTCACCGCCGGCGCGGCCGTCACCGCAGGGGGGGCGGCGGCGGCGCGGAAGAGGCGAGCGAGAGGGGCGGTGCGCGCCTCCCCCGCGCCGAGGCTGCGCGCCACCTGCCCCACCACGTACGACTCTTCCTCCGGCGCCGCCGCCGCCGCCTCAGCGGGGCCCCGCGGCCGCGCGCCCGCTCTGCGGGGCCGCATGGCAGCCGCCCGCCTCCGGGGAGCCCGCCCGGCGCACGTCACTTCCGGCTGCTCAGGGCCCCGTCCAACCTGGCCGTGAACGTTTCAGGGAGGGGCATCCAAGGCTTCCCTGGGCAACCTGTGCCCGTGTTTCGTCACCCCCATTATGCAGAATTTCTTCCCAATGTCTGATCTAAACCTTCCCCCTTCCAGTCTAAAGCCATTCCCCCTTACCGCATCCTTTCTTTGTTTGACTGGGCTTTGGGCTGCATCCAAGCATGGCCAGCAAGGCAATTCTGCCCCTCTGCTCCGCTCTCCACAACCTCACTTGGAGCACTGTGTCCAGTTCTGGAGTCCTAAACACAGGAATGACGTGGATGTGCCAGAGCAAGTCCAGAGGAGGCCACAAAAATGATCAGAGGGCTGGAGCACCTCCCCTGTGAGCACAGGTTGAGAGATTTAGGCTTGTTCGGCCTGGAGAAGAGAAGGCTTTGAGGAGACCGTATAGCAGCCTTCCAGTAGCTGAAGCAGCTACAGGAAAGGTGGGGTGGGACTCTTTATCAGAAAGTACAGTGATAGGACGAGGGGCAACAATTTTGAGCTGAAAGAGGGGAGATTTAGATGAAGAAGAAATTTTTTACTGTGGGTGGTGAGGCATTGGCACAGGTTGCCCAGAGAAGCTGTGGACGCTCCCTCCCTGGAGGTGTACAAAGCCAGGCTGGATGAAGCTTTGAGCGATCTGATCCAGTGGGAGCCGTTCCTGGCCCATGTGGGATTGGAGCTCGATGATTTTTAATTCCCTTCCAACCCAAACCATTCTAATAGTTTTATTATCTTCATGACTGCAGGATGTTTAAAAACACACAAGCAAGCAAGTAACCCACCAACCAAGCACACAACCCTCCCCCCACCCTAAGCCCCAATTAAAGTTGTGCAAGATGTTCCCATTGTCCTGGATCATGGATTAAATGGAAGCCATCAAGAAGCCAGGTCCATGCCAGGCTGCCTCCTGCTCAGGCAGCACCGCTGCTGGAGGCTGAACTCACCCCTGCAGAAAGGGGCCGACTCAAACCGTTTAATGAGGGTGCGGCATTGCCAGGGTGGGAGGCCTCCTGCTTCAGTTTCTGGGCAGAAAGGGTGCTCAAGGTTATAGCAACTTGCCTTGATACACACCTAGAAAAGGATCAGAAAATGCAAAGGGGCACAGGAGTACAAAGCACCCAAAACTGAAGGGTTCACATGACTTGTTGGCCTCAAACAGGCTTGGCACCCACTGCAAACACTGGGCTGTGGGAAGAGCGTGGAGTCACTCGTGGTTGAGCGGTTACGGCTCAGTCTTGGGAAGTTATTAGGCCACAGGAGAGATGATCCCAAAGCATCACTGGGGCAGTGAGTTTCCTTCTGGATTGTTCCGCGTGTACCTAGGATCTGCAGCAGGCTTTTAAAGCATGCGAGGATTTTTGTGATGAAAAATCCCAGTATCTCAGCACTTCTCAGGGCATTCAAGAACTGCAGCCTGGGGGACAGGAAAAGGAGGAACCAATTGTACCTCTCCCTGTCAGCTTCATGCTGTAGTGAGTAGAGGTCAATGCTCTGGATCATCTTGCTGCTGCATCTACAAGGATAGCACTGGGTAACTGATGCAGCTGGAAAAAACCCTTTTGTTAGGTTAACTCTCAATCAGATCATTTTTCAACCCCACTCACAGTGCAGCTGAGGCATCAGGAGTAATTGTCAGAAATTAGGCACCTGACTGGGATCTCCTTTTAGACTTGCCTGTCCAGCATGTAATTTTAAATGATAGATGATCTGATAACAATTGGAGAGACATAGAAAATTACCAGGCACTTGAAGGCTGAAGGAAATACAAACAGCTTCTCTGTTGTAACGTTTTACGTACTTTTGGAACTTCCAGTGTTAGCAGTTGTGTTAGAACCAATGTCCAGCTGAAGGCAAATAAAGTAACCCAGCTATGTAATAAAGGTAAAGCATTCGTCTTCACATCACACCAGCTATCCCATGTCTGGCCTTTTGTATGCTGGGAAAGGTAGGGACCCTCATGGGTGGGGTCAGCCCAAAAACCCACACAAATTCTTAAAAACTGCCAAGTGGCAGATGCACCACCTGTTCTGGCTTTTCCAAATCTACCTTCACACCACAGAGCAGCTTTGTAGGTGACACATGTGGGGCAGAACACACTGAACCATCTAAAATACACCAAAATTACATTGACCAAGTATTCGATTGGCTGATTTCAGAGACCTGTAACTGCTGAGGTTCAACAAAAGGCATACAGCCTCCAGGAACTCTGCTGGAGAGCAAGTTTGATCCTGTGGCAACAGGAAAATTTCATGACATGATGGAAACTACACAGTATGTACAAGCAGCAGTGATGGTAAATAAAAGGACTGAGGAACAGCGCAGACACCCTTCAAGCACAGCACACTTTCTCTCAGCATAGATGGATAGTCTACACTCTCAGATGTTCTCAACACAATCAAGCAGGTGACACCCAAAACTGATTCTATCGCTCAGCCAAGGTGTAAAGAAGAGATGTCAAACTCACAGTTCCCACCGTTCTCCTGCTCCCACAGCGTAATGCACATCACTCGCTGCACACGTGAGCAGCGCTGGCAGGAGTGCAGGGACAAGGAGCTCAGTGCTGCCGCCAGGGAGAAACAAGGTGAAGTGGATTCAACCCACAGGCTATGGGTTTGACACCCCCGGTGTAAAGGATAAAGAAGAGGCAGCTTGTCTCACTTTGTCTTTCCAGTCACAGTCTTAGCAAGCACTCACTCACAAGTGTGGGCACAGCCCAGCAATCGCTGCTACTGGGAAGCCTTCTCTGCTGTAAGCAGAGCACGCATGCCAAGCAGGGCACACACCCATGTTTAAAGCTGCACTACAGTACGTAACCTGAAAAGAAGCTCAGAATTGACTCACTGGACATGGAATAAAATTGCTTGGCTAAGAGTTTGCCAAAACTACCTTCCTTTGTGACGACTGGGACACAAATAACATGAAACTGGAGAGTCCCGTTTACAGACACCCGTCACAGAAGTGCAGTGTGAAAGATCCAAAACAGATTTTTGACTAGTCATTAACTACATGAGAAGTGCAACTAATATTAAATCTCAGTGTTAAAGAACAGAAAAAATCCTATTTTGCAAACTCAATGTGGAAGTGGGGAGGTAACTAACAATACCTGTTTTAAACAAGTAAACAAACTAATACTCTCAATAAAACATGAGTCAAAAATTGTCACATGAAAGCAAAAGTGCTGGCACTGAAACAGAGAACTGATCAAGAACCAGTGGTGAGGGCAAAGCTGAATTTGTTCTTGCTTGCCCAGATGTAGTCCCCAGTTAAATCAATACCAGTTATGCCTACTGAGACCAAAAGGCAGAGCTGAACTATTAGGACTCTGATTCTGTTAAACATAAACATATGTGAATATGAGTACACCCACTGAAATGATTAAAATTACTCCTATTAGTCTCAGACCACTGGTAATTATTAACACAGTCAACGTTTCCAAAGCTTATTACCATTACCAGTCTCATCAGTAATTGCTGATTTTGCAGGTGTAACAGTTTTTTGGTCAACTGAACTGCAGCCAGACATGATGGAAACAGGTGACACTAAAACTTTTATTCCAGTTTCACTTCCACTGAATCTAAACTTGGAGTCTGTCGATATCAGAAGTCAGCAAACATCTTCAGGAGCTTGCTTTTGCATTTTCAAACTACCTGAATTATCATGAATCAAGGTTCATCTTTTTTTTTTCTTTTTCAAATGGTGCTGCCTTACTGATGCGTCTGAACCACTCTTTCTCTTTCTGCTGAAAAAGAGGATGAATTGGAATTAGTCGCCAAGAGGAAATCAGGCCAGTGTACCTACTCTATATCTTACCTTTCTATGCCTATTAGACCATATCAAAGACCATTTGCTGAACTCATTCTGCAGCCTCATGTCATTTTAATAAACACATTATGGTTGCTTAATTAAACTGTTAGAAACAAAATCAGGGATTCACAAACTATTGCATTTTATTTCAGATGCCTTTGCTTACATTTGTACAATATATTACATAATTCTACATTTTCTGCAGAACCTAATATATATTTTATAGCTTTTTTCTATAAGCTTCTCCTTCAATGTTCTGTCAACAATTTTTTACAGTCCTGTACAATTCTGAATATTCTGAAACCATTTTCAATAAAATCAGTTAACCTTAAGCACACACTACGAAGACTGAAAATGCTTTTCTTAGAAAAGTCAAATGTAAAGGATTCTGACACTCTAGCATCTACAAACAAAATGCTTTGAATTCTTACATGTTGTATTGCCAGAAAACAAAGAAAAACATGCCAGCCCCTATTTCCCCAGGCAAAAGAAGTACACAGAACTACAATTAAAACAGTAAAACAATCTGTACAATAAAGTACTGTGTATTAACAGTGCCAGGTATTAAATAGCTTGAATGAACACTTCCGCAATATACAAATGTCTTACAAAGGTATATAATTAACAGGAGAGAGCTTGGGATCCATACAACATAAAATCAATACAAGTGAAAACAGTTTGAAGTTGGTTTTGGAATTTGTACAAGGCATTTAAAAAATTAAATGTCCACCACTCAGCTCACTATTTATTTTAAAAACAACTACCCTTTTGTGGCAGTGTTCATATCAGCAATCACAAATTATAACCTCACACCTTACTCCATCTGCAAGTCCTCTCCTTGAAGCTTGTAATAAAATAAGCATTACAAATGAAATATTTGTTGCTTTAAGGGAAAAGAAACATTTACAAGAAAACACAAAAATATAACTGTTATAATCCATTATGAATAAATATACACTTTAAACTGGCTAAATACAATCTTTATACATTAAGATTTAATACAGTTTGTTAGCCATTTTCTTCCTTTTTCATAATGTATTTTATCAAAATTAAAAAAAATACTGTTTTATAGAAAAATGGCAAAGTACAGTAGTTTCATCCCAATTAATGGGTTCTTAAAACCCAGAGAAACCTATTTAAGCCTAATTCAAACCTGTAAACATTAGTCAGTCTTTTTTTGTTGATTTTTCTTTTAAAGGAATCCTCATATTTGGTTAACAGGACTGATGTCAAACATCCTAACTGCAGGTTTTGAATTGAATACATGTGCTTGACGTATACAATTAGAGCCACTACAAGGTGACTTAGCAGTTAAAAAACAATTAGCTTGTACAAATGAAAATAGGTTCAATATTTGTCATAAATAAATGGAAAAATATCAAATGTTCCAGCTTTAACAAAATAACAGGGAATACAGTAAGCCTTACCACGTTTGTTTAGATCAACCCCACAACTATACACTTTTTGGACTGTTGTACAGGCAGTGAACAGCCTCCGTTTGCCACAGTGGAAGGCCTTTGAGTCACTAGACTTACAATTCCCAGACAAGTTGGAAACAATTATTGCTTGAGGAAAAGCAGTTTGTTGTACTTTTTCTTCATAAAAGTGCACTTAAGTGCAAAGTTAGCTTGTCGAGAAACAACTTTAAATACAAAATAGTGCTTGTCTGAACTTTGTGCCACTGTGCAGTATAAAAAAAAAATAAAAGAAAGAAAAGAGTGGCCCTCATCAGCCATTAAGTGCAAAGTGCTTTGGCAAGTCCTGCTGTCACCTGCACTCAACTGACATTCCGTTCTGTGATGAACTTGACATAGATGGTTCTGCTAAAGTTAACATAACTGCAGCTGTAATGGAACTAGAGGAAGGTGATGAGGAGGAAGATGATGTAGTAGCAGCACCTGCACGGGAGGAGAAAAACACAGGTTATAAAAATTTATAAACAAAGCAATAAAACTGTTTTCCCATTCAACAAGCATTGGTGTGTACTGACTCAAGACACTAATACCTAGGAACTGAAAAGAAAAAAGCCTCCATTCCCTAGCCTTTGCCAGAAATGGTTTGAGACACAGCTTTGGCCGTGTGCAAAGCGGCACGGTGGTGTCCTCTGCCGCTCTGATTCACTGACCACCCCGATCAAGGGCCCAGCCAGAGAGCAGCAGAGCTCACTCCTGAACCACAGTCAGCTGTTCCTCTTCTTTCCAGTGGCAGCCAGCACAGACATGGCCTTGTTCCAGCACTGAATCTGCACATTCAACCTGCTCTGGAAACCAAGAATCAACCACCAACCGCAGTTCCCGTGTGATGGCTGCAGCCACAAAAACATCTTACGACATGTGGCATTTCAGTCTTTCTTCTTACAGTCAGTGTACTCTCAAATGTGCACATAAACACAGCATGGAGAAAATAATCCTTTTAATGCTGCTAAAAGGAGGCACACTAGAATGCTGCCTACAGCGACAGGTAATGCAGTTTTGGGGAAAAGATATTTAACTGGTGGTCTCCCTTGAACTCAAAATAAATCACTTCTGCTAAGGAGAGACAGAGACAATACTATAGTAAATTACTGTACATCTTGAAGAGAAGTTACGTTTACTACTAATATTACATACTTTGTTCACTGCTTAGAAAAAATTTTCTGTATCTTTTTCTGTATAAAATAGTTCTGCCTAAACAGAATTAAATAGACTGTATGCCTTTTCAATGTTTTTCTCCTAACATAAGGTTAATTAAAAGACACTGAATATCTGCAGTATGCCTTCTAAAGATCATAAAATAACTGTATACAGTGGTTTTAAAAAAATAAATAAAAACATACTCCGAATGGCACGCATCTCCCTAAAAATAAGCATAGTCTTGTTAACACCTGAATAATGTGACATGCAATTAACCCCTCTATAAGTAGAATTTAGTTCCCAGCACTTACTTTCCCGCTCTTTTTTCTTTAAGCGCTTTCTTCTTCGGTCAATGGAAGCCACCTCTGACTTCAAGGACAGGTAATGTTTCCTTATTTCCTGCAGTTTTTCTTGGAGAATTGTTATGCGCTCGGCGCTAGTCAAATTTTCCAAGTCAGCTGCAAATGAAACAATCTCTGTTAATTATTGTATTGCAGCATTTCCAAAATCTTATGAATTTCATGGAAAGTACTCAGATCTCAGTGATGTGCTTCAAGGTAGCAGAAAGAAAGCCATGACACACAGCAACAGCAGCTGCTGTTTATTATCACAAAGTTGGTTTAGTTTTTTTTTAAAAAAAGACCACTATACAGACTTTTTTTTTTATTTTAAGAAAGTGGAAGAGGAAGAAAATGCGTGGCATTCCCTTCCTCGCAGGCAGGAAGGAAAACAAGACAAGCCAACAAAAAAAACCCACCTGGTGAAAACAAAAACTAGCTCTGAGTCTGTTGGTTTGAGTCTTCACTACAACTCAGTTTGGCCTAGTGCACCAGGCAGGTCAGTCTTACCCAGCTTGCCTTGGCTGTTGCAAAACAAGAAGGTTACCACAGGAATCTGAATCTCTGTGGGGCCCAAAAGGTTTAACTTAAGACAGAGTCTTCTCCCTGGCATCCCACATGGGGATGTTGACACACATGGCCAGCACAGGAGCTGCCCCACTAGCTGTTTCCAACTGGGAGCTCTCCACAGCACACAGCTAGGTGAGCACAGGCAGGAGGATCCTGTCCCTTTCAGCCACAGGTGAGCAACGCTGGAGACACTCAATTCAAAGACATTTAAGAATCATTTAAACTACTGTGGAGTGCAGACTGCGTTTCATCAACCTACAGCAAAGCACCAAAGGACCAAACAGGACAACTATATTAGGCTTCAGGAAGATGAGGAAAGGTCAGAGACACTGCAAGTGTCTCAGACTCCTGCAACAGCAGGAAATGTACCAAATAGCCCTCCAAAGTCCAACTTCTGCCAAGCAGATTTAGCATGTGCAATGCAGTCGAGGTAGAAAGAAAGGAAGAAGCAAATGCTCTTTAGGTGTGTTGCACAGGAAATGTGCCCAATGAATCTGACTGGGGGCCAGTAACGGACAATAACGACCTATTGCATTACATGGTCACAAAGAGAAGAATGTAACTTGACTGTGAAGGAGGACTAGGAGAAAAATACTTTTACTGTACAGTAACATCAAGATTCAGGGCTGGAGGGAAAAAAAAAGCAGGTCAGATTCTCTCACCGCAAAAGCAGCTGGCTGAGTGGAGACCACCCTGCACATGAAAGAACACCTCTCAAAAAATTCAGTACATGTGTCTGCACAGTGTGCTGTGCCAGCTTTTACCTGTTCCCACCTGCACACAGGCTGGGACAGAGTGCAGAAAAGCACAGAACACAATGCGCTGCGAACCTCATAACCTGACAAATACTAAGGTCACCTGTGAATGCTGAATGAGATACTATGGATTACTTTAAGTAATTTACATCAGCGACACCACACACAGCTTCAATCTGACCTTTAAAAGCAAAGAGAAAGCAAGCCATGCAATGTTATACATCGATAGTAAGGACAACAATTTATTGCTGGCTAGACAATTAAATACCCAAATGCTACAAGAGAGGAATAAAAATAGCAAGTTTTTTTTTTAATTATTTTCAATTTTTTTATTTGTTATATTGACGAAGAGAAGGCTTCAATCACCTGATATCTTACTTCTCTTTCCTCCCTGCTGCAAACACTGCTGCACCAGCACACACAGAAGCAATTAATAAGCTACATTAATAAACTACTCCACTGTTTTTCATGTAGGCAAATGCACGATTCTTTCAACATTGCTCACTGCTACCTACATGGGTCCCCATAGCCGAGTGACATGAACACAAAGTCCTTATTACTAGAAGTAGTAAACATGTCCTGGTTCACAATGTTAAAACGGAAGGGAGAAAAGTTACAAATCAATCTGCATCTGAACAATAACTACAGAATGAGAAGTAGAACAGCAAGAAAACATCAACACAAGAAGCACATACAGTGGATAACATTCATGCCAGAATGACAAGTCTGCACAGCATGGCAAGAACAGCAAGTCAGTGCAGGAGCCATAACTAAAACCAGTGTTGGACAAGTGTGATATATGTAGTTTCCTGCACTGGATTGCAAAAAACATGTTTATTTACATCACGATTTATCACAAAATTAAGCAAATTAAGGATGGAATAATTTTAGGTGGAAAAAACCTCAAAATATACAAAATTCAAGAAGCCTTCTTATACTACACCGCAAGACCACACTAGGCATGTTTTAAAGAAAATACTTACACATTTGAAAACTCCATTTGTAAATTTTGGGCAAACGATTATTCTGTTCTTTGAGATCAGACTCCTTCTCTCCATTTTTCCCACATTTTCCTGGAGACTGTGTTCTTGCAAGTGATTTGGTTTGGTGAGATTTCATGCCAGTAGAAACAGATTTTGCTGACTGAGACTTGGACACGCTTTCACCAGCAGAGAGTTCTTCACTATCACTGCTGTTTGCTGAGGGAAGAAGAAGATACACTGTTAGGAAACAAACCTTCCTGCCCAAATCAAAGCTTACCAAAAGTTACCCCTGTGCTGATTTTCATATAACAAGAGTTTATTTGTCAAAAATCCTTTTGCTTTAAAATGATACAATCCATCCTTGTATATAAGGTTGACACACAGCTTTTTACATCACTACTGCCTAAATACAGGACCACAAAACAGGTAATGTAATGGGGTCCCTCTATTTCTGGCATGTTGTGAAAGGGAAACCTTGCACTGCTGTGCAGGCAGATTCATAGGTATTATTGTGGACCTTTGGAAAGCAAACAGAGCTAGAGTACGGATAAAAGTGCCATTCTGTGGCTCCTCAACTCACCCTGAACACTGACAGTACACTGCAAAAAGTGTATGTGGAGGAACATAAGGGAATGGAGTAGGGACACAGGACACGCAATTTAATGGTTTTAAATTGGAAGTGGGAAAATTAGACATTAGGAAGAAATTCTTCACGATGAGGGTAGTGAGACACTGGAATAAGTTGCCCAAGGAAGCTGTGGATGCCCTCTCCCTGGAAGTTTTCAAAGCCAGGTTGGGTGGGGCCTTGAGCATCCTGGTTGAAAGGATGAAGCTTGTTTGGCATTACAAAAATTACACCGGGGTGGGAAGCAGGGGCTAGAGATTAGAATTCAACAGAAGTCTAGTGAGAAAGTGCAATAAAATGCCAAGGAAAACTGCAGAATCTTAATCATTAGAGTTGTTTTTAAACACGTTTAATTAATGTTTATCAAGAGACACTTATGCCTCAGTTGTACCTATCAGAGGTATTGATAAAATGAACCCTGAAAGTCTTTTGGTTCTGGTCTTTATGATCTTGAGATCTACACTACAGAAACCATACATCAAGATACACCTGGTATGAAAGAACTAAGCTGCCTGCAGAGCTGCCATCGTCTACTGCCTTAATCCAAAGGCAAGAGCCGAAGCTGCTACAAAACCAGCTTTAACTGGTATACTTGAATTTTGAAAAAAGCATTTTTTTTCCTCAAAACTGACTTGACATTTTACCTATTCATTGCCCTTATTACAAATAGCAGTGCCTGAACTGTAACAAAAAGAATGCATACACACCAGGGACTGCACACAGTACAAGAAACAATTCTAGCTGTGCATCCTCACAGAGACACAGGATGAGAAAAAGGGATAAAGTCACCAAATTAAAGGGAGCAGTAGCAAGGCTAAAAACGGTGTATTAGTTGTACAAATTCAGTTTGTTTTGTTACATCAATTCCTGTGGTGAGGGAAGGAATAAGGATTATGGAAGGAGGAGATTAACAAAATGGATTGAAAAAGGATGAGAGAATGTGCAGAGGAGATGAATGAACATGAAGAACAGGTGGAGTGAAAGCAAATAACAAACCATACAGTACAGTCTTTTACTAAAAGCTGTTAAAAGAAAGAGAGGGGAAGGGGGAAGAGAGGAAAAAAAGGCAAAAAATATGCCTTCTATCCCTCTTTAAGTGTGTTTTTTCACAGCTGTTCTCCTGGCTTCACTCTCCAATTGACTGTTCCCTGGTATTTTTAATTAACAGTGAGATGAGGTAGTAATTGATGCTGTCTGCTGAACATGTGTGCATGTGTCTCTCTAATACACCTCTGATTTCATTAAGCCTCTCTTCCCCAGTACTGTGGTTTCTATTCCAATTAGCTTCTACAACTACAAAAAAGCTGCAAAAGCTGCATTATTTACTGAAGATGTAACAGATGATACAGGCAGAAAGTGGAGCCTATATTTTTCTGGAATTAATCTCATATTTGCTACCGGAAGAGATTAACCTCTAAAACCTCATCTCACAGAAAATACAAAGTATAATTTCATCCAGGTAGGTCCCCTCAGACACAGAGCTACTACATCACAGAGATTACCATTTTAGTTCTACCAAGTGTGAAATACTCTACCTTCTTAGTCTCCCAAATTACATGCAATTAAGGATCTCTTAGAAACATGCCCAGAAATATGAGGTTGGTGCAAAAATAATTGCCATTTTTGTCACTGTAAACTGTGATACTTATTTTGAAATAAACTTTTATTCAAGTGTGCTCATGTAGATTACCATTCTGAAGTGTCAAATTCCCTCTACTCCTTTATGCTAATGGTTTTTGCTTCACTGTTCATTCCAGGGGTGTCAAATTCAAGCCGAATCCAGCCCTCCACCTTGTTTTATACAGCCTGGCACCTTGTTTCTCCCCGGTGGCAGCACCGAGCTCCTTGTCCCTGTGCTCCTGCCAGTGCTGGTCAAGTGTGCAGCAAGTGACGGGCATTACGCTGCGGGAGCTGGAGAACAGGGGAGCTGTGAATTTGACACCCCTGGTTTATTCTTTGTTATATTACGCTGTCAAATTAAAGACGGAAAAAAGCAAGTTTTAATTATTTTGTTGCACAAGTTCAAAAGTGGACATAAACCAGCAGAAACTGCTGCAGTATCAACCAAGCATTTAGCCAGGGAACCGTCAAACGCACAGCTTGACATTGGTTCCTAAGATTTTGTAATACAAATGAGGGTCTTGAAGATGAGGAGAGTAACAGGCACTGTTCTGTGACAGATGACAAACAACACAGGGCCACTATTGAAGTGGATCCATGCAAAACAACTCGAGAGGTTGCAGAACTAAACATTGATCATCCAACAGTTTTGACGTTTGCACCAAATTAGAAAATAAAAAAACCTTAACAAATGGGTGCAGCACAAGCTGAGTGAAAAACAAAAAAGATCCAAGTTTGCTTTGCACATCTTTTTACGCAACAAAACAAAAAGATCCAATTTCTTGATCACGTCGTGGCACGTGACAAAAAATGGATTTTCTATGGCAACTGACAGCACTCCGCACAGTGACTGACCAAGGTGAAACACCAAAACACTCCCCCAAACCAAAGCTGCCTCCAAAGAAGGTTATGGTCGCTGTTCGGTGGTCAGCAAGTGGAATCGCCTGAAACAACTTCTTGAATCCTGGTGAAAACATCACAGCAGAGAAGTATTGCCAGGAAACAGATGAAACGCAGCAAAAACTGCAACATTTATCTCCAGCATTGGTCAATGGAAAAGGACCAGTTCTTCTCCATGAAAACGCCTAACCACATCATGTAGGAGATGCTGGAAGTGAGCTATGAAATTCTACCTCACCCAGTTCACTTCACCAGACCTCTCTCCCACTGATTACCACATTTTCAAGTGTCTCTACAACTTCCTCCAGAGTTTTCCACAACCAAGCTGCAGCTCAAAACACCTTTGAAGAATTCATCAGTTCCAAGACTCCAGAATTTTATGCTACCAGAACAGACTTTTTTCTTATTGGCCAAAAGGCACAGATTCTAATGGTTCTTATTTCAATTTAAATTTCATTCTAAGCAGAGATATAGGGTTTTAAAGTTGGTGAGGAAACGGCAATTATTTTTGCAACAACCTAATAACACAAAACATTTAAGAATAATTTGGTATGCAGTAAGAGTAGTTTCTTCATTTAAATAGTACTAAGGATGATCTGATGAGAATATTTTGTCCTAATACATTTTTATTTCCAGACTTCATCTCCTGCAATCATTCAAACAAATGACACAGTACTTTGACACATTTCATTTCATACTGAGCTGCTATACTTACTAGTTTTACTCTTCTTTTTGTTGTTCACAGATGTTTTGTGGCTTCTTTTCTGTTTTTTTGAGGAGCTGCCTCCTCCCTGAGAGTCTTTAAGTCTTTTTTGGCCTGTACAGGCTTTAATTAGGGGAGAAACAAAAACAGAAATTTAATTAATATTTGCATTTTTGTGTTTTTCTCAGAGTCTAAAAGAACCCAACACTTCAGAGCTTAGGTTTGTAAACGACAATGCAACTGTTCCTCCTGCCTATTTAATACTGCTCAGCTTTCTACTTATATTGACAACAGCAGGTGAAGGAGGATGGAAGACAAAGTTTGTTGGTTGGGAGTGCACATATAAGATGATTGCAAGTAACTTCTCTGTCTGCGTCATCAGAATTTCTCTTGAATCACAGATTTTTTTTTTAATACTGTAAATTAAAGAAGAATACATTTATCAAAAAAACTGAAAAATGTTCAAAAAAGCCTTTTGCACTTGGAAACCGTGAGAAAAAAAGAAACTTGTGATCAGTAATTCCATTAACTGAAAGTATTAAAAAAAATTTTGATAATGTTAAAAACGAGGCAACAAAAAAAGAAGGAAAACAAAATAAAAGGAAAAAGGCTACTGGTATTTTTGACTACAAGGGGAAAAAGTAGAAAAGATAGATAAATGAATTTAGCATATCTATTAAAAGAGTAAATTTTAGTTTTTCAAACATTGCTCAACAACCACCCAACTTGCAGATTAAAAACTACTCCTGTAACAAAACCATTTCAATGAAGAAACCAGATTTTCTAAAACAGGCAGCACACTGACAAAAATCAGAGAAGTTCAAGTGTAATGAGTGTAAAAGTCACCTTGTGCAAGAGTGTAAAACTTACTTCATGTGGCAATAATTTCCTTTTGTACAAATAAAGCAAACAAATTAAGTTCCAAACCTTCATATTTATAATTAAGCAATGCAGGCATATTTACTGAGGGCTACAAATTCACCTCTTTAAACTATCTCCTTTGTTTAAGGAAACACATTTTGTTGCACACTTTGAAAAGAACATCTCCAACAGAATTATGAAGGCAACACACCTTGAAGGCATTTTGAGAAAATTCAGTTAATTATTAACTTAAATCTATTAGAACAAATAAATGTCACAGTTTAACTCTAGTTGGCGACCGAGCACCATGCAGCGGTTCGCTCACTCCCCTCCTACCGGTGTCATCTCAGGATTATATTCAGACAAGTAATTTTCTTCCTTTGTATTAATTATTTTTAGGCATTTTAACAGTGAAAGTAGCTGTGCCGTTCACAGAAATGTAGAAGAGCCAGTGACTTTCACATAAAGGCTTTTGGACTCAGCGTTGCACACAGTTAAAAAGCAGGCAGCAGAACACTGACTTTGTGTGCACAACTGCTGGCAGTGTTTATTATCCCCTATTCTCTAGGGGTCTCAGGACAGGAACTTCAACCTGGAAAATCGTATCAGGAAGAGAAACACAGCTACTAAGCTCAGTGTTTGTTATTGGCTTGACTTGTATTTTTTAAAAAAACATTAATTTCATAAGATGTAAGTCTGAAACGTTTGCCTAAGTACGCAATAATTGGCAATTTTTCCTACTAAGCAAACAGCTTACAGAGAATTAAAATGTTATGTAAGAAACCATTACCTTTTACTTGTGAGAAAGGTACTCAAAATGTATCTGCACTGCTGAACTAAATATTACTTGTACAATGTATTACAGTGGGCTCTGGGCTTCTCTTGCCAGAACCGGTATAAGCTTTATTCTTATATACTTTATTCCTCATTGAAACCATCACAACTCCTAATGAAAGGCCAAGAAACTTCCTGGCAGATTTACATTTTATTCACTAGATGATCATGCCATTTCCACACACCTTAAGCAGACTGCAGGCTATTACTTCCTCCAACAACTAGCTTCCCAGCAGTGTAAGCATAACAGAATGAAAATACATCACCAATGCTAAAATAAGAGCTGGTTAGATTTAAGGAAGTTGTCTATCCTTTCCTTTACCTTTTTCAGTATGCTCTGGCTCCGGTTGATTACTGCTACTGGAGCTGACGCTGGCATCAAAACCTGTTGGAGAAATGTTTCCCTCAGACTGGAGGTCTTGCAGCTCCCCAGCAACACTGTCCACCTCTATTGTGCTATCTGTTTCGCTTTTAATGCTTCGTATCTCTTCTTGATTTGGTGGCAGCATCTCGGAGACAGTGACACTTGACTGATGTCTGCTGGACTCTGTGACAGTTACGGACGAAGGAGATTCGGGAGTTGTAGGAGGAGTATTTAGCACTGAATTACTGCCACTGCTTGGAAATTCAACTTTCTTTTCACCAACTTCAGTTGGTTTCTCCTCAACAGGTTTAATGTCCACAGTAGCTGGCAAAGATTTTTCAAGTTCAGTGCTAGGCAAAGAAATGTCTTCTTCTGGAAGAGTTTGAAGCTGCTCCTCTGCTGCAGCATCCTCAGGAGCAGCATGTGGAGGGGAGGCAGCAGCTTCAGTGTCAGAGTCTGAGAAAAGTTCCTTCAGCGTTTTCTTCGGCCATTGTCCCTGAATACTTGACCAGACATCTTTACGATCCTTTGCTCTGGTGTTCTGAAGTCTTTCATCAGAGTTATTTAGAAGCTTTATTCTTTTCTCTCCCACTTCAGAAAATCCTGAGTAGAAAGTACTTGTCCGTAAAGACTTCCTTTTCTCCTCTAGTCCATTGTACTTTTTAGTTGGAGTGACTTTCAGATTAGATTTGTCTTCCTCATCTTCATCTGAGGAGCTGTTACTGCTGTTTTCCAAACTAAGGGAGTCTTTGTTTTTGGACTTTTCATCCTTTCTATTAGGTGACACAGTCTTTAAAGATTCTTCTGTTACACAGTATCTTCTTTTACCACGTTTTACCTGTGGTTTTGCTGTTTTATCCACTACCTCCTTTTTTACATCCTTTCTCTTCTTTGAGGCTTCATCTCCTCCATCAGAGTCAGTATCTTCAGATAACTCTTCCACCTCTTTTCGCAGTCTTTCAGGAGACTTGGATCCTGACTTGGGCACTACTACATCTGTCAGAGTTTTCGTTTCTTCTGGGAGGGATGAAATGCCCTGCTCTTCTTTCAGACAGAGTTCAGTTTTATCTTGGCTTACAGCTTCGTGTTGAGATTCCTCTTTGCCATCAGCATGCACGTTCAGGGCACTTTGGTCATCTTCCTGCTCACTATCATCAGAACTTTCAGAAGCTAATTAAAAATAAATAAAATAATAATAATAAAACAAAAACAAAACAAGAAAAGTTTGTCTTGATTCTGGTTATAAAGTATTCCTAAAACAGCTCGAGAAAATTGAACAGATATGAGCACATGCTACCGGGATCTCTAGTAGTATACATTTTAAACGGTATCTCCTGAAGACTTCAAGCATTTAACTCCTGTTCTATTAGAAGTTATAATGGCCAGATTAGGAACTAGGAAACTTCTGTATTATACAGTACATCTCCGGGAATTTCTGAAGAGGTGCAGAAAGCAGAGAGCACATCAATCTACAAAATACAAATTTCTGCATAATTAACCAAAACAGAAATTGAAAGGTGTGCTTATCATAAACACTCTAAGTGTTTCTTATGGTTACAAATACTGCCATTATCTGCCCTTTTTCCAAAGCCCAGAACAGAGACAATGTTCTCCCTGGAAAATCTACAATCTAAAAGGACAGAACAACACAGACATGGGATGATCTCTAACAAACCAATCTGTTGATCAGCCTGCAAAAAGGAAGCAGAAACAATAACGAAAGGCACTTGAAGAAATACATGAACAATAAGAGCATAGGATAACAGTAAGAAAATTCAGGGTTAGAAACAAGAAAACCGATAAAAGAACAAAGATATCATGGAGAAGGAATCAACAAGCCCAGTCATTCAGAAAGATATGGATACAAGGAGAAACAATAAGAACTGGCTCAAATATATGGTAACTCTTGATTAGTAGCTCATCTGGATTTTTTGGCATAGCCCTACTTCCCATCTCTCATTCTCAACTCCTCACTAAGACTCACCACCTCATTAAAGATGATAATGTAGCCAATGACAGAGAAGAAAAACAATACTGGCCACAAAATTCACTTAAACAATCAAAGCTGAACTGACTTTTTCAAAAAAAGTTTACTGAAATGCAATAAACCTAAGAGAAGAGCACATGGACATAACAGACAAAGTACCTTGAGACATGTTGCCTTATATGTTTTTCTTGGCTTATTTGTTTTAAGATAGGCAAGATCTTAAATTCTACTCTAAGACTCAATCTGAAAGTAAGTTTTACACAACCTTTTCAGTGTTGGTATTTTCTAATTAAACATATACGGTGAAAATTTCAGTCTGAAGGAGCTCTATCATTAAAATGGACTTCTAACACTTGCCTTTCTCATGAGGAACAAACTACACTACTACCACAACGTAAGAAGCATCAAAATTGGCTATCTGAAATAGAAGCCAAGAACACCACGTTTAAAAAATCAACCAAAATTCAAGTCTATCAAGTTTTCCTCTCAACCTATTTACTTTGCTGTGCCCTTCAAAGGAAAGCAGAATACAACAGCATTAATCATTCAAGTTTACGAAAAAAATCCGTAAAAAGTTTTGAGGAAGCAGCTCTAAAATTGGAAGAAAAACAGTAAAAGAGAAGAGCTTTTCAGACTTAAAAAAGAACCCCACAACTAACAGAAAAAGTTAATCCCCAGCATGAATCTATGTGTATCTTTAAATGAAAAAAGAACTGTATACAATTAAAAGCATTTCTGGAAATTAATTACTTAATACAGAAAACATTTAGCTTTCCAAAATATTAGAGAGTTTATTTCAAATTGTGCTTTTGTAATCAGAAGTTAATTACAGCTTAATTATAGGACTAATAATAGTGTTATCACCACTAATTGCTTTGTTGTTTCTCATTTCCTGAGGAAATGAAGCTTCATTGATTATGCTGACTGGTTTTCTACCTACAAATTTGGAACCCAGCAGCCAATGTCACACAAGTTCAAGTAAGTATGAAAGACTATTACATTCACACAACTTTTACAAAAACTAGTGGTCACCCAAACCACCAATAACATTTATGATTTCTTCTTCTGGAAGCACATACTAAACAAAGGACAAAGAGAAACAACTTGTTATTATAATTCTGCTTGTAAACAGACCTGCTGATATGTGAAACCTCGCTTTGTTAATTTGTTTCTTCAAGGGTTGGGTGGGGAATCACAGGTTGTGGAAGTCACATAAATAAAAAATTAGAAATTTAGAAATAATATTGGAAGCAAAAATGCTCTGCTGTGTATCAAACAAAAAGAGTATCAAAGAATCACAGAATGGGTTGGGTTGGAAGGGAACTTAAAGCCCACCCAGTTCCAACCCCTCTGCCATGGGCAGAGACACCTCCCACTGGTTGCTCAAAGCCTCATCCAACCTGGCCTTGAACACCTCCAGAGAGGCGGCAGCCACAAGTTCTCTGAGCAACCTGTTCCAGTGTCTCACCATCCTCACAGTAAAAATGTCTTCCTAATACCTAATCTAAATCTCACCTCTTTCAGCTTAAAACCACTACCTCTTGTCCTATCACTCCACTCCCTGATAAAGAGCCCCTCTCCAGCTTTCCTGCACGCTCCCTTTAAGCACTGGAAGGCTGCTCTAAGGTCTCCCCCAGAGCTTTCTCTTCTCCAGGCTGAGCAACCCCAACTCTCTCAGCCTGTGCTCATGGGGAAGATGCTCCAATCCTCTGATACAGCACGTAATTCTCAAGATTCTTAACATATGCTGAATCCACAATACTTATTTTCAGAAACTCCAAGTATTGCTTTTTTTGCAAGGGTTACTTGTCAAGATGATGTTACAGTTAGCTAGACAGACTCAAGCATACAGTTGCATCAGTTGTTCTAAACTGTCATTTACTACTGTTTAAAGGCCATTTAAAGAATTAGAAGTAGTTTAAGTACAATACCTTGTAGCCCGTTAATGATAGAATTAAGTTCCATTGTTTTAACTGGAGCTTGTTCAGTATTTTTGGCTTCAGTGCTGTCAAGTTTGGACCCGGTCTCTGGTGATGTGCTGGTGTGAAAGGGTGGTTTTGACAAACGTCGCAATTTGCAGGTTTTAGGAGAATACTTCTCTTCCTTCTCCTTGTCAGTTTTATTCTATGTGAAAGAAAGGATGAAAAACTCTTCTCATCTAAACATACATCTCAACAGGGATTCCAACCCAGCAGTGCTAACAGCGCTTTATCCTAAACATTCAACCTGCAAAGAAAAGCTTTCCTTTTTGTTTAAAAGATTACAAATACCTTTCTACAGCGCTCTTCAATATATTTATACCAAGGACAGGAATTTTGTCAACACTAAACCAAACAGGAAAGCAAAGAAAGCCAGCACTTTGGCAGCAGTGGCACCGGGATGCCAGGCTCTGCAGCCCAGGGGCAGGACTAAGACACCCCACTCTGTCATATAGTGAGCAGGGAGCTTGACAACGAAACCATGGTTACAGAAGGCACCAAGTTGCTGGGGTGGGCGGGGGGGGGCAGAGAGCACTGACATCTTTGGCAGAAGGAAACATATGATAACCTAAGCCTAAGTAGCAAATAATGACTTCTGAAAGGCATGTTATGAAATAAAATAACAGAGTTACACAGATATGGACAAGTTACAGATCTGCTCTCCAGAATCAGCAGCAGGAGATACCAAGTTTCACCCCCCAAAGCTGGCTCACACAACTGATGATAAAACAGACCCTTCTCATTCGTTTTCTAGAGATGCATACATAAATTTCATTTAAAAATATAGGAAAGGAGGAAAAAGAAGCTTCCCCTCTCCACCCCAAACTGAAAAAACAAAGTCTTGATGAAAAAGGTTTTTGTTTTTAAAAGGCTAGGAAGTCGCTTTTACTGTCAAGCATTTGCAGGCCAATGAAAAGGTGAGGAAGGGGCAAGGCTTAAGAATGTATTAAACCAAAGTTGGGGGAACAATGGAGAAAAAGAGAGAGAAACTACCTTTATTTTCTTTCGATGCTTAATTTTTGGTACATTTTTATCAGCTGGTCTCACTATCTTGTCTGCCTTTATCCATTCATCATACCTAAAAGTAAAAAAAAAGAAATTGTACATATTTATGGTTTAAGGCAGATAAACATGACATCATAAGAGAAATTAATGGAGGAAAAAAAATTATTAGCCATATAAAAAACAAACTGGAATTTGAATAAAGAAGTATTTTGTGTAGTTTGTAGCATGTGAAGTTTCAGCTAAGGTTCAATTCTTTATATGTTGAGATGTATAGGACGGAGGCTTTGTTTTTTAACACTGATGGGCAAGAGTGAAAGCTGCATTTTTTCAGTCTGCTCTGAACAGCAGAAAATCCACATATACAGGTAATGACAACACCTAACAGAGTAACACTGTATAGATCTCCAAGAGATAAACTCTGCATGTATGATATGAAACCTTAGTGATAGAATAAATCCTTACAACTACAAAAAATGTGACCAGTTAACAAAAATAAACTCTTTCAAGCCTGAGTGTCTGCAGAGTGTTATCTGGAGTAAAACTTAGTAGTCCCTAACTTTTGAGTCACTAACTTAAAACAAGCTGGAAAATGTTGGTGTTAAGTGAAATGTTGCTATTTTATATCAGAATGATCCTAGACAAAACCATTCAAAATAACATCAAAATATTACAAACACATGTCTTATCATCATCTAAGGCTGGACCTTTTCAATACAAATCCAAGATGAAAGGAAATACACTTAAGAATAAACTGTAATTATGATTTGTCTATTTCTGGAAAACCCCAAGAATCAATGCAAACATTTTTTTCCCCCAGTAAGAATAATATGCTGTCCTACTTCGACTGTGAATTCCAGAGCCATCTTACTAAGAAATAGCTCAATTATTATCTATTAATTTTTGCTTTGATTTACATCCTCACAAATTCTGATTCCCTAGGTAAATGCAGAAACAGACGGGGCAAAATCAACTTAAAAAAAAAAGTAAAAAGAAAGGAAAGCAAAAAAAATCCCAAACCATACACACTCAGAGAAACAGTACAAGACGGAGCTGAGCACAACGAACTCATGACCATGGTGGTTTTCCAGCTGGACTTACGTGACCACCGTTTTGATACATATATATATACACACACACACACCAGCTGCTGATACACTCCCAAGTCAGCTTCTTAACAACTACTGCCAAGCATATTCACAGTACTGACACATAAATTTTAAATATTAGAGAAAGATACGCATGTTTCCAACTTGCTTCCCTATATACTCTAAGTTAGGATCTATGCAGGACATCCCAGAGGCTGAATACTGTATTTTATTAACTTAGACCACAAAATAATACAGTGAAAAATAAAGTAGCAGCAGTCTCTGAAAAACAGTTTTCTAGAACAATTTCTTGGGGTTTTTCCCCCTCCATGTAACAATAAAAATCACAAAGGATTACAACATACCAAGACAACCTATCCTGCTGCAGATACAGCTGTAATTGTACTATTGCCAGGTGACATGTAGGTGAATAGGCTCAGATTTCTCTCTAAAAATCAAATACAACTCTGCAGAGTACTTTCCAGCATGGAAAAAATCCCATATTATGTGAGACTGCGGGAAACCCTATTTGCAGTAATCTTCCTCCAAGTCAAAGACATGCTTTCCAGAAGGAATACCACTAAGTAGGCTGCCAAATGGACTCTGCAACCCACATAAGAATATTTCATTAGGTCTAAATGCATGCAGGAAAACAGCACCAGTATTAGACAAATACATGGTGAAAAGCAATTATTCTGACAGCACCTCTTCTGCCTCAACCATGCTGCTGTAATACAGAATTTGTATTCACTCATTCTATGCCTTTCCATAAGAAAATAGTCTTCCCCCGGGCAAAGTCTGCCTGCTGCACGACTGCCTCTGATTCAAGGTACATGCAGTGCCTGCAACAGCTGACAGACCGAGGGGCGTACGGAGGCAAAGGAGAGGACGTGCAGAATCTTCAGAGAATTGCTGGAGATATCACAGAGTCTTAAATGTTACACGTTAGAAGCAGTGGTCACAAGTCCTCATCTTAAGGAGCTCAAATTGAAAACCTGTGTGTGACAGCCACAGTTCCTGGCCGGAGCGTATGCTGCTGTACTCCTGACTGCACCTGCAACAGCAGCCAAACCCTGCAAGGAGGCGCAGCATCACAGAAATCTTGACTCTTCTGCAGAGTCAGATGCCCACAATTCACACCTTTGCACAGCACAGCTCCTTTCCTACTCACACATCAGATGCATATGGTTTGCCTAAACCTGCAACAACTGGACCCTACGCTGAAACAGATCCTGCAAAAGAAATACATCCCAAGCCACAGCTGACACATGACCCTAAATTACATTCTCCTCTGCTGCACAACAGAGAAGCACCCTGAAAGCTGTCCAACACACCAGATGCCAAGCTATATCTATATGAACGGCTTATGTGCCTTTCTTTATAGAACTGAAACAGGAAAACTTGCCTCATCACTACTTTTGCTTTAGCTAGCCTGTTCACAAAACAAAAGAAAACCAAAACCATTATGGAAAAAGTTCTCCAGCTCCCATTGCAAGAAGTATATCCTTCCAGAAGACTTGGGTCTTACTACAGTGCCATCTCAACTTCCTAAAGCAAGCAGCTGGGTATGAACAGGAAGGAAGCAAGATGGGGAAATGGTCCTGAAGGAGTTTGCACAGACTTGTTTGAGAACCAAGAGGAAGGATTTAACAAGGAATTATCATTTGCTTATTTTTTAAATGAAGTTTCATATAAAAATGCAGAATGCCTTCAGAGGAAACATCTCCTTGGCCTTACCAAAATGAAGACAAAGATGAGCCAGTAAGGAGAGAAGCTTTTCTACCTTACTGTTTAAAATGAATACCAGCCAGAAAGGTGGGTTTGAACAGGATGAAAGGAGGAAAGGAAAAATGGAAGAATGAAATATTCAAGAATAACATGCTTTGTGATATTGTACCCTTTGACACAGAGTTAAAACAACCTCAACTCCTTCTGAATACGCACCTTCTGCCTTTAATTACTGGGAACACACTGCAGAAGAAATTCACCTCAAACACTTACACAATAAATTCTTCTTTGCACTGGCAGCTGAAAATTAAAATTATGACAGAAGGAATTGGCACCGTATCCCGAGGGAAGTTTCAGTTCCATATAACGCCTATCTAATTCAGGACACGACTGGCCTGTTAGTAGAAATACAGCTTCTCTCATAAGCTTTTTCTGGTTAACATATGGTCATGGAAACATCTCTTTAACTGGGCCGAGATTTTTACCATTCCCTTTCACTACAAGTCAGGCTCCACTGAACACTACAATTCTTTACCTTTATCAGAGACATGTATCGCCTGGTTCTCAGGAGCTAACAACAAAACTTTTTAGCATCAAGTAGTGCAGCTGTACAATGCTGTTAAAATTTATTCCATTTCTGTATTTTCTACTTACTTTTTTTTTTCCAAACAATGTTCCACAGTGGTTAGTGGCACTGCTTCAAGAACATTTAAAAAACTCTCAGGAAGATGAATACCAAGTTCCCATTCCAAGAAGCACCCTAAAGCGTGTATGTGCATGCACGCACACACACTATTATTCTGAATCCCAGACCGATACTGAAGTTATCTTGTAATAAGAAAAATTAATGGCACACTGACCAAAAGGGAAAACACAAAATCAGCTTTAAGGGGTAGAATGACAGAATTTAAAAAATCCCAGATGATTAAAAAATCCTAGGTCAGTACATGGCATAATGTTACAGTACTTGTCCCTGCTAAACACTAGAAGTAAGCTACAATGAATAAGGAGAGGAGGGAATTGTTCCCTATCAAAGTAAAGCAGTTATTTTTCCAGGTTAAAGCTGACTAAAAGTCAAATCAAGTTATTACATCATACAAGACTTGTCTTCATAGTACCAAAGTATCGAAGTGTTTAGCTGCTGCCTCAAGTTCAGGCTTACTCATTCTTACTCAAATAAAAAAAATTTAAGTAATTTTACTTAAATTAAAAAACTCGCCATAATTAGCAGTCCACATGCAGTCCCACAGCTATATAGGAATCATTGATACCTTTTCCAGTGAGGAATCCTATCAGAGGGCTCTTTTGAAACACGAGGTAAGAATATAAATACAAGTCCTGCCACCAGAAAGACCAAATGACAACCCTCACCTCTCAAATGAGTGCAGGTTTACTAAAAATGCTTTTCTTATCAAATATATCCTAGTCATGGAAATATTGCCTCTGATATCAATCCGCTTATTTGTTTAAAAAGCGGGTTTCGTAAAATGAAATCTTAATTTTCCCCCCTAAGAACCAGGGTGCTGGCATCTGAGATGAAGGCTCATTTTTGACTTCTCATTTCTTCAGATTTAATGTGGTACTGCTCAAACAAAACTCTGACCATCTCACCTCACTGTATGTATAATAGCACAATATTTACTCAAAAAGGAAAATAACTTCTGCATTTACAAATGAATTCCAAAACAAGAGTTCAAAAGCAAGAAACCTCTTGGAATGCTACACAGTCATGCTCAGTAAGATGCAAATTTCAGCAACTTATGCTCCCAAGAACGCCCTCCCTGGTAATGACCAAAATGCTAGTCCCATGCTAAAGCCCACCTTGAGCAGGCTGCATCTCCCCTATTATCTTGTCTTAACAGGTCCCCAGGCTTACAAATGCTGCCTGAAGACAGTTTATGTGAAAGATCATGTTCCTGTAGATCAATATATATATAGATCAAAAAATCTACAAAAGATCTGATATCAAAACTTGTAATATCAAGATGTTGCTCCTCAGCAGCGGTTTAGGTGGTCCAGGAAATCACAAGACCTAAATGCAAAGACGTGGATTCAAGTGAGGGAGAGAAGTAATAAGCTTCTGTAATTGTGACCTTTGCAAGTAGATCTTGCTAGGACTGAATAAGTGAGATTCGTCTTGTCCTTTTGGTCAGGGGTAGGATGCTAATCAAGGTCCAGATGGCAGAAGAAGGTCACAAGAACCTCAGATTTTCCAGAAAAGGCAAAACAAATAAATAACAAGTACAGCAGATCTGCCTCAGACTTGGGTTTGTTTTTCTTTAAGATCTATAAACACAGACATAAAGTTTAAAAGATGACATCTGAGGACAATGATCTGATACACTGAAAATGAGGAAAAAAGTAGGAAACTTGGTAATTCGCTTAAAAGCCACTCAGCAGCTTTAGTTTTCTCTACTGTTTTCAAAGTTGCATCAAGCTTTAAATGGAAAAATAGCGGAAAATTATATTAATACTTGAACTTATTTCTAGTAATGGTATATTAATGACAATAAAATGTATATACCTCTGCATAAGGAGCCACTAGTCTGAGAAGTCTTGTTTGGAAGCTGGAGGAGGCCACAGGGGAAAGAGAGGTGGGGAGGGGCAGAAATCAGATCTGAATGAAATGCAATTACTTGCTACACACTAATTTGCCCCTAAGAATCTTGTTAAATACCATAATGCTGGTATACTCTGCTTCGCTGAGAAGAGTGTCTGTACAGACTCACCTAAGTGCATCATTCAAATATTGTATGAGATAAAAATGGATAAAGAGAGCCAGAGGAGGAATTTGTGAAAGAGTGAACTGTCACACGTTGTATGGAGAGATCTAAAAATAAGATGGGGAATGAAGGAAGCTTTCTTTGCACAAGATGATTTTCTAAGTAACTGAAGTACTGCATTTATATAGTGTTAAAAATCTAAAAGTTTCATACAGCACAATGACCTTCACAGAACAGCAACGCTGCAAGTTTAAGACTCCAGATGTCTACTCATTTAATTTTTAAAATACAGAAGTGTATTTTAGAAGTAATCACTAACTAAAACTCAATTTACCTCACGTTCCATCCACAGTAGTGCACCAAGTAAAGGACTTCTCCACCTTCGATGTCAGAATCTTTAATACTAGCTTCATACATTTTTTGATTTTTCCCTCTGCCGTACCGCACTTGGACTTTCATTCCTGGTGGATAGCATTCAAATTCTTCTTCCTCATTGTTATTGTTGTCGTCTTCCTCCTCCTCCTCCTCTTCCTCCTCCTCTGCTTCTTCATCATCTTCATCTTCTTCCTTATTCGTGTCATCTCTTGAAAGGTTTAAAAAATTGTAGAGTTAATATGAGATACTTCATAAGCTTTTCAGTTCCAAACCACATATATTGATAAATATTGTGGATGCATTAGAGACTGGGAAACAGCAGGCTCCAAAATACGTGAAACTGCACTACGGCAGAGTAATATCAGCAAAATAGGATATAGCAATACACACAAAATCCAGTGACCGTAAGGTTCAAAAATGACTTGACTAAAAGAAAAAATAATCCATCAAAATCTGTATGAGCAGAAGTTGTTCAAATTCATCTTTATATCATTTTCATGCAGTCCCTTTGTTTAAATATAGTTCTTTCAGTTCAAACTCCTCAATATCGAAAGTTCCCTAGATTCCATTTTTCAACCTAAAAGTTCTACAAATGCTTCTTGAAACCTGCTTCCTCAAAAGATCTCTGCTTTATTATAATAAATATTCTCTGTCCTTGAAGTGACTGCAATCAGAACCAGAATTCGGGAGGGGCGACACACCAAAAACCTATGCAAGATTATTTAGGAAATCAAGCAACCTGTGCTAATTTATGACCCTGCCACTCCTTGCCAATTACACGAAAAGTCTTTTGTATACAAGCCAAACTTGCATTTAATTATTTTACAAATACAGAAGCAGATATACACTGTTTTCAAAAGCAAGCTAATTTTAAACATGTTTTGAGATATTCGGACCGATTTTCAGAAGCAGTAAGAACACAAACTCAGTCAACGGCAGCTATGGGTTGCTCAGTGTTCTGAAAATTATCTCCAACCAGCTTAAAGAGGATGACTACATTACAAAAGTTAATGGGGGAAAAATATCTTTTAATCTTAAACAGCTTTACAAAACAATATTACTGACCCTCACATCATTCTCTTCCCACACTCTATGCAATACAGAGCAGATTAGGCTGCTTACTAAATTCACAATAACCACTGACCACTCATAACTGAAAAACTGAAAACGTGGAACAGATATTTTTGGATGTATTAGTGACTGGGTAAGAAAATAAGTACTACTCCAAGTCTGAGTCTCACCATTGTTTAAGTTAATCTCACAAAAGCCTGTATTAATAATCTACATCTTCAAGAAATTTTCAGTAGAAAATACTCAGATAAACCAAGGTACTTTCACTCTGCAAAAGGATCAAATAAAATTCTAATTGTTCAAATGCTGCTTTGTAGGAGTAAAGGTGTAGTATTATTACCTAATTAGCTCACAAAAGAGAATTCAGAACAATAAGCTAAATTCAACTGTAGCGTAACCACACTGATTTAGTGAAGTTACCTTGGAAATGTTGCCACACATATATACACACGCACACAAATAAATACCTATCTATATGTGAATACACCATGAGACAAATGCTAAAAATTCCCCATGTTGGTGTATTAACCAAATCAAATCACAGAAGATACATCTACTCAGGTACTTTGCAAGTGAAGTTAAACCCACCAGAGTTAAAAATGCAACATAAATGAATGGGTTTTGAAAGCTCACTTGGTCTCCACTACACATCACATGGCAAAACTCACCTCCCAAAGAACAAAGGTCCACAAAGACTCGGATGAAAAATTCCTGAATAGAATTCTAGAGCCAGTAACTGAAAAGCACCAACCAGTAATTTAAATGCTTTTAAATTACACTCTCTGCTGCACTAAATCAAAACTCCCAGCTAATTTCAGCTGAACAGTTATTATCATGCAAAAGCTAAAAAATAAAACAAACTTGGGATCAGGAGTAGAACACAAGAGAAGATGAGGTTGTGATTTCCCATTACTAACAAGACTTTTCAATACTATAAGGAACAAAATTTTGCCAGAATTTTTCCCCCCCACCAAGGACTAGTGGCACAATCCTTGAATGCTGTCTGCCAAGAGAAGCATGCCTATGAGGAAGATTAAAGACTTTCCAGGCACTGGCAATTACAGTGCCAGCGGCTCTTCAGAAGCTGAACGAGTTAGGTGTCTTCTCTCATCATCACCACCCTATGGTTTTCTCGTGTCCTGAAAGATATTCTACAAAGACTCAGTGGCAATACCAGAGCTTCTCTGGAGGAGGTGTGCAAAACCTTCATTCAGAGGTTAAGTAACTTGGATGGTGAAGGGAAAAGAATATCAAAAAGCAAACGCAAAATCAAAGGAGACATGGCTGCTATTTAAATGTGTCCTAAGGAGTTACTTGGTTAGTGATCATAAGCTGAAGATTTCAGGAAATCAAACAACAGCAAAGAAGATTCATCATTTTGGAACAGGGAAAAAAGACATTATGGCTCCTGGAACAAAATAAAACAAATTCCAATGGCTGCAAGGAAAAAAAGATATTGTTTTACAAGGCCGTAAAAAGCTCAAACCTGGCAGTGCAGGTGAAGGAGAAGCCACAACTGCCATGAAACAGAGATTTGTAAGAGGAAATCTGGATTGTAGCCATCCAGCAGGCACAGCCATAACCTCATTTGTTCACGTATGTATGCACGAGAACATCAGATTTCCTTTAAAGCTGTTTAGTCAAAATCCCATGGAGGGGCAGAGGGGGGAGAAGGAAATAAACAAGCCTTGGCAGCGAACAGTAACTGTCAACTTAAAACCAGCACCAAGCAATACTTGCTACAAAGCTAGAACGATTTGAACACAACCCAAGCGGCAGCTGAAAAACAAGGCAGCAGCAGAGATGCACGCACACTGTACGAGAGGCACAGCAATGCAAACATAACTGTGTTCCAGAAATCAAAGCTCCACCAAAACTTTATCAGGAGGACCCGAACGTATTTCCAATTCCAACTGCAGAACATCCCGACCCTATCTCACACGGAATGGGAACATAAACCTTCAGAAGCAGGAAATTAATGAATTCAAATGCAAAAATATTTGTTAATAAAGTAAGACCATTAGAATGTTTAGATCATACAAATATTGCTTATCATTAGTTCCAAAGGACAATGTGAAATTGTTAAAAGGTACTGCAAGTGTTCAAAAATAAACATATGGCAGGTAATTCTCAGTCAGTATGGAGATTTAACATGAACAAGCCATAATAAGCGTTAAGTATCAACAAACAGAGGCTGACAGTTGATGAAACAGCACATGCTATTATACCACTAAGGATGTGCAGCATCAAGGAAACGTCTTTCAACCCACAATCTTTGGCATTAAACACAGCATTGTCACACAGCCTTGGGTGAGATCTATGAGACAGGGTGTGATTGAGAGCATTAGATTGGTCTCCTAGGATCCTTGCTTTCCAGCAAACCAAATGCTACTCCAATGCACTTCCCGACACACCATGCTGGCGCACACAGCAGGTGACATGGCAAATGCAGGATTTTTTTTTTTCCAGAGGTTATTCTAAAACTTGAGGAAGCAAGATTATTTCAATTATTGGTACAATTAAGTCATTACAGCTAATTGAACCACTAGCAGAAATAAACTCCACTGTAATTGACACTTCAAGTTTAGCAATTAGCTTCTATTTTTGTTTCCCTCCTTTTTCCCTTTTTCTCATCCTCGAGCATTACTTAACCTCTATTTTGCATGATACAGAGCTCCTTCATACTATACTTTCTCAATTACTGCTGTGCTAAGACGCCCTTAAGTTTTAAGGCAGAGGCATCTTGAGACCTATACTTATGCCATGACGCTAGAATCTCACCTTTAATTATTCAGAATAACGCCACCACTCCCAAATCACCAGTATTTGTCCTCCCTCAGAAGTTGCAAAGAAAACCTAAAAATAAAAGCTCCAAGGATTTCTGTCTATGCACACAGAAAATCTGAATGAATGTATGGCTATGATCCATCATTCAGGGGGAAGGGGAAGGCACTAACTTGATCTGAATCACATTTGAGAAGGGAAAAGCACTAATTTGATCCGGATCACACCTGAGAGTTGTACAATACACTTCAACCATGCAAGCACGTACTCTGTAACCAGTGTCATCCTCTGCTGCTACAGAGAAGACAAATGGAAGGACCTCGTGTTATTGCTTCCAATCATTCAACCAAGTTTGGGGTTTTTTTTAAAGTATTTTGAAACATTCCTTGAAAGGATAATGGATGGTTCAGAAGTCTGGCTGAGGAGTACAGCACTCTTCATTTTTATGGCACCAGTTCACACACAGCTTGAAAGCAGCTAGAATTTGATGAATGTCTAAGGGCTCTCCCACACATGTAAGTCTCAGTGACAGCTATTACGGTTAATAACCTATGTAGTGACCATAAGCTATGGAAAATGTGATGACAGAACCACTTTTTCCACATCAAACGCCTCCCCCTCTTTTCAATAAGATGCACTCACAGGACTGGTACATTTACACAGCCACTGTACCATTTATTATTGTGTTATTAGCAGTTTATTGCTGTATCAAAAACCATCCTTGTGTGTGTGTATGTATGTATCAGTTCGTATTCCACATCAAGAATAAAATCAGTTAGATTCCATTTCTGAAAACATGACTATACAAAACCCTCCCTCCCCATACAAAGGCAGCTGGAATACATAAATAGAACACACATCACAAATAAGAGCATAGGAATATGTTCCTGTAAATGAAACTACCCAAGTAAGCTTCTTAAAAATGTATTTTTTTGCATATACACCAGGAGTCTAAGACTCAGAGCAGATGTTCACACCAACTGTGTAATGAACACAACACAGTTCTCTCCCTTCTCCCCAGCTAATCAACTTCATATAATCCTAAATCAGACTGGATACAGCTATCTCAATATATAGTTCTTAACACTAATCGAGAAGCTAGAAGATGTATATGCCTTCTGTCTCAAACCTCCTTCACTCCAAAACATTTTAACCTTCCTGCTACCATTTTAGATTCACCACGATAAAGCTTTCATACGGCATTTTAACAGACAAGGAACTGAAGAAAACACTGTCTCTAACAATACGTTATCTCCCATGTGTGAAATGGAACTTCTGACTATTACATAATCCTGTCATAACTGCTTTCAGAAAATCCCCATCCCCTGTTTCCAGAATAGTTAACTCTTGTAAACAGAAGCCAATCACTAGCACAAGCACAGCAGGCAGTCACCCTACCCTACAAGAGTAACAAAGCCTAGTGAAACTCTTCACGCGAAACAATGCCCATCTCCACCTGGTTCTCAACTACTGCATTTATTACTCCTACTCCCTCCTGCTGCTTACAGAAGGCAAAATGCTGTTGCTGCATGTGACAATGTATATAACAGCTTCAAGATTAAGGTCGTTTCTTTGCCCGGGAAGGAATGGTTTAACTCTAGTCAAGATTATTAGCCAAAGAGGTTTAATCATCTTCTCCTTTTGATATTATCAAAATAGAACAGCACCAATTCTTGAAAACCATACCATGAAGGACCTAACCAGCAGCAAGAGAACACCAGAAGTATTTAGGTTTCTAAAGTAGGCTTTAAGAACATTTGTTCATGCATTCCTTGTAAGAAATAAAAAAGCAGGCAGTTTTCTAGAAAGAAAAAGAAATAAATCCAAGAAGTTTCGTAAGACCAAGTGAAAAGAACTTGTGAGTACTGAAAATGACAGCCTGGTGAGAAAGGGTGGGGTAAGGAACCAGAGATGGCAGCCCCTACTGGCATCAGAGTTAAGGCAGTACCTCAGCCAACACTAAGGAGAAAACAGGAACAAATCCTCTTGCAAACTTTCTGTACTGTAACTGAGATTACTGCGAAGAATTTTGCCTGGTCACCTCAAAAATCCAAGTAGTACCAACATACAAGCCTGATGCAATTTTGGCCCAGATGCTTTAGAGCAAAGTATTTAAAAAGAAGTGCCCAACAAAAAACTTTGGAATTGAATTAATCATCTGGATAAAATTTTTGTTACCAATATTGGTTAACTAGCAATTAACCTTCAGTTCACAAACTGTACGTACTATGGAAATTTATAAAACTCATTTTTTATTTTATTAGCTTATAATAAAAAACCCAAACAACTTTTAAAAACTCTGCCAGGCTCCTGGCCTCAGTCTCTTGGGAACATATTCAACTGTCTACATTCTTTATTGTGTAGAAAAGTCTCTTGGTTTCGAATTTGTTGGATTTGACTCAATTCTCTGAATAGTTACAACAGTCAAAGTTAGATGCTACAAAGGAAAATTGCACCAATTATGCAATACTGCATTTGAAGATCATTACTTCCATAACATGAAATTAGCAGGAACTTCAAAATAAGGAAGACTTTAGGCTTTCTTGTTTATTTAATGGCTGAACACTTTCTGTACATCAGCGTAAAGGGCAGGTTTACAAAGCCATTTTTGTCAAGATCTCTCTGGGACAGATCAATGAGAAATAACACATAACTGGCCTCTTTTTACTGGTTTTATGACTAGAAGTTGCATGGAACTGTATCTAACACACGCATCTTCCACAAGCCACAGAAAAAAACCTCCAAGCAAAGCATGTATAGAATAAGGGGCAAGCTGCTTTGAATCTCTATTTTTGATATTCACAGGTACTCATACATGTTAAAAACAGGCTCTCTGGGGAAGAAAGGAAAAGATCCACATTAAGCCTTTCTTCCTCCTCGTCATATTATTTAAGTCTAAGCAGAAGGGACCCACAGGATTCAAGTAGTAGCAATCTCAATTTTGAGACACACGGGATTGCACAGAGAAACAAAACCTGTGGGAAATAAATAACTTCCAATTGTACCTACATGAGATCTGGAAGCTGGGAATTAGATGTAGTCCACTCAACAGAAACTCGGCAACAAGGAAACCCCACAGTTTTTCTAAAAGCCCACTTGGTTTCTTGAGTCTACACACAAATAGGCTACATGAAGATGCTCAAAGTCCTACAAAGACTCAAATAGCAAACTCTACAGGCTTGCCTTATATAACATATGATCTCATTTGCTTAACTATTTGGTTAAGACAGTGAAAGACAGACAGCCCACAGCTTAATAAAAGTTCCAGGAATACATTTTAAATACAGTGAGAAAAATTTAGTCCAGTGATCATTTTTGATTGTGTTTTGGATATTTTGTGTGCATCTGATTATTTTTTTCCACTTACCAAAAAGTATTTTTCATTTTGCATTTCAGTTCAACAAAACCACAGCATTTCCCTCTCTAAAACCTTTGCTGCTTCTAAACTGTATGTCTAGTACAATGTCCCCACCAGCACAGGAGGGTCACAAAACCTCTTTCTGTCTTTATGTAATAAACACTGAGTACATTGCTTGGCATTTAGGATGACAGTGACATTTTTTAAAACACTTTAAAGTTGATAAAAGTGCATTTTGCACTTCCTATCAATTTGAGCGAAGAAAGGAAAAAGTACTCACGCTAACAGTACTACTACAGTACCACTTGCTTCTAAAAGCTTACAGACCATTAACTGTGACAAATGTTTCATTTTTGTAAGTTGAAATTATTCCTTCCAAAATTATCCCCAGCAAGGACCACATCACCACCTACATCTGTTTTTAGAGAGAGTCTTTCTATTCTAAGCAACTCATTACAATCTTTCATGAATCACAATAGCAAAATACTAGTTAGAAGAGTGTTTACTGGAGAAGTAAAAGAGAACTCACTCAATTACAATCACATGAACTGAGAAAAATTAAGAGGAAATACTGTTCTCTATAGTTTCTTGTTTTCATAAATAAAATTCTAAGAAAATTCACAGTATTTTTAACATAATAACTTAAATGGACATGAAGCAGGATAAAAAAGGAAAACAACAAAGAATTACTGAAATGCATATGGAGTTTTTATGTACCATTTACTACAGCAGCATGCTAAGTATTAAGCCACTGTATTTTCCAAGTATATAAACAAACAAAGTAATGCCACAAACACACACATAGAAATAATACAGTTTAGGGAGCTTTAAAAAACTATGCAGTGCAAAGTCTGCCATTCTTTTAGTTATATATTTTGAAAGTAGCATTGTATTAAATTCTGAAAATCTAGCAAACCTTCTACAGTATAACTCGTCTGTTCCACCTTAAAAATGGCAAATAATTTTTTTTAAATAAGAAAAATTCACATAGGTTACTAATGAAATCCTATCAATAAAGGCTCTTCTAATGAGTTTAGTTAACATGATTTTATTGTATTTTGCATTTCTGAGTTACAGAAATCACCAACGTAATCTCACTGAAAATATTTAAGAAGGCAAAACCATTTTACAGAAGGATCCTTCCAGAATCTGTTACATGGAAATAAAAACCCTTAATAAAGTAAAAAAGAACTATTATCAATGAAACAGAAATTAATACACTGAACGAAGCCACTCTGTCATGATTCCTAATGGGCCAGAAAAAAATATTAAGAGTTAATGATATTTAGTCAAAATATTAAGACAGCTGATCTACCGAACAGCAAAGACTACTAGAATGAACAAGGTAATTAGTGGTCAGCTGGCATTAAGTATAAAACCCCCCATCCCTGATATACAGATTGCTGTGAAAGTCTAAGGAGGTGTCATTGTCATTATCTGCTTTCCCTCCTGTAACAGCTTCTCCCTTAAGTATCTGTTGTTTTTTGTTGAAGACAAGATACTGTGTTAAGAGAGGACTTCAATTGGACCTTTAATGGCCATTTTTGTGTTATCACTTGAAATCATGCTGTATCAGGATCTTAATTTCAAGAGTATAAATTGTTAACGCACCGTGGCACAGTGATGACTACTCTCTTTTAAACTTCATATTTTTTGTGTAGCTGCCAAAACACACTTGTGGGTTGTTTCTTTTCTTTTTTTGGCACTGAAACAGGAAAACCTGCCTATTTCCTAAAAGGAAATGAGAGATCATTGATTCCATGCCCTGAGCATCCCTAATACTCCAGTCTCCTACTTCCAAAACTCTTGTATGAAAGACTGCACAAGAGACTCCTGCTACTATCACCACTGCTCAATAGCAAAGCTGTCACTGAGTAATGCAAAGACTTAACACCTCTTCCCATGTTACCCACTACACACCATTGCTCATCAGCAAAAGCTGGAAACTTCAAGTTTGTGATATATTTGTACGAAAATTAGGTAGATAAATACTACTGGCAACGACCGCAAAACTTTTGTCTCAAATCAGTCACCTAGGCTTTATACATTCTTTTCTTGCTCGGTTTATAAATCTTCAGGCCTGGACTCTACAAAAACTTAAGCTGCTTTTTTTAATTACATTCATGAATGTCAATGGCCCTAATCATAACAAAGTTAGGAGGACGTAGTCTCTCGAAGATACAAGTCTAATTGATAACAGAGATGTCTGACTTGAAAGTCAAACTACGAGAGTAAAATTCAACGAACGCACATCAGATGCCTTAGCTGATTATAAACAGCATAACTTACCCTGATTTTTCTTTTTCTTCAGTGTCTGCGTTTACGGTAGCATTTTCCATTTCTTTAATCTTTTCCTCCTCCTTTTCTTCTAGTTTGGTTTCATCTTCTGTTTTGATTACATTTAAGTCCTTTTCTTGATCAGGCTGAGTAGACACAGAATCTGGCAAGTTTTTTTTGTTTCCCTATGATTATGAAACCTTCAGTTAACTTATAAGGTGAAACAAAAATACAAAGTACTTAAGGCAGGCAAAACACACTGGTTATAGAGTTTCGGGCTTGTTCGAAAATTACAGCACCTCTGCTAGTTTTGCTTCTGAAAATCTCGAGCTAAACATGACAGATTAAGCTGCAGTCTACTTTTGTCACAATGATACAGGCGAGCTGCTCTTAAACATGAACTGCAAAGCAACCGCTAAGACGAACACTTCACAATGTTATGTTTTCACTTAGGATAAAGAGATACCAGTAGCGGCCCATGGGGTAACCACCCCGGAGTCAGCACCAGCACAGGCCAGGGCTGGCTGCCACTTCCAGCAGAAGCATTACAGTTGTGCTGGACACTGACTTGAGGAGTTACGCTGCTTCCAGAGCAAACTGCTACGCCAGCACAGCGCAGCGCTTCAGCTTACCACCACGGACTTCCTTTGCTAAAACCACTGAGTCAACACTGGATTTTGAAAAACTGTACAACATTTGTCTCTGAAACACTGAACTACATTAGACCACTGTGTACATCACACAGCCCAGGTCTCTGCAGAGGTTTGCTGGAGTGTAGCAGTAAAAGCAACTTTTATGAGCTTGTAAAAGCATGGCTAAATACAAACTAAAAGTATCAGCACTGCAGTTAGCTGTGAGCACGCATTGCCCAGCTCAGCATAAAGCTGTGTACTAATTAGTCTCCATTTGACTTGGGAGGCTCCCAAACGAACAAAATGGTGCAGCTGCTTCCTAAAAAGTCAAGACATTTTGGCATCATGAATCCCTAAATCAGGTACCTACAGATAAATATAGCTCAATTTGTTGTTCTGAATTAGGTTTACAACACATTTTTACATGTTTCAAATCATTATAGAGATTTCAATCTTGACATGAATTCATGGTTATAAACACATCACCTGACTTCAAGAACAGGGTATAATATGAACACAAAAATATTTTACCAGAACAGAGGGCTTATCATTTTCTTTACTTTCATTGTCATTCTCAGCTAACTTTTTTTCTTCTTGTTGTACCACTGCTACTTCCTCCTGCTTGCGCTCCTCCTTATCCACTTTTATTTCTTTTAAATCCTGCTCTGGTTCTTCACGTGTCTTCACTTCTTTTTCTTTTTCACAGTCTTTACAAGGCTTGCTCGTCACTTTCTCTGGCAATGCCATTTGAAATTCAATGTTAGCTGATGTACAATACTCTTCAAAACCATAGAGATATCTAAAAGAAAAAAATTGCTTCCAATAAGCAAGTTTGTTTCAGGAAAGAACATGCTACCTAGCAGCAACTAAACACGAAGTGTGCGTTTAAAGTCTAAAAATTGTATAAATATACTTTATATATATTACCGCTACCACAGGATCACTTCAGCTAACTGCAGCGCTGTTTCAGTACAAACTTCATAGCTTTATAACTTACTTTTTGTATGCACATTTAACATTGTATCCTGCAGCTGAATTCAATACAGGGATTCCAAGATCCTGATAAACTTGCTTCCACACCGCTCCACTTTCAATCTGTTAAAGAAAATTAAGCCATGGTTTTTGAATTAACTCACCAACTCAAAACCCACTAAGTTAATAAAGTTTACAACTTCAGAAAATAACTATAAATAGTTGTATAGATTAGATAAAATTAATTATCACACACACAGTGTTTCACTGTTATGCAAACCGTAGTCTAACGAAACTACTTTAAACAATTTAGCATCTCTGCATTTCAACAGGCCACAGCAGGCTTTCCTCTCCAGGTGGTAATAAACAAAGGAAACAAACTACAAAAAGAACAAAAAACTCAGTATAGCATTTTAATTTTATAATTAAAGAAATTAAGTATCAGAGCTAGAATTTTAATTAAATTTGAAAGAAAAAAAATAATTCCAAGCATTAACAACACCCAGCCGTGGCAGGACTGCACTAGATATGGTGGCTACTGCTCCTTCATCATGTCCTTAATATGCCCTTCAATGTCAAAGTTTTGTGACAGTGTGATATGCTCTTTTCTAACATCTGTGAAAGTAAAGCAGGTGCACTGCATCCTCTCTTATATATGATAACAATGTCACTGCACAAACACATCTCTTCAATCAACAGGCTCAACTTATGGCAAGTGGTCCAAAGCAGTAAGAGAATCTGCTTGGCCATGAACTCCGTATGCTTCAATTACTGCTCCAAGACTAATCCCACTAATCTCAGTCAGCACATTCTTCTATATGCTGCTCAGAATAGGTAGGAATTAAGGGTCTCACATCAGACCTTAAACTAGATTACTTGTCTTTGAGATTTTATTGAGCAGTGACTCTTTTCACTTTCTGAAGTAACAACTTTATCAAATACTTCTTGAAGTATCACAAAAACAAAACCCACAAATGGTGGCAGATTTTATGCAACAATAATTAAACACACTGAGTATAACACAATCAGTTTCTGGGTCCTGCTAAAGCACATTTTTCAGAGCTACAGCGTGTCTTATGTAGATGTAGTATTCAATTTTCATATGTCTGAAGGTCCTGTCTAAGATTCTTCTTTATAACTACTTAAACAGAATTAAACAGCATCTTCAGATTTTACAGGTCTGGAATACTAATCATACTAACACTCACATTATCGAATCCTCCAAGTTTGTGTACAAGTCTGAATAATTTGAAGAGATTCAAATTTCTATATCCCAATACAGGTCGTTTGTTAATAGGAGTCCCTGTGAACAAAGACAGTTATTACAGTGTTTTGAAGTATTTTTTTTCAGAATAACATGAAGTCCACACCAGTAAATACAGTATTGTATACAGTATTGCATAAATACAGTAAAATAAATACAGTACAGTATTACAAACCCTTCCCTCTGAACATCTCATGCATCTGGTACTTTCTTTTCATGAAACTAAAACTCAAGAGTCTTAATAATCCATTTTCCATGTAGTTCAGTAATGTAATCTAATTCATACATACGCATTCTTCCATATATACTAAATATGCGCAAACAATACAACTTTTCTTGCTACCCATATTATACATATTTTTATTTCGTTTCCTGAAACAATTACATCTAAAAATATCAGCACGGTCTTTTGACTGTAATCAAAAAAATACCGCCCCAGGAACAAATTCCACAATGCTTCAAAGAGCTGAAACTTCCCATGCTATTGTAACAGCAGTAGCTACCACATTGTCATCTCTTTTGAAAGTTATTAAACTGAGCATGTACATTAACATGATTGAGAATATTAGATGTTTAATTACACAGTAGGAAAGATACTACGATATAAAAGGTATTACCCATTTATTTCTGAAAGCAGGAATAAATGACTATATTAAGGGAAGACTCAAGTGACAAACATCATCTAAATAGCGAGGAACTGAAGTGAGGAACAGAGGGTCACTTTTCCGAAACCAAACGGTAACGCACTGTGTTAACAGACTCGATTCTTCCAAGTACTGCTAAGCAATACATTTATCTTCAGCTTCTACGAACCAAATATTAAAATGCTTACCTCTGTCTTCCATGAACTTGTATAATTGCTGAAGAAAGCTCTCTCGTTCTTCAGGAAATGGCTCTATTTCCTCCTGTTTAAAGTAACCCATACAGGAAAATTATCACTATTTTGAGTTACAGCCCTTCATTAAGAAATATACTGCAGTGATAATTTAGACTCAAATGATCAAGTTTTTTCATTCTAGTCTGTAACAGGAGAGTATACAAAGAGACACATGTTCTCAGCGCTATGCCATATGGAACTACACTTTGTAAGCTACCAACAGTTTTTCAAAATATACAAAACAAAAACTGCACAGACACACCGTAAATGAATTTTCAATTGATTGCTGAAGTATCATAAGTGGTATCATAAATTAAGATGCATTCTCAATTTTGTCCATTTACACAGAAAGTCTGGGAGACACCACTATTAATGATCAAGAGATTGTATCAGCAATCTCAGGTCTATTTCTACTGTAGTTAAGTGACTCCTTGATGCCTGGATAAACTATTTTACTTCCAGGGATGAAGTAAAAGAGAAAATGGTGGTTGCACTTTCTTAGGAGTTCTAATCCACAGTACTGGCAAACTGAAGCCAATAGCAGTGCATGCACACTGTGATGGGGTACCAGCCAAACACGTGGTGATCAGGATCAATCCCAAAACTGAAATAGCAATGGATATTTTGGATATTTAGTTCACTGCACTAATAGATTTTTGTATTAAATTTACTTAGATAAATAAACAATGGAGTTTCATAACAAAGTACTATGTCTTATGTTAAAAGACCTCATAATTTCCTTAGGAAATGCAACTTGCCATAGCTAGTAGCAACAAGATACTTCCAGATCAGTGAAAGAAAACCGCTTTGCCTTCCAATACCAAAACAGTATGTGCAACGGTCTGTTTAGATTTACACACAGTTGCAAGCCATAATTGTGCATGTTTTTAAAAAAAAGAGACAGATCTTTGTTTTAAAGTTATCAAAAATAATTTAAGCACCACATATCCTTTATCAGAAACAAATATTCTTTTAGCTACAGACCTTCCCAGAGAGATGACAGTCAGACCTTTAGCAGCCAGCAGTTAAGTTCCATTCAGAATTACACACAAGGAAAGGGAACGTTTCTTGCTTTTAGAAAAAAACCAATATGAATGTTACAGCTGACACCAGCATCTAATCCTGCTCAGTACATAGTAGGTACTGCAAGGCCTTCTGCCACTGTTTTCAGATTAGCACAGGAAAGATTCTAAACCAGGATCTTCCTTTTGAGTTTTAATTTCTATTTTTCTTTAGTCCCTATTGACTTGGTCTTTGACTCTACGGTTTTTGCTTAGTGACTCAAAGACATTTGTTCGATTTCCAAGTTGATGTTTTCACGTTAACTGACCTTTATCCAATAAAGATTTTGAAAGCTGAGAGGAAATAACGATGCCTCTATTAACTATGTTGCCTACACATTAACCCCTTACATGTTCCCAAATGTTAACAAGATCATCTTAACTATTACAGTCTCACTAATTTTTATCAGCTGTGCATCTATGCCCTTTAATTTCACTTGCCTCTTCCTCACTGCTGTTATCCTCTTTTTCTTTTTCATCCTCTTCCTCTTCTTCAGCTTCACTGCTGGAGCTGTCTTCTTTTAATTCTGTTTTCCAGTTACTAGGAACAGTTCTGTTTTTATGGAATTCAAGGGCTTGGTCAAAAGCTGTAAAAGGATCAGCATTTGTTAGCCCTGCAGGAACTATCAGTTTGACCAAATATTTTAATCAAAAAAAAGTAGCTGGGGCAGGGAGGTGGGGTGAGGAGAAGGAAATTCCAGCCCCAAATCCAAAGAATCTCAATCCCATGTTGCCTATGCTTACTTGCCTTACTCAGCCAAACTCGCCTTGTGTTCTCTGTGCACCAAGTTTTCCAGAGCTAACATTAGGATTATTACTATGCTAGTGTCTATGAACAAAAATAAAATCTTCTGTATTAGGGGATACATAAAAATTTAATTGAGAGAACCCCTATTCCAACAGTTTTACACCATGGTTTATGTATATTAAATGGGGAGAAGAAGGATCAAGAAATAAGCACAGGCTAATTCTAAGGGTTTGATCACAAAAACGTAAACTTCCAAATAAATCCACAATTCACAGTATCACAAGGTTGGAAAGGACCTCTGAGATCATCAAGTCCAACCTATAACCCAACATTAACACCAACACTAACACCAACCATCATCTAAACCATGGCACTCAGAGCCTCATCCAGTCTCCCCTTAAACACCTCCAGGGTCGGTGACTCCACCCCCTCCCTGGGCAGCCCATTCCAATGGCCAATCACCCTTTCAGTGAAGAACTTCTTCCTCACATCAAGCCTAAAGTTTCCCTGACGAAGCTTGAGTCCATGCCCTCTAGTTCTGCCACTGGTCACCCGAGAGAAGAGACCAACCCCTGCCTGACTACAACCTCCTTTTAGGTAGTTGTAGAGAGCAATGAGGTCTCCCCTGAGCCTCCTCTTCTCCAGACTAAACAGCCCCAACTCCCTCAGTCGCTCCTCATAGGGCTTGTGCTCCAGCCCCCTCACCATCTTCGTTGCCCTCCTCTGAACGCATTCCAGTATCCTAACATCTTTCCCAAACTGGGGGGCCCAGAACTGGACACAATATTCAAGATGAGGCCTGACCAGTGCCGAGTACAGGGGGACAATAACTTCTCTGGTCCTGCTCACTACACTATTCCTGATGCAGGCCAGAATGCCATTGGCCTTCTTGGCCACCTGGGCACACTGCTGGCTCATGTTGAGCTTCCTGTCCACCAGCACTCCCAGGTCCTTTTCTGCCTGACTACTCTCCAGCCACTCTGTCCCCAGTCTGTAGTTCTGCATGGGATTGTTGTGTACCAAATCAAGTACCCGACATTTCGACTTATAAATTAATTCCAGTCTCTTGGGAGTGTATAACAGCAACTTAGTTGTAACCTTCAGGGATACTACATTGAGTAACTCCATGAAGACCCAGTGCAAAAAGTCAAATATTGAATAACCTATAAAACCAGTGTGTGCTGTATGGTTATATCCCCTTCTTCGGCGTGCCTACATTTAAAACAAGTGCAGTAGAGTGGCGGGGGTGGATTTTTTTTGTTTGGTTGTTTTTTTTTAAAAAAGGTTCCTCTAGATTTTCAGAAGTGCTCTCCTTCAATATATTATGCTATAGGAAAAGATCCTCTATTTTAGCATTTTTAATAAGTGAAAAAATCTACGATAAATTTGGTCCAATTTCCATAACAAAGTAAATGTATACACGTGTGTTTTCTCATGGAAAATTACTTTTACCTTGTTTTAACAAAGCGTCAGGCTTCGGTGAAGTTTCACTAATCTCCCGAACATCTTTCCTTGGCACAGAAAGGCTAGAAAATTTAGAAAGCATATAAAAAATAAAATAACATGTTAAAGATACCTTAAGGCTAAATTACCAGTATAATACAGATCTATCATTAGGACTACAACCCACTTAATAAACACAGAGAAGAAGCGTATGAATATATCTTGACAATTCTACAGTGCTGGTCTGCTACAGCACTAGTGAGTTAGTAGATTAAAACCAAAACTTCGACAGAAGTTTGATTAGACCCATCCATACACATTCACTGCATATTAAAGCAAGCATTCTCCTTCCACCAACAGGTAGTTTCTGCAGTCTCCCAAATATATATTTAACAGAAACCTCATGTTAGTTTAGCAAGTAACTACTCGCCCACAAACAACAAAACCCTATCCTGCTTAAAACATAAACGGGTATTAGTTTAAGTTTTCAGCATGAATTAGAAGACTTCCAAGTTGAAAGAACAAAGCACTTCTTCATTTCTACTGTAGCAAAATCCAAGGAAGCAAATCTGAGCTGCAGCTTTGGGGGATGTGCTTGTGTGAGCACGTGCTTATGTTCGTTTTTCCAGTGATGTGCACTGATGCTTGAATAACTATCAAATGGTAAAGCGATGGCCTACACTAGTAATTAAACCACAATGAAACTGTTAAATCTCTATATATCCTTTCTGTAAAAGTATTCTGTTAAATTGAACCAAGTACAATAAACAGCTGCAGCTTTTAAATAAAAGCTAAAAGCTAGAAAAAAAAAATTCTATTGTCATCCATCAATCCCCCTTCCTGAACGACATCAATTTTAAGAACACAAAGTTCCTTATTCTATTGCAAATACCACAGAGTCTGGTTTTCTAGATTTCTCTATTTTCTTTCCTACCTTGTGCAACAGTACTATCTCAAAAAAAAAAGATAATTCGTGTGTGCATGTGGTGTATGTGCGTGCCTGCACACCCCCCCACCTACCCGCTTCTGTAGCTGGATAAGCTTATGGCCACATCTCTGGAAAGTAGCGCTTTATTCCAATGAGAGTAGGAACAAGCCTCAGGCCATTCTCTAAGTCACGAAACACCGCTTTGTTTGCCAACTTTGTAACAATGAAATTAAAACTAAGACATGTAGTTTTATGCATCCCATTATTAAAAAGGGCAAAGTTCAATACTAATTTTGTCACGAAGTAGGCTGTTAACAGTTTTCTCAACGTTACAAAAACCTTGGCAAAAACTTACTGAGCTTACTGATGTTACTAATATTTTACCTAACACATCTCATACTACGTTTCACTTGACTGGTATCGATTTTATTTGATTATCAATCTCTATATTCCTACTCACAATTTTCCATCCTTGAATGAACGAACAAGAATGTTGTCTTTTTTCACTGCAATGTCATCACTACAATCTGGACAAACCACCTGCAAAGACAATATAAATGCAGAGTTTAGAGATAAAAGGTAAAAACAAGAGAGTAACAGTAAATATCAATGTTTCTCAAAAGTCTTTTGGGCTCATTTCTCTTTAGCAAGACCAAGGTGGGAGTAACTGAGATCCCTAAAAATACGAGTGATGACCTCCTGAAATTACCGAATACACGAGTTCATGCTTGTTTCCTGGAGGAACTGATGGCTGCTGCCAGAGACATCGTTCTCTGAAAGAAGGAACAGCACTCTGACAGAAGTACCTGTCACGCAACTACAGCTTATTCTACTCCTTATCCTAAAAGGACACAACTTCCACCAAGGGCTGCCACACGAGTTACAGATCTCTTCTGAGAGACTTCCACAAATTGCAAGGATGCAATCACACAGAATTTCAAAAACAAGGGTTTATAGGATTTATGAAATACAATTTTATAATGGAGGATTCATATGTTATCTATCTAGGAGAGAAGACTGTCTCAAACTACGAGCATTGCAACAGGTTCCTTAATTCAAGACTAATCAAGTCTAGCACTGAGACAACATACTAATTATTTGTTGCAATTTTAATAGTTATCTAAGTTTTGTTAAAACAGTATACAAGCTCCTAATTAAAAAGCTTCAGGGATTTAATAGAAAAAATACATACTGAATTTCCAGAGTTACATAACAGAAAAGCAATGCTCTCCATCACTCATCTCTCTTCTCTTAAAACATGTATAGTTCCCTGAAAGTTAAGAAAATTCCAGCTGCTACAAAAGCCCAAAGAGCAGCAAATGACTGCCGCCTTAATTTAGCCCTGGCACTACCTCTTCTGTCTTACACCAACTGCTTTCAGCCCTACTGTTTCCACCAAATACACAAAGATACTGCAAGACAGAACTTTTTCTTCGTTTCACAGGTCATCAGCCACACAGCATTTTAGAACGTGAAGTCAAAAATTCCAGCTGATTTTGAAATTGTGTATCACATAGCACAGGCTAGATATGCTTCAAGAAAAAATAAACTTAACAGCCTAAATCTCCAAATTTAAAACATTCTACAGTCTCCACTCTGCAAAACTACAACTTACTAATTCAAATGCAGATTGAGATATGGTTTGCAACGGTATTTTAATCCCAAGGTAAAAGACAGTGATTATCATCTCCCATTCAAAACAGACAGGTGCAAATCCCTCACTCTCTAAAGATGGAGAAAGGCCCTTCTGGTTGTAGTTATTCGTTTCCTAGAAACATAAGATCTTAGCAGTCAGAAATCCGTTCAGAGGCTGGAAAACAACTTACCATAACCTCATCTACTGCCTTCACATCAAGCAATATCACCTCAATTTCCCCTGAATCAAGTTTTCTCCATTTCCTCACAAAATAATCTCCACTGGAGTCATTGGAGAATGAGAGAGATGATCCCATGTAAACTCAATTTTCTGAAAATGCTGCAAGCAGATTTCCTCACTCCACCTTCCAAAAGCCTTTAAATACACATTAAAACTAAGATATAAGGCTTAGTATACCACACTCTGACAAAGGAGCAACTGCCAGGCTTTTTTACAACTACAATTAGCCATTACTCTCAATCCACGCATGTCCCACAAAGAAACAACAACTAAAAACCAAACCCAAAAGACACCATGCATGCAGGATTAAAACAACCCAATCACTTAGCCCTCAGACTAATTTTTACCAAATTTAGATCTCTGCAGTTTTACATTCATAAGTGACAGGCTATTGCTATCTGATTATAGCACTGATACCCAAAATAACCACTTTCCACTACTAATCTTAACTGTTATTTACTGTAAAGCAAATAATCCTTGAACTTCTTTTCACATAATAAACTTGCACAATGTCCTGTACACATATCATCAATAACAAAGTAATTCAGGGATACACATTCTTCCGCATGTTAAATCTGATTTTCATGTCCTTATTCACATAATTACAATCAGCATAATACAAAGCTAAATCAAAATTTACCAGCAAGAAGATAAAATTACTTTGTTGATACAGCAGAAGTAACCTGCTTATGAGGCAAATGAATGGAGGGGCAGAGCGACAAGGGAAGGTATTAAAAAAAAGGCAGTTATTTGGGACATAAATCTGTTCTTTGGCACAACCTTTCAGGTTAAATGCAATACAATGTTTATTTGTAGAGCTATAAACCTGTACTAAAATAACAGTTAATCTAGGATAAGCTATTCCAGAGTTAATGAGCTCCACCTTCAAACTTCATCCCCCTACTGCCTCTTATTCATTGCAGGAAGCTTTCCATGAAGAATGAGCTATTCCAATCTCCAAATGAAAGCCAAAGAAATAACAGTGTGTATCTTTAGCATAACTTGGGAGCATAAGCAACAACTTGGATAACCGTCAAGGTCTGACCCACAGCTATCCTGAGCAGCACTACATCAGTCACACACAAGCCCACCACCTACCAGAGAGGCTCCCATGGAATCTGCTGTCACATGCATGACCAGAAGGGCTAACCCAGCAACGTTAACCCAACTGATTGTCTCTCAGAGCGCAACTGTGAGGCAGGTGAGACTGCATCAATCTTGACAACAGCTTTCAGAGAAGAAACAGCTCAATTTTCTCATCTCTTAAAGCTATCTGTTGTTAACAGGCTATCTATCTCCTTGAAGTATATTCTGCCCTCTCCCTTGTTGCAAAAAAACTTCAATGATTCATTCTCTCCCACCAACTTTTCCAAAAGAAGTCCTGAAAAGCTTCTGGACTCCATCACGAGATCCAGGAGGTGAAAAGTAGAATGTTGCAACTGAGAGCTAGTGCACACACACTGAGAAGAGTCAAATGTTACTCTATGGCATCTTTTCAAAAGCAGAGCACAAGTCTTCCTGAAATCAGACACAAGTTTAAAGCTTTCACTGCCAGGGAAAAATTATTCAAATATTTACACTTAATAATAAAATAAAAATTAAAAAGCATGGTACTAGAAGATATCACATAAGGAAATACATTGATTTCCAAACATATCAGTCACTTTATACACAATCCTTAGACTAACAGTGATACTTTATTATAAGCTTACTTGTAAAAATGTGTCTTTCACCAGAATAAAAGAAACCAGAAAATATTTCTACTAGAAGACAATGTTATTTCAAAGGAAATTTATTGGCAATTCTCGACTACCTACCATAGCAACAAAGAAAAGCATTTGATTCTATTATCAAATGGATTTAAATCAAACCTAGAAAAACAGTATCTGACAAAGCACTAAACTACTACTCTCTTTGCACTTCTGTGTGTTTTCTTTCTTCGTAGAAGTTGGTTGCTCAGAAAAATGACATGCATTGGCCTAAGAAAGAAGCCCATAAATTTAAATTCAATAGTACTAAACACACACTGTTGAGATGGAATTAGGTCAACAAGCTCTGGAGTACTGGAAAAACTAAAGCCATGTTAGCAATCACTTCTTGTAAACAAACATTTACATACATAATATTTGACTATTATGATATATGCAAATATGAAGAAACATATTAAGTTCTAATAAAAATACAGATTCATTCATCAAAAACATAACCCCCCACCTTTCTTTGGTGCCTAGAAAACAAATGAAACCTTACAAAATTAAAGAGGAAACTCTTACCAAGGCTGGAAACAACAGAGCTTTCTTTTTATCCACACTGAGGCAGTCCACACACACAACTTTTCCTAATAATTCATCACTTTGTTTCCTATCATCTTCGTCTTCATCGCTGGAAGAGGATGAAGATTCTTCTTCAGGACTAAACAACAGAAAAAGACTTAAAACTCTACTACTCAAATCTTACCTATTATAATTACTGGAGACCCACAGCTATTTGGCAGAAAGGCATAAATAATAGTGACTTGAATTGCCTGTTACATGTTTTGGGATAAAAGCGAATAAAAATATTTATAAGGACGCTATAATTCAACTATTACTAATGGAGAAATTTACATGTACATGTAATATATGCAAAAAACAAGCAAACCACCACCAAGCACCCACACGGAGCAACAGAAATGTGCTGTCAGGATGTTCAGAACAAGAATTCTAAACTAGCAAAGCACTCTTCAAAAACAGTTGCAGTTGTAGTTTTTGACCAAAATTAAGCTAAACTGTCTTGGTTTTGCTCTTAATCTCTCTATGCTTTTACTTTAACAGCCATACAAAATAAAAAGTTATTCTGAGAGGGGAGAAATCTCTAAAGAAGAAACATCAGCTATGAAAACAAATAACAAAAAACAAGTTCTGTAACAGTTATTTAAAGATGTGTAGCGAAGCACTTGGATAACTTTGAATTTCACACTGAATTAAGTGTGGAATGTAGTAGATGGGCAAAGGTGGAAATATGTATTGATTAAAAAAGTTCTGCCTCATTGTTTTGACTGTTCAGTACAAAGGTGCACTTGGTTTTAAATGTAAAGAACTACTCCAAACAAAACTACCTGCAACTAAAAAAAAACAAAAACCAAACAACTAAAAAATCCCAATACTCCTGGCTCTCTCTGTATATTTTTTACTGGTAATTTTGAAGGTTAATTTTCAGAAAATACACAGCGTGTTCAATGAGTACAAGTAAAATTTTAAAAGCAATCCTCCATTTTTCACATAACCGCTTTTGAGTACAAAGTTCAATATTAACAAATGACTCACAGTTAGCATTTGTGTAACAGACGACAACTGGATTTACTGTCTAAGGCAAATTACTATGTTCCACTTTCCCCACTCTAGTTTTACATCATCACTTGCAGTGCTGATAAAGCACTAGGGTTTTTTTCCCCAAAAACTCCTTTTTTAAAAACAATGATTTCTCTTAAAATAGAGGCAAGTCTTCTAGGTTGCTTTATGGGGTTTGAAAACCTCTTGTGGGAAGAGAAAGAAGTTAAGGACTAGAAAGAAAGCCAGGACTATTTTAGAGAGGCTGCAACTTAGCTAAGAAGTGTATCTGTGCAATTTGCCATTTTACTTAGTTCAGTCAGTATCTTCATCTTATGATAAATAAGTGTGTTGTTTCTGCCATAATAGTGTCCTGTATAGTTAGGGAAACAGAGCCAACAAGAGGCCAGTCATAGACACCAAGGATGCTGCAATCACATCCTCTGTGGTATACACCAGCTTTTTCCTTCAATATATCACAAATTAGTAAATCAATAATCAAGTAAATTCATAGTACCTCTACATAAACAAAGTAATATTTATTCTAAGCTATCAAGAAGACAGGACAGGGTAATCCAAGCAGGAAAACTTGCTTCCCACCCCAGCCACTACCACCTCAAAACTTTAAAACCAAAACCAAACACACCCTCCCCAAACCACGGAAAAACCCTGCCCACAAATAGCAGACAACAAGAGTTAATGGAATATTTAACATTGTTACTTCAAGATCACACCTACCAAGAATTTTGGCACCTAGGAAATCAAGTCACTACCCGAGCTTTGTTTTTCTATTAGTAAGCTTTGCTGCAATAATACTGTTCACTGATTTCTAAAAGTCCTTCAGAGACCTTGTAATGAGAAACCAAAGGTTTACATAAGGATTCTAGGACCTTCTACAAAGACTTTGTATCAGCTAGACAAAGACTGCATTGTAATCGTTTCAGTTTTGAGCTACACAAATTCATAATATTAGTATTCTACTACAGAGAAGCTTCCGAATACAGCTTAACACACACTTCCATATTCTTTCTTTTTTGTTTACCACTTTAACAGAGAGTTAAATAACAAAAATAAGAAAAAAACCTCTGGTCTATACCCAACACTATTTTAGATACCAATTACATCAAGACTTGCTGTAACTCTTGCATGCAACACTGCACATAAAACTGATTTTCAGTCGGAACGCTAAACACTTTTCATATAGCTTCCTGTTCTCTGAATAAGAGAAGCCTGAACATACAACTAATAAAACTCCACACACACTGAAGGCTTCAGAATTTAATATAGGCAGCACAAAGATGTTAAACTTACATATGATTGGATCTCCTTCCTCTGTTTGTTTTCTTTCCTATAACAGGAGTCCCAAAGTGTTCAGGATTAGTGAGTGGAAGCTGATCTAATGTCTGTTGAAAATAAAAAATACATATACGTATAAAAATCCTGGTATAAGTTTTCCTCCACAAGTTTTTATAATCTGGTTAAAGCAATTTCTGTCAATAGAGAGACTTTCCTGTTACAAAAGAAATACAGAATACAGCAGATACATCACTGCTTTAATTTTGAAAGGCAATGTGTTTTGTTTGAGGGCTTTTTTTTAACACTCTATCCCCATCTCTGAAAAATTAACTTCTTTAACACACAGAAAATTCTTCCCAGAAGTCCTGCCTTTGGACGAGTCAAATACAGAGAATTATGAATCCGGTATTCTTCTGACCTGGCATACCTCATCTCTACAGGATGAACTTTCTATGTCCTATCATCAGTCTACACATCCAATCATCTATTTATAAATAAAAGGAAACTGCAAGATAACTCAGTAGCAAACATCACAAGTTATTTGTATATTCTGGTAGCAATTCATAATTTGATATAGGAGAGATTCTAAAACAATTTTAAATAGGTTTCTGTATTGATAACTGAGAGGGTGCTTATTGGTGCTAAATCAGCATCAAAACAAAAAGGTAAGAACAACTTCCTCCATTCAAGGAGAATGCTAAAGCATCAACAGAAGGACCTCACGGACAGGCAGCATCTTCTTTACCTAGGACTGCTGTTATCTGTTTAAATTATAACCATCCCGGATTTGAAAGTTCCTGTTATACATAGGCACTTAGTCCTGTTCTTGGCAAGAAGGCATAAAGCCTTCCAAAGTAAATATGGTCTTTACTATTCAGTAAATACACTGAGTACTGTATGAATTTTTAAACATAAAACGCAAGCAAGAATCTCATAAGTCTTCTGTATCAGACAGAACTGCACATAGAGACAATAAAACTGGCTTTTTAAACCTTAAAAGTAAATGCATGTTTACTTGTGAGCATAGTGGACACCCTAAAGGATCCTGCACACTTGGGAAGCCTGAGATGAAGCTAAAGCAACATCAGAATAAGACAATTGTGTGGCACTGATCAAATTACTAAAGAAACCGGAGATAAAATTTTCCCTGCTGAGTAGCTATGCAGTCATGAAGTAATTATTAGAAAGGCACAACACGCATTTCATTGAGAGCTCATGACAATGAGTTGCACATTGGTGACTTTTGGCAAGACACCAAAAGCTAAGACAATAAGAACTGTGATAAAACAAAAGTATAGACTAAAATTTTCAGCCTGCTTACTATGAAGTAATACTCCTGAAACCGTGCTATATGTTAATTAAGCCCTCTTCCTTGCATATGTTTAACCCTGCATCAGAATTCTAGAAGGTATCTACCTAAACCTTCAAAAGAATTCCGTATGCAGGCAACAAGTTCAGCTGACTACAATAAGAAAGTATATTTATGTAGATTTAAAAAAACCCTGTATTTAGTAGCTTTCCAATAAGCTAACATGTTTATATAAATGTGCCATCAGTCCAGAATCTTACATAAGAAGAAATAACCTTCATTCTGAATTTTCAACTATTTCAAACTTGCTGCAAATGTCTGCACACTTCATTATGCAAGTCACCTTTAAGACACGAATGAGCTTCAAAATACTGAAAACTACCTTCAAATTAACAGGTAACAGCAATTCATAATTTGTCTTTCAGAAATGCCGATCTTTCAAGTTTAACAACTATTACAAAATAAACCTGACCATCTACCTAAAATCCAGCAGCATTATATCCACAGATGTACATTTTTTCATGTACCATGTTTTGACTTTTTCTCCCAATTAATACTTACAGATAAGGTTTTTTTATATAAAGAAAGATAGTTGTGTGATCGCAGGCTTCTGTGTGATCTACAATTCATTAACCATTAATAAATAATATAAAAATGAAAAATTAAAAACACTGATTTTCTTTAACTTACAGTTTGCTGAAATTTAATTCTATTTCTCCATTGAGTCCCTGAGGACTGTGTTTTACATAATCCTCATTTTTAGTAGACGTACATAACTGAAGACTGAGATACTAAAAATATCCCTTTTGATTTTTTCTAAATAAAAATTTGTCAGATAAAAATTGTTCAGTTACCTCGCTTTCAGCAAAATGTCTTTCTCCTTTTAAACACAGGGAAGAGCGTCTCAGAGTCTTCTCATCACCATCATCAAATACTGTCACCAGGTAAGAGAACAAGAGGAAAAAGATTATTATTATTTTCAAATCAGGCTATCAGAAGTGATAGATTTAGGTGTCAGAAAGAGTGAGAAATACATATTCCCGTAGCCAGTCCTTAAAAAAAAAAAGCTGAACCTGGATACTGCACAAACAGTTCAAATACAGAAGCTGCTGTCTCTTCACAGCTCCCTGTGCTTGAATATGATAAATGAAATCCCAAGTAATCAGTAGCTGAGCAGACAATTCACGGATCAGGACACAAAACTAAAAATCAACGCAAGCTTGAACTGAAAAACTATTCTTAAAGCACTTTCAAATTTTACAGAACTTTACTACATTACCAGAACTCCCACAATATCCAAATGGAAAACAAGCTTATTACAGACAAACTTAACTGGATATTTTGAGAAAAATCTTATTTTAGTGTTGTATTAAAGTTCAACATCTTTGTCTACTGACTTTTTTCGACTGTACTATAAACCAGTGACACCAGCCTAAGGCAGACGACAATCGTCAAAACGCAGACAATCACTAAAATCAGCTGTATTGAGACAACTGTGGCGCTCCTGGTTTCCAGACTTTCTGCTACCTCTGCTATCACTAGGTCAACTGGAAACAAGTTCATAATACAGCGGCTTCAGCTATCGACTTCATCCTTTTGAATCCTGAAATGCACTACACACGTTGAAGGTGGGATCTTCAGAAGCTGATAAACTCTCATATAAAAAGTAAGCTTTTGTCAAGTCTTCTACAGGTACTCAGCAGATGACAACTTGGTTGCAAGTTTTAACTCTCATCTACGCTTGCACTGTTCAGCCAGTGAGACAAGAAGCGACCTCCTCTCCCCTCCCCAATACTGAAAACACTTCTATTCTTGTCCCCACACGGCAGTGACCTTGAAGACTTTTGTGGGCACAGAAACAACCAAGATTAGTTTAAAATATTACATCCAAAGTGAAAAGTTTTAGCAATTTCTTAACATGTCTCTTCTGTCCATCAACAGTACTGCCAAGTCTGATCCTGTCAGTGTAATCAGAATTCAACCATGTGCTAGGAAACTAAAAATATGTAAACACTAACAGACAAGAGTCAAAATAACAGCACAAGAAAAATGACTGTCAGCCAGCAAAGGATGCCTGGCAAGATTAGAAGGATCAATTTTCAGCCACATCTGGCTTTCAGAGAGTGGTTGCTGTACCCTATTTTCAACATCTACTAATATAAATAAAAACATACAAAAAAGGGTACATCAAAATTCTTGACTACTATTTATTTGATATGAATGAATGCTTCATCCCCCTATATAAAATTCAGTACTGTTGACAGACTTCCCGTTGCAACTCCCATTCCCCAATCTCTGTTTTATACCACCATAATTGCTGAGTACTGTTTAGTGACAAAATATCAGTTCTAGATGCACAACTGTCACTTCAAAAATTGTTGAAAAGTCTCAAGGGCGAGAACTGCACAAGAAAACAGAAATTTGGAGCTGCATCTCGAATGGTCCAGACAATTAAGACCTCCCCTTGGTTAAGCGAAGTAGAAGGCAGCAGGTTCCTAATTCAGTTTGTGTTAATTACCATAACAGTCTCCTTACATAATGGGAGATTAAAAAAAAAAAAGTCTATCCACTCCAAGGGATAAGCTGACTACAAGAGGTAAACCTACTCAGAGCTAGGTAGGTAGCCACATTATGTATCCCATGAGGTAATCTGCTTGAGGCCTCCTCCCTGCCAGAGGGATTCTTAATCTTGTTCCATAAAACGAAATCACTCAAAAGAAAAGCTTCACCTCCCTGAAAGATGCTAGTGTGGCCAGCACAGCACATACAGCTGTAATGCACAAAATATTCTAATCTAATAGAACATCCCCAAAACAATCTACTGAGCAGACACAAAGGTGTAATGCATTTTAAAAAAACTATCCTGAAACTACAAAGAAAAGGAAAAAAGAAGACAGCAATGTAAATAAAACCACTCTGAATGCTGAGAAAAGGCAACATAATGACAAAAGAAGTACAGAAGGGGATAATTATGCTTTTGAACATGCACAATTCTGTATTTTATATTCTGTATTTTAAGTAAAGAATCCTATGATTTTTTTCCCCCATAATAAACTCACGAGTTAGACATTCTACAGATGCATTTGTATGAATGACAAAATAGTATCTAGTTACGAGGATGGGAACACCTTGAGCTTTGAGGAGTTTTTACAGGACAAAAAAAATAAACTAAGGACAATTCAGGTATTTATATAATTGTGTTATACTAATTTTTAAAGGCTGCACCAGTTGGGGGTTTAAATTTAACTTAGTTCCTACCTTCCTCTGTCAGGAAAGTAGAAGCACCAAAAAAACCTGTCATACAACTTCTATTCAGATAACATCTTATGAATATGAGACAGAGAAGCTCTTAGAGTAACCTTGCCCGTATTTTAGTGCTAAAAAACTCTAACAGTCCCAAAATAGTTATTCCTCTAAATTCTACATGCAACTGCTGCAGTAGCATAAATGGTCTCACGTAACAAGTTCTGGAAAAGTAGTACTTCAGATCTATCTGTTCCTTCGCAAAGTTTTTGGCCAAATCGTAGAAATATTATTTACAAAATCATTAGCTACGCAAGTAATCAGATGCTTCTCAGCAAGTGCTAGGACAACATTAGATAACACTGCTGGTTAAGACATGCACTAATTCTGGAATCTGGTAAATGGCAACTATCCCTTGAAGCAGGACTTTCACTCATATCTGCAAAGTCATCACTATCTGTAAAGATCATTTCAGTTTCATTCCACTCAGCCTCCTGACAAAGATTATTCTCATCATCCACCACTAGAGTCACTTCTCTCCCTTTTACTGATTCCACAAGGTCAACATGCTTTTGTCTACTTTTATCTAGAAATTATGGTTTTAAGTCTCAACTATACCATCTCCTCCTCCTATTTCTCAAGTTCTTGATCTACTTTGATTTACAGACTTGAACTCCATGACATCGACCTTCAAAATCCAATAGGCATGGATTCCTATCTTACTCTTTTTGCTGAACTGCTAACCTCACGGTGCTCAGAAGCAGAAACCTATACATACAACATAGCTCTAATTCCCAAAACACTATCTATAATGTTAATTCTTGTCTTTATACCTCACATCTCACCCCATCCTAACCTGGTGTCTCCTTAACTCACATGTTCTACTTCTCTAATAAGAAAACGTATTTTCTGCAACTCTTATCTTAAGGTCTTATCTAAACTTACAGCTCTATTCCCTTCTAAAACGATATGACTAGGGAAATTTAGTCTTTCCCTAGCTATTCCACATCACTTCATCATTAACAACCCTTAATATCTCAAAACACCTAAGTCTTGCTAAGGATCCTTCAAAACCTGGTCTTCATCTTCCTATGTCCCAGCTGTCTGCCAAGGAGAAGAACAGTTTTTCAATAATCAATACCCTTAAGACCTCAAGTGTACAGAGAGAATACGTTATCATTCTGCAGTTGACGAGTTTTCCCTAAGAGATTGATCTACTGCTACGTAGCATCCGAATATATATATATCCATGTATATAAAGCCTATAAAGCCTTTAAATTTTTATTTTTTTAAAAAAAACTATATTTGCTTGTGGGCATGTGGATACATCATCTGAAGTCTGAAATGTCACATTTGACATTAGGGAAAACAAACATGAAAAGGTTTTTTTTACAGAACAAGCTACACTTGTTTTTACAGTAGCCATTACCATGGCCAAGTCTCAGAGCAGGGAAAAATAAACACTGCAACTTGTGCTTTAAAAGCACTTCTCCCTTTTTAATGAAGTACCACAGCATATTTTGTTTCAGAATATTTAACAATAGTATGCTAAACATCTAAGAAGCACTTACCAATTACAGAGCAATTCGTTAGGTCTTTATTTGGGGGGCCAATTTCACATTGTGAGAGGGGCTGGGGTTTTTGTTTGTTTTATACAGACTTTGAATACCTAAGCATCTCCAAAAAATCCCTCTTACCATGCTTAAGACATGTCCAGGTCACAGGCTTATTTTGAAGTCATTAATTTTCTTCAAATACAAAACTATTTCTCTTACCTACAGTGTACCAACTTGCATCTGTTAGTTTGTTGATAACTGCTTCCTGGTACGTTCCATCTGGATTCTTCACCTCCACAACAGTTCCAACCTAAAATACAAAAGCCACTTAGCACTGGACAGTTTCTAAAACAGGCAATGAAGTCAACACTTTTGTATTTAGCAAACAGAGTTAATTTCTGATTTCCATGTTAAGCATACCATACTTTTCATACTGCACTCTTCCAGTTTCTCTTGAGTATGTTTGTATCCCTCATAACTTCATTTGTTCATTCCTCTAAAATGAGCCACCTAACTGAGCTGATTATTTCCTGCCAGCAGGTGGGGAACAAGAACCAATTTGAGTGATGTCATTCTCTTGTATAAGAGCTTGCCCATCAAATCCTCCAGCTGAGTTTTCCAAAGCAACAGTTACTAAAAATCAGCACTAGCCAAAACTTCTCTTAGCTTTAAGGCCAAGAAGAACAAAGGCACTTCCATCAGCCTGTATGCTGCATCCCCTTTAACTACAAAGGAAAAAGTTAATGTGAAGAGTACACTAACAACAAATTGCACCTTCTACTTTCACATCAGAGTGAAAATACACGTGTCGAATACTGAAAAATAATGCTTTTCAAAGAGTTAGCAAAACATTTAAAAATCTATTACCTTTAATGGACCCTTTATGTGATCATCCTGCACTTCCACTGTTGAAGAATCATGCCTAAAGGTTACCTAAAAAAAATATAATTCAACTGACAATCACTTGATACAGTTGAGCAGCAGAAGCACATGCAGATGCCAATAGCTTTTCTCTTATTCAGGTCTTGCAATCAGTCACCATAATCATTCAACTTGCTGAAAACCGTGTTTCATTCATATATTTTAGAAATATAAGGAGATAATTTCTTAGTCATCAAAACTTTAAAATATTTATCTTTCAGAATAGAACCATTACCTCTAAAGGAAGTGACAAACAACAATTTTGGGGTTGTGCTACACAGGGATAGGAGATGGACTAGATGATCCTTGTGGGACCCTTCCAACTCACAACACTGTATGAACAGTTTACCAACACTATTTAATAGCTCAAATTGTACTGCTCTAAATCACACCATGAAAGAAGAAAGTTTCAAGAGTTCTGAGCATAAGCATTTTTGAAGAAGCAAATGCTCTGAAAGCAAACAGTTATAGCACCTATATATAATTCAGTATCATGTGGTTGGTTTTTTTTTTGCTTTTGTTTATTGAAGTGCACTTTCCTCACCCACAGCTGAAAGACTCATACAAAAGAAGTACTGGACATTGCTGTCAGCTAAACTAAAAGAACAACCCCAATAGCCCTTCACGTAATGTCAGCCCAGCCTACACACTGCTAGTTCATGGGAAGTAAATGTACAGATGGCTAACTTTTCAGCCCATCAAAACTTGAACAAATAAAGCTCTTAAGTATTTCAAAGATATTTTTCCATGTCACTGGCTGGTCTTTAATCCTGTACATGCTGCCCTCAGAAAAAGCATCAAATGGAAATTCAAATTTATGACTAAGTTATCTGTACCAGATGCTGCAGATATCTACCACTCAAAATACATATCCATTGCACTCAAAATTAACTCAGTCACACTGAAAGTCACAGGATCTCACAGGATCCTCCAATCAATTACACCTGGAGTTTTATTTCCACTCTGGTTTTAAAATTCAGGGAAACTGAGAAAATTCTGGTACTACATTTTGGGTTCATATTGGCATCTTCAGAACATCATTTGTGTGAACACAGCTCCTTTTTGCAAGGTACAACATCTTATTTAGTACTCACAATAAGTAAGAATGCAATGTGAGATTCAGCCATGTAACAGTAACTCTGAACTACAGCAAGCTTGCATTAAATCTGAGGACTTGGCTCATTAGCATCGCCAAGGTTATATTCTCACTATCATTGAGAGTTTCTTCATAGCACAGAGCCACAGCAAAATTTCCTTCAGAACAGCAGCAGTTTCAGGAGTTTTGTAAACCTTGAAAGCAACAAACAGCAGAGAATAGCATCTACAACCAGGATGAAAAGAGCCTACCTCGACTGGCTGATTTCAAATGCACTAAAAGGCTTTACTGCCTTTCAGGTGCTGCTTCACACAACAGATACCTTGTCCATCTTCTGTCAGAACCACAGTAAAACATACTGCTGTCAAAGTACATTCTTTTTAAAGCTGCATCATCCTGCCTACTGATGGCAAATACTTTCTGTCCACCAGACAGACAAAAATCACACCTTGCAACCTGAAAGCCAGACAGAAGATTCAGGCTAGGAATAAACTGAGCAAAGACTACCCTTCTGAACCTCAGCCTGACAGATACAGGTATTTATTCCTCTCTTTTGGGGGACTTATCTAGATATCAACAGTTTAGTTCAGATACAAAGTAATCTGAAACCTGTGGTCAACCTCATATGAAATATCCAGTACATCAATTCTGATTTAGACATGTCTGTTCTTATTCACTTTCTGTAATTATCTTAACTGTATTTTTCAGCAAAAAGGAAATATGTTCAAAACCTTCAGCCAGCCACAATGTACTACAACGAAAGACAAACAAAGCAAAACGTTATTATGTATTCTAGAATGTTTTTTCTTTTTAAAGACTCCTTCGAGCTTTGACTCTTTTGGGGGAGAATTTTTATACCAACAGGTTTTGCTTCTTGAGATATTCGTATATACTTAGAAAGCCCCTGGTTATTAACAGAAATATTTAAACTCCAAACTCAATGTGACACCACTGGCCTTTCTTCAAGCTGAGAAAAGTGATGCCAGTATTTGTCAGTGTGAGTTTTAATTCCTACAGTATTTGTCAGCTTGGATCCTTTCTCTCTCAAGCAAAATACTAAGACATTCAGCACATCATCAACCTGTTTAGATACAGTAGGAATTTCCCTTTTCTCACCACCCTAGAAAGACAATCCTGGTAGGCTCTGTACAGCCAATGCTTCACTAGCTTTCAAAGATCTGCACAGAAAACAACTTCCTCTGAAACATCTGTGGAGGATGCCCAAATACGAGTGGGCATGGGTGATGGTTCTAATTGTTTTAGGAAATGCTGGCTTAAAAATCTCTCAAAGCAAAGCTGTGACAGATCCTATGAAGGTGGACTTCCACTCTTTTAACGTGGCTCATCTTGCCTTTAGTCAAACTTGTACTGCCTTGACAAAGTCTGCAATGCAGTTACATTGCCAACGTAAAATTCTGAACCATGTACAAAACTTGCCAAAGATTGCTAGACTGTAATAAATTGAATAAAGTTATTAAACTGGTGAGGGAAAAATTATGAAGGTATCCCTCAGAATATTTCAGGAAGCAGAATCCGACAGAAGAACAAAGTACATAAAAGGAGACCCCAACTACAAATCACATCACTCTACAAAGCAACAACAGCACTGGAGCTTAACTGCCCTAAGCTACATAGTAACAGCAAAAATGCACACACAAACTTGCATCCACAAGACTTTAGGCACAGCCTCCACAAACAACTTCCTGAAAAAATTCTACTCCCTTTCATTCGATGATCTTTCTGTTGAATATTGCAGTGGTCAAACTGCAAGTAAACCCATCAGAAAATATTTATCAGTAAAAACAACCTTAAGTGCAAGTGGCCATCTAAGAAGATAGGCTTAAAGCCCTCTAAAGAGCTGAAAGAAGTTAAGATTTCACCATGTGGGCACAACACAATTCCTGTATTTAAACACTGATACTTAATAGCTTAAATACCAATACTTAGTTAAACTCAACGGTGCTGTAAAGCACAGACCAGGTGATACTGTTAGGAGTTAAGACCAATGAAATGTAAAGACACCTAATTTGCTCTAAAGGCTTTTTAAAGATGCCAGATTTAAGACTAACATCATCTCCTTACAGTTAACAGTAATAACAAGTGACAATAGCCCTTCCCCCGAAGGGCTCGTGGAGGTAGCCTGCCCTCTTCCTCATACATACCATAAGCACAAATCAGCCACAGCATGAGGGTAAATCCAAGAAATGCATGACAGTTTATACCAGAGGCTCTTCTGTAACAGGTTGTCACCACTCAAAATGCACATTTTTTCACTTAAAATTTACAGCAGATATACAAAAATATTCTGCCATTATAACTCTGTCACAGAGCAACAATCTAATTTATTTTTTAAGTGCTTTTGAGCCTTGCTCTGTTATGTTTCTGTATGAGGCAGAACAGCAAAATAGTACCTGCTCATGGATTAGAAGCTTTTAGGGCAACATTATCCAAACAGAAATATAAGGCCATTTTGTAGACTTGCTATACAATAAAAACAAGCAAAAACATTGTTCTCTTTATTTCTGGAAATGATACTTTAAGTTTCCAAGGGATGTTAAATACATCTGCTGTACTCCCTCTCCACACTTTTTATTTGTACTGCATGCAGCTTATATTGACTCACTCAGTCATTAACCAGTCATCAAAAAGATTAGGTGAGATCCCCTGCATGCTATTTTGTAGGACTCAACATGCCAAGTCTTTGTTAGAAGACAGCAGGGTTTCATCTTATTCCTGAAGCGTTATCTACTTGCCACTGCTAAAGGCAGTGAAGTAAAAGAAACCTTATTAAACCTACTTTGAGGAGTTTTAGCTATTTTCTGATAACGTTCTCCCATACATAGCCTACAGTGGTCATATCTTCATCAACTTCTTTAAGGTCACCTTACAGCACTGAAGGCTGCAAATACCAGACGCAAGCAAATGGCAAAGTAGTGAAAGAAACTGAATGTATTTAATTGCACGGGGGTGGGGAAAACCCCTCCTAACAAAAATAAGCTTACTTTTGACTGCATTGCCAGCCTCCAAGGGAAGGACAGTCTCTTAGCTCTCTCAAGGCCATAAAGAAGTTACACATTGTGCTATTTTGAATTTTGATGACTTTTTTTGCAAAAAAATTGTTTGCAGGAAAACCACATACCTTGACTTTGACAAGTCTTTTTGCTGTCTTGATCTTGGCTTCACAGAAGGCTCCTCTATACTTTGCACTCACATCAGTGCCCACTGTGAGATAGGGAGGCTCATCAATGGCCTGGAACAGTAAGGAAAACAAATGGTTTTTAAATTGCTGACCACTGAAAATATAGCTGTCATTGTCTCTAGCTTTTGTGGACAGAGCATTATAAAACAGCCCCATAAAACTTACCTTGACAGTATATGAACACCACAGCAGTAGAAACACAGAACACAATGCAAAATTCATACAATGACTATCATAAATATAGAATTGATATCACATTTGTCTGCAACAGCACTGCATAAGCCTCCAACCCCTGCACCATCTGAAAACCGTGCAAATGGCCAGTAGTGCTGCAACAGTGTAGGCCAACCAAGTGTTCTACCTTCTTTAACTGCCTTAAGACCTGATAAGTCTCATGAAGACAATGGTGTTTACATCCCTCAAATAATAAATGTTCATTTTTCATTAATAAGTAGAACAACTGTGAAGAGATTTTGCTTTTTTCACTTTTGAATAAATTACATGGATGGGCACTCGCCAGAAGAGCAGCCCAAGGAGCAGAGTACAGTAGGATAAATGCACAACGAAGAAAAAAGACAAGATTCTGTAACAAGCAATGGAGGAATATGTGACACCCAGACAGAGAAACAAAAAAAAGAGGGAAATAAGTGGCTTTGGGAGTAGGAAAGGAACATGAGCCCAATCGGTATGCAGAGTGAGCTCACCAACACTCTGCTCCTTCAAAGGAGGTCCATCTTCTTTCACTCAACCTCTCCCAGTGTAATCTGGGAGAGGCAATTCTAGATATCTAAATCACCTCATTTACACATCACAGAATGTGGGTCAGAAGAGAGAAGGCAGAGGGTGACAAGGACAGGAGTGAGGAACATTTGCAAGAGCTGCAAGCCTCCACGCAGGCCCAAACAAGAGCTGCAAAGAGAGATCTTAGCCCTTGTCTAAGCTCACATCATGTTTCTGCACCTCTATAGATTCAAACACAGCTTACAAGAGGCAACTCTGGCACATCCAAGCCCTCTGCAGGGAGAATGTAGAGATAATCTCCTTCACAGGTTTCAGAGCTATTATTTGATACTGAGGTACTCACACTCAGCACCAGGTAATTCCCCCTGTTTCCCGCTCCAATACATCAGAAGCAAAGGCATACACATATGGACCTGAATGCTTCAATGCCTGATTTTTCAGAAATTTAATTTTTCCAAAACTTGAAACTGAGAGACACGAGATGCTACAGCGTTAATTACCTTTCCGCCTTGACTATGTTCAAATATACCTCTCATTTTCATGTAACAATATATTTCAGAGTAGTAGGTAACTGTTATCAATCTGCATTTATTAAGATCAGAAACACAAATGCTCTAATGAACCCCTCTCTCTTTCTGCATGCATGACATGTGACTGCATGCAGAGTAGTTGGATATACTTCTACCACAGTAACAGTGAACACGAACATATCTGTTCCTATTTCAGACTTAATAATAACAAAACCCAACTGAGATTAAGAAGGTATCTGTTAAGAGTGATGGGATTCTGAAATTCATTCCCTCCTTGCTTGTCCAAGTGTAAATGTAGTTGCCTTCAAGGCACGCTGCAGTGCTTTTACTACGCTTGTAAAGACGCTGGAACGGGGACTCAGACAGTGATAAACTTGGGGTTTCTTAGTACTCTCAGTAGAGTGCACTGAGTAGTGGCTGCTTCAAACAATGTAAACCTGCACAGGGTAAAGGGGTAATGTATTCTCTTGCAAAGTCAGTAAAGCTGTAGGAGGAGAGCCATCCCTCCTGCTCTCCCCCACACTTTGGTGAAGAAACTCAGCACTGCAATGCTGATAGTCTTTCATGCCAGTTGCTCTTTCAAACTTAAAGTGTGGAGCATTGAGATTACTTCAACAAGACAGGCAGATGCCAGACCGGTCCACACAGCTGCACATAGCTAGAATTCTCCAGTAAAAAAAAACACTTCAAAAGCTGGTCATGCCAATATCAGTCAATACTTCCCTATACAGCCAAACAAATTATCTCAAAGACCAACTCATAATGTTATGTTTTACTTGCAGAAAATAAAGAACATTTTTGTTACTATTCAGTAGGAGGGAAAAAAAAAAGGCCTACAGTAGTGGGAGTCAAGACAATGCAAAGCTCTGGTCTTTCACTGTATGGAACTTTACGGCAGAAGAACAGACAAGACAACAATCAAACTTTAAAATGTGATTTTAAAATCTCATTAAGAGTATAATCACCAATGTTAGTGTTAACTAGTGTTCGCTACTCTGTCTTGCTTTTAGAAGATTTTTTCAAAAGTAATACTAATCTGAAGAATGAACATCTGTAATAACTTATTTCTGTTCCTACCACACAAGTTAATTTCAATCTCCAGCCTTAACCTCCAGAAGTTACTTTTACAATAGCTAACTCTCTTCACTGGAATTCAGGTAATATTTACCTCATAAATAAAGTAATTTCAAAGACTAGCAAACATATGGACCATTTGCTTACCACTGTAGGTATGTTTACTAAAAATACAGTACTGGAGTGGCTTTTGAGGGGAAAATTTATACTGACAAAATGCGTTTCTTGTTCCTACCACAATGAATCCTTATACATTTTAAAATAACCACGTGAACTATTCAGTGGATACGTATAGGGGGGGGTTCTGCAATTATATTATTCCATTGAAACACAAATTACTCGGGCTTTTTTCTTCCCAAATCACCTAACTTAAATTTTCAAAATACTTTCCACATTCTGACTGATAGTATCAGCTGAAAGTAACAAAACAACTAGCAAGATGTGATGCATCATAGAAAAAACAAACTAGAAAAGTAAACAGTAATGATCAAAGTCTGGCATTCATTTCAGATAATCCTTAACACAACTTTGTAATTCTAACCAACTCTAAATGAGTCACCTGTTTGCAAGCAGGTTTTATTCAATTCCAACAGAATTAGATGGAGATTAAAAATAAGTATATAGCTATTTTTACCCTTCTGTTATCCCTTCTCTGCTTTGTGCTTACGCCATTTAATAGACATCCTTACACTCAGGAGTGAATGTATCTTTGGCTACTTAATTTTGATATGCTTTGGCAGGATTTGTTTTTATTCTTTCTTTGCTTTTCATTGCACGTTATCAGAAAAAAAAGTATGTTAAAATGCAGCTAAAATCTGAGAATATGATTCAGCAACCTTGGAAAAGGCATTACAAGCATATTGAAATTATCTTAACAAGAAGCACAGCAATAGTCTTTAAGAGAAAGGTGGACGCACAAGCTTTGCACAATTATTAAAGACTTCATTTTGAGGTAACTGCAAAGCTGTCTCCAGTTATCTGGGTATTTTATGCCTATGATAAAACCATCTAAAAACTTCTGCTCAGCAGGACAACTGAAAAGCACGCCCAGCACCCACCATCACTCATTTATGAAACCATGAATGTCTTTCATTCAGAGCAGCTTCAATACACACCCCAGATTTCCTCTCTCAATATTTTAAAGGCTTTACGCTCTCTTGAAACATCTTTCAGTTCACATGGGAAGAAGAAAAAGGCAAAAGTGAAACTGATAGCAATCTCTAGGTTCACCTCCTTTTTTAAATACCAGTCTTCTGCCAACAGTTTAACATCCTCAAGGAAACCAACCTCTCGACCAGGCACTTACATGCGGGATCACTACTTTGTTTGCATTAATCATAGCATGGTTTGGGTTTGGAAGGGACCTTAAAGATCATCCAGTTCTGCCATGGGCAGGGACTCCTCCCACCAGACCAGGCTGCTCAAGACCCCATCCAACTTCCAGGGAGAGGGCATCCATAACTTCCCTGGGCAACCTGTGCCAGTGCCTCACCACCCTCATCGCAAAGAATTTCTTCCTTCCTAACATCTAATCCAAATCTTCCCTCTTCCTTCCAATTTAAAGCCACTAGTGACTGAGGCCGGGCTACCAGAAGGGGAACAGGCTCTGCATGAGATGGACATCCTTCTCCACATGGAAACTAATGGAGGGCTGTATTGGTGGCCTCGCTCCCTGAGAAGCGCAGGGCCACAGCCAGGCTGGGGGACACGGAAGGGCTCTTTTGGACAGAGACAGGTGAGACCCTTCTCAGTAGGCCCTTAAGTGGTGTGCTTGCTACAGAAAACTGAGTGTTACCAGGGGTTCCAGCAGCTCCCCAATGAGCTACAGGTAGCGCGTTCAATGGTCTGCCTTCGGTAAGGCCATTCTGTGTAACTGATGTGCTTTTAGTTAAATTAGAGTCAGTTTCCTGACTACTCCTCAGTCTTGTCTAAGCAACTTTATTCTCTGAAAACTAACTGCGTATTTTTCAGTTTCTCTCTAGAAGTAATAACACAGGCATTGGTACACAGAAAAGCAATCATTTATACTTATTCCTCAAGTAACCAAGGCTGTTCTTAAAATAACAAATAAGGCTGCACCTGCAGGGAGGGTCGGACAGGACAGGTGACCCCAAACTGACCACCAGAGTATTCCACTCCATATACATCATACGCAGTATAAAACTGAGATCACAAGGGTTTCACACTCTGCTGACATCCAGTGAGGACTTTGTCTAATTGCTCTTAATCCAGGATCCGTGCATTCCTGAATCCAGCTTCCTGAGTTCAGCTCCCTTCTAGCTATAGACCCATTCTCTCCTGTCTGCTCTTTACAGCATTTGTGGTGACTATAGTCATCGAGGGGTGGGAGCACTATCTCAAGACATTTGTGTACTCACTTGTCAAATTTTTTATTTCAATATGCAGTGTGTTTGCTTGTGGATTTCAAAAAGCTTTGAGACAACAGTCTAAATCATTTGCTGAGGCAACTGAGGCTAAGAAATACCTGGTATTCTTCCATGTTTGTACATCTTTTCCTTGGAAGCTCTAGAACTGTCACATAATAGTAAAGCGACTTGGTGTTGAGCTTTGTAGAATCTGGAAAATTTACCTGTATGTCATCAACAGAGACTTAAAGTTAGTAGCTTGCTCAAGAATATATGTATACATGCTGGCCATGATTCTGGCCAAGAAACTGGTAATAACCAGTGTGACCACCTAACTTTGTCTGCTACAGATCATGAAATCCCAGCCATGGGATATTTTATTACTTTATATTACTTCCTTATTATTTTATTAATCCATTATTATTACTGTTAACACTACTAATACTAATAATAATATTAATAATGTTATTTCATTAAAGCTGTTCTAGTTTCCAAGCCCCAAGCCTTTCCCCTCTCATCTTCTTCCCCCCTTTCCCCGGGGGGCCCAGCTGCCCGGCTGCAGGTGCTGGAATTGGTCGGGTCAGGGTCAAACCGTGACACCCGCTAGGGGAGCGGGAGAACCGGCAGGCACCGCCGTCCCCCGGCTCCTGCCTGGGCATTCCCGGCGGTCGCTGCCGCTTTAAGGGGAGGCGCCGGGGCCGGGAAGCTGCCAGAAGTTTCTGGCTGCGGGAGCCGGCGCTGCCCGGGGCGGATTAAGCGCCGCTGAACTAAATCTGTCCCCGTAAAGCGACTGCCGGGCAGAGCCGCACGCAGGGCTTCCCGGAGCACCCAGCGCCGGCAGGGCCAGATCCCCTTGGCATCGCTTCCTACCGTGCCCTCGGCTCCGGGAGCAGCGAGCGGCGGCGGGTGGCACCGGTACCGGTATCGGCGGGTGGCGCAGAGGAGCGGCTGCCGAACGCCAACGGCCAAACCCGACTGCACTGGAACCCGGCGTGCTGCTGGGAGAGCAGGAGGGGAGCAAGGGAAAGGGCTTCCCGCAGTTCTGTGCCTTCCCTGAGGAAAGACAAACTCGCGGGCAACCGCGGTCCTACCGCTACTTAATGTTCACAGAATCGCTTGGTTGGAAAAGACCTTTGACATCATCGACGCCAACCGTACCTGTCCGCTACTAAACTACATCCCTGAGCACCTCACTTGCCTGTCTTTTAAACACCTCCAGGGATGGAGACTCAACCATCTCCCTGGGCAGCTGTGCCAGTGCTCAACAACCCTTTCGGTGATGGAATTCTTCCTGATACCTAAACCTGAACCTCCCCGGCACAACCCGAGGACATTTCCTCTCATCCTTTCGCCTGTCCCTGGGGAAAACACAGGTGTTTTGTTTATCAATGGCAAAGAGATGAGTCGTTTGTTTGCTATCTCGATTCACAAACGCTGTGTAGGGGCAGCCAGGGTTTTCCCCTATACAGCTAAAAAGCTGGTTGACCACTTAAAAGACGACGAAATCTCTAGGTGACCAGTCAGCGATTTCCACCAATTCAGTGGCTGGATTTTCTTTGGCAGGCAAAGCAGGCTGCTGGCAGTGCTCCGCTTCAGCCTTTGAGCTGATTATACTTCGAAGGACCGGTAAATGGCGAAATGCCCACATCATAAAACAACCTGCACATCTTACTGAATTTAGACATTTACATCGGTATTAATAGTTAGGTCTTCCAAGTGCAAAGGAGAAAACACAGACCCCTCCAGCGCACTTTGGAATAAACATTTTACCATTGCTATCTAAAATCATCACGCTTTTACATGCCTTTTAAGGCTGTGAAAGAGCTCCTTTTTCCAGTTTTTCTAGACATTTAGATATTTTCCATCTATGTGGGATGAAATCCTCCTCACACCTCCTTCTTTCAACTGTGCCTGCATTATTATATTCAATTTCCTTTGTAAAGCGTATCATACCGCACAGCAGCTGATAGAACTGCTTTATGTTGTCCTTTGTGCATAAGCATGTCTAATACAGCGTGTGTCAATATATTTCTATCTCCTAATCTGTATTCCTCTGCACCACACACAGGATGTTCCAAGTAAACCACACGAAAACAAGATTAAGCATTCAATCTAGAAACATAGAAGAGATGCTTAGTAGGAAAGTCTGCAGGACTGCTTTCAGATTATTAGGCAGAGAGAAAACTGGGGCTCTATCTTCCCTTTGTCCTACACATACAAAGTTTGAAAAGCCAGGATTTCAACCTACATGAAACATTAAAAATTCAGTGTTTGTCTAGTCTACAAGACTCATTTGTCAAGAAACCAGTGAAACATTTTCAAGAAACCCAAAAAAACGCACCCCGATACCACAACTACTGAAAAGAAAGTCTGGTTTAGGTTTTCAAATGGAAATTTAACATCTGTTTATTTTCAATAACCAAGGTTCAGAACAAGCTTATTAAAGATTCAAGACCCTCTCTCCCACACACACCGCCAGGCATCCAAATTAATTCTTGAGTTTGAGAAAGAAACATCGTAAGGCTCAACATCTGATTTTGTTTTTCACTCATATTAAAGCAAAGGGAACAGCGGCAAAACTTTTTATACCGTCTACAGTAATTTGAAGTTGTCTTTCCAAAGGAAGTGTTTTCTAATGGTTTCAATATCTTCTGTAATTTTAGCGTGAAAGCACCCACTTTACAAGTGGAACTGTAAGATACATACTTAACTATTGCAATTACAGTCCTCCTCAGTCCCACAAATTAGTGGGAATACCCACCAATAATATCCCACTACTTAAACCCAAAACCAAGGCAGATGCTTAAGCTTTCTAATGAAAGGAAGCACAGTAACATAAACTCCCATTCCGTTCTACGTACCAGCAGCCACCCCAAAATCATTAAACAGGATTTCAGAAACTTTTGGTGCAATAAAGGCTCAAAAAGACTCCATTTTAAAAAACGGCACCGTGCTTTTGAAAACATCGAACATCTCCTAGACAAATTCTGAAGGACTGTTTTCATGAAAACAGGTGAAACCAAACAAGATTAAAAAAAACCTTCTCCACAATTACTAAGATTTTTACTGAAATAAAGGCTATTACGTTAAATATTTCTGAAGTGCAGCAAGTTCCACCCAATAGCACAGACCTTCCCACACACTGCCAAATCAATCTCTTAATTATACTCTGTAATTTTGTTTATTAAGAGTGCAAGATTTTGTGTACAGCTCAACCTCCTGTGGTGAGGACACTCAACTTTACAGTATTAGCAGACATCTTCAGAAAATATTACTACAGTACATTTAATGTACTCAGTTTGGCAGACAACGAGGTAATTGATTTCAAATACATTCTTCATGTATTATATTTTCAGAGCAACAATGAGGAGAAACTTCTAAAACCTTTCTACAACCCGATATTACTGCAGCACCACATAATTCCTGGGAGAGAAATGCAACATCTGAAACAAAGCTTCAAGCCCAGAAGATAAAAAACTCCTTTAAAAAAGTAAATCCATTGCCCCATGTTCCCGGTCTCAGAAACAAGAACACCAGGAACATGAGGAATTTTTCTGGAAACTTGCAAACTATGACACAGAATGAAGGGCAGTGATGTTTCTCATATGAAAAGGCTATTATGTCAAAGCCTAAGAGTAAGAGTGTGCTTTGGGCAAATTTTCTTACGGCTGAAAAATCAGATTTTGGTTTGATTTCTTTTGTTTTATTACAGCCTTTTATTACAGTACATTTCAAAGAAAGGCAAAACTAATAATTTTGAAAATTCTGAATTGGTTTAATGTTATCAACATTTTTCCCCCAAATAAAAATTATAGTAGGAACATCATGATCAAACTGAACATTTCAAAACGTAAGAGGGAGGGGGCCACCTTGTATTGAAACCTATTTCGTTTCAATTGAAAATCTACTAAGTTTCAAGTAACAACTCGCCAGTCTTGTAAACAAACATTATATAGCATATAATTGTGGCAAAAAGGTTTTTTTCTCTTTTCTGTCTCTCTCTCTTCCCCTCATCCCCCCATAGGTGGAAATGACCAGAACCTACTAGACAGATGTCTGGAAGTACTGAACCAGCTTCTGACAGCTTTAGAGTTCTCTACAGGTGCAAAGGGGATATTTTCTTTATTATAAAACATTCAACTAGATCAGTTCAAGGCCTTGCTTATTTAAAGTTCTTAAAGACTTCAAGAGGTGCAAAACCTGATTTTCCTCTCCGAATAAAAATGAGCTACATGGAAAGGATTTACAGGTTTTAAGATCATGAAGGACCAAGTGATCTTAAGCAAAGAGCTTCAATTCAGTAACCACACATAATAACTTCCTTTATTTAATGTATCTGTTTTAAATGCAAAAATGGATTTTTCATTACTTTTACTTGTCTGTGGACAGTTGAATTTTTATAGAACCAGTAATCCCATTACTTTTACTTTAATATTCCATTTTGCAACTATGTCAAGTTCCTGGACACATAATTATAAAAATATTTCAACTGTACTTTACTCAGCAAATGAGAAAAATTTCAAAGAAAAGATTTAAAAACCAGTCTATCCAAATCATTGTCAAAGAACAACTGGTCTCCATCAGAAGTTTGCTGAGTAGTGTCATTTCTAAACATGCAAACTGTAATTACCTCATTTCCTACTCAAAACAGCAAATTCAGAAAGGCTACTATGCTTTAAAAAAAAAAAGTGTTCAGATTTGGTTTTTTCCTACCACACTGAATAGAAACCATTGAATTCTGTTCCAAATTTGGTCACAGACTTCTTACACAGGAAGGAACCAACTTTCAAGTCTGCAGAACAGGGCTAATGCGGATCTTCCTCTAAGGCGACTAGTCACTTGATATTTCTCTAGTACATTGAAACCCTGAGAATGGCAATATGTATTCTTTCTAACAGTTTAGCATATTGCTCTATAAAATTATTTTTTTTTTAAAATCAAACACTCCAGAACTGCTGATCAGTCTCTAAAAATAACACCAGTACTTTAGAACTCCTTCCATAGGTCACTTCTCTTGTTCTGTATTGCTGAAAAGACCACATGAAGGACAGATTTTGAATACATGCTCCTGCTGTTTATACCTCCGAATATAAAATCTTTTTTTTTAAGTCAGTCATTGCCATAGCTACCACACTGCAATTTTTCTGTAAGGTTTAATCAAATATTAAAACTATTTAGCTTTACAATGTAATATTGCAAATGGTCCAACTTCATTAACTTCCGTCCATCTTTTCTTGTATGTATGTTCTAAGTGAAGTCATATTTAACTTAAAGTAATATTTAACTCAACGAAGGCTTCTCTTTTAGTCACCGATACTTGAAAGACTTCTTTCAGATTTCATGTGTGTAGTACAAGAACCTAAATGCATTCAAGTATGAAGAATTTTATCAAAAAAAGGAAGGAATCAATCATATGTTTTTTAGAAGGGAAAATAATTGAGTAAAAAGGATGTCTTTGACACCTGTTCTGCTCTTGAAATAAGTTAGATTAAATCTTTGCGTTCACAAACAATCCCCCCCCCCCCCCAAACTAAAAGCTTTGGGTAATGCTTAGGAGCATTACTTATTTACTAGGTCTGGATAACTTGCCTTTGTTAACAAAAATGTTCCACAATTCTGTCTAGAGATGCTGTTTATGCTATGAAAAACTTGGGATGTTTCAAAGGACTGAAAAGAATATGATAATGATATGCTTGTGTTCCAAATGGACCGGAACAAAGATTATTTGATAGTTTAATCAAACAAACCAGTCCAGGCTGTTCCTGAGCAAAATAATGAGGTGACTAATAAAGGACTTCTCCAAGTCTGAAAAATCAACAATGAAATCTCAAGAGAAAAAAAAAATCACTGTTTCTAAACAACTTGATAGTTCTTTGGCAATATTTCTAGTTCCAGTCAAAGATAATTTAATGATTGTTTTCTTTTTAATAATTTAGTTCTAAAAAAATTCAGTGTAACAGATACAGAACAGGAAAATTTATATATGTGAAAGGAACCATTTATATTCTACAGCAAATCTATTCTAGATGACTGATAAAAATGCTGTCATTTTGGTCGACAGAAAAAAGGTAACAATATTTTTAGATATTAAAACAGATAGCAAGAACAGGAACAGTGAACAGAAATGAAAACCAGATCGTTATCTAAGAATGTTGGGTTTTTTCCACTGAAATTGTAGCACACTAAACTTCTGTTTGTTATAGTCTATTTTTAGAAAATATTTTCTATTGTGTAAACTCCAGAAGTAAATTCATACCAAGCTGAAAAACTGAACCTTAAAAAAAAAAAAAAACAAAAACAAAACCAACCATGAACTATGACTGCCTTTTCTACAAATACAGAAGAAAATTTCTTGCCTTGGTTTATTTCCAAACTCAATATAACACTTTCTAAAGTAATTATTGGGAAGGAAAAGGGGGGAGGCTTTTTATTTCGATATTAGAATGGAAAGGGGAAGCTGAAGGGATGACATAATAATTGAACACACCCCCAGCAGAAGGAGATTTCTCAAACGTTTATACCCAAGTCAATTAACAACTATATTTACTTAGTCTTAAAATGTTTAAAGTTATATTGTTAAAATTATATTCTGAAATTCTAAGCATTTATTTTAAGATTTTATTTTGTATATTTGCATGAAATCATGGTTGTAGCTGATCTGTATTATGATAGAAGGATTTTTTTTTAATCACATTAAAAATATAACTGAATAACACATTAAATTATGTATTTACTCTGGTAAAAAAAATGTTTAGCCTTTAGATTTTTTTCTTGCCACTTTTGCTAACTAGAAGAACAATGGGGCAGTACCAAAAGTAATGAATGTCAAAGCTACATGCAGCTGTCAACCAGTATGAAACAAAGCGAAAATACAGCATTTTTCTTATTGATTAAAAATCAATCCACGTTGAAGACAGATTATTTAGTAAATTAAGCACAATTTACATGTCAAAACCGCGCGCCAATCCAAGCATTCGAGAATTAGGAATGCGTGCACTGCAGTTCTAGAGACAAAACGTGTATGTAGCCGATAGCCAACTGTACACAAGAGCAGCATGAAATGGCTAATGCTGGACAACAACCCAAGGAATTTTAGACAGGAGGGGGGGAAATTTTTAACTCTGCCATACTCCCTCAACTGCTGCCTAATCAGTCAGTGTAAAAGTGCTGGCCAGGAACAAGACAATCAAAGAACTATGAAAATGAGTTTAGAAAATACCTACAGAGAGACTGAAATAACTTAATCGAACCACTTTATCGAAGATTCAATTAGGATGGATGAGATTCCTGGGAAAAACAAAATTTTAATTACACATAAAAGGTTATCAAGGCTATTCCTCTTGGTAGGATCATTATTCATAACAAATGCCTGTCACCTATTCTTAAATTCAGGAGATGAATATTCCACACACTCTGCACACAACCTATTCCAGTGCTTACAATGTTTTCCATAGTACCTCCTCTAAATATTCCTTGTGGCTGTTATTTCTGGCCTTATAAATACTGCACATGGAGACCAGCACGTTGCTGCTCTGCCACTTAAGAGATCTAACTCCTTACAGATATCTGATCTCTAAAAGGGAAAAAAAAAAAACCCTGAACACCAAAATAAACAAGTTATTGAGTAAATTTTACCTAAAGACCATGTTTTTAAGACACTTAGTGTTTCTAACTGCTTTCCTCTGAAGTCTGATTTCATTATCTCACATATTTATTCAAGTTGGTGTCCAAAAATGGACACAGGTATGGTTTTACTGACTGCAAGAGAAGCAAACAGGTTACTTCACACAATTTTCAAATAATACTGTAACACTACAGCAGGACATTTGCCTTTCTAGCACAACTATGACACTGCCTCATGTTCCATTTATTTTTTGGCTATTTTTCCCCAAGAACTGCCCCCCAAGGGAGGAGAAAATAGCAGGCAGCACATTCCATTTTCAACAGCAGCAAATTGTTAATGTGGCACATGCCATGCCATGAAACTCTAGCACGTGTGCTGACTGTTGATGGCTTCCCAGCTTAGAATGTTGGCTGTCTTCAATCCCAGATGCTAAAACCTTAGATTAAAAAGCAGCTAATGCAGAGTTCTTGATTGTATGTCCTGGGAATCTTGGCTTATTGAATAAAGCATCCAACTTACCTCCTCAGAGGATCCAGATGACTGAAAGTCCACGACATGAACCACTTTAAAGGAAATGGGATGCCTGAACAAGTCATAGGTGCTTGTAGATAGGTCCTGTGCTGACCATCCAACAGATTGTACCCTACTTCATAAAGCACTCTTACCCGACTAATTCTCCTTCTTCCCAGTCACAAAGACGGAACATCCAGTGCCACATGCATGCACGTTCATAATACACAGGAGACTTCTGCAGCACTCTCACTCGTACTGACCAGTATCACAAACACCTGCAGGTTACCAAGCTACAGTGCTTCACTAGATTTGGCCTATAGCAGGGATGTCAAACTCACAGCTCACAGGCCGAATCCAGCCCTCCACCTTGTTTTATTCAGCCCAGCACCTTTTTTCTCCCCAGTGGCAGTGCCAAGCTCCTTGTCTGTGTGCTCCTGCCAGCGCTGGTCACGTGTCACTCATTACACTGTGGGAGCAGGAGAATAAAGCGAGCCGTGAGTTTGACACCCCTGGCCTATAATGTTAGGCTGAAGTGCTCTTTCATTGCATAGGAAAGAAGCACTATTGCCAAACTGTTGAATCATGAAGTCGAAAACATTAAAAAATCCTGTGGCTTCAGGACGAACCGAGCTTTTAGGTTTAAAAAAAGGAAGTTAATATTCTGTGTAACAAGTTACTTGAAGAGATCATAAGGGATCAAATAAATATTCCATCTCTTTGAGGCTTTAAATCAAGAGTCTCACTAAATACACATTAAAGGAATGATCAAGCAAAATTTGAAGTAGTAGTTCAGACTAAGCCTAATCTGGCTATAGGTATTCACGCTCAAATTCTGGCTTAACACAGAACTACCAGAATTAAAACATAATATCATGATAGAGGCAGCTATAGAACAGAAAAGACTTCTTGAAGAGTCATCTGTGTTTTTCAAGATTCTGTGAATTACCCCACAGCCTAAATAGCCAATCAAAGTGATCAGGAAACTACTCTGTGCTTTTTCAGCAAAACAAATACCAGCTTTACCACTTCTAATATGTGCTGATGTGTGTCAGAACTCATTCTTCCACCCCCAGGCAGGCACTTGTGCGATGTCTCAGACAGACAGGAAGTATGCACATGGTTTCATCTTTGGTTAGAGCTCAACTTATAAAACTAATTTTAAAAATACACTGTACACAACTCTGCTCGGCAACAATCTGTTCACTTCTTTAGTTTTAAAAGCTCAACTGTTGCAGTCAGTCCCCACTTCCTCTCAACAACTTATCTAGGCCAAAGCTGCCTGCCTTGTCCTCATATTCATTGCTCTGAAATCCTGCAATCTTGTGGCTATTACAGCTGTGGTTTTTTTTAGCCTCAAAGGCATCCCATTACAATGGATTAGAATTTCATAATGCGTTTTCTTAGTACTCACAAAAAATATGTAACGTAGCTTGTAGTTAATACAGTTGCTTATTAGATTTCTGAAATGGCAATATTCGTAATGCTTTATCTGTTAAAAGGAACAGATGGAATAGGCCCTTTAGTTAAATTCATGAGAAGAAAAAAATGGAGGCTATTTAAAGAAAAAGGACTCAGATTTTAATTGAGAAATGACATATAGTCATTTGTATAAACATATAGTTTCTTTTCTCTTTGCAACACAAAACACACAACTACTTGTATAAGAATCAAAATATGAACCTGTCTTGTGTAGAACTGTATCAGCTGACAAAATATAGAAAAGAGGCAAATCATCACAACAGCCCGGAATGCTACAGAACTGGCAGGAAACTTCTAAAAAACTTAAGTGCTTTAAGATCTAATTGGTACAAAAAAAATATATATATATAGTTTCTTTATGCTAGAAATCTAATCCAACAGAATTGTTACAAGTCACATTCATTTACTTGGTTTTTTCCCTGGTAACAGTCATGAGGATGCAGTTTTGATCACTATACAGAGTTAGAAAACCAGTCTAGTAAAAACGGTTGAACCAATTCAGTCCTTTAAGAAGAAAGCAAGGACTGCTAGGATAAATACTCTACTATCTCAGTTTACCTGCAGAAAGCAAAACACGTAACCATCAAAAAAAAAAAATCAAAATCGTGTAAACAATCAAAATTAGCGACACTGCCTACTGCAACATCAGTTCTTCATTTCTGAAGTTGGGAGTGGGGTGTGTGTGTTTGCTGTTGTAGGATCACCACCAACAGACAGATTCTATGTTGTCACGTCTCTTTTGTGAGTTGAATTAACAACTCGAGAGTTTAAAAGATGGCAGCACTGGCATTCCAAACTCAGGTCTATGTGAATGATCCCTCCCTCTATCCATCATCCCTTTTGCATCAATTCTGGCAGGCTTTCGATTAAAGGCTAAAGTGACTCAACTCAACAAATAGCTATTTATTTCTGTTACTTTTGTTAAACTATTTTTCTTTCACTTTAGTGAGCCGAATCATCTCACTGTAAGATCAAACACCAGAGTTACAGTAGAGGAGGAAAAATCAATAGCTAAACTGGCAGTCTGCCTCAAACTGCATGAAGTAGCACTCCATGGGCTAAGTTTGTAAGTTTCTTGCAAAAAATACAGGAATTTCCAGAACTAGAAAATATTATTCTTCTCTTCCCCACCATTTCATGTTTGTATGCATTAGCATTTTCTATATTTACCTTTTAATTGTACGCTCTAGATTTCTAACTTATCTTTTTTTCAAATTAAAAAAAAATAAAAGAAGTCCCTGGCTGGATGAGGAAGATCACATTTACCACAGTATTTGATTTTGTTTGTTTGTTAATTACAAGATAATCAAGCTAATGGTCTTTTCTTCAAATGATCCTCTAAACAGGGTTTCATCCCTGAATGCAAGTCAGAGATCTGGATGTCTAAAGAACAGTTTTCAGTCCAACATCTCCACTAAATCCTTGAAGTGGCTTTACACTGGCTGAAAGCACTTCAGTACTGGAGTATATGCAAGGTGAAATGCCAGTTTGTATGTGAAGTATGATCTACTTGGACAGCACTCAAAAAACTTACTTTGTGAAGTTTTCTGTCCACTGTGCACTATTTGCAAACAAAGTAGCTTTTCCGGTGAAACATTTTTTCGATGAAAAAAATACTGATTCAACTGAGCATTCTGTAGGAATATGATTGAGAGTGATGATTTTTATAGGAAGCTAGCAAAGCACCATTACCACTAAATTACAGAATCAAACAAAGCAGGGGTTTTATTCATCTCGTTTTGTAAAATAATAAGTCCAATCTTAAACTAATTTCAAGATTAATTTTTTTAAATTTCGTAATTTCCCATGGAATAGAAACTTAGCTTAATCCAATTTATAAATGGGATCGATCCTGTCAAAAATGACAACAGATTGTTTTGACATTCCAAAAAGCATGACACTTCATGAATGGATTACAGAGAACTTGTACCAAAACAATGATCCAGTGTTGAGACAGTCTTTAAAAGGCCTTCAAGAAGCAGAGATCTACAACAGAACAAGAAAACTCTCCAGAATCATATAGCTGTACAAGCAAGATTCTGCAGAACAAGGTCACTGCTTTGCACAGGGAAGAGTAAACCTTCACTCCATCGAGTTTAACAGCAATGGTAGACACTAAAGCACACTGGATCCAGAAAACCTGAGTTTCAGGTTTCATCCATAACACCAAAGAGATCAAAATCTGAAAAACACATTCTTTCAGTAGTCTCATGGGTCTTATGTGGGTTTAACCTGAGGGGCCCATTAGCACTGTCTGACATAGCACATGCACTCAAAGACACGCTGCAGTTACAGGAATATGGCTGTGCAGACTTCCCCCAACCTTCCCAGAGCCTGGCATTGCTATTAAAAAAAAAATCAACTACAGAAAGGCTAAATATCACTACAAAGAACATTTCAGTCAATTACACCTCTTGCATCTAGTTTCTTCTGCAATATTCAGACTTGGTGGAGACACAAGCATCTAAGTCCCCATTTCAGACTGTATTAAATCACAAGCATATAGCACAAAGGTATCTTACCTACAGAAAAAAAAGTTCTGTTCTCTCCACCAGCTTGCCTTTTGCTTTTCTCCTGCTTTTCCAAACACATTGTTTTCACCTCAAAGTGTAAGGCTCAGATTCACCAAGATCCAAACACAAGTAACAGAACATGAAGATGCACTTCAGAATAATCAAACCAGGCTCTCCTTCACGTTCCAGTAACTTACTCTGCAGAACTGTCCTCACATTTCTGCAATGGCTTCAGCAGATTGCGCATACACAGACCAAAAGTCTTTCTTACTTTCTAGCTCAGTGCCAGCAATAACTTTTAAGATTCTCAGTTTGCACACCAGCCAAACTCAAACATTTTTCATTTGTTTTGGGTTTTGGACGATCTTTGAATTCAACTTGAGATACACTAATTCCTAGACTTTTCCACAGGTTTTAGTGTAACCAAATCCTTATTTGGAACATGTTGGCAGATCTTCACTCCCAGTCTAAACTAGCCTTTTATTCCCAGTCAGTAACCTGCTATTCGTTAGTCTCTAGGGAAAAATGTTACACAAGAGCTAACAAAACACATCTCATTCGGATAAAACAACTAATACACTAAGAGTGCAATACTTTGGCTTAAAAATAACTAGCCCTTATATTTGGCTTTCCTGGAATACCCTATGCCACAATTATGCATTTGAAACAGCTAATGTAACAGAGTAAAACTGGAATGAAATTCAAAGTTAAGCTAGCCATGAAACTGAATCTTTTGAAGAACTGTAGGTAATTTCTAGATATGAAAATACATACATATGTGTTTGAGGGGACTGTATATAAATAAATGCCACCCTCATCACTATTACTTCTGCACCATAAATTTTGGAAAGTAGCGATTACAAGTATTATGCTTTATATGTGTATCTATACTGGTCTCTTTGGAATGTATTTGGCATAATACATTATAGATACATTTTGTAGTGTCCTGCAGATTCTCCTATATGTTTTTTTTCCCGTTTATACTTAGTAAACACTGATTGTTTTTCTCCAAGTGTCCTATGAGGGTCCTTTTTACTTAATGAACAATTATTTAACATCACATTAGTTAAGGTACAAATAGCATAAAATAACTACACATCCAAAACATCAGAAGTACCTCAGGCTTAGTCCTGCAGAGGCTATCTTTTTATGATGTCTGAAGTTAAGTCTTATCATCCTTGAACTGCCTGTAGGTCCTAACACAAAACAACTGTGTATCTGCATGTTCCATCTTTCAAAATAGTCATATAATTCTTCAGATTCCACTCCCAGTAAAAAAGGATGAGGGGAAAAAAACAGGAATTTACAGTACCTACTATTATGTATGCAAATAAAGAGTGGAATACATACATGTAAATAAACAGTATTACAAAAGGAATTGCATTAAACAAAGTTTTATTGAAGCTTTTCAATGTATTGATTTTCTTGCAGAACTCTAGCGGAGCTGTAGGCCCCTGAATAACAAATAGACCTACCAACCAAAAGCCTGATTAATCGTATCTTCAGATCTCCTTAGAAGCAGACTACAAAACCCACAGCACCTGCCAATCACTGGTTAAAAACCACTGCATTAAAGACACTCAAAGTCAGCTTTTGGAAGTCAGACACAAGCAAGGTTCAAGGGAAGTATTACCATGACTATACCCATACTTGCACTATGTAGAAGCATCCATGCAGCACTGAAACAGATTCAAATTAAGTTTAGTCTGCCACTACTATAAAATTGTTGGATAAGACTAGAGAAAGCTCCCAGTCAAGAAGAGCAGACAGTCGTTTGGTTAAGACTGTAGCTATATAACCTACATAACCAAGTATTTGAGCCTGGAAGAGAAAAGAAAAAATTATTTTCTGTTAAATCTACTGGTGTTTTCTTATCAGCACCTACTGGCCCTCTGAAGACATACAAAGTAACTACATCCTTGCAGAATATAGATGCCTTAACGAAGTTGGACACTGGATAGCTAGGGAAGCACAAAAATTAATACAGTGAGTAATTTACGTGAATAAAACTACCATGCTAAACTTTGTACTCTGACAAGCATATTACTTCCATATTGGCACAGGTATCTCTGCACAACATTGCACTGTAAACATCCCAAGAGAAGCAGCAAGTTAAGTGAACCTGAAGTTATGCCAGAGAAATCAATGCTTCTTTCCCAACCCATACCTCAAATGAACTTCTATTTGAGCTGCTAGGGTGATGTTAACGAGCCTTGCTGTGGCAGAATATTCTATTGAATAAACTTTTTTCTCACTAATGTGATCTTGTGACAGAAAAAATATAGACAACTATTGTTTACAATGCATTTTTCTTTCAGACAGACAGCTCCTCAAACTATTAAGTAAATTGTAACTCCTTTCCCTACCCCCCAAGTAATAACAAAAACCATAAAACTTCTCTAAATACCCCACTTTCCCTAGGTTAACAGAAAGAAATGCCAGGACTACTGTCTTCTGAAGGAAGACATATGCAACACAGCACAGTTTTACATGGGAAAAAAAAAGTTAGGACTGAAATCTTAAGTCCATATTTTTTTGGGTTTTGCCTTTTTTTCTTCCTAACAACTACAGTGTTCCTTCAAGAATATTCTTCTACAACCTAGTTTAGATGTTTCCTAAGTTACAATTCATAACTTGTTGAAACCTAATAAATAAGCCCACACACAAACTCCTTTTCCATCTCAATACATTTTCTGAGAATATTACTGACCAAATGTTCCTGCGTGGTCAGTAGCAAGGGTATTACAAGAAAAAGTGATTGCTTGTCTTTTTTATCCCTCTCCAGAACAGCATTTGTCTTCAACAGTTCTCATCTACATAAATGTCAGAGTTCGGAATATAAACTTTATGTTTGTGAAAGGAGGTTTTGGGGAAAAAAGCTGAATATAATTAATCTGGAAGTTATCCAAAGCAGAGAGGCAAGTTCTTCCCGTTCAACTAAGTCCTACTCTTTGAAAACCCTTTAAAGAATTTTCCATCAGAAAATACCCGTAACAAACCAAGAATGCAAGCATTAAAAGTAACATAGATATTAAGAAAAAACAAGTAACCAGTTGAAGAAGTTGTAAGAGATTTGTCAAGTTTGTTAAGTGTTATGTAACTATGAATAGTTTTAATATATGTTAGGTGAGCGTGACACAAAGTAACAGTGCCACTGTAGTACCACAGGTAATAATATACAAGCAGCTACTGATCAGCTAGGTGACCTTTCAAAAGGTAAGGAATTAAAAGGACCTAAACTATTTGTTTCAAACCTTTTCTCCAATTTAACTACCCAGAATGCTTCTGTTTCTTTGGCTACTCATGGCTGCACCTGTTACCAAAACATCTTCAGCTGGCTGTGACTAATGGCAGCCATTTCCAGGCAGTGGCTATTTAAGGAAAGAACCTTGCTCCAATTCAACAAAACTCTTCAGCATGTTAGAGAGTAGAATTTTTTGAAGTTGCATGTGTGATAAAAGACTGTTCACTGCTTAATGTGTGCTGAAGCTATTCTTTAAAGCCACGTTTTTACTTAAAAGTCTTTAAGCCTCTTATACTAAAACCTTCATTTATTTAGCCTCTTTTCAAAAAGTAACACTTAGGATTACTAAAGTGAAAGCAAAAAAGTCTTTCCAAGTTTTACTTAGCAGACTTCTGTATGTCAACAATTTTATTGTTACCATGTGAAATTATCAGTTCTCAGAAGTTCAACAAGAGGCATCCCAAAAGGTTTATGGTACCCAAGACAGTGCAGCATTTTCACAATGTCCATCAATGAAATATCAGTGTCTTGTCAAATCAGGTTACAGTGTCAACTTCATGTCAATGACATTCTAATCAATTACATTTTTACAATCAACATTTTTTTCCTAAGCCTAAGAAGATAAATCCTGAAACACACACCTTAAAGAATAATCCTATTCTGCCAATACTGCTGTATGAGTGATGAGCCCACTGTAATACTTGCTTTTATAGAAATACTGTGCATCCCCACTGCTAGGAGCAGAACACCTAGCTACAGAGTTCACACTCTCCCTCACAAACAACTGATGTGTGCCCACATACTCGTTTGTGTACTTGGCTGGAATGTTGTTTCAGTGGACACAAAAGCTCTATTAAGAGAAATGACATGACAAATGAAGAGATGTTGCAGTTCATTTAAGACTAAGGAGTTTTCTTGTAAACACAGGGTAGTCCCATTTGCAGATGGCATTCAAGTATTACACTGTTCTTTTTTAATTCCCAAGTTTAATTCTGAGCAAGCATAGTACAGATACCCAGCTACAGCAATAAGGCAGCAAAGTTCTGGAAGTGTATCTGGAATCAAGCACCTGCAGTTCACCCATTTCCGTCTTTTTTTTTTCTCCTATGAAGATCATAAAAACTAATTTGCTTCCTCAAAATTCTAACCAAGTAAATACAATATACACAACTATAGAAACTTGATCAGGCCTACTTAAGTATCACAAATTATTTTTATTCCATGTAATTGATGCTATCTTTGATATTTATTGTGAAACCATAATTAAGATTTTATTACAACATTTCAAATGTTCAGTTAAGTACTGTTGCACAAGTTATTCTGGTCAGAAACAGGTAGGACTGTTCCCTATTTTAATGCATGAATAACTTTACTGAACTGAAATCAGTGCTGCTGAAGAGCTATAAATAAAAACATTCCACTCCTTTAAAGCTGACCTACTGCCACTTGAGTTGCTATCTAGATGCTACCAATGTAATGAAGATTACCAGTGAAAAAAGTCTGTCATGGGGATACACATCTGTGTCTCTATCACTGATGCACTATTATTATGCTGTCACTGAGAGACTTTTTCTTACTATATGGAATGCCACAAAAGCAACTCATTTACTTTACATGCCTCTAAAAACCAGTAACTTTACACTAGTAAGTATAAATAAATATAAATCTGTACTTTCTGAGAAAGGTAAATCTATGAATTAAGAGATTTATTTGAATACAGTGAAACCGCTTTAACTTAGCAATACCAACAGTTTGGCTACCAACAGGCAAAGTACACTGATATCAGAATATTAGCTCAACAGCCAAAGAATTACCAACAAAGAGAAACTGAATTACTGCAGATAAGCATCTAAATACACATGCTAATACTTTCAGCAACTTAATGGTACATTAATCCACGGAACACAGTTGAAACAGCAGCCTCAGCAGCACAATTCCAAAATAGATCAAGAATAGTACAATATATTTGAAGTGTGACTATTTTCAAGTTCCACCCTGTGTATCCAATACTGGCCATCATCAGGTGACATTCATCTTTTGTACCACTTGATTTTTAGGAACGTAAAAGCTGCACTAGTAAACTGTATGTAAAGGAAAGTAAATGGACATCCAACATCACAGGAAAATAGGCATGAAATTTCTGCAAAGACAACAAAAACAGTGCGCCATTACCCAAATCATGTTCTGCAGGTAAATGTATGTGGACTGTCTTAAAACTTATGGAAGAGCACCTCAGAATAAATCTGTATTCACAAAACGCAAATTACTAACTTGAGTCACTGTCTCCATTTTTGTCTCTTTTCCAGGCAGCAAGGTATTGGTATATAGCATACTCTAATTATTAAACTATAGTGCAGTCTTGAAAGTAGTTAACAATCTCCCTTGATGCACATCTAGCATGAGAGCCTTCTAAAGAAATTGAAGTGTAAATTTGTAAAATTTTTGCTATGTTTTCAAAAATGCTTTTATAGTTATGGAAGCACAAAGATTAACCAAAACATACTTTTTATTTCTACATTTTATGATTTAATTTGATGTAACATTCATTTAATATTACAGCAACATCTATCTTTCAATAAGCAGTCCAGCAAAAGAAGTTAAAAAGTGAAACCATTAGAAATTCCTGAATTCTGAAATGATGGTATAATGCGCTTGTTTCCAAAATGTCTCAACCTCTGTTTCTCCCAGGAAAAGAAGTTACATTAAGCTAAGTGTCAGAGCATTAGAAAAGATTAAGCTAACACACTTTCACTTATGCATACAGGATACTGAAAATTCTATCTTCCACCATCGCAAATTATTTTAAAGTATTCTTTGTGATCTTGAGAGAATGTATTCTACATTTATCTTTAAGAAAATATGAAGTGGACTATTTTAAATGTACATATAAGAGATTTAGCATTTGGAGTCTGTTGCTGAGAGGATAGCTGAAAATCTGAAGGAAAAAAATTATCACAGTGGATCAGGATGCCCTGCCACTAACTGAATCACTTTTTTTCAGATCAGAAGAGAACAAGAAAAAACAAACACGCAAAAAACCTACTCCCTATTACATTATTTATAACCAGCTAAAACCTTGCATCAGATACACTCGGTTCTGAATTTTGCTGAAGTCAAATCCCAATTCCCTGCCCTTGGAAGGACAGTGCAAACAATGAACAATAAGTTAGAAGGGCATCTAACAGGGAAAAGGGAAAGGATCCCAGACTAAAACTCAGTAAGAATCCCAGTTCTTGGAGAGGAAGGTAACAAAAATTATCACATTTTTTGCATTAAGTTTCTGATAATAAGCAGAATATGTCGTATACCTCACTCTACCATCTCCAACTGGCCTAACTCCTGACTGGCACCAGGCCTCAACTACCTACCCAGGCAAAGAATCAAAAGTCTGACTTCCATTTCCTTCAATTTCCTGATCAAAGTAGGAGTGATGTAATTTCTCCCCAAATTATTATTTTTGATTGTTCTGATTTCAAATAAATGTAGCACAATCACTTAATTCTTCCACCCAAGGTAAAAATAGCGATTGTCAGAATGTATTAACATATAGTTACATGAAGACTGCAAAATTTACAAGATAAAGACTATTAGTATTATAGCTTCTTGCAGAAAAATACAAACTGTTTCTCTAGTTTGCGGGAAAAAGATATATTAGTAGTAATATTAGTATTATTAGTAGTATTAGTATTCTTTCCAAGTATTCAATAAAAACTTGAGAGGTAGAGAGGGAAGAAAAGCATATGTTGGTCTCCTTAAAAATATTGCAAATACTTTCAATTTTATGTCTAATACTATCTCCATCTTTTGAACTTGAAATCATTTATACCAATAGTAAGTTTTATTCTTCACCTTCAAGACCCATCATCAATTCCATTTACTCTTTTCACTCAACACCATCTAGTAAACATGGACCTCAAACCTACAGAAAAACAGTGTTCTAGCTTGTAAGCAAGCCTAGAAAAAACTCTATGATAATTTCAAGTGTAGACAGTTTACAGGGAAGAAGGTGAGTTCACAAGCAGTTTAAACCAATTTAAATGAGTCTCGGTGCACTTCTGCTTTCCTCTTCTTCCTTCCTCCATCCCAACGTCAGCATAGGGCTCAGCCAGGTCAGGACTGGCTGCAACTGAAGAGTAAATATACATATATATATATATGATTGTTGTTGAGTTAATTTCAGTTTGATTCAGTCCACCCTGGGCCCACACAGATGGACTGCTGGTACAAAAGACAACAAGAATGAACAGCCAGGAGTGAAAGACGGAGACAAGACTGCATTCTTCCATGACCATACAAGCTTAATGAGACAACTACTTATGAAACCAAATCCTTTGCTGTAGGTTGTTGGGGCACAAACCAACATATGAATAGCAAACTAACTCCTATGCCCAAAATAAGTGTTTTTCACCAGTTAGCCCAACCTGAGTGATAAACTCTTGGTTTAAATGACAACTGATGTATGTTCCAGTACCCCTTAAGGTGGTCTGCTGAAGTCAACATCCAAGACACATAATTTGGGACTTCTGGATGCTTAAAGATCTTTTCCATACTGATTACACTCTTCAGCAAATACAGGCTCAGAGACAACAGCAATGGGATCAAGTAACTGCAGGTTATATGGACATGACTACTGCTTTTGCTCACAGTTAAGAAAGTGCCTTCTTATAGTTAGGTACTACAATGTTCCTGCTTAGGTCACAAGAAAAGTCTTCATAGTGCTTCCCCACACGTTCAGGAAACCTCAAAATAGTAATCCACATTCAGTTAATTAATATATACATTTGCTCAGGAAGTCACTGTCACAAAGTAGTCGCACATAATGCAGGAGGGTCACCTCAGCCCTGGTTTTCTATAGGTAACTCAGCAACACCCTCCACCACCCTGCACTGACCATTTCCCACAGCTGCCTTTCCAGAGCTTGCTTACAAACACTTCTTGCTAAGCAGGTCGTGACTGCTTTATGTGCTGCCTTCCAAGCAAAAAAAAAAAAAAAAAAAAACACACAATAGTGCTTTATTGAATTTCTTCCCTGATTCAAACTGATCTTCAGAAGGAAAATAGATGTCTTGTCAAGCACAGAGTATCAAAGTGGCTTGCTGTCTTTTCTATACTTGAATTCCCTGCCTTATCCTCCCATCTAGACACCTCACGTTAACAAAAAAAAGAACAAAATAAAAACACAACCACCCAGATTTATGACCTTCCATCAAAACCTTTTATAATAATTATTCTGATACTTATTAAATCACTAACATTTAGTTTATGCATAGGGATAAACAATTTTTCTTAGTTCCCTGGAGGCCTTTTGAAATCTTCTAGAAGTCTTTAAAGTCCATTCCATGCACACACAACAAATATCCCCTCAGTGGTAGTAAGCACAGTAACTGGACAATGCTGGAAGTGCTAAATAGGAAAGGCAGAAAAGAAGTATTTGTTACTGAAGCATGTCAACTAGAATACAAGCCCTGACTTACCAACATTTCTCAGTTGTGACCTGAATATTATTTAAGGCAAAACCAGTTCAAGATCCATGTTTATTCAGATTTGCACATTTCTCTAAAAACTGCTTTAGTGCCTATTTTAGTAATTAGAACTGCATTTCACAACAGGCTAACTACTTCCAAGTAAGTACAAACTAATAAATAATCCAGCACTTGGATGGCTCTGTATCACACATTAGGGTGCCAAGTAAATTAAAGCTTTAGGTTTTCTCTATTAAATTTGTTACCTTTTTCAAATGAGGAAATCTCAAACTCCTTTTATTTTTATTCCTCAGCCTATGGTAAAAGTATATATTTCTAAGGACAATGTGTGTATCTTTAGTATTCAAATAAAAATTTGAAAATAATTTGAAAAAAACCCCTCTCAAAATTAGCCTTTTTTTCAGTTTAAATGACCACTGAGGCATTCAGATTAAGTATTTGACAGTGATTGCAAAGCTTAGCACCTCAAAACCATTGCATTTTGTTTGAAGACTCAACTGCAATGCACAATTTCTTTGAAAACAGACACACAATGTGTATCAGCATGCTTCCGCACTGTGTGTATACAATACTTGTTTCAGATTACAAAGTGAACTCAAAAAACATCTCAAAGTGTCCTAGTGAAGATATGCATATTCATTATTCTGTCTACTAACATTTTTCTTACAACAGTATCCCGATACAATAGTCTTGCTGCTGTGAGAGAACTGATGCAAAAAAATCCTTCACCAACTTTGAAGGCAACAATAAAGCCACTTAACTTTTCTAATTGCTCATCAGTTATTACAACTCTATAGTCTTTTCAAACACAGCCTTTTTTCCACTAGGTGGTCTGATTAACTTGGGAGTCCTTATCAACACATTTAACTACTGAATACTTACATACTAAACATGCATATTTAAGTCCAAGACTTCAATGTAGTTTAGCCACTGTGAAGTATACTAAGATTGGCATTTCCAAAGTGCAAATAACCCATTTCAAAATAACATACATTTTTCCAACGAGAGTTCTAATTGCTTGGTGCAAGTGGTGTTTGCTTTCCTTTCTACACAATTATGCAAGCATGAGGAAGTCGGTAACTGCCTCTGATCACTTGTTCAAACTGGAACATCAGGAGAGAATTTATGAGTATAATTTTTCATAATGCACAAACAAATGACAGGGAAAAACCACCTCTTAAAGACTTACCTGTTCGCCAACCTCCAGCACAAAAACTACTCTGATGGTACTTTTCCTTTATAACCATTTCTGCTGTAATTTAAACAGCTAACCAGAAAGTGAAAGGTCACTACATTCCATGACTGGTTTCCAGCCTGCATAAGAGCAATAGCACTTTCAGCTGACTTATCCTTAAAGTTGGAAATTAGGGACTGAAAAGTTAACTGGATATTTCACTTTTGTCCTGAGCAAGCACTTGGGAACATCTAGGGCTACCAAACAGAAATATCTACAATCATTAAATATTTCCTATTTTACAGACTGAAAAATATTATCATGCAAATAGCATCAAAATATTTAAACAATCATTTCAGATCGCTTAATTCATAATGCTTTGCTCCAGCTTCTGGGACATCCACTATTTTTATCGCCAGTCAGTGGGTGAACTTTTTAACTAGAGGGGGTATATTACCCTCATTCAGACATCAAGCAATACACATTAAAAATCTGAGGAGCATTTACAACAGTTCTTAGTACAAATCATTGGTGAAACTGAGCTCATATTTCTTTCTCTCTTTAAAAGCAGAGACTCTGCTTTCCTGGAGTTTATTTCCTGACTTTGGGGAAAAATAAAAACAAACTATAACAATGTTTTTATATATATATTGCTACCTACTTAGTAGGTAGTAATTTGATGGCACACAATTAGTTTTTAAATAATCAAACAAACTCTACAAGCTTCCAAAGAATATTTAGTGCAAAAAGACCTATGCAAAAGGTGCCTAAGTTAAAAACAAAAGCTTTGTTACAACATATGCACCATCCTAGCCATTATCTTTACAACTGTATTAACTGCTGTCAGAGGTCATTCAACATAGGAAAAGTCTGATTTAGTAGCAGATCACAATAACAAGCACAATTACTTCAAGACTTGAATACTACTTGTAATGCATATTTCAAGATATTTCAAAAGTCTGCCTTCAAGAGGTCTTTGCAGTCCATGGGAGGACTGCTAAATAGGCTAAAGAAACTAGTTTATACAAGAGACTTTATTTACTTGGATTAAGTTGGGTTATTGTAGGGAGAACAATTACACCAACAGCTTTGGAGATAGTAATCTCTTAGCAGGCAGAACACCTCTCATCCCTGAGGGTTCTGAAATGCAACAGCATGACTGACAGCTTTCTATCAACAAGATTTGATGCTATTCCTAAATATACAAAGAATGATAAACATTCTATCCATACTATATAGATGGTGAAAATGAGTCAGTAAAGCTAAATGAGTTAAGTTCACTCAAAGAGAAAAAGACACTGACAAGGAACCCAGTTCTTATGCTCTGTGCACTGGAACACACAACCCTCTGCACGCAGAAGAATGACCAATGCATAAATCAAAACAGAGGCTTCACTCATGCAGTCAGCAGCAAGTCTGCAGTCAGCAGACCCGAAGTGAGACTAGGCCTTAAAGCATTAAATCCTCTACATGCTGAAGTGTCCTTCAGGCACGCTCTTTCAATAACTTACAAAATAAACACAAGCAAACACAGAGTAATATCTTGATCTAGCATAGTCAATGCTACCTTGTGGTGACAGGAAGAGAAAGCTACTATTTCCCTTAAGCACCGTCCCTTACTGCTTTTCATGGGACTAACTTCTACCCTTGTAAGCTTGGAAGATAAATTACAAATTTAAGCCAGGCAGAAAGACTGATGCACTGCATTACTCCTAAAATCTTGAAAAGATATGACTTGGTTTGATTGTTGACTCTTAGAAATTCCTTTTAAGCTACAATTCTGTTAGAAGTTTCACTGTAATAACTAAGGCTTCAATGTAATGACTTACAGATTAACCTCACATAACATCACAGGGCACAGCAAATAAAGTATTGTGAGTTATCGCAAACACATATAAGTGCGATGCTACACACACACACAGAGTACTGCAAACATTACAAACTTAAACCCAGCATTTGAACATGCTAGCAGTATCTACATTTTAAAAATAAAAATGCAATAGTAGCACAGACCTTATCAAAGAATAAGTAAGCTGGGACCTTTTCTAAAAAATATGGTCCTATTAATAGGTTTCTGTGTTTGCTACTTCAAATTTAAGCTTTTGTTGTATGTTTAATTCAGCCTGAAGTCCGTTTCTACCACTGTTTCACAGAACATTCTGCATTCCTCTTGTGATCTGACCTCCTCATCCTCCCAACTATCTATCTACATATTTATATGGCTCTATGGTGTCTAAACCTAATCTCTATGGTAACTAAGATTAGTTTACATGGGAAAAGAATATTAGAAATGCATGTAAATTTAGCTGTCATTTAAATAAGTGTTTTTCGTTCTGGGGGAAAAAAAAAGAGCCCTATACTGCCTCCTGTTTCTCTTGCTTCCATCTCCTGCAGCCCCACCAGGCAAGGAGCCACGAAAGCTCTGTATCACTCTATTTCAACAGTATAGTTGTTATAAATTTATAGTTTACTTTTAATGAAAAGACATCTGCAGTATTTTAGATCTTAACACTTGTTAAAAAAAAGACCACAAAGAGAGCAATCAGAATATGATTTTTTAAAAGATACTGTCATTTAGCCACCAAAGTAAAAAAAACACATGCCTAACACTTAACAACTACACAAAAAGACTGTTTGCTGCTCAGCAACTCAGATCGATCTAGAAATTAAAAGTCCACATCATCTACCATTTCCAGCAGTAAATACAGCACTAGGTACACATTTTACATAATACTCATTTACAGACAGCACAACTCTGATAATGCAAGACCTCACACACAGACTGCTCTTTTGTATTAATAAATACCAAAGAGATGACATGTTACAAGTTTGTAACAACTATTTTTTTTTCAATATCTACAGTGTTTTGGAATGAGATTTACTGCAACCCAGCAGGACCAGGAGATGAGGTTCGTGTTAATATGGACAGCAGTCTGAGCAAGACATCATCAGCAAAATTGTAGCAAAAACTAAAACACACAGTTGTTAAATGCTACTTTTAAGCACACAGATCTTTGCAACACACATACGAAATCATTCTATTGCACTGATACCTTTTTCTAGAAAACTTGCATAATATACTGCAAATAAACAGCCTACAAGGCCTAAGTGAGCAACAATGAGGCATACGAATACCACATAGCACTGAGAAGAAAATGAGAACCTGTTTGAAAATCTTTCTGCACCTTACAGCGATGATTTCACTGCAGAGAATCTTACATGCACCCTCCCTGATCGTATCGAGATTATTCATCCAAGAAAACTCCTCTTAATCAACAGAAAGAAACTAAATTTACCGTTTACCCTCTGTTCTGGCTGCACAGCCAGCATCTCCCCCCCCGCAAGGTTACTTTCTCGAGCAGGACGACTGTTCCCTGCTCCTCCATGAAAGGAGCTCAGCCCACGAGAACGAGGACATGGCTGCCTACAAACAATGTCTCTGAAGGAGAACACCCCCGGCTCAGCGAACACCCGGAGCCTGCCCCGCGGTCAGCAAGGAGCCGGGGCACCGGCGCCCAGCGCTGGGGACAAGGTCGCCGGCGGGGGATCCGCACCGCTCCCGGGATACACGGAGCGACAGCCAGGACCGCTTTTTTCCACGCAGATCTCCCTTCCCTCCCCTCCCCGGGCACCCGAGAGAGCGTTTTACCTTCATGGTGAGCTCAGGCTGCAGTAAAAGCCTCGGCGGGGGCTGCGCGGCCGAGGCTGGACCTGGAATTTAAAACAAAGCGCTGAGGCACCGCACCGGGCGAGGGGGCGCCGGTCTTCTCCCAAACTCCCCCGTCTCTCCCCGGTTACCCCCCTCCCCCCGGCTCCCGCACGCCGCGGCTCCCCCTCCGCTCGCCGCCGCTGACGCCATTTCTGTCAGAGGAGGAGAAACTTGCCACAACAACAACCAACCCCCCGGCAGCCGCGGGGCGGGGGGGCCTCGGCCCCGGCCCCTTCCCGGCGCGCTGCGACCCTTCCCCAGCGGCGGGAAGGGACGGGGGAAGAGACCCGCGGGGGTCCCAGCCTCGGGACCCCTCCCCACTTCTTGAGCCGGAGAGAGAGAGCGAGGGGAGAGGAAGGGAGGGCTCTTCCTCCATTGTACGAGTGAGAGGGGCTGTGTGCGCGGCGAGGGAGCGGGGGCAGCGAGCAGCCCCCGACACGCACAGACAGACACACAGACAGACACGCACTCACACGCACACGCTCGAGGAGCCCCCCGACACGCACAACACACGCTACACAACACAGCCTCCCCCAACACACACACAAACAGCTCCCCCAACACACACAAGCGCCCCCAGGCACCCCAAAACACACACGAACAGCCCCCCTCCAACACGCACAAACACACACCCACTACAACCAGCCCCCCAACACACGCACAAACACACGAGCAGCCCCCCACTCGCACACACAGACAGACAAACAGCCCCTCCCCCGACACAGACAGACACACACACACACACACGCGCGCGCACACACAGGCACACACGCACACGCTTTTGTAGGGGCTGCGGCTCCGGATCGCGGCGGCTCCTCCCTCCCTCCCCCTCTCGAATAAAGGAAAGCGCTGACTCCGCGGCAGGACTTTCAGCAGCAACAGCCGCAAGTGCCCGGCTCGGCGCAGCGGGGCCCGGCGGGGGGAGGGAACGAGAGAGGCGGCGGGGTGAGGGGAAAAGGGAAGAAAGAAGAAAAGAAGAGAGTGGGGACGGGGGAAGAAGGAGAGAGATGGGAAAGCGAGGAGAAAGGGGCCCGACCTGCTCGGCGGGGACACGGAAAGCGTGTGTCTGTCTGTTCGTGAAGGAGTGGGCTCTCTCCTACTTCCCACCCTCCGGCTCCCGGCGAGAGGCTGGAGCAGCCGCCGGTCCCTCCCGCACGCAGGCGGCACCCGCTCCCCCCCCCCCCCGCTCCCCACTCGGAGGGGAGGGGGTGGAGGAGGAGGAGAAGGAGGATCGGCGAGTCCCGCCGCAGTCTCGCTACGACGAGAAAAACAACCGCCCCCCTTCCCCCCTCCCTGCCCTCCGCGGGGCTCCCGCTCCGCCCCGGCGCGGTTACCTTTGTTCCGCAGCGCCTGCCCGCCCGCCCGCGGCTTCCCCGGGGAAGCCGGGAAGGGGACGGGGCGAAGCCTCCTCTCAGCTCTGGGCGCCCCTCGAGGGGGGCTAGGGCCTCACTCAGCGCTGCAGTAGCGGCGCTGCAGCTGCGGCGGCTCCGTGCGGCGGGGCCGACCCGTCCTGCGTGGACCTGACGGTAGCGACGGCGGCCGCTCCGCTCGGAGCCTCTCGAGCCCCCTCCCCCTCCCGCACCGACTGACGGCGCGGGACACGCCCCCCGTCCCGCCTCCCCATTGGGCTCCGGCGCGCAGGGCCCGCCCGCGGTTCCTTCTCATTGGCCACCGCGTCGGAAACATTGACATCATCCTTCTTGGCTTCCATGGAAACCAAGGCACGGCTCCGAGGAGCATCACGGGTAACGCTGTTCCCACTCCCCCCTCGTTCCGCCGCGAAGAGCGGCCCTGACACGGCGCACCGGACTACATCTCCCAGGGCACCCCGCAAGCGGCTGCCGCGAGGGGGCGGGGCCCCGTCCGCATGCTAATGAGCCAAGGGGCGGGGACAGCGCCTGCGCCCTGGCGGGCTGGTGGCGCATTTTCCCCCAGGAGGAGAAAGAAGGTGGCGCGCGTCCGGGGCGGAAGGGGGCGGGGCGTCCTCGTGCTGAGCTCCCGCACCGGCAGCGCTGTTGTCGCTCAGGGCCGGGCCGGAGGTTGGTTGAGGCAGTGTGGCTGGCGGCGCCGAGGTGAGTGGTGGCGGCGGCCGCGGCCGCCTGGACTGGGGCCATCAACCGGGCATTGCTGGCGAGAGGCGCTGCTGCCGCCCGGTGGAGGAGGGGGGCAGCGGATCGTGCGGCCGCCCCGCCCAGCAGGGGCTGGCAGGATGCCCGGAACGGGGAGGGGGGGGCCAGGGGACGGGGGCTGAACCAGGCGAACCGAGCTTAGCGCTGGAGGCTGGTCTGAGCCGAGCCGAGTCGGGCTTGGCGTTGGGGGCCGGGGCGGACTGAGCCAAGTTTAGCGCTGGGAGCCGGTGCTGAGCGAGGAGGGCGCGTCCCTCCCCGCGGCCGCTACCGGCCGCGCGGATCGGGCAGTGTGGCTGCGGGGCGGGAAGGGGGACGAGGAGCCCTGGGCTTTCGCCTCGCTGCATCCAAGATGGCGCTGGTGCGGGGGGACCGGTTGCCCTTGGGTGGCGGAGGCAGCAGCTCGGGAGGCTTTGCCGCCCCCGCCGCGGTGTGTTAAACCCCGGGGGGGGGGCGGGGGAAAGAAAGCTTTGTTTCTTTCTTTGTGATGCTTTGGGTTGGGGGTTGGTTGGGCATCTGCAGGACAGACTTCCTGCCTGTGTCTTCACGGCGTGGTGCGGAGACCCTGACAGCCCAGGTGTCGCCTGGCTTCTCTAGCGTTCCTGCTCGAAGTCTTGTTAAAATCAAAGCGCCACTCCAGCAATACCGGTGTTATTGCTGTTGTGGCCTGATTACTGGAGTTGTAGCTGTGTAAAGCTGCTTGTTTTCTTAGCTTGCATCTTCAGGGAACGTGTCTGTCCTTCCACCTGTGGGGAGCATCTCGGGTAGACTCATAGTACCTTGGTGCCAAAAAATGCAAATATTCGGTTCGATGCTATGTAATATTGGCAGATTTCAAGTTAGCTGGGGATTCTGGATATTGTCTTAGTATCGTACAGACAGGCAGGAAAGCTCCTGATTTCTGGAGGGGAGAGGAAGGACTCCTGTGGGGAGTTACCTACCCTTAGGTTTTTCGTTCCTGTCAGCCCCGGTGAGGTTATACTGAGGACTCTGCTACTTAGAATGCGAATGTGGATTAGGGTGATGAGCATTCCATCCAAAATTCCTTTTAGTTAAGAGCCTTGATAGCCATTTTGAAACAATACACATTCACAGCAGTTTCTGTGTATTCTTTCTGAAACAGACCTCACTCCTACATCCCTCTGTTTGGAGGTGTGTGTCCCCCCAGTTTGCAATAAAACCGTGTAATGGCTTTAAATTGGAAGGGTGAAGATTTAGATTAGCCATTAGGAAGAAATTATTCAGAGTAAGGGTGGTGAGACAGTGGCACCAATCCCTTCCAACCCAAACCATTCTATGATTCAATGAAACCAGTGACTTGGTGCGCTAAGTTCTGTGATTAAACAGATCTGAGAGGCTTTCTGGGTGGTTCTTCTGCACTACAGGTCTGTTCCTTTGGTGATTCCCTTTTATTTTCTGCATAACTGCGCTGTGACTGGAGCCACTGGGATGATGACGCTTTTGAAAATACCATCTGTATGTTTAATCTGGACTATTTCATTAATTTGGAGGACAGAGACAATATTCTCTAGAACGGGATGAAAAGTATGTGCAAAAAGCTGTTTTGTGAAGTTCCAAAGTGAAGGTTTTCCTTGACATGGAACCTAGAATTAATGTTACTTGCATCCTCTCTGGGAAGCTCCTAGACACAGATCACAGCTTCAAGTATAGTTTTAGAGTAGTTTCAACTCATGGAAGCCTGTGCCATCATCTTATCCTAGCACATTGTGTGTTTTCAAATGGACTGCAATAAACCTCTCTAATGATCTACAAAAGACAGTTTTGTAGGCTCTCTGTTGTGACTGCACAGCCTGTGCCCTTCACGGCTGTTCTATATGCTTATATGGGGATACTGAGAAATAACTGGAAAAATAACTTAGTCATGCATAAACTGAAATGCAGCAAGTCTGTGTAGTGGCTTAAAATGAAGCTGTTTAAAAGGCAAAATGGGCTCAACTGCTTTAATCTTTAGAATAAGCATGTGGGCTGTCTTGCGCTTTCACTAACAGAAGCTTTGCACTCCCTTTCATTTGTTGTTTAAACTCCTGGCAAATTTATTTTTTTAGTAGGAGGTGCTGACTGTGATCTTGCATCTAAATGCCTTCATTGAAAAGACTTTCTGCAACAGTCTTAACTTCTGTAGTAAAGTTGTCTGTTGCTGAGGCAGGAAACCTTTAGTATCAAGCCTTTCCCAAGTGTGTCAAATGTGATAACTTTGTGCAAAGTTGAATGTTACAAGTATAGTGGTATTCTTGCATACAGGCCTTTCTAAGCAACTTCATTTACATGTTTCTTTATCAACTGTCCCTTTTTTTGTGTAAGTTCGGGAGAGGTTCCACTCACTTTTCTGAGTTGGGTGTGTGTTAGACGTGTGGTTGTCTGATGAGTAATCAGACTGTTTTCTCTCTTCCTTAGTTCAGGTTACCTATCGCTTCATTTAAAGATAGCATAGCAGTCTAGAAAAGTTTAACTATAGAGATCTAAGATAAGTTACCATCCACTGTTTGTCTGCTAGAGCTATTTTGCCTCCTTTATGATTTAAAAAAAAAAAATAATAATCTTGGCACTTGTGGGAGAAGTACCTGAATAATTTTCTGCCAACGAGAAGTGTTTCAGGTAGGCTTCCATTAGTTTGGTGCCAAAAGATGCAAATATTTAGTCTGATGCTGTGTAATATTAGCAAATTGCAAGTTAGTTGGGGATTCTGAATATTGTCTTAGTATCCTACAGACATGCAAGAAACCTCCCGATTCCCTGAGGGGAGCGGAAGAACTTTAATATTTGCTTTTAAGCAGAAGCATTTACAGAGAAGCAGTTCAAGCCCTAATATCTCTTCCCAGCTCTTTCAGATAGCAAGGCATTTTCAATTCTAAACCATCTGTGTGGCTTTTTGACAAATAACAGTCATAGGAGAGGTTTTAAGTTGATAGTGTCTCCTTATATCCATGTCCACCAGTTTCTTTCTGCTTAAAACATCTGGGGATGGACTGTGATAATCTCTTTGATTGCACTTTCTCACTGAAGTCCTTTGAGACTTATCCTTGGTATCTAAAAGTGCAGTTTGACAGCTGGCTCTCTGTGGCAGTGCTGTCTTAAAAGCAGCTCCTATGCGTTCAGTTATACCAAAAGCTGAAAACAAAATAGGAAGTTGAAGGTGTCAGGTTTGATTTAGATTACTGTGTGGCCAGGCCACTAGTTGTGCTGGCACACTGTGGGATCAGATGGAAAGGCTGCACTGCTAAGAAACTATGCAAAGCTCCCCCAAAAGATGCAGTCTTACAAGCATTTTGTTGATAACTGTTTAAATAGCTTTCTTGCCCCTGAAGTGCCGGTACGTTTGATTAACATATGCAGTGAAGCAAGTAAAGGATTTGATCCAAACTTAAAGCTTGGAAAATAGTTACCAATGCAGATCAGTTCCCAAGTTTGGACTGGTGCAAATACTTATGGATGGAGGGTGGCAGTGTGACTAGACAGGAACAAATTGAGCTATACTGAAAAGGAAAGATTATGAATGGTGAGGAATACCAGTTTGTCCAGGTAGCTTAAGCAGAAGTAGTGATCTTAATGCTGATCATCTGAGTTTTTGATGGGAAATATTGCTGGATAATTTTCAGCAAGTGCAGAATATAGTTTATTCCACTTGTGTTCACCACTCCCTTTTATGTACCTACATTAAAAATGCATCAGTCCATACTTAGAGATATCACTTTAATCTTTTTTATGGATAATTTATATAACTATTCTGTTCCTCCACGAGCAAAAAATACATGCTTCCAGGATGCTAGCTAAGTAGCTGAGAAGTGATGCTGAAGTAGCATGAGAGTTTATGCTACTACTGCAGTTCCTGTCTTAAAATGACATTAGAAGAATTGTTTTCAACTGCTGCATCTGCAGTGCAGCAAAGAAGGCTAGAGGTAAAAGGACAGATAATCTATTATAGAAAACAGACTGAAAAAAATACGGATATAGATGAACATAAGTACGTGAACTGAAACATAATAAGTAGAAAATTGTTGAGCTATGTAGGGAATGGATCCTAAAAGATTTATTGGAAGAGCCTATGATGCATATAGTGTATGCGAAAGTGTTTAAAGAAGCGTGTGTGCTTAAAAGGAGGTAAGACAATGGTATATTACTGTTCTGCCTTCTAAAACAGGGCTGAAGAATTCTATCAGAAAGCTGAAGCCAGTGTTCAACTCGTTACAGTTGCCTTGGTGTGAGATGTATTTTCTGTTCTCAGGCATCTCCACTTTTGCATAGGGAGGATTATCCATGTGATGTTTTGTATGAGCATCTTGTAAAGATTTACAGTGAAGCTTCATTGCTGTGAATGCTAGTGTTTTAAATACTTCTCTATCACCTAATAGCTCTAATACATATGAAAGCAAATGAAGACTAGGAGTTGGATTAAGCTAATTAATAATGAAAGAAAGCTATTAAATACACATGCTTGTTTATTTTCTAAATGACATCTGGAAAACGTTTTCATGTAGAGAAAGTGGTATTAACTGAAGGTGTTATGTTCAAAATTGGAGTATTTGCACCTAACCTTGAAATCAACTGACTTTTTGTTAATTGTATGCGTCTTTTTTTTTTTTTTTTTTACTTCCCTAATTTTTGGTCTAAATAGTGTTAATAATGCTTTCTTTAACAGGGAACTACCTCTTATGAAATAAAGAAATGGATGGGATGGATGAAACATCTAAAAGAATCCTAGAGCCATACCAGTATTTACTTCAACTACCAGGCAAGTTTTGTTGTGCTGTGTTTTTTTTTTTTTAAATATCAAAATTGTTTTTATAGCAACTTTGGTATCAAGAAGTATAAGACAAGAAGTTTATCCATTCTTGATTTGTGGATTTGAGAGTAATTAAAAGTAATGCTCTTCAGTATCTTTTTCTTCCTCTTATAGAATCACCCTTGTTGGTGAGATTATTCTCACTCTTTATTCTGTTACCCTGTAAGTAGTGTTTCAGGTTACTCTGTTCTCCACTCAGTGTAGCTGACTTGCTACTTTTTAACACTGATGAGAGCAAGTAGTGAAGACTTGATCCTGTATTTAAACTCAGTGCTATGTTTTGTTCTTTATCTGCTTGCTGTACTGGACTCGATGGGTTGTGTTATTTACAGTTTTTAAACAGTCTGTTTCTTTTATGTAATTTTTTCTTTCTAGTATGCATAGAACCACGTGTTCTTACAGCCAGTTTCTTCTATCCCTGGATTGTTTCCCTTGCCAGAGCATCAGTCAGTCCTTGTGTAATATCAGGTGGCTAGGAACACATTCAAATGAAGTTTTCAGTCTTGAACAGTACCTATTTTAGCAGAATTCAGGAAGCAGTTTGATAGAGAACTGTATGGATATGCCTCTTGGAAGTCTCTGCTGACTAAACAGTTGCGTTGTTTACTATGGCTTTCATTTGTACTCCTGATGTGTAAGGAAGACCATAAAACCTATCAAAGTGACTAACTTTGCAAAAATAGTGGTACAACTACTTTGTCATCGAACTATTGCATGATTGCCTTCTGTCTGACTTATATTGCATACTGGTTGGGTTAAGGAAGATAAAAGATACAGTAAATATTAAGAAAAATAATTCTGACCAGAATTATTTCTGGCTGGGATAGAAGACTTTCTATGTAGACAAGTAGCATAATGAATCAGAGGCACAGTACTAAGTGGCTTCTGCATGTCTGCAACAAGACCTGTATATGAACAGGGTAGGTCCTGTGGGTCCTAATTCATTATACCTGTGGGTAATGAATCTATACAAATATCCAGGATTATCTTATCTGCATTAGTGATTTCATTTGACTTGGCAGTTAGCACTGCTTGAGTTGAAAAATAAGAAAATGAAAGAATTTGGCAGTAATATGCCTTTTTAATGCCAGAAAGTTCATTTTGTATTTCCTAATGGTGTATTCTACTTGAGAACGTTGAGCTGGGTGGTGGTTTGCTAGAGTACTACCTTGAGAATGAGTCTACAGTATTCCAGAGAGCTTTCCAAGAGCTGATCCTGAAGAGATTTACTTTCCTCCAATACTATCTTTAAGTGTGCTTTTTTTTTGGGTAGATTTTCTGATATAACCAAAGTATATTGTAACATCTCAGCATCTTTAGCTGTTAATTATTTTTAAGGTATTGTAGGTACCATCAGAAAAAGCTCAGTTGCCTAGTAGGAAATAAATAACAGAAAATGTGCTCAAAAAAAAGGTTCCATAGGCAGAAGTGCTTGACTAGTAGCTTTCCAGTTAGCTTGCTTTCATTTTAAATGATACATCTAGGATATACTCTTAACCTTCCCACCTTGACTCTTGTGGCTAAATTCCTGTACTTTATTGTGAGTTCAAACCTGATCACTCTATACTGATTTTATTACACTGTTATACTTGCTGGCAGTGCAAGAATTTGTTATATCTTATCATGCTAAAATACCAAATCTGATTGCTGTAATGTGTTGATCTCTTCTTAATTTATATTTTGGAGAAGGTAAGAGATAAGATACACTTCTCTATATAGAGGCATGATGCCATTCAAAAGGGAAGATTTCTCTTAAGCTAGGCAGGTAAAAGTGGTATACCTGTGGAAAGCTTGTACAGGGTAACAGGTGAAGCAGTGAAGGTTCCCAGTTGCAGAGCTGGGTGTTGGCTGTTTTTGAAACACTGTGGTTTTGCCCAGAGTCAGTTATGCCAAGTACAGATCGGTAGGACCCAGTTGTGTAAACCTTGCAGTCAGCATGAGCACCAGTGCCTGGTAAGGGGGGAGAATTTGGCGTATGCTCGCTGTTCATAATTAGGGTGGAGCCCAAATGAGATGCCTGAGCTAATCTGACAAGCTCTTGCTGAAAGAGGCAGTTCTTTCCATCCTCTATGCTTCTGGGTGTATTCTCCTGCTGCTTAGCTTGTGCCAGTTCTCAGATTGCTAAACAAGTGATTAGGTAGTATCAATCACCTGACCTGTTAAAAACTTGCCTGGTTAATCTTCTTGTTTTGTTGGTGAGATAGCACAAGGGTGAGGACAGCGAGCTGTTTCTGCGTTGGATCAGCTTGAGCTCTGAGGGGCTTTCACAACCTTAATGATCACGCCACCCAGTTCCAGCCCCCCTGCCATGGGCAGGGACACCTCCCACCAGACCAGGCTGCTCACTTCTAAGGCTTGTTAAAAAACAAACTTTCCAAACTGTTCAGTAACCTATGAGAACTTGAATGAGTTTAGATACGTATCAAACTGTGTTTATATAAAAAGAGATTGTGTAACAGTATTAAGGTTGGGAGGTGGGAAATAAAAGGTGCCTGCTAATGTCTGTAATGTAAGAACACAGATTTTTTATAAGTAAGGATTAATCCCTCAGTACAAGAGGAAGTTGATTACTCAGCTTCCCATTGATAAAACAGGACTTTTAACAGTAATAGTTTCGTGATGATACTTAAACTTAGCTTGTCTATTTCTTTGACTTTTAACAGCGCTAGGATAGAGACAAGACTAGACTTAAGGTTCTTTTTACTGTGCTGCTATTTTAACTGCTAATATGGTAGTTAATGTTTATTCCTTCACTAGCAGAATTTAGTGTTTGGGAGAACATACATTTTGGAACAGTAACTTGCCTTGTAAAATGTCATTGTGGTAGAACATTGCCATACCAGGTTATAGCAGTGTTCTGCTTCATCTAGTATTCTGTGCTTTAGTCTCATAAATGAAATGCAATAAACAGGTTTAACTTTCACAAATTACATTTTGTCTCAAAAATAGCCTAATTCACAGAAATGATGAATCTTTTATCTCTGAGTGGCTGAGTTAACAGCAGTAGCTGTTTTTGCAGCTCTGAGGAGTACATGGAGTTCATTGCAGTAAAACTGATACAGCCAGCAGCTTGCTATTGAAAGGTTCTGATCCTATGCATGACTGTGCATCTTCTTTCATGTCTTCTTTTCTCTGGTCTTGGCTACAGTCTTTCCTGGACTTGTTTAGCAAGCTAAACGATCAAGACTGGCTTTTGTTTTTCAGCCTTTTCTGCTGGGTTGTTGAACTTGACTAGCTTGATGAAGGAGTTGAGTGCCAGAGAGCATGATCTCTACCAGTGACACAACTACACTTGGCACATTAGAGGCCTCAACCTGGGCCAAGTTCCCCAAGGAAGCTCCAGCTCTCTAGGTTCTGAGCTGCAGACTTGCCTGGGGGCACCCACTGACCAGAAGTAAGTGATGTTTCTGTCCCTAAAAGGTATGCAGTGGTGGAAAATGTGTATCACCAGTCACAGGAGCAGTGGAAGGGGTTCAGCAGACTGGACAGAAATAACGAAAAGAGCAAGAGCCTGAAATCTCAAAGTATGTTGAAGGAGGGACCAGAACAGTCTGTGCATATCAGTTTTGGAAATTATGAACTTGCAAAGGATGTAGGCTAATGTGGATGAGAGACACCTTTTAATCAACTGAGCAGAGCTGAAGACAGCCCATCCCAGGTGTGTGCTGTCAAACAAGGAAGTGTGAACAGGAGTAGAGCATGATGGGAGAAGATCTCACAGTTTTTCTGGGGAATCTGCAGGACTGGGTGCCTCTCTGGAATGCCTCCATACAAACACATACAGCACAGGGAATAAACAGGAGGGATTAGAAGTCTGCATGCAGTTGCAGGACTGCAGTTTTATTGAGGTATCTGATGTGGGATGGCTCACACAGCTGGAATGCTGCAATGAATGGATATGTCTGGGATAGCAAGGATTGGGAGTTGCCTTTTAAGTGAAAGAGCAGGCAAACTGCATAGAGATCTGCCTTCAGTCAGATAATCCTGTTGAGAGCTTATGGGTTAAGATTAGAGAACAGATCAATAGGGCTGATGCTGTAGTAGATCCTTGCTGCAGGCCACCTGAGCAGGAAGAAGTAGATGAAGGTCTTCAGACAACTGGAACATGACTCATAAGAGACTTCAGCTATCTCAATATCTGGTAGAAGCAGCAATGCAGCAGGGCACAGGCAGTCCAGGAGGTTTCTGGAATGCATTAATGATGTCTTGCTGACACAGGTGATTGAGGAACTGATGAAGGAAAGCATTATGCTGGACCCCACACTGAAAAACAAGGAGGAATTGGTTATGACATGAAAACTGGGAAGTTAAACTAGACAGTTCTACAGAGACCTTAATCTGTCACAAGTGACTGCCCAGGTTTAAAAGTGTATGAGCTTGCTCTGCTCGTCTTTCTGCAGTTCATTTATGTTGGATGTAGTGTTCATGTAGCTGTGTGGGAGGTCTGCTTGGGGAATTTATCCATTTAGCCCTAATCCATCAGATTAAGATTTAGTCACCTCTATCAGATGAGAGAGCTAAAAATAGAAGTGCACAATATAGCTGAGGTAACGTAGTAGCTTGCTTCTTCCAGAAGGGCAATGCTTCCTTCCTCTGGCTCTCAGCATCTGCTGCTTACCTTGTCCTGACTCTGGCAAATCCACTTCATAAGATGACTCAAAACATAAAGCCACCAGAAAGCTAACCTAGCAAAAAGCAGACAGTTTTCTGCTGGGGTAATGAGTTGAATCAGCTTAGTGAGGCTCTAATGAGGGCTGGGTTGATAGTCCCTCTGCTCTTTCCCATTCTGCTCTAGCCCTTTTATATCCCCTCACTGTAAGGGGAGTGCTGCCCTAAGGGTGTGGTTTATGGTCACTCAGTGCAGCAAGAGTGAAGCAGTATTGATCAGGAGCCTGTCCAGAGCTGGAGGTCTGTGGGGGTTTGCATCTCTACCTTGTTACAAGAACAATTGTGTATTTGGAGAGTAAGTCGGGCTGATTTTTTTTTTTTAGAGAAGTATCTCACCTGTCTAAAGGTGGGAGGAATTGTCCTCAGTGCGTCTTTAATCCAACTCGATCTTTTATTTCAAGGTTAAGGGGGTTACATTCTTATCTGTAGAAGGAATTTCACCACAGTAAATACTATGTCCTGAGTATTTTTCTCGCCTTTTCCACCCAGCATTACTAAGGACAAAAGCTTTCTATAATTGCTGTTTGATTTGGGTAGTATTGGGATCTTAAGCATATTAAACCAAATGTATTTAGCGTAACTTTGATACAAGCTTGATACAGTAATGTCTGTAATTACAGCTTTATACAGCAGCTACAGCTGCTACTTTTGGAAGTAAAGACCTCTGTATTCTTCAGTTTTACAATAGCTTGCTTAGAGTAACAAAGCAATGACATGTGAAGTGAAGAAACTGGATAGTTCTGTCAATGTTAAGTTTTACTCCTTTTAATTTTGTCCTAGTGTCCCTGGATTGTTGTCTTGTCTCGTTTGAGAAGAGCTGCAGCAAGAAATGAAGGCTCCTGCATCTAGGATTTTGAGACCAGTGTTAGAGGAGTTTGGTTGTTTGCCATCATAGCACGGCTGTAGGCATCAAACATGCACACAGAAAATTGCTATGATATTGGATAGACTGGTTAGGATTGACTTCAGAACAGGATAAAATAGCATTTATGTAGCAATAATGTCTCTTTAAAGGGGCTCACGCAAGTAAATCCGCCCCTATAAAAGAAAAGATGAATGTTTCACTATACAGTGTTTTTTTTCCTGGACAGCCAGTGTCTAGACAGCCTTGCTAGTCAAAGTAGACAAGACTAACAATTCAAATGCTGTCTGTGCTAAGGAACTGAAGTGGCTAAATCCACTGTGCATGTTAATAATCCATTTAGAGTGCATGCTAGTAGTTACAATCCTCATGATGAAGTAACACTCGCTGCTGAACATCTAGCATTCCATAACCGTATTTTCTAGGAAACACATTCAGAAAAACAGAATTAGCTGCCTAATGTAAAAAAGTAGGTGTTGCCTGTATCGGTGTAACTTAGTGAATAAACTGCTGTAGATCAGGTACACTTCCTTTGTTTGATATTATTCCTGAGTAGTTTTCTTTATGGATGTTCTGAAATATTTGTTAATACTTCATTGGCAGGCCAAACAGTTTGGCAGATATTTGTAACAGTTATTCTCAGTATTTTGTAGCAATCTTTTCTCCTCAATTAACTCATGAAATTGTTTTAAAGTAAAATGTTGAACCTCTGATGCAGGGCCTTTTGACCTTCCCTCATGCAGTGCTCGTGGTCACAAGTGTACAGTAAGTCAGGTCAGGGAACCAATCTGGCCAAAATCTAATCTAACCACATGGGGAAAAGGGGGGAGGTCTGAGTGTCTGCAGTGTTTCAAATCCTTAGCATCTGCAGATGTCAGAAGCAAGTCTAACTTGAATTAGTAATGGTGCTTAGTTAGCATAAGAAGTTTTTGAACTCTTGGGCGCTACTCTTGATTTTGTATTTAACTTTGAGCTCTAGTTACTTGTGTCAAAGTAAGCAAATTATTGATTTAAATAAACAATTAAAAAATAATTAGAACTAGAGACGTACTTTACTGATAGAGCACAAGCCTGATGTGGGAAACTTAAAATCTCTTTTGCTATTTGAGAGAGAAAACAATCCTTCCCTCTTGCAGAAAGCTATTTTTTTTAAAACTGGGCACAGAAAACAGAACGAGAGAATACAATCTGATGACAGTGTATGTCCAGATTAGGAATGCCCTTTCATATAGGACAGAGCCAAAGGACAAAGCTGTTGGAAGGGAAGAAGCACCATCTTTTCATTAGTCTCTGCTAGCTAGAGCAAACCAAAAGATGGTGGTGATGGGAAGCAGTGGGAGCCTTTGAAAACTGAAACAAAAATTGAAACCCTTTGAGTCAGGGAGAAAAGTTATTGCCCTTGCTACAGAGCTGAAACCACAGTGCTATTGCTGTCCTGGTGTGGACTTATTTAGAAATTGAACTGAGGATTTTTTATTTTCTCCAGGGTTATCACTGCAAGTGAATCTATCCATTTTTATTATTCTGTTCTGTACATGCTGGTCACATGGCAATAGAGAAGCCTTAGATTCAAATGTTGAAATTTCTTCAGTGCTGTGGACAAGATCAATGTGAGGACTAACATTGCAGAATCATTAAGTTATGTCTCTCAGCAGATCTTGAGATGAGTAATATGGAACTCACTGTCTGGGCTGCACTGCTTTGAAGTGTATTTAAAGCTTTTTCCAGTGACCTTATTGATGTGAGTTACATAGGCAGAGCTGTTTGTTGATACCTGTCTTACAGTTATTCAGAGATCTTGTACATAGCCAAGCTTCTCAAAGTTCAGAGCAGCATTGTCTCAGTGTGGGTAGGGGGTGACTTTTTCATATTGATCATTAGTAGCTCTGATCATGTATTTGTACATGACTCAACAATTTATTAAAGAAAGCTGACATCAATAATTTGTAGGCACATAGATTAAGTTCTATAAAAATTAACTCCCATCACATAAAATGTATCTGGATTGAATGGTAATGCTTGTTTTAACACTCAACTTGGATTTTTCATCTTGTCTTTCATTCCTGTGAAACAGGGCAACTGCTTGTCTCCAGCAAAATAGATTTAGCCAAAGCAGAACAAATCCTGTTATTCATAGGTAGACTTCTCAGGTATAAGATAAATGTCTGAATTCTTGGAAAGTTCTTTTCTATTTGGAATGTTCTGTTCAGATTTTTCAGAGCTATTTAGTATGAATGTGAAATGTCATTTTCCTGTTTTAGCAATTGTCAGTAGCAAGTGAAGAGTGTTACAGGAGAAAGACCTAAAAATGGGGAGAAGTGGGTACTCAACAAATACTGATATCTTCAACTAATAGTAAATCATAATTGAAAATTCTTAATCTGTTACATACACAAAATCACGTGCCTGGCAAACTAGGGCTTACTTTCAGAGGTAGTAAGCTGACCTGTACGGGTTACCAGTGTACTTGGCATCACTTGCTAATTAAACTGCCCAGGCTAAACACAGCAACCTGTAGATGTGTTTTGCACATCACTGTGAAATGTTTAAAACTGAAGTTGCTGACAGCTGTGGTGTTTATACAATGAGGAAACAAACTACAGTTGCTGTGCTGTTATCTACTTTCAGGTGATCACACTGATCAGCTTACTACTCTCAAACCAGCTGTAGTTGTTAAGACAAACTGTTGTCCCTAATAATTAAATGTTTGTTGTTTTGTTTTCTTTTAAATGCCTGTAATATTTTTATTGTAGGTAAGCAAGTGAGAACCAAACTGTCACAGGCCTTTAATCACTGGCTGAATGTTCCAGACGATAAAATACAGGTACTGGCTGATTATTTTTAAAGGGCTGTTACTTTTCTTCCAAGACTATTGATAACAGATTATTCTCGTACATAGCATAGATGATTAGCAATCTTAAATGTGCTAGTTTCTGGGTATATTAAACTAAACTTTCAGGAAAACAACTTTAGTCCCAGGCTTTCAGTGTGATGTGACACTAAAATTACTTCTGTGACTTGCCTTATGGTTACTTCTTTCTAAATGTGCTTAACCTTTTACATTGTAGATAATCAGCTACCATTGTTACCCACTTCACATAAATCAGTTATTAACAGTGAGTTTTCAATGACTTGTGGAAGAAGCTAGGCAGTTACCTTGTAAACTACACAAATGTAGTGATTGATAATAAAATCTTATTATTTTGCTACAAGAGTATCGAAGACAGCAGTTAAATCAACTTTATAAACCACTTCTTGTTCTGGACCTAAAATAGTGGTGGTCTTACCATACAGCCTAGTGTCCTTACTCCCTAGTGAGAAGCATTGGAATAGGAATTCTGCTTTTGCTTTTTCTGTTGGACAAATCTATGCACGATGTAAGGCTGTGTATTTATAAACACTGTGGCTTGTTAAATGAAAAATTATCCTCTTAGACTCTAGTTTAGCTAAAGTGCATATCAAGGGTGCTAAAGATTCTTTGTCCAAGATAATGTAAGGAATTCAATTAACTAGGTATGGTTTTTGACTCTTAACCAGCTGGTCCTAGTTAATTTCATTAATTGTAGGCAGAAGTACCTTTGGGGTTTGTGAAGGAATCCTTTTTAGGGTGGCTTAAGAGCGATGCTTCGTATCTCAAGTACCAAAATGTTGTGATTTAAACGATGAAGGAAGAGGCTGTATTCATCATCTAGTAACTTTTTTATATTTTCCAATTTGTCTGTGTAACTTTATAGCCAGGTTAATTCTAGACATTTCTTATCCTCTCTGTTCAGGTATATATCCAAATAAGGTGTATTATATAGTAACCTAATGTATTGTATGCATGGGTTTAATATCATAGATCAAAATACAAACTGGAAGTTATATACAACAATCCCTTTCTTAAAGCACGGCTTGCTCCATAGCTACTATAGGCTTCTGGGGGGCCTTGCTGATTTTTGGAAATCTGAGAATACAGATTCTACAGCCTCTCTGGGTGTGTCTTCCCGCGCTGAACCCCTTCCATGACAACAAACTTCCGTTTTGTCCAGCTGGGTTTTCTTATGCCACAGTGGGGCTGTTGCCCATTGCTGAGCACCTATGGCAGTACAGGTAAATCTTCTCTAATTTACTACAGTAAACTAAAGCTGCTGTCCTCTCTGTAAACAGAATTTACCAGTTCTACCTGTCACTTTTAAACCAATAATCATGTAACTTACTGAAAACTGAGAGCACTTGTTCTGGTTATCTTTATGAAGAAAACCGATGCTTTAATGTTTCCTTTACTGCTTAAGCTGTTTGCAGTAGAACTTCAATATTTTTATTCTGGAGGCCATTTGAGGACAAAAACAAGACCCTCCATCCTGTCACAATTATTACTGCTTTTGTGCATGCTTGTATTAGTTTTAGTAACTTAAAAGTTGTTGAGGTCCACCTCTATTCATCTTTTTGACCTAACTCAATCTTAAGATATCCCAGTTGTCTAGCAGTTTGATTCCCTTCCAGCTATTTGTATTTCTTCTATTAAAAAATCTGATTTATGGCATTCGTTATGGGACTTTTTAATCTTAGATTGTTAGTGTTTTTGTAGCTTATTTATATTTAGATTAATACAGTTGAGGTTGCTGTTACTTGGAACTTGATTTTTGACTATTGGTTGCCACCATATCTCACTTTTTTCCCCAGCTGAGAGGTCTCAAGTTTTTTCCCCACTTACTGTATCTCAAGTATTTGTTTGACACTGTACTGATAGACTTCAGCTTGTTGAATTAGAGAATACTGTGTTTGTCAGATGAAATTTCTTCTAAGAAGGCACTGACAAGGCCAAGCAAATTTCAAAGCTGTTTCAGGGAAGGAGGTAGAAATCCAGATGTTGAAGTGATAGATTAGCAGCCACTGATTACAGCCTATGCCTAATGCTCTTAGGGGTTCTTCAGCTTTCATTATGGGGAGCAGTCTTCATTTTCTCAGGCTACTTCCTGATACCTCATAAAATAAGGTTTTTCTGCTATCTGAACTTTTTTGCTCCTTACTTTCAACTTTGAAGTGTTTTTGATCCTGTCTTAATCCTGCAATAAAAACTGTATGTACTGTTAAAACTTATAATTTCTTGATGCATTGTCCTGCTTTGGAATTGTTAAAGTTCCCTTGTAGTCAAATGTAGCGAGCTGCAAGCTGGATGTTCTGAACAGTTTATTGTGTGATCTCAGGAAGTGTATGATATTGATCTACTTGGTAGCAAGTAATAAGTGAGTACGAAGCTTCCCAAAAGAAGTTGCAGCTGTTGCCTTTCTGCCAAGAATTTTCAAAATGATGTTTCAGAGGGAATAGGCTGTCCCTTAAGAGCTCAGTACTGATGATAACTACACAAAGTGTGGGGAAAGAATGATGAATTCTCTCCACTTATCGAAACAAGGTATATGAGGCAAATTTATTAATGGATGATACAGTGATATCTGACACTCGCGACTGACTTTGGGTGATCTCAGGTTAGTGATTCTAAACCTGTCACAACATTATGTTGCTTTTCTTTTCCTCTCTTCATGTTTCTAATAAGAGTTACTGCATGTCTCCTAGACAATGACATATTTTAGAATTGTAGCAAAAACAAAGAGGAACATTCAGGTGGATATACTTCAGGGAGTAAGTTTACTTTGAATCTGAAAACATTGCATAAGACAGACCACATGATCCAGGACTTAGAGCAAACTGGCTGATGAAGAGAATCATAAATCTCTATTAACAATAAAAGCAAGTGGTCTGAAGGGGAATGTCAGTGATGGAGAATATTGTTCTTTAAAACCTTATCTGTTTTAAATAAGGGCTTGCAAAACTGGAGGTGAAATTAGAGTGGGAGACTTAATTCTCTCTTCTTTTAACAGGTGATCATTGAAGTGACAGAGATGTTGCACAATGCAAGCCTACTTGTGGATGATATTGAAGATAACTCAAAGCTACGACGAGGCTTTCCAGTAGCACACAGCATCTATGGGATTCCATCTGTAATCAACTGTGCTAATTACGTGTATTTCCTTGGCTTAGAGAAGGTTTTAACTCTTGATCATCCAGACGCTGTTAAAGTTTTTACCCGTCAACTTTTGGAACTCCATAAAGGTCAAGGCTTGGATATTTACTGGAGAGATACTTACACCTGTCCTACAGAAGCTGAATATAAAGCTATGGTACTGCAAAAGACAGGTGGTCTTTTTGGATTAGCTGTAGGCCTCATGCAACTGTTCTCAAATTATAAAAAAGACTTAAAGCCGCTTCTTAATACACTTGGCCTCTTCTTCCAAATAAGAGATGACTACGCCAACTTGCACTCCAAAGAATATAGTGAAAACAAGAGCTTTTGTGAAGACTTAACTGAGGGCAAGTTCTCATTCCCAACCATTCACGCAATTTGGTCAAGACCTGAAAGTACTCAGGTGCAAAACATTTTACGTCAAAGGACGGAGAACATAGATATAAAAAAATACTGTGTACATTACCTTGAAAATGTGGGTTCTTTTGAGTACACTCGGAATACACTGAAAGAGCTTGAGTCTGAAGCCTATAAACAAATTGAATCACTTGGGGGAAACCCTGAGCTTGTAGCACTAGTTGAACAACTGAGCAAAATGTTCAAAGAAACTGAAAATTAAAAATTTAACTCCTAGGGGTAGAGTTAAACTTTTTAAAATGGCACAATAACCAGATTATCTGAGTGGTATGATGATCTCATTTAAAATTTTCTCTTGTAGCCACATTACAGAAACTACTGTTAAAAACAGTTTGTCACTGAGTTTGAAATATATACCCTATTAGCTATACAGTCTTAACTGTTACTGCTTACCAATGGCTTTGTTTAAAGCAGATGCACTAGAACTGAAACAAGTTCTGAGTTCAAGTGTGAACATCTTTACATAGTCATCAGTGTTATTTCTGGCCTAAAACTCTAATATCTTTAACCAGGCTACTGAAGGTTTCTGGCTGAAACAGTGTTAAATGGAATCAGACTGACATGAGTGTATCGTGCATTTTCAAACAATGCTCTAGTAAACCAAAATGTCCAGTTTTAAATAACAAGACTTGCAACCAAAGCGCACATAAAACTGTTGTGTGATATTTCAAAGCTAGACCTGTGAAGATCGGATGGATGTAAGTTCTGAAGTGAATATCCTATCCAGCTTCTGGGGTAATTTTGGGGAATGCAAGTTATGAAAGATAGTATTCTATATGCGAAGAAGACTGATCTTTAGTTGGAAATTGTAGCTTTATAAAGATTTCTAAATAAGTTAAAGAAAAGATTGCATCGCATCGGTAAAGCATAAATTTGCTGGTGATTCCAACTGCAGTGGATAATTTTGATCACCTGGTTTTAGATTTTTAAACTGTCAAATATTTTGTAACCAGGGACTTAAATCTGTGCATTAGAGCTCATAAATGTAACTGTAAATAGCAACATAGTAAGTTGTTTCTAGAAATGGAATGGGATTCATACCAGGTAACTTTAGGACACCCTAATTGGTGCAGTTCTCTTAAATCTCTGCTTAATAATTGAGAGGGGTTTCTCTAGGAGTTGAGTCACAATTCATACGGCATTTCTGTTCTGAAATGCTATCGGAAGGCCTGTTCTAGGTCTCTCCAAAGAACAAGTTCTGTAATTTTTTCCTAAGGCAAAGTACAGCATCTTTTTCTACAAGCTGTAATACCACTTCAGTTTTGTTAATTGCTTAAATATTGCTTTTAAATTATGTACACAGACATACCAAAATATAATAGGAACTGAGAGGTAGATTGAGGATGGGAGAATTGATAAGTGACAAAACTCTTTGTTCAATCTATATATAAATATATATAAAGGTGAACAAAACATACAGAGATGTTTGTTTTTTCATGGTTGGGCTGGCTTTAGTCAGGTTCAGTTCCCTTATTTTTCAGACACGTAAAGCTTTGCTTTGCTGTAGGGAGGTAAAGGTTTCAATCAAAGGTAGGACTGGTGCTATCAGCGGTGCATACTCTTAAAAGAAATGACCAGAGATACTTGGCTTCTGTCAGCTGAAGGATAATTTTATGCAGGTGCTCATTTACTGTACCTGGAAAGCAGGAAGAGTCATGATCTCAACCCACTGAGAAAACTATCTGAAGAAGGTTGCTGTAATGATTTCCCTGGGCAGCCTTAAGATTCTTCTGAAAGTATTCGAGCCTGAAAAATTTCAGAATGAGCCCTTTCAGTCCTTGACGTTATGTAGTTATGGATAATAGCCTATCCCTTTTATCTGCATGCTGAGGAGGAAACTGTTATAACTAATAAATACAATGCAAAGGGCTCTTAGTGCCATTTTATGTCTGCTCAGTTAGTGGATGTAAACAGTTTTGTGTAATCAGACTTCCCTAATGAAGTAGCTTTTCTTATTTTTGTATAAAACTTCTTTACTATTTGATAATTCTGCAATGTAGTCACTTCTTTGGTTCATTCTAGCAACTCACCCCAGTATTTATTCTAATACCGTATTTTGTAGAATGTGCTTCCGTTAACTTAGGAAAAACGTACATTGAAAGTTTTCCAGCTGCAAGCCCTTAAAGCCTTTAAGAAAGGAAAAGTATCCCAGGAAAAGAAAGCTGGGCCAACAAGAAACTGTACAACTGTTTCTTATTCTTCTGCCTTCAAGGTTTTTGATAGCAGTATTCAAAGCGTAGCCCGAAGGTATATCTTAAATGGCCCAGAAGCAGGGTGTCATTGATCTTCTCTTTGGTTAGGATGAGGTCTCTTGAGTTTTTCTTGATGGATTCAGGAGTGGGAATAGGCAGAGATAGAGATATTTCCCTTTCAGGTAGAGTACCTTTAATTACTGTCAGCAGTGATGATGATTCATAGTCAATGTAGATTTTGCATTTGATGCCGTAAGATGAGACTGTGCCTCCTCATCAATATTCTGCAATATTGACTGGTACAAGCTCCTGGTGTTAAGCCATGTTAGGAAAATCACTTCCTTAAAGCAGCATTAGAGTTCTTATGGCTGCAGAATGAGTTTGGTTATGTCAAGTGTGACTCTCTGTTGCAGTGCCTCCCACAACACAGGGAGTAGGGTTTTTTCCTGATCTTAAGAAGAGATGCATTGCTGTGGAATGGGAATCTTGAGTTGCAAGTGGAAATGCCCATGGGGAAGGAAAGGGGATGCTGGTTTCAATGTCAGTCCCTCTGAGCTAAAACTGTTCCCCTTATTATCTTCCTACCATTGTCAACAAGTTCAACTTTGATCAGGCTACCAGTGCATTTCTTGGGGTTTTAGCTTTTGCAATGCCTAGAAAGAGAAATGCAAATTGTCATCCTTCTCCAGCATTTCCCCTACTGCAAGCTGTTTTCTGAGTGTGTGCTTGCTTGCATGTAAATTAATGCTGTCACCTGCCTTTGAGTGGGCCAGGCAATTGGGTAGGACATCTGTCTTGACTTCTTCAAAGGCTGATGTTATGCCTAATAATTATAGTGAAAGCTGTGTGATTTCAGGATCTGTCTGAGGAGGCAGCTTGTCTTCCACCTCTGCTCAGGCTGTTCAAATACCCACTAAGAGCAACTTTGTGTTGTGTCTGCCAGTTGTTGATACAAATAGCCTAGATGGCAGTGGGAAAGTAACTGTTGATACTTCTTTATGCCTTGAACTTTGAGGGTTGGACTTGATCTTAGAGCATTTTTCTAACCTTTATGATTCTGTGAACTTCATTTTGCTAATTATGAAATACCTAGATGCCTCCATGTGCCATGGAAATTTCTTATTTTATAGCTTCTTTTCTCAGTTACTTTTAAAATGCTAAAATGGTACAAAAACATGGAATTTGTGTATTTTTTCACTGACTTATTTAAAGCGTTTGAACTCTAATGTGTCTTCAGTACTGAATTGAGCCAGGCTTTTATTTATGTGCAATGGGTATCTATTGCTGCTCTTCATTCTGTCTTAATCTTATCATTTTACATTTCAGGTTTGATATTTGCTATGTTCTTTGTATTATTTGCTCGGTACTTTCATTGTAATTCTTTTCTCAGCTATATTTCTGTTCTGCTACTAATGCCATAGCGCACACAATACAATCAAACTCATTGTTGATCCTAGACAAACAAAATAGTCTGGGTCTGCTTTTGAAACATAAAATCTTGGCTCATCATATGCCTTCAAAAAAGCTAATCCAAGATTTTCTGCAGTCTTGAAATGCCAGAAACGTTTTTCCAAGAAGCCTGTAATATATTTTGTGTTGCCATAAATTATTTTTGTCCCATGTAGCTTGAACTCCTTTCCCTCTGCTACCCGTTTGCTTTCAACACTTACTTTGCGTTGGTGGTAATGTTCATTAAGCCTTTCCGTGAAAAAACTTAACTCACCAGCCAGCCCTTGGGGTGAGGAATTATTTTTTGTTTCGGTTAATGAATTATCCCACACAGCAAGAGCCTGATGACTATCAGAGCTGGCAGGTGGACAGAGGCAAGAGCATAGCTGGGGAAAGGATTTGAGAGAAAAAGAAGACCTGTTTTAGGCTCTGAGACTGTCTCATGTGATTTCACCTTGTTTTACAGTATCTCCTTCACTGTGTTAGAAGATGCTAAAGAGCATGGTTGGTTTCCCTGAATTTTCTTTTTGCTTTCCAAATAGAATGTAAGAGGTATTAAAATTAAAAATTATTTATTCAGATAGTTATTTGTATAACTGGCATATATTATCTTAAGGATCTGCACCAAAACCAAAACAAAGAGTACATTTGCATGACTGTATTTTTCTTTAACTGTTTTTCTGTTCTCGAAGGCAGGGAAATGTGATCTGCTATGTGCCTACTTGATTTGATCATCCTTCCTGAGTAACTTCTCCGATAGCACTGGTGCTCAGGTCACTTTTTTTGCAGTGTTTGGTTTTTTTTTACTTCAGAAGGCACCTTTGTGAGGTGTGTCTAGGAGTAATTCAAGATGTGTAAATTCACTTTCATTCAAGCATATTATCTGCAAAATTTATATTAAAGGTGCAGGTTAATTTCCACATGATAGCATTCCTCGTCTGTGTGCCCTGTGGAACAAAAGTTCTCAGTTAACTCTTTGAAAAGGCATTACTGAGCACCTCTGTTTACTACAGCGTAGAGAACCATGGGAGATATCCCAAGAAGGCCTAAGAGGACCCTTCTAGAGAGAGCACTGCAAAACCTGACATGAATTTGTGTGGAAGACTGTGATGTGAAGGGAAATCATAGATAACTTTCTGCTTTTGAACTCCACAAAAACCCATGAAAATATTCCCTACTATATCAGTAAGCACTTGCATTTTTCTTGATCACAGTAAATTATTTTCGCTCATTTTGTAATGTTTCAGTTGTTATTTCTGGAGCACATGGTATAAGTTACTTAATCACTCAGTAAAGTAATTATTAAAGTATGTAAAAAGGAAAAATGGCAAATGCATACATTTTTCATTATGCTGTTTAGACATAAAAACTGTCCTGTTCTCTTGCTGTGATCCAGTATATGTTATTCTGCAGGGAACTGCTGTTAGCTGAGGGGGGTGTAACAACTTTTCACCAACTTAATATATTAAAATTGGCTGATGCTAAGGATATGTGAACAAATTAAAAGGAAAAAAAATACAAGTATTTGAAAAAACTCACAAAGTTCTTTAAAAATAGCATTTCAGATAATTGCAAAGTTAATACATCAAACATGGAATTAGCTCCTACGGTTTTCCGTGGCTTTAACAGAAAAATCTATTGCTACTTACGCTCTCTTCTTTTGGGGGTTAGGATGGGGTATATGGGTCAAAGTAAAAACCATGTGGAGGAATTGTCATCGTTATTCCCAGAAATGCATAAAATGTGCTATAAACCTAATCTCAATATTCAATAAACTCTGAAGTTAAACACTCTTCCACTTGGTGCTTGTAAAATGCAGAAGTTGCGGTTCTATGTAATGAGGTAAAAATATTAAATTGGTCTTGTATTGGCATTGGGACTGTCCTGTTTCTTCTCAAGTACATTGGATTAACTATAGCTATTTGTTGATTACACTGCTGAAAAGGAAGACAAAAATGCAAAGAAATAGACTAAATAATGTTATGCTGTTCTCTATCATTTTAGGAATCCTAAATGCATAAATTCAACAACATGCATGTAGATTCTGAGAATGGCTGAATTCCCTCTAAAACGTATTGCTGGGGTCAGACAGGTAGCAAAAGGTATTGTTTTCAACACCTTTCCCAACATGCAGTCGAAGTGGAGCATTCTCTCAGGTTTGTACTTGGGAATGGGGAAAGAGTCTGGAAAGGAAAGCAGGAGGGCTTACTGCCATTGTTTCTGCTGTCATACTTGCACCGTAACTGTATCTTTAGCATCGTTCAAAACTGGAACAGATTGTTCAAAGGGTGCCCTCTGTGGGAAATGAGTGGGCTCATGAACCCAGATGAGACACCACTACCACCAAAGATGTGGAAGGACTATGGTATCTTTTTTTTTTTTTTTTTCTCGAAAGATTAGTTAGCCTGAGGAAAACACATCACCTTTGGAAGCAGAAGGTTCTAAGGTAAAGGCACAGATCTTCCTTGGAATGACTCTTTTGGGAGCAGCTGCTTTATGCCAGGCAGTAAAACATGCCCTCAAAGCCTGATCCTTGAAGATGCAAGCTATCAGTGTGCCAAAGCATTTTTGTATTTTCTATATTACTTTGACTGGAATATAGTAGTGTTACCGAATACCTATACTTGATTTCTGTAATCAATATCACAGCATCAAAGCAGAGGGTACTAATATACTGCCTGCCAAAAGAGTTTGCAGAGTTATTTAAATACCGAAGCAGAAGCACAGCACTGAAATTGGTTCTTGATTGCTTACTATCATGGTCATTTCTATGATATTGTTTGAATTAAATTAGGAGACATTGAAATATGAAGCACATCAGAGATGAGAATGTAGAAAATGTCAACTGGGACACTTTGAGTTTATAACCACAGAACTGTGTGAAAGCTATTAGAGCATGTCATACTTGCACAAAAAGAGCTCTAATTTTCTATTACACAGAAATTGCTGCTTAATACAGTCAAGTCTTTCAGGTTTTGCTGTTAATCCACACGCATTGGACATCTTGATTTTTGGGTTTTTTATAAGCTGTGTTCTCTAGTTGTTATGGCTCTTCTCTAGATCCTCTTTGGGTTAATTGACGTTTTTCTTAAATAGTGGATATTGAAATAACTGGCCTCAAGTTGCATCAGGGAAGGATCAGTTTAGACATTAGAAAAATTTTCTTCACTAAAAGGGTTGTCAGGCACTGGCAGAGGCTGTCCAGGCAGCTGGTTGAGTCTCCATCCCTAGAGGTGTTTAAAAGATGGGCAGATGAGGTGCTCAGGGATGTGGTTTAGCAGTGGACAGGTACAGTTGAACTTTATGACCTCAAAGATCTTTTCCAGCCAAACGATTCTATGATTCTGAATGCAGCAGCATTCTGAATGTCAGGGCCAAATACAGCAGTAATGCAACTTCTGGTTTCTGTATGCTTGTTTATGTGAAACCAAGCAGCATCCTAGTTCCCCTGGCCAGATGCTGCTGAGGAACTTGCTCACTGAGGTGTTCACACTCTCCTCAGTTGCCATCTCCTAGGATTGCACCCTAGCCTTTAAATGTGGCTTTGTTGCCTTTGTTCGATATACAACTTGTATTTAGGCAGAAAAAGACATAGTGCTTGCTTGCATCTTGATGTCAGATCTCAATGCATTTGGGTGAATTGAACAAATCAGTGGTCTCATCCCAAAGAAGCATAGAATGGTTTGGGTTGGAAGAGACCTTAAAGCCCATCCAGATCCACCCCCTCTGCCATGGGCAGGGCCACCTCCCACCAGACCAGGCTGCTCAAGGCCACATCCAACTTAGCCTTGAACACTTCCAGGGAGGGGGCATCCACAGCTTCCCTGGGCACCCTGTACCAGTATCTCACCACCGTCACTGTGAAGAATTTCTTCCTCATGTCTAATCTAAATCTTCCCCCTTCCAGTCTAAAACCATTTCCCCTCATCCTATCACTACTTGCCCTTGGAAAAAGACTTTCCCCAGCTTTCCCGGAGCCCCTTCAGGTACTGGAAGGCTGCTATAAGGTCTCCCTGGAGCCTTCTCCAGGCTGAACAACCCCAACTCTCTCGGCCTGTCCTCATAGCAGAGGTGCTCCAGCCCTCTGATCATTTTTGTGTCCTGCTCTGGACCCGTTCCAACAGTTCCATACCCTTCTTATGTTGGGGATTCCAGAACTGGACACAATACTCCAGGTGGGATCTCACGAGAGCAGAGTAGAAGAGGATCACCCCCATTGACCATGCTGGCCACGCTTCTTTTGGTGCAGCCCAAGACACGGTTGGGCCTGGGCTGCAAGCATGCATTGCCTGCTCCTGTCGAGATGTCGGGCTTCTCATCAACGAGCACCTCCTCGACGCTGCATCGACTGCTCGATTTTAATTGCTGGCTAGCCTCGTGCTGCATCAGTGATAACAGTGTCTCGCTCAGCATCAGCCAGCGATGGCTTGTCTACTGCTGCTTAAAGCATTACGCGGCACCAGTTCCCTGTGGGAGCTTCCCCGCGGCTGTTCCCGGACTGGCCGAGCCCTCGGACCCTGCCCCAGCACCCTCGGACGAGGCCCATGCAGCGCCCGCCCCGGTCAGGGACGGGGAACGCCGGGCCAGACACCCCGCTCGCCCCGCCCCGGGCGGCTGGCCGCTGGGCCCCGCCCTTCGCACGCCGCTCGCCCAATCAGAGTGCCGCTCTCTCTCTCCCATGGAACGCTGGGAGCTGTAGTCCGTAGGCGGCCGATCCTCGCAGCTCGGCGGCCTCTGCGAGCCGCGCTACCCAGAAAGACCTACGGCGGCGGCGCCCCGCGCCAATTGGCCGAGAAGGCGGTGACTTGAGCTGCCATAGACCAGTAGCAGCCAGGCTAGGGCGGGCACTGGGATCTTGGGGCCAATGGGAGAGCGTCGATAGGCCAGAGGGGGTGGGGTTAGAGCCGCCCGTCCGCGCAGGGCGGAAGTGGGGCTGGCGGCGCCGGCTGTGCCGGGAGGTGTCGGTCCCCAGGCGGGGATGCGCAGGGGCTGGGGGTGCTGGGGCGGGCAGGGAGCGTTTTGTGGGTTGAAAGCGGCAGCGAAGGAGGCTGCTCCGCCCCGGCGGGCTTTCGCAGCGGCGGCGGAAGCGCTGGGGGCTTGTCGAGATACCGAGGGTGAGAACGTGTCTTCTTAAAGGCGTGATTTTAAACAGCGTTTCCCAGACACTGTTCAGAGAGAAATGATAGCGCGTTGTTTAGTATGGCCTGTGCTGAACACGTGTCTTCTGCAGTCGTCTCTGTTTACAGCCGTTCCCTATCTCAAACGCAAGGTCAGACAGAGCTGGCTCCAAAGCTTTAATCAGAAAGAGATTTAGCTCGAGTCCGGTGTTCAGTTTTGGGCCCCTCACTACAAGGAGGACCCTGAGGTGTTGGAGCGCGTCCAGAGAAGGGCAACGAAGGTGGTGAAGGGACTGGAGAACAAGTATGAGGAGCAGCTGAGGGAACTGGGGTTGTTTAGCCTGGAGAAGAGAAAGCTGAAGGGAGACCTCATCACTGTCTACAACTGCCTGAAAGGAGATTGTAGTGACGTGGCTGTTGGTCTCTTCTCCCAAGTGACAGGATGAGAGGAAATGGCCTCTGGTTGTGCCAGGAAGCTTCAGATTAGACACCAGGAAAAATTCCTTTATCAAAGAGTTGTTGGGCACTGGTACAGCTGTCCAGGGAGGTGATTGAGTCACCATCCCTGGAGGTGTTTAGAAGGCGGGTAGATGAGGTGATTTAGTAGCGGACAGGTACGATTAGACTCGTAGTGGAGAACTCGATGATTTCAAAGGTCTTTTCCAACCAGGCAATTCGATGATTTGGTATTTTTGGTGTCAGGGGGAGCTCTGTGCAGGCAAACGTTCCTCTTGGGAGTCCAGCGTGGTAGGAAAAAGCAACGTGAGGCGTTGGGGTCATGGAAGCAGTGGCTTGTGTGTGTGCCAAGGCTGTCGCGTCTCTCTCTTACAGGTATATGAGTGGCTCAGCTGCGGGTTTTCCCATGATGGCTGCCATGGTGCCTCCGGATGCGCTGGGTCGGAGGGTCCTGTGTGGCACAGAGTATGGGACCGTGCGCTATGTTGGCAGTGTTTCTCCTACAGCAGGTAAGCATCACAGTAGTAAATAACCTCTATGTTGAATGGGTGTTTTCAAAATTGTAATTATGTTCTTAATTAAAAAAAAAATTGTCAAGCAAAATGTGGTGATTTACAAACTGTCTTTTCCTCATTGTTCTTGTGTGAATATGGCAACTTCTGATCAAGATAATTTGTTTGCTTTTTTGAGAAGTCAGAGTTGTCAAAAGGAATGTAAGAAGTACTTTTGTTTGAAATCAGAGGGCTGGAGCACCTCTGCTATGAGGACAGGCTGAGGGAGTTGAAGTTGTTCAGCCTGGAGGCTCCAGGGAGGCCTTCCAGTACCTGAAGGGGCTCCAGGAAAGCTGGGGAGGAACTTTTTCCAAGGGCGAGTAGTGACAGGATGAGGGTGAACGGTTTTAGACTGGAAGGGGGAAGATTTAGATTAGACATGAGGAAGAAATTATTCTTCTTTTGTGACAAATGGTTACAAAGGTGACAGAGCCGTATTCTTCTTACTAGTATTAGATTATGTAATAAGGAACAATGGCCTCAAATTGTGACAGGATGAAAATTGTTTTCTCTACAGAAGTAATTCAAGTAATGGAAGAGGCTGCCCAGATCAGTTGGAATCTGGTGATTTTCGAGGTTGGCTAGGTAAAGATGTAGCTGGCTGATTTGTTTTAGTGGTGGTGATAATCTCCTGCTTTGAGAAAGAAGGCTAGGCTAGATGAACTGAAGAGGTTCCTTCCAACCATGATTTCTGTGACTATCATGCCATAAATTTGAAGATGTATCTACCATGTTTTCCAGGAATTTGGCTTGGTGTGGAATGGGATGATCCTCTGAGGGGAAAGCATGATGGCACCTATGAAGGAACACAGTATTTCAAGTGCAGGTGAGTTGATTCACAGTGTTGCTACGTCATGTGTATTGACAAGATGGTCACGGGAAAATCCCCTTTTGCAGATTTTAGGGGAAACCACTTTGTTATCAGTTGGCTGCTATTACAAAGATAATAAATCTGAATGTTGTGAAGCAGTATGCCATAAAGGCTGTCTTATTGTTATTAATCCAGGTACAGGGATTAAAATATGGTAAATAATTAGAAAATACAAATTGTTCTTCCAGAGGTATGTAATAAAATGTGGCTTTTGAATGCTATTAATATTACCTTTAGCAGGTTTAGATCTTCTACTTTAGTAAGGAAATCAGTATGTCCTACTTATCTTCATTATGTAATTCTAAAACGAAATATTGGTCTGTCTTAACTGTCTAAAATACAGTTTAGATTTGGATATAGGATGACTCGTGTATATTGTTAAGGGAAAATACGAAGTTCCTGATAATGATTTGGATTATATTTTTATATAAGGAATTAGTTTATATAAGGATTTTTTATATTTATATTATATATTATTTATCTAATTAATTATTATATAATTTTCTAACATGTTGTTTGTATAATTTATATTCTTTATTTATATAAGGAATGAGGAATTGTTAAGCATGTTTGCTTGATTTGAGTGCATGCAAAATACAATGTAGCTGTGTAGGGTTTTTTACATACATTACAATTAAGTTTAAAGACTTGAGCACCTGACGTGTTTGAAATTGGGGAAGACAGGACTCTAGGGCTGATGCTAACAGAAGCAAGCTGTTGAGTTCCATGTCACAGGATGCTGCAGCAGCTAAAAGTTTGTAAGTTAAAACAATAACTCAACATAATCATAGAAGAGAAGGCATCAATTGCTCTTAAATGCTAGGGGTTGCTAGCTCAGTAAGTTCCTGAGCACTGAAGTGGTGAAAGATGAGAGAATATGCTGTGGTTATATCATTAAAAAACTTGCCCTGTTGTCATATTTTTTCCCAGCCTTTTACTATTGGCAGCTTTTGGAGAAAGGACAATGGTATTAACATTGATATTTGTTTTGACCACTGGATCACAGCCAGTCTTGTGTTAATGAAATGAAACTGAGAGATTTGTAGGGTTTTTTTCCCCCTCCTACTTTCCAAGGCTGGTAATAACTCTAAAAGGGTGGTTTGATTACAATTTGTTCCTAACTGTTCAAGTGTTCATTCAAGTGAAATCAATCTAATATAAGTCAAATTGTGTGACAGCGAGCACTCAGAATTAACAGAAAGCTTTTGAAAATATGAAAGAAAGTGACAAACCAAGAAAATAAATTAAAAATTTTCTGTGGTCTTGCTTTTGGATGTGTTTTCACTTTGCTTTTTTTTAAAATGTAAGATGACTTTTCTCCAAAATTAATTCCTCACGTTGTTTTGAAAAATGTAAAGCCATTGATGACAGGATAAGCAATCATCTTTTTTTTTTTTTTAACTTGCGTGTAAATTAAAGTCATAACAATAGCTGGATGAAGTTAATCCAAAAATTTGTCTTGCTTAATTTCCTGCCTCTGACACTGGCTATTATGACTGGAGAAGTGTGAAAGAACAAGAAAAGTAGTAGTGGTAGTTTTTCAGAGTCTCACTAACTCTTACTAGTCGTGGTTCGAAGATTTTTTGAGAGTCAGAGGTGGTGTGTTTGTACATGTACTTTGTTTTACTCTCCATTGATGATTCAACAGAGAAAATTCATGAGAATTTCCTCCAAAAGAGTAATTAAAAGCATGTAGTAACAGTGCATGCATTTGCTAACCTTTGAGCAGCTTGTGAAAATTGTGATCATTTCCATTTTTATGAGTAGATGGGTCTTGTCATTTTCTCCTATCTAAATATAGGAATATGATCATAGAATCCTAGAATTGCTTGTTTGGAAAAGACCTTTGATATTATTGAGTCCAGCCATACCTGTTCACTGCTAAAACACATCCCTGAACACCTCATCTACCCATCTTTTAAACCCCTCCAGGGATAGTGACTCAGCCACCTCCCTGGGCAGCCTCTGCCAGTGCCTGACAACCCTTTTGGTGATGAAATTTTTCCTGATGGAAGGGACTTAGAACTCTTGGTGTAAAATGTCACATAGATGAAAAAAAAAAAAAAAGAGAGGTTGAAATTATTATTTCTATATGGTGGGCAAAGTACGTCTAGTTTTGTATCTGCCAAAGGGTCTTTTGGAGACAAATGGAATGCCCCAAGGTAGCAAAAGGAGGCTGCTGTATTTGTATTGAGAGCCAATAGCAGTTCAGGGCTTGTTAAAGAATATACTTCATTATCAGTTCAGATCACAGTTGTTCTCAAGCCAGCAAACAGAACTGTTTGGTCCCAGACTAAATTGGCAGAAGAATTTGTATATTAAATTTTAAAAAGTAGCTATTTTGAAATCCTTCACGGGAATACTATCTCTTACCTGTAGCCAAAGAGTAATAGGGAAGGAGTAGATTCAAGTTCAGAAGTGCAAATCAGAATTCTTCGTCTGAATCTTCTTAACTTATACATTTGTGTAAGGTGGAAGCCCTAGAGGCCTCATTATCAGAAAATAAGATGATAAACCAAAATCTTTTCCTTAGATAAATAAAGAAAAATCCCACACCTGTGAGGACTGGATATTTTTTCCCTTGTATCTAATAGTAGTAAAAATAAAGCAAGCCTTAAGGAGGGTAAGTACAGTTAATGCAAGGAAAAAAATCAACATTACCGATTGTTTCTTAGCTGAAGAATTGGAAATTATGGTCTTAGAGCAACCATATCTTTTGAATGAATGTATTAGCAGAAGCTGGTTCTTAAATGCTTTGAATTTAATTGAAGCAGTTTCCAAGTTGACGCTAGTTATGTTCTGCTGCACTAGAAATAATAAAAGTAATTGACTGGCTGTTCCAGTAATTGGCTGGACAGAAAAAACAGTTGAAAATGTTGTGGATGTTTTTCAGAAACTTGAGTGCTTTACATTTGTGTGTGTATAGTATTTATATACATATGTATGAACTACTGCTTTTCTGGCAACCATCAGTGTGCACCCAGGAGATGAGATCTCAGCGATCTGAGCTTTTGTTGTAAAAATCAACTTTTTGAGTGAAGCTGCATATACCCCTAACAAATCTAAACGTAGTGATTTTTAAACATGTTATTCTTAGAATACCTGTTTTTTGTACTGATTGTTCCAATCAGATAAATTCCTTCTGGAATCTAAGATAATAAATAATAGTTCTGGCAGTCAACCATGACTCACAGACATAACTGTCTGTGCACACTCTGGTTTGTAGTTCATGTACCAATTGTGAAGATGCTGGCAAACCTAAGTACAAAATGGTTGCCTTGTTTATTAAAAAGATGCTAAAAAAACCCACCACCTAGAATGTCACCTCTTTACTATTACTGTTTGAGAGGTATGGGGAGGTGAAATTATGTTTCTATATATAACATATATACATATGTAAAAATAAATGCAATTTGTATATAATTTTTTTTACTCAAACCTTATCGGTAGTATCCTTTGCTTATGAACCTATTTTGCTCACTCCCCGAATTCTAATAAGCAGAAGCAGTTGAAGAAGTAGCTTGTACAGTCAACAAATGCCACAAAAGGACTTTTTTCTCTTTTTAAATCTTCCTAAGGTAATTTTGAAAAGAATACTTTTTAAAAAAGTAACCGATCATTCAGGATGACATTTCAAAACGAGATCATAACAGGAAAATTAAACTGAATTTGAAATTCTCATTACCAGAGGATCTTCTTTGTATTCCTTATTTGAGTGAAACAGTAGGGCTGCTTACAGCTGTGTGTGATCTTTGTAGTAAGCTTTTTGGAACTATGACCTAAACTTTTGTTTCATGGAAGTACATTTATCTGGGTCATATATTGTGTGATGCTAATTAAACTTACCAAAGAACAAAACAGCTGCACTTCAAAATATGCTGGTATCATGCATGAGCATTGGTTAGGATTAGGTGGAAATGCCAATGCATACTCTACTGACATTTTTTGTGATTATTTTTTTTCCTCATAATAGTCTTGTTTCCTAATAAGTGAGGAAGCTATTATTTTAGCTGTCAGTTGCAGTAGTTTATCATGTAAATAAAATAAGCTGTGTTCTATGGTCCTTCAAGAAAACTGAGGAGTAATCAAGCCTTAAAGTAGTGTTAAAATTTATATACAGCTTTTGAAACATGAGTATGCTTTCAAATTACTTTTTGTCCTGCAGACCCATTCACACAGTTATATGCATGTGCTCTCCAGGAGATGTGGGTTATAAACACACACACCTCTTCTGCCTTAGCTGCACACAGCTCCTGTGGGGCACGTGAGTCTTCCAGCTTCTGTATCCCTGCACCCCCGAGGCCACCACACACACACGGAGATGTGGGGCATACGTGTTGCACCCCACGATGTCTGTCCACGTTGGGTACAGGCTCAGCTCGGCATCTGACCAGGAAGCAGCTCTGTGTGGCCCAGACTTTTGATGGTATCAAACGAGATTTTCACTGGTGCACTGGTACCCTCTTCTTCTCTCCCCACAGTTGCAGATGTTCAAGTTTCTTCTATGCTACCTGTCAAGTGGAGTCTTCTCCTTTCCCCCCATCCCCTAGTTTAATTTAGCAGAACATTTGTCTTCCTCCTTAACCCTCTTTTCAGTCAGTTTTGGCTATTCCATTCACACTTAGTGATATCACAGGCATTGCCATTTTAGCAGCTGTTTTTATCGTTCCCATTTTGCTGGAGGCGATGCGTGGGTTCCCTAGCAGTAGGTGATATCTCTGCTTACATCACAAGATGGGAGCAACATTTTGGTGTATCACACACTTAGAGTACTTTGAGTCGTAATTGAAAGGAACATTGCCCCTGTTTTGTTCTTCCCAGGTTCCTTTCCAGAGGAATCCTGATACTTCAGCAGATAATAGAATTACTATTACTAGAATTACTAATTGCTACAAGTATTGACCATATTAAGTTGTAATCTGTTTCCCCAGGTTTGATTTTCACAGCAAGCCAGAGAAATGGAGGGTAATAAAGTTCATTTTTTCTGATGTTTTTAACCTGGACAGAGTTACAGTTGCTTCTCGGATCTTTGTGGCCTTTTATCCCCTTTCTGTTATTAAGTTTTCTTCTGGTGGAAACTTTGACTTTTGTGTATTTGTGTCCTAAAATGCCAAGTTTTCCTGGCAAAGGCATTGCATTATCAATTTTTCCTTCTTCAGTGAGCTTTTTGTAAGTTATATATGGACATGTTTTTTAATTTGCAGGCTGCGGTTGTGACCAGATGTTACTGTTTGCATGAAATTTATGTTCACGCTCAAAAGAAGTTCTGTTTATATTAAATTAGACTATCTCTCCTTCAAGAATGACAGATTCGCCTCCAGGAAAATCTGCCTAGAGCACAAACAAATCTTCAAATACAGGAAGATGTCAATATCATTTTAGTGTCCATGAAGAAAAAGCGATTGCCATTTATTCATGCATTCCCAAGATTCCTTTTAGCCTACCTTCTGAAGGTCTCAATTAGGGTGCTCAGACTCAGATTTCATGTCAGTTTGGCTAAGGTAAACTTGCAAGAACTTCAAGTGCTTGCTGATGTTTGCAAAGCTTCTGCTGTGCAGGAATTTGATACGCTATAGCAGATTAGTGTTAGGTGTCACAAAGTGTTGTTTGATGCCACAGCTGTCACAGACTGTTCTAAAACTTGAAGCATTTTCTTTACTGCAATGCAGACTCTAGAAGAAGTCTGGTCTGTAGAGCAAATTCCCCAGAAAGGAAGAGATCTTATTCACAGCCTGTCTAGAAGAGACATGCATGGATTCAGCTGGCTGTATTTTATGACACCTTTTGAACTTTATAGTGTGCGTACCCCAGTCATGATGATAATTGCCTTGAGTTAATCATTACAAATAGCCAATACTGGGTAAAGAAGCCCTTCCATCCACCTTTACTATCTAGGCTGATAAGTCTGAGTTCTCTCCTTGGCACAGAATCTTGCTTCTGCAGCCAGACAGCTCAAGTGTGTCACTGTTGGCAGGCCTCAGTTTATGTATTACTGCATTATTCTTCAAGTACTGAGAAGTGTATGTGTGTGATGTTTCTCTAGCATATGAAGAACCATTATGTACCTGTAAAGATGAGCAGTGCCTCCACTTTGTTTTACATTAGCAAGGAAGAATGATGCCGAATTTCCTCTTCCTTCAGGGAAATGGTTAACCAGTGGAAGCTGATACCTAGTCTAAATTTTAATGACTACCTTTCAGGGGCTCTGGGCATGCCAGCAGATGGGCTGTGTTGCTGCAGGCTACTGAATCACGAATAGGAAGTGTCCTACCAGCAGTCTTCTGAGATTGGGGTCAACCTCCCTATTTTAAAAGTCAGTAAGAAGTGTCAGCATTAACCAGAGCCAGCAGGTTGTCAGAGCCCCGTTTGGGCATATTCCAGAATTTCTGCCCAAGGAAATTGGAACATTTCTTCTACCACTTCATTTCTGCACAGTGCATTGTACTGGCTGCGGGACATTTTTCACACAAGGGAGCAAAATCCCTGTTCTCAGATTTTTGAATGTTCGGCTTAAGTCAGGTTGATCAGTAGTTCACAGGTTTTTCCGTCTCATCACAGGCATGGTGGATGACTCTTTGGATTAGGATTTATCTGTTTAGTTCCTATTTATGCAAAGAGATTGCTAATAGATGTGCTTTTTCATGAGTCCAGGTGGTGGTTTGATATGTACATATTGCTTGTACCATTTGTATTCCCTAGTGTGAAAGTTAATACAGGCATTGTATTTTAGGGAAAATGTGTTACAGGTAAGTGACCTTTCTCCTTAAACACACAATCACTTTGCCTGAAATTAGGTTCCTGTCACAGTCTCCTTTTCTGTCCTTCTCTGTAACAGTTCTTGGAAAAAATAGATCAGATTTATAGAATGGAACTGAAAAAGAACTCAGGCTGTGGAATGGACCTGAGTATACAATAGGTAAGATAGCATGAATGGTGCTTGGAAGTGATCAGAACAGGAGAGAGAAACCCTATAATCTTGCTATGATCAAACTAAAAAAATAGAAGGCTCTTGAGAGAGAAATGTGCCATACTTTTCCTGTAGCTTCAAATTACAAGGGGCAAGGTACCTAGTTGCCTTTGCATTTTCCTATTGATAGAACTGACTCCTGCAAAGACAGTGAGGGAGGAGATGCCAATAGACATGGTGACCAGAAGACAGGAATGGATTTAGGCGTGGGTATAGTGATGGAGAGACCCAAAGGTCTTGGCTACACTAGGGATAAATGGCATGACAGGAGGGATGCGGATGTGGAGATCTTGATTAGTTCTGGTGAAGAGGGCTTGAGAGAGCAGAGGAAGAAAAGCAACAAAATTGTTTACTGCAGAGGGATGGCGAATGACCAAATGGGGAGGAAAAAAAGTGATAGGAAAAAGGACAGGACATGTCAGAATAAACATGCAGCAGGACTTAGGGTGAATTACAGATACACAAGAATTCAGGTTTTCTTTCCAGAGCCCCAGGTAGAATTGTGCAGTGTCTGCCATCTGTGAAGCTCCATGACTTAATTAAATGAAAAAGTGATGTACTTCACAGATAAGAGATGTTATAATTAAAACAGTGAAAATGTAATGTACTGTTTAAAGAAGTGGTGTTAATAAAGATTCACATATTTTTTGTGTTTGAGGAAATCTGAGGAACTAGCCAAATGTTTGTGCATTATGAAGAACTTAAAAGGAGTGGAAGAAATTGCTTAAGAGAAGGTTACTGGTATAAAAATTTAGACAGTTGAAAATGCTTATCAAATATGAAAGTAAACACTGGGTTTACATTCTCTGAGAGTATGCATTTCTGCTTGTTTTGTAATCATTGCACTCTAAACTTAGTGACTAGTAAACTAGACTGAAAATATTTTTTAAGTAAATAATATTTAGTTTCTACCCAGATCCTTCTTGAGGATATGAGAGTACTTAGATAAGCATTAGAAATGTTAATGAATGAAACTAGCACAGGCAGTTTCTGGTACTGATGCTTTAATAAAAATGTGAATATGTGGTGCACAAACTATTCCATCTACTTGTAATAGGTCCATAGGATTCAGGGTCTCCAGCTACTGTTTTTCCAAGAGAATTTTGAACTCTGTAGCATTCGTGGCTTGTATTATGGTTTGCTAATTAGCCACTTGACGTTTACATGCTGTTTTGAAAAGTGGAGTTTTATTTACATAAGTGATTTTTTCCTCCTGGGTACTTTCCAGCCAACGTCTGTACTCGTCTCGGCTGGAAGGCTGAGGTAATCATAACTACCAGTTTTCTTCCTGCTGTTTTCTGGCTATCAGATCCTCGATCTGCTCTATGATACCATTCCCACAACTTGTCGCTGCCATTTCTTCCCAAATACTGTGTTTCCTTCCTTTGATAGAAATTGTCAAAGCAATTGCATGGTAAAAAATAGTCATGCAATCAAGTTCTTTCAGAGCTAAGGAAAAACTGAGAAAATTCATATTACTGTGTAGAGTATCCATTAACTGCATCATTCTGTTGAATATTCAGTTTAAAAATTGTTACCACGTTTGTATCACAATTTTTAAAAGTTTGAGTTTGTTTAAGAGTTCCAAGAGCAATTTGCATCTTATGTCATTTGTGTAGATGGAAGGACAAGGTTGCACTCTCTTACAATTACAAGTGAATTACTCAAGTCAAATATAATGAGACAATAACTATTCCGAGTCTTCCTGTGGGTCCTAAGCTGTGGTAAAGCTCCAGAAATGTTTGTTATGATTTAGGTAGTTCTGTATCTATAGGTAGAAACCTAATTTTCTGGAAAAACTGAGTTCAGAATGAGTTTGGAAACAACAGAGCATTATTTCTAATAATGGCACTGACATTGTAATTCTGATATGTAAGTACCTTTGAATATCTAGTGGCATCTCCCAATGTGAACTTGTTGGGATAAAAAGTGTCAAAGGTATTTTGTAAGTCGTACCTGGTCTCACTAAGTGGGAACAGTGATGTCTAAAATTGGTCTGTAGAACTGCCTTTTGAATGCTTTAGTTGCCAGTATTTTTAAAAAGTAATAATTAGTACTTTTAAGACTGGTCATTCCTATAGTAACTTCTAATATTTCACCTGGTCCTGGCTGCTCTGTTCTAGACATCCAAGAGGAGGATCGTTTATTCGGCCAAACAAGGCAAATTTTGGAGTAGATTTTCTTACTGCAGTAAAGGATCGGTATGGATTGAATAATGAGCAAGATGTTCAACATGGGACAGAGAATGTAACTGTATCTGGAAAGACTGTGGAATTTGTTGGCATGGATTCTCTTGCAAAACGACAAAGGCAAGTGTAAGATATGAACATGTAAGATACACTCTTAACAACTGATCAGTCAAGTAGTCGTCAATCTGTAAGGAAAGGAAGCTGGCTGCCTTGCATATAATATTGTCATATCTCTAAAAGTAACTGCACTCTGGTTAAAGAAATGAGAAATCTTCCTATTGTGGCTTCCCAACTTACCTGTTGTACAGATAGCAACTGGGATTATGTCATGTTTGAGTGCTCATAATCCTAATTTTGATTTCATAAAGTAGGAGGTGATGATATTTGGGGAGGAATGAGTGAGATCAATTGTCATGGTATCGGTAATCATTATACACATGCAGGGTCCTTTTTAAATAGATGTGTTTTAATATTTTCTTAATACTGTACAGTATTATTTTATCTTTGTTTACTCATATCAGTAGTGACTTTATAACTAAGAGAGGAAAGGTAGAAAGTCATGGTACTGCTAGTGAAGAAGCCTTTTCAGTCAGTTCATGTCATATTTGTTTACCTGGAAGGGTAAGAAAAGAAGTAAATTAATGATGTATAATAGATCATAGTTTTAATGACCTGCAGTAGCAGAGAGGTATGAGTTCAGCAGGTGGCAGTCTCATTCTGATCTGATAGTCCACCACTAATCTTCCTTTGACTCCCGGAACGTACTAAGCAGTCTTTCTTGGGGAGTTTTTTGATAAGTGATGTAATGAATGCCCAAGTAACTTGGAACCTCTTGCAAAAAGTATTACAAGAAACCTCTAAATAAATTCCAATTTGCATGGCTATATTTTGTCTTTATCACTCGTTTTTTTCAGCTGGATGAGGGTTTGTGGTTTTTTTTCAGGGGGTGGGGGTTGTGGTTGAACGAGGTCTATTTTGTAGCAGCACTGTAAAGGCAAAAAACATAGGCGATGTGCCTGGTTTTGAGTAAGAAAGACACTGCAATGTGGCAGTCCGCACACTGCTAATTCTAAAGGAGGAGATATGTGTGAAAAGGATGTTATTCAGTTGTAATAATCAGTTATTTATATAATGTACCTCTTCCTGTTTGTGAATTACTTAACAGAATGGTTTCTTTCCTTTAGCCGACTGAACCAACTGGTGGATATCTCGGTGCGCGAGTGTGCGGTGAGCGGTGCTGGGCAGAAAGAGGAAATCAGCAGAACGTGTGCTAGTATCCTTTTTTTTGCTATGTTGCATGACACCACAAATCAGTTACATGTTTTAGCATTCCAAGTGTTTGCTTCAATGAATAATATTTCTATCCTTTTATGTTTAAAACTGCAGTTTATATTTAGAGGCTTCATGCAGTGTTTACAGAGTTAAAAATAGATGTCTGCAATTTTTGAGAGGGAATGCAAATTGTGGATAAAAATGGAAATATTATCATAGGTTGCTACTGTGACTGCAATTTCAGAAAGCTGTAGCAATGGTGTTTTTTTAAATTTAAGTGTAGAATAAGTAATGCCAGAAATACACAACTCATGTTCTGTAAGCACCAGAAGTTCTCAGTATGTAATAAATAATGTATTCATTATACTGTGAATATTACAGAATATTCACAATATTACAGAAATATAAATCAGGTATCATTTGTTCATTTATAAGGACTTGTAAGTGTTCCTGTCAATACAGAAATCAATACATTTTAAGGTTTGTAAAGTTAAGCTCTTTTATAAAACTATAAGGTATTTCTATACCTCAAATCAAAATAAAATTTGCTGTAATTGAGCAGTTGTAGCTCTTAGCCCAAACAAGTGTAATCTGTTTCTCTTTATTTGATTCAAAACCAGATCCTAATTCTAATTTCTGAAAACTGAAGTTCAAATTTGAGATAAGTTTCTTTTTCTTAATGTGAAATTTCAGATATCAGGTATATGAACCTATCAAAAAATCTAATCTCGTCTTGGGAGACAGTAACAGATATTGCTTCTCAAGTTCAAAATCTGGAAACACTTGATATCAGGTATAAATATTCATATTTGTGTTTCTGTTCCTTTGGGGTAGGGATGAAAAAGAAGAGATTCTTTTAGATATGGGGTCAGCTTTCTAAAGGTAACTGGGTCCCTCAATACTCATTTTAATGGGAGCTATATTTTTACATATTTTTTTTTAATCTTGTGCTTAACTCATGTGTGCTGTACTTTTCAGACATCCCTTTTTGAGGAAAGACTAGAACCCTAAGTGTTTAGCATCTGTGTAAAACTAAATTCTGGAGAAATGCTTGGGATAGATGGATGTTGCCTGGAGTTTTGTAAATTATAAAAAACCACAATTATCTGAAAAATAGAATACAGAATTCAGCCATTAAACATTTACAAGAATATAGGCATTTAACAATGTGTTCTACGTAACAGATTTCATCATTTTTATGCAAATTGGTTTGTTGACTAGGGAGACTGGATTAATATGCATTATAGTTTTTTACAGGGTGCTGTAAACTCTGTTAAGCCATTAGACTGAAGGTAAAAAAATAGAATTACTCAGTACTGTTACAGAAATGAGGAAACGGGGCGTATAGAACCTTAGGTTTACAGTGTTATAAGATGCCCTTACACGCTCCTGTGACATCTAAACCAATTAATTCTCTTGATTTTAAAGCTTAGTTTGCCCCAAGGCAGAACTGACTTAAGATGTGTGTGCATCCACGTCGCGTGTGTGCAGTGGGTCTGGTTTGCAGCGAGGGGGCAGCTTCAGAGCAGGCAGAGCCAACTTTGCTGTGTGCAGGTGCCGCAGGTCAGACTCTCTGGGTACTTGTGCGTAGGGTCTGCATGGCACTGGCAGAGCGTTGGGTTTCTGATGGCAGATGGGCCCTCAGAAGAAACCCAAGACTTTGAGGTGGCACTACTGCAGGAGTTTGCACTTACTAGTAACACATCCTTAGCACTTAAAAATCTAAATTAGCATTTTTTAGCTAGGTTTAGCAGTAGCTATCTGTTTGCCTTCTGGGTTTGCAAACCTGTCTGGGTTCTTTTTCATGAGCTTAGAATTTTTTTCTGCATAGAAAAACTGTAAAGTAAATATATTTTCATTTTCTTTTAAAGTAATTCCAAGTGTCTTAAGATTTTACCTCTGTTTTTTTTTTTTTTATTTTTATTGATATATTCTGACTGCCCAGGCAAGTCTTTATTTAGGATCCCACTTTTGATTAAGAATGATGCTTCAACCAACACTGTCTTGACACCAAACTAAAATATCCCATAATCCTTTAACCAAACCTTAAGTATCGCAAGACACCCAATATATTCCTGTCCTGAAATGATGATGATAAGAACTGTGGGTCATGGTGACAGACTTAGGGGAAAATCTCTTGTACCGTGCTGGAAAATGAATGGAAGATGTTGTTAAATAAAGCTGCAGTTCCACTGGAACAAGAAAGAATTTACAGAACAATTTCAAAATTAAGAACATTTCTAGTACACATGTGTATATACGCTGCAGCTGGCACATACCAGAAAAATTTTCTGGTGTGATCTAAAACAATGGATTAAAGTTTGTAAACAAGCAGCAGTCTAAACCACTAATTTTGAGAAGTTAATGGTATAGCTGTAACTTGAGGAAGCTTGTTTTATTGTCAGTGTAACACCCTGACTGCTGACTCTTTAAGTAGAATTGTTCAGCTCTTTTGGAGGTCTTACTACTCATTGAAGACAGCAGCAGGGCAATAGGATTGAAGGCAGAAACCCAAAATACTTTTTTTTTAGAATCTTGGCGATCATTGTTGGATTAGCAGCTTCCAAAGCCTTTGTTGTACTGCACATACAGCATAGCTAAAACAATCAAAAGTGATGTAAGCTAAATTGAAATAAATACCAAGTAAATTTAATTTAAAAGTGACCCCATTTTTTTATTTGTTCTTATAGTTAATGTGGCAAAGATGTATTTTTTTAAAATAGTTGTGGGTGTTCCATTTTCTTCAATATCCATTTTCTTCAGTGTTGAACAGTGAACATCTGTTTACAACCTGGGTTCTATTTGTAAATCCAACTTTTTCTAGATCGGATGTTGTCATGATTAATTATTATCAGCCTGCTTGAGAATACAGAGAATTTATTTTAATTCACCTAGAATAATTTTTTGATTGTTGAGAAGTGCAGTCTAGACTGAAGGATTTTCAAAAGTTATTTGTGATAAAATTGGAAAGCAAAATAGGATTGATGCTGGAATCTGATGCTGATGAAATAGTCTGAATTTGTTATTTATTGTTTTGACCTTCTGTTTACTTAAAAAAAAAAAAGACATTAGCAGGTAAGTCTTTCACTGTTGTTTTTTGTGCAAGGAATGTTGGAAGAAGAATAAGTGATTAGGCATCCACCAGCTCTCCAGGAGCTTGTTTAAAAGGGGGAAATTTAACCCATAAGTATGTGAGTATAACTCTCAGTAAACTGAGAGATTTTTAGCATAATATGCAGGTACATCAGACCTTAAGAAAGAAGAAAACCCCTTTGATTGTTTAGGGGTGAGTAATGAAAGCTAACTTGAAAACTGCAGATTTGAGACTCTATTAACTATTTTGTAGTGGTATTTTGTTACTGAGAGTGGATTTTACAGTATCACAGTATCACAAGGTTGGAAAGGACCTCTGAGATCATCAAGTCCAACCTATAACCTAACACTAACACCAACCATCATCTAGACCATGGCACTCAGAGCCTCATCCAGTCTCCCCTTAAACACCTCCAGGGTCGGTGACTCCACCACCTCTCTGGGCAGCCCATTCCAATGGCCAATCACCCTTTCAGTGAAGAATTTTTTCCTCATATCAAGTCTAAACTTTCCCTGTCGAAGCTTAAGTCCATGCCCTCTGGTTCTGCCACTGGTCACCTGAGAATCTTTTACATCATTTGTTTTACTAGGGTCTGGGTAGTTACGTAGGCTTTTTATTTTCAGTTGCCACTAAGGAGTTTAAGCCCAAAATCTGACTGTTTCATGTAATATTAATGCATATTTTTTTTTCATATTCCAAACTTGTGGGAAGCCACAGAAGAATATATATGCATTCATGAAGTAGGAAAGCAAATTAGGCAAGAGTTACATTTGAATATAACTAGAAGGATATTTTATAATATTTTAAAATATTAACACTTTGGCAGTGACTTTTTATATTTTTTTTGTGTAAATTATTTGTCTTTAATACATTATTCCATATTAGTGACTTAAATAAATGCAGTTATTCATTATGCAAATACTTATTCCTTTTACACAGTGAAAACAAAATAAAATTTCCATCTACATCAACTTCTGTATCCAGTGTATTTCCAAAATTGAGGATTCTGGCACTTAATCAAACTGAGATAACGTGGACAGAGGTAATAATTTTTCCTGGTTTTGGTTTTATTTCTATTGCTAGTGTTTTGAGGCAGGAAAAGCACAATAAATATTGATACTTTATATTAGTCCACTGAAATGTAATCCTTAGAAAAGGTACTGTGGCATAACTGTATTAGTTACACAGTAACTAATGTAGTTCTTACATAATCTAGGAATTTATATTGGCACAGGACTATAATAAGAAACATTTAACTTCACCTATGATTGTGAATTACCAAGTTAAGATAAAACGGTCAGAGTATATTATAACTTCCGTCTCAAAGGTTTGTGTGAGTGAAAACTTTTTGTTTCTTTGTAGTTATTAAAGATTTATCTGTATTATGTAATTGAACAAATGCAAATGGAAAGAATGCATGTCATAGTGACACAAAGTACTTGTTTTGGCATCACTTTGCATCAGCAGGAGGTTGGCTTTGTGCTTTTGCATATACTGACAATTCTAGAAATACATGATGGCTGGTTATATGCAACACAGAGCACAGATTAAACAAACTACTCAAGATGACCATTCATCGTAGGCAGAAAAGACATTTTTGGTTCAGAAATCTTTTTTATAAAATTGAAATTTGTTTGATTAATTCTCCTGTAAGTGAGGAAACATAAGCCTGTGCTTAAAAGTGTGGTGTTCTAGGGCAGGTAAACAAAAGGGAAAACATAAAGGGACCTACCTGACATTAATGGTCTGAACGAATGACTAACAAATGTTACTGCTTAAGCTATAAGGGGAGTTACTTTGAAAAGTCAACTTTTTAATAGAAACTAATAATGATTATCCAAGCAGAAGAGAAGTTGTCAGTGTTGATGACAATTGACATTGTCATTGGGCATATAAGCAAAGTCTGAAAAGCCTAGAAATGTTTTAGTTAAAATTAAAGCTTATTGGCATATATAAGAATATGTCACAATTGCATATGAAACTGGGTTTCATGCCAGCAATTTCTATTGCTTTATATTAACTGTTTATTTGATAAAGTTGTGTTCTCTGCTGTAAATGTTTGCAAAAATAAATCTATATTAAGTAAAATAACTTTAATGTAATTAGAAATAAATTTTAAGTAAGATTTAAAGCAATTGCATCTTTGTTAAATGTGTAACCTTTTTGAACTAAATTTGTTTCTTTAGAGTACTTGAAAACTTCAGGCTAGAAGCTGACTTAATGCAGTTTTTTTAGTTGATTTTTAGTTGTTTGTATGCTGGCTCAGTCCTATGACAGAGAAGCCTTCAAGCTCTGATAAATGAAGACATTTAAAAAGTCTGTCAGACCTGATGAGTTGTGTAGAAGTTTCAGAACTGTTAGCAGTTAAGTATATACTGCCATTTCCTCATCTCATCATAGGGATAATCAGATCATTCCAGCCTCATTGAATAAAATAAACTCAGTTTGCAGGTCACACACAACTGTTAAGTGCTGTGACTGTGCAGAACCTGTTTAATATCATCTGTGCTGGTAGATCCAGACACAGGAAAGAGCCATCTGGAAGAAAGGGAGGGCTAAGCAATCCATAATATTTGTTTCTCTGTTTTTAGGAGAGATGGTTTGTTCTGAGGAAGTCTGCATTTAGTATAACTTCTGGTATAATTTTTCTCAACTTTTATTATATTAAATGAAATTTTGCTCTTAGGTTCTTCTTTTTGCTCCAGGATGGCCATCACTTGAAGAATTGCACGTTGCTTCTAATAATATTAAAGTTTTGGAAAGGTAAGATGAGTCACATCAGTCAATTGGTTTTGACTGATGTACTGCAAAGTTACATAGCAGGTAAAGCTACATTCCTGTTTACATCACCATGACATAATTGTAAAAAATAAACGATGCAAACTTCACGTGATGTACTTCAAAATGTTTATAAATGTACACAATTTTTTGCATGCAGTTATGTACTTAGAAAACTAGTGTTTTCATTATCAAAGAACTTCAAATATTCTGCTTTTGTGTTTATTTTTTTTTTGGATGTGGCAGGCCTGATAATGTCCTGCAGACCCTGAAGTTGTTAGACCTTTCAGGCAACCAGTTACTGGATGGAAATCAGCTGCATCTAATAGCACATCTGCCCAGGTAGCTGTTGAACAAATTTGCTGGGAATTCTTTGTCCTGGATATTCATCTTCCTAGTTTTTCTTGACCAAAATATGGTAGTATTGATGTTGCATTGAAGATTTATGGAATCATGAAATAGAGGCATTTTGCCCTCTTGAGGAGAGCAATGGAATTATTTAATTCAGCTATTTTAATATAGTATTCTTTTTATTGTATAGTTAACACATTCTTACATTTTTAAGCTGTATGTTGTTAGGTTTTCATGATATGGAACAGAAGTGATTTTTCACGTTACTCAGTTCTTTTTATTTTAGTATCTTTATTCAAGATTACAGGCCCATATAGTTTGTGTGGAGTGGCCAAGCAAAGGAGCTATGGGAGTCATTTCTTAGGAACAACTTTCTGACCATGACAGTGTAATGAAGGTTCATTGGTATCTGTGCAGCCATCTCCATGTGTTTGAGCCTGCAGAAGGCCCTGGGCCAGTTTGTTGGAAGGTGTCACTCCCAAGGCTGACTTGCTGATGGATGCTTGCAGTGAGCACTTCACACCCACGGTGCCTACTTATTTGCCCTTTGTAAAGCAAGCAAAAAAAAAAAAAAAAAAGGAGTTTGGAGGGAGGTAAAAAAGTGTGGTGATAACAGAGACAGGGAAGAATTATCTGCTGTTATTAACCATGGGGAAGGTTACAGTCGCTACTCCACTGGCTGAAGTGTGTGGCATGTCCTCTGCCCAGGCACTCTTTTGGAAGTTTCAGTGCTTTTTTTGGGGTGGCTTAAAGACTTTGAAAGAGAAATGCTTCAAAATTGAAAAAAAAAAAAAAAAAAAAAACCAAAAAAATAACCCATACAGTTTAATTCCTATACTGTGTTGGGTAAATGTATTCCCACTTTCTCAAGAGCCTGTCTGTGGTAATATCATTTTTATACATATTATTCTGGTTTACTGTACTCTCAATAGCAGCATCTTTATGGTAGTTACAGGCTTGAGTGAGGATTCCTTGCCTTGGGGTTACCATCCAGGCAAAGGTGTGTGTTTCGTGTGTGTTCCTCAAGCACTTAGTGACTGGAAAATTGTGGGACTAATTTGATAGTTTTGCTAACTTGTGGAATCACTGTACACCAAAATAGCAGCCATGATGTTAAATAGCCACAGGGTATTTAAAAAAAAATTTCGAAAACCACAGCATTTAAACTCGAGACCCATTTTGAAAGATTGAAAACATTGCATTTATTCTCTGAAAAATGTGTTCCCTGAACACTCTGCTGAAGTCTGGGTACTGTCTGTGAGGCTGCTGTTCATTTGTCAGTAATTATGGATCATGGCAAGAGTTTATTAGATCTTTGTTTAAAAGAAATTGAGGTTGTATTTCTTTAAAAAAAAACCTTTCCATGCCATGTACAGTAATCATCGTCTCTATTAAATTTCAGATTAGAACAGCTAATACTTAGCAACACTGGAATACCTTCTATACACTTTCCTGGTGTTGGATTTGGTATGTAAAAGAAGCAGTATATGTATAGCTTTATAATTATGTTTATGTAAAGTTTTCACTGTTGTCTTGTAAATTTACTCTTTTTCCTAGGATGCAAGACTAAAATGTTTCCTTCACTAAAACACCTTGCAATAGATAACAATAAAATATCTCAGGTAGGTTAGATTGTGATAGTTTCACATTATTTAACCGTGTGTATCTTTGTTTAAGTGTACCTTGCAATTTTCTTTTTTAATATTTCTTTGATTCTTTGTGTAAGATCCCGACGTAACTGTTGAATGCTTTGATCAACACAGAGGGTTCCAAGTAATTTAAAAATTTAAAAACATTTCTTAACATCTCAGTTAAACATGTTTATGGTAGGTAGTCGTATCCCTCTGCTACCTCATAATTCATAGAATCATAGCATGGTTTGGGTTGGAAGGGACATTAAAGCCCACTCAGTTCCACCCCCCTGCCATAGGCAGGACACCTCCCACCAGACCAGGCTGCTCAAGGCCCCTTCCAGCCTGGCCTCGAACACTTCCAGGGAGGGGGCATCCACAGCTTCCCTGGGCACCCTGTGCCAGTGTCTCACCACCTTTATTGTGAAGAATTTCTTCCTAAAACATCTAAATTCCTCCCGCAGAATCCTGATGATCCAAAATGCTTGAATAGTCCCTCATTTGTTTGGGGCTTTTTTACTTAGTTCAATGTAATACAGTCCTTACCTTAGCTAGATAAACAGGATGAAGTACTTGGTTTTTCTAACCAAAGGAATAGTTTCAGTCATCGTCATTGTACAGGAAAAGTCAGTATTAGTGTGTCTTGCTCTGAAATTGTGCTTTATGGTTCCTCAAAAGACTGTTCCCTTCCATTTCAGTGGTCAACTATCAATGAGCTTGACAAGCTGCCAAGTTTGCGGTCACTACAGTGTAAAAATAACCCTGTCATGGACACAGAGAAGAACCCAGAGACCCTGAGACAGCTAATTATTGCCAAAATAAGTCAACTGGAGGTTTTGAACAAGTGTGAGGTACGTGATACTTCAACGTATTGCCTGAGTGTGAGGAAAAACATCAAAGCCTGAGGGACTGTTTTCAGTTTCCGTTAAGATTACTGTTTGTTTGGCTGCACAAAAAGTAAAGTGCCAACTATTCCATCACCCAGTCAGTGGGGCACTCCATAGGGCCACAGGATCCAGCCCTGTTTGCGATCGCTGCCAGCTCAGTGCGGACTGGGACAAGGCGGACGAAGGGTGGTGGGTTTTTTCCAAGTGCCTGAGTTGTGTTGAAGTTGCAGGACTGTTACCAAAAAACATATTGTGGGCCAAAAAAAAAGAAAAAGCAGCTTAGTTGAATCTATTTCAGTGACAGTGATACAAGCATTTGCCTCCTGCAATAAGAAAATAGCATCTAAACCGAATCAAACTTTCAGGAAATGCTTAGTATAAAAAAAGCAGAAGCGACATCTGCTCCATAGCTGAAAAAAACCCACATTCTTGTGTCATCATATACAGTAACAACTTTCCTTAGATTTTTCATTTATGGCTCAGTCAGTACATGGAGGTAGGGGCTGTAAGAGTCTTAATAGCTTTCACGTGTACTGAATATATGGACCAGTCAATACTTGGGGATAGGGTTTATAAGATTCTTGGTAGCATTAAAACACCGAACACCTAAGTAAGAGCAAAGAGCCAGTGTCGTTGATTAGATTTTTCGTCTCTGGAACGTTGTATAATTATGTTTGTGCTATTCCTGTGTCAGTACAGATCCTTCCTGCTGAAAGAAAAGGAGCAGAGCTTGATTATCGCAAAATATTTGGAAATGACTGGTTAGCAGCTGGTGGGCATTGGAACCCAGAGAAAAACAAACCAAGTGAAGAATTTCTTACTGCCCATCCCAGATACCCATCGCTTTGTCTTAGTAAGTACAAGAATGGTAAAATGGTGTGGCCAGCAGGACTAAGGAAGTGATGGCCCCCTGTACTGGGCACCAGTGAGGCCGCACCTCGAATCCTCTGTTCAGTTGTGAGGCCCTCACTACAAAAAAAAAAGACATTGAGGCACTGGAGTGCATCCAGAGAAGGGCAATGAAGCTGGTGAAGGGTCGGGAGAGCAAATCTTATGAGTGACTGAAGGAACTGGGGTGGTTTAGTCTGAAGAAAAGGAGGCTGGGGGGGGGAGACCTCTGCTCTCTACAACTATCTGAAAGGAGGCTGTAGTGAGGTGGGTGCTGATCTCTTCTCCCAAGTAACAAGTGATAGGATGAGAGGAAATTGGCCTCAAGTTGCACCAGGGGAGGTTCAGATTGGGTATTAGGAAAAATTTCACTGAGAGTGGTGAAGCATTGGCAAAGGCTGCTCAGGGAAGTGGTGGAGTCATCATCCCTGGAGGTGTTCAAACAAAGGTGTAGATGTAGCACTTTGGGACATAGTTTAGTAGGCACAGTGGTGTTGTGCTGATCATCTTAGTGGTCTCTTCCACCTTTTCTGTGATTCTGTGATTCACATTTCCTCACTTCTGGCACTGTGCTAGCACTGTTTTGGTATTGCTTCAGTTTCCCTTCCCCTTGATGCTTTTCCCATGTGCTTCTGCTGCCTTAGTAAAAGCCAACCCCTTGGCAGCTCTGTGTGCAAATGCCTTTTGCTTCTGTGGGGCAGCTGTCAGGGTGTTGTGGGAACCTACCACTTTCTGTGCTCCGTATCCTGGCTGCTGAGGCTCGTGCCTGATCCAGCACCACAGTGCTCTCAGGTCTGCTGTTGAGTTTCAGTCTTGGAAGGGTTCATGTCTACGTGCGCTTTCCTTCACACAGAATATGGTGCACCTGAAGAAGGAGAACTGAAGGGACAACAGCCTTCGACTCTGAAAAGTCAACTTCTGAGTAAGAGGCCAGAACTGGTCACAATTGCTCTTTCTGCATTTAAAATATTTTAGTATGAGCTTAGTGTTTCCTGGGTGTATATGGAGAGCAAAAGGTACAGAAGCCTTTGAGAGGTGACTGAGTTCCAGTGTGTAATTCTGCTTCTCTGAACTGTGTGTATCAGTGAGTTTGATGAGGTATCTGCTCCTGTGTACTCTCTCATTTCCCCTGAACCCAAGCTGAATGGCTTTCTTAATTAAGAGACTGAATGGAGAATAGAGGTAACCAACAGCACATTCTGACAGTTATGAATGGCTTCTCTACAGAAGATGTTTGAGATTTTTCACCTCAGCAGCTGCACTGTTATCTGATGATTTTTTTTTTTTAGGACACTCAAGAAACTTGCTGTTTGGGGCTGGCTATATATTTAAACTAAGTTACATCCCAGACCTAAAATTTCACTTTGTTTTGCTTCTCAGCTGATAGAAGAGCTGAACCTTTTTTTTATTCCATGGGTAAAATACTGTTTTAAGGCATTGCATTCTAATGCATTTAAGTGGAAGACTAAACAGAACAAGGAGTCTAGTGGGCTAGACATAATAGAAACCTTTTTTAAAAGGATGAGTCTTTTAATCCCTGTGAAAGATAAGGCTAATAACTTCCTTAAAAGCGTTCTTGTGTGGTGCTTTTGAGATACTGTGTGTCAAAAGCCTGCTTTAAACTGAGTAAGCAGTTTCTATTCTACTGCAGGTTATCTTAAAAGTTAACTAGAAAGTAAGCATTTTTAGGTAAATACTCCTTCTGACAAAAAAGGTTAAGTATTGGGGAGTCCCTTTTAAAATATCTTCCCTAATTCACCAAATACGAATAAAAACGTGATTATCTTAATAAAATTACTTCTAATTTTTCAGAGAATGACTAAACACTGTCTTAGCTGCTCAGATACAGGCTACATATTTTCTTTTTTTTTTGATGATCAGACTGAGCTAGGGGAAACAATTTATAATAGAAACAGACTAGAAAGACTCTGCTCCGGACAGAACAGGACTTAATGTTCATTCTCTAATGCCTCACTGTTTCACTGTTTTTTCTTAAGGTTTGACAATTAAATGTCCTGAGAAACCTGAACAGAAGCCAGTAGAGAAAAAGCTACCAGGTAAAAAGTCTTAAGTTGTAGCTTATTTTCAAATAACTGTCTTAAAGAATGGCAGCTGCCTCGGGCTCTGTCAGCTCCTGAAGATTCTCCCCTGAAGACTCTGTCATATAAAGAAATGACCAAGGTAGAAATTGTTTGAAAAAGTCATTATTTTTCTGACCTTTTGGTCCAGCTTGAGGATCCAAAGTTGATGCTTGTCTTATGACCTCTGCTGTTGCTTTCATGATTAATGTGTCTGAGGCAATCAAAGGCTAATTAACTGGTATGAAATCTGGTGTATGTGTTAACCAAATAACAATAGTATCTAATGCATTAATTTAGAAATCCAATTCTGACCTGTATCAAATTTGTGCCTGTAATGAGACTAGAGTGAATAGACTTTGTTGTAAATGAAAGTGATGTTTTGGCAAGATGCGTCCGAATAGAGTCTGAGAGAAAAGACATACCCAGGCTTTACTCTAAAATAAAAATCACATTTATTATCACAAGTTGCATAAAATCAGATAGATACAGCTTTTACAAAAATGCTTGATAGAAAAATATTTGTCTAAGTACAATGTGTGGTATTACAGGAATAACTCACTATTGCTGTGCCTTTAGATAAAGCTTCAAAAGAAGTGAAAGTTCAACCAAAACATTGAGTATCTCTATGCAAACACAGGTTCTCACCTCTGGAACAAACTACATTTACTCATTCAAGATCCATTACAAAAAATATCCCTTCGTGTAACTGACTTCATAATATAAACCACTTTACAACTGTGCTGGCAATTTGTTTGGGACTAACTAATGTAATACCATTTCTAAGAATGGCACTAGCACCACAATGACATTCATCTATTTGTGCTGGGAAAGCCAATTCCTGGTAATGAAAACTTCAAGGAACAGTCACCAGACACAGGTAGTCAGAACCTGACTGGTCAGTGTCCCAAAGTTCACTTAGTTTAGCATGTAGTAAATACAAACTCAAAAAAAGATAAATTATGAAGCCATTAACACTTTAATTTGGTATATGGGACCAAAGTGCTTAAACCGTAGTATCATATGCTGTCCTGTCCAACAGAGATTAAACCACTTTCAATTTGATATTAGCAGTGATGGTTTCAGGTACAAAAGACATTATTGCAGTGTTAGAACTGAAGCAGCAATGCAGCCTTTCACTGTTGCTATAAGCAAGCACAGTGAAACACTAATACCTCGCTACAGCTCAGTGGCAGCAGCATTTTTCTAACAACTTCTCTTTCTTTCCCCTTGGCAGAGTCTATGACTGTTCAGAGGGTCAAAGGATTGCTGTATCGCCTACTTAAAATTCCTGGTTCAGAACTGAAACTGTCCTACGAAAGTTCTAAAGTGAGTTAAAAAATGGGTAATTCAACAACAAAATACTGCATGCTGCTAAAGGTCAATAGCACGTTCTAAAATACTACCTAACGGAATTGATTTTGCTTAAGGAGGGCAATCTTCATGCTGTAATTTAGGACCTAATTTCACTTCTGTAATATGACAAATCCTCCCTGACTGCAACTGCCTGATCCATGTTTGGTTTACATGAAGAGCTTTCAGTTTAAGATTGGCTTTTTTCCTTTCTTATTCTAGCTGGCAGGAAAAGAAGTTGAGCTAGACAATGACTTAAAGCCTTTGCAGTTTTACTCAATAGAAGATGGAGACTGCATGTTGGTACGGTGGTAAGAAGGGACTTGAGAGAGACTGAAGGGAAAGCCAACAAACTGCAGGAGAGTGAGAGCCTGGCTGCAGACTGTCTGGACAGCCTGGGCCTGGACACACGTACGGGAGAACGTGGATTTCCTAAGTGCCAGCAGAACTACACAACAATACTTCCAGCTCCTAAATTAATTGTCAGTCTCCAAGAAAGCATTTATTTTTGGTTGAATGGTCATACTTTAAAGATACCAAATAGTGCTTAAATGCTTCAATGAAATAAAACTCAAGGGAACCCTTTTGCCAAGATTTTGTACCACCCTCCCAGTGCAGCGGTGAGAATGTGTTTTACTGAACTGAGCACGACTTAGTTGGGATCTCTTTGCTCATAACTGGACAGAATTAGTGCTGCACTGAAAGAAGCTACTTGCTTTTTTTTGTTTTCACCTGCTTCCAAAGACCTTAATGCAAATGAAAGTAAAACAGCACAAACTGTAGAATTATCTACACAGCCTTAGACTATTGGAGCTCAAACTCTGACAGACCTTGATTTTACCCTACAGCATTAACACACCACACTATAAATGAGTTCTCAGCATACTGCAAGGCATTACTATTATTTTACATTCTTTAGCGTGCCATTCCTCAGTCTTATTTTACTTTCACTTGTGTACCCTCAGATTCATATCTAAGATCACACTGAGCTATCAGAAGTCCCTCCTGATCAGGCCAAGTTTGCAGTACTTCAAGATTTGGTATAAGCAAACTTTGATTCTTTTTTATCTAAAATGACAATGGTATAAACAAACTAAACGTAAATCCTAACCCGTAGCTGTCCCAGCCCAATGAGGGCAGCCCCTCAGACAGCACAGAACCTGCTGCAGCACGACTTACCAGATGCCCTGGTGCTGAGCACAGCTCTCCGCTGGATCCTGGTACAGCTCTATACTGAGTTAAATCAGTAGGACTTTAATTTACAAAAGACAGGCTAGTTGGCATTCTTATGTGCATTTATTAATTACAAGTAGGTCTTTGACTTTATAAAAAATTCCTTTTTTATAGTTTAAACATTTTGGTTTTTGTCAGATCAACACCTATACCGTAGAAAAGGAAGAGTATCAGTCCACTCAGAATTATCAAAAGGGATGTGCAAATATTGTTATACTTTAGTCAAAATCCAACTTTTAAATATAACCTTAATATTTCTTATTGTTCCAAGAATGAATCCAAATGTACACTTTTTCATAATCATTAGATGCTACCCTGTTTTCCAAGGCAAATCCATCATCTTTCCTCACATCTACAAGGATCTCCACACAGTTTCTTTAATCTCCACAGCTCTCCCAGTTCCTGTGGAGAGTACTGGGGGGAAGACAGCATGCCACTCTCACACGTCTTCTCACACAGCCACAGACTATCCTGGTAGGGACAGAACCAGTTCAGTAGTTTTTCTTACAAAAGAATTTAGTCTTCAACAATCCCGACTTCCAAGAATCAGGCTTTCTTTGTTTCTAGCAACAAACTTCACACACAAAGGTGACCAACTGGAGGTGCACAGCCCTCTTTGATCTGTCAGACCTATTCAGAGAACTTGGGGGGTGGTGATGGGGTTGCTGGGGGGGGGGAAGAGTTGGTTTGTGGGGGTTTTGTGATCTTTCTTTTAGATACATCTTAAATTTTTTTTTCTGGATTTTAATCCAAAGGCTGTTTCAATTTTTTTAAAGAAAAAACATTTCCTCAATTTTATGCTACTTGGAGGAACAGGCACATTCTCTTTCTGTAAGATCAGAGAATTTCTTCAGACTTACCTGATACCGCTTGGGTCCTACAGCTGCCATCCAGATGCCCATACTCACATCTTCACCCTAAGTCAACACATTAAAATGAAGAACACAAGCATTAGCACCAGGAAAAGTATGAAGCATGACTTTGTGAACTAGAATAAGTTGTATCATTTACCAGCAAGTAAAAAATGCTAACTACAAAAAGCTATGTGTGACTATTTTAAGAGTTGTGAAAGGAATCCTCCCAGATTTCCTGTGATAATACATTGTTTTTAGAAGAAGAGAATACAAAAACATGGTTACAGCTCCAGAAGTTTTTCAGTCCAGAACAGCTGGACTTTGACCTTGAACAGACACTAAGTGTGGTGACCAAAGGCACTGTGAAAAGCCAACATTAACCACGATAACCCAACAGCAACACCTGAGCAATGTTCTTTCCAACTCATCCAGTACACAGGCTGCTCCCCAGACCAGTTTAAGATACAAAAACTGAACCAACGCTTTACTACCTGGTACGTCTTTAATCTCTCAGAGTTGCTTGCCAGCCACTGAACAATGTCTTTGGAGATGACGTAGCCAGACCCACAAGCAAAGGCTGGATATGCAGGACTTGGGTACTCCAGCTCTTGCCATTTCCCAGTTCGATCAACTGCCCAATTTAGTCTGAAACTGAAGACCATGTTAGATGTGAGGTGTTTATACAAAGCCTTCTGTGAAACCTATGAACACTGCTAACAACTGAAGTAACACAGTTAGATCATAAACTGAACTAAGAGGAAGAAGTGGAAAGTGATCCTAATTATAGTTCCTAGCCTTATTTCTTAAGGGCACACATCTAATAGAACACAACAGCTGAAAGTGTTAACTGTTGTTTGGTCTCAGTCTTGGGGAATATGAGAAAATTCTCAGAACAGAAGCAAACCCAACACTGACAGTCAGGTGTTCAGCGTGTCTGCAGCCACTGCTGCGTTGTGATCCAGGTAAGCACAAGCATCTTTCTTTACCTATGTTCCATAACACGAAGTTGGTGCCTCCAGCAGGCACGCAGTCACAGCACTGTTACACAACCCATTTTCATGGCCACAGGTTGTGCCAGAGGAGGTTCAGAGTAGACATTAGGAAAAATTACTTCACTGAAAGGGTTGTCAGGCACTGGAACAGCTGCCCAGGGATGTGGTTGAGTCCCCAGCCCTGGTGGAGGTTAAAAAACGGGCAGATGAGGTGCTCAGGAATGTGGTTTAGCAGTGGACAGGTATGGTTGGACTTGATCTCACAGGTCTTTTCCAACTAAGGATTCTATGATTCTTGATAAAACCAGAAGCTGCTTAAAAACCAGGAAGCAAGGCAAAGTACTATTTTTTTATATACCTTCTCTAAGCTGTTTTCCAAATGAAGCTCAACAAAGTTCAACAACAGCTGCCATCACTGAATTACAAAAGAGCTTTCCTGGCAGTTGTCTTCTCTAAGGAAGATTGTACTTCCCACTGGAGCTCTGCAGAAAGCCAGCAGCGCTCTGTCTGCGCAGTCTCTCACACTGCCTCCTGTCCTCAGGGAGCGCAGCATAGCACGGCTTTAACTCTGCCACACCATGCGGCACTACAGGCCCTCTGAAACTGCTGTGCCAGGCTGTGAGAAGCTTTTCCTGTTCAGGAGCAGGCTGGCACTGCACTCACAAGTACCTCATGCACTCTCAGCTCAATGGCATAACTGTGTCAATGCAGCACGTTCTCCCCTTTTGGCAAACAGGTTCAAGTGTTGCCAAATTCAGCCATGAGCACAAGCAGCTCAAAGCTTTAGCAAGCCACTAAGAATTGTCACCTCAGAGAAGAACCCCTTAAGGGAGGAATTACAGCTGAGTGGCAGGTCTGTTATCAGACTCTACACATTCACAGCTGAAGCTGACAGGTTAAAGCACCCAGCAGGTAAAAGTCACATCTGATGTCTGAACTCACTTTGGACTCGGTATCTTCCACTCTAGCAAGTCATAGCAGGAAGAGAGCAACCATTTCCAGACTGAGAGGCACCTGCTTTGCTCATCACTTTATACTTCTGTAGCGGTATCAGCATTGTTCACTACATCTCACACTTGCCTTGCCTGAAAACTGACTATTAGAGAATTGACACCTGAAGATGTCACCCCTACATAAAGCTCCCCACAGACACGTAGAGAAAATGGCTTTTTTGTCCAACTCTTCTCCCCAACCATGACTTGTCACTTCCTTTTGTCAGTAATCCAATAAAAATACTTGATACCTTAACACACCATTTTTACAGCAAGACTCAGAAGAAAGTGTTATCGATCCTCGTAGGTTCATTCAGCTGTGATTCAAAGTGAAGCCCAGTAAGTTACCAGAACATGAAGCATGTCAACACTCAACAGCCTATCTCACACCTCAGGAAAAGGGGAGGTTCATCTTACAAATGAAACGTCTCCATGGAAAACTTCAAGTATCTGAAATTTCCTTTTGGCCTAATTAAGGTCAAGAAAGGGTGAACGTCCACTGCATGGCAGAGGAGCCAACATCAGTGAACTGCCTTTTTTCATTTACAACACTCACATTAGATCCAGTCTTCCTCACAAACAGCTTGGTACATTCCACCCCATCCTAAATTTGGTCATTTGCAGACATGATCAGTGACTTGTCAAAGACACCTCTTTTATGTCTGAAGACAACTAATCTTTTCACTGCACTTTTAAAAGAACAGAATAGCAATAACTTAAGTATGTTCTCTCCAAGATCAGCCAAACAGGATACCTGAACCATCTGGTTTTGCAGCTTGCAGTCCTGAAATGCTCCGGATCAGCTAGACAGGCTTTCTAAGCGGTGGTTTAAAATCAATGAACAAACCCACTACACAATATGAAGTAGAAGACAGAAAAGACCTAATAACTGATAGGAGGTGTAGGTACTGCTCAATTCAAAGCATTCCCTTCCCAGTTTCACTGGGATCTCATCCTTACTTTCTTCCAGGTTAAGCTTATAATTTCAGAATTCACAAGACCAGTGACAAATTTCTCTAAGAATGCAGGAATTATTTACCAGGCTATAAGGAACACTAGACAAGAAACAAATACTTAAGAATTTCTTGGGAGAGCTTAATGAGGTGTAGACAAAAAATGCCAAGTCTGAGTTCTCAGACACATGCTCAGAGACCAGAAGGAAGGGAGACCATCAGTAAGTCACCTCAAGGGCCAGATATATTCCTGAGCCTTCTGCTCAGGAAGTGAAGGTCTCCACATACCAGAGCCAGCTCCCAGGGAAGGCTAACAGCTTTTCATTTGCACTTTCATCAACGCTTGTCTAAAATATACAAAATGTTACTGAGTTGAAAGGTAGGAGAGCTTAAGAGGATTCCCCAAAACCACTAAGATGACTCCTGTACACTCAGTGGTTACCCACAAAGCTGAACACATAACGAGGAAACTCTGGCCAAGAAACAGGCCGGTGGTAGGCTGCAACATAAAACTAGGGACACCAGGGAGGAGGGCAATCTCTATGTTATCACATCCTCAGCTCTTATAGCCAAGACATGCTCCAGAAGAGCTTTCTCTACAGCAGCTGGAACAGCAGCCTGGGCAGCTTATATATAGTGCTATTTTTCCTTCTGCAAGTTGGTTTCCAACTTGTCATCAAGTTCCTGACCTTGTACATTGCTAGAATGAACCTATCCTACCTTCACTATTAGCCTTGCCTTGTGGTAAAGGCAGTGCCAAGAAAATTCCACAGGCAGCAGGCAGCCGGGGGTTTTGATCAGGCTGGAGAACACACACTCAGCACACAGATCTTTGTGATCACAAGACAGCCAGCTATTCCACACACTTAAGAGACATACACATCCACACACTCCATTAAATCACCTTATGAGTAAGCAACAGTTACAGTACCAGATCTGTGAAGCAAGACACCTCTAGCAGCAAAGGGCAGCTTTTCTTCAGTAAGCAGACTGCAACCCGAAGACATATGATGCCGTTCTGCTATACTGGATGTATAGCAGAGCAGCAATGCATTTCATGGATGGAAGGGAAGAAATGGGCTATTTTGGTCCTCCTTGTTATTCACAAGCACAATGCAGGCTGGCGAACTTCACTCAGGATTTCATGAATCAGCTCTACCATTGCAGACAGCGGCATAAATGGGTAGCAAAGCCTGTCATTGACAGACTTCAAAATAAACTACAGACTAGAAAGGCAATTTTGTTTCTCTTATTTCACCCCATTTTCTCCAGCCCAGCAGAAAAATCACAGTGGTTTCAAAAAAAGTAATGTTTGCAATTCTAGTATGCACTTGCATTTTGAATCTATTGTACTGCTGGAATACTTTTGTTTACTTAAGTTTCATGACAAAAAGTTACAGACAAGACACTGTAAAACTAGGTAAGACACTTAGCAAGTTCAGCTCATTGTAAAAGCACACTCTGGAGAGCTAGTGTAAAGAATGGGTTTTTGTATTCTGAGATCCAAAGTTCTATACATGCAGAAATCCTGCTTTTTATAAGTAGCTTCCACAGGCAGAAAAGAAGAACCCACATGAAAATAAGCTTAAGGCAGTAAACTGTTCACTAAAGACATGGTAACTCTTAAAGGCAAGTTAAAAAAAAAACTCACTTTCCCCACCAAATGTTTGGCTTGTCCAATTTTTTCTGCTTTATCCTGTTAAAAACAGCCTCCAAATCAATGTAACAGTCATCATCTGTCTTCAGCAATAAATCAAAACTCGTTGATTCAACTGTCCTGCAGTCAAAAAGAAAAGTGATGAGATGCTGAGCTGCAGCCCACAAATTAGTTACACAACAGAACAATCCTCAAGGGTTTTCTGGGAAGTAGAGGGGAAGGAAGAGGGAAGGAATGTCTTTCCTACCCTTGACTTCTAAATTCTTTCCCTATTGACCAAGGCTGGCTACTTGTCCTGCAGAAAGGAGAGGCAGCTGCATCCTATGATGATCTTACAGTATGGATTTGTGTATAAGTTGAAGAGAACAACCTTGAAATTTTGTTCTCCAGGACAGATGGTGGATTTACTAACAAATCTGTCTTAAACAGTATTGACCTCAGAAGGATATGAATCCGTGACGATGATGGCAGCACAGCTGTTAAAAGCTGGCGGCTACATGTCAGTAGCCTACTATTCAGGATGAGACCGAGATCAAGGGCAATATAACAGCAGAATTTTGACATAAAAACCTGCGGAAACAACTTGGTACTTACTCTTCCTCAGTAAAGCACCCTTCAAATATGAAAAAAGTAATCTTTAAGTGTCTGAAATAGTTACATATTTCACTTGGAAAATAATCAAAGCAGCTTAAGATTCTAGGGATTATTCCTGGGTTGACAAACAAACACTGGTTTTAAGGGTATTTTCTCTTAACAAGAAAGGCATTTGCAGTGTCTTTTATTCCTAAATCTTGAAAAATTTGCTAACCTGTAAGAAATGATCACAAAGATCAAAGTTTTGACATTTAAATTTCCTTTTTAGAACTGAAAGCACGGTTCAGTTTTTCAGTTACATTCATAAGTTTATAAGTCCATAATCTTGCAATCAACTGAAACTGTCACCTTTATTCTAACTCCACAGCAACATCAATTAATTGCCTCAGATTAATGGAAAGGTAATAACTTCTTAAATTCACTGCAGACAGTGTAATACACTATGGAAATCCTTCCTCTCAACCTTCCATCCCTGCTGTATACATTCTTCCTATCCTTCCCCTCTACTCTGCACGCATGACGCCACATCTGGAGTGCAGTGTTCAGTCTTAGGCTCTTCAGTACAAGAGAGATGTGGACATACTGGATGGAGAGTCCAGCAAAGGGCCACCAAGTTGATTAAGGGACTGGAGCTTCTCTCCTATGAGGAAAGGCTGAGTTGGAACTGTTTAGTCTGGAGAAGAGAAGGCTCAGGGAGGAGCTCATCAATCATCAATGTATATGAAGGGAGGGTGTGAAGACACAGAGCCAGGCTCTTTTCAGTGGTGACCAGTGACAGAAAAAGAGTCAGTGGCCACAAACTGAAACACTAAGTTTACAAGCTGGCAAAAGCCATCCTTTAAAAGAACTAAAGCTGCTAGATTTCAGTCAGAACCAAATTAAAAGAAATTACAAGGAGACATGAACATTTTCACACATCGTCTCTTAGAGCAGAAGCCTGTCTTGCCAGCTCATGCTTATTTAAGGCACCAAGGGTCAGCATTCCAGAAATATAGAACCTCTTATTTAATTCACTACATGACCCCAAAATTGTATGAGAGAAATTCAACTAATGGAGTAAATCACATAAGGCGTGTATTTCATGGAACCTGTTAGATAATGTAACATGCTGGATCTTGCACTACAAACAGCAACATTCCTAAGAGAAAACACTTTCTTTTCAACTTACCATCGGTAGAAGTTCAGTAGTTTGGCTGGAACATTTCTGTAAGTGTCAATAACATCTACAAAAACAATATCATCATAGGTACTGCTTTCTTCCTTCAACAAAGCATCTTCTTTTTCAAGATTTTTTATGTGACTTGTAAACCTTTCTGGGCGAGTATGGAGGCTTTTTAAAAGGGCATCACCTTCTGAAAGAAGCAGCACCCATCATTAAGCAAAGATGCACACCTACATACTACTTCACATGTTTCTCTTGATCATACACGACATAAAAAATACATCTGAAGAAGCCTTCAACTCAATGGGGTTATGAAAATCCTAAATGAATATAAAAATTTCTATGAAATATTAAAAGTTGCAGAACAACAACGAGATATATTTTTGCATAAAGTCTTGATAAAGAAAGCTTAAAAGAAAAAAGTATCATCTTCCTTTTCAGTAATAAAAAGGATGCAACTTTTTAAGAATCTTCAATATAAAGAGCTGTCAGGGACTTCACTATTATTCTTACTGGTAAAAAGGCTACTGTTAAACAATTTTTCCGAAGCATATATACCTAGCATAAAAAAATAACCCCCCAAACAAAAAAAAATCTATGCTAAATATAAAAAAATTGCCATTGCTTTGATGCGGCATGGTTGGTCCCAGCTGCACCACATCACACAACTGACTGTAGGTAAAAGCCAAAAAAAAAAAAAATATTTGCAAGAATACTGAATTTCTTCTTAAGGACAGAGTTTATGGTACTGAAGAACTTTTTGACAAACAGGAAAGCAAGGGTTTACCACACCTCGATTTAGGCTCCTGCAGATGACAAGACAGCAGGACTGCCCCATGACATCTGCCAGGCCTAGCTGCAAACCCACAAGAATAATGCTCTGAAAGTCACTGCTTATGTTGACTATGATGGACCAATAAGAATACATAAACTCTAGGGCTATGTGGCCAAAATCTTTGACATTGGAAACAGCTCTTATAAAGCCTTGGAACTCTCTGCTGAAATAAGTGTAAAGAGCAACAACAGGAGTGGAAAAGCAGGCCATGTTGCGCGGTTACTGTTTGTCAGTAGTTAATATTAAACATCATGACACAGCACTTCTAACAGCAGCAGGACTAGAAAAAGGTGTGAAAATAATCAGGGAAAGACTTCATTGCACATTTTTTAACCTGGGTTTAGGTCAAGGACAGAGTCTAGGTAGAAATGGTATTTCTGTAAATAAAAAGTCAATCAGAGTGGGTTACGAAGGGCAAGCAAAGAGACCATGTCAAGACACTGATATTAGGTATTAAAAAATGTAAATAAATTAATTGTTCCTACTAAAAGAAAACTTAAGGTGACCAAGATTGTAGAGATAGCGCAAATTTTACCTCAGAAATGTAATTTAAAGTTCCTGTTTTATCATAAGATCAAATGTGATGCTACGTTTTGCACTTGCCTTGAATAGTGTAGATAAAACCACCTGCTATTCCCTCCACACCTTCTGTGAGTTCATGTGGCAGTGACCCTTCCCCTGCCTGCAAGAGAAAGATTAATGGAAAGAAATAAATTAGTTCATCTTTCATTACTGATGTATTTTACTTTATGATTTTAAGGTTTTCTGGCAATTGAGAATGAAATTAATTTAAAACCCTTTTGGTTTAGGTACCTCCATAATCAAAGACTAAGACTAAGACTTTCAACCATAAAGTTTTGTAGCATTTTTTGAAGTTTCACCTAAAACTAGTGGTAGCACTGGAACTTTTAGAAAAATTAGTTTTGAAGTTAGGAGCAAAATGTAAAGTCATTCTGGCTAAATTACAACAGCACAGCATGTTTAAGCAAGCAATGTTTTGACAGGAGAAGAAACACATTGGTAAAAAGCAAAAAACAGGTTTAATCCTATCAATTAGAATTTTAGCACATGATTTTGACCCACATTTTGCCATCTCTGATATACCAACAGTGCTTCACGTTTCACAAAAACCACAGGTGAACATCACTCCATTCAAAATAAAAGAGAATGTCACTTTATTAGCATTATTTTTCATATACTCTTGTCCTTTTCCCAGGCAAAGTAAACTTTCCCTCTGAGATAACATGAGAAGCAGAACTGAATTAATGTTTACCAAAAAACACAGGAAAGCAAAATGCCAAACACCCAAGACTTATAGGAAAAGCAGAACCATGGTGGAAGGGAAAGTGAGGTGACTCACTGTAATGACTCTGAAAACTCCCCCTCCATCATTCACCATCACTTTATGAAGGTTTCTTGACACAAGACCCTGAAGATCCTGGCTTTCCCACACAATGGTACCTTCAAAACTCTGGTAAGAGAGTAAAACACTGTTAGACAGGTATTCAAAGACTTCAAAGGATGAAAATAAAAGTTTAGCATTTTTGTATTTTAAAATAGTCATCTTCACAAAATATATAGCTTGAACACACAACATAGATGTTTTAATTAGACTTCAATACAAATAAGCTACACATAAAAGCAATGCATCTGTGAAACTCGGTAACATGTAATCATTCTTTTAAGACTAAACATGAATCTCTATATTAGGAACATTAAACTTTTAAAAGAAGTCTAGTGTAAAGGGCTTTGCCTTTCTAACATCATTAAGATGTCATTTACAGGTGACCTGAAGTGAATTTTTAACAATCAACTATAAAATCCCACATTACAAAGAGAATACATTAAAACGAATTTGGAAATAAGTGCTGCTTTTTAGTTATCTGCCAAAACCAGAGATCAGAGACTCAAATCTGACATCAGCAAAACTCAAAGGAAAATGCAGCCACCTTTATCCTGGCAAAGCTGTCACAAGCTACTGTAGGAGAGTCACAGAACTCTGACCTCACATTTTTGCGGCTAGGGAAGGGAGGAGAAAGACAAGTGCGTATCTGGAGAATTTTCTGTGTTGAACTGCTAGTTTAAGTCATTTTACTCCATGATTTTTGTGTGTGTGTAAATTCTTGCATTTAAAAGTATTTCATCTCAACCTGAAAACAATCTACCTAACACTCTAACTATTACCTATTTTATATAAGACTTCCCTGAAGACTCCCAAGAACGTGTAATGGGACACGTGGTATGTTGTGCAGGTAAAAGGATTGGTAGTATGGTATTTTTTAAGTTTTTTAAAGCAATTTCACCCTTGTGACAGGGTAGCACAGGGTAGCTGTAGGGCTATTATACTTCTGACTGCTACAGGAGCACATTCCATTTTTTTTCTCCCAGTTTCATAGGAAAAACACTATGTGCGGACCTTGGAACAGAGAAACAACTTGTTTCAACTATTTGTAAATGCAGCTCTGTTGCTGTAGAAAGCCTGTTTGCTTGTACCAACCTCTCAGCTCTTCCCCATTTTAGCTTCCTCGTACTCCAGAAACTTCCAGAAACTCTCAGTTATTGACACACCATTAAATCCAGCTTAGAGTTCAGCTCAATTCTTTGCCTTGCTCTAGAAGCAGGTCTTAACATCGGCAGCAGTCTTGGTATTTAATGACAGCGGTGTATTTCAGAAATCTCCCATCTATTATTTATGCCAGTTTTATAATCTATTATTGGGTCTAGTCAGTGTTTACTCAAGCAAATGGACCCCTATTAACACTTTTTTTTAGTGGCAGGACCCCTGAATAGCCCGCATGGTAAAACCCACGCACTCCATTTCTCTATTTGCAGTAGCTGCCATCTCCCATTCCAACATTTTTTTTGCTGTAGGGATGGGGGCTCTAATCCCACTTCTGTGCCTTGTTTACAGACACAACCTTCGGTGTGTTGTTTAGAGAGCCTGAGAGGCCTTTCACTGCTCAGCAACCACAAACTTTAAAACTCTCACGGCTGACTACTACTGATCCTGACTTCAAACACACACTAAGAGCCTTAATCAGTTATTACCAGTGAAACTCAGTGCAAGGTGTCCTAAAGCTGCAAATAACCATTATTTTCCAGGTTGAGAGACTTGTAAGCAAATTTTCTAATGACTTTAGGCTTTAGCTATTCTTAGTCTAAGCCACTTAATGAAAGCTGAGGCCTGAAAATGCTCAAAGCAAAACAGAGTGGCACACCTGAGACTGTATCATCTGGTTTTCCCCATTTAAATTCCAGCCTTGTTGCTGCCAGAGCGCAGTGGCATTTACAGTGAATACCGAACAGGTGTACTGACATAATGCAGCTCTGCCAACCTCCTTTCCTAATGTTAAACAGCACTGTGCTTTTTGTTTCTCCAACTACTCCTCATTAGTAACACAGAGAATGCATAGTACAGAGTCCCATTTTCATGCAAGCAGCCCGTGGCTTTTGGACAAAATACGTGCATTGCTAAGACTTGGCTGTAAGAGCCCCTGTGTGAGTTTTAGTTATCTGGTAGTGGTTCTGCTCCTCTGCACTTTCTGTAATTCCAAAACTGAAAGATCGATTCTGTCTTTGACAATCTGGCCTGTCAGATACTTATTCTAATGCTACATTTCTCCTCCTTTCCCCAAGATGAGCAGAAAGAGCAGCACTTCAGCTGGAAGATGAATGAAGCTCTTCAGCAGCCTGTACAATCCATTACTGCTTGAAGGTGGAAAGGCAGAGAATAGATATTGTCTCAGAAACCATCTTGTGACAATTAAACAGTTCAATAAATTTACTGCTCTCAAACAAGCAGATAGGAGCACGTGGGCGTTCTGCCTCCTCTGAATCATCTCGTATGGTTCAGCATCCTAAGTACCACAGGAGACTACACACTGTGCATAAGCCCTATTAATCTACATTGGAAACATCATGTTATCCTGTAAGCATTCAGTGTATGACACGTATTAGATTAAAGAAGCCCACACAAAGAAATATATGAATACTAATATCCCCTTTCTAAATCAAATACTTCCCATCTGCCTCACAGGAAAAATGCAATCATTTATAGCAAAAGTTACAACTCCCTAGAATTTTAGTATCTCAGAACAAAGTTATACAGGGAAAAGGCTTACATGTTAAACCACCAAATAACTGGGTAACCAATACTCTTTTTTTAAAAAAGTATAAAAAAAACATGAATCATTTTGATATCCAGTTAGATTGTCAAAACACATGCACAAATTGCTGCAAGAGGTCTGCTCACCCAAAAGCTGTCCTCCCAGCATAACCAACTTGCGCAATATACAGCAAAAACTGCTTAAGGTGATAAACCAATTAATCAGCTACACATTCCCCTTAAAAAGACCAGGTTTCCAAATACGTTCATTCTTATAGAGCCAGGGGAAAACCAGGGATTAAACTGCCCCGAATGTTCTCTCCTTCCCCATCAGTCTTCTCTTGCTCCATTCTTTCATAAAACACTTGATTTCTTGCGTAACAAAACAACCCAGAACCAAAACCAACTTATAGAGATAGCAGCAAGGTTGAGTTGTATAGGAGAATATTTAAATGAAAGGAAACAGCCTAAAACTGCAGCTGACATATCTTGTGAAAAAGCACTGGTTTACCAGGAACAATTCCTTGTACCTGGAATGTCCACTGAACTAGAGTCCCCATTCTGAGTCAACTTGTATTCACCAAGCCTTCATTGCAACAATATCAGGCTCTGTTCCTTCTGTGTTTGATCACCTTTCTTCCTAAGCAGACACAAGTAGGTTCTATATCGCTATACCAGAACTCTACCCTTGGACTGCACCCGAATCCCAAAGAGGATAACAAAAAACCCAAAGCTTTAGATCCTACCTCATTAGCTTAGCTAATGGTATCTCTAGACAAACATGAACGCTAACACTCATTACTGTCCAAAAAGCAGTCTCCTCCCAAATTTCTGTGCCACCTACTGCATCTAGACCCTAATAAAGATTGTATTGAAGTTCTAATCTTTGTTTCCTTGCATGGCTCAATGAACAAAAAATTCCTTGCTAGTGCTGCCTGAAAAGGAATAACCAAAATTTCAGTAGCCCTCAGCATGAGTTTCTCAATTACAACTATTCAACTACTACTGTCATTGCAAATGTAACATACAATATCTTGCTGTAATGTCCAAGACATCAGAAACATAAACCTCTTTTCCAGCTGTTCCCCAGAAATCTGTGCCATTTTCTCCTCCCTGTCTTGTGTACTAATGTGTGAAAAAGCAGGAGGGAGAAAGAAATGTCCCATTCTCAGGTAAACTCCCTCACAGAACTGAAGCGGGTGCAATTTTCACTCAGAAACTGAAAAGGTTTCTGAAATTGCTATTATTTTTTAATGTAATTTTTTTAATCAATTTGTAATTTTTCATGCTTTTGCTGAAGAACTACTGGTGATAAGGAGAGAGTGAAAAAGAAATTCTGGACTTCCGCATATCCCCTCAATTAATATTCTAGAGGTTTTCAGCTGGCCTTTTTCTGGCTCAAGCAAAGGCCAGTTTTATCAGCCAGTCTCTTTTGTTGATTTAAAAGAACTGCAGGTAGTTCTGATACCACACATACCTCTGGCAAAATAAACTGCTCGACTGGCTTGTACCACAGTCTGTTCACTTGCACTCCACAGCTTGGTGGACTAAAGCGAGCACTGAAGAGAGCTTCCTGTGAACAGCAGAAAAGGAAAAAAAACCCACAACCAAACATTAAAAGTACCATGAGATTATGTAAATCTTTATCATCTCAGTTAGTTAAAATGGAAAGAGGCTTATGGTTTATACAACTTAGTAAAAGTTTTATTCTCACCAGTCTCAGATGCCATAGAATTCATGTGCTGGATTGACATGGTGGAAGCAAGCAACCATGGAACAAGAGTGCAAGTTCAACTAGAATCTAACCAACAGAGCACACCACCTGGAACAGTCAGACTCTAGTCCCCGTTTACAGACTTTCTATGTGCTGTTTAAATAGCTGGCCATTATTAGTTGCAAGAGACGAAGCAAACCCTTAAAACTTAATTGCTACTATGTTGCATAGGCTGCCAAATGGCTCTTAGATAATAATAAATTACAAAGATGCAGCATAGCCAGATTCCCCCGTCTTCAGAAAACAGTCAAGTTATTAGGTCTTCAATGTTTAGAATTCTACGGTTTAGCAAATATAAACCTGATTAGAGTATAGAGCCATATTTTAATATATTTTCTGTACTTAATTATTAAATTAAATTTAAATTCTTTCCACTGCAGCATAGTCAGAAGTCTTGAAATTGGCTTATCGTGTTATTGGTAGAGACAAATGCAATACAAAAAATGCAACAATCATGTTCAATGATTTTTTTTTTGCTTCAGGGTAGCACTAGGCTATTCTATAGAACACATAATGGTTTTGGAGTGGAGGGAATTATGGCTTAAGTTTTATTATTACCTGTAAATAATACCCGTTTCTATAAACGTCAAAATACTTTGTGAGAAGACAGACATGAAAAAAATTACATCTGTCCTGCATCTCTCTCCTCGAAGGCAACCAACGTGTCTTGGTTCATGGGTGTTTTAATATATTCAACAGTTTATTTTTTTATTCCTTAATACCTATCAATACTTTAGAGCCTCAAAGGCATTCAAAATTGTGTCTTAGAATTAGATATAACTGCTCTTTCAAAAGGGCATTTAAATTAACTCATGTCACTTAGTGAGTTTCATCTTTTTCTCATCTGGAGGGTGTATGTATATACACATATATCTTGAAATAAGAATTTACAACACAACAGAAGAAAAATATAATTCTCATGTTTGCCAGCTAAGTACTTCTCTTCTAAATCACCAACACAGCCATGCTGCTTTCTGTAACAACCTAATCCACAATAAAGACACGACATGCTTTAGTCCACTTTCAAAAGATAACTACAATACGCTACCTCATGTTCTGCCTGGTAGAGTTTTACAGTGATGTTCCTCTGGAATCCCACCCCATCAGCCTCATAAAATACCCCAAGACTGGTAATGACAATGGGGTAAAGTACACGGAAGTTCACACTGACAATTCTGTCTTCAGATAGCTCAGAAGGTACATCCTCAGGGAGACTGAATGCTTCGATTTCCTGATTCAAAACTATGAAAAAGCAAGGACAGAGGTAATGTGAGAAGACTTCATAGTTCTTGAGCTGGACACACACAAAGCAGACTGGATACATGCAAAACATTCTGATTAATTAGAGCAGTTTGCAAATGCAAAAGGATAATCAAACATTAGAGGAGAAAAAAATACAACTGGCTGCAGACTGCAGCAAGGAGAATCTCAGAATGATGCAGCAATCTGCAGGCTACCAATTGCAAATCAATGCCTACATATCCACAGGGAAAAGACTACAAACATAATAAATTCACAGAGGGAAGAAGTTTCATTTTATAGTGAATTATGGCTTAAGTGCCAAGCAGTCCTTAGTTGACTTGCAATTAAAGAGCAAAAACTAAATAGAGGAAGAATTTACTATTCCAGTTAGGATTTTTTGTATAGCAGTATTTCGTTCTTTCCCCATGGTACCTTTCTTAATTGTTCTCTCTCTAGAGCAGAATCTGAAAAACCTATCAGTCAGACTTGCTCAGAAATCACTTTATCACCAGAGAAGTACATCTGACACTCCAGGCTCTGGTGCCTTGCTCTTTTCTTCACATAGGACACTAGACGGGGTCGTTCTGGCTCTCTCCAACTTCACTTTACACAGGGATAGTGTAAAAAGGTATGTTATATGGAAGAGACTGTTCCCCAATGCAAGGAAAATGCAAATTCATTAGAAGTCAATGACCTCCCCTTCACACCCCCAAAGATGTCTCCTTTTCATGCCTGTGCATGGTACTTAAAGAAAGAGTACGTAACTGTTAAGACAGCGAGCTCTAGGTGACACTCATTTTCAAGACTGGCTGTCTCAGTTAAGGACCTCAGACTACTTATCAGAAAAGACGATTAGTTCTAGGTCAGATCATGAAATTGTTTAAAAGTTAACTTACATACCTGGGTTACTGATGTTCAGAAGTTTGCAGGAGTATGGGTCTTCTCTATCCTCCACTGGCACAGCACAACCATGTGCACCTATTATAAACTTCACAAGGACACTAAAATAATTTGGTTTTATTAACACCAGTTCTCTTCCCTCCTCCCGCCACCTTCAATAAACTTATTTCATCACAACAGTGCATCATTCACAGGATTAACATTTTGCACCCCTTAAAAATCAGCAATGAGAGTTCATACGTAGAGCAACCATGTGAACCCCTTCACAGGGGCTCGATTCCAAACCCACATTAAAGGTTTACATTACATAATGAGGACATAAGAAGATATAACTAGGAATGGAATTCAAGACAGCCAGCACACCAAACAGAAAAAGACCTAAGGCAGTACTGAAGGATCCTGAAGACCTGCCTTTTCCTGCCTGGCTTTGTAACTTAATTCAGGATTGTTTAAATATTCTGCATTCAAAAGGCAATGTAAAAAAATAATAATGAGAAAAAAAGAGATATATAGCATCAAAGCAGGAACAAGAACTACAGAACATACATTAGAATTAAATGTCTCAATTATAGGTTGTATCAAAACAACAGGTTGCTTTTTTCCAGCCCCAATCATGGTTGTGCCACAGTCAGGAGACAACAAACGCTATGAAGAGCAAGAGCATCCACCTTAGCTCACTCTGCAGTAGTTTGATGCACCTGGTTCAGTGGGAAATAAACCTGAACTTTACAGCTGAGGCTGTTGTAGAAGTTTTATGGTGCTCTCACCAAATGCAAGCCTGCCTGCTTTCAAGTACTCTGGATTACTAAGTATTTCAAGTTGCACACCAGACAAAGCGTACATTGCAAAACAAAAAAAAAAGGGAAAGTCTTATACATCCCTAGCGAACAGTGGCAGCTAATTGGAAAAACAACCAGCAGTGAACAGTCAATCACATTTTATTCCTTGTATAAAAAATAGTTACAGCTCAGAACAAGAAGTATATTTACATATTACTAAGCAGATTTAAAAAAAATACTGGGAGTACAAAATGATCACAAAAAAAGGAAATATTTTCAAAGAAAGAATGACAAAACACTAGAGATTACCGTTGGCTCAGTGCAGGATGTTGTTTCAGGTGCTTGAACCAAGTATTCCTTATAACACTGCGTAGTTCATGATTGTGTCGAGCTGATAAAACACCTACAATAACATCATAATGTTTCAGCTTCCACTGAGGGAAGAAGGCCAGTGGACCTAGAAATACAAAGTGACAAAGACACATTACCGCAAGCCTAAGTTGCAAGCAATAATTAAAATGCATCTCAGAAGCAAGAATACTGAAAACATGAAACACTATAAAAAAGAAGCTGAATTACTAGTGCATTCTTGGCTCACAATGAGGGAAACATTTTCAGCATTCCAAAACCTTCACTAGGAAACTAGGAAAGCTTTACTGCAATGAACTAAGCAAGTCACTGCAAGTAAACAAAACTAAGAACCTGGGACTCAGAAAGCAGGCAGGAACATAAGCCTTGCTTTTGACTGACAGCATCTTCTATTCTTTGAATATTTGCCTGCCCATCTTGGGAGCAACCAGCACCCACGGAACATACTCTTGCTGGGCCTCTTCTATCAGTCATCAGAAACCTTGTGGGCAAGACAGAAGGTCCTACTGTTCCCTTTGCAACATTTTTGAGACAGCCTGGGCCTTCTGCTTGCCCACTGATACCTCTGCCAGCATGATTTACTCTACAGCCTGGGGGCTTGTCATTGCTGGTACCAGCACTACACTATTAGAATTCATATTATTCTACCTAGGAAAAAACCAGGCATTTAAACAAGGCCTGCCAGATTCAGAAGTACACCCATTCCCCCCCACACACACACTTCTTTTAAAAACTGCTGGATCACCTTTCTTGCCTCACCATTTCAATCCAGTACATCAAGGCCTATCATTTCTAACATTTTGAAGCTGAACATCACTCTGCCTTCATGCAGGGTATTGCATCCCTGCACAGGAGGATGCCCTGGCTTTATTCATAGCTGGATATCACCAACAACACCTGTAATCCACAATTTCCTTTGTACTATTTGAATTTAGAGTTCATGAAAACTGGACTTCATTTCAAGCAAGGTAGTTGCCAGAGACCTGAGAAGCTCTGACTTTGAGCCTGCAAGCAGTTAGGCAAGTAGCTAAAGTGAATTTGTGTAGTTCAGTTTAATTTATCAGACATTCTAGAGTTTAGAGTTTTATATTTAGCTTTAGCATAGGATTACTTTCCTCTCATCTCACTATTCTTTTTTAATTAGGCTACAGAAAAAGAAAACAAATGTAAATGTGATGGCCCTCTAAATTACTGCTTACAGTAGAGACAAGATTTTTTAAAATCTTATTTTAAAGAGACCAAAAATATCACTGAGTCTGTATTTTGTATTCCCACTCAAAAGAGTTGAATTATAATCCAAATTCTACCTTCTGTACCAGCGTGCCCTTTCTCCACTTTTGTTACAACTGATGACTAACCCAGGATCTCAGAGCATCTGCCACAAGAACTGCTGTGCCAAATCACACCACCACACAGCCATCCAGCCTTATACTCCATCTTCAGTGGGCAACATGCTATGGAGATGCCTTGGCCTTGCTCTGCAGTGAACCAGCATCAAGAGATTTTAGAATGTTTTTGGGTTTGCTTTAGGTGTGTATTGGATTTGCGTGGCAAGGCTTTGGTAGCAGGGAGGCTACAGGGATGGTTTGCATGAGAAGCTGTTGGAAGGTTCTCTTATGTCTGATAGAACCAATGCCAGCTGGCTCCAAGACAGACCTACTGCTGGCCAAAGCCAATCCCATCAGCGACAATTTTAACACCTCTGAAATAAAGTTAAAAAGTGTAAAAGTTGCTGTGCAATGGCAATTGCAGTGGGAGGTAGCGGTGAGAATGCGTTAAAAGAAAACTCTGCCGACACCAGGACCAGAAGAGAAGGAAGCGGTGCTTCACACACTGGAGCAGAGATTCCACTGCAGCCCGTGGTGAACACCATGGTGAGGCAGGCTGTCCCCCTGCAGTCTGCGGAGGTTAACAGTGTAACCAATATCCACCTGTAGCCCATGAAGGACCCCATGCCAGAGCAGGTGGATGTGCCCAAAGGAGGCTGTGATGGTGTAGGAAGCCTGCACTGGAGCAGGCTCCTGGCTGGACCTGTGCTGGCAGGACTTGTGGCTCCACAGAGGATCCATGCTGGAGCAGTGCATGAAGAGCTGCAGCCCACAGGAAGGACTCGAATCATAGAAGTTCATGGAGGACTGTCTCCTATGGGTGGGACCCCTTGCTGAAGATGGGGAAGGGTGTGAGGAGTTCTCCCCCTAGGGAGGAAGGTGCAGCTGAAACAACATGTGATGAACTGACTGCAACTCCCATTCCACATGAGGAGGCAGAGAAATCAGGAATGAAGTTAAGCCCAGGAAGAAGGGAGTTGTGGGAGAAATTGTTTTAAGATTTAGCTTTTATTTCACATTATTCTACTTTGATTTGATTGGTAATTAAATCGATTTTCCCCAAGTCAAGTCTGTTTTGCCCATGACAGTAAACGGTAAGCGATCTCCCTGCCTTTATCCAGACCCAATACACTTTTGTTACATTTTCTCTCCCTTGTCCAGCCGAGGAGCAGAAGTGACAAAGCCACTCTAGTGGGCAACTATCCTCCAGCCAAGGCCAGCCCACCACAAGGGGCTCTTGATAATGGCTTGCACATGACTCCCTAGTCCCAAAGCCAAATAAAACAGTGCTCTGCAACTGCTTCTTAGAACAGTGCCAGAGCAGGGAATGTACAGAGCAATGTTTCCACAGGCAAACTTTTCCCAGTCTATTTGCCACTACGTATTTTAGTTTTAAGTATGCCAACACACTGTCCAGAAAAAGGTTGTTTCACTGTTAATTAAATGAATCCATACTGAAAACTGCCATAAGCTTACCAATAACTTAAGATGAACATTAACCTATTAAGATAAGTTTACATCAACTTAAGCTCAGAACAACTTAAAAACGAAAGCAGCAAGCTGCTAGTTCACTAATTGAAGATGAGGGCAGACGAGTTTTTGAGGCACATGGTTTAGCAGAAAATGGGTACGGTTGGACTCAATGATCTCAAAGGTCTTTTCCAAACGGAAGATTCTATGATTGTATGAATTGGTGGCAAGGTGCAGGAATGTGGTTGGTTTGCTGACAGAGTAACAAATCTACTGCCCTACACAACATCTGATGAAAATTGTAAAACAAACACATTGCCCATTCTGAATACAATTTTAGTTTTCCTTAATGCCGGTAAACACTATTCAGAGGCTCTGTATGTCTCTAGAGGTCATTATGTAGCCAAGATCCACCAGGTCTTCATGACAGCAGAGGTACGCAAGACATCCACATGTTTAGATTACTACAGCATTATATCAAATTCCTCTGTAGCCTCATAATTCTTTCTCAGAAATCTCTTTTCCTTCCTTGCCCTTCTTCCATCCTTTGATTATTCTTTAAACAGCCTCTGCAGCCTTAACCACAAGCCTTCTAATATAAATCTCACAGGAGGACTAACGTGTTTGTAGACTGCACAAAGTATTGTTTACACCAATTTGGTTTTAAGTTATCACTTTTAATTAGAAGTAAAACCATTTCATTAAATCAAAATTAAAGAAGAATAAAACTAAGAGCAGAAGTCTATGGGGTGACTTGACTCAGAATAGCATAAGTTGGCTTAAATCACCCAAGCTAAAAATTAGCTATTCAAATACAATATACATACTTTAATTAATTTATATTTTAAAATGAGTGAAGTTTTTCCAGTTATTCCTTATGAACCTTTCACGTGGGAACAATGATAATGTAACAGATGCTTCAGAATTAATATCCTACTGCTTTTAGAACAGACAGCTTTCTTGTTTTAGTAAGATAGCATTACAGCGGTCTATATCCCGAAGATTGTCTTCTCTGTCCCAAGAGTAATGCCATTTTGCTTTTAAAACCACTGAAAATGGAAAAAAAAGACAAAACTTACTTTCACAAAATCCTAATGAATAAGCTCTATGCTTGTTAGCAAAGGTTTCTACTTCCTACAGAACAGTAGAAATAACACTTGCTAAACTTTCAGGCAGAGACTCATCTCTCTGTCTCTGAACTACCACTATTAAAAATGGGAGATAAAGTGGGTGGTACAGGGGGGAAAAAAAGACTAAGGCATTCACTTATAAGCATAATTCTGATATGTGTATATATATGCCCTGATGCAGCATAATTTAAGAGAAAACACTGCTGACCTCCAAGTCATTAATGTCAATTTATACAAGCAATCAATACTTGCCACTGCAGACCAATCTTGTTTACCTTATGTTCTATTTTTGTTATATTTAGGTGCTTGTAATACGCTTAAAAAACACATACGCTCTTATCTGGATCTGGTCATGCAAGATAATTAAGTCTTCTAATTTTCCAATTACAAAGACAAAAGAAAATGTAAATTGGCAGAGGGGAAGCTACATATCACATTCCACGATAAACCCTAAAATGTTGCTAACCAAAGGGATGCAGAAGGGGAGGAATTCTTTCCAGTTCAAAGGTGACATTTATCACTTGTTGTCTTGTTTTCAAGTTCTTACCATCTTAAAGCTGCATCTTGGTTGTATCACGCAGCCCAAAACTTCTCAGTGGAACTTAAGTAGCCAGACATACAATGCCTACCCAACACTCTTTTAGCATCAGGAACAAAATTGCTGTCACTTTGCTGTTTCTTTTAAGGCTGTTAACCTACCGCAAAAGCTACAAAAACATGAAAGGAAGCAGCCCTCTCTCAGCTGCTGAGATCCATTTAGCTCTGTACAGCAACTGTAAGTACTTCTGTCACCTCTAAGATTGCCGAACTCCAGTCTGCCCAAGTCTTGTGTCACACAGTTAATAACAAGCTCCTTCTGAAGCTTTCTTGGGCTGTGATATTTGTAAGGACAGGCTCCCCACAATTCTCTGATGTCTGACCATACACATATTTCAATTAGTACAGTTTTTCACTTCAGTATGAGCTGCAGTAAGCCTTCACAGACTTATCAGTCACCAATTGGCATGAAACTTGGTGAAAACGCTAGTCTTTGGGACCTCAACCTGTCTGTCAAGCTTGTCTGAGAATTACCAACAGATCAAAGTTAGGGAGAGATGCAGGAAGAGGTAAACAAATGCATATAACAGAGCACAAAGCTGTGCTCTTAGAAGACAAAGATGAAGATGCAGAGGTATGTCTCCTGCTGAGTTGGCCATGGAAAGAGGTCAGTGCTGACAGGCACTCTGCTGACCCTGGTCAGATTTTCACCACCCCAGTAGCAGCTGATAGCTCTTCAAATTTTTCAAAATCCCCAACTACAAAGACTAATACGCATAACTTCTTCCTGTGAGACTGATTCTCCAGTAAAATGTCAAGTTATCCTCTTAATTATATTTACTGTCACTATAAGGACTTGAAGAGATTGAGAGATCATTTAGCTTGATTTTGTCAATAAACAAGGTAAATATGATCTTGCTGCACATATCTCTGTTGATGAGATAAACCAGCTGCTAAATTTGCCAGTCATTTTCAGTCAAGTTTAACACAGTGTGCAATCTCCAAAGGGATTAAGTTCTATATTTCCCTGCACGGAGAAACACAGCTGTGTAGGCTTACCTGCACTATCAGGCACCAGAGAACCTTCACTGGAGGCTGCTGCAATAAGAGAGTTCGACAGAAAGCTGGGTTTTGTATCTGCTGCTACCCTTGCAGCTACTTTCTTTTCTTTCTTTTTTTTTAATCAATGAATGGAACTAATTAGGCCAGGCAGGAGTTATTAAGAAAACTCTCAACTAATTTACTTCATAAGAGAAAACTAAAAAGGAACATCACTCCTTCCACCCGAAAAAAACCCCACACATTGCAGGTTATCTCTGCCTACTCTTGTGACTTTGCATCCGTATTCCTGCTTTCAAATGCCTTTCTCTTTCATCTACGCTTTGTGAAAGATCCAGACAAATATGCAAGAAGGAATTAACTGAATATAAAGAAGGGTTGTATTCACAGAATGCTGACACACAGAGAAAAAGATCAAACCAAAGACCAAAAGCAGCTCTTTTCCTCTCTATAATCTTCTTCACTTAAAGTAATCTGCTATAGCTCATCTGCATTATAGGTTTCTCTGCAAGCAGAGCCACACGACCCCCCTGCAGTACCAACTTTATACCAGAGCTAAAAATCACCGCTATGTACACCCTTGCTTTCTGCAGGGGCACAGTACTCCTTGAGACAGACAAGCTTTTAAACCAGCTTTACAGATGCAAAGAGGAAAACCTCTGTAAGCAGATTTATCTTTTTTTTTTTTTGCTTGTTTACATCAACAGCATTCCCTTCAAGAAACAGAGCAGCAGGGTCCTCCTGAGTTGCAAAGTGACAGTAGTAATACTGGTGGGATCATGGTGCTCTGAACACCATTAATGATGCAGCATTGGCACACTCCTAGACAAATCCAGGAACCATGTCCAAAGCATCAGAAGCACACACACAAAAGGAATAAAGCAAATCCTTTTTCCAACATTGAAACTGATGCCCCTCCCCCTTTCTTTTCCGAGGAGGCAGAGGGAGAAGCACAGCACCTTTATCTCTTGAAAAGCAGTTACCAATCCCTCACGCCAGGGAACAAAAGCCTCCTCACAGGAAAGGCTACTTGCTACCTTCGGGCTGTTCTACTCAGTGGCCAATTTTAACCGGTGAAGAGCTTCTTTCAGCCACAAGCCTTGCTCTCCATCTCTGGCAGAACTGGTACTCTCTGCCCCTGCTCCAAATGCCAAAACACAAAAATTGCAGCTCCACTGGTACTTGTTAGTAGTTCCCAAAGTCTCAGACATCAGTCCACAGAACAACTGCGAACTCAGTTACTTCATACCCAGCAAAGCTGAGGCGGGGGCGGGGGGGGGAGGGCTGGTGTTGTTGGGGATGTCCCATCCCTGGAAAAAAGTGTTATAGTAAGATCTCATAGAGAAGTCTGGGAACAACTGGTGTTTTAGGCAAAACTGCACAGCTTCTGCCAATGCCAAACCGGACCTGTTGATGGAAGGTTGCCATTGCCATCAAACTTCTTCATATGCCTAAAAAATATGAAATAACTTTGTGATCGAGCCTACTACTCTTTCACAGACAGGCTTAACAGATTTCATCTTTCCTTAAGAAAGCATCACGTTTTGGCAGAGTCTCTCCTTACGGAGTACGACATCACTCATAACCTCAGAGGTTGTTTCTACATTTTGCCACTTCAGTACTGAAAAGCCAAAAGCACTTTAAGCTCTCTCTCACCTGTCAGGTACACAGGCTAGTCTGTGAAAGGAGACAGCCCTAATTCTGCAAAGCAGACCACAAAATGCCAGCCTGACCAACCTTCAATTAGGCCACTGCCTGAAGAAGTACGTGCTGAACCACAGGACAACAGATGGCACACAAGCAGTTTCTAGAAAATGGCAGGTTTTAATCTGTTGCATAATTATTCAGTAGTAAAAGAATGACTCTAACAAAACCAAAAGGGCCAATTCTTAGCTGCCACACTCCCCCAGAAATGTAACAGGAATAACGTCTTAAAGGGCATTAGCATCAACAGAGAAGCAGCATATTACACAATGTGTGGGGCTTTCTGATTAGGCCTGTAACCGAAGCCCTACAATGAGTAATTTCCTATCCAATAAGAATTGTGCTATCAATTAAAATACACAATTAGCAGAGAATCCACCTGGAGTGCTAAAAGCAGGTCTGTCTGTTCCTTGTCAAGTTTCTGAGGCCAATTTATAATTAGCATTTATCTAAGATTTTTACAAAAAATAACTAACGCTTCCTACCCACGAACTTCCTTTGGATAGCACTTGTTTGTAACCGGTTAGACAAGGACTTCAATTAAACCTAAAAGCATGTTCTTGCACAAGTCTTGCTCAGAAGTGTGGATTACAGTCCTGTTCACTGATGAGCACAAAGAAAGCAGGGAGCCACCAAAGTCAGGACACTGAAGCAAAGACCAGTGCCGTTAGTCTTGAAACCAATCCTATTTATTTTTTCCAATTAATGAGTACTGCCTACACGAAGTGTACTCTATCTCCTGTGATAGCACAGTGAAAGCACTCATGAACACAGAGAAAGAATACTGCACAGGGAGAGACACAACCGAGGGCCAAAGCGTGCAGGCAGACTACAGGCCTTTCACATGGGATAGTTAAGAAGAAGGTTTTATTAAAGGAGGCACTTCCAATAGAGGAAGAGAAGCAGATGGAATGAGTGAAAACTGGAACACTGTTTACATTTAAAATCATTTGACCTATAGACAATAAAAATTAATTGCTTTCCAGAAATGGAAAGCCTAATATGCCAATAAAAATCAGAAGTACCTTAAGCTAGACTTAAGGAAAAAAAGTCACAAACAGATACCTTTGATCTCTATGGTTACATGATGGAGGTATACTTGAAGGCGAAGACAGACCCTTTTAACCACCAGCCTTAAGAACAGAAGGGCATAAACCAGCTGCAAGTAAGTTTAGGCCAGAAATGAGGAAACATTTCAAATCCGGACAACAAGCTTCTGGAACAGCCTTTCCCTAAGACTGCTGTCTTAGGGAATCCAAGCAAACAAACAAAAAGCCACCCCCAGCCCTTCAATAAATACATGTAGGCTGCCCAGCTGCCATTTTAAGACAAAGTTCAAGATTTGCTTACTAGAAAAAGTGAGCAGAATTGATGGCCAGACATGTCTATTCCAGTTTTGTGTGAGTCAATGATGTCAAGGTAAATAATCACTAAACCAGGTTATGAACTTTTTAACAAATTTACATTTGTGTGCATGTGCACCGTGTCTATTAAGAGGGGAATGAAATGCCTCAAAAAAACTGAACTGCTCTTCTCTCTGCCTTTCATCTCCACTGGTACCTAATTTTGCAACTGTTAAGACATGAAGAAACTACAAAGAAATACCAAAGAATACACAAATAATGCATTTTTAAGTCACAGCTATTGTAAAGCACTGTCCCATGATGAGATTTATTTTTTATTCATAACAGTGATTCCAGGTAATAGGTAACAAAGAGCAGCTGTAGCAGTAAACAAGAGAAAAACTAAGATTACTCAATAATCAAATGAAATAAGGCTGGCTTTATCAAGCAGTACCAGATCCTCTTAAATAGTTTCAAATTCAACCAACCAAGGATCAGGTCTACAAAGATACAGCACACATACATTATCAAGCATTTTCCTATGGATGATGGAAGTTCTCTTTTTATAAGAGGTGTCAAGTTTTTCTCTCCTCAGTGTGAGCACATTGCTCAATATGTTACAACTAAATAACCCTTGCACAAACAAAATGTATAATTACTCTTTAAGTACTTAAAAAAAGCACTTTTTTTCAACAGGTTATCCTAACATTATGTAATGCAACACAGTTTCACAGTAACAAACACAAACTCCAATAATAACTGCTTGTAACAGCGAATCTCTGAAGAGCAAAGCTTCTTCCCTCCCAAACTGAGAAAATCAGGAATTTTCTGTAGAAGAGTTTGTTACTGGAAAACACAGTTCTGCAGGGAAAGATTCCACGGTGCCACTTCGAACCCTTAGTTAATGCCCTGAAGTTACAAAAGAAGCACTGTGAGGGAACAAAACCAACCAGACCATTCAAACACTGAGGGAACAAAACCAACCAGACCATTCAAATACGTTTCAGGCTAACAACTAGAACTTTTGTTCTTTTACAGTTCAAGTGTGACCACCACTCGCTTGATATGCAACAGTCAGAATACACGCACAGTGGGATCCGTACCATTCTGCAGCCTTCAGACTACCTGAATGCACTGACCTTGCTTCTTTCACATCTGCATTATTGATTACCCCAGAGCCACAAAACTTATCCAAGGGCTGGAGCATCTCCTCTACGGGGACAGGCTGGGAGAGCTGGGGTTGTTCAGCCTAGAGAAGAGAAGGCTCCAGGGAGACCTTACAGCAGCCTTCCAGTACTTAAAGGGAACCTGCAGTAAAGATGGGGAGGGGCTCTTTGTCAGGGAGTGCAGTGATAGCACATGGGGTAATGGTTTTAAACTGAGGGAGGGTAGATTTAGGATAGATAAAAGGAAGAAATTTTTTACAATGAGAGTAGTGAAACAGAGGAACAGGTTGCCCAGGGAGGCAGGGGAGGCCCCATCACTGGAAACATTCAAGGTCCAGTTGGATGGAGCTCTGAGCAACCTGATCTAGTGAGGGGTGTCCCTGCTCCTGCAGGGGGGGTTGGACTAGATGACCTGTGAAGGTCTCTTCCAATCCAAAGCATTTCATGCTTCTGTGATCAGCAGTGTCTCATTTCTTCACAGCTGTGTATGATCTGTGCAGGGAACAGGTGCCAGTCGCAAAGTGACGCTTTATTAGTGAACAGGATACTGGGTTGCTAAACAGAGCTCAAGGCAAATCTCAAGTGAAAACCCACGGTTTTTTCCTTATCATTTTTGCAGGTACCCTGCAGAGTACTTCTTAATGCTCCCAAACAGCACCTGTGGGTAGAGGACAGAAGCTTCTCTTCCAAAGGATGCCTGTTTCTACCAGGGACTCAGACTTGCGGCCTGAAAAACACAACTTGCTTTATGTAGAAAGCAACATAAGCCATCAAGGATCTGATTTCACGTGTGTCGGATTATACCTACAATCCTGTGAATAGCTTTCTGCACCACAGGGGGGTTTAAGACTGCTAAGGCTTCATAGCACCGTGCAAAGTGCTGTTTCTAGGACTGGGGAGGGGGGCGACCTGACACAAGAGAAATCGGTGGGAATTCCTTCCCCACGCACCTCGGTGGAAGCAGGAGGGGTGCAGGGGTTTCCCAGGGAAGCTGTTGCCCCGCAGAAAGCTGCGGCCACAGGCACTGCCTCCAGTTTAAGCCACAGAACCAGCGCTGCTCTGCCCAGCTCGACCTAAGCAGCTGCGACCGATGATCCCACACGGGCCCTGCGGGCACATCTTCCCGGCACGCAGCTCCCCGCGCCCGCCAGCACTGCCCACAGCCACAGGAACAACGCCGCCAGGTCCCACCGGCACCACGGGCTCGCTCCCCGCCCCGGCCCCTCCTCCCCGGGCTCACGGGCTGAGCCCCCCGCGCCCCGCTCCCGCCCGCTCCCCGCGTACCTGCCGGGTGCCTCCCGGTGCCGCCGGGGCAGCCGAGCAGCAGCCAGAGGTGCAGCGCGACGGCGAGCGCGCAGGGGCACAGCAGCACCAGCCAGTTGCGCATTGGCCGCCGCCAGCCCCGTCCTTCCCCCCGCGCCGGCCTCTCCCGGCGCCGCCGGGGCCGCTCTGCCGCCCGCGGCTCCTCCCCGCACCCGCCCGCCCCGCGCCGCCCCGCGGCCGCCGGGAGCTGCAGTCCCGCCCCGGCACCGCCCGCCTACAGCCCCCACAGTGCCCCGCGGCGGGGGCCGGGGAGCCGAGCGGCGGCGAGTGCGGCGCCGGGAGCCGCCACCACCGCACTCACCAGCATCACCGCCACCAGCAGTGCCAGGTGGTGCTGCACCCCTGCACCCCTCCTGCTCCCACCGGGGAAGGGATTCCCACCGATTTCACTTGTGCCGGGCTTCACCTCGTTTTGCACACGGCGGAGATGCCCGGGGAGGGTTGGGGGGAATCGCTGGGCACGTTATCCTTACTGATTGCTCCCCTCTGGGGGAGCCCCAGCACGAGTCTTATGAGAGGCAGCTGAGGGAACTGGGGTTGGTTAGCCTAGACAAGAGGAGGCTGAGGGGAGACCTCATCACTGTCTACAACTGCCGGAAAGGAGGTGATAGCGAAGTGGGTGTTGGTCTCTTCTCCCAAGTGACAGGCGATAGGACTAGGGGAAATGGCCTCAAGTTGCACCAGAGGAGGTTCAGATTAGACACCAGGAAAAATTTCCTCGCTGAAAGACTTGTCAGGCACTGGCAGAGGCTGTCCAGGGAGGTTGGTTGAGTTACCATCCCTGGAGGTGTTGAAAAGACCGGTAGATGAGGTGCTCAAGGATATGCTTTAGTAGTGGACAGATGTGGTTGGACTCAATGATCTCAAAGGTCTTTTCCAACCAAGCAATTCTATGATTCGTCTGTCACTGCTTGGCCACCGAGATCACCTCTCACCAGGCTGGCTGTGCCCACAGCTCCTGCACTAGGGTAGCTGATACCAAAAATGCTGGCAAATAAACTTTTTAAGACTTGTTTTGGAGTTTCAGAAAGCAGTATCCTTTATTCAGTGCTGGATGCATGAGGGAATGATTTCCCTCAATCGTGCATAATGACACAAGGGCTGGGAACAGAATACATTTCCCACTTACATGCACGTGTATAAATTTTCCCAGAAATCTTAAGCATATTCCATTACTATCCAAGGATTAATTTTAATGTTATTATGAACTTCACAACAGCCAAATCTCTTGCTGACTGGAGCTTTGGAGCCAGCTCTGTCTGACCTTGCATTTTAGACAGGGCAAGACTGCATACAGGTGATTACAGAAGAAGGCGCATCTGTTCAGCCTACCATACTTAATACAAGTCATTATCATTTCTCTCTGAACAGTGTCTGGAAAAACACTGTTTCAAAAACAAACATGCTGTAAAGAAAACATGCGATCAGAGAGACATTCTGTCTAACTTTAAAAAAATACAGTTACTTAGGTGAAACTTAACTGTACTTTAGCTTAAATCAAAATATTCCATTTTTTGTAATATTAACTACTTCTTGTATCACCACAGCCTGGGTAAAACCCTCCCCCAGTTCACCTTTGTGTGTGCAACACCGCGATTGTCTGCTGAATGGTCTCTTCTTAAAAGTCGTGGTGTAGGAACAAAACAGCTTTCCAGAACAATCCTTTTTTAATCCAATAATGAGGAGAGAGTGCTTCACTTAGGCAAAAGAATAGAAAGGGCTGTTACTGGAGAGTGTTGGTCACTTCTCCTGAGCAACAAGGGACAGGACAAGAGTAAATGGCCTTAAGTCATTACAGAGGAGGTTCAGATTAGATATTAGGAAAGATTTCTTCACTGCAAGGGTTGTCAAGCACTGGAATGGGCTGCCCAGGAAAGTGGCTGAGTCACCATCCCTGGAGGTGTTTAAAAGACAGGTGCTAAGAGATGGTTTAGTAGTGGACAGGTACAGTTGGAGTGGAAGATCTCAAAGTTCTTTTCCAAACGAATGATTCTATGATTGTATGGGTTATTTTATTTATTCCAGCAAGGAAGATGTTGCTTGTCTGAAATTCCTGGAGAGGTTTTAGACAGCGTGTCCTTAACTGTGGCTGGATTGTGGCCAAGAATTGATGGGAGCATTCTCATTCCTGCAGAAGCACATTTGGAGATGTTAATAACCCAAGTTCAGCTCTGCATCTTACCTACAGCCACCACTTTGACCAGCTGGATGGATGCGGACTGACCCGCCATGGGGGCATCTCTCTGGAGAACACCGTACTGGCTGAAGAGGTCTACATGTGACTGGATGGAGAAGAGGGTAAGATTATCAGCCCCTTGAGACTTAACTTGTCTCTGAACCCTCTGAACACAGATAACAAAATGTTACCTGGACTCCTGTGGGTTGAACCTACCTGAAAGAAAGTGATGTGGATAAATAAGCAGAGGCTTCTCGGAAGTTAATGTATAATCTAGAAATTTATTTGTAAGAGCCGGTAATGCTTAAATGAGCGCTTGCTGGTGCTGTTCTCTCAGAAACACATACTGTAGTAAAAGAACCTGATACATACAAAGTATAGTTGAAAGAAAGGATTGCGTTTTCAGGAAAAGAAGGTTAAAATCTGCTTTTGAAAATCCCCAAGCCGTGAAAAGTGTTTGGAAAATGCTTAAAGTCCTTTCAAACAGCTTAATTAAGATTCATTTTTTTTCCAACTGGAGTGAGATATTAGAAGGAAAATCACTTACTTTAACCTTTAAATATTGGGTGTAAAGAGCAAAAGGAAACTGTTTTGGAAATACATCAATTTTGGTTTGTTTATGTTCTTACACATGTTTAATATGCGATGTAGTTTGTACTCGTCAGCAAACAGTAGTGCTAGGAAAAGTATTTACACAAAAATGCTGTTGTAACTAATCGCTATTTACATTTCACTTGTCTTTCAGCAGGTTCAGCTGCAGAAATAAAAACTGATTCAACTGCTAATATCATTCTATATTTGCTCATATTCCTTGTAGTCAATATGTTAGGTTCTCTCCCCAAGTCTTACCCCAGGCCAGGTGAACAGACACCTTATAAACATGTCTGGGAGTGATTACATCCTCGCAGACAAAACAGATGATCTAATTCATTGATCTCTTGCTCTCTATACAGTGGTAGACTTACCATGCTCAGGGACAAAGGGATATATAACGTACAAACCAGGAGAAATCCGTTCCTACTTTTATCTTCCACATTACAGAAACAGGGTATCCTGGTCAAAAGGATAATATATGTGCATTTTTTGTTAGTCATACAGGAAATTATTAAAAATGCAGTTCACTTGTAGAGGACTGGATTTTCCAACTCCATTTTCTATCAGATTCTCTGCAAGATTTTTTAAATCCAAAGATGTAACCTAAGCCTCCCAACTTCATAATCTGTAGAGGGCAAAGCAGCAGTACTTCCCATGTGGTGCGTGACACTGTGAAAGTGTGCACTTGGTTATAAATCATGAGACAGTCAGAACCAACCATTAACCTGGTTTTCAGAAGTTCCCATTAGCAAAGCAGTTTCAGTTTACATTCCTGAGGGCTTTTACAAGGACTGGTATTTCGGGAAAGCAAGCTGATAGCAGAGTATCTAAAAGTGGACTCAAGGCACCGAGTTTTTGGTACACTTTTTGAAGTCTTAGCCCATATAAAAATGAGATTTTTTCCAGAGATTTTAGAATCTTGGTTATACTATGAAAAGATAGATGAATCTGGAATACAATTTCTAGTTAAAGTCAAATTATTTTCCCAGAAGACAGCAAATTTTGGTTTGGGTTATGTCAATTCTAGATAACATTCACCAAAACATACCATTTTCATTCGGCCTTTTCTGAGCAGATGTACTCTTCTGACATTACAGACTCAAATTGTACCTCTGGCACACAAAACACAGTACAGGCACAACACATTGGGCACAAAAGCTGGAGACAGGCAAAACAGAAATTTTAGCCCTCAGACTGCTTGCAAGCTTACGGTGCTGCTTTTGAACTTGCATAGTGTCTCTGGATAAGCATCTCCTGCCTGACAGGGAGGAGACAGGCATGCCCTGATGAATACCAGAGCCGTAGCTGTGTACCACAGTGAGCCAGTCAACAGCATTCTGTTTTTTCAATGTTTGTTCTCCTAATTATTGCCACAAGCGGGTGACTGGGATTAGGCCACTAGCAGCAGATGGAGAGGAGCAAGAAGCAGGGCAGAGCTGCCTGTGTTTTAGCAGTGTTCATCCCCAGGGAGTTGTGTCTTTTATTGATCTGTGTGTGCTCCATCTGAAAGCAGAGGAAGGATGGGTGAGAGATTCTGCATTGGGGATTTGGAGCTTAACTTTCTCCTCACCTTGCGGTAATATTGATACATCTTTGTGCCTTCAGTTGAAAGCAAAATATTAAAAGAAAATACAGATGAAGGTGTGAAGGATTTTATTAGAGTTTAAAGGGTTGTAAATGTGCATCCCAAGAGAGTGTCTTTTTTTTTTTCCCAGTGTTCATGAGCTAAAAACAGATTCACTGTCTGTATTGTGAACTGTCAATCCTTTCCTTGCCTTCTTTAGGATCTTCAGAAGAAATAGGTTTTGTTTATTTTCTCAGACAGGTGTCCCCTTGTCTCTCAGCTTTCTAATCCAGATGTAGTGAAGTTGCAGAGGAGTTCCCAGACTCCTCAGCTTGGGCTATTAATGCATTCACTGTCACTGGGGGTCCCCTGGGGACAGACAAAGGAATCGTGCAAAAACTGATCTCTGGAAAACAAGCTGTCTTGCTGACAGGCCTGCCAGCTCCTATCATTAGCAGCAGCAAAGAAAAGTCTGTGGTATGTGACCAGCCAGCTCTAAGGACCGTGATGGACAGGCATGAAGAGAGATGCTATAGAAAGGTTTGGGCAGCACGCAGCATGCAGCCGGTGCAGCGTGAGACCTATGTTCATTTGTACACTGAATGGAGGCAAGAATCTAACAAGATTTTGCCCATGGCTATCTTCTTTAATGGTGTCTTAAGGGAGACCTAGTAGTTTCCCTTAAAAAAATACAAATATGTCATGACTACCAATTCTACTCTATGTTCGCCTTTTTTAAGAGATTCAAAGAATTGAAAAGGTCAAGGAGACATCAATTCTTTTAGAGAAATCACGTTATTTGTCTCTTTCCATTACAGTGGTTAAATGCTTCAGGGCATGGTTGTAATGGAACTTAATCTTGCAACTCCTTCATACCAGCTGATCATACAATAGCTCACAGCTGGGATCTGTGAGGAGCTCTGAACCTAAAGCACTATGGGGTGTCATAAGTTGCGCTGATTTGTTTTTATTAAGGCTACCCAGATGCTTCCCAGTTGAAGAATGGAGCCTTTTGAAGGTATTCCACACTTTAGCTCTTCGGGCTGAGGGTTGCAGAGACAACCACCTCGTTCGCACCGTGAAGTTTGATAAGTTTCAGCTGAAATAATAACAATTTCTGGAAAGTTAGAGAAGTTAACTAAGAACATTAAGAAAAAAATGTACTTGTTTTGTCTAAAATTAATTTCTGTTATTGTGCTGATTTTTTTTGAAAATGCTTAAAATCCTTTCAAACAGCTTAATTAAGATTCATTTTTGCTCAGCAAAACAGTGTTGTAACTTGCTACTCTTCCCTCATGTTTTCTGTGCAGAAGTTTTAACAGTTCTGGCACATGACTGATTTGTGGCAGAAGCCACAGTTTAGAATGACTTTGCTGAGGTCCAAGAATATTTTGTAGGGTCTTCCTTTCACTGGCATTGCAAGAACCCAGCTACCAAAACAGCTCTGACATCGTGTTCAGGCAAAGATAATCCAACTTTCCTCAGCTCGTTTTCCTTTATGGAAAGGCAGAGCTTTGAGGTTTATCTCCTTTCACAAAATGGTCATGTGAACATCCTGGTGGATGATCAAGTCACCTTCCCTTATTCTAGAGAGGGGTACATTAGAATATCCTCATTATCTTCTGAAAAGTTGTTGTTCAATTGAATATTTTCTTTTTAATCAGAGCCAGCCTAACCCACACAAGAGATGTTAACTGCCATGCAACACCCACTGGCAGGACATCACAGTTATCCAAACATACCAACACGGTGATAATGTTTTACATTCTTAGCTGACCCCTTGTCATGTTCATGACAACCAAAAATAGAAGTGGACTCCAAACTGCCTGTTTGGTAGCTGCTAAATCTTGACAGGCACATCTCAGAGGGAATAGGGGAGTGTCTCGCAAAGATGCGGAGCAACACCAAATGTTCAATAATCAGGGAACAGCCAGCTGGTGGGGTTAGCTACTTCATGTGCAGCTAACTCACAGCGGCACAACAACTTTAGGATGTGGGTACAGAAAAGAAATAAAGTTTATAGGAAGTCTTTCTGAGACCTACAGCAGCAAATATGCTTTTTTAATCACATGCCTGGTAGAGAATTAAGCTGTAGACAGGATTACGAAAGAAGACTGGCCACATATTATTTATAATTTCATTATAATCTGTCATTGGATAGATAATATTCAGGCAATGTTTATTTAAAAAAAATTGACACGATGTTTCCCTTCATGGTGCTTACCCTGCTTAGGATGGACATGCTCTGCTGGAGAATGCACCAGATGGCTGCTTCGTTTGTTGCAGAAGATGCGAGGTGACTGAGGTGGGACCATAAAATAGTGTTACAAGACGAAGTGGTGTTGCTGCTTGGGAGAACTGAGTTCTGTCATTGTCCCTGTGCAATACCAGGAAAGACATGAAACTAAGCATTTCACATCGCTTTTTTTCCCTTATCTTCTGGGTGTTTGCCTTGCAAAAGTCACTCCAGTTTGTAGAGCTGAGGATTCACAGCTCAGGCTTGAGCAAATTGAGACATTGAGATGTTGGAAGAGCTAACTACTCTGAAGAAGCAAGTAGTGACAATCTCACCCTTTCTGTTCAGGCTCTGCCTCAGCTTCCTACCATAAGATGGAAACAGTTCCACCCTCACATTCCTTCAGGATACTGTGGAGCTACTTTGTGAAGCAATCCGTGATGAGCACCATAGAGAAGCTAGTCAGGGAATAGTTCTACGTTGAAAGCAGAGTTTGTGAGTAAATCAGGCCTGGGGCTATACAATGGATAAAGACACCAAAATAGTATCGAGTAACTGCTCATTAACTGAGCATTGCCTATACTGTGCCTTGTGGGAATTCCTGCAGTGGCAATCTAGAATAGTAGTGCATACAAATGAGAGGCAAGTGGAAGATGCATAAGCAAATTTAACTCTGACATTTCTTAAATGGGTACTTAGCTCCTTTAATAATCTTTTAATGCATTTTTTTGCATTTATTCAGGTTCTATTTAAACATTCTTGAAAGTGTTCACATCTTTGTTGTAAGTATTTGTTTAGCTGGTATGGGCAGAACTGTAATGTAATCACTTTTATGGCCTTCTAATTTTTAATGAATATATATTTCATAGTTGCTCTCTACAGTTCTTTTCCAGAGTCTGAAGCAAACTCCCAGAACAAAACATGCATGTGCTGGTTGAGAAAGAAGAAAAGACTCCAGAGAGGCTATTGTCTGTAACATGCTGTATATTATCAAAGTTTCTGTTGAGGTATTTTTTCATAAGAATCTCAGCATCTGGATTTTTTTCACTTGATCTTTTAAGGTTATGACTCACATGTTCATATCAAATCTGCAGATAAATATATTGGAAATCTATGTGTTGTGTTCTTATGAGCAGGATAAAAGCTGGGGTGCTCTCCAGGGGGAATCCTCTCAGACAATATCAGTACAAGAACCATGGTAGTGAACAGTCTTTGCAATAAAAAAGTTAAGGTTAATTTTACAGTCAAAAGACATGTGAGCCATGCTTGCCAGAGAGAGGCTGTCACACTGTAAAGGTCTTTAAAGTCATTGCTACTTGAAATGTTTTTTTAAAAATCACAATGGTTCTTTTCTATAAAGTTTGTTTCATTCCTTCCTTTCACCGAACAAAATTGCACATCTCTTCAGAGCATGCTATAAAAAAGGACGAAGGGCTCAAGTATGCAGCCTCAAACTCAAAGGCACAACAGGATATGGTTCAGTGGGAAGCTACATAACAAACAGATTTTGTGGAATGGGTGGTCTTTTGAAACATGTCCTTATTCCATGCCTAGTGAAGTTTCCATTAAATGCTTTTCTAAGCATAGGCAGTGGCCTAAGCTCTGTTTTGGCATTCAAGTATTATGTGGCCTAGACTCCAATAACTAGAAAAAACCCCAACACCTTGAGATAAAATACCAGAAGCCAGGAGCAAAGTGCGAGTGTGGAGGAACAGTGCAGCTATCAGTGAAAGCAGTCACGGTTCTGCAAAGAGACGGCAAACAGGAGACCTTGTTAGCGGCTCACTGTGCTGGGGCCAGCTCGGCCCTGGGGCCAGGCCTCTCTGCTGTTTGCAGCCACATCACCCACTCAAGGGGGCAAAAGGCAAGGCGTAGGTGGTGGCACAACTGGTGGCGATGAGGAACAAGCATCCAAGTTATAAGTGAGCCTGGAAAATGTGATTCAAGGAGGGAGCGTGCAGCAACTCCAACTGACACACCTGAAGATTTCCACAGCTTTTAAAGTGTTGTTTAGCTAAAAACCTGACCTATTTAACCAAATCATATATTTGACGTCTGTCTTTTCTTGAACTGAGAAGCCTAGAACTGAAGTGTGGGGTTGAATCACACCCCAGCAGTATCACAGTGACAGGCAACTTCTTACACAATGCAAACCATGAAAGCAGAAGTGCTGGTGCTCTGTTTTAGAGAGTATGTGTATTAATTTAAAATCCCCCTTTGAGATCATTTCTAGTTGAAGTTTTTTCTGTTTCAGCCCGCTGTTTATCACTTTATCAGTAGGTGGCAGTAATAGATGATCCTGTGCTACTTGTAAGAGGAGTCTGGGCAAGAAAAGACCCTATTTTAGGGTAAAGCTGCTCGTTTTGTTTGTTCACAAGTGTGAAGTGGTGTAAATGTACTTGACAAACTCAGACATACATCTTCCTCTAACAGACAGCAAAGTTGTTTCTGTACCAGTTCTAGTATTTATGGCTGTACTTATTTTAATAGTGCTATAAAGCTAAATTCAATTAGATGCAAATGTACAATATTTATTCCAAACATCATTCTTCCTAAAGATTAAATATGCAGGTGCCTGTAACATTTTATATAGCACTTATTCTGGTAATCTTGCCCACTATTTTTCACACATTACAGTACTATTTAAGTCAGTCTAATGACTTGAAGTATTATTTGTTTTCAGTATAAGACACATCTATTTCTTAGGAACCACTCCTCCTCCACGTTTTCTTTAGTTGCCTTGAAGAAACAAATCCAGATTTTGATGCAGCCTCAAAGGAGAGCCCTCCTTTATGGCATTCTCTAGGAGAATTATTTATACAGATTTTTACCCCTATACAATAAAGAGATACAGGAAAAACTATATGATCAGGTCCTCCCAAGCTACATCTTTTGTTATTCCTTTGATATCAGAAATCCAGCTGGATAAACGACTGCTATATTGCACTTCCAGGTTTTAACATGCACCTATAGAGACCACTGCTTTAAAGTGTTCTTTCCTTCTGTGGTAGTTCATCCTATTCTAAGTCACTGCAAAAATGCTTTTTACAATGTCCTTCCAAATCAGTTGGCAACTGTATTTACCTTTGTGTCACTGTCAGCAAAGTTGGTATTTATTTTAATCTATGCTGTGACCTAGAAAAGCTTAATTTAAACTTCCCTCCATTTTCCCCCCTCCCTCAACAATAACTAGAGGCTACCTTAAAAATCTTGCCTATAAGCAGGAGCCAAGCACCCTGCTATTAATTTAATACACCGTGCAGGAAGCAAAGAGGGGGAATTTGGTACGTGTTAGAGAGGAGGGAAATAGCTTCTGAATTTGAAATTATTACATATTAATTTAAAGGTAGACCAAGGATATTAATCTGAGGAATGCAAAAAAAGCCAGCCCCACAAGTGCTGCTGATATATTTACAATTTACCATTAACCCAACATTGGGAATCTCATTTCTTCAGGGTAGCGAGGGCTAGGATATGAAGAAAGGAATGGTAATAATATGCCAAAAATTCCTTGAATCTGACTTGTGTTCCAAAGTCCTCGTTCTGTGAGATGACATTTCAACTCACACTGTTAACAGGGAATGTGCATTATTTTCTGGGCCTAAATTACAAAGTGATAAGTCTAATGGCGTATGAAATAAAACTGAGAGAGAGGACAATGCTAGGATGGTAACAGGCCTAGTCTTGTTCTCGTTGAAGTTAGAGGGAATAAAATAACATCATTTGGTGAAAATAAAACTTCATTGCTTCAGGCTATAGGAAACCTTGCTGTAAGACAAAGCTGCATTTTGGAGGGCTGTTTATATATGTATATATATTTGAAACCATGCCATACTTGATGATACAATAGGTATTTATTTGAGAAAAATTCCAAGAACTTTCAGATACTTTTGTGCAGTTTGAGGCAAGATGTTTGAGCCTTAAACTCCACTATCAAAAATAGATTATCTAAACCACCTCAAAGGTCAAAGCAGCACAAGATACAACAACGACAAAGACATTTTATGGTTTGGAGGAAAAATACATTCTTTTAAATGGCATAAAAAAAGGCAGATGCTGCCATGCTTTTCAGAGTCACTATTCTGATAGTGTTCTTGAATAAAGTCCTTATGTGATCCAAAGATGTTACAATTACGTCGAACTGCCAATCTTCCAAGAGTGCCCCCCACATTCAAATCAGCAATTTTCCAGTAGTATACATACCTTTGAGAAACTGGTAAATAAGGCCCAATGATGCTAGAGGAAGCTGTCCTGTTTCACACTAAGAAGTTATGCTTATACAGTTTATCCTCTTCAGACACATTATAGACATCTGCTAAAGTAAATATGCAACTTACTGTACTCCATGTGTTTCCTTTTTTAAAAATTATAAGCATGAAAACACCTTAACAGAGACAAAATTTTCTACCTGATGAAAGTTATGAACTGATAAAAGACACCACAAACACGGAAATCAGCTATAAAAACATAAAAAGTCCAACACATTCACCAGTATTTGAAGAAAAATTCTGGAGAAAAACCTTAAGTCCAAAACAATGACATTCATCTCTTCTGAATAATAATACTGGATTTTGGTATTATAAATGCAGCTCTTGTAACTAGTGATGCTCAAAACTATTGTGAAATGTTGCAATCGCAGGACCTCAGATGCTCATGCTAATTGGAAACAGAAAGCGAGCTGTTTGCAATACTTTAATAAGCTGTGGCAATTTTGTTATTCTAGATGGGAACGTTAATGATGAGCCACAAATGCAAGTTGTTACAAAGCCTTTGAGAATAAAGCTGTATGCCCTATATTCCCCTTCCTTGCTGTTCCAGTTAAAACCATACATGCGGAAAGACAAATGAAAATGTTGCCATGGTGATGAGAGCAGTTACCAAATCGTGTACAGTGTGGGAAGGACTCCCTAAAGAACCTTATTAAGCTTTTGCTGCTCCTTTTTAACAAATATTTTCAGAAAGCCATTTTTATTTCAGTGTCAATAAAACAGCTACTCAGCTAAAGCCTGTTTCTCTACCCCCAAAATAAAGCTGAACACACCACGCATTAAAAAAACATTCTTGTTAAAAGTTAGGAATAGGAATCCTATGCTGAAAACTTTGAAATAGGAACCAAGGATGAACCCAGCCAAGCCAAGACCTGCTCAGGCCGCTTGAATGCTTTTCAGAGTAGATACTGTGAAGCAGTTCTGTGCCTACCAGACTACGGGATGTCTTCAGCTGCCAAACAAAATCCCAAACCTTTAAATGAAAGGCATCCCAAAAAGAATATAGTTTTCTTACGATAAATATTATAGGAAGGAAATTAACATTGAAGTGCCATGTTAGACAGAAGCGTTGAATGAGGTGGTCTGCAGTGGAACCACAGTCCAGAGCCACCTCTCTCATGTGACTGGACTGGTAGCCAAGTGCAGTTGTGTGCAGCACATTATCCAAATTATTTGGCATAGAAAATAAAACCTGTATAAAGCAGACATTTCATACTTTCACTGCACAAACAATACAACAAACATTGAGAGGAAACTGCTAAAAATAAGCTGAAGGAGGTATGTGAATTATGGGCTAAATGCAAACAGCTTCATTTACCAAACTGCCCTTTTTAGCATCTAAAATCAGCATTTAAATATATCCCAAGGCTCTCAGTTCCTCTGATAGTCTTTGCCTTGTAGGTATTTAAGATGCTGATGGAATGCAAGTTTGTGAGGAGGAAGCATGTTCTATGGGTGGCTGTTCAGAGCCTTGGCTCAGTCAGAACAGTGCAGTTCTCTACCAGAATTGTCTCCTGCCTTACTTGTGGGGTTGCCTTCACAGGAGTTTCTAAGGAGTGATATTTCCAATATATTGACACACTGTGCATATAAAGTACTGCAGTGAGGGAACTCTCCTATCAGACCAGAGAAGAATTTTTTTTAAAGTCTATAATGTAACAGTTGTTTCCATCAGATGCCGTGATTGAGCTTAGTTTTACTTAATGAAGACAACACATCAGTCATTCTCCATACCTCATTCTTTTCTTCTTGGTACACTTGAAGCAAAGTCAAAACAAAAAACCTCCCAGAACCTCTACAAATTACTTGCTGATATCTCATGACTAATCTGCAGCTTCAAAATATGCAAATTTAGTGTCTGTCAACAGCACAGTGGTTTCCTTGCATATTCTAGAACAACATTCATTTACTGTTACTGTCCATACCCATAACGACTTGCTCGCACAGGCAAAAGTATGTAGAGAGCTGCTTAGAAAACATAATCCCCTTCCCTGTACTGACCAGGGCAGAATTTCAGACCCTCCACTGAGCCCCTCAGGAACAGCTGAGATATTCAGTTCAGCTTCCTTTCTAAAATAATTTAAATCATTATCACTCAAAATAAGATAAGCAGCCATGTTTTTCTACAGTTTTATTGATGCAGTCCTGGTGTGTAACTATACATCTTCATTTTGCTTGTAGCTACAATGTTGCTTTAATAAGATTGTTTCTGGAGTCAAGTTTCTAACAGTTTTCACAAAACATATTTATAAACACCACTTACTGTATAAGACTGATTTTTGCAAACATTCTAAATCACTGGCATTTTTTCCTAAGTAGTGCTACTTGAGGAAGGTCACACTTCTCTTTTTAGATACTAATTTGTAAAGGCAAATGAATTAAATTCACCTTCCAAAGAAAATAAGAATGCTAAAAATAGCTTCAGAATCGGTATGACTCATTTAGGTCTCAAAAAAATCTATGACTGGCAAAGATATCTACAATTTGATACTGTACTCAGAACTTTCATTAAGACCAAAAGAATCTTTATGAAGAACTGAAATTAAACTTTTACCTTAGTCTGAAAGATAAGAATTACCTTGAATTTTTTAGAACTTCTTTTTTTTTTTTACTTTTTACCAGAAAATGCACTACATTCTAAAAAATATTGTAGTTATAGGCTAAGTATTCATATCTGAAGAAAAAAATACTAAAACTAAAAGCATGCAACACTGATAACAAATTTTAGCAGAAGACATTTTTAATTGAAAACTGACTCAAAGGATAGTACAAAAGAGTTTCTTCTCCCTAAAGGGATTTTCAGATGCAGGCACTGGAATAATAAGGGGATCTTCTCCAATATGAGCATCACAATATGCCAATAAATCTGCTGCAGCCTTGGATACCTAATAGAAGAGAAGAAAGAACTACTGTAATGCTTAATGCTGAAGCAATCTGCATTGCATAAATATTCTTCATATAACACAAGATAATGGCAACTATCACAAAATAGGAGTAGAATGGTTTATCCTTTAAACTACTAGAGACCACAACTCTGAATTTGCTCTTATTAGACCTAGTAATCCTTACATACATTTTATCTAACACAGTGACATGAGATGGTGTCCATTTATATGATTCGTTCCTCTCCATCAGAAGGAAGGTCAGGAGCAGATACTCATTAAAACATACATTTGCTAATTGCCTGTAAGCAATATGTATTCTCCTTGAAACATGTGTTTCTGTAGAGGCCACTTCCTTCAGCTCTTGTTGCCAGTCACTGTCTGTGAGGTTTTCCACAAGCACTCTCTCTGCTCTTCTGGATGCAAACCACACAAACAAACAAAAAGTCCTTTAGGCATATGACCGTGGGATTAAAAGTAATAATAAATCAAGAGCAGGACTTGATTGTCATGTGTTTTTATCTTAGTATTTTTATACTTCTAAAATGAACAGTTCTAAAGTCTCCATTTCAGAACATTGTTTTATTCTTACTGAAGAGGGCTACAGAAACGCAGCTGTGTTTGCCTACCAGATATTTTTCATGAAATGAAAAATTAAATATTAAACCATTTCAGCTGTAGCTGAAACCTTGCAACCTTTGCAGATTTATACCATAAGAATATTGGTGACATTAGGTTGAAGTGCGTCATGTATTTTTTCAATAATTTAGAATATATATGCAAAATATTTTTATTCTGCTCAGTTAGCAAGATATTTACAATTATCTGTATTTCTTTGTTTTGTTTAAATTATTGTGTTTCTACTATTATGATAGTCGAGAAAAAGAGATAGGAAGCCTGTACAAAAAAGCCTTTACTCTGAGCACCATGCAACTTCTCCGGAGCCAAACTCTGAGGTCAGCATGTTTGCAAAACTATAGTGAAGAGGAAAAACAAATTGGATTTCTGGTATTTTCCTAGCAAGAGTGTCATCACTGTTAGCTTTACCTTCCTCGCACCCTGCTTGCTTTGGCACCAGTCCAGCCTGTAGCAGGCTTCAGATTGGAGCTATGAAGGTAATGCGTGTTAGATCAGGATTTGCATGAAATCTAACAACTTCTGGAAGAAAATGACTGACTTTTTTTTTTTTAAACATCATTTAAAACATGCCTTTATAGAATGCTTAAAGCCATAAAATGCCTATGGCTGGCATCCCAGTACAGGCTATCCTCCTACCAGCGGAAACAAAGGATGTTTAGGTCACTTAAAATTGGTTTGCTTTTGAATTGGCCTGTAAGACAAAAGGCTGGCAGAGACACTACAGAGAAAAACAGATTGCTGGGCCAAGGCAAAGCAGAAGACTGAGCACTAAACTGAGCAAATCAGCAGAGATATTCAGAAGGATCAGTGGTTCTCAAAAGAGAAGATAAAAAAAAAATTGTGGAAAATGATGGACTTCAAAGTACAAACAAAGGATTGCAATTATTTTCAACATACTTTTGTTAGCTACTTGCTAAGGAATGCCAAAGAATGAGGCTCAGAGTGTGAGGGCACTGTCTAGAAGAGAGGTAGAACTGTAAAGAACAAACAGAAAATTTATGATTCCTATCGTATTCCCAATTTTCACTTAAATTTACTTGTAAATGTTTAAAAAGCAGATTCTCCGAAGAAAGACACAATGTAGGCAGACTATGAAATTCCTATCAAGCCCAAAAACCACCAAAATACAGGAAACATTTTTCTGTGCTAATGACCTATGCTGTATCTCACTGAAGTGTAAACTAGCGTAGAATGCACCCACTGAAGGTCAGCACGTTTCCAGTAATGTTAGGAGGAATGTACTCTCACAGGATTTTGGAGAAGTATTTTCAAGAAATGACAATCACCAGTACATTCATAATTATTTAACATAAACATTTTCACTTTTCTATTGTCCTTCCAGCTCAGCTGCTTTCTCAAAGTAAGGTAGTTCTATGCTCTAATTTATTAGCTAAACCTGAACTCTTGCATTCAAACAGAACAAGTCAAACTCAGAGCCACAGGTGCCCACAGAAAGCTTGATGACATTTTCAGTGCTGTCATAATAAACATTACTGCCATAAAACCTAATAGAGACTGAGACTAATTCTCTGGGTCCCAGAGATAGGGTTTATTAAAGATGCTCAGCAGATTTCACCCTCAATTATTAAGCTAATGAGTAAGTTATTTTATTTATGAAACCAACAAACCTTTAAGCAGATTGACCCTACAGGAGGAGAGAACCAACAATGGACTTAACCTGGCCATTCCATAACTACTGTCTGTTCCACATACAGATAACCAACATCAGCCCAACTGCTTTCCATTGGATGGAAGCACAATTTCAGTCATCACTCTTCAAAGGGATAAATCCAGCAGTATCATTTTCTAACTGTTTCTCTTCATGTTACTGTGCTTTGACATAATATAAAAATAAAAAGGATTTTCCCTAGCAAAAGCACAACACAAATTTTTTGTACGTAACTTGTCTAATTCTGGTAGGAATGGTATGGAAGTAGAGCAAGCACGTTCTTCAACATCACAGTGTTTCGATGAACCACAGAATAATTTACTAGAAAACAAACCTGCAAGAAGGAACTGAGGAACATGATCACATTTCAGCACATCGTCACAACATAAACCTGTACCAGAGCCATATATTTTCATCCTTCAAAAAAATAAAATGTTTGGGGAGGAGAAATCCTCCCACTGGGATCACAGTAGTTATAAAAGTGAATTACAGCCATTTCTTCACTAAAAGTGAAGTAGCTCAGGCTTGCAGAGTGGAATAACGACCCTCGCTAAGGGAAGTTAAGGTAGCTGATCACATTCCAGGAGCAATGAAAACATTGGTTGCTGTGAGCAGTGTTGGCAAAGTCAGAATTGTGGCCAAATAAAGGGCAAAAAACAATGTTGCCTCCAGCAAGTTTCCTGCTCCTTGTTATTACTCGGAACAGCAGCGGCGGGAGACCTCTGCCCAGCGCATCGCGTTAAGGCTACGGCAGCGCCGGCTGCTTTAGCTCAAGTCAGCAAGCAGAGGCAGCCTGATGGCCAGTTCTATGATCTGTTACTGCACCAAATAATGTGCTGATCGTGTTCTTTGTGTCATGGAGGAAGTTAACTGAAGGCCACATTATCATATCTTTTACTCACCTTTAGGTTTATTTGTAGCTGAATGCTGCTGGACAGTTTCAGAATAGCTTTTATTAAGAATTAAAATAAATGCATGTAATTTGAATATTCAAATGAAGCTAACACATTCATCATTTCAGCTCTCCCACGCAATACAGCTTGGTCTGCAGATTCAAAGTAATTTATACAAATTGCAGAAGTGGCTAAAGAAAAACATCAGACTCCAGTTTGATTGATGAATTCTAACAGAAAGTTAGCATTTCATTTTTTGAAGCTTTTAAAGTGTATACATAGAGGAGTAGGAGTATGTAGGTATCACACCGATCTCACATTTTATACAATTATTTTTATTCTGCGTAGTAAAAAATACATCTGGTTGTCAAATAATCATAAGGGAAAAAAAAAATCAACACTGATGCTTTAAAGAATTTGTCTCAGGAGGACTGTGGAATTTTACCATTATATTTCAGAATAGCAGAGGTGATAAAACCAGCCAAAGTTAGAACATAATCCTGTTAGCTGCACTAATAATTATAAGCTTCAATGACAGGGGAAAATGCTACAATTACTATGTCATCTGTCTTGTCAGGGATTGTGACTAATTACCATCCTTGCTACGACACCCACTCTGCTTATCCCTTACATCGAAAACAAAGAGATTCACACATATTTATTGGCAGTCCCATTGCTTATCTCCCAACATAATTCAGAACCAGTTAGGAATATTTTCTACTTTCTCAAGAAAAAAGTAAATGAACTAATAACTGTTACATCAAGATTCTTTAACTGCAGAGCACTCCTTCCTTTTCTGCTTGCAAAGAAAAGATTAAATAGTGCTTTACTTTGGGGACAACTGTGATAAAGCACCAATATTATCTTTGTTTTCTCAACTTTACTGCTAGTACCTTTGGAAGAAATATTATTCCACTAGTCATGAGGCCACAGTTTGTCTAATTTGATTTGATGTTTCCCAGCTTGGTACCTGCGCCTCCTGCCTTCTACTTACTTCTCCATTATAATTCTAGCTGTTCCTTCCACAGGGAAGCAAGGCAGGTTCAAGTTACAATCCTTCTGGGATTCTTATGGTTTACAAAAATGCCACACAGTAATACTCCTTCCAACTACCGATCGATACACCAATAACATCATCCTCCCCTTTGAAATTGTCCTGTTTCTTTCACACTTCAGCGGTGAGCTGTCTTTGTGGAACCTCAAAATGCTGCACTGCTTTCTGCTCTGACTGGTTATAGGACTTGATTTTTATGTCAGTTGAAAAATCCAGAACACAGCGGGAACGGGCAACAATCAACACACTTCTAACTACAAGTTTTCACACTGAGCAGACCCAATTCTTGCTGGTTACAGCAGCTACTGTGCATGGAAAATGAAATGCCTCTGTAATAGAAAAAATGAGCTGGAACTTCTGATTTCCCTAGTCAATAATGCAGGCACCTTTTTAATGTTAACAATGTAGTCTTGTCTGTTACAGGAATAACCACTTGACTATAGCTACTTGCAAAATAGTGCTAAATTAAATTCTTTGGAAAGACTGATCTTTTGTTAAATGTCTAACTAGTTGAAGCAGATGCAAAACACCAGAAAAGAAGTTAATTTCTCTGCCTTTATAGTTATGATCTGACAACTCAAAATCTGTTGAAACAGCTGGAAAGTCTCTTGGTAAAATTTGGCTATAGGGTAACACTCACTTAACTGTTTTAAGATTAAAAGGCAACACAGAACTTTAGGAAATAAAAAGCCAACCAATCTCTTCTCACAGTCCCTCATATACTTATTCAAAGAAACTATAGAAACCAAGACAAACATCCTGCAGATTGTATACAGTTTGTATTAGCATGGACACTCTCAGAATGCTGAAACACATCAGATTTTCTTTGCTGCCTTTTTGGTTCCAAGCTGTTTCGAAAAGTGAAATAATTGCACTTTCAAGCTATCTGTTTTTCAAGTCTGCCACACTTCCTAATAACCGTGTTCTTTTTAATTAAACTAACTAAAAATAACCTATGTCTTTCTTACATATGTAATTAAGAATGTTCTACATCTAACTAATGAAGCTATCTGAATAACTGAGCTAGCGATGTAGCACGTGAAAGTCACCACTGATTACATAAAAGCAAGTATAAGACAATTTACTAAGTATCAACAATTTTAATTTCCAATAAACTAGGCTTTGATTTTCCCAATCCTTCCCTCTGCCACTCACGCACACCTGTCTTCCTCTTGGCCTGAATGAGGGGGCTAACCCCACTCAACACTGAAAAGGCAGACGTTCCCTTACTGGCAGAAATAGAAATACCTGTCCCTCTGAACAGGCAATTTTATGTGATGAATTTGTCAAGACACTATAGTTCCGCAAATACAATGGTCTTTCAAGACATTCCTAAAAACTGGAACAAAATGGAGCAATTGAAATTTCTTTTTTCATATAAGCCAGATAGACTACTCATGTGAATTGCATTAATATTTCTGAATTATAAATACTATCTAATTAGTGAGTTTATGATCTGATACTACTTTAAAATTGTAATTGGATACTGTTGCTCCCATGCTACCTACATGCAGAATTTCAGCACACAGGATGGATGGATGAACAGACCGAGTTGAGACTACTTGAAGAATATAACGTACAACATTTCTAAATGGTCTTACTGAGTTTGTAACCTCAGTTACAAACACTTTCAGTTTGTAGTTTTTTGCAGAAAAACTGGTAATTTAAATAGATTTCTTTTCCTGGTCCTTCTGTCTCTAAACTCTTCGTACTTGCAGAGGCTGGATTTTTCATCCAAATAATTATTTCCTATTTTCAGAGAGTGAGAGAGTGAAAAAGAAATAAGTATTGCTTTCTTAAATCGTTAGTTTTTAGGTGCTTGATTTATTCACAAAATTTTTGCCTAGTGGAAGGCAGAATGACAAGGAAGAACAATCACAGGTTTTTCTGTTTAAAAACATTGAGAAATTCTGTTTCATAATGTCTTTAGTTACAATATTTAATCCATATACATTTAAAGGCTTGATAAAACCAAACCTTCATATAAAATGGGCAAGTGCAGAATCATAACTGAACATTGCATCGATACTTTTTGTTCAATGATGTCTGTGCTAAAATAAAACAAAGCAATTCAGTCCATCTCATCATTATTCAAAAATATTCCAGTTCTTAAAGGAGAAGAACCTAGAAACCTGAGCTGCACTTATATTCAGCCACAGGTGACACATAAGAGCACCTGTGCATCTGTCAGCTGATTTTAAATATTCCACAAAATAGCACTTGGGACACATATAAAAGGCACTCGTACAGAAGCAGACTAGAAGCCAGTCTTTGGAAATTGCTTCAGTTAAACCAAGCAGTTGATACATAACCAATTCACAGTAATGAAAACTGTTTTATAGTTCAACATATATTTTTTTTTATTTCAGCTGATCAAGTGTTTCTGCAATATTAAAGGGGGGGTTGTACCACAACCTAGTGAGTGAATTCAAAATATCAACAATGAGTCTAAGTTTACCTTCATCCTATCCATGTATGCTTCCATTTTTAATTGCTCCACAGCTTTCCTGGCTTGAGATATACTTGTTGTACTGTTTGACACTAGTTCCTTCATTTTGTTTTTCCTAGAAGAAACAAGGTTGAGACAATTCGTAAGTACAAGTAACAAATACAGCAATCGGTGAGAGGACAGTTATCGAAAATCTAACCCATCCTCGCCCACCACATTGACACTCCCAGGCTGTAGGTCACCAATACAAACCAAACACCATTTATTTCTGTTCTCTTGTTAATAGCACCTTATTGCATTAGACATTTACATCCTCCACTGCCAGTATTCCATCTGAATTCTGCAAACAACATACAAATGCAGAGTATATGGTCCTTATTTCAGTACAGAGATGGCTGCTTTGGTTCAGATTGCCAACACATAATGGCTTTTCACAAATAGACCTAGCAGCCATTAAACAGTTTGGCTCCATACCCCAGTTACACATAGTAACGTGAAAACAAGTCAGAAATGTGTGCAATAGAAATGAATGCTACACGACTCTCACCAAGCATCAGAAAGAGATAAATTTTAAGATAGAGAACAGGTCAAAATTCTGACTACAGATTTAAGGAGTTTAGAAATGAAGTAAGATGCAGAAGAAAGCATGCAGTGGTGTCCAAATTTTTGCTTACACATCCCCAGTTAAGCCCAAAGTTGACTAAAACCCAGTAGATTATGCTATACAGTATAAGAATGCATTGTTTTCTAAGAGCTCTGCAGCTCTTGGGAAGGGTCATCTAATCAACGCAGTTTGTTTATTTCTCCTCCATTGCAACACCCTGAGGGTTTAAGGGTAAGTACCATCCTTATCTTGCAGCCCTCCGCATTGTTACCAGATTAGTCAAGATGACTACAATGGAACCTTGAATAAATGGGGACCTCCTGCTGACACTGTTATGCAGACCTGGTCCAGCACAAGTAATAGTTACTATTTTGGTGTCATTGGAAGTTGGTCTAAGCCCAGATGGGAAGAAAGGTAAGACAGAATACCGATGACCTAGAGAAGTGCTGGACTAGTTGCACTGCCTAGTAAGAGTACGTGCTGAGGTTTCACTCATCCTGTATATACGCAGTACACCTGAAGTGCCACCTGAAGCAAGATTAGCCTAGTGTCGAGTGTTAGAAACCAATACAAGTTGGGCAATGCAAAAGACACAGGGTGTGAGAAGCAGGCGGGACGCAGGAGAAAATAGACAAAATCAGGCATTTCATGTTGCTGCCAAAAGAGTTTAGGATCAGGTCTTTCAAAAGGAATACTTCCAGCTTATTTCTGGACAAGAAGTAATTACCTAGAACAGGAGTGTCAAACTCATGGCTCCCGCAGCGTAACGCGCGTCACACACTGCACACGTGACCAGCGCTAGCAGGAGTGCAGGGACAAGGAGCTCGGCGCTGCCACTGGTAAACAAGGTGCTGGGCTGAATAAAACAAGGAGGCCTGGATTCAGCCTGCAGGCTCTGAGTCTGACACCCTTGACCTAGAACTACACAAATTTTCCTTCTTGATCCAGTTACTGGGGTATAAGATACAAACAGGAAATTAAGTAGGACATATAAACTGCTCTTGCAAAAAAAATTGTATATACAATCTCTTAAGTGTAGCAGAGTCAATAGAAGCACAGAATCCAGAGCACAAGAACAGAGAAATAACTTTTTACTGCTTCAATTTCACAAGACAAAGACAGCTGTTTCTTCTCCTTTCCAACATTGGTAACCCGTGCTAAAATGGGATGATAGGATACAAATATAATGGCGAACCACGCTCAAAAGTAACTTGAGGAAGCGAACCTGTCTTTATCAGCACTTGTATAAGTCTAGGCAGGGGAAATGCTACCTTAAAATATATAAATTCTGCCAAATAAAACAAGAGCTTTAATACATACCAAGGCAAAGATCAGGTTTTCTGTCAACGTGCCACTTGAACAAAACACACATTTCCCCTTTGTGTGCATTCTGATGAATTAAGTGTCAGAACACGATTTTTTCTTCTTGGTCTTTGTTTGCAATCTTTTAACTCATTTTTCTCACAAGGCACAGGACTAAATATACGTAGAGGAACTGGCTTGGCATAAAATGCCATGTATGGTACAAAACCCCACAACCAACCAAGACCCTCCAAACAACCTTCAGGTATATTTGGACTTGCAGAGGCTAAGCAGAAATGATACAAGAGCAGGAGGCTCTGAATTACAGCTCATCTCTGAACTTTTTCTTCTACTCAACCCCCTAGCTTTTAAGTCCTGACCTATCCATAAAGATAAGAATAAACACATTTACCTTTGTTTACAAAATGATACCCCGGTAAGTAGGAATAATTTAAATTTTGTTATCATCTCCACAGCTAGACTACTAATGACCACACTGCCAAAAAAGTCAGACCTAAATGAAGTCACAAAGTCATTTCTACATCTGCCACAACCCAACTCCAGAGACAAATTAGAAATTTAATTTAGAGTAATACATTTAAATTAAACTGAATTAAGCAACTGAAACTCCATGAACAGTCCAGAGAATTCCAGATCTACCAAGCTTTTCTGGCAATTCAGTCACTCAGTCTGTAAAAGTTATAAACAATAGAGCCAGACAATTTGAACTGTCACTGGCTACATCACAACTGTTTCAAGAACACTGTTTCAAGCACTTCCAGCTAGTTTTTAAGTATCTACAGAAGAAGAGATTGAATGGAATTTTGAAAAGGCTATTAAGCACAAAAATGCTTTAAAAAAATCCAAACCATGTTTCCAAAACAGTGCCACAAACATAGCATGCCCTTACTTAAATTCTGAAACAGCAAATGGGGAAAAAAAATAAAAAAGAAAATACATATCTTCTCTGGTAAACTATTTCATGATATCAGAAAACAATCAGAAAAAGAGGCTTTATAAAAAGAACTTTAAAAAAGTCTGGCATTAGGTGTTTCAGCCACTGGAGAAAATTTCCACTTACTCTGAGTAAGAGGTTTGTTTATACTCTGAAGCACAAACATTTGTTCTGTTACAAATCTTCCTCCTACCCTGGCCTTTACATGCACTTAAATATTTAAATACCGTATTTCTGGAAGTGCTTAGTATCTATTTAAGTATCTATGTATCTTTACTTCATGCAGACAGTTCTGGTTCCAGAACTTCATACGTTGGACTTCCCCTGTTTTGCATTTCACTTACCAAGCTACAGATACCTCTGCCTTCTCTCACTCTCTGCAAACACAGTATGTATAGGAGCATCAGTTAAGGCCCCATTACATATGAGTTGATGTCAACAATAAGAACTGTGCTCACTTTCAAACCAGGCTGCGATGAACTGGTCCTCTTTGCAGACATAGATTTGGCTGAGACCTGGTTCTGCTCTCTTTAAGACCTGCAATATTCTTTAATAACCTTAATACTTTTTAATGAAATAATATTGCTACTTAGAAAAAAACCTCTGGAGATAAAAGAAATTTTAATAACAAGAGAATCTATTACAGACCCTCTCCCTGAACAACCATCCCCTGGAACGTGAGGAAGCTTCCACCTTCAAACACCCTCTTGTGGAATCTCTCCGTGTTTCCTTTGAGGCTGCAGCCTGACAAAGGGCTCTGATTCTCTCAGAGCCCTTTTAAAGTGTCAAGTATTCTTGAGGCCTTTAGACCCTAAGAATGGCACAATTAGCTTGGCATTGTACCTGGAAGCAGCCTACAGGGTCACAGAATCATAGAAAATTTTGCGTTGGAAGAGATCTACTTCCCTGCCCAGAATGAGCAGGGACATTTTCAACTACATCAGGTTGCTCAGAGCCCCATCCAACCTGCCCTTGAATGTTTCCAGGTATGAGGAATCTACCACTGCTCTGGATAACCTGTTCCAGCATTTCACCACCCTCACTGGAAAAAAATTGTTCCTTTTAGTTTAAAACCGTTACCCTTCTGTCCTGTTGTAACAGGCCCTGCTAAAAAGTTGCTTCCCATCTTTCCTATAGGTCCCCCGTTAAGTACTGAAAGGCTGCAATAGGTCTACTCGGAGCCTTCTCTTCTCCAGGCTGAACAACCCCAGCTCTCTCAGCCTCTCACAGAAGAGGCACTCCAGCCCCCTGATTGTATTTGTGACCCTCCTCTGGACCTGCTCTGACAGGTCCATGTCTTTCTGTGCTGAGGACTCCACAGCTGGACACAGTACTCCACATGGGGTCTTGTCAGAGTGGAATAGAGGGGCAGAATCATCTCCCTCAATGTGCTGGCCATGCTTCTTTTGATGCTCGAAAGGAATAACATATCCCCACCTTTTAAATTACCTAAAAAGCCTTGAACGAGGAACTACACCGCTGGGTTCACCATTGTTCATCCTTGGTTGTTTTCCGGCAGCCCTCTATTAAGTTAGATTGATACACATGTACACAGGTCCTGATAATCACCGTAGTTACAGTAACCATGCTAGTGATCAGACTATGTGCAGTCCACATGTTTCTGATGCATGTCACGAGCCCTGGATTGCATAGGAGCTCATTTATGCAGTGTACATTTATGCAGCACACTGAGCTCATTAATCCAGTCTCTGTGACTCTTTTCTTTCAGGGGAATGCCGATCACATTGACAAAGAATAGATACAGCAGCGACATGGCCTTTTTCAGCCCGGTAGTTTCTGCTGAGCAGCACACCATGCCAGCCAGCTGCTTCCTAAAGCATTACTCCTGAAAGCTGCATAGTGACAGCCTCCCAGTCAGCTGAATTTTCAGGGATTTTGGGGGTTTTTACCTCATACGAACTTCATCCTTTTTCTGGATGCAGTTAAGTCATTTGTACCAAACATCTTAATCTCCAGGGCCCATAAAAATGCTTGTAAATGACAATTTTTCTTTATTTGTTTTTAGAATAGATTAGATTGTACCCAATAGCACTTCAAAGGCCCACTTATCTTATGACAACCCAGGAAGTTGCACAAATATTTGCAGGTACAGCTTGACCTTGCATAGGGGTAAGGAGTGCAGCCTACATTTACTGAACTTTACAAATACTTGTCAGTAAAATGCAAAAAAAGTCTGAAAATTTGAGTAACATCAGGAAATACAATTTTCAAGCTCTTCAGTACAGACTTCCACAAGCAACAGGGATGAAAAGCTACAATGCAAATTCCTCCTCTCCACTTCCAAGTGCAACTTTAAAACGCCATACCAAAACAGTGATTTGTAGAATTCAATCTAAAAAGCCCTAAACCCAACCACTGCCTTTTATTTTGTTTCAGCAACCTAAACTGACAGACCTGAAATTACCAGACTAGAGAACCTGGGGTTCATGACTGTGAAGAACACCTTCCCCTCAAGCTCTTGGACCACACAGGACAACATAAAAAGTAACCTAATCACACAACTAAGTCCCAGTGATATTAGAGAGAATCGACCTGCAAATCACATTCTAAATTGCGGGAAGATCCTCATATTTCATTGCCCACTTGCAAACACACCAGGAATACAAACAGCAAAATTTAGAGCCTCACAGCTGTTTGATGCCAAACTGGCACATCAAAGGAATTTCAGGGGATAGAAATATCAGGTAACTTCAGAAATACCTCTGCACTAAGAGACCTCACTATCTGAGCTAGGATCATTATCCTCACAACATAGGTTAATTCCCCCTTTGTCTGCAGGGCATGCATGGGACAGGAAGGACTGTCCCTGCTACCTCAGTTCTTATTCCAAAATTTATTGCACCTGATATAGCTCTGTAAACAGAGAGAGGGGCTAAGGAATACTTTTGCTTTCTCTATCTCATGGCTGCAAGAAGAAATAATAGAAAAATCACTACAATTTTATACTCCATCCACTAAGAAGTTTAGTAGTACGAGCAGAAATGTTTAGATTAAAGGCAAGAATGTTGTTCACTATAAGGAGAGAATATAGTTTTCATTCTATAAATACAGTGGCTTCAAAAGTAACTGCTGATCACGAAACTGCAAAGCAGACAAACTTCAACAGCTCAGTTTGCATCTAACAAAGGTCCTATACTCAGCCCAACTGTCAAGTTCCAAAAATTCTTGCCACCGTGCTCTAATATTTTTTCCAAAAATTCTTGCCACCGTGCTCTAATATTTTATCCAAAAATATCATCTCACTTCTCAACATTTAAAAACCTAGGGAAACACAGTGGCTGAACCACTGCAACATTTCACTAACACAATCTTTCTATGCAACACATTTATCATCAGCACTCAGGTTATGTGCATGTACAGTCCAGCAAACCATCAGAGATCTAGAAAGTCTGAGACAGAAAGATGAGACCTCACTACTATTTCACCTCTCTGGCTAACCTTAAAAGATAGTTGTGACCTTTTAACAAAATATACAGGGGAGTTTGACTATTCCACTTTAATCCTGTTTACAGCCTATCTGAACTGAATTGTAACACACAAAGTAGAGAAAACGTCCCATGAGAAGCTCAGTGCTTTAGTACCTGCAGGACAGAAATGCTTTTTCAAATTGTTATCCCGAGTTTTCCATCTCACTGCGCTACCTCAATGGTTTTGCTGTGCAGCAGCTCACAGCACCGCACAAGAACAAAGCTCGCCCGCAGCAGCTGGGCAGCAGGACTTGACTTTTCCATCAGTGCGAACCGGTCAGCAGGAACAGCAGCCGCTTCCTTGAGTCTTCACCCCAGGCAGCTGAAGGAGGAGGAACAGGCACGCTGGGCTGAGCTCCCAGACCTCTCCTCAGCGGGAAGGGTGTCTAGTGTCCGAGCAGGTTTTGCAGTGGGGTGACCTGCAGAATTCAATCTAAAAAGCCCTAAACCAAATTTGTTGCCTTCTATTTTGTTTCAGTGACCTAAACTGAGGGACCTGAAATTACCAAACCAGAGAACGCTGGGTTCGTGACTGCGAAGAACACCTTCCCCACGAGCTCCTGGACCACACAGCTGGGTAGCGGGGCTCATTCCTCCACCAATCCGAGCCAGGCAGCAGGAACAGCAGCCGCTTCCTTCACCCTTCACCCCAGGCAGCTGAAGGAGGAGGAAGAGGCACGCGAGGCTGATACCCCAGCCCAACCCCCAGCGGGAAGGAGCGCCCGGGATCCAAGCAGGTTTTTGCGGAGGAGAACTATTCCCCCCAAACACAACAACTACAGCGAAGCCCGAAAGCGACTTTTGCAGAAAACCAGGTAAAAACTCCCCGCCGGCAGCCGCGCTCCGGCTTTCCCAGGATCCCGGAGACGACCCCGCCGGGAAGAGCCGCTCCCAACCCGCCCTCCTCCCGCTTCACCCCACCCGGCACCGCCTCACCTCGCCGGGGCGGCTGCAGGCAGAGCCGGAGGCGGAGGAGGCAAGGCGTGAGGCAGCAGGGAGGCTGCGGGCAGCCCGTCCCGGCGCCCCGCACGTGGCGCGCCCCTGCCTGCCGGGGGGGCGGGGCCAGGCGGCCGCGCGCCACACGGCCGCTCCTGACCCCGCCCCGCCCTCCGCCCCCCCCGCCCCCGCCTGCCCCCCCCCCGGCCCCGCCCTCACTGGGCCGCCCTGGGCCGCCCGCCAGCAGCTCCTTTTTTCACGCTGCGGGCCTCTGCTTCCCCGCTCCCGGCAGACCCTTAGAACCATCGAATGGGTTGGGTTGGAAGGGACCTCAGAGCCCATCCCGTTCCACCGCCCCTGCCACGGGCAGAGACGCCTCCCAGCAGACCAGGCTGCTCAAGGCCCCATCCAACCTGCTTTGAGCACCCCCGGGGGCGGCATCCACAGCTTCCCTGGGCACCCTGTGCCAGTGCTTCACCACCCTCATCGTGAGGATTTCTTCCTCATGTCTACTCTTAATCTTACCCCTTCCAATTTAAAGCTGCTCCCCCTCGTCCTATCACTACTTGCTCTTGTAAAAAGTCCCTCCCCAGCGTTCCTGGAGCCCCTTCAGGTACTGGAAAGCTGCTATAAGGTCTCCTCAGAGCCTGCTCCAGGCTGAACAATCCCAGCTCTCTCGGCCTGTCCTCATAGCTGAGGTGCTCCAGCCCTCTGATCATACTCACGCCCTGCTCTGGACCCGTTCTAACAGTTCCATATCCTTCTTCCGCTGGGGATTCCAGAACTGGACCCAAGCAATCGCCCAGGTGTTTCTAAAACATCAAACAGGCAAAACCAGAACAGCACAGGGGGGCTGGGTAAGAGCCCCTTCTATCTGTTCCTTCCTCACACCAGACAAAGAAGAATGAAGTAAACAAAAAGCAAAGCCCATTGTGAAAAAAAAGAACCACTGTGAAAAAGGGACCACTCAGGCTTGCTTTGTGGAGGCTGGCATGTCAGGATAAAGGAATTCAGCTTTATAGATTGGGTTTCTTTATATACTTCTCTATTATAAATTTGAGAGTTGACCATAAAGGTCAGCAGACGTTAAAGTGCCAATTAACATTTCTAACAAAAAAATTAGTCTGCCCCAATAATTAACGTGTTGGCAGGAGTACCACCACTGCCATCTCCGTTATTTTGTTCACCAGTAAAGTGGCTGTTCCCTCTGGAGAGGCATCCATTTGTCACCCTTGTCTCTTACGCCTCTCTCAGCACTTTTCTCTCATTCCATTTTAATAGAGCAGAAGCATTTCCAAGTCACATTTATTTTCTATATGAAATAAAACAGGGAAGAGCCTCATTTTTAAAGGTGATGGCTTTTAATGCGGTGGTTTGGGAGAAGGAAATGCAGCAGGAGGAAGGTAAGCATTACTGAATACAAATAGGTAAAAGTGCATAAGCACCTTAACTAGAGCTCCAGAAACCAATTGGAAACTTAAGTGGCCTATGCTGCTGCTGTTTTATTCATGTTTAATTGCACCATCATTCTAAGAAAGGCTCTATCTATCATAGAAAGTATTTACATGGTATTAACAAAAAGCTCTTGCTGAACGTTTCAAATAATTTACACAACATTTTTGCCACTGGATTATAAGTACTTTATTCTTTAAGCTAAAATATAAGGGGCAAAAATGGCCGTTTAAAAATGTATTTGCATCATATAATACCTAGACATATTTTCTTTTCAATCTGCAAACTGATATGTTCCACCCCAACCTCCTACAGGCTTTAAAAGCAACATCTGTAACAGCCAGCATGAACTTCTATTCCTTGAGTCTACATGAACTTGTCCCTGGTGAGGGTCATGTGGGCCTTATTCAACTGTGTTAGGGAACCTGGATTTTTATTTTTCTGGAAAGGGTAGCTCAAAACTGGAAGCTAAGAGCAAGCCCATGCTTTTACTCAACTTCTGGTGGGTATCCAGGGTAGTGTGCCAGACTAGTCATACGTAGTTCTTAATCCTTTCAAAGGACCCGCCTACATTGTGAAATACACAGCAAGCCTGTTACAGAAATCTTGAGGCAAAACCATTGACTTTATGACCCCTCCAAAGCAGTAATGGCAAGTAAATCTCTACAGAGGTCACTTGCCAGTAGTTTTTAAAGTAGCAAAGAAACCAGTGTTGTCTGTATCTCTAGAAACTTTAGTGTTCCAGTGGATATTTTTCAAAGCAAGTAGAGCTTTTAAACAGTAGTTGTTTAAATTTTTTGTGATAGAGTAGCAGCATAGGGAAGTGTGGCTTCTATTTGCATATACAAGAAAAAAAAGCCAAAATAGCTTCAAAGGAAACAAAAGATAAAGAAAACTAAAAATTAATCTAAAAGTGCTATGAGAACATCCCCCTCTCCCCTGTCGCAGCTACAAAATGCATAGTAAATCCCAAGAAATGCTGGAAGGGAGGGAGGCTCTTGCTCAGTATGAAGGAACTCTTTCAACTCTTTCTCCAAACACAGATGTGGTTTAAATGCAAAGATCCTTAAGTTGATGCTTCAGAGTCAAAGATTAAAGATATTCTTATTTTGTCACAGAAACCATTTTTCCTGCAGAAAATTACATCATATCATGATGTCAGTTCAAAGATACAGTTCTCTACTGATTTTGTTTCTCCTATCTGTTGTGATGCGTTTGCCTAACCAGTGGATCCTCAAACCTGAGCCGAGGGCTGCCTTTTTCCAGTAATGGTTTGGAGACGCTCCTCTCCCTACCACAAGTGAATATCTGGCTATTGCATCCCCTTCCCTTTTTTACCACCTACCTTCACAACTAGAATATAATGATCTGGTTTTACCACACAATCCTGCAAGTGGTACGGGATACACAGGCCTTGCCACATGAACCTCTCCCAAACCCTCACATCCAACAGTAGGAGCCTTGCATCCTACTGCCAGAAGCCTCTCAGAAATCCCAGTCTCCAATATCCACCCAGCATCTTTTTCTCCCTTCCCTTAGAGCAGGGTGTCAAACTCACAGCCCATGGGACAAATCCAGCCCTCCACCTTGTTTCTCCCCAGTGGCAGCACTGAGCTCCTTGTCCCTGCCAGCGCTGGTCATGTGTGCAGCGAGTGACATACGTTATGCTGAGGGAGAAGGAGGGAGCCGTGAGTTTGAGACCCCTGCCTTGCAGAATACAGGAAAGAACTGCTGTTCTGCCCTTCTTTATGGGGAAATGTTTCTTTGAGAGCTATCACTTTATCTGAATTATAGCCACACATCCTATGGGAAGGAAGGACACATGCACATATGTGCAAAGTGATATGCTGAGGGCTTCCCCTCTTCCAATCTTATACTCCCCCATTCAGATGGGCAGCCAGTTGATGCAGTCCATAAACAGAACTTCCCCACTTTATGATTTTTAAAATATAAAATACATAAGAAACAGCAGAACTTAATCTGGAGCAAGGTGTGCAAGATCCCTAAAAGAAGAGAGGTGACACTAAGCCAAAAACACACTTCTAAACACCTCAAACAAGTTGGTACAAAGATCTGTTTATTACCCAACAATGTGACAGTGTATATACAAAGACAGCATGGAATGTGACATTTACAGGAAATTTCAGTACATCATGCACAGATACTATTGCAATGTTGTTTTACTAGTTCCAGGATGTTAAGCTGAATAAATATTCCTTGCTTCAAAAAATCATTTTTACTTTTACATAAAAATATATAATATTGCACTCTTTACAAGGCCAGCAGTTTTGCATATTGATTTGTAACAAGTGGAGTTCTACTTTATAAAAAATAAGCCTTTGTGAGCAACATCCCAAACCAGGGAGCACAAAAGCACCCCAAAACCACAATATTTATATTTTTTCCTCTTAAATAAAGCATACCACTTCAACATGAGACAGGAAGCTTCTCAAAGTCTGTAATTGGACCTCACATTAACAATTAGACAGTGAAAGAACATGACTAAAGCCATCCCATACAATGCTGCTACCATATACGTGGTTAAATATTCAGTTCATACAGTACATACTCACTTGCTTAACTGAACCAAAGATCACCCTTTGTGTCATAGACTATGAGAACATCCAAAGACTGCCTGGAATTTTCTAAAGAATGGTAAAGATTTCTTGTGTGTGTCATTTTCATCACAACCTGACAACTTCATATATGATGTTGGGAAAGCAGATGAGCCTTAAACATGAGAAGACACAGCAGTTTGTATGGCAATAGCAGAACATGTCAATGATAAAAAAGCAAAGTGATTAACAGAAAAATGTAACTATATCAGACTTGCGTAGCATTCTTGCATGACTGATAGGCACTCATTCACGGTGTCTGGTTTAGAGGCCTTCAAATCCATGAACTGAAATGCTAATTTTTGATCCGTCCTAAGAATTCAAATTTATTAAGCCTTTCACAACAGAGGCTTATATTTTCCCCTCAAAAATAGCACCTAGGAATAAATAACATATTTGCACAGTGTATCTGTGTAGACTCTTCCAAACCATCTGATGCCTATGAACATTGACCATTCAAGCAGTTAGATTCAAACATTTTACAGTGCACTGAGCTTCAATTACACTAGAACAGGAGTACATCTGTGCCTTCTTAACTACCCTTTTTTTAGAGCTCTGGAAGATAAGTTGTGTGTGTATATAGTACATATTCTGCCACAGGATTGCAATAGCTGGGTGTTACAAAGTTAGGGAGTTAGCTAAAACAACAAAACCACAATGTGATATCAATATTGCTTCATGATGCCATGAGGTGTCTACTCATCAGTAAGAACGACAAACATTTTTGCCTGTCATAAAGACTATTAGACCAACAGAGAAGATGACAAGTTACAAATATAAAGATAGCAGAAATTATTTTTTTTTCAGCATGACAATACCATAAGATGGTGCAAAAAGCACCTACTAAGTTCTTTGCTTCTCAAAAAAGCAATTTTAAGTGGTCTTGGATTTTTAAGTTTTGGGTTGCTTATCCCAGAGCTAACTATACCACGCTCAACTAATAGGATATACATATGCTAACTATTTATTAGATATTTACAGAACTTTACGTTGCTGATATTTTACAACCTAAGAGGGGGAATAAGCATTATCAATTTTTTAAAATACTTCTGTCCAAGAAGTGATTTTAAAAAAAATTATGTTTGATATTGCAGCATTTGGACTTGTATGTTAGAGCATTTATGAATCACTTTGCTGGTATTGGAGTATATGACCAGAGCTTCCTGGTGACCTGGATATGCTTCAGGTTTGTGCATGCACATATGCAATTCTACAACCACCTTAGACTGCTCTTAATCTATTCAGTCATTTTAGAGACATTCAAAGTACTTAAAAAATCCAGTTAAATAAGAGATTCTATGATCTATTTTGGATTTAAAGTGCATCAGAGGCATGAGTTAGCAGCAAAAATACTCATCACCCAGCCGCATAACTGCTAAGGAATGAATAGAACATTGGTAACTTCAAGCGCTGCTGGTCCTTGCGACACCAAGCGATAACATTTCCGTCACTATTAGCTGTGAACAAGTGGTGTCCATCACAGGAAAATGTAAGGCTGAAAAACAAGATGACAATCTGTTTTTGTGTCATATTTGGCTGTTTAAAAATGCTAGAAGACATTAAAAATCCATGAATGTAGCCGAAGATTAGCTTCGGCTACAGGCAAGACCCACCGAGTACAGTGACACAGCGATACGTTTGCATATGCCTGCCTATCCATTTTTGTAACCAAGCAGGCTGAACTACAGCTCTGTCCTGCTCTTCACTGTGCCATGCAGTTTAATACTCATTTCTTCGCAGCATCAGAGAAGAGGGCAGGATCAGCAACAGCATCCTCCTCTTTCCCCAGGCTGCCTCTTCTACTTCTGAAAGTAAGGCTTTTCAGCAGCAGAACCCAGTGCTCTCTGAACTTGCTTGCTAGCAAAAGGCAGAAACTAAATCCATCAGATTTCATGGCACAGCACTGGGCTTTTGTTCAGCCGGGCACTTATTAAGCTAGAGCAGTAGTAAAGCCTTTCAGTCTTTCCATGGGTAATGTTAGAGAGCATGAAGGTCAGCATCCATTTTCTGTCTCATTTAAGCAGGAAACTTTAAATTATTCAGTAGCTACTAAATCATTATCAACAAGCTTTGTGAAATATGCTTCTTAAAGGAGGAAGCAGAAAGACAATAACTGCTGTCATACGTTTTTTGTTTCTAAAAGATGGTGATTAGTGGTTTGAGTTTTAAGTTATATTTCAGCAATAGCCAAAACTAAACTGTTTTCCAGAGTAATTGGTTACTACACTGACATTAAGATTATAAAATTTTGGCATAACTCTAAGGCCTATGTGCAGGGTACTGTACCACTGGGGGTATCAAAGACTCAACCCTGTGACTGTGTCCTGAAAGCACTTTGGCTTGAGAGTAATTCTGCTTATATAAATAGTCAAGGAGACTCAAACAAAATTACACAAGTACTCCAAAATGGCAACTTCCAGGCTCTTTTGAGTTCCCTTTACTCCCTTTTCCACCATTTCCTTCCATCACCAGAAAAAAAATGGTCAGGGAAAATGCAGTGTTTTCATTTATTTCTGAGGGAGAAAAAACTGTCTATTTGGGTCTGACAAAGTTAATATTATCTCATGATTTTTACACAGATCCTGGGGAAAAAATATTTAAGTTAAGAAGAGTAGCTATTGTTCAGTTCTCAAGGGAATCCTGGTAATTTCTGTCTCCCAGCAGCAGAACCTGGTTATTACTGTCATTACAAATACAGTACACTTGTGCTCATTTGGCTTTCATGAATAATTAGTAGGATTGCATTGCTCTTTTTAGACATGGGTTTACCTCCTGTTCTCATGTCAAATCCTTGTTTCATACTCAAGGCTATTTTGTTGTGTGGAGGTTTCTTTTGTTTTATTGTCCCCCTCCACCCCCAAGGAAAAAAAAATCCGTTTATTGCATACTTAAGTGTTTTTTTACCTTACAATAGGTTTGGCTGACTTTGAAAATGTGATTTCTCGTACTGGCTTCAAGTCCCACGTACTCCACAGCCTGAAAGAAAGAGTATTTTTTCTTCACATTTGATTTCAGTGATAAGCATAACTTGTTTAGCAGCTACTAACATTGGCAACAAAAACAGCTTGTCCACGTTCTTTAAAGCCAAATATCAACATGGTGTTTGGCTACACACCCTCCAACTGTGAGCCTAAGTTATAAAGCATTTTAATAAATAAAAGTTTGAAATGCTTACCTTACAACTCCATTTTCAAGCCCCCCTGCAATCACATTGACAGACACTCCTTCAGGCTGGTTAGAGAAAGCAACAGAGCAAATACTTTCCCTGCAGTGTACATGTCCCACGAGATCACCATTAACCGTCCACAGCCTCAAATCACTGCCACCTCCAACTGCAACAGAACAGAGCATGGCAGTATTAAGAAAATAGATCTGTACTACAGCTAGGTCTATGCCACAGAATTTAAGTGTTAAAAATTCAACTTGTTGAAAGATCAGAAGGTTCAAATTACATGGAATGGTGTGGGCTGCAGGAAACAATCAAGTCTTCCCTCATTTTGTGACACAAACCACCAATCCATTGCAGTGATTTAGAAGACATCACTTTATGGAATGTTGTACTTAAAATATTACATGAATTTTCTTTTAATGACCAATTTTTGTGCACTAACAGGGAAGCACTAGGAGGGAATTCATACTACTTTAACATTTTTGTATCCTGGCCTGCATTTGAAGCAAAATACTTAAAAATATTATTTTAGTTATCTTACATGGTTATCCGGGATTATGCAGTTCTGTCAAAGAACTAATAATCCATCTACTGCTCTGTCTTAAAAGGGATTGAAACCCACATCTCCTACCAAATGAAGAATGCAATCTTTTCCAGAAAAAAAAAAATGGTTTGTGAGCTACAGACATGGAGTTTAAAGTCTCCATGTCAGTTTAAAACAAATGTTAGTTTTCTCAAAACACCAGAATGATTTCCTCTAGTCCTTTAATACTATAGACTGTAATATTTTTCTACACCCACACCCCCACCCCCGTCCCCACCCCAGTTTGGAACAGTATTAGTTTCAGCTCTGTCTGTGGAGGACCACAGAAAAAAGGTGGCTAAAAGATATTTCAGTATTCAAGGCCTATCTAACCCAAGGCAAAAGAGAGACAATTGGCCCAAAGCGAGAACTGGGTCAATAACTTCTTCTAACAATACAGATAAACAAAGTTTAGCACTCTATTCTTATTCTGTTCCTCCTTGGATCAATGGACCAATATTCTGTCCTTCAGAGCCTACATTCCCCTAAGTCTCAAGTTAACTCAATACACACAGGTATCCTTAGAGACAGCGAAGTGGCATGAGGGCTCTGACTTATCCCTGCTTTACTGACAGTCTTGTAACACAGTCAATCTTCACGTCAATGAGCATCCTCATTTATGAAATGCTCAAAACCCCACTGCTCAAATAGGTCTTAATGCTCTCATCCAGATAAAGTACTATCTGGGAAAAAAACAGTACAAAAACCTGCTTTAAAATAAGATGGAGGAGAATTATTTCCCTCTGGAGGAGCCCTAATACAAATATCTACTATTTCTGCTTTAGCATAGCTTGTTGTCCTCTTTGCTTTAAACTAGTGAATAGCTAAGCAAATCTAGGCTTGCTTCTGGAGATAGGGAAGCATTTAAAAAGTGATAGAGGGAATAATAAATTCTGTTGCTCTGCAGTACACTGTACTCCCCTGAAGAACTGTACCTTTGACAACAAATCTCTTAAAATGAAAGCAGCCAACTTGACAGAATTTAGGTCTCCCAGGAATCATGCATTCGCAGGTGATTAACACACACTTAGTAACTAATATAATAGCAAGTCTCATGATTTATTCAGTCAGCAAGTCAAAACAGCTTCCTTGACTGCCAAGTATACCTGAATCACAAACTGTTGCAATATCACCAGTTGTTTCACTAGCTGAAACTGCTGTCACAGGACTCTTGTGTCCAGCCAGACTCTGGACATAGCACAGCCTGAAAAAATAAAGAGAACAAGCCTAAAGTTCAGACTCAAATACAGAAAAGGTTCTTTGAGGAATATTTAAGAGTTATATTAATTTCAATCACCATTTTGCATTATAATGGTGTTTTTTATATTCATTCTAGAACTCCAGCACCTTTCATGGGGAAAAAACACTTCACATTTAAGATTACATAGAACAAATTCAGTTAATTTTAAGAAGGTAAAGATACCCAGAAGTTGGAAAACGGGTATTTAAAAGCTACTGGAAAAAGTTACAGAAATACTTGTACCTGTTCAAATCCCATATGATGCAGGTTCCATCTTTGCTGACACTTATCATTATACTGTATGGTTTGCACACAAACAAGCTTGTTATTTCTGCTGTGTGACCGTACAGATGGACTTGAGACTCCATTTCAATCTCTGAAGGCTGAAAAACAGCAAAATAAAATGCAAACTCACAGAAAAAAACTAATGTCTTTTTTTCTAAAAAGAAAAAGTCTAGGGGCAAGATTAATTCTTACATTTCAAAAAATGGTTGCTATTAATGTCATCTGTTTAGCTAAGTTGTTAATGTTTTATAATGTGATAAGCCATAGGTATCACTAAAGTTCAACTTTCTGCTTCCAGTGTTTTAGTCTAAGCAAGCATTTTGATGTTGTCCAATGAATTGAAAAGAAAAACTATTGTACTTGTCTCAATTACACACCTTGTAATCAGCTGATTTGTTTTCTGCAAGACTGCTATTTCCACATGACAGCAAGAAGACTGTCCTCAATATTTTAGCATCTATAGGAAGCACTTGGAAACACAGAAGGAAAACCCAGCTCAGCAGTTATCACTCTGTACAGCACATTACTGGGAATTCCTCAAGTTGGTGCCAAGTCCTTCAGTGATACCAGTGATATGCAGGAAGTTTAAATATGGAAACTTCTAGATAAAAATTAAAGCAGCAAATTCAACACCAAATGATGCTTCTTATTCAAGTTATATCATTTGAAATGATCCAGACTTTCTGAAGGAGCTGATTAATCAGAATATTAATGCTTTAATTAAGACAACTTGCTCTACAGAGATTAGAGAAAATACTTTCTTGTAAAAGACAGTAACATGTTTCTACTTGTTTCCTCACATGTCAGAGCATATTGTCTACATTTTTCAATGAGGATACAGGATGCAAACAACAGGTCTACAAAAATCTTGAAAGTAGAAACAGCCAAGATAAAAATATACATATGCTTAACTCTTAGTTTGCAGAAAATTTACATGTCTTTCTGCACTAAAAGAAAACAATTTATGTACTATTGCAAAAGTCAATACACTTTCTGACAAGAGGAAGACCTGCTATTTTGCTCTTGCTCTTGCTACTGTGCCTCTCATAGTAGGAAGACACACTTATGAAGTGTGATATATAACTTATAACTGTGGTATCTCACATATGCAGATCCTTCATTAATGCTTGCTCAGTTTAGAGCAAATAGTAATACAAGTTTTTCTGGCAACAACCAAGACTTAGGATTTTCTGAAGAACAAATGATTTTGACAACCCTTTGACTGTGTTCCTCTTGCCTCCTTTAAGTGTTTGCTGTTGATCTGTTTTTCAATACCTGAACTGCAAGCAGGATTCACCTTTAGCAGCTTCTCTCTACAGCTGTAATAGCTAGCAATGGCTTATCGAGTCTTAGAATCATAGAATCCTCTGGTTTGAAAAGACCTTTGAGATCGAGTCCAACCGTACTGGTCTTCTGCTAAACCATGTCCTTCAAAAACTCATCTACCCATTTTTTAAACACCTCCAGGGATGGTGACTGAACCACCTCCCTGGGTAGATATTCCAGTGCCTGACCAGCCTTTCGGTAAAGAAATTTTTCCTAATATCCAGTCTGCACCTCCCCTGGCACAACGTATAGCCATTTCCCCTTGTCCTATCACCTGTTACTTGAGAGATCAACACTCGCTCTCCCACAGCCCCCTTTCAGGCAGCCATAGACAGCGATGAGGTCTCCCCTCAGCCTCCTCTTCTCCAAGCTAAACAACCCCAGTTCCCTCTGCTGCTCCTCATAGGACTTTTTCTCCAGCCTTGTCACCCTTCTCTGGATGCACTCCAGCACCTCAATGTCCTTGTAGTGAGCAACAAATCTGGTTTATATAAATTCAATGCATAGGCAGAAATGTGAAACAGTACAAGTCATGTTTTTAAGTACTGCATTTTGACAGACCATTCACTTTACCATGAAACAGCTGACAAGATGCATACAGAACAGATGCTAGGATGCACATTTGCATTCCCTGCAGCCCTCACTTTGGTAACCGACTCAAAAACAGGAGCTACAGAATTGGCACAAGGTCAGTCTGTCTGGGACATGTAAAACTGTCAGTGCTGAGAAATTCAGTAAAGACAGTCTTGAAGACAACATCTGCATAGCTGAACAAAAATCACTTGTTTCTAAGAAATGCTGGGAACTTAAGAACCATAACCCCTTTACTAGAGTTTCTTCTCAGCACTGCAGAAGGCAAGTATATTGAATTTCTGTTTTAGTACCTCAGAAAATTTTAACTGGAATCCAGCTCTCAGTATAGGTTATTTACAAGCTCACTATTCTGGTGAGCAGTTAAGGTGCTTGACTTAATATCCAACTGATGGAACCTTGAAGGCTTCAAGCTCTACTTCATTTTTTAAGCCCAAAGTGCTGTTGAGCTCAGGAAGTCTGAGTGGCAGATCACCAGAAACTGGAGGAAAGACAAGGAAGATATCACTGTATGTTTGTGCTCTTCCCAGTTTAAGCACCTCCTTTTTTGTCGTTGTTGAAAACAGGAAACTGAGTAGGCATAGCAGATCATACCAAGATTCTCTCTCGCCCGTGCTATAGCAGTAATTCAAGAGCATCAAGAGTACAATACTGCAATTGTGTTTGCCAATACCTACAATTGTGTTTGCCAATACCTGTATCTGTACCAAGCTAAATTTGAGAAATCAGTTTAGTTTGGTTGCTGCTAAGGGTAATTCTGAAATCACATGTCAAGAAAGTGAAACTCTGTTAAAGCTATGAAGAGTAGAAGTTACTGATGGAGAAAATTAGAAGCTCAGAAACTCAGTCTGAATCAGAAGATGAATTTCAAGTTCTATTTATATTTTCATACCATGCTTATTGCCACATAGTATCAGGGTGATTTCTACCAACTAATGCATTATGTAATCCAAGTTCCTTTTCTCCCTGCTCTCCTCATAGCTTTTCCTCTTTGGAAAGTGGCTTAGTGGTTAATAAATATACTGTCACCGATTTCATCCCAGCTCTCAGGAATGTAAGTGCCTTCTGCATTTGAAATGTTGTTTACTTTGGGGAAATGCATTCCACAGTTTCAATTAAGGCTTTGAAAGGCTACACCTTCTTCACGAAAACACTTTACTCCTTAATGTAGGGAGCTTTATTGTGCCAGAGAGCTCAATTCCAGGCCTGAGTCTGAATACAGTCAGCACTGTATGTGTGATCAGTTATGCACCCAGATGATGAGGGCTGACTAAAGCAGCATGTCAACAACAGCTTAAGGAAAGCCCACAAATAAACATGCTGAGATAAACCTATTTAACAATGTCAAATGATCCTTCAAAAATAAATACTAAACAATATGACGTTCTCCTTTTCTCACTTTTTCTGCTTAAAAAAAACCTAACACTGAACACAGCTAAATCCCTAAATATAAAACCTATCCAATGGAACTTACCGTATTGCTAGTGAATCTGTTCATATATGCTGTGATGACACCAGATTTACTGCCTGTGAACAGCTGACAACTGTCTGGCACCCAAGCACAACTTGTTACCTTGGAAAAACAAAATGAAGCCAAAAAAAATTATCAGGAACTATTCTAATGGCTATTTTCATTATACCATAGCATTTGGTCAAACTAATTCTTTATTGGTTATCCTAAAACAGGCCATGTAAAATGCCTAAGCTAAAGAAGTCCAAGAGTTAAAATATACCCGCTTGAGGTCATATTTGCTATTACTTCAGAAACTACAGTAAAGAAGGAAATTCTGGGTAGCTCAGAATTCACAGTTGAAGAGCAGTGAACTACTGCAGACCTCCAGATGTACAGCCACATCAGATGTACAGCCGGAATCTTTTCAGTAGAATTTCACCAACCACTGGAACATAAACAGAGATTATGCAGTGTACCCCTACAATCTTTCAGACTATCATTCTCAGAGGAATCCTGAACTATAGCAGAGTTATGCTTCTAATGTGAGACACCTAGAGTTTTTCCCTATAGTAATTTTTTTTGGCTCAGAATTTACACTTTCATAAATCCCCACTAATATTTTATAGGAGGAAAAAGATAGGAAAATTAAATGCATTCAAAAGGGATCTTTACCTAGTACAGGAAAACATCCAGGAGAAGTGAGGGACATATTCCAAAGGAGAATCAGACAGATTAACAGTTGTGTTTGGATGCTCATCCCCAAGAGTAACATTTGTTATTTACCATAAGTTTGGCAAAAAAAAAAAAATGAAGGCAAGACTACCTTCTGCCAAGTAAGACCACCACTTAAACTAGCAATATTAAATTGAAGACCAGGAGACTGATTTTTTTACCTGATGGAACTGTGAACTCTGTATGAAGTTTACTGGAGGTTCACTTTGCTTGCTTTTCAGTCGTAAAATGTTATCTGCATAGCCCCAGCTCAGGATAGCCGACCACTGAATATCTGTACTGTGCATGCTCCTCACACCTGCAGGGAGGCACATACTGTCGTGTCACACATGCAACAGAGTTCATCACTTTGATAACAGTAAAAATCTCAGGTCTATATTTTACCACAAGATGGAACATAAACTCCCAAGTTTCAAATAAGGTACTTTCTGTTAGGCTATGACTTAATCTCTAATGTAACATGGTTTTCAGAGACTTGGTAAACATTTGGTGTTCTCCAAAGACAGTCTGGCACCTGGCCCAAGGGTTTTTTTAAGAAACATTGCACCTATTGGGAGTAGAGAAAAGGGGAAGAGGCTGACAGTACTTCCCACCTAGCGAAATGATTGTTCATAACTTCAAGGACAACGTTACTGATTGTTGTTTACTAAATATGAAGCTGTTAATTTAAAAAATTCCTTCACTACTACATGTTACAAAGAAAACAATAGAGGAGTATGAGAACCTGTTCATACATTATCAATAAGAATCCCTCCAAGGAGTTTAACTGAAACCAGAAGATCCTTAATCTCTGCTTTTTACTGATAGCTTCCCTCATTCTTTGCCTCTAAACAAAAAAAATTCCTTGGATTCCCCTTGCTGTTGCTATGTGTTTTTTTCATCTGTTCTTCAATTCTTCTTGGACTGAAACGGCTGACAAGTTCTGAAGTTAAGTCTTCATGCTTCAGTAACTTTAATGAAAAATATCACCCTAATTACAGGATGCCTTTATGCAGTTTTGAAAATTAAAAGTAAAATCCACTCTCCAGGAAAGATACCACAAATGGGGAAGCTGTTTCTGGATTTCTAAATAAATCTTTGGGAAAAGTGACTACATTTGGGAATTTTTCTGGAGAACAATAGTAGCATTAAATTTAAAATTTTTATGGCTCATTTTCACATGTATTGTGTACAAATTCATACCTTGCTCCTTGCTATATATCATCAAAAGGCAAAACTTGCGGGACAAACCACAGATCGCTTTAGTTGGCAAAGCCTGGAGAGAGCCAAACCTTTCTCCGTGTGGTTGGCTAAAGCAAACAACAGGATCTGGAGCACTTGGGGAACCAACGTATTCTCCCCACTTCAAACCTTTTATCCATGGTAATGGACTCTAAAAACAAGCATAAGCACGGTTCAAATTAAAAGGTGGTAAAAATATTATTCCATTAGTAAGGACAATCATTCATATCACAACACCATAGTAATCATCACATTGTAAGGTCTGCTTAAGTATTCTAAAAATTCTAGTAAGACAAGTATGAAGCACTGTAGCATCATCAGCTAAACTATTAGATTTAAGGGAGTTTTCCCACTTCTTTAAATGCCAAGATAGCAAGTGGGCAGTTCAGGTACTGTAGTGAAAACTACCAATTTTTTAAATGTAAGGATTCAATTTCTCACTTGACTGTAGGGAAAATAAATGTTTGAAGTGAAGAAAGTTGAACTGTCCTGCCAACAATTAAAAAGTTGAGGATGGAATAGCACAGTATGTGTTTACCTACATTGCACACAGATTCCAGAGTTAATCACTGAAAGAAAGGAGCTGGTGAAGTGAAATGCTTTCCAACATTTATTTGCTATAACCAAGATAACTTCTGATCTTAGTTTGACACAACATTTATCAAAAATGCATTAAAACAATATTCTCTATCACTTTACTGATTTGGTGTATTTTCCTTACAGTACAATATGGGTAACAACATGCAGTTTTAAGAAGGAAATCAAACATAAAGGTACAATAATTATAGCATATGAATGTTAATTAAACCACATGGAAATCAAAGTGACATACTGGATATATTATTTCTTTAGTGTGTTCTCTGGTTTCTCTGAAAGCAAACTGCACCAGTAATCCCATGGCAGCAGGAAGTTCTCCTTCCATGATAAGCCTGGATCCAGGTCTGCTAACATGTGCCGTATGGAACAGCTGGCGAGGTGTTTGCCCATATGTTTTTATCATTGTTTCAAGAGCTCTTCTCTGAACAGGATCCTCAACAGCAGAAACATCCATCCCAAAATAGGTCTAGAGAGGAAAAAAAGAGGGGAAGCAAAAATAAGCTTGTGCAGTTTGTCTTTGGGAAAGATTCATCAGTCCATGCACACAAATTTAGAAGCAGACTCTTCACAGTTCTTTGGTTAAGACTTGGACCAGAAGCCACCCCACTATGGCTGTGGTGACCTAAAGAGCCACTGAGAACAGTAGAGATATTTCCTGGAGATAACCACCACTTTATCACGTGAGCTGCTCCTACAAGCATTCCATGACTAACTTCTGTCAAAGAGGTTTTCTTAGCAGACATTTCCTAATCTGTGCAAAACAGAGGGGCTACGGATGATAAACAAAAACATGCAGAAGTTCTTCTGTACCTCTTTTTAATTAATGTGTTAAAGCTCTGGTTTGGGGCATAGAGGGAGGAAGAACCTTCGTATTTCCGGAAAGTGGCAATTGTTTTCTTTGTTCTACTTGTCTTTTTCATGTCTCTAATTGCATACCATGCACTCTTCCTCAGTCACACAGAGGCTTTCACTTTTCTCTTTAAAAAACAATAAAGAAACTCCCAGAAGCCTAATATTTGAAATTGAAGGTAATAACTAAATCAATATTTAAGCACAAAAAAAGAAAAAGGAAAGCAATTTGATGGCTGCATGAAAAGCAAAAGCCACCACTTACAAATACTACTGTTTTATTAGCTCTTCCAGCTATAGAATGAACACTAAACACACGAAATATGAATGGCATTCGAAACCAGGACTGCTGAGCAAACCTTATGATAGTAAGGATTGAAGTTAAAGAATAGGATCCGAGATACCTGTTTGATAATTAAGTAATGAAACTCTGGAATTCTTCACATTAAATAAGTCTTATTTGAAATTGAGTTTACTGGAGGAGAAAGTGGTCGTTAGAGGGAGAAAACATAAGATGTATATGAAGAGAAGAACACAAATAATGAACTAGGACAAACAAAGCTATTTTAATTGTAGCAAAAGCTGCAGAACAATCTGCCTAAATGAAAGGTTTCTTTTGAATGAGACAGAAGCAGGTACATACAAACACAACACTGGCACACCACTGCAAACAACTATCCGGCAAGTCCAAACCCCATACCTGATCATATCCCAAGTCTATTTTGAGGCAAGAGAGATGAACTCAAATTCAAAGTCTCATAGCAACCCTTGGGATCTTATCAGTTCTACATTGAAATAGTTAAAACCTTTTCTTATTATTCAACCCTTCACAAGCAAGGGAACTTGCTTCATGCTGGATATTTTCCAAGCAAGTTAGACCAAACTTTCCCCCACTAAGTTACTAAATACAACAGACAAACACACTGCTTAACAAATACTTACTGCAGGATGAAAGACATTAATAGCCTGAACAGAGGCCTTGCCTTTTTGCTTAAAACCAAACACCAAGTCAATCCAGTGACAGATTGTCTGGGAAACATGGTCAGACTCCAAAGCCTGACGATGAATCAAAATGAAGAGACGAGGGTCATTACGAGCCCAGGGTGGAAGATTGACATGGTTAACTCTGTCACCATTTTGTCGTACTCCAAAATCAAAACCTAGAAATAGGGGAATAAGCATTCCAACATTTTAGTTGACAGTAACTTCAAAAAGGTCTTTATAGCATTCTATGAAAGCTAACCATTAAGCACAGCGATTGCTGACCAACAAAGCAGCACAGTTATCAAGCTCCCCCCAAATGCATTCAAATTCTATACTCTCATTCAAATGGAAAAATCCAACAAAGGGAAACTCCTTCGCATCTCCAACACAATTATGAAAAAAATTCCTTTAAAACCTACATAACAGCTTTTTTCGCATATCCAACAAATTCTTGCCAGATTTCTCCCATACATTTACTGCTTAGCATATTCAGTCAAGGGATATAAATGTTCTCAGTTTTAACCCATAGGCTCAACCATACAGCTGTTTGGGAATATGATTTTGGTATCCTCTTAGTATACCTTCTCTGTTAACTAGAAAGTCGGGAAGGTAGAAAAATTCTGGGATAAGTTCCTTTACGTCAGTCATTGATTCATACGAAGAGAGTCGCCAGGTTGTATTGGTAGAGTGAAAAGTTCTGTCTGGGATGTCAAAACTTTGATCTGTAAAGAAATCCAAACTAAATTTATTACATCAATGATGGACATGGTAACAGTTGCACATCTGCAACTTCAAGTACTTAACTGCTCTTCAGTTAGCTGAGAACATTTAGAATAATTCTGTCTGAATTACTGCGTTACACATGGACTGCAAGTCAAACAGCTTTTTATTCTACATACATTAAGGTGCCAATACATATAAGATGTACAGCTTTATGGTCTAGCTTGATAATTTCAAAATGGGTGCATCATGAAAGCATACCAGATTTAATTTTAATGAACTCATCTATTTGGAATTGATAAACCATGCTAAATAGAGTAACATAGCATTCCAGAGTCATTGAGGCAAGGCCCAGATGTAGCAGACAAGTGCAAGCAAATGTAATCTTACCTTGATAGGCTAAAAACATTTTAGTAAAAGGTGGCAGCCTGACTAGGAAATGAAGCACAGTTCCACTGTTGGAATAATGAGATCCGTAGTGATATGGTTGTACAGGTGGCATGGGATCATCCTCTCGAGCTCCTTTACGGTACTCTTCTTCCAAGTACTAGAAAGGTAGTAGGAAAAAAACAATCACAAGCCTCCTACTTATACTACATTGCAATAACAAAAACTAACTGAAGTTGCTTAGAAATAAAACTTAGAACTTGGAGAAACAGATATAAAAGTTATTTGGAACTAAATGCACTTTAAATGTCTGAAGACACATCAACACTTCTACAATCCAGTTAGGTACTAAAGTCTTAAGCCAATTTAAACAACCCATTTTCCATTATTTATTACTTTTGCTTTATTTTTTTCTCTTGCTTTCTAACACAGCAGTTGTTGTAAAGGCTTTTCCACACTAAAATGGAAAAAAACAATATCTACAAATAACACACAACATCATGATCACATATTCATAAGTTTGAAGGTCCAGATGTGGATGCTTTCATTCCCCAGCATGCTATCATTTCCTACAGTATTCAAAACATTCTAAAGAGCAAAAATCCAAAAGCACTGTAATCGTGGTACGGCATGTTAAAATAACTCAGTACTTGAGGGAAACAGCTTTCCTGTTGCCAAAGAAAGAACAGTGCTGCCCAGGGAAGTTGTGGACACCCCCATCCTGGAAGTGTTCAAGGCCAGGTTGGATGGGGCCTTGAGCAGCCTGGTCTGGTGGGAGGTGTTCCTGTCCATGTCAGGGAAGTTGGGATGAGATGATCTTTAAGGTCCCTTCCAACCCAAACCATTCCATGATTCTATGAATAGCCAGAAGTCCTACTGAAGTAATTTCAAATAAACAGTGATAAGTTATCATCCTTATCTCTTGGAATCTTTATATATGGGTATGTTTATATGAAAGAAGATACCAGTTTAACCTCCCCAACAGCATCACACCAAAATAGACATTGATTTATGACTTCAGGTAGAAGAACAGGTAAACACAGGTTCCAAGCATGTTTTAAAACAATTCCCAGGAAACACGGCATACTGGAAATGAGAATTTCATGTACATAAATACTGAATTTGTTTTCTTTCCCCCTTCTATCAATTTGTTAAAAGAAAATGAAAGCCTCCATGTCATTATACACAGGATAAAGGCAAGAAAAAAAGTTCTCCAAATTACCTTGTAAGTATCCACATAACGATCCTCTTTTTCTTTAGACTGCACAGCTATCGGTTTGACCAGATTTCTGTAACATAAGTAGTACTGATACTTCATCATTTTTATAAAGATGTTGATTCACATCATTTCATTATGCATTATTAAGAATAACATTTTCAATATGATGAAAAGGACAAACAAAACTTAATAGCTCTTTACAAGACAGTTCAGAAAATAGAAATGCCATTTTTAGTTAGTGCTAAGGGCAAACTTGGATCCACAGGCTACTCTGTAGCACACTGACAAGTAAGCAATTGCAAAGCGCCTCTGTCAAATCAGAGGCATCATATAAAGCTAAAGACTTTGTACACATAAATGCTAAATGAGCTTAAATTTATTAGGGTGGGACAACTCACTTTTCTTCACTGTGACTAGATCTAATATGATTTTGTAACCAGCCAAATATACAATTACTTATTCTCTTTAGTTTTTACTAATTAGCTGGAACTCTTTAATCACATGAATTTAAACAGCTTTTATTAATATCTGTGGGCTATCCAGACAGCACATAAGCCCAATTCATATATATACGTGCTCATAACACTAGGCACTTTATTTAAATATCCAAGGTGAAGGAGCCACTTATTGTAAAAAGCTCAAGTTATTACAGATGAGGTTTGTCCCTGAATAGTTCCATTCACACACGTGTGCAGTTTAGTACAATGAAGTTAAAAAGCTATGCTGGATGACCAGTTCAAGTATTTTCAAGTAACCAGTTCCAAACATTTCATATTACCTATACACCGATGGATCATTTAGGTCCAGTGTTTCATTGGTGTAGTCAGAAAGTATAAAAGGAAATACTGGATATTGCATGAGATCATTGAAGGAACGGCCCGCGTGTTTGTTTAAATGAGTCAGATATTCAAAGTTAGTAATCTGTCCTGTGCACCAGAGGTGGGTCAAAGCAGTAATGTTTCCATACTCCAAAAGGTTAGGCAAATTGTTAGTTAAGATGTTGTGGTACACATCATCGCGGACCTAGAAGAAAACACCACAGATATAATCATAATTTCAAAAGATTAAAACTACCAAGACTTAGCAAGTTGCACTCATTTTACAAATTTCTAGGTATCTGCTGTAATGGAATAATGTTTAGTATTACTAAAGATTCCTTAACGTCCTAATACATCAGAGACATGTTTTAGAACATGACTGTGTTTATCTAAAAAGCTAGCTAAGCAAAGTTTTTTTAAAGGTATTACACAGAATTTAATTAGTCCATGCAAAAAACTAACACCTGGATGCACACGTTATGAAGACAGCAAAATGCTTTGGTTTGTTGTTATGAATCAGTGCTACATTACCTTTGTATTATCAAATGCCAAGAGTAAAGTTCTGCCATTTGTTAGAAATATTTCCACAGCATTGTCTCTTAATTGCCACCAGCGTTTATGAACTTCCTTAATTTCCTCATAGGTCCAAGAAAATGAAGCTGGTTCGGTTTCTCCATGAAAACTCTACAGAATTGAAGACATTATTTTAAATAATAGATTTTCCAAATAAGAAACCCTCCAATACATCCAGTTTATAACCATACAGCTTATTAGAAGGTAAATGTTAATTTTGCTGTGATGCTTTAAGACATTGTTGTGATTTTCTTTGTAAGTATTTTCTACCTTCTGCTCTCCTCAAGGCAGTGGGCACAACATCATACATGTTCCTTAAGCTAAAATATTGGATAGCCAACCAGAGCAAGCAAAGCTTTGCCATGAATCCCAATTCTGACAGCTCTGTGAAGGACAAAGCAGCAAAACAGGTGGCAGCATCTTAAACCACAGGAGCTGTGAGCTTAGCCAATGCAAGGAAGAGCTCCCGAAAGTAGTTTAAAACTTTCAGCAGCACAAAACATACCTTGATGAATATTCTGAACTCTGTTGGGTATACGCACTTTAATACCTCAGAGCCTTTGTATATTAGAAGGATTAGGGTAGTTCCAGTTCCCTCCATAAAAGCCCTCTCTTGTATAGCAGAAAGGAGTGGGAGCTAGAACATCCTATATAATGCAAAATTCACGAACCCAATGCTGTAGAGGACAGCACAATTCTTAGACCCGTGAATTTCTGTACTTCCTAGTGCTCCAGCTTCCAGCGAGGCAAGTTACCTCAGAGGCAGACCAGGGCAAGCTCTGTGCACTTACACTGATGAACTCGGAGCACTGGACAGAAGCAAGGTGCAGAAGCCTTCCCACATCACCCCCTCCTCCTCCCCTCCCAGCCCCAGGCCAACACCCTTCCTGCTTTCTGCTGTTGCCACTGATTCCACAGTCAGATGCAACAGAACCAAAACTAATCAGTTTGGCTGGTTATCTATAGACCTCTAACTCTGGCAGCCTCAGTGGCTGTAGACAAAAGCCACTCATGCTCATGCATCTGACAAATTAAAGATGGACAATACACTAACACTTACTGAATTCTCAATTGTGTCTGAAGCATTGTCTTCAACAAAATACATGCCACATTTTCCTGTAGGAAAAAATAGTTGCAAAAAGGTACAAGGTATTACTATTTGTATAACGCATCTTAATGTTATATAAACAGTATCCTGGAGTTAAGAATACTAAGAAAAGTACCCGGGCAAGACAATACTTGACAGAAATAGAATTTATCATCCCACATCTTGTAGCAACTGGTCTGCAATTTCAAAACTTAACTACAGTCCAAATAAACCCATGCAAACAGTAGGGAAGAAAGGCAAAACTGACCTATTAAGCATATAATCCATAATAAGTCAGGCAACAGCTCAATTATTTTAAAAACCATCGGCCAAGTTTATGTATACACAGCAAAATCTTACAGAAAGAAGATGGAAGGAACAAAAATTCTACTCACCTAGCAACAGTTCCCCAGCAGTCTCTCTAGAAGGTGCCACGCTTATACATCTTCGATTAACTCTGAAATATTTCCAAGGGTATTATTGCTTACGGATTTACGTACCTTTTGGCACATACCTAGAACCAACACTCTCAAAAGCTACAGTTGAAGAAATACTTTAACACTATGACTCTCGTGGTTCAAATCCCAAGGAAGGAAAGAAAAATACAACCTAAAACTTTCTATACTTGCACACTAGTATATTTGTATTTATTTCTTTGTGTGTTCTCTGCAGTTATTTTAGGCAGTAGTGCCTGTAATCGCTACTAAACTGACAACTGCAGAGCTGAGTAACACAATGGTAAAAGCAGATAAGATGAAAACACAATTTGCTTTTAAACACTGATGGAAAGACCTACCATATCTAGTGGCATTGCCTCTCATAGATACCTGACTGACAAACGAGTAAAAGAAATCCCATCAGGTTATCCCACAAAAGTCCCATCCCTATATCACACCTGATGATATTTGCTCTTACTGTTTTTTTAAGTCATTGAGATAGGATGTTTGAAGACTCAGAAAACACAGTTGGTAGCTCTGATCGTTTGCTTATGAGTAAACCAAAAAAACTATCACTTTTATAGTCTCCTATCTCACTTGATTTTTTTTTTTTTATGTTTAGACAAAAAGTGAAGAGAACTGTTTCTTTGGAATGGGACAAGGTGGGAAAGGGAAGTAAGTGTGACCCAAACCTTACCTTATGTGTTCACTTGCAGCTTTATCCTTTACCGTAGAAGAGTGAGAAGAATGTGTTTTGTCTTCAAATAGATAGGATAACGGAGTTTTTATCACACCTATAACGAAACCACAAATAAGGCACGAGTAGTCATTACAATTCAGATGTACTCCTAAGAAGATCTTATAATTACCTTCCTGTTTCTGCCTGTCTGGGAGAAGGTACTTGTTTGGAATAGTTAGGTAACACCTCTGCAAGCGGCGCCTCTCTCTGTTTGGACCCTCTGTTGGATCCAGTTGCCAAGAAGTTGGGTAATAGACAGGGTCATACCAGAGTGCTCTGAAAAAACAAAATATTGTAGACTTTGGCAGCAAAGACAGTATATATGCTTATTCATTCTGTTTTTCTTTAAATAGCAGAAAGGCAGGAGTTTAACAGTACACTGGGCAGTTATTGCTGAAAAAGTATCAGAAGACTGAATTCCGTAGTTTATTTTCAGGAGCTGTCCCACTGACCGACTACTTACAAGCTACTACTGTAAAAACACCCTTGAAGCTATTAATTGCAATGAAAACAATACTATGCATCCAATGCTATATTTTGAGAACTCAGCCGCTACAAACATGACATAATACTAGTCCTGCAGTAGTAAAAATACTCTTGTTTAGTTTCTTGTCAAGACTTACATCTTTTGCTCTAAGCAGATTAGTGAACACAGTATCTAGATGCTAATGTGAATAACATTACACCAAAAATGTTATGTTACTCCATCAATGCAAAGCAAGATATGAAAGCTTTGACATTCTTCATTCTATTAGGCACAGAAAAATATATCTGACAAAATCTGTCTAAATAGCATAGAAATACTATTCAGCTGCTCACCCTAAAAATGGGAAAATAAATTAAGTTTACAAGTCCTTAATCACATGATTAGCAAAAGTAAGAAATACTAAATTTAATATCATCCACATTTTGTGTGCCTCTAAGTAGAATGAGAAGCTCATCAGGCACCGAGTGTATCTCTCACTTTTTCACTGAGATGAGAGAACTCACCGATCATGGGTAAGCTGCTGAACAAGTTCCTGCCAATGTCTGCTGGCACTTAGCTCTGCCTTGTACATCCCCCTGATGTGCTGGATTACTTTCTTCCTTTCCATTCCTTGTGACAGAGACACAGCTTGTGTGATGTCTCCAGCTATTTTAGAAATGTCTTTAGATTTCGTATCCAGACGTTGAAAGAGACTGAGGAAAAAGAGTTGTGGTTTAAAAAGACAAACACACTGAAAAGGGACATCAAAAATCCCTTATAAAATACAATCAGTTTAGGAATAGATACTTATAGTTCTTGTTACAGCAGCTGCAGAGCAACTTGACCTACATCATTTCCACGAGACTCAAGAATACCTTCTGCTTCTCAGCCTTTGAAGAAGATATTACTTGTGGCCAAAGCCAAGCCAATCAGATCAATGGCTATTTATTAGCCTGCTTTACTAATGAATGTATACTCATTACAATAAAAACCTGAAGTAAGAACAGTACTGTGTTGAACAACTTAAAAGATCTGAGCAGTGGTACATTAAAGTCTTGTTGCTCATCTGGACAGACTTGAGCAAGCTGACCTCTACAGCTACTACAGATGCCTACATTGAAGCATGTTGTGTGTGCATCCCACATCTGATTTTTATGGCAAAGTCTGAGATATAAATTAATGGAAACTACCTCTTAATCTAGCACAAGCTACCAAAATTTACATTACACCAAGTAGCAGCAGTTTATTTAGCTCACAGAAGCATTCAAATACTACATAGCTACTTCATTTGTTGAAGATCAGTATTAGCTACAGGGACATTTCCCTTACACTTTATTGCACAGATTGCAGCAACAGGAGAGGTGATTGGACAGATACAAGAGCTGTAAAACTAAGGATGAAATGCCAACTGTGCAAACAACAATTCAGTATTCTGAGGTTCACACAATGTAATACACTATAATCAAGATGGTTTTATAATGATAATATAAAAACCTGAAAACCAGCAGCATTGTTAATTTGAAAACTCATCTATAATACTGACATAGCTAACTTGGCAATGGGGAGTGCTGAACAGAGAACATTCTTACAGAGTTCTTGCTTCAGAAGGCAGCACTTACTTTTGCCGATTATTGGCCATTGTCTTTTCCCAAGCAGCTTTGTTTACACCTTCCTCCATCTCATATTTCTTCTGATCCTGAATGGAAGTTTTATAGATTACTTCTTTTTTCAGATGGACAAAGTAAGGTAGCAAGACTAAAGGATTTGCCAATTTAAAAGAGGAAGACTGACAAAATTGTTCAAATGATATCGTCACTGCATTTAAAACTATCAAGACTTAATTTCAGTTCCTGCAGTTTTATTATATTCAGATATTTCATATTTTCTTTACAAGGAAACTTTTTTTTTATTAACAATGAGAGATACTAGTGGCTTATTACGAACTTTGACCTTTGCCTGGGTTAAGTAATATGCTTAGCCAAGAAGCATTAACACGTGAGCTTTCTGCGAAGCCTTCAGTACATGTGAGAAATATTCAGAGACCAAACAGAATCCTCAAAAGCATAAGCCATGCTCCAAGCAAATTAAAGCACTGCCCACAATAAAATTCTGACTCCGTGTAACAGAAGATTGTCTCAAACAGACCCAGTTTTTGAAATAAAGTTTTTATTTACAAACCTCTTTCAAAGCTTTTACTAGTTCTGGTTTTGGTCGTGGACTCAGGGGGATGCATTTATAGCCACAACACTTCAATGTATTCACCAAGTCTCCTGCTGCTCTTTGTTCTTCTTTGGTCATTTCATCACTGTGATTGTGCATTAACTCATATAAATAGAGCACTAATTTAGGCCCATGCTAGAAGATGAAAAAAGAACAGAGATGTATGGTCATTCTCATTTCCACAACACAATACTGAGCAGGTTTTTTCCTCCAACTTTATTCCCTTTTCTAGTCAGCCAGGACAGATTTCTTCTAATTTTTCCATGATTTAAAGAAAATGGCTGTTTTAGTCAAACCATAACAAATGTTTGAAGACAAACTTTTATAAAACTAGAAAGAACATGCTGAATTTAATCCTCCACGTGATAAAACTTCCCCCAGCATTTTGTGACTTCTCAAATGGCTTACAGGAAAGCCAAGATTCTTTTTCAAGTACTCAGCTCCTGCAGCCTTGTTTATACTTCAGGAAATGTGCCACAGTCTCCTAATTTTGCCTGCCAAGAATATAATACCTTGTTTGATTAATTGAACTGGAGCTGACAAATAATGAAATTAAGCAGACACAGGCCACAAAAGCACTCAGTATGACACTCCCTCAAAAAAACCCTTGAGACTGTATCAGCACTTTTCTTACTGGTGAAAGCATTAAATTAATTGAACGATGTATACGTGATCAGAAACGTCATAGGTTCATCCAATAAGGACTTTCTCTCCTTAGTACATAGTGATTCAGACTGTGGCAGGTTTTGCATAATCTGTTTCATTCTTGCAGTTCCTGAAGATCTCAAACGGCAACGTTGCCACCCGTTCCTGATCACGGCTCTAGGAATTGCTCTCAAGTTTGCACTAACCATAAGGGTACAACCAAAAAACCTTTTCCCTGACAAACTCAGAAAAGCAGGGAGGAACTGTTCAGCTATTTGAGTTAAGAACAGAGAGTGCACGATACCACTTAAAGAGTTAATAAAGGCTAAATAAGAAAATACAGACTATTGCTTTGATTGAGGACTGACTGCCTCTTAAGATCCAGGGGCAATCTGTTGTTACAAGTTTCAGGAAGTCTGCAGTTAGAGTTCCAAGGCAAGGGTAATTCCTTCATTAATCTGCTTTTTCAGGGTATCTTAAGTGCTAGCATCCTCAATAAATTTCTTCGTGTTAAAACTAGTACAATCTTGTTTCTGCACTACACAGGAGATGTGACATTTGGTGTGCTATGGAGTCAACATACCCAGACAAAATCCTATCTTGCCTCTTACAAAAATACCTATCATCTCAGGATAATTCAGCAATTGCAGACGTATACACAGGCATTCTGTTATAACATAACTTTGTCACTACATTAAACATTGCTAAAATAGCAGGAAACAATTTTAGCCACATACCATTCTAAATAACTGTAAAATGAAAACAAAAAAAATGGAACACAGGGTTTGCAAATTTCTCTCAAACAATCGAGCTTACTTGCAAAGTTGGGCTAAGACAGTCACGCAAAATCTCTTGATGGTTGACCTCATGTGCCATCTCCAAAGCCTGCTTTCTCTCCTGAAGTGGCCTTGCTGGAGAAAAGTTGTGCACAAGAAGCCTCCCCAGTTGGGTACGGAATGTATCCTTACAAGCCAAGAGGATTTTCTTCCACTGCTGCTTTGGTGCATTCATTCTGCTGGTGCCCTAGTAAAAGAGATGATTCTTAGTAATGCAGAGTTAGGGCCTCCTTTTATCAAGTTCTTCACATTACAAACACAGTTGACATGACAGAATATAAAACAAAAATTCCTCCACCAAAATGAAGTGTTCAATTTAAGTTCACTGATTATTATTATTATTATGAAAATGAAATAAGGGTTCATTTATTCCAATTAAAACAAGCATAGTTTTTTCAATCTGCCAATATTGGGCAACTCTTAGCAAAACTGAATATTCAGTTACAGGGACTATAAAACAATCCAAAAAGCGAAAATTGTTATGTAGAGAGCTTAAAAAAAAAAAAATCGAAGGGCATTTTTTGTTTGCTTATTTAAATCAATAGCCCTTCTACATTAATCACTAGTTTCAGAACACGTTACCTCAAAAGATTAGAAACCAGGTATTGGATATATGTACTTGTGCTCACAAAAAGAAATTTGCCTCCTTTGAAACGTACTACAAGTATGGCACGGTGGAAAGACTACAGATCTAAAACAATTTTCTGGAGCTAAAAAGAAAATTAGGTTGAGCTGTTTTTTTTAAGCATTATTTAAGGACAACCCAAGAGAAATAAAGAGGCAAAAAGCAGTAAGTTACATTTTCCACTAAAACCATTTCAAATTACCCAAGTGAGATCTGATCACCTCGGAAAGGTTGCCAAGCTAACACCTGCGTGCTAGAAGAGGAAATTTGTCTCTTTTGCAACAACTGAGAAAGAGAAAGTTCCCCATCCCAACTCTAAAATATAGACACAAATTGCTCTGAAACTCTTCATATGTGGAGGTGCAGAAGATCTTGTTCTATAGGCTCCAGCAAACTTAAACCTTGAGACAAAGCAAACTTGTGGACTACAGAGAGGTCTATTTAACCTTTGTGTGCTTGTTCAAGAAGCAGAATTTTGCTAAATGTTAAAATAAAATGAGAATAGATGCATTTATTATTATACAATTGCAGAATAACTATGAAGCTGAATAGTCTTTAATGCCACAGCTGAATTGAGAGAGGCAGTAAGAAAAGCATTTATGAACTTTATGCACAAAGGAACCTTACAAAACACGCTTTAATGTGAAAAAAAGTCTAATACTTACAATGGATGCTTTGACTCCTTCTACCAACATTTTGAACATCTCTTTAAGAAAAGGATTTGTTCTGTTAGGCCGTTCTTGCTGGCTTTCCTCTTCAGGAACTTCCAGCTGGGATGCTGAAAATCTGCTTTGACTTGTATTTTCGGTTATACCCAGTACATCAAGGTACTCTTCAGTAGACGCTTAAATTTTAAGAGGCACAGATTGATCAGTACCATCTCAAGCAAGACAATCATCTGCTCCTTTAGCTGGCATTAAATTAAATACTACCTTTACTACTATACTTGCCATGCTCACTCTTTCTGTTGTTTCTGTGGAATTTGAACTAGCCTCAAAGTCATCAAGTGTTGCTAGTAACTGTAGCCATTTCATGGAAACATGCAAACTGATGCATTTTAAGAGAGTGGATGTTCCCTATGGCAGACTTAAATCTTCAGGTAATAATTCAGGCAGTTAACACATGAATGGACTAACAGAATTAAAACAACTTGTTCAGTTCATTCAAATAAAAACTGTATCCAGATTGTCAGTTACACAATACCGAGACAAATCGCCAAGAGACTATGTTTTATGGTTAAATCTATTAAACTAGCAACTACTTTCCTCCCACTTCCACACTCCAAAAGCGAGAATCCATTTTTCATAAAGAACTTCACTGCTCTGTAAAAACAAATGAACAAAAAGAACTCCTACCTAAATAAATGAGCCTGTTAACAGCAAGGACAGTCAGCCTCTGTAACCTCTGCACAAACTCATTCTCAGTGGCTTGGACAGGATTTTCTTGGCTCATCCTCCGCTGCATCATCATGTTGAATTCCTCGCTTGCTAGCGAGCGCATTTTCATCAGCAGAGCATCAGACTGGGCAACTGAAAATTTTCTGGAGCCTTTAAGTAGAGAAGCATTAATAGCATCCTACTAAAACGCACAAAAAGAATTACTCACTGAGCAACTGCTTTCATCATTTAAGGAAACAAAACATTTGAAATACATTAATATTGAAGAGAGTGTTATTTGGGTGTTTGTCTCTTAAAAGCTCTTCTACTTGAAAATAAAATGTAAAAAATTAACAAAGTGATACCATGAAATGCATTAGTCTCCAGGTCAGATTTATTGTACAACTTGTACATTTTCATGTAAAGCTGATTCTAAGAAAGTTACTTCATCCTAATTTTACAGTGAAATCAGGCATTAAAGGATTATCAATTAATGATACAACAAAAAAACCCACTGCATATTGGACAGTAGTCTTACCAGCAAATGAAGTACATTATATTAAGAGCTTATAAATAAACACATTCTGTATCATACCCATTGCCACAAATTTTGACAAAAGTACTATTTCTATCTTAAAAGAATATTTGTTACATTTTTTTAAATGAACTAGTGAGCCTTGACTGCACCCACTTCTTTCAAAAATAACTGGTTTTAATTTATCTTTAGTGCTTTATCAGAATCACTAATATAAAAATATTTTCACTGTATTTATTTAGGTTGATGGAGAGGGCCTTGAAAGCCGACCATATCAAAGGAAACACTCCCGCAGTAAATAGAGAATAATAGCATGTTTTGGATTTGATGTTTGTTGTTTTAAAAACCCCACTTAAATAAATGTCAGGCTCCTAAATATTATCTTCTACAAAATCTCAAATGCAGCTTCATTTATGAGAAATATAGAAAATCAATTTCCAGCCAGAAGGCTCTGAAACCTTTACAGAATGATTCACAAGCTATACCGAGCAAGTACTACTGCTAAAGTTAGAATTGCACAAGTGTTTCACAAGCACAGTCACAGTGGAATCTAAGAGTTTCACATTTCCAACTATAAATTTGGATTGTCAGCTGTTTACTTCAGGATGATCACTAACTAAAACCTGCGCAACAATACAATCCACATTTCACAGCCGTGTTAAAGGATAAAGCTAGTACTTGTAACTTTTTCCTTGCTGTGAACTTGGCTCATCAAAACACTATATATTACTTTTAAAATATCTGTACTAGGCATTTGTGAATTGAAGAGACTCCATAAGAAAGCAATACCTGGCTTTAGACACTGTAGTGAAAACAAGGTGATTGAGGTTTCATTTTTGTACCCTACATCCTCCTAAGACAAAAACCCCACAAGTTCAAAATGGGTACAGGTTACACTGTTCTAAAATATAGCTAGCTCGATAGATAGATTTATAAAGTAAATCCACAAGACTTATTTGTTGTATCACTGATACTACAATGTGGAAGTAACACAAATGGAAGGAAGTATAGGAATATTACATTTCTGCTACTCACCAGCAATGCCTTTACGTTTTTGAAACATTGCACGATGTGGAGCAGATGGCGATGGGACTGAACCTGCCTGTTCCTGAGCATCTTGGTTTGCTGTAGTTTTTATTAATTCAACAGCTGCTTGAAGAACTCTTAACTGCAGAACAACTGCCATGTCTACAGAGAGGTAAACAAAGGACACATGAAATTCTTTACATTTCTTCAAGATTTTTTACCAGATGTTTGTAAAAAGTACAAGAACACAAATGTGTCCAGAGCTGTATAACTGATTATACAGAAGTCACATAGAAAGTAACCTCACTATTCCACAGACACTACAAAAGTGAGTTCTCATGGAAAAGCCATTGAGCTTGATTACTCTGAAATAAGCTAAATTAAATTGTACAGCACACTTCCATTTAAATATCCTTGATGAACTTTTACAATCACTGTTTGTTCAGATCAGCGGTACACAACTCTTTACCACAAGGCAGGCCCATGAGGAAAGCTACAACTTTGAGAACCACTTAGAACAGAAAGAAGATCCATCACCAGAAAACTCCCCCTTCTCCCTCAGCAGGAATATTAATTTAAACAAAAATCAATGGGGAAGGGATTTACTTCTCCAGTCCCATGACCCCAAAAATAAGCAGACAACTTACTTTGCATCCTTGCATTTTTACTATTTTGAAGATGACCCAGCAGCACAATGAGGTCTTCAATAACACGAAAATATTGAGAACCTGAGGAGCTGCAGGCATGAATTGCAACTGCTACCAGCAGCTGTTGTATATCGCATGCAAGTAACTTGTAGTCATTCAAGGGAATGCTGCAAACAAAGTTGTAGTTACCAGTAACATGACAATTCTAGCAGACTGCAACCCACAACAAGACCCATTATTATTCCTCTTGCTATTTCTGCCAACCTAATATTACACTGTACTTCACAGAAACACATTCCTGCTGAAGGCTAGCAAATTGTAATCAAAAATATCTCTTCAGTGTTAACTTCAGCAGATTGGATGCCTTCAAATTTGAGATATTCTAACTAAAACTGTTAATTTTGTAACAAAGTTTTAGTGGAAAAGCAATGATGCATCATCAGATTTCGAAGCTGAAGAACAGGTCTGAAACCCCATATTACTCGAAAAAAATCAGGATCTCATTTTGTAATTATGCTGAACTAAACCTGTACGTGGGTAAAATGGAAATCTACCTATTTCTTCAGGACACCAACTAATGAAAAAAATTAACAAACCCCCACCTCTTTGCCCTTCACTAAATAAACTTCCTTAAAAGTACAGAATGTTTGTAATTAATAAAATCATTTAAGTTACTCAAAATCTCAAGTTTAAATCACAGACTTTTCCTGCAGTTCTGACATTGGCTATAGATACAGTGGAATGCTGCCATTTCCTGGGCCTTTACCTCACTGTTCAGGCGAGTTATTAGGAAAAGCATCCAAAGTGCAAACAGTGTGACAAACTTGCATTTTAAAATGTCACTTCACTTGGAAGTTTAAGGTATGGAAAAAACACTGTTTTCCACTGTTTGAACTGAATATCTGAACAGTAACTTTCACTTACAAGTATAATAAAAGCTGAAAACCTCAAAAACTAGTGTTACTTTGTACACAGTCTCTGATCATTTTAGAAATTGGAACAAATACAGTACAATAATTTTTGCTAGACTTATGGTTGGGCCTGGACTGTTTATAGCAACTGATACAATACTCACTTTGTTTCCAGTCCGTTGAGAGCAGCCAGTGTGTTACACAACACGTACAGCAAACCGTTATCAAGCAGTAGGTCTGCAACTTTTGAGCAGGAATTTATGATTTGCAGCAGGAGACAGAAGCAGTTATGCAGCAGAACATTATCATACAGAGAGTTCTCAATAAGACCCAGAACAGGAACAACACACCATTTTCGAAAGAGTCCCACATTCTTGACATCTTCCAGATCAAATCTATTAACATAAATATAAGTGAGTGACATCCTTAATATAGCAATCTGGTATATGCAACTGGAAAACCAGTCTTTTGGCAAAGATGAAGATGGCAATTTCCTACATTTCACTGCAGTAACAATGCCCATCTACTAAAGGAAATAAGAGGAAATAAACACTTCCAAGAGTCACAAGGAAATGAAGAGCGTAAAAAGTGTATCTGAAGCTTTAGCTATCTCCCAACTCTCTACAATACAGACTTCATGAAAACAGAGAGGGTTTTTTAATCAGTGTAGAAAAATAATACATCATCTTTCCAGTAATACATAATACAACTGACACAGGCACTATCAAGAAATCAGATACACCTTGGCATCAACGTAATAATATACTGACTGAGAGTAGGCTTGATATCCTGTATCCATTACTTGTAAAGGTTAAGTTTGGTAACTTCTGGCTCATTACAATTGCAAAATTCATAACAATGCTTTAGACTTTGTATTACAAAACCGGATTACTATTCTAAGGTTATCAGCACATCACATGAGTATTATACACAATCCTAAAAACCTAAGACATTAGAATTACCATAATTGATTCTGAGGAAATAAAAGTTCTCTGCTTTGGGGCTAATTAAGCAGCCAGGTTTAAGTCTTGCAGTTAAACAGAAATTTTTTTTTTTGCTGGGGGTGAAGATCAGGACAACAGGCAGAAGTCATTTGGCTAAGAATTCTGCAGAGACAGCAACTGAGAGGGAGCTTTTTGCAAGTTTTTTGCACTGCTGACTAAAGGTTAATGCATGTTCTTTCCATACAGCAATTAAGTACTTGACTAGTTTTTAAAAACGTCATTTACTTAGGCAACTGTCTGCTTGAAGGTAATCTCCTTTCCTGTCAATATGAGGGGGCTCTTTGGTTCAAGGAAAGGGTGTATCTGTGGGATTTTCCCTAAAGGAAACAGGGATTTCAGCTCAGGGCGAAGCCAAGGAAGCAGCTGTAACAACAGCTTTTTCCTTAATCATGTAACAAAGTCCAGCAGCACAAGTCTAGCGACTACTAAAAACTTACAAGGAGATAATCAGAGTTTCACATAGGATCAGAAAGAATAGGAGGAGTTAAACTTATCACAGGACAGTCAAAGTGCAAAGCCCTTGGAAGAGCTGGGGGTTTAGAAGATCCCAGGTGACAGAAACCACCAAATCAAATTGCTTACAAACAGCTTAAGGATCATACAATAGTCATAGGAAATTTAATACCTTTCAATGTTTAAGCAATAAGCAAAATATTTCAAAACAGTTTTGAAGGAACTTTATGGTTGTTCACTACTACAGAAAGAAGAGGAATTAGAAAGCTATCCCACCCTTGCCTCCAGTAAGGTGCACTGCTTGTACTTCAAATATTAGGTTACAGGATGCAAAAGCAAAGCATTACTTACTCTTCATCCAAGCTCACAGAGCGGCCAAAAAGCATTTCCAAAAAGCACTCCACAACTTCCTGAGTGCCCTGGTGGAGGTAGAGTTGGTTGGCTAGCAAGGAGAAGCCACGACTCTTTAAGAATTTCTCCTTCTGCTCCCTCCTTGCTCTGTTGAAATATGCATCCAACAGCTAAAAATAAATGCATAATCAAGATGTAAGATTTAAACACTTAATATAACTCCCTTGAAAGCTAAGTTCTTCTCTGAATTGAAGAGTTTGATATCAAAATTTTTAAAATTCCCCATTAAAACCACCAGATGCAGCACTGCAACTGCAAGCTACACTGCCTTTATTACAACTGACAGCTGACTTTATCCTTTTAATTTGAAGTCTTAGATTTTTAGTTAAGTTTGGGGAAGATGAAATCATACATAATAGTTATATAACGCATACAAAAATATGCATTATATATGCATATATATATTCCTGGATGAGGCACTGAGTGCCATGGTTTAGATGATGATATTGGTGTTAGTGTTGGGTTATAGGTTGGACTTGATGATCTCAGAGGTCCTTTCCAACCTTGTGATACTGTGATAATCAAATTTTTTATACTTGTTAAATCTTGCACTTCCGTGTGCATCAAAGTGTATGCATGATCTTATTGATAAATTTGTTAATAAAGCCATATAATCTTTTCCTTCTTCAAATTAAAATACAAATCTACTCGAAGATTTTCATCTACCTAATGTTCTCATCCAGGAACCTTGTTCTTGTCAATACTACAAAAATCTCTGAAAGCATTTTGAAGCCTCAAATCCATGATCAGGCCACAGATGTGTGGATGACTGGCCCAGAATAACTGAAAGTCAACCATGTTAGAAGCCAAAACTTCACATTTCCAACATGTTAACTATACTACTTCACAACTTTTTAGTTAAAAACATTTTATATAGGCATACTTTAATTACTCCTTGTTGTATGAGAGGAGAAGAATGGTTCACAAGAACTATAAGGTAATCAGGTTGGATAAGTTTGTCCATCACATCATCTAGCATGACATCTGGTAGGATTAGGAGAACTCCACGCAAGAGGTCATATAATCCACAACAGATAAGCACAAGACTGTCTTCTGTACACCTGAAAAGAGAGGAATATATTTTACTACAGTATATTGCCTACAACAGAAGACATTAAAAATCACATAATTGTACACTGCTCTTGGGAAGGGGATGAAATTTAGCAAACTTTTCTCCAATACTCTTATTAACACTCTTCATTAACACATTTTTTGATGGCAGATAGCAAAAAGAATAATCTGATCACAACTACTTGCTTGAGATTTTTTGTGAGCTGGAGTAACAAGTTCCAACTCCTACTATCGATGGTAAAATTCCTGATTTTTAAAGTTGTGTTTTAAAGCTATGTTAATAGTGCAAAAACTGAAACAAAGCTATTCTATAGACTAAAACCTTAATGAACTAAGTTATGAAGCCACTGAAAACACTTCCTTTATTTTCAGGCTTCAAATTTTTGTACAATAATAATGAAGACCAAGAACTATGAAATTAAAACTCACACTGAGCTACTGCCGATCTATTTTTCAGTTTATTTCCTTACCTGTCATCGGATAGGTTTTGGGTATTCTCATTAACAGAAGAAAAAGCAAGACTCTCCCAGTCTTCAGGAAGTACATTCTTGTCGGCAAGGCTTGGCCAGCGAGCAATGGCTGAGGATCCTCCATGAACTGAAAATGCTAAGCCTAAACCTGCAAAACTACTCTGAATCTTCTGCAATGAAGGCAGTCCTTTCAGATTGTCTGGACGACGTAGTGATGGCTCAGCTGCAGCACCACCTTCATTACATTTCAGGTCTGCATCTGCTTCTTTACTCTCAAATGCATTTTCAGATAGCTCTTCTTTTGCAATATCTTCAAATGTTTCAGCAGATGTTAACTCTGAATCACAAACTGTTTTTGCAGACTCACAACTGCTAAGAAAGAGTTCTTCTTGTACTCTTTTTATGGTTTCAGAACTTCCTACAAAACCAGTTCTACCCTGGAGGTCAACGTAGTCATGCTTGCCAATAACCTGCAGGTCACCAACGCTCCTTCCCATTCTTTCAGTTAGTTTTTTTTGAAGAACTTTAGGTGAGGAAGTAGGAGATGCTGGCAAGCTTTTGCAAAGCCTTTTAGGTTCCTCAGAACCTATCTTCTGCTGTACACTAGCCTTGGAAATGTTCCCTAAAGAAACAAGGGCATCTTTAGCATTCCTTTTACCCTAGAAACAAGATGTAACACTCCACATACATTTAAAACAGTGATGATGCAAGCTAATTTTATGTGACAAAACTGATTCAACACCTGGTATAGCTCAGATTTGGCTGATCAAGTTAACTATTATGCACAAATAAAGAAAAGTATCAGTTTAATGTTGTTTTTTTTTTTACAAAGATAGTGGGCCATATTGTAGCAGCTGTAGGAGAATGCCTTAAGCAGCTGTCCTATTTCATCTCTAGCAGGTCTGTTTAACAAATTAAATTGTTCAGCTATCTGGTCAACTTCACTGCCTGAGCCATCAGTGTGGCAATTTGTCTCAACTTGAGAACGAAGAACAGTTCGGGCAACATGTTCAATTCAATCCTTCTTACTCTGCAGTTGAGACATCAAGCCCCAGGGGGCATCGAAAGCTTTTCAAGAAATATCTGTGGGACAGTAACACTTTAAAGCACTCTACTCATCTGCCAAAGGACTGTGTCTTAAAGTCCTTGTATTTCCAGCATTGCTTTACCTTCTAGTGGTGATGCTGTAAATCCAGTTGGAGTTGTAATCACAAATGCAGAACTGTCTATTGACTTCCCACCACTGCTGGAATTTCTCAGGTATACAAGTGATTCAACTTTCTCCTGAAAAATTTTGCCATCTAGAAAGAAGAGATCAGGGGAAAAGTTACATGGAAGCTTTCTGAAGTTTTCATTCTTGATACATGTAGACTCACAGTAACCAGGTTACATTTCAAATTGATCGCTGAAGGCTAATAAGAAGTCCCTGACCAACAAGAAAAGGCACTTGAGAACATTCTTTGGTTTAGTGATCTATCTTTAAAATTTACTTCAGAACACTGGAAATATTATGATGTTCTAAAGTAATTATATTTAAAGATTCTGTAATTCTATGAAAGATGGTCCTTGCAGGCATACAAGCAGTAGTAACTGACTTTTTGCCATGTCAAGAACAGGTGACTGTTCTCAAACGGGTTCACCATATAAGGCCCCAAGTATCAAAAAGTACATTCCACAACTGTACTGCCCTTGAAACTAATTACCAAAACTGGAGGTACACACACATCTGCAAAAGGAGAAAATACTTTCCATGTTTACATAAGTTTTCACTAAGGTTGTACAACGCAAATATTAAAGGACGAACTATAAATCTCCTCCCAGTTTCTCATTTTTTAGAAAAGCAAGCAAAATTTCCAGAGTTTATATCACTCATCTTGTGGTACAGGTATATTAAAGACAGCTGTTGCCCTAGATCTGCACCCTCACAGCACACCAGCACTTTCTGTAAATTATAAGCAATGCATTGATGGTGTCTGCCAAGGACGTTTTGCAGTGCAATCAATCATTTGCTAAAAATGCTCCTCAGACCTTTCATATTTCTAGGAATTCAGTTAACAAGAAAGCAGAGATGGAGATAGGACCATATACACATATTTCCGAAGAAGCTTCATTTACAGGCAAGTTAGATGTTTTTCCTCTAAGATTTGCCCACAGGCAAATGTGCCCATACAGGCAGCTAATATTATGCATTTCATTTAGCAGCAAATATTAAAGATATAACCACCAGAGAGATGATCTATGGCCATAGAGAGAAGAAAGCTATCCAGAAGAAAGCTAAGCAAAGTTTAATGTCTCTTGATACTGTAAACTACTTCTATTTTACTAAGTCCCACTAGTTCAGTAATTTTTTTTATATATGGTCATTACAATACTTCTTTATGAATATATTCTTTGATTGCTGTAATTTATAAGAGTGAAAAAAGTTTTTTTAGATATTAGGTTTTGACTAGACTTCTGTCATCATTTATTTCTAGTTAAATGTGATATATCTACCTATGTGCAGGGAAAAGTAGAAACTGGTAGGATTGTGACAAACATAAGTATTAGTGGGAGGGTGAACCGCTAAAAGGAAATTGAAGACAAGTGTCAGCAATTCCAAGTCTGGAGGAGATCCAAGTACTTCTTCAATTATTTTCACAAATGACCTGCAAACCTCCCGAGGCAGGGTTGCAAGGTGCCCTTCTTTATGCTCCTAGAAAGGAAGAGCAGTACAATGGTAAAATGGTAAGTTATTTGCATTTTTAATTTGACAGATATTGTCTTTAAAAAAAAATTATTCTGTATTAGAACAACAGACAAGAAGAAAAAGCGTAAGTAATAAAGCCTGTATTCTTTAATTTGAGAGGAGCTACTGTACCTATTCAATGTTACCCAAGTCCAGCACACTCAAAATTCAGGCCCAAAAGAGACATTCTGGATGGTATGCCAGTTTATTTAGAAAACGAGCATCTTCTGCATGCTATACTACTCTGAGTTGAAATACTGAGCCTTAGGATGTGAATTACCATTGAAAGCGTAGTTTACTATCACTGTATTACATACTTGTAGAGAAATTAAAGTAGTTGCTGATAATAACATTTTAAACAATAACTTTCTGAACAGTGCCATGCTGCGTCTTCTGTATTCCACTTCAACAGCCATTTTCATGAACCATATACACTTGAGATTTCATTGATATTGATCTGGTTGATCGTTCTATATACTTTGACAATGGCTATTTGAAAAAAAAAATTGTTAATTGAACAACGATTTTAGAACAGGATTTTAAGAAACTTGTGGGAAACCTTCCAGTAATGTGATCATTGTGATTAACTTGTTTCTAACTTCTTTAAACTTCACCTCTCTTTTTGGTTCCCAAGCGCTTTAACTGAGACTGCTATATGAAAAACTTAAAGTTCAGTGAGGTTTCCAAGAGAACAGCTTATACAGTTTTATCTCCCATTCCATCATTCAAAAAAAAATTGCCAAATCCTTGTTAGCCAATTTGATTAGGTTTTTTTAACTAAGAAATTATTTTTTCCCCCAACAGGCATGTATTTTAGTGTTTCTATTGTTGTGCAAAAGATAGAGCAAATACTATGCAACATTCTGTATCTAGGCATTTGCATTAATATACAGTTTTAAAAGTTTATGGTACCACTAACAAATTCCAAAAGCAGGGAGTACCACATAAAAATGAAGAAATTCAAAATTTACAGCAATTTAAAATACTTTAAAAATCATTAAAGAAAAAAGCCTGCTAAGTGCATTTTATGTGTTACAGTGAGAAACTCAGAATAAAAAGGAAAGTTGTGACAGAAAATAGAGTAGAAAAAAGGGATTACAATACATAGTTTTACAAACAGATACACACTATGAGCAGTAAACCATTTCAAATCGTTTTCCTAAGAAGTGTTTAAAGTTCTGTAGCACTCCCCCAAAGCCCCTTCCAGAACAGCTATCTCCACATGAGGGAAGATGCTACTAGGCGATCAAAATTCTGTGAGGCGTGCTCAGACTGGGCACTACAGGCAGGTTGCCCTGGTGAGATATAGGACAAAGTTTCTGCTACTTGCCCAGTATCTATGTTTTTCAGGGAGACTTGAACTACTAGGAAAGATCTCAGGTCTTCATAAAAGGGGCACAGTTCATTTCAGTTCCTACTCTTGTATTAATGGTTGGACTCAATTTGCAGGTCTTTTCCAACCTAAATGATTCTGTGGACTGTGCAAGGAACCCAGTGCCTAGGTTTCCAAACAGTACCAGATGGTTAACATCTCTTGTCCCTTCTGTCTAGCAGTTAATAGAGCACTCAGTAGGGAACTGTATCACTTTGCAACAACAACGTCCATTGAAGATGAGGTCTGGAAGCACAGAGGACAGTCTACTGAGGCAGTTTTTTGTATAGCATTTAGTTCCCCCCCCCCCCCCAAAGTAAAACTGCGTATTCGCCAAGCAGAAAGTAGGATTTCAGAGTGAAAGTACCTGCAGAACCTGACAAGTTAACAGGAAGTGATGCACCACTTGAGCTTTCAATAACTGTTTAATGTTAAACATCTGCTGGTGATGGTTAGCTCTGATAAGGATTTCTAGAGCTGCTAACAGGGTTTCCCAAACACCTTGCTGAAAAACAAAACACAACACGAACAGGGCTTCAAAAATACACTTCTGAGCCTAGATACTAAGAATAGAAGAGTTAACAGTTTAGGAACATAACCAAGTTAGTTTTGCACTAAGAAAGAGTCTAAATGACTGTAAATAGTTCCTAATTCTGACCAGACTATCAGAAAACTACAAAATAAAGCATAAAAAAATTACTTCTCATCTAAAAGGAGTTTTGCATACTCTTTGCTATATTAACACTGGATGGCTATTTTCAACAGTTTAACTCCAGAGGGAAGTAGACTGTCTTAACACCTTTACCTAAAAAATAATCCATTCAACTAAGCCATTTACGTACATTACATTTACAGAATTTAAAACACTACAGCTATCCTGCATCAATGATAATGGGAACTTTGATGCTAAAGAAATACAAGAACCATTACTTTTAGAAGATTTTAGTAATTATTAACATTTGACTGGAGAAATGAATTTCAGTCCTCATAATACTTTCACTTTTTTTTTCAAAATACTGACAGTTAAGACTTCATCTTTCCAAAATCAAAGTAATTACCTTTGCTTTAGACCATATCTTCCAGTCAAGCAGTAGCTTTTCCAACAATTGAACATCCTGGATAACCGCAGTACAATCTGTGTCAAGTATGAATTGACTGTTTTCATTTATGTAGAGAATCTCATCACTGCAGCATCCTTCAAGGAGAGTCTTAAAGAGGGGGAAATATTTTTTTTGAGTGTCATAATCACAAATCAGTACAGATTTCCTATTCACTTCAGCAAAATTTTTAAAGAGACAAACTCTTGATAGAGAAGGTGTGTAACTACCTGGTCAACTTTGAAAATAGTTACTGAGTTTAGTAACCCCACTGGAGGCATTTAAGAGGTTTCATTCTTATAAAAGTAGTACCAATTTTTTTTTTAAAACAATTGCACTGACATTTTTATTAATTGCTTATGAGTTTAAGCTTACTCAAAGATCTTTGCTCTCAGAGAAACAAAGTTGCTTCCTTCCCACCTCCATCATCTCCTCTGAAATTAGGGTCTTGAAATACTTTCTTTTTATCCCCTTACCTATCAGGAGTTTCTAGTACAAGGAGAAACACTCCTTGACTAAACTTGCTCAAAACCACTGTTCTGCCTTTGTAAAGACAGCTTCAAATGCAGAATTAAAATCACAAAAGTTCATATTTGTGTTAACACTGAACATAACGTCAAGTTTAATGATCACTCTACCTTCAGCATGCAAAATCCAACAATGCATTTTGGTTTGATTAATACTCGATGAATCATAGAGTAACCGTTACAATTGTCCATCTCCTGTATTCTCTGTTGATTGTATTTTGTCAAAGACAGGATAAGTTGTAGTGCTAAAGCTTGAGTATCTTCACAGTTGCTAATCTCTACAACCTGAGGAAAAGGCAAATTTAATAGAACAGCTTAAATGAGAGACATTTAGAAAAACGCCTTAAAAATGCTTTGTTGCAGTATTAAATCATAATTTCTGGATTAAAATTTTGAGATTATGTACATATCCTTCATATTTGCTGATATTTGTACAATTAGATGTTATATCTGAAGTGATAATTCCTACTGGGGTAAATGATGATCTGCTTAGAAAATGGAAGTCCCATTAAAAGAATCCCTTTGTAAGAAAAAAAAACCCTGTTCTAAATAAATTTTAAGTAGAATGCACCAATTCATTCTTGCTCCACCATAAAGTCACAAGGCCGTGAAATATACAAGTCACTAATAACAAGAAGTTGTGTTGTCTGCCCTGAAAAAGAGTGTTTCCTAAATGTTTAAAGGAAAGCTTTAAATTAGGGTTCCTGAAGGCCTAAATTCTCTACCTGTAAGTATCAAATGCGAAAAGTTTTAAAGAGACAAACAATTTGAGAAATGAAGGCCAAAGATGATTCTTCGCTTTTTGTTCCTTACAGTTCTTTAATTCCCAGAAAGAACAAATAGTATTTTTACCAAAAATATACAAGAAGGAAATACCACATGAATGGAATTTCAGTTCCTATATCTTCCCTTACTGTGTACCTGTTAATTCTGCTGCACACGTACATCTGTATTGTCTGACAGCTAATCTAGTGTTTGCTTGCTTTACTAATGCAAACAGAGTCTACAGCAGGTTCTGTAGCGTGTGCGGAGCATAAAATTGCACAATACAACAACATGAATAAGGCTTTTCTCCTCAGATTCCACTACCAATATTAATATTACAGCAGGCAGCATCTTCATAACCAGAAGTCTGAACAACTGACTCCCCACACCTTTCAGAACATTACCATTGCCAAAGGCACACAAAACCAACCTATTTTAGGCCTGCATTAGTATTTTAAATTAACTGTAGTACTTCACAGTCCCTAACACAAGTATTAGCCTCTGAATATGGCTGAACAGCTCTCTCAAAAAAGCTCTCACTGTTTATCAGATTATCAAAGCTCTGCACATTAAGTTCCCAATTTAAGACAACCTGCATGATGCAATCTGTTGTGCCACAGGTTATTTTCTACAAATTTTCTTTAAGAAAAAAAGAAAATCACATGCAGACTAGAGCATGGCAGCTAAAAATGTGATTTGCTATGATCCAAGAAAAATTTATATGGGAGAACATATCCGTGCAACGCCCTCCTCCAGCATCCTTACCCTAGCAAAGAGGAAAACAAATGCCCCAGATCCTCCAATTTCATGTAGTATACTCTGAAGAGTCTTATATTGAACAGGCTGGAGGGTTTTCAGGTGATGAGTGTCCAATACATTGCTCTGAACTTCTTTTGAACTGAAAGGTCTCTGAGAAGGCACAGTTTTTATTTGACCTTTCAGTCTAATAACAGGTTCATAGATTGTGTACTGACCAGGGCAGGCCGTGGTATAAACAACAGCAAGGCTCTCCTGAAACAAGATAAGTTTTTGCAAGAAAGTTTAATACAAAAAAAAACCACCACAGTCCCAAAACACAAAAAGCCACACTCAAAAGTCACTTAACATCAAGTAGCAGCAACTCTGGCAGTTCATTTCTGCTTTACTACTAGCACGCTCTTCAGTTTCACGTGGATCCACATACACTAAAAAGCAACATGATTTCTAATTTCTAGCAAATGTACACAATATCTATAGCACAGAAAGTTAAGAAAACAAAAAAATTCTACTAAGGATCCCCCTCTTATCACCTGAACAAGCATCACAACTATTTTGCCTAAAACCAGAGTTACTGACAAATTTAAAAAAAAATGAGCACTGAGATGTATCCAGCAAATTTGTTCCCTTTCAGAAGTGATGAGTCCAAAATAGAAATTAATCTGCTATTTTTTCCAAATTTCTCCATTTTTTTTTGTTTTAAATCAGTCTGTCAATCAGCTGCTGCAGAACAAGGTCAGAAAAATCCCTCTAGTGGAAAGAATTCATACAGTAGGAGTTACCAGTGCATGATAACTCCCCAAACACAGCAGACTTCACAGATAGGAAGTTTTATTTTATTCTTTTCCAATGTAAAAGAATAATACCTATATAGTGTAACTATAGCGTAAGTGCATATTTAAGTAAATAGTGTAAAAGAACAATATATATACACACACACACGTACACCTGCATCTTGCATGGCTGCTTCAATCAGAAAAAGATAAGAAAAGCTAAGGTCTGCCAGCTGCAAAATGACTTTTTTTTTGCCAAACATGATGCAAACTTACTCCCTCAAAACACTGGAATGAAGTCTTTTGCTTTCTGTTAAAGCCAGATAACTCGTTTGTTCTCCTCTCAGGTTTAATGTCAAAAGGGTAACTAAGCTGTTCTTGGCTACCTTTACACTAATAGAGAGAAGAGCTATGCATTCCTCCCAGGGCATCTGGAGATGCCTGCTTATCTAGAGATTACATATGCAGTATTGCAAATCCTGGAACACTTAGAAGTTTTCAGAATCCAACCTAAAGTGAGATGAAATGGCCACCTTGTATGGAGTTCAGCTCCCATTGAAATAAGTGGGAAGAACCCCACTTTGATGAGAATTAGATTTGCTCCCGCCTGCTTTGACAAAGTGAAGCACTTTGGGAGACAGCAGGATATGTTTTTGCAGTTCCCTAACCCATTCTAAAATATTAAGATCCATTCTTAAGTAGAAACTTACAGTTAAAGGCCCAACATCCACTTCCTTTTTTGCCATGAAAAGCTCCTTAATTTGTTCACACTGTAGAATCTCTTTAGTGATGTACTTAGAGCCATCAGTCGATGTTTTGCCATATTTACAAGGCATTACAGATGTGAAGTCCGGCCCACACGTGTACAAGTAAAATGCTTCCTCTGGTCCAATCTTCGCACCTAAAATCCAGAAAAGCTGTTAAATATTCAGTAAACAATAAAGCAAAATTCATACATGGTAGCAGACTGCACCTGAGACTTTACAAGGAAGATCATGAGCTGGTTTTCACAAGCCCTGCTAATGAAAAACGATCAGTATAGTTAAATGCTTGCTATTGGCCATTGTAGATCAGTGACTTCTGACACATCACAGACCAGATCAATGCCATGGCCAAAGCAACTGAAAACAAGTCAGGAAAATGTTCTGCATGAACTGAAGACCAATAGCTCTGAATAATCAACTACACTTTTACATTGAAAACTCATCTATCCAAGTCTCAAAGTTTTCAAAGCGTAGCAAGATTACAGGTGGCAACAACATGCTGCAACATCACACAGAGTTGAGTAGAGTGACCAAGAAGGATGGAACAAGAATACTACAACTAACAGAAAGGAAAAAAATTATGTAGAAAGTAGAATGCCAAATGAACCATCCTCCCCATTCTGGACAGCACATCTCTAGCCATCTACAAGTATGCACATTCACAAGAAGCATCCAAAAGGACCTAAGTCTGATATACAGGTACATGATAACTGGATAGCAGTAAATCCAGTGTTCACTGGACACATCAAGTATGCTGCCGAGCTTACATTGCTAACACACATCTTGCCCTCACAAATACACTGCACCTACAAAGACACACAACAACTGCATGCACCACACACCCTGATTTCACTTGAGTAGTAGCCCTGACTGGGCCACTGCACATGAAGGAAATGCCAGATGACCAGCAGTGCCTTCAGCACTAAGTAAACACCCAGAAGTGCTAGGCAAAATTTTCCAAAGAGGAAGGAGAATAATACATCTAAAACAGCCAAACTAACTTCAGTAGTTTCAGAAATATGCTGCTTAGCTCAGACTATTCAGTAGTTCAGATTTTGTTTACTTTTTAATATGCTCTGAGTAATTTGAAACTAGCAGTTTAGAAGCAGGTAAGTGAAATCAATTTTCCAGCAGGGAAGAGACTGAGTGCTTTACGAAAAAAAACAAAGCAAACACCACCTTCCTTCATCCCCTACCCCCAGATGTTATTTAAAGAAACACTAAAGAAACTGGAATTGCCAATTAGGGCACCAAAAAAGAAAGCAAGAGGAAAGTGGCAGAAGGACACATTAGGAAGTACCCAGTACTGAAATGTTTGCCTACTTTCTCCCTGGTATATTAAGCCAGTAAAGAATGTATTGTTGCTTTTAATATAAAAGCTTGGCATGTTAAAACAAAATATCAAATTAAGTCTTGGATCTTGGAGGGTGAAGAGGAAATGAAGATTTATTCAAGAGATAAAGCATACAAAAGTACCATTAAATAGAAGCAGATTTCCAAGATCCCATCTACCCGATAATCGAAGTAATTCTTCTTGAGACGATACGCAATGGCCAATCATACAAAATGTTTTATTACTGTCAGATGATAAGCTTGATTTCCTTGGTAGTGCGTAATCTAAATTAATCTCACATTTCCTAAAAACACACATAAAGAAACAAGTTTAAAAATTAGAGAAGTGATCAAAATTGCTAAGGTAGATTGCAATATTTAGCAAATGAGAAGCCATGCTGTTATCAACATTAAATTACTAAAGTCATCTTGAACGTCTAGGCACCTTAAAACTCAGCTACATAATGATGTATTCAAAAACTGCACAAGAACAGAGTCCCAACTAGGGCTGCCATACAGTCAGGAATTCCTAGATGGAAATTCCTTCTTCTGACCAAAAAGAAGAAACTGTATATAACAGTGTACACACTTCTAAAACATCACAATTTTTCAAGGATTTCTACCATTCCTAAAAAGTCAAATGTCTTTGAATATGCTAATGCACATCAAACTGTGGTTCACATATGCTGCAAGACACCGTGTTTAGGATTTGCTTATTCCAGGGAACATTGTCAGAGCTAGTGTGCCTAATAGACACCAACAAGCCTGATGCTTTCAGAAAGCATCCAATTAAACTTATGTGCACTTACATAAACAAATCAATTGGGCTCTAAAGGTCATCTGAAGCTTCCTGGAACAGTGTAAGTCTTAGCAAATTGGCAACTGTCTCAGTAACTGCATATGTACAAAACATTGTAATATTTTTAGTTTCCCCTATATCTCCATATTTGGACTTTATTACACATCAGCATGCACAGACTGAATAAGGAGGGGGAGGAAATCAAGCTGCTTAAAAATAACAAAGTGAAACAAGTATTGTACTTTACAAATACAGGGTTAGCTGCAGGAAGAAAAACTCTGCAACAGCTTTTTCTTAGATATAATTTTAGGAATGTCTTTAACAGCATTGCTTGTTTATTGACCACATTCTAGAGGAATAAGAATGTAGTGATACATCTAATTGATTTACAACACCACATTTTGACCACCTGCTTGGTATTTGGGACACAAAGGAAGTCTTCAAAGTCTGGAAGAAAGGATAAAAACTGTGATATATAAACTCCTTTTTCTCTAGCCAATAAATATTTCATGCAGGCACAGGCCCATGCAACCTAGCATCAGGTACCTCATCTAAGAAACTTAAATTTCCAATAGAAGAAGTAGCACTTCCCATTTGCTGGTTCAGAACTTGCCTGAAATACCTTTTTCTCTTTAAGTTCCCCCCTCTCCATTTCTGTCAGTGGACCAAAACAACTGACTTCTGTCCATTCCTTCTGCATTCTTACTTTCAACAGTATCATCAACAGCATCTGAACTACACATCCTTAATTTGGATTCCTGACTTAGACATTATGCCCACTGCTAACTTCTTGCTGTAACTTTGTTTGGATCGTATTCAAAACCTTGTAATACTTATCCCTTTCGCTTATTTGTGATGAAGAAAAACATTGATTGCAGTGGTCCATGGTACGAACTGAAGATTCTCAAGACAATTCTGGATACTTCTAGGAAATTCCTAGCAGTGTAAAACACAGCCCTCCTGCCCCCAGGAGGCTACTTAACAGTAACTTCCGTTTGTACCAAAATAGTGCAGACATTTTCCTATTAGAGAATATCTTTTTAAGAAGATAAATACCTTGGTACAACTAACATATACTTTACCTCTGACCGGAAACCCACAGCAAGAGCTTTCCATGGATATTTTTCTTGCCTTCTGGCTGCTGTAGATATGTTATAGCCAAATGCTGCCACCTGCCCACAAGGAAAATATTCTCTGGAGATTCAGCCTGTGCCAGCAGACCAGCTTTCATCTCATCATTTGGATCCATGCACATACTATTAAAACAACAGAAAAGGAAAAACAAGTTTGTGTGTTTGTTTTCAAATTTGTATATTAAGACCCAAATCTGCCCTTTTTTTGGCCTCAGTTAATTTAAGATTGCATTCCTTAACTTTCACACACACATTTTGTTTATCACAATGCTCTATTTAGAGTGTTCAACATAGTTTTAACACAGTTGTTTAAATGTAAGCAGATTCGTGGGAACAAGTTAAGATGAGGATATTATCTCTATTTTACAGACAAGTTAAATTCAGTTTATTGAAAAAAATGCAGGTGCTTTGAACACTGTGAAACAAAGGGTTCTAAAACTGCAGCTTCAGACCTATTTTAAGGATACATTACTTAAGAGAACTAAGATAGGGCAAAAACTTACTCAGAAAATTAAAACCAAGATTGTCATAGTAAGTATTAAATAACAGCAGTTTTCACACCTGAGGTGTGAAAACCTACAGCTACAAAAGCTTTTGCTTATCTTCACACATTCATGGCATTATGTTTACAACTGTTCTTGCATCTTACTTTGGGCAATTATACATATGACTACATGAGATACTCGAGACCAGCGACTAACACTTCAAACAAGTAAACCTGAAGATTTGCAATAAAAACTAACTAGATGTTACAATCAGTGTACAAAATGAATCTACTACAGAAACTAGTTCTCTACTCTCCTCCAGTATTCTCTGCAATCTGCTACTGGAAGCAACAATACATATGTTCACAAGGAGCTTTTGGAATACTATACCATACCGAAATATAAATGCTCCAGTGTTCAAGTCTGCCCAGACTTGTATCATCAATGTTTTGGAACCCAGTGAAATTATATGAATACAGCCATCTTCAACAAGTTTATCTCCCAGGTATTCCATTCCTACAGACTGTGTTTCTTCTAGAAATATAAACATGTTTTTACACAATTACAATAGAGCACAGCAACATTGCCTGTCTTACCAGCTATCAAATGAGAAAAAATAGTTCAGATATTGCAAAAAAATGGGGTTTTTTTTGTTCATTTGGGTTTTCATTGCTTTCCCCCCCTTTTTTTTTAAAGTGAGTCAACAAATGAGTGATTGATACTCTTCAGACACCAAGCTCACTTAAACTGAAGAAGAAGAGCATGACATTAAGTCGGCACTTCACACGATTTTGTTTGTAATCACGTAAATCCACCAATCATGAATACACTCAATGTAATTGAATTATACTTTCAACATGCCATATCATATTACATTCTTATGCTGAGTCTGGTAGTGTGCACCAAGAATTGTCTATAGAGTGTTTTTTCACAAATTGCACTACCATTTAAGCATGATCTTGCATTCAATATTTTTACTTTACTTTGCCAAGCAGAAGCACATACCTTCTAACAAAAGCAGCTTGAGTGAGCTCCAAGAATTTTTCCTCCCACAAATTATAAACCAAAAGATACTACTCAAGAGTTTGGGAGCAGGTGGGTCTCCACAAAAGTATAAACAGAAATATTGTACAGTTACTGACATTTACAATGGCAGACACATGAGGAAAGTCAGAGGACTTACACTGCACCAGCCTCAGGCTCTGACTTAATGGATCTGGAGCATCTTTTAGCTAAGAGTTTCAATATTTAAATCCTAAATAACAAAGATCTACCAGCTCTCTATCAAGGAGAAAGAACACAAAAGCCACTCTCTTCAATACATAAAACCAAATAAACTTGAGAGTAGTCTTTTCCCCTAACCTCTCAGCTTCAGCATTTAATATTTTCTTCAGCACAACATGAAGTAGCATAAAGGCATTTTAGAGGAGTTTTGAATTCAATAAGAATATTACAGTTCTAAGGAAGCAGGCATTAATCTAACAAGGACTAATGTTGGAAATGTTTTACCTTGAAATATACAATATAGTACTCAAAGAAAAATCAGAAATGCTAGCTCTCCTGTTTAATATCCATCATAAAAGATTCAACTTTTTGTATGTGGTACACTGATTAGTAATACTTGTAGCCAGAATCCTTCAGTGTTACTTAAACAGAAAACACTGTATCCTCACCTGTGCTGTCAAAGCTGTTCTCTCTTACAGCAACCAGTCTGCTTCTTCTCTTGATTTTCTTCCCTTTTTCTGTTGATTTTTCTGTTTCATGAGCACTCTCCAGATGAAACCACAGTGAGACACTGAAGCCATCAGACATGTGAGGCCAACAGTTTTGTCCAACTAATGGCAAATGAATTGGGGCTACATGCCAAGAAGAAAGCAGCTGGTGACTCAAATTTTCACCATCTGCCTCTTTCTTACTCTGTGAAAGTTTTCCTCTTTTTAATAGCCCAGCAGTTTTGCTGCTGGAAGTGCTAACAGACTTTTGCGAAGAACTACTATTCAAATTTGTGCTGTGTAGCAAAGGGAAGGCAAGGTACTGTAATGGGTTCATATAAATATTAGTTTCTATAATCTTCAATATACCCTTGAGTAGTATCTCCTAGAAGAAATAAACCAAACAAATGAGGGAAAAAAAAATCAAACTGTTTACACAATGTAGTCAAGCATCATTTAACTAAACAGAACATCACTCAATTTATATTTGGATTCATTTTTTCCAGAGGTGGACTTGCACATCTAAACTGACAGACATTTACAAAGCATCAAGGAGCAACTTCAGACTATGGCCCAGTTTGGGGGGTTTAGTCAGAACAGATGAATCAAGTTACCATGCTTCAGATTCAGCTGAACCATAGCAGGTGGCCACTGCACAATCTTATCTCACATTTGTTATGTGCTAGCAGATTAACTTACACCTCAGCAAAAGACCACACCTTTTAGCCCATGTTTGAGGCTGGTTAAGAACGCACACACAGACTATCACTTGGTTATTGCACCATCAGTAACAAAACAAGCTGAGCCCTTAAGCCAAAAAGTTTCTGTCATTACTTAGTCAATCTACCTTGGAAAAATTGACTGCTGTCTCCTTGTTTGGCGTGGTACTGTGTTGGATTCCACAGGTTTACTTCCTTCCACTTGTTTTTTTTAAATACAGACTCCCACACAAACCAGCAAACAGTTTTCAGCAGTATATCCCATACAACCAGTAGATTCCAGCATTACATCAACCGATTTAAAACAATTTTGAATGTAACTTCTGATGCTAAAGCATTCCTGAAATAGCAAGGTGCTTTATAACTTTAAAGGAATTACTTCAAATTTTATAGTATTAGTGTGCTATCACCCATAACCACAACGTCAGTCTCTCAGGAGGAATCCTATTTTCTTATGCTGAAGAGAGTCCAGGGCTGTAATACACATTTCAAAAACATCTCTTTTCTATATCCTGTTTAATTTCCAGATTTTGAGAATTCATTATTTCAACAATCAAATTTCATTTGCTCTTCTAAGTTAGAATGTTGCTGTTAGTTTCCTTATTTCCCCAAAACCTGGAGGCAAAAGAATTTTTTTGTTTCATTTTTCTCAAAAAGTCTCTAAACTCTGCTATTGCATACATACCGTACAAGGCGTCTTCTCCAAAAATATCCTCAGAAGAAGAGTCAGCTCTTCTGAACATGTCTGTGAACTCATCAAGGAAACTAACAGGTCTACCAGCACCATCTGACATGCTAAAAAAAAAAAAGACAAAATAATATTCTTGAAAACAGTTTTTAAAAGCTTTAAAAATTCATATTCCATACTATTACAAGGAAAGATTAACTTCGAACCCAGAGTGTCTTGCAAAAACATTTCAGACTTGGTAACCAGTAACAATTACAAGATGAATTCTACAGAGATTCAACAGTACTTCCTGCCACCATCGTTCAACGCAATTTTGAACAAACATAGATGGCTACAGCAAATCTGGTCCTGGGTTTGCAAAGCAGAGTCTGAAAGTCTGGGAACCTTGCATATGCATTGCAGAGGCTCTCCCCACAAAGCAAGGGATCAAAGCCCTGGAATGGGATTAGATCATCATCTGTGGAACACCCTCATTATGTGAAGCTACTTTAGGGCAAGCATTTAATTTGCTTTCACATTTTTGGATTAGCCAGCTGGTTTCCAATTGGAAATAAAACTCAATCAAGACATCACTAAGACCTCTCTTACAAAGATACTTGAAATAAAAACTTGTGTTGTCGTGAAGTCAAATTCAGTCAGTAAGGTAACTGCTACTTTTCCCAGCAATGTTTAACACTGTCACCCTAGGTTTATGATTCCAACTACCAATTTCAGATCTGCCAGATTTCCACTAGTTCAAGAAATAACTCTGCATTTACACATAAGTCAGATACTTGTCACAAGTTAAAGTAGCTGCATAAATTCACACCTATCAATGAACTTGTTTGTCAATTTTGCATTGCACTGTGAACTAAAAACCTGAGTATGTATACTTAGGTTATAAAAAACAATATTTAAGTTACTTAGACCTTGAACTCACCATGAAAACTAGACTCCTCTTGCGTCAATATTTTCAGAAATCCTCCCAAAAGATGTTTAACGGCTCCCTGTTAAAAGAATACAGGGGAAAAAATCCATATCTGAAGAACATACACCAGTTCAAAGACCCACAAAATAGTTTCTAGAAAGTAACCTTTGAGCAATTATCAATTCAGTAGCTGAGATCTTCCTTGTCTCCTCCCTCGTAACAGAAATACAGGGTTTGACAGGTTGTGACAAAATACAGCATGTTGGTATATAGTGATGCAATATTGAAAGCAAGTTCAATCTTTCCGCAACCTTTTCATGCAAGATTATTTTAGAGCAATTACAAAAAAAGTCATTTACTTAAGAGCATCCTTCACAAATGCATCTTAGATAAAGGGAATCTGAATATTTCTCATGTTCAATAGACTACTCTTTATAAACAATGCTGAAGAGCGATGAAAACAAAATTATTTTGAATAATAAGTAACTACATGTGTTGAAGATCAGAACAAAGAAACACATGTGCTAGTGATTTGAAGCTAATAACTCATACAAACAATTGGATTACTGAAATAAAACATCGTTTTCCTTTCCCGCTTTTGGTTTACACTGTAAGTCACTAACGTTGCTTTTTATTCCAATTATTACATGAAGAAGCACTTTAAGCTTAGGTTACTTAACCATATTTTCTTCTTTTACAAAAGGTATATTCAGTTTAGCTATTAAAAAGCAAAAATCAAGCTAACAGTCAGAAATTCCAAAAGGAATACGAGGACATCAAGATGTGCATAACTAATTTCTAGGATAATCTTATAAAGAATTAAAGCATGAAATATTTTTGAGGTACATCACTGAAAGTTTCTAAAAGTACATATTGAATACATATATATTTAGAATGTTTACATATTTATATACACAAGGGTATATTTGGTTTGGGGTTTTTTCCTCCAGTGGCCTGACGGTCATATCTTTATAGGTCTGAAAAATCTTGATAAAATAAGGTAATTGTAAAATTCAAAAGCTTTGTAGGTCAAATACATTTCAATACATAAGTTAACTGTGTTTCTATAGCTTCTTGTAACAAATACAATGCAGCTGGCAATACCAGTCATTTACATTGTTTCAGGTCTCAAATGCCATAACAAGTGAGAATATTTGAGATCACTCTAATAGGTAAACTGGTACTATAAAACTGAATATAATAAGATGTGTAATTGCAAACTGTTGCATTTGTTTAATAACATTTTTACCTGTTCTATAAGTACAGTGGCATTTCTCGCCTTCTGGCTGATGATTTTCAGGCAGCTTTGGAATACATGAGCAAGCACATCTAAACTTGCATTACCAGTTGAGAGCAAATTTAATTCTAACATGCAGATTCCAGGATACATCAACTCCCCTTGACTGATGTTCTCAGCTAGGTCATTAAAATAGCCTGAAGATCCAGTATATCCTGGTTCTGCCTTTGTGTCTGCTCCTGAAAAAAAAAACCACTTGTCTTACTGAAACTTACTAAGCTGAATACAGTTTGCATGATTTAAGCATTGAAGAACATAATTTCTCCAAACTTCCCATAGGTACAAAAGAAAAAAGTCACTAGCTTACAAGCAGTTTTCAAAAGTTAGTAACATATTCTATTCTACTTCATTTTCTCTATTTTCCTGCCAATACAGAAGGGCAAGGATTAGTCTCTCCCATTACATGCTCTTCGACTACATGCCTTCTGTTTCTGGGAACTGGGCACACATAGTAATGAGGAAATATACAATTCATGAAACACGACAGCAATATCATTGTAACAGAGCTTCATGCTTCTATACAGAACTCTGAGCCTGCCAAGAGAGGAGATAAATTATTTTATTTCATGTTAAAAGGTTGGGGGAAGCAGTTTCGTTATTGAACTCAGAAAATGCACATGACAGCACATAACAGGGTATCTCTCTGACAAGCAAAACACAAAAAGAAATTAGAACATTTAAGTCTCATCTCTTGCTTTTTGGAGAGACTTTAAAAAAATGCTACTTAAAATTATTTGCTATTGACATATGTTTTGTGGAAATGATTCATGGTAATGTTTCAGGTCAAATTTCTCATTCAGAAATGCTTTTAAAATGTTGTCCATCTGTTGACAGAGCCTAGCCACACAGGTAAACAGCTGAATGCAGTCCTAGTAAAGGCTGCTATTGCTCATGCTGACATCATACAAGCATGTAGTAAGCATCCAGATGTTCAGCACAAAGGAAAAAATTAAAGCAAATTCATATTCAGAAAACTACACAAACGGAATACAGCAAGTGTTGTGCACATTAGTCATTGAATGAATATGAAGAGACATGATTATACAGTTTAATTTTTAGCAGATTGTTATAACACTAAACAAAAAAAAAAAATCGAGCATTTATTTTCAGACAAACTACTAAGCATCTCTGGACAAAACTGCTTCTAGACCACAGTAATACTTTTAAGCAATATGACAAAATAAGTCACATCAATCAAGAAAAGTAAGAGCAGAACAGTTCCTGTAACACTCAGTATGAATATCATCTCTTTACCTGTAACAGCATCTTACTAAATGTAAAAAAGTTAAACTATTTCTATCTGTTAAAGGTCTCTGATGCTCACTGGTTTTGATCATCTCAAAAGACAAGTAAACTTTGCTACATAACAAAGACTGCTTTGTATAGTCAGAAAGTTAACATTTACCTTCATTCTTGGTTTCACTGTCATCAGGGTTACTTTCACTATCTGCTTCATAGCCTTCCTCTTCAGCAAAAAGTTTAAGACTACAGGACTGTGATTCTTCAGTTTCTTCAGAAATATCTTCAGGTTGTGATACAGGCTCCTTTTCAATGTAATGGGTCTGTATAACACAAACAAGTTTACCACCTTTGGTCAAAAAAAGCAAGTAATTTAGAACCCTCCAGATGCCTATTTTCTCCAAGACCACTGGCAAAAGAAACAAACTATCATACACTTAAAAAGAAACTTGAGATATTTTTTATGGATACTTCATTCTTACACAGAAAATGGATTCCGAAAACATGGATTTTTCCTACCAATCAACCTGACAAGAGCTGTGGTGGCCAATGTAATTGGATAACTTCCCAAAAATCACTGTCATCATAAACATGCACCTTGATATTCACACCAAGGTGAAAATACGTCTGCAGCCACTAAAGTCAAGACCCCTGTTTGAAGCTCTCCCTTTGAGAGTTTGTCAAACACTGTTGTGGGATGAACATCAGGTTTCAAGTTTGTTCATAAAGCATTACACTGCTCGCTCCTCTTTGGGGAATCATTCATTTCTGAGCAGTAAATGTGGGGAACATATCAATAACCAGCATTGCATGCTTACGTATGAGAATAGAGAACTAATCTTCTACAGCCACAATAACCAAACTCAAAAACGTCCTATTGAGTTTAAAAATAGACCCAACAACATAGACCCACTTAGCAAACCTCTCCGTAGAATTAGACTACTTAGTTGGTGTTTCGTACCTTCTCAATTTTTTCTTCAGAATGATCCAGATCATCAGAAAAAGTACCCAACGCAACACGAAGTAGTGAATCAAACAGAGGCTTTGCCAAGTCAGTTTCTATCACTTTCGATTTAGCAAGCTCCTCTCTTATTTCAAGTAAGATATCATCCACAAAGGTATTCTATGTTTTGGGGGAGACAAACATTTTGATTCATGTTATTCTGTTTCAGTTACCAGAAATGTGCTTTTATTTAAGAACTTGCTCTTCCACTCACTAATCTGACCTCTCTATTAAGGCCATCAGACTTTATCCTGTTTCTTGCAATAAGAACTATTCACCCTGTTTGCCATGACAGAGATCTAGTTAGTTAAGCAGTCTGCACACTGAAAAAAAGTGTGGCAACACACTGCTTCCCAAACATTGCAAGTGAATTCAAAAAGAAACATCTCTGAAACAATTTAAAGTACACAGTGCACTCAGACCACAGAAAATATTACTAGAGATAAACAAAACAGAGTGACATGTCTAAGTTTACACAAATAGCACATGGTCCAGACAAAATTCCAGTTTCCAGTTCTCTCCCATACTTAAGACCACCTGCTTTTGTAACAAACTGACAAGTAAAATTCAAGTCACCAGTTAAAACACTAAAGCACAGTCAAGATGTTTTCTGTGAATTAACAACTTCATGAAACACTGAATTTGTCCACCTCCAAGGCTTAAGTAACATTTTTTTCAGGTGTTCTTTCAGTACCTGTGCCCTGTAATACTCCTCTTTATCAAGCGCCATGCTCTGCTCAGAATCGTCATCAAAACACCATGTGTAAGTTGCTACTTATACTGCTCACATCTTGTCAACACAGCTCTACTTCAACCCCACCTCTGCCACATGTATTCTCCACTGAATGTCCTTTTGAAAAACCCACCATTCAAATCCCACCAGCTCAGACAGCCTCTGGAGAACGTGGGACTGGACAAAATGACCAGATGGGGAAACTGTCCAGAAAAAAACCCACAGGCATAGTCATCCAGCAATTCATAGTTCTTGACATTGACTACTGCCTTTGTAGACAACAGAAGCCACCCCTTTTCTCTAGCTATGACCATTTTATGCAGAAAAACAACAACAAAATAATCTTCATCTGCCAGGATCATAGTCTTCCCTGTGTCCCAAGACACATTAACCCAGAAAACAGCATCTGATGTTGAGTTCAGCCCTTAGCCACATTGACCATACTGGCCCAAACTGTTAACAGATACATGAAAAACAAACCAGGAATACACTTCATAGAAGTGAGCAAGGTAAAAATCTCACTGAGTCTGGACCAATCTGCCATTCTGAAATGCTCTCCCAGTCCTTCAGAAGCAGAGAATTGGCATGAACAGGGACCCAACCCAAAAGAGCAGAGGACAAAGTTCATGTTAGAGAACAGACAAAGGGGTGTAGCGTCCTAATCAGCATCTTACTGAATACAGAAAGTCTGAAGCTGACACATGGGGACATGCCTTCTCAGAAATAGCAACTGTTTGTTCATCCACCCACTCTCATTTTTTCATGCCTGCTGACCACTAGCCTGACTACTAAGCACATCATTTAACTGTATAAGCTTTCAGAACTACACAAAAAAAAAAGATAGAAAGCTACTGTTAAAATAATATTGTACGTAACAAACATGAGTAAAGTAGGCTAAGGGAAGTTGCACGGTACCTGGTGAAACATCTCCACTTCCATCTTCTGCTGCGTGGTGCTTGCACTGTGTAGACAGATGGTCAGCAAAGCTTCCAGAAGCCTGATACCCTGAAGGGCCCACTCAGTCTCTTCTCTTATAGAAGTCTTCATTTCTTCAAGATTGTTAATGGAAGTAACTGAAGTGTGTTCCCTACTCAAAGAGTTGTCACAGGAGACACATTCAGGCACCAGCTGTTCTGCACCAGCAAGACTGTCAGAACTATCAAGCTCCAATTGCGTCACCTCTCTGCTTTTAGCCAGCTGAGCAGAGTCATCCTTGTCAAGAAGCTCATCACGAAGACTCTTACGGGAACTTCTGTTGCTTTCACCCAGTACTCTACCCCTATTTTCTTGCTCCTTTTCCTTATTTTTTGCCAACTTCTGAATTATCAGGATTAGTAACCTATGGCATGCTTCAAAGCCTCCAAGTCTATGGAACTGTCTCTGGAAAACTGAACTATACAAATAGATGGAACGACACATGGACCAAATATCGGCAGCCCTGTGAATATGTTCCAGGGAGGGCAAAGTAAGGCTTTCCAGTGACAGATATGGCAGTTTGTGGCCTAATGGCTCACTAGCTGTACTATCATAACCTGACGTATCTTCAGAGTCATTAGCTGAATCCAGATCACCATCTGCTTCTTTACTTACGCACAAAAAAGCAACACAGAGGAAGAGGTTTATTGTGTTGACGTGAATGTCTTGACTCACAAATTTTTTCTTTTTTGGGTAAGCCTCTTTCAAACCAGCATAAAACTTGCTCAAGCTTTGAGGTACTTCTGAAACAGCAAGCTGGCTACAAAGAGAAGCAGGCAAGTCAGACTCAGACTCCTTTTGCTCCAGTTCTGGCATTGCTTGGTCTTTCTGCTGATCATCAAAGCAGAGTATCAAAGTCTCTAACACTTTCAAAGAATAGCTTCTTAAAGTATCTAAGTAATTTAACTCAGTCATTTGATTCACTCCATTACAACTCAGAAACAACTCTCTAATTACCCTGCAAGAGAAAGCATCAGAGTTACCTTATAAATCAGTCACAAATTCATGTAGTTAAGCACATATTATCCAAAAATAACAGATCTGCGCACCTGAGTAACACCAAGGACTGATTATGTTTACAGTAATTGCTAGAAATTACTGCAAACTGTAAATGAAAGAGAGAAGGAATTTGTCTGCAGTAATCTAGAATGGCAAATAAGCATCATCCATCTAAAAGTAGAAAATTCAACTTTTTTGTAAGATATAATGTAGGAAATAACTTCTAAAATGTAGACCACAAAGATGCGTCATGTTCAAAACAAAGATGTTGAATTAACATTATTTTTGACATTTGCTCTTTAGTGGTACATCCCCCCCCCTAACATTTTACTAGCAATTGGATCTAGAAAATATCTATTTCCTAGTTCTGTGACTTCACCAGAAAGCAGAGATTCCTTCTCAAATATACTTGAGGTTTTTAGACGTTTTACTTACTGTGTCTGTCAGTTGCACAGGTGATGTACTTAGGATAGAATTCAGGAACACGTTTCAAGCACAACTTTTTGTGCAATTGTTACATCTAATGTCAAAAAAACCTTTCAGTATGGTTTTCCATTCTTTCTGCTCCTCAAGTATCACATGGAGTTCATACAGAATTTGGGGGAATGATTTGAAAGCTTCTTAGCATAATATATTTGCTTGTAACATCCACCTTCCTCACCTTCCCATTTCTTACTAGTGTCAGCTTTTACTGCAACAGTTACACACCAGAGTCAAATGAATCATGTACTTGTATATTCCCATTTTTAAGCCAGTAGGAAACAGGACATCTTAAACTCCAACCTAAACTTTACTTCTCTTGCCTCTTTGCCGCTAAGTCCACTTTCAAAAATTAATAGCTTCTGATACAGTTTAGATTAGGATAAAATTTAAAAATTTATTAGACAATCCTTTACATAAACTGTAACACTAGTCCATCCTTCGTAAGTGTCTCAGATAATCCTACTAAATTCACTGCAGTTTATCAGGACTCCAATAGAAAAGATGAGAACCTTTCCCAGACAAAAGGACAGATTCATACTATTAACAAACTTTCATACATCGTATTGATATTTCACCAATTCAGCAATGAATAGGAAAGTTTCTATTTCATGCCTTGGAACAATATTTGTGGGTTGGGTTTTTTTTTTTTTTAAAAAACTATTTTTAAGTGAACAGGATTTAGTAAATTCGAGAACAGTTACTTCAGGACAAGTAAAGCCCTCAAGCTTTATTTTTGAGAGGTGGTTTCCCTAAAGACCATTCCAGAAGGAAAAGAGAAACTGATCAGAAAAGTAAGTAGTCTAATTCCCAGAGAGAAGTGACATGTCAATCTTTTTCAACATTCTTGACTCACTTTAGAATGAAGAAAGAAGAGGCAAAGAGCATGTCACACTAGACAACTGTTTTATTTTTCCTACACGCTTCAGCTTGCTAAAGACCACCATTGGTAGAGAGCCCTCACTTTTGATGGTTTATAAATCTAAGATTAAATCTTACGTTATTCAAGCATTTAACTTGCTGCCACCCCTCCAATACCCCAGCCTACAGTCCAAACAAAACTTACGTTCTGATCGGTAACAAAATACAAAGCTCTGTATATAAACAGCATGCTTTTCATTAATAAACAGAAAATCAACCAACCTGGATTTAAGCAACACAGGGAGTGTCTGCAAATAAATCTGAAGTACTTCAGAAGGCAAATGCTGGCTATGGTAACTGCACGTGTGTTTATCAGCTGTATTTAGTCCAAGCTGCTGAGCATGGCAAGCTAGCTCAACCCCTCTCTGAAGCACAGGATTGTAAACACAGTTATATAGCTTCCACTGGACCACTGCATTTCCCTTTTGAATTAAGTGACAAATATGGCTTGCAATCTGCATGCCGCGTAGTTTGTCTTCTTCAAAAACAACGTCCTGATAAGCCTCCAATGCATCCCATCTTAACAACATATCTTCAGATCCACTGCTAGGCAGAATCCCCTGAACTCTGCAAGAGGAACTAGATGCAAGGCCAGAATCACTAGAATTGCCCTGCAAGGCATCTTCCAGCTGAGCAAGCTGATCACAGTCAACAGTACATATATTGCATGATGCTTGTATAATTTTTGGAGAAACTTCTGCTCCACCCAGCTGATCCAATATAAACTTGTTAAGGATATTCAATATGTGCTGTTGAAAGTTTTTTAATATTGGTAACTTCAGAGCATGAAGCAATGGGACGATGACAGACTTGGGATCCATACAACAACATATTCCTACATTATGTACACCTGAGAGAATTTGAACACAAGTACTGCTCTGCGAAACCTGTTGCAACAAGTGCAAACACTGGTGAGCACAAACAGCAATGCAACAGCATCTGTCAGGATAATGAACTTCTCCATCAGAAATTTCAAAGGGGTTTTTGGAAGCTTGGTTTTTAAAAGCAGATACAGAGAGCCCAGAGAGATCTCTATGGTGATGCATGAAGTGGGAGTACTCACATCGTCTGTGCCGTTTTCTTGCACACACTGATTGATGGAGCTGCTCTGATTTCACTTTTTTGACAGTGCTGATTATTTTCATGATGCTGTTAATTAGGCGTTTCAGATGCTCTGAGGCTTCCCCAGTTACTTCCTCATCCTTCATACACAGCCATTCCATTTGAAGCACAGTTACTTCAAACAGCTTAAATCCCTGATGCTGTATGAACTCGTGAACCAGATCTATAGCTTGGCTGAAATAGAATGGATTGGAGGCTGCACTTTGTAGGCAGCAGATCAAAATCTGCAAGATTCCTTCTACAACCTCAGGTAGAAGCAATGCTCTGTGATGATGTCTAGAAAATACAAAGTCATCCTGAACTGGCTGCTGTAGTGGTTTTTTGTATCCTGGAGCAAAAGGATCAGGTTGCTTTTCCAAGTAAATTCTGATTTTTAAAGCTGCTTTAAGTAAGTCTGTTAAATTTCTTCGTAAGTTCTCAGGCAATGTTTCTGTATAGCTAATATCTAAAGACATAATATGCAGCACTGTTCGAAAAAGCATCCTTTGGATCAGAGCCACAGGTTCTCCCGTCCACCCTGAAGAAACTACTTCATTGTCTGTGTTACTACTTACATTGCAATAGTCTCCAAATCCTGACAAGAACTCAGTCAATGTGGGCACCACACTAGCTGAGAGAGTAGAACTGTGATTCAAAGTAATATCAAATTTGCACACCTTCTCCAAGAGTGACAATAAGACACAGCATAAGTCAAAAGGAGAGTTATCCACATTGTTCTCAGCAACTCCTGCAGCTGGCTCATTCAAAACCTCTCGGTTTAGCTCATGTGCTGGAACAATTTGGCTGGAGTCTTCTAGATTAGGGTCATCAAGATTAGAATCAGGTACCGTTTCCACAGGTAGGCAATCACTTCTACCTACGAAGTAGCTGTCCCTAGCTGGATATGTCAAAAAAGGCTGCAGTACCTGGGAGCGTCTATGTTTTGTTATTACAGTAGTTTTGTCATCAGAATTGCCTTCTGAATCTGACGTGGACAGCTGAGATCTTGTTGCATCTCGGACAGAGTAACGATGGGTGGTTTTGCGCAGACGTCCACTTTTTCGAGATCGAGGATTTATTTTTATGGAAGTCTGAAGAGATGAACGAGTGCTCCCATCCAAGCCTAGTTTTTCCTGAGTAGATTTCATGGTACTTGAATTCTCTTTGGTCAGGCATATGTCTAGTGTAAAGGGTATACTGAAATCTGTTGAAACAGAAAGACAAAGGAACATTCAGGAATGTTAGAGTATGTAAAGCATTTTTCCTAATTTTATAGTTTAATACCTCTAGCTCAAAAAATATGAAGTAAATTCACATCTTAATAGGCCATGGTTTTGCGTATACACATGTCTGGCATTTTCAGTGCAAAGATGTGAGCAACAATTCACATTTAGAAACTATACTAGCTATTTTCAAAACCTACGGAAATCAGTTCATTTTCTAATTATGATTAAACAAAAGTGTGCTAGAATGTTTCCTAAAAGCATTTTTTCAGGTGCAGCTACATCATTTTCTTAAGAAATGATGTTATCAAGGTAGATGAAAGGACTTCTTGGGAAGCAAAGGGAAGAAAGCCTAGTCTGAAACTCTTTTTTCCCCCCGTTACAGATAAGGAACAATATAGCCAACAACATAGTCTCTAGTTACACTGAATTTAAATTTATATGTTAGATGTGCTAATACAGTAGAAGTAAATCATTAATCAACAGGTTACCAACTCCAAGATCTCCTCTATTACATAGCTATGGAAGCAGTTTTAGGCAGTCACTCAAGCAATGCTTCCTTTGCGCATATCATGATATATTTGAAGTCTCACTATAAGCATTGTCCAATGGCCTTATCCAACAACAAGTGAAGAAAAACTCTAAGGGGAAGAAAAAAGGCTTTTTCAGCTTGATGATCCATTGACACTTTTTGCAACTCAGCTGCTCTAGGAACTAGATGCCTTAATTCACAGCCTTCTTTGAATGCATGAAGAACTTGTTAGAATACTAGTGGAAATAGAGAAAATACATTTCTCTCTTTAGAAACTATGCAGATCTTCAAGTATACAGATCTCAGTCTTTACTTCAGCATAAATTGTTCCAAACAAAAAGCAGAAATAAAGTTTTTGGATTTTAAAATAGTCAGGGAAAAGAGGGAGATGGAAAGGAATAACCTTTAAAGTGCTAAATATTCCCACAAAAGCCAAGACAGAAAAAGTCTTTCAGCTACTCAGTATAAAACAGTGAATATAAAATTTAAATCTGATTCAATGGGCAAGAAGATTTTGAATAAAAGTATTTGCAGTTCATTTGTATTCATAAACTCAGATCATAAACTGTTGAAAAACGAGGCAGAGAAAGAAGTCTATAAGTTCTTGCATAAAATTCATTGTTACATTCAAGTAGTGGCAGAACTGGTAACTAGATGCTTTGAGTAGTAAAATATCTACATAAAACAACTCTAAGTATCCACCATTCAGCAAGTTTAGTATTTATAAAAGCGTGATAGTTAATAATAACAGCCTCCCTAACCCTACAAAGCCCCAAAAGCCCACACAATAGCTACAGTAACTAGTCAAACTGAAGGAAAAGACAGTTCTTCCATGTGAAAACATGACCATGCCTTGCTGTTTCATGAAGTCAGAGTTACATTTCTTACTTAATCATCACCTACTTTGTAGGCAGGAAGTTAACCAGGAATACTTTATCAGACTAAGGGTATTTCCTGCATCAAAAGTAAAAAAGCTGCCCGAGGTAGCTGGCTTAAGACCAAATGAATAAAACTTCTTACAGGATACATCATTTTTATTGCATCAGTACTATGACTCAGACCATTGTAGAAGCAAAAACTGTACAAACTGTACACTATGCAGAGTGCAAAACCAGAACATCTTAAGAGCTATTTACACTACAGCATTTTAAACTAACCATGACAGAGTCACTAAGATCTCGTAAGATAACCGAAGCGTCTCTAATGTGATTATGGTTACAGGAACATGAAAGAAAATTGCAAGCAGGAAAGTTAATTATATGAAAGTGGTATAAAACTGGCACTTAAAACACTTCAAGTATAAGAACATTAACACAAGTTCTCAATTAATAGCTTAAAATAGCAAAAACACAGTTTCAGGTGATAATCCTTAGGAACTCTCTCAAACAGGCAGGTAACTACTCACTTCATCCTCTATTTTATCCTCTAATAGGGAAAACTATGTGTCAGACAAATGTAAGAGCCAAAAACAAACCAAACAAAAAAAAAACAGAAAAAAAGAAAAAAGAAGTCACTGTTATTTCCTGGTGTAATTTTTGCATAGTTTATCTTGTATTATCCCTTTCATTTCTATAAATGACTTTAAACTGACTCTGGCAGCTGAACCCCTGTGACTTGATTCCCCAATTAGCCCATCAGCTTCTGCAACAGAACATCATGTTTTCTGAGGAACACAGCCTGGTTCTGTTTATAACCATCCACTATGATAGGCCTGCCTCCCTGATAACACCACTGCCTTTCATACTCTGTCCATTGTTTGGCTTTAACCTTACCATCTACTTCCCATTTCTCCAATTCAGAAGAAAATTTGTGTCAGAGACAGAATAAGAAACTAGCATCAACAGGTATCACTTCCTTGTTTGTAAAAACAGTGTTTTCCCCTTCACATTACCAAAACTATCAATACTTTCAAATCTCTCTTCCTCCCAAGTCACTGAAAAGAAAAAAAAATCTCACCCACATCAAATTCAGCAACACAGTATCATATGCGCTGCCCTTCACACTGACCAAGAGCTTTTACCTTCCCTGTGCAATCTTGATCTTCCTTGGATACTGACAGAAAGCTGGTATTTCAGTTTAAATTCTTTGCAGAATCTACATCTCCATTCTATGTTAAACTGATACGTATTACAATGAATTACTACTGCTCTTTAGTTTTAAGTCCCAGGCTCTGTAGTAATACACAAATCACTACTCCTAGGTCCTTAATACCATAAGTGATAGAACATACCTATTGCTTTTTCTTCTTGGACAGGGATTTTCCACACCAATGGCAGAAGTGACAGGAGAAGTGTCAGAAGTTCTTCCCGACATGTTAGCTCCTAAGCCAGAAACAAGAGAAACAAAAGGTTATGTACTTCAAAAACCATAATAAATTAACCTTTTTATTTTACAAAGCTATTAAACAGGGGATTCTCTTGCCTTTCTGCTGGTTTATGCACTGAAAAAACTGATCTCAATCGAAGAGTGCTATAATAATTAACTACAGCTAGTCAGAAAGTATCTAAGATACTTATTACACCTCTACAACTGTTTCTATACAAAGCTCTCTTAATCCTTCTTGTTGAAGGAATTCTACACCCAAAGAACAAAACCAATAAAGTCAAAAGCAAGTAACTTGTTGGCTTAAACAAATGCAACATTGAAGTTTTATACTTGTCTTGATTTCCAAGTTATATGTTTGTAACTGCAGAAAAATTTTATGGGAAACTTTCTACTTTCTCCAAAATGACACTTTTAAGCAAATGAAAAAGATTACATGTATCAAGTAATGTTACTGATTCACAACAGAAAGGTGAAGTTTCATGGAAGAAAAGGGAAAATGTTACTTCTACTGCAAAAAACAGAATAACCACTAAAAAAACTCACTCCTCCTGGAACCCTAAGATTTCAACACTAAATTTCAACACAGAGGAGCAGTAGAAGGCACAGAACTTAACAGTAGCAGACAGTTTCAGTCCCAAAGAACAAAATTTCTCCATTTTTTCTAACACAAAAAGCTGTCTTGAGCATTTTAGCAGTTATCATCATTCTGGGAGAAGCAGTTGAAGCAACATCCTCCTCAAAAATTCAAGGTAGCAATGAAATAAAGATATGTGGAGATAAGCAACTTAAACATACATAGTTACATATATAGTTATGGAGGGAGATATATATATATAACAAATAGTTCATACTTGCCCGATGAGATTATCAATCTAAACAAAACATCCAAAAAACCTAATATTATTGATACAATAAAACTAGACCTGAAAAGTAAGCTTTTTTCAAAGTGATTCTCCCAGTTCTCTTATTACTAAAAGCATCTTCAGCAAGACTGAGCAACACAGCACTCAAAGCACGGTAAACCTAGAAAAAGCAAAAATACTGATTTTTCAAATTTCAGTGGCACGCTTTCAGAATTCAGCCTTCCTCATTAGTCAAGTTCTTCCTGCTTCTCTCAAACTTATTTCCTTAGGAAGTAATTGTTGATGTTTCATGAAGAATGTCACAAGCTTTTTCCCCATTCTACTTCAGAAGTGCATTTTTGTTGAGGGAGAGGCACATGGAATCCCTCATTTTCTTTTCACATGAAAGCCAGCTGCTTTTCCAGCAACTCTAGTTCTGAAGCCTCTATTAACAGCAACTATGCAGAACTCGGGCGTCATCTAAAAAACCCACGGCTCTAGAACTGGTAAGGATTCTTCTTGCTAATTACATTTAAGTACATTCTTGTGGGTTTACTGTTTAGCCAGTGCACCTATTGGAATCCAGAATCAAGCCAGCAGATCTGACAGGAGCCTGAGCGCAAGTCATAGAACCATAGAATTACCCGAGTTGGAAGGGACCCAAAAGGATCATTGAGTCCAACTCCCATCCCTACATGGGACACTCAACATTCACACCACATGACTGAGGGCATTGTCCAAATGCAGAATCTTGAATGCTGGCAGACTCTGTGCCATGACTGCTTCCCTTGGGAGCCTGTTCCAGTGCTCCACCACCTGCTGGGTGAAGAACCTGAAGTCATCTCATGAAGGAAATGCAAACCTCTGAGAAGAACCTGTCCAGTGTTAACAGCTGACATAATTTAAGACAAAGGCTGAATAAACTCAACCAGGGTTCACTTGGCTCATTTTTAGATACGAGGATCTGCAGTTTCAGAGCACAAAGACTTAAAGCAGATCTCATCCTTTCTACCCATTGCTTAGTACAGATGCAATAGTGTTGAAGAGGAAAGAAGAGAAAGAAGGGAAGGAAATGGACCTTTGCAGCTACAGGGAAGTGTGCTAGGTTTTTTCATATTAAAAATAGCACAAACTCATCACCTTTTCTAAAATGCTTTCCCTTTTGAGCTATACTTCCAAAGTATTTGGTTTCTATTATATTCAAGAGCAAGTTAATTAACACAGCAAAAATATATATCGTGACCCATAAACAAAAAAAAAAGGTGTGTATTTAATTCTCAAATTCAAAACTGTCAAGTTTGTACTGCGGGTTCAGTTAATAGTGTAACTTCTCCCAAAAATTCTAACCTATTGCCTCTTCCTACCCAGCTGCTGCGTTTTACCTTCACACATGCCTTAACTAGTCAAAAGTTTGGTAACCTGCCTGATACTGATGCAAACAGGTACATGATTAGCTATTTTTCTGCTTCTGTTCTTGTTGAACAACAGGATGCAACTGCAACACATCCTTTTAAACTTCTAGTCTTATTAACTCATATACTTTACCGTAAAAAGGCAAGGAAACTCGCACCAAAAACATGAGCCAAACTATAAGTAGGTAAGAAAAATTATTACCTGATCAATAGTTGAGTTCAGTGTGGTGAGCAAAATAAATCCACGGCCTTGAACTAAATATTGTCCCAGGGCTGCCATGTGAGTTTCTTCCTCTTCATCTTCCTTGGACTCTGCTCTCTGGACCACTGCATTGCACAGTCTGTTGACATCAGTCAAGAATTCCCGTGCCAGTGAGTTACTGGCACTGCTCATGTCTGAGCTGTGAGTAAAGTACAGAAATTGAATCCATCAGAAAATGCCTTCCTTATGAAAAAAAGAATGGGGAAAGAGAGGAGTATTTCTTCCCTGTTTTCCCACTCCCCACAAAGGACGGAATGTCTGCTGGACTGAGGAATCAATATACCAAAGTAGGATAGAAGGCAACAAGAAGGATGGGCTTAGAGGATTTCATCCATTTCAGTAAAACTTTAGCTAACAGCATTCCCACCCACTGCATAAATGAAAGTTAGACTTTGTTGCAGCTTTTCCTTGTAACCTAGATGTGTGCGTCAATCATCTACTTCTAAAAGGTATTTGACCTGAAGCATAAGTGGAGAAAAGGCAGCTCTTACACAGCATTGCATAGAAAACGTTTTTTAACAGAAAATAATGTATTCAAATATTCCAACAGTAGGCAGATTTTTTCAAGGGAAAAAAGGAAAAGCAATTAATGAATTAAGTCAAATATGTGAGTTTCATAAATACAATGCTTTAGATATACCAGCTCTCATGGCGTTTTCCTTCAAGAAAGACTGGGGGAATGGCAGTCACTACTATAATGTATTTAATTCAAGATACAATTCTACTGTACATGTTCAGGAGAAAATACCAAACACATTGGTACTGATACCTGAACTGATTAATTTTATTTCAGATAATGCACACCAGGCACTCGTACACTTCCTCTATTCACTATCTTATAAAAGCACTTTTTAAATTTTCTCTTATGCCAGAGCTTGTTTTGGTTGTTCAGCACAAGCATATGTTGAAAAGTTTAAAATAAATATTAAAACTGAGACAAGAAATTGAAGACTTGGCTGCAGGAAACTCAAGAGAATACTAAAGAAGACAAAATAACACCAAGAATCAGTGATGGCAGCTACAGAAACAAGAACACTTAATCCACATAAAACACACTTATTGAATACTACAGCACATTTATCCCCTTTTATCTGTATAAACAACTGAAGCAAAACCTTCAAAACTGAAATATTTTCATCATGTCCAAGCACAAAACATGCAAAAAGAAAGCCAAATACTTTCAATATAACATTTAAATACAACAGATGGATTAATACTACTTGATCAAGAAACATCTACACGCAATTAGTAGGTAAAAAAATAAGACCTTGTACAAAAGAGCAAGTTTGTTAGCATCCATGGTACAAAGAGCTGCTTTTACTGACAAGAATGAACATTTATACATGCAGTCATATCCACTGTAGAATTAACAGGAAAATTCTTAGAGTTACTTTGCCAGCTTAACACATATTTCTCCTATTTGGAAGAAAAATATATTCTGGAAATATCACTCTTGGTTCACCTGTTTTTTAAAGGGAAAAATACATCATGGGTAATATGCACTTTCTTCAAATTTTAAAACTCATTTTATGATAACTGATCGAATTTTATAAAGTCCTTGAGGATTTTTCTGAGCTTTCAAGCTCTAGGTTTCACTTTTAACTTATTATTATTTACAAACAAAATCCTATAAGAGTGAAAATAATTGGTGCATATATGGTAAGTTAACATCGTAAAATTCATTAGTTTTTTAAATGTAAAATGAGCTAGGTATGTAAGTTTAAACATTGCCCTCTAGAAACAGTATGAAGTTTTAGTGATTACTATCTGCATACATAGTACTTGAAGCACTTGCAGCTTTAGGTACAAGTGATGGATTGTATGAGAAACTGAATTGTGCAGTAAGGTGCATTTTAAACCCATCCTATTTATTCTGACAAATAACCAGTCTTGATCACTTTAAGCATTGGAGAAGACGTAGTCAGTAAGACTGGAAAGGAACAGTATTGTACCTGCTCTGTACAGCCCACTTAAGGCAATTTAAGAGTTACTACTTCTCTCCTACCTCTTTAACCCCCTCCAGTCCTAACAGAGGATCAGGAAAGGCAATGAATTTTTTTTGTTTTTCTCCTAAGCTAAGTACTTTACCCCTGTTTGGAGATGTAATTAGTCATGAAGAAGAGACTAAGATAATATGGAACTGGCTCTGGAATGACTAGAAATAGCAAGTCAGTTACCCCTAGTACATGCTTTGTGAAAAAAGCCAAAACAACACACCAGCCCTGCCTTTGAGAGCTCTACCTCAAAGGTGAAAAGATTCAGTAACCACAAGGAAAATGATTGCTATAGAGAATATGCATTCCTAAAGCGCCAACATCCCAAATTCCTTGCTGTAAGCTAAACTGTCAAAGGGTTTACTAATTTTTCATTTTAAAACATCAAGTTTAGAATTATCCCCTCGCATCTCTAGAGCATATTCAATCTAAGAAAAGGAAAAAAATGTTAAACCTCCCGAAATGCTCTTACAAGATTGAAGAGCTCCTTAAACGTACTGTAAATCCTAATGTATGGATTTGTCTGAGTGACTACTTTCTACACTGTTTCCTAGAAGAGTCACTAATAAGTGCAGAGGCCATGTTTATTTCTTCAACTTCTCAGCAGTTTTCTACTATTTTAAAATCTTGAACAAGTGCTAATTATTTAACTATTCAATGGTAACAGGACTCCTTACCATTACTCCTTATATTTAACACTATTTACACTACTGTTAGATTATTTGGTTTTTGTGTCACTAAGTACATTTTAACTGAGTCCAGTTTCTAGAAAAGCCCTAAAGCTCTCAGAAGTTACATCTACTGGGACATCAGGCATACAGAGAGAGGCACTGTCTAAACTCAAGTTTACTGAAGCACACGAAATGGGGTGCTCCACCTGCAAGCTACTCCTAAAATGTGAAAATCTCACCCTCTAGACATGGTAAAAAAGCCAAAAATGCATTTGCTATCCACAGACTGTGAGGTGTAGTAACCCAAAAAAGCCTCAAGCATTCAACTACAATGGTCTCTAGCTAAGCACTCATCCACAATTATTTAATTGGGGGAGTGGGGGTGGTAAGAGATTGAGACAAGAAAAGAAAGACCGAATTAATTATTTTAGTATTCTCAGGTGGCAACGAAGTATCAACTTTAAACTTCAAATCAGATGAGCATCGTGTCCTTAAGGAAGCAGAGAAACACTGTAGGTTCCCCAGGCAAGTTTCTAATAATTGGCCCCTTTTAAGAGCTTGGGAATAATACACTTCATTCACAGCCTCACAGAAAACCTACTTACCCATACAGCTAACATTCACAATTCTTTGTAGCTAAGCAGCTAAGCAGCTACCAGTTTTGCAGTTCTACCAGACTTTATTAGAAGCTGTAAAAATACGCTGTCCATCACGTGTCCTTCCATCTGAAACATCAGTCTCAGTATTTCCTGCATGTCTTGTGCAAGACATGGATTTAACTTATATTGCCATATTCTGGCAAAGAGTAAATTCACAGCATCACTGGGTAAGATAAAGTACTATTGTGTTGATGCTAATGCAAAAAGACATCAAGCTTGTCTTCTTAATGTAAGAATTTAATATAAAATTGGTAAGGAATTAAGATGCTCTCATTCCACAGTGCAGAAAAAAAAATTGTAGAGAGACACCATGCTGGATAATGAGGCACTCTATTTTAAGAACTCGTTCCAACAAGTGCTAGCTACTTCTCAGTTGTACCTATTTGTTTTCCTGCAATTAAGTTCTGAAACAGACTGACAGCACAAACGCATCTTTGGAAACAGTTTCAGGTACAACCTTATTCATCCCATCTTGAAGCCAGAGACAAAGAACAAAATAAAGGGAACTTAGAAATAACTAAGAAGCTGGAAGCTTCAAACGCACAGGAAATCTTCTTCCCTTTCATATTTGGTTCTTGACAAGTGATCTTAGCACTTAAAGCACACTGCTTTTCAAAGAAGAATTCAGCAGACAACTTGCCTTGCTGACACTCTCACACAGAAAACGTTCTGCAGAGGTGGGTGGGGTTTTTTTGGGTTGTTTTATTTTTCAAAACAAATTCACTCCACTCTAAGAAGGTTTCAGCTCGCCTGCCACCTTCTCTTTCTGTTGCAGATTGTGGTACACTGATACTACACCCTACACAGCACAGCACTGCATCTTACTCTGAGAACATATGCCAGCCCATTTGCTTTAAGTAGGAGCTACTCTACCGCAGAATTTTTCCTTTGCTTTAGTAACACATCTTTAACTGCTGTGGTGTCTGGTAGTGTGGAAGTAGGTGCTACAGAAAACACATGTAATGAGGTACAGTGCCTTTCTTTAACTCTTTAGACTTCAGAGACGTCACCTTAACTAGGGAAAGGCCCCAAAACCTAACACATCATATAAGAACTAAGCCATAAGAGCAGAAAAATCTACCAGAATACCAGGCTGCATGCAATCTTAATGGGATGCTCACAGTTTTGAAACACGCAATGTGTCACCGTTTCACATAGCTAGCCCTGAAAAAAATAACCTTAAATGCTTAAAATTCCATTTCACTGTCTAGAAGAATGATTATCGCATTTCATAAAATCCACCTCTACTAGATCGTATTTATTTCTAAAAGGAAAAAAAATCCACAAGCTTAAAAAAAATTCACTTAACCGTGAATGAGTTGACATTCACATGTAATCTGCCTTTTCGTGCCCATCTTTCTATCATCCTCAATTCAACGCATATCCTGTCTGGCCTCTGGCCCCTTTCTGCATCAGATCTCAAGGGATTTATTTTCTATTTGCTGTTGTGCTATTATGGACCTATTTCCTGCATTTGAAACTTGTATTCTCTGGACTTCTTTCCATCTTTATGGAGTTGCTCATCAGCTGAGCATCTTGAATATTAGGAATGCCTTGTACTTACTTCAGTGGACTTTAAGGCTTTAGAAGAAAATACAAACCCCTCTAAGTGATTTAAAGAATGGAACTTAAGACCAATTTAGCAGTCTTCAACACTGAATCATGACTATACTAACTTTATATAGTGTTAATGATTAGATGGTATTACCTCTAACATCACTGCAACTTGGCTAAGAAAAGCTTAGGGCCAGAGCCAGCAGTCTCTACATAAGTCAACTGGGCTCTTTATTTGGTTATGTTTTCAGCAATGCATTGCCCAGGAAGGCCTGGAATGTCCACTAATACAATAAAAGGTTAGTAATTACTAAATTACTACAGCAGTATTGTATTTTATTAAAATGCTAAGCCAAACGAAGTAAAAAAATCCTGTAATACTACTTTAAATTATTATTTTCAGTAACTGTTGTCCAACAGCTACAGCAAGAGTACAGGAGAGGCAGAAAGTTTGGCGGTGGTCTCCTGTTAACAGCCTAAATTAGTGCTCTAATAAACCTACCTTCCCAGCTGCCTTTTATAAAAAAAAATTAAATGTTATTATTCTAGGACTAGTAAAAAAGATCTACTTAAATCACCTCTATTTGTTGCAAAGTAGATGTCAATAAATTCCTTCAAATTGCTCATCAGTAAATAGTCGCATTGCTCTCAAATGGGCATGCTGCTGGGTGCTGTTCATACAGCTGCACAGTCTGGTTGAGCGCCTGAGTGAGACAAAGTGACAGCATATCTAAGAAGGAATGCATGGCACACATGGGCCACCTGCAAGCCTTGATTTTCTGTAGCTCACTACTGTTCTCCTCAATAAAGACAGTCTTGTCTACCAGGTTATACGAGTATATTGCTGCACTAAATGAGGGATAGCCAATCTCCCAAGAAAAATAAACTTATGAGAAGCAGATCATGCAAAGAAGAGTAGAGAACATAACTTCATGTAGCTATTAATGTATTCACCTTCCCTAGTTTTCTGTTTCATAGAAGAGAAACACTGGCCAGGCAAGGCATGGCTACAAGTCCTTTTGAGCAGAGCATACAACAAAGATGCATTTTTAGCAGGTATTAAATTAACATTTAGAATAAAATATAGTTTCTATAAGCCATTGTACAATCCAGTTATTTCTGGCCTCTGGCCTTCAGTTCAAAGCTTCCAGCCCTTTTGCCCGTTCTCTAGAATAAAGTATATGGGAATATGAATCACCACTGGCTACATTTACTTTACATGGTATTCGTACCACCTAGCAAACACTGGTCCCAGCTTCATTGCTTATACTTAACTTTCATGCTCTAGAGAACATGCTTGTGACCACTTCAATAATTTTAACATTAATATATCAACAATTACTTGAATCACATTTATTCCGGGGTTAAACTTTCAATTTAAGATCAAGCTTGTGTTAACAGAGGACAATGGGCATAATACAGAGCACCAGCAGGCTACTGACACTGAGACACTCCATAACAGGCTTTTCTACTGTGGCAGAGCTCGCTGGGTTTATTACAGAAACTAAGTTTATCTTGTTGGTAGCAGATACCAAATTTGATTGCCTTCTGTTTAAAGGAATTTCTCAGCACTAATTGTAGCATTCCCTGAGTTTTAATTCCTCTGTGCAAACTGGAGAAAGAAAATGAAGTAGAATATTAGAGAGTAAAATAGATAAATACTTACCTACTACAGCATAGTCTAGAACAAAACTGAAATCTATCCTATACTGCTGCCCTGAGGTCTGTACCTGGTGGTGAAATGCAAGAAAAGTGTCACCAAAATCAGTATTCTTCCTTTTCTGTCTTTTTGACATCATTCAGAATTTAAGCAGGCTAGAAACAAATACTGAGATGACATTGTCAAAATGGGTTACAGAGCAGGAGAAATACACAAGCCTTTAAGAAAACATGTGCCTGCAATTCAAGCAGAGCATCAACAGAAAACCTGAGATGCTTTGATGCCTTGTTTTACCAATGCGAGGCAACCAGCCAACAGTGCAGCTTATAAAAGGCGGCGAACATTTGCTAACCATCCAACAACTCTGATATTCAAAAACATGAGCAAACAAGAGCTAAAACAAGACACTTCAAATACGGTTTGTTCTCAAAACAAGACATACCAGACAACACCCCAGCTCTGCACAAAACCTACTTATTCTGTTTCTGAAGACTTTTTGCTCTGTCCTTTGCTATTAACTACTTGGGGTACAGAATCAGACAACTAAAAACATACTAAGGCAGAATTTATCATAAGACTGTGGTAGATGTCAATTTTCTTGGCACAATTCTACTGCTGACCCAGTCCTTTATTTCATCAAGGATTTCAGTAACTAGCTTTCAGTTTTCTGACAATCCACTAGATCAATATTATTTCTATATCAGTTATGTGAAGTTTTTCGCCTCAGAATAAAGAAAAAAAACAAAAAATGCTTAGTACTTTGGATAAATAACACATGCGCTGTCCTTTTAACTAACCAGGGAAAAGCATATCGAGTTACAAGACGGTAAACAAGTATTATGCTAACGAACGCTGAAAAGCAGGTTCAGACCTTCACAGCAATGGTGCTGCTGTATATACAGCCATGTTTATGTAGGTGTAATCTTACTAATGCCACTCTTAATGCAAACTCAGAAGTAAAATCTCACCCAGGTGGGATGCTTGTCTTGCAGCACCCGGAGTTTGAGAAATCTGCTTCTATGAGTGTCTTAAGCCTCATATAAGTATGTAGCCTACTCACATTTGTCTGCCTAGTACTAAAATTTAATCTGTGAAGTTTAGTGTTTACACAAACTGAGAATTAGAAAATCTCTACCACTAAGAGGATGTGAAAGCTTTATATCTTACACTGAAAAAATACAGAATTAAGGAATTGTATTATCTGTGATTTCTGGAAAACAGTCATTAAAGAAACAAAAATATTTATATTGTGTATGGCCAGGAAACACTGCTGTGGATGGCTAAACCAGCCATTGCTGTTGTAGATAGGAGTGCCAAGGAAAAAAGCAAGCAAGATCAGACAAATGCAATGCTAGATTCCATCAAATTAAAGAAACAGGCACTTTCCAAAATACCTATAAAATATGTACATAAACAAGTCAGCAAACCTATAATTAGCAAACATACCTATAGGCATCAAGGGATATACAAAGCGGCATTACCTGTACAGGCAGGTCAGCTTCCCAGAAGCAGTTTCAGAGATGTCATTTTGCTGCTGTGGGGCACTACACTGAATGTGGGGTAAGTGAAGCAAAGAACCCAAACCCTTCCTTATCCACAAATTATCATTTGCCAAGTATTTTCAGGCCTCAGTGTTTTTTGACAGTTAGAAATAAAACTCATTGGTAATTTCTTTGAGCACAAAGTTTGTTCCATACTACACTTCCCAAACGTGGCTTGTGTGTTTTTTCAAAGTAATTTAAAACGCATTTGCTAGAGTTTAATCTAATTCCCTTGATATATTCTGACCTGTAAGTGTTAAGTCTGCCTCCCCAACAACATAACTATTTCTAGAATCTCACTCTAGCATAGTTATTAGTAACAATAGCTCTGAACAAATACTACAAGCACCACTCAGAAAGGTATACAGATTAACATGTAAACAATATTCATATTTACATACAACTAAAAAAAAAATCTGTTAGCCACAATTCAGTTTTCCTGTTCAACAGTTTCCAGAGCGTGATCTTAGCACATCACTTCCATTAAATGAGCTCTGATTTACTCCCTTAGTGTTTCCACTAAGCGCTAACCCATGAATGTCCCTGAAGTGCATTAACTCGCACTGCATGGCAAATAAAGACTATCGACTCAACAAAGCAAGTTTCTAACCTATCAGCAGCCACTGACTACAAAAAGACTATCTAGCAGCAGCACGCAGGGAACCAGAAACCAAGGCAAGAACATTAAGATATAATAAACTGCATTTAAGAGATTAACAAAATAGATTACCAGAACCAGAAGAGAGAACTTGGCAAGAAAAAGGGCAGCTGATACAGATCTCAGTGCCCCTAGAGGAAACCAGCTCATGTGCAAACTAATTGCAGGCTTCTCTGCATATAAGCAATGCACCAGCCATCCACAAATGAAATTGAGTATACACATCTATGGCCAGAGAATGACACAATCACAGGATACCAGGCTGAAGTGACCTTAAGGATCATCTGGTCCAACTTTTCTTTGCACTGTCACAGTCTAGACAAAATGGCCCAGCACCCTGTCCAGCTGAAGCTAAGAAGTGTCCAATTGCTGGGGAACCCACTGCTTCCCTGGGGAGATTATTCCAATGGCTGACTGTTCTCACTGAAAAGTTCTCCTCTTGTGTCCAATCAGTAACTTCCCAGGAGCAACTTGTACCCATTATTCCTTTTCTTTTCCATGTGACTCCTTGTAAAAAGGGAGACTCCATCTTCCTTTTAGCCAGCTTTTAAATACTGGAATGTCACAATAAGGTCTCCCCTATGCCTACTTTTCTCAAGGCTGAACAAACCCCATTCTCTCAGCCTTTCCTCATACGGCAGGCCTCCTAGCCCTTTGAACATCTTTGTGGCTCTTTTCTGGGCCCTCTCCAGCCTGCTCACACTTTCTTGTGCAGTGAGGACCATAACTGAACACAGTATTCCAGGTACAGCCTGACAAGCACCGAATAGAGTGAGACTTCTTTATCTCTCCTGGTGATGCCCTTGTTGATGCAACCCAGCATCCTCTTGGCCTTCTTAGCTGCAGCAGCACAGAGGTTGCTCATATTGAGCTTGTTGTCCACCAGGACCCTTGAGTCTCTTTCCAGAGAGCTGCTCCCCAGCCAGTGCTGCACTCCTCGATTATGTTTTCCCAGGTGCAATACCTTACACTTGTCCTTATTACTACTGTTAGCCCACCCCTCCAGCCTATCCAGGTCTTCCTGCACAGCAGCTATCCTTTCCAAAGCTCCCACTTCGCTATTCATCAGCATCACTGGCAAACTTCATCAGGGCACACTTGCTCCCATCATCCAGATTACTTAGAATATTAAACAGCATTGGGACCAATATTGATTTCTCAGAGACTCCATTTATGACAGCTTTCCAGTTTGAAAAGAACTACTTACAGCCAGCACCCTCTGGGTACAGCCTATCAGCCAGTTGCCCACTCACTGTACAGACCACTTGTCTAGACTGTAACGCACAAGTTTCTCTAGAAGGATAATGATTCAGAGGTAATTCCAGAGGAAGAACCTTCATCATGATTATAACGAATAATCTACTACTTATACCCATTATGATGAGGCTACGGGTAAAATTTACGATTTCAGCAACAGCCCTAGCCTACCAGGGCCTCACAATTCTGGGAAAGAATACATGGCAGAGCCTCTGCTGGAGTACGGTAGCAGCCAAACTACATATTGTTCAAACCTAGCAGGCTTTAGAGAATGACAGGGCTAACATCCCTCTCTCATCCTAGTTCCTCTTGAGTGTTAGCTGTCCTCATTCACATCACATCTGCAAACTAATACCTTCTGGAACACAGACAATAGCTTTCCATGTCTCACATGAAGTTTCTAGCATAATTTTGTATAGAAACTTTGATTTAGTTAATTGGTATACTTTGTTAGGAGAGTAATTTTTAAGAATGTCTCATTAAGGTCAATTCAGTGAGTTTTGATGCAGCTTTTGGTGCATCATAAGCTACTGATATTAACAGCAGCGAAACATAAGCAGCATTTAATCAACACATATTAAACTACAGCTTCCTGTCCTGCTTGATAGCGAAGTATTCATGTCATAATCTGTTCTTCATCATTTGCAAAAAACCCTAAATTGTATTACCTGATTAATTGATGACAGGACTTTTACAAGTTGAGTTTATTACATTGCTGTAATTTCAAGATGCCTAAAAAGTTAATTTATTAAACTTGACACATGTAGCACCAGGAAACCCTATTCATGCTTAATATTTACTTCTTGGAAAACACTATCACCTGGAGGACTAGAATTAAATACCAAGTGTCTACTCGTACAACAAGCATTATCAAAAGCTTTAAATACAGCTACCATCATGTGAGAAAAGTGAAAAGAAAACCTGTTGGCAAACAAATAGCATGTTTTAACATTTCAGTTTCACGAACCATCTTTGACTGTCCACATATAAACACCTACTTGACACACCTGACCCTTATCTGAAAAAAAATATTAATTGAGGTAAAGATTTTTTTAAGAGTCTTTAGTACGAAGTTTTGAGAAATACTCACTGCAACAGTGACCAATGCAAGCTAACGTAATGGATCAGAGCAATGCAAAACCAGCTACATACTAAGAAGGAGGCACCAGAGATTAAGTAAACAATGCAAAGAAAGTTCTTGCTAGAAGTCATCAGGTTGTTACTGGGTTCTGCCTTGAGATATAAAGAGCTATATATCTGTTACAAGTTAACAGATCATCCACAATTTCCTCCTTTTAAGTACGGATGAAACACCATCTAGACAGAGTTATCGGCAAAGCACCCCACAAGCCAACTGGGTATTACACAACTACTTTGGGACAGATTCTTAACACAACCTAAAATTTTATTGAGTCATCAAACAACATTAAATACCTGTGAATGCATTCTTCTTAAGCCTGAAATTAAGTTAAAAGATGAAATGATTCATCTGCAAGATAAAAAATACAGCACTAATGAAAGACAGGCTTTCAAACAACCACCTACACTCAATTAATGCATTAACCCTGAATATACACTATGTTCAAGTTTATGCTTAGCTTGTGGTCTTGTACTACCCCAAGTCATTAACTATAATATAGTTTTTAGTTAATTTCAAATTTGTATTTTTCAGACCAGTGCATGCAGACACAGAGAATAAACATTCCTTAGAATAGGCATGGGGAAAGCAGAGGGCCTTCAGAGATAAACATTGTAGCATTAACCATGTTAGAAAGAAAAATGCCTGCTATCATGGATAAAATGCACTGAAGGAAAAGCATATTAAGCTGTTATCAACCCCACAAAAATGCTAGAGACAAGCTTTGTAAGCAGAGATGAAGACAAAGATCGCTGTGCCAGATCCTATCTGATGTGTCAGAGAACACCACCTGTAAGAAACACGTGGTACTTGAGAAAGGAATTGATAAATACTCCACCACAAGATAGGATCTATGTAGAAAATAAGCTATGAAAGACCAGTAAGTTCTTCCAAAAGAAAACTGAAGGATTAAGATCTATAAAAGATTCAGCGGTGAAAAGGCTGAACTAGCACAACTCTCAAGTCAGCCTTGTTCTGAAGGCTACTAGTGTTTACTACCTGTAAAAGCAGGTAGAATTTGTGAACGCCCTCATGTTTATCCGCAATACGGCAGGTAGTGTGGTCTCTGGCACAACTGGGAAAAACACTGGAGTGGTGACCACACAGCCTCTACCTGAAGATTATTTTGAACAACTAATGTATCACTCAAATCGTGATCTGGAGAACCGTACAAATGTTTGTGTAATTTATAAAATTATACATTTTGGATGCACCAATACTCAGAGAGACGCAAGAAGCAAAAAAAATTGATTGGTATTTTGAGGCACTCTTGCTGCAGGGACATGAATGAGTAAAGGCTATTCCTGAAACCCTAAGCTTAGTAGTTAGAGGATTAAAACTAGAAAGTAAAGTGCTTATATTTTGGCATTGTGTCTAAAGCACCTGCTAAGAGCAGTTAAATAAGAGGGCAAGGTCAATGATCAGAGATGAAAAGAGGGGTTATTAATTGGCAGAAGACAAATTCTGCTTCTGGGACTTTAAAACTGGTTGGTGAAGCCCATATTTTCTATTAGTAATCAGATGCACATAAAACAGCATGTAGCAGTTCTGAAGGTGATATTAAATAAAAAATAATTTACCTAAATATCTGAGAGTTTCATAAATTGTTATTCCTATTAAGTTCAGTCTGCCCCAGCTTTTTTACAAAGCACAGACAGCTTTGGTTGCTTTAGGGAAGCAGACTCTGTAATTCTTCCAGGTTTTAGAGCAAAGAGACACTTGTTCCAGCTGTGATGGCCCCTTTTGCACTGAACTGGCACCAGAAGACCCAGTCAACAATCAAGAGAACTAGAGGCAAAAGGACTCACATCTCGCATCAAGTAGCTTTTCTCCAGTGGGAATGCAAATAAGAAACACGAAGTATTTTTATTTTATTCTTCAAGCTAGACAGCACTCACAGCAGTATAGATCCCAATAGAGAAACTACAAACAATAATTATGCTTACTTTCACAGAGTAACAGCTAAGAATGAAATTTCTCAGTATACCTATTACTACCCAGACAAATATTTAAGAAAATCCTGAACCACCGGAGAAAAAACCAAATCCATTCACAACACAATACTCAAACTTTGTTTAAGAAGTCCCCTAACTATAGATATCCGTCACATATGTATAGACAAACAACATTTCACATTGCTGAGAGACGGTTGGGAGATGAAGGAAGTGTGTCACATGAAGGCTACACACAGAGCCAAGTACTGTTTTCAGTAACCAAATCATATTTTTTTCTGCAAATGCTTGGGATTTAGCTGGACTCCAATAATCAAATTGACTTTGTAAATGAAGTAATTTAGGATTCTAAAAATAGTTCCAGTTTAATCAGGAGTACTTTCTGGAGTTGAAAAACTCCATACACAGCTTTTCGTCTATATATCCAGATGCAAAAGAAATTCTGCTTTCATCTTTCTTGTTAACTGAAATGTACAAATAAAGAACAAAACTGCAAACTCTCTAGAGACTCAAATCCCCTCTTATAATTGAAAGATGGAAGGAATACAGAGACAAATACGTACCTCAGGTAGCACACAGTTTTAGTTAGGAGCTTTTGCTTTGTTTTCTTTACAACAATTCATAAGAATGTTTGGTCTCAATTCTTTGGAATTGGGACTGTTAAGATCTCTTGATTCCCAGTAGACAGAAAACAGGAAGGTGAAAGACTTGCATTTTTTGGTTCATTTTAAAACTACTTCAGTGTCTGAATTACTGAATCAAAGCTGGAAAAATGTCTGCTCTTGAAATATTATCATAAAAGCCCATTGCTGGACTTTTATGAGTTCCTGCAATACAATTATGAACTATCAGGAATAGTTCCTAAATGTTTTCCTTTTCAATTCACTCTTTTCCATAAAAGACATTAAGAACTATTCATTTCTTCCATTGCTGTTTCTGCTATTCATTCCTCATCTGGTTAATACACTAAAGCCCGACCAAATCAGTTGCTTACTGAGGTTAACAGATCTCCTTACATGCTTTTTGCCATTTATTCTCCCTCAAGAGCACAAATCTTCAGTAAATGCCTCAACAATACTAGAGAGGAATACACGAAGTCAGGCATTTGCCGAGTTTAATGCCTCCAAAAAAGCCTTGCATGTGGCACTACCTGATCGTAATTCCTTCTCATACTTCATGTTTGTCTCTTGGGAAAGCAGAAAGGTTTGTCTCTATTGCTAGAAGTCTGAAGAACCAGGAACTCCTTCCTCCCGCCTCACATTTAGTACTTCATGCTCCCATACTTTTCCATGGAGCTTGGTGAAGTTATAACCAAAGCCAGGGAGATCAACTTTCTGGGTGAAGGAAAACAGAGCAAAGAATGCATAAATGTGAGAATTCGCCAAGATGCTTGCTTAACCACTCTAACACAGACACAGCCCAACAGGCACTAGTCTTCCACCATCTTTTGCAAACCACCATTCATCATTTTTGCCCTCCACTCCCCACTTTTCAAATTATCCATAAAGTGCAGACAATCTTTCACCATGTAAGTAAGAATAATTCTCACAGTGCCTCAGCTCCACATGGCTCAAACTCCACACAAATACAAGCCCAAGATGCCTGCAGCAAACTACACAAGCTCTGAAGCACAGAAGACAGCCCTTTCCATGCTTATCTACTAATGCAGCCACTGTAACATCCCACTCACATTAACAGCAAGCAGCAGGAAGTAGGAGAGAAGCAGGTGAGTGCAAGCTTCACTCTTCTGTCACACACCAAAACCCACAAAATTCCTGAGCTACAGAACATCAAAGAAGCTGAAATGTGCAGTGGTGACTGAAAAAGCCAGTGCAACTTAAAAGAAATATCCAGAATGAAGACACAACAGAAGTTTCAGCCCTTACAGGTACCAAGATATAACATGATTCCAACTTCACTACACTGATCACAGCACTACACATTTATCCCTTCTTCAACATATATAAGCTAACAAATTTTGTGTTTAATTTTGTTCCATCTTGCTCTCACACTCAGTATCAGATTAGAGCTGTATCTTCACACAGAGCAGAACATTACCTAATTATCTGTAACCTATAGTTACCTCAAAAATCAAGATTCATGCTTCCACTCTAATAGTTAGTACCAAAAAAGAATGACTTCCCAGGGAAAAAAAGGGATTTTTCACATCCAGGTGGCAAATATAAAGAGCTATCGGCTTATAGCAAGACCTCAAGACTGCACATAGCATCTTCTCCTTCAGACATGGCGGTATCAGTTCTGTACAGAGTGCTTTATCTGGAGGCAAGACATTCCCATGCAGTAATTTCAACAAGTCCTGAAAGACATGTTCAAGTACAATACAGAGGAAAAGAAAATCCAGATGTAGTGCATATCACGCTGCTTTATTAATTCTTCTCAAAAGACCACGACAGCTGAAACACTAAGCAAAAGCCCCCACCTCCTGAGGAGCAGCTCGGGAACAGTTAAATAAGACAGCTCAGCCCACCTGACAACTCATGACTAGCATAAAGTGTTGCTGTTCCTGCCCAGCACTTCTTCCCTTCTTCCCCCAGCACTGCACTCATCCAATTCTCTCTCAATGTGATAACTAGTTTCCTCAGCTGGATTTTCTTTTGGTGAATTGCCATGTTGAGGAATCATGCATTTGCCACTGTCAGCAAAACAAAGGAGGCAGGAGGAACAAGCAGCTCGATCAGCTTAGCAGCTCAGACAAATCAGTTCAGGAGACACAACGGAAGCAACCACAGATCTCTTCTACCTGATACTGTCCCAGTCTAAAAACAGGTATATCATCTCTAGATCAGCGTTACTGCAGGAGCTGACAGCTTTAATGATACTATCTGAAGGCCTATGCATCTCATCAAGCAGTAGTTTGTCAGAGTAACTGACGTTCTCACAACTGAACTGGAACAGAAAGCATGAGTAAAAAGAATCCCAGACATATATACACAGAGCCCTCCCTCCACTGCATATTATAATCCTTATCCAATATTATAATCAAATTTTCAAACAAACAAAAGATGACCTGAAAGTTGAATCAACAATATCAAGTAGCGACATCTCAAGCAAAAGCTAATACAGTTCTTCACTAAAGGAAGCCCACAGAGCCTGATATCTCCACAAAAAGCAATAAAATAGATATTAATGAGGTCTTGTGGATGACAGCTGTTCAATCCAAAGAATTTGAATTCCCCTGCAGAGGACAAGCAAGCATGTTCTGGACAGCAAGCACCTCCTGGTGTGACAGAATCCTCTTACAAAATAATCATATGTTCCCTTTGCCCCCCTCTGCACACAAATGACAACTATCAAAATCAGTTTTGCTTCAGAATTCTTCTATGTGCAACGTTATCTTAAGCAAAAAGAAACTACCGGGACAAGGGCAAAATTCTTCTAATACGAATTAAATTAGATCCTTGCACAAGCTGCAAGGGTGTACAGCTGTATCTTAATAAGGATGCATCGTGGTCTCACAAAAAAATCACTAAAAATAAAAATATAAAACTGACAGCTCCCTGAAGTGTTTGTTCATATTTCGTAGTATTTGCTTATACTTTTGGAGCTTAACTGTAAAGAGAACTACACAAAAGCAGCAACTTACTTTTAGTCAGTGTCAAGAACACAGTTTCTCTCTTCTAATATTTACACAGAAAGTATCTTACTTTCCAACAGATCTTACACTATCTACAGTTGAAAGTGCTTACAGTCTCTTTCCGCATTGTCTTAAAACTGCATGAAGAACTGATGTGGAGGCACATGGAAAATCTACCAGTGAGTAAGAGAAAAGAGGAAGGAAAAGAAGCATTTAGGAATAATATCAATTAAATGGTTACTAATATACCAGAAAAAAAACCCTTACTTACAATTAATTAAACATTTTTAATGGAAAGCTGCCTTTGAGTTTAGTAAAAAAAAATAATGGGGGGAAGGAGAAAGAGACAGCAGGAAGGGAGTGACATTAGAAAAGCTCCTCTGCAGAAATCTGGATACAATCTTACAAACCAAGTGATGACTGACTTCCTGAGGTCTCATTTACCATTAGCTTTGGTTTTAGAAGTAAGGCATTGGAAGCTACTGGCTCTTAGCTTGCAAGATTCTCTGTCCAAAGCACAAGGAGGAAGAAAGAGGAGTGAAATTAAAATATCCTAGAAAAAAAGCTGATTTTTTTCTTATCTATGATTTTTTTCTTATCTATGTGAAAGCATTCTCATTCTTCATTCACTCTATTTAAAATGTTCATCAGAAACTCTCAGAGCCATTCAGCTACAGATTTTCTAAGATATTTAAGAGGACATATTCTTTGCATTGGTGATCTGTGAGGCTACAGTTAAATGCAAAAAAGAGACTCAGTATTTTCCCGACTCCTTACCACTCTGTAACCCCATTGCACTAACAGCTCCATACAGACATAGGTCTTGTCCAAGGAAACAAATGCAGATTCTTCCTTTGGGAAGAGTTAAATGTTCCAGACATCTATTTTCTGCTACCTAGCACAAGACCATCACACACCTGAATAAAACAGATCTCCTTGTTGTCTTTTCTGCCAAAGGTTGTCCTAACACCCCACAGGCAACAGTACGATTCTGTTAGTGACATGAGTTGTTGTCACTAACTCTAAATTTCTCTACATCCTTATACTGATTCATGCAGAACTACAACTAAAGAGGAGAATAACAGTCTCCCATCCAGATTTTCTTCTCTATCCAGTTCCAGTTTATAACGACATTCAGATGCCTCTCCAGCTTCTAGCCTACCACATTCAGTCACGTTCCTCTTCTGAATTTCTTTGATGACTCTGCTTTCCCTCACACAAAAGGTTCTATTCTCACTTCCAGTGATGCCCTTGCTTTCTCTGCCTTCTCTCGCACTTCACAGGTAAGTAAAAGGTGCCTCCTTTGTCCATTTGGTGATACCAGGTAACGTCCAATTCTTAGATTTCCCCTCCCTCCGCTCAGAAAACTACTTTGACACATTCCCCCTATGCTCAGAGGATATCTAGAGTTCTCACTGCTCCTGTCCACTCCTTAATTAAAAAGGCATTTATCAGGTGATGAAGTGCTGCAACTTGTATTGCATCCATCAACATTATCGCGTTTCCGTGAACGGCCTACGTTTGCTTTTCTTCAGTTGTTATCTCCTATCTTCAACAAACGCCTTGTTGGCAGCCAGGCTTTGTGCTCCACTTTTGCACAAGCGCGTGGCAAAGCACAACCCGAGCCCGTGGCTTCCCGGTAATACGGGAAGGAGTGGGTACCAGCCCCGCACACACCAGCTGTAGGCACACACGGCAGCGTTTGTTAAACGCCGGTAAAAGCGGAGGCCACGAGTTGCGATGCATCATTCGGGACCACAAAACGCTTGATTTAAAGACGCTGAGCGCAAGTAACAGCCTCCCCTCCCGCCCCTCATACACTGTGGGGGTCCCCTGAATGCGCTCCCCCACATTACAGACATGGGGAGGGGGGGAGGGGCGGCTGAGGGCGCCTCCCTGCCCCTCCCCTGGACACTCGGGGAGGGGGCCCTAAGGGCGCCTCTTTCCCCTCCTCCATCAGATGCCGGAGGGGATCCCTCTCCTCCCCCCATCAGACATGGGGAATGGAGGGGGAGGGAAGGGGGTGCCTCCCCCCCCCCAGTCAGACACGGAGGGGGCCCTGGGGGCGCCTCTCCCCACCCCCAATCAGACACGTGGGGGGACCTTGGGAGGGGGGGGCCCTCCCGTCCCCCCCATCAGACACGTGGGGGGGACCCTGGGGGTGCCTCTCCCCCCACCCCTCCCCATCGGACACGGGTGAAGGACCCTGTCCCTCTCCCCCGACTCCCGCCCCTCAAACGCGGGGGAGCCCTGTGTCAAGGGAGCCACCGGCGGGCATCCCCGCGCCACCGAGGCGGCAGGCGACGGTGACAGCCCGCCCCGCGGCTCTCGGCGCCAGCCTCGGCCCGCAGCCTGGGCCTCCATCCTTCCTTTCCGGCCCACCAGGCGGGCCCCCCCAACCAGAGGCGGCGGTGCCCGCCCCACCCTTACCCGCTGCTCGCCCTGCCGGCGCTCCCGGCCGACCGCGCCGCTCTTATCCCGCTGACAGCGCCCCGGCTCCCATTGCGGGAGGGCTCGGCCCGGCCCGGCCCCCGCCGCCCGCCCGCCCCCGCGTCGCCCCGGCAACGCCCCGCCCCTCCCGCCCCACGTGACTCCGCCGCCGCCGCAAGGAGCGGACGGGATCACGCGCGCACGCTCAGCCAATCGGCGCCGCCGCCGGGCAGAGCCTGGGCCGGGGAGCTGGGGGGGGCGGAAATACACCCAGGGCGGGGGGCGGTGCCTCTGCGCGCGGGGCACCGCCCTCCCCGCCACGCTCCGCCTCCACCGTAACCCCCGGGCAGCGCAGCGCCGAGGGGGGCTGTCCCGCTCTCCCTCGACAACTGATCTGCTACCACCGGGCAGGGGCTCTACAGCCAAAGCGTCACCCGGTCCAGATTGTTGTCTCACTACCACCGAGCTTTAACGTCAACATTCAGCAACCTGATCCAGTGTGAGGTGTCCCTGCGCACGGCAGAAGGGAGTGTGGGACTGGGTTGGCTTTAAGGTCCCTTCCAACCCAAACCATTCTATGACTCAATGATTCTGTGCTTGGTTCTGTGATTCAAAACCGCTCCTAACATACACTCTGAGAACTGACAAATCACTGCTTCCTCACGATGGAAAGAGGAGCTGCAGGTGCTGATCTCTCCGGTGACTGATGATAGGACCTGAGAGAATAGGAGGAAGATGTATCAAGGGGGGGTTAGATTGGATACTAGGAAAAGGCTCTTCACTCAGAGGGTGGTGGAGCACTGGAACAGCTCCGCAGGAAGCATAGACTGTGCCAAGCCTGACAATATTGCAGAAGCATTTGGACAATGCCCTTAGACACACGGTGTGAGTGTTGGGGGGTTGTCCTGTGCAGGAACAGTAGCTGGACTCAATGGTCCTTGTGCGTCCCTTCCAACTCAGGTCATTCTATGATCCTGTGATATGTGCCACGTATTTATGCCCAGTACGCACATTGGCACCAGAGCCAGCACTGCCAGAGCACGTACTTGGTGTTGGATCCAATTTCCCAAGTTCTGCTGTGTTGCATTACTCATTTCCCGATGGCGGGCTCTGGATATGAGGGACTTTGCAAGCACCGTGAGAGTTTGCACTCTGGTATTTACTCTGAGTAAATTCTTGGCGCAGATTTACGGCTGTGGAGCTGGGCTTTGACACTTGGCTGAGAAGCCTGGAAGAAAGAGTTGCCCTGAATGCTGCTTGATCAACTCCCTGTCAGAGCTGGTTTACATGTGCCAATGAATGGATAACGTGCCCTGACTCCATGCCACTCCTCTTGGCCTCTCCAGGAATTCGCCTTGCTTGGCCAGGGCACTTAATGATTTCTTGCATGTGTCAGCACTACGATACAGGCAATGTTAATGAACACATGCTTCATATATTTGTACATGCCCAGGTTTCACGTAACCTTCCTGATTCTTGAAATCAGGAAAACATATGCAGGGTGCACAGCTGTCCTCACCTCAGTGCATCCTTCTCACATCTTTACACCTCTCCCTGGTGCCTTGGCCTTCCACTCCCCAATCTCTGCTGCCTTTCCTGGGGAGGACTTGCTTTGACTCTGTGACTGCATTTCAGTCACCATCCTAAGGCCTAATCGCTACCTCTGTGGCATCCTGGGTTTGTAAAACTCAAGCCAGGGGGCTGACAAGGATGACACAGATGGACAAAGCCAGATCTTGTGAATGCTTCACACAACTGGATTCCAGAACCTACCTGCTGAAGTATGAGGTAACAGCAGTTAAGTCTTTTGCAAAAACAAACTTCAATCTGCCTGCACACCCTGCTTCTCACACTCTTTCCCATTGCATCTATTTGTGGACATATTTTTTATTTTTTTCCTTGGCACCTTTCTTTTGCTGTTGTTCATGCTGGTCCTGACTGATCAACAGGAAGAAACCTGCCCCATCAGATGGGTACTGGGCTAAACTGACCTCTGGTCCAAGCCAAGAGAGCAACTTCTCTGCAAGGGCCACCTGTGCAGACCCAAAGACAGCGCCTTTCTCTGGAAGTCAGACACCTACACAACACTTCTGCGTTGAAAAGGTTTTAAATACCTGAAAAAATAAACTCTTAGACAGGTGGCACTGGTATTTCACTAAAACCAGAAAGGGCAAGAATACTGGTGCAGCTCCCTGCTACTGAACAAAGTTACACAGCACAGTCACAGAACTACAGGCATGGGAGGCCCAGTGGCACTCCATCACCCCAGTTAGATGCCCACTCTTGGGATGGCCAGATCTCAGCTCAGAGAGACAAGTGGCTTTCAAGGGCACCCAGCTCTCTTCAGTGGCCACAGAGTACTTAGGAACTTTAGGAAAACTGGTTCATTCAATGCTCTGGAATTTAGATGCCAGTTTCTAATTCCAACAGACTAAACTTTACTTCTAAGACAGTTTATTTTAAAAACCTGAAGGATGTGGTAAGATTTGATCCAGCCTATCCTAGCTGGTACTTCAGCTACTGGAAAGAAAAGTGAGCCAAAACACTCAGCCTTGGGCTCAGGGGGTCCTTGCCCTGAAGCAAACTCCCTAATGCTCACATCAAGCTGCTCCAATTTCTACAGCAGAAAAAAAAAAAGAGAGAAGTGTCTTTCACTTCTGAACCAGAGATTCCTGTTTGCCAAAAAGAAGTGATAGCCCTATTTTACCTTTCTTTCAGATCATTCAGTTGCCAACTGATGACTATGTGTATGTGTTTCTCCTCGGTGCTGGCAGCAGCAAGAAGACAGAGGTTTCTACTGGCCTTTACCATGAAAATCCTGCTTGTCAATAAATCCAAGGCTCTTTGCTGGTACCTCTGCTGCTGCCCAGTTTTCCTCAGCAGCAGATGTAAGGCATGGCCAACTCAGTGCTTGAGATTTACACATGGTTCATGGTTTTCTCAAGGAGACCAGTGAAACTAAGCAGCCTGTATATTTCCTTGCATGGTTGTGTGAGAGAACGGAAACAATAGCAATGAAAATTAAGTCAATGGCATTAATTCACCCTTATAATATTAACTTTTAAAATGCAAAGAATAAGAACATTTCAGCTTGATAAGATAAATTTTACTGAAACTAAGAATTTTCAAATGAGAATTGGCCACTGCATACAAACCTCTGAGTGATTTTTTTGCAAGGCATCTATTAAAATATTCGGAAGAGAAGTCAGCCATAGCCTAAGTCAAAATGCACTGAAACAGTTGTCATGTAAGTGCTAAAAAAAAGATTAGAAACTTTTTAGACTAAAAAATTATTGAGAAGGTTAAGTAGGTGCAAATAAAGATTCTATCAGAATGGTAATGTTCTTCTCTCTTGAATGCTTCAAAGTGCAACCTATCTTTCAGCTCATGCAGATTTTCTTTAATTGAAACAATTAAAGCTCCTACTGCAGATATGACAGCATGCCTGTTGTTCAGTTTTAAACTGGAGTTTTTCAGTGAAGTATTACACATTACGAATTCATGTATGTTTATGTAAACTTGCAGCAGCTCCGTGAAAGTGAGTAGAATAACACCAGTTCATTTCAGAATAACTTTAAATCAAGTCTAGTTCCTTGTGTTACTGTTGGTTCATTTATAAATCCCTCTAATTCTACAAACAGTATCGGAATTTCACTGGAAATCTACAAAGCTTTTCAGCAGAAGTCCTCATGAATTTCTATTGTAATTCTTTCTCTTCTGCATGCATGCAGAAGGTAGTAAGATGTTAAACACGCAAGAAACAAGAATATAAATGTTATTTCCCTACTGTTCTCTTGGCCCATAGAACAAGCCCAAAGCACTGAGGCCTGCCCAGCTTGCATCAGCATTCAAACATTTGCTATGTGTGTTAATGTTCACAGACACTAGATTTAGATCAGCAGTTCCAAAATTTTAGGGGTCAATGGGCCACTTTTCAGGTACCCACCACACATTTTTCATCTTCCTCTCATCATCAAAGTTTTAAATTTAATCTAAGGCCCAAATTTTGTGGGCCATTTCTACAGTCTCATTCTCTCTTTCCTTTCAAATGAGTATTTACCTTCCTCGGAAAATTTATCTATAATAAAGTCAATAATAAAAACTCTGTAGTAATATCGATAATATGTGAGCTCCCAGTCTTAACTCTGAGAGGTTCATGGAAAGAACATCTTTTGTCAGCTGAGATAAGCAGTCTTTTGGCAGGGGATAAATAATGGTGTGTTTTCCCAAGGAAGCACATTACTCCATTTTTTCCTGATGCTATTTTAAAAGAAATTTAAAAGAGTGAGTAACATAGTGAAATAGTATTGTGTTTAGGGTAGCAACAAATGGTCTGAGGGATTCATTAAAATAGCATGTTAATTTAGGTGTGCATCTGTCTATATCATGAGAAGAAACAATCTGTGAGTAGCTACACTTCCAGATTGGTGTTGGAGGAGAGAGCTGTTGAAGAAATTCAAGGACAAACAAATTCAGGCTGGTCACATTTCAAATCTGCGTTCTTCACATTGAATACAGTGGTACAGAAAGACCAGAGAGAAAAGGAAAACATCATTCAATGGGTAGAAAGCAAAGGGAATTAAATGAGATTAAAGGCTTCCAAAAGGAGCTTAAAGCACAAGAGTTGTGGGAAGCCTTCCCTAGTTGTTTGCAATCCTTGTTTAGGCTTGCCTGCTGCAAGCAGGTCTTGATTCCCAGTGATGCTAGATTTCACTGCAGTAGTTCCTGGTCAGCACAAGGTGATGTAAGGATGTATTTACTGATGATTCTAGCTCATGTTTCCAAAATAGAAGAGCTGGTAGCCTAATAGCCTGGCTCTCACAGGTTGTATGATGCCTAAATTTGTCCAGTGTCTAATCTAGATGAAAAAATTAAAAGACTTGCATTAGCAGCAAGTCTACTTTGACCAGCCTTGGCTTTACCATGTAGAAGGAATTCATCCAGTTTAAAGTTTACCGAAAACCAGCTGAAATAGAATTACGTTGCGTTTAGTGCAGTGAGTCTGTATAATGTAACAAAATGTGATTGAAATCAATTTCTATAGAAATAGTTGAAGCTAGAATAATTTCCACTACAACAAATTAGAAGCCTAATGAGAAATCCAGATAGTATAAATGCAGTATATAGGATTCAGAATTTTATTTTGCACCTTCTCATGGCTCTGAAATGTATGAATTACACCAAATCATAGTCTTATACAGTTACACATTGCCATGTGTCTGTAACAATGTCTAACGACTCCTCCCTGTTCTACAGTAAATTGTCGGGCAAAGGATGCGTTCTTGAACTGAGTCAGTTCAAGAGGTGAAATTGAGATGAAATCTCGATAAAGGCTTGTCAGGGTTAGTTTTCACATCTCCTTATTATGTCCATTATTGTCTTTAGCTGGAGCAACTACTCATGCAGAAATACTAGACCTCCTAATCCACTGCAAAAAGCATATCTGAAGTTCACAACAACAAATATTTTATCTTTCCTGATAAACACTATGAAATTAGCTAACTTGTAGAAAGAACTATTTCTATTTTTAGAAAAAGTCCTAGTAGATTTTAATTTCACCAGTTATATGTATTTTCTGATTTTTTTTGCTGCTTTTCTTAAAATATTAAATTAAGATTGGACTGAAAAGTTAAGATGGGTGGATATTTTATAAAGGAAAAGCAAACCCAAAATTAGGTAATTCACAAAAGCACAAGGAGGCCCCTGAAAATGACCTAGTTGCTATATGCATGTTTTTTGTCATAAGTTGCTGATGCATTCATACAATAATGAAGGTTATCCCCTTCAGGGGAAATGACAGCTAACCTGCCTTTGTTGCTGATCAGTTTGATAGGGGAAAAATTTTTGTGTTTGTTTCCGTGCATGGATTCTTCACCATTTAAGTTCCCTGCTGGATTCCGCTCGTCTTAAAAATTAGCAGTTTGGATCAAACTGGAGATTCATTCAGCACAGCATCAGTTGCAGTTGCCTGCAGAGAGATACACGAACAGGACAAGCGTACGATGACACTTAGTACCTGTTCATCTCACAGTGCTCTGCAGCTCAATAATGTCCTGGGAAAGATATGTTATCCTCCTGGTTTGTGGGCTTTTGATTCATTTTTTTTTCCCTCTGATTTGGCCAGTAGCTGTGTGAGCCAGCGTAAGCCTTTGGCATCTGCAAAGTTCCAAAGTTCAGTTACACAGCTACCTATAAAGCAGCTCTTTTTGTTTGTTTTGGACCTTTCACCTGCCCATTTCTCTTGGTTTCCTCTAGTGCTTCTGCTTTGTGAAACAGGGAATAATTGCTCTCTAGTCCCTCTTTTGATGCTGCTCATGGTTTCAAAACTCATTGTCATTTCTCCCCTCTGTTCCTGTTGTTTCACTCTGAAAAGTCCCAAAGAATTTAATTATTCACCTAGTACCAATTGCTTCAGCTTTCTTACCCTTCTTTGAATATTTTCATGTTCTTCATAGCATGAGAGAAATAGAGCTGTAGACAATATTCAAGATGAGAATTCACCATAAAATTCCTGCTACTGTGCTTATGTTTTTCTCTCTGCTCTTTCCTTAATAATTCCTAATGTTATACTCCCTTTCCTCCTCCACCACTGTGCATTGGGCTTTCTTCTACCCAAGAATGAGGGAGAAATTCATCACTGCTCTCTCTGCATGCAAAGTTAAGATTGTTTTGACAGGGCTGCATTCCTTTGCTGTTATTAACATTGGGTTTTTTTGTGCCATTTTAACAGAATAACTCATACCTTGTAATTCTTTTTTTATTTAATTTTTGCTACCTACAGTAAACTACAGCATGGAAACTATCACTTCAAACTACACTTCTTTTTCCACTTAACTTCTATGTCAAACAGCATAAGCCCAGGGGCAGATATCCGAGACTTCGCTGGTGACTCCTGTCTCCTCCTTCCTCCCAAAAAGTGCCAGTAAAGCTGTGAGATACTTTTTCTACAAAACCTATACTGATTTTTCCTCATTGTATCACATCTGTTTATGCTAATTACATTACATACTATAGTTTCTACAAATTTGTTCAATATTTTTGCAATACTCCAAAATATAAACATACATAAACATATATATAATAAAATATACGTCAAAATGTAAACATAAAACATTTGTTGTGATAATCTGTATTTCTTTTTTTTTTTGAAGCCTAGACTTTCTAAGTTTCATGACTTTCATTATAGTCAATGTAGCATTAGAAATATTCAGCAACAAAATGATCTTTCACTAAAAAAAGTATGTTGCTCTATATAGATTAGATTTTGTTGGGTTTTTCAAGAAGGAAGATCGATAAACCAAACAAACAACACAAAGCTCTTAAACAGTATGAATAAATTATGAGATAAACATAATCATTTTCTGGCAAATTGACAATGATTTTTCAAAATATATTAACTCTGCATAAAAACAAACAAATCAACCTGTTTAAAACATTTCTGCTCCTGCATGAGATTCATATTGCATTTCTCCCTGTAATTTCTGATTAGCAATTTAATAGTTTTGTTTCCAGTCCAGACATGAATTTCATAGCAAATTATCTTTGCTGGAAAAGGAAAGGTAATTCAGCAAAAATAAATATTTGATATTTGCAGACACTTTTTTTTTTTTCAGATTAGAGCATTTTATGTCTCCAGAATCAGTAACCCACCTCCCTGTGTGGAATGCTACAGAGCAATTGTGGTAAAGCAGACACAGAGCCATCACTGGGCTGCTCTCAAATGCTGCTGTGGCACTGGGGGTTCGAAGATGCCTGTCCCTCCGAGTAGTGTGAGGGGCTGGTTAAGTGCCTGTTCCCCACTCTCACAGCATTCATGGGAGCTCGTGTTAGCACTGCAAATGGGACATTTCCTTAGAGCTGGTCTAATGGGGGCAATCAGCTGCCCCCAGCCCTGCAGCTCTGGAGACTGGGCATCTAGAGGTATTTAATTCCCTGTTGGTATGTATTCCAGCTTCAGTTCTGGCACAGTATGGGGATCTGACAAGAAGAATGATGATGCTGAGCAAGTGAAAGGATACAAGAGAGCCAGCATGGATGGTACGCAGGGTTTGCATTGCCTGCTTTGGAATAAATCCTGCACATGATGTAGTCACTGTAACAACACTAAGCCTTTGTGCTTTTCTGCTTTTCTTTAGTTGGTGCTGCCTCCAGATTAGCATTTCTGGGCAGTCACTAGCTCTGAACATGCAACAGGGCACAAAGCATGCTCTATTTCAGACACTGCCCACAATCAGCAGCAGTCTGTGCTTCAATCTGAACATTTCTGACAGTGTTATGTCAGTTCCCCCTATGCTGCTCTTACTATGTTTTTGGTTCTTGCTCCAAGCCACCCATATGATGCTGTAATGTAACATTCAGAAAGATAAAGTAGCATTTATTCAAGACAAGAGAGGAAGCCAGTTTTGCAGTTGTGTGTAACCCAGTGGAGCTCTGTAGTTATTTAGTTGCCTTGAATAATTCAGCGGGGAGGCAGTCTGAAATGCAACAGCCTCTTTGTTTCCTATGAAAGGTGATGCATGCTCGTAGGGCTTCAGACACCTATCCAGTAACCAGCACAGACATTTTTAGAAATACATGCAATTACAGATTCAGAGACTAGGTCCCAACACCCGTTCAGGCCCTCTGCCAAATCTTGTAATTTTACATTGTAAAGCCAAATCCTGTTCACAGTTTTGTCAGCAGCAATCTACTGCTTTCAGCAGTCACCACAGAGTCACACTGTGTTTCTCCAACTCAGCACACAACACCCTAAACCTTCTCCCCTCTCTGGCCAGTAGCATTTCTCTGCCTGCTGATCTGAAACACAAGCTGACGCGTGGATACCAAATCAAAAATACCAGTCCCCAGTTCCAGTCAGTCCTCAGACAAGCCTCCAAACATGTGTGAGAGCTGCTACTCACCCCTGAGCTGTTACATCCTGATGCCAAATGTGGAGACTGTCAGGATCCCCACCACTGGGCTGCAGACCTCATCAGAAACCTTCCTGCAAATCTGCACCCCAGGCAAGTGCCCCAGTCTCCTCTGCTCAAGCTAATTTTCCTGTACCTCCTCCCACAAGAAACCTGACTATGGCAAGGAGAATGACCCTTCTCAAGAACCCTTCTTCCTCTCATCCATCTTCACAGTTTCCATGTAGCTTATGGAAATGCTTCCCTTGGAAATTAGGCATCATTCTTAGAATAAAAACTGTTTAAAAACCTGTAGAGCATACCTGGTTTCCTCAGAGAGTTGCAACTAAAAAGCAAGGGGGCAGTGACACAGAATTACATGGGCATCCTCCTCCTGGGGGTCTTCTCTGCTAGCGTTACACACAAACCCGGTCAGAGAGACGCTGCTGCATCTGCACAAACTGCTGCAGTGAAGCCTTGGAGTTTCTGTCAGGTTGCTGGATGAAATCACAGCTTCTTTGCTGATATGCTCTGGCTCCTTTTCAGCTTCACACAAGCAGCCTGTCCTGCAGAGGTCTGGAATTTGGAGATTGCTTTGGTTTGTTTTTTTGTCGTGCTACTGTGTCTGCAGTGCTGCTGGAGAAAAAATAAGAAAGGAAGGGAAAGAAAGGAAGGGAAAGAAAGAAAGGAGAAAAGCAACTCATGCAGGCTTTTACTGTCAGTGGTGCAGGAGGATGAGTAAACAATGCAGACAGCTAAAAAGATCGTGCTAAGTGGAGCAAGAGACTAAAAGCTTTCCAATGTGCCATTCTCTTGTGTTTGCTTGAGTATTGTAATAGGCACATTAAAAGGGAACAGTTCAACCTTAAGGCCACATTCACAAAGAGAGACGACTGGGTGAAGAACTCAAAACTCTGCCCTGTCCAACCAAAAATACTTTCAATGAGCAAATCAGAGCTGATTATCTGAAAAATATTTCTGTTCTCCAACTGATGTTATTTCTCTAAGCATAACATCAGAAAAAGAAAAGAGTGATCAAACCACGCAATTCAAAATCTGCACGTACATCTCAGAGCCTGCAATTTTAGATGTTTCCTTTTCAATTTCCATCTGCAAGGACAGCAGGGCAAGATCCCCTTGTTCTAGTCACAATAAAGAAATTATATTTGTTCTAAAACACCAAGTTACTTGATCTAAATGCGAGTGAAACCAGCTGTGTAGGTACTAACTCTCTTATTGATAATGCTGTGCTGGTTTCAGCTAAATGGGAAGAGATCCAGAGCTGTGAGCCCTTTAAGAGCGTGATCTCCCTTTACACAGCTAGAACTGAGAAGTTACTAAATCTTGATGCGCTTCTCTGAGCACTGAGCTGAGATGTCAGTGTAATTGTGTTTCTCATGAAGAACTGATGCTTTAGACTGCTTCTTTGAGATTCCCTGCCATATATCACCATGCCAATTTACTCATTAGTCCTACTATACTTAATTATAATAACTTTATGGCTTCTCCTGCCAGTACGATATGGTCTTGTGATCTGCCTCAAATATTTGCTGGGCAGGTTCATTTTTTACTTTCTGTGTAGCCGCAGCTACATCTCAGGGCATAGTTTCAGTAGGCCCAGGTGCTTGAAAGGGAGTGCTTGTGCTTGTCTGATCCTGCAGTCAGCTGCATCAGCACACTGCCCCAGCTGAAAAACAATCAGCTGTTTTTCTAGGGCAAGATTTCAACCAGATCAGCTTGCTGACCTGTTTGATGGCATAGTCACGAGTACTGTGCCAACACAAGGGAGGGAAGGGACATGCATCTGCAAGCTGAAGGGCAGCACTATCCATTTTTATTTCAGTCTGCACATCAGTCTGTTAAGCCTCACCATAAAGGCAAAGTTTACCATGCACTTGCTGAACAATGCTGGTGTTGGCTAAGCACAGTTGTATTGTATTTGACATTTCATATATAGTCACCAGATTTACAATACATTAACTTCAGAGAATTTGCCCAAATTTATAGTTATCTGAGGGGTAACTCAGTCAGTCTCTGTGGAAGGACTAGCTTGTGTGAAGGAAGAAAGTACAGATAACTGTCAGTGTAATGTTGCTGAAAACTTGTAATAACTATTTAATTTGACTTCTCAGTTTTGGCAAGCTCTTGGAATTCTCCAGACACAGAGTTTTTCCTATTTTTATATGAAGAGAAAGCTGCTTCTCAGTTTCAAGGAGAAAAAACCTGGCACAGAAGGCTATGAAATACGATAGCGGAATTTTCTGTCTGACACAGAAACCTAAAACAATTCCTGCATTGGTGCTGTAGTATGTCCATGTCATAAAATGACCTAGAAATCTGTTTGTACATCTGCCTGGGCATTGATAAAAATTGTGATGGCTCTTTAGAGTTTTGCTTGGAAGCTGGACATCTGCAGCAGGCAGATGAGGCATGAGGTTTCTCTTATCAAACTTCTCCCCCTAGTAAGTTAGACATGCAGTCTAAAACAGAATTCTTATATGGTGAGGAGAGATAGGAACTTCCAGAAGACAAATCAGACCAACCTAATACAGGTATGCTGCACAAGAGGGGTGAAAATGCCCCTTTCCATCTCTCTCCATTGATGACAGAAGAAGCCAAGGCAACTGCCTTAAACTGCAGAAGGAAAGGAAGTCCCCTGTGCTCATTAAAGGACTGATGTGAACCAAAGAAAGCCTAGATTCATGAGGATGAAGTGGGCTGTGAGGGTGATCCAGAGTGGTGTGTGTCAGGTACTGTCTCAGGTATGCACCCATCTGCCAGAAATTTACGCAAGTCTATTTTCTTCCAAATTCTCAAGTTACCCATAGTCTTCATGAGCCTATGTAAGAGGAAACCAAAGTGTTCAGAGGGCTGGTGGTCTGGAACAGGGTGTATTCAGGCCACTGAGAAGACCAAGGGCCCATGCAGTTGTACCAGGGTGGGAAGGACAGTCTCCTTTCACAGGTAGGTGACTGTTGCGGGCAGAGGAGCCACACACTGAGCAGGAGTTCAGAGGTCCAAAGCCAGGGTAGAATTTAGTTCCTCCTCATCCTGAGGGTGTGCCCAGCATCCTGGGAGACAAGCGCAACCACCTGATGAAGGTCCAGTGGTCTGTAGCATCTTAAAATCTGTAAATGCTCTTCCGGAAGCAAGTGACAGTATCAGGCTTTCAAGTCTGATGTTTTACAAAGTCAGTTTGTCACTTGCTGGCTCCAGTCCAGGTAGGACATAAATCTTTCCATGAGTACAGTTTTAAACAGCCCATTCTGCTCAGAGCAGATTGCAAGCTTGTGTAATCTGGGAATAGAAAAGCCTAAATGCTGCACACACTTAGCACTGAAACCATTGTAATTTCCATGGCCTGTGTCACAACTGACAGCAGTGGAGCCTGAGTGATGGAAATGGCTTCCTCCCGGCAGAGCAGGTTTGTTGTTGTGCCATTTCCGAGCCCTTTGCTTGCTTACTTCTGTTACTGGATATGACTTACATTTGTTTCTAAATCTGTCTCTATTGATTTGCACTTAGTAAGTGGCTGCATGGCTTAATACAATGATCATAGCACTCACTCCTTTTGTTATTTCTGATGCACAGAAGACTGTTCTTTCTGGTTTTAAGTTGCAGGATGTTCTCATTAGCTCAGCTTAACCCTCTGCATACATCACAGCCCAGGGTATTTGGGCTTTTCTTTTAAGTATTTTATACTGGCAACAAATAGAAAAAGATGTGCATATTACTACTTCCAAATGAAACAAGAGCTATCTTCCAAAACACTAATGAGGCATAAAACATCATATAGCTCATCAGTTTTTACTGCACTAGGTATTTTGTTGGCTATCTTTAATACATAAAGTACTTGGTTTTTCTACAAGTATATTAATTACCCTTACAAACAGCTTTGCTTTACACTGCTTGTAAGTCTATGCTTTGAATGAAAGTAAAATTCATCTTTTTTTCAGAGGAGTCCATTAATATTTGCCTTTAGATGCATTCATTGTAAATATCTCATTATGCATTTACTTTTACCTGACAAGCTACTGGATTGTCTCTGCACTGATTTCCTCACTGTGGCATTACACTTTTTGTGATTGTATCGCTAAACATCTTTTACTTAGCTTATGCATTCCTGCTCCTTTTCTGAGGAGAACTTGATGGCAAATGCCAGTTACTGGTTACAGAAATTTATTTAGCCATTTTTTTTCAGCACTTTCTACTAATTTTCATTCTGGTAAGGGAGTTAGTTGCAAACCAAGTAAATGCAGCACCCAAAAACACAAGCTCCTGATGGGACATAGATAGACACATTCATTTCCCCATTCAGCAGTTCTGCAGTTGCTATTCTTTATTTCAGTAGTCAGGAACATCAGTTTATGGTCAGTGTCTGGAACTGAAAGTTTGCAAAGAGCGGTTTCAGGTGCAGCATGGAGCCATTCCCTCAGGCTTCTGCTCAAAAAGCGTCTGGTGACAACATAATGAATTTTGGGAGCATTCTTTGAGTTGCTGACTCTCCCTACACAGTCCTGAAATCAACTCAGTTGTCTCTCAACTATTCACGACCAGCAGGAAATGAAAGCTAATCATTCACCTTCATCTCTGTTCTCAGAACAGGACTTCAAACTGGTGCTGGCACTGGAGGACTGATTAGAATAGCTCAGCAGATTATAATAGTTCTCCTTTCCCACTCTATAACAGGGTTTCCTTTTGCAGACTTAGGAGAATCTACTGCTCCAAGTAGCTGGAAGAGGTATCCATGTCATCATGACTATAGATAGAATATGAACACTGTGGAGACAGAAGGAAGCCCCTTGCATCTGGAGTAATGTGCTTGCAGTGCATAAGAAAAGTCGGTTTTATTTATGCTGATGCTGACTTGCCAGGTCAGTTCTTCAATATGTATTTTCACAAGGTATCACTGGAGACCAGAGACTCTCCACATGACATGCACTCTGCACACCAGCTACTTTAACACACCCTGCTCATATTGAACACACTCGAGAAATTATGCTTTAACATTCTGGATGTTACAAGAAGTGTCATCTCAGTATCACAAATGCTGTCCTGGCCAGTGATTACAATGCTAGGCCTCTTCAGAGAGCTGGATGTCTGTTTCTGTTACCACAAAATCTCTAAGAGATGAATGAGGAATATTACAAAAATTAGAGATAATGCTAACATAAATAGCTGATGCTGCTTTAGCTGCAGCATACAACAATTTTTAGTCATTCTTCAAAATATGCTAATCTTTATCTTGGCAGGCTGATAGACAAATCCATAATCACAGGATACACAAATGACTCATCCCAGAGGGCTCCACTTCTTCAGCGCCAATGTGATATTCCACCCAAACCACATAAAAGCAGAATGTTATTTAAGAGTCAAGAAAGGCTGTGGGTGCTATCCTTGCTGTCCACTCCACTGCCCTCACAACAGCCTCCCTCCTGATCCTGTCTACAGTGTAACAGTTCCTTGTAGGACTGTAAGAGAAACACAATGCAACTTGGTCACAGATGGAGGCTGTCATTTCGGTAAAATGGTCAGAATCAAAGCATGAACATTGAGGGAGATATCCATTTTGAAAGGTGATGTTATGGAAGCTCTCTTCTTTAGTTTCACCCTGACCTAAATTAGAAACAAACAGCAAACATCCTTACTTCTAATATTTAAGCACTTTCCAATGAGAGACACATTTATTTCATTTTAGTTTGCTGCTTTTTTTTACTAAAATGGGAGGAAGGATGGTCTTGTGATTGTAGTTACAGACTATGAGTCGGGAGATCAATGCTCAGCTTTTCAATATTTTCCTCAGTAGCTTTCATCTCTTTTCGCCTTAAGAAATAGTGGGTAATGTGCTTCCTTAGCTTACAGGATTGAAAGAACTTTTAAGATGCTAAAAAGTACTTTCAAGGTCTCTGACTACAATTTCAAGTCTTTAATGTGGCAAAGTCCTTGATTTCACAAGCAAAGCTTTCACAAGAAAACCACTTTGTTCCGAAAACACAAGCCTATAACACAGAAATGAAAAGTAGAAATGTTGAAGATAGTGATTCAAGGGAAAGCCTGCTGTTCTTTGACTGCAGCACAGATGTTCTAGGAAAGTTAGTTAGTGGAAACCAAAATTGGTGTCAGATGTGATGAAGTCAGACCAAGCTGTGATCAACGCTAGGGAAACACAGTTTACATACAGGACCTATCTGGAAGCCCTGTGGAGTCAGCATGGTATTATATCATTGCTTCTTATTAATCTGATCAGTCAAGCCAAGACCTGCCATGTATTTGGAGACATATTTCCCATGGGAATGTGGCCTAGTGTCTTCTTCCCTGGACACTATTTATCCTTCAGAAGAAGGCTGAAGTTGAGTTAGTGCTCTAACTTCACTACCTGCCCTTGTCCTCCAAGGTTTGGCTCACAGACTTTCTATGAAATGTACACCATTGTGCAGGATCTCATCTTGTCCATCCCTGCTTAGTCCTTCTGTAGGTGCAGTGAGTCTGCACTGTTTGTAATTTCACTTCAAAGGCAGGTCTTGTGCATAAACCTTAACTACAGTTTATGTGAAATAAGAAGTCACTGTACATCGTCCTACAAAACCTAAACATTTAAAATTAAGGACCTAGCATTCTGGGTTATTTCCTGCTTTCTGTAAAATTCCTCCGTTGTTGGCCAAATTGTACTTTGAACAGATTTTTGAATTGTTCTGTGAATAGAGATGCAAAATGTCAGCAGCACATTTGACATAAAAAAATCTGGATTTATAGTCTGGTAGTTGGATCAAATTTTGGATAACTAGGTCTAGTAACATTCCTGGCAGAAAATTTGACTAACTGAATGCTCTATATGCTGAATCAATCTGCCTGCTCATGTTGCCATCAGCTTGGGTAAGCATCTGGTGGCACGCTGATGAACCTAGGGCTCACCTATGAGACACCATTTTTGGGTCATGACCATGTAAATACAAAAATGCCAATTCCTAACTATATTAGCAGGGTGAGCTTTTCCATAGCAATGTAACATGGAAACATCAAGTAGTTTTACTCATGCACTTGTGTCAGCCTGTTACTGTTTACACTGTGTTACTGCCTAGAGGCCAGCCCATTTAGGGTCCCTTTATGCCAGGTGTGGCATGAATAAATGACATTCCTGAAAGCAGGTTGCGGTGTTTAGAGGCAGGGGAGAGCTCGCTACATTCATTGCAGAATTACATGCTATGTCTGAGAATGTTCACTGCTTTGTGGGAAGTTTGCAAGGAGAGAAACTAGCGCAGCAAGCTAAAGCAGAAAGGTCTGCTGCTTATTAAAGTATTGCCATTCAGAATGGAGATGCCCCTGAGAGTGAATTCTGGCTGCCTCAAGCTGTTGGAAACTTCTGAGAGGGCAGGCCAAGGCAGGAAATAAAAAAGCACATTTTAAAAATCACTTGATGCTCTGATTAAGAGGCATGGGACTGTGTATCATGTGATAGTTAAAGCCGTAAGCTCCAGCCTTGAAGATATTATTTGGTACACGAGCAGTCTGAATGGGCAGATGGTATTCATGAGCAGGATTACTATTTCTAGCAAAACAGGTCAAGCCAAGTCATTTAGAAATGGAATTTAAATTTAAAGATTGTTATCTCTGAAGGTGTATGAGTTTTTAAAGAGAGCTAATGAATCAGCCTCATTATAATTGCTTCACTTTAGAAAACAAAATCATTCTGTAATAGTGAAAAGCTTTGCCTTTGTTTCCTTTCCGTTAGCACACATGCTTTCCAGCATGAAATTTGCCTTCATATAGGAATGGATCAGCTGGCTGGTACTGACCAAAAAGTATTTATTTTCCTAAACTACCCAATAAGGCCATAGGCTGAGTAACATTGTATTGTGAATAAGTACAAATGCTACAAACAAAGCGTGATTCACTTGCAGCAGTGTCTGTCTGTCTGAGCAGTACCCAGCCTCACTTTCCTATGTCATTTCTGTAAGCAGGTGCCTTGGCGGGTGGCTGACAGCTCTGAGCTGGGGGTTAGGACAGGTTGCAGGGGCAGCTCACGGACGAAACTCTCTGCCCTGTGAAGGTACAGAATCATTAAAATCAAACATGCAGCAGAAGTGCAAGACTGGCACAGGGCTCACCTTACTTCTTAGGACAATGAGTGGACAGCTTTGCTACCTCTCGTTGCTGGCTAGTCTGAAGCAGAGGGTAGGAGGAGCTGCTTTTGCAAATACAGGTTCCAGCAGCCACCAAAAACATCTGACCTCCCCAAACTGAGGGAGGGGAAGTGAGAGGAGGGGAGATCCCAGGGTAGCAAAAAGAGCCAGGCAGCTGCTTACAGGGACAGGGTGAAAAGCAGGGTCCCTGCAAGGAACAGGAAAGTGCTTTGGAAAGGGACTCACAGAAGGAGACATCCTTCTGCCACAGCTTTCTGGGACCATTTCTTACAGACTCACTCCTAGCGTTCTGCTTTGCCCTAAGACTCCCCAAGCCTCAGTCTATAGGAGGAAAACGGTATCTTGGTTGATTTTAATGGACACTGAACACCTGGGAATTTCAAGTGCTCTGCTTTGTCTTACTGAGCCTGGCTGAATAAGACCCTGCTGTGCTCACTGCTCAGTGGCTCAGCGCCTCTTCAGCCCTGAGGCAGTCTCCAAATCTCCTCAACACCACCTGACATCGGGGACCCAAGGCAAGCCTGGGAAGTCTCACCTGAGCCCATGCCTTGCCCCAGAAGCTTGCAGGTGCTGGGGAATGTGCCTCTGGCCTGTGTCTCCGAGTGCTGCTCTGGCAGGCTGGGCCAGCTAGGACTGTTGAAGAAGCCAGGCAGCTCCCTAGCCACCGGCATGGGAGGAAGCAGCAGGCAACAACTTCAGAAGCCAGAGTAGAAAGAGGCCACCAGCCTGGGACTGCTCTACTTGCTTGTGAGAAACAGGGTGGGCTCTTCTCTGCTCCTCCTATGCCACTTTTGCATCAGCAGTCCTAGGAGTGTGAGGAAATTACACCTGGGGCTGCCACTGAGCCTGTAAAGTCTTGGGCAAGAAAACAGAGAGAGTCTTGCTCCACTGGCTGTTGGAGCTCTGGCATGGAAAAGCCATGGAGCTGCAGGAAAGCAGAATTGCAGTAAAAGAATGGTGAAGACTTGAGGGCATTGTCACAAAATTAATTACTGTTTGAAGAAGATGCTCATCATCGGGCAGTTCCTGGATTTTCAGCAGTTCAGAGACAGCCTTTACAGCAGGAGTCAAAATCACCTTGTTACATCCATGTGGAAAGGAAGGCAATGGGATGGGCTGGTTAAGAAACACCAATGGGGCTCAGATTGCATTAGGATATTTGTTTGCTGGGCACTGCATAAACTCACAGTAAGGTTGTCTTTGCTCCAAGGGGCTTGTGCTGCAGATAAGATCACTGGTAAAAAGTAGAAGGAATGAGGACACAACAGACCATGACAATTTTATCTGAGGGATGAAAGGAAGTACAGTGGGAAACAAAGGCTGAAGGTGGTAAACCATGGTTGAAGGACAAGTGGAAGAACAGGCAATGAAGGGGGATAGAGGTGTAGGGACTGGCAGGAAGAGATGGCAAAGAGTTTGGCTTCATAGCCGATCTGCAGAGGAGGAAACCAGTGATACTGCACAGGCTAAGCACAATGTCAGGGGGTTTTGCCTTCATTCTTTTGCTTAAATGACCCTCTTTGTATCAGCCAGCTCTGCCTCTGGTGCTATAGAGAGAGCAGCTGGTACGTGCAGAGCAGATGTTGAGCCGCATGTGACTGTGAAGAAAAAGATTGTGTTACATCAATACCATACCAACTTCTGTGCAAGAAGGTGCAAAGCAAACAACTACATGTTTTGGCTGATTGCTAGATATGAACAATACAACCTTTGTCCCAAAGTGGGGTATAACTCATTCTGAGGTAATACTTTTATTATAAGCCTCAGACTCTTCTGCAACTAATCAAAACGCACTTTGTGTTTATTCTACCCCTGCTCACATATGATTTCAATGTCTGCGATCCTAACATTGTGAGAAATATCAAGTGAGGCTTTTAGAAAGTAAAGCCATGCATTTAACCACAAGATACAAAGAGCATAAGCAGGGCCTTAGTTAGGCTTCCTTCAGCTACAGGGGCCACGAAGCGTGGGGGCGGAGGTGCTGGGAGCTTTGCCTCTCACAGACATGTGTTGCTGCTTCTCTGTGCTGAGTCTTTCAGCAAATGTGGCCACTCCTGGCAGCTCTGGCAGTGTCTGCAGTGTGTACTGGCCAGTGGCTGCTCTTTTTAAATCTTCATCTAAGGAACATTTATTGATTGGTTGTCTCTTATGCCTTCCTGGTTTTCTTTTTTTTCCTGTTTTTAGTAGACTAGAAAGAAAGGCACAGAGAGCAAAAGCTAGCAAAGGGAAATCAATAACTTTCCTTTCTGGCTCATGTATAAGCTGAAACGTTGCCAATCCGTAGGCAAATATGCAAAGAACTGAATCTAAGCATCCTCATTTGAACTTGTAAACAGGATTTAAATGTTACATTGGCCTTGTGACTTCTCTTTTGTCTTCTACTAGCCATAATTCATTATTTGTTTCATGTCACTTGTTGGTTAAATCGTATGTATTATTTCTGCTATGCACTTGTCTGCTAGTGAGTTTATCTAAAACTGGTCTTTGAAAAAAAACTCTCCAAATTGTGAGTTAAAAGAAACCCCTTATGCAAATACTGGTAAAAAAATAAAAGGAAAATAAAAGTGGGGTAAGTTTGAGAAAAAGTGGCTCTTGGGTGGGTAAAAGATTTGGAAATAGTTTCTTTCCTTTTTTCATTCACATCCTGTCAAGCTATGCCACTTCACCCAGAGAGAGACCAGGCACAAAAGTTGCAAAGGTTATGTCAGATACGGATAAACTTCTCTTTTATCGCATTATGTGGTCAGTTTCTGAGCTGTAATTTGAACCCTGGATCAAGTAAATGTAACAAAGGCACAAAGCATTAGTCAGACTTCAGCAGGCACAGATCCTGATATACAGTTTCCAAACTTTCCAGTTTGCGGGGAGTATCAGATATCATAAGCCTTACATCTGTTCTTTTAAAAGGATTCAGTTGTCTGAAGGGAATATAAGAATGCCAGTGACCACTTATTGAATGCAGGTGAATAGGCTTGCTCTTATTTGCCTCCTTTTATTATTTATCAGATTTTATTGCAGCATGTGATGATTTGGCCCCAGCCTTTCAGAAAGATGAAGAGGAGTTTGGGCTTTGCAGACCATATGCCCACTACACAGGTGCACCTTCATTTAGGCTGAAGCATCATCACCACATCTTAATGTTGGGGTGATTCAGAGAGGCTTTTGTGTAAGTAAGCCCATTCAACAAGATGGCCAACATGCGAATGAAAAATAAATGACAAACTGGTACTGCTTCGGCTTGCAGAGTATCAAATGACTCTTGGAAAGTTGTTAGTACTTTTCACATCAGCTAATTTCCATGGAGGCTGGGAGATTTCAGTGTGGCCAGAGTTGCTCCATCACTTTGTAACAGTGAGCCTTAGAGAATAAGAGGACTTTCAGAGCCCCAAAACTGTGGGAGCCTTGCCTGTGTGACAGCTACATACATGGTAAACACAGCTCTGGCCATGACTCCTGCAACCCCTTGTTTTTCTATGGCAAATAAATGGAGGTCCCAGGCACTCTAGACTCTGAAGCATTACTAAATAAATCCAAGGCCATCTCTGTCTCTTTTAAGGATTAAAGTCTCATTTTTAAGTCTAACTGTCCTGAGAAAAACCTTCTTTCCTCCATCTCAGAAGCACCACTGTGTTAGTCCATACAATACTTATGTGATAGATATTACTATTATGATGAAGGCGACAAGTTTATTGGCATCTTTTGCATGCAGGAAAGGTAAAATGTCTACTTATTATCTCTGCTTTTAATATCTGTACTAATTGATACCAGCTGGTCATGTTCATTGAGAAGAGGTGCATTTATCAAAGCTGGTATATTTATTTTAGTGAATATTTACCTATGTATTCCCATAGCAGCCGTGTACACCACAGACTAAGTATAACCAGCCTAACAGCCTAAGCAGAGCACAAGAGGCAGCAAAAATAATTCTCCAGGCCTTGCTGATTCGCCCCAGCAGAACCCACATCACCGCCTTTAGTCACTCTGATACTCAGTAACTTTCTAACATTGTTACGCAAATAATTTACAAAGAGATTGGTACTTCTATGTTGCTTCTCTTCAAAAGGTTTATGTCAGTGTGTCTCTGGCAGGCTGGGGCTCTCCCATGTGCTGCCCTGCCTGCAGGTCCCCAGGGGTGCGCGAAGCCTCCAGTGGCCGGGGCGGTCATTTACCTGCATAGGAGCAGGTGAGTCTGCAGGATTAGGACTCACGTATGGAAGTAGCAGGCTGTGAGGTCACCCTCTGATTAGGACATTCTTCTTTCCTCTGTATTGTAACACTGCCTGTATGCTACACGTAGGATGAGGTTCTTGGGATTTCACTAAGTGGAATTGCGCACAGACAGGAGAAATGAGTCACTAAGCATGAGGAGTGCTGCTCAAGAGAGGCACATTTAACAGTGCCCAGTGGAGATGCCTCATTAAACTGATACAAACCTAATAAATGGAAGAGTAGCTAATTATCAAAAGGAGTTAAGCAAGGAAAGCCAAGCAGAAATATTGAGCCTTCTTAATGCAAAGGGAAACTACCCAGCAAATCTGCTGTTTGTAATACAAGAGCAAGGAAGAGACAGGAACCTTTTAAAGTGATGACTTGCATTGTATTAGTAATCCTTTTGTGTATTTTTTTATTGACGCTATTTCTATAAATCCAATGGATTAATGATGGTTACAGAAGCCATGTTTTTTAAAAAAAAAATACTCTGGAAGTCAAGGTATTCTTCTTTGGAAATAAAAAAAGTTGCTCTAGTAGTATTTAAGAAATGGCAGTCAGAACTACTTTCCATAAGCCTGCCATATTGCATGATTGTTTTATGAGGAGAAAGTAAAGGTAGTTTCAGGAAAGGAAGCAGATGCCACAGAAGACAAATATTGCATATGCACTTGCATTTCTAGCTGCTACAAACCCAAAACACAGGAATTGAACTGGTCACTATGGTTACAGACAGATGTAACCCTTTGAACAGGTGATCAGCTGCTGTTGCTGAGTGTGGCCCACAGACAGGCAGTGAAGGATGGGAGGGAGTGGCAGCCCTTCACCAGCCTGCAGAAGAGGATACCCATGGTCGTTCAGAAATCTCTCAAAACCATGCCCTGCTAAGATGGGGCTAGAATTAGCAAAAGTACTGCTGCCACTGAGCACGACCTATGGCAGAGATAGCAGAAATGGAGCACAGAGAATAAGAGTGTCTCCGAGAAACTGATCTGCCTCTCTGAAGCAAAGGCAGGGAATGAAGTGGATATTAATAGGCAGCCACCAGAACTTAGGCAATAACCTTAAGCAAAGTAAACATCTTCTTCAGAGGTGGGATTGAAATGGAGATAATGATTACACATCATAGATCCCATCCCAGTGCAAACCAGTTCTCTTCCTTACTTGTAATCCATATGATTTAGTGTTTGCATAACAAAAACTTTCGGTCAACACAACAACATGAAAGGACCTGGATGTTCCCAAGTCAAGGACTCTGGCATAAATTATTGCTCTCACCCCAAGTGTGGGCAGGCAAAGATTAAATCAAATCTGTCATGACTGGAGTGAATTTTGCCTTTATATAACACTGTTTTTTGAAAGGAATCATTCCAAGTGATATTTCCCTGACTGTTATTTATGCAGTCAGTCAGGAAGCCTTGCACGTCACTTGTGACACTCTGCCCACTTCTCTTTGGGATATGTCTGCATATGCACATGGATATCACACATCATTTTACAAATTGCTCTAGCTGCACTCTGGGAAGTATCTTATTAACAGTTTTCAGAGTCTTGACATTTACTTGGTTAACCATTAACAGAATCACCCTTTTTTACAAAGTCTATAAAGTGCGTGTAAGCACAAGGTACAACGTTCTTCCCTTCACCATACCAGGCTCTGGTCTTCGAGGATACAGGTGAACAACTGCAGACTACCGAGATGTTGTTCCATTTGCACATGTGAACTAGAAATATCTAACTCGTCATTTTATGCAAAATTCCAAGAGCCCTTGGGCAACTCTTTTCTACCCCTACATAAACTCTCAGTAAGGAATGAGGGGCTTTGGATACTATTTCTATGAACCATGTTTGTTCTTCTACAGCTTTCTGTTTGCTGTTGGACAGGGAGAGGTGGGAAAATAGGTTAGTCACCAGCCTTGACTGTAGAAAACAAAATGTATGCAACCAGCACCTGGGGCAGGCTGCTATGAAATGAACTGCCAAGAGCAGAATGGACTGTTTTCCTGGGGAAAAAAGCACCACGGTGGACCCAACACAAGGTCCCATAACTGAGGAGTAATTTCAGTAATTAAAATTTTAAAAGGACAATGCATAGGAGGGAAAGGTGCATAAGACAATATACAAAGAGGGAGAGAAAGCAGAAAGATGTTTTCTGGGAAAGCAAAGCCTGTTGCGTGGCTACTCCTGCATTTGTAGACATAATCTAAATTTGGACTCAGCCCTCTAATCAAAGGACACTGCCAATTGTGCCCAGTGAATTAACTAACTCTGGCTTGTTTTGGAACGAGAGCTGTACCACTACAATTATTTCTGATAGCACTACTCTCCTGGAAGGTGCCTTAAAAACCAGATTCCATGGCATGTTCATGGAAATGAGGAAGAGCTTGACTCACAGACCTTGTCTTGAGGGATCTGTTGGACTTACCTCATGAAAAGCACCGTCTCTTGCTTTAGAGCATATTTGGAGAGACAGTGAAAGAGACTGGGTTCTTGAGAAGAAACTGTGGCTACTTTTTCCTTGAGGAGGACTATATCACATGCCTTCAAATCTCATTATCATCCAGTGGCATTTTCATGGTCTTCAAAAAATGTTTTTCTGTATTGTGTAACAATGTGAAAGGCTCATTCATTCACTAGCTGTGGGATAGGAAAAACAAAAGTTTGGGTCAAGCTACACACCTCACAGCTTTGACATGAGCTGATCTCAGAGTCATCAAAGGGAATGGCATCTTCTCCCCTACTGCAGCTTCCCCTTCCTTCCTTCCTCCCTCCTCTTCTGGCTCTGTCCTGTCAAACCAACAGCCTGCCCCGGCTCCCTGACTGGTCCCATATGTAGCAGCAGGCAGAAGTGAGAACTGGGGACTGGGCAGTGTAAGGGACGTGGAGAGGAAGGAAGACCTCTCCTTCTGCTGGCATGGAGGTGTTGTAATAACTTAGTCACAATGTGCAGCTTTGGATGCTGAAAATGTACAAACTCATTGGTAAATGTACAAAATAAATTGTCGGGGTCACGGACAAATAATTTCTTCCTCTAGCTGCCTTCAGTTGCCACATGCCAAAGCAGTATGTGAATCATTGCTCAAAAAGGTTGACTTTTAAGCTGCAGGCTCTATTTCAAGCCCAAGGTGATAAACCTCCATAAAATGACTTATAATTTGGAAACTGAAATTGTGCCCTTGAGAGGATGTTCTGCCACTGAGAGACCACACTGCACATGCTTTCCAGCCCTAGCTCTGCTCTGACACACTGTCAAGCAGCAGCCAGACCCTGCCTGAGTCCAAATGTGCTCTCCCTGCTTTGTGAAGTGTTACTTCACAAAAGTTGTTGTGAGTTACTCTGAGACCTGGTGAAAAATGTCAAGCAAGGCCCTCCGTGTGTTAAATGCAATGTATATTGAAGTCATATTTACAGCTTGCTAAAGAAAAAAAATGGATGAAGTTTCACAGTTAGAAATGAGCAGATACAACTAAAAACACAGACTGAACCCAAAGAGAAAGAGAAAGCAGGTGCTTTTTTTCTCAAACACTATTTCTACCTAGCTGTAAAACAGACAAGGCATCTGTCATTCAGAACAGAATAAAGAAACTGGAAAGCAAAAAAAAAACCAGCCACAAAGACCCATTTTGCATCTAGAAGATGCAGGCAATAAAGTCATGACTCACCCTTAACAAGTTCATCTGCTATTTTGTGACTAATGCATTAAATTGTATAATTCACGAATGTCCTACTCTTTAGGATTTTACTAAAAGCTATTTGCTGGATTAGAGATATAGATAGCAAAATGAAGTGAAAAAGCAGGGCCTCTTAGAGAAATGGAAGCAATCAGCACTAATGGATTTATTGTGCAAAAGCCCATGTGGTTGAAAAAGCATGCACGTACACACACATCTGGTTGCATCAGCTGCTGGTAGTCATGAATATAGCTTGCTGATGCTAAACAAAAATCCACATCAATACAATAATTTATTCATTTTTGTAACATAGATCTCAAGATATCAGCCACAACTATAGCAACAACAGAAAACAAACAGCTAGGTTTTCCAAGAGAAAGTTAAATTCGAACTAGAGTTAATCAAAGTCCATGCTAAACAACATAACAAATAGATTGGCAGGGTTTACCTACTGAACCACAGAGGCATCATTTACAATGAAAACAGCTGGGATGTCACTTTCAAAAGCTCTTTCCCTTTCTGATCCATGACTCTGACCCCTGTGTATAGGTCAGAAGTGCATGTACTTACATATACTCAGCACATTGTCACACCAACAGCATATTTAAAGAAAATACAACCTTGGAGTCAGAGACACACAAGTACCAAATCCTTATCTAAAAGGCCATAAAAAGAGAGTTTTGAAGAGAGTATGGGTGGTAAGTGAATAGAAATTGTCAGATAGGCTCACATTAGGTAAATAAGATAAATCTCTGCCCAGCAGTATAGACAAGTGAACCATGTTTAAAAGGGTGCAGGTAGGAAAACATTTGGATGGTGCCTGCAAGGAAAATAAACAATTAGGCTGAACTCTGGATGCAGGTACTTGGCTGTCGGGAGGCAATGCCAGAGCTGGAAATTATTTACCTTCCCTTCACTCTGTTCATTAGCACTTGGTACTTCTTATGTTCTCAGGCTGTTCTCTCAGCCACGCCAATTCTGATGAGTTCATCACTAGTTTCATAATATCGGATCGTCTTTCATAAAAGCCCAGCTCTTGCACTTATGTGGTCAACATAGAAACTCCACTTCCCCTTTAAATATTACTCATATCCTCAGAGCTGCAGATCAAAGCATGGAAAATGAAAGTGCTGAAGTCTCAGAAAACAGAAGGCTAAAAATTAATTTATGTTTAGAATTCTCAGAAACCTGAATTTGAAAGCAAATGCCATTATTTTATATAGGGAGACCCATTCATGGCTTGTGGGGCTCTGGTGTTACAAACAGGAGCTTGTGCAACCTTCCTCCCTCAGCTGTAAATATGAGCTAAATTGTCCCCTATATTCCGAGGCTCGTTAACATCACACACAATCCAGCAGGACTTTTTCACCAAAAGACACGTGTCCATTTTCTAAAAAATGAGAATTTTATCACAAATATATATTTCCTGAGAACTTCCAAATTTCTGAAGAATTAGATTCGTTTACACTTCAAATTTAATTGTGCTTTAAAAACCTGCAAGGTTTAAATTTTGTTTTTTTGGATTCCATGACACCACCACAGTCCAGCCCCTACCCAGCTTTCACCCCTCTGCCCCCTAATTGCCAGCACTCTTTAGCAGAGGCGACCAGAAGAAAGCTTTCAGAACATTTTAACCTCTGGTTAGTGCTTCTTAAATATAACTTCAAAAACCACATTCTTAAATCTCCTACACACTTTTAGAGGAAAATCCTTGAAATAATTAATATGCTTCTAAAATTAATGTTGATAAGTGATCCTGAATAACAGCTTTCAAAAGTAATGATTTACAATTAGTTGTGAAAATTCTTTACAGACTGCACAGTTATCCCCAGATCAACCGTGACCACATCATGAATAAACCAGGAAACCTCATGGAAAAATGAGTAATAGGTTATCAACTTTAATGGGAAAATTGCGTTTCCAATGGTTTCTTTGCAAGGATTAGAAACCTGGTTTGAAAGAAGAGGGTTCATTTTACACATTTCTTCAAACTAGAGGAGCTGTGTGGAGGCATGTCTTGCAAGCGCGCAGCGTCTGGCTCTGATAACAACTTTGGGCACCCACAGAATTTGCCACTTTTAGATCAGCATGGTACATTTAACACAACAAGACACATTTCAGCACAGAGTGGGTAGGTTGATGTGAGTTAAGCGAAGCTATGATTCTATCCATAGTACATGTTGTGTGCTATGCTTTGAATACAAAAGAAGACCTAGTTTAGCCAACATTTATATAACATTCTTCCTCATTAAGAATTTATTAGCAATGTCATTGACACTGAAATCACAAGAAGGAGAAGAGAAAAAACCCAAGTCCATTTAAAACCACTAATTAGCTGGGCAATCTGATTATACATTCACAACAGCTGTTGCCTTCTTGGGGTTTCGGCAATCAACTGTGAAAACAATTGTACACTGGAACACATTAAAAGAAGGAAGAAACTTTTTTGTGAATTAAAAAAGCCCTCAAAGGTGGAAAAATTCCATAAAGGTATGGAGCACATAAACTTGCACAGTCAAAATTGTATTTTGTTTTCCTGAGGAGCATTAAAAACATTGAAAACATCTCCTGCTGCTGCATGATTTACTTCCCTGATGAAGAATACTGAGTGCTTTCCTGAATCACAGCCACACGGGGTTCGCTGCTCTTGGTTTTGATTATAATTACCTGATAGGATTTGTGGCTTTGGCCTCTGTTCCCCCTGAAGACAATGGGAGCTGTGTTATTGGTTTTAAGGAGACACAAGTGTCGGCAGCTTTTCCATCCATAGCAAATACAAACATGCAAGAACGTGCTACCTTAGACTCCTACTTAGTTAAAAGCTAAGTGTACAGGAAAATAGCACATCTTTAACTACTCCTTGCTTCCTGCTCCCATTGACAACAGCCACTAATAACACTGACTGCAATTATCCTTTTTGTCTTAAGACATCAGCTGTTATTCCACTACCACCTCTACAGAGAGCCGGTTACTGTTACAGGGCCAGTGCTACTGCCTAGATTGGGAGAACTTTTTAACCAAGAAGGTTTCAAACCTGAGATCCTTTGAAGGGCAATGAACTTCATTAATTTCCTTTGAACGGAGGATGACTAATTCCTTTGTACACTGCAGTTGAGGAAAAGTCATAACTTCAGTCACAAAGCCAATAGCCAACTAGTGTAAATCACACAATGCCAACATCATATGCTGCTTTTAATGTCATTTTTAAAATGGTCTGTTTGTGCTATACTAGTGTGCATGTCTTAGCTGATGCAGGAAGTAGTTTCTCATAGACTGTTTCATGTCTGTTCCAGAGGGAATGTGAGTTGCTATAATAAGATCCAAGTCTACCTTCCCCTCTTCAGATGATCACAGTTCCCAGGAAATATTTTTCATGGCATCCCTTAGTAGTAACTGGAGATCAACCACTGAAAGATTCTGAAATCACATCTCTTCAGGCAAGACCATACAGCTGGTGAGCCACTCCAAGCATCTCTAATTAACTAGCAGGATTGGAAGACAGTAAACATAGTAGAAAGCAAAAGAAATTCCAAAGTCACAACTCCAACCACTGATGTTCTGCGAGAACTTCAGCAGTGAAGGCATGACCACTCATTCCTAATTCATCACAGAGAAGACAGAAACAACTATGTTTCGGTGTTCAAAAAAGTGATGTTTTGGCCCGAAAGTTGGGAAAACCAACTTTTAACAGCAAGCTTGTGAAAGAGTTTGCCATTTATTGGTATTATCTAATTTGTTATATTCTAGCAGCAGAGGCTCTGAGAGCTTGTCAACTTGTGAGAAGTTTTTAAAATCTTTTGGTTGTAAATTACTCCTTCTACAGGCTGAAAATATTTAAGTAATAGTTGTTAATATATTTTTTTCCCAATTATTCTTTTAAATGAAGGTATAAGAACTGAGTATATAATTTGGTTTCTTTTCAAACAAAGAACAGAAATACCTGTAAGCACTATTATACTTATTCCTGACAGATTTAGCAACCATGTCTAATAATGCAAATAAATATTTGGCTTTAATCTCTTTTTATCTTCTGTTGCTCTATGGGTGCCCATGCGGGGTATCTTCCCTGGTACTGTATGAAATATGCAAGTCTGTTTTTGCAAACCAGAAAGCAGCTTATTAGGATTTTACTGCCTTTCATATTTGCTTGAAGTTTTCAATTCTGCGTTGTTGATTTACTTGAAACCAAATGCTCTGTGATACATCTACTGCAACCAAGAAAGAGCCACAGACTGGCTCCCTGTAGATGACGGTCCTGGTCCTGAGACTGTCCAGAACAACTGGCTTATCTCCAGTCCCATTACTTTTTGTTATTAGTGGAAAGGAAGGAGACCTACATTTTATTCTAAAGGTAAATAAACTAATCTAAAATGGTTTAAACTAATCGAAAAGACTTCGTATGCTGTTGCTACTTTCTGTCGTGAAGAACTCAAGGTTATTACAGGTGGTTCACATGCTCTGATAGAATTGTTTATTTTAGTACCGTACTTCTGTTACAAACAGCGGATTTTAGGGGTTTTTTTTAAACACATTTACTTCCAGTTGCTAACCTTGTCCTCCGAGTAGGGTATTCTGCAAGTGTAACTTCAAGAAAATGGAAAAAGAAAAACAAATCAGCATCTTGCTACCAAAACCCTGACATGCATTAACTGGTGAGGGAAATTTTGACATTTAAAAATCAATTAGTTGTTGAAAGCAAAAAACATATGTTCACAAGAGAGGTTAAAATTCTTTGTGACCTTGAAAAGAAGAAAACAGTTATATTATTTTATCAAGAAGATTGGCTCCTGATTGTGCCCAGTAACTTCTTGCCACTGGAGGTGTCTTAGGACTGCTAAATGTAAATACACAGGCAGATACACTGATAAGTCATGCTTTACGTGTTAGCCTGAACTTTCACTGCTTATCAGGTCAGCAAAGTTAACCTTACCTCTGTCACCTGAGACATGGCCAATGAGACCACAGAGTTCGCTCAGGCAGGCAGTTAATCCTGTTGAGATTGCCAAGTTAGAACACCCAAAGGTTTGAATCTAGAGCTGACCAACAACAGCAGCTTGGGTTGATCTCCAAACTGAGGGCCTTAGGAGGAAGAATAAAGCAGGACTAAAGGCAAAGACCCTACCAAGATACTGGGAGGAAATCCAGGCAACAGGAAAGCCATTTTGAAATGCAAAGTTTTCTACATTAATCCTTCACTACTGAACATTTTCCTATATCCCCTTGAACAATTTAATATATCCCCTCACCGGAAGGAATAAAAATCATAGTATTTTAGTAAAATCAAAGACAATCACAGAGCAATTTTCAATGAATGGAGCAATAAATAAACACCTCCAGAACTGCAAGCCTGTAATGGTGCAGTCTCTCCTGGTCATTATGTTGTACTGTATAAAGGAACAAAACAAAACAAGGAGGAAACAGTGAGCAAAAGATTTTATCAGCCAGAGTTTCTAGAATATTGTTGAAGAGATATGAAGGCTTTTGGCTGTGAATTGTTCCATTAAGCCCAGCATGAGTAATGGTCACAATTCTGCTTTTCTTTGCACCAGCTAACCAGGAAACCACTCCATTTAACTTGACTGATTTAGACCACCTCTGCAGAGAGCAGTGGTCAATCAAACGCAAGTCACTGCGTTTGCCTGCTGCTGTCAGCCCCAGGAGGAAAGTCTCATAGATGTGGAACTACACTGAGCTTCTGAAGAGGCATGGCTGGTTAAAACCATGGGTGTTGGTTGAACCTTAGATATACTCGACAGTTGATTCTGGGATTTCACACAAGACAGAGGAAGAGAGGGAGCACACTCCAGAGGGGCCAGTGGCAAGCAAAGATACAGATGTGCTGGTAGTGGTCTTCTCACCAGGGCAGAGACAGACTGACAACAGAGTACAGAAGCTCATTCTGCAGTTACCTATGAGCTCCCAGGTTTGACTTCACTAACCCACCAAGCAGTGGTTCCATGGTACTACACTGTCAGCACAAGATCCAGCTGAAAATGTTCCTATACCCAGTTACCCCTGCCTCTCTTGTAGAATGTGAAGTCAAATCACCAGTACAGGTGCTCTCAGACACTGTTTAGAATCCAATCACACAAACAGCTGACTCAGCTGCAGCAGGGAGAGAAAAGAATATTTTAAGGCAGACTTGTCATCACATGTTTGTAACATGAGGGTAAAACCTTAGCTACTCTGTAGTGCAATTCTAACTCTAGACTCTTATTGTGCTGACACCCTTGACAATCTAACTCAAGATGAGCTCACTTGGATAGCAGTTTATTTGAACTGTTGGTGCAATGAAAGGAAGTGCTCCAGTGTTATCAATGAGCTTTCATTCTTGAGCATAAAGTACACTGTGAGGAGCACACGTATTTTATTAAAGCTTAAGACTCCTCCTTTCTCTTCCTGTATCCCATGGAATGTATTTTCTTTATCCACAGGGTTTGGAGTCAATTCTTATTTACTGTGGACTAGTAACTCTTCAGGTTTTAGTCATTGCATAACAGATGACATATTAAACACATTATGCCTGGCAGCCTGAGCACTGTTAAATCAAATTACAAAGACATCAGAAAAAACCTGCAGTTAAATGCTCATGGTAGCTAATGCTATTATTAAACTATTGGACATGGACTGATCACTACAAATGGAGTTACTTGTTGCAACGTTTAAGGAAGTAGAATAATAACCCAGTTCTGCTAATCACTCAATTATGTATGAAATGGCTGCAGTTTTATTCTCCTGCTTCATGAAAGACTCTCTTTGACACGTGTACTGGAACTAAAAATATTATACATATTGTTTCATAGAGGAAAGCATCATATTATGTGACCTATGGCACCACATGTAACATCATGCATTAGGTGAATATGACCTGCATCTAAAATGAACGCCTTCTACACATTACTTGTGTGAACACCACTAGAAATCACCATGCAGTCAGTCTAGATATACCTGAAACCCACCAGCAGTTCGTAAGAGTTGCCTTCTATCTCTTTTTAACTAGATAAATGTCAGGCCACTAGAAATAAATATTTCCAAGCTGGTGAGAGCACACAGAGGCCATGGTTGAAGTGAAGAGCAAGGGAAAGCTTCTTCAAGCTCTCTACCATACATTAAAAGGAGATACGAAAAAAAACCCCACAAATGCTGAAAAATATGAACAAAGGCTTAAAATACTCAGAAGACACTGCTTCCACATGTATGACGTGTTATAGCTAATAAACAGAAGTCCAGAGTAATATCCATCTGGATTTCTGTGAGAAGCTGTAGTGAACCTGGAGAGAAAGTCTGAAAGCTCTGAATAGGTCATAAAGGCTGAAGAGGCCATTATTATCCTGGTTTTACATAAGGGTGCCTAAATTGAGAGTGCTGTGTCCCTGTCTGGATTGAGTAGGCCTTTTAGCCCATAAAACAGAGACAGTGAACCTGTGAGCGTGGCATGCAAGGGCACCCTTCAGCACACTTAGGTTTCTGCATGCCATATATCTTGCTGTGCAGCTCAACAGTTCCGCCAGCCGCCAGTCAGACTGCTTCCAGTTACCTGTGAGACAGCCATGTCTGCAGAAACAGATGGGCTGCAAAGGTCTCAGCTCCACTTTTGAGTCCCCTGCAAGAACCACGGGACTTAAGGATTTGGCAGGTGGAACTTCACATGCCTTAATTGAATAAAATAAATACTTTTCAGCAAGGAAAAAAGTCACTTTTGCGTTTTTTTCATACAGAGCTTAGCCCAGCTATCCATGGTGAAGTTGAATACTTGAAGTTCTCCTTCTACAAATGCAGAGTCAAAAGACATCAAGAGAAAGGATGAGCAGTGTGGTGTCTCCTGCAGAGAGGAACGCTGCAGCAGAGCTCCCCTCAAGGGCTGCCAAGGTTCTGCTCTGCTGGCAAGTGACAAGCCTCTAACAGCTCAGTAGAATTTATTGTGCAATTTGCTTCTGGCCGTAATGTTTCTGAAGCATGCACATCTGCACATTAACCACTAACTCGTTTTGTGTCATTAAACAGCAAGAAATGGCTAACAACCCTCTCCTTTATCTCTCCTAATGGGAATGCAGGGTTGGACTATCAGTGAGCCAGCTTGTTTTCAGCCACATGAGAAAGCAGAAGAAACAGTCTTACATGCTAAAGCAGGAACAGGGAACATATATATCATCAATCTTTATCACCCACTATACGCAAACTGTGCCTTGAGATAAGAGCGTATTTCTGAAGAAATCTCCCAAGACCATTTTTGAAATGAGGAGGTGTGAGTTCACAAACTGTAACTCTCTTCTTCCTCTCTCTGTTTGCCCCAGAACTGTGTATACCACCACTGACATTTCCTGACTATCTGCAAGTATATTTGCATGCGAAGCACGTCTTAAATTGAGGTTTCAGGTGAATATCATAGGAAATGTAATTTTTTAGAACACACACAATAAGCCAGATTTGAAGCAATGTATGAGAAATCATTAAACCTCAGTAACTGCCAAAACACAATACTACTCAAAAAAGAAGCAAGGTACCATAACATACTAAGCCAAATTTGTAATGACATATACAGGCAAAGGGAAGAACCTGATGCAATTCAGTACATCATTTTCACATGTATAATATACCTGACACATATATGCAGATAGACTTGTTACATACATTGTTCAAAACCAATGTTTACTGTTCAATTTTCTTGCTTTCCCTGAGAAAAACAAATTTTAAAAATGTGATACTGGTCATAAACTCCAATTCTAAAGAGTTTTAGTTAGTAAAAATCATCCAAAGCAAATAAAAAACATTAACTGTTTTCCTCCCTAAAAATAAAAAGAAATCTATTAATATTTGGGAGAGTACAATATAAAAGGTATCTGATTTCTTTTAAATATTAGAAGTACATCAGAATCTCTGAAGACATCTCTTTCTGAAGCTGGTGGTGACTTAAATCCTGTATTTTTTCATCACATCTCACAGTTTATTAGAAACATACAAATACTTTTCCCTCTTGTTCCCTCATCAGTTTGACATCGTTCTGCAACATGATCAGTCCACACTCCCAGCTACAGTGGAGCAGGCTGTAAACAGAGGAAAAGAAGCCGTTGGCAGTGGCTGACCTGATCAGAGGGGAAAGCTCATGAGTCATGGAGTGTTTGTCGATTTGGAGATTAAGTTTGTACTCTTGACAAGAAAGATTTTTCCATCATTCTTTGCCTGAGGAGGAAAACTAAAACATAAGCCTGATGGAGTGTGAGCAGTGAGAAAGTTCCTTGTGCAAGTGGTTGTTTTAAGAAAAGAAACCATGTGAAACCGGTTGAATATTTTCTTAAATCAGAACTTGCTTTTTGGTGTTCAGTACCTTGGCCAGTTTTAGTTTGATACCTCCATTCACTTTAAAATCCTTAAACATAGGGATTTACATTTTCTCTCTAGTATTTTGCATCTTGACCCAACAGCTGCGTGTATTTTTTTTGACTGAAAGTTCCCCAGTTACATTCTCAATGAAAGTTACAAGCTGGTTAAATTATCTATACCACAGTTTAGAAGGCAGAATAGGAGAGTTTTCTGATCCTTGCCAGGTGGTAGGAATAAAGATGTTCTGATTTTTTCTTCCTGAGAATTTGCTGTCACATTGGCCTGGGGGTCAGCAGGTCCAGTAGACAAAGCCAGAATAAGGGGAACCCTCTACTATCCAGACTAGGAAGTGCTGAAATTTATCAGCACTTCCAGAATGTTACTGGAAAAGAAGCAATTAAAATAAGACAGCAAAATCAAAGTGATCTCTTCAGAGACAATCAGCAACTGTATCTATAGACTGCCTAGAGATATAGGTCTTTACAGGATGTATCCTTCCTTCGTGCTTCAGAGATACAAAAGATTGCTGTGTGATTTACCTTCCATCAGCTCTTAGAATGAGACCTTAATAACAGGAGTCATAACAGACAAGAAATATCTGGTGACACTTCCACACTGTTAAAGGTTTTCCAGTACCCAAAGCAGACATTTTAGGCTATCACACTCTACCATACATGACTTCAGAAAGGTTGTGTTGTGGGTAAACAGGTTTTTACTGCACTACCTTTTAAGTTCATGTTAACATTTCCATTTTTCTCTGTAGAAATGACAGATAACCAATTCCTAATAAAGCACTTCACCCCCTTCAAGTTGAATGTTTTAAAAATAACTGCTAAAATGTGAAAAGGACAAGAAGTCCCATACTTCAGGACTAAACAAATCCTAGTTTCCAATGCATAGAAGATTGTAATAGAAATCTGATACCCCGCATCTATCTACTTTGTCGCTTACAGCCTCCACTGTTAGGGATGGAAAAATGGAATAAAGGGGTGACAGGACTGGACTCACTATCGCAACTCTCAGGAAAGGCTTTGCACACGCATGAAGTATTTTTTCACTAAAACTGGTGTAAATCAGTGTCAATGACATCATACAGCCATAAAAGAAGGCCATTAGGCTGCCTGCTTTCCTGCAGATACACCATATGTTTCATTCAAGGGTGCTGGAGGCTTTTGTCAAAGCCCATTGAAATTACTGCAAAGATTCCCATGAATCTTTGACTCTGTGACTCATTCGTAGCTTATACAATGCACAAAATGTCAGGCACTGTGCAAGAAAGACAGCTAAGGCTTAAACAAAACACAGAGCAGCAGATAGCTCTCTGAAACCAACATATGCCAGGATTTGATCTGCTGAAACTATCACAGCTGCAGCAATGTACAGCAGGAGCAGGGAAAAGAGGGACACAACTCTGAACTGATACCTTTTACTGGGATGACTTTAGGAGACAAGAGGATTCTCAGAGCCAAAGGAACCAGTTCTGCTTTCCTTTCTCTGGGGTGATACTGTAATACCTTCAGTGGAGATGACGCACCTAAAAGGAAAAACATGGGCCATAGTGCCCGAGGAAATCACACACCACAGGATAAGTGGGAGGAAAGAATCTCTGAAAGAACATTAAGAGTAGGCAGAATTCAATGGCAGTGAGTAAAATGGGAGGATGACATAAAAATAGCCAGCTGTATCTATGGATTCAAGTTGCCTTCCTTAAGTAAATATGACGGTATTTTTTTGATTATATAAAGGGACTCAGCGTAAGTCACTTGTGCAGACTGCTGGGAAGTACATCCCCAGGAGAGCTAATTATTGCATATATCATAATGAGCTTGCAGAAGAGGTTTTATAAACATCTGCCACTATTATCTCCACTTCAGGAAATAGAACAACTGTCAGCCTAAATGACACAGTTTGGTATTTTCCACTAATTCTGAAAATAAAAATGTGAAGAACAAGTTCTGACAACACCTTTGGTTTCAAAGTTATTTTCAGGTAAAATATGTATTTTTAGAAGTATGCTAATTTTCTCTCCAATCCCCCATAGGAACACGCAGTACTTAGGGCCTCTTCTCTCACTTTATGGACAAGAAGAAGCAGGAAGAATTACAAGGCCACCACATGTCTGATTTCACTCTTGGGCCTGCACAAAACAAACCACTCTGTCAGTGCTAATAGTTCAGCAGAACTGAGTCAGGTGAGAAATATGAAATTTGATTGTATAAAACCAGCAGAACAGAGAAGAGGAGCTCTACAGTGAAGGGCACAAACTCTTCTTACTTTGCACTTTCTCCTCCTGTGAAGTAGATAGGAAAGTTTCACTCTGCACTGAGTAGCCAGGATCTGAGACCCTTTGTTATATTTATTACTACTTACCCAATCCACATGCCTCCAAATTACCTGGGAAAGCACTGGCATCATATATTATCTGGCCAAACTGGAAGAATTCCAAATCAAACATATAGCACTGGCCACACCTAGTATTTTGTGACTATATTTATAGAGCAGGGATATGGAAACATTTAATAAAGGAAAAACACCCTCTTATTATGGCTTGACCAATTTAGAAATTATAGAGTCTATACTAACACTGCTCGAACGGTTGTCTGACATAGACTGTCTAAGGGAAGATGCCTGGAGCTGAATTTCCCCCTTAATCCAAGTTCTTTCAATTGTTTTTCTTCTTTTATTTGCCTCAGCTTGCTTCCTCAGCGGAAAGGGTGTAATGACATGGGACACTCAGCTGAGCTGGGCTGGGCATGCCTGGGATGATGGATGATGGGATTAGTTGCCAAAAGCTTGCACGCACTGCAGCAATCTCGGGGAAAAACTCTGTGCATGACTGCTGCTGCATGAGGCATTGCCTGAAGGAATCTTTTCCAGAACAAAGCACAGTATCATGGCCCACCATGTTCAGCAAAACTGAATTCCTATTGGAAGGGACACAGAGAAAGATGTTGGGAATGTAGAAGTATCTTATAAGAGGAGACAAAACCAACTAGATTTGTTTCATCAAACAAAGTCTGGACTGGCATGGGATCACTTTTTGTAAAAACATTGGGAAAAAACACAAAGAAAGGCAAAGAGCAGTTTAAGCAATGGGGTAATGTTGGCAGAAGAACACGTGGCTGTGAACCAGCCACATAAAAATTTAGACAATTATTTCCACCCATCGATAAAGTAATGCTCTGGAACAGGCTTCCGGGCAGGAACAGTGGCTGCAAGAGGCCTAATCAGTTTTAAGATGAAGCTTAATAAATCTGATCAAGAGATAATAGGACAAGGTTGCCTGCAACAGCAGACAACTGGGCTCTGTTTTAGCAGATCCCTCCAAGCGCTAAGCTCACAGCTTACTAAAGAGTACACCAAGTCCAGTAAAATCTGTGCAGTATTTGGCCTAGAAATGTGTACTTAATTCAGGTCTTGTCTTAAAAATTTTGCTATTTAAAAGTGCCAGGTATAAAAAGTCTTTTTTTTTTTTTGCATAGAGAAGAAAACTGAATGGCACATTAGTGTTGAGATAGAATTATCTCAGATTTTCTCCATCTGTATCAACTCTTATTTTCATATACTTACATGATCTTATTATTGTAGTTTATCCTTCCATTGTTATTTTGCACGGTGCTAGTAACTACCCTCATTATTTTGTGCCTTTAGTACAAAACGTTTTAAAGGGGTCAATTTATTAATTAATTAATATAGCATGCTGTAATGCCCAGAATAACTCCGTATGAAAGATCTTTTAAATCAGGGATAAAGTACCTCACTCAGAATTTGGAATCCCTCCCTGAAATATGGCAGTGGAAAAAGAGTGAGGCCAGATATCTTAGTGTTGTTTAGCCCCTGGCTCGAGGGCCAGTGATGATCCTCCAGAAGAATGAGATATTTTCAGTGTTGTGTTTTTTTTTTTTTTTAACCTACATTCCCATTCAGTTGGCTTAGCTACTTCAATAGCTTTACAATCCCTGCCTGATGGAGGAAGGCGGCTGCAAATCTTGGGAGACTTGAAAAGTCAGGGTGACCTAAGGTGGGACAGCATTCTTTACAATAGCTTCCTGACAAGCACAGTGGTCAATCCTAAAGAAGATTCTGGATTTTTTTTTCCTCAGAACTAGAACAATTTGATACAGAAGATTTAGCATGTAAAAAACATATTTTGCAAAGCTTCAGAGTCAGATGAGTCATAGATCTGGACCTTCTCCTGCTGCCTATTCCAATGGCTCCACTGTGCTCTGGGGTAGCCAGTGGCCAGATACTCACTGCTTGACTGAGCCTGTGGGGCACATTGGTAACCCAGGACACTGACTGCCTGGCGTACCAGCCGGTCCTGATGGGCTGGCAGGCAAACGGTCTGACTGACAGACCCAAGGGTGTGCCAGAATAAAAATCAAACCTGTTGGAGTTTGATGCATGTCTTACTGGGATTAACATTTTCACAACAGGTAGTTTTGCTGCAATGTTTTTTCCATGGGGAGCTATTTAATAAGATCACCAACTCCAATATTACTGGGCTGTTGCCGGTGCAGAGCAGAACTAAGATTATTTAGAATCATGGAACGATTTGATTTCCAAAGGAACGTAAAGGTCATCTAGTTCCAACCCCCTTGTCACAGGCACAGAAACCTCCCACTAGACCAGGCTGCTCAAGGCCCCATCCAACCTAGCCTTGAACACTTCGAGGTAAGGCACTGTGCCACCACCCTCAGCATGAAGAATTTATTCCTAATGCCTAATCTACATCTTCCTCCTTCTCCCTTGTCCTATCACTGCTTGCCCTTGTAAAAAGTTCCTCTTCGGCTTTCCTGTAGCCCCTTCAGGTACTGGAAGGCTGCTATGAGGTTCCCCCAGGATATGAGCTTCTCTCTAAAAAATGACAGCAATTGCTGCGATATCTATCAGTGATAGAAATGAACTTAACACTCTATCTCAGTGCAGCTTTTTGGGAGATTTGCTGTGAAGCATAGTCCTGTCCAGGTACCATGAATCAAAGATTGCAGAGGGCCTAGATGCTTTAATGCAGAGTTGCATAATAGCAGCTAAGAGCTTTAAGAAAATTTAATAAAATTATAGCAGTTTTCTTAGAATAGTAACCCAGAAAGTTTGTTTGACACAGTGCCATCCTAACGGGTTCACCTCACCATGTTTGGCCAGACTATGGCTCTTCTCTGTTTGTTTTGCTATTTTATTTTTTAGTGGGAGAAAAAGGGTTCCACTCCCAGAGCTGGCCACTCATCTTTTTTGTTCCATTTTCTACCAACATTTTACTTACTGAACCTTTTGTACTTCCTCTTGCCACTGTTTCAAATCCCCAGCCACCACAGGTTTTGCAGGGAACATGGACGCTTACATTCCTTTGTAGTCTAGGCATCTCAGCAAAAGTTCTGCAGGTGCCAACCCTGCCCAGACTCTCCCTGCCCCAATCCCACTCCGACTACCCATGCTTCAGGCTGGAGAGGCTCACAGCAGTGGGGAAAATGATGTCGTGTTGATACACTCCCACCTAGTGGTAAATGCTGCTCCCACCCGGACTTCGGTGGACAATTCCCTATAGCACGCTCCGTTCCCAGACTCCAGAAGTTTACCACACAGTTTCAGGATGAAGTCCTGAAAAATAACACGGCTCACGCTGGGCCCAGGCATTGCTCAGGCTGCTGCTTTCTTGCTGGTACAGCTCTTTCACGGGGCCACCATGAACAGCAGCACTGATTGTCAACTTGACTTTTCTTGCAACCGGCTGCCCGCACCGCTCCGTGCCAACCATCAGTCCTCCCGTGGCAGAGCTGCAGCAGACAGGGCTAAATGTGTCCGTGAGCAGAGCAGAGGTGTTTAAGTACCCCCTTAGCAGAAACTGCTGCTCTTCAGAGCTCGGCTCTCCCTTTTCAGGGTTAAGTAGACAACTGGGCTGTTGATCTGCAAGATGGATCCAAGCTTTCAAAGTGACTCTGGTCATTTGGTTGGAAGGCCAAAGGCATCTTGACCTGTATCAGAAAGTGTGGCCAGCAGGACCAGGGAAGTGATTGTGGCCCTGTACTTGTCATTAGTGAGGCCACACCTTGAATCCTGTGTTCAGTTCTGGGCTCCTCACTACAAGAAGGACATTGGGGTGCTAGATCATGTCCAGAGAAGGGCAATGAGGCTGGTGAAGGGGCTGAAAAACAAGTGCTACGAGGAGCAGCTGAGGGAACTGGAGTTATTTAGCCTGGAGAAAAGGAAGCTGAGGGGACATCGTATTGCCATCTTCAACTGCCTGAAAGGAGGTTGTAGCAAGATGGGTGTTGGTCTCTTCTCCCACATGACAGGTGATAGGACGAGAGGAAATGGACTCAAGTTGAACCAGGGGAGGTTCAGATTAGACACTACAAAAAAATTCTTCACTGAAAGGGCTGTCAGGCACTGGAAGAAGCTGCCCAGGGAAGTGGATTGAGCCTCTATCCCTGGAGGCATTCAAAAGATGGATAGATGAGTTTTTCAGAGATATGGTTTAGTAGTGGACAGGTACGATTAGACTCGATGATCTTAAAGGTCTTTTCCAAACAGGTTATTCTATGATTCTGGGCAAATTCCAGCTGTGCAACCACCGGCTTCCCAGGCAGACACCTTGTGCCTGCCCTCTGGAGCAGGACTCTTCAGCCATTGACTGTAAAACCAACACTGCCCAGCTTCAACAAGCAAAAGGAGACACTAGGAAACATCTTCAGCTGAAGAAGGGCTCCTTATCTAAGACTGTACTCTCAAAAGCAATTCCGCTTGTACTCTTCTTTTCAGGCCTTGCTCCAGAAGATGTGGGAAACATATTAAGGTAAAGACACTGTAACATTTTAACTATTACAAATTTTTGAAGATTTGAGAATGCTGTGCAGGCCCTGAGAAACTAGAGAATAGGGGATGCATGAAAATGCCCCCCCCCCCCCCAAATACAGAAATGAACAACATCCCCAAAAAACCCATGTGCCTCAGTAGGACAAAATGTTGGATCAGATTCTTCTCCCCTGATTTGTCAAGATGAATACACAGTTACAAAGCACTCACTTTTGCTACTGAGAGGAGAGATGCAAGTACTGGTCTTATATATTTCCTCTCTGACTGAAATTCATCCTCCTTGCTTTTGTTAAATAGTTAGCAGATTTTAAAACTGGAAGTGTTAACTCTCCCATCAGCAAAAATACAAGGTGAAAACATGCAATAGCACAGAGCTCTAACCTCAGCATTCCTTGGAAGGAAAGTAGAGAGATCTTTGCAAAAGCTCTTCACATTTTGTTTCAGCTGATTTTGCAACTTGGCAATTTTTCTTTATCCTTCATCCAAGGATCACAGCCCACTACTTGGGGACTGCAGTGAAATATGGGACAATTATTGTTTAACAGTTCTTTAAGTATTTCTAAAACTGACAGATTGCCTTTCACATACACCATGTGGGAAGGTTTCCACTTGTGGAACATTTTACAAAGGTGAATCCTTTTCAAATTCCAAGATCGGTTGTACAGGAGCAGGGGAGAAGAGAAAAGCAGTTCACATTTGGAATGCTGTACTGACCTTTAATTAGAATGCATTCTAAACACATTAACAGATGTCACTTCTACTGGATTATTTAAAACAAGTTCCTTAAAATTCTAGATTGAACCTATTATTTATGTCTTTCTCCTATTGCCACGATGTATGTTATCTTTTAAGTCTTTTGTTCCTCCTTTTGTACAACCCTTCCATTAAATTTCCATCAGTGATGCTTATGTGACTTTCACTTTTGCATTCAGGTAATATCACAGTGCTTGGCCTTGCCTGCTACAAAACACATGTTTGCAGACCTTCACACAAAACCACAAAATATTAGTTACAGAGAAGTGTTGTTAAGCCCTTTCACTACATCTTGCAGGGTCAAGACAACATCCAGCCTCCCTTCTGAAACCTCCCTTTTTTTCTGTCCAGTCAAACATTCTTTTCAGCCAGCCATATCACCATTCAAGTCCATAACTAGTGCTGATAAGCTTGTCATCCAAATCTGTTAACGCCCTGCTTTGGCAACTCACCTACTCCCTGCTGATCCAGATGACTCTTCCTCTGGGTAATCCAAAACTGTTCTGGGTAGAGGTCATGATTTTTCCTCTTATTAGCCTCAACTTTAACCCTTTGCTGTTGTCTCTGGTACTAATTTCTTGACCTTTCATCACAATCTTTCACAGTTTAGTTCTACCCTAGAAAAAGGCTGATATTCTACATCTTTTCCTGTATTTTCATGCTGCCTCCCATGTTACCCCAGAAAAAACTTTATTTTGCAAGTCACTAAACCTGCCACTTGTACACTACTGAGTTCCTCTTCAAAAGCATGACCTCCTGGTAAATCCAAACCAAGTTAACAGCAGTAAAGCAGTGAAGCCTATGGATGCAAATTTTCACCTGGCTGTTCCTGTTCATTTCCCCAGATCCAGCCCACTCTTTGGGCTCACCTACCTAGAACACAACTTGTTTCATCCTGTAACCCCCCATGCACTGGGCTGCCATTGTCACGATGCACTTGTTTTCTCTCACATGCATGTACACACTGAGTGGAATTTATATCAAACCAGATCAGAAAAGGCTCCCCATTGCCTTGAGTTTGATAGATCTTTTTATAGGCAGGAAAGCTATGCTGACAAAGCATTTTCCCAATCTTTACACTTTAGAGAAGAGTTGTGAAGAGCTCCACTTTTTTAAAGACGCAAAATGCCCTAAGTTTCCATTATCTGCCCCTCCTTCATCTCCATGAATCTAGCCTTACCTAAGGTATCTTAGTATACAGCTCACATACAGGAGTGAAGGTCTTACACCATGCTGTGAGGAACAGACTTACTGATTGAGTGGCAGAGATCTGGGCGCTATTATCACTGACAATGGAGCAGCAAACGTGGCCAGACCTTTGCAGGCTTCCTCCTCATCCACCTCCCCACATTAGACCAAGGCTGCATCTGCCCTGGTTCTGCCAAACAGTAATGCCATAAGCCTTCTTATACTCATCACCTAAAGTTGCTTCTCACCTCATGGTTTTGCTGTCAGGATCTACTTTCTCCCCAGTTTTAAAGCAAAAGAACTGGGCAAATCATACCAACCTGTCATAAAATTGCCAATAGGAAAAGTCTGAACACAAAGCCTTGTGTCCAAGCTTTGAACATGAGATGCTTAGTGCTGTCTTTCACGTTTGACTCACACAAGAACTAAGACACCATGTAATTCTGAAATTGCCAATTATTTCTTCTCAGGTCTATAAAAGTTCTGTCATGCACAGATTGCAATTCTGCACACTATCCAAGCAGAACATCTACTCACAGAAGACCACAGAGCAAAGAAACTAAATCAGATGAACCCCTACGCCAACTCCCAGCAAAGGCTACAAAACTTTAACCAATTGGATGACCCACAGACCTCTCAGTCTAACAGGCACTAACCACCAAACTTCTTACCTTTCTCCCCTCTAACAAAGTCTGCTCAAAAGGTGCAAAATACTCTTTTAAATTCAGAGCAGATGCTTCTGATCTATAGTTGAAGTATGTTACTTGTATTTTACACCTGTTTCTTAAAACTATTTCCCCCTAGCTGTTTGCTCTAATAAATCTCAGCTTCCCAGTAATCTGGCTTCTTTCAAACAGCTGGGACATGAACAATTCAATTTCTGTGTCAGATCAGTCTGTCCATAGAATTGCTCAACCAAAAGCAACAACAACAGACAACTTGCTGGAGACGTGCAAAACCAGGCAGCTGCCAGAGAGACTTGAAAAAGAGGAAGGGGCTGGGTCAAGCTTCTTGATATTGGGCCAGTGAGACAGAGGTGATGATTGATGGGTGGGCAAAAACCTGCAGCTGTTGGGGCTGCATAAGGCTGATGTGTTGATGGTAATTTCCTAAGAAGGTAGAAAAGCTAATTCAAGGTGCTGGCAGCAAGTCTGAGTGTAGTGATGAAGTGGCTGCTGGGTGGTCCTATGATGACTAGCTGAGGATGGGCTTTCACAGGCACCTCTTGGGAAAAAGTAAAGCAGCACAGTATCAGCATTGGGCTCTTTACAACTTCATGCTTCAGATATTTTTTCTAGTAGTAATGGAACTGATTAATAGCAGGATTTAATATTTGTGTTTCCTGCATCAAGGAATGTAGAGGCTATATTTTAAGAGTTTTGTTAGCGAAGTTGTGCTTGAGTGAGCCTAAATCAAGGTTTTAAATTTACTCCACAAATTGCACCCATCTCAACTTTTCATATGGCTCATTAGAGACACTGGACAAAGCAGGACAACAACTACTGCTTTTTCTCAAATACGATTGTTAATACAAGATCTCTCATTTCTTCTGCCTTTATGTGAACAACCTGCCCGTTTAAACACATTTACTTCAAGGCAGAGATTCATGTCTCAAGTTTTCTGTTCATAGCCTAAAGCTCTAGTAAAGTATAAGGGTCTTTTCACAAAAGATAATGAGACACAGCTGTGAAGTTTCGGGTTTCAGCCCCTCTCCAAACTTCAAGTTTGGACTGGAGTTCACAGTTCCTAAACTCTACTTTCCTATGTGGATGCTCTGATTTAACTGCTGGTCTGTTCTTTGAGACAGCTCTTTTTTTTGTTCTCAGGGGCTCTGATGATATTAGATGCCAATTTAAGACCTTCAGGTTTTAAAACATTAACCTTACCTTTCACTTATCTATTGAAGAGTGAAGGATTGTCATAAAATAAAGTACAGCAATTTAAATACACAGTTAACAGGTGACATCTATTTGTATTGGGAAACGGCTTCAGTGAGCAACACATAAACTCTGTATCAGCTTCCTGTGCTTTGAAGAAATCTACTTTTTAGAGAAGAGGATGATTTTCAGATTTCCTGTTATTCAGTTTTACTTTCTTTTGACAAATATTAATTCCTGACTGATGGGCTTTGTAGACTTCAGCAAAAGAAAGTATCTGGTACTGTTCCCAGTTTTAGTACCTATTAATACTATGTAACAACTTTGTATAATTAAGGTTGAGATTTCTTAGCACAATAAAGCCAAATTTAAACATAAGAAAGAGAGCAGCACAAGGATCCATACTATCAGTAGAGAGTCTCCACAACTAATCCAGCATGCTGTGCTAGCCAATAGGAAATCAGTCACTCAGCATCCTGTTTGCAGCTGACAAGTAAGTAGAAGTAAAAAAAAGTACTTATTTGCAAAAGAATGGGCAAACGGCACTGAAGCCTTAAATAAATGTTTGTATAAAAAAAAACAGAAACCAAACACTGAATTCCTTTGCATTTTTTAGATGCTGCACTCTCCAATAACCTCAGAACAGCTGAATGCAGGAAGTTTTAAGCAAATATTAGGCAGAACACGTGTTGCAAATACTAAGCAGTGCTTTCCTTGCAAAATTTTCCTTAAGTACTGTACTCAAGTAGCTCATGCTTTTAAATCAGAACACACAAAACAAGCCCTAACTCACAACCCAAACAAAAAGTCCATGCACAAGTAGGAACAAACTGGTGTCATTTGACATTAGTCATTAGTGAATTCTACACATCAGACCACTCCTAAACAAGACATTGACTGATGATACTCCTTGGAAAATAATTTCAAATGATAAATACACGGGTGATGGCTGCAAAGTATTAATAGATTATTTGACAAGATGATGAATTTAATTTCTTGATTTTGTGGATGACTACAACAAATACATTTTGGTCTGTGATCACAGAAATAACTTCAGCAAGATGATGAAACGCATTGCCTGCCGTAAGCATTTGAATAAACCCTAGAGAATGGATCAACACGTGATTGTAATCAGGTTACTTTTGACCTTCTGCCATTAGGTGGTGTCCAGTTACATGAGCTGTAACCACACCTGCATTAATCAAAAAACAACATTCAGAATTGCTGAGTGCTCCCTCTTACATCTTTTGCTGATATTTTGGGTTAGCTATTTTCCAGGGAGTTCTGGCTTTTCAAGTCTTACTTTTGATCTCTGTATGGTCTTTTAAACGAGGAATGATGAAGCCTTTGATGTGTATTCTTGCATAAACAGAAGCAAAGAACTACAAGAGCACCTAACTGCAACCAAGGAAACGTGAGCCAGGGTTGAAGTAATCCAAAATAACCTTTCTAAAAGCAGGGGGAAACGGAAAGGGGAGTCCAGATAGCAAACACCACCACCACTGTCTGACCAAGCAAGCAACAACGATTATAAAAGCCAGTCTGAAAAAAAATTAAACCCTTCCTGTGTGTTGTGGAGCTTGGTATGAGGTCCTTTACCTCTCATTTGAGACCTACTGTAGGGCCATACTGTTGTGAGGAAAACTGCAAGAAAAAAGAAAGGGTAGAAGAAATGTGGGATGCAGACAGGAACGTGTACTGGAAAAAGGTCATTTTTCTTATTTGTCTTTACTCCTTTGTTACCCGTATAATTAAACACAAAGACAAACGGAAAACTCAGTCCCTGCAATGCTTCATTCTATTCCCAGCTCTGCTAATAAATAAGGCACCAGGGGGCCTCAGTCACTCACCAGCAACAAAAACAGGGCACGTTAACTCTTTACGTGCTGAATTAATACACTTCAAAGTCTTAATCTAGCAAGCGTAAAAACAATGTCTGCAAGGCAAAAGAAGAAGGAGCAACAGAAAAAGAGCACTCAAACTCATCTATGCAGAAATTTGCAGTAAAATGACTAGAAAATGTGACTTGAACTCAGTTTTACTGTTAGCATATTAAGTCTAAAAGCATGATTTCATGGTGGAAAGACAACAAAGCCCCTTTACTTACCAGTAACAATGGGGGATGGAGTGATTTAAATCTGAATTTAAAAAAAGAATTTGTTTGAGACATTTTAATCAGCTCTAGTGATAAATAATGGGAGGTGTTGAGAGCTCCCTATGCTGTTCATGAAGGAAGTCAGTGACAAATGTCATGACTTCAGAGCTGTTTACCTGTAAAAGAGTTCAGTCAGGTTACAAGTGGTTTTCCTCCTACAGCCCTCAGGCTGGTAACTGCCAGCATACTCCAAAACAATCAATCACAATTCAATCAAAATCACAAATGCCCAATGATCACATTAATTCAGATTAAGTCACATTTTCTGCAGAATTACCTTGATTTTATTTTTTTAATTTTCTTTTTTTTTTTAAAAAATAAAACACTAGAATTACAGCCATTTGAGTCGCTGTAAGTTGACTGCACAGCAAAGTAACAGGGTTGTGGGATCCAGACAATTACAAGCAGCCTGAAAAAAAAACCAAACAAACCCAACCTTCTCTCTCGTGCCCAATCTATTTTCCATTTGAGGCAGATACAGCTGGATGCATCTTGGCGCTCCAGGCAACACACCCATCCAAGACACAAAGAACAAAAGATATTCCTCTTGCACCACTCTGGGAAGCCTCTCAAACCATGAAAACGGACATGTGCTTAAGGGAACTGTACCTGAAGCCTTTCCATTTGGAATACATAATTTATCTGGTCCCTTGAAATGCTGAATCAGAAATTACTATAATTTAAGTGATTTCAGGCAATTTTGCATTAAGAAAATGTTATCCGGTTCATATACTACACTACAGCTAACTTGAGGATGACAAACTTTGTACTTAGGTGGCTCTTTAATGACACTAATGCAGGACTTACTTAGGGTTTAAAACATTGTTTGTGTTATGCAACTTGATAACACCCCTTGATATCAAGGATTAAGTTTTATGACTTGCCTGAAGACGCATTGCACTCAGCTGTATTTTGCTGCTGTATTATTTCATATCTTGAGTCTGGCCTGATAGTCTTTTTAACCAAAGTTTCTATAGACAGTTCTTCTTAAGAACTATATTCACTATTGCCCACTCCAACCACTAAAGTCAAAGTCCTGGTCAGGTACCAAGACAACTACATCCACCTACTCAGGACTCATAAGGCCATGTCTGGAGCACATCCATGTCATTTGGAGCTCTCATGGCAAGAAATATATTAATAAACTGGAGAAGGTTCACTAGAGACCACTAAGATAATTAGAGGGCTGTAGTGCATGGCATCTGAGGAAAGGGTAAAGCAACTGCTGTCTTCTACTTGGAGAAAAGACCAAGAGCCAAACCCTTTACTGCGTTGGTGTACTGGGAAAGGACAAGAAGCAATAACCACTAGTTGCATCAAAGGAAATTCCCACTGGAACTGAGGATTTCAAAACCATTAGAACTGAGGATTTCAAAACCAAAGTGGTTAAGTGCTGAGATATTGTCCAGGGAGGCTATAACATCTCCGTCTTTGCAGATTTCAGAAGGTCCTGAGCAATGTGCTCTTATGTGGATGTTGTCCCAGCTTTGAGCAGGACATCGGACTTCAAAAACTCCAGAGGATATTTCCAATCTAAATTTATGCATGAATTTTCTAAGAAGGCATACAGTCAACATAAACTTGGGGAAAAAAGTAGTGTTATATGTGTTGGTCTTTTTATTTGCCTTTTGGAGTCAAGGTTATTGGGAGTTATGTATAAGAGCTGAGGCTTTAGGAAAACACATTATTCTTGATAAAAATTAGTGAGAAAACTCTTATTGTGTGTTCCTTAACTGTTGTACATTTGTTGTTCATTAAAACAATGTTGTAAGGAGTTTCTAACATAAGAACATGCTCATCCTCCCTTTGTGATACTTCATTCAAGTAAAAGTCAAGCCGAAACTGAAAAAAAATTGCATAATTGCAGATAATAAGTTTGCCAGAGCCCTGGAGAACAAAAAGTGAAGCTAAATTCTCTTGCTCCACTAGTAATAAAATACTGCACGAGAACAAAAATATAATTTACAGAGGTTTTTGTACACTAATGCCATTTCTCACAGGCAGCCAATCTAGCAGAGAACTAAGAAACAATCAGTCAAATATGAGTATTGCCAACTTGTACTTGAAAAGTCTGGATACTGGGGAACACCCAGTGAGGACTGCGCTTTCACAGAGCACATAAATCTCTGTGAGCACCTCCCCTCAGAAAAACAATTTCCTCCTCTTTGTCTTAATCAATGGCTAACATTAAAAACATCTTTATTGGTGATGTCCAGATTCTCAAGGTCATAAAATCAATCAGTAAAATCTACCAGATAGAGGAGTGCAAGTCATGGACAGTGAGGCTAAAGCACATGAAGACCACAGTCATCTGTCATTGCTGAAAGTTGCTCCTATCATGACAGAGCACAGGCAAGTCTATCTATCTGGAGAAGACACATCGTGCCAACACTTCTGGCCCAGGACCAAATACATTTTATTTAATTGATACAAAGGCCTTATTAATTTGACTTCCTGCTCTGCCTTAGTACTTGAGCGTGACACAGTAGAAAATCTAGCAGACGTGCCAGGGTTGAGGCTGAAGCAACTATAAAGCTAAACCTATTTCTTCTGCAGGTTAAGGTCAGCTGAAAATGTCAGTGTGGCCTGTCCACCTAACAGTGGAGTTACAAGGCATATAAAGCACAGAAACTGACTGCAGCACATCAACCTTTTGCCACTTTGAAGAAATCAGTGTCATGGTTGCACTGTCACTTGGGAGCCAAAAGCCTAGGAGATTCTGCCTGAAAAGAGAACGAAATTAGCTGTGTGGTTTGCCATTTCCCCTTATGTATCTGTTTGAAAGGACAACAGGCAGCTGAGATAAATGATTAATTACAGTGTGATCACTTAAACATACACGAGAGATCTGCCTAAAGGTTAATAACCAACAACATGGCCTGTAATACAAGCAAGGTGAAAAAAAATCTCATGCTTACAAATATGTCATCAGGGCCCTTTGGATTCAAGCTGCTGGACAGGCCTAGCAGCTCGTAGGCAGACTGGTGCTTTGTTGCTATTCATTATTGAAGAGACCCCTGTGACAGACTTGGTGTGCAGTTAATGAGCACAGCAAGTCATAGCAAGGGGATCTTGATCCTGGAAGAGGTGGTGCAGGTGGGAATTAAAAACTGGAGAGCACCAAATAGGGAGAGCAGCTGCACCATGAAATGCTAGCAGTGGCTCACCAGGGTATTCGAGGCCGTATCAGGAATGAGGGTGCTTGGCAGCGTGTCCTCCCTCTAATAGGAAGCTGGATGGACTGTATTATAACTCTCTTCTGACTTATTTGCCTACTCTTCTTATCTGCATAAAGCTGGGAAGAGGGGTGGGAAAAACCAAATACTGGGTTCTTGGGTTTTGTCCTCAAACAGAAATGGATCTGAGATTCCACTGTTTATCGCACAGTGCCTGAAGAGAGCTGCTGTGGTTACTGGAATATTCTGGTTCTAGGGGGAAAGTAAGAGACTGTCCCAGTTTCCAGAATCCACTATAACACAGCAACTCTGCATCGTCTCCCTCACCCTGTCCCCAGCAGTGTACTGACCACAAAAGCACAGTACTAAAACCATTGTGCCAAGACTTCCTCCACCTCCCAAACTTCACACACATTTCTAGCCACTGCCATCTTCCTCCTCTTCATTTGCCTTCCACAATTCCACTTTCCCCATAACCCTAAACCCGGCTCTTGGGAAGATTTCCACTGTCATGCCTGATGCCAACCCGGTACAAGTTACCGAGTCAGATCCACAGTCACCACTTGGCATGCCCCACCAACATCTGTGCAGCCCTACACAATACAGCTCCTCCCTCCTCCGCTTCCAGCATGTTCCAGACACCCCATGGGGTAGGAAACACTGCCTGCCCAGAGCAAGTACCACCACCACAAACCAAATGGTCTCTGGGGAATACTTAAGACAAAGAAGCCAAAGGCTGAAATATCCCATACTGGCTACTTGCCGGAATGGCAATCTGTCCCCATGCACCAGCTCCAGAATCTGTCTGGAAACAAAAGAGCACTAAGTTACTGCAGCCTTGTCTGCTTTGCCACAAAGCAGCAGGGAAGCCCAGTCACTGCATTCCACTGGCTGGGAGCCTTTTGTTAGTCAAGCAAAGCTCCAGAGTCATCAATATGTACATTTGTGAAGGAAACATTCTGTTTGTTTACCTGTTTTACTGACATGCTGTCCTAAACTTAGTTACAAGATAAAGGACAGATTTCAGGTGGAGTGGAATTTAAACAAAGGAGTGATTTAGTCACTTAATGAACAAATGGCTGCCAGATCCCCAGCTGAGGTTCTGGAGGCAGTATTTAGTTTTTACGGACAGGCCAAGCAGGGGGCTTCTCACAGCTGTAGTCTCTACAGTCATATGTATTTCACAACTTGCTTCTTTCTCCTCCCAGCAAAATCTCCAAGCACTACACTATGAAATACTATATAAAAATCAGTTTGCATTTAACCATAGGTTAAACTGATGCATTGTGACACTGCCATTGGGAGGCCATTATCTTCTAGTAGTCATCTGTCATACTTAATTATATGCCTGCAAGTTAAAAATCTAATATGTTGTGACAAAACTGTGCAATTGAAGAACTGCACAGTAAGCAGTTCACCAACTTTGAACAACACTGGACAGGATGCTGGGTTTGAGAAAGCCACACTGGATTTTCAGCATGAGGAGAGAGCTCTTCACAGGTTAAAAATTGAGTAAAGACAGGGTTTTCAAATACTCTTTCAACTTACCTCTGAATATATTTAAGTAGTATTTTTTCTTTTATTTAACCACTGAAGCAATTGTTCTCCTTTCCTGGAAAAACTGGGAATCTACTATTTCTTTTAGCAAAAAAGGTGAACTGCTGTTACACTGAATCTATTTTTCAGCTACCACAGCACCAGAGACTGATATGATTACCAGCCTCAGCCCATTATAATAATAAAAATGAATGTTAATAATGAAATGAAATACATTCTATTTTGCATTATTTTTTAAAACCAAAACACAATGTGAAAATATGTCTGAAATTTACTTTCTCCTGAGCAAAATTACAGAAGTCAGACACAAATAAAGCAATAGTCAGGAAAAGGATTGGGTAGATGAACTACATCCAGGATAGCATGAGAAAACCATGTGTTATAAAAGATGTCATTAACTCACTAGGGTTAGAAGATGGAAACAGAAAATTCACATTTTTATCATTCAAAATACTAGTGAACATTTAACTGAAAAAATATGATAGGCACAAGACAGACACCTTGGAATGGCTAATGCCAAGTCTTATCAACTGATGAGATCCCTCCCCGGACTGTGATTAAAATAAGGAACTCAAACCACAGATCATTGCAGAGGCCAAAGAGTTAGCAAGATTCAATGAGGAAGCAAACATGTATAGGAATAAAGAACTCCAGAGCGGCAGGACCCAGAGCACACTCCCACCACTAGCAGCTTAGGTGGCTGTTCAAGGCCAGCCAGTTGACAGAAAGTATGAAGAAATCTTGAAGGAACTTCAGCAGAGGCTTTTCCTCCAACAGCTCTGTTGGGAGGCCTCAGTGAGGGCAATCCTCTCTCCCTTCAAGGCTGAGGCTCTCATCCTGGTCCTTGTCTGAGCTGTGCAGCAGCCATGCATCCTATTGTTCTGGATCCTGGCCAGCTTCCCAGCCTGACTGGAGGCCTGCCTCACCACTACGGAATTGCCTGACAATCACTGATCCTGATCAATGCATTCAGAACTGATCCTGACACCGACTCAGCTTCCAAATTTGACTTTGGACTTACCATGTCAGTAGAGATTTCCTGGGTGGTCTCGCCCCTGGGTTGAACCTGACTACCCTCATCAGCACTGTCTGCCTCACTTGGGGTACAGTGGGACTGGTCCCTTGCTGGTGAAGCCACTGCTGCTGCTGGCCTTGTTATCACGCTCAGTACCTGGCCTCCTATCCCTGAGGGGATAACTCTGCTCTTGCTGCCCTTTGACAAAGAGCTAGGACAGCTGAAGCTAGCAACAAGTATTTGCTCAGAAACAAAATCTGATGTTTGAGCTTTTAAAAAGTCCCTGATTTTTAGGGACTGGAATGCTGAAGGCCGCTTCACAGTTGCGTAAACTGCCACATCTACACTACTGGTACAGATCTGCTGGAGATTCCACTAGAGGAAGTGCTAGCTACCATCAGATGTGATACCAGAGGTAATAGAATCATTCACTCTAAACACTCAGTCTATAGTAATATTTTTTCTTTGTTTGCCCCACAGACTACATAGAGACTTAGCTATTAACACTTCAGGTTCTGCAGAGGTGTATTTTCTTTGACATCTTCATCATTACTCATTGCTTAGCACAGAAATAGCTCTCTGAGATTTAGTAAATTAGTAATTGTCATAAAGAGAAATAGTGTGTTGGTCCAAATCCAAAGCAGGCAAACATCAGATTTAAAGGATCAGAATAATAAAAAAAAAAGCATACAGTAAAGAACAAAGTAAAGGTCCAGTTCCCTCCAATTCCGTGTGTAGCCCCCAGTATGGATCAATACCAATCTCCTCCTGTAACTCCACACATCACCCTCCAGATCCAAGTGGCTCTCCTTGCTGCCCCACTGTGCACCTTTCCAGTGGCTCGCTTGGTAGCCACGCTATTATCCAGCTGTCCTTCTACACAGTGTTACAGAGACTTTTGCCATCCCCCCTGAGGCACTGGCATGCTGTAGCCATAAAAGTTGAGGAGTTGAAATCTCAGCATCACCACCTCCAGCAGATCACACTTCACTTTTAGCTTGCAACTTGCCCTGCAGCCACAGCACACCTGCAGCCACACACAGAGGCCGCGTGCTGTGGCACCAGGCAGCAAAGTCACCTAGAAAGTCAGCACCGGCACGTCTTTGAGCAGAGGCATAAATTCTGTCCCCCATTTAATCCAGTCCTTGCCCTACAAATCCGCTAATGTAGAAGTCTAAAAGTATAGTATAACTGAATTAAGCAGTTGACAAAGTTAAACAAGAGTTAACAACCAGTAAGTCTGTGAAAACAGAGGAAGCTGTATGTTCTTTAAATGCTCTCACATACTTGTTTTGAATAAGAGTAGGTCACTGGTTTTGAACAAGAGTATGCCACTGGTTTCAAAACACAGAAGCCCCAACAGCAGTATTTCCCCTATTGTGTTGCATCTTCAAAGACAAATATCATCACCAGATTTAAGAGTTAGCTGAAACCCAGAACTCAATAGAAAAAGAGAATTGAGACACAACATATCAATTCCTTCTGTAGGCGTGACTCTCTTTTTTATAGAAAATAAACACCAGAAAATTTTATTGACTGTACTGTAGATACCTGTACAGAGTGTAAACTTTAATATTTCACCAGATAAGTGAATAATTCTGGAGAAAGAGTTATCAAGCACCTTCATTTCAACACATTTTTGATATTTACAGTAAGACATACCTGATTAAGTGTATGAATAAAATGAATTAAAAGTTACAAAAAGTTGTTAAAAAAAGATCTTTAAAATGTTTATATGCTTTGTTATTTTGTGATAAATACACAATTAAAGAAGAACACGTCACACAGTTAAGACTCAGAATTGGCTCTGTTGAAAACTGTTACTGTAGTGTCCAAAGATGGATTGAGGAAATGGGGATGCTAACTTATTGCTCTGATCATGGCACTGTGAAATGTGCTCTGGCAGAAGCCTCACAAGCCCTGTTTGTTCTGCTGTTGCAGGTTGGCTTGCGGGTAAGCCTCCTTCCCAACACACAGTGTGGAAGCCAAACTTCACTCCCAGATTTGTACTGCTAATCTGACATAAGAACATGCATTTTGATTTTCTCTCCCTGCTCCAAACTTATTCGTGATGATGAAAACATCAACTTTGCTTTGATTTTTAGCACACCTTTTTGCTGTTACTGAACATGGGTACACAAAGGGGGGTATGGTTATCTCATTTCTTCTAAGCATCAAGACACAGGTGACCTTCCTGGAAACCAAACTTTTGACTGCCATGGTTTGTCATGCTTTACAAAAAGGCATGGCATAACATGGTTTGCTGAAGAAGAGAAAGTGCTAGGATAGAACTCAAACACCACTTTCAGGCTTACAGAATGAAAACCAGAAATACTATCTTAAAAGCTCTCAGGAAACAAATGTGACTATGTATCTCTTTAAAAAATGCCTCCAAATGAATCAACTTCCATTCTTTGATGAACAACTGAAATCTATAGCTAAAGTTTGTTTAGTGGATTTTAGCAAACTACTTCAGCAATCCAACTCAGACAGAAGAAAAATAAGTCTCTTAAAATCCAACAAAAACTTCAAATATATCCACTAAGCAGTGTTGATTGTCTATAAAGAATCACATGCTATGGGAAAGGATCACATGAGCTAGGGTGAGAACTACCCTCAGAGTATACGGATAAAGTATTTTCATAATACAAGGGTCAAAAGATGAGATTCAAGTTTTGAAAGTAGAAGGACTGGTAGTGGGAAGGAATGCGGTTAGGCATTAAATCTGTGATATTAATGGATGTTCCCATTCACATCTATTCATTCTTGGGATCCCCTGGTTGCCTCTTGCTAGAGATATAACCCAGTCACATATATGATGGGCTAAGCACTGCAGATAAGCACTGCATACTCTGAGGTACAACCCAGTCTCAGGATTTGAGTTGTGCCATCCTCTTTACTCAGTTTGGTATTAGTAACTTTAATTTTGCCAAGAGACATGTCCTCCTAGCCCAGCACAGGTGCAACTAAGGCCTCCACATTTACCTTTATAAGCAAGGAGATAATGCTACAAGGAACCAGATGCAGTTGGACCCAGACTGGGCAGTTCTGTCTTGCCTAACTGCTACAAAAGAGTCATTGCCTGTCTGTGTCTGTATATGCGCATTGTAGCTTGCTGTCAGCAGCATGGAACACTTATCTTTAGGGCCTGATTGTGTTGATAGGAGTGAACTGTTTCCAGCACATTTCCAAAAGGTTTTTGCTGGTCTAAAGCTTATTTTAATGTTCACTTTCTTTCTATACAATCCACTCCAACTGTGTTGTCAGGACAGCGGCAAGAACGACCTCCTGGGGTTGCCAAGCAGAGGTGAGTACAACCACCATTGTTCACTGTACAGTAGTTATGTCCTGGAAAAGAATGGAGATGTAAAGTGTTAAAGAAAAACAAAAGCAAAACCACAGTAAAATCCAAAACACATACATACAAAACAAGTGCAGTTTTCATGACTCCACTAGAGAAGCAAGGCATGATGAGACTGAGGGTGAAACAAAACTATGCTTTGGGAAGATGAGAGTTATAATATCCTTTGTGTCAGCTTCTAATATTCACCTCAAAGGAAGATCAAGATATCAGGACAACACAGGAGGGGAACAGAAAAGAACTGGGCTGTTCCTGAGATGCCCTTCATAAACTGGCCAAGTGGTCACAGATATTAGAATGAAGAGACAGTGTGGGAGGAAATAAAGTGCAACATGTGGTGACAAAGTCCAAAGTGTTACAGGACATCATCCCTGGATACCAGCCACTGCAAAAACATGGAGGAATGACCCATGAAACAAAAAAATTAGGTGGGTGGGGAGGAGTGTGTTAATGTTAAAGGGTAAAATGGAAGAGAAGACAGTGTAAGTAGCAGTGGGTCTGAGGGGAAAGGCACCCAACCCAGCAAAAGAAAAACACCTGAAAGACAGAAATGTTAAAGAAATGATACCACGGTTCTGAATATTATAAACATAAGCATTTGCTCAGAACACAAAACATTGCTCTGTTTCACACTGCCTATCAAAATGGAACTGTGAATTAACCAGTAATAACGTAACTGGTTTCTTACTTATGACATTTATATACATTTTTAACTTCTGAAAGAAGCTTTCTATTTTTTTTTCTATATATTTTCAATAATTTGAAGAGAAACTATCTTAGAGGCTTTATAGGCCTAAAGTAAGAACACCACAACTCCTGTAATTCCAGCCACGTTGTAAAAATAAAAAAAATATTTCTTCTCCTAGCTGTGATTTGCTAAGAATGACACAACTGAACAGTGATATTGCTTCCCAAAGAATAAAGAGTATCAACTGTCAAGAGTATCAACTTCCTCTCTCCTAAGCTTCACAAGGGCCTTTTTAATAATGTATCTGTAAAACTTAACATTCAATGGAGCAGAAAGACCAGCACAGCCACTCTCCCACCTGCTGTTTTCTGAATATTTCCTTTTTAAAAATACTGGATCTCATTAAGAACATCTGGAAGACCATGATATTTCTGTAGTTTAAACTTCAAAATAAGTAAAGAAGGCTCCAGCCGTGAATATAGCATTCAACTTGGACAATAACAACATAGCAGCTTTAGCCAGGTCCGATCCTCATCTTGATTATACACTTGTTTTTTCATAAAGGATAGAACGTGATCCTTCTTCCCTCCCTGTTCTGGTTTCATGTGGTAACCACAACAACGGCTTTTATGAAAAAAAACTTAGGTGGCTTTTAATTTCTTATTAAACGGAGATCTAAACATTAACCAGTTCTACATTAGCTACCTAGGTCAGTTGGCAGCCTGTCAATGGGAGCTGCTACCAAATTCATTTATATGCTAAAGTGTTGCACAGCTGTAAAAACTTGAGAATCATCTGGATTACCTCCTGGGCACTGGGCAAAGGCTGTAGTGATTCCATAGAGACGGGAGCGCTTGTGAGGCTGGAAGTTATCATTTTCTATTGAAATCGTGCGATCCACTGCTACAACAGCATCCCTGCCATTTGCAGAAAAGAATATACAGAAGTGAGATGAAGGTGGAAGTACAGGGGAAAACAAAACCAAAACAAACAAACCAAAAAAAGGGAAGAAATCTGAAGTTGTTTCTGTTCTATGATTAGGAAGCAATGTCAAGAGCAAAATCCTCCAAGACCTTATCTTTCCTGGACAACTCAAATATGTCATAACCTTCATTCTAGGCAGCTAAGAAATTTAGCAGAGAGCCATGTTACTAATTTTGAAGGTAATTCCAACACAGGACTATGTCCCTCTACAGGAATGCATCTGTTTTAGTATCTCCCCTCTATAACACAGCAAACATAGCCATAAGGGAAACATGTTAGCTCCCACTCCTTTCCTAAAAATGCTTAGTGTTAAAAGCATTTTCTCAGAAGACAATCATTATGCTGAAAATGAAAACTCAGTTAACTGGCAACATCAATACGTCAACTCTACAGTTCCACTCCACCCTGCATGAGCTATTGCCAGGAAAGCAAAGAAACGGGAATGTGCAAGAGGATAGATATGAGAAATGCAGTATATACTCCAGTTTCTAACAGGGAGAAGAACAGACTAAAACATTTCATGATTTCTTTAGCAGATAACATACCTTCTCCAGTCTGTGTAGTATAAATTCTTCCCATAGCTTGTAACACTAAAAGGATACTGAATTCCTTCAATAATTTTTCGTCGACCAAGCTGATTAGGGTTCATGCATTCCAGTCTCTTGGTACCTGGGAGCAGTGAAACAATTAAACCTTTGAACGTCAGCAAGATTGTTCTCATGAGGGATGAAGATGAGAGCATGAACAGAGTAACCGTAATATGGAACTTCCTTTCCATATGCTGCTAAGCCAAAACCCTCCCCATACCACACTTCTGTACGTGCCAGAGACTGGACTGAAAAGTACTTTGATGCTAAAGCTAATCAGCACATGACCTAACTTACAGGAACACAGATGTCTAGTGCAGTCACAGCTATTGCTCACAAGATTTCTGCTACAGATAACAGCATCCTCAGGCTGGTGTGAAAGCTAATACACTGGAGGGATACTTCAACCATTAATCACTTCCACCTCCTCTGGAAGGCTCTATTGCAAAGTTAGTTTGGTGAGCATGTTCCCAAAATGTTTGCTGGGCTGGGTCAATAAGGCAAGGCTGCAAGAACATCTAACTCATAGATGCAAAGAGGGTGTAAAACAATCTATCTATAAAGGAACTACACACGTTGGGAACATTGCCAGTGAATGTAAGCACCTAAAGTTTTCTCTTAGGCAGCAGGTCTCAAGCTTGAAAGGAAAAAAAGGAAGAGAGGCAAATGTGAGAACAGGAGAGGAAGAGAGAAAGAAAAGAAAGATAGCACAAGGAGATATATTTGAAAGTTGCAGAAAGTGTCTTACAGTAAAAAAGAAAGCTTGACCTTTTCAGTTTATCAAAAACTTGAAATGTGACTTGAAGTGTAAAAGCAACTCCACCAGAAGAGATCAGAGTCTACAGAGAGAAAGACAGGAAGATAAAAAAGTTCAAATGAGAACTAAAAGTGCACTTTTGGTTTACTGGTCAGACACTGGCATTAAACTAATAATAGGTCAGTGGCAGAAACTTCATCTTTTGATCTTTAAATGTAGCGTGAATTGCTTTTTCAAGACTTGTTTCAGTCAAATATAAATCAGACTTTGCCTAAGGTTACAGGTCTTACAGCAATAGTGCCAGAAAGATATTCTGCAGAACCAGATTAGATGAATCCATGTTTTTTTCCTGGTCTCACAACTTCTTCTACAAAGGCCTAAGCACTACCTAAAGAGATACCCACATACAAGACACACAGATTTTAACCTCTTGCATTCCTAGAAAGTTTTCTGATTAGAATTGAAATCTTTTGGTCTCCAGAATGCCATAAATAAACAAATAAACTGAGAGATTACTAAAGCCAAAAAGAAAGGCAAGAAGTCTACAATGCAGTCCAAAGATCTATAAACGTTCATTAGCTGTGCATAATTTCAGGACTGGACATGCTTATTCTACTTCTATTACGAAGAAGGATCTTAGCACCTCTTTACCTGCATCTACCCAGCACAGCATTGAGGAATAAGGATCAAATGTCAGCCCATTTGGTAACCCAAGATCATCTTTGACAAGAATTCTTCTGTTTGTGCCATCCATGTATGAGGTTTCAATTTTAGGAGCTTCTCTGTTCCAGTCAGTCCAGTACAAGTTTCTTAAGGGGAAACAAAAAGCAAGAATTAAGATAGTGACTGATCTCAAAAGATATTGTAATTAAGGAAAATGCTAAGGACAAACAAGTGACACGCACATACCCTAAATCATTTAAATAAATAAGAAGGACCACATTGCACTTTGATATAGAAGTAACAAAAGCATACTAAAGATGGAACAAAAGTTATACTTCCATTAAAAACAAAGAGCAAACACATAGGAGAAAATAATGCGCTCTCTCTCATTTTTTATATTACGTGCAAGGTACCAGGCAAAAAAGACCTCTGAGGGCCATTCAAAAATGTATGTGTGTCTACAGTTCTCCTCCTCACCACCCATGGTGCCTGCTCAGGCTAAGCTGCAAGAACATTTGGCATACATTTGTGGGGTTCATTCAGAACTACATTTTCCTTTGCAGTGCACCAACTAAGCGACATACAACAGAATCAGAGCAGTTCATGGACAGGGCACAGACCCAGAGAGGGCCATTAATTCACTGATGCTTTATTACTAATGGCCATTTGTTAGTGTTTTTTCTCACACCCATCCACCCCACCCCCAAGAAATATCTACTAGGAGACAGAAGTCCGCGTTACTTGACCTGAACCCAGTGCACTACTCACTCAATAGGGTTCTGCACAGAACAGAGGTCTCTCCTCAGTCTGATTACATTTGTACCCTTCCCTTTCTCTCACACCAGAAGTACATGCGTTTTTCCTTATTATTCTGTCACTTGATGTACATCCACAGATGTTTCCACCCACTGTTATGTGACTACTATGTAAAAGATTGTATTAAAGGAATGAGAGAAGCCAATACCATTATTTTTTCATTTAATTCTGTAACACTGAATTTTTCATGGATCACATGCATTCTTTGCTCACTACAAACCTTGTTTGCAAACATCTGGAAGAAGGATGCACCTTCCAAAAAAAAAATCTCCCTGAGCCATATAGTACTTTTGTTCATAAAGGAATTCTCACCTAAAGGCACTCCAAATGCCTATTATATCAATTAAGCAATCGTTTAGTAGAGCTTCCCAGCAATTCAATACTGAAAAGAAAGCCTCTTTGCTTCTGTACTTCTGAGTATTTTGACTGAAATGTCTCTTCTCTAACACACCACAGAAACTTGCACCAGGACAACAGCAGGCAAGTCCAGACATTAATGAACAGACATGCGATACTACCAGGGACTCAGTAATAGTTTTAATTTTCCCTGTATTTCTTCCAATATTTAGAGATAAAAAATCTCAATAGATCAAAGACTACATAAAAGTATGTATATACTTCCATTTTTGCAGGCTGGAACCATAACTTGAAAATATTTACGCTTTGTTACTGACACTCAGCCTAGCTACTTCTGTGACTGAAGTTTACAGGCTCAGTTTTTAAAGTATGTAATTATCTGCATCTTCAAATAGAAGCCTAACAGGACCTTCTCAGGCAGCTGAATGGCAGAAGTGAAAATGATAACAGAAGGGACACCATGGGAGTTTTCAAAGAAGGAACACTGTACACAAAAATATAAGATTGCTTAATCTAGTATTTTAGACCAGTAATCTTGCAGAAAAAAAAATAGTTAACAGCATTTACCATCTTGCAAATAATTTACTGAAAGCAACGTGCAAACAATGTACTGAAAGCAACGTACAAACAAGTGTTTGACAAACCTCTCAACAAAACATTACAGTTTTACTAGCAGGCATTTTTGAAGTTTTATTTCCAGTGTACCACTCAGACGCAGGCCAAAAGTAGATTGTTCTATTCCTGATTGTTAGTTGTTTCAAGAAAAAAAAAGTCTCATGATTGTCTACAGGGAGCCTAAAACCATGGACTCAGAGTATATGCTCATGTTAATATAATAAATAAATAAAACCAAGCTTAGCACATATCTCTTGACAACACATCCATACCCTCTCATAGGATCCGCAACAATTGCTCTGGGGTTCACCAGGCCAGTGTCAAAAAGGATGCGACGCTGGCGCCCATCCAGCTTAGCCACTTCTATTCTATCCAGCTGAGAGTCAGTCCAGAAGATGTTGCGACCTAGATGATCTACAGCTATTCCTTCAGGGCTTCCCAAGTCTGCGAGAGGGCAGAGAAAAACATGCTTAGACATTACATTTATTCCCAATATACAATGTCAGCCTCATAAGCATAACTCTTAATTGAGGTAAGTTTTCTTCAGTCTTCTGTCCAACAAAAGCTTCTTCATGGTAATTGGAAGAGGAATGCACATTTTTTCTTAGAAATTTTAAATACACAGAACTCTCATAATGACAAATTCTATGAGGAATCAATTCATCACACATGTAAGGTTTCCTTGGGAGGCAGACATAGAAAAGGAGTTGACAGCAGAGAAATAAACAATAGGGGTTCTCAGAATCTTATTCTGCCCTCAATATCAGGCCAGAATCTAGAAGGTATTTTATAATCTTTAATATTTCCCCTTCTTTTGTACTGGCATACATGACATCCCTCTGAAAGCTAGGTTTATGCCAAGTTCAGCCAATGCAATACTTAAAGATAATCAAGCTCCAAAGCACCAGAGATAATGATATTAGCTAACTGAACTCAGATCCAGTTCTTTGTTTTTGTAGAACGATCCTTTTTGGAACATGTTTTAGTACTTTCTGTGCACAGTTTTTCTTGGACAGTTAGTTGTTCCAAAAGCAACAGGAAATAGCAGATAATGACCTTACTGCTTTAGTTTTAGTAATTTCTAATTCAGATGAAGGATGCAGAATAAATATATATCACTCCAAGGTTTAATTCAACCACTGCAAAAAACTGCTCTGTACTTCTCAGGGTTCATAAATCCATTGAAAGAGAGTAGGCAGGCTGTGTGGGATGTAATGAAGCTAAAGATGGGTACAAATCAATTTTAGTCCAATTTCAGTTCAAAAAGAAACAGAAAGAACTGCACATGGTCACTCGGAAAGACGTGAAGTGACCCCTGACTTCACAGAATGTGGCCCCTTAAGCCTTCTATTAATTCTCAAGTTTATTTACTGACAGCCATTAAACAAACAACAGGTGACACAAACAACCTTTCTGGAGAAAAGGCATTTGGTCCAGAACACTGCGGAGAGCTTCTGTGACTTTGCTATGAATAATAGTTGCACAATAGCATAAATGGCCTCTGCTCTTTCACATGGGTAGATTACACTTAGTGCACTTAACCTAGACATGTGATGTTTTGGGTGTACATTTATTTCTAAAGAGGAAAATAAGATGTATCTCATTGCTTCTGATTTATGGCTCATACACAGGGGTCTCCCAAGAAAGTAAATGTGAATCAGTTATCTCTTCACTCCTCCCAGGGACACTTGGGCCCACTTTAACTTAGTTACACTAACTTCACATTACTACTTGTATTTCTCCAAGTACCTCTGTGGAGCTAGACCTGTCATCTGCAAGGAACCACCTCATATATACTTCAGACTCTCAAATGTTCCTACTTATTTTCTTGCTAATGGCAGAGGCTGCCAAGAGTGGTCTCATTTTGAGGTGGCAGTGGTGACAATCCTCAGACAGTCTCTGGAATCAGACTATCACTGACTGAATGGTGGTGGAGGAGCTCCCAGCCTCTTTTATGAAAGAGAAGAAAGTAGATCACAAAATATCTGCTGCCACTGATTCCGAAGAGCTCCTGTTCCTTGACCAGTTCCATTGCTTCAGCTATATCGCAGGAGATTTAAAGAAATCTCTTCTCTGTTCGACAAGGAGCCAGAGAAAAATTGTTCCCCATGGAGGGATAGGGGAATGTGTAGGCTTCAGTCTTTCCAGAAGCACAAAAATGTTCCTGCTATACTGTCATCAGGCCTGACACAGTCACAGGCCCTGTCCCTGGGGACAAAGGCTTGCACAGACACGTATGGCTTGATATGACATAAGCATCTACAACAAAGACGAAAGCTCTCCTTCCCGACCTTCCTCCACAGCTGCAGAGCTCAGACAGCCTCCACAGGCTACACAGCTGCAGGGATATATGAGAACTGGATGGGTCTCCACAATAAAACATGTTTCTGCAAAGCAACCCAACTTGGATCACAAGAGCTTTAACAAACAAAAAAAAGTGCATTCCACAAAAATACATGTGAACCGAAGAACGCAGCTGCAGCTCAAAGGAGGAAAAAGGCAAAGATCAAAACAAAACAAAGAATTCTCATGGGTCTTCTGAAAGAGAGGAATTTTCCTATTTCCTGAACTTTCAAAGTTTCAGTTTTGGCCAGCATAGAAGACATACATTCAAATACTGAATATTCAGCCTTATTTTCTTCTGACTCTTTATTAAAGAGACAGTTAACACATAGAAAGCAAGTGCAACATCACTCAGCATCTCTTCAGGAAGGGCATTCACTTCCTATGCAAACAACAGAAATCATGAGATGTCTTTATATATACAATGTTTTTTGTAGTAGACAAAATCTATGAGGCTTCCATGCAGCACTGAAATATCTTGAATTACCTAAAATAACCGAATTTAGCTGAAAGCCTTCACAAATATTTCTAAAATATTTTAAATACTGCAAGATTTTTAATGTGTGCAAATAACACACTCTCAGACTAATTTATATCCATATGAAATTTTTAGCAATAGCAATTGCCCTCACTTTTTGAAAGGCAGAATCTGAGAAAATTTTTTAATAGTTAAAATTGGAAATCCTTTCCCAATTGAATCTGTACTTGTATAGGCTCATGCTTGCATCATAGGTTAGAGCCCCTTTTAGATTAAATACGTTGGGATGAAAAAGAAGTCTTACAAATATCACAGTCACTAAGTTGTACAGCAATACCAAGCTCCGTAGTTACTGTGGTGGTTAGGGATGGCATTAAGCTCTTCCTTCCTAGGACAATGGTAGGATCCAAGCTGCTCTCATCTCTCCGCTGCCCTTAAGAGTCTGAATGGAGTCCAAGCAAACTGGCTGTTCCGAAGCATGAACTTCAAGTACAGATAATTAACACATTCAAACAAAACTAAAGCAAACGTATAGTTGACTTTTGAAACTGGATGATTGTTTTTTGCCGAAATAATACCCTGAATTTTTGTGACAACAGCTGCAAAGGATTGAAACTAAGGGAGACATCCTCCAGTATCTTGCCTTCACAGGTGTTCTAGGATCCTGGGGACAAGAGTATTCAAAAAGTGCCTCCAGCTACATATGTTGTTTTTTTAATGCCTCCACATTCACTTTATCCCCAAAATCTATCCTTCCCCTTAACCTTTTCCATTTAAAAAGGGTCTTCATACTTAAGATCCATGGGTTTACGCTTCCCCTTTGAATAAAAATGAACACAGACTGTAGTAAACAGCAGAGGCTTGCAGGAAAGAGTATAATAACAGACACAAACTGTAAAAGCACTGCCCTCTAGTCCAGTTCTTGAATCCTTGAGCAACTCCAAAGGCAAGAGCCAAACAAGGTGGGTTTACTTAGTTTTATTTTACAAATTGAGTGGGAGGCATGGAGAGTAAGAGCTGAAACAGTTTCTAACCACCTCTCAGCTGTTTGATCCCTAAGCCCAGGAATAGAGAGCAGGGGATCTCATTTTCAACCTCCCTGCTCACCAGCCCTTCCTCAGCAGAGTGGACAGCTAAGAGGCAGAAAATAGGAGAGAAAAGGACTATACACAATTAAATCTCAGCTAGCCAGTGAATTACCTACCTCGCTTGCCAGAACCGAAGAGAGACATATATGGATGATACTTCTTATGAACATATAAATGCAGGTCTTTAGTCAGCTTGAGTTGTGATTATGTTCATTATCCATTCAACAGCAAACTGACAATCCACCATCTCCTTTTCAGATCATAAATACATTGAAAAATGATGGATCTGCCCTAGCACGACCTCAGTTTTAATGATAACCTTTCTTCATTGCATATTTACATCTTGTAGTCATTGCATTATTGTAAGCATGAATAACATCTATCTACAGCAGTCTGAGCTTAGCCCAATGTGTTCCTTTTCTCCTGGCGAGAGACATAGGACCTTTTCAGGAGGGATGCTGGATTGCCCTTTCTGATCATTAGGGTTGACAAGACTCAACACAACTATGAAAGAGGTGGGCTACACAAGGCTGTCAGTTTGGGCACAACATTGCACTGACAATCCTCACAGGAAAGTGAGGTCTTGAGTGCACTTTAAAAATCTGGGATGTCAGAACCTCTGGATTTACTCTGAGAGTACTAGCTATGCTGCCCCATTATATGGCAGCCCTAAGGTTGGCACCACAGGTAGAGAGCATTAAAGGCTTCAAGCCTACCTCAAGATTCCTCCCTAGAACTGTCAAAGCATCTAAAGGAGGTGTTTGGGGTTTTTCTTCTTTGTTAAAGGCAGCAAGTATATAAGCACAGGCTACAGCTGTAAGTGGGTACAGAAACCTTCTAAGTATCCGTGTGAGGAGCTGAGACACTGTCCAAAGCCCAGACTTGTAAGACTCTAAACACTGAGATTTGCTTCATTAATGAGCAGCTTGATTCATCTTTTAAACCTGTCAGCCAGTCCTCAGTGATGTTCACAAGACACTCAATGATTAGACAGATACAGTATCCTACAACTGCAAGCAAGGACAGAAATATCTTGCTGACATGCTGCTTACTTAAAGAGAGCTGATTTCTTGCTTAACTCAGCAGTGAAAAGGCAGCAAAGGGCTACTGCATAAGGAACAGATATGTTATCCAGATTTTTTGGCTATTGTTTATCAAAATAACACAAACTTGTAATGCTACAGCTCAGGCAACACCTGGTAAGTGTATACTACTAAATTCAAGTTTCTAGTACCACTCCTAGGAAGCAGCAAGAGGAAGAATTTTGTCATGTTACCTGTCTTGATGATGGTTGTTGGTTCCCCACCATGCAGGCTAGCTCTGCTGATCGAGGGGCCACTGATGTCCGTCCAATAAACCATCTTGTCTGTGCAATCATAAGCAACTCCAATAACAACTTTGTCCTGTTGGTTAACAAGAAAATTTAGCCTATGCTAAACAACAATTACTTGCCAGAAGCACTAGCTTATGCATCTAAGTCTCAAGCCTGAAAAAAAACTAATTGAGGAAAGGTGGAGATGGGGAGTTAGGCAGAGAAAATAGTAGGCTGGCAGTCATTGTAGAGTACTTCAGAAAAATGCTTTGAGTTATAAGTCCCTTTTAACTAGCAAACACGATTTACAATTATCTTATTTCAAAGAAGTAATGTAGATATAGTACTGAACAGTTGGTCTCACTTCTACCTGCATATCCATTGAAAGAAAGTTCATGGTATTGTTTTACTGTGTTATTCCTCATCCTCTTTTTTCTCTCACACTTTCCCTTCAAGGAGGAATAATGACTCCAGTCAAATCTGACATGTGTTCCATATAGTCATCAACCCATGCATGATGGCTGCATTTCAGCAGTGCTACCTATGTAGAACCATTGGACTCAAAAAGATTCTAGCAAAGTAAGTTTTTAAAATAAAAATAGCTTAAACAAATACTCCATAAATCATTCTGTTGGAAAGAATATCCTTAGGAACAAGGAACATATATATGCAGTTTTCCAGGTAGGAGATGATAGGACTAGTGTTTGAGTTTAGAATTGAAACTTTTTTCTGCAGTTAAGTGAAAGATATTTTCAGGGTTTTACATGGGTTCCCAGGTCTATCACCTTTGCTGCTTTTGTAACTTGCAGCTTTTTAGAAACACGGTCCAAAACCATACATTAAAACAGATGCATTTATTCATCCGTGTACATTAATGCCGTAGGTTACAAAACAATCCGAACACCTCTACACTGCTAGCACTGTCGCTTTGCAAATACGCAGCACTGAGACAACACAAGCAGAGACAACATTGTTAGCTGAGACTGCAAGTTTCATTTTAATGGGAAGTTTTAATGAAGAGATGCATCTTATCTCATGGAAACTCTGTCCAGAAGATGTTTATAATTAATTCATTTAAGCCATATCAAGGAAATAATGACACTATCTGACAAGGACTAAGAATCAAATGTCTGTATCTGCTTAACTGCCCTATTTTGCACTTTATTTTTATATTACTACAGTGGCAAGGGACAAAAGCTTGATTTTGCCCTTATATCCCAGTACAGTCTGTGAACTGAATCTGTGTAATTTAGTCAGTATTTGGTCTACTAAACATTCACAGTAATGTAAACACGAGGCCAGCACGCTATCTGCTTTGCTATCTATTATAAATACACTGGAATGGAAAGAGAAATCTCAGGCTTCGGGTAAAATAAATGAATGTGATGAAGTTGGAAGTGAGAAGAATTAGTGTCTGTCACAGGTGATGGAAAATAGAGGTTCTCAGCATCAGGGATTCATTTTTGAGGAAAGCAGATTCTCAAAACTGTAGTAAGTAGCGTGGGAAAAAGATTTACCACCCGCTGGGCCTGCACATGAAGAAGGCGAAAAAGAACAAAATAAAAAATATCTATATATGTCTATAGCCAAGAAGTGCAGAGAATTGACTGAAAACAGGAAGAGATTAAGACTTAGGAAAAAACTTGAGAGAGTAGGAGAGAAAAAAAAGGCCTCTCCACATTTTACTCTTGTAGGTCTCATAGACTTTTATACCAGAGTCAGAAACCCAATGGAAATGTGAGTGTAGAACCATTTATACGACAAGCTGTTGGAGGCATGTGATATCATAAATATGAGATTTTTGTTTTCTAAGCTATTTTTTAAAGGCAAATAATTCCTTCTATAGCTCAGTTTTAGGCTTTTTGACTAGTCAGGACAGGAATTTTCAGTGACAAAGCAATCAAGATAAAAATTGATTTTGGAACTTAAATTATCTAATTACATAGACAAACACTCTTACTTTCATCTTTGCTGCAAGTCTTCTAAAACATATGGACTTAGTATAGTATTTACTTACTGGAATATGCAAGAGTGCTTTTGCACCATTTTTCTTCATATTGTTTCCCTCTAGTGGAACATGTTCAATTTTACCACTTTGGGCAAAAAGCAGGTGTGTTCCCGGAGGCAGAGGTACTGTATCTGGTCGAACAGAGGGCCCAATAACAACAGGAGGAGCAGCTGTACTCAGACCTTAACAGAGAAGGAAACAGATGGGGAAGAAATTAGCCTGTACAGCATAAAAAGGCACCTTGTTATTTGCAGACACAATTATAGTCAAACTTCTTAGAAGGAAAAAGCCCTAAAAGCAGACACTAATAACTATAATCAGATGCAGAAAGCTTCCAAATTTTTCCCCTTGGCTGACAGAGAAGGAGTAATTGACATAATAGGTCTTTTCATGTTCAGCTCTGTAACTGCTCTTTCCTTCAAGTATTTAGAAAAGCCGAATCTTATTTTGCAGCTGAAGTGAGGAAAATGTAGGAAGGAACATCCTTCATTTCCTGAGGCAAGTCAGTTACCACACATTCAGATTTGCCACAGCTCCCAGAGGGCATAAACTATAGAGGGCCCTCACAGGCAGGGAAGAAGTTAGAAAAGCACGTTGTCATTCAGAGGCTCACCACAGTTGTCCAGATGCCCTGTCTGAAGGAAAAGCATACGCTGGAGTTCCCAAAGGGCTGCAGCACAAGGCGTATCGTCACTGGGTCAGCAAAGATTTGCATTGCCCCAAGTCAGTGCTGTAGAATCTCAGGGGCATGACTAGCATTTGGTAGACAGTGCACTTGGGCAAAGAGACACCCACAAGAAACAAGTGCTTCAGGCACTTACATGGTGGTCGAACTCCTGGGCCGCTTCTAGTGCCACCAATCTCATTCCCATCCCTATCCACACACCAGCAATATCCACTGCTAGAATGGCACTGCATGGGTAGGTAATTCCCATGCTCATCACACTGCGGAATGAAGTGACCAACTCTTATCTCCCTTGGGAAGTAAGAGCCTCCACTTCCAAGAGCTACTTCTCGTTCACGCTGGCATTTGGTCTTTTCTAATTCTGTGAAAAAAAAAAAAAAACAGAACAGTGAGTATTTCTGTTTTAACTAATAACTACATTCCATTAACAGTTAGTGTCTGCTGACCACTTCTAACACAAGTATTCTTACCGCTAGAAGGGCATGGCACTATTACAAAACTTGAAGGCATAGGCCTTCAGTGCACCTTCAGGAACAGTTTGCCCTATGTAAATATGACCCATTTGTCTTAAACTTACATCATTTTATCTTTCACTGTCTAGTTTAAAACAGAACAGCGCCCCTGCAGCTTCCTACACTGAACAGTCATAAACGGAAGCTGGAAAACACTGTCTTTCTCCTTGAGGCACATTAGTAAGAACATTCTGTCCCACTTGCAAACCTGATGTCTACTCATTTGGCCTTAAAATGTCAGGCCACAGAGCGGATAAAGGTTTTTTGTAATGCTAAAAGTCAAGTTTCCCTTCAGAGCCACAACAGAAAACCACAACAGAGGCAGATGCTGAGTTGTCTACAGAACCTAGGAAGTGAAACAACTCTTGCTTTGACATGTATTAGGGTTTTTGAGTTCAGTTACGAAGTTTAAGCACTTGTTTGATACTTTTACACCTAAGAAAGGAACTGCAAGGACAAATTATCCAGCCGTTGGTAAAATGCATAAGAAAGGCTACACAGAACACAGGAATACTACTACGTATGCAGGGAAACCTATGATGCACAGTAGCTACACCACACAGATTTGTACTATTGTAGTGATTACAGAGGAAATTATTGTAGTGATTACAGAGGAAAGACGAACTTTCCAGATTATCAGAAGATTCAGGGATTTGGTTCTTTCGGTTTCAATTTTACGAAACAGTCTGGACTGAAATATACACCTCACGCTATTATCTGTCATGCAATAGGGAATGTCATCTGGATCAATATATCCTTCTGGATGCCAAAAACATAAAGAAATTAAAAGTATACAATAAAATTAATCTTTTCCCTTCTGTAGAAAAAGAAATCTGTCTTAATTTTACCTTGGACTTGAGACCACTGAAGGGTTCTGTGCATTGGGAGAGAAAGAGCTCTAATTATGGGGGAGTATCTTTTTCCTGTCAGTGATTTCCACAGTTGGAAATACTTACCACAAATTGCCTGCGGAAGAGGCTTGAACATTACACTTCCATTTATTCCTTGTTGTCATGTTGCCTGGACAGCATTAATTACATGTGGCTCAGACTAGACTCAGCCCAGCTGAGCAAAAAGCTAATCCCACACGAACACAGACTACTGTGGTGTAAATCACACAAATACAAAAAAGAAGGGTATTTTTTATTATTATTTAATCTAGTTATGCAAGCAAAAGCTTTGGACAAGTTTCATGCACCTGGACACAATTAGAGTAGAGAAATACAAATGGCTGGAGAACAGCTCACTCTAAACAACTGAAATATTTGGCATCAGCTTTAACGTGGGTGGTAAAGAGCCTTGAACCAACCTAGAAAACCAGACCCTGAAGGGAAGCCTCTGTTATCTATCTCAAATTTTGCTTGCACGTATTCAATGCACTATGCACTACGCAGCTAAAAGAAACGTTGATTTCAGTAACTGGATAGTTTTTCCACACTTTTTCTTCTTTTCAAACCTCTAAATATGTGCACCACTCCTTAGAGAAAACAGGGGGAATACAGAGCATTGGAAACTGACTCACCCTGCTTTTGTTCATTGAAAAACAAAATCTTCATTGCATTCACATTATCTTTGAGAGACTCTATCAGCTCCTCCTCAGTGGGACAGAAAAGGAAATGTAGAAGCTGGTTGTTTTTCCTTCCTATCTGAAACTCCCAGAATTAGAGAATATCCAGCAGCTAACAATTTTTAGATCAATAGGGTAGATCAATTTTATGGAGTCAGCAAATATGAATTATACAAAGAAATGTGTATTCACTCCCACATAGGACCCAGGACCCAGCTGTTATATATTAAATATATATATTATGGGTAACTTGAAATATCTATGTCTGTTCTAATTTCAAGACAATGTTCACAGTTACATCTGCAGATTCTACAGGAATACTGATGGAATTTTTGAAGAATACTTATATCGCAATGATCAAGAATAATCTCACAACTGGCCTACTTACGCGATTAGTCTTGCTAAAGCCGCAAGACTGGTATAACAAATTAATTTTCAAAACTACTATTCAGTTTCTATAAGGCAGAGAATGTGATTTGTTCCTTCTAAAAAATCCCATCAACGCTGATTTTTCAGTTGCATAAAAAGATGTCAAATACCCTATTGCCACTTACTTTTATGAATAACTATGTATTTTACTGCTTCTGTCCTTCTGAAAGTCTCTCATATTTATGATAAACATTAACAGTATCAAGGGTGATAAGTAATCTATGATAAGAAACACTCTGAAAAGGAATAAAACCAATGTTTCCATGCTCATCTGTGCTGATTCAATCATTTTAACCTTTCAAGGTTAAACTAATTTCAACTCATTAACATGAATATTAAAATTTATAAACCAAAACAAGCCCCTAAACTAGTTAGGACAATTCAAATCAGGCACTTAGGTTCTGTACTCTATTTTTTTCTCTCTTTATTTCTGATTCATGTGCAGGATTACTATGCCCCATATTGCAGCTCACTAACTCTTGCTGCTGGCAGGTAGGCATCTTCACTAACCTTCACTCAGAACATATTCAGAAGATGTTACTCCTGTTTAAACATCTTTTACCACAGAAATCAGCAGTGAGAGGATGCACAATTTCTTTATCAGGCAAATGTCTTTCCAAGATTTTATGCTTTCTGAAGGAACACCTCCCGTGCAGCTGTAGGCACCATGTGGTGTGACTGTTTCAACCTCTCCAGCTGCAGCCATTCCCTTGAACCATCAGATATTGATGGGCTGCTAAACACAAGAAATGAGTCCTTGGTCTCAGAGTTAAAGCTCCCCAGCTAGGGGTGAGAAGTCAGACTGAGCACCTCAATTTACACAGCTATGCGCTAACAGGGCCATGTAGTCTCCTTGAAGGGGAGACAAATCTAGTCAACGCCGTGTGTTGATCCAGGCTTTCATGTTATTCTGTCATCTGTGTTATCCTGAAGAAGGCTGAATTAAGCCCTGCACTAATCGCCAACCAGATTTCCACTCAGTATGAAACCAGTCTCAACAGCCAGTTTAGAGACACCTAAAAGAAATGGAGCTGAATCCCAGCCCGACGTTGTAGCCTATGCAGCAATGAAGGCACAATGACAGCTGGCTAGGATAAACAGCCTGCTTATACAGTCAGCCTTTTTACCCAATATACTTTAGAGGAGATGCTCTGATTTTGCAAGCTTTACATTATGCTAATTAACTATCTGAAGGGAGACAATACATACAACAAGAATTGGCACAAACTCAGGTAGTACAAGGACTACTTTGTAAGCCAGCTTCCAAAGACAAATATTATGGCTAGTAACTTTCCCTCAGTATAGCTGCCTAAATGAAGATTCTTAGTGATCCTCCTTTAATATAAATACAGTAAATATAGACAAGCTACTTCAAAGATACAGAACAATTAACATTCTGATCTCTTGAACGGCATGAAGAAAACTTCCATTAACTACAACAGCTAGAGCTAAGAGCAAATACCACTTCCCTGGTAACAGTGTTGTTACATCTACTAATGCACCTGATTGCAACAACTGGAAAACAAGTCATGCTTATTTCAATGCATCATATCCAGGAGTTACCAGCCCTGATTTTCAGAGGTTCTTCGCATTCTTGAAACCCACATTTGAAAGTCAAGCAAAATGATCATGTCTATGATGAGAAAAAATGGTCTATACTAGGGCTAGTTTGTACTGCCAGAGCTGAAATAAACAGTATGAGGGCAAGACCTGAGTAATCTTTAGTGATTCAGGAAAGTGGGGGTGATAACAGTCTTTTATTAAATGCAGAATTAAGTTTCAGTGTTTTCAGTACCTACGTTCAAATGTTACCGGCCAGTGTTTGTCATAAAACTGAGTAAAAACCTGTTCTCACTGCTTTTTGATGCAGTTGACGTTTGGCTAATGAAAGTAACATACCGATCTCATATTTTTGCATTTCCCTCTGGCACTCTACTTATGCCCACTGTAACATTTTTGAAACAAAGAACTATACTGCGGGCTACCTTAATTCAATAAACTGAAAAATCACCCAAGTCAGTGGACAAATGTTGTGAAGCTGTAGTGTTTCTACTAAGTTCACATACTACCTGGTTTTAAAGTCTTGGTTTAAAATTTCCTTATTAAGAAATTTAATTTCTTCATTAAGATTCCAGAGGAAACTATACAACCATAGGTTGAAATTCATTCACATAGTCAAATGCAAAGTTTCACTTCTTGGAATATACCATGTAAACCAGCCTCTAAAGATACACTCATCTTGGAAACCACGACCAAAATAATGTGATCACCAGTTCACAGCTATCAGCAGACAACTGCAAGGAGATAAGCTACCAGACCCCAGCTCAGTGCTGTAGGGATTGTAAGAGGGTATAAATAAGAATTTAGCATATACATAGGGAACACTGCACAGGTATAGAGAAGCAATGTGGGACTAGGGAGATGATTCAAGAAATACTGGGTCTTGCTCTGGTAATCGCAGTTCAAAAGGATAGTGAAAATTGGCACCAATGTTCAGAAAACAGCTCCTAAGCGAGAAGCTGTAGTGCAAAACAGAGATCAAAAGCCTCATGAAGTTATGTTCCATTGACCACAGTATGCACAAGTCACGCTAGGTAAATAGAATGGTGCATCCTGAACTCAAACTAAACTTATACACTTCCTCAGAGAAATAAATTTGAATTTAATGTTTTAAACGTATTTTTTTCAGTTGTTTCATAAACTATTAGTAGCAATCCGGAATTTAAAAGTCACTGAAATACATAATGGAATTTGAAAAGATGAAATGGAACTACATTGATGAAAATATATATATAATATATATACTTATGTATTTTTTATATATATGATACGGCAAGTGGCACAGATGAAAAACACACACACACTCTCTTCCTATACAAGCAAAGAAACAAACAGAATGGTATAAAAAAACCTCTCTAAAGCTGTATACAAGCATTCAAGTATTTTTTGGTCATAAAGGAAAATTCTTGCAGCAGTACTGCAGAAAATGATTTATGGACTTTTCCAAAAAAAGATGGAGGCTGAGAAAATAAGATGAGGAACAGGGACTTCTTCCCTTCCATTTTGCAGGGAGGATTACACTCTAACACAATAAACCAAATTCAGTTAGTTCTGTGATGGCATTCAAAACTGTTTAAAGATCTGATATAACTACTCAAACACGTTTTCATTCACAATGTAAAAAGACAGAAGTATTTAAAACTGTATCCAAAATCAGTATGTAATCAGAGTTCTTTTTAATTTCCTATGTGGATGACTCTATTCCCAATGTATCACAAGGAGTCATAGTGACATTTTTATTTGCTCTCCTCAGACACTGTCAAAAAAGAAGAGGAAAAAACTCAAACCGAAATAACACACTTCCCTTTGTCCCTTCATTTTCCTTTGTAATCCTTCACTCAGTGTTGCCATGTTAAGTGCATTTCTCATGCGAAACAGATTTCATACGGAGGACCAGCAAATGGCTCTTAACAGTCAGACCTCTAGTTCCAAGAATCTAGATTTGTTTCTGTTTAGTAAACAGTGTCTGGGGTCTGCAGGGGTAGGAACGCTCAGACATCTGGTTTTTTGAAATAGAAAAATGAAGCGTGAGGAAATAATGAAGTACAGACTTTCTTAATAGCTGTGAGCAGTGGGACATTCCAGTATCATTAACTCTTCCATTAACCTACTGGTTCACTCCTACAGACATTCTCTTGTGCATGACTCAAGTCTATCTTACTTGTCAGTCTACTTGGTGCAAGAGTTGCCATTCAGCAGTGACAAGATTCAATAGCAGGTTTATATAATACAGACATCAGACAAGCAAGCAATTGCACACACGGATTGGAAAAGGGTATAGCAAAAAGAAATGAGTGTTCGGATGAATGAAACTTTCCGTGCTGTTAACAACCAGGAAAGACTTCAGTCACTTGACTGAGGCTAATTAGATCAAAACCTTAGTGGGTAAAAAAGGGGAAGAAAGGGTCTCTAATTACAGCTGAATACAATACAGCTTCATCTGGGATCTGCATTCTGAAGCAACTTTACAAACTAGGTGCTAAAGTAAACTAAGCTGCATTTTGCTAGGCTTCAGAAAGTATATCTTGATTCTGTCTCTTGGCAATGATTAACTGTTGGATATATCCATTTTAAAAGTACTAAAGCTTTAGCAACATATGACTTGGCAACTATTGTTCCATTAACTCTCTGAGAGGGGAGGAGCAGCTAAGTTTGCTATAAACGCTGCCATTGTTGCAGAGGAACAGAGCATTAGAGACTCTGTATTTTGCTCAGAGCATTTGATGAGCAGAGCTAATTGATACAATGTTTCTAAAGCATTTTTTCTACTGGTAGTACAAAACAGCATAAAAAAGTAAAAAAACAGAGAGGCCTATATGAAAACCAACAAAACCTGTCAGATCCCCACCCACTAAACCAGCAGATACAACAAAATTCCCCAAAATATTTTGCTATCGCCATTAAAAATGTGACATGGAAAGAACCTGGTTCAAGATACAAATGTGATGAGTATGGGAAGTCAAGAAGTGTACAAGATAAGCAGCAAAAGGTAACACAAAGCTACTTACAAAATAGTACACTGTGCTTTGCAGTTTAGTAGACACACTAATCACTGCATGTGCATGCTGGTTTTGGCTGGGGTAGAGTTAACTTTCTTCATAGTAACCAATATGAGGTTATGTTTCAGATTTGTGCTGGAAACAGTGTTGAAAACACAAGCATGTTTTATTTATTGCTGAGCAGTGCTTACATAGAGCCAAGGCCTTTTCTGTTTCTCACACCAACCCACCAGTGAGCAGGCACTAACCAGTGAGGAGTACACAAGAAGTCAGGAGGGGACACAGCCAGGACAGTTAACCCCGAATGAACAGAGGGATATTCCACACCATATGACAACATGCTCAGCACTAAAAATTTGGAGGAAGAAGAAGGAAACGAGGATGTTCAGACTTAGCGTGTTTTGTCTTTCCAAATAACTGTTACACCTGATGGAGCCCTGATTTCCTGGAGATGGTTGAACACCTCTCTGCCAACAGGAAGAAGTGAATGAATTCCTTGTTTTGCTTTGCTTGCATATGCAGCTTTTGCTTTACGTATTAAACTGTCTTTATCTCAACCCATGAATTTTCTTACTTTTACTCTTCCGATTCTCTCTCCCATCCCTCCAGGAAGGAACGAGCAGCCAGCAGTATGGTGTTTAGCTGCTGGCTGAGATTAAACCTGCAATTCCCAAATTATACTTATGGTCCAACTTTCAAGAACTATAAAATTTTACCTCCTAACACACACTGGAAACCATCCCCACGATAACCTGCCTTACACTGGCAGCTGAAGGACCCAGGAGTGTTGTAGCAGAAAGCATCTGGATGACAGTGGCCCTGTTGACATTCATCTACATCTGTAAAAGCAAAAATCAGTCTCAGATAACTGTTCCTCCCGATGGACAAATCAGAGCGATAAATTACAGTGCAAATCTGTCATATAACTTTCAGGCTTTTTTAGGATACCTGATCTTTGGAAGAACATCTATACACAAGTACAAAGAGGAGTGGGGGAAGCATGCATGTACTAAGGTTCTGGCTCTCACCAAATCCCTGCATTCTGCTCTTCCGATGGGTAACTAGCACTGTTAACTCACACAGTATTTTAGAAATACATGCCAATGTTTCTCAAGTAAAAGACTTAACACAGAAGGAGAAGTAGGTTTTGGCCAGTAAAGTTTCTAAATTGTACTTACGTAAAATGTTCAAATTGATATGAAACAAAATATAAATTTTTTACATAGTTGGAGCATTATGTGTCACCACCTTAGCAATGTAAACCAACACAGTGCAAATCGTTCCAGCAGATGAAGAACTGGTCTGCTAGCTGCAAGTACTGCAATTTTTGCATTTACCCCATCTTGGGCCTTCTGTAGCTCAAATATTGAAGAGTAAATTCAAAAGTGAGGGGAGGAAAGGACAAAAGCTTAAGGCATTGGTTGCTTGAAGGATTTAACTATGAAACATCCTACTTTAAATCACAAGAAACAGTAAGACATTGCAATGACCAGCCAAGTTGTACAATAAAGAGTATAAAAACCCCATAGGAAAAGATGTTACTCACCCTCACAGGCACGCCCATCTCCAGAGAAGCCAGGGAGGCATGTGCAGATGTAGGCAGACCCTCCAGTGTACACACACTGAGCGCGCTGAGGGATGTCGCAATTGTGTGTGCCTGTCTGGCAATGGTTTACAGCGTATTCAACAGCTGCAGGTTAGATGTACAAGAGAGGAGCTGAAAATCTGGCTTTCTCTCCACAAAGTCTGAAGCTCATAAGTTTACAGGGAGAGAAGAATAGCACACAGAAGAGAAAGGAAACAAGGAAACTGAGCTTTTTGTTATGGGGTTTGGTTTTGAGATTTTTTGCCCAGATCTCCACTTGCACTGGTGTTAAATCTTCTTATTAATGTTCTACAAGGAAAGGAATTCATTGTCCTTAGCACCTCATAGATATTTGTTACTATAGAACAGGGCAGAAAGGCTACTACAGGGACAGATCCTAACAGCCATCACAGTTTTGTTTATAAAAAGGAGTCCTGGATGAAGAAATGCAAAGCATCTCACAGAGGTACCTCACATGTCAGCTAAGTGGCCAGCTCACTGCACTGGGAATTACTAGATATCCTGCTACAGTAACCCAGTACTGACCCAGGGCTGCTGCCACTTGGCGACAGATAGGAGCTGTGGCTCACTCAATAGAAGATAAACACATTTGTCAACCATTGGAGAGAATTTTGACCAACTGTGGAAGCTGAGAGCAGTCCTGTATTTTTTATAACTTTCTCAGCATTGACAGCAATGAACGTGAAGGCATTGCGCTGCTTTACACACACACAGGTAGTCGCTGGAACACTGCCTATGCTTACCTGTCATGTCAGAGAAGAGGAAAGGAAACCATAGTATTTTTAAAACAGAAAGAGTTAAAATACTATAAAAACTTTGGGCCCAGAAATAGATGAGTTTGCAATGTGTACATCTAAGAACAGACTTTCAGCTGCAGTAACAGAGAGTGAACTTTCTTTACACAGTTCTTATAAGGAGTAGATGGGACCACGATGAGACTCTACAGTGCTGCTTTCATCACAGTACACAGATGGAAACCACACAGCATTGGCAACGAAATAACATAAATCTGCCATCAGAGCCAGATCTGAAACTAGTCATTTTTTCCAGTTCTCTGGAGATGATATCATTGTTAGCATCATTTGTATATGTTCTGTTTGATGAAGTAAGTTTTAGATTACAAAAGAATCCATTATAAATGCATAAGATTTGGAGCGGGAACTCAAAGGGAGTCACAGCAGAACAGCATTTATTTACAACTCTCTTCTAAAGTCATTCAGTGAGTCACACAGCTGGTATGAAAAAACTGCAGTTACAGAAAAGCTGAGTCAGAGCTCATATCCCAGAGCAAGCTGCGAAAGTACAAAGAGGGTAGCTGTTCAAGTGGTCTGTGGGTTGTAAAACCCTCCCTTGTGGAAAGGGGAACAAGATTACCATGGTATTTATTTTCAATCTGATGGCAAACTAGAATTCATCTTCTCTCTCTTCAGTCTTATGGATACAAAATTTGTTTGTGATTGAAGGAAGGGAACAAAACGAAGTTCCTCAAGCTAAGCAAGGAATTACTTAGCACTTTGTAGAAGTGTGACATGTTAGCTTCATGGTAAAACAGTAGAGTGAAGCCTGCAAGGTCATGGCTAGAGGGAAGAATGCTCCCTTTCAGGTCCAAGTGATAAAAGGGCACTGGTGGACATAATGGAAAGAACATAAAGCCACTCTTCCACATCTCATCCTATACATTCCAATTCCTGATAGAAATTGCTTTTCCAGCTGTTCTGCAAAGGGCAGATTTCAGGTGCACTGTGAGCACACGTAAAAGGTAATTCTCATTGGAGCAGAGAAATGGGACTCATGATGGAATGTGACACACAACATGCAAAGTCATACACTTAAGGGAATTAATGCAACTTCCTGCCGCAAGATGAAGGCTCCTCAGTCTTAGCTCAAGAACAGTCTGCTATAATGAGGGAAGACCTGGATGCATTAGCTGATCAAAGCTGATCAAACTTCCACCACAAAGAAGCCACGACAGACACAAACATAGTCTTCAGCTATTATCAGTTATTCCCAAAAGAAACCAACCATACCGGAAGAGTGTGAACAGCTTTTGTCATCACAGAACTACTGTCAGATTGCAAATGAAGACAAAAACTCTAACAAAAAAAATAAAAATCAATCTAGTTCATATCCTTAATGTTGCTGAAAGTAAAGCTCATGGGTTTTCTTTCTGTGTGTAAAATTCATTTTCAATACACGTCCCAGACAATCAATTCTGCTAGCTACCAAATGGAATTTCTACAACGTTAGTGAAAAGCCAGAGCAAAAAGGAAAAAATAACCCTCAGTAGGGCAACCTTAGTCCAGCAAGTACAGATTAACTCAGGCTTCCTCCAAAAAAAAAAAGGTTTTAAATTAAATAAAAATAACTAATTCAGTGACAATTTTTTTTAAGTTGCATTGGAGTTTTGAATTTAATCCACTAACAAATCAGCTACGTTTTCTCCAAAGCTCAAAGATTTTAACAGTGAAATGATTTGTAGTCACAATTCCTTTTCAGTATGATTTCAGGACAAGCCTGCAATAACTAATACACACAAAAGGTAGAAAAAGTTCTACTTTATCTTGAAAGTAAGATGCTGTGAAATAACAACAAATTAATTACTGTTCACTTTAATATTTCTTCTTGTACAAATTTGAATTTTACTTCCATGTGAAATCTACAGCTAAATAATGGTAAAGAAAGGACAGAATCATTTAATAATCATTTCCCCTTTCTATTTGGACACTTTCTGAATGGGAAATTTTTGAGATGAAAACAAAGTAGTTCAGGCACCTTCGCCAGTTACCTAATGGATTGTAATCACTAATTGCAACATTAACTCCTAAATTCAACTCACAGTAGAAGGCAGTGCAGATCCTATAAGCTCTGTTTTCTGTCTCTGTGAGATGAATCACAGCCTGAAAGACAGCAGGCAATGCTTCTAAGAGCTGAGAAACTCACCAACACAAGTCCGCCCATCGGCTGCAAATTGGTACCCTTCAACACACTCGCAGCGGTAGGTTCCCGGCTGGTTATTACAGTCTGCATTGCTGCCACATAGATCTGGTTGCTCTGAACATTCATCAATATCTAGAATATTATAAAGAGTCCAGTTATTACAAAGATGAATTTAACACTGTTGCAATAAAACCAGAAACTGTGCAGCTATTGAATAACAGGAGGTCTGTGTTTTTTAGCCACATCTTGGATAGACTCTTACGAAAATAAGTTTTCAGGCAACTGTGTCCTCAGCTGATCTGCACCAAAAACCCTAGAAAAGTTTTCATAATGGGGTAATAATGAGAAAGGACAGGAAATTAGAGAAAAAGGAGGAGGTGTGAGTGACACAGAAAATGGTGATCAGAAGCAGTGATGACTACTTGGGGAGGATGAACTTCAGAAAAGATTCCGTTTTCCTTATACATATATATCTCTAATCCAGTCACAGCACCAGAGGACTGGAGGGCCAGTGTGAGGCTGTTTTCATTTACAAGTTGGTTTAAGGGTTGGAATGTGGGAAGGGTTGTCTTTGTTTGTTTTTTTTTAATTACAAACCAGCAATTAGTTAACTAATAAAGATGATGTGTATTTCATTAATACACAGTTTCACCTATTGAAAACAAGCATTTGTTTTCAAGCAGCAACCTGGTCTAGTGGGAGGTGTCCCTGCCCATGGCAGGGGGGGTTGGAACTAGATGATCTATAAGGTCCCTCCAACCCAAACTATTCTATGATTCTATGACTTGTGTCCAGATACATTAAAAATACAGAGCTGGAAATAAATCTCCTAGAACAAAAGGGATTTTCAAAGCAGATATTGAAAAGGATGATTTCAATGGGTTCCACATATCTGTGCTCTGTACACACATACATGTGCCATTCCTCATCTCCCTCAAGAACTTTTAACCTAGTTGACTCATGTTAACCAGAACTTGCATTACAGTAAGTTTCTCACAGCTAATTTCCCACAGGTTTTATGAAAAGACAAACTGGGTAGGAAAAATGCTTTGTAAGCTGGCAAAGCGTATCCAGGTTTGACCCTTCAAGACATCCAAACTTGCTTACTTTGATTATCAAGATACATTAGCCACCCCAGCAGCCCTCTAACCTGTCTTTCCCCAAATCAGCCTCTCAGGACAGTTCATTTTGCTGAAATGGCTAGTCCTGAGGGTCAATACATTCCAAGCAAGACAAATGCTACATTAGCTGTCATTTTGTAATAAAAGTTTTCTGATACCATAACAAACGTTTCCATCTCCACGGAAGCCAATTGAACATTCGCAGAAGAAATGATTTCCGGTTCCTGGGCGACATATGGCATTGGTGTCACAGTTATGGGTACCAGTGTAGCAAGGATTCCGGTTAATATCAGCAGAACCATCTGACAAGAGAGACCATATTTAGCCAAACTGTGACACCATCACAACCCTATCCAGGTAAAAGCACTTAGGTAAGGACGAGAAGGAGACTGCTTGTAGCGTACATGAAACAAGGAAAGAGGATATTTTTTGCACCAGGAAGATGGGGACTTGCAGGTGATAGGCAGGACATGAATTTCAGATATGGCAATTGCACATGTATTCCTTGTCACTTGTACTGAGTTGAAAAACAGAGAAGCCACAGAAACCTCTCTAAAGAGCAAGACTGACAAAGATAATGCATCTTCCAGCCACTGACACGAGACTCAAAATGTGATTCTTAACAGCTTAACAGAACTTTATCTTTGTAACACATAAAAGTGAGCACAGTCTTTTCTTGCACTCATCTGGTGTGTACTTTCAAAATGCTCCTCTGCTTTTTTTTCCTGATTTTAGTACAAACAGACAAAGTTGGGCAGCTCATTCAAAAAAAAAAAAAATACACTTCACAGGCTACCTACCTTCCAAAGATAAAATGCCATGTTTCAAGGTAACTTACAGGAAACTAACTGTTGCAATGGCAAATCCTAATTCCCTCATTTTCCCTTTGCTCTGACAATTAAAAAGTCACTAATAGAGGAGCTATAAATTTGGTAAAGATAAACAATACACTCCATATATCTGAGAAGGAATAGATCAAGGTGGTACGCTGAGAGTATTCCAAGGAATTAGAAACTAATCCCACTGAATTTCAAGAGGACTTAATCACTTAAATAATCTTCCCCAAGTGAAAATATTATACAAACTTTCAACAGTCCCATCTTTCTTCTTTATTGTCGGACACAGAATTCTACTGACTAATGAAACAAATTGATGTAAAAGTCAGTAATTTAACCCAGCTAAGGCAGGCTGGAAAAAAAAAAAATAGAAGCCTGTTCTTTGCTACCTACAGAAGAGAAGAAGAAAGATTTCCAATTCATACATACCACTGATAGGGCCAATGGAATTACTCATAGCATATCGCAGAATCTGCTCATCTCTGTTATACAGGACAAACACACTGTCCACTGAGAGCTGCTGAGTAGCAGAAGCAGCATGGTGAGAGTCATCATGAATGCATTCATCAAATGAGATGGTCTGTCGCCACTGATAGGCTCCCGTGTATGTGGAAGCAACTCCATCTCTTTCCGGCTCCGTTACTGTGTACTCCCTGGTGGACGATGAAGTGATCACTGCAACATAGCAAAAACCACACTGATCAGAACAGAGAGCAAAAATACTCTGCTCAATGCTATCTTTAGACTTGGGATACAGGCTGAGTAGTGCAAATAGAAATTTCAAAGGCAAGAAACTACAAAAGGGAATGTATTTCCATGCAAAGGAATAGGCACTTGACTAAGATTACTCTGTTCTCAGCTATCACAGCTTTGAGGGAAGAATGTTAGAAACTATCTTGACATATTTTAAACACTTTACTTCGCGGGTTACCACATAAAGAAAGGAAAATTCAACTCAGGAAACTCAGAGGCTTCTTTAGATGAATATACATAATGGATCTATAAGCTAAGAAGGACAAGAGCCTCCTCATCAGCATTAAACTACACCCACTTTAAGTTCATTGTGGTCTGTTGGCCTTGAATTTTGACAGAGTCTTGAGGAAGATACACGTCTGAGAGCACCTGTATGCTTCACAACAGTTCTCCATGTTGTGAAAAACTGACCAAAACTCTTCAAAGCATATCTGGGCTTGCCAATCCTCCCACCAACAGAACTCCTTTATTCTTTATACAGACACCAGAACACACCCATATCAATCCACTTGCAACAGGTGGCAAAGCTGGATTTAAGCTAAGTAATGGTCTATCAGATACGTCATAGTACAGCAGAAGTACTATCGGAGTACTGGTAAACAGATTGCAGCCTGAAGGATACCTTCTTCCAGCCCCTGAACCTTCCTCCTCTTCTGCCAAGAAGGCAGGTGTTCTACAGAGCACACGCTGCTGCCCAAACAACGCCTCCAAAACTCTAAAGTTTTTCAGGACAAAGCAGAAACCTCCTCCTGCCTTCAGCTCCTACTCCTCACAGTCCATAATAAGTAGCAAGAGGACATCATCACTGGCCACCAAAGCCAGAGATTGTCAGATATGAGGCACTGATGATGCAACTACACTCTTTTCAGCTATCTCTAGCAATCAAAGTGTACCCTTGGAGCAAAGCATACTCTCTTCAGTATTCATGTACACCTGGGCGCACCACAGGCTGCTTTCTCTTTTTTGCTCTTTGGCCAGCAGTAACGTTCCAATCTCACTTTGTTTTTGCTGTGTTGAAACACCCGTAATTTTATTCAGGGAAAGGAAAGCCAAATAAGGGAGATTCTCTCGTAAATAGCAAAATGACGAATGGTTCTCTTACCAAATCTCAGAGTCTGAGATAAGGAAGAGAGAGAGTAGGAGATAAGTACTGAAGAGACAATGGAGGAAACCAATAAGGGAATCAAGAGGCTCCTAATTTTCTGGTCAGTTGTATAAATTCAAGCTCAAATAATACTGACAAATGCTTGTTACGAACACAAGGCATGGTCAATGCAATGCAGTTTACATGACACATAATGGCAAATAACTGGGTCCATAGTCTCAGACAAAACAAAACCTCACTTATTGACATTACAACAAAAAAAGGGACACACCAGTATGGCTCCTACTGAAGAGCTGTGGACTCTACAAAGAATTGCAATTTGTATTACTGCCATCAGCAGTGCAAAAATAAGGCCAACAGAAAGGGAAATCAAGAGTGTGTTGCAAATATCAGTTCAAAGAAAGTTAAACTCACATTTTTCAATAAAAAGATAAAAAATATTTGCATTTTCCCTCTCAAAATCCACCTTCTTCTGGGACATGTTCCTAGGAGGCAACAGCAACTTTCTATAAATTGAAGGGTTCTAAGTACATTTGCTAAGAAGGGAATAAAATTATGTTTTTCAGATTGCCTCATTCTCTGAGAAATGTGCACTTTAACATTTCATTTCTAAGAAACCTTACCAGAACTAGAAGTGTGATAGAGTTCAGTGTATGGTTCTATGTGGACTGATGAGCCAGATGGGATCTCAGGTATCCTGCCCTCCATTTCTGTGCTGATGGTAAGATGACCGTGCTCATCAATTCCACTGAATTTCTGCTTTATAACCAGCTTCTCGTTGTTGCCAATAAAAGTTACTTCAGTTTGCCGTGTAAACTCGCCACCTAAAGAAACAAGTATTAATTCAACCATTTAACAGTGATTCCTAAATCCTTCTGTTCATGCTTTGATACAGCATAATTGCTAATGTTTTGGGTTTCTACAGAAAAAACTTTCAGAGGTATGCTGATAACATCCTTAGATGCCGCAAGGAAACTCTCTCTTCTTAAGCACTAAACATGCTAAATTGCAGGTAAGCCTGAAGAACCAGGGCTTTTTTAATTAAAAACAGTTCCAACAAAGCTAATAATAATAGGCCTTATCCTACCTTTTAAAATGGCAAAGGAGATGTACATTTTACAGAAAACCTCCATTAGGAATACAATGAGTTAAAAATAAAAATTAAAAAAATCCAGTACCTCTGTTTCCAAATCAAAAGCAAGTGAACCATATGCTGTAAATTACAGAACAAACTTCAATCACACCAAATCCAAGCAAAATACTGAACCAAAAAGTTACGTTTAACTAATTTCATAGTACAACGCCATAAAGGTTAAAATTTTAAAAAGAAACACATGTTCTCCTGGAACAGATTGGAATTACAGCTTAAATTCATGTGCACAACCAACCAGATTTGGCCTCAGACTCTCATGAAAAGCTGTAATCATAACTCAGGTTTTCCTCAAATAAGTTAACAGAATCATTTGCATCTCATGCAGAAATTTCTTCTGTTAAGAAATTCAGACCTTCCTGAGGTCAGATTAATTCTTCTTTCACTCTGTCAGTACAATCAGGCAATTAACACGTTAGAGCTCTTGTAGAGGTAGGGGCAGCTTTTTCAGAGGCTCTGTATACTCCAGTGCCAAAATCAGATCCTTTTTAAAAACCTCTTTCTTGCACTGGAACTGGCCAAGCCAGTCTTCTGTCTAACAGACTTCTGTGTTTTTGCACCAACAGTAAATTAAAAAGCCCAGTATCTATACATTGTAAAGAAGAAAAATGGTGAGAAGTTTGATTGCAAAGCAATCCATTTGCAGCCCAGAAGAAACATGTTTTCATCTTATTTTGCTTCTAGACACACATTTCTTTTCTATCAAGGCAGAAGAAAACATAGTACAGTTTTGAATATTATTTTAATTTAGATGTTACCAGTAACACTGAATCCATTTTTGTATCCTTGCTGTTCCACAGCAAACATCCATCCTATGATGCCTCCAATAGAAGCAAGAGGCAGTAAGGAATACCCTAGAGTCTCTGGGATTGTGCTGATAGCAGTGTAGGCACGCCCTTGGTTCATCACAACATAGGAGTGGAGATCAGTGTTCTCAAATACAACTGGAACAGGGTTATTTCCTACAAAGATTCTTCCTTTAACCTTCCCGTTGACTCTCTGAGGAGAACCTGGCAAATCGATAGAAGCACATCAGAACAAAACAACAGTTCTCACACACTCAGAGCCTTCACCTTCAAAGACATTAGTGTTGAAATAAATGGCAGACATGCTTATAGAATTCAACAGACAGGAAATTGCCCACAAACAATGTGTTAATTTGCTTACATACCTACATGTGTGCCCACGTGTGTGTTGTCATTATACAGATAAGTGGCCAAAATTGCCTGAAGAGATGCACTTTATACTAATAAATGGTTTTGTCTGCAAGGATAACTCCACAAACAGACTAAGCTGTTACAGTCTCTGTGACAGTAAGTGGCAAACAGAAACTTCTTTTGAAGATCACACTTCATATCAACACCTACTGAATGCAAATTTATTAATTTCCTATTAGAAGGCTAACACCATTAAGTATTAGAATAATTGACCTATTATTCTAAACTATTCTACTCCTTGACTCAAAACTATTGACTATTTTAAGACTGTGTTTTACAAAACTAGCTACTTTGGATTGCTAGTTTTCCTCTGTGTATAATTTCCTACGTGCAAATTCAAATTCCATTATCATCAGACTGTTCTTTTCTTTCTCTGGAAAACTCAGTTTTATGAACTGAAAGTAGTAGGTTTTGCTTTCCTGTCTCATAAAACACAAAGTCTGCAGTCAGCTATTTTAGTTGTTGAAATGCATCTATACTCTTCAGTCAAGTCACTATGAGGATTACAAGTGTATATATAAGAAATTCCTTTATGGATTTTACACAGGAACAAAGTTTAAATGGGTATCTAACAAAAAATCTGGCAGATTAGCCCTTTAACAAAGAAGCTTAAGAGCCAGACAAAGAGGAGCCATACTCTTTACCTTGATGATCAAAATTAATTTGTTCATCCCCTTTGAAATGTCCATTTCTAAACTGGGGACTAAATCGTATTATAACATGTTGGAACTTCATGACTAATTCTAGCAATAAACACTGGAAGTTATGCTACCTATTAAATCGTGTCAGTTATGTAAGAGTATATTTTTTTCTAAAAAGTCATGTTGAAACGTATAGTGGATATAACTGACCATCTAAAATAATTTGCTTTATTCAAAAACCCACACAGTTTCAGGAATTGTTGTTCACTTCTTAAAATACCTTTCAACACATCTCAGTAATAAGTCTTTCAAGAAGTATTTCACCACATCTTTTTTAGTATTGAAAACAGGCCACCTCATTTAAGAATGCCATGTGCAATTGCTGTACATGTACTTAATTTTAAAAAAAGTTACCTTCTGCTACACATTGTCTGCCATTTCCTTTGTAACCAGCAATACAACTGCAACAAAATCCATTGGGATAATCTTTGCAAACAGCATGTACAGAGCACTGGTGGCGGTTGTTAGCACAGGTCTCTTGGACATCTGTGTGGTAGCGAAACACTGTAGAAAATAAGACCAGACACTTACACTTCATGTAATTACTACAGTATTCACATATCCGCTGTTTAGTTTAAAAATATCTCTACACTAACTTGATTCATTTTTTTTAATTTTCTTTTTAAGTAAAACAACAATTGTGATTGATTTTTGCTAACCTTGCAACATGCAAGTAACAGTCCACTATTTTGCAGAAAACATCAGGACTTCAGATGTTAGAAAACTCTTTAATTCTATTAACTTCAGCAGATCTATATTAATGCAGATCAGTTAAACTGTCTGGCGAAACTAAATACACAATTTTAACCTGTCCTTGTTTCTAAACCAAAGCAAAAAGGAACCTTTCCAACCTGAGGACAAAGCACCTCTGTAGAACACCCAGGACTGTGCACCAACTGATGCACCCTGCAATCCTAATTGGTTTACTCTGCTATTTCACAGAGATGGCAATTCTCACATATTCTTCAAGAAACAATTAACATCTGGGCAGTCAGTCACCCTGTTTTGAATTTTCTACAAACAGTTCCTTCAAATTTAGAATCGCTAATCCCACTCTTGCAAAACTTAAGGCCATGAAATGCTAGCCAACAGTCCAACAGTTTTCACAATGCTTACTATTCTCAACCTTTGCTAAATAACATGTATTCACATGTATGAAAGGAAATAAGCTAGGTTTCAGTAGAACTTATCATAAAACCCTTACCAGGAACAGTTGCTTAATGTAGCTGTTAAACTTAAGATCATACCTTTAAGAACAATCCTGAGCAAAAGATGATGGGAAATCAGTTGCCACTAAGCATGCATCAGCTTTCAGAATAAAATTATCCCTATAGGAAGCTTCCTTGGGAGAGGTGCAGGCTCCACAGACACTGTAAATGTACTCCGCTGTGAGCTTGACTGGGGCACTGGTTTTCTAGATCAGCAAGATCTGAATCTGAGGTGACAACCAAGTTAACTACCTCAATAAAAAACACAAACGTATTCAACGTGTCCCAATTTTCAGATATGAAGGCACTGAGAAGGAAACAGATTATTCCTTTAGCAGTTCAATTGCTTTCATACCTCTAGTTTTCGCAGCCTATCCACTTTAGAATTATTCAAGCTGTAAAAAAGACCTTACCTATACCAGTTTCATCAAATTCTTCCACATCTATGACTTGGGGTTGCTGGGGGGGGAATTGCTGGACATGGAACTGACGAGGTGGAGCTTTTGCTGTTGGGAAATCTTGATGACTATAAAATGACTCAGTCGAAGGTGTTCCTGTTACATCTTGGTATGAAGTCAGAAAGTCTTCTGCAGACAGTTGAGGAACACTATATGTAATATGGTGCTGATCGTCTTCTGTGCTGTCTGTACTGCTCGTGACATACTGCTGCCTTATTTCAGTGGAGCCATAGTCTGACATAAATGGCTTTGAAGTCATCTCCTGGTCTTGTTCATTGGACTCCAGAGTCTCCAAAACGTTGCTGATCTTGGCAGGCACAATGCTGTCAGATGAGCTACCAATTTCGAACACCCACACACCTTGCTTCCCAGCATTGCTGCTTCTATCAAAGAGAAGCGTATGCTAAGTCAAAATGAACAAGCACAAGTTGTGTGTTTTTTCTAGCCTACACAGAATGTTATCTGTCACTGAGAACAAAACTGCCAAATTATCTTATCTACAGGTACAGTTTATTCAGCTATAAAACAGTCCTGACATTTTTTCTCTGTGTCCAGAGCTCTCCTCTTGAGAATTTCTAGCCTTCTCATCTCCAAAGTGATGGGAACAGAAGGAGATACTTGGGCCACAAAGATCTCACTAACATTTACTATAACCTTCTAACTCATTCTCTTTCCTTCTTGTTCACTTTTTCTTTAAAAAAAAGACTGCCCAGGATAGAATATAAAGAGTTAAAGCCTGAAGTGATCATATTTTTAGAGGGGTTAAGTATATATTAGCTCTTACCAGTGATAAAAGATCTATGAATTTCTAACAAATTCGACTACAGTCCTTATATTCCTCAAGAGGTTGAAATTTATCAGTAGCAGACTTTGCTACTTCGCACACAATGGCTAATGCAATCTTATTATTTCTCATTGACTCATGCTATAATTAAGAAAAACACAGAACTCCTTGATTTTTTTCCTCAGGAGTTTAAAAAAAATGAACAACTAAAAGGCATACTTGTGCAGGTTTCTAATGCTGTCTTCATCATCAGCAATGATGTTGTAGGATCCTGGCTTTTCCCAAAAGTAGTAGTTTGTAGAGGCTTGACTAAAGCCAACCATAGCAGGAATCTTTCCTTCATCATTCTTGGAGTCTGTGCTATAGAACTGCAAACTATCTTCTGGGTAAAGAAAAATAGCATAGGAACTGGAGTCAGAAGAGGCTAAAATAGCCTGGAATGTGTTTCTCTGTGGAAAAAAAAATAACATCCATTTATTCATGGAAAAACAATCAAGATAGACAACAGACTAACATGTTTTTTAAACACAAAGTCAAAATCAGAATTTCCATCATACATAACACATCAGGTACTTCCTCAGAGAAATCACTACTATACAAGCTTATGTTTTGCTAAGGCAGTTTTATCTTTAGCATGCATAAACACTAAAAAGAAAACATTATCAAAGGTAAGTTAATCTGTTAGGAAACAGCCAAAGAGGCTGCCTAAACCACAATTCTAATTTCCGTAACGTGCATAGGGTGCTATATCATCTCCTTAAAATAAAAAAGAGTGATGTGCTAGACTAAATAGAAAATTTCTGTAAATAGAATATTCAAAGAAGGGTTCAAGTTTCATGTTGATGAAGTGTCTTTTCCTGTAGAAACACTCCTACATACTGTAGGACCCATCTAGACAGTACCTCAGACATCAGCTATTTGTTGCTGCCAGAGTGCAGAATCATTACTGTGAACACAATAGTTGCGTCAAGTTAGGCACAAGGAATTAAGCTTTGATAAGATTTAGTAAGACATGGTACTGTTCTCAACCTCATACATTGTGAGCAGGCTCTTCGGCTGGGATAGTTATGGTGCATAAAACTATGTATTTTGCAGGATAATACCTAACATGGTTTAAAAAGGGAAAATGGCTTGCAATTAATACAAATAATAGTCTCTAACTGCTTCTTCATTCAGTACTTGCCACAAAGCACAACTCTTTTGTGAATGCAACATTATTTGTGCAAAAGGGATTCACACCCTGAAGTTCCTGTTAGTCCATATACCTATCAAATTTTAGATAGTTTGATGTCAAAATAACTTAAGAGTCTGTTGCAAAATGCAAGCCAACTGCATTATATTGCACAGATGGAAGGTAGGATTATCCTACTATTTCAGTTATTACTACATCACACTTAATATTCAAAGTAAGAGTTATGAGGGAATACATAGAAATCAGCTGTGTAGATTCAAGTGTTTTCTTTTGAATTAATAAAATGCTGTAAAGTAAGAATCAAGTAAAAATTCTGGAAACTCCTATTTTGCCACAAGTTTTTCCACAACAAAATATGTTATTAACCATACAGGATTCATTTAAACACAAAGGAATTCAAGCCTTCAAAACAACAGGTAATGGTGTTACACTTCAGCTGAATATGTGTACAACATGTCTTAAAGCTCTCACTAACATTCACCTTTTCTTCCGAAGCATGATCTTCTCCTGGTGCCTGGTAAGGAGCCACACGCTTCCAGGTAACAATGACAACACTGATAGGATCAAAAGTAGTCTCAGGGAAACCTCTTTTGATGTAGTCTGATGCAAGTTGCAAGACATCTGAGGATGAATCTTCTCTGTAATACACATCTCCACGTCCATCTGTTGTGTCCAGGTCAGCCATAAAAGGAGCAATAGCCCCAAAACTGACTGGGAATTGACCAAGATACTTATCTTCACTTGAAGGTTCATTCACTGCAATAATCCCATTAGTGGTAACCTAATGTAAATGTGGAAATTGTAAGATAGATACTGTTCAGATGACAGTCTCCCACATCCATGTGCTCTAGATCACAATATATTTCTTGCATTTCTGAAAGAAACTGAGTCAAAAGTCAGTCTTGTGTTTGTAAAGTAACTGAATTTTTTCAAGATGTTGGTTTGTATCCCAGGAGTCCTGGGATTTCAATTGCCCAAACCCAGAACGTCTACTTTAGAGACAGACTAACTTTTTTTTACCCTAAATAAAGATATAGCTATTTAAATTTCAGACATTTCGTGCCTCTTCTAAGATACATATAATCACCACATTTTACAAGTTTCTAAATCTTTCTCAGATCAAGACCCAGCACAACCCCTCCTGACCAAAAGCTCTTTTGCTTTTAGCTGTTACGCTCCTGAAGAGCAGTTTTGTCACAGCATTGCTGAGGATGGTAAGGATGAAACGAGTATTTGCAACAGTTATTTCTGGTTAACCAGCAAGCTAGATTCTTACCCGGAGTAAATCATAGTGGGCTACAGAGAAGTTCTATCAAAGTCACAGCATACGCCCTGGGAATGTGGACTCTACCATGAAGTCAGCAGAAGATACTTAATCTGGACAGTTTAGAAAGCTGCCTATTCCTAAGAAAGTCTGCTCCTGATGGGGGGAAAAGAAGGGAGGGCTGGGAGTGGAGGAGGAGAAGCTGAACAGTTCTGTATTGTCCCCTACTTACATATAAGTCATGACAAAACAGGCTATGTCATTCCTATGAAAATCTGGTTAGGGAGTTAGGATACAAGTGAGTCAGTTCAGCTTTCCTTGCTACCACAGTGCTGCCACAGAAGCTAACAGAACTTCTGAGCAAAGAACTAACCTACACATAGATGTCCACCCAAAAAACTGCTCCATGCTGAAATACTGAAACAGCTTGGGTGAAAGTCTTCTGGGAAGATGTACAGATTTCTCTGTGCCCGGCCACAACTGCTCTAATTTTCACTTCACTTCATACAACCATCCTCCTAGGAACTTCTCTGCTACTGTGCAAGGTTGACTGCAAGAGAACGGCTCCTATACCAGAGGCTATAGAGGCTAGGAGGCTGAATACAGGCCGCTCTGTAAATTCCCTTACAGCTGATGGCCCTGACACAGTCCTATGGAAAACTGGCTCTATTACTTGGAAAAAAACAAACAAAAGCATTCACATATATAAGTGAAACCCTTGGTTTGAAAACACATACATGATTGCTCAGGGAGATGATGACTCACAGCCAACCACCTCTGTCTAAAAATTAACTCAATAAATTCATATATACACACATACAAGTAGATGTCAGAATACATCCAAGTGTGACAGCCAAACTCTCTTGGCAAACCAGAGCTGACTGTCACACACACAGAAGAAGCAAGCAAGACTACAGGTGTCAAGCCCTGAGGTAGTGCATAACCTGCTCACACACAGTTTTTTGTCCCAGGGCCTTCTTCCGGATGCATGTGGTGCTGTACACAATATTTCCAAGTGTTTGACTACCTGATAACAGGATGCATCTGACTACCTGCAGGCAGCCAAGCACTCACCAATCTAGAGCTCCTGTCACACATGAGATGACTCAGAAAGGGACAGAGGTCCCCAAAAAAGAAGAGAAGGCTCCAGAGGGACATTATAGCAGCCTTCCAGTACCTGAAGAGGGCCTACAGGAATGCTGAGAAGGAACATTTTACAAGAGCAAGTAGTGATAGGACAAGGCGTAATGCCTTTAAACTGGAAGGGGGAATATTTACATTAGACATTAGGAAGAAATTCTTCACAATAAGGGTGGCAAAGCACTGGCACAGGTTGCCCAGGGAGGTTGTGGATGCCCCCTCCCTGGAAGTGTTCAAGGCCAGGTTGGATGGGGCCTTGAGCAGCTGAGGTTAGTGGGAGGTGTCCCTGCCCATGGCAGGGGGGTTGGAACTGGATGATCTTTAAGGTCCCTTCCAACCCAAACCATTCTATAATTCTATGAAAACGGCACCAAAAGCTGTGAAACTAAAATGATCTCTCACAGATGTATCTCACTCATGGGGATTAGTTCAAGAAGAACAAACTGCTGCTAGATCTTTTCACATGGTCAAGATGTTCACAACATTACACAGTCTTTATGAATGCCTGGAAGAGTGTCAAAACGGCCACCATGACTCAGACTACAAGGCAATCTAGCTCAGGTGCCCGTCCCCAACAACACCTGGAAGCTTACGGATTCAGTAGAACAAGAGAAGGACATGCAAGTACTCCTCCAACCAGCCTCCAACCACACCAAGCTGAAGGGATTCCCTGTGGTTTGACTGCTTATTCAACCTCAGTGGATCTCCCTCACGTATTTGTTAAGTCTTCCCTTCAACAAATATAAACTTTATGCAACCACAGAATTGCTTCAAAAGGAAATCCACAGATTTCCGACTTACCCTTTGAGGTTTCTCCTACTTTTGTTTGTTTCCAGTCTGGCTCCCAGATTCATTTGATGACCCCTAGTTTTTGTATTTGGACATACAGTCAAATCGTGCGTGGTCTCTTGCCTTGTGTAATTTCTTCTCCAGAAATTACTATTTATGCACTCCCTGCATAAGAGCCATTTCCTCTGTCTGACCATTCTCATTGTCTCCAAATTTTTCTCCCCCTTTTCTACTACACACACTTGGAAACAAGGGGGTCAGTACTATATATATGCTTCAAGACAGAAATTGTGGGCTGTGCAAGCCTGTAAGAGATGTTGGCTATGTATCATATGTCTTTGCAACATCCTTTAAAATCTGGACCACCATTACTACCACTACCTACAACAAATCTGAAAAAGTACAGTTCAGGAACTCTTGCTACAAATCACCCCTTCATAAACAGCACACATCTATACATTAAACTATTCTTTGGCTACCCAGGGTGTCAGAGCATGTTCCCTGCCACAGGCTAGTGGTCAGTCAGCTTGGTATATAACTGGATAATGGTTGGCACAAACCATTAGCTAAACTTAGCAAATAGTTCATATGGTATAGCAGAATTTACTTCAAAAATGGCTTGACATGCACAGACTGTGTTGTCTGCAGATGTATAATTTTATCAGCTGCTACAGTGAAAAATACCATTACAAAAAAGATAAGATCATATAAAAAATGGGAGGCTGGCTTTGTGCATGAAGAGTATATCTAAGTAGTATGCATTTGCACAAGCATGATGGGAATGCAAGTCATTTAGAAAGAGGGAGGAGAAGCTCAATATTGGGATCATTTTTTCTCTAATCATTCGTGACTTAATAGTGGCCACAGTTCTTAAGCTGAACTATCACTTTTAAGAATACAGAACTAAAAAAACAGCATGGGTTACCCTAGTCTAGACCCTGCATTGCAGGCAGACATGAAACAGAGATCTAGTCCAGGAAGGTTCTCAGAATTTCTGTTACAGTTGTACACTGGAAAATCCCTAAAGCAAAGCTAAGACTTACCCTAAAAATTAAAAGCCACCAATTATACTATACCAGTGGTTTACAGCAGAGAAGATGGTGGGCAGTAAGACATTTTAGCAAGGAGATGCACTCCACCAATAAAGTAAAAAATTCAAGTAAATTAATACTTTTTCTTCTTTTCTCCTTGCTTACACTTCTTGTACACAAGCATCTCTACTCCTATTCTAAACAGTTTTGCAAGAGATGACTGGTGTTTAAACTATTTTAAACAAATTCCATGCTCTTCATCAGATTTGTTGTGTGCAGACTTTGTGGCTGCATGGTCCCCCATTTATGGCAGAGATTAAAATAACATTAAGAGGAAATACAATCAGGACTAGTTAATACTACAGAACAAAGAAGAGACCAGAAGAAATGACCTAACACCTGACCTTCCTCTTTTCACCTATTGGGGCAGACTTCTGATTATTCTTTTGCTATCTTGCTAAAAATTTAAATGCAGCAAGTGATTTTACCAAGGAGATGCAAAAATGCCAATCCCGTTTTCATTTGTTTGTAGTTTATAAATGTGACAGTTCAGTTTTAAATGTTAAGGAAATGTTTGCTTGCAAGTATTCTAACACCCAGAAAACATTTGCAAGCCATTAAATTGAAATAAACACACAAGTTGCTTGCTTTGTGAAGGGATTTTTAGTGTAGAAGAAGAACCTTCATCATTAATAGAAAAAAAAGCATTTATTTTTTCAGATGTAACAATACATTTATATCGATAAAGATACTGGATAGTTTGATTTAAGTTGACTCTGTTCTTTAAGATCATACAGATAGGTAAAGTGTGAACATCAAAATATAGAGAAATAACTCACGGTAAGTATTGGGTTTCATTACAGTATCGTTCCTGTCAAAAGGGAAAGAGAAAAGAAAAAAAAAAGGCCTGATGTAGGCGTTGTCTAAAGACCAGCTGTGCTGTACATCTTCCCTTTTAGGGTATAACACTATTTAACTTGACAGGAACTAACACAGATGTATTTTTAGTATGTTAAACTTCTGGATTACACACATAGTTAACATACATTTGTGGTTTGCAGCAGAACAAATCACACACACTCTAAGTTTACCCTGAAAAATCAAGTGAAGTACAAAGTACTTCTATTGAAAGAAAAAAGTGCATCCCTGTGTGTATAACAAAAATTAAAGTTTCAAAAGAATGAGGCATGTTTCCCTGCTCAGCTACTAGGCATTTTGAAGACTTAAATATTTGAGCAGGGAGTTTAGAAATTATATTATATTATATAAATATATTTATATTTATTATATTAGCCAGTTGACTTAAAGCAGCAACATTTTCTAAACATAAACATTAATTTAGGTGGTTAATAAAAGTAATGATTGACAAATTATTCCAAGCTTGCCTTCAAGGACTCTGATTCTTCCCTAAAAGGAACTAATCTGTAATCCTTTAGCTTTTCCACATCACTGAGCCCTAGTGAAAGCCAAAAAAGCTTTTATTACAGTGTGCTATTAGAACAAGTAGATCAGTATGGGTTAGTGATAGGATTCGATGTTACAAATCTTGCATAGGAAAACACAGTGTTGAAGATTCCAGTACGCAAAAATCTGTTTCCACTTAGAGCAAATAAAAGTTCTCTCTTCTGTCTATGAAAAGAAAAAAAAAAATGTTGCCAGGGATTTTACAACAAGTTGATACTAAACAATCTTTCCTCCAAACGCCCTGCCTTTTTATTCATGTGTATAGCTAACTCAAACAACTCAGCTTCTCAACTGTTGGAAAAAATAGAGAACCCATGTGTACTTCCAACTGAAAGAAGGCAAAACTTGCAAAAATCAAGCACTCAAAAATTAAGATAAGGTTATCACATTATCCTGATGAACCATACATAAAGATGTATTTCATCACAGTAATTCAAAATCTGATCCAGCCACTCCTTTAACTATCATGACGTATTTCTATCGATACCACAAGTTAATTGTACCAACTTGATAATATTTACTACCAACTAGCAATACTTTGGTAAATTTTGCTTACTGAATAACATCATAGAACTTAATAAGTACTCAGTGCCAGTATACAATAACACTGTGTATTGTGAAAGTGCATTTAAGAATGCTCAGTACCTTTCCTCAACAAGAATATTCCTCCTTTCCCTACTTCCATGCAGTTTGTACTATGTTTCTGTTTTGCAATACTTGTGACAGATTAAACACAAGTTAAAAGCCTCTGATTATTATCCAGACTGAGACTGAAATACCATTCATTATCAGACTTTGCCTACATTAAAACTGCACATCCTTAGCACTGAGTAATCACGATGCCAGAGCTCTAATAGTGATTCTGGAACAGCCTCTAGATTGGTATTCTTCCAGACAAAAACTAACAAGAATTGTTCCTGTTTTATGGCTATGGCACAGGAAAGTAATAGGGCCATTAAACTAAAGAAACCTAGTGTTGTTAAACAATTTACCACTCTTTGAAAACTCTGTCCCCTTTCTGTCACTTATCTGAGGTGTTACTTGTTATCTTTGCTTCTCAGTGACTGGATACACAGCCTGCTATCTTTCAAGAACATGTCTGTGCTTCAAAGAGAGTACTTTTTACTTGAGTTGACTAATTAGTGACCAAACTTAGAGTACGGAAGACAAGAAAATGAACTAAGGGTCAAAGTGAACTCTGTTCTCCATTTAGTATTTGTGAATTACTTCGTCTTTACTGCCCACCTTATCTAACAACACCCATTTTCCACACATACATAATATGAATCCCTCAAAATTTTGAATTTCAGATGTGATTTCAGGATTATCTTGGTAGGGGCAGTGTGGACAACGAAAGAGCACAACTAAAGTGGCAGCAGCAATATAATTCAGTGTAATCCAAGCAAGTTAAATGTTCAGCGAATACCCAGAAAATGGTCTCAAGTACACAGGAACTACATGAAATTTTGAATGACTGCAGCCACATGGAGATCTAGTTTCCCAAGCGTCTCCATGTAGATTAGTCCCCAAAGATGCATTAGACGCAAGTTGCTAAAGCACGTTTGTTTATCTAGACAGGGAGGTGGGTTTTAACTTGATCAGATTAACACACTGAATACACTGGGCCTTCCCTACTAAGACCTTTCTAAATATGCTAGTTAGCATCTTCAACTGCCAGCCTAGATGAGTCCTCAGGGAAAAAGAGACAATGATAAAACAGCCAGTACTCTTGCAGTGTTCTGAAGACATGCTGCCATTTTAAATATTTTGTTGGGGGTTTTTTGTTCAGCAGCTCTGCTCCAGACAATCTGTTTTCAATCCCACCTTCATATACCAAATGTCCTCCACTGGCTATAAACACGCACACACAACCCTGGGATGCAGTCTGCTATGAGGCATGCACACATGGCTTCGGTCTGGCTGCAGACCAAAGCCTGCAACTGCTCTGGATGTGTATTTCACCTACCCAAGACACCCTTGAGCAGCAAACATCTAATAATGCCCAAGACATTAAGCAGCAGAACAGCACCCTCAGTACTAAGATGTGCAGGTCTTGGACGTGTCAGGCTGCTGGTCAGGCACTCAGAGTTTCAGTTCTGTGACTTTGACATGCCGCAGCACACAAAACAGAGACAATGGCAAGGATGGACACGCACCCTATGTGGGAGTACAGAAAATGCTAGGGGATGGTGTTTATCTGGATAATCGATTACATTCTCTTTACTCTCCTACAGGCTGCTCCATTGACTGGGTGCATCTCAAAGAATCAGCAACAGCTGCAGTGTGAGAAGGGAATCATAGAATTGTAGAATGATTTGGGTTGGAAGGCACCTTAAAGCCCATCCAGTTCCAACGCCCCTGCCACGGGCAGGAACACCTCCCACCAGACCAGGCTGTTCAAGGCCCCATCCCACCTGGCCTTGAACACTTCCAGGGAGGGGGCATCCACAGCTTCCCTGGGCAACCTGTGCCTGTGTCTCCACCCTCAGCACAAAGAATTTCTTCCTAATTTAAATCTTCCCCCTTTCAATTTAAAGCTGTTCCGCCTCGTCCTATCACTATCTGCCCTTGTAAAAAGTCACTCCCCAGCTTCCTGTAGCCCCTTCAGGTACTGGAAGACCGTTAATAAGGGCTCCGAGGAGCCTTCTCTGCTCCAGACTGAACAACCCCATCTCTCTCAGCCTGTTCTGATAGCAGAGGTGCTCCAGCCCTCTGATCACTGTAGCTCTTCTCATGACCCGCTCCAACAGTTCCGTAAGCTTCTTACGTTGGGGATTCCAGAACAGTGTGAGAAGGACACATGGATGGAGCAGTCAGGCGTTCTGGACCGAGAACTGACGTCGGCGCTCACACAACCGACATGAAACCCAACTAAGGCCACCCTGCACCAACACAAAGCCTGGCAGCACCACAAGAAGCGACAATTTCATCACCGAAAGGGTTGTCGGGCACTGGCAGAGGCTGCCCAGGGAGGTGGTTGAGTCTCCATCCTTGGGGGTGTGTAACAGACAGGTAGATGAGTTGCTCAGGGATGTGGTTTAGTAGCGGACAGGTAGAGCGGGACTCGGTGATGTCAAGGGTATTTTCGAACAAGGCGATTCCGTGATTCTATGAATCCCCCCGGGAGCTCCCCCCGCAGCCTTCCCTCCCCGCTCCCGCCCCGCACTCACGTAGAGGGAGCGCACGGCGGCACCGTAGAAGCGCAGCGCCGTGCCCAGCTCCAGCGCCGCCGAGCGCGCGTCGTCCCCGGGATCCAGCGCCGCATCGCCGCTCCCCTCGCCGTGCGGCAGCAGCTCCAGCCGCTCGGTGGGCGACGCCAACGCCAAGGCAAGCGGCAGCGGCAGTGCCAGCGGCAGCAGCGCCCAGCGCGCCCAGCTCCGCGCGGCGCGCATCCCCGTGGATCCCGGCGCGCCCACCCCGGCCCCGGCGGCCGCTATGAGCCCGGGCAGCGGGGGCGGCCGCGGGGGGCGCGGCGGCCGCCAATGGCAGCGAGGGGGGTGCGGCAGCGGCCAATGGCAACGCGGGGGTGGGCGGGACCCAGCGCCCCACCGAGCGCCCCCGGCCCCGCTGCGGCCGCCGGGACCCCCGGGGCCGCTCCCACAGCCCGGAGCGGGGCAGAGCCGGGGCTGATGGCTCCCGGGTCGGGGCTGCAGGAGCCAAGCGGCGTTAGCTCCGGCACGGGTGGTCAGGCACTGGAACAGCTGCCCGGGGAGGGGGTTGAGCCTCCAGCCCTGGAGGTGTTTAAAAGACGGGTAGATGAGTTTCTGAGGAATGTGGTTTAGTAGTAGACAGGTACGGTTGGACTCGATGATCTCACAGGTCTTTTCCAACCAAGCGATTCTATGATTCTATGATCTCTTTGGGTCTCTCAGGAGCGCAGGGCTGGCAAGACTCGGCCGCCTTTGGGATCAGAGCAATTTGCTTGTGAAGAGAGGAACTGGGAAGTTAATTTGTGCTTCCAAAGGTGCTTCCAAAGCTGTTGGCTCTCTCCCAGGACCAGTTGGGTTTCTGTCTTAGTTCAGGAAATCATAGAATCTCTTGGATTGGAAAAAACCTTCAAGATCAAGTCCAATCATACTGGTCCACTACTAAGCCACATCCCTGAGTACATCATCAACCCATCTTTTAAACACCTCCACAGATGGAGACTCAACCAACTCCCTGGGTAGCTGTGCCAGTACCTGACAACCCTTTCAGTGAAGAAATTTTTCCTAATGTCTAATCTTGAACCTCCCCTGATGCAACTCATCCTATTGCCTGTCACTTGGGAGAGGAGAAGACCTTACTACAATCTCCTTTCAGGGAGCTGTAGACAGTAATGAGGTCTCCCTTCAGCTTTCTCTTCTCTAGGCTAAACAACCCCAGTTCCTTCAGCCGCTCCTCATAAGACTTGTTCTCCAGCCCCTTCACGAGCTTCATTGCCCTTCTCTGGAAACGATCCAGCACCTCAGTGTCCTTCCTGTAGTGAAAGTTATTCCATCAGCTGCAGTACCACCCCCCCAATGTGCCAACTGAAGCGAAGTAACAAAAATCAGCTTGAAATGAAAATATGAATCCCTGTTCTGCCTTCTGAAATTATTTTGAGACTGGGTGCTTTTTATTGGGAGGTGAAATGAAGAATGTGTTTAATAAATTAACACCACCTATGTCAGAGCTGCACTTGACTGTAAAATAAAACTAAAACCAAATCTCTAAATGAAAACTCACTGATTATATGGGATACAGAGAGAAGAAATATGGGATATTCAAATAAATTTTTTCCATTTTTTTAATATAATCTAGTCCTGCTCCCAAGAAACACTTAAAAGTAAGTATGAATATATTGCATATATTTTTCCTAAAGCTTCCAAGTGAAGACAGCAATGTTTAAGGAATAAATCTTGTCCAGTAAAGTGCATGCCATATTTCCATCGAATGTTTAGAGCAGAAAAATCACCTGAGGGAAGGCAGCAAAATGTTACCCAGATGCTCTTTACATGGCTTTTTACTTCTCTTTAAACACATGTTCTTTTTTTTTTTTTTTGGTAAGAAAACATGATTTTTGCATTTGACAAACTGCAAGAGCACAATGCATTCCAAGGCAGAGCTATAACCATGACAACCTAAAAGAGAGAAAGACATCTGTATATCTAATCACCACTACTATCACGAACACATTTGACTTCCATATTTCAGTGTAACAGTCACTGAGACAGGTAGCACAGTGGTCTGGGAAGGAGACAAGTTTTCTCTGTGCACAACTACATTTCTTTCCACATATTCCATGGAGTGACTTTAAATTGAAAGGGGGGAAGATTCAGATTAGACATTAGGAAGAAATTCTTCACAATGAGGGTGGCGAGGCACTGGCACAGGGTGCCCAGGGAAGCTGTGGATGCCCCCTCCCTGGAAGTGTTCAAGGCCAGGCTGGATGAGGCCTTGAGCAGCCTGGTTTGATGTGAGGTGTCCCTGCCCATGGCAAAGGGTTTGGAACTAGGTTATCTTTAAGGTCCCTTCCAATCCCATTCATTCCACGATTCTACAATTCTAATTCAGTTCTTGCTGTACTTTCACCTGCAATATCCCTCCATAGTTTCAGATGATAACTAGTGGATTTAGGGATATCTGTCTAACTGGTGCTAATAAAGCAGGCTCTTGGCTGGATCACCACCATATCTGAGCGTAGTCATATGCACAAAGATATCCCAAGATACCCAGCTGAAGTATCTTTCTCTGCATTTGATAAATGGATATGTAAACTTCAAGCAGTTAAGCAAACTGTAACTTCTTACCCATATGTGTACACTGGAATACAACCAACTGCCTTCACCACAAAGTAATCCTCCCATTACAATCCCCCCTCTCCAGCATAAGCCTATTTCCAAACCTGCAGAAACCTATTTGCAAACCTGCAAAATGAGCTTGTGCAATGCAGCTCCACAGCAAAGAGAAAGTCTAAATTAAAACCCATAGCACACCTCCAGAACCCCATATACACGTTTATAACATAAAAATGTTACTTATGCTAGGCTTGAAATTTTCTATAGCCACATTTTCCCTTGATACGTCAGCCTCAATGAGAAGGTGTAAGCACAGCAAGAAGAAAACTCTGAGAGAGTAAATTTTTCCTGTCAGATCCCCATGATTTCCCAGCATTATGTCCAGAATTTGGAGGATGAGGACCACTGGGAAGCCAGAAACTTACTTTAGTATATTTGAAATTGATTTAAAGGCTGAAGAGTTAAATATCTACATTGCACGTTTAAAATATAGAATAATAGACACATTATGGTAAATCCTTTGTCCATTAGTCAGTATATTGTGATGGTTTAGTCTATTTTTACCTTAAGAGGATTGCTGTGTTTCTCTTGTAGCTGAATAAGTTTACCTTGTATGCACCTCTCATGGTGAGGAGTAATGAGAGTAGTTAGTTTGAAGTCTGAAAAGGTATCTTCAGTTGTCCTTTCCTGCATCTTAAACAATGACCTGAAAAAGGGATGGGAAAGCATGCTTACATACCATGTAATTCATTGGGAGATATTAATTGCTAACACCCACCAGCATGGAGAATGCAACAGACTTTAGCAAGATTTAAGAAGGAAAGAAATGTATTCAGAAGCAAACTGCAGTATCACTGTCTAACACATTATCAAGAAAAATCTTCCAGAACATAGCTAGTATAAATACCAAGAAGAACATTTTCAATGGATCATAAATCAGATATGACAGCAGCTTACAATGAAGCAGCATCCCCAGAGCACCCGCTGAGATCCTGTACAATAAATGAGCAGGCTTTATTTTGTTACAGGGAGGTAAGTGACGTTTTCCAAGGGGTTATAATGACACATTTTTTCCAGAGATTGCTTGTGAGATCAGAGATCAAAGATTCACCACTAGAGACAGTTCAGAGTGAAACAATAAAAATGATCTGAGGACTGGAGGGAGTGACATACAAGGAAATATAAAGAACAGAACATATGTACTTAGCTAAGTGATAACGGGGAGGTTTGATTAACATCTTTCAAAGGTATGGAGTGTCTTCAATCAAAATATCTGAAGAGTGCTACCAAACAGAAGGAGGAAATATATGGGTGAATTTGAGGAGTACAGGTAACTAGGAGAGCAAAATGAGTCAAAGAAGTCATAAAAAACAAGTATCAGAAAATGCTTTCTTACCATGGGATCTGTTTTCAGAAAAATCATACATCAAGCATAGTGGAAACAGAATGACAGCTTTTGAGTAGTCCATCTCTAGGTTGGTCGGATTATTAAACAACAGACCTTATGGAAAAATTCTGTATTTTATCAAGGGATGAGACAGCCCAACAGATTTTGATCTATCTTTTTCTATGCTAGTACAGTACTAAAATAGCTCACAGGTATACATGCACACATATTTGGAAATTTCCACTGCCCACATGTGAGGAGATTTGGAAAAGGGGATTGCAGATACTGTGATTCTCCTGACCTTCTCAATCTCCTCCCCAGGCTCTACTAACAGAGAAAAGGGAGTCAGTATCCATTTTGCTGGCATGACAGGAGGAAAAAAAGCAATGGCCTGGGCCCCTCATGATGATATTCTCCTGTCCAAAGATGATAAATCATTCTAGTGGATGGATCATCAAAGGACAGAGTAACCACATGGTCATAGAAAACTGAGCATTTAGGGTAATGACAGGGAAGAATAAGACTGAGGTCTGCTGAGAAGAAGCATATTTTTAAGAGACAAGGTCACGGGAACGAGAGGGTCACTAACAAAGGCAAGGCTTGCAGGAATATCATAGAGTGAGCATCATAAATTTAAATCACTGTCTTGGAATTTAATGTTGATTATTCATTAGATCATAACATGATGAGATTCCCTCTGTAACTCTACATGAGCCTGTATCACTATGGAGGTCACAAGACTTGGGAACAACTTCAAAAAAGAGCATATTTTACTGCAGAACTCTCTAAAGAAAGAGACTATTTTCGAAGCGCTGTTAGATACTCTTGAGAAGAGATGCACATGAAGGGCAACACTGTATCTCACCCTCTCCATTAGTGTAGAGTACACAAGATTGCAGTATCCCTTCTTTTTCTCTCATGTGGAGATCTTACAGGGCAACAAAAGGACAAGCTCATTGGGACTTCTGATCTCAAGAACAGCTGGACAAGAATGGGGATGTGTTAACACTTGGCCAATGACCTGGTTGGTACAGAAGAGATGTACTGCTACGATAGAACACATAGCACCAACAGATTAGTAACTCCGTGGAGCACGGCAAGAAATGTGGGAGAACAGTATCTCTCAGGCCCTTCCTAGGTCTGGTGCTAAGAGAAACTGTTTACTTTTATAGGGTTACCTTCATGTATTTCTATGACTCATTTTAAGAACAGATAACTATATTAATAAGGGACAGAAAATATATCACAGAAGAAGTCATACAGTGAAATCATGTTCATATAGAAGAATGAACAATTTTCTTCATACTAGTTTACAACTTGGGAAATATGAGATGGAAAATAAAACAGAAACATCAGCATCATGCAAATTGGATAGATAAAAAAAAAAAGCAGCCTTACAATCCTCCCCTCTCATGTAGCTACATGAAAAATATGATGCTTTTTATCTTTTTTTAATATTTTATCAAAGTATTGTTCTTATATCCTACTGTTTGTTGTATTTCAAGAATGTATTCTCTAATCCAGTAAGAATAATAGCAATTCTCCATAAAAAGAGAGAATTGTAACAGGGCAAGAAGGCCTACAGTCTTCTATTCAAATATTTAGCATATCACTAACTACTATACCTACTCCAGATCAACCACTACATTTACTCCAAGTCTTGCTGTTTTGTTATTATCTAAAAGTTTTAGCTTTTAGCAACAAAAGACTCCAAACAGACAATAATAACTGTCTCCAAGCTTTTAAAAAACACAGAAGAGACAGGAAGACAAAATCTATGACCAGTTTCTCATACATGCAAAAAAACATTTACAATATGAAGGAACATTGTTTTCTAAACAATGGGAATGGCATGTGGAAAAGTAATTTGAACAGGACAGGAAAACAGACATGGAAAAGCCTTCTATCTGCTCTGAGACTAAAGAAATTACTACTCTGACCCGCCGATATATCACTGGGTCAGATTTCAGAACAGAGATAGTACATGCAGGGACAATACATCTCCTTGTAGTCTGGTGATGAGATGGTATTCAATGCACCTCAAGTTAAATAATGACTTCAGATTGAATATGCATTCAAAGCAAAAGCATTGCTAAATTTGTATTCTGTTTTACATGGGATCCAGATTTTGACTGCAATGACTGTGAATTTCAGTTGTTCATGAAACACACAAAAAGGTGTTGCATTGAATCCCAGCAGCAAAACTTCTAAAGAACAATCAATAAGAAAAGAGAGGCCAAACACTGGTCTGATTCTAGACATGTCTAGAAATTCAATAACAAATTAATTAGGGGACAAGCTCAGCCTCAGCCTTTCTATAAACATTCAGAAGGGCTAATAAAGTCTGAAACATTGGAACAGTCTCCCCTGAGACAGCAAAGCTACTACTTCACGTCTGCTCCTTGTGCCTGTGGAGTGGAATCTACTGCCTAATCTAGTGAAATCCACCCAGGACAATATGTGGATACCTTGAGCAGAGAAACTGATTTTCATTCAGAGTAGATGAATTGGCAAAGGCCAACAATCTTAACTACTGTTTTTTAGCACAGGACTGGATACAGGACGAAATACTTAATAATGATAACACCTATTCTTATTAACAGCAACAAGTTAACTCTATGGTCCCAAAATTAGATTATAGTTCATCTTTACATACAGATAGCTGTGAAAGCCTTGCATAGAGGGAGAACGATGTTCCCCATATAACTCCATGCTTGTCCAGAGTGAACAGAAGGTATTACTATTTCCTTTAATGAGGTTGCTTGTAAACATTTTCTTTTTTGGACAAGGTCTACTAAGAAAGAAAATGACTCCATCCAAAAAAAGATGTGTTTCCTGACCTTTCCTGATCAGTTGCTCATAGTTAGCTACACCAAAGGTTTCTGCGTTCAGGAATCCACTCAACGCACACCAAAGTTTCCTAAAAGTTACTGAAACTTATTTGTGAGCTTAAGATAATTTGCTGAGCATGATGGGTGTAGCGTATGCTCAAAGGTTAAAATGTTTCTTCTGAAAAGCTTGCAGGAGGATGGCTGAATCATACCCTTAGACTCTGAGAACATTGAATACAGGCAAAATTTTGGAGTGACAATTCCGACAGTCATTCCACACAAAATGCTGATAAAAACTGGAGGGTAGCAATTTGCTTGTTTTCACAATTTTAAAACATCTTTTTCTTTTTTATTCCTCATAAGATTTCTAATACTTGGAGTTGAAATTGTAACTATGAGGTTCTATAAATATAATAATTTATTCTTAGATTAGGCATGCGTAAGTTTAAGAACCTGCCATACATTTATAATATGAAGCCCAAATTTGTATGCTTGGAGATGACTTACATTAAAATTAGTTGGACATAACACATATAGATGTATAATGCTGAAAGAAGATTTTTCTCTCCTCTTCATTTTGATAACTATGTAAAGACTGTGGACTTTCCCCTGGCCTGAAACAAGCCAGATCCCAAAAAACAGGAGTAATTCTGTGAATTACAGCTATTTATTTTTCCTGCCCCAAGGACTTATATTGCTGTTCACTTCACTTGGAATCTGCAGACTAATCTAAACAGTGGCCCACTCATTTCTTCCCAAACACAGTTTAGTGTTTTAGCCTAGGATGGTCCACTGCAGTTTTGTCGCAGAGCAACAATAAAACCTGAGGATCTTTACTAAAGCAACTCTGCAGAAGAACAATTATGTAGCCCCTGAGGAAAAGAGGCATTATTTGCAACCACTAGGACTGATGCAGTAACTTATTCATTAGAGAAGTGTAGGAGCAAGAAAAGCAGTAACTCTTTTTTCCTACAAGAGGCTGCTGAGAACAAACTCTGTGTGTAGTCTACACTCCAATTAAAAGAGGGACAGGGTGTTATCTCTGAGGCCAAGTAGCAAGGACTGGACTGTGTCCAAACTGCTAACCCCTAGATCTCACTGACTGTGTCCATGCTACATACCATTTAGCCTGTGACCTTTGCTGGGTTACTGTAGCCTTCTAACACAATTTTATCCCCCTCTCCCTGCAGTTCACAGCAGTTCAGCAGTGGCTTAGTTACAGCATGAGATTAAGGGTACACGTCACATGCCACAGCCTGTGGCATGAGGGTACGTGCAGGTACTAGAAGTAGCAATGCCTTTGGGCTAGCTTTGGAAGATTGGATAGGACCAAGTCCTTGTGACTGGCTTTTGAGTGTGGTCCTTGGAGCAAACTGTCCCCAGAGCACTCCTGTGCTTTGACTTGGAAAGAGCTGTTTGGAGCAGGCAGAAAATCAGCTAACATTTAAGAAGTTTGGGATATTTAGGAGTCCAACACATGAGAGAGATCCTTGGCCCTCTCTCATTTAGCAATACTGATAAACCTGTATCTGTAGTCAGAAGCATATCTGTAAGTTTTCCAAGGGGGAGAGACAGCAAGACTGTTACAATTGAAAAAGTTAGACTTGCGAATGAAAAATTACCAAAGCCTTTTCCATGTATTTATTTGTTCTTGCTCGGTAGTCACTATTGGACTTGTATCTAAATAATCTTTCTTGTTAGGTCTTCTCTCCCTTGAGCTCTCTAAACCCAACGTTGTCATCCTCCTCTGTTACCTTTTCCCTAAAAGGGCCTTTAACTCTATACTGGCTATGTTCTTCCTAGTTTCCTTCCTTGGTCTTTTTCCAGAGGAGGCTCTTTATCAACCTTTTGGGATCTTAAGGCTGACCCACTTTATGGTTCATTGACCAGTTCTCATTCCTTGAGTTCTTTCTCAGAGAAATTCATGTCTGTTTTCCTTTAACAGCAAATCTTTTATGATTCTCTCAAATTTCCTGCAAGAAAAACATTGAATGTTTTCCAGCAGCACAGATCTTTCAAAGTGCAGTTCTGATAGCATGGGTTATTCTTATTTACAAGTAAAGCCACTAAACTTAAGGAAATTACTTAAGAAAGGAAAAGCATTATCCAAAAAAGACCATCTAAATCTGGTTCTTAATCATCTCCTCTTCCCCGCCCCCCACTTTGAAATATTATATAATAATACTTAATCAATTTATGTTTTTAATGCATTTTTCATTTAAAACAATGATCCAATTCAACAATCCCACCCATCTTTATAGCCATTAAATACGAGATTGCCATTTAGAGACCTCTATTCACCCATCATCTTATATAATCTGAAAATATTTGGAGATGCAGTTATTGAAAACAAACAATGGGGAAAATGTGTATTACATTGGAACTAATTTTTAACAAAATGTTTCATTTTGTGGATGTATTGATATTTATATTTTTATCATCTGAGGAGAGAATCTCACTTCTGAAGAATGAGCCACAGCATTTGGACAAACAAGAGCACTATTCTTCCTGAGGGAAATGTACTGCCTTCTGCTTCTTCCATATCAGTAAATAAAATTCAGTTACTTAAGTACTCAGCACAGGACTTGGCCTCATCCAAAATGTAATTATTTTCTGTAGCTTAATCCCTGCAGCAGTGCTAAAGCACAAAGCAGATTTTCATACAGCAATCACGGTATAACAGTCTCAAAAGCACTTTCCATTGCTACCCTGTCAAATCTCAAAGCCTTTCCTGGTGATTTAAGAAATATTTATTATTATTCCACTTCATAAATAGAAAAATTAATGCACCAAAGCAATGCAGCTTGTCAGCCTGGCAAATCAGAAGACACACAGGAAACTTAGAGGAGAGTTCTCGATAACCAAAAGTAGCTTTCTGAACTGGAGTGGATTGTGTTTCTTCCTGAGACAAATGCCAGTTTCAATTAATAACTGTCACTGTGGGTATCCAGAGTGTGAAACTGCGTAGTTGCTTTTAATGCTCACAATCCTCAGGAAAGCTCACCAACTTCAGATGTTCAGGGGGCCACCACATGGCAGAAATTAATTTAAAAAAATCACAAGGGAAAATTAAGAGTCAGGTTTTTAAGGTGACTATGTAACAAAGAATTCTGTTCCTCACTGCCAAATTTAGCCTTACTGAGGGGCAGGGGGAGCTGCGTATGACGGATAAATTATATTTCAGTAAGTGGAGAAAGATATAAAACTTTTGCAACTACTACCATTCTGTGTATTGGAGGAATTAAAAGGTTAGTCTTAAATACCTGCAAGCTGTTTCTGATCTCCATAAATTGTGCCATTACTTTGAAAACAGGATGTATGCTTCAGAGTGAAGTAAAACAAACAGACTGATTTAACACAAGAGCAGCAGCAAATCACCCCTGACAGTGCAGTTTTTTTCAAATAACCCTCTATCCAAAAGCAGCAAAGTACAAAGACAGAAGAATTAGAGAGGAACTTCTGCTTGGAATGATTCTTGCCTGAATAACACCTCACATTTAAAGTTTCCATAGCATCATTTCCATTTCACATGGCAAAATATGAGACCAAGATTAACTTCATTTTCTTGTTTGCCAATGCTCACTTTCACATAGTCATCAGCATGCTCTGCATGTTTCATGCACCTAAGTGTTCTCCAGAACTTCGGGGATATTTCTGCTCAAGTATTTACAACCTTGGGGCTTATATCTAATATCATATATATTATACGTACGGAAGATCTTGTAAGTGCATTACCCTTATAATTTCACTGCTACTAAATCTGATAACACTTTCTGTTTCTACAATTTCTGAACATTTTCTACAGTGGACTACAATTTTCTCAAGCTTTTCAGAGTGACTTAAACAGAAATACCCTCAAATAAATCCCCTCTTGTCCTTTGCCTTGCTGAAGGACAAGACTTTTGTCATTTCCAAAGAGCGCATCTTCACCAAACATGCTTTATCTCTCTTGCCAGCAAATATAAATATTCATGGCATGTGTAGCTTCAGCAGAGTAACAGCTCGGTTACTGTCCCAGCAGCTGCAGCAGCTGCTTTCAGCTGCTCCTGGCTATGGCAGAGCCAGACCCAGAACAGAGAAGAGGATATCTTTTTTTTTCAGCTGAGACAGAATAAATTAAGGAGGCGAAAAACTGGATTTCAAAAAGGAGTCAGACAAGAGAAGGATGATGGGAAAGGGAAAGAGAACTTGAGTCTCTTAAGTCAGAGAACAAAAATACATGCCCTGACATTTGTGCAGGCAAATTGTCTCATTCATTTTAAGAGGGCTGATCACATAGCAATGGCAGCCAGAAGAGAACAACTTGGGCTATCCAATCCTGCAGGAAAAGAAGCAAGATGTGGACTGCTGCTTTCCCTGCTTACATTCCCAGTCCTACCAAATGAAACCCAGGATCTGCTGATCCTGCTAGTCTTGGCACCCTGTATGAGAAAAAAATGGATCTCTTTGAAGATCTCTGATCTTCAATAATGCTCAGCTGAGTGAAACCTCTAAATAAGTGCCTGCTGTGTTGAATAAAGGAGAAATGCTGCCACACAGTAATAAGGAAGGATGCTTAGAGAAAGGAAAGGAATAGACATGGCTGACTCACTGGAAACAAGAGAGGCACTAGTAATAATCCAAAAAGGGAAAAATGAGTAGAGTTAGTCCCAAACAGAAAGACGGAGCTGCATACATGAGGCACCAAGAGTCTTAAACTGTGTATTTCAACGTTATTTGTTGTTGAGATTCATTCCTGCTTCCTATGTCTAATAGTTTAGTTCTGTCTTCACTCTGCTCAGTGAATATTAAAGATTTCTTGGCATTGCAGGCTTTCTCTTTAGGATATCTGGCAAACTTCAAATATAACAAAGCAGAAAATAAGGGGTCCAGCAGGTTTTAGGTTTTCCTCTGTCAGAGTTTCCATACCTGTGAAGTCAACCAGCAAAGATCCAAGCAGATGCCATTCAACTTGCATGGGCTACAATACATGATGCTTTTAATAATGCACACCTTGCAGTCTCTAACAAGTGACTTTTCAAAGTTGGCATTAGGATTAATTGAAAACAGTCGAGAAGTTACCTTATCACAGGGAAGCAAAAGCTCACCGCAAAGGATGTACCTGTGCAGCCAAAGCTTATGCTAAAGGAGATAAACCCCTGTGGCGCAGCTCCTCAGGGATTTTTCAAAATAGAGATAGAGCTTAAGATCAACCACCTAGCATGACAGACTGAGTCCAGTGACTGATGAGAACCTCTTGCCTGCCACTTTGTCACGCCTTGCATATCGAAAGTGAGACAAAAATCTGACTCCTACCACACAGATTTTTGCAGCACTCTGCTGCAGGCTTTTCCTCAAGGAAAGCTGTTCCCTCTCTGCTTCCCCAACTCCCCTCGACACGCTGTAGCTACCTCACCTTGTCTTTCAGACTGGAGATGGTGCTCACTATCAACCATAATTAACTATTTAATAAAATTTCGAGGCTGTGTCGGGTACGAGTTTGCACAGGCCATGCTGAGGCCCCACGCTGGCACACTGCACTGCTCCCAGTACAACTTGGCTTGTTATTTTCCGCCACACTCCGGTACAGGAAAGTAACAACAGCACCCTCCGCTGGCCTCTGCCACGAAGGCACCTGCACTAAAGGGGCTGAGGGGAGCTGCTGCTAGATCTGGTGCCTTGACTCTAGAGAAATACATGTTTTTACTAAACATATTAACGGCTCTTGTTCTCTCTAAGTGGCCTCCAGCTGCCTCCAGTCACTACACACATACATATGTTAAAAGCAGAGGCAATGTTTATAAAGCTCATGCACTGAAAGAGCACTTAATTTTAGTGTTAATAATAAGATTCATAAATTATGTTGCCATATATGAAAAGATGTATTTCCCCAACAGAATAATCTTAACTAGCACTTCAGTTACAGTACTGATCTTACATGGGAGCTTGTAACAAAAACTTAAATTGGATATTATCATCATCATATATTTTTCCTCCAAGATTTCTGGCCATTGCATATGTGCAAACATCAAACAAAAAAAACCTGACAACCTAAGCCACTGCACATGAGGAAGATGGGGTGTGTGTGGGCTTGAGAGCTTGCAAAAATGTCTTTCATTTGATCTAGAAGTAATTAGTGAATCTCTGTGATTAAGCACATTCAGCATATTTGAACTCATTTTTTTCTTTGAAGATCACCTATAAATTATTGATCTAAAAACATTTATTTTGGGTAGTTATAAAACTCTTTGGCCATATCGAGGCATCCAGTAGTAAAAACACAAAGGCACATTCTGAAAATAACAGTCTACCTAGAACTGTTAATGATTACATATTTATTTGGGGGAGATATTTACTTTCTTTTTAGCATATGTGCATTCATGCAGGTTAATACAGTTTATTTTTACTTTAGTGTCTGCTCCTGCAGAGTAGCAGTGATTCCAAGAGCCAGCTGTATAAGTATATTTGATCCTGATTATTCTTACCAATTACATAAACAAGAACACCTGGACTGAAACTGGGAAAGGTCATTTATAGCCATTATAATGGCTTACTGTAAGTACACAGACTACAGCTATTTATGTGAATTTAAATAGATAGACTGCATTCGAGCAGGCTATTTAAGCACAGGTTATTTTCTCCTCTCTCTTTCCAGCTGTGGGCAGCAACACTGGAAGAAAGAGATGCACCCAATCTATTAACACATGGTTCTGTGGCTGGTGTCATCACCACGGTTTTGGCCTCTTTGATAATGGGGTGTCTTACATGGCACTAGGATTGCTGGTGTCTCACAAGATTCACCTTTCTCAAAGGGGAAAGAGGATCTTTGCTCATGAGCTTTCAGGGCTTGTTGTCAGGGCTTTAAACTAGACTTGAAGGGGGAAGGATAATATCAGGCTTGCTCAGGACAAGCGGAGGGATGGCATAACAAGGTTAGAACAACAGGGTGCAACTCGGCCTGCATCTCTGAGACATGCTAAGTACACCAAAGCACTACTGAAGCTGTACAGAGATGAGCCAGGGGCTACTCAGGTAATTGGAGCCAAGAGGAAAACACCAGTGAAACACTTCAAAGGAATTAAGGGGTGTTGCTCTAAGAAGGTGACACAGCCAACAGCCCAGCTGAAGGGCCTCTACACCAACGCATGCAGCATGGACAACAAACACGAGGAGCTGGAACCTGTTGTGCAGCAGTAAAACTATGATACGGTTGCCATCACTGAAAGATGGTGGGCCCAAAGGAGGATCCAGGGAAATGCAGACCTGTCAACCTGACCTCGTTGCCAGCGAAGGGTATGGAGCAGATCATCTTGAGTGCTTTCACATGGCACTTACAGGATAACCAGGTGATCAGGCTCAGTCAGCGTGGGTGTATGAAAGTCAGGTCTTGCCTGACTAACCTGATGTCCTTCTATGACAAGGTGACCCACGTAGTGGATGAGGGAAAGCCTGTGGATATCGTCTACATAGACTTTACCAAAATCTTTGACATCGTTTCTCACAGCATTCTCCTGGAAAACTGACTGCTCACGGCACGGTTAAGTCATTTAGGTTGGACCTTAAAGATCATCAGTTCCAACTGTTAACCTAACACTGCCAAGTTCACCACTAAACCATATCTTTAGTGTCACATCTACATGTCTTTTAAATATCTCTAGGGATGGTGACTCCACCACTTCCCTGGGCATCCTGTTTCAGTGCTTGACAACCCTTTTGGTGAAGAAACTTTTCCTAACACCCAGTCTAAACCTCCCCTGGTGCAAACTTGAGACCATTTCCTCTTGTCCTTTCCCAACTGACTTCTAACTATCAGATCACACTGCCTTTTTTTACAGCCAGCTTTCTCAGAAATTACTATTTTGCTTCTCTTAATTAAAAAATATCTCCGGTCATAAACACAATAACACAGGCAGGCCATTAGAATAGATCTGATAAGATCCTAACTAAATTATAACCAAAGGTGTCTGAAGATCCAGACAGAGGCTTGCATATCATCCTACATTTGAAGATACAGTCCTGGAAATTCTTTCTGCTTCATATCTTTAAATATCTTTATACTCTTCTGCCATATCTGTTAACACAGTGCATGCTTTAGCAAGGTGCAATAAATGGCCTAGCAGTGTAGGCCTTGCAAGACTACAATTTTATACCTGTGGTTCCCTGCAATTTCTATTCTGAAAAAATTCAATCCTTAGCACAGCATATGTAGTGGACAGCTGAGGTAACCAACCTGAGAAATAATTGTGACAAGCAGTGCCAACACATGACAGTCCCAACAAGTATTGTAAATTAGTTAAACTGACTTTTGATTTTAGCTTTGTCACTGATGCCACTGAATGAGGTCCCTTTAGCACATCTCTCACACTTAAACCAAGAAATTAGATTCTGCATATCTCCAAACATTTCATACTGATTGATCAGACTCAAACTCACCTGCTCAGTTTCTTTCATTAAGGTAATTTGAAATTCTGTATATTTTTTTCTATTCATTAATCAAGTGATGGTACCATCTTTGCCAAGCTGAGATTTAGGCATTAATTACTTTTTTAAAAAGCCTGGGCCAACAAAGCGTGAAAAGAAACAAAACCAGAAGTCAACAGTTTCTGATGAAACATTCTCTGCAATAGCATAGTTAAGACAGAGCAAAAACAGCTGCACGCAGTAACACACCTCTTAAAATTTCAATAGAAAAAATGATTGAAGTCCTTTTACTGCAATGTTGTCAGTTCTACAAGAGGATTGGAAATCTGCCATTGTATTATACCAGATTTTGCTCCAAAATAAACTACAGCCAGCACAGCTGGAAGTGATAGAAGTATGTCCAGGACAAATATCTACTCCCTGCCCTCCATCCCAGCTGCGAAATTACTCTGTCCCTTTTCCTTTCACAGCACGTAGCACTGGACAGTTTCTACCCTCTCCTCTCTACAAAACTCCTCAGCTGTCCTCATCCTGTAGTTACAATGACCTGATATGTCCTTACGCAAGCCCTTATTTTACCAAGCCCCAATTCATATATATTTTGCACCTTGCAAACCACCGTACTATTTTCAAACAACTCTGGTTCCTCCTAGAACACTTGTTCCACTACCACTCTCTCCTGTGAATGAGACAAGGATCCTGGAGGAAAAACAATGACAAAAGGTAGGACAAAAAAAGCACTTGCAAAGGGGTTCAAACAAGACTTGCACTGGCCACCTTAATTCTACCATTTCCTAATCTTGAAAATAGTAAATAGCGTGTTATTTAATAATTATACATTATAATTTATTGTGTAGCTATAACTCATATTACATTTATATTTTTAAATATAATAATGTATAATAACAATATAGTTACATATGTTTCCATTTGATTTCATTACTATTTATTATAAGTGTATTATCAAATACGATTGTTAAGGAATTCTAATTGTAGTTAATAAGTTTATTTAATATAATAAACTTACACAGACACAGGTTTATGAAAAGAAATGAGAAAAACAAAGTTTTTGCTATCAACATGATGATATCATCAAACAACTTGCTTGTGAGAACTTTACAGAAGTTCCCCAAAGGTTAAGAGATCTGCATAGTGCTTACTTCCTTACTCCCAGCAGTTTCTCTTTAATGTACTTCCTGTAATAACAACTGCAGCTCTGTTCCTTCCAAATTCTCCTTTCCACTTTTTTTCATTATTTTCTTTTTTTCATACTTTGACAGTTCTCTGCTCTGCTCCCCCCACTTGGGCAATTTATTCAGCTGGGCCATTTGAAGTCTAATGCATTTATTGTTCTATCATTGTATAAACATAAAGAGTTGGAAGCATTATCAAATTCATGAAATAATCATATTTTATTTTAGTGTGTTAGAAGCAAAAGCAGTTCTGTTTACAAACATGCAATATATTTTTTGGCACTCTTCCCCCGATAAACCCAACATTTTGTTAAGCCAGCTACCAGTAAGTTTACATTTCACATAAATGTATTTTAATGACATTAAGGAGGAGATGATAAAGCTCAATTGATTTCTGCCACTGAGCCACAGTTCATGAACAAATAAAATCCTGCAGAAGCAACCAGAACAAAGAGCAGGAGGATGTTGGCTGCTGCTTCACAGCAGGGATAAAGCCGGAAGAGCTCCTGGCCGGGACAGGAAACTGCCTGGCCAAATGCAGCTGGATGAGGGACAGGAATCTATGCAACAATGTCTGTTTCTCTTCCAGGGAAATTATATGAAGAAAACAGGCATCTTCACAGGCATACATTGCAGAAAAGCAGATGCCCTTGTAACACTCAGAGTCAAAGGGCAAAGAAAGTAGCTGCAGTCTCTTATCCTGGACTGCACCAAAAGAAGTGTGACCAGCAGGTTGAGGGAGGTGATCGTGCTCTTCTACTCTGTTCTTGTGAGACTTCACCTGCATTCAGTTCTGGAGACCTCAGCACAGGAAGGACATGAATCTGTTAGAGTGAGTCCAGAGGAGGGACACAAAGATGATCAAAGGGCTGGAGCACCACCCCTCCGAGGACAGGCTGAGAGACTTGGCCTTGTTTCAGCCTAGAGAAGACTCTTACAACCTTATAGCAGCCTTCCAGTGTTTAAAGCGGCCTACAGAAAGGCTGGAAAGGGGCTCTTTTGATGCAGCCCTGGATACGGTTGGCTTTCTGGGCTGCAAATGGGCATTGCTGGCTCATGTTGAGCTTCTTATCCACAAGTATCCCCAAACCCTTGTACTCAGGGCTACTATCAATCCATTCTCTGCCCAGACTGCATTTGTGCTTGGGATTGCACAGGAAATTGGAATTGAAACTGGTCAACAGCAGCTGGTAAAACCTTTCCTATTTCTCATTTTCCTCTCACAGGTCAATGCCCAGCCTTCAGCACATGAGGCAGCTGTGTTCGCAGAGTGGCAAGCCCACAGCCAAACCCTGCCATCGACCTGGAGTATTGTGTCCAGCTCTGGAATCCCCAGCGGAAGAAGGATATGGAACTATTGAAACGGGTCCAGAGGAGGGCTGATCAGAGGGCTGGAGCACCTCTGCTATGAGGACAGGCTGAGAGAGTTGGGGTTGTTCAGCGTGGAGAAGAGAAGGCTCCAGGGAGACCTCATAGCAGCCTTCCAGTACCTGAAAGGGCTACAGGAAAGCTGGGGAGGGACTTTTTACAAGAGCAAGCAGTGACAGGATGAGGGGGAATGGCTTTAAATTGGAAGGGGTAAAGATTAGACATCAGGAAGAAATTCTTCACGCGGAGGGTGGTGAGGCACTTGGCAGAGGGTGCCCAGGGAAGCTGTGGATGCTCCCTCCCTGGAAGTGTTCGAGGCCAGGCTGGATGGGGCCTTGAGCAGCCTGGTCTGGTGGGAGGTGTCCCTGCCCATGGCGGGGGGGGGGGGTGAACTGGATGCTCTCTAAGATCCCTTCCAACGCCATCTACTCTGTGGTTCTACGACCCCAGCGCTCCCTCCGCCGCCGGTTCCCGCCGGTGCCGGGCGGCGCCAGCAGGGGGCGCGGCGGTGCCGCCGCGGCAGTGCGGGGAGGGCGCGCGCGGCAGTGCCGCTCACAGCGGCCCAGCGGCCGTGTGGCGGGCGCTGCGCTCCCTCGTCGTCTGCCTTGGTGCCCCGCGACCCTGCGCCTCGGGGAGGCTGACGGAGGAGGAGAAGCTGTAAGCGAACGCTGGCTGTTGGGCAGAGAGGATGCAGGGGCTGTGACTCCAGGCCAGAGGCCCCAGGCTGTCTTTGCCTCCTTTCTGTTGACCTCCTTTCTGGCACCTTTGGGGCGGTGGGGACACCGGTCAGTCCGAGGTCTGTGGATGGATGACACCCTCTTGCCCTGCCAGCTCTCTCCGTTCCACTGCTTGAACCTGGAGGAGCTATCAGAGTCCTTGGCTCTCAAAGGGCTTGTACAAGCCATAGAGTAACAGCACAAATAGGCACGCACAAACATAGGGTACAGTGTGTAGGGCAAGGGAGGTGCTGTTGGCTGGATCTTGTGTGTCGAATACTGAACGCAAATTTTCTGTAAAGGCTTGTTTACTGCTTGGTTTTAGCCCATGAGTTATTGTCTCTCAGCTCTTCTCAGACATCTTAACTACAGATCCACTAGTGATCGAAGAAACCTTATCCTGTAGGAATTAATCTCTGAGCCGTAAGGTTTGATGCATAGCTCAGGAATTCTCTCTTCTTCTGCACAGCTACATCACCGTGCAGTCCCACACACAATCCTTTGCTTCCCACTGCACTGGGTACCCCTTTCCACCCTATTTTTAGAACCCAGAAAAGCCAGGCTGGAGTTCTGTAGGCTCCTCACCAACAAAAAAATCTTCATCACTACTCCAAGGAGGGCCCTACACCTGAAAAGTTTTTGCAGTGACCATTCAGAGTGCAGGCTTGCCAAGTGCAGATTCCGAAAGTAAGGGAAGATCAAGCTGCTCAGATTGTCTGTGAACCCACTTCCTAACATTGCACAGGCCTCTGAGCTGTAATGGGTATCAGCACTGACTGGAGCAGATTTAGGATACTGAAGTTAAAAAACCCTCTCCAGGCATTAACCTGAGAAGGTTTCAGCAAGATTCAGGACTTTTGGCTCCACAGCTGAGTTCTCAGCTGCTTGAATAAGGAGATAATTAGGGCTAGAGCAGATGATTTCTAGTGTGGGGCTTTGTTAGCTGTGAGCCAGATGCTTCATATTGTCTAAGTATCAGAAGCCAAGGAAAGAAAATTAATTAACTCCTTTTGCTGGATGGAGCTGAAATAATCCCTATTTAAATGGGCTTTTAAAAATTTATTTATTTAATTTAAAAATATTTTATTTATTTATTGTATTTATTTTATTTGCTCATCGAGGTTCTTGTGAAGAGAAGATATGTTCCCTGCCAGGATGTGTCTTAAATGATACGAAACCGCAGACACGGGGCCAAGTGATCTTTAGCACTCAAGTCTACCTCCGTCTGTAGTCAGTCCACATCTAGTCCACCTCTCTTTTCTCATCAACTCATAGACAGCTCCCAGATATATCTACGGGAATCCCCACTGAAGGGAAATACCTAACTGTTTTAGTTCCTCTTTTATGGGTTTTTCCAGTGAGGGTTGGGGAATTGTGCGAAGAAGGAGGTAAACCCTAAGTGAAAGAAAACAGAGAAGACTAGCAAAGGAGAGAATATATTCTACTTCAGCTAACGTGGCTTTAAAGTATTCTTACGGGTTATGAAGGCATCTGGGAAACTGAAGGCTGCAAAGAATTATTTAAACAATGAAAAACAGCAAATCCTTTTCTGTGCTTTTTAATCTTAGATCTGCAGATTGCTAAATCTTGTTTAAACCCGAAGGAACGTGCAGCATGGACAGAAATTTCAGGGTGTTCAAGACTTTCTTACCATTCTGGAATGCAAACTGCATCTCCAGGCTTGGGTCTGCTCCTGTTGCCTGTTGTGCAATGAGGAAGTCTGTAGGAGAGCCTGAAATCTGTGTATAACGATCGTAATAGTGACAAAACGCCAAAATGAAACAAAGACACCGATGTTCTGATGCTTCTGTTTCACAGAATCTGTCTCTTTCCATCATCTATTCACTGAGTAACATAGTCAATTCTTCTAGAAAATTTTCTTCTGGTCAAGCATTTGCTGAAATTATGAAACTACAGTTTTCTTGCTTTAAAGCTACTTGCATTACTCTGATTAGTTTGTGCAAGTGAGTTCCTGCCTTTGATGCACAGGCATTGCTTTATTTGAAGCCAATGGAAGCTTTGGCTGCCTTAAGGATTATGAGTTAAGGCCCTACTTTTGTACTGTTGCACGCCACTCTATGACCTAAATGAGATTAGAATAATAAATCCTGATTTATTATGAGGGCTTTATTTAGACACGTTTTGAGTATGAGGTCTGTGTCAGGATTAATAGTGAAAGCTCGTATGCCCAGGCAGAGAGAAAACCCAGCAATGAAAGGACACTTTTTCCCTTGAGAAAACTGGTTCCCAGCCCTCTGTTTGGCTTTTGCTAGAATTGCTAAAGATTGAATGGCACAGAGATGCTGGATCCCAAAGACAGTGACATAGTCCATGACTTGGAGATGAGTCCATACCAAGTGAAGTACAGAAGTGTCCCATCAGTAGTATTTTACAAGACTAAGAACTCGTGCTCTGCAATGCAGTAGCATTGAAAAAGATTCAAATATAAGGTTATCAGAATCCAAAGACAAATGAGAAATTGCAATTTCCCTATTTACTGGCTAATTCATCCGTTATATTGAGCAGGCAGTAGTTTAGGTTTAGTTTAACTAGAGCCTGCCTTTTAGTTAAGTAAGTTTCCTGAACTTGTTGCGAGGGAATATCTGTTCTTTTCAGCATCCCAGCCCCCATCTCTCATCAGGAAACCTGATATCTTGTCATGTAAGACACCAAATTGCCATGGCCTAAGTATTAGATGCAGAAGGTGTGTGCATGCATCATGTTGTTAAAGTTCTCTACTCTAGTAGCCACGTTACTAAAGACTTCAGAAGAATTTGCCTTCCAAAAAAAAATTAAATTGAAATAAATGGACTGCAAGGACATGAACTGGTACTTTTGTGGGACACAAAATGAAGAAAGAGGGGGTGTAAGCATTTTGACAAATTTAGATGAATTAAATCATCATGAATCCCACGGTATCTCTACCTCTTGTCTAATTCCAAGAGTCTTAATACTCCCACTCTCCACCAGCTGGTTGATGGGTCTTGTTCAACAGCAGATTTCCGTCCCACTTGTTTTTTTTTAGTAGAAATAGCAAGAATTGTTTCCTTCAAAGTGTCGTTGTTGAGTTTTGTAATTGTAGAGCCCATAGAGTGTGGAGCAAAGAAAATGTTGAACCACAATACCATTTTCTTTTTCTTTGGGTTGGCAAGATGCTTGCCTGCCTGGCAGCCTCTCCTGGTATGTCCTAGTTGGGGTGCAACTGGATGGAACAGCCTCTAACAATTTTTCAGATAACTTTATGGAAAAGCAACTTTTGAAGAAGAACAGACTTTAGGGTCCAGCTATGATACTTTGCTCAGTACTCAAGGTTTAAACCATGAGAGCCAGATATTTGTAGGAAACACAATCCAAGAAGTCATTAAACCTCAAAAGAATAAAAAACCTGCCAGCGTAACTGCGTTTCTGGACTCTGGTAGTCTCTGGACTACCACACTATAAAATCAATATAAAGGTGGTTTAGTATCTAACAAATTGTTATTTTCTCTTCACTTTCTAGAAGTGTTCTTTTCTGCAAAACCTTTTCTAAAAGAGGTTTTGAACTACACACTAGATAGTGAGAGTCATTAGGTGCAGAGTGCTTTACCACACAGTGATTCGCTAACAATCTTGCCAGCAAATTCATTAACTGCAAGTGACATAAAAGATGAGAACTCTGGACCTCTGTGCTCAGGAGTGGGGCAGCAGTTCAGCTTGCAGAACCCAGATACTATAGGTTATCTACTTTAGTTCATTTACAGTCAAATAACAGTGGGAAAGCCTAGCTAAGCAACTTTTTGAACCCTTGAGCTCCACTCAAGTTTATTCCTTTGGACAATGACCTTTAGAAATCAGTAACGCAAACAGATCTCCTAGGACTGCCTAACACCCCTAGACAGCAGCAGGAGTATGCTGAAGATGAAGCAGTAGCTGAACTTCTTAAGCACTGGAGAGCTTCATGGGAAATTTGGTCTATTAAGAGATTTCTCATAATACTGCAATGCAGAGTTTCCTAGCCAGCCTCTGCTCACCTACTGGCAAAGATACACATCTGTGATGCAGTCTGTGTGACCACTGGTTTTTACTGTCCCTTGACAACAACCAGCCAATGGAGCAGCAACTTTCTTTGGCTGTTTACAACATGCTGCCCATGGAACATGAGTTGGCAGTCACACACACATGGGCACTAAGACAAACCAGCACTTTGTTATGCGGAAATGAATTCCTGCTTCTCTATACATTTTATAGTATACTTCAGGCTTGTGGCAGTCTTAAAATCCTGGCGGTTTTGCTGAAGGCATGTCATGGAAGCCTTTACCCTAATTTAGCAACTTGAAGTCTTATAGCACGAACTATGAGGTGTTGTTATATGTGACTGATAAAAAGCAACAGAGTGCTTGTGGCCACCATGGGTTAATACTAGCCTTAAGCATAATCAGAAATTTTGTGCTGAGAGAAGAGAGGTGGTGTGTAACCCACTGGTTTTATTATCACTGTCCTCTGGCCTCTAGATAGTGCGCTGGGCTTGGGGAGACCGAGAGATGTCTAAGGCAGGCCTGTTGATGGAACTGGGAAAGGCTAAGAAGAAGTTTTCCTTGTCTGCTAGAAAGAAGTATGTATCAATCTAGGGGAGGTGTTTTCCTGATCTGGGAGGTGGAATATTCTGTGGTATGAATTCAAATATATTCTGTTGTATTTATTTTATTTGTTATATATGTTATCTAATTCAGGCCCTTTATCTTCCCCATCTTTGCTTAATGAACCCAATGGCCTGAGTACAGACAGGTTCTCTGACAAACTTGCTTCAGTAACTGCTCAGTTTTCCTGTTCTACCCTGGTATCGGGTCAGTTTTACTGTTTTTCTAGGAAATATGCACGATCTAGGAGGGGGTGCTAATTTAAAACTAAGTCCAAGTTTATTTATGTTGAAGCCATAAAATTCCTTTCTGTGCAAGCTCTGAACCTGTACACAATTTTTAGTGCTTGGACATTTCTTATGTTCTGTGCTCTTTCCCATCATTCAGTGTGTGTTCTGTGTGTTTCTGTATATAGTCAAATCGACACAGCCACTTGGTGCTGGGTATCACCCTGCTTCTGTGAGCTGTTTATACAAGATTTCAAAAGCTGACTGCTCCTGGTAAGGGTCTTAAAATTATATCTTAGCACCTTAATAGAAGGGACCTGATTTACAGAAGCACTGAGAATGCACAGATCTCTTTCCAGTCAATGGGAGTTTCCTTAGCTACCACCTTTAAAATCTAACTACTGATGTTTCAGTACCTAAACATGGATTTTGGATCATAGCTTCAAGTGTTCAGTATGGGTATTTTTAGGGCAGAATGGTCTTCACTTAGAGACCTTTTTAAAGAACTACCCAAAGTTATATATGCTGTATTTATATTAATAAGCACAATTCTAATAAATGTTTTTCAACAAAATAGTAGTTCTAAACTCCTCTTGGAATAAGGCATTTTTTATGGAAATAATTATTTTAGTTAGTGCTCAGTGTGCATATCTGGATACCCTGAACTCTGTGTTAGTTCAGTACATGGACTCTTTCACTAAAGGAATTTTTTTTCACTGCTCACCAAACATAGGGTCCTCCCTGGGGATTATTCCAGGTAACAAGCGCTTCTTGTAATAGCTTCTTACTAAAAGTGATAGAAGAAGACATGGCAGTGCTCGAGCCATAACCAAGGTATCTTTAAAAATCTTGTTATTTGATGTTATATGACGCTATACATGACCTAGAGTTAAATGAAGAATTTCCACCACGCTACGAATGTCTAAAACACTCGGTTTCAGTTCTCACTGCTTGCCCCTGTGAGTCAAACCCAGCAGCCTGCCATAGCGCCTATTAATTTATAGATTTAATCCCAAGGGCACATCTGTACGCTTGTGAGAAGGCGTGTCTGGTCAGTTGTTGCCACAGCGATGGCACAAATAGACAACAACCAAGAAGTAAAGAACTTGTAGCTGCATGTATGCTTTGGTGAATTTGGGTATTTAGGGGATTTGATTTGTTCCTGTATATGCCATGTTTGGAAGTCTTTGTGTGCCTTTTCTTCCATTCTAATTAAATATCTTACGTTAGAAGCAAAAGAAGGTATTGAATGTGTTAGATTTGCTGTGCAAATGATGTATTTCCTTATAAACACAAAGGTTTCTGCAATGCAGAGCTGAACTGTTACAGCTTATTACAGTGCTTTGAATTTCATGAGTACCTCAAGGTGCTTAAAATTTTTCCTAATGAAATGCAGCTAAATAAAGTACTTGCTAAATGGGAAAGAGGACAAAAAATCTTACAAAGAGACGATGTGGCTGCTGCTGGGAGAATGTCAAGTACCTGCTTCTTGTAGAAAATAGAACATTACTTAACTAATTTAAAATCCAGATAATTTTCCTTAGGAAAAAAAAATCAGCAGTAAACCATTAAGAGGCTGGTGGATTTCTTTATTTCTTAAGGATGGTACAGATTCATGCACAAACATCAGCACAGGGCAGCTTTCTGAGCTGTTCCCTGCCAATTGCTGACAAAGGCAGTCCTAATGAATCATTCTGAATTGTGATCATGTGCTACCAGCCCACAGTGAGCTGCCAAAGAGGAAGTGCAGCTTGTTTTCTTTCATTTTCTTGATTCCTGTGCTGTAGGAAGATGAAAGGAGACGGAGGAGGAGGCAACAGCAGCAGCCAAACTTAATAAATAATTCTGACGATTCCTGATATCAAATGGAGGCTCCTGAGTGGGACCCACTGAGAAATGACACCCTTCCACCGACCCTGACGCCAGCTGTCCCTCCGTATGTGAAGCTGGGCCTGACCATTGTATATACTGTTTTTTATTCACTGCTTTTTGTGTTCATCTACATTCAGCTCTGGCTGGTCCTTCACTACAGGCACAAGAGGTTCAGTTACCAGACTGTCTTTCTGTTTCTGTGCTTGTTTTGGGCCTCTCTTAGGACTGTGCTCTTTTCATTTTACTTCAAAGACTTTGTCACAGCGAATTCCTTCAGCCCCTTCATCTTCTGGCTTCTTTATTGCTTCCCAGTCTGCCTCCAGTTTTTCACCCTGACCCTGATGAATCTTTACTTTACACAGGTAAGCAACAGATATTTGGTTGATTGATTCTGACAGAATGGTAAAACATTGTTTTGTAAGAATCATGAGAAAAATGTAATTTCCTAAGGTACCTTGGTATTGCAAAAAGGAAATTTCAAATCTCAGTTATTTAATTGGGAGCTTTAGCTTTTGATCTACATGCAAGTGATCAATGTTACAATGAAACTGGAGCTTGAAGTGATAATTTCAGGAATGGCAAATAATATATTTGTTTTCTATTAAGTGGGTGTCATTTAATGTAAATGTCGGGGGGAAACGTATAGGAGAGCTTGAAAGCTGGACATCTAAAATATTGTTCTATTATTGTTTTTTATTATCATTGTTGTTGTTAATAGACTTCATGAACCTCCTGGCTTATCAGACCTCATCTCTGTGTGTAGCCAGAACTGTAATTTCTAATTTTGCTGTCTCTCCCTGCCCCTCCTCCCAGTTTTCCATGAGTTGGCTAACATGTTTCTGAGTGAGATTTCTATTCTGTGGATCACAAGCAAAACTGCTGATCGAGTCCTGCTGCAGATCCAAATAACTATAATGATCTGTATTCCATGTAGCAGTCATTCCCGACTCCAGTAAGTGCTAAGTGCCATACAAAATACACACTCTATATCAAGGATGCTCTGATGTAAAGGTAAATCAGCTGTATAGTCAGGTAAAGGAAACAGTATCTGCATTTCAGAAAGGGGTCTTGAGAGAGTATCTGCTATGGACAGCTAAGAAGCCAGATGAGTTATGCTGCACAGTGCTCCACGTTGCTGCAGTTAGACTTGCTTAGAAGTATTTATGGTGAGCCTGGGTATCTTGGCACTGGTCTGCAGGGTGGGATATTGGCATGCTGAGGCAAAGAAAGGCTTTTGGGCTTGCCTAAGATCTCACAGGAAGCTCACGGGAGGGCAGAGACGGGATTCTCTATATCCTCAATCCCAGTATGGGATGCCTAGACTACACTCAGACGACCCCTGTCAAAGACCGCTTTCCCGGTGCAGGGGTAGTTGGCCAGGAGAGCATCAGCCACCCCTGGAGCACCCCAGCAGTGTTCAGGATGCTTTGGGTGTTGCTGTGTGTCCCACTTGGAACCAGCTCGGTGCCTGGGTCTGGGTGCTTTGGTGGTGTCTACGCTGTTTGACAGTTCTCTCTAGTGATTACAGGCCTGTCAAATCTAACAGCCTGGCTGGAAAGATCAAGCTGCTTGTGAGAACTGCCATCCCAAAGCTGAAAAAGCAGCAACGATAAGCAGGACAGCTGTAAGAAGATCTCTTGAGTTGCAGAGGCTATTAAATGCTCAGAACCACATACAGAGTTTTGTGCTTAGCTTTACTTTTCTGGATTCAGTGTCTGAAACACCTGCTAACTCACCCCACTCCACTCCCTGGGACTTGAGATATATTAAGAGATTACAGAAAGCTTTCCTCTACATGCTATTCAAATCCAGCCCAGGCATGTGATGATCTATGCTGTATCCCAGAGCTATTGTGAGAGTTATTTGATAATGATGCAGTTCCCCCAGGGGCAAACGTCCATCACCATGCAGTCCATCCCCATCACAGCGGCTGGGACTAAGTCATAGCCCTAGGTCAGATTCTTCCCTCAGACACACATGCTGGGCTGCTGTGGAAGTCTGGAAGCAGAATGCAGCATCCTGGCTCTTTGCCAAGAGAAGCCAGGGCTGGCGTGAGCACAGAGGGGGCACAGCACTCTGCACTCTGTGCATTCAGAGTGCCAGCACGCAGGGATTTAGCTTTGTGGATAACTGATTCCTTTCAGCTAAGGAGGATCTGAAAAGAGAGCATACAAAGTGCACACATATACCCTTTTAACTTATTTTTGGCATCTCTGTCTGATATCATTCAGGAAGTAGAAGTCAGTCATTGGAAACAGAAAAAAATGCTAAGGCTATTCGTTCTGCCTTTGACACGATTTCTGCTTTGTCAACATGAGTCCTCATGATCTTCCTCCAAGCCCCGCTGTAACAGAGTGTCACAGTTACCTGTCTTCCAGAGTTGTTGTAAGTTTTTAGCAACAATATTTGCAAGGAACGCTCAGAGTTTGTGATGTGTGTCATAATCTTTAAAGATCATGGGCCACTGTAGACTGGCATATTATTAGTACTGCTGTTAGCTTTAGAGCTGGTTGCTCCCAGTGCAATCTCATTTCAACTATCTCCCCAGCCAAAACAAAGCCTAAGAAATACAAGCAAAGCCATTGTATGAATGTGATGTAAGACACAGAATAAGTGCACATATTTTTAATTCACTGTTATTAATTCTTTACGTCTAACCATTTAAAGGTGGTTTAGCTTGAAATTCAGCATCTTCTTGAGACTGTATATTTAATGTGCATCTGACTTTCCACAGTAGGCAAGCAAGAACTAGTGTGAAAGGGGTGGGGAGAGAGAATTTTGTTTTCAGTAATGGCTTATAGCTTCACAGACCTGTTCAGTAAGGACTTTTTTCCTTTTTTTCTCTCCAAGGCATGCAAGAAGGGTCTGCAGCTGTGTCTCATTGTGTAAAGCCATGCTATTTAACTGGTAATTAGCTAGAGGAAAAGGAGGGATCTATGTACAGTATAGGGATAGAAGAATGGAAGAGACCTTATGGGTCTCTGGAATTTGCAGGTTTTATTATCTGCTGTACGGCACCCAGACATGTGGTACTGCTAGTAAAAATTTAAGACATAGATGTGAGATGAAAAAAGGATTAAAAAAAAAATATTGTAGATCCTCCTAGCCAAACAAAACTTATTTGGAAAGTGCCTGAAGGCATTTTTCAGAATAATTAGTGCCTTTGAACTTGACAGAAAGTTAGCCACAACTATTCTCAATTTAATAGGTATCCCAAAGCAGTGGGGATGCAAACTTAGACTGTATTTTATCTGTAGCAAGACAAATAAGGCATGATGGCATCAACACAGGAAGGGTTGTTCCCAGACCTGAGGATCCCCATCAGCAGATAGAGAAGAAGGAGCTGTGATGTGTAGGGGCAGCTTGCTGAAGTGGGGAACCTGTGGATGAAAGAGAACTTACAATTGAAATAGTTTTGACTCAGAACAATTCCTGAGGGATCTTTGGATTAAGAGCCAAATGCAGGGTCCTTTGCTATGGTTTTGATGCCCTACTTATTGCAGAAGAGCAGATAAAGCTGCTAAAGATCAGGCTTATAAAATATTAACTCTTCTCAGAAATCAGTGCCAAACTTATTAGAATTTATTAAACTTATGTCTGTATGAATTCTTTTCTAAGGAAAAAAATATAACTTGACCTAACTCTCTCAGGATAAACCTCTGCCTATTTAGAAATTATTAAAATAAATCTCCAGTGTAGATGAGATCCAGTGTCACTTTTGTAAAACAGCAGCCCAACATCAGCAAATAACTGCATTGTGTCAAATCAGAGCAGCTCCTTGATCCTGATCCATCAGATGGGGACCTGAAATGTGCATTTCCACCTACAGAGACCAGAAAGTCTATAGATATATTTGCCTCACACCTACAGTTCCTACAGGTTTATTTTGCTTCTTGATAAAACAAAGATTGCAAATTGGCAAATAGCATATTTTCCACTTTAAGTGACTTCAGACAGGGAGGATCTCAGGACTCAGGCACTCTTTTATCTATGTCCTGCCTAGCCAAATCATCCCTGCCCTTGACAAGGAGAAACTGAGATGAGTCCTTAATTTTAACAGTTAGTGCTGCTGGCAAAAGTGTAAAAGAGGCTCTTGGAAATAAAAGAAGTTGCGTTTTTTTGTGTGTATGAGGAGCAGGCAGAGAAGAACGTTGTTCACTTTGTCCTGTTTTCTTCAGACTTTACATTTCCCTGGGAAACAGGATACAAATGAAGCAGGAGGGAGGCTAGGATGGAGGGTTACAGGCTCAAAAAACAAGGTCAGGGCCAAAGACCGTGAGCTGTAGGGGATGCTGGAAATCCCAGGCATCCCCTGTGGCCAGGCACAGCAAAACATTTGATGGGCTGTAGGTTAAATCATCAGGTTGGGAACTTCTCCAGGGCCTAGGGAATATGGTGCTGAGCTTCAGAGTGGAGAAGCTGTATGGGTAGAGGAGGGCTGCTAGGCAGATTTACCTCTCCTTCCTCCTCCCTTTTCTCTGGCATCCAGACTGAGAAGCTTACCCTGCCTCCCAGGCAGGGCTGATAAAATCAAGGACTTTCAAATGAAGAGAAAATGTGCAGAGTAAGACTGTTTAGAGGGGAGCTGGCCATGCTGGAAGTGCCTGGCAGGGCAGGGTAAAACCAGTGCAAGGTTTTCAGAGAGGTCACGTGTGTCTCAGTGGAACTGGAGTATGCGTTAGGTCTGGGAAGATTAAGAGACCTTCTCATCTTCTATATACTGGGGATAGCATTTCAAAAGTAACACCACCAGTGAGAGAACAGAGAGGGCTTTTTATTTAGGATAAATATTTTTTAGTAGAAATAAACAGGCTGTATTTTACGAAGCTTGTTCTTAATTTAAAGCATGCTTTAGATGTACATAGAACTACACAGATGGTAAAGCATCAGCAAATATAGAATCGTAATATAGTTTGGATTGGAACGGACTTTTAGAGGTCATCTAGTCCAACTCCTCTGCAATAAGCAAGGACATTTTCAACTACATCAGGTTGCTCAGAGCCCCATCCAATCTGACCTTGAATGTTTCCAGGTGTGGGGCACCTACCACCTCTCTGGGCAACTTGTTCCAGTGTTTCACCATCCTCATTGTAAGAAAATTCTTCCTTACATAGTCTGAATCTACCATCTTTTAGTTTGAAACCATTACCCCTTGTCCTATTGCAGCAGGCCTCGCTAAAACCTTTGTCCCCATTTTTCTTATAGGTCCTTTTAAGTACTGAAAGACTGCAATAAGGTCTCCCCAGAGCCTTCTCTTCTCTAGGCTTAACAAACCCAACTCTTCTCTAGGTTTAACAAACCCAACTCTCTCAACCTGTCTTCATAGGAGAGGTGCTCCATCTCTCTGATTGTTTTTGTGACCCTCCTCTGGAGCCCCTCCAAGAGGTTCATGTCTTTCCTGTGCTGAGGGCTCCAGACCTGTACACAGCACTCCAGGTGTGGTCTCAGAGCACAAAAGAGGGGCAGAATCACCTCCCTAGACCTTCTGGCCACGCTTCTTTAAATGCAGCCCAGGATATGGTTGGCCTTATGGGCTGCATGTTGCTGGCTCATGTCCAGCATTTCATCCACCAGTACACCCAAGTTCTTCTCTCAATCCCTTGGTCTATCAGCCTGTATTTATACCAGGAGTTGCCCTGACCCAGATGCAGGACCTGGATTTGGTCTTGTTGAACCTCTTGACCTTGCCCAGTTCCCTCTGGATGGCATCATATCCCTTGGGCTTGTCAGCCACACCACTCAACTTGGCATCATCTCCAGACTTGCTGAGGGCGCACTTGGTCCCACTGTCTATGCCACTAATGAAGATATCAATACATTTGGCACAAAATGTTGCCCCCAGTATAGGATCTATAGGAGATAAATTGCAACTGCAGACTGGCTGGTTGTCAGCATCTGACATGAAGAATGAGGTCATTTGACTTTTATAAAATAATTTGATACAAAAGCTGCACATGCAGGTTTACTGTGGCTGCCGACCCCACAAAAGTCCCAGTCCTGTCAACTATTTTTACCATTTTATGCAAGTCTGAGTATGGTAGTGAGTCATCTTGCCCGTGTCTGTAGGCCTTAAAAAACAAGGGAAAACTTGTATATTTTGGTAAATCTGATCCAAATAAGAGAATGAACATGGGAGAAAGAAAGAAAGAGGAAGTTGGGCTTTGGACTGGAAGATACATAACAGAAGAAAGGAATATGTGCTGGTGGTGAGGGGCTCTGGGCCTTTGTGAGGTTGTTGCATATATTCAGAATACAAAAAGAAGTTTGCATGGAGTTTGACAGAGAAAGAGAGAGGCTGTGGTGAATGGAACCGGGAAGGAAAAGTTCACACTATGCTCTTTATGAGCTTTTGAATGAGAACTGATGAATGAAACTGAACTTCATTCCTGTGCAGAGGGCCAGCTTGAGACATATGCAAGCACTCAACACACACCTCGGGCTTTTTGGTAAGCTGAACTGCAGCTCCTGTAAAAATGAATTGATCAGCCAGCACTAGTGGGAGTTTGTGCCACATCAGTTTAGCTAAACCAGGGCACTGGCTGAAAATTGCTCCAGTGAGATTTTTTTTTTCCCCCTCTGGGAATAAGTGACTTGGTTTTGACACCCATTTCATTGATCCTTATAGGCCAGAGCAGCTCCTGATTTAACCTTCATAACCGTAGCTGGAACCCTCTTAAGGTACCGCAACCTGGCCCTCTCTGCCTTCTTTGCTGCCCAGTGGCTCTGCCCAGCTCTCTGCAGCTGAGCTGCCAATGGATTCCCATGCCATCCTCACTGCTCCTCTGCTGGGGCTTGGTGAAACGTCTTTAAGGTCAGCTGTTTACATCAGTTCCTGCAACAGAAGGCTCCATGAAGGGTTTTTGGAGTCCTTTCGTATAGCTGCAATTTTCTAAGGCAGACATATACCTCAGGGGAGTGGAGGTGGCAGTGTGAGAATCTCATTTGAGGTTTCCAGTCCTTCGGCAAAAACAAGGGGTCAAACAGGATATTTCTCCTTTAAAGAGCAAGCAAAAGAGGAAACGCTTTTAAGAAGAAAAAATAACCCTTTAGACATTAGGAAATTAGCAAGGAATTTCACTGAGTTTTCTGTGTTGCTTTTTGCCTTGGGGCTCTCTGAAAGTTCTTTTTTTTAAAGTCTGCCTTCTGCTTGCTGTTTAGTCTATTCTTAGGCATAGCCTGATTTGCTCTGATTTGCTGGAAGACTTGCTTAGATGACTCAGATATTGACTGGAAGCTTTCTCAACACTGTTGCAGGAGAGGCCATTGAGCAACATGTCTCTTCAGCTAAATAACTGCTAAAAGCAAAAAAGCTGTACCCACGCATGTAAAGGTATACTGAGATCAGCTTCTGACGTCCTTACTCCTACTGAGTGGCCCTTTATTCTGTGTCAATCCCATTGCTTCCAGCAAGGCTACTCATGAAATACGGCCTGGCCAGTGTTTAAGCAGAGGTCGCAGAACTTGGCTACCCATGTTTCTGTCTAGCAGTGAATTTGTAAGTGTGGCCATCCAAGTGTACAGTGTCCAAGATTGTCCACTGTAGCTTTCATTCTATGTAGCATCCATTTTCTGTGCAGCATTCCTTTTGTTTCTAAACGATCATTTACCTCTGACAGCAAAATGCTCAGAAGCATTTATCAGCTGGGACAGGTCCACCAAATGCCCAATCATGGTAACAGCTGTATTAGTGATTTTACATCTGGAGATCCTGCTGGATCTTCAGCAGAAACTTTATGTGTGGTTTTAGTGAAATTGTCCGTGGAGCTTTTGCTGTGTAGGGCAGCCTTGGACTAGTTTATGTGACAGAACTCCTCTGTGACATTATAGGGATGAGTGAATCATTTTTGGGGGAGTACTGGAGATATGTGTACAGGAACTTGTGAATTTTCTAGGTTTTGTGGACCCAGCACAATTCATTGCCCACTGCAAATTGTTTGTCTTGTGCAGTTGTTTGCACAGGCTCTGAACACTTCTGTTCAGTGCTGCTCCTGAAAGCCTTCAAAATTAACGGTACAGTAGGTGTGAGTAAATGCTACTCAGAGCAGGTGAGGATTGTGGAATGGCCCCAGAGACAAGTTTTACTTGTTTAGTTTCATTAAGGTCAGGAATCTGTTCCCTCCCACTTTTCCCAGTATATTCCAGAATAAGCAGGACAGGCAACAAGCCTGGTACAAAAAGCATACAGGAAGTATTTTGAACCCCATCTCTTCTCTATAAAACAACAGCCCTTTTCTTTTCACCACGGAACACAGAACATTCACTACTCTCTTTTACCTCTCCTTTCAGTAACAAGTAAAGCAACAGACAGCTTCTTCCTGAACTCCTGTGAGAATTTATGATCCAGGGATTTGGAGACTGAATTACGTAAATCTTCTGTAAGGGATACTGCCAGAGCTGTTAACTATTTGAAAACAGCATCAATGATTGCAGAATATTTTTAGAGATTATTTTCCCCCAACTTTTCAATTTTGTTCTCAGCTATGATTTTTCTAAGCCCTGCTGAAAAGCTCAGTGCTCTCTGCTGGTTCAGCTAGTACTAAGCAGGCTGATGTGTCATAAAAATAATTTCCATGGCAAGGCAGCTATTTATGGTGAATAGGAGTTAAATGACAAGTTGTTCCAGGAGCGATGGAACAAGTGAAGCCTGATTTTCTGCAGATCTCATGCTTGACTTTGAGCTGTTTCCCTAACTGAGGCATTTCTTGTGATACTTTACTATGCATATTGAGTGATGTGTAGGGTCAGGTATCAAATGCATTTATAGCGTTCTTTACTGCTCTTGGGTCACTAATTTTTAAGAGTTTGATAAAGGTGTCTTTGGTGCTTCAAGGATTTTTCCATTAGTTTTCTGATATTTTAAGATTAGTGGGGGTCCAGAGAAACAAGTTGATAAGCAGGCACATGCCTGCACATACACAGGGATCATGTAAGTCCTGTTTCCTTGAGAAAGCATGATTATCATAGCAAATATGAAAGCTATACTAAAGGACGTGCAAAACCAAGTGAAAAGGGTAAGGCAGGATAACTTGAGGAGAAAACAATTAGGAAACAACACAGAATAAGTCATACAGCATGGGGTTTTTTTACAATGCTAGCAATCACTATGCTTTGATGTTGGTTTAAATGAACATCTGCAAACTGTTTGGAGAACACTTTAGCTTATGAAAAAGCAGTGCTTCCCTGTAATTTTTTTAATAAATAAGACAAAAAATGTGCTAATAAATTTCTGTTTAATTTCTAATGGTGGTTAAGTACCTGTGACTGATATTACCTAGCTACATTGCTGAAAATACTTCAATATTTTGTCTTTTCTATTACAGCAGGGTAACAACTAGGCATGAGCTATCTCTCTGTAAAATATTGTTGCATAGTAAGCAGACAGTCAGCAGAAGCCAAGTATACCTCACAGTAGAAAAATGAGTTTGTTTTTTGATGGCATCTTTTTGGCAATGTGGCATGGATACAAACATATATGTTTGATTTCAGGCCAGGGTATTATTACTAACTCTTCACATGAACAGAGCATCTGACCCAATATGCCAGTATGAGCTGGCCTACCTGAGAGACATATACTGTTAGGTCATGCAAGAGACCAAGAGTTGTGATTATACTGGTATTGGTCCTCTGGTGAATACTGGTACCAAGGACCTTGTTCACAAGCAAAGGTAAGTGAAAATAGTGATACAGGCAATTTGTATATGAGTACATTGTGGTCACCTGCTGAGTGGTTTTCATACTTTGCTTAGAGCTTGCCTGCCATGGTCAGGCAATAAATGCAAATCTGTTATGTAATGAAAGCCATCATTACATTTCTTGTGACCTGTGAGACAGGTTTCCTGTGGATCACAGCACCTTTCTTTATTTACATGTAGCCTATGTTTGACGCAATATTTTTCTGTTTTGCAGGTGATTTTCAAAGCTAAGTCAAAATATTCCCCAGAGCTATTGAAATACAGGTAAGAACTATGCAAACATTCAATGTGGTAAAGGAGAGTAGCCATATTCTTTGAGAAACACTGCATCTTGGATAATGGTGTACTTATAGCTCAGCTATTCATATTTACATGCCAGTGTTTTATTACGATGGTTCTGGGGCCAGCTTCTTCTTATGACATTTAGTAGTCTTTTATTTCCCAACAAAAGCACCATTTTTAGACATTCACGTATTTCAAAGGCAAATATTTAAAATGCAAGCAGAAAACACTCATCCTGGTGATTTGTTTACAAGTTCTTAAAAGTGAATTCAGATCCCGTGTTTTGGTAAAAGCAGCAGAATGATGTATTTATTGTGACAGGAATGAGTGGGACTGTTTATGTATTAATCCATGAGGTCAGACTCCAAAGTTTTGTGAAGATGAGACGACAGTTTTGAAGGCAAAGAGGTAGAAAGAATGCTTTCAAATTGATGACATGTTTGGGAGCTCACAGATAACCTCTGCTGACTCCAAAAAGTTGAGGTTATGGTATGGCAGCTTTGCATTTAGATGGAGAGATTTTGTCTGGGGTCTTGTTGAGCAGGAGGGATTCAAAGGAACTGCATGAAAACTCCCCAAAGGGCAGTAAAGTCCAGAAAACTGAGATAGAGCTCAGTAAATTAATGTTTATTGTGGCATTGCCTAAAATTCTCCATCAAGAGAAATGTTACTTAGACAGGGGAAAAGGGAGAGGTTGTCTCTATTACAAAGAAAAGGTTTATAATCTGAAATCAGGATAGGAAAGCAGAGTGATTTGAAACTTAAATCTGTTATTTGCTGACTGTTCAGGAGAACACAGTACTGTATCAATAGGTCAAATATTAACGTTGTCCTTGCCCTGGAAAGTTTTTTATCCAATTAGATATATCCAATTTTGATATATCTAGAGAGGTGGTCATCTGGAGCAAATGCTTCAGAAACCTCGTTTGGCAGAAATGCAGTACAATGAGAGCAAGGTTGGGGTGGGCTGTGCTTGATCTGGGGAGGGTTTGGGACACACATGGTGTGATGGCTCACTGAGGGATGTGGACTCCATGCTGCACTGCAGAAATTGTCAGGATGGGAAGAGAGGCTGTGTCTATTTTGGTGGCCTCAGGAATGCTTTCAAGTTAGTGGGTCTCTGTGCATACCTTGGCCAAATCCCAAACCACAAGGGGCAAGAGCTGGATGCTCCCTCATGAACACTGTGGCATACAAATAAATTCACTCCCCTTTGCACTCTGGTTTCTGTGGGAAGGAAATCCAGGAGTATGGGCTGGCAGACAAGCACAGCACACACCAGCCAGGTCCCCAGCGAGCCCCCAATATAAGCGTGCCTGCCCCTGATTGTAAGCGTAGGCAAGAGAAACTATGAGGATGCCTTTGCACAAAGCCTGGGCTGCAGATCAGGGTGGTACAGGGCGGGCCTGTGAACGTGTCCCTGGCTGGCTTTAGAGGTGAGAGTTGAACTTTGAACCTCATCTGTTACTGATGTTTGTCGCAAAGCTATATTCCTGAAAACTGCTTGAAAAATGTCTTTCTTCAAGCAAAGGGAGCTTGTGATATTTGGTTAATGCCTATGAAGTGACAACATTGGTACCTTGTCGATGTAGGTCTTCAAGCATTTTTGTTCCTAAACACTTATATATTGTGATTGGAATTATCCATGCACAAACTATCCTCCCCAAAACAGCTCCACCCCGAGTCTTGCCTACTGCGTTTCTAACACAGACCGCTCTCGGACCTGGTCCAGCCTTGTGTCTCTTATTCAGCTCTGTTGGTAAAGGATTTCAGTAGCATTTTATTTTAATATCTAGAACCCTTAGCATGATTGTGGTTAGACTGTGTAAAAGCACCATACAAATGAAGCTCGCCTCGTTTCCTTTCTTACACAGGGCAAGTGAAAAGTCTTAAAATCACAGAGTGGTTTGGGTTAGGAGGGACCTTTAAAGATCATCTAGTCCAACCCCTGTCCCCTGGGCAGGGACATCTTTCATGTGATCAGGTTACTTAAATGCTGATGGAAAGATAATGATGGATGAGATGACCTACGTCTAGACAGGGTCTGAAGTCTGCACTTGCTGAATTTGATTATTCTTCATTATTGAATGTTCACTTTTTGATTTGTTTCCCACCCATTTTCTCTAATAACTATCAGACCTTATTGCCTGGTATTGGCATTCTTCACTACATAGTGGCAACATAAACAGGACAATAGAGAGATAGGACTGCAGTCTGTGTATTCACACAGGTCTCAGAAATCAGAATCATTTCAGATACAGAAGAAACTGATAAAATCATGAGAGATCCAGAATCTTAAGCAAACTTTACTGAACAGAGCCTTCATATTAGTCATTGTGGCAAAAGAGCTCATGGCAAAGGCTATGCCAGCTCAGCTTCATATTTAACCGGTCCTTCAGCACATCTCCCTGGGCTTGGGGATTTCTTACAGTCACTGGGTTTGGATGAGACTTGCTGTGCTGTGTCAGAAGCCTCAGAAGCTGTTTGGCTTTTGAGGAAGCTGCATACAAAATGCAGTTTTTTGAAACAGATTTCCTGTTAAACAAGGCAAAATTCACTGTGTTCATCTGAAAGTTGATTTTAAACTCAAAGGAAAACTTAGGGGTGCATCCAGTCCGACACAAAAAGTATAGGAACACCCTGCCTGGCAATGCCTTCCCCAGCCAAGCCAGATTACACACAACTCCTTTTAAGGGACTAGCCCCAAACTGAGGACTAGGCACAATAGGGTTTTAAACAGTCACTGGTGTGATCTGGAAGCACCTCTCCTACCCTGTCTTTCTGTTTTCTAAAAAGCCCCATATGCTTATTCATGCTTTGCAGGTGCCCTTGTAGTCGAGCTTTAAGGATACTTTCTGCCTTTTAGTGAGTTAGAAATGCTTTCTGCTGCTGCAGAGACCCTAAAACTGCCCTGAGAGACACAGCCTACATCTCCATCAGGGCTTATTCAGAAGTTAAGCAACAATGCTTCTATTGTCAAAACAGGCAGCAGTTTCCCCAGACAAATCATGTTAATAAGGGAGTATGGAAGATCATTATGTGAAGAGCTGCACAACTGAGTGGCCATGACAGCTCACCCAGACACATACGGGAGTGTGTGGGCATGGGAGCGTGACAGTGCTTTTTTTTTTATGCTAAACTCTATGAAGGAGGAGCCTGGTCTGGAAGGCTCTAAGCCTTGCTGCTTACAAGCCAACATCAAGGGCACGCAGGCTGCGCTGGAGCAGAAGGTCCCTCTGGCTAAGCTGAGCAACAGAGAGCACATACTTACTGTCCCACAAGCAGGCAGCATGCAGGGGCACAAATTTCCTTGTAAGCCCAAACCCCATTAAGAATATTTTACCTGCACTACAGTGGGGGAACAGAGATGAACCTATTGAATGAACTTATTGAATAGTCTTTGGGAGGAGAAGGAAAGAAAGACGCGTGACCATCACTTCAAGACTTCAGAGATATTAATAAAAGCTGTAAATGTACCACCACTGCATCTGGGAACTGCTTTCTCCAGAGGAAGCTGTGTAAGAGAGGAGTTTCAGGACCGCAGTGTTTCCAGCATATGACTATGAGGTTTAAAGGAACTACTTCTAGCTGCTTATCCTAAAAATAGAGCCCTGCCCTGGAAGGTTAAGAATGAGCACAGTCGTCCTCCTGGGAGGGAATTTCCATGACTGGCAAGGAAAAAGCAGCATCCTTGCTCACTGCCAGATATAACTGGAAAGAAGGGCACTGATTCAATCTTTACTGCTAAGACTAGCTCTGGAGGTAAAAGAGAAAGTCTGGAGAAAGGAGGACCTCCCTTTGGTCAAGGAGGATCAGTTTAGAGATGATTTAGGCAAACTGGACACCCACAGATCCATGGGCCCCTATGGGATGCACCCATGAGTGTTGAGGGAGTTGGCAGATGTTATTACAAAATTACTCTCCACCATCTTTGAAAGATTATGGAAAACAGGAGAAGATGCCTGAGGACTGGAGAAAAGCCAGTGTCACTCCAGTATTCATAAAGGTCAGGAAGAAGGACACAGGAAAATACAGGCCATTCAGCCATACCTCCTTCCCCAGGAAGGTGATGGAACAGCTCATTCTGGATGTCATCTTTAAGCACCTGGAAGGAAAGAACGTTATCAGGAGTGGTCAATACGGATTCACCAAGGGAGAATCGTGCTTGACCAATCAATAGTGGAGTCTCCTTCTCTGGAGATATTCAAAACCTGCCTGGACATATTCCTTTACACTCAGCTCTAGGCAAACTTGCTTTACCCAGGGCAGTTGGAACTAGGTGATTTCCAGAGGTCCCTTCCAATCCATTCAAGTCTGTGATTCTGTGACTCACAAACAAGGACTTTTAGGCTTTCAGTTCTCCTTGTTACACATTTAAAAGGTCTCAAAGTTATCCCCCTTCCTTTCTTGCCCTCTGAAAAGAAGTCAGCTATGCTTCAGCTTTGTAGCTGGGATGATGCTATTCCAAAAGGGTAAGAATGTGTGAAAGAAAAAGATCACCATTAGGTAAAGTATTTTTAATCAGTTGCAATTTGATTACTCAGGGACAGTCTGGAGGTTTACTGTCAGCCAAATTCAAAGTTCCCAGCACACACAAAAAGCTGTGGCCAAAATCTCTTGCTCAGTGCCTGCAGATTATGACCCTTATCAGTAATTGCCTTGGTCAGCAATGATAATGAAGTAAGCAAACACCTGACACTGAAACATGCTTTTTTTAAAAAAAAAAAAAAAAAAAAAAAAAAGCTCCACAGCTGTGTGTAGGAGTAAAGAGGAATGAGAAGCAATGTTCCTTGAGTATGTGGCGTACTTGTATTGCAGGTATCAGTGGTGGGTAGGTGGGAAAAAACAGATGAAGAAAACCAGTCCAGCTTCTGGGCTTCTGTCTGTCATGTTTCTTTTACAGCTCTGCTCTTGTGGTTGTGCAAACGAACCTTTTGCCTGGCAGAGCTGGCAAAATGCCAACCCAGAATCAATAGGCATATTTACATATCTTAATGTTTCTTTCAAGATGTTGCCCACAACACAGCTGTTTAGGAAAAGTGACAGAGAGAAGGATGCTGGAGAATTAATAACTCTGAGATTTTTCCTACTGTTAGACTCTTCCCTAATTGAGTATGAAGTCTGAAGACATACATCAGCAGTCAGTGATGCTTCTCATGGCAGTGGATGTGTAGTAAAACCAGGATGAAAACCAGTCTATTACAGGCAACTCAACTTTGCCAGGTTTCTCCTGTGTTTGTGCTGTAAATGAAATGCATGCTTTAGGAAAGTACATGTGTAATTTAAGTAGTTTTAAAGAATTGTGTTTTTATATTTCTGCTGCAAACAGCCTTATGTGTTTTGCTGCTTGGCATTAGTTTCTTGTGTACCTGTAAAAACAGGTTTGAAATAAACTAAGTTAATCTCTCCAGCAATCTGGAGCACTTTGACTGGGCTCGGGCAGCTGATCACTCTGTCAGCTGTGGCAACCCAACACGTGCAGCTGTCATTGATCAGAGAGCAACTTCCACCTCATAACTGACACTTGCTGAACAATGTCGCTAAAACTGTTTTATCCTCATTCTCCCAGGTTGCCCCTCTACCTGGCTTCTCTTTTCATAAGTCTCCTCTTCCTCTTGGTGAATTTAACATGTGCAGTATTGGTGAGGACACAGAATTCAGAGAGAAAAGTCATTGTCTCTGTCCGGGTGGCAATTAATGACACGTTGTTTGTGCTGTGCGCTGTTTCACTCTCCATCTGCCTGTATAAGATTTCCAAGATGTCTTTAGCCAACATTTACTTGGAGTCCAAGGTAAGGTACATTTTCAGTTCTTTTCAAGTACCTTCTGAGATCCAAGGGCAGTGCGAGGCAAAGCCACACAGTCTTTTATGTCCTTTGAGAGCTGGAGGCCTTAAACTTCACAGCTTGTGTTTAGCTGGCCATCCTGCTTAATATATGAATTAAATACTAAGTTCTAACAAGGATGCTTTTAGTTGACACCACTGACCCCAAAATATATATTTTTGAGGCAGAGTTTACTGAACTTATTGGCTGAAGTTTTTCAAGTGGATATTGATTTCTCCAGATTCCAATCTGAAGCCCACTTCATTTCAGTAGTGCTACATAGAAGTGGTCTACACTTTGGCAACCTTCAGCTGGTTCAATCAAGCTAAAAGTTTAAGGTGGCAACATGTAGAATATAAGAAGAAGAATATGAACCTCCCTTTATACATTTGCATACTGTCCTATAGATAATGAGAATGTGTTTTAAAAGACTTACTGCATTATAAATTCAGCCAAGGGGGGAGAAAGGGAAAAAAGTCTCTTGTATTACTTTACAAAATATTCTTTAAAGAAATATTGTTAGGTTTACAACTTTGGATACATTCAATTGTCAAGGTGCTGGGTGGTATCACATAGCCTGCAGTGTTTATTATAAAATCAGTGAAGGTGCTTTGAGTTTATAAATAAAGAAACAGGGCTTTCCAAGGTCCTTGCATTTGCAATAGATAGTTAAATCTTAAAAAAAAAATATTAGTTTAACCAATAGCACTTTGCCTCTACCACAACAAACCTTTCCAAGATATAAGTTCAGCTAATAATTACAAAACCTTATTAAAAATTCCTCTCTCCATTTACTTAACCAGATGGAAGAAGTACATTTCCTGTTTAATCAAATCTGGCTGTACTGCACAACAACTGAAAGTTCAGGGCTGAACGGAAGATTTTAAAACACAACTTAGTTTGGTTTGTTTCTTTCAAGCCTGTCACTTGCTGACCGAGGGCATGGGCAATGGATTATTTTTACTAGTACGAAAAGTTTTTCTACTGCTGCAAGTCACAGAAGTGTAAATCTCTGTAACAAAGCAGTGTTAACCTAAGGGAGGGTTTGGTAGATTATTTTGTTCCATTTCCACCTCCTGCAGGAAACCTGATCTTCTTTACTTCAAGCTATTTCACAAAACCCAAACGAAGCCTCACATTACTGCAGACAGGAAGGGACAAGACACTCAGCTGGTGAAAGTTTGAATGTGGAAATGAGAATTAAAGAGCACTTAGCTCCTTTCTGTTGACCTGAAATTAGAGTTCCTCTGGGGATTTTCAGTAGGATTTGACTGAACATACTTAGGGATAAAGATGGCTGGACCTGGCAGTGAAAAAACATCCTGGTTTAATCTGCTAGTGTTGTGTTGAAAAAGTTAGCTAGGAAAGAAAATCCATTCTCTACAGCGATATGTAGAAGTAGGACTGGAGATAATGTGTGCTCTGTGGTGCACGTAGATAGACATCAGTACTGGCAGCCTTTTATTTGCATTTCCTGTCTGCTGGCGTATATCTTCTGACCCCGTGTGAAAACACAGTCACCTCCATGACCTGGCATAGGGGACTGGCCTGGTTCTCTGCGCCAAGGCTACGACAGCACCAAGGAGGGCACAGCCCTGCCCTTAGGTGCCGGCTTGGGCCAGAGCTGTGATGGCCAGAAGCATCATGAGGTGGGACATGCTCCAAAGTTGAGACTCCCCCTCTTTTCTGTACGAGTCTGGAACTGAAAAAGGATTCCTCTGATTTTTCTTTTACTGCTGCACTCTCCCTTCCCCAAGCCACTAGGTGTATTCGACTGGCAGCAAAACCAGGACACATTTACCTTCCTTTCTTTGTATTTGGTGGGATTGAAGCTTGTTAAATCTCCAGCAGATTTAACCATTAACTATTAAAGATTGGCAGTTATGTAGGGAAAGTTATACAGGGAAATACTGACCCCATTCTGCTCTTCACTTCTGCTGTTCTCAGTGTGTAAATGCCACTGAGCTGGTTATGTGCCAGTCAGCACCTCCCCACTACTCTCTCACCCTCGGTTTCCATGACAGCTTCACTGACTTGCTAGTACAAAGGAGAAGTGACTAGCAAACATTTCCTCTTTGTGGCATTTCCTGCTTACTGGTCTTGCCACAGCTTTCCCCACTGCCTGCTACATACCTGGCTTCAGTTCTCGTGTAGCAGCAGGCTCTTGGCTGCATGTTATAGCACTGAGGACAGTGGTAGTTCCAATGTGTTCTAAGCAGGAAGTCAGTCAGAAGAGGTGGACTGCACCGGGGATTTGTAGCATGACTGTTCCCCAAATCAGTATTATTTTGCTGGAAAGCAGGTAAGTTAGTTTTCTGGCTGCTCTGAGTTCTTTACTGACACCGTGGAGAGCAGACTGAGGAGCCGCGCTGACAGAGTTTCAAGGACAGTAGCTGCCAGCATGAGTGGGCAGCAGAGGGGTCCTGAGAGACTCTTGAAGGCCAGGAATGCAGGACATGGTTACTTTCCCTGATACTTCAGCAGCCATCTTCTTATGTCTGTGCCCTACCTGCCCCAGTGCTTTGAACCTCTGCTCCTTGGCTGCAAACCTGGAAGCAGAGTGTGTGAGTGGAGGGAATAGGGTGCACAGACCTTCCTATCTCCTGCACTGGTACAGAGGGTCCTGTGAGGGCAGAACCAACTTCCATCTTGGCCTCTCTCCCTCCTCACATGGATGAGAGGAGCACATTGTTCAGATCGTTGTGGTCTCTGCCAGGAGAGGGAAAGGGCAGGACTAGTGAGACAAATGTGTGCAAGGCATCTTGCTCCTCTTGAAGCACGCAGAGCTTTAAGCCATCTTTCCTCTTTTGGCTGTGCAAAGCACTGTTCCAGAACCAACTACGCAGAATTCACTTTGAGCTTCCTTCAAAGCCAGTCCCACTTTTGTACATCTACCTCCTTCCATGATCAGACTCACACTGACCCCTGTAGCCATGACTCCTGGATTCCTTCCTTTCTTGCTGCTACAACTCCTGTGTTAGTGTTTCAGCACCCCATGGTGACCCTCTCCCCACCCGAGTCAAGAGTCTTACTTTTTCCTCATGCCGGATTAGCCTCTTACCCCTCTTCTGTCCAATTTTCTCTCTAGGGCTAAGGAACTGTTGTGATTTTACACTTTGCAGTCTCATGCTTGCCTTGCCTTGGTCACTCTGCCCACAGGCCAGTCTTCCACTTTGTTTCCTCTGTGTTGACTTTAGGTAAGGCAGGATGTTCTGTTCCTGGCTGTGCTGAGTTTAAGTGCTGACTGTTACGTTCTGCTCTATACTTAGGAAATAGCTGCACAGCAAGCAGTTGTAAGAAGATGCAAGGTTGCATCATGCCAGCTAGCCAGCATCTGACACAGGATGCTGTGTAGTTAATGGCAGAGCTGAAGGCTGAATTATCTTGTTCCAGCTGGTACCAAGTGTAGTTCTTACCTGTTTTCATTGCTCTGAAAGTCGAAATACAGCTCATTGTACAATAAGTTTTAGGAATTAGATGCAGCCTATCTTGGTAAGGGCTGGAACTGCTACAATTGCCTGGAAACCACTCTGCTGATAGAATACAGGAATTTACCCAGTAAAGGTAAAAGGAAAGAGCAAAAGTCAGTTGCATTAGTCAGAGTGGCATGACAATCCTTGAAGCCCATGCAAAGTGATGCTATTGTCAGCTTCTCTCATGAATAATAATCTGCGTTTAAATCTCTTCCAGGGCTCATCTGTCTGTCAGGTGACAAGTATAGGAGTGACTGTTATACTACTTTATACCTCACGAGCCTGTTACAACTTGTTCATCTTATCATTTTCCCAAACCAAGAAAGTCAATTCTTTTGATTATGATTGGTACAACGTTTCAGATCAGGCAAGTATTGAAATATTTGCTAATGAGAAAAATTCTTTCTTGATGTGATGGCTGTTTTCCTAACTGTATGATAAGAGGAATGAATATGTTATAATGCTGGGTTTTTTCTTTTGTTCAGTAGACTACGATTGCTTTTGCCCAGGAATATGAATTTCTAGTAATTTCAGCATAAGGGAAAAAGAAAACAACTCAGTGCTAAAAGAAAGAAGTAACCACTTATCAAGTAATTAAATAAAAAACAATCTTTTATTTACCTTGATTTTATTGTTATAAAACGTCCTTTTATTAAAAAAGGCAGGTGTTTTGACCATTAGAAAGAAGGTGCTGAATAGAAAAATGAAGCAGAATAACAGTACTTGATTCCACCGGAATACTGAGTCATCATCAGATCTCCCATTGCCATCCAGGCCTGTGAAGTTATTTACCTTAGCTCTGTCATTAGCATGATAACTTCTGTAGTTTGAGAATAAGGCTATGTTTTTCCCAACTTTTGATGGCAAGTGACAATTCAAATTAAAAACCAACAGTGATAAAAGCAATAACAGGGGATTCGTCATTGAACTTTGGGCAGCTGTCTCCTTTCTCTGCTCTGAAGCACATAGTTAGGTCCCAGTAGTTTTCCAGCTCTGTCAAGGTTAGACAAAATGTCAGGCTGGGGGCTGGACCATGAATACATTTTGTTTGGCCTCAAAATCCCAGACATATGGTGTCTTCCCATCCTCTCAGCAAGCACCTGCAGACCAAAAGCAGTGTTTCCATCCACACAAGGGCCTTGTACTGCCAGGGTGGCCAAGCAAACCTGGAGCCATTAAAAATTTTCAGTTGAACAGTGGGTAAAACTGTAAATAAGAAGTAGGTAAACAGTAGGGTAGAATTGCCCAGAGGACTTTATTACGAGTTAGTTGAGTAGGGTCTGTCAGGGGACGACTAATCAGCCCTGCTTCAGTGTGAAGAGGAGTGCAGCTAAGTGGGCCCACTCTGCGCAATTAGGACACACAGGTTTAGGCAGAAGGGCTGTAAATTGTGTTTCATCTCCTGAATCAAACATTTTCCCTGATGTTGGTGGAGCCTGGAGTAGTGCAACTGCTGCTGCTGCCCCGTTGCAGGGAGCACTTCTTGTGCTGACTCCTACAGTCTGGAGTAACAGGTGCTGGAATTTTGTAGCCAGGATATTTGGCTCCATTTCCCCTGTGGAGGCAGAGGTTATTCATAGAGAGCTCACTGGGATGCTTTAGAGCAGGAGAGTCAAACCCATGTCTCCTGCTGTTCTCCAGCTCCCGCAGCGTAACGCGCGTCACACGCTGCACACGTGACCAGCACTGGCAGGAGCGCAGGGACAAGGAGCTTGGTGCTGCCACTGGGGAGAAACAAGGTGCTGGGATCAATAAAACAAGGTGGAGGGCTGGACTCAGCCTGTGGGCTGTGAGTGTGATGCCCCGATCTAGGGTTAGGGCAGTACTACTAATTTTTGAGCATCTGATCTGACTTGTGACATTATGGTTGCCTGGATTCTCAGTTAAATTATTTGAGCCATATGTAAAGAGCCTGGAGCTAAGCAGGAGGTACCAGAATCAAGAGTCACTTTTAAAAGTACAGCCCAACATTTGTGCTGTGGTACTGCCTCAGGCCACCTGTCAGAAACATTACCCTTTTCTCTTCTGTACAAAACACAAGAAAGGACAGGCTTTGCCCTCTCCAACTCTCATAATTGGTGGAGAGGAATTTTAGAAGGCAGATTGCCAGCAATGCTTTTGAAGACCTGGACATTGATAGTTGCTTCACTTATTGTTCCCAACTGGAAAAGGACTGGAAAACTAGTTTCTCTTCACCTCAACCTGATCCCTTGATCTCATAGTTGCTGACCAGATTGGGAAGATCTCTGAATTAAACTTTGATATTGATGAAGAAAAGATAGGAGAAGGAAAAGAAGGGAGGGAGGAAGAAAGGTAAAAGAGAAATCATGTACCCAACAAGATAGAATATTGATTTTTTTTTAGTATGCCTTTAATCATTAGCCAGGTTAATCTGGCTTTACTGGATGGAATTTCTGGCCATGTTGTCAAGCATTTCAGCCACTTAAATATAGTTACAGGTCTTCGTAAGAAGATATGTTGCCTCCTGCACCTTTTAAATGAGCTGCTAGCTTTATTTTTAAATACTTTTCTCTTTGGCTTTTCAACAGGCAGATCTGAAATGTCAGCTGGGAGATGCAGGTTACATAGTGTTTGGTGTGATCCTTTTCATCTGGGAACTCTTGCCTACTTCCTTGGTTGTGTATTTCTTCCGTGTCCGAAACCCTACAAAAGATCTAGTAAGTGGAATGCCTTAGAGTATTTGTTAGTGTAATGCCCAGGCAAGCCTGGAGGGCTCAGCTTCTGAGGGAGTTTTGCTTCTTTATATTTTGACTTCTCTTTTCAACTCTTGGCAGAGTAAAAGCAATGCAAGCGTCCTACTTCTCTATACTGAGTCCTCATCAGAGAATCTCATCATATTTACCCAGAAGGAAGAAAAGATGTTGCTCAGACAGTTTACCTTAAAAATCAGGAATCTTCTTAAATTTAGGGATGTCTTCCCTTTGGGTTAATACAATATTTTACTGGAGTAAGTGGAAAAGGAGCTTGTTATGCAAAATTGGGATCTTTCATCACATAGCAGTGAAAATGGTTGTATGCTAAGTGTTCAACAGCACGTATGAAATAATAGGTTGAATTCTTCCAGCCCTGTATCCATTGAACTGTTTCCATGTCAAAGACCAACAACCATAATGGGTGCTCGCTGATATTCTTGTCTGCTATTTCAGCAGACCAGAGATTAAGGTATGAGCTATAAGGATAATTCCCTACAAGTATCCTTAGTATCTAGGTAGTCAATAGATGGACAAGCATCTTTTTAGAGCTGTAGGCAAGATCTCCAGGTTAGCATAGGATACGGTGTTTGACCGGCACATGGGAAATATCGGCCCTGCACTAGGATTCTTGGGGTAACATCTCTGTTTCTGTAAGCCAACCCAAACCAAATCCAATACTCCCCAAGAAGGATGTGAATGGTGCAATTGTGAATGGGCAATTAACAGAACAACTTTTTGGAGAAGGCAATGGTTTTTATTCTCACATGCAAATTTCAGAAACAATGATAAAGCCAGCCTTAACAAGGAAGTAACAAATAAAGCTCTTCATACTGCTCACTGTGATATCTGACGTCATGCTAAGAAACCCCATGGATCCCAGCATCCATCACAAAAAAATCTCAGCCCCAGCCCTGCCTAGGTGTTACCTAGGACAACTGCAAAGAGAAGAAATGTTTTCAAGTACAATCCAGTGGCACTGCCCTTCTAAAAAGTGACAGCAGGGAGATCTGGTTTTATTTAAAGTGAGTTTAGTAAGGCTAGACCTGGTGGTCAAGTCTGGACAGTATGGGACAGATTCACAGGAGAATGAAATTAAGGGATGTGGTCTAATCTGTCCTTTCAAAAAGCATATCACGTGAAGACTTGGAATCCTACTCAAACAAGAGCTCAAATGGAGTCAAACAGGCAGTATTTGCTCACAAGTCAAAGAGCACTTGAGTCACACAAGTAAAATATTTTTGCATTGTGAAAGCTTTAAATCTCCAAGTTCATAAAGATAAAGTTCAGAAGAGCCAATCAGTCATATCACTTCTTTTATAGGTACCTGTTTTTAGGGTAGACAATATCTATCATACTGGATAGGTCATATATGGATTTTTGCTACACAAGGTGATTATTTACGCTAAACAATATCATGGTAAGAAGAAAACTGCAAACAAAGTTAGAAATAAAAGAATGAAGACACAGTCGCAAGGCAAAACTGAACTTCAGTGCAAGTGTGCCACAAGAGGGAGGCCAAGTGCCACAGGACTTCGGTTCGATGTGTTCAGCAGGCTGTTAGAGCAGCTAAGTGGCAATGGTCCAGTGGTAGAAAGTTGGCCGGAAAGCATGGGGTTAGAATGAAAACAAAACACTGTTTGATTAAAAAATCTTAACAAAAACTCTGATCTAGTAAAAAGCCCAGATGTTCTTTATTTTTAAAAAGGTACAAACCCAGGAAACAGTTGATCTTTGGTTACATATCTCCTTCAGGACTGCAGAAACAAAAAGTTTGCATAGAGGCTGCCTGCATTCAGCACTGTTCAAATGTACATCTCCATTCCACAGACAATTATAGCCTGGAACGAGCTGTCAGCCTGCTTTGCTGCTGACACAGGGTGACTGCAGTGTGTGGTCCTTTGCCTTGCCATAGTGTCATCCAGACAAATGCTGGAGATGGGGAGACGGCAGAAATGGAGCCATTTTTAGTTCATCTTTGTCAAAGTCATTTAACACCTTAAAAACAGAGAGAGATTAAACTGCTCTCCTGTTTAAGGACACAGAGAAGATGTCATCCTGGCTTTATCCACAGATGCAGGGGAACCCTGTTCCCTAGGAATGGAAGCAATGGGTCAATGGAATAGGCTCAGCTGTGTCCTAGGTGTCCCTCTGTACTGTTTCCAGAATCAAACAGACCTTTTGAGTCTTATATTTTCCATTTTGATTCACAAGGAAATAAAAGCAAAATGCTTTGTAAGTGAAGGAGTTCCAGGTATGCTCCTTTTCCTGTTTTATCAAAGCACATTTCCTTGAGATTTGGCCCTTACAACAACGTAGGATAGGTACTAAAATTGCTTGCAGAGGTCCTAAGGTGCTTTTCAGTTGAGGTTGCATTAAGCAGGGTGTCAAGGTTCAGCATGATTGGTCCCTGAGGCAAGGGAGGTAGCGCAGCTGGAGGGTGGGCTCCAAAAGTGGGAGGCAAATCCCACATCTCTTTAGGTGTTTCATATCCTTCAGCTCCTCAGCTGCTTCCCTACTGCTCACTTCAAATCAGCAGGCTAAAAGTGCAGTGTGTCCAGGATGGCCTGGAATTCAGCAGCCAGGTTAAATGCATACTGAGGGTGGTTATAGAAACGGGTTGTACCTGTTAGCTAGAAGGAAGGAAAAGCTGTTCAGAGCAGTAAACTGTCACCACACTGGGGGAGAAAACAGAAAATGCAAAAAGCTTTCTATTGTCTACAGCAAAGTGTCCAATTGCCCATTTTATTTTGGAAGCCAGGAGATCTGAAGTGACAGCTTTTAGAAGTTTGGCACCAAGCAGTTTATCTCTGGCAAGTACTGACTGAGGTTTCCCTTCCCTCAGGCCAATACAGGAATGGTCCCAAGCCACGGCTTCAGCCCAAGATCTTATTTCTTTGACAACCCTCGCAGATATGACAGCGATGATGATCTTGCATGGAATATTGCACCACAAGGGGCACAGGGCAGGTGAGACAAAAGAGTAACCTCTTGCTTCCTTTAACAGAAACTGGAGGAGAAATAGCTCAGGCACTGCAGAAGATGGCTGTAAATTGTCTGGCTCCAATTGCTGCATAAATTCCAAAAGCAAAAGGGGAAGCTAAAGTGGAAAGGCAGCACTGAGTGACTCTAAGGATCCAAGGGCCCCACAAAGACAAGGACGCAAGAATGGAACTGGTTACATAATTTAGGAACTGTAGCAGCATGCTGCTCTTTGAAATACTCAGGTCAGATCTGTGGGTGTTTCACCCTCCGTTTCTTCCAAGAGTAGCATAAGAAGTGCCACTTACTGGTTTTAAGTGCGTGAGCAAGGTAACCTAGAAAAAAAAGCCATCTCCTTGCCTTCAGGGAGAGCAGGGAAAAGCTTGACAGCACAAGCAGGAGCCTGCAAAGGTGGTGGCGAGAAGTCTCTCTAATTAGGTTGCCCTGGAACATGGCTAAATGTCTTGGGGGGCTACCTGAAACAAAGGGGCCGTTTGCTTTCCACTTGCTGAAAGCTCATGTGAATCCATCTAACTGTCAACATCTCACACGTCCCAGAACTGTCACAATCCCTGTTTTCGCTGTGTAACTGTGAGCTTTGGGTAGGAGTTCCACGCCAGGAAGGAGCAGTTTACAGCAAGAATGACAGCACCCAGTGTGGGGAAGGAAAGTCACTGCCAGGCCACTGTGCTACCCAGAAAGAAGGTTCAGTCACGTGCTACTCATTTGCTGTTCCTGTCTCTAAAGTATGATAGTAGGAGCTGAGTGCAGTCACCTTAAACAGAACGCTAACTTGCCAACAGTAGCCAACAGACCCAGCTCTAGTTCTTGTCTCTCATTTAGCTAAGATGGTGTAGACACTGTCTCAGAGCCCAAACCATGATTCAGTAAAGTTGGACAGTCCCTATTCAGAGTTATCTGTCATCCTGCCCTGTGTTAGTCCCCAGTAATCAAACCTGCTGAGGATGCTGGAGGATGTGCGCTCCAGGCTGGTACCCAGCCTATGGCTCGAGGCACCCTCCCTTCCACGCAGAGGCATGAGGGAACCAGCCACACTGGTAACACAGGCAGTTCCCTGTGGAAACCAAACCAGCCATGTGCTCTCTCAAACTGCTCGTGGGAGAAAAGCCAGTAGGCCAGAGCAGCTGACCCAGTACCAGTCCTTTGTACACAGAGACAGGAGGTTTTGGGCCAGTGCAGTGCTGGGAACCGGCATGGATGAGCAGCGCTGCTTCTAGGGTTTGCAAACACCCTCTGGATTAGCCAACCAGAAAGGGGAGTCCTTTGAGCACTAGAGGAATCATGGAACAGTGAGTTGACAACACCTGGGCCAACATAACTGACAGATCAAAAAAATAAATGGCTGGCTGAACCCCTGGTTGGGGTTTTATTTTATTTTTGCACTTCATCATGAGAACAACATCTCTGTGACTGCGTTTTGCTCACATTCACTAACCAGGTATCTACAGAACCAACTTAAGAGTCACTAATTCTTCTATTTCCTTTTTAAGCTTCTCTCCGGACTACTACGACTGGGGCCACCAGAACAACAGCTTCACGGCTTACATAGGATCCCTCCAGCAAGATCCAATACTGGACTCAGACCGGCCAAGCCCTATATAACTTCAGGCAACTGCAGCGTTCTAGGACATTCCAATATTAAAACAAGTGTTCTCAAAAACAGTGCTTAGCAAATTTTCACCTTTTGTTTTTTAGAAGTGTTCCTATGCACAGATAAATGAAGAACTTCCCTTTGCCACGAGCTTTTAATAGTTCAAGAAGTGTAAGCTAATGATTTAAACTTTGAAGACTCTTCTAATTAATATCTTGTTCTAAGCCAGGCATTTTTGGCTTTGAATAGAGTTGTTAGAGGGTATAATTTAATACTTTTATGCTCATTTTAAAAGAGCAAATTTCATGAAGTGAAATGGCATAATTATTTTCTAAGTATTTTTATTTTTACACTGTGTATTAGGTTAGAAATACACAATTATGATGAATATACTGTAAACACAAGAATGGGTTGTTGAAACGCATGACAGCAGCGGTTCTTACATGCACATGAAAGCCTGTAAGGAAAAAAAAAAATCAACCCGATTAAATATCGTCTTTTCAAGTTATCGCTACAACCTCAGAGTGCAATTTACTCTTTGGATCATCACTGCTTACTCAGTATGGAAATATGGTTGGAGGCTAAAAGGCATCTATACCCCAGCTGTGATCTCAAAACACACTGCATTCTTCTGGAAATAAGAAAAATGTATTTTCTCAGCAGCTATAGGGACAGTCTCAAAACAGCAGAGATGGGCATCTGCTCCAGCTGGTGCATCATGAACTGCAAAACAGGCTCAAAATTTGTTTGAAAAATTCAAGCTATGTGATCATCTCTATCATCAGTTCTAGGTGTATAAGAGTAAGTCAAATACCTGGCCAGGAAGATGGATACAAAGGCCGAGGGAGTTGGGGTTGTTCAGCATGGAGAAGAGAAGGCTCCAAGGGGATCTTATAGCTGCCTTCCAGTATCTGAAGGAACTACAGGAAAGCTGGGGAGGGCTCTTTGTCAGGGACCACAGTGATAGGACAAAGGGTAATGGGTTTATGCTGAAAAGGGGGAGATTTACAGTGAGTATTAGGAAAAAGTTTTTACTATGAAGGCGGTGACACACTGGAACAGGTTACCTAGAGAAATTGTGAACGTAGATTCCTGGAGGAGTTAAAAGTCTGGGTTGGATGAGGCTTTGACACCTGATCCAGTGGAAGGTGTCCCTGCTCATGGCATGGGGGCTGGAATTGGATAATCTTTAAGGACCTTTCCAACCCAAATCATTCTATGATTCTGAATAACCACACTTCCTTATTTATTAAAAACCTAGGAAGAGCAGTCTAGGAATAGAACAAGAGCCAGGTGTAAAGCAGAAAACCCTCAAGTGGACCTAGAGAGTCAGTTCTGCATTACTAGCAGAAGGTCAGCAAAGCTATCCTTCAGCCTTGTAAGTTCAGGGATAAATTTACTTGGTTGTGGTGGAAATGGTAGATAAATACCATTCTAACATATGATATATACACATTGTAATGTTGAAAATAATTAATACTAATTTAAGGCAAACAGGATCCTAACTCTACTTCAGGTCTTTCTGTTGTGCCCAATACTGACCAGTATGCTCCACTGTGAAGAACTCCGCACCACCACCATTTCTTCCTCCTTCCCCACATGAAACAAATACTGTAATTCAATCTACATTTCCCTAAGGAGAAAAACATATTTCTTAGAGTGATCTTTATTTCTATTCAAGTAGTTCATGTTGAGGTGCATTACAACATCCCCAAAGGAGGACTGGCTTGATGTTTGCCTCGTATTCAGCTTCAGGAAGATGCAGAGAATTCTCACACGCATTTCACAGAGGATTTAGAGGAAAAAAAAGAAGGAATGGGGAGCAGATCTGATCAGGTCTGCTTGGAAGCCAAAAGCATTGTAATGCCACACCCATATCCCAGGTTTTCGCAGGGTCTTTGATTTTTGGGGCCTTTGTGGTAAAATCAAAGCATGAGCACTGCCTCTGGCAGAAGCTCCCTGCCAACTGTTTGCCCTCCAAAGCTTCCAGTAGTTTCTTCACTTCTTACAAAATGTTCCTTTATGAAGAGAGCCAATTAAAGTTATCAGCCACAGCTTAAAAACGGTGCCACAGGGTTGGGAGAACAGAAATATTATTAAACCCTTAGGAGTTCTACCATCATGTTTGTACAAAACTGTCTGAAGACCGATGGCAAGAAAAGTCAGCATGAATTACATTTTTGCAACAGCAGTTACAGCAAAAAAATTAATTATGAGAATTCAGCCACCGTGTGCATGTAAAAAAGTGGAATTACGATTGACTATAACCAAGCCTAGTAATGAATTAAATACTCCTGAACACAGGAGATTTAAAGGACAATATGCAATGTAAGATCTTAAATTCAAACATAGCAATTATCATCACCTTTGTAACAGGTACTTAACCACCTAAACAGGGGATGAAATGTGTGTATGACAACCAAACTTTTAGCAAGAAAATTTATTAAAAATACATATGTGAAATGAAACAGAATGCTACAGAAACCCTTTAGGGGGAATAATTTTACACGAGGAACCATAGTGTGTGAACCAACCATATAAAATATTCACAAAATTGATTTTATAGGTTGTTTTGAGAAAGGGACAGAATGGATGCAACTTCATTTCAAAATATGCCTTTGTGCCATTAAGAAATATTTGGACCTAAACAGTAGCTGTATTTGGCCATATTCATACAGGCACATATTTTAGTTCTGCCATGTGCATTTCTGATGTGTGGACACACCACAGCACACTGAAACAGCGACAGAAATGTGGGTCACGTTCCTCTTTTGAACCGAATTAAAGTAAAAGTGAAAGCCTGCTCACCACCCTCAGCTGACATGACTGAAATGTAAATAAGTTACATAACTTCTACCAAGTTAGGTTGAAAGGTAAATGAAATGAAAAGTAAATGACAAATTCAGATGAAACCCCAAAAATTACAGTCACAAACCAAAGTTGTAGCAGAAAATACTTTAATTTGCATTTTATAGATTCAAACATAGCAAAGATTCGGAAGTGTTCAGAGCTCAGTAAGCAGTTCCACCATAGATTTTGATTTTAATAAATATTATATTTTAAGAGAGTGGCTATATGGAGGAATTGTAAAGTGATGAATTGCTGATTGCTGCTTTATAAACATAAGCATCTAGATTATTTACAACATAGTACAGGTCATTTCCCAGAAAAGCACAAAGCAAGGTCAGATAAAGGCGGCCCAACCATCAAAACATGACTTGAGAAAGTGCGGCACCAGTGCATTTCATTCATGTACAATGACAGCAAAAATCATCAACTGAAGTAGGAAAACACTTTTGTTATTCCAGCTTACACAACTCTCTATACTTCACTGTTTTAAATCTGTATTTTTACCTTCCTCCTCAAGCACCGAAGAGCAAGTTGTTCAGCAACAGCACCCTACATTTTACCTATGCAGTTTGCACCAAGTCTTATTTCACCTTAAGTGAAAACCAAAGCATTTTTGTCTCTGTCTTCTCACTACCTCTGGGATTACAATCATTGCGTCACTTGTACAGGGAAATGTACCTTTACTCTGAAATGAATGGCAGACAATGTTGACAAGCTGATCTCCAACAGGGAGCTGGAATTCAAAGTAGTTTACATGTCACGGACAGTGTAACTAACTTTATTCTTTAGTATAAAAACAGATCCGTATATTTCTAAAATTTGATTTAACATATAAAGAACTAAGTCATCCGACTCATGGCAAAACTTCATAGGCAGCTTATTCACAAAATGTACATCAAATACAGTAAAAAAGATGGTGACAGGAAAATTGTTTTGACTGGATGTGTAGCAGGAAAAATTTTCTGTCCCACTTCTACAATGACAGTGAAGATATTCGATCACCAAGCCGGATACACCTTCAAATGCAAAAGAACTTCCTCATACACAGAATCTGCTGATCAGTTATGTTCCTGTGTTTAGAGGACACAAAGGAAAAAAAGAAACTTCCCATCTCTAAGTCTTTACCCAATGGTAGTAACCTTGCCAGCATTGTGCCAGTGAGGGTTGCACGGAGCAGGTGTCCAGGACCTGTGTCCCCGAATGTCTCGCGTGTCCCGTGAGCAAGTGTGTGATGCTGCTTCAGTGTCCGTAGATTTTGGCCAGGCACAGGTGGAAAAAAAAGAAAAATAGCAAGTTGCATCCCCAGAAGGCTGGAAGCAATTTGCTTTCCCCACAAGGCAAGGGGAAAAAGGGAAGCAAATTCTGAGACTCAGGTCCTTCCTGGGGCAGCACAGACGACATTTATTTTAGAAAATCCTGCCTAAAGTTTTAGGCACTATAATATATAAGAATATAGATAAGTCCCAGCCACAGAGCATTCTTCACCCAAGTGAGTCTACAGGTCGTAGCCCTCGTAGGGCAATCCAAAAGGCAAGGCATTCACAGCCAACTGAAACCCACACACTTTCAACATATACAATTACTCCAAAGAGTTAGACACTCAGGGTGTAACTCACCAAACACAGTTGCTCACACCTGAGTGTGATACCAAGATTCCCACTTGAATTTAACAGAGAAAAAGAAATTCTGAGGTGCAAATCACTGCTTCCTAGAGTTTATCAAACAGAGCTCAGTGGAACAGGTCAGATAAATCCACCTAGAAATCATTTGCTCTTTTCCATAAACTTGAACAAGGAAGCCTGTGGTGACTTGCTCAGCCATGGGTGCCCACAGACAAGAGAGGCTGCTGGGTAAGAACATAATACCCCGACTAGCACCAGCTTTCTCTAACTCCACGCTGAGTTACCTACTGGCTTAAACAAGAACTTCCAACTGGGTACCGGTTCATTGCCAGTTTGTGCAACTCCCACCAAACCCTTGTGGGGGTGGTGTGGCTTGGTTTGTTCCTTCTTTTTTTTTTTTTTTTCCTCCCTTTCATTTAGCTGATCCCAGTTTGACTCAAGAGGGTTCACTTGCCTGAGAAAGAGCAATTTTTCTAATAGCAAGTGGCAGCTAGGCTAGTTGATCTCATTTCCAGTCAGATAGAAATTTGAGGCTTGTCTGGAAACAAAGGACATGGTGTGTATTCCAGCTTGCAGAAAATCTCAGCTGTAAAGGACAACATTATGGAAGCCAATACAGTTACAATCAATTATATAAACAGGTCGCTAAATATCTGGTAGGGTGAAAAATGTTTAAGAGCACTTTATTTTGTGAAGACTTATTTTTAAAAACAAGAAATCTATTGACACTGTCCTAGCACCTCCTACATTCACGACTCCTAACTTCAGTTTAAAACACACTGGTTTAAAAAAACAAAATATTACTTCATATTAAATTTAACCCAATATTTGGTTGCTACTAATCAGTAGTGCTGCCTCTGAATTCTGTTTTGGACAATGAAAAGTTTTCATTGACATTGTGGACAATGATACATGAGTAATTTCTTATTTTATGAAAGTTACATTATCAACATACCCGTTTTATTATGCTGAATATCCTTTCAAAGAAGATACAGTCACGGATTGCATAGATAAAGTCTGTGGTATTAAATGTCAGTATGATTACGAATTTTAAAAAGCATCTTTTTTTAAAAGTGACTACAAAAACAAGTCCTTAGTTTTTTGCACTGACCTTTTCACATAGCACTAAAACATAGCCCATGAAGAATAAATCTGTTTCCAAGGCTAAAAGATTTGAGTGCCATTTTAACATTTCAGACATTAAAAAGACAATTTGTGGAAATGGAACTTGTGATTACAATCCAGAAAATAAAACGGGGTAGATGCAAATTTGATTGACTGAGGCTTTGCAGCCAGCAGCACTCCACTAACCATTTCCCTCTGTCCTTACCCCCACCTCCAAGCAAATGCAGGTAGTCAAGGGGCCACAGAAAAGTCCCTTCCAACTGTGCTGCATCAGAGAGACTGTAGTTATTTTAAAAAAAAAAAAAAAGGAAATTCTGAAGAGCAGCACATAAAGAAAATAAATGTTGATATAGACAAAGGAGCTCAGTATGAAAATTTTCTGCTCAGTAAATTCAGTAATAAGCAAGGGCTCAAGAAGTGCCTTATTTCCTTTTCTGATTCTTTGGGGTTTTCTTCCCTGGTAGACAGACAGAATCAGCACATCCTACTCTCAGAAAATGGTGAAGCTCAGTACTGTGCAGAGGCGAGAGGTGAACCACCTCTCTCAGGACAGGCCAAGTCATGGTGGAGGTACCTGTGTTTTCATCTAAAAGAACTGTCTCAAAACCACAAGGACATAAAGAAAATTTATGAAGTTTCAGTACAACAGAACTGTGAGCAGAGCACTTCAAAAATAAACAGATCAGCATAATTTACACACTTAAAAACTATATATTCCATTCATAAATATCTTCTTTTCTCATTTATAGCCATTCCTAGTTAAAACATAAATACTCAAGCTGGTATTCGATTTGACGTTTTATCAGTTCATGTGAGTCCTGTAAGGATCAGTTCCTCCTGCTCAATGCAGTCACGTAAAATGGTCTTCACTAATGGGCGGTGCAAAGGCCTTCATTACCTAATTTGTTGTAACAAAACTTTAAAATTCTGCAACTCTCTTATACTTGTGGAAAGCCTGTAAAACAAAACCCCCCTTAAGTGTTAGTAAATCAAAAGTGAAAGAGAAGTGCAAGTCATCTTCATGAGGGCTTCTTGCTTGTTTTTTTTTGAATACAACTCTGTTTGGAAGATGTACCAAGATACCCCTTTCCCTCCAAAGATCTACTGTCTGACCCTCCATGGTATTTACATAACCTGTTACACTGTAGGGGTGTCAAACTCATGGCCCATAGGCTGAACCCTGCCCTCCACCTTGTTTCATTTGTCCCAGCACCTTGTTTCTCCCTGGTGGCAGCACCGAGCTCCTTGTCCCTGCACTCCTGCCAGCGCTGGTCACGTGTGCAGTGAGTGACGCGCGTTACGCTGCAGGAGCAGGAGAACGAGGGAGCAGTGAGATTGACACCCCTGTGTTACATGGATTAGAATTTAGAGATATTTTGAATTTTCCCAACATAATTAAACTTCCAGAAAACTCTGACCAGAGGTAATAAATATTAATTACATTCTTTAAACAGGACCAGATTGTATTATTCAAGATCTGAGAAACTAGCACGAGAAGTAAACAAAGGAAGTTCTACACATTTTTAAAGCTATTAAAATGTTTTATTTCATCACTTGAATGTGGTTAATTTTTTGGTGTTTTAAAAAAAAAAAACCTGATCAAAATTAAAGTTTGAACAAAACCAACCCCATCATACACAAAAAAAGACAGAAGCCTAAGGTCTAAATGATAGTGTTAAAAAATCTCACTGTATTTTTCTTCCTTTTCACTACTTTTGACGTACACGCATTTAAAACAAAAATTAAGGAAAACGTAGGAAAGATCTACTCAGTGTCCAAAACTGAGGAGACAAACCCAAAGTCTAATGCTTAAGACTGCTTAAGTTTTAAAATCCAGCTTTCATCAGATGGAATTTGAGGTTTGACATGGAGATTGAGTGGATGCCAACACACAATGATGACCAAGGCTAATTAATAATCAGCACTCCACATGTTCAGTTTGATGGCACTAAGTTTATCGGTATCACCACAAATAATTCAGCCTTTAAAAGCTACAGCTACATGTACAGTACAACCCTTCCACAGACCCTGAGTGCTGACACCGAAATTTTACTCCTTTTCTACTAGACAACTGATGAAAACTTACCTTCCAAAGGCATTTACAAGAGCAACTATTTCTTGACGTGTGAGTTGAAAACCTTTTGACGGGCTATTCTCAGGAAGGCTCTGTATTTCTTTCTCAGAAAATAAGATCTTCAGAGCAGTTCCTAAGCCTTGGGTCTACAAGAAGATATTTTAATATCAATACAATCACTCCTTCAAACTCTCAGAAAATAGTAAGAAAGTTAAAAAATTACTATTCCTTGCAAAATGTGGTATCAGTTCTTATATATTGACATTCCCCCAAGCCAAACAACTGCATACAAACCAGGACACTGATGCAAATGGATTCCATCAGTTGTGTACCACATTTAGTCACTTAATATTTGTTTCCTCGGGTATACCTGCTCTTCACAGTCACGTTTTTAATCTCTTCCTTTCCCATCTTTCTTCTCAGGCACACCACATACATGTCAAAACACACCTGTTACAACACTTCCAGCTTCTTCTCCCCTCTTGCAATAGAGATGTCTTGCTGTTGCAGGAGCTATTGGATTAGATCTCCCCTTTTCTTCTCCCTTTCCCTTTCCAAGTCAAACTAGGTTTTTATTCTGAGATATCACAACACTTCTGCTTTTCTCCACCTCCAGTCCCAGTGAGAGACATTGCACTTACAAGTTTCAACCCCTATTTTCTATATAGAAATGGAACAGAAGCAGCTATTCTTATTTCCCCTTTTAATCGGGCAGCAGAAACAACCTTTGAGTTTTCACACAAAGTTGAGGTTGGCTGCAAGAGAATTTTATAGGTCAGGAAATCTGGCCATGTTTTGCACAAGAAGGAAAAATGATAATAGATGAGAGCATTAACTAGGTCAGGATAGGCAGAACTCTGGAAATCCAGCAGAGAACACCAAATTTATGTTACAAATTTCTTTGAAAACTGAACTCTGACAAGCTTAATGCTACAGAGCAGTACAGCATCCCTGGAGGCACCCCAAAGTAACAACTATTCTCAGCCTGGACATAACATTAGCCTTCGGGGTTAAACTTCTGTTCTCAATAAAATAAAAAGAGTAGATCACCAGAAATGGACATTCTGTTTCTCAGCTCTGAGCTTTAGTGTCCATCTTGTGGTATTTGACAGTTCTCTTAAGATCACACTTCCAGGTGGTAACATATAAATGAGACCTCTACTTTCCCTTTAACAAAAAAAGTTCCAAATCCTTTAGTTCCAGTGAAGTTTCTAAATCTAAAGAAAACATGTTATTAATTTGCTGTTTGCTCCATAAATGGTGAAAATCCGAATTACTTCTTTTTCTTATGCCTCAATTTGTGGAGACAAATTTCATGCTGAAATTTCAAACAGCTAAGCAAGTGCTGCATTTCCACGAAAACATCCCATAGGTGATTCTACAAAGCTCATCTGATCACTGACTGTAGATAAGATACTAACTGCCAGTAAGATTTGCCATGAGGCATCTGTTCTAAATATTTTTTTTTCAGAGGATACAAACTATACCTCTTGGTAAACAAAGCAGCTGTTGACTAAGCAAAATAAATAATTTTTAACAAATTCAGTTTTAAAAAAGTTTCACAGTGAACTAAATGTACGTCTGTTTTTAACTTATAGGTAAGGATATCAAAGACCAGCCATGTTCAGAAAATCTAAATGCTAAGGTGGCAGGCATCCTGTCAAACTGAAACAGATGCTTATCTCCTAAATCCCTCCAACACATACACACACAAAAGAAATTATACCTGCAGTTTGCCCCACAGCCTGCACTTATCACATCCAACACAATCCATTATACGGGATATGTTCTTGAAATGCAGTCTGAATTCTTCCTATTGGTTAAAAACAAAAAAGTTAACTTGAAGTACCTCATAGGTTCACAAAAACAGAAAGTTAACTGGCTCAGTACCACTAGCATTTCAATTCCCTACTGCTAAAACTGAATAAACCCACTACCATATGTGGTCAGGCCATAACAAACAGCATCTTGTTGCAATCCACTGTTAATAGGTAATGCAGGACATGCAGGGTAACAATTATATTCTGTACACTGAGTTTCCAACAAGTGGCTCAAAATTTTCTGAGCTCTAAGTACTACATCTGTGTCCCTGACCAATTTTTCTTCCATTCTTCAAATCCATTTGAACCAACTTACATTTTTGACAAACAGGTAAACAAATTACAATTCACAAAAGGTATTTCCTGTCCAAAGTTACGGGTAGATTGTTGCTTTGCAGCTTCAGTGAGAGTGGAAGCAAGCATAGCTTTACTTGTTAAGTATTATATTGAATCCCCAACATAGAAGGATATGGAACTGTTTGAATTGGTCCAGAGGAGGGATATGAAGATCGTCAGAGGGCTGGAGCACCTCTGCTATGAGGACAGGCTGAGAGAGTTGGCATTCTTCAGCCTGGAGAAGAGAAGGCTCCGGAGAGACTCATAGCGGCCTTCCAGTACCTGAAGGGGCTACAGGAAAGCTGGGGAGGGACTTCTTACAAGGGCAAGTAGTGACAAGATGAGGGGAAGTGGCTTTAAATTGGAAGGAGGAAGATTTAGATTAGACATTAGGAAGACATTCTTCATGCTGAGGGTGGAGACACAGGCACAGGTTGCCCAGGGAAGCTGTGGATGGCCCCTCCCTGGAAGTGTTCAAGGTCAGGTTGCATGGGGCCTTGAACAGCCTGGTCTGGTTGGAGGTGTCTCTGCCCATGGCTGGGCGGGTGGAACTAGATACTCTTTAAAAGTCCCTTCTAACCCAAACCATTCCATGATTCTTCTGATTTCATATTATGTTATATTATACTACACAAAACATCTTTTTTGTAAGCAAACATCACTGTGGTTTTTTGGATGCTTATGCGCAACCAATAGTGTACTTGAAACACAGTATTGCATGTACTGGGAATACCAATTCAACTCATTTGCCTCACCAGATGGTAGACCCAAGGGACTAGAACAGTCTGCTTGGCTCAGGACAATGCTTTGCATTCATTTATTACAAAGTAGATTAAGAGGCATCAGTTACAATTCCGTAAATTTTTCTCCCTGCCTTTTCTACGCCCAGCAGTGCGCTTCTGGTAGGTAGAGAGGCTTTCTAAAATAACATAACTTAATTTCCAAATGGATATTTTGGATGTCATTCAGAAAAACAGCTTTACCTTTAATGACTTGGCTCCTTTTTTATCTCCTGCAAACATGGACTTTTCATCAAAGTGCATATGGAAGGACCTAGTAAAGACAAAATGCAAAACAACCCAAATGCTGGCATAAACTACAGTGTTCCATCAAGCCTGGCAAGCAGCTGATGCCATCAGTTTAAAATATTTTTCAGAGTTCCTAGTCTTTGCTAGAATAGCTCTTCAAAAAGTTACTGAATGGTATTAGTTTTAGTATTCAATCATTGCAACCTGAAACCTGATATTTACAGTTTTTGTTGAGAATTTTCTTCACTCCATTTCCACTAAACAAGATTCTTAACTAATACACAGTGAACTTGTGTTGATGCTTGCCTTTCAGTTGATGATTGTCCGATCACTTCTCTCTACTCATTCCTTTCTCCTCCTTGTCCTATCCTACTAAGAAGTCACATATTCTCACTCACAAATATAACTGAAAATTTTAAACAACTGATTAAAAATAAAAAAAAAACCCTATTGTCTTACTTTGTGTCCCTGAAGATATCCAGTAGAAGAGCTTTAGATTCAGCATCCTCATGGCCATTTCCAGTGTAAAGGTCAACAACTGAACGTTCAAAGTACGGTGCAACCTTTGACAAAGCGCGCAGCTCTATCAAATACAAGAAATACAAGTTTTTGAGCCTCCTCGGTCCTTCTCCTTTTGTCTCAACAGGGTCAAAGCGGCGAGTGAATTCTTTCACATTCGGTCCCCAGCGAGGCTTCCCCCAGGTTTCTACACAGAGGAAAAAAGGGCAGGGGGAGTAAAACACACATATTTAGAGAAAGAAAGCAACTAAGTACACCTAAAAGTTTTCAGAAAAAAAACACACGTTACAGATATTATAGAATTCCATTCAGCAGTTTTACTTAGACTTAAATTACCTTCAAGAAGATAATTTGCACACAGATGCAAGTTGATGCTAGCATGAAGTCCAGAAATGAGTTTATAGAACACTCTTTTCTCAAGGCAAAGACCTATCCAGGAAAAAAGATAAACAAATGCCAAACTAAATACTGGAGATAATGTATTAAAATGAATATACCTTGACATTGCAGTGATGCAGGTCTGCATTGTTTAACTTCCAAGAGTTACAAGTACTTCTGCATTGTTAATATGCCCTTATAGCAATCATAGAAAAAGTCTACCTCTTATTTTTTATATAAAGAAGTACTACATTTCTTGCTGATTATTTTAGTGTTCTAATAAATAGAGACAAATAAGTATGTGGTCAATTAGAACAGATAAATCGCCACACAAAAATAAGATGCTTAAATTGTTTGAGAAATTAATTCTAAATAGTCTTGAATTTTGACAGTCTGGAAACCAGAAAGATACTGTTACCCATCCTAATTAGAATTAAAGCAGTCACTAAATTAGAGTAGTCACCTTATAGAAAAACATCCAAAACCCCAGAAAACATTATGGCATTGGAAAATAGAAAAAATATTTCTTCCCAGCTTGACTGTACATTCACTGAAGATTTAAATGTAGAGCTAAACCTTGAACAATATGATTTTGATACATGCAGACTTTTACAGCATAAACAGAAATGTAATGCCACTGGGTGGCCAAAATATAATTTAAATGTAGAAATTACTTATAATACCAGTCATACCCAAAGACAGAGACTACACTTGCAATAGAGGAGTTTGTTCCCTTCTCAAGGATACGTTTGGGTGACTTCCCTGTCACTCCAATCTTCACAATTGGAAGCAGGAAGAGCTGATTGTGAAGCCTTTCTGTGAGGCTGAGATATTGCCTCATTTACAGACACCACATTTTACAAAGCATGTAAATTTTTATGCTTTCCTACAATAGCACCAGTTAGAGATTTCCAACTAGACACGAAAAGGCTTATGACAGGCAAAATGAACTAAGTTTAAAATTAAGTATGTTTAACTCATTTACTTTTTTGCACACCTCAAAATGCAATTTTGAATCTTATCAATGTAATAATAATTGCCATTTAAATATGAATGAAAAAAAATTGCTTCACCTTCTGAACACACACTATGCTTATGTTAGTTTAGGTACTGAGAACAGAACCAGCAAAACTTTAATGTTTCTGAAAGCTGTTTTCAAATAAGATCTTCAGCAATATTACTATTAATCATGTCCCTGCTTAAATGCTTGACACGTGCAGAAAATTCAAAGTAACTGGTACTGAAGCGAACTCCCCCTTTATAAAAGATGAAACACTACAAGGTTTAAGGACTACACCATCTAAACAAATGAGCAGATTTCTAAGAAAACCAAAAATATTCTTTGAATGGCACTCAGAAGTTCTGCACAATTTATTAAAAAAAACAACCCTACACTATGAAAAATGCTTGAGGAGAGGAAAAAGCACTAGTGTTTTTTCCTGTGAATTTAACATACTATCAATCCATCCAAGAGGTTTTACCTTCTAGCCATGTGTAGAAAGATTCTCCTGTAAATACAAAGTACATAATTAAATGAAAAGTATGCATTTTCAACATTATGGTATCATTATATTCCTATACATACTAACATTAGCTGTCATCTAGACATAAAGCTAAATAATTTAGCTAATAAAGTGAGAATAAGCACTGGAGTGGCTGAACTCTGAGGCCAGTTTACATCTGTTTGGGTTAGAGTAGAAGAAATCCAAGAAAGAGTGTGACTAAGCTACTGGTCAGGGCATTCAGAAGCGTATGAAAGCACCAGCCTGATAATACGCACTGGTAGCAAAGATGTGACAGAAGAGTGTCATTACACCTGACAGCCTTTACCCTGACTGCTAATTGCCTCAAGGTTTCCTCTAGGCTTAGGTCTTTTACCTAAGAGCTTTCAGGAAAGGATTTGACATCAGTATCAAGGGGGCTCTGGAGGAGCCAGTATCTCCAGTTGTCTCACCAATAACATTATCACCACACATACTCTGTTACAATGATAAGAACCAGCAACAGAACTGTATTTTGCCCTTATCCACTCTTTCCCCTTACTCAAAATGAAAGAATTATCTCAAAAACATTTTGTTAACAACCATCTGCATAAAAACGCAACTTACCTGCCCTAATGTAATAGCAATAAAGTGAATAAACCAGATATCCAAAACTTTAATGCTTTTTTTTTTCTGTAAGTCAAGGAAAATAAGATGACTTACCATCATCTCCTCCTTTGGGGGGGAAAAAAAAAATCTATAAGAAGATAATTTCCACAGCAAAGCAATAATCAAACACAGGCTTTACTACAAACACTGATAAAGTGGAATAAACCTTATTTAATCTACAAAAGTTCACTTTCCATCCTCTTCTTCCTCCTCAAGAGTACTTGAGACTAACCACACCATTATAATGAAAGTCATTAAGAGTCTGAAATGTTAGTAGCAGCTGAGATACATATTATTGATAGTTACATTTTAGCTTCAGAAAGATCGTTAGGAAACCTTATTCAGTTCAAATTATTCAACAACCTGACCCGTGCTCTTTTCTGAAACTTTGATGCTCGAGTTAAACTGCTTTTACAACTCTTTGTTTGTATATACCAGCAACATATTACCTCAATATTTATAGCTATTAAAAGCTATCTTGATTTTCTAATTCATGATGTGTTTTCTAACTGAATCTATTGGCTAATAGCTCATTCTTAAGGGAAATGAGACACAGACATGGGAAAGCTGATTCAATTTAAATTTGAAAACTTAAAAACTTGAGTCACTGGCATATTTTTTTTAAACATTCTTGTAGATAACTGAGCCTTCCTAAGTATCCACTCTTTCTTTAAATAATGTCATTATTTGTATATCTGTAATACACTAAACTTTACGGATGGAAAAGGCACAGCTACATTACACTAGCATGGCTATGAGATAAAGTGATTAAATTAAATGCTCTAGGAAAAAGAGACAGGGGAAGAATACAAGAGTGCTGAAATTTTTGCTGAACTTCAATTCCTTCCCACCATACTGGGAAATTACTATAACACTTACTAAACAGTTTAAGGTTTACTTTAGTTTTCCTGTTAGCTCACCTGACATTAACAAGCCTATTTGTATGCATAAAATTAATCATGTATGTAGTCAAGTATCACAAACCTTAGTCTAAATATTGAAAATGGACACCTACTTCTACACAGGAATTTAAAAAGCAGAAAACAAACCTACAGAGCAAAGATTAATATTTGCATCACTTGTACTGCAATAGTAACTATGTTAAAAGAAATTCACTAGAAAATAAAATAGGCAAGACCCACCCCTACTAGGAGCCAGTGGATTTAAGGGACGATAGACAGATCGAGGCCTAAAAAATAAGTTAGAAAATACAAAAATCAGTCTCAAGCTAAATTGAAGCACAGGTACGAGAAACAGGCTTCCGCTCCCTCACAATTACTTGAAACAGTTTTCTTCGTAGATGCTGTTCCACACTCTCCAAGCAGAAGGTCCCTTGTATCCAGTGTAACGTTCTGGATTCAGCAGCAAATCCACATACTGTGCATCTGGAGATCTCTCATCTAAACAGGAAACCTTTTGTTACATATTTTAACCGATCAATTTAAAGGTCCAGTTCAAAAAAAGTCACACAGAAATAAATGTAAATAAGAAGTCTCATATAATACTATTCTGTCTTCCAGTTGGATTGTATATAATGTCTTGTATGTAAAATACAGCAATATACACACTGAATAGAAAGCTCAAATCTATATAATTTATTCCAAAATCTCTTGTGCAGCCATAATTTCTACAATGTCTGATCATTTTCTATGTGACTTCAAGTCCACAAAAAAAACTTGTCACGCAATGAATTCTCTCACCCTATGGTGTTTTATTTTAAATCAGATTCAGGGGTTTTGTCCAGCAGTATTTGATTGTAGGGTTGCTTTTTTTAAATGGGCATATTGCTACAGGGGCTTCTTAATGAAGACAAGGTCAAAGAAATGCATCTTGTAGTTGGTACTTAATGTATATTCATTAGCTAAATCATGTTTTTTTTACCCCAGATACCCTTGTATACTGGTACAAAGCCTGGATCACATTGTTTAATTGAACTAACTTTCAGCATATTGTAGAACTCTGTTATGGCAAGAAACGTGTTATTTAAGCAGCATTTCAACAAGTTATAACCTCATCTCTGAAGTTTACTACAAATTCACGTGATACACCCAAAGAAAACTGTGAAACTGTACTCCCTCTGCTTGAAAACTTTATAAGAATAGAAACATAACTTTTGAGCTACAGCCAGCAAAAAGCAGGAAGAATTCCCTCTTCTCTGAAATTCTTAGTCAAGAGCAACTCTTTACTTAAGAAAACCCGCATATAATACAAGCCAGTAGTTCAGACTTAGTCACAGGAATAGGTCAAGCAGTACCACCGAGTATGTCCTCAGATGTCGAAAAAAGCCACAGAAACAGAGAGTGAAAACTGCTCTAAAAAGAAGAGATGATTCTGCATGAGCAGTTAAGCATCGCTTCAGCAGTAGAGGAAAAACAAAGAAAAGAAACAGACACAAGACACAACACAGTGAGTGCCAGATGGGACAAAGTCAAATTACAACTTTAATTCTTTGACAGCATGGCTAACCTAAGAAGTTCCTATGCCTCCTGGTCACTTAGGTCTCCACTTTCCCTTCTTGTTATCCACTGAGGCTGTGGGGCAACGCCACAGAGGGATGGAAAGCTGACCTGGCTTATGAAGTTTTTTTCAGCTAGATCAATTCCCTTATCTATTTTTTCATTAAGCCCAACAAAAACCTCATGAAAAGTAAACCTGATGATATAGTTCTGTGCTACAGTTGAGTGAATTAAGAGCGCTCTCATCACCAGGAAGAGAGGAAGAGAACAAAAGTTTCTGCCTCCCCCAAGTAAAGTTATTCTCCCTCACCTCTCCCTGCTCCAGCTGACAAACTCACCTGATAAGCCAGCCAGTTCATCCCAACAATCTGGGAGATGGGAGGAAGATGTCAGCTTACTTTCCTGCTATTCAAGTAAGCTGAATCAGATTACCATGCCGAAAGATGCACACCAGAGCAAAAAAAAGCACTGGAAGAACACAGCTAGGGGCTGTAAATCCTCCTTCAGCAGGGCATGATGAAAGGAGAGATGGAGGTAGAATCAGGAACTACTTAAGTTAGTATAACTTCCAAAAGAAATGCTCCTAAACTACACTTTTCCCAATTATTACTCAAGTAAGTAGGCAGTTTGAAGATAGTAGAGAAAACAGCAGCTTATGGCATGTAACAGTTCAGATCTACAGTTATGCTCTTCGAGTATTTATTACAGAAACAGATTATATAGAAAACCTTCACAGATAAGATGCAGAAGTGCTGGAAGAAAACGGCAGTTGATAGACCCACTAGAGCTGGTACTTTCTCAGGTGACAAACATTAGCCTAAAGGTAGATTAAAACATCTTGCCCTAAGTCTTCCTACCTTAGAACACTTTCTAAGGTATTAATTTAAAAGGCCTTTAGCAGTCATTCCGGAATCTGGTAATTCTCTCAGTTGTCTGAAAAACACGCTTTTGAGTTTTGAATGTTACAAGCAAATAACATACGTGGAGCAGAGGGAAGACAGAATCCAGTATCCTAATGTTTTAACAATAAGGAAGTCTTTACAAATATGGGTGAACTTAGTGCAAAGACCATTTGGAAAAACAGCAAGGCTGGAAGAGGAATAAACTCAGCCCAAGCACAGACAGTAGAATAGCAACAAAAATAATATAGCAGTACGAAACTGAAATCCAGTGCAAGTAATCTGTCTAGTATTTGTGCTAGATACAACTCTTCCGTGAGAAGCAGCTTTTTTTTAAAAAAAGTGTGTTAAACTCCTGCCATTTACCTTCTTTTTTATTTCTATAAAAGTCTCCTGTCCATTATATATTACAGGGGTAATGGTGAATGTGCACTGTGTAGACCACCAAATGCTCCTTGTAAAATATTGCATTCTTTGCATTTAAGATGATATGAATTGGCTCTTCTCCATTTAGCACAAAATTTAAACCTTTCAAAAATTTTATTTGCAGAGAAACTATGATCTTTTGTGTTTTTTAAAGAGACAGCAAATAAAACAAACACTCGAAAAAGCTTAAACATTTTACCATCAAGTTCACAAAAATGATCCTGTGAATCATCGTATCTTGCCCAGTCAATGAAAGCCTCCTTACTTTGGTTACTGAGGGGAAAAAAATACATTTGATTTTAAACTTTTAAATAAACAACATCAATAAGAGCTACTGAAAGAAATACAATCCACTTATACTAGTTAACTTGGAACTGAATTCTGAGTTATTACAGCTGACACTCGAGAATATATGGAGTTACCTCTTGTTAGCTGCACAGAGATTCATGCAGGCACCAATTGCAATATTTTAAAAAGTCATTTTAATGTCAAACAGCAAGAAAGATTTCACCATCATTACTTGAAAAAACTGTGCACCAGTAGGGACTTCTGTTTCTTTAGTGGGAGCTTGGGAAAATATTTCTATAGCATATGTTTTTAACACTTCTTGAAGTACTATTTTAGCAGTTGTCACTTGGGAGAGGGGGAATCATCATAAATTTTCTTAACCTGTACTTTCAACAAGTCTACAATAGTTAGCCTTGCTTTTTAGTGAGACTGGACAGTAGAACACCCCTTTTAAGACAAATGACTCTACGAATATGATTTGTCTTAAGCCTTTCAAATAACAATGGTATTCCACTCACTCTAGCACTTTCAAAGGTGAACTGTACCAGAGAGACAAGTACTTTGAAGTTCCCTCTCTATGAAACACAAGCAGTGCCAAAAGCTGAATGCTTTCTTCCACGCGTATGTGCAGCAGAGAACTACTGACAGCAAAACATAAGCAAAGTTAAGACTGGGAACTCTGCTCCAGGGTGCAGTGAAGCACCTTGAAATAACAAAGCAACTTGGATTGAATTCTAACTCATTTCTACAAACAGAGGCAATTCTATAACAAGATACATTTCTAATCTTCTGCCACATCACAGTAGGAGACTTGATACTTGGCATTAGTCAAGGAACTTCTCCGGTAATTACCAGCAGGCAAGATTTGATAATCACAAGAAATACAGCTGATATAGAAAAATAATCCAAAGCCATGTGGATGATGCACTGCTAGGCAGAGGGGTTTGCTTACAAATCACAAACTTTTCCACCACCTGCAGGATGTATTACCTACCCTCTCCCAACTTTGATTTTCTACTCTCACAAAAGGCATTCGCTTTAGCTCTCCATAGGTGTACTCAATCTCACTTTTTTTTTTGCTCTACAGGAATGGAAAAAGAGTTAATAATTTCTTATTGCCTATAAAAAACCTTGGATAAGGGCTCTACCCAGTTTGCTTTAAAACACCACATAGCAGGCAGAAGCAGTTGCTTTTTCATGGCAGTCTCATTTTTCAGATGACAGAAAAGAGTTTCAACATCTCAGTGAGGCAGAATTACTGCAATCTATGGCCAAAGACACCACACCAACAACAGTGAAGAATTGATATTTCTATTTCTACTTTTTAAAGATGAGGAATCTAGTAGAATGTAAGCTTTTCAAAGTGGTGTTTCACATGCTTTCCTGCTTAGGGGCAATACCATCCTGCAGAATTCCTCCCCTTCCCAACCTTGACTGTGCCAAGCAATAAGCAAGATCAGGGAATTGATCCAAGCTAAAAATAACTTTGCCAACAACAAAAATAACGTGCAAGCTCCCTGATCTGGTTCACTGAATGATCAAATACAGGCAAATCAGGGTAACAGAGGGACAGAGCAGGATAGAATCTCCTAATGCACCGTAGTCACCAAGAACAAAGAACGATACTGGTAAAAAGTAGAAAAAGGTGGGTCTATTTGCAAGTTTCCTCCAACTCCTGATGGCAAAAGATACCGCTTTCAAATCATACTGAAGTGTACTTTTTATCAAAAAAGAAAGTCTACTTATGACTTAACACGTTTACCTTCAGATGTTCTTGCATCATTTCACATTTACTTTCTAATGGGCTATGGAAAGAATGAAGAACAAAAACCAACACACTGCAAAAATAAGGCAGACAAAATGAAATGCTCCTTTGTTACTATTTTTGTACTACTGTAAATCACAGCATACCTTAAGGTACTGTTAACTGCTCCCAACTTGTTAGCTTGCTCGCAGTCTTCCAATTCTTTGGAATGATTTGCTGCTTTCGAATACTGCAAGAAAGTTTATACTTAATATACAAATGAATTAACCTAAAATCCTCTGAGAACAGGTATTTCGAGCTTTAGCAGTGAACTGTCTTGTACCAGGCAAAATCCTCAAGAATGTTTCTTATTTGTATTTTCCTTCACGTAATTTCATCAGGCCAATTCCGCTCTGTGCATTTAACTATGACAGAAAATTCTGCTAAATATGTAAAAATATTGTTTTGCCTTTAAAAAAATAAATGGAGTTCTAAAGCGTTTCAGGTATTTAGCGACATTCTTGCAAAAGAATAGGTCTGGAAGAGAAACTTTTCAAGCTGAAATGAAATTTTGATTATTTCAGAGCCAAAACTGAAGGATTTAAGATTTCTGATTCTACAGTATTTTTAAAAAACTGATAAATTAAGATAGACTTTTGCTATTAGAATGTTTTTAAGGAAAATATTTAAGAAGTAAGATTAAGTTCTACTACTTTACAAAAATATGGTTATGTCACCAGGGAATTTGTTAAGTCTGTCAGCTTAAAGCTCAAAAAAAATCCTTCTAGCAGTTTTGGAACATAATAGACAGTATCAGTGCTCTCGTAAAAGATAAACAAACACAATTACTTATTTTGTGGGGCATTTGGGTTAGGTTTTATGTGTGTTTTCTTTTGCAGACTGAGGCTTAGGTTTACACAAATTTCTACTATGTCACAGTCATTAACAGAGAAATGAATTTAATGTTAAGCAACCAATAGCTTATATAAAGCTGAACAGCTGGCTTCTCTTCACTCCAGGTGCATACATCCCAACATGAAAGATTACTATCCAAAACCAGCTCAAAAGAAAAGCATACGCTAAAGGTTTTGGTCAACCCTTCAGAGATAGTAAACAACAGTAATAATTTGATAAATTTTAGAAGATAGAGAATAGTTCATTTCCAAGGACAGACTTGCAGCCAAGATGCCAAACTCCTGTTATTTCCCACACGCATTTAGAAAAGTAACACAGTTTCTTATCTGCAGTGCATGCACATCGTGGAATCATAGAACAGCCCAGGTTGTAAGGGACCTCAAAAGATCATCCAGTTCAACCTTTTGTGAGAAAGTGAACCCAAATGAGATTATCTAGCATGCTGTCCAGTCACATCTCGAAAACCTCCAGTGATGGGGACTCTACCACATCCCTGGGGAGGCTGTTCCAGTAGTTGATTGTTCTTACTATAAAAAAAATCATGTATCAAGATGAAGCCTCTCCCCATGCAACTCGTAGCCATTGCTCCACATCTTCTCCATGTCGCTCCTTGTGAAGGGACAGACTGTCCTCTGCAGCTGCCCTTTAAATACTGGATTACTGTGAGGTCTCCAGGAAGAAAAGACCTAACGCCTTCAGTCCCTCCTTCAGGGCAGACTGTCCATATAGCCCTCTGATCATCTCTGTGGCCCCCCTTTGGGCCCTCTCCAGTCTCTCCATACCTTTTTTACATTGTGGGGTCCAGAACTGGACACATTATTTCAGGTGCAGCCTGGCAAGTGCTGAGTGGGATGATTGCATGTCTACTTCTGCTAGTAATGCTCCTGTAGATACTGCCCAGGACCCAATTTGCCTTTATTGCTGCAGCAGTGCACTGCTGACTCATGTCCAGCCTGATGTCCACAAGGACCTTCAGGTCCTTTTCACCAAGGCTGCTCCACAGCTGCATGGATCCTAGCTTGTTTTAGGCTCTTTGGTTACATTGTCCCAGGTACAGGACTTGTCACCTGTCTTCATTACGCTTCATACTGTTCTTGCTGGCCCACTCTTCTGGCCTGTCCAGGTTTCTCTGCAAGATAGCTCTCCCTTCTGACACATCCACTTCACCAGTCAGCCTGGTGTCATCAGCAAACTTGGTGACGTTGCTTTCAATCCCATCATCCAGATAATTTATGAACATGTTGAACAGTGTGGGGCCCGGTATTGAACCCTCAGAGACCCCACTTGTGACAGGCTTCCAGACTGAGTAAAAAACATTGATTACCACCCCAAGTGCTGCTTGTTAGCCAATTCCTACCCATCTTAAAGACCATTTGCCATTTTGTCCAGGAGAAGGCTGGGGAAATCACAAATGCTTTGGAGAAGTCCAGATAGATGACACCCACTGCCCTTCCCTTGTTGACAGAAGAAGTTATTTTGTTGCAGAAGGTGATCAGTTTAGCATGGCATGATTTGGTTATGGTAAATCCATGTTGCTTTCGTTCTAATCACCTGCTTTATTTGTTTTGTAATACTTTCTAGGAAGACTTATTCTATTACCCTCCCAGGGACTAAGGTAAGACTAATGGGCCTGTTTTTCCTGGGCCCTCACAGATGAGTGTGACATTTGCCCTCTTTCACTCATCAGGAATATCCCCTGACATCCATAATTTTTTACCAGATTATAGATAGTGGCTTTTCAACAACGTGAACTACTTCTCTTAACACCCTGAGGTGGATTCTGTCGAGGCTCATAGATTTATGTGGGTTGAGACCTCGCAGGAAGCGGCAGGCCTCCATTATTGGTGGGTCAATCCATGCATTGTTGTATCTACTGGATCCTGTGATCTGGGGTCCAGCTATGCTGGTAAAGACAGAGGCAAAAGTACCAACACAATACATACTGCAATACTTCTCAAAAAAATAAAGGAATTAATTATAACGGTCCAGATGAGTAAGCAAGATAACTTGTTTTAAACATATATTTGCCAGAATCAACACAAGGAAGAACAGCGAAACCTAATGAAGATCAAAGTGAAGGAGAGAGAAAAAAAAAAGTTATTTAAACCTTGTTAGACGTCTTGCCCATAACAAATAGTTACTATACAAATAACTTCTTGCTCATTTTTCTTGGATTTGTCAGGTGTGGAGCTCATTCTTTAGTATTATACAGATGTTAAACGGAAAAATCTGAACAAGGAAAGGGATCTGACCTAGAATTAAATAGATTCTGCCAATCAAGTAACATACTGAGATCCTGAAGTAAACATCCTGCTTGTCTAGAGCTGCAAACCCATCCCTACCCTGAAGTGAAAAAATGACTGCCAAGAATATCATCCTAAATGTAAGGTTTCAAACAGATGAACACTGAAGCTTCAAAACATGTTTCCAGGCTTCACTGTTCTCCAGTGTTTGACAGTAACAGCTGTTGGATCAGGACTATGTGACCACTGACGAAATTAGGACAAAATATCTGTTCCTGCAAAAGCAGGATCTCCTAAGAGCAAAATTGAGTTCCTGGAAGAAAATAGAAGAGAGGTGGGCAAGAAGTTAAAATTTAAGATAAATGTTGTAATATTGAATTACTGCATCCTGTCCCTTGTTTTAAAAATGAATACAGCAGCTGTCACGTTTTTAATGTCTGGCCCCTCAAAATGTGTTCACCACTCAAACGAAACAGGACTATAGAAAGGGAACTACTGTGTGTCTCCAGTACCATTTCAAAAAGCTTATGTTTGTGCCAAGGATTAAGAGGAGATCCTCTATTACTAACTGTATTTCTGTGGGAAAGCTGTGTAAGTTTAATTCTGGTCTTTGTATCTAGATGAGCTTTCAAAAGAACTGTTCTCTATGATTCAACAAACAAAAAAATCCCCCACAAAAGTCTAAATAAAGCTAGAAGTTTACAAGCTCATCTACGCTAAGAGAGAAGGGCAACAGGAAATTGCAAAGAGGCCCAGCACATAGACCACAGAAAATTTCTCCACAGGAGTCTACCATGGGTATATCTAGTCAAGAGATTACAGCTCTGATTATTAAAATGACGCTTTGGTTGTTTTCACCTTTTCAAGACAGACACTATCAGGATGAATGAGAGAAAACAGATGAAGTGTGTCCTCAGAGGAAAGACTTTTTTTTTTTTTTTTTTTTAAGAAAAAACCCCAATACTTTAAGGATAATCCATAATATGCAGGACTTTTCCAAAAGGACCAAGCACAGGCTAATAGCACAGTATTTGCAAAGTCCTTGAAACAAAATATTCATACTGAGTTTGAAGTTTCCTTAAAGGGTTATTAAATGAGACTGTCAATTTTTAAGTGGCTCCAAGATCTTTAACTGAATCCTGAGCAGCATGAAAATGGTGTAGTTAAGATTCAAGTCAGCCCTGATGACAATTTTCCTACAGAAATATTTAGTTTTCTGACAGAGAAGCAGCTGATATTATTATCTTTGTTCTACTACAGATTAAAGGGGCAGAATCCATCAATTTTCAGTACTGCTGCTGGTTGCAATAACCTATAGCGCAATTCAAAAGAAACAATAGTAGCAAATATACTAGTAAATGGCAGCTTCCAAAAGAAGCCAACTTAGTTTCTTCATTGTGGTTAAAACAAAAGGTGGCTGATTTTTCACTTCCAAAGTCCAATTCAATATGCTCATGGTGAAGGACCTTAAAAACACCATGCTCTGGCTACTAATTAACATCTTCCTTATAGCTCTCAAGATTAATCAATCGGGAAGCTCAAATTCCTACTAGAAGAACCCCTTCTAAAACACTTTAAAATCTTAAAATACTTCTTTAGGAGGCATTATAGTATTTCAGGAATCAGTTTCTGTACAATCAAGCTTAGAAGAGAAGAAAGACAATGAAAAATCAGAACAAATCAGTGAAAATAAACTTGCAACCAGCTAACACTCAAGATCTTCAGCCTAAAGATAGTGCCAAAACTTTCCCAGAGCAATTACTGCTGCTTGATCTGAAACAGTGAATGACTGACATTTAAGTCACGTCAATGAGAAAGATGCCTGTTCTCCAGTCACCAGAAACCTTTAAATGAAGAGGCACACCTTACTTTGGAGTGAGCAATATACACACAAACAGAAGACAAGAATTCCTCTTGAGCCGAAGCCTGGATGGAATTGCCTGTACTGTTCATAACAGCAGGAGACAGAGGTCCTGTGTCCATTCACAATGAAGTACTCATCTCTGGTATCTTTTGTAATCATTCTTGGCATAAAGTCTCAACCTAATGCCAGTGATTTATGATACTGTGAACTACACCTAGGTGAGACAAGCAGAACCCTTGGCTGCACAGTGAGGTGGAAGTACTGGGAAGGATGGAGATATAATAGCTAAGCAAGAGTATGCATGACTTTACAACACAATCGAGGCACTCAACAGGAAGATCTCTCATTTGGAGACCATTATCCATTCAACTGCTAAAATTCTTATTCTAGGGCACTGCATTTAGGATTTAGATGTGGGAGAGGGTTGTTTATCTTTTTGCTCCAAATTCTTTTCTGGGCACATATATTCTCTTTATTGGCTTTGAGAAGCAATCAAAAAGCCAACAACACAGACTGATATCCTAAGCTTGCATCTAACACTTTAGCCTAAATTTTCTTTAGGCTAATAACCAAATCATCTTTAGAATAGTGACTTGCTCAAGATTAGACATAGCAAAACTACATATTATCATTCAGATTTTTTAAGTAATAGAAATTGTGGTTATATATGATTCTTCCACAAGACTGCACTGCTATGGCATCTGTGCATCTTAGCCTACGGCTTTACAGAAGGTGGCCTGTACTCAGACATGAACAAACAATTTTGCATCAGGCACTCTCTGGCCATGTACTGCTGTCCCTGGTCATTCACTGATTCAGTCTGCACCAGCTCTCATGTTATGACAGACTCACAACAACATGACAGTACCAGTTATATCAGAAACACTCTATTATACGTAAAAGTAAAAATGTAAAGCTGCATACATGATCTGATCAGTTATGTTAACAATTCCATCATTATGCCAAGACTGAAAGTTTGTAATAAAAAAAACACAAAAGTCCTGTAATGTTAAAATAAAATAAAAAAAAAAATCAGAAAGAACTCAGGAATTAAATGACCACTTACTTTATTAGCGCTCCCAGCTTTAATTCCAACAGGTATTTTGCTCTAAATAAAGAAAAAAACAAATCACCTGTTTTTTACACCATTCATAGAAATGATTATGCTTGGCTAAAATCTAAAATTTGAATATAATTCCTACAGAGATCAAAGCAGACTTGTTTTTAAACATTTAACTTACTCCTTTACCTTTTCAATGTTATATCCAAAACAGCGCTAGAGTTTAGAAAATACTTATTCTTTAAGTTTTATGGGTAAAATGTCACTGCAAATTAGAAAACTTTTAAACCTTGTTCTATTTTACATTATTTGATCCATACCTCAGGACAAGGCTCTACATGGCAATCTTTGATAGAACAATGGCCATCATCAGCCCAAAATGGGCACGGTCTCTTCAGGTTCACCTACACATACAAAACCAAGAAGTTTACAATCAACAGTCACATAAGGCAACCTTAAAACGGAGAGCTCTTTGTATCAGGAAAACCCCTCATAAGAAAAGAGAGGATAAAAGAAAAAAAGGTTAGATTTAGTACTTTAAGCATGGAGAGTTTTGTGGGGGTTTTATTGGTTGGTTTTCTTTAACCACTTGCCCTCCGAGTATACAAGCTGAAACTTGCTGCAGTGGAATTGTTACTGATAATGGTCTCCAGTGGACACAAACTCATAGTATACCAAAGCAAAACAAAAACTATTTGAATCTATAAATTTTAAATCAGAAAACTAATCCTTATGCTAGCTTATGAAAAAAATACATACAAGGTCTACAGTAAATTAATAGTGACACACAATAAGGAATAGTATTATTGCTGTACCTAAGAGGTTAAAAGGTTAAGACTAAACGCTTCACCAACTCCATCTTCAGAAAAACATGTTTTCCCCTTACATTTAAGAACAATTTTCTAATCCATGCAATCTATATCCTACACTTTCACTTTACATAAGGAGAAATACAGTCAGGAAACAAAGCTTAAACACTTAGTATGGTACTGTCAGAGCAGTCCCTTGGACAAAGAATTGGCAACCAAACTCCAAATCCACACTCTGATGAAACTGGGATTCCACTGCATGTGGTACCTGAAAGGTTCCTGCTATAATAAAAGAAACACACTACGCAATCTTTTAATTTGAAGAAAACCTAAAATCACTGAATCATCTTGAACAATTATTATAGTCAAAAAGCCTTTATGCTTTGAACACATTTAACTCACAGAGTAGATTTATACCGAGCCAGTGATTTCTTCTAAGTGGCCTATTTTTGGAGGGGAATACAGCAATAGAAGCCCAATGGCTACATTTACTGAATTGTCAAACCAGAGCCTCAGCAAAAACAAAAAAAAAAGAATCAAATTCTATTTTTACCCCAACATTGTACATACTATACTAAGCATAATGAAAACTAGATCAATGAGCCTATGATACAAGGCAGCCACAATACAAACAATCTGAGATTAATTATAGCCAGATTTTACTCTCTCTCCATTCTATTCTCTTAATCTTGACAGTGAAGAAATGAAAAAAAACATCTAACGCCTGAAGAATAAATTGTTCTGTGACAATACATACCCAAAAAAACAAAAAGAATTCCCTCTTCAAATGTACCATCATTACCACAAAATATCTCCAAAGAGCATTAATATTTGACTTCCTCAACTGCCCTTACTAAATAGAGGAATTAAGTTATTTCTGTATTTTCAAAATATACATACAAAGTTTACTGCTATACAACATGTGAAGGAAAGACTGTTTTCCATGTTTCCATTTTGATGTACTTATTCAGCACGACTAGGAATTATAAATGCAGCTTTAAAATGTTAAAGATTCCTCAGTTAAAAAAAACATTAACAACAAGACATTAAGCAGATGGTGTGACTTCTTTGGAGTCATGACAAATATATTCTAGTTATAGTTCCAGCCATACTAGCACAGATACATTAAAAGCAGAGATTTTAGGCTGCTTTTCCCATCCCATTTCCTCAATTCTAATCACAAACACCATCCCTAGGGAAAAAACAGTGCAAAATTTTAGAATCTTTTTTACTTGTTCACACTTGCTTTAATTAAAGCACTAAAGTGTTACATTTTACATCACAATAAGAACTATTATATAAAATATGCCACTCCCACCAATTTCTATCCAAAAAAAAAGACCAGCTGACACAGTTAGACTACAATCAACTTAAAAATAAACCGTAACAATAAAAAATGCTAACACCTTGAGGAAGTAACTAAGCAGTCGCTGTTCTTACACAGTGGAACACTGTAAAGAGAAGAATTCTGCTGTCTGATCTGCAGACTAATTCAGAAAGAACACCTGCAAATCAAGACACACTAGTCCAAGAATGATGCAAGAGCACTAAAAACCAGCGCACGCACAATCACTTGTGAGACAAACTGAGGTTGCATAGCACTCATACTTCAGTCAATACTAATCATGCACTGACTACATGGAATATCCTCTACTTGCTTCAGAGTCTGAAGTATTAGGTGTCATTATTATCATTTAGAGTATTATTCAATACTTGTCACAGATTAAAAATTAGATTTTTTGTCACAAGGCTTCCATAGTTTGTGTGTATTGATGTATAAAACTACACAGAGACAATTTTTTTTATTCCTTTCTTTCATTGAGATGTGTTCCACTATCTAGAAACCACCTAGCACAACTCCAGCAAGCCTTTACAAAGAAGGTTTTCTTAGGCTTTTAAATAAAAACTAGTCATTCCATTATTAAAGTTTGAGTTCTTTTATGGTTGTTGAACTAGTAAAACAATGGGAATACTGTGACTGTATTTACAAAGGTCATGATCCAAATTCCTACTACAAATTAAATTCCTTCAGAGCACAAGTGTTTTCACGCCCAGAACAAGCATACTCCCCCTATGCTTATTCAGTATTTAGCTACACTGCAGTTGACCTAGATGATAATTGCACACCCTCACAACTTCCACATCCATCTACGTGCTTAGCAGCACTTCCATGATTCTGTGCAGGGGCATGAAAAAAAGCCTCTGTTCTTATTGGGAGGCAAAAGGGTAAAAAATGTTCTGATTTATTTATTCAGATTGCTTGCTCAAAACAAATTCCTCTCTGTCACGACTAGAAGTACTAAATAATGTGTGACAATAGGTGGACTGCACATTGGCTCTTGTAATTGCCCATCTACTAGGAAGATCAGTACGAAAGGTAGGATTATGGCACACCATTAAAGTACGATTTGCAGAACTGCTACTGAAATGAATATTAGCTCTAAGTTTCTAGAATGAAATTACTGTTTTAGGAAAACTTTTATACCTGTTGCTCCTCTTATTCAAATACTTTGATTTATATCTTTCTGTTGCCTCTGGTTACACATATCTTTGTTTCACCTAAAGAGTGAAGTTAGAATTTTATCATGTAGTAGGAGGAGATTCAAGGTGAAGTTACAGATTTCTGTTTGCTCAGACTAGAAAGAGAAGACTCTAGTGCTTTTTTTCTCTTTCCTCACATTCATAACCTCCATCTTGCACAAGTTCAATACTTGTCTGATTCCAGATCAGGTAGATAACTTGCTACATCCTGGGGAAGAAAAAACAAACCAACCAAACACAAACATCCAAACTAAAAATCTACCAGGTTGAAGAGATGCATTGGCCTAATGCACAGTCAGACAGGCCCAAGAGATAAAGGTAGGGAAGAGGTTGGACAGTCCTGAAGGAGTGAAACCTCCTTTTTCCGTGGCAGGCAACCATCTGATTAGCTCAGTCAAAATGCAACCTCAAAATGAAAGTATCAGGCTTCAAAGCCTTATTTTTCTCATCAGATTCTAATATAGAGAAAAAAAAAACAAGTCATAAAAAAGTGAATATTACATACTACTTGAAATTTTAATATTTTTACCTATTTTTCAAAGGAATAACTGTTCTCTAGACAGAAAACACTAAAATCAGAACTAAGACAGCAACTTATAAGAAAAGGAAATCACTGCAACGTTTCTATTTCAAATTACACACATTTCTTAGCAAAAGAGTACTGCACACTGTCAGGAAGTTGCTAACATACGATCCTTTTCTAGATGCAGCAGTACAAAGACACTAACTTTAAAATTACCACTTATCAGTTGAATGAAAGCAGTCATGATTTACTGTCACTGACTCGAGGATTAACCCAGCAAACATGAGTTATAACAAATATAACTGTCAGGGACTGAAAAGCTGTTACAACCAAATTAAAGAGCTGTGGGCTTCTAAAAGACAACTTAATATAGACAAGTTGATTTGATATGTAATCCCCCTCTGGATTTTCTGGATTTCATTTAAATTATTCAGGAAAACACCATTCTAATAATACCTTGTAATATCTGAAGTAATCGCGTTCTTGTAGTTTCTGTATTTTGGGGAAGATCTTGAAAGTATTGAAGTCATCGATGCTTTCTATGTCACATAAGCAATCGTCTAGGACTCCTGTGAGCTATTAAAAAATACAGAGAAATTTGGTTTTAGTCAAGAAATGCAATATTAACTATAGAAATTCCTCTAAAGAGAAAATTATGCCAGTCAAAAGAAATACTGGCGAAACACAGCTCCATGGCAAAGAATTTCTCATTGTTACAATACTATACAACACACCTCACCTACTTAAAAAATAACAGAACTTAGCACTTTTTTTTGAGCCGAAGCCGACCTCCAGATGCAATGCTGAATCAATGTTAGCCACTTCCATCCCTGAAGTGGGAAGTGTTAGCCACTTCCATCCCTGAAAACTGTTGACAGATTCAGCATATACAACTTCTTGCAGAATGAGCAGCAAGATTTTGAAAACTACGAACAGGTGTATTAGCACATCAGAGCTGTATATCCAGTATTCTCCTACAAAGCGTTCATTAGTTGAATTGCCTAAAAAAAACCATTGCCATCTTATTTTTACAATTCTTTCAAAGTGTAAGAACACTCTGATGAGTTTCTTTAGAGGCATGGGAGAAAGTGGAATAAATACTTCTGTGTCCAAGAAGTTAGTAAATTCACAGTTAAACTCTACAAATAAATACTAGGAAAAACAAGTGCAAGCACCTACATCATAAAGCTATTGTAAAACTAAGTCTGATCTTTCCAGGTCCTATTCCTCTTCTTGTGCCAGGGCAACAGGCTGGTTTAAGGTACAACACCTCTACAAAAAGGAGTGCGCACAAGTGCAGACACACTACTGCCAGCAAGGGAGAGGAAGGCAGGACTGCGCAAAACAGCACAACAGACAGACCTCATTAACTTAGTAGACTAAGGTGCAGCAACACATTTGCTGAGACCCTTATAGAGACCCTTATAGTGTTTACATGAAAGGCAGAAGCACTGAAAGTGTGATTCTGTGAACATTTGTATGATAGGTGGCATTACATACAAACTATCCACTCGTGAGCACAGGTCCTTAAACAACTACAAACATGTTTGAAAGGCTTTTCAAAAGTAAGTTTGAAGACTTGAGACCATATCTAAGGGAATGGAACCAAACACTGCTGTTTACTACTATTCTTCAGTCAGACAGGAAATTCAACAACATACATGATGGTCTAGAAAGCTTATAAAAAAGGAAATCTCACACATCTTATCTTGTACAGGCTTAGAAGAACTTTTAATTACTAAAAGGCAGCATGCGAAAGCAGATGAAAAATATTTCATGGCTTTTTTTTTCCTCCACAGATTTCACATAGATGAGATTATGAAATCATCTAATCTGTTTTATGCATGATAAATCACCCCACTACTTTACAGAACAGATACGCTTATATAACCAAGCTTGATGAAGTCACTAGAAACCGAACTGTAGTCTTCTGCTCTTTTATGAAGCATAAATGAAGCCTAGAAAATGGATTTCCCCCAGCCCCCTGTGAGAATAACATATGAGGCTATGGCAAAAAAGCATTTAAGTAGAAAATTCCCCTAGAATCCTACTTTTCACAAAGCTCTAAATAGGTTGTCACAATTCTACAGAGTAGATGTGGCAATGAAGTAAAACTCATTTAAGGGAAGTTACCTTACTCAAAGTCCTCCATGCTGTTATGCTTGCCTTGTTAATGTTATATAACTTCAAACCCGGGCAAAAAACTATGAAAGAGTCCTTGTGCAATTACAGCATTTTCACAGAGCCAAGAAAGCTCACAGCCCATGTGATTGACAACTTCCAAGTCAGAAGGTAAAACTTGACATTATTGATACTTACATAAATAAAACCCCATGCATTTTAATCTATAAGAAAATTTGACATTTTTAATGAAATCATTATCAGTCACACATAGGCAATCTTTATGGTAACACCACACCACAAAACAAACAGCAGTAAATTTCTTTACAATATAAACCAGTGAAAAGATAACTCTAAAAACGTTGCTTAAGTATTATTAAACTGCAAGATAAATTTTACATGAAAAGCAATAATTTATTAAGCTGAAAGCATTAAGAAAGTTCTGAGAAATTTTCTTTGGAGTCAGAAGATAAAGAGTACAAAATTATTTTGATTACCACCTCATGAAGCTATCCACTGCTAACAAAAATATTTTTACTATCTATGCAAAACTAAAAATGCTTTTTCAGGGGAAGATGTTCCAAAAAAATATGCAGTAGTTACACTCAGCGTTAACTCCCCATGGAAAAATAAAAAGCTGCAACTTTCTTATTCACCTAAGATGGTAAACTAATGGAAATCACATCTTTGCCAGATGTCTGCCAGATAAAATCTCAAGAACGTTAGAAGAACCTAGAACATTATGAAGTTTCAGAAAACAACCCTCCTCAAAAACTGCAACTGGTCTAAGAAATTAAGAGAAAAAATAATTTGGATTAACAAGAGTGAGCAAACAAACCTATCAATTTCTTTCTCACAATTTTTCCAAAATTGCAACAGCCAGCTCCCTGTATACATGAAATAGCAAAATCAATGTTTCCTTGGAAGGCATGCTCTAAAATTACACTATGCTATATCTGTACCAAACCACAATTTATAAAATGACTTGACAGCACATATGAAACACCAAAACTGCACATCAGTAGAGTCCATTCATAGCATTCTAATACAACAGCAACACAGTCTTCAAGCACCCCAGTTAGAACTTTTTTATTAGTCTTGGTGTAATCTTCAGTATAATGAAATTGTGTCATGATGGAACACTCTAAGACCATGCAGAAAACTGTGACACTTTTGTTAGCAACTGGATCTTCCAGTGCATTCTTTTTCAAACTGAGGACATTAACAGTGCATTACACAGTTAAAATTACGTATTACAAGACCTACTTTGCTATTCACACAATTGGTATCTTGCCTTTTCTTAAACTGAACTATATTAGTTAACTTAGTCTACAAATACAGCCAAACTGTATTGTAAGTTATCAAAGCTTTTATTACAATGCCCGTGTATCAGCTCCTCTTTTCATCTGTTAATTATTTTGGAGTCTACACCCCAAAAGCATTAGCCTACTATAATTTGTGTTCAAGAAGTCATCTGACATTGAATAGGTGTTATTTCTTCATTATTTCCAATATGCTTATCAAAATACTTCCATGTATTATCAAACCTAGCTTAGCTCTTGTACAGATATCAAAGCCGTACTGGAGATGTTTAACTTCTAACTTATCTTCTCCAACACAAATCAACCTTTCAGAAGAAAAGGTCAACGTTCAACCTGCATCAATTTCTCCTTAAGAAAACTGGAAGGAGAAATGTATTCAGCACTTCATGTATCCAACATTAAGAAAAACCTGAATAAATGCATATACTAACAAGCAGTCTATTCATACAACAATCTTATTAGTGTTAACAGGTTGTTGTACTTTAATTGCTTCAACAATTAGAAGGTCACCTGGGACGACTTGTTTTGTTCCTTAATGTTTTACTTTGCCATAGTTGCAGAATGAGAGAAATGCTATAGGTAACATGACCCCAAGAACTAATGGCTAGCTTATCTTTTCCCCTGTGCAAGTCAAACTCCAGGTATTTAAACTCCGAATACACATGCTAACAATTTTATGAAATAGTAACAATCTCTCTGCCAAGTCCCATAAGAAAACCATGCCAGTTTGTTCATGGTTTCTTTTAGAATCAGAATTCAATTAGCACTTAGTTACACTAAAATAGCTACTAAAATAAGGGATTTTTAAACCTGAGAAAACCTCAAGTTGTAACAAAAAAAAACCCATCAGTAAAAGCAATCTGTGCTAGAATACTCCAGTCACTGCCTTGGATGGTCTCTTACAATATAGCATGTTAGACAAAGCATAAATTTAGAAAATAAATAACAAATAATAATTTGATACAGAAGACAAACTTTGTTCCACGTGGACACTGCATTGCCAAATAAATTCACTATAGTGTCTTTGGCTCAGCTGATATCCTTCCCTACCTGACACCAGCTGTCATTTCAGCCATGCCCATGATGCAGATGAGGAGCAAACTGCCAACTACAGACACCTGCCTTTCTGAAGCTGCGAAGGCAGATCACAGAAAGAAGGAGCATTTCTCATTCTCTCCAACGTGGACAAACGGGTACAACGTAAACACAAGTCAAGCCCAGGCACTGACAGTACCATTCGAACAGATGGCTTCTCATCGACTCTGTAAGGGCACCAAAGTTTCTGCCTAGGCCCAGAGGATGCTCCAACCCAGAGCTCGCCAGCGCAAGCAGCCTTACCTGGGTTGAAAAACCCCTCTGGGTACTGGTACAAGGGCACTGACCGAGATCCACTGACGGCTCGGCCAGCCTCACCCCTCACCGTGGCCACGGGGTCGCACAGCCCGGAGGCATCGAGGGGGAAGGACGGGCTTCAGTGAGGGATCTCCGAGCTTCCAAGGGGGAAGGGCAGGCTGCAACGAGGCATTCCTGTCTCCCGAGTGTGAAGGACAGGCTTCAGCGAGGGATGCTCGGGCTCCCCCGCCGGAGCGGCTGCCCAAGGCACGGCCCGAAGCTGGTCTCTCCCCAGGACCCTTCGGAGCGCCCTCACCGCCCCTCCTGCTGTCCTTCCCCTCAGGCACGGGTCCTCAGCTCTTCCCATGGCCCTGCTCTCCCTTCCCACGGCCCCAATCCCTGCTCCCTGCCTTCCCCTCGGCCCCAATCCCTGCTCCGTTCCTTCTCTCCCCCTCGTCCCGCCAGCTCCTACCTGGGCCCGGGCTGTCAGGGCGCAGCCGAGCAGCGCCAGCACCCGCACCGCCAGCGCTGCCCCCGCCGCTGCGCTCCGTGCGGCGCCGCCGCTGCCGCTCATGCTGCTGCCGCCGCCGCTCCGCCCGCCGCGGCCGACGGGGGAGGGCGGCCCTCGCCCGCCGCGCAGCAGAGACGGACGGACCGAGGAGACGGAGGAGCCAAGGGACAGCGGGGGCTGCGCCTCCTCCTGGCGCGGCCGCTCCTGCCCTGAGGCGGGAGTCGCGCTGCCCTCAACCCGCCCGCGCGCCTCCGGCGGCACCACCGCCACAGCACCGGCGCTCCCGCACGCTCCTCCCGCGCGGCCCCTCCGCCCCAACCAATCCGCGCGGCATCCTGGGAACTGCAGTCCGACCGCCCCAACCAATCGGCCGCTCCCCCGGCAGCCGCGCGGCATCACAGAACCAAAGGACGGTTTGGGTTGGAAGAGTCCTTAAAGCCCATCCAGTGCCAACCCCCCTGCCACGGGCAGGGACACCTCCCACCAGACCAGGCTGCTCAAAGCCCCATCCAGCCTGGCCTTCCAGGGAGGGGGCACCCACAGCTGCCCTGGGCAACCTGTGCCAGCGCTTCACCACCCTCATCGTGAAGAATTTCTTCCTAATGTGTCTAGTTCTGGAATCCCCAACGTAAGAAGGATATGGAACTGTTGGAACGGGTCCAGAGGAGGGCTACGAAGATGGTCAGAGGGCTGGAGCGCCTCTGCTATGAGGACAGGCTGAGAGAGTTGGGGTTGTTCAGCCTGGAGAAGAGAAGGCTGCGGGGAGACCTCATAGCGACATTTCAATACCTGAAGGGGCTACAGGAAAGCTGGGGAGGGACTTTTTACAAGGGCATCCTGGGAACTGCAGTCCGCCCGCCGCGCAACCTCCCGCCTGGGCAGGGCTTAGGGCGGGGCGCGGCGCCCAATCGGAGAGGACCACGCGCGCCTCCAAAACAAGCGCTGAGGGCTGGGAGGGGGAGGAAGTGGCGGGGGGGGGGCGGGCTGCGGGAAGGTAAGGGAGCGGGTGGCGCTCGCACGCTGATGCCTGAGGGGAAGGCGATGCAGGGGGTGAGAACCGATGAGAGGTTAGAAGTGTTTTTTTCTTTCTTTGAGGTTAAAGAGTCTTTTTTCTCTCAGTACAGTTTCTTTTATTAGAAGCTATTTATATAAAGATAAGTGTTTTTAAGCAGCAAGTATGGGGACTTAAGAAATATGGCCTTGCCTAATTCAACTGTTCCCTTTGAGAGCAAGGTTGAAATGTAATGAAAAAGCGAGAGACTCCACATCCAATTACTTTTTTAGTTATTTTTTTTTTAGCATTCAGCCTCTGCAACTTATTGTTTTTTTTTTTTCAATGGAGGCATAGGCTACTGTGTAGCAAATTGAACACTAGAAGAGGGAAAGAAGATGGTATACCTAAGTTAAGGTAACACTGAGCTCTGTGCAAAGAGGAAGTCCTATTTCAGGTTCCCCATCCCATGTATCTGAGCTAGCAGTCCTAAAGTTGCATGTTAAATCAATGGAGGTACCTGAGTGATTTTCTGCACACACTCTGAATCCCCTACCCTTGCTCTGGGATAACTTTCTGCCAGAGCAGCCAGCTGAACCAACTCACTGTATGTCTGCTTCATCACTCAGCCTGATCTAGGGTAAGAGACAAGGGTGCACATCCTAGTAGGGAAGAAGAGCGTAGGACCGTTCCTCCCAGTGGTTGCTTTCTGTTAGGTCAGTTTAGCTACACCTCATTTTGTTTCATTATTTATTAAGTTTTTACTCTCTCTGTAGGGAGAGTAGTTGACATTTGAGAGGTTGAAAGTTATGGTATGACATCAATTGAATTTGTGTAATTGTGCTTTGCTAAAGACTGTTACTGTTGCTTCTTTTCAGTTCCTTTCAAAATCATAAGAAAAGCCAAAACATAACAGCTCAGAAACAATCTTTGCTCTCAACAATTAAATACATGTACATGTAATTCATTTCTAGAATTGCAAGAATTCATGTTCCTGTGGGAAAACATTAGTGTTATATTAATTTCATATGCAAGGTCGCTGGAAATAGGGTTTTCAATCCACGTGCTAACCTGGGTTCATCTTACACTCTTTCCATTAGAGGAGAATACTCATTTACTGGAGTATGGAGACAAGCTTTAAGATCAAGGAAATTATTTTGGGGAGCTTAAAGTTTTTAGATTGGCTATTGTTATTTATTTAAAAATTAATTCAGATTAGTTTTCCATCATATTTGTCCTCAAGTGCCAGCGTGTCACACATTTTGCATTGCTGAAAATCCATGAAAAGATGAAGTATTGATAGCTGTGAATTACAGACACCGTGAAATGGAGTAGGCAGTAGTTTTATAGTTTGGTCCCAGAGAGATGATATAATTGCTCATTCCTTTCCTCTCTGGAGTACAGGCAGTAGACCTATCATTTGTGAAGGATTAAATGAGAATCTATTCCTATTTTCAGCATCAGCAGAGCGATGAATTTGCAAGGTATTTGAAAAGAAATGGCAGAACAGCTAATGTTTACATTGCCATGGTTTGCTCTCACTATCACTACTCCATACTTTATCACGAGTGGTTTATACTTCTCACAAAGGAACTGTTTCTGTTAATCAGATTCAAGTGAATTTATTGTATTTGTTTTCATTTTATATCTTTGACTCTGGAGCAAATTTTCTGTCATAAGTATTGAAAAAAGCCCCCAAACCTTAGAATGGTCATGTACTTGCACTGCATAAAGTACTATGCAAATTAGATGTAAACTATCTTATTTTCTAAGTTGTCAGTTTTTAGAACATTTTATGTTTGTTACAGAGAGTACTTTATTTCTTCACCTCTGACAGTCTTATGCTTGCGTTGAAAGTCAGTAGCAGTTTAGTTTCAGTGTTGATTGCAAACGTATGAATGCTACTTTGGTAGTAATATACAAATTTTTAAAAAATGTGAAAATCCTAACATAGGATTTCTTTGTGAAATAAATTTCAGCAAACAGCTGCAGAATAAAGTCTTACAATTGCAAATGAAACCTGATAGCATGTTACAAAGCTGGGAGTACCTACTAAGCCTGTTTTTTTCAAAGAGATTGCCATGATTTTATAATGCTTTAGTAACGGCTAAGGACAAGCCTCTACTGGGGAAAGGGATAATCATAGTTTACAGCTTCCCTATAAATTTAATTTATGCCTATAAATTTAATTTTTCAATGTACATTGTACAGTGTATGACATGCCTGTCATAAGAAATATCGTCTGTGATTTCATAATATGTATTGCTGTCAAAAATGTTGACAGCTTTATTTGCATTTTTTTCTATGTGCAAGCAAAGAAAGCCTCGAACACAGGAAGTAAAAGCATTATTCTGTATTAGTAAATAAGAGTTAAATTAGGCACATCAGAGTCACCTTTCTGCCATCACAACGTTGTTATCTAAAGTGGACAGAGATCTGGGTGCACCGGAGAGTGACAGAGTAATTGTCTTTTAGTGGGAACAACAAACCTGCAGTTACCAAACTGCAGAGAGGACACAGTGGGAGAACTGAAACTGATTGAGTCCTGCTACTTCTCTTGTGCTAACTCTATCAGTGCTTATTAGTTAGCTCTTATTTGCCAGAATTGAGTTTATGCACCCTGGTTGGACACAGAAATCATGATCTGTGGCCATCAACCATATAAAAATATATCTTATAAATTATTATGGACCAATTTAAGTGAAGAAGCAGACAAAGCGGGGTGGCTTCACTTCTCATGTTCGGAGAAGCTCGGTAAATCCTAGCTGCTTTGCCAAGTTCATGAACTTGATTTCAGTAAACTGAAGCGTGGATTTCTGGAATTTTTTTGCCCTTGAAACTTTTGCCTTTATTTATTTTTCCAAATTAATATTTGAATGAGTCCTTTCTAAACTTAGGAGAGTAAACCTGAGGAATCAATACGTCACAAACTTCTGTTTAAGTCTGGCAAGCAGCTACAGTGGGAGTGCAGTGCCTCTTGAGCAATGGAACATCTTGTGGTAGCCTGATTTTGAAGATTTAATGATACAGCAAAGCAAAGCTGTGGTTAAAACTTTTATCAAACCACCTGATGTTAAGTACAAAAAGCAGACAAGTAGTGGAGCCCATGAATTCTGTGGTCTGTTGGGCCTCCTACAACTGAAGAACTTGTGTGCCCAAATCCCTCTTTTATCCAGCTCTTATTAGGCCTGATACAAGATGTTATGTTTCCTTGCAAGTCATGCTTTGCTGACATCCTGTACTCACCTACAGGTAGCTGCCTTAAATGCACAGTATATGGTTAAGCCTGAGGCAGCTGTTGCAAGTAACTTTTGAGAAGTACCCAGACAAACAAGAAAAATGGCAGGACTATGGCCTGGCCTGTAAATGGCAAAATGATAGGTCATATTCAGTATAGTGAAAAAAGGGGGATCTTTTAAATATGACAATTGCATACAGCAATATCTCCACAATGAATATGATGAAAAAGAGAAGAAAGAAAGATAGAGTGCAGTGAAAGATAAAGAATAGCAAAGTACAAGGAGGGGGTGCATTTCTAAAAAAAGTTTTTGTAGGTGGTGGAAATTTAACTTCAAGTCGTAGCTTTGCACCTGTATCCTCATTCCTACGTTTCATTATTGTGTTATAGTTGAATGTTAACCAACTGCATGGTGTTGTGTGTGACAGTATGGTCTAAATCAAGAGTAAAGCAGTAATCTCTGGAGTCTTACTATCATTCCTGTAGTACTTACAATTTTTGAAGAAGGAATATTAACAAAGAACTGAGTCTTCTACATCTGTTAAACTTCTGAATATAGCAGATGCAGATGAACATAAGTAATCTTGTCTAAAAAAGGGTTGTGCCCTTGCACTTTGTGACTTTGTGTGTGTGTCCTTATCTGTCAACAGATCCAATAGCAAGGTAGACATCTCAACTAAATTATTATACGTTTATGGAAAAAAGCAGCCAGGTAGGGGGACTCTGCTCATGCCCCTGCAGAGGGATAGGCTGCAGCCTGAAACCAGTCGCATTAGGCTCAGTATGTCAATCTAGAGAAAGCAAGGGTTCACTGTTTTTGTGAAATGTGTTTGACTTGGCCAAGGCACCATTCCCAGAGCGGTGGGAACATTCCTGTATCATGCAGCCCTGTAAAACAGATTTTCCACAGGCTTACATAAGATGGTCTAGATGTGCCTAATTTCTTAAATTTTCTCCCTTTAATATTGTTTCTATCAAATAAATGTCAAAAAGGTGACATTCCTGTACAACTGTAAAAGAACAGACCAATATCATTATTGGCAAAGAAAGTAGTTCTATCTTTTTAGCTGCTGGTTAATTATTCCTACTCCAACACAGTCTCAGAATTTTAAAGAACTGGTCTAGCAACACACTGAAGCTCCCAACAGTTGAAACATATCTATAGGATACCTGGGAAAGAATATACAGGAGGTATTTCCTAACTGGTACTGAAATACATTAGCAGTGAAGAGCTTATGTTGAAACAGAGGTATTTTACTCAATACAAACATACTTAAACAAAGATGTTTGAAGTGTATAAAGCAAACAAATGAGAAAGAATAAACAAGGTTGCTGTGATTATTAACAAGCCCTATCAGGGAGAGGATGATCACTGTGTTAATGGCATTTGTGATCTGGAACAGAAATTCTTTATTTCGATATGGAAAATCTGAAAAGGATCCATTAGAAAAAGGTTGTATATGGAGGGGTTTGGGTGGTGGTGGTGTTTGTTTTGGGTTTTTTTGGGGGGTGGGGAGGGAGACGGTATCAGTAGTGTTTTGTTGCACAGAAATATATTGTCCATAGGAGAAAAAGATTTTCATCTGCAGCCTCGTGCTTAGGTGAGAAAACCCTTGAGACTGTGGGTTAATTGCTATTTCAAACAATAAACTAAATGACTATATATTACCAGATAGTAGATCTTTGTGAAAAGTCTCTGTCCTCATCAGATGGCTGTTTTTCTGATGGGGCCAGGAAAGGGGTGAGAATATGCATGTGTAGACTTGATTTGTAAAAACTATTTGAAGGTATTAATTATGTATTTGAGTGGAGATTTACAAAACCCTGAACTCTTCAGGTTATCATTAGTTAACACTGAATTTAGCAGCTTGCAGAATTACAGCTAGATAAGGTATAGATTGCACTTAAGTATAGAAAGTAAGTCCACTGTTTTAGAGAATGCTGCTTCCTGAAGTTCTCTTATTCTGGATTTAGTTTTTATGATACAGTTATATTTAGGTTTGCCAAAAAAAATTGCTGGCTTTCTGGACTGGTCGGTTAGTTAAGTAACAAAGTTTTCTATATCACTCATTAAAGAATGATGCAAGAGCAGGCATGCAACAGCCAGATTAATCTGTACTGTTGACAGTGCTCTAGAGATATTTATGTATACTTATGGGCTCCTTCTTCAATACTACAAAAAATACATTAAATTATGATGATTAACCTAAGTTCCGAGGCAGTAATGTTATCTAGACTATTAGCTTCTATTATTAAATTCCATTATTTTAAGGAGTTCTTTATGTATACTTTGTTAAAAAAAATCTGTTTCAAATTGAAAAGCCAATATAATTTACAGGTACTCTTTTAAAACTGCATGATTTTAACATTAGCCACTTTTGGCTGCTGACACAAAGTGGTGTTCAGCTAAAATTATTTAATAAAATTTTAATCCTAATGGAGGAAGATTTCAGGTTGTAAGTTATCAGAAGAGTAAATGCCACGCTGATGGTAAAACCTATCTTAGCTCCCAACACCGACGCTCTGTATGTTTACATTTTATTTTGTTTACAGTTTATAGCCATCACAGTAACAATAGTACCCTAAGCGTATTTTGAAAGATGTTACTGGATACATTTTCATATAGATTAAACATATATTTCTCCAAAATTTTTGTACTATATCTGCTTCTGGGCTTAAAACCAGTAGTCTTCAAACAGCACACAGGTAATACATACATGCAGGTCCTCAGGGCAAACATGGCATTCATTTTATTGAGGAATAAATGTGGAGGTTTAAAACCCAGAAAATTCTTAGCTTTACTATGGATTTGTTGTTCCTTACAGTTAAAGGAGAGACTCCAATTATTACTCTAGCATTTGTGCAGATCTGTGTTGGTAAGAATACTTTCTCTACCCTCTAACTCTCAGCCTGATTATCCATCACCAACAATATTGTACACCTAAAGAAGTTTAGGGAAACATACAAAATCAGCAATTTTATTTGTAATTAGACTGGATGTTACCCTTTTAAACTAAGAAGTGTTCCATTCTTTGGGAATAAGCATCAATACTAGTGTGGAAGCAACTTATACCTTGAACAGTTGGACTCCAATAGTATGTCTAAATACTTGTTTGGGTTTTACATATCATGAATTACAGAAATGTTACTGATCTGTTAGGTCTGCCTTGGAGATTAAGATCTCTAGAGATACAAGAGGCCCAACAAGAAAAATGAGACTGTGACCATAATTCTTTATTTAACAAATTAAGAAAATCAGCTACAGTCACCTTCAAAATAGTTCCTTTCTGAGTTGACACACAGCTGCATAAAATGTTGCCAATGTTCAAAGCAATTCCTCAGATCATTTGCTGAAAGAAAGGCTGTTGAGGTTTTCCATTGCTTTTGCTTTCACATCTACCAACAAAAAAATGGGTTCCTTTGAGCACTGACTTGTTTTTTGGGAAGAGGGAGCCAGGTCTGGCAAATAGGGTGGGTGTCAAACACAGTGATTTATTTTTTTTTTTAGCTAAAAACTGCTTCACAAACAAAGCATTGTGGACTGGTGCATTGTCTTGGTGTAAAATCCACAAGAACCACAGTTCTTGTTGTTTCCCTCTCATGCATTTCCACAATTTTGTCAAGATTTCAACGTAATACTGCTGATTTACCATCTAGCTGCTGGGAACCTACTCTGCCATCACAATAGCTTGATATTGAAGGGAACAATCAACATGGCCATGAACTTTGAATGACTTATGCGTGCGTTTTTTTGGTCTCGGAGACATTGCTGACTTCTGCTGCATTGATTCTTGCTTGGTTTCTAGTTTGTATGTAAATATACAAGTTTCAGCACAAGCAATTATCGAATTCAATAAATCTGGTTCATCCTCATTGCGTTGCAAAAGGTCCAAACACAATTGCTTGCTATGTTCTTTTTGTTCATTTTTTGGAACCATTTTTGCACAAAACTTTGTCACAGTCAATTCTTTTGTTAGAATGTGTTGAACACTTCTGTCCAAATGAACTTTTTCAGCTACTGCTTTGAATCACATCTCTCACTTTTTCAATGTCATCAGTAACTGCTGTGGGTGGGTGGCCTGGGTGATCATCATCTTTCACCTTTCTCTGCCTTCCGTAAATCATTTGTGCCATAATATCCATCCTATATCTTTGTTGTTAATCAAACCCAGAGTTTTCACAGAACCATTTAGATTAGAAAAGACCTTTAAGATCATTGAGTCCAACTGTAAACCTAACACTGCCAAGCCCACCACTAACCCATGTCCCTAAGTGCCAAATCTACCTGTCTTTTAAATACCTCCAGGGATGGTCGGTCAACCACCTCCCTGGGCAGCCTCTGCCGCTGCCTGACAACCCTTCATACTGTCCCGTGCTACTTGGGAGAAGAAACCAGCACCCACCTCGCTACAACCTCCTCTCAGGTAGTTGTACAGAGTAACAAGGTGTCCCCTCAGCCTCCTCTTCTCCAAACTGAACAATCCCAGCTTCCTCAGCCGCTTCACCTCCCGCCCGGACGAGCTGACCCGGCGGACACGCTTTCTACCCGGGGTGAGAGCCTCCCCGCTCCTTGCCCCGCGCCCGGCTCTACCTGCGGCGGGGCGCGGGCGGGGCGCGGGCGGGGCGGCGGCAGGAAGGGGCGGTGGTTCCGGGCTCGTTCCTGGCGGTGGGAGCTCGCCTCGCGCGGCCCGATGGCCGCCCCGCAGCAGCCGCTGCCCCCAGGTGAGGAGGCGCCGCGGGGCGCACGGAGAGGCGGCGGCTGCCCCCCGCGCGGGTCTGGGGCGGGCGGGGTGCGGGAGCGACCCTCACGGCGGTTCACTGCTGCTCACGGTGAAGGGGGGAGCAGGCGCTGGTCTCCTCTCTCTGGTGAGCCGTGAGTGGTGGGACTTGAGGGCACGGCAGGAGGGTGGGCCAGGGGCGGGTTGGGTTGGGTATTGGGAGAAGGTTCTCCACTCGGAGGGTGGTGGAGAACTGGAACAGCTCCCCGAGGAAGCAGTCATGGTGCCAAGCCTGAAAATACTCAACAAGTATTTAGTCAATGCCCTCAGACACACGGTGTGAGTTGGGCTTGGCTTGTACACGGACAGGAGTTGGACTTGAAGGTCCTTGTGGGTCCCTTCCAACTCAGGGCATTCTGTGACCCGCCGCTGGTGGGAGCCAGGTGAGGAGCTCGGCCCTGGCCGAGGTTAACTGGGTTTGTTAGTTGCTCCCTTCCCCCTGTGGACACGCTAATTAAATGTGGTAATAATTTATGATGTACTCTGCTGATGCGATTTAGTGCAACTTGTCTTGTCAAGCCTGCTTCAGTGCCGAGCGCATGAGTTACCTTATAATTTCTACCAGGACATTAAAAACCCATATCTTTTAATACAATTTGCTATATTTCCTCTACTCACTCAAATCTGAAGTTCATATCCCTCAGCTGAAAGCACCATTGTTGATTTGGGTTTAATCAAAGGAATAATTTCTATGAACAACATTAGTACTAAGATGGTCACTTTGTTTGACTTTTCTAAGTTGTACTCGTAATATGCGTGCCCTGCCTTGGTGTGAAAGAGGTCTTAGGTGTGTATGGTTGAACTGCATAACTACAGTAGACCTTACATTAGGGGTGTTAAACTCATGGCCCATGGGCTGAATCTGGCCCTCCACCTTGTTTTATCCAGCCCAGCACCTTGTCTCTACCTGGCAGCAGCACCGAGCTCCTTGTCCCTGCTCCCCTGCCAGCACTGGTCACATGTGCAGCGTGTGACACGCGTAACGCTGGAGGAGCCGGAGAGTGGTGGGAGCATGAGTTTGACACCCCTGGAATATATGTTTCACTCACTGTTGGTGGCGTCAAGAACACATTGCAGGGCAAAAAAGTTTTAACAGAAGGCAAAACTTCCTCTGTTACTTGGTGCTTTGTGAACCTCCTCCTGCTTAAAGGTCAAAATGCTGAGGTCTCCAAATTCAGTTTCAGGCTTCCTTTCAATTCAAGGCTGAAGAACAGATAGATGTAGCGTTAGAAGTTTGAATGTATATGTGTATACACATCTCTATACCTGCTTATATATAAAATTAACAAACCACTAAGCATTGTATCCTTGTTAGAGCAGCACTACTGAACAGGGAGAAATGGTGGTGATGGGTACAAGTCTGCTGCTCCTGGTGCAGACTGGTTATACTGGACAGGCTCAGGCAGAGGAGCTGTAGCAGCTACCAAGTTGTCAGTGTGCAGGTGCTGGCCGGCAGAAAGGAACCTTGGGAGCAACGACTGAACCTGACTTATGTCTGTCTGAGTCAATTTGCACGTACTAATTTATGTCCATCTGAGTCAACTTATGTGTGGTTCCTGGCAGAAGTGTGGGAAACAAATGTAGGCCAGTGGCTGGATGCTGTCAGTGGGGAGTATGCCCCTAGTGATTTTTTGAGGGATCCCAGATAATGTTGTTATCAACCTGTGTGTCAGAGAAACTGTGAAATCAGACATTCTGCACTGAATAATCGGTCAGATGACACCTACATTTCCTGTCAGCCTTTCAACATGCAAAACTGTGGATGTTTTGTGCACCTGCATCCAGCTGTATGACATGAGCTACAGAATGCTGTGCGAGATACGTGTGGGAAAGAGAGAGGGGACATGGCATTTTAATTGCCTTATTCACAGTTAAATATTAAGTCTGTGGTTTTCAAATAATCTGCCTACTGTCAGTGGTCAACAAGACTGGAGAATCACCCACAGCCAGTGTGTGGAGCCTTTTTAAGGCACAAGTATTTGTACACATATGTGCCATTTATAGAAAATGTTGGGACTTGGTAGTGCTCTACAACTTAAAAAATGTGAAAACTGCTGTTCTTCATAAAGAACTAGAGAAACAAGAGGGAAGAAACTGAAGTATAGGAAAAGGATACAGCTTTAAAATTTTTTGGGGGGATGGGTACTAAGCAAGAAAGGTGCAGAGTCACAGATTGACTGTGACTGCGTTCTTGTGTGAGACCTAGAAAGCATGAGTCAATTAAAAGTACTATTTTGTACCCCATCACCTCTTGTAGCATCACCCTAGGGTCTGTCAAGTCCCTGTTTCAAATGCCTGTATTCTTGGAGCTTTTCACTGTTTTTCAGTGCTTCCCTCTGGAATGTGGAAAGTAAATTACCAGTGTCACAATGTACCATGGCTGTATCTTGGAGATATAACAGAAGATAGGGGATGAAGCTTTTACTATAGCTACAGCAGCCACCAAGGTTCACCAGGGCATGGATCTTTTGTGGGATCTGCTTTCATCTACTTTAAGGCTCATCTTATATTACAAAGGAAAAAGAAATATTTTTTTTTAATGCATCTAAGAATCCATAAGGAGGAGCTGTAAGGCCTCCAGAATAAACTGACAATAAGTGCTTTGCTACGGGGTTAGTTGGGTCTTTACTGATAGTAGAGAAACAGTGAGACTAGAGATGCCTGGGCTGGCCTCCTTCCCTGGAGCCTTTCTTTGGCTCCCAGTACCTCTTTGTTTTTCATCTTTGCTTTACAGGATGGGCTTCCCTCTTTGCACCAGGTCGCTTGCCAGTTCCTTTGCAGCTCTCTACTACAGTTCCCACTTGGATCCTCCATTTTTGGCTCTGCTCTCATGCAATGTCTTATGCCAGTTTATTATATTTTCTCATATCCCAGTCTGACTCTCAGCCTCTCTGCATTTGAGTTGGGAAGCTTGTGGCGGTTTGTGCTGGCCCTTGCTATCCAAACAGGCTTTGTCCAGAACATCCCGTTAATACCATGTTTCTAGGGCAGTGATTTCATATTTATCAAAAAAGGTAGGTGTGACAAGAACATGGGGTGTTGGTTTGTTTTTGTTTTTCCTCTTCTGCATATGTCTTCTTAAACTTTGTACTGCAACATGAACCTGTTCATCTGAAATTTCATAGGCCTCTGCCTTTTTAAAACATTGAGTGTGTCTATGTGCAAAGGCTGTGCTCAAGCCTTGTATAATAGATGTGACCTCTCTGATCATGTGCCACCTGCCTGGAGAATGCCTGTGGTTTTCTGGTGGACACTAATGCTGAGAAACTCTCCCCAGCATTGCAGAGAGGTGCTGGGCACCACACCTGTTACCCAGGAACTGCTGCTGCTGGATCTGCATCACAAAATGACGAGGGAGAATGGCTCTGTCCTGGAGCCCTGGGACTAATTCTGTCCCACTGCTGCCACCTTTTTTATTTTCAGGCCCATTTATTGTATTGTCCTGTGTTGTCTTATGCTTTAGCTTGTTGTTGTATTGTGTTGAGAAGATTTGTAGGAGTAGTTCTCAAAATAAACAATTATGCTAAATTTGTGTTGGTTAGAATAGTGTCTGTGTGACTTCTGTGCCATTTAGAGGCTTAGTGTTTATACTGTACGTTTTGTAATTAATTTCTGGCACTGTGTTCTAAACGTACTGATTTCAATATCTGGGAGAAGGTAATCACCAAATACTGATTCCAGCCACTTCTTACTGGTTGCAGAAAGGTTTGTGTTGGGAACATTAAAGAGCATCTAGTACCAACCACCTGCCATAGGCAGGACACCTCCCACCAGACCAGGCTGCTCAAGGCCCCTTCCAACTTGGCCTTGAATACTTCCAGGGAAGGAACATCCACAGCTTCCCTGGGCTGCCTGTGCCAGTGTCTCACCACCCTTACTGTGAAGAATTTCTTCCTAATGTGTAATCTAAATCTTTCCCCTTCCAATTTAAAGCCATATCCCCTTGTCCTATCACTGCTTACCCTTGCAAAAAGCCTTTTTCCAGCTTTCCTGTAGCCCCTTCAGCTTACTGGAAGGTCACAATAAGGTCTTCCTGGAGCCTTCCCTTCTCCACACTGAACAACCCCAACTCTCTCATCCTGTCCTCATAACAGAGGTGCTCCAACCCTTTGATCATCTTTGTAGCCCTCCTCTGAAGCCACTCCAACAGTTCTATATCCTTCTTAAGCTGGGGATTCTAGAACTGGACACAATACTCCAGGTGAGGTCTCACAAGAGGGGAGTAGAGGGGGAGAATCACCTCCCTTGTCCTGCTGGCCACACTTCTTCTGATACAGCCGAGGTCACAGTTGGCCTTCTGGGCCACGAGCACGCATTGCCAACTCCTGTTGAGCTTCTCATCAGTAGGTACCCCCAAGCCCTTTTCCATAGGGCTGCTCTCAATCACGTCATCCCCTGTCTTATACTGAAATCATGGATTGCCCTGACCCAAGTGTAGAACCTTGCACTTGGCATTGTTGAACCTCATGAGGTTCACACAGGCCCGCTTCTCCAGCTGGTCCAGGTCCCTGTGGATGACAACCTATCTTTCTGGTGTGACAACTGCTGCACTCAGTTTGGTGTCATCCACAAACTCACTGAAGGTGCACTCGATCTCACTGTCTGTATAATTAATGAAAATATTAAACAGCACTTGTCCCTGTACGGATGCCTGAGGGACAGAACTTGTCATGGATCTCCATCTGGACATCGAACCGTTGACCACAACTTTCTGAATGCGACCATCCAACCAATTTCTTATCCACCGAACAGTTTGCCCATCAAATCCGTATCCCTCCCACTTAGAGAGAAAGGTGTTGTGGGGAACTGTGTCAAAGGCTTTGCAGAAGTCCAGATAGATTACATCCATTGCTTTTCCTGTGTCCATTGATGCAGTCACCCCATCACAGAAAGCCTCTACGTTGATCAAGCAGGACTTACCCTTGGTGAAGCCGTGTTGACTGTCTTGAATCTTCTCCCTGTCCTCCCTGCGGCATAGGATAACTTACAGGAGGATCTGTTTCATGATCTTCCCAGACGCAGAGGTGAGGCTGACGGATTGGTAGTTCCCAGGGTCCTCCTTTCTACCCTTTTAAAATGTGCACAGTGCTGTCCTTCCAGTCACCAGGGACTTCCCGTGACTGTCATGACTTTTCAAATATTATGAACAGTGCCTTGGCAGCCACAACAGCCAATTCCCTCAGGACTCTGGGATGCATCTCATCAGGTCCTGTAGACATAAATGTTTAGGCTGCTCAGGTGGCCACAAACCTCATCTTCCCTTACAGTGTACTTATACTTAATGTGTACTTGTAGTAACAACAAGGACTTTTAGAACAAGAGTGACAAGAATGGAGTGAAAGTCCCACTACGTAATTTAAAGTGCTTTTCAGTTTTTGCAAATGTGATCTTTGTCAACAGAAGATTCCTTGAGGAAGTGGCAGGGTGATGTCCAATTACAGGAGTGGTTTTGTCAATCCTGACTTCTGTATGAGATTTTTTTATCAGATTGTCTATGCTCTTTTGGTCAGTACCCCACTATTATTTGTCAATTTAGCCATTAATGCAGAGGGGTTGACCTTTAATGATTCATCTGCAAGTATGTTGAAGATTTATTTTTGTATCCTTTTGATATTAATATAATTGAAGTTTATGATTCTATTGTATACAAATAGTGTTTTCCCTCAAATATGGGGGTTTTATTAGTTTTTGTACTACAATCTGATGTTTATTGTAATAGTAATTTCTGTTGTAGTGGGTATGTTTACTGTTTGCATTATTGCTTTGAGGAAAAAATGGAGTGTTGTCACTTGGAGAACAAAACTTGCCTCTTAGCAGATTTGCTATATTTTATTCCTTACTGCAAAATTGCTTTGTGGTTTATTTTTTTTCAAACTAAAAGTAATTTAGAATTTTCATTTAAGGCTATCTTTTGTTAGCTTAGAGTTTGGTTTCCTTTGTTGCATGTAGTTTCTCATCTCTATGCTAGTAGCTCTGAGATTTTATAGTTTGTCATGTATTCTTGTGGAAATGTAATGTGATATTATGCATGTAATGGCTGCATAGTTGTTCTTTGTTTAGGTCAGAAAAGAAGCAAAATATGAATTGCCGGACAAACATTTTGAGGATTATGCATTGATAAAGTTTCCTTATTTCCAGCAGATCATCATGCCGCAAAAGAGCCTGTGGAGGATACAGATCCAAGCACTCTTTCCTTAACAATGGTATGTGTTTCTGGTTTAGCACAGTTAATGTTATTATAACTCTCTATCTCAGGGGTGTCAGTCTCACGGCTTCCGCCACTCTCCAGCTCCCGCAGCGTAACGCGCGGCACTCGCTGCACACGTGACCAGCGCTGGCAGGAGCGCAGGGAAAAGGAGCTCAGCACTACCCGGGAAGAAACAAGGTGCTGGGCTGGATAAAACAAGGTGGAGGGCTGGATTCAGTCCATGGGCCATGAGTTTGGTACCCCTGCTATAGAGGCAATGACAATACCATTTTTTAGCACCAAGAAAGATTGGTGCTAACATTCTTCTGGTTATATGAGCTGGAGGGTTAAGAAAACCCACCTAAGGCTTAGAATTTAAATTGTACAAAATTATTATTCCTTCCTGTACCTATTTTGTCTGGTGAGTTAGTCATGGAAAGGTGAGGCCAAATAGCAGTGCCTTTCAGCAGGCGTAGGTAAACCTAGGGAGAGACCAAACAGCAATCTCAAGTGGTTGCTGGCAAACAGGATAACACTATTTGTGACAAGTTTTGTGTCTTAAGATATTAAATATGCCAGTCTTACACTTAGACAAGGAGTATATTAGGTAAAAGCAATATGGAATTCTGTTAAGTTTTTAATGTTGCTGTGGATTCTTTACTCTGGGGAAAGGTTACAGTGCTGGGTGGCCCAGAGAAGACTGTTGTCTCATGTAGTCATGGAAATAGATTGAAATTAATTGGTTTATTTTATGGATGGCAAGTGAGCAAGCTATTGCTTTGCCTTTTCTTCCCATTTTGAAGCTTTGCAATAGGGAGTCAGCAAGAAACTCTGAAAATTTTGCTAGTACTTTAAATGCTGATCCTTCACTGGGATCCCTTATTGCAGTCGATGTACGTGCATTTGTGTGAGCAGATTTTGACAGAAGATACAGGCTTCATGATTGTTTTTATGAAGTGACTAAATTCAATGCTGTGTTTTGCTAAAGGGATTTTTTTAAAAGGTGAGTAAAAGCTGCTATATCTGAGACAAACAAAAGTTTGTTTATTCCCCCCTCCCCAAAATTAAGATGTCTTTAATTTGTTTGTTTGGTTACAAGCTTCTATATAAGCCACACCTACTTTTACATAAGGGTAGGGGTTATAAGGAAGAAGGTAGATTTCAAGTGTAATAACAAGTTATAACACATCTGGAAATCAGCAACTGTCTCCTTAATCTCAATAATAATAGTTTTCTATTGCATCTTAATCATCTTTGTAAGTTTAGGGCAGAAGGGAATTTTTCTTTCAGTACAGTAACATTTTACTAAAAGCCTGTATCTGCTAAAAAAAGCTTTTAAAGTCGTTTCTATTCCTTCTGGTATGCATTTCATTTTCTAGATTATTCTACTACTTAAATTCAAAATTTCTTTCCCAATCTCTGCTTTTTCACTAAAAAGTAATATCTTTAAAAATACTGCAGCAAAGCAGCAATCTCTATTACTTTTACATGTGCTAATTTGTAGCATCTCAATTCTTGCTTGTTTCTATTATCTGATTGTATACAGATCAGTAACAATTCGAGATGCAACTACAACGATACAGTTTTATTTACTTTTTTTATCCAGCACAATTACACTCAAAATAACAAACATCTGTGTCTGTTGTCTTTTTGTGACAGACTGAAAAGTATCCCATCCAAGACACTGGAGTACCTAAAGGTAAGTATTGTGAATTTTGTCTTCTTGCGTGTCTTAGATCTATGTTTTTACATGCAATGAAATCATTGGTGTTATCCAACAGATTTAAATACACTTAATTTTTCGTAGGTGCTTATATTTTAAATGTAGTGCTCTCATTTGTATTTTTGTTCTGGTTTGAGCTGAAGTGAATTGATTTTTAAGTTCAGTTTGATGTGTGTATATATAACTTCTGAAATTTTCTTCCAGAGTTCAGTTTTGATTTAAAAGTCAGTCTGAAAATATCATCACAAGATCTTGGTTCTCAAACTGGAAAGAAAGTACAGGGGTGCCATCAAAAAACAATACTCAGAAAACAGATGAATGAACATGTTAGAAGGTGTTTTTGAAGAGATTATCAATGCTTTCAGGCTATCAGAAATATAATCCAGAAATACCTTTCAGGTCTCTTGCCTCTGATTGCATTCTCAGCTGTATATCCTTCATGCCATGTTTTACCTTCAGCAGGTATTAATACCAGCTACTTGGGAACCTAATATGGGCCCAATCTGCAAAAGTTCCTGCCTCTGCTCACTGAAAATGGAGTGAAGGGAGTGCAGGTTCTCTATTGCACTGAAGTGAAATACTCGGATTACACAGTGTGACCATCTCCTTTATGGTTTCCTTGACACGTGGGATCGTTTGGGTTTTTTGGTCATCCCAGGCTTCACTGTTGGCTTTTGTCCAGGGAATGCAGTGCCAGGGGCTCAGCTGGGGAGCGCTCTGCAGGTAGTGTGTTCTCCATCCTGTGTTGCACAGCAGGTCTTGAAGTGGGACAGAAACAGGAAACTATGCAGAAACCAGTCACAATGGAAACTTCTGCCGAGGAGCATAAGCAGTATGCACAGGGGTTAAAGAAAGGTTAGAGACTATTTTGGGGGCTTGAGGGAGCCAGCCAAAGGAAATGAGCATCTTCTCAGAAGTGTTGCTCTGTAGAGAAGGAGAATGTGGGATGGAAACTATAAACTATTTTGAAATCATAAACTACTTTCTGTTTATTTATAGGCAGGTGGTTTGTTCCTTCCACGTTGTTTATTAACACTACAGCAATTTCTCTGTAACATTCTTCTTTATGTCCTGTTTTTTATTTCACCTGTGATGTTAGGTCCCTCTCAAATTACCTAGATAAACTCCTAAATTTCAAATTTCGCGAAGTTGTTTGAAATCTGAGATTGTATGTTTTAGAGGAAGTAGAAACTTCTGCACTTTCTGTAGAAAGGAAATGAAGTTAGTTTATCTTTAATTTTAGTTTCTGCTTCCTCTTGCACAGTGTAAAAAGATGTAAGTACTAATATAGCCCGACATTTCCCCTTTAGAGTTGAAAGTGATACAAATACCTCAGTATTCTGTTCATGTCTGTGATGTAATTTTTTTCTGAGAATGACTTCATAACTATTTCGCATAGAAATACGAATCTGTGAGCTAAAAGATGTTGTATATGTGCAGTTCTGATTGTGTAACACAAAGTTGTTTGCTTCAGATATGATGTTTGAATAGTCACTGCATTGGCTGGGATGAGGTGAGGGCTACTTTGTTGCTTTTATAGGTCGATAATTTAATGGATCATTTTGGGGCCATAACTTATTAACGTTCTTAGCACTCTCTACCGATTATGAATTAAAGGTACTTTTAGGGAACTTTACATCTTGCAGGGCTAGGCTTAATATTTGTATCATGATTTGATTATAATTTTACCTCCACTCAAATATAGAACAAATCTCACACACAATGTTTCCACACAAATGAAGTGGAGTTTTGATGCCCATGCTCTGCATTTTCAGCTAGACTTTTTTAGATTTTGTTTTGTCTGTTTCTGGACCAACAGTCATAAAGATGATCCTTATAAAACATTTACCCTGCTAGGGGTGAAATAGTATTTGGCTTTAAGTTTCAAGAGCCTTATAAAACCAGAGAAAGACGGAAATAATTATTTGGGGTTTTTTCACTTGCAAATGTAAGGATGAATTCTGTGATTCAGATCAATGTCTTGACTGAGATAAGAAAATATTTATTTTTTCTGTTATGATTCATAAAGATAACAGCTATTATATTTAATGAGATCTTACTACTAAACAAACAGCAAATGGAAACGTACCAGCACTACAAACACAGTCACCATTGTGGAGAGTTCTTGTATGTAAAATGTGCAGAAGATAACCTCTTTTAAGCTCCTGTTAATGGTTGGTCAGCACCTGACCCAGGGGAATTATGCAAATGGTTTTCTGATGATGACTATTAATCATGCAGAGTGGAATTCGTCTGTTTGCACAAAGTTCACGAAAAAACTTTGCATCCCTTGTACCCCATTTTTAGTGCTGAAGGGAAGCCTGAAAGGCAAGTAGAGTTTGTGCTCTACTGGGGAATGTTGTGCTTGTCAGTGAACTCCCAAGGCAAGTGGTAAACACATTTGAAATAGATTATTTCAGCGCTTCAGAAAACTCCTGTGTAGTAGGAATAAGTAGGATAAGCCTAATTCACAAAGGTGTAGAATGAAAGGGAAGTATTTGTATAGTACATATTTCAACAATTATTGTAGGTGTGATGAGAAAAACAAAGCAAAAAGGCTTATGCTGATTTGTGACAGTCATCTTCAGCCGACTTTGATGTATTAGTTCAGTTAATATTATCTGGTCAGCTCTCTGGAAGAATATGACTCTTGCTTCAAAAATGGTGTGCCATTTATTTAAAAAATAACTGCTACTCCAATGTCTGATCTCTGCAAGGATTATTTTTTCTTTGCATAGTCATGCTCTGTGTGGTTGTTGTAGTCTCTGTCGATTTAATATTTTGGGCTTTTAATCCAGCATTTGCCAGTGGCTGTTCATGATATGGAGTTAAATTTCATATGCTAGATATTTATAATTTATGTTTGATAGTCTTCCTATATAAATTTGTATTTGGGTGGAAGGCCAGTGTTTCACAATCTTTGTCTTAGATGGGGAATACCTAACAGATCAAGTTACTTTGGAAATTGCATCTGTGAACATCAAGACCCTTACATCAGATTCTGGCCTAATCCAACAGGTAAGAAAAATGTTACCTGATTGTAAACTAAATTATTGTGTTGATTAAATAAGTATGTTAACAACTACGTATATTTTCAGACTATATCTGGAAAGCGTGGAATTACTCAGTAAAACAGACCAGAAATAGGCTTTCTTTTCATGAGTTCAACAAAGTGAGCTTTTGTGGAGAAGAGTAAAAGAAATATTATTTAATGATTAATGTGTACATTGTAGTTTAAATAGGTTTTGTTTAATATGTAGATGCTATGAAGAAGAGCTGACAAAGCATTAAGTCTTTGTCATGCATGCTCTCCCTTTTTCCTGATGAAAATAGAGCCAGGGCAGAGAATAAGTGGAAAAGTAAGGAATCCTAGGTTTTGGCCTCCTTGTATTTTGCCCATAGGGAGGCATTTGGCTGTTTTGTTTTGAATTTTGGACACTGCTCTTCCTGTAGCAGAAACATTCTTCACTGTTTGTGAAATCTTGTATTGCCATAGGGTGGGCAATGCTGAGTGACCCCCATGGTCCATGGTTACCATCTTTCGAGTGAATGTTATTTGCTGAATTTCAAATTGATTCTCTTTGGGTTGAGCAGAAAACTTGGAGAAGAGAAATGAATGAGCATTTTCCAGTGAGATGAAGAATTAAATGGAGTTCCTTATGCCAGAGTCCCAGCTGAACTTCATCAGAAACAAACATGGGTTTGGTATGCATTTCACAGATGATGGAGGTAACCGTCTCATTCCCATCATCAAGAAGAGAGCATTTATTGCTCTCTTGTTGATTAGAATGGCTGTAAAGATATTCCAGTGTATTAGGGTGTTACTGGTTCTATAGAGCTGGAAAACTTTCTACTTATCTTCAGATAATGCTTAGGTGTATGGCTCTGATTAGACTAGTAGAGGTTGATTGGGTTTTAATAGTGGGCAGAAAATACTCGCTTAGTATCTTCATTTCATGGGCAGTAATGCTGTAGTCTTATTGCAATTACATTATGAGAAAAAGATCTTGAATAAACCTGAGTGCATCTGACTTGATAAATCATCAGTAAATTTACCAATTTTGAAAACAGGTGTGGGGCACAGGTAAGTACCCCTGGTTTAGTTTGTGGGTTTTGCAGTACTACCCTCTCTTGTTATCTTTTATCACAAGACATGAGTATAATGACATGTCTTAAAGGCATTTAGCTTTCACAATATAGTTTGGACTTTCATGAATTCATAAAATCTGGAAAATGTTACTGAAGTTCAGGACAGCAACTTAGCTAATGTAAACTGATTGAACAGTATCCAGTTTTTCTCCCCCTCCCTTTGGTTTGTAATTGGTTGTTTGTTTCTTTCCAAACAGATCTCTGGGGAGGCTGAACAACTGTGGGCAGCTCCTCATTCTCCCAATAAGTTACCCTTCTGGGCATTTGATCCTCAGGGCTCAGTAATAATGTCCTACAATTTTAAGGAATTTGTAGGAACGGAGACTATAATCAGGATTTCCAGAATCAATTTTTCTTCAGCTTTGGGTGCTTACATATTGCCATGAAGGCCAAGTTCATGTTTAAAAAGCTCTGTCCAGAGAAAGCTTATATGGTGCCAGTGCAAAAGTTAAACTACTTGAAGACAATGGCTAAGATTATTTGTGGCAAGTGGCATGTGTGGTGTTAGATCTGTCTTGAGCAGAGACCAGACATTTTGTGGGGTGAATTGATGTTGCATATGTGATTCTGTAGTTTGCAGGGAATAAAGAAATGCTGAAAACAGCATGCAAATTTTTTGTTTCCTGACAGTCTTTAAATATTTTGGAGCTAGTTTGCTTTCTTTATAATTCAGCTGTGAATGTATGCATGTTCACCACATCAACTGAAACTGCCTATATTCTATTTTTAGTGGGTTTCTTAGTATATAGTTTCTTATAAAAGGTGTTGCAGGAATGGAGTATCTTCTTACTCTGTATTATTACCCAGTTGACTTGGGTTTGCATGCACAGCTGGCAAAATGTTAATGGCTGTGATAGTTCTGAAAGAATGATGGAATACAAAAAATCAGCAATACTTTATTGTAGCTATCTAAGGGGAAAATCCCCTTCTACTTTCATCTTGAAATCCTCAACAGAAGAAAGCTATTTCAGCTGGTTCCACTCCCCACATAGTTGAAGAAAGGACAGCTGCAGTTTCCCGGAGTCCTAGGATCATGGTGCTGTCCTTCCATTTTTCAGATGTTGCTCTCTAAATAGAAGAATTGAAATGTTGCAACGAATATTGCAGTCTCAAGCTTTTTTTTTGTTTGATTAGCAGGCAAAAAGCCACTCAATCAATATTTACTTCAAACAGGAGAAGGGTTAGGCATAATCCAGCACAAATGTTCTAGTCCACTTCTTGTCTAGAAATTCTTCTGATGTATGTAAAGAGATTTGTAAAAAAAGCTCTGCTACTTTTTCTGGATCAATGAAACCATTCCTTACCACTGCATGTTACAGGCAAAATTCCTATTTTTTTCATTACAAATAATTTAAAAAATCTTTTTAATCAAACCACACGTATTGTTGAACAGCTGTTGACGGATAAGAATAAATTATTTAAAAGATTCAAAACTATAGCATATCATTACAACCAACAGGGCAGCTTTGTGAGCCAAAGCACAAAAATACTGCCTGAAAAGACTGCAGATTGTCAGTAGTTCCTCAAGTCCAGATAAATTCCCTTTCTGACTTTACAAGAAGCTCAAGGTTCTTCTAAATCTCCTGCCACTAGTAAATTAGCAAAATGATTATTCTGGTGTTCAAATACATTGTTTTGATTTATATTTGTTTTCTGCTTTGTAGCCAGAAGACAAAGACACACAAAACCTAACTGACAAATCACTTTCAGGTAATATGTCAGCTTCACTGTTCTACTTATTTCATCCCTGGATTTTCTTTGAAAGTACTTAAACTGTGATTTGTCATAACCAATGGGTAGTCAATGCTTGTGGAGCTCATTTCATTACCAGTGTCATTTAGAGCTTCCTCTTTGTTCTAAAGGGGGTGGTGATCAATAATGCAGAGAATACAAAACATGTAAGTTAGGCTTTCCAAACACACTCAGTACCTCCACTTTTGGAGGAAATCTGTAAACTGCTATCTGGAGACAGCAGAAACGGGCAGTAGGCTGGTGGGGCTTATCCCATAACTGTATGAGCTCAGCTGGGGGTGGAGTGTGTGTGGATGATGTACAGCCCTGTTAATCTGACACTGAACAACTGAGAATTTCCTATGTAAAGAAGTTTGTCCTATCATGTAGCATTAGGATTATGCAGTTAGGTGGGTGAATCGTCATTCACTCATCAGCATGTAACAGGCCATCTTAGAAAAGCAGGTTCTTTATAATGCTTTTGACAGTCTGCACACAGTGTAGCACAATAAGCAGGTTGGTTTAGTTTTGTTTACCTATAACTGTGTCCTGTGTTTTCATTACCCCTTCTTCCCTTCTTCTATTGGAGGATAAAACTGACTCTGGCACCCTTGCAAAGCAAAATAAGATGAAATTCAGATAGCATGCTCTCTTACCCTTGAGCTCAGCCAGAACTTTGATTGGATTGCATTCGTTTTGCCTTGCTTGTGTAACTAAATCTTGGTATGAGTGAAGCAAGCAAATTTTCTCTGCTTCAATAAGAGTTTAGGGTGCATAAGAAGAACAGAATAGTTCACATACGTATTTCTGTAGGGAACAGCTGCAAGGCCTGTGGAATACCTGTGAGGAGAGGTGTCTCCAGAACATGTTTCCACTTAACAGGGAATCTAAGCATTTGTATGAAGTTGTGTCTGCAGCAGTGTTGTTGCTGCACGTCCTAACTTGTTGAAAACCAGAAGTTGTCTTTGGCCTGCTAGAAAATCAAGCTGATGAGCAGCGCTGCAAGAATAACAATAGCCTGTTCTTCCCTTGAAAACAAAACCCAAAGTGCATACAGAAGCTACATTCAGCTGATTTGCATTTATTAGCACTAATATTCAGAATAAAAAAATCACAATTTGACAGTCTTTCTGGAGTTTTCACACAACTGGACAGTAAATATTGCAAATGAAAACAAAAAAACAAACAAACCTTAACAAATGTCCATAACTGTATGAGTAGGTGGCACTGAACCAGATTTACCTTTTGCCAGCGATACAATTCAGGTCTCTTAGGCCAGCACTGTCCACCACTTGTAAATTGTGTGTCACTGTTTTCTGTTGTTTTTTTTAATCAATCTTTGGATTAATATCAGTTTTCTTATTGTAGTGTCCCTTTTTCAGAGTTTCATTCCAGGCAGGACCCGTTACTTGTCTGTTTCAAGCTGTACAATGAGGCTGAAGGGCAGAAGCTTTACAAAGTGCTTCTAGGCTATGCATCCATTATCTCCTACTCTTGGGGCGTAACAGATTCTCCCTGCCTTCAAAAAGGGGCAGGGAGAGTTAAAGTCACATCTGCAGCCAAAATGCTCGAACAATGCCCTACAGTACCTCAGTGTTAAAGGTCTTAGTATTAATATTTAACTAGAAGTATGACTAGAACTATTCTACATGTTTTTATGGATTATTAATATATAATATAGTCTGATAGCACCACATTGTTCACAGTGCTGGGGAGATACCGACTGTTCTGTGTGTGGGAGACCTCTAAATGGCAATTTTCATTATTTGATGCAGATTTTAGAACATACCACCGCCTGCTTCCAGCAACTTGGTATTTTTATTTTTCTCACACGTAGAGGAGTATGCATTTTATTCCTTCCCATAATGTACATTTAAAATAGGCTCGCTTGTTAGAACAGAGACAGCTTTTGTTGTAAGAGCACTTAGAAAGCAAAGGAACATTTCCAGTTTTTCATTGTGTATAAATACTAGATGTTAGTTCTGTTTGCAGCTGTCAGCAGATATTCTTCTGGTGCAAATATTTCATGTTGTTATGAAGGCAGCAGCTCAGAAATGCAAAACCTTTTCCTACATTCCTATACATGCATACATACATATAGAAGATGCATATAATGTGCACATAATCCTGTTGGTGATGTAAGTAGGGGCTGATTAGAGGAAGTGACATAGTTCCCAAAAACAAAAAAGGGGAATATACCAGCTCACACTGGATCGAATTGCATGGCTTTTCTTTAAAAGTATAAATAAGGTACTTCCAAAATTGCTGTCCTTTTGATGGTAGCCACTGAGCGTAGGGAAGAGAGGAGACTTAGAATGTTCATTCAGTGTGGATATTTCATAAGGAAAGGCATTAACATGTCACTATTCTGACTTTTTCAGAAATAATTTAGAGGAACGTAACACTCTCCAACCCTTTGTGCTTTTAATTTTTTTTCCCCGTGACACCACAGCAATAGGTCCTGACTTCTCCCGCTGTGATGGTTTTCATTGCAGATCTCAAGAAAACCCACAATGAAAAGGGCACCTGCTCCTTGTGCTTATTCCGTGCACCAACCATCAGTGACATGCTCGATGACGAGGACTTGTTGTACACAGTGAGGCTAAAGCTGGATCCCTGCCACCCAACAGTGAAAAACTGGAGAAACTTAGCAAGCAAGTGGGGGATGACTTATGATGAGTTGTGTTTCCTTGAACAGAAGCCCCAAAGTCCCACGCTGGAGTTCTTGCTGCGGAATAGTGACAGGACTGTGGAACAACTGATTGATCTCTGTAAATTTTATAAGAGAATTGATGTTGTAAAGGTGCTGCTGAAATGGGTGGAGGAGGAATGGCCCAAGAGAGGGAACAGAACTTACCAGAATGACTTCTAGGTCAAAGAGTTTTGTTAGTCTGTATGTGTTAGACACTGGGACTAGCTGCCACTAGTATATGGGAAGATTCCCTTGCAAGACAGAGCAAGAGAGCCTGTACTGATGGTTTGTATGCTATGTAAGCTTTATGTACTGTATACACATATATATGTTCTGTGCCCTCAGGGTTGCAGAGAAAGCCTTCCAAAAGTGGATGGAATAATGCAGGTGGTGTTCTTGAGTCTACAGATGCGTTTGGTTTCTTTGCTGCTGTTTGTAGGCTTCCTAAGCAGAAGAGGAATGAAAAAAACAGACTTCTGGTTTACTGCAGCAGTTGAGTCACAACAGTTGTGTGCTGCTGCTATTGGGAACGTCATAATTAGAAGGCAAATCTCTTGGCCTTTCTGGCAGCCCTTCCACAATTTTATATATTCTACCTAGTAGAAGATGAGAAGTTATTTACTTTCTTTCTTTTTTAAAAAAAATTAAAAATAAGTGTTATGACACTGGTTTTGGCACAGGAACATCGCAGTGTTCCAAGCAGCAGTTTGAATTTGCATGTTGCAATTAATTCAATGTTTTAACATCACATTCAGGCAAATTATGCTTTACATCTCTTTTGTAAACAAGAATAGATGTTAAACAAAATAATTCTTTGCATACTTCTACATCATAGGGCATATATTTGCTGTAGAAGAAATCATGCATTTCAGAGAGACTTTTCAGCCTATAAGCAGTGGGAACCAGAAAAACCCAATTAAAATACTTCATGTATAAAATTAGTTTCCACAGTTTTGGAGAATATGTATACTCTGAATGTACTTTCGCCAGTCGGATTCGCAGTGTGAGGCGACACCTAATGCCTCACCCACAGTATATTCTTAATATTGTGCATAACTTCCCTCTTCACGAGCGGTGGTTTTCTTTACCGTTCTGTGGGTTGACCTACTTTCTGTCCCACACCAAAGTAGTTGCACACTTGCATGAAACTAACACAAGTTTATGTATTGATTAAAACCACTCCAGCGAGGAATTCACAGGTGAATTTATCTATGCTCTGGGTGGATGGTGTTATTAAAGCACTTATTGTGATTTAGACTGATGTTTCTCAAAGAATTTTTATACTCTGTATTACACTGTTTACATTTTAAGTATTTCTGAAATTGGTCTTTTTTGCAACCATTCTTCTATGCTCTAATGTTTTTAAAAAAACTCCTGAAAAATCTGTTATGCAATAAGATGTGTAAAGTGCTTACAGCTATAATGCCACATACAAGACTGTTGTGACTTAAAAATACTTCTAGTTGTTACCCTTACAAAATCATCTCAGACAATACTAATATGTACATAGGTGTATATACCGAAGCACTGGTGAGCAGTATGTCGGGATGTGGGGCAAAACTAGAAAGGGGAATGGGTTGATGCACTGTTTACTTTACTTGAGTAGAAATTACTAATTAAGAATTAGTAGCAAAACTGAGGGAAGTCTAAGGTTATATACTGAGTTTCTTACTGTAAGAGAATGAAAAGGGACCTCTAGTGGTACTATATAATAGACACCGAGTGAAATGGTTACAGAAGAGCAAGAAGTAAAGACTAACATTTTCAATGTCAGTTACTGGTTCTAGGGTGACATAAATTAGCCTTATTCTAGTGACTTCAAGAAGCTGGAGATTTAGTTTCAAGGTGAAAATACTGACCTAAATTTGAGGTTTCATTCTTTTTTAAAGTTTGTGGAGCTTTTAATAACTTTTTTTTTTAACTGTTCTTCAAAAAAGGCTGCTGCTCTTTAGAACAGCTTTATTTTAAAGATGAAATTGTACTGCTGTATCTTGCAGGGGCTGAAGTTCCAATGTTTTGTGCTCCTCTTCTAGGAACAGAGCTTTCCTGGTAGATGTCTATCAACTCTTAAGTTTTGCAAATAATCTTCTGGTTTTAGTTAGGAGTTCTAGAATCAACTTTGAGGACTACTGCTGTGGCCAGGCTGCCTGCTCTTTTCAGTTCCTACAGAGGCACCTATTGCGTACATGCAAATAGCTCATAATGCAGCTTGCCCAACATAGTCCTCATACCTACTGCCTACTATGTGCATGATTTAAGATCATGTGTCTGTATGTTAAGTTGTCTTCTGATTGATGAGTGCTTGAATATATGCCAAACAGCCCTTCTTTCCCACAACATACTACAGCTATATGGGTCTGGTATGCTTTGCTGTGGTAGATCCGGTCCAGGAAGGAGCTGGAGCCCTCACATGAAGATTCACAATGAGAACATGAAATCATGCAGCAGCATTTCTGAATCACGATTCTCAACTGAAATCTACTCCTTTTCCTGTTTTCTGGCTAAAACTTGTGAAATTTTGAAGAAACACTGTTGTCTTGTGGAAATGAGTTTTGATACCCTGAAGTTTTTGACTTGTCAATGTCAGGTGCAAGGATTCATGTCTGATGGAAATAAAGCTGCTTCTGAGAGTTCATATATGGATTTTGTATAAATTCAGCACTGAAAGTTGAAAATGTTGGCCTTAAACTTCATTACACACTGGATTACTCATTAGTGTACTTGAAATATATATTTCTTCTTTGTATGGGATTGAGATGTACACACTTTTTTTTAGTTTTGTACCTGTTTACAAGATACTGGGTCTGAGTGTTCAGTTTATTCTTATATCTTCTGAATAATGTGTACTATTTTTAGACAAAATATAGATTGTCAATGTTTGACTTTATTGTATTTGTTTTTATTACAGCTAGGAAAACAGCTGTTTTCCTTCTCACCAATCACCTTCAAACCACTGAAATATCAACTGATTGTGCTGTGTAAACACATCTTATATACAAGGTTCATGGTGTCTTAAAGCATGTGTTTGCAACAGACACTGCTGTTCAAGAAAGGAAGATGAATTTTTAACATTTTGATGCAAAAAATGAGTTGAATTTGGTGGATGATGAAAAAATGTTTATCTTGAAAACTTGCAGCAGAGTTAGTAACTATAGAGAGGTATGAAACCTACACTGGGTGAACTCTTCCTGAATTGATAACTAATCAGGTAATGAAGGTTAGAGAATCACGTGAACAGTAAATAAGCTCTGCTATACTATCAGTTTTGTTCTTTTATCTCTTTGTCCTATTCACACACCAGATTTGCTCTTCCTTCTGGGATTTCCCATTCTTTGGCTGTCATCTCTGTACCTGGAGCGTTATCAGTCATCTTTCCCACATGAAGATGTCCAAATCGCTTTATTCTTTAGCTTGTACCTTGGTCAAGAGCTGGGACTGACTACATCTTACAAGAAATTGAGGGAAACAGGAGTTGACACACTTGGGAAAGACTTACCTGGACCCTGTGGCAATTAAACAGCCAGGCAGACTCCCCACTTGGTTTTGTCTCTGTATTGTAGCTGTAAAATGGTGATTCTCGATTTTAAAGGCTGGTAATGAGGGTTGCATGAGAGTCTTGTTAGGATGAGATCAGTTGTCTTTGGCCTTTTTGAACTCTGACATGAAAGAGTATTGGTGTGTTGGGTTTGTTCAGGCTTTTTTTCCTGACCTTCAAAGCGCTATGAAGATAAGGATTAAAATTGGAGAAGAGATGAGAAAAAGTGGGTTCTATCAGAAATAATTAGTGAGTTGTAATGTCTATGGTGTTAACTTTCTCTTTCCTCTGATGTATGTACAGAAATAGTTTCCTTGGCTGAAAATCCTGGTTATTTACAGCTGCCTCTTTCAACACCTTTTTTTGAGAAAATTCCAGAAATAAGACCAAATGCAGGAGTACCTTGGAGAATAAATGTGTTCTGTGTTCTCTCTGTACAGCATGAGATAGGTACACAGCTTTAGGTATCCACATAAATGTGCTTCTCTTTATTATGAGTTTGCTTCAAAATTACCCAACGTTTAGTGTGGGAATGTGTTTTTTTTCTCCAGAAATAAGCAACGTTTAATGTTGATGACATAAAACACATTCACACAACTAAAATGTTTCTTAACAGAAAGAGCCAGGTGAAGAGTAAGAAAGTGGCACCCAAACCCTTACACTAGTAAGATTACCTTGAGGCTAAAGTGAGAGGTTTTTTTCAATGTTTTTGCCAGTGTGTTTGAGCTTCCCCTGCTCCTCTCAAACTTCAGTTCATTCATAATCCCATAAGTACTCCATGAGATGATTTCATCCTCATTTTGTTTTGTCTCTGCTTTCTCTGAAGCTGAATTCACCAACTCCAAGGCCTGTGAAAAGCCTGTTCCTCTCTAACCAGCACAAGACAGCTGCCATCTCATGGCGAGAGGTGACATTACAGCCCTCTCCTTTCTCCCTTCAAAATGCAGCAACGCTGAGGGCAAGAGAGCCCATCTGTAGCTGCAGGCACGCAACAGGGAGATCTAAGTTCAACTGCAATGAGGATGATGGTGTATTTAAGGTGTGAAGGTACAGTCCTGGGGATCATGGGTTTGGAGAACATCACACAGTTCTTTGTATTGCATAGCTGAGTTATGTGTCTTGTTTTTTATTTCCCTGGACAGGCAGAGACTGAGGCACGTTGCATTCAGCAAATTCATGGTCTGCTTTTTCAGTAAGATATGGCAGTTTTAACTTTGGCCCAGAAGGTTCTAAATGGCTGATGGTCAGAAGCTGTGTTAGACTGTGTGCTTGCCTCAGTTCTTACCCTGTTCCTCTTGTGAGGACCTCTCTCTGTAATGGTTGTGGGTATGTGAACCTTTGACTTGATGTGGTACGGCCAGTTTTGTCTCTACCAGACCATAGATGCCTTGTCCTGGCCAAAGGAACAGTGGTACTGAGAGAGCTGGTTTGATACTGTATGTGTCAGAAAAAAGACAAATGTAGCCAGTGGGGCAGCAAACACTACCCCTAGACTAAAGCCAGCATAACTTTGGCTTTTGTACACAGTCTAGAAGGAAAAGTAAATAAGTACATCTGAACATTGAGAAACCACAGGTAACCAATTACAGAATATGCTGGATAGGTCTGAAAGGGAAAAGAAGCCTCTTACATAGAGGGAAGAATGGTGTTTTGAATTGTGAAGAAGAAAGTTGAAAAAAAGGGACCTGTGAGAAGTTTTCAAATGTGTTTATCTGTGTCAAGCATAGAGACTTCACTTTTTTTAAACAGCTCACCATTTATTGGTGAAAATTTTGTGATTGGAACTGTGTACAAAATATTGACCTAAGTTAGTATTGACTGTATATGTTGTTACTCTAAACTTGGGGAATGATTTAGTGCCCTGAGAGGTGCAGGTTACAGGCTGGGAAGCAAGGACAGCTGGTCTGCTTAAGAAGTCTCCTTTGAGGAAGAAAGATGGCAGGGAATCATGAGCTCCCTGAAAGGTGGGAGGAACCAGGGAGCAGGAGCAGATACCGAATACTAGCAGAGAGCTAAGGGAGCTGGCAGAGCCAGAGCACTACACAGTGGGTCTGGTGAAGTTTGGATGCAGCCCTGCTGCCCAACAAGGAAGGCACCAGCCTCTGCCTTGCAGAAGTGCAAATGGAAGAGGAGGTTTTTTACTGCAGGAAGAAAGGAGCAACCATAGCAGCTCCTTTACCAAGAAATGACAGGGAGGGCTCAAAATAATTAGTGGTTGTAATCTTTTTCTATCCAATTAAGTGCTGGTTGTTAACCTGACAAATTTGTGAGAAGGTTACACAGAAGCATTCTACAATTATACAGGTGATTGTAACAAACTATATCAAATCCAGCTTTGCTGACAGCAGACTCTATGAGCATGGTATTTACCTAAATCAAAAATTCATTGTCACTCCTAGACTGAGTCATGTGAATCCAAGAGCTTTGTGTAAAATGGTGCAAAGAACCATCAGTCTGTCCTAATTAGTGGGTTGTGTTCTGACACTGCTGCTCCAGTGGTGAGTCTGTCTTCTTCAATGTGGAAAGGGAAGCAGATGGAAATGAAAAGCTAAATCTCCAAAAGGTCACATTTCAGTTTTTAAAAAGATGAATCAAAGCAGTTCTTGCTACCCATATGTAGGATTTTGAGATTACCTAATGATCACTGAAAATGAGCAGGAAGTTCATAAAGGCTGCGCTCAGTAATGCTGGTTGGGTATGAGAGCAGCTGATGTGCAGTAGCAGCTCCTGCCAGGCTGGACTCTTGTGATGACATTCCTCTCCCAGTTCTTGCGACTGCAACAGGAAGAGTGGGTAAATTTTCTTAGGGTTAACAGGGTCTTCCCTAAATGCTACCTTTTGGCCACCAATAGCTGTGAAATTTGCTTCAGCACTTACGTTTGCCCAATTGCAAAATTCTGCTGAGGCATGAGTGTGGGAAAACTACAAAATGTGGAGAGAAATGTGGACCCAAAGGATTCATTAAAGACCCACCCCCATCAGGTCAGGTATAAAGCAGTTTTAAAAAGAAAGTTCAGTGAAGATATACACACAGGTGCTTGCAGCAGGCTGCTCCTAGGAGAGGAATGCAGTTGCTATGGAGAAGTCCTGGCCAAAATTGTGCATTCTGCCTCAGCTGTAAGGGGCCTGGGGCGCTGGTGTGATGGTGCAGCCAGGTTCAGTTATCATCAATAGACATTATGTGCTTGGATCCATGAAGATAACTACGTAGTTCCTCTCAGGAAAGATGGATGAGTCGTCATTGCTGCTTCAGCAATCAGGATGCTGATATGCACTTTTGCTGAACTTTGCTTATTACAATGTCGTTATAATACAAAAGCATTCCTTGACGCCAAAAGCTACCCCGAAAGACTGTGAGGCAAACCACTCCCACAACCACAACCCAGGCATGTGCAGTTAGTTTTTGGCACATGAAACAAGGACTTTTCCTACACCAGTCAGGAGAGTCTAACGGTGTGACTTCAGTCACCCCAGCTCCCCCCGAAACTCCACCGTAAAGCTGCAAGTTATTACAGAAATAGAAAACAAAAGGGAAAGTTTTGAGGGAAGACTTCATCAAAACATTCAGCTGTCAGCCGACAGTTTGGACCCCATCTGCTCCCCATCCTGCTGAGACCTCTTTTGGTAAGATCTTTGTGTTATGCGTGCTCTATTCTAAACTTCATGCTTGCTACTGATACCTGTCTATATTTTGGCTTTTAACTACGTATTTCTTACCTACTTATTGCTCATGTATATGCTTGGGTGTTTGACTATCTATTGTTGTTTAATGTAGTTTCACAAACAATACCTTATCCCTAGCCATCACTGAACCCTTATTTAAACATGAATTGTTATAATAGAATTGTTATAATAAAATTGACTTGTGTGTACATATACAAGTTTCTGGAAGTGTTATGAATTGGTATAAAGGAGTAAAAGGGTTTATTTAGTGATGCTGCCTACACAGGCTGGTTACATCATAGAATTCTGTCCTTGCATGACTGTCCACATGGTCCAGGTAGATTGGTCAGTTTTCACTGCTGTGGAACTAGCAGGCTGGATTGATTAGTCCTTGTGAAACTGCTAACATGATCCAGGCAGATCAGTCTGTGGAGCTGGCAGGCTGGGTAAATGATAGAATTTTGTCCTAGCAGGGTGGTCAATGGAGTCTAAATAGACTGGTAAAAATCTCCCTTTGTATTCTCCCATAACCATAAGTCAAATTGCGATGATGGGAAGTCAGAATATGCTGACAGAATATCACACAGTCCCAGCAATGGTTGTGTGCACATCAAATTGTAGCTTTAAAAGCAAAAGCCTGAATTAAGACTTGAACCAAGGAAAGAATTACTTGCCATCATGACTTCCACTAGTAAATGGTGCTGAAATAGCTGTCACATGAAATGAGCAGGAACATGTCAGTCTATGAACAAAACAACTGCAAAGCTGTACCCCAACTGACTCATTGGCAATGGGGCATCAGGTTTGGGACTTGAAAAAAAGGTTTTCCTGCAGATTTCATAAACTGCCTGTGACTCAGCCTTCAAAGAAGTGATCAGTGCATTAAACAGCTGCGCTGCTTCAGTAAAGAATTGGTGCATAGTTCAGATCACTGCTCACTTCATTTGCATTGTGAATTCCTAGAAATAGGAGAGCTGAGCCAGAAGCAGTGGTAATGTAGTAAAACTTTATTTTCCATGGTTCTTCTAGAAACACTTCCACTAACTGCTCCTCCTTCCAGCATCACCACTTTGTCATTCCAGTCTTTCAGCATCTTTTTTGTCCCTGATGTTTGACCCAAACTTTCAAACCTGCTCTCAGGTTTTTTTCTAATGCTCAGAAGTGAAGGTATTTCATGTACTTCTGTCAGTCTAGTTTTATAAAAACTTTCTACTGTTTAAACTCGAATGCCTGGAACAATAGCTTCAAAGAAAAAATAAGTGGTAGTTTAGGCTCCAGGACCTTTTCTTTATTCTCCTTTTAAAAAGTGCCATGGAATTCTGTAGAACAACTGAATAGCAGGCTTTCTGCTATCACCCAACTACAGAGACTCGTTCTCAGTCCTCTCTCAAAAGCCTGCATGATTCTAAGGTATCTTTCCCCAAGCAAACTGCTTTGCTGCTCTTTAATCTGATTAGATAATTTCTAGAGTTCTCCTCAAAAGAAATGTCATCCTACCTTTCTGTGAATGAATCCTTCAAATCTGCTACAGCTGAGTTGATTTGCCCTTTAAAACATCTGTCATAGAACTATTGGCAGCACTCTAGCAAGCAGATATGGCTTGGTATGGGGTGATTTTTTTTTTTTTGTGCCGGTTAATTGTAGGAAATAAGAATGGGTGTTATCTAGCCAAGAGTGATAGGATGAGGGATAATGGGTTTAAGCTGAAAGAGAGATTTAGATTAGGTATTAGGAAGGTATTTTTTTACTGTGAGGGTGGTGAGGCACTGATACGTTGTCCAGAGAAGTAGTGGCTGCTCCATCACTGGAGCTGTTAAAGGCCAGGTTGGATGAGGCTTTGAGAAACGTTATCCAGTAGCAGATGTCTCTGCCCATGGCAAGGGAGTGGAACTGGATGGGCTTTAAAGTCCCTTCCAACCTGAATCATTCTCTGATTCTATGTTAATCTATTGAAATGGTTTTTGAGAGAAGAGGGGCTGAATATCATTATAACTTTTCTATAGCAATGTGCACTGCTTCTTGTGAGGCAAAGAAGTACTGTAATGCTTGTAATGGAACAGGATGTGGTGGATTTATTTTTGTGGGCCTTTTCTATTGCAAGCTTTGTTTTCGTGTTCATCTTTTCCCCCATCCAGCATATGAAGGGAGGGGGGCTTTAACTAGCCCTTCTCTGAGCAGCTTATTGCTACACATTATGAGCTGTAAAACTACTACTTGGGACTACATTGCCCTGCCTGCTTGCTAGGCTGGAACAGCCCAAAGGACACCAAGTGCAGTCTGTGAAGGAACAGGAGGATGGAAGGACAGTCTTGGGGCTGTGGGCAGAAGATTTGGAGTGGGTATAAGAGTCCCGGGTTTTAGAAACTCCACAGTCCTGGAGCAGCAAATGGCCCAGTTGGCTTTGAAAACTGTCTGGTCAAAGGAGAGGAGTTTTGCAAGGAGGAGATGGAGTTAGGCTGTAACAAGGGACCTACAGAGGAAGCTGTACTGTGTGCAGTTTTGGGTGCTGCAGTATAAAAAAGATATCAAGCTACTGGAGAGTTTCTAGAGGAGACCACAAAGCTAGTCAAGGCTTTAGAGGGGAAGTTGTATGAGGAGTGGCTGAAGACACTTGGTCTGTTCAGCCTGGAGGAGACTGAGGAAGGACCTCATAACAGTTCACTGCTTCCTCACACGGGGAGGAATAGGAGGAGCAGTGCTGACTTCTGCTGTCTGGTGACCAGTGATAGGACTTGAGGGAAGGGTAGGAAGATGTGCTGGGGATGTTAGAGTAGATGTTGGGAAAATGTTCTTCACTCAGAGGGTGGTGGAGCACTGGAACAGCTCCCCAGGGAAGCAGTCACCATGCCAAGTCTTGCAATATTCAAGAAGCACCTGGACAATGCCCTCAGACAGACGGTGTGAATATTGGGGTTGTCCTGTGCTGATATCAGAGTTGGACTCAATGGTCCTTGTGGGTCCCTTCCACCTTGGCTCATTCTGTGATTCTGTGAACACAAAGCACAAAGGAAGTGAAGATTTTGCAGAAGCTTGCAGCAGCATTAAGGAGCTGAATTAATTTCACAACTGAGTTGTGCCTTCAGTACTGGTGAATCCAAGCCCACTGGGCTTGTGCCGGAGCTGTGTGCCAGTGGCCCATGGCACAGCTCGCCCTGTGCCTGGCAGCACTCCCAGCCTGCTCCAGGCAAGGCTGGGAGTGGAGTGAGAAACAGCACAGTGTCTGCCCTTCCCTTCCTCCTGGGCCACCTTGAATGCACCCATAGGGTCACCTGCCTGCTCACCCCACTCTCATACAAGAAGTAGTTACTATTACAAAAAGTGGAATACTTTGATTTAAGCTAAAGTAGAATTAGTTTTCTATAACATTAGTTTTCTAACAAACTTCAGTGAAGTTTCATCTAAGGAACTGTTTTTTGAAAGTTAGACAGGATGTCCCTCTGACAGCATGTTGGCCTGATAGTATGTTTGTTGTTGTTTTTTTTAAATAGTGTTTTTCCAGACAGTGTTCAGAGAGAAATGATAATGTTTTGTGTTAAGGATGGTCTGTGCCAAACAGATGAGTCTTCTATAATCACCTCTGTTTGCAATCTTGCACTGTATAAAATGCAAGGTCAGACAGAGCTGGCTCCAAAGCTCCCATGAGGAGAGATTTGGCTGGTGTGAAGTTCATAATAACATTAAAATTAGCTCTTGGAAAGTAATGGAATATACATAAGATTTCTGGGAAAACTTATCTATATGCATGTAAGTGGGAAATAAATATATTCTATCCCCATTTCTTGTCTTGTCACACACGACTGATGGGAATCATTCCCTCACGTGTCCAGCACTGAAATAAAGGATGCTGCTTTCTCAAACTCCAAAAGGGGTCTTGGAGGGTTTATTTGCCAGCATTTTCGCTCTCAGCCCCATCCCAGGGTGACAGAGCACCCTTTGCTCCCAGGAGGAGCCTGCAGCTCCCATGGGCCCGGGGTGGATTGGGGTGAAGGGCTCCTCCCGCGGGTTTCTTGGCCGTGCTGGACACGGAGCTGCGTTCTGTGGCAGCAGACCGAGCAGCTGGTGAGGGGGGTAAAAGCAGCAATAACCCCCCGTTCCCAGCACTGTGGGACTGAAGCAGCAGCTCCCTGGGGAACCAGGATGTTCCACGGGCTGGGGATGGAGCAAAGCCAGAACAACCAAGGTTTCTTGGTGCAGATGGTTCAATGTCATAGAATTATACAGCTCCAATTGCCCTGCAGGGACAGCCCCTGTGCTGTAGTGTTGGGCTCAGACCCGGAGCACTGGCAATATGTTGGTGCCCTGTGCTTTAAATGCCTGCGGGTATCCAGAAGGTGTCTTTCTTGTTGCCTTGGAGTAAAGTGTAACTTTTATGAAGTCTAGCCTGAGCTATCCTCATGAAAGGAATTTCCTGCTTCTCACAGTGGGTCATTGTTACAGCTGGTTGTTTGCCTTGCTGTTTTCCTGTTTTTTTAATTGGAGAGGTTTTCAGCTACTTTAGGATTTGTGTGATAAGAGGAAAGCGTACGTGCCTTTTTCAATTCTAAAAATACAGTCAGGAAAACTTATCTTAAAGTGCTGTAGGCTTAAGATTTGGTGTAACTTGTCCTGACAGTGGTTCTTCAAGAGCAGATTACAGGACAACCTCACAGTTGCATGCCCATCTCCTGGGTTGTCAAACAGGGCCTGAGTTGCAACTTTCCCTCCTTAGCTTGACCTTTTCAATAAAGAAGCTAATAACCAAACAAAACACTCCTCATCCCATCACTCTGCCATAGTGCCAAGACTGGCAGTAAGTGTTCTTTCACGATCCCCTTTCAGCAGAATCTGGATTGCTATTTCACACCCAGGGAAGTTCAGTAACTTATTGGCTGCTGGACATTGGTTTATAGGTCTGGGTTTCATTTTTGAGGAGTCTGCTAATGGACTTTCTTTTGTTAAAGGCAGAATTATTGTCTTGATTTCCTCCTTTTTAAAGTGAAAGCAATTAAATTTGCCTGCCTTTGCACATTCCTGTTGTAGTATCTCATGAGAAGATCAAAGAGTCAAAGTTACGTAGCGTAGGCACCTTATGTCCCTGACATGTGTTCTAGACACTGCTTCTAGGTAGGAGAATTAATATCCTTCTGTCCCAAATCTTCTACAAGATAAGCCAGATATTACAATGCAGCTCTATTGTTGAATCATTGTAGAAGATTAACTCCAGGACCCTGTGGAACATGTCACAAAGCTTGTGGTTTTGGTTTGCGGTTTGGAGTGGGTTTGTTTTGTTGGTTTTTTTCTTCTGTGTTTCTAGCAGTTGTCACACAGTAAAGATGATAGAACCCTCACCTTTGACACTTCCCTGTTTCCCAGCCTGTCATCACCACACAGTTTGCATGCTACCGTAAGTTGTTACCGACTCCTGCAGTTATTTTTTGAGTTCAGGGATTGTATATATTGGAGGAAGAAACATAACCCACCCTTTGCTTCCCTACAATGTCTTTGCCTGGTATCTCTTCATTTTACGTAAAATAAAACTGGAAAAAGCAACTTCAACCCCTAGGGCTGTGTGCCTTGAAAATCTGGGGGCAGCACAGAAAGTGTTAAAGGAAACTGAAATAGCTGTCTGTCTTGGAAAAGCTGGTTTTGCACTGTGTATCCTTTCCGTGTCTGCAGGCAGGGAACAGCTGCAAATGGAGAGCCCTCAGGTCCCAGCTGAGGGTCACTGAGTTATCAGTGTTCTCCTGTAGAATGATGGTTTTTACATGGGAGTCTGTCAGTGTGTGTAATTTCGGGAAGCTGCTGCTGACTTTGTGTGCGTGTGTGCACTGTCCCTTGTTAGAGTGGCACCTTATTTCTTTAAGCAAGCCTTTAATTTTCATATTTCAAAACTCCTGAAGATTTCTTGATAAGAAAAGATGTTTTCATCTTTTCTGGTGCTTTTTAAAGTTACACCTTGGCGGGTTTCACTTTGAGTAGTGTCACTTTGTTTCATTGTAATTGAAAGTTTGTTTTTTTTTTCCAAGGGATCCTTTCTTTGGTGCTGCCTGACCAGCAAGTTCTTTAAATCCGCTCCAGCAGTCGTGACACAGAGCTGACAAACTTACACTGGAGGAGGGAAGAAGATGTCCTCAGATGGACTGCAGAAAACAATCAATAACCCGGTAACTCCCCTGTCATTTGAACACCTTCTCCCCTGGGGAAATGGGACTTGGCTGGTTTATGTCAATAGTTTGTAATTGAGCTGTTTTTCACAGTGAGAGGTGTTACTGAGAAATGTTTGCATACAATCACAGAATCATTAAGATTGGAAAAGACCTCTAAGATCATCCAGTCCAACCATCAGCCCAACTCCACCATGCCCAAAAAACCATGTCACGAATGTTCATGTGTATAGATTTTTTTGACACCTCCAGGGAAGGGGACTCCACCACTTCCCTGGACAGCCTTTGCCAATGTTTTAGTAAAGAGATTTTTCCTAATATCCAATCTAAACCTCCCCTGGCACAACTTGCAGCCATTTCCTCTCATCCTATCACTTGTTACTTGGGAGAAGAGACCAGCACCCACCTCACTACAAACTCCTTTCAGGTAGTTGTAAAGGGTGATGAGGTCTCCCTTCAATCTGCTCTTCTCCAGGTTAAACAATCCCAGTTCCCTCAGCTGCTCCTCATAAGGTCTTTCTCTAGGCTCTTCACCAGCTTCTTTGCCATCAACTGGACAAACAGCAACTCAATGTCTTTTCTGTACTGAGGGGCCCAAAACTGAACTATTCAAGGTGCAGCCTCACCAGTGCCAAACATAGGGGCATGATCACTTCCCTGCACCTACTGACCATACCAGTTCTGATACAACCAGAATGATTCTGGCCTTCTTGGCCACCTGAGCACACTGCTGGCTCCTATTCAGCTGGCTCCTGACCAGCACCCTCAGGTCCTCTTCCGCCAGGCAGCTTTCCAGCCATGCTTCCTCAAGCTTGTAGCGTTGCAGGGGGTTGTTATTACCAAAGTGCTGGTTCCAACACTTCACCTTGTTGAACCTCATACTATTGGCCTCAGCCCATCCATCCAGCCTCTCTAGATTCCTCTGCAGAGCTTTCCTGCCCTTGAGCAGATCAACGCTCCTGCACAACTTGGTGTTGTCTGCAAACTTACTGAGGATTGATCCCCTTATACAGATTATTGATAATGGTGTTAAACAAGACTGGCCCAAACACTGAGTCCTGGGGAACACCACTTGTGATCAGCTGCCAACTGCATTTAACTGGATTTAACTCCATTCACCTCAACTCTTTGGGCTTGGCTGGACCTTGTTTTCAACGACAAGGAAGGGCTTGTGGGGAATGTGAAGCGCAAGGCAAGCCTTGGCTGAAGTGACTTGAAATGGTGGAGTTCAAGATCCTTGGGGCACCTAGGAGGGCACGCAGCAATCTCACTACCTTGGACTTTATGAGAGCAGACTTTGGCCTCTTCAGGGATCTGCTTGGTAGAGTACCATGGGATGAAGCCCTGGAGGGAAAAAGGGCTTAAAAAAGCTGGTTAAAATTCAAGGATCCTCCTCCTCCAAGCTCAGGAGTGATGCATCCCAACAAAGAAGTCAAGTCAAACCACCAAGAAGCCTGCATGGATGAACAAGGAACTCCTGGACAAACTTAAATACAAGCAGGAAGCCTACAGAGGATGGAAGCAAGAGCAAGTAGCCTGAGAGGAATAGAATTATCTGAGCAGCTGGAGACCAGGTTAGGAAAGCTGAAGGCTAGGTCAGCTTAAATCTGGCCACAGATGTCAAGGACAACAAGAAAAGCTTCTATAGGTATATCAGTGATGAAAGGAAGACTAGGGAGAATGTGGAACCTTTCTTGAATGTAATGGGAGACCTGATTGCCCAAGATATGGAGAAGGCTGAGGTACTCCATGATTTTTTGCCTCGGTCTTCACTAGCAAGGGCTCTAGCCACACCACTCATGCCACAGAAGGCAAAGGCAGGGACTGGGAAACTGAAGAACTGCCCGCTGTAGGACAGGGTCAGGTTCAAGACCATCTAAGGAACATGAACCTCCACAGGTCCATAGGACCTGATGAGATGCATCCGTGGGTCTTGAGGGAACTGGCGGGTGAAGTTGCTAAGCCACTGTCCATCATATTTGAGAACCCGTGGTAGTCTGGTGAAGTTCCCGCTGACTGGAAAAGGGGAAACATAACACCCATTTTTAAAAATCTAAAAAGGAAGACCTGAGGAACTACAGTCAGTCTCACCTCTGTGCTCAGCCAGATCATACAGCAGATCCTCCTGGAAACTCTCCTGAAGCACATGGAAAATAAGGAGGTGATTTGTGACAACCTTGGCAGAAGTTTTTCTCTGTTGAGAGCAAATGCAACATTTATTTCCTTACTGAGTCTAAAGCACATGTGATGAACTGCACTTATAGTTTTATTTTCAGCTCAGTCTCCTGTGAACTGCCCCAGTTTTCTGTTGAGGTGCTCCTCTTTCCTCCCTGAAATACTGGGTGTTTTGGCTGATGGTCAGGGAAAGGCTGATGGTCAGTGTGCCTGAGCCTTTGCCGGAGCATAGTGCTGGGGTGTTTGGGCTTTTATTTTAACAGACGTTTCCCCTCATATGGCTTAACAGCTCCCACCATGTTGCAATTTCAGTTTAGCATAATGTGCATATATTACCTTCTCCAGATATTGATATGGAAGGAAAAATAGGCAGGCTTTGAGCCAGAGTGCGAACCGTAGATATCACAAAGACCAAGACCCCCCAAAAGGGCTATTCCAGGGCACCTTGCAGTACTTGGCTCATTAGGATGAGGGAATTTTTTTGTGTTTGTCATGTTGTATTTAACTAAGAAAACGTCTTGTGACATAGTCTTTTTTCCCATCACTGTTTTCCAAAATAGAGCAAGAACAAGAAAAAAGAGAGCTGTTGTGTTCAAGGGTCAGATGGGTTGTGAAAGGTGCCTCCTACCACCAGCAAAGGGCTAATAAGTGTCAGCCATTGGCAATGACCAAATTTGAATTGTCCCCCCTGGATACTCTAGTAAAAATGAAGGCAATGAAATATTACCACTCTTCAATTAAAATCTGGGAATGGAAGTTGGAAATTTTAATTTTATCTGAGAATCTTGGTTTTCATAGGTGAAATTATGCTGGGTTTTTCCTTCCCGTTTAGTGTTTTTCTACTGTTTCTATTGTGTTTGGGTGTTTTTACCTACACCAGAAAATGTTGTTTGAATCTTTTCTTTTTTTTTTTTCCCCCTCTTCTAGACCATTCCATATGTTGGGACAATACACGGTGGCCTTATTCACGGAGAGCTGATTGTGATACATGGGACTGTTCCTGACGATGCAGACAGGTAGTGGCTATGGTGTCACTTTTATGCAGTGTCACCATGTGAACAGAAGTGTAATGGATAAAATGCTTCCAGAGGTCCCACTCACGATGGCACTCAAAGGCCTGATGTAAATCCTTGTGATAGGGTCAGAGGGAATACAGGCTTGAGTGGTTGATGAAAGCTTTGTGATGAGAAGTAGAGGAAGAACTGATTTTTTGCTTTCAGCTGATCCTCTCTTCTGTTTTCTTGCTTTGCCTCCTTTGACAAATTTCATTCCCTGTTGTAGCTCATGTCTGCTTTTCTGAAGAGGTTATCTGAGACTGACAGAATGAGTAACAGAATGTGTTGTGTAGAGGAATTATACTGGGCTGAGGAGGTATGAACTAGTGTGTGTGCCCAGTGTGGGGGCTCTGTTCCCTGGTTTGCCCAAGGTTCATGTGGAAGTTCTACTGCAGATGGTGGGAGAGAAAGTGGTGAAAGCAGTAAGTGCGAAGCGTACATGGTATGAGTTATGACCATTAAATAAATACTTGAGTATTTGAATTCATTGCAATAAATCATGGGAGAACTATCACAAATGCGTAGGAATTGGTCAAATCTTTGTTTGTTTTTTTTTTTTCCCCCTTATTCAACAACACTCTTTGTGTCTGCCTGTATTGAGACTCCACAATAAAATGTAAATGTAAGTTTTAGGTGATTTCTTGACCGATGAGCTGAATGTGGTTTGTCCCATTTTTGTGACTAGGTTCCAGGTGGATTTCCAGTGTGGCAGCAGCATAAAGCCTCGAGCTGATGTGGCATTTCATTTCAACCCCCGCTTCAAAAGGTCTGGCTGCATTGTTTGCAACACACTGAAGAGGGAAAGATGGGGCTGGGAGGAGATCACGTATGAGATGCCCTTTCAAAAAGGGAAGTCATTTGAGATTGTCGTCATGGTTTTAAAGGATAAATTCCAGGTGAGTCTGGGTGGATTCTTTATCTGTAGCCAGTTGTCAGGTCAATAAGAGAAAGGTATTTTGCACATGTACAATAAATAGTAGGAAACTGTGGTCTGTTCTGAAACTTCCCCGACACTCCCTGGTTCTGCACCAAGCCAGTGTAAAGCAGAGATGCACTCATACAATTTGATGCATGGCTGATGTAATGCATGTTTAATACAGCTTTCTTGTTTTGTTTCTTGTCTCTTTAGGTGACTGTAAACAAGAAGCACTTGCTGCTCTACAACCACAGAATTAGCCTTGAAAGAATAGATACTCTTGGAATCTATGGCAAAGTGCAGATCAAAACTATACAATTTTTTCGTAATGTAAGTTTCTATTTTGTCTCTAATGTGAGTTACATAGACAGCTGTCTTGTTTGATTCCTTTCCCCTGTCTTGCTGGACTGCAGAGCAGGATTGATGTGAAAAGGAAGTAAAGAAAAGCAGCTATAATTTTTTTTTATTCCCCACATTTCAACACGTGAGTCTTGTATGAGGATCTCTGTCATTCTGTTTTAGTCTTGAGGTTGAGAACAAAAGGGTGACAAAGTTCACAGCTTATGAAATTAACAGGAGAGAGATGGTGTAAGAATGGGTTGGATTCTGGATCTAGGAATGGATCAGTCCTCTGAAATACTGCAGGAGATCCCAAATGTATTCTCTGTATTCAGCCACAGCTGGAACTGCTTTTGCATATAGCCCTGATTTTCCTGCTGAAATGTGTGCATTGTTGAAGGAAGTGAAGGTAGTGCTGTGCTTCCTCTCAGCTGCCGGCTCTGCTGGAGAGGGTAAACAGCAGGGAGGACCTGAACAATGTTTTCCCCTGTGCAGAAGGAGATCTTTCTGCTCTGGAAGGATGAAACTTCTAGAAGAGAAACAGAATGTGATATATTCCAGGGAGATAGAGAAAGTGAATGCCTTTTCCCTTTCTTCCTGCCACTCACTAAGGCAGCCTACCTCCTCCTGTGTAACTTCCGTCCCATCCTCTTGACACAGTGGGCAGAGCTGTCATCTCTTGCTGCCAAACATCAGGTCTAACTCGCGTCAGCAGATGAGTTAATACAAGGCAGATGTTCGAGCCTGAGCGAAGTAGGATCTAAGCTTTAAAGTTCTGTGTTGTCACTGATCATTTGTAAAGCCTACGTGCAGGCTTCTGTGGGCCCCATCAGTTGGCCTCGGGCATGTTGCCAGAATTCTGTTACTTCTGAGTTGATCTGAGTGCTGGTCTTGGAGTTCTGACTCCAAGGGGAGCTTTGAGGTAAGTAGGTGCTGTAGATTGTTTTCTGTCCCAAGCACAAACGAAAGCAGATTTGCTTGAATCTCTGGTTGCTGATTCTGTATCCTTTGGAGATGAAAAGATTGGAGAAGGGCAATTGTTTCCTTTTAGTTTTTGATTCTAGTGTGCCTTTTGTGGAGGAAGTTGGAGGCTTGTGTTGCAATAAAGAAGCTGCAGATACAATGTGCCAGGGCTAGGCTGGAACTGTGTCTCTGCATGGCCATGTTGCTCATCTGTCTTTGCCTTGGGAAAGGCTGCTTAGAATCACAAGGCCCCCTGCATGGACCTGCCCTGCTTGTGCTCCTACCCCAGTGAGGAAGGCTCAGAGGGTACCCTCAGATAGCAAGGGGTTAACCGTGCTCTGATTAAGATTCAGATTGTAATGAGGTGATCTTCAGAAATCTCAATTTGGCTTCAGCAATTAATCTTCTTGACTTTTGCTTAGTTTGTAGGGATGTGTCTATCTTTTTCTATACAATAACCCTAATGTCCATGTTAACAGTTCACCCTTCAGAGCAGCACAGATCCTTATATGGTTCTGAACCAACTTTATAATAAAGTTCTGTGATGTTAGCAGTGACATCTAAATATCTCTCTTTCTCCAGCCTATACGAGAGACATCACCTGTAGAAGTAACACAGACAAACACAGAAAATGTACGTATGTTTGTAAAAGGTTGAATGAATCTCCTTGTTATGTGATAAACTGGTTAATGTTGTTTGTTCTCTCTTTAAGGGGAAATGTCAGATGGTTCACAATTCATAAGTATCTTGTGTAGACTTGTAGCAAATGTGAAGAGTAAAAAAAATCCTGAAATAAAAACTCTTCAGTTCATGAAAAAAATCATGCACAGAACAAGGGAACTGAGAATCTAATGGGAAATGATCATCGGTGAGGTTTTGTAGAGAGTAACCCTCCTTGCTGCTGCTAGTAAAAGTGAGACTATTTGTTAAATCATTCAGAAAACTGAAAAGATAAACTCAGCATCCCCAGCCATAAGCAGAGAAATAAAAAGTGAGGTGCCTGAAGGTTTTAAATAACCAAATCGCCTTAAAAACTTTTTCCAAATAAGCATGCTTACTTTTCTCCACCTTAGGGAGTACCTGCAAAACAAGTGTGTTCTGTAGTCATGTTACACCAAGTGGCCTGATTTTAATGTGTGCATCTCAGAAACACGTCAGGCTGTATCTTCCCCTTGCTGATAGGTCCATGCTTGCCCTGTACACACTTCAGGTGGCTGGATTCAAGCATTGCCCCTTAGGGCTGGAACTGGCACCCAGTTCGCATGCAGCATCGAGAGGGAGAGAGCTCATGTTTTGCAGAGGCTGTACAGGTGGGCGGTGTCCAGACTGGAGTTAGACCACACTCACTGAAAATTGGTTGGAAGCTAAGAATGTGTACAAATAAAATATGTGGTGGCAGCAGTTGTTGTAAATAAGGTTCATTTTAAACCTGAGGTGGTGATCTAAAGAAAAACCCTGACACATTGATATGTTTAGCTCAGTGTGACTTTTCCCCTATTGTATTGTTATCCCAGCATAAGTTGGCATGAATAACTTCGACTACAACTGCAGGTTCACAGCTGTAGGCCAGATTTCTTCCTGCACTGTTCAGCTCAGCTTGATTCTGAAAAAAAGTAACAGTGAAATTTTTTCTGGTGATGTCCTTCCAGGGAGTTCCTTACGTTGAGAAACTTGATACTCCACTTATTCCTGGACGTGCTGTTGCTGTTAAAGCAGGACTGAAGAAAAACGCAAAGAGGTAAGTGTTACTGAATTTTTCTGTTATTTAGCTGAGGTATTCTTGAGAATCAGTAGGTTTTTCCATTGCCTCACTATATCCTCACTGACTTACAACTCGCACCTGGAACCATCCGAAAATACAGTTCAGTTTTCTTGGGAACCTGTGTTCTGTGGAATCAGACTCTATAACTCGATGACAGTTGTAAAGAAGTTATGTTTATTTGCTGGCGGATAACAGGTTGGATAACTTCAAAAAGCCCTGCATGCTGAACAAAGGACAGGTCAGTATTTATTGTTAAAAGCCATACATTATATTCCCAAGACTAGGCCGAGTTACGTTAATCAGTTCCGAGAAATCAGTAAAATAAATGCCCTCCTCTTCATGCGCAGGGGTAGCTGGTCCTGGCCTTCTTCTAGACTACAGAGCCAGACGAGAGGCTTTAATCTTCTTCTTTATCACACCACAGTTCTTCCTTATCAAGCAGAGCATCATAAATAACCTTGCTAAGTTGACAAAAGCTGCTCCACTGCGAAATCATCCCGCCTTACAGCTACGTCCAAAGCTAACTAAATACATAAACTATAGCTGAGTGGGCAAAACAAAGACTAAACAAAGGCTTCTCCTTTAATTCTTACATTCTGCTAAAATGTCACATAATTTTGCTAAAATCCCACATCACCTTCAGGATATCTCTTTAGAGAGGCCTCAAAAGAGCAGCTCCCTTGTAAAATATGAAGGTAAAACCTGAAGTGCTCAACTGCTGCATGTTACAATGATTCTCTGAATACTTCTTGAATGGCCACATCGGGGACTGTTGAAGCATGAAGGTTCCTGACAGTCAACAACAGAGTGAGTAAAGCTGGTAGAGGAGTATGGGCTATAATTTTGATAGCAAATTAGGAACAACGGGTTGTAAAGAGGATGATTTTCCAACATGATTTAAGGGGTGGGGAGAAGGAAAGGGTGAGTGCAACACAGTCACAACGGACCTGAGGAAATGTCTGTGGTTCAGCATGCACTTTGCTTGAAGGGTGGTTCTTCTGCTGCAGAAACATGCCTAAAAATGAAGCAAATAATGAGGTCTCTGCTTTCTATGTTATTTGTTGCACTCCTGCCTCCTCAGAGCATGCACCTTCTCTGCAGCTGAACACTTCATATTACTACTGGAACCCAAGGTCTAGAAATCTCATCAGCAATGTTTGAGTGGACTTGAAGTTAGATTAATACTTAGTTTGTAGCATTTGTTTTCTTCTTTTGGCTTGAAAAGCTAATTAGCACATTTCAAGTGCTGAATGTCCACTTCTAAGCATGAAGAGGCTTTTGGGTGTTAGTTAAAGCATTGCAGAGGACCTGCTCGTTGTGGTTGTGCTTTTAGAGGTATGGATTGGTATAGTTTGTAAGTCATCTAATGTCTTTCACTCAGTTCACACAGTTGTAGATGTTCCTCTTTCTCAGTGAAAAAGAGGTCTTCACTTCTTGGAAGTGTGGCTCTTCATCTGTTTTGTATCTGGACTAAAGATTCTAGGCTTCTCAAAGGACAGCTGGAGCTAATTTTGCAGGAGGTACATTTCTTCTTCAAATCCAGCAAGGTCTTTGCCACAGACTGAAGCATTTAGTTGAATTTGGGTGACTCTTCCCTCTGATCAGTCTTCCCCAGAGTTCCCCTTTAAGGAGCCCTGCGTTGTGGACCTGTCCGAGATTGCAGAGTGTTCCCTCAGCCTGGGCAGAGCTACGCTGCCTGCAAAGTAACACTTTGCATTCCTGGTGTCCCACCATCTTAAACGTACAGACAGAATCCTCAAACTTTTCCTTAGAGTCTAAGCAGTTTATTGGCAGAAAGAACATAAGGTCTTTAGGTAAAACAAAGCTTCCCACTTGGCCCACTCGGCTCAGTGCTTCCTTGCTGAGACATGACGGGAAAACTGTGAGTGATGAAGCAGATCTAGCAAGGTCACATGTAACATTTGCTGCCTCTGGCAAAGGTTTCTGTGCAGAGCAGACAAATGCATGTGCACAGACTGCTTGGTTTGTCAGGTGAAACACGGCACTGGCTCCAGAGCACTTCTGAGTGTTGGCTGAGGGCTTGGTAAACACCATGGGCTGCTGCATCACATCTGTAAACCCTTGGTACTGTAATCTTTAAAAAACACTCTTCCAGCTTTGCAATAGATCTGAAACCAAGTGACTCAAAGGACATTGCATTACATCTGAATCCTCGAGTGAAAAATCAAGTTTTTGTAAGAAACTCCTACCTTTGTGACAGCTGGGGAGAAGAAGAAAGGGAAGTTGCCAATTTCCCATTCAGCCCAGGGATGTACTTTGAGGTAAGATTGAAACATGATATGGAACTGGTTATTCTGCCAAAAGGATTGGCAGTGGAGCTTAAATATCATGTCACTAATACAGATTTGAGTAAAAATGCCCTTCCTGCATGGAAGAATATTCAGAATATTTAGGATTAAATGGGACCTTATGGAGCAAAGATTTGACTTGGGTTTAATGACAGTTTTCTTTTTAAATAGTTGTAGGAAAGACTTGTAGAAAGACTGTGCTCAAAATTAATTTTAATTGAATTGAGTTGGACTCAGTCCTTACGAGTTCTTTCCAACTTGAGATATTCTATTAATTTTATTGAAGTTTTACTTTTCTAAGAGTTTCTTTTGCATGAAATATTTTTTTGTACAAGGAGAAGGGCTTGCCTAGGTGTGTCTTAACTGGGCTTAAAACTTAACTGTTTCTCTTCCTGCTTTTCAGCTGATCATCTTCTGTGATGCCCACCAGTTCAAAGTAGCTGTCAATGGTGTTCACACTCTGGACTACAAGCATCGCTTTAAACAACTTGAAAAGATCAGCATAGTGGAAATTACGGGAGATGTTCTGTTGATAAATGTGTGGAACTGGTAATTCTTCTTTCTTTTAGTCCACACTGAAAGAATTAAACCTCTTCCAACAACAATGCCTCCTTGTCAAGTAGAAATGGGTGCTGAGCGCCTTTATTTCTCTAAGCTTCTGTGTCTGCCTCTCTGAATTAGGTCAGTACTGGAGCCACTAACTCCAAGATTAAATCCTCCTCTACAGTATCCTGGTGAGCTAAGTAAGTGTTTGCTCACATAAATCTCCTGTATTTCTGAACCTAGCAATATGAAAATGCTGCATCATACTGTGTCTAACACTTGCGCTCAGTAAGTTTAAGATACACTACTACTCGTCATTCCTTGAATGCACACATTTGTTATTGTAAAGTAGAAAAGAGACTGAAGTAGGATCTCAAGATATGATTAACCACTTAAAAAGGGACATTGATAATTCATTTGAAATAATAGAATTCTGAAAAATACTCTTCTGCTTCTTAGTTTATATTAGCGACTATACCTTCTTCCTGAGGTTGGGTTCTAGTAAAAGGCAAGGATCAATTTGATCTTCCTTATCTTCTGCTGCAGCAGTACCTTCTCTGACACTCATGGTGATGTCACCTCTTGCTTATAAGTGGCTTAAATCAAATGTACAGCAGCATTTCTAGCTTTTAATTTTCCTAAGTCAAACAAATGAAGATGCTGTAACTGGTTCCCATTGCATGAACTTTTGAAAGCTTTTTTGATATGAAATTGGTGCTGAGTTGAGATTGTTCAGGGAGTGAATTAAATATTTGTTATTTTAATTTTTTAAAAATTTGTGAACCTGATATCATGTTAAATAGGAATGCTGTGACAGCTGGCTGAGATATGCCCTCCCATGGAGTCATAATGTTCAAGATACGCCTCCTTGCTTTCTAAGCTCCCCTCAGAGAGGAGCTCAGGTTTGGATTCATCTCTAGTCCCAGACCTAGTTGATGGTTTATGACTAAAGGATTACGTGGTATGTGTGTTTTAGCCACCAGTCAGGATTTAGTTACCTGTGAGAGTCTCTTCTCACAGGGCTGTCACTAGGGGAAGTTTTGCAGTGCTTGTCAGAGAGACAGTTTTGCAATGGTAGACTGGTAAGTAATTTAATTCAAGTAACAAATTAAAACAAGCTTGGGATTGGTGTTGATAAATTTGCTTGTGGCTTTAGAGCTAGGATTATAACCAGACAATAACAAACATATATGTATGTAACAAGTAACAATAAAAACTCGAGTTTGTAGTTGTTTTCTGGGGAACACCAGACAGAGTCACAGGCATGCAATTATTTCCAAAAAGGCATCCCTCTTTGCGGGGAGGGAAGGAAGGTCCAAGTCCATTGACCCGTCCACCAGTTAATGTGGTAATTTTTCTCCCATAGAGAAAGGGTTTTCAGGGGCCAGTTTTATGCTCTTTGAGAACTCTTTGGCACCTCTTGGCGAGGTGGGACTAAGTCAATTAGTATGTGTTGATTGTTCCTTAGAGCGGTTGCTCGTGTAATCAGAAGTGGGGACTCAGCGGATGGCCATGGCTTTAAGGCAGGGAGCTCAGTACATACTTTCTGGGGTACTTCTGCTCTTACCTAAAGTAACACCAGGCTCTGTCTCACCCCAGGTGTCTTTCAGCTGATTTGAGCATTAGACCAACACCTGATCCATCTGTCTGACCAAATATGTTGTTCTTGTTCAATTTAAAACCCTCCCTACTGCAGCGTTCAGGATTTGCCATGCACAGGGCCTAGCAAATCCATTGTACGACACCTTGCTACTCCAGGCAGGGTTTCAGCTCAGATGAGACTCAGATACTTGTGTGTGGAATAAAGAATGAATCCTTTTTCAGCTTTGTATTAAAATATGATCTGTCTGAAAGAAGCTGTTCCTATTCTGTTTCTGTACAGATGTCAGTCTTAATTTTTACACTCTTTTTAACAATAAGTTGCTACTGGCCGTCAATACGTGTCTGAGGGATGTTCCTGTCTATCTTAACAGCTGCTAAAAGAGTGAAGTAATTTCAAGAATAAGATGTACCCTAGCACTGTTGAATTACCAGATTTAATGTATAAAAAGCATAAATAAAACCACTTTGTGAACTCTCCTTTTCTGAGTGTACTGAAGTAGCTCTGATCCCTTTGTGGTCTCTGTTTTGTCTTGTTTTGCTTATTATCTGCCTTACCAGTCTGGTGTCTCCCAGATGACAGAGCAATCCTGACTGGAGGACCACTTCCACTTTGGGGAGTTAGCGATCCACAGGCCGGTGAACCCGAGCAGACCTGGGCCTCGGCTGTGCCCACACGGCCTTCAGGACAGAGTTGTGCTGTTGGCATCCCTTGGCTGCAGGACGAACTGAGCTGGTTGATTGTAGGCAGCTCCCACTTGGTAATGGCAATTACACCACTTGTCTAAGAGTTCAGCAGGAAGTGCTCATGGGAACATCCTCCTTGTTTGACAGCAGACATGATTAGTCATTGTGTTCTTTTAAGAAAATGCTGTAAGAGCACAAACGACCACGATGGGGTAACATTTCCACAAATGGGATCTGTTTGGCATGCTGCATCCTGAATACAGGTCCTTTCCCAGCACCAGATGGGACACAAGACAGCAGCACCAGCAGAACTCAGAGGAACTTGTCTGTTCCCACTGTAGTGATCAGCAGGGCCAGGATTGAAAGGCATCGGTGCTGTGGCACATGGGGCAAGGAGTCTGTAAACACACAAATTATCTTTGCCTCTTCCGCTGTTCCTGAGGACTCTGACAAATCACTGTCTTCATCCTGGGTACAAAGAGGTACAGCAGTTCAGACAGATGACTGCAGATGGGTACATGCTCTTTCTTGTAAATTCAGAAAGCAAGAGAAAGCACTAAGTGCCTGACAACAACATTACTAAAAGCATAATCTCAAGGAAAATGTAAGTGTTCCAAGATAAAGAGTTCTTAATCACATGGTTTCTTTTCAGAAGATGCTTCAAAAAGAATTAAAAGAAAAGGAAAGAAAAAATGAAAAGAAAAACCAATAAAAAGAATAGAATAAAAGAAAACATTACTTGGCATCAGCTGAAACAAACAGTATGTTTTCAAGGGAAAGGAATGCCACATCCTTCTGAAAACTTCACCTGTAAGCCTGAGAGTTAGAGCCTTGGATCCAAGAACCTTTATTTTTTTTAATATTGAACTCATGTATTTTCCAGCACTTAGAGAATTCTGAATATACTAGATAAGAGAAGCTTAAGACATAAAAATAAAATTGATAGTACTATCTAAAAAGTTACAGCTCTCTACAGAAACCTCTGTATTCACTGATATCTAACCAAGATGCTGGATCCAGCCATGTTCCATATCTTTATTAATGATCTGGACGAAGGGATCGAGTGCACCCTTAGCAAGTTTGCGGATGACACCTAGCTGGGTGGCAGTGTTGATCTGCTTGAAGGAAAGGAGGCTCTGCAGAGGAATCTGGACAGTCTGGATCGATGGGCTGAGATCAACAGGATGAGGTTCGACAAGGCCAAGTGCCAAGTCCTGCACTTGGGCCACAACAATTCCATGCAGTGTTACAGGCTTGGGGAAGATTGGCTGGAGAGCTGCCTGGAGGAGAAGGACCTGGGGGTGTTGGTTGATAGCTGGCTGAATATGAGCCAGCAATGTGCCCAAGTGGCCAAGAAGGCCAATGGCAACTTGGCCTGTATCAGAAACAGTGGGGCCACAGGATCAGGAAAGTGATTGTGCCCCTGTACTCAGCACTGATGAGGCTGCACCTTGAGTACTGTGTTCAGTTCTGGGTCCCTCAGCACAAGAAGGACATTGAGGTGTTGGAGCGCATCCAGAGAAGTGCAATGAGGCTGGTGAAGGGCCTGGAGAACAAATCCTGTGAGGAACAGCTGAGGAACTGGGGTTGTTTAGCCTAGAGGAGAGGAGGCTGAGGGGAGACCTCATCGCTATCTACAACTGCCTGGAAGGAGGTTATGGTGAGGTGGGTGCTTCTGGTCTCTTCTGGCGTGTAACAGGTGATAGGATGAGAGGAAATGGCCATAAGTTGCGCCAATGGGGGTTCAGATTAGACATCGGGAAAAATTTCTTCACTGAAAGGATGATCAGGTGGTTGAGGCGCCGTCCCTGGAGGTGTTTAAAAGACGAGTTAGATGAGTTTCCGAGGGACATGGTTTAGTAAGGGTACAGGTATGGTTGGACTCAATGATCTCAGGGGTCTTTTCCAACCAGATGATTCTATGATTCTAATATTCTATGAATCTTCTGGAAGAATCTTCTTCTGAAACAGTCTTTTTCAATAATATCAAGGCAGTTTCCTTAAGAACTCCAGTGCACAATATGCAGTGCTTACATAGTAAGCATACAGTACTTACTAGATGTAGCCTGCAAGTATTCTGTTTAATCAAATCATGCTTTGCAGCACTATTGCATATTATTAGAGCTGTCAACTTAATATCTAATAATCTAAAACATTATGATGTTATTTAACAGCATTATTACTAAACAAAATTTGATTTAAGCATTTCAGTCAAGTGCAGAATCCATAAAAGAACCAGAAAGGTGGCACTTACCTCACCATAGACTTAATGAAGAATTTTCATTAAGTTCTTGCAGTATATGATGGGAAAACAGGGTTCTATACACTATCAAGTATGCTTTCCAAGGTTTCAACGTTTTTACGTTCTGGGATTTCTGTTTTGGCTGTGACTCAAGCTTCTCAGATAGTGTTTTCATGATCTTTTTTATTTTTTTTTTAAGCTCAGAAAGTTCACACTGCTGATTTTCACATCTTTATACTGAACAGAAAGTGTTGTGAAGTGCTGTAGCTGACTTCTTCCGCATAGAAGCATGTTTTTTTAACACTTTGAGGATTAAAAAAAAAAAAGTAGTTCCACCTGTTTCAGAGCTTGAGCCGGTAACTGCAACAGTGATTCAGCAAGAAAGAGAACTGTCTCAGCCTAGTGCAGCTGAACATAAATAACTAGAGACACTCTTCATGGTTTAAATACAGTAAAATTGTACAAAATTTAAAAATACAGTGATTAAGTCTTCAGATAATTCTTCAAGCAAGAGACCGCATGTTTTTCACTGTCTTAAACTGACTGCCTCCCACAGTTCCAAGTCAAGCTGTTAGCAAGTGGAAAAAAAAAATGTAAATTCTGCTTTATGGTGGTTTAAGTTAGAGTGACACTGTTGACTTGTGGCCAGACGTATTTGGAAACTATTTGTCAGATAGCAGAATTGTTTAAAAAAGATCAAAGGAAGTGCATAGCTTTTATAATTTAAAGAGCTGCCTACTTATGTAATTTTGCAGCACATCAGGTTCTCTGTCCATGAAGGAAAAGCAATTAGTTATTCATAGATAGTCACATATCTAGTGGTCAGACAGGCTAAATGCAAGCAGCATTAAGAAGAATGTATTTGAAAAGGTGGAGTCTGTATTATTTATGAGGACTGGGACTGACTCCATCTTACAAGAAACTGATGGCAAACAGGTGTTGGCAAACTTGGGAAAATCTTGCCTGGACCCTCTCTTGTCAATTAAACAGCTGGACAGACTTACCAGTTGATTTGGTCTCTGTATTGTAACCTTTCTAAAATGGTAATTCTTGATTTTAAAGGCAGGTCGATGGGATAAATGTATATTTGTTACTGTAGTAATCAGAATCTCATGACACTATGAGAATCTTAAATGTGAGAAAGATAAAGAAGTGCAAGTCTTGTTAGGATGAGATCAGTTGTCTTTGGCCTTTTCGAACTCTGACATGAAAGAGTATTGGTGTGTTGGGTTTGTTCAGGCTTTTTTTCCTGACTTTCATGGTGCTGTGTGGATAAGGATTAAAATTGGGGAAGAAATGAGAAAGAAGTACATTCTGTCAGAAATAATTAGTGAGTTGCAATGTCTATGGTGTTAACTTTCTCTTTCCTCTGATGTATGTACAGAAATAGTTTCCTTGGCTGAAAATCCTGGTTATTTACAGCTGCCTCTTTCAACACCTTTTTTTTGAGAAAATTCCAGAAACAAGACCAAATGCAGGAGTACCTTGGAGAATAAATGTGTTCTGTGTTATCTCTGTACAGCATGAGATAGCTACACAGCTTTAGGTATCCACATAAATGTGCTTCTCTTTATTATGAGTTTGCTTCAAAATTGCCCAGTGTTTAGCGTAGAAATGTTTTTGTGTCAAAAAATAACCAAGTTTCGTATTTTTGATGACATAAAACACATTCACACAACTAAAATATTTCTTAACAGAAGGAGACAGGATAAGAATAAGAAAGTGGCACCCAAACCCTTACACTAGTAAGAATACCTTGAGGCTAAACTGAGAGGGTTTTTTTCAATGTTTTTGCCAGTGTGTTTGAGCTTCCCCTGCTCCTCTCAAACTTCAGTTCGTTCATAATCCCATAAATACTCCATGAGATGATTTCATCCTCATTTTGTTTTGTCTCTGCTTTCTCTGAAGCTGAGTTCACCAACTCCAAGGCCTGTGAAAAGCCTGTTCCTCTCTAACCAGCACAAGACAGCTGCCATCTCATGGTGAGAGGTGACATTACAGCCCTCTCCTTTCTCCCTTCAAAATGCAGCAACGCTGAGGGCAAGAGAGCCCATCTGTAGCTGCAGGCACGCAACAGGGAGATCCAAGTTCAACTGCAATGAGGATGATGGTGTATTTAAGGTGTGAAGGTACAGTCCTGGGGATCATGGGTTTGGAGAACATCACACAGTTCTTTGTATTGCACAGCTGAGTTATATTTCTGTTTTTTTTCTATCATCCTAGGTAGGCAGGGACTGTGAGGTACTATGTTTTTGCAGACCATGGCACAAAATCTTTTGGAGGGACAGACAGGGCTGCTGTCCTGAGAGGTACAGTTTACAGGCTGGGAAAAAAGGACAGGTGGTCTGCTTAAGAAGTCTCCTTTGTGGAAGAAAGACGGCAGGTAATCATGTACTCCCCTGAAAAGTGGGAAGAACCAGAGAGCAGGAGTAGATACCGAATGGCAGCAGAGAGCTAAGGGAGCTGTCAGAGCCAGAGCACTGCTGGAGTGACCCACAAAGGACAGAGCAGCGTGTAGTACTGCTGGGTCTGATGCAGCTTGGATGCAGCCCTGCTGCCCAGCAAGGAAGGCACCTGCCTCTGCTTTGCAGAAGTGCAAATGGAAGAGGAGTGTTCACTACAGGAGGAAAAGAGCAACCATAGCAGCTCCTTTACCAAGAAATGACAGGAGGGCTCAAAACAGTCAGTGGTTATAATCTTCTTTTTCTATCCAAATAAGTGCTGGTTGTTAACCTGATGAATTTGTGAGAAGCTTACATGGAAGCATTCTACAATTATACAGGTGATTGTAACAAACTATATCAAATCCAGCTTTGCTTCAATGTCACTGTTAGAATCACTCAATCAGACTGAGTCACGTGAATCCAAGAGCTTTGTGTAAAATGGTGCAATGAATCATCAGTCTGTCCTCATTAGTGGGTTGTGTTCTGACACTGCTGCTCCAGTGATGAGTCTGTCTTCTTCCATGTGGAAAGGGAAACAGATGTAAGTGAAAAGCTAAATCTCCAAAAGCTCACATTTCAGTTTTTAAAAAGATGAATCAAAGCAGTTCTTGCTACCCCTATGTAGGATTTTGAGATTACCTAATGATGACTGGAAAATGATCAGGAAGTTGATAAAGGCTGCGCTCAGTAGTGCTGGTTGGTATGGGAACAGCTGATGTGCAGTAGCAGCTCCTGCTCTGCTGGAGATTGTGATGACATTCCTCTCCCAGTTCTTGTGGTTGGGACAGGAAGAGTGGGTAAAATTTCTTTCGGTTGACAGCGTCTTCCCTAAATGTTACCTTTTGGCCTCATTAGCTATGAAATTTGCTTTTGCTGAAACTGTCTGTCTCTGTCTTGACAAAGCGCTCATGTTTGCCCAGAAAGGTAAATTCTGCTGGAACATGGGAAGTCAGACTGTACTGACAGGATAGCACACAGTCCCAGCAGCGGTTGTGTACATGTCAAGCTGTAGCTTTAAAAGCAAAAGGCTGAATTAGGAGATAGACCAAGGAAAGAAGGGCAGACTGCTATTTCCCATCACAACCGCCACTAGTAAATGATGCTAAAAATAGCTGTCTCGAGAAATGAGCGGGAAAATAATGGCCTATGAAAAAAACAAGTGCAGTGTAGTGCAAAGCTACTCAAGCTGTACCCCAACTGACTCATTGGCAATGGGGCATCAGGTTTGGAAGCTAAAATAGCGGTTTTCCTGCAGATTCCATAAACTGCCTGTGACTCAGCCTTCAAGGAGGTGATCAGTGCGTTAAACAGCTGTTCCGCTCCAGTACACAACTGGTGCATAGTTTGGATCACTGTATTTCCTTTGGATTGTGATTTCCCAGAAGCAGAAGAGCTCTGAGCCAGAAGTAATGGTAATGCAGTAGAGCTTTATTTTCTGTGGTTCTTCTGGAAACACTTCCACTTTGCTCCTCTTTCTGGCATCACTACTTTGTCATTCCAGCCCTTCAGCACCTTTTTTGTCCCTGATGTTTGACCCAAACTTTCAAACCTGCTGTAAAGTTTCTTTCTAATGTCGAGAAGTTAGGGCACTTGATGGCCCAAAGGAGGGCTACAAAGATGATCAGAGGGCTGGAGCACCTCTGCTATGAGGACAGGCTGAGAGAGTCGGGGTTGTTCAGACTGGAGAAGGGAAGGCTCCGGGGAGACTCACAGGGGCCTGCAGGGCCTGAAGGAGTTACAGGAGAGATGGGGGGGGGGGGGCTCTTTACAAGGACAAGCAGCGATAGGATGAGGGGATGGCTTTAAATTGGAAGAGGAGGGAGATTCAGATTAGACATTAGGAAGAAATTCTTCACAATGAGAGTGGTGAGACACTGGCACAGGTTTCCCAGGGAAGTTGTGGATGGCCCCTGCCTGGAAGTGTTGGAAGCCAGGTTGGATGGGGTATGGAACAGACTGCTCCCAGCCTGCTCCAGGCAAGGCTGGAGAGTGGGGCGAGAAACAGTGCTGTCCCTGTGCATTCTTCCTCCCAGGTCACCTCGAACGTACCTGCAGCGTCACCCAGCTGCTCACCCCACTCTCATACAAGTAGTTACTACTACAAAAGGTGGAATACTTTGATTTAAGCTAACGTAGAATTAGTTTTCTGTAGCATTAGTTTTCTAACAAACTTCAGTGAAGTTTCCTCTAGGGAACTGTTTTTTGAAAGTTAGACAGGATGTCCCTCTGACAGCATGTTGGCCTGATAGTATGTTTGTTGTTGTTTTTTTTAAATAGTGTTTTTTCCAGACAGTGTTCAGAGAGAAATGATAATGTTTTGTGTTAAGGATGGTCTGTGCCAAACAGAAGTGTCTTCTTCTATAATCACCTCTGTTTGCAGTCTTGCACTGTGTAAAATGCAAGGTCAGACAGAGCTGGCTCCAAAGCTCCCATGAGGAGAGATTTGGCTGGTGTGAAGTTCATAATAACATTGAATTTGTCCTTGGAAAGTAATGGAATATACATAAGATTTCTGGGAAAACTTATCTATATGCATGTAAGTGGGAAATAAATATATTCTATCCCCATTTCTTGTCTTGTCACACACGACAGATGGGAATCATTCCCTCACGCGTCCAGCACTGAAATAAAGGATGCTGCTTTCTCAAACTCCAAACGGGGTCTTAAACAATTCCTTTGCCGGCCTTTCCGCTCCCAGCCCCACCCCGGGGCAGCAGCGCAAGCCCCGCCCCCCGGAGCGGGGTCCCTCCGCCCTGCAGCTCCCGCGGGCGCGGGGTGGGGCGGGGACGCGGGCGCGGGGCGGGCGCGGGGCGAAGGGCAGAGGGCGGAGACGGCGATGGCAGCGCCGGGCGAGCTCAGCCCGTGGGGCTCCCGGCGCTAGGAACGGAGGTGGGTTGTGCGGGTGCAGCCTGCGAGGGGAGCCGGGGGTGAAAGCAGCAGTGACACCTGGCCTTAATTAAATAATAAATAATAATCTGGCTTTGCATAAATAATAAATGGCTTTTGATTGGCAGGGGGAAGATTCAGATAAGGCGTTAATTAGGAAGGAATTTTTCACGCGGAGGGTGGTGAGGCACAGGGTGCCCAGGGAAGCTGTGGATGCCCCTCCCTGGAAGTGTTCGAGGCCAGGCTGGATGGGGCCTGGAGCAGCCTGGTGTGGTGGGAGGTGTGGAAGTGAGTGGGCTTTAATGTCCCTTCCAACCCAAACCATTCCGTGATTCTATGATCTCCAAAGCCCTGTGGGACGGTGGGGGGGGGCGGCAGCTCCAAGGTGGGGCCGGGGCTGGAGCAACCGAGGTTTTCATGGTGCAACCCGTCCTGTGTCCTTCTGGTTGTTGACCTTTTAGCCGTGAGGAGGCCAAGGGGAAACCTTACCGATCCTTATAACTTCCTGAAATGAGGTTGTAGCAACATGGGTGTTGGTCTCTTCTCCCAAGTAACAAGAGGAAATGACCTCAAGTTGTGCCAGGGGAGGTTTAGACTGGATATTAGGAAAGGTTTTTTTCACCAAAATCTTTGTTGGGCGCTGGCAAAGGCTGCCCAAGGAAGTGATTGAATCACCACTCCTGGACATATTTAAAAGAGGGCAGTCAAGGTGCTCAGGGATATGGTTTAGTGATGGACAGATACGGTTGGACTCACTGATCTCAAAGGACTTTATCAACCAAACAGTTCTATGATTCTGGTTTTCTGGGTTTTGGTTTTGTTTTTTTTTTAATTGAAGAGCTTTTCAGCTGCTTTGCAATGTGTGCGATAACAGGACTAGGGTTTACTTGAAAACCTGGGGGAAGCTCAGAAAGTGTTAAAAGAAACTGAAATGGCTGTCTGTCTTGGAAAAGCTGGTTTTGCACTGTGTATCCTTTCCGTGTCTGCAGGCAGGGAACAGCTGCAAATGGAGAGCCCTCAGGTCCCAGCTGAGGGTCACTGAGTTATCAGTGTTCTCCTGTAGAATGATGGTTTTTACATGGGAGTCTGTCAGTGTGTGTAATCTCGGGAAGCTGCTGCTGACTTTGTGTGCGTGTGTGCATTGTCCCTTGTTAGAGTGGCACCTTATTTCTTTAAGCAAGCCTTTAATTTTCATATTTCAAAACTCCTGAAAATTTCTTGATAAGGAAAGATGTTTTCATCTTTTCTGGTGCTTTTTAAAGTTACACCTTGGCGGGTTTCACTTTGAGTAGTGTCACTTTGTTTCATTGTAATTGAAAGGTTTTTTTTTTTTTCCAAGGGATCCTTTCTTTGGTGCTGCCTGACCAGCAAGTTCTTTAAATCCGCTCCAGCAGTCGTGACACAGAGCTGACAAACTTATACCAGAGGAGGGAGGATGATGTCCTCAGATGGACTGCAGAAGACAATCAGTAACCCGGTAACTCCTCTGTCCCTTAAAACCTTCTCCCTCAGGGAAATGGGACTTAGGGCTGTTTTATGTCAATAGTTAGTACTCGTGCTGTTTTTCACAGTGAGGGATGTTACTGGGAACTCTTGGCATTGCTCTTGCACTTGAAGGAGGGTGTTACCTTGTCACAGGTGACTCTAGGAGCTGATGGTGTTTAGAAATTGTGCTATAAGTAAATGGATGTTTAAAGCACAAGGCTTCCAAAAGAGGATGGAAGTTCTGTCAGCCTTGGAGTTCTTTTTCACATACAGCTTATGTGGATACCTGTCATTTTTTCGGAATACTCTGGATTGAAGGGATTTTCACTCCTAATTCTCTGTAACCGCAGGTGGTGCCTGGCAGTTCTCATGATTTTTTTGTGTGTGTGGTGCTTGTAATTTTATAACAAATGGGAGGGGAAAACTTGAGATGGCTTGGCAATTGCAGAGAGCAGATTTGACAGAACATTGTTTGCCTAGCTTAGAGTCTGGAGACTTTCTCTGAAAAGCTTTAGTAGTCTCATAATCTGGGACTGATGTTGGCATGTGGCTAAAAGGGTGGGCTGGAGCTGTGCGTTTCATTGAATCTTTGACAAGGTAGTTCCTTTGATCCATGAATAGCATTGTTAACATTCTTTGCTAGAGCTCTTTGAAAATATTGATATCTATAAGAGTATCTATGTGGTGTATAGGGTAGTGCAGATCTGCCCAGGACTTCCTTATCTATTACAGCTTTGCACTGATAAACAATCAGATCCACTGAGGATTCAGGTTTGTGTAATACCACTATATGTTCACTACTTGCAAATTGAATAGAGTTAGGGGTGATGGGGGGGTATAGCTTCAACCTTCTTCACAGAACCCAGCTGGGAGAGCAGGGAAAGTTCAGTGGAGGTTCACTCAAAGGTGGAAGGACTGAAGTGCAAAAGGAAAGGGAGGATAAAAGTTGGTAGATAGGGACTTTGGTGGGAAAGGAGGTCTGAAGAGGAGAATTAGGAGACGTTTAGGACAAATAATCTGTGTAAGGGTGAGAGTAAGAGTTTGGCTGCAAGGGGACTGCTGATTATGGTGCGCTACAAGAGCAGACTGGAGAATATAAAGGGGTAAACTACAGTTTAGGGGTCAGGAGTCTAAGGTGTGAGTAAGAGTGAGTATTTGGGATTGGAATACAGAGGCAGATTTGGGAAAGATTGAGCCGCTGACCTCAGGACAGCCTCCAGACAAGGCCATGAGCAACCTGCTCTATCTGACCTTGCTTTGATCAAGGCAGTGTCAAGGAAGTGTCTTCCAGCCTCAGCCCTTCTGTGATTTTATCATCTGTGTGATACCACAAGATGAACTTAGTAGGGATGGAGGAGGGCAAGATATGAAGATTTCTCTGTTTCAGTGAATTGTTCCATAAGCAGCAAAACTTCAGAGCTTGATTACAATTTTGAGATGTATTTCTTCACTACTGTGCTGTTATTAATTGTCCACAAAGTTCTGCTTTCCTCCTTATGCCCTTTACTCCACCCATCTGGCAAGAGATGTTGTCATGCCCCATGTGATGGGGTAGCTGTCTGCTACCCAACAAGCTGGATGAAAGCTGCGTTATCGCAGTCCTTTCCTCTGTAAGACCATAATCTGTTCTCTTGTTTTATGGAAACTGGCAGATCCTATAAAGACCTTGATCTTTGAGACCCCTCAGACTCAGCTGATGTTGACCATTGAGAACCAGGATGCTAGTAGATGATGTAGTGTTACAAGCATTACACTTAATAAATGAGAAAAGATTAGAATAACATCTTGAGACAGGAGGAAATTACAGACAAAACCACACAGGAGATGCTCCATTATGGCCCTGCAAATTCTGTGTCTAAGTTTCTAAAGAGTTGAAGGGTCAGCCTTCTTTTCTCTTGAATAAATGCATTATTTTGAATGTAAAGAAGTATTTTTTTTTGCCACAGCTTCTCTTCCAGGGGTAAATAACTTTGACCCAATAAAGTGGTTAGGTTCCTGCATCCCTGGCCTTTGTCTTTTTGTTGCTCTGGTTCTTCTTTGGAGGCTGAAGCAGTTATTTATTACTTTGCTGCGTTACTTGGAGCTACTACCCCTCAGGAGCACTGTGTTAAAGCTAAACTAATCATGATTTTTTTATTTATTAGTATTGTTCCTATTCTTTGAATAAAAATGAGCCTCGTGTACAGCTTGTATATGAAGGAATCAAGCTATTGCCGCTAAGCAAAGGGATTTCAACCTATTTATTCTTTCCCCTTAGCAATTAATTTCACATTTTGATCCTCCTCTACTGCATTTGCTTAAGCCAATAAAAATATACAAGACTTTAAACAACCTGACCATTTCTGAGCTTATTCTTGAGAAGCAAGTTCTTTAAGTCTGTTTTGCCTGATGTAGAAGACGACCTCAAATTAGGTGTTGTGCTATGTGTGGGTAGCTGAGAGGGGAAGTGGAGAGAGGGCAGAAAAGGATGTGTATCTGCTGGCAGAGATGATCAGTGCTCTGGGTTTAGGCAATCTTTGCTTTCATTCTCCCTTTTCTCCTCACAAATTCACAAGAAGACTCAGTGAATATCCCAGTTTCCTATCTTCTTGTTTTGCGTGATGGGATACATATCTGTATTAAAAAAAATAAAAATCTCTGCTTGTCCTTTCATGGTCTAGTATTCCATCCAACAGTAGTATTTCCAGTCTGTTCATTTTTTGTTGTTAAATTACTGGAACACTTGTTTAGAAGTGATACTGAATTCCAAAGATGTCCTAAAATCTTTTGCACTGTTCCAGAGATCAGGGATTTTTTCTGGGGAAGGGAGAGAGAACAGAGGGAGACGGGGAATGGGACAAAACCCGCATTAAAAAAAACCGAAACACCCAAACCCCAACCTTGACATCATTTTTTGTCTGTTAACAAGAGCAAATGCAACATTTACTTCCTTTCTCAATCTGAGGCATGTGTGATGAGCTGCACTTAGAGGTTTACTTTCAGGTCAGTCTCCTCTGAACAGCTACAGATTTCTATTGAGTTTTCTCCCCTTCCCTCTCTGGAATGCTGTATGGCTGATGGTCAGGGAAGGGCTGCTGTCAGCGTGCCTGAGCCTTTTGCAGAAGTGCTGGAGTGTTTAGGGCTTTTACTTTAACTGACATTTCACATCATATGGCTTAACAGCTCCTACTGTGTTATTTGAATCTTTTTTTTTTTTCTTTTTTTTCCCCCTCTTCTAGACCATTCCATATGTTGGGACAATACACGGTGGCCTTATTCACGGAGAGCTGATTGTGATACATGGGACTGTTCCTGACGATGCAGACAGGTAGTGGCTATGGTGTCACTTTTATGCAGTGTCACCATGTGAACAAAAGTGTAATGGATAAAATGCTTCCAGAGGTCCCACTCATGATGGCACTCAAAGGCCTGATGTAAATCCTTGTGATAGGGTCAGAGGGAATACAGGCTTGAGTGGTTGATGGAAGCTTTGTGATGAGAAGTAGAGGAAGAACTGATTTTTTGCTTTCAGCTGATCCTCTCCTCTGTTTTCTTGCTTTGCCTCCTTTGACAAATTTCATTCCCTGTTGTAGCTCATGTCTGCTTTTCTGAAGAGGTTATCTGAGACTGACAGAATGAGTAACAGAATGTGTTGTGTAGAGGAATTATACTGGGCTGAGGAGGTATGAACTAGTGTGTGTGCCCAGTATGGGGGCTCTGTTCCCTGGTTTGCCCAAGGTTCATGTGGAAGTTCTACTGCAGATGGTGGGAAAGTGGTGAAAGCAGTAAGTGCGAAGCGTACATGGTATGAGTTATGACCATTAAATAAATACTTGAGTATTTGAATTCATTGCAATAAATCATGGGAGAACTTTCACAAATGCGTAGGAATTGGTCAAATCTTTGTTTGTTTTTTTTTTTTCCCCTTATCCAACAACACTCTTTGTGTCTGCCTGTATTGAGACTCCACAATAAAACGTAAATGTAAGTTTTAGGTGATTTCTTGACCGATGAGCTGAATGTGGTTTGTCCCATTTTTGTGACTAGGTTCCAGGTGGATTTCCAGTGTGGCAGCAGCATAAAGCCTCGAGCTGATGTGGCATTTCATTTCAACCCCCGCTTCAAAAGGTCTGGCTGCATTGTTTGCAACACACTGGAGCAGGAAAGATGGGGCTGGGAGGAGATCACGTATGAGATGCCCTTTCAAAAAGGGAAGTCATTTGAGATTGTCATCGTGGTTTTAAAGGATAAATTCCAGGTGAGTCTGGGTGGATTCTTTATCTGTAGCCAGTTGTCAGGTCAATAAGAGAAAGGTATTTTGCACATGTACAATAAATAGTTGGAAACCATGGTTTGTTCATTTCCTTGGTACAGTTCAACTACAGAAAAGTTTAGAAATTCTCTTTTAAAGAGGTGCTGAGTAAATCAGGGTACACTTGTCTTGTGCTGGTACAGGACCGTCCTCTTGAAGTAAACATCTGTGTTCCTCTGTTAGACTGCAGTGATGGATTCTGTTAGATGGATGATACCACACTGATAAATGATCAGGTGATAGAAAACGAGCCCAAAAAGTTGTCATAAAATGAGGTAAATACAATTGGAAACAAGTCACGAGTCACTTCTCCAGGGTTCAGTGCTGGGTCCAGTCTTATTTGATATATTTATCAATAATCTGGAGGAAGGGATCTGGTGTACCCTTAGCGAGTTTGCAGATGACACCTAGCTGGGTGGCAGTGTTGATCTGCTTGAAGGAAGGGAGGCTCTACAGAGGGATCTGCACAGGCTGGATCGATGGGCTGAGACCAACGGGATGAGGTTCAACAAGGCCAAGTGCCAGGTCCTGCATCGGGGATAGAACAACCCCATGTGGTGTTACAGGCTTGGGGAAGAATGGCTGGAGAGCTGCCTGGATGAGAAAGACTTGGGGGTGTTGGTTGACAGCCGGCTGAATATGAGCCAGCAGTGGCCCAGGTGGCCAAGAAGGCCAATGGCAACTTGGCCTGTATCAGAAACAGTGTGGCCAGCAGGACCAGGGAAGTGATTGTGCCCCTGTACTCAGCACTGCTGAGGCTGCACCTTGAGTACTGTGTGCAGTTCTGGGTCCCTCACTACAAGAAGGACATTGAGGTGTTGGAGCGCATCCAGAGAAGCGCAATGAGGCTGGTGAAGGGGCTGGAGAACAAGTCCTGTGAGGAGCGGCTGAGGGAACTGGGGTTGTTTAGCTTGGAGAAGAGAAAGCTGAAGGGAGACCTCATCACTGTCTACAGCTGCCTGAAAGGACGTTGTGGTGAGGTGGGTGCTTGTCTCTTCTGGCGTGTAACAGATGATAGGATGAGAGGAAATGGCCATAAGTAGCACCAAAGGAGGTTCATACTAGACATCAGGAAAAATTTCTTCACTGAAAGGGTGGTCAGGCATTGGAGCAGCAGCCCAGGGAGGTACTGGAGTAACCATCCCTGGCGATGTTTAAAAGGTGGGTAGATGAGTTTCTTGGGGACATTGTTTAGTAAGGGGACAAGTACAGTTGGACGTGATGATCTCAGACGTCTTTTCCAGCTAGGTGATTCTATGATTCAATGTTTCTATGGAACAAGAGATTAATTTTAACGTCAGCATATAAATCTGCGTCATAGCAATGGAAAGAGGGACTGAATGATGGATGAGGTGAACTTAGTTGCTCTGAAACTTCCCCGACACTCCCTAGTTCTGCATGAAGCCAGTGTAAAGCAGAGATGCACGCATACAATTTGATACATGGCTGATGTAATGCATGTTTAATACAGCTTTCTTGTTTTGTTTCTTGTCTCTTTAGGTGACTGTAAACAAGAAGCACTTGCTGCTCTACAACCACAGAATTAGCCTTGAAAGAATAGATACTCTTGGAATCTATGGCAAAGTGCAGATCAAAACTATACAATTTTTTCGTAATGTAAGTTTCTATTTTGTCTCTAATGTGAGTTACATAGACAGCTGTCTTGTTTGATTCCTCTTCTCTGTCTTGCTGGACTGCAGAGCAGGATTGATGTGAAAAGGAAGTAAAGAAAAGCTGCTACACAGTATTTTTCTTTCCCCACATTTCAACATGTGAGTCTTGTATGAGGATCTCTGTCATTCTGTTTTAGTCTTGAGGTTGAGAACAAAAGGGTGACAAAGTTCACAGCTTATGAAATTAACAGGAGAGAGATGGTGTAAGAATGGATTGGATTCTGGATCTAGAAATGGATCAGTCCTCTGAAATATTGCAGGAACTCCAAAATGAAGCTCAAGCCTCAGTATTTAGGGCTTCAAAGTGACAAGTTCAGCCATACTGTTCAGTTTCCAGATGCGAGGTTCATCCGCAGCTGGAGCTGCTTGTGCACATAGCCCTGATTTTTCTGCTGAAATGTCTGCATTGTTGAAGGAGGTGATAAGTAGGGGTGTACATTCATTTCTGGGAGGTGAGGTGTGCTTTCTCAAAGACTTTGTGGCTTGGCTCACACTTTGGGTCAAGCTACAGTGCAGGTTAAGTGAAGGTAGTGCTGTGCTTCCTCTCAGCTGCCAGCTCTGCTGGAGAGGGTAAAGCAGCAGGAAGGACCTGAACAATGTTTTCCCTTGTGCAGAAGGAGATCCTTCTGCTCTGGAAGAGTGAGACTTCTAGAAGAGAAACAGAAGGTGATATATTCCAGGGAGATAGAGAAGGTGAATGCCTTTTCCCTTTCTTCCTGCCACTCACTAAGGCAGCCTACCTCCTCCTGTGTAACTTCCGTCCCATCCTCTTGACACAGTGGGCAGAGCTGTCATCTCTTGCTGCCAAACATCAGGTCTAACTCGCGTCAGCAGATGAGTTAATACAAGGCAGATGTTCGAGCCTGAGCGAAGTAGGATCTAAGCTTTAAAGATCTGTGTTGTCACTGATCATTTGTAAAGCCTACGTGCAGGCTTCTGTGGGCCCCATCAGTTGGCCTCGGGCATGTTGCCAGAATTCTGTTATTTCTGAGTTGATCTGAGTGCTGGTCTTGGAGTTCTGACTCCAAGGGGAGCTTTGAGGTAAGCAGATGCTGTAGATTGGTTTCTTTCTCAAGCACAAACGAAAGCAGATTTGCTTGAATCTCTGGTTGCTGATTCTGTATCCTTTGGAGATGAAAAGATTGGAGAAGGGCGATTGTTTCCTTTTAGTTTTTGATTCTAGTGTGCCTTTTGTGGAGGAAGTTGGAGGCTTGTGTTGCAATAAAGAAGCTGCAGATACAATGTGCCAGGGCTAGGCTGGAACTGTGTCTCTGCATGGCCATGTTGCTCATCTGTCTTTGCCTTGGGAAAGGCTGCTTAGAATCACAAGGCCCCCTGCATGGACCTGCCCTGCTTGTGCTCCTACCCCAGTGAGGAAGGCTCAGAGGGTACCCTCAGATAGCAAGGGGTTAACCGTGCTCTGATTAAGATTCAGATTGTAATGAGGTGATCTTTAGAAATCTCAATTTGGCTTCAGCAATTAATCTTCTTGACTTTTGCTTAGTTTGTAGGGATGTGTCTATCTTTTTCTGTACCATAACCCTAATGTCCATGTTAACAGTTCACCCTTCAGAGCAGCACAGATCCTTATATGGTTCTGAACCAACTTTATAATAAAGTTCTGTGATGTTAGCAGTGACATCTAAATATCTCTCTTTCTGCAGTCTGTACAGGGCTCTCAGCCATCACCTCTAGAAGTAACAAAGATAAACACAGAAAATGTACGTATGTTTGTAAAAGGTTGAATGAATCTCCTTGTTATGTGATAAACTGGTTAATGTTGTTTGTTCTCTCTTTAGGGGGAATTGCCAGATGGTTCACAATTCGTAAGTATCTTGTGTAGACTTGTAGCAAACGTGAAGAGTAAAAAAAAATCCTGAAATAAAAACACTTTAGTTCGTGAAAAAATCATGCACAGAACAAGGGAACTGAGAATCTAATGGGAAATGATCATCGGTGCGGTTTTGTAGAGAGTAACCCTCCTTGCTGCTGCTAGTAAAAGTGAGACTATTTGTTAAATCATTCAGAAAACTGAAAAGATAAACTCAGCATCCCCAGCCATAAGCAGAGAAATAAAAAGTGAGGTACCTGAAGGTTTTAAATAACCAAATCCTCTTAAAAACTTTTTCCAAATAAGCATGCTTACTTTTCTCCACCTTAGGGAGCACCTGCAAAACAAGTGTGTTCTGTAGTCATGTTACACCAAGTGGCCTGATTTTAATGTGTGCATCTCAGAAACACGTCAGGCTGTATCTTCCCCTTGCTGATAGGTCCATGCTTGCCCTGTACACACTTCAGGTGGCTGGATTCAAGCATTGCCCCTTAGGGCTGGAACTGGCACCCAGTTCGCATGCAGCATCGAGAGGGAGAGAGCTCATGTTTTGCACAGGCTGTACAGGTGGGCGGTGTCCAGACTGGAGTAAGGGTCATGCTCAAAGTGGAAAGGATTTGGAAGCCAGGAATACATACAGATAGAATATGTGGTGGCAGCAGCAGTTGTAAATAAGGTTCATTTTAAACCAAGGTGGTGGTCTGAAGAAAAACCGCATTGATATGTTTAGCTCAGTGTGACTTTTCCACTATAGTACCGATATCCCTGCTGAAGTTGGTAGGAATAACTTTAGTGGAAAATGCAGATTCACAGATGTAGGCCAGATTTCTTCCTGCATTGTTCAACTCAGCTCGTATACTGAAAAAAGTAAGTCATAGTCAGTTTTTTTACTGTCTGTGTACTTCCAGAGTGTTCCTTATGTTGGGAAACTCGATGCTCCACTTCGTCCAGGATGCACGCTTGCCATTAAAGGTGAAGTGAAGAAAAATTCGAAGAGGTAAATGTTACTGAATTTTTCTGCTATTTAACTGAGGTATTCTTGAGAATGAGTAGGCTTTTCCATTGCCTCAGTATATCCTCACTCACAACTTTGCACCTGGAACCATCTGAAACTACAGTGCAGTTTTCTCGGGAGCCTGCAGGATATTTCTTTAGAGAGGACCCAAAAGAGCAGCTCCATTGTAAAATGTGAAGGTAAAACCTGAGTGTCTTACCTACTAAATTTGCATCATTCAGAAGATTTGTGTCTGTTCAGAGTTCTCATTGCGTAAGGCATGTGAGCACTCATATATAAAGACAGCTTGTATTCTGGAGATCCAAGAGTAAGGGAACTGGCAGAAGTGCATGGAGTCTGAGTGAGCTAGATGAGCTGCTAGTGTGCTCAAATGCTGCATGATACAATGTTTCTCTAAATACTTCTTGTATGCCCTTTTCTTGAAGGGTGGTTTTGCCTCTGCGGAAGCATGCCTAAGTGATGAGAAGCCTGCTTTTTATGCTGTATGTGTGAGTTGTGCTCCTGCCTCCTCAGAGCATGCACCTTCTCTGCCGCTGAACACTTCATATTACTACTGGAACCCAAGGTCTAGAAATCTTATCAGCAGTGTTTGAGTGGACTTGAAGTTAGATTAATACTTAGTTTGTAGCATTTGTTTTCTTCTTTTGGCTTGAAAAGCTAATTAGCACATTTCAAGTGCTGAATGTCCACTTCTAAGCATGAAGAGGCTTTTGGGTGTTAGTTAAAGCATTGCAGAGGACCTGCTCGTTGTGGTTGTGCTTTTAGAGGTGTGGATTGGTATAGTTTGTAAGTCATCTAATGTCTTTCACTCAGTTCACACAGTTGTAGATGTTCCTCTTTCTCAGTGAAAAAGAGGTCTTCACTTCTTGGAAGTGTGGCTCTTCATCTGTTTTGTATCTGGACTAAAGATTCTAGGCTTCTCAAAGGACAGCTGGAGCTAATTTTGCAGGAGGTACATTTCTTCTTCAAATCCAGCAAGGTCTTTGCCACAGACTGAAGCATTTAGTTGAATTTGGGTGACTCTTCCCTCTGATCAGTCTTCCCCAGAGTTCCCCTTTAAGGAGCCCTGCGTTGTGGACCTGTCCGAGATTGCAGAGTGTTCCCTCAGCCTGGGCAGAGCTACGCTGCCTGCAAAGTAACACTTTGCATTCCTGGTGTCCCACCATCTTAAACGTACAGACAGAATCCTCAAACTTTTCCTTAGAGTCTAAGCAGTTTATTGGCAGAAAGAACATAAGGTCTTTAGGTAAAACAAAGCTTCCCACTTGGCCCGCTCGGCTCAGTGCTTCCTTGCTGAGACATGACGGGAAAACTGTGAGTGATGAAGCAGATCTAGCAAGGTCACATGTAACATTTGCTGCCTCTGGCAAAGGTTTCTGTGCAGAGCAGACAAATGCATGTGCACAGACTGCTTGGTTTGTCAGGTGAAACACGGCACTGGCTCCAGAGCACTTCTGAGTGTTGGCTGAGGGCTTGGTAAACACCATGGGCTGCTGCATCACATCTGTAAACCCTTGGTACTGTAATCTTTAAAAAACACTCTTCCAGCTTTGCAATAGATCTGAAACCAAGTGACTCAAAGGACATTGCATTACATCTGAATCCTCGAGTGAAAAATCAAGTTTTTGTAAGAAACTCCTACCTTTGTGACAGCTGGGGAGAAGAAGAAAGGGAAGTTGCCAATTTCCCATTCAGCCCAGGGATGTACTTTGAGGTAAGATTGAAACATGATATGGAACTGGTTATTCTGCCAAAAGGATTGGCAGTGGAGCTTAAATATCATGTCACTAATACAGATTTGAGTAAAAATGCCCTTCCTGCATGGAAGAATATTCAGAATATTTAGGATTAAATGGGGCCTTAAGGAGCAAAGATTTGACTTGGGTTTAATGACAGTTTTCTTTTTAAATAGTTGCGGGAATTCAGACTGCACAAAATTAATTTTAATTGAATTGAGTTGGACTCAGTCCTTATGAGTTCTTTCCAACTTGAGATATTCTATTAATTTTATTGAAGTTTTACTTTTCTAAGAGTTTCTTTTCCATGAAATATTTTTCGTACAAGGAGAAGGGCTTGCCCAGGTGTGTCTTAACTGGGCTTAAAACTTAACTGTTTCTCTTCCTGCTTTTCAGCTGATCATCTTCTGTGATGCCCACCAGTTCAAAGTAGCTGTCAATGGTGTTCACACTCTGGACTACAAGCATCGCTTTAAACAACTTGAAAAGATCAGCATAGTGGAAATTACGGGAGATGTTCAGCTCTTAGATGTGAGGAGCTGGTAGTTTTTTTCAGTCCACACTGAAAGAATTAAACCTCTTCCAATAACAGTGCCTCCTTGTCAAGTAGAAATGGGTGCTGAGCGCCTGCCTCTATCTCCCTAGGCTTCTGTGTCTGCCTCTCTTGAGTTAGGTGAGTACTGGAGCCACTGGCTGCAAGTTTAAATCCTCCTCTACAGTATCCTGGTGAGCTAAGTAAGTGTTTGCTCACATAAATCTCCTGTATTTCTGAACCTAGCAATATGAAAATGCTGCATCATACTGTGTCTAACACTTGCGCTCAGTAAGTTTAAGATACACTACTACTCGTCATTCCTTGAATGCACACATTTGTTATTGTAAAGTAGAAAAGAGATTGAAGTAGGATCTCAAGATATGATTAACCACTCCAAAAGGGACATTGATAATTCATTTGAAATAATAGAATTCTGAAAAATACTCTATACTCTTCTGCTTCTTAGTTTATTAGTGACTATAACCGTTCTCCTGAGGCTGGGTTAAGCAAACAGTTGACCCATCAGTTCTAGCAAAAGGCAATAATCAATTTGATCTTCCTTATCTGCTGCTGCAGTAGTACCTTCTCTGACACTCATGGTGATGTCACCTCTTGCTTATAAGTGGCTTAAATCAGACTTACAGCATTATTTCTAGCTTTTAGTTTTCCTAAGGGGAAAAAAATGAAGATGCTGTAGCTAGTTACCATTGCGTGAACTCTTGAAAGCTTGTTTGATATGAAATTGCTGCTGAGTTGAGATTGCTCAGGGAGTGAAGTACATATTTGTGGGTTTCATTTTTAATAAATGTGTGAACCCAGGTAGTTCAGGCAGGGTTTCAACTGAGATGAGACTCGGATACTCAAGTGTGGAATAAAGAATGAATTCTTTCTCAGCCTTGCACTAAAATACTCTATGAAAGAAACTGGTATTCAGTTTTCTGTACAGATGTCAAGTCTTAATTTTTATACTCTTTTTAACAATAAGTTGCTACTGGCTGTCAACACGCGTCTGAGGGATGTTCCTGTCTATCTTAACAGCTGCTAAAAGAGTGAAGCAATTTCAAGAATAAGATGTACCCTAGCACTGTTGAATTACCAGATTTAATGTATAAAAAGCATAAATTAAACCACTTTGTGAACTCTCCTTTTCTGAGTGTACTGAAGTAGCTCCCTTTGTGGTCTCTGTTTTGTCTTGTTTTGCTTATTATCTGCCTTACCAGTCTGGTGTCTCCCAGATGACAGAGCAATCCTGACTGGAGGACCACTTCCACTTTGGGGAGTTAGCGATCCACAGGCCGGTGAACCCGAGCAGACCTGGGCCTCGGCTGTGCCCACACGGCCTTCAGGACAGAGTTGTGCTGTTGGCATCCCTTGGCTGCAGGACGAACTGAGCTGGCTGATTGTAGGCAGCTCCCACTTGGTAATGGCAATTACACCACTTGTCTAAGAGTTCAGCAGGAAGTGCTCATGGGAACATCCTCCTTGTTTGACAGCAGACATGATTAGTCATTGTGTTCTTTTAAGAAAATGCTGTAAGAGCACAAATGACCACGATGGGGTAATGCTTCTGCAAATGGGAACATTCTGAACAAATGCCCATTCCCTGCACCAGATGGGATGTAAGATTTACACATCCTTACAGTGTTAGTTCTCAACAATTGCATTTTTAACCATACTTTATGAAGTCTGAGTGCCTTTCTTACTAGTAGGGTGATGAACCAGCACTTCATGGTGCAAAAGATGTATTGAATTTTTTGGTAAATTCACTAGCATGCAAGCTAACTCATTAGCATGTATTTTTTTTATCTTGAAATGAATAAGAAACTAGTCAGTAGCAATCTTTAAAGACTAAAAGTCATCTTTAGGTCCTAGATGAATCCTAGTTTCTTCTAACTTCCTTTTCTGTATCTTCAGGGGGTTTACTCCTTACTTCCCTAAAACTGGGAGAATGGCAGATTCTCAGGATTGCAGTGCATGGGGTCCTTGAGTACCATGCTTACGCTGTAGCATGCCAAGCCCCTCCACAGGGACATAAACTGTACATCCCAAGGACAGTGAAACTGATGAGTGTCATTCGTTTTCACTTTGTTTGGGCCCAGCTGTCGGAATCTGCATGTAGAGCTTGCTCCAATTTCCCACTGTTAAGTAAAGAGCAGCTAAGAAAACATGATATGAAAAGTCCCCAGACCACTCAGAAATTATAAAGCCAGATTCTGACAATATTTTATTAAAAAGTTAAGATCTTAGCTCTGATAAAAATTAAGTCTGATGGTTTGCCTGTAACACTTGCATGTGTGAAGCTGACACCAAGTCAGACAAAGTCTGAAAACAGAGGGGATAAACTCAGAAGTAGCTTTGGAGTGGTTCTCCCAAAATGACTTCCAGTTGTTGAATTGTCTTCTGACACTGCTTTTCAACTTCCTCGCATTCATCTAGAAAAAAAAATAAAGGAGTCAAGTAGAACAGTGATGACAAAGCAACCCTAAGAAAGCTTCATCACTTTTCTAGGCTAGAACTGTCCTCAAACACCAGGTCTGCAATAATGACTCAAAAATATTTTGGCACTGATTCAGGATTTAGACAACTTATTTCTATTGTAAAAACATGCATCTGGTGAGATCTGCATAGGCTGTTAACACTGAAGAAACTACTGTAATTTAACTGAACTTCAGGACAGTGTTGGATAAAATCTATTTCAGTTTGCATCCTGCACGGTTTAAGCTACCATATTACCAGTCTAAGATTTATAGCAGGTACAGCGATCATCTTGTCTGTATCTTTGAAGTAAATGGCCTTCATTCTTTCTCAGTCACAGGCCAGTTGTCTGTCTTTGATAAAGCCACTGCAGAACCTTACCTTCCATGAGCTCAGCCAAAAATGGAATGGATTCTGGTAGCAGGACCAGGTAGTTCTCCTTCAGCTTTTGTGCAACTTCTACCAAAGTAAGCAGAGCAGCAAATCTGACCTAAAATAATAATATTTGTAAGGAAACATTCTTTGTATAGGTCCCCATTTTTCTCCCCTCTCCTCTCTTCTGTGTAAGTTTGTAAACCATCTTTCCCTACTGAAGGAAACTAGTTTTAAGCTAATTTAAATATCAACATCTGGGTTAAAATAATGTCAAAGGACTAATAGGTTGCAAGAAGCAGGTCTGTTGCTGGAAATTACTTGTCATAACCATCTGTAACTTCCTGTTACAGTGCCACTCTTCCAGTATATAAGGATTTAGCTCAGTACAATGAACACCCAAGTGCACCCTCTGAACACATATGAAATAGAGTTTTGTCAAGACTCTGCTATGTAATGAACACGTCTAGAGGTTGATAAATAAATGTCTTCCAATGCCCTTTCTTCATGCACAAACAGGTTACTCTTATTCCAACAGCTACCAAATCTTTAACAAACCTAAATCACACAGTATAGAACACATCCAGATGTGGAATAATGACTCCTTACAGTAAGAGCAGAAGGCCAGCCTGTATACATCTCTCTAGAACTTGGGAGTAGCATAGTACAGTATCAGTATTTTAATTCAGAGCGGTATTTTAGCAATGACTTGGCAAGTCCACTTTGGGTGTTTGGGGCCGTGTTCCCATTTTCTAATGCAACAAAGAAAACTACTTCAAATTGTGATAGTTCCCAACCTTAGCAGAGCTGTGCCTCATTTTCAGCAGGATGTGGTAGTTGAGTGGTTTCCACAGAGAATCATCTGCCATTGCCACTGAAAACTGAGCTATGCAGGGAATCAGGTGTGTTGTCACTCTTTCCTGGAACTTCTCATCTCCTCCAAGCATATTTTCTAGCTGTCAAAGTAAAAAAACTTGTCAAGCAGATCCAGATAAACCTAGCTGAAAGCACTTCTTCTGGCTTGGCTTTCAGATACTCGAGTTACATCAAAAAGCATCCATGGGAGTGCAGTGGTCTGCAAGAGCTCAACATGAATGAACCTTATGGAAAGAAGATGTTTAGAAAGAGGATAAAAAAATAGTAACTCAGAGCCTTAGGCAATGCATTAATTCCTCCCTTTTGGTTGAGGGAGATGACTGAGGCCAGATAATTAAAAAAAAAAGTATTTCAGATAGGGGGAAAAAAAAAAACCAACAGCTGTGTTTGTCAGTACCTGATCAACCAGAGGCATCATCAAGGTTTCTGCTCTTTCCTTACTCAGGAACTTCTGGGTGTCAAACAGGAAGAGCTTTTGCAGACAGTTCAGGGTGAACTGCAACAGCAGACAGCTCTTTTCCATGCTGTTGTCAGAGTCAAAGAAAGCTTCATCTACATTTCAGTTAAGGACAAGAAAAAAAAAGAGGTAATAAAAAAAAGAAAATACAAAACTTCCTGTTCCTTCAATGGTCTTTTACAACCAAGCAATTCTATGTTCTAAATCTCAGGTACAGTTCTGCCCCTGCTCTCCCTACTGACAAGATTACAGTATGAACTTTCTGAGCAGCAAACACAGCTGGGTTGCTTGGGAGAGTAAGATAAAGCTGAAGGACATTCACTGCCTCTGTTGGAGTCTTAACATTTGAAAACAAATGATTTAAAGCAAACCATTTGAGTGGCAAAAAAAATCAGTCTCTTGACACTAATGCCCTAGCAAGTCTGTCACTGCTGTTCATAGTCAGCTGAGGATGAGAGAACAGCCACAGGCTACGGACAAGCGCTTGGCCATAGCTGTGGATATGGACAATTTCTACAAGTCACTACAAATGGGATGGGCAAATAGTTTCCCACACAAAAAAGTAATACCTATTTTTGTCAAGAAAGCAGGAGTCTGAATACATGAAGTGGCAAGGAAGAGAATTTAAAGAAAAAAAGAAAAAAGCCCAACAGAAGCAAGTCACCCTCTTTCCACACAATTTCATTCTCACGGAATGGGGACTGACATGGAAAATTTTCGTGTGGTCTCAACTTTGTACTTGGGAGCCCAGAGCCCATGGGTGAAAAATGTTCTTCTGTTCCATCAGAATAAGAAAGATCACAGTATCACAGTATCATAAGGTTGGAAAGGACCTCCGAGATCATCGAGTCCAACCTATAACCCAACACTAACACCAACACCAACACCAACCATCATCTAAACCATGGCACTCAGTGCCTCGTCCAGTCTCCCTTTAAACACCTCCAGGGTCAGCGACTCCACCACCTCCCTGGGCAGCCCATTCCAATGGCCAATCACCCTTTCAGTGAAGAACTTTTTCCTAACATCAAGTCTAAACTTTCCCTGACGAAGCTTGAATCCATGCCCTCTAGTTCTGACACTGGTCACCTGAGAGAAGAGACCAACCCCTGCCCGACTACAACCTGCAGATGTCCTATTTTATGAAAGAAGGAAGAGAGAAGGATGGGCTCTGAAGTAAACATCATAAGACTAAACTTTCAGTAATTATAATTAACCTCTTCCAGCAATTACAATTTACCTATTCCAGTAATTAGTGTGGGCCTGCCAGTGCCCCTCTGCAGTGAATAACTCAAAACTTACCAGTTTTAGAAACATTGACCTGGTTCAGTGTCTCAGCAAAAGGCTTCACTAAATGACCAGCAAACAGAGTGAAGAGACCCTTGAGCTTGTCTGCAATGCAATCTGCGATTCGGTGGAACGTCAGCAGTCTGTCTTTTAGGGTGGACTCTGTTCTGGACCAATCAAAGAGCTGGAAGTGAAAGACAGATTAGCTCTTTCCTGTGCCTGTGCACTGGGAAGTACAAATGTGCTGATGCAGATGAATTTTATTTAAACTTCCTACCTTGAAAAAGAGGGGTCTGAAAGAAGCCTCAGAAAGTTTCATAACCATACTTATCAGACAATCAATAATACAAGCCTCTGTCTTACCAACTGCCTCCAAATCACCCTAGAAAAAGTTGAAAAAATAATTCCAAGTTTAAAATACAAGAAACTGGAGCTTTAAAAACACATTTTAGTTTTGTCTATTTCAGATCAAATCCCTAATTAGAATGTTTACCAATCCAAGAACAATTCCACGGCAAATTATTTGATACCCAGAATTTCAGAGCACATATGGAATGGAATCTACTAATATTTTTTAAAACAAATAGAGATAGCCTGTAAAGGCTGAGTTGCCTCTCTTCACCCCCCCTAAACACCTGAGCATGCTCTGTTCGGAAGTCCAGGGCTTTCATGAAAAATGCTGTCAGCTCAGAGTGATGGGAGATCAGGTGCTCCTTCTCCATAACAACAATGTGCTCCTTCAGGATGTTCATAAGGGGACCCAGGCAGTTCTGCCAAAACAAAAGCAAAGCAATGCAAAGGCAACTGTTATACTGACAGAAATGGAGAAACATAACAAGGAAATTGGATTTTTTGCACTTCACACATTTACTCATTAAAATACTGTCAATAAAATAAACTTTTTCCTGTACTTTTTGAGGGCTTAAGTGAGTAGGATTCCTGAGAAAAGTTTGGTCTCCCCTCTCCACTCCTGGAGATACCAATTAAGTCTGAAAGGTTTGCACCTATGAGATGGGAAAAAAGCCTAGAAGAAAATTACAATAACTCAACTTCTTCACAGATAAATCGAGGCCTTTATGAATGGGATGATCTTTCAAGCACTGATCATCTAACATGCTAAAGACATTGAACTGGCACATTTCTCCCAGGTCTAACATTCCTGCAGTCCAAAAGAACACACAAATATATAAAGACTGTGCTAGGTTTGGCTGGGATGGAGTTAGTTTTCTTCATAGCAGCTTATATGGTGCTGTGTTTTAGAACTGTGACCAAAACATCACTGGTAACACCTTGGGCTATTGCTGAACATTGCTCACAGTGTTAAGACTTCCTTTGTTTCTCACTCTGCTGCGGCAGAGAGCAGGCTGGTGGTGGGCAAGATGTTGGGAGGCATCGTGGTTTAAGCCTGACTGGTGGTCAGGTCTACGGAGCGGCCCCTCCAACCCCTAACATAAAACTCATGGGTTAAGAAAAAGACCGTTAGATAGGACAAAAAAGGAAGAAATAACAACAACAACCACCAAAACAAATGATGCACATTCAATGCAACGTTTCATGGCCTGATGACTGATACCCAGCCTCTCCCTGAGCAGCAAACCCTGGCCCCACAGCCAACCTTCTGTTTGTATACTGAGCATGACGCTATATGGGACTGAACATCATTTTGGCCAGCTTGGGTCACTGCCTGGCTGTGCACCCTCCCAGCTTCTTGCACACCTGTACACTTGCAAAACATGGGGAAACTGGAAAAAAAAAAATCCTTGATTTCTTAGTAACAACTAGAGACATCAGAGTATTATCAACATTATTTTCATACTAAAATATATCAAAAACACAGCTACTGTAAACAGAATTAACTCTATCCCAGCTGAGAACAGGACAGAGGGGACACTGCAGAACTGAATTTTGCACTGCTTGTTTCTTTTTAATCACAATTCAAAAGAAGGAAAAAATCCTTACCTTCCCGGCTTTTGCCACTTCACTGTAACACTTTGTAACCGCAGGCAGCAATATCCGGGGAGCAAGCTTTGTAGCTAGGATAGTTTTCAATGCTGTTACACGTAAGCTTATCTGGGAAGTAGGACCAAATTCAACCACAATCTTTTCCAAGCCAACAATCTGCCAGGAAACCCAACAAAAGTTAAGCATACTTATAACAACTCAAGAACCTTATTTTATAGTTGTTGTCTTTTGCAAGTGTCAGATGGGAATTTTGCTGTTTGCATCACTTCGAGCACCTTTCATTAAGGTGCCTGTGTACAGAGCTTCACTCTCTTCAGAAGACAAACACTAAAAACATGCACATGTCAGCCACAGGGGACAGAATTACCCTAACTAGAGCTGTTAGATATATATTTGATGAGATCGTGGATACTACAGAACGATCCTTCAGGATTCATCTCCCTTTCCTAAGAGGCAAACTACAACCTATCAGTGGGAGGAGTACGAGACGCTCTTTTGTTCTGTATCTTAGTTATCTGCATAAGACTGCGAATAGAAGATTAATACGTTATGTTCTTCTACATAGTTGGAAATTTCAGTGACAAAAAAGTAATCTTTGTAGCTTCTTCTAGGAACTGGGCAGATCCTGTCCCTCTCTACATATCTGTAGGAGTTGGACAGCTCACCTGCAGCAAGCAATCCAAAAGATAAGGACTAAGGAAGTGTGGTAATGTTTCTGCAACCTTCAGCAGAGCAGTGACAGCACTCAACAAGTAAATCTCATTGGAGACCAGCTCCTTCTTATTTTTTAAAGTCTTCAACAGTGCCGGCATCAGCCTGTGAATAAACAAGCATAACAGAAGGGTGAAACCACTGACCATAGTGAGGCACATTTCCAATCACATAAATCCATCTGCTAAGCCTGCAGGGACAATTTTCACATGACTTTTTCCATGCGTATTTGAGAAAATGGTATTCTGGGCTCTTCTGCTGTATTTCATTTTTTTCAAAGCTAAAGAAGGGTATGAGGTCTAGATTCACAGAGTCAGTTTGGGTCAGAAGGGATCTGTAGAGATCATCTAGTCTAACCTCCTTGCCATAGGCAGGGACGTCTTTCAGTACATCAGGTTGCAGTAAGCACTATCTTTAGTTTAAAGATTTAATGACAATAAGAAACATATTTGTAATGAAATAAAACAGTCTTAAAAGCAACAAGTTAAACGCTTGAATTTTTCTTGGATAGGGAGACTAATAATGTAACATACAGGGTTTCCAACTGTGCAGGTTCTCACGGTTTTTAATGCAATCTGTTCTGCAGTACAAATACAGAACATGGTCCGACTTTTCTAAAGCTATGAAGGCTGCCTCTCAGATCACAGTAGCAGAGTCCATAAGGAACTCTACTGATATGAAACAAGCCAACAATACCTTGGAAGCTGAGGTATTGCTTGAGCTTTCAGTGTACAGGTGACCTCAGCTATACAGAGCAAAGCACTTCCCATCACATTCTTTTCCTCCTTCTCTGAAGAAATTAGATCAATGGCAGTTTTCAGAACAGGTATAAACGGCTCTGGGTTTTCTGTGCCAAAACCTTTGCAGAGCAGCTTGAGGCTGAACAAAGCAGTCTGCCTATTGATGGCTTGCTCCTCCTCTTCATCCTGTCTTTTACACTGCACAATGGCAATGAGCTCAGGAATGAGCTTTAAGAGCTGCAGTATCTGAGAGGACAAGAGAACACAAACATTACAAATACAATTAGGAACTCATAACCTGCAAGGTAACCACGGACAAGTAGGCTACGTCTTGCCACCCAAAAGCACTGGTATGTGCTGTCTTTACACAGAGCAAACCACTTCTTCATCCATCTCTCTCAGTGTACTTCTGCTAAAGGAGCTGAGTTTAACCACTTTGCCTCACCTGGCTCTTCTGCCACTTTGTGCGCTGCTGCACCTTATTGTTCAAAAGGTCCATTGCCTTACGTCTCACAGATGGAAGCTGATTCGTTATCAGTCCCCTAATTACAGGGATGAAGGTTTCTGTTGGCAATAAGGCATTCACCTACAAGAAAACACATAAGAATACCATAAATGCTCTTCCATGCCCTGTGACACAGTAGCTTCCAGATGAGATAAGGAGACTCTCTTCAACTTCCCACAGGGGTCTCAGGATCAAAGGAGAGAGGATGGGCTAGCAATGCTGTATCCGAGTCAAGCAAAAGACCAAAGCAGGTTCCAGTTACAGTACTTAATCTTCATTCATTGACTGCAAAACAGCCAATATCCACTAGCTCCAAGATTTTCTAAGCAATTCCTTTTGTCTATGCTGGACATCCCTCCTTACTTTCAAATACTTCTGGTAGTGCCCTGTGCAGGTACATCATGAAAACTGAAATACACTCCACAGGCAAAAGAAAAATTGAAGCTGTGAAAAGATGCACGGCCCACAGCATGCAAGGAGATAAGGACTTTTTTTTCAGTTGCATTAGCATTAGTTAAATAATTTTACGAGTTAGCAGTGAGAAATGTTGCCAAAAGTATTTTTCTCCATGAGATAGACCAGAGGCGTCAATCTCATGGCTCCTGCCGCTCTCCTGCTCCCGCAGCGTAACGCGCGTCACTCGCTGCACACGTGAGCAGCGCTGGCAGGAGCGCAGGGACAAGGAGCTCAGCGCTGCCGCCAGGGAGAAATAAGATGGAGAGCTGGATAAAGCAAGGTGGAGGGACAGATTTGGCTTGAGGGCTGCGAGTTTGACACCCCTAAGACAGACAGTGAAATGACTGCTTCCAGCCAGCAGAATATTAAACTAGAGGAAATAAGCACTCCTGATTTTATTCTGGTTGTTCTAAGGTTTTAGATGGAGTTATTAACATTGTTAGACAAATATGAACAATGATGCATCAAGCTGCACACCGTCCAATAAAGATTTGTACTAATCCAACAAGAAAACCTGCAAAGATTACAATCATATTAATAAGTAAGAGCAGAAATGTCCCACTGCTAACGTGAGAGCTAATGTACCTTATCCAGCATATCATAGGACTTGTTTAGCAGAACTCTCCAAAATTTGGCTGTTGGCTTGTCCACATTTGCTTCCACTGAAGACGCCACAGTGTTTATATAGCAAAGAACTTCTTCTAAGAGCCTAGACAGAAAGGAAGCACCTTTTAACAAGCAACAAGGGCACAAAAGGAGGTGATTTTATTCCTGAATAGCATAAAATTTCAAGAAACAGCTACAACAAAGGAAAACTAATCACCTAATGACTATCTACATACTAACAAAAAGCTATGACAATAAGGAAAATCACATGCACGTTAAAGAAGTCTACCTGGTATGCCTAACTTAGTATCTACATACAACAGTAGTTCTACCTTAGAACTCTACTTTAAAATAAAAAACAATCTGGGAAGACAGGGATTTTTAAAAAGGAGGATTTAAAGATCACGGCATTTATAATAAATCCTACGCTCTTATTCACTTAGAACAAACAGAAAAGTTAAGTCCCTGTGAAAGAAACCCTTGGTTTTGCATCACTGGCTCTTATAGCCCAACGACACAACTGAAATCACTGATCATTTTCTTACATCAATACAGGGGCACCTGTGAATAATGATTTTTTTTTTTCCCTTATGAATCTATATGTTTTACTACAAGTCTGGAATTCCTTTACAGACTCCATCATCAATAGCCTAATAGTTATGGCCCAGAAGCAAATAAAAAATTCCACAATATCAAAAAAAACCTCACCAAAACAAACCCCAAATAACTTGCATATAAGAAATACTGCTTGTTGCTGAGGTCAACATTAAGAGTATCCTTGAGGAAAAAAAACATATTCTAACAGGATTACACTTTAAAAATTATTCCCAGATTGCAGGAAAGGCTAGAAATAGCAAGAGTGGAGATTTAAAGCATACCTCTGTTCCAACTCCTGCAGCTCTTCTGTTTCTTCACATTCAACTATCTAGTTTAAAAAGGAAGAATGAAATTGCTATGTGTGAATCTTGCATCCCCTCATTAAGTTAATATCCCAGTATACACAAATGTGTTTGTTCTGAATGTAATGTCCACTAACACGGCGAGTTCCCCACATTTGCACTTAAGCCATCATTCTAGATGAAAATATGAGAATCTTAAGTAATACAGTCACAGCAGAAAATGCATTTAATTCTGGTGAATGATGTTTAGTGGAGGCAATGGGAACTGTTTCCAGCTAGTTACAATGTAAAACTTAAAACATTTATTTTGTCTTTTCAGAGTAAATAATATCAACCCCACACCAAACTTGGAGTTATACAGACTATGAGCGAAGTCCCAGACTCCATAAAGCCAGTGGGAATCCATCAGGACCAGATTTTCACTTTGTTACCTATTCATCAATCACACAAACTAAGTCTACCTGGAAAGGTCTTATTAAAAAATAATTAACATTATGGAGAGGTTTCAAAACTATGTCAATAAAGGTGTCAGCAGGATCATAGAATCATAGAATCGTCTGATTGGAAAAGGCCTTTGAGATCATCGAGTCCAATACACTGGAGAGTCTATTCTTTCATCCTCCATACCATAAAGAAAATTAAACCTCATCTGTTACAGCATAGAACAATTACTTAATTGGATCAGTTTAAAAGCAATCTGCTCTTATTACCTTTTTCACAAAACTCTGAGAGGATAAAAGTTGTGACATGAAGGAGACTGACAAGAATTTGAAATGCCGAAGCTGTTTGTCTGAGTGAGACTCCACACTGAAGAGCTGCCTATCCTGATTTTTTAGCTTTGTCTTGCATGATCTTGACTGTTTTGGCCCAGGATCCTCTGTTGAAAACATTCACAAAACAAATTTGCAGCAAAGAGAAAAAGACATTTGACTTCTGATTACAGAAACTAAGGAAAATTATGGTCAGGTGCTTATCAAGGATCCAAAATCATGTCAATGTTCCCAAAAAGATAGTCTCAACACAGGAGTTAATATTTTTATTTCAACAGTAGTGCCATTTCACCTCATCATTTCTATGTGAAGAATCTTCTTTTTTCTTGGTGCTGAAGCTATGGCACACTGGCTACAAAAACGAAAGACGTTTGAGGCAGGACTACATACAGTGTGTGTCACATACTTGTGAGAAGTGCTTTCAGTGTCACTACCTGGTGCTTCCTAGCTGAAAAAAACGTATTGAAAGAACAAAAAGGGCAAGTCCTACCTTAAAAAGAATCAACCAACCACCACCCACCTTTCCCAATGGTCTCTAAAATAACAGTCTAGAAAAGTAGCAAAATACATTCATTACTGCTCCACTATATTGGAGTAGAAACAGACCTTTAAAGCTCATCTAGTCCAGCCCCCTGCAGTGAGCCAGGACATCTTCAACTTATCAGGTTGCTCATAGCCCCATCCAACCTGACCTTGAATGTTTCCAAGGGGAATCTACCACCTCTCCGGGCAACCTATGCCAGTGTTTCATCACCCTCATTGTAAAAAAATGTCTGTCTTTCATCTAGTCTGAATCTACCTTCTTTTACCTTAAAACCATTACCCCTCATTCCTTGTAATAGGAAGGTTTATATGCTGTTTTGTTGTTACCTTCTTTGTTCTCTGGAAGCTCTGTCAAGTACTGGATTATTTTCATCATGTTCTGGAACTGAGAATGTACATTAAATTCGCAACAGATGGAAATCCAAAATTCAGTGTCTGCTTCCAGAACAGCATCCTGTTTATGGTGTAGAAATAAAAAAATAAAACATCTCAAGAATTAAAAAACATTACTAAAAATGACAAAAAGACTCAAAATCTCCTGAAAATGGCATGGTGAGATGGGTACTGCCAGGACTAACACCAAGGGTAACAGCAGCAAGCTCTTGGAGAGAACACAGTTCCAGCGGGTGTAGAAAGATATTAAACTGCTCCAGCAAAGACTGTATCTTCTCACCAATGTTCCTTTAATAATTCCTTTAGTTTTCCCCACATACAATGCTTTCACCTAAGACAGAGGCCTGCCTACACAAAAGTATAGTAGGGATTTTATATTGGTCTATACAGGAAGAGCAGTAGCTTGTTTCACAAATACTGTTAAAGAAAAAAAAAAACCACCCACAACTTTAAAAATATCAAAGCACTTCATAATCAGATGATTAGCTCTTCAGGTCAAGGATTGCTGTACAGTATGATCTGATTTACTGTTCAGGCTCCAGGACAAAACAATATTGCATCTGCAATACAATTTCTAGTTGACATCACCATCAGGTTCTGCTACAGCACAAACTCAGAGCTCATTTACTCATTTTAGAATAACCATCGAGGCTTATCATGCACCTACTGAAATACAAGGCCATGAACAGAAAGGAGACCAGTCTGCTGAGGAAAAAGCTGCCTCTATTCATCTTCTAACCTTATCTGTGCTTGATGTCGCAGTCACAGTTTTGGTCACATACTGCTCAAACAGCAGCACCAGGAGAACCCAGAGGAATTTGTTTCCTCCCACCGTAGTGATCAGCTGGGTTAGGATTGGCAGGCGTCGGTGCTCTGGCACATGGGGCAAAGCATCCACAAACACTCGAATGATCTTTATCACCACCTCTTCCACACTGCCCGAGGACTCTGACAAATCACTGTCTTCAGCCTGGGTACAAAGAGGTACAGCAGTTCAGACAGATGACTGCAGATGGGTACATGCTGTTTCTTGTAAATTCAGAAAGAGAGAGAAAGCACTAAGTGCCTGACAACAACATTACCAAAAGCATAATCTCAAGGAAAATGTAAGTGTTCCAAAATAGAGTTCTTAATCGCATGGTTTCTCTTCAGTGTTTAAGGACGATACCTCAAATACAATTAAAAAAAAAAAGAAAAAATAATAAAAAAAAGAAAAAGAAAAAAGAAGAAAGGAAACAAAGAAAACATTACTTGGCATCAGCTGAAACAAACAGAAAGTTTTTAAGGGACTGAAATGCCACATCCTTCTGAAAACTTCACCTGTAAGCCTGATAGTGTCCTGTAATAGGCTACATAATCTCAGGTAAGTAACTTCAGACGCTACCCACATGGAATAATTGTGTGCACCATAAATAATTTGTCACAGAAACTTGCGACGGTTGCTATGAAAGGTTTTTTTTTTAAAAAAAAGATATCACCTTGTTGTCTCTAACAGAGATCTGCAAGAGCATGCAAAATCTGTATATATATCTCACTAAAAAATACACTACAAAATCCCTAGCCAATTGTTAGAAGATTTTTTCCCTGATTCATTTTTACATAAGAAATTCATGTGGCATTTTTCATGTTTAAATCTACAAATTCCCCAAGAATTAAGATTTATTATGTGCAAGTGAAGTCTCACAGAAGAAAATGTCTCCTTTGAAAAACAATGGTAACAAGAAAATGCAGGCAAACATCAGCTGGAAGATAAAAAGCATTCGTCAAATATCTTACCTTGCCACATCTACTACTGATAAGCTTGATATATTATTATAGGACTAATAACCAGCTTCTTATTTCCAATGGTTCCACTACTGAATTTGCCAGCAATTTTTATGATGAAAAACTTCAACTTCAAGTATGTTTCAGGTCCTCTTTAGGTGTAGTTGTGACAGTATTTTGGCTAAATCATTTATAAAGTGCAGGAGCTCATAAGGTGAAAAAGAAGCAGTAGCCTGATGAACTCTAAAGAGCTGACCAGACGAAGAGTATTCTATTAATATAATATTTACTATATATAATTTCAATATCCATCTAAAAATAATCCTAGAATAGGTTACATTTTTTTCTAACACTGATATTCTAAATCACTGACTCTATTAATAATCTTGTTCACTTTTTTCTACTCCCTTCCACTAAGCAGACAAATTTACCTGGATAAGAGCAGGAATAACCATCTGCACCGTTTTATTAATGACTTGGAAGGTGTACGTATCGTCCAGACGCAAGACATTTGCTCCCATGAATGTAAAAATGGGCATAATGTTATGGAGAACTTTATCCTGGAAAAGAAGACAGATGACATGAGTTTACTTTTTGAACTGTGCTGCTCTGCATATTACACCTCAACATTCTCCTTCCCACAAATACCACTAGATTCCTAGAAAATAAAAATCATCAGTATCTTCCAAAAAACCTCCACTGAACTGATTTTAAATGCATAGTGCTCCTTAAGCTCCTTATTATGTGACTGTGAGCATTATAAATACTATTCAGAAACCAAGATACATTTCTAAGCAAGTAACTAGAGAGTGGAAATTGAGAGTTTAGTCTCATGAGACACCTTTTATTCTTCAGCTCAGAGCCATGAAAGTGTGACAAGCAAAATCAGCTATGGGGAGATTTGCAGAAGCACCAATGTGAGTATGACAGATTCCAGTGATTTTCATACCTATTCCACCCACACTTTTTAAATCTGTAAAATATCTGCAATATCTATAGTGATACAAAGGAAACCAACCGTGCTCATTTCGATTTTTGTCTTTTCTGGGGACTAAACTGCAACCACAGTAATTAATTGTGAGAGGGCTGGATTAGAAGTGTCACCTAGCTCAACAGTTTGTTTCACAGAGTTTGCCAGAACTTAGAGACAGAAGTTACAGGCACCTTTTTTTTTCAGTTTCAGTGAACTGGAGGATTTGGTTTACATTTGAAAAGAGAGATGAGACTCATACAAAACACTTCCTTGTATTCTGACCACAAAAATCTTGTAAGAGTAAATATTAACATAGAATAAAAGCTCAGTTCTATAGCAGGTGGTGGCAGTAAGATGATGATAAAGAAAAACAACCCCAACACTAAAAAAGCCAAACACATTCCAGTTTTACCTTTTGGGAAAAATGCTACTTTCTCCAAATCTTTGGAAAGATATCAAGACAAAGATGCAAACTGAGTTTATGTATCTGGATACATTTTGCTGCTTTTATAGTTTCAAAGCAAAAGAATCTTAGAAGAGTGTACAGGCAAATTTCAACTCACAGAAGAAAAGGCCTGTTTCTTGGCTGATTAAAATCAGACAAACCTGATTTTATCATCAACTACAACTACATTTCTTAGTGTTGTACAAGACAGGAACTTGTAAGAACACATTTGTTATTGGGAGAGGTGTTTTCTCTCTTGTATATAAAAAGCAGGGGAAAGAAGAAATGATGCTCTAGAACTTTGACCACAGTGGGAGGATGAGGCAGGGCTGTCGTCAGAAAGCTTCTTCCACTCCTAATGTGCTTCACTCCAAGTCATAAATGACTGGTAACCGAAGCATCAAGACAGAGGTGTGTTTTTAAATAAAATAGAATAGAAAGCCCTGAAAGAGCAGAGAACCAGTACGTTTTGCCTCTAGCTACTTTCAGAAAGTTTCTCTTTATAGAACAGGTCTTTATGTTCTCCATATTTGGAATCTGAAGAGAAGGTCCAACACATAAATTTCAGGTACTACTACTTACAGGAAACATTCCAGCAACAGCACCAAGGAGAAGCAGTGCATGGTGGTGTGTCTGGGGCATCTTGGAAATCCTGATGCATTGAACTATCAATTCCACATTGAATTTTTCTTTGTCAAGGACATCTGCAAGTAAAAAATATTCGCTGTTTAACACTTTAATGGTCAACCATGTAGGAATAAACAGTACACTCAAGCACTGTTTTCAACTTGCAAACCATACCTACAAAAATTATTGGAGAAGGCAAACTTGTATACCCTACAGAGGAATCTCTCTTTCTTTAAGAACACAAGTGTAGTCTGAGAGGAGAAAAAGGTCAGAGGCCATTGCTTCAATGCTGCACAGATTAGAGTAGTACCAAGAAATGAGACTGGCAATTTTTACCTGCTGGGATCTTGCTACCGTCTGAAGACAATTTCTGACAGATGCTTAGCAGGCAGCTGAGGATTAGCTGCTTGGTATATTCCATATTTTCTTCTTCTGATGCCATAGGTTCCAAACACCTATATATTTAGGGAAAAAAAAATGAGACATTGGAAAAGGAGACAGAAAAATAAGTCACCAAATAGCAGATTGAGATATAAATAAGAAACTGCAATCTTCATTCTACAGAAGTTCTAAATTGAGGCTCCCAAAAAGCATTTGCTAAGAAGTGTCTCCTCTTTTTCATTTTCAAATACATCAAGTGGCCTAATAAAAAGCACTTACCAAAACATTTTAAAGAGCATAAAATAATTACCTGAAGTAGGACTGCCAGTTTATGTAAAGGCAAATCATAAGGAAAAAAGATAAATACTCAATTTATATGTATTTTTTCCTTAGTGCTTGGAGATAGGGCTGATAAGAAAACTATTGCTTTTCCTGTGTTGCTCTGGATAAAGGCTGTTAATTCCACAATGTTTTGGGAGGCATTTTAAAGCTTAGAGTATTATTATAACATCTCCCCAAACCACAAGTTCTGTCAATAGTGCCAGTTCTAGCACAGGTGCCATCCTTCTTGGCAATCCCAAGCCCTCTCCCTGAGAAACAAAGTCTTCACTTAAGAAGCTCTGCATGAGGTAAAAACCTTCAGAAGCCCATCACATTGTCTAAAGGCGAAAGATGTTGTAACAACTTTCCTTCATCTGATACATCTAAAAGAAGTTCAAGGAAAAAGGCAAGCTAAGCTACAAAACATGGCAACAAGAAAGTAGCCCATATATGTTAACACTTTAGAGTCTGCTGCAGAAGAGAGTGCTCAAGGCCTTGTGTGTTACAGAGGCACGATTACCTGCTCAGCAGGTTAAAAAGTGCAGGTACCAATGCCTGTGGACGTCTAAGCTTCTTCTTATGCTGAAGCAATTCCAGAATAAGCATAATCCTCTGCCAGCTGAAGTGGTTTGTTTCCGGTGCCAACTCTGTATCCTGAGGCTTTCTAAAAAGTTCAGACAAACAATCAGTATCTACATTTGCAAAGGGAGTAGTACAGTATTTTAGGGAAAAAACAGAAGCATAAGTAAAAAAAAGACATTTTCTTTCACACAGTAATGTCCTTTATTGCTTCTCTTGGCAATGTGTGGGCTTCTGACTGAAGCAGCAACACTTATGAAACAACCAACACAAAATCCAGACCAGATTTGAAAGAACCAACAAGTATAGCCTGCCTTCTGTGTATACAAACATTCCACACAGCAAAGTGGACTTCTGTGGAATAAAATAAAATCTATTACCAAATAACTGTCCAAACACCGACCTGCTTGACACACAGGAAACCTGCACCATTAGAACTCCCAACTGTCCAACCACTGACTATGCAGGAAATGGGTTTGTGTGCAAGCATGTGTGCTTATAACTCTGAGACATCCTTTTACACATGGATCCATCTAAGGGGTGATGACTGTTAAAGGTCAAGCGAAGGAAAATAATAACAGCTATTCTAGGACAAACCAAGAAAACCAGTTCAATATCCTGTTTGAACAATGGCTGATAGCCAATGCTTAAAGAAAAGAATAAGCACAGTGGATAACCAGTTCCTTCCTTATGGGACTGGAGAGAAGAAACTAAACAGAGATTGAAAAATTAACAATTAGATTAATACTTTTACTGAAAGGAAATACTGTTTCTCAGTCAACTAACAGGAACATTTTGTTGAGCATCTGTAGGCTTCAGCAATGTATATGTAATTTGTCCATACAAGTTTAATACCAACAAAAATGTATCTTGTTCAACTGTGTCAATTCAGATTCAATAAGAGGAAATAAGAAGATTAAAACTACTGGATTTTTTTTTTAAATTTTGACTACAGTTCCATCATTTCTCAAGCAACAACATGAGTTGTTTTTCTCCTGCCAATAATAGCTCCGAGTTATTATACCATGCAGAGGAAACCAAGAAATAGATGCTTATGCTTTCAATGCAAACTATACAAAGTAGTAAAACAAGTGGTGTTTTCAAACTGTATAGATAATATTTTAGGGTCTCTAGTTTTCTTACTTCTGTTGCTGCATTTTCTGCCTTCTAGTTTGCTGAACAGTGGCCAGACTTTTGGTTTTCTCAGGAGGCTCCAATTCCCTGACAATCTGCTCAGCACACACTGAAATCTGCAACAAAAAAGCACTATGGAAGCACCAATGAACAACGCATCGTATCACGCATCTATTCCCCCTCATTTTTTCAAACACACCCCTATCATGCACATATGGTTATATAGTCCACATATTCAAGTCATCTTGCAGAAAATGGAGATCAGTGCAGCAGAAAGAAGTGATTTCTGCTGAAATAATTCACAGTATAGTAAATGACTGTTGCATGGCTTTTAAAGAAACACCTTCTAAAAGCAGTCATTTAACAAAATTTTCTTGCCATTAACACAATTATGTTATGTGACAAACAGTTTCAGATTCCTTTCATGCTACTAAAGATATAGGCAAATGTTACTGAATGTAGCTACACAGAACCACTGCAACAGGTCTGAACAACTTTCTGTCTTCTGGAGTTTGCCACTTACCCCTTTAAACACACTGCTAATTGTCTGGGCACAAAGCGGGTTCTTGCAGTTTAGCAGCAAGTCAAACAATACTTTCAACAGCTTCTGTTGCACCATCCCATCTGACACAGCTGCAAAGAATGATTTAGTAATCTACAAAAGGGAAAAAAAAAAAGAGGATGGAGAGAGGTTTACTGCAAGAGGGTAACCAAATCAGAGGCTGTGGAACTTAGGTATGTTAGATGATGTATGACACACCCAATCACACACACGTTAGTAGGAACATACGTCATAAGCATTTACATATTAATTATGTATTTGTATATACCAGAAATCCTTAGAGGCAAAGCACATACTTCCAAAATATCCAGATGTATTGATTCCCAAAATTTGTCACAGAACTTGCCTAGCTAGAGTGACAAACTTGCTGTCACCAGCCTTTGGTAAGTATACACTAATGCCTGGCTTATATAACAGAAGGCTTGAATTTGTAGCCTCCTTCAAATGAGATTATTTCTCACCTATTGTATTTTCCTTGACAAATTTTCCTCAGAAAAAAATCAAGAACTAAAGCTCCCACATGACAGACAAAAACTAAGGACAGTTGAAGAGCAGTATCTGCATGCAAACAGAATGATATTTCTATTCTGTACTTGTCAAATGCAAAACCAAAGCAAGTAGCAGTTTCTCCTTCTGCTAAATTTTAGAGAGAAATTTTAGCAGCCTGTTTAGATGTTCCAAAGACACTATAAAGACCCTGAAAACTTGTAGCACAAGAAAGACAGGTCAAAATCAATGGACTCCTTAATACAGAAATAGTCCTTGTAAATCCAAGCCTAAACACTGCTATTTGCTTTGGGCATAAAAACAAAGATCTTTCATAAAGCCATACCTGCCCAAGTGCTGTGATCTGAAATGGTGGAATTTCTTCATAGATTTTCTTGTCAGCATGCAGACTTTTGATAAATAAATCCAGACTCTGCTGATTCTTGCACAAGAGCGTTGCCGAGTATTCATTAAACTTTCCAAGGATGAGATGCAGGAGAATAACTTCATCTTTCAACATTGCCTCGGGTTTCTTAAACACCTTCTCTAGCAACCGGTCCAGTGCAGGCAAAAGGTGAGAAAGAATCATCTGCAAACAGAGGAAATTCATAACAGAAGTTTTTATCCATTCTCATTTTAATGAACTTCTAACAGCACAGCTTCATTTTATTGTAATGCCTTTCTTGGCTAAAATAGTACAGACAGTATTTTATGCAACAGCTATTCAAGAGGAAAAATACAACACTTATTGTGAGATTACCATGAGTACATGCTCATCTGCTACTTTGCAGAGTAGCACTTCATATTTTTATGTACAGAAACAAGGCAATTCTTTCCACTGATTTATGACTGTAATCATCTACAAAACCCAAAAGTGAGGCAAAAATGTTTATTCTCTATGCAGTTCACAATCCTTTCAAGAGAAGTACAACGGAACAGAATGCAAAAAAAATCATAATTTTATTCATTTTTTCAACATTGAACTCATGTATTTTTCAGTAGTTAGAGAATCCTGAATATACTAGATAAGAGGAGGTTAATACATGAAAATAAAATTTATAGTTCTACCTATAAGTTACAGTTCTCTACAGAAAATGCTACATTCACTGATATCTAATCAAGGAAATAAATGTCTTCTGGAAGAATCTTCTTCTGAAACAGTCTTTTTCAATGACATCAAGGGAGTTTCCTTACAAACTACAGTACACAAGATGCAGTGCTTACATTCCTGGATGAAGCCTGCACATATTTTATGTTTCATCAAATCATGCTTTGCAGCTCTATTGCATATTCTTAGAGCTGTCAAATTAATGCCTAGTAGTCCAATATATTAAGAAGTTATGTAACAGCATTATTAATAAGTGAAATTTGATTTAAGCATTTCATTCAAGTGCAGAACCCATAAAAAAATAGAAAGCTGGCACCTACCTCACCATGGACTTCATGAAGAACCTTCATTAAGTTTCTTGCAATATATGATGGGAAAATAGGATTCTGTATGCTATCAAGTATGCTTTCCAAAGGTTCCAACAATTTTCTCTTCTGTGATTTCTGTTTTGATTGTGTTTCAAGCTCCTCAAACAGAGTTCCAATAATCTATTTTTTCATTAACAAAGTGCAAGTTACGTTATTTCCCTCCAATAAAAATGCCTTACAACAGCATTACTACAAAAGCATTGAAAAAATATTATCTAGATTCAAACGGAATTCATCTGTAAATAAATCACAAGCTAATATTTTTTATTTGACTAATATTCTCAATTCACAGTATGTAATAAATCACTTGAATGTTTTTATAGTTCTTTGAAAATAACCAAATCAGTCTTCTATAATATACAAAGACAACGAACTTTCCCAGTTTACTTGATTTCTTTTAGAATCGATGGAAGCTCACAGCAGTAACAAAACTTTTATTAATGTACACCTTAATAACAAAAATACCTGTGTTACGTAAGCAGGGTCAGATATGATCTCTTCTGTCTTTTGCTCCAAATGCTGAAGAACGGGATGAAACAGAGACTCTTTTATCCCTCTCAAGGAACGGAGGCAGTTGAGAGCAGCCCTTCGAACCTCACTCACAGGACTACCCAAGTTAATTAGCAAAGATATCACCACTGCAAAAGGAGTCACGAAAGGAAAGATGAAAAGACAACAGAATGAAGTAAGTGGTCAGAATTTTACTGTATCTTCCCTGAAGAGGCATCAACATTGCTTTGGAATTAAAAAGGCATCTCTTTTCACTACAAACCTCTAGCCTACACAAAACCAACATGTATCTCACAGAGCTGTGGCTCTGAACTTATCACAGTCTTTGTGGTTTTGTTTAAGCTCAGAGAGTTCATGCGTTGCTATCGATTGCCACATCCTTACACTGCAAAGAAAGTAAGGTGCTGTAGCTGACTCTTCAGCACAGAAGTATGTTTCTTTAAAACTTTTAAGATTTAAAAAAAAGTAATTTCAACTGCTTCCAAGCTTGAGTGAGTAACTGCAGCAGTGAATCAGCAAGTAAGAGTTGTCTCAGCCCAGTGCAGCTGAACTTGAATACTACACATACCTTTCATGGTCTAAAATACAGACAAATTGTATAAAATAAAAAATAATGTGACTAAGTCTTAAGATAAGAGATAGATACTGTTTTACTTTACCTGGAGATGATGGCGATAGCAGCTGTTTCTTTTTTTGGTACGTCTGTGATTCAAGCAGTGCATAGCCAATGTAGAGAGCTTGAGTCTGTAGCATTGCACTGACTTCATAGTTCAGATGATTTGAAAGGTTGTAATTGTAAGTCCATAAAATTGAAAGGAATTTGAAGAAATACTCTGAATCTTTTAGATGTACCTTAAATTAAAAAGGGAGAGAGAGAAAAGCATTTTTTTAATAACTTTAATTTGTTTAGCAAACTATTACTTACAACATCTGATAATCCAAGCAAACAAAAGGAGTACACAGAAAGATAACTAAAGAGTCAGAAACAACAAAAAAAAGACTGGGTAGATTCTTTAGGGTAAACAGTACTTGTTGTGTATACAATGCTGCTTAACAGCTGGGTCATTTAATTTAACAGATAACTTGTAGTCTATAGGTATGTAAACACAAGGGAGTTTAAAAGGCCAAAATCAAAGACTGAAAGTACACCCATACGAACATCTGTACAGTATGTCAACTGTGCAAGAAAATTGTTATATGCAAAATAAAGCAGTTCTATTTCCTGTTTTGTGCACCAGTAAGCTTAATATTAGAACTGCTCCAAGTAATCCCTGACTGCTAAGTGATTTTCAAAAGTCCATAAACCAGCGTCTCAAAAGAGCCGGGCATCCAATTTCCTTGCACAGCACAGCTTTCTATGCTGAATGCTCACACTAAAATTTACTCTTAGAATTTGTCTGCAATTGGATGTAAAGGGTTTATAAAAACAGAGCACAGACCAAAATTAACAAACTCTGAATCATAAACATATCACTGACCTTCACAGGCACAGGTCAGAGTGCCTATCTCTTCCCCAGTAGTAACAGCTGCTCCAAGAAGATTCAGTTCAGTTTTTCACACTTCTGCATCCAGTTAACTTGCTTTAGGACATTTATGTCAAAATTTAACTAGGATAGCTTCTGATTTTGAAGCAGTTACATTGTCTCTTAATATTATCCCAAATCTAAAGTTCTTGCTTCCTACATGGTCTGGCAGTCCCTAGAACGCTTTCTGTCTGCAAGATGCTCTCTGGAATCCTAAGAGCTCTTCATTCACCAAACAGCAGTGCCCATTCATCGCACAGACCGAACGGCTGGCCACAACAACTGATACAGCTTCTGACATACTCTTGCCTATTCTCTTTTCTGCAAGTCCACCAACACTTAGGTTCTAGTTATATTAACTGTTCTAGAGTGGGTAAAAATAACCATGTTATTCCTTTCCAATTAAACACTCAAAACTGGAGACTTGTAATACTCCACAAGTGAGAGAAGCAAATTATTACAGCAGCTGTTGCCTTCACTAGGTCCCAGGACATTACTAACACCATTCCACAAACCTCCTAAAGTCCTTCCCCCAACCTTGTTTTCTTTTGTGCAGTATGACCCAGCACGCTCAGTTAAAAATCCCACCAAAACAACATAGTTCCCTGCTAGCAGCCTTTAACCAGCCAGGCACCAAATCAATCTCTTTAACAGCTCAGTGTCGGTACAATTTCACTAGATCCTGGAGTCACTGGTAGCTAGACAGTTATATACAGTTATATACAAAAATCATACATCAGAAATAAGCTTTGACAGGAAATCGTTGCTATTCTTTCCTTCCTCTGTTTGTGTTTGTCATATGCTGTTCTTGATGAACAGCTTTGTGTTAATTATTGGCTTTTCTTTTCCTCAGAATGTACAGTTCTTACCCCCCACATCTAAAATCTAGACAGCCAAAATCCCGTATTCTCTTCACAAAAAGGTATTGCTTGATGTGGGGGAGAAAACATGAGAACACGGTACAAGCAAACATGCGATGTCTTCTAAATTTTTTTCTTCCAATTTTTGTATTCAAAAGCTAACAGATTTTACAGACCAACTGTCTGCTTTGTTACAAGATAAGACCAAAACTTTTAGTTCAAACTTCAATCTTGCAAATCAGTGTTATGTTTACACCTCTGCCTCAATTGGTCCATTCACTGTTTAATTTTCTCTTATTGCATTTGATTTGGGTTAACTAGCCAGCTGAAGCCTGGACTTTCATCTGCTCCCAGTAGTAGCATGGCACAAGCTTTTCTCCATTTTTCTCAGTTTTCCTTAAAATTATCTAACTGCGTAATACTTGATGACTAATAATTTAGAGCAATAAATACAAAAATAATACCTTGAGTAAGAGATTCATCAATGCTCTGTACTGAACAGCACTGCTTCCCTCGCTAGCTCCACAGACAAGTAGGTCAAACAGCCCCAAAAGGAGGTGCAGGTAATCTTGGCTCTCTTGATTCAGGTATTCGGGATTCCACCAAGTTTCCTCTAAAAATACAGGTTATAAATAAGACACAGTGGATGCATATGAACACCTTCAGATGCCAAGAGAAAACAGACATCTCTAGTTAAAAGAAAACAATATAGTTGGCTGTTTCCATGTTCACAAGTAAGTAATCTTCACAGATCTTAATAACAACAGAGGAAGAAGGCTGGGGAAGCAAGACTTGCCCATTTTCAACAACTTCCGAAGACAAAAAAATAATCTTCACTTCACCGAAATCAAAGACATTCAAAACCTTAACACCTACCTTTTGAAAAAGACAGAGGAGGTTTTAGGCCATTAATGAAGTTTTTCAATAAGAACAGGAACATAGCTGACTCCTCTGCATGAGCAATCTGATCACTATTGAGCTTTTCTATATATGCAGCTAACAAGTCCTTAGGCACCGAAGTTTCCTCTGTCATTTCAACAGACCACGTTTCCTGTGAACGAAAATAAATTCTAATGTATACTACCACAATTTCAAGCAACAGACAGAATTTTTCACTAAAATTCAGCAATATTTTATTTCCCACCACAAAAGAGGTGCCCTTATGAAGTGAAATAAGTTTCTGATTTTACATTTAAACTTGCCTCTGCAGTTTTAAAGTGTGTCAGCTCTTATTATCATAATTAATAGTGTAAATAAGTGAGGTAACTGAAGAGTAAAACATCAGTCTCTCTAAAATACCTCCTCAAAGGGATTAGGAGTTATCCACAGCACTTTGTGGATATTCAGTTTAATCATTTCATCTAGCTCTGTTCCTGCAACGAAATCCATATCTTTCTGATATTTGAACATATAAAAACTCATTAATGGAATACTTGGAGGTCAGAATAACTAATTACTATGTATTGCTGTGTGTCTGTGTGAGGTGGTGCACCCACAGAAACACAGCCCTGCTCACACTGGTTTCTTAAACATGAAAAAACGAACTGTTTCGACAACAAAATAAATAAAGAAAACCCCAATAAGAAATACGCATAAAAATAAAGCAAAAAGAGAGGTAGCAGAAAGATGCAGAAATATTCTTTCTGAACATTGTTCCTGACCCTCTGATGGCTTCTCCTTCTGCCTTCATGTTACTCTCCAACAAGTGTCAATACAACTCTTAAGGAGCTGCACAATAAACCAAAACTCAACAAATTTAAGGAATTACACTTTCAATATTGTTGCAAGGACTTGCTTGATATTGCAACTTATAGAAACATAGAATCACAGAACGGTTTGGTTTATAAGGGATCTTCAAAAATCATCTAGTCCAGGGGTGTCAAACTCACGGCCCGAGGGCCGAATCCAGCCCTCCACCTTGTTTTATTTGTCCCAGCACCTTGTTTCTCCCCAGTGGCAGCGCTGAGCTCCTTGTCCCTGCGCTCCTGCCAGCGCTGGTCACGTGTGCAACGAGTGACGCGTTACGCTGCAGGAACAGGAGAACAGAGGGAGCTGTGAGTTTGACACCCCTGAGATAGTTCACCCCTCCTGCAGTGAACACAGACACCCTTCACTAGATCACGTTGCTCCACGTCTTGCTGAATCTGACAATGAATGCTTCCAGGGATGGGATGTTCATAACGTCTCTGGGCAACCTGTACAGTGCCTCATCACCCTCACAGCAATTAATTTCTTTCTTATATCCAAGTGACACCTACCCTCTTTTAGTTTAAAACTACTTGCCCTTGTCCTGTCACTACAGGCCCTCCTAAAATGTTTGTCCCCATCTTTCTTACACACCCCCTGTAAGTACTGCATAGCTGCCATAAGGTCTCGGGGTTGTTCAGCCTGGAGAAGAGAAGGCTCCAAACTCAGCCTTTCTTCATAGGAGAGGTTTTCAAGATCTCTACCTGTTTTCCTGGCCCCTCTTAGCCTAATTTTTTTTTCATTCTCAACTGAATTTCCTTCTTTCCCTTACAGAACAAGCCAGCAAAACTCCTAGTCAATGGATAAAACCCCTGACCTTCCCAAGTCAAACAATGACACCACATGAAGCCACAGGGTATCTGGCAGAAAGGCTCCACATTCCGTGTCAAGCCTTGATCACTGAAACATTGAATCACTTAGTGGAATGCCAGCTTAAAACTCTGGAGCTCCTAATTTTGCAATGCAGACTCACTAGAGTAGCTACAATGTAAGAGCAATTCTTAGTGGCAGCTTCTAGTACTAATGCCAAGTGTGGTTTTGCTCTCAAAAGAAAGGAAAGAGAGATCTTCATTCCTTCTCAAGGTTTCGGAACTTCTTCTCCAATAAAAAAAGATTTCTTCATTGCAAATAAAATGTCCTCTCCAAACTGTTTACATCTTACCTCTGCAGCATCACAAGCTCTGAGATTTTTCAATTTTTTATCCAAGAAACTGAAGACTTTGATTGCCACTGAAAAATAACTTCCCTTCATCTGTGTATCACAGCAACACTGAACAAGCACTGAAGCAATTATATGAGTAGTTACTTTCTGTCTCACACTTTCAGATTCCGTTTCAGCAACGAGTATCAGGTCATCAACCTTGGAAAAGGGAGCAGAGGAAAAAAAACAGCAAAAATCTGTTAGGTGGTGGGACTTCTCTACAACTTTATATCATTTTTCATTTGCATGTCCAATTAAATCCCTGTTACCTTCTGTTACTGTCTGCTGTAGTGGCATTCTTTAGAACCTGGGAATGCACAAACATCTGTTACTATGAACTACCCACTGTTATACTTGTTTATTCTCTAGTATTTTTTTTCAGGAAACTAAAATTTCTGGAATTCAGTTACACTAATCATTTGTCTAAATAGGTAATAGCTTTGCTTCTTCTTTTCCTTATGCTAAGGTAGAAATCTGTTTTATCTATTGGGAGTATTGGGAATTCATTATTCAATGCACATATGTGTATTTGCCTAGTAGTTTGATGATAGAATACCAATGCTAAGAAGAGCACATACAAAGTTCTTCTACATCATATTTGTTCTACTGCTGTGATCATCTGTAAAGTAAGATTTCTTAAGGTTAGGCTAACATGGTACACATACCATTTGCAATAGTAAGGATGGGTATCCCAAAGTCATGTTTTCAGAAAACAGCAGAATCATTTTCTTGTTGGCCACTCCAATCAGCTCTGCAGTTTTGCTTGATTTAATTGCCTCTTCAAGGGCTGTTCCAAGGAAAAAAATAATAACAATCTAGGTACACAGATTTCACATTAAAACTCTGATGGCTCAGTAACAGAATCAGTCAGAAACATACTAGACAATTTCTTCATCTTTTCAAAGAGTTTTTTAAAGAACTCCATTTACGCTCACAGTATGACAGCTTGTTAAAAACAGTCTCCTTCAGTAAGTGTTTAGATTCAATAAGGATGACATCCTAAACTGTCACAATTTTTATTTTACCAAATTAGTTAAGATTAATATTTTACCTTCTGGCCAGCCTTTCAGTAAAGGGTGTAACGAGCAGAGATCAGATTTTGACAGACAAACAGCCATTCTCCAATCTGAAGATTTTGAATTCGCATTGGTCATTACCATAAAAGGTAACAACTGCATTACTGCTTCATCAAGTAGTTCTTTTTTCTCTTTCAAAATCTCCTCTTTGACTAAAATTTGTATTCCTCGCTCTAGAACCTTGCACCTAAAAGAGAACAAGTCATATTGAAAATCCATTGCTCAATCATACCACCAACACTTTGATTTGTTCTCCATTTTCCATGGCTGTTTTCTGAATCCAAATAGCACTGGGAACAAATAAGGAGTTCATGGGAAACAGAATGTAAATAATTGAACATTTCTCTTGCAACCGAGCAAAGACATAGCATAACAAAAAGCATTTGAAGTGAAAAACAGTTTAAAAAGTATTCTTTAGAGTTACTTTTTAAAAATGTATTTTATACAGAAAGAATAGACTGAAAAAAGGCACAAACATACCACTTTCCATCCTTTGAAAGATCAGCTCTCTGGAAGATGTTCAAAAGACTTGATACTACTATTTCTGGATTGATTTGTTCCCTGAAAATCTGAAAAGTAATCAAGAAAAAGAAATAAAAGTATAATAAAGTACAAAATAAATTACCATATCATAATGGAAAATGCATCTGCTATACCAAGTGGAAACAAGGATCAAACGCCACTAAATGCATTCCTATTGAAAATCACATAATAAAACTACTACCAAGGTAAACGGAAATTACAAGACTGCCCAGTGTGCCCTCTTGATATGTTAAAGTGGAGAGACTTTATTGAATGCAGAAACGTCTGGTAAAATTGTTAAGCAATAAGCAAACCATTTCATAATTTAATAAGAATTGCTTTTATTTCACATAGTATCTGCATGACAAAAATACAAGGCCTGTTAACAAGATATTAAAGCACTCATGTGGTTCAGTTTCTATTTTTTAGTGATTTGAGAATGAATGAACGCACAAGACCAACTATACTACTGCTAATAATATTCTGCACTACTACTAGCAGAAGCAATAAAGACAGACTGTTACCCTAGCTGGAAACAATCAGTACAATGCATACCACAGCCCTATCCAGTAAACCTGAGCTGCAGTTTAAGACTTTGCCGCTATCAACTGACCAAATGACACTGTCACGGAAAAACTCGACTGAGCTCTTCTCACTAGCATAATGACTTGTCACTGCACCATTTTCCAGCCACAAGGCAGTAACATGGCTTGCATTTTTTACAGAAGAATGCACAGGATAAACAGGAAGCGCATTTCAAATAATAATTAAAGATTAAAATATGCTTTATTAGCTACATACCCCTCCCCATTAATTAAGGTTAATTCCAAACACTTTGGGAAAGATCAAGAAGCAGCAAATTGGGGGAGAACTGTGAGACAGTTAACAATACAAACCTTCTACATTTGTGCTGCTTCATCCTTTCAAAGGTTAAAAGTCTTACATTAAGGACTTGAGTAGAAGAAAGGCAATTATAAAGAATACATTCCAGATACATATATTCAAGATCAGATAAAAACTCACCTTACACTTAAGGTACATACTTACCTCCAAAGAATTAAGAGCAGCCATTACAACATCTCTGTTGTCATCCTTGAGCCGACTAAAAATTGCTTCTTCTATGAAAGACTGATCAAAGCCTTCCTGAAAAATAAAGGAAAAAAAAAAGAACCAAAGGAAAAAGAATATTGTATGTGTTGGTGGCACAATTTACAGGCTTTTAGTGAAATACCAGAATCCATCCTTGTACAAGAGCAGTAACATCATCCAAATTAAAGCTCATGGGTAGAATGACTTTTAACAACAAAAGAAAGAAAACCATAAGTGTCCATTAACTTAGATTTTACCTTAGACTATAACCAGCTTAATAAAAAGAAACTACATCCAGACTCCAGAATATGGGAAAATGGTGACAGAAGCCTACCGCAAACTCCATCAAATGATATGTCCAGCAAATAGCTTTTTAAAGACATTATATGTTAAGTCAGTTCTGTAAGTGAGAGATTCAGGACACAAACCTTTGATGTTTCAATAAAATCCTTCAAATGCTGAAGAGCCAGGACCCGCACAGCCGGCTGAGGATGATTCAAACTAAGCAGAAGTGAGGTATCAGAGTCTTCCAGAAACTGAAATACAGATTTCAGAGTGACTCACTACATGTTAAAAATAATTGAAGCATATATAAGGACAATGGGAGAAATTCTTTCAGCATTTTTTTGTATCAGAAGAAAACATGTATAATTCAGACCCAAAAAGCATCAATTACAGAACAATAATGTTGCATAACTGTTTCGAATTTGGTCTTTGGCATACAGTTTGAGAAGTACAGTAAGCCACAGATACCTTTTTGTCCTAGAAAAGCACTACACTTATCTATGGATTCTGAGAAAGCTCTAGTGATCATGTCAGTGTGACAGAGCACAGACAGAAACTGTTAAAAAGGCATCCCTGCCAGTTCAATTATGTGCACTTATCTCAGAAAGCTCAAAGGCTAGAAGAGATTCATAAGCCTTTGTTCTGCGTGCTTCATTTTTCTGTTAATCCACTTGTTTTTCCGTCACAGAATCTGTGCATTCATTAAAACAGTACAAAAACACATGAAGCACTTCTTTATGCAGTTTATCATCTTTTCCTAAGTGTCTTCAGTCTTTCAAGCATTGCAAACAGAAGTCACAATACTAACCATCTCCTAATAATAAACTCCTTGGACAGATCATGGTTATTCTGTGTTAGGCTGAGTCTCAACTGCTCTTCAGAAACGGCACAGGAAGAACTCTGTAGTCTCTCTATTCTTCCATGTTACCGACTGTAAACATTCATAAAAATCAATGCAATGAAAAAGATGAAGCCACCTTCTCTCAAAGACCACAAAGTTCTTTGTCAGCTTTCCCAAAAAAGACACCTCTGACACTGACAAAATCTTTAAGATGAGGCCTTGTTGGGCACCACCACATTGTCATTATCAACCACTACAGCAGAGCCAGTGGATATGTTCCTAAGGAAAAACATTATTGATAGCAATTGGGTCAGGTGGAAATTTATCAATCTTAACCATGGAAAAAAGCTCACACTCATGACTGTTCATGATAAATACAAATTTAAGAGATCTACAGTTTTCATTAAGGCCCCACCCCCATGACATTTAAGTTGGGTATTTTTTTTGTGGTGGGAATTGTAGAGACTTTGTTTAGAAAGAAGAGGAGAGAGCAGATCTTTGCCAAAACATCAGCCTTCTTAGAGTATAACCAGATAAGAGCTAGGATCATAAACTGAGCTTCCACCTACCTTGTATTTGCCACAGCTTAATGAAAGAGAAATAAATTGGTGAAAAAGATTTTGCTCAGCCTCATCTGTGCAGTCTTCCAGATGCTTCTCCAACACAGAGTCTAAGGCTTTAGGATATCTGCCAACAGAGAAAATCCTCAACATTTTCCACAGAGCATTGCAGAAGAACATTTATTTACTAGAAAAAGACAGGGAAATATAAGGAAGCTGAATGCACATGTACTCATCTGAATCAGCTATTTTAAGTAGCTTTGCAAAGGCAATAAGGCAATGTTTTAACACAGTTGAACAATACACAGATCACTAGGATAAACAGTGAGCAGAAAAGGTCACACTACACAGCAAGTAGGTGTATAAAGCCAGCAAGTCTGCACCACGTATTACAGTAATAAGAAAATACGTAAGGACAGATAGGTAAAGTAAAATTTGGACACAGATTATGAATTATTTTTACTGTATTTATTTGGGCAAGAATATTGTGCTTACTACACCCAACAAGCCAAGATCATAGCTAACATCATCACTCTACAGACTGTGGGTCTGTCACAGAAAAATGGAACTTACTTTCTTTCAAGAAGTCTGATAAGAGGAAGCATCTTTTGATTGAGTGCAGCCATTCTGGTAGGATCAGATTCAATCTCTGTACCACAGGAGATAAATTCTTCTAGAAACTTACTAAATTTACAAAAAAAAAGAAAAAGCCACCATGTTTTGGATAGTACCGGTTTCATTAATGTTATAGAGCACACTACTGAACAGGTAAGGATTAATAACATTATGTATTGCAAGAACAGATTTACTCCTGGTCTGAGCTTTCACCCTGTCTCCCAAGCGCTGAAAGCACGGCTCTTCTGGATTACTGAATGTTTTAGTTACAAAAATCCAGGTCTGGCGTTAACTTCTGCTCAGAAAAGCATATTCATAACACTAATGCCATTGTCAGGAATTAGCTATAATTAAACCAGAAATGACTGTAGTACCACAGAAGAAAAAATAATCAAAGTTAACTCACGAAGCCAACAGGTGATCTAAATCCTTTTCCAGTGGTATACTCTGAAGAATAGCTTCAAGATGCTTGACATAAAACTGATTCTCTGTCTCCTCAGATTCTTCTTGTTCCTCTAAGGACAACATGTAATTAATCCCCTTGTACTGATTAAAGTTAATTGCTTGTATGGGTGTCATCATTTGTTGAACCAAGCACACAATGTTCATTGATTACAAGCACTATCTCTCCACGTGCTGGTAGCAATGCTTTTCACCAACGGCATTAAAATGCCCGAGGCTGCATGGCTACCAATAAATTCAAGTATTCTTTGGAAGGCTCCAGACCTGATACCACAGTTGTGACAGCAACACCTTACAGCATTCCCTGGTATGAATCTGGCCCTTTTCAACAAAAGAACTTTTCTAACCATGATTTGGTTACAAACAGACTTAGCAGGGCAGACACCGACTGCTACTGCAGCCAGTCAGCCTCGCTGTCCTGGACCATTTTCAGGCACATTTAATTCATCAGGTGAACAGATCTCAAACCACATATGGACTACATGTAATCTACCTAAAAATTACTTTGCAGTACTAGAATACATCTCTAAGTGTCAGAAATGTCATACATGAAAATTAAGTTACTGCTGAAATACTGCAAATCAACATCTGAATCAAAGCAATAGATCTAACAATGCCTAAAATAGCCTTATCTGTAAGGATGGGGAAAACCAAAAAGCAACACACACAAAAGCTCAATCAGGTCTTCACATGTATTGGTGCAATTTTAATGGCAGAAGCAACTGAAATTACTCAGCTATGACACTGACCACAGCCATCTGTCTGTAAGACTCAAGAAAATTTTAAAAATTTATGCTAATTTACCTGTATCACTCTTCATGACAGCGCAAACAAGGTGAGGCAACAGGTAACGCAGAAGAGGAGAGATATCGTAGTCTGCTGAAAGGCTTTGCAGAAGAGTTACCAGTTCTGGTGTTTTGCACAGATAATTAAATGGCCTGCACAACGGAACAGAGGGAAAAAAGTACATATATATTCATCTATGTTACCAACACTTTCAAACCATGAAGATTTCCTCAGGATTCAATTTTCAGCACCAGGAAACACTCTCATTGTAAACAAATGCTGAAAAGGTTTAAAGGGTTCCACTTCCTTATTTCCAGAGGTTATTGGCACATTTAATAGCCAAGAAGAAAATATGATACTGGTTGTCACATTGAGCATGGCAAACACACCTATGTTTTTGCAAAGCTGGTAGTACAAGAAAAAAATAATTTTATGGATTGCATGAAGAGATATTCTTACACTGGAAGGAGCGTATCTGTTACACAGTGGCAGCAAATGAAAGTGAGGAGAAATAATAGCTCAATTAAGGTGATCTCCAAAGAGAGTAGAAGCAACTTCCCATCCTGCTAACAAACAGTTTCTCTCGCCTCATCTCCTTTTATATCCACCTGGCAGAATGCTGCATAACGCATCAAGTATGACTCTCCTTAGCTCCTCACACCTTAGCTTTTAACATATTTTCCCCTTCTGTGACTGTGTTCAAGTATCTGGAAGGTAATCACTGTACTTATCCCACCTAAGCTTTATTCTATTGGAATATCCATGCTAACCTCTCTGTCAGCAAGCAAACTTCCTGCAGCATGAGGGATTTCCATCACTATGTTCAACTGCCACTAGCACTGTCTCAGGGCAGACAGATCAACGAAATACCATATGTGCTTCTAGAAGAACACCTAGTGTGGGTGGGATCAAAGAAGTGGTGGTATAGGAGCTCTTACAATTGAGGTGCTTAATTACATCAACTCTGTCCCTTCCACTGAAGGGACAGAACTTATTTTCCAAGCTATTCAAATAACCTCAGATCTGCACTACCCTTCTTACGCTGGCTTCTCTTCCAGGATTCCCACTTCCAAGAAAACCTCTTACTGTCAGGGTTCAGTTTTGCACATTGACAGCAATCCTTTATGGAGGGAAGTGGACCAGAACACGGACCAAAAGATGACAGACCTGCACCACTGAGACTCCTTGGCAGTAGAGAACACACAAATTTACAAACTAAGCCAAAGAATCTTCCAAGCCCTTTAAAATGTCAACTACAAAAATTCTAACAGTAATGTATCCCTTTAATAAGAAGGATAAAAAAATCTAAATTATAAAATGCAGCCTGAACTTTTAAAAAATGGGAAAACTCAATTCACATAGACTTACTTTTTCCCAAGTTTGTCTCCTTTCTGAGTTTGTAGAAGCAGGTTCAAGCACGCCACTCCATCCCTGACTAATGAGGGCACTTTATATAATGTCTTGCTTGTTTGTAACATCAAGGAATGCACCAAGGAAGTCTCTACTGTCACTTTTACTGTAATCTGGCAAATTATCATGTATGTTGCAGCTCTGTAATCCTGTATAGAGGATTTCAAGCCCTAGGAAAAGAGACAGAGGTGGATTCTTAATACACAAATTAAAGCAAGAGTAAAATAACATAAATATTTTCATTCCAACATCCATGGAAACACACTACCTTCTTCTTCATGTATTATTTTATAAGGGAACTATAAAATCAACTTTCAAGAAGAAAAAGCTGTCATGCAGGGTGCACACATACAGAAGACACATTCATTAACTGTTGCTCTGTTCATTAGAAGAGCAACAGTCCCGGAGGGAAGAGGATCTTAAAGCAAGCTGTCCACCTTGACTCTGTTTCCTCAGTGTTTAGCACAGGAAGCCTGTAAGTCAAAGAGGTTCATTCAAACTCTGTATCCACTTCTCACAGCTCCATTCCCCATGCTGAGCAGCAAATAGAGTTCTTAAAATGCTCATCTAAGGTGTGAGAAACTTAATAGTCACGGACCTCCACCTGCCTGATGTTTCAAAGCAGGCTAAGATTGGTACGATACATTTCACATACAATGTGCCTCTTAAATGTTATCTGCAGAAAGCATATGTCAGCACTACACAGTACACTTCATCACACAGCAAAGAACACAAAGCTTCATGTACCTTTTGGATGTAAGGGAGCAGCTTAGAGACTATAGTGTCTGTTATCTTCTCTGCAGCTCCAAGAGCTGATACAATGGTGGAGGCATAAAACACAAGCAGAACTCTCAACTGAGCTGAGTTGCCAGGATACTCTGAAAAGGCCTGGACCACAAAAGAATCAGTTGTTCAGTCTCAAAGTAAAGTGGAAATACACATATAGCTTCCCTCTAAACCAGCAATATCTCAGCATTCCAGCACACAAACTCTACCAGCTCCTGTTGGCACAACTGAAGTCATCAGCTCCTCCTAGCAGCAAACCCCTCATCGACAAGGCAGAAGGAAATGGGAGCTACTCCTCAGCTACTGGAGTTAATCACAGTAAGGTAACCTAAATCACTTTTGATTTCGGTGTAATGTCAAGACTGAGAACCAGACAGCCAAGAAGCTGAGTGTTTTATGTTTAACAACCCCTACTCCATTTGTGAACAAACCCTGTCATTATGTGTTCTTTACTTAGTTTGACAGTACATGCATTCTAGTTCTCTATATAATTGGAGCTGTCGTAATTCTTACACTTTTGAGACTATAAAACTAGTTCTCTATTTGACATTAACTGAAAAAAAATCCCAAATAAATCCATTCACTTTCTAACATTCTCAAGTTCTTATTAATATTAGAAGACTTACATTTAAAACATCCATGAGAACCCCCCAAAAGAAATATGTAATTCAAAGCACAGCTACAAACTAATAGCAGGAATGGCTGTGTAAAAGAAAGGAAGATAATGAAGTACTTTTAAGAAATACAATAACTTTAAGTAATACAGTATTGCCAAATATTTTGTCAAGGCTCATTGGTTCTCAGTCACTTCCTTACAAGAATTTTTGATAGTCATCTATACAAATAACATGAAAAGAATTTTTCATATTATTTACTAATAAACTACTCCTTTTACTATTTGATATATAATACAAACTATCAGGAAACAGCATAGCATTACACAAATACATGGATGGGGAAAACTACACAACAACAAATAAATAATGTTCTAGAACAAATGAACAACCTTCACAGATTTGGCCACCAGCCTGCAGATGAATTCCATGAAATCCATGTCTTTGTAGCAGTGTGTAATGATGGTACCCCTCGCCAGTGGGACTCCAGGTTTCTTTACATGGTGAAAAGAGGAAAATTAAAATTCTCCAGTGTAAAGTGAAGTACTCAAAGTAAAAATCAATATAATCTCTAAATTAATCCTACCAACCAGTTAACACCATTTAAATTTAAATAAGTAATGGAAACCCACAACACCTCCCTGGAATTTTTTTTGTATTTGCATTAACGCAGGCAATGAACAGCATTACATATAAACAATATTGAAATAAACATATATTTTAGTAATTGACATATCCTACTAGTGGTAGCAAATACTTGCACCTTAGAAGCATATTTTAATTTTGCTAAAACAGGAGTAATTACAATCAAAGCCTTTTATAATTAACAGAAACAACAGGTGGGCATCCAGGCTCCAGTCCTGCAATTTATATCTTTCAGTATAGTTCTACAGCTAACCACATGAACAGCTGGACCATATTCATAAACCTAGTAACAGATTCAGCATATTATTAATAAAAGTCCCTCATGTTTCTCCCAGCTTGCATCTGTTAAATAATTTACCTGTATTGGATCCATCCAATGCCATTTATGAGTTGGGCTTTTTATATCTAAAAGCTGAATAACTCTCACAAATAGTTTAGTTTCATGATACGGCAGAACACAACCAATCAAACTATCTTGATTGTAAAGATGGATGTGAAACCTAAGGAAAAAAACATACACATACAGTTAAAAGTTATCTGGAGGTCCAAAATAAAGACCCAGCCATGTTTTTCCTCATAAAATTGGGTTTACTGGCTTTTAAGCCAGACTAGAGATGACTGCCATACTGACCCAGACATATGGTCCACCCAGAGTTCAGAATCCCACGGTGGCCACTACACTGTATGTGCTAGAGCAGGGGTGTCAAACTCACAGCACCCACTGCTCTTCTGCCCCCACAACGTAACGTGCGTCACTCGCTGCACGAGTGACCAGCACTGGCAGGAGCGCAGGGACAAGGAGCTCGGCACCACCGGGGAGAAACAAGGTGCTGGGCTGGATCCAGCCTGCAAGCCATGAGTTTGACACCTCTGTGTTAGCATAAAGAGTGTCAGCAATTTTTTTTCCCTCATTCTCAATAATTTTAGGTCCCTACAAGGACTTAAGAATACCTTTCTTTCTTCTGCACAGATTTCAATATTAAACCAGATGTCACAATAACCTAGTATGAATTTCATTATAATACATATATTAAACCAGTTGTGATTCAAAGGTTATAGCAACAAAACTTCCCACCAGTTTTCTTACACTTTCTGCACCTGGATAGGTTAATTTACATAATGAAATACATCACCACTTCACAAAATAACTTGTTCTGGTTTTTCTCCACACCTTAGCTCTTGACACATTACACAACACAAGGGCATGTCAACCATGGCACACAGTTAATATTGAAAATCAGCTATTTTACACAGCCCATTTCTAAAAGCGTATTGCATAAATGCCTCTCTAGGTCCTCTGTAAGCTGGCTAGAGCTGAACAAATCTGGTGAAAGCCACACAAGGAAATAACTGTATTATAATTATCACAACAGATCAAAATTTTCACAGAAAATTATCAATATATTTATCTAATTGGCAGAGAAGAACATCTGGCCCCATAACGACTAATTCCAAATGGATAATATTAACATTTAACCCCTATTTTCAGAAAACCAAACTAAAATTTTTCAAACTTTTTCTCATTGGGGAAATTAATTGTCTTATCTACTGACACATATGATATTCGCTGGATTACCTGTGAATCAGCCATTCAAGGCACTTCTGGGCTGGCTTAAGCATAAAGTAAGGGGATAGGTGAATCAGAAATAACGAAATGTTCTTATTCAGTTCCTGATTTACTGCTTTAGTCTGAACACTACGTTCCAGGCCTTTGGACGTGGAACTAAACAAACTGGACTGGAACATTTCAAAGGCAGGATCAATCCCCATCAACTCTTCTAAGCCAGTGCATCCTGTGGAAAAAAATGGAAGAACGCTTTAAACCAAACAGTTTTATTCACCCACCTATCTCCTCACCGGCACATCCAACTTCTTTGCTATACTGGTAAATGACATCTTCACTAAGCAAACCAAACCAAATAGCAAAGAGGTCTAAGACCAAAATTCCAAGTCAATATATGAACTGCTCTTTGGGTTTTTTTGGATAAAAAACACTGGGGTGGTCAAATATGGGACCAGAGTCCAAATACTGGATCAGAGATCATGGAACTTCTGTCCTCAAACTGAGCTAAAGAAAGGCCTGAGCAGCCTGAGCTAACTATCCCTGTGCTCAGTTGGGCTAGTACCAAGTAAACTCCAGTAGTCTCTTCCATTAAATGTGTTCAATGATTTCATATCAATGAAGCAAGCAAAGGTACCTCTTTGAACAGAATAAAATACAATCTTCCATGTGTACCATCAGAGAATCACAGGAATTATTTCTTTTTTTTGTACAAGCTTGTAAATATTAATGGCTAATCACAAAGCTGGCACCTTCAAATGAAGAAACGAGGTATTCGGGTGAAATATGGAAGAAAGAAAGCAGTATATGCAGTTGCTTTATAGTAACTATTGAAGTAATTAAAAATACTCTGTATTGCATCTAGGACATACATATCTACAGTCTTGTTAGCTAAAATTGATAAAGGTTGTCGAAGTTTGTGGCTTTAGAAAACAGCTTTCTTACTTGAGAAGTATCACATACCTGGGTAAAGATCTATAAGAAATGGAAAGAGATTGAAGTGTGCAAACATAGCAATGGCTTTTGCCATTTTACATTATTTGTGGCCATAATGTTACCAATGAGCAGGATGTCAGCATATTTTCATGAAATCACAGAATGCAGGTTGGAAGGGACCTTTGGAGATCTCCAGTCCAAGGCCTTGCTCAAGGCAGCATTAGTCCTGTAATCAGACCAACTTGCTCAGGGTAGATCCAGGCAGAGTTGTCAAAAGGACAGAGAGCAGAAACTCCCTGGACAACCTGTTCAACTGCTTGACTCTTATGGGGAAAAAGTTCTTCCAAATATTCAATTTGAACCTCTATTGTTTCAACTCATGCCCATCGACTTCTGTCCTCTAGCCTGTGTTCCTCTGGAAAGCCCGTCCTACCTTCTTGACAGGTAATGGCAGGTTGCTATTAGACCCCTCAAAGCCTTCTCTTCTCCAGACTGAATGAGAACAGGCACACTCTTCCCACCAGTCTCCCCTTATACGGCAAATTCTCCAGCCCTTGACCACCTTGGGGCCCTGAGTTTCCAATCACCCGATCCTTCATGTGCCCAGAAATGTGCTCCAAGGACCTGCTCCATGATTTTCCCATGGGTTGGAGTGATGCTGACTAGTTTATTTTATTGAATTATCACAGAATCACAGAATGATCTGAGTTGGAAGAGACCCACAGAGATCATTGTGTCCAACTCCTAACCCTGCACAGGACAATCCCAACACTCACATTGTGTGTCTTAGGGGCTTGTCCAAATGCTTCTTGAATACTGTCAGGCTTGGTGCCATGACTGCTTCCCTGGGGAGCTCTTCCAGTGCTCCACCACCCTCTGGGTGAAAAACCTTTTCCTAATATCCTACCAAAGGCCCAACAGGCACATCTATATGCCACTGGCATTTTTTAAATATGGGTTTGCCTTTCACATTTGTCTTTCTTCAGCAGTTTTTTAGGGACAGGTACACAATTTTTAACAACACCAGCATCTCAAGAGCCAAACTCACCGATGGCAAAAAACGTGTCCCTGTCAATAGCAGCAGCTTCCTTGCAGCTGAACAACAGGGATGCTACCTCGCTGCGCTCCAAGAGGCTGCGATCAGTCTGGGGCAGGGCCAGCCGCTTTAGCTGCTCCGCCAGGGACGTCATGGCTTCGTGCTTCGAGAAAACCAGCCTCCAAAAAAACCTAAGGAAGGGAAACCAAAGCAAGGCTCGTGGATAAAGGAGTTCACGGAGACATCCTGCCTCTCTCCATCCCCCTTCCCCGCCCAGCGCAGGACCCAGCCGCCCCCAGGGGCGCACGTAGGTGGGGGTGCCCCGGGCTCAGCCGAGCCGGGGGAGAGGAGGGAAGGATGCGGGTGGTGACGCGTAACCCCGCTCGGTGCCCATCGCGGTTCCCCGGCACCCACCCGTCCCCGCGCCGCTTCCCTGCCGGGCCCCACGTGGGCTGCGCGCGCCGCTCACCCGGAAGCGGCGGCTCCAGCGGAAAGGGAAGCGCCCGCCCCGACTCGGGCGGGAGAGGAGCTCGGGCGTTGCGCTCCGCCCCTGGGTCCGGGCGCGGCAGCGCTTGGCGGGGCAGCGCAGCGCCGAGGGCCTGGTCAGAGATTCCCTGCCCTTCCCCCCTCTCTTCCCCCCCGTCTCCCTCCCCCGCCCGTGTTGGGGCAGCAGGCGGTCCGGACGGAGAAGCCGCAGTTAGGTGTCCGCAGTAGGGTGTGCTCCTGAGCCCAGCAAAGCGACAACCTGGGCCGTGGGGATCTGCTAAACAGGGTCAGCACGTCTTAAGCAGTGAGGGCACACGCAACCGGAGTGGTTCCACCTTTAGGATTTTTCTGTAGCTGGAGAGAGTGATGCTAGGGCAAGTGCAGGACTCCCATGAACAAAAGGTCCCGAGAGCTTCTTTGGTGTCTGTGGTCTAGATCCCAGCTGCAGAACCACTGGACCTTGCAGGCTGGAAGGGTCCCCTTGAGTATGGTGTGCAGTTTTGATTACCACAGTATTAAAAGGATATAAAGCTACTGGCGAGTATCCAGAGAAGGGCCACGAAGCTGGTGAAGGGTTTAGAGAAGTATATGAGGAGCAGCTAAAGTCACTTGGTCTGTTCAGCTTGGAGGAGACTGAAGGGAGATCTCATCACAGTTTACTGTTTCCTGGCAAGGGAAGGAGGAGAAGCAGGTGCTGATCTCTTCTCTCTGGTGACCAATGTCAGGATCCGAGGGAATGGCACAAGACGTACCTGGGGAGGTTTAGGCTGGGTATCAGGAAAACCTCTGGGTTCTTCACCCAGAGGGTGGTGGAGCACTAGAACAGCTCCCCAGGGAAGCAGTTGTGGTGCCTGGCCTGACAACATTCAAGAAGCATTTAGACAACGCCCTCAGGCACATGGTGTGCATTTTGGGGTTGTCCTATGCAGGGACAAGAGTTGAGCTCGATGGTCCTTGAGAGTCCCTTCCAGATCAGGACATTCTGTGACTCTAGGAAAACTTGTCTGATCTAGCCCGGCAGCAAGGGCAGCTCAGAGCCAGTTGCCCAGATGTTTGTCTGGTTGCACTCAGATTTGTCTTCAAGGGTAGAAATTCCACAGCTTCACTAAGCCTCTCATCCAAGGTTTGGTTATCCTCAGGTTAAAAAGAAATTCCTGATATTAAGCCCTACAATGTCTCCACCAGTTTGCATTCAAGGCTGCAGTGTTCTGCACCTGGAAGTCAGTGCACAAAGCCAGAAAGAGAACATGGCTTATGGCAAGCCAGGAGAAGCATGGAAAAATAAGCAGAAATAAAACTGATTTCAGTTCATATCAGTGGATGGGCAAAATTACATCAAATATAACAGTTCCAGGACCAGATCTGTAAAATTGTTTCCCTATATTGTTGAGAAGTTTATAGCTATGGCAGAAATAACAAATTTGTTTGCATAGTAAAGCTGTTTATTTAGTAATCTTTTAGCATCCAGTAGAAATGCAAAATGTGGATAAAAGTTTAGGGTTGCAGAGAATTGTTTAAATGCTTAATTTTAACCATTAGGAACATCCACTGATTTCTGCTTGTATTGAACATTTGTAGGAGTGTAAGCAGAGGGAGGAAATGAAGATGAATGTTTGGCTACCTGATCATATTTGCTGGTGCCTTGTCAGAGAGCATGTATTAACTATAGATCGTGTTACTTTTGACATTATACTATCTGGATGTAATGACAGCAATTGCTGAGCTGTTAAGGGTTGCTACCACTGCAGTTACGACAGTGTTAAGGCGTTTGGAGGGTATTACTGATTTAATGGGATTGCTATTGTTTTTCTAACTGTTCTAAAACCAAGATTATGATCATCTAGCAAATGAATTGGCTGGGGGTGGTGCAATCAAGAGGCCAATTTATTGCACCTTTTCAGATTTCCTGTGGCTTCTGTGCATATTTTTCCTTATGAAGTCTTCATGTGACTTTTTTTTAGCATAGTTTAAAACTATGAAAATACAGATGTTGCCATGTCTAAAAATACCAATCATTAAAATATGTAGACTTTGCAAAGGACAGAAAGCTGTTTCAAAAAGAGAAAACTGGTACGTTTTTAGCAATGTAGTTCATTTTTTGATTACTATAGCTGGAAAAATAAACTAGAAGTTGTAAATGATGAAATGTGTTCAGATTTTCCAGTACTTTTATCCCACTCTATTCTTTGCTGTGGAGAGCTGCAAGACAGAGGTTTATACCTTTTGTGCTTTCCTTTCCATCCTTGTTTATTACAGAGTAAAGCTGGGATTCTCTTTGGAGGTCAATTGGAGGAACAGAGGCACCTTCTGCAGAGGGAAAAATATTTGTTCTTGATTTAATTCTAGAAAAGTGTTCTGTGGGAAAAATACAAAACCAGAAAGTCTGTTAGGAAACAAGCTTAGTTGGCTTTGTAATCCACCAGTGTTTTCTGATGTTCCCCAGATGTGTGCTCTATGTTAGACTACAAAGAGATGCTTTTCTGAACTTAAATCTAAGCCTGTCTCAAACAGTGCCTTTAGCTTGCGAGTGCTTGTATTATCCCATTGCTAGTCTGTATGGGTGGAATTCTTATATCCAAACTACTGTTGAAGTCCCTCTGCTGATGGCTGCTATTAAACTGCATTTGATGGATTAGATTGTTAAAAAAATCGCAAAGTCTTACTGTCATATGCTAACTTTTATTTAAAAAATGGTGATCTGTTTCAAGTGTTTTCGTAAGTCTATTCATTCCTAAGTATTGGTGTGTTTGAAAAGACTTAATTGAGAAATGTAAGCACTGTTAAACTTTTAATTTTCTCTATGTCTGGATAAATTGGTGGTCCTGCTGGAGCAAATATATCTGATGTCTTTATATAGCTAAAGATCTAGTCTTTATATTCCTTTCCTTCCAACTCACCTCACCAGCTGTGCATATACAGAGTTATATCTACTTTTGTAAGTAATGCAGCCCAGTAGGGCAAAATTTGTAGAATGAAGTGGTGCTGAGGAACTTGCATCGCACTGTGTGCATTTCAGAGGTTTTAGCAGACTGCATCTTGTTCTGCCTTGCGGTCCAAATTTTTATTAGGTGCATTCCTGAAGTGCATCTTCTGGTTTGTTGTAATGGGTAGGCAACAGATGGGGAGGAATTTCATTTAAAGAGGAAAAGGGAATCACTTCTGGTACAAAAAATACTATTCAGTAGCATGCAATTGTAATATAACAAAATGAGGGCAAGGAACTGAGTACTATCCAAATGCTCTACTGTTTACGTAAGAAGTTAGTGTTTGTAATAAGTACTCTGAAAAGCTTCTTAACTCATTTGCTAAGATGTTTCTTCTCTTTCCTTCTTGTACCACCTCCTGTAATCTAGTGATCCACCGTGATTTTGGATTGTTAAACAGTTCTGAAGGAGATGGAAGAGAGCCACCTTCCATGCGCTTCACCATCACTTGCTAATAATCTCGGTATGTTCCCTGACATTTCCTCGTGCTGTTGTTAACACACAATATGACCGTGCCTGACATCTAAAATGCTATCTAATTGCATTGTAATGAAGCAATATGAAAACCTTTCTAGGATATGCAAAGGAGACTGTAACCTCATTAGAGAGAATTTGAATAAAAGTAGGTGTTAACAGATAGATGTGTTTAATGTGGGTATATGTATACTGAATGACCTGTAAACAGATCTGTGCTCTGGAGCAGTGAATCAAAGATCTCGTAAGTCAAGGTAATCTTATTGACAAAGGATATATTTATTTTGCTGTTGGTTGCAGGAGGCATGCCTAGGTTTTGTACTTTTGGAGGCTGTGCAGCTCAGTCTGCTGCTCTCACCTATTCTGTGTGCTTTGTTCTTAATTCATGTACATCACTGCTTCCTATTGGAAGGCTATCGATTATTCACAAGAAGACGTTTCTTATCTCTGAATTTATAGAGTTACTGTAATTATCAGGAAGAACAGTGTTCTATTATGTACTGCTGAAGTAATGTATTTTTCTCTGTTTTATTCTCTTTCTGCTCTCTGTGACAATGTAGCAGTCACCCTTCACCTCTGGACATCATGAAATGATGAGATAGTACCTTTTCACAGTGTATACATTGATAAAACCTTGAGGTCATTATTTCCTTACCTAGGCTTTTGTTAGAACAATGAGATTGGAGCCATTGTATCATGTAAAAAAGCAAATATATAAAACGCGAGAGTTAAGATTTGTTTTCCCTATCAACCCCTCCTGCCCTGCGGGCTTGATCTTTTTTGCTTACATAGTGAAAGTCAGGCGTAATTCTGATGAGGTCAGTGGAGTTGTATGAGTGTGCAGCTGATGTAACTAGAGGCAGAAACCATCAAGCATAATTCAGTGGTGGTTTGAGGTTACAGAGAATTGCAGTTCTCATTGCTGGAACAGGACCGAAGGGAGAATAATTATTCAGTTGAACTGAAGGTCTAGAAGAAGCTTCCTTGCTAGGCAGTGTATCAAGCACATCATCCACTTACCACTCTGGCAGGCAGTATCATGTTTCCCTGGCTTTTCTTGGAAAATCTCCTGCAGCTTCCCCTAGCCATAAATTCTCATGTGTAGCTGTGATATAGATCTAAAAATAAACAGAAACCCTCTGGATGGGGTGGCGGGAAGCTATTTTGGGGATTTTACTGTATTAAAGGCTTCCTGATATGGTAATATAAACTGAGGGCTTTTGAATCAAAATTGTTACAAAGGAAGCTTTATATTCTAGATAAGGAGAAATAATCCCCAAATAAAAAAACTAGTTTCATCTAGACACATGCAAGGAAAGCATTGGCTTGAAAAGGTTAGATGATAATCATCTTGTGACTTCATTTGTATTCACTCAAGGTAGGTCTAATTTGTACCAAGAGCATCGGGAACAGTAAGGAAGTCAAATGGAGATGGTAAAAAATGGAGAGAAAAAAAACATCAGTCCTTTCAGTGCTGAGCTACACATAAATTATAATCTTTTTGTTCATTGTGTAAAAAGTCAGCTCAAAAGTTGGATTTTAATGACTGCACAATTGTTGCAATGAAAAATAGGAAAATATTGCTGCTGATTGCTGTGATTGTGATAGCGCTTTGTTATGAATTAGTATTTATTTGGCTGGGAAGTATGATACTGTGTGTATGTGTTAGCTGTTTATTGTTATGAAAAGATACTAATATTAATACTCTAATATTTAAAAAGTATTAGAAAGTCAGAGGGTGCATTTCTGTGATATTGAATTATGCAAATTATCTACAATCATTAAAAATAACTGAAGGTTTTCAGTGTCATTTTAAAATTTGTTTACCTTTTATATTTACTTTCATTTTGCTTTGGAAACTGTTCATGCTGTTATAAATCTTGGGGGAAATACCTGTTATTAGAAGCAATAGTGCATTTGATTTAGATGCTGAGGATGGGCAGCTGAGATTTACACTCCAGATTTGCTGATTTACTACAGGTGCCATGTTTTTGGAGTTAAAATAATGATTCTGCTGTCTTGAGATGATGTAAAGACTGTGCTGCCTTTCATAAAGTGGTCTTGACAACTGGAAATGTTCTTGAAAACAGCTAATAACTCTTACTGATGGAAGTATATGCCAATGTTTTCTCTAGTGCATTTCTTTACTCTCTGTCATTTTGCATGTATTGTGTATGCTAGTGATTTAATAGAATTCTCTGCGGAGAAGCTACTTGAGAGAGACTTAGAGACCCAGTACCATCAGTGACAGACTGAGAGGAAGGTGCTATTTCTGCAGAAGCCTTGACAGGCACTTAGTATAGTGGGTAGGAAGGCAGCCTGGCCTTGAACATGAAGTAAAGGGGGGGATGTGGTGCTAAGAATCAGGTGATTCTGCTGATTACACCTCTTTTAAGCCCAGTGGCTAGGGACAAAGCAGTTTTTGCGGCAGTGTTCTCAAATATTGCACAGGAGAGGTCACATTTCAGAATTTGTCTCACATTACTTGTGGTAGGATCTCTTTGGTTTTCGCTGCCTACTGATTCTTAGCAGTATGATCAGGTATGTGCCTTGTTTTAGTCTGCAGAAGGGAAACAAAATATTTCAAACAATTTATGACTGATCTAATCTTTAAAATGTGCCTTGTCTGTCTATGTCACTAACACAATTAGAAGCTCTTTTGTGTGAGCCTATCACAGACAGATCAGATGTTATTCCTTGGGCAGAAGCTGTGGTGATGATATAACTGTTAGGCTGCACTGGAAACCTTCAGGGCTTCCTGTAACATTTTGTATGAACTGTCTTCAAATTCAGAAGTCATTTATGGTTACTTAATTTATAATGTATTTATAATTTGTTGTAGAGCAGATGTCTTGAAAGCACATCAGGATCACAAGACAATTAATGGTGGACTATGCCAGAGTTCACTTTCCAAGCAGTCTTAATTCAGCTGCTTTGTGTCTATCACAATGCAGACTTTAATTGCATAGTCACAAATTACTTTTTTTTCACCTGAAATCCTGCATTGGTCAGTGTATTGTGTAAGCAGTGCTATACAGTATTATGATTTCTCTTTTTTTTCATTGAAGTTCTATTGCACTCAGATGAAGCATGTTCCCAAATAAATAAATTATGATTTTCAGCTCTGGTCATTGCAGTATTTGTACTTGTCTTCAAGTATTCCAGATCCTTTGCATATTTGATTTTCACCTACTACCTTATGCTTTGCAGCATTAGTATTATTCCAGATCTGCATAAAGAAAACTGAGGCACATGCTCCAAACTATCCATGACTCCATTTTCCCATCCAGTGGACAGTTTTAGGATAATGAATGCCAATACAGTGGAATCTGTCTTTTCCCTAAAGTGCTTTACAGAATGCAATTGCACACTGAGTAGGCCTGGTGGTTTGGAGCTTTGTGCTCAGCAGAATCCTCTATTTGCCTGCTGTTTCCATCCTGCATCATTTTTCAAACATTCTCTTCTGCAATTCAGCATAGTCTGTGACTCTTCTGTCTTCCACCACTGGTACTTTAAGAGCAAAAAATCAAGCCCTACAAATTTAAGACCTGACTGGCCTAATATTCCATAGATCACCTGTGTGCCAGGTTTATCTGTAAAGGCGATGCAAGAGGGATTGCTGAGCCATAGGGAACAAATGAAGAAGTGTCTCGGTGTTTTAGAAGTGCATTCGAAACTGAATGTTTGCCCTGGAAAAATCCAACATATGTTTGAATCCATCCGTTTGAACAGCAAAAAAAGCTTTCTGCTGAATCCTATGGGAAAAGAGGCCAGAGGAAAATGTGTTCAGACTACCTCAACTAAGAAGTTAATTCCAGAATTTGCTATAAATACATGTCAAGCCTTACAGCCTTTAAGGATAGTCTTACCTTTGTCCTAGTTGCTGACTTCACATTCAGTAACTATTGTTCATATGAACTGGAAAATTACCTACAACAGCATCTGGCTTAGAAAAAAAAAAAAACAAAACAAAACCCCAGGCTTCTTGAATTCAGTTCAATTATGAAATTCTGGACGATTACAGCCATTCAAGATTTCCATACGGGGCACAAGAGGAAGAGACTGCACATTAGTACAACTTCACTGCATTTATCCTATAGATAAACTGGATTCATAGTAAAGAAACATGCAAATAATGTCCTCTCCTCCTTTGCCTATGCTAAACTGGACTTATGCAAGGAGAGAGGAGAGCCAATCAAAAAACAAAGGACTTGTCCGCATTCAGAGGGACTGAGAGTGTTTTACTGTCTTCAACATGAGTAGGTTATTGCTGGTAGATCTCCAGAGTAATCAGTCTCATACTGGAAAGTATGTTGTACAAAACTGATACCCATTGCTCCTGAGATGAGAATATGGCCAATGTTAGTGAAAAGCAATCATAGCTGGACACGAAACTATTGTCTTCAGAACAAGGAGCTGGAAAATTCGGGCCTTGCTGCTTTCATGTCAGGCACGGCAGGAACATTGTTCATTTTTTCAGTGCTGGTTCTTAATACAGCTGGGTGTTAAAGTAAAGCTTTGTTGGAAAGGATGTAAGGACAACAGTTCTGGAAAACGAAAACTAGCACTGTAAGTGTTGCAAGAACGCGTTGTCCCTGTTTGGCAGTATTTCAGGTTGTGTCCAACACTGCATTATATAGGGATGGATTTGCCCACTTTCCTGATATTTGTATTGCTCCTGTGGAATGAATAATAAGTAGCTAGCATTCATTTTTACAGACTGACAATTTGTTTAACCAAGTTGCTTTTTTGAGAGTGTAATTTTAATTTCATTGGTGATAGTGAAATTGTGTTGGTGTATCTGGAAGGAGAAATGAGGGCACTTATACTGCAACTTGTCAAAGGTCATTCAATCTGTACAAATGCTGAGTTTAGAACACAGCAGCATCTAATATCCTGTGCCCATAATCTCTACCTCATACCTCAGTGATTTAAAACCTGCCAGGTCTCATCCATGCCCCTTAGATGATTATTGTCTGGAAACTGTGACTTAGTTGATGATGTTTGTTTCTAGATAAATAAAGGCATGTTGTCCATGCATTCCTTATCTCACATACTCATCTCTGTTCTCTTTTCTCCTTGTGGCCACAACTATTGCTACATAATATTGTGCTTTTTTAGACAAATAGTCTCAGGTAAATAATCAGTTATGGATCACATAGAATTCATGAAGTACAAATTATACAGTCAGTTGCAGGCTTTTACATTGTTTTAGTTGCACAGCTTCTTCCCTACTTAGTATCTTTGTGTGACAAGGCTAAGCCAACGTAAAACAGAAACACAGCCAGGATTCTGGGGGCACATGATGGTGTGAAGGTTTCTCCAGAAGGTTTGTGACAAGCCATGCTCTACCACCAGTCCTGCCCCTTGCATTCTCATCACTGAACCATTTTTAAAATCCTGGATCTGTCTCACCATTTTTTCCGACCTTATGCCAGCACTATTTGTAGTTTCCCCACCTGTTGCCATGTGTATTACGTTGTAACTGTCTGCATATTGCTCTGCTGCTTTAGTGTGCTGACTGACTGCAGTGTGGTACATAAATTACTGTGTACATTTCCCCTTTTTTCTTTTGATGTTACATTTCTAGTCGATGCAAAGCATCTGTTGAAACTTCTGATATTACTTAGTTCATGATCTCATCTGTCTTTGTGAGTTGCATCTAGACAGACAAGAACCATTAAATGAAAAAGGCACCCTCAAGAGGCTAGCTCAAGGGACGAGGGAGTTCAGCTATCATGATTTCTTCTGAAATGTTTAATAGAAATGTGTCTGAACGTGAGGTCTGAGAGCTGTTGTCATTCATGAAAGTAATCATCTTGTGCAGTGCTGCCTGGCAGTAGCCCTCGCTAGAGGGGTTTGCCCTTTGCTGTGTTACAGCTTTCAGCACTCACACTGCAGTTCATGATTGTTATTATGTGATACTGTGGCAGAGATGAGATGTTGAACATTTTCTACTAATATCTGCCTTGAAGCCTTTCTAAGAACCAGGACTGTCTGTTGTGCAGGCTACAAGTGTGGCCCTACAAAGAGTAGGGGCATCCCCTCCAGAGTATAAAGGATCCTAAACTGCCTGGGAAAGCCTCATGAAGTATTACAGTAATGATAGGCATTTTTGGGTGCAGGCTACACAGGCACCTGAGAGACAAACATGGAGGTGAAGAATGTATGGTAGGTAAAGCACACAGTAATCATAATTGTTCTGTAGGCTTCTCAGGGCTTTTAGACAGAAAAAGCCTCTGCTTCAGAGAATTTGTGTTCTAGGTGGACATTAAGGACCAAAATAAACATTGCTGACACTATTTTAGAGACAGGAGAGTGCAACACAACAGGTTTGTTTCCCTCAGTGAGAGTAGCCTAATGGGCCAAGACTTAGCTTTTAGTGAAAATTTTATCTGAATTGACTTGCTCAAGGTCACATAGGGCATCTTAAGCGGATGCGGATCAACCCATGTCTCAGCCCCGTGATTTTCCTTCCGCACAAAGGGTTGGCAAAAGCCAGTGATCTCAGTGCAGTCAGCATTTTCTCCATACTGAAGCCCAAGCTATGCTTTGCTAGTATTTGTCTGTCCTATAAATGTTGCTTGCTACACTTCATCCATGGCTGAATTTCAGGCACAGAGTAAGTTGTTTCTATATATAGCTGATGAAACACTTTGGGATCTTCTGACAATGAAGCCGGCAACTCATTTTTTCAGCTCCTTCTCCATTTGTATTTCCAAACCTGTCATTTCAAATAGTATATTTTTTTAAAAATAATTATACTGTATACTTAGCCGATCTAGTTAATACCACCACTCATGAGTAGCCTGGGCATTTTTCAGAGTCAAAGTTTGTTCCTCTTGGTGCTAGATGCAGGAGGGCTAATATGCCTGGTGCTCATGGTGAATTTCCCTTAGCTCAGAGAAAATCAGAATTTTGGTTCCCAAATATATGCTTCCCTGCTCCATTTCTGCTTTCCTTCTGTATGTGTTCATTTTGGGAATATGGAGCAAGTTGAACATTTATTTGTGTTATCTTTAGATATTGATTTTAATTCCTTAAGGTTTTCTTCTAAACTTACAAATGAATGTATTTCTTACATTGAAGAACGTGATTTGTGTTTATTGTACTGAGAAAAAAAAAAAAGAGGGCTATTTCTCCTGAAATCTAATAAAAAATAAATACATTTTATAACACACCCCACTTTTCTGCTTAGGTTTGTTAGGAAAATTTATGCATAATTTTTAACAGATTCCAACATTTTGGCCTAATCAGAATTATTAATGTCTTCTTTAAATAATTCAAGTTTTTCTTGGTTAAATTTTAAACTATTGGGTATTTACTATATGCAAAAGGACATTTTAAGTGGCAGTTATGACATACTTTGAAAATAAATGAGCTTTTTGATCCCTCTTTTAAGATTCTGTTAAAAGTTTACACAAGAGAACAATTACTTTGGATTTATTTTATCTTTCATTGACTTTCTTGAAAAATCTATCCAACTGTTCTTTTTTCACTAAGAAACAGGCTGTGTCTATGGAAGGATGGTAGACCCACTGACTTACTGAGATCTCATAAGGTTCTTTGTCTTCCTGTGGCCTTTCTGAGATAGTTTTGGCACATGTGAAGTATTGTGTTCCTACACAGAAATGTTACAGCTGAAAACTGATGGTGATCATTTTCACTGATTGTTTATATGCTTTTATTTAAGTAGGTAAATCTGGTTAATTTCTTATTCTAAATTTTACTAAGTTCAAATAGAAGAATACTCTGGGGAAACATTGCAGTGTTCAGCATTTTTTAAGTTTTATTGAAAAGTTGGGCTTTTTTTCTCGTTCTAAGATTTTGTGAGACGGAAGAAGCAGGTTGAAGGGATTGAATGTCTAATGAACAGTGAAAATACAGAGGAGTGAGTTCTTGAGAGAGTGAGGTGATCGATTATAGGGAGCAAATGTATGTTAAATTCAAACTGTGTGAAACAATTTCCATTTCATTAAAAAGCGATGAAGATTGACACAGGAGGTGGAGACTATTCTTCCTTTAATTAGAAAAGCCCTTTGATTCTCAAGGAACTCAATGCAAATTATGCCAGGAAGCTTTTGCTTACGTGGTATTAAATTCTAAAATCCTTCATAAATTGGAACTGTGAAGTTCAACCATAAAGCTGCTGCTCCTGTTGGGAAAGTTCTGGCCTTCTTGTTGCTCCTCTTGCATCAGAAACAATACTTGGTCCCCACAGTGTTCTCCTAGGCCAGGGGTGTCAAACTCATGGCTCCCACTGTTCTCCTGCTCTCGCAGCGTAACACACATCACAGGCTGCACACATGACCAGTGCTGGCAGGAGCATAGGGACAAGGAGCTCAGTGCTGCTGCCAGGTAGAAACAAGGTGCTGGGCTGAATGAAACAAGGTGGAGGGCCGGATTCGGCCTGCAGGCTGTGAATTTGACACCCCTGTCCTAGGGTAAAGGCATTCTCCTGGGTAGGCCCTTATGGACATTTATGTTTGCATAAACTACAAGTATTTTGTCAAATAAAAGATAGAAATTGTTGACAATTCAACTCTGCCATCTCCATTTCTGATCTCCCTGTGCCACCTTATTTCTTCTAATCTGTTTGGCAATCATGAGTATTCTTTTTGTCTTACCACATTGCAAGTGATCTGTGTCATTTCTACCTCAAATACCCCTGCTGACTTTCAAGTATCTTGCTATGTCCTCTTTTCTGTATCTATATGGTTCACTGTGTTTCTTCCTCTTTCTCTGTTTGGGACTTTTGTCCTTTCCTTCCTGTTCGGCTTGCTGATTCTGTATTGATTTGATTTTTTTTCTCCCTTGGCACATACATTTGTAGCTGAGTGACTGCTAGCTTCAGTGAGGATAGTTCTAACCTACCTTGGGTGTGGGAATAGGCTGATTACAGCACACTTCTTTATTTGTACTGCTCTGCTGGGCACAGCTTTCCTTTTCTCTAGGTGAGCTGGAAGAGACAGTTCCCTTTCCACTTCAGGTTTGCAATCAGAGTTCTATTTTGGCTCTCTCTCCACTACAGACCTCCATTCATATGCTACTCATTACCATCTGCACAGTTCATTTATAAAATTAAATTAAACTAGTAAACAAAATACCAGATACTTCTCCTAAAGCTCCATCTATAAATATCTCCCCTGCCTACTCATGCTGTCTGATTAAGGGGCAGTAGCAGTTATTTAGAGAACTTAAACAGGCCAGATTCCATCAAGATAGGCATTTTTTTAAAAAAAATAGGCATATTCCATTTAGCATTCTGTTTCATAGGTTAAAAAACATACCCTCAAAATGTATGCTGATGAAGTTGAAGCCCTCTATTTTGACATTTTCAGAATTAAAAGATCAGATTTTTCATTCTGGACTGTTTTTTTTCATCCAAAATTAAATAACATAAGCTACTCAAATTGGGTTTTGAAGTACTTAACACTTATAGAAAAAAATTGGGTTTATCCTTGTTGGCAAATAACTTTAATTTTTTTGATCTCTCAGACTAGCTGGGAGACAATATATTTCTACCTGTTAGTTTCTTGGAGTAAAGATAACATTTTTGTTTTATTTGTTTTGTTATGTTAAGCTTACCAATTAAACATGAAAAAATGAATGGTAGCTTTGCAGCAGTGGCTAGCTGTGTTTTGGAATCCAGTTATTTTATGAAAGAGCTTAAATTTCTTTCAGAATTATAGAAAATCAGGTAGATTTCCTTTTAATTTCCAGAAATCTAGGCATGGATCTGACTTCACTCCTAATGCACAGTATGATTGAGTATTCTGACATCATAATGCCTCATTTTTTATTTCTTGACGCAGACACGCTGGCCCGTGTTATAGATGAGGGCCAACAAATAAAAAGTAGCTTTTAATTTGTACCTCCCTGTATGAAGCCATCAGTACCTGTAAGGCTCACCTGTACTGTGTAGTGGGGAGTGGTGTGGTACCATCTGACTTGATTCATGTAGATCCCCAGACAAGGTAGTGCCAAGGAAAGACACGAAGACGGTTATGATGCCTCACCTCTAATGAGGTAGTGCATGAAAAGTCACAAGTTTCATCAGTATAAGGGAATTTTTTGCACAGGAGACAGCTCTGGTTCAGAGCATTACAGATTTACACGTATACTTCTGGGACTTTTGCAATGTCTTCCTGCTTTTCCTCTAGAAACTTCTGTACTGTGTAAAGTGAATAAGAAGAAATGGTTTTATTGACTTCCAAGGCTTAAATAATCATTTAGGTGGCTAAAATTGAAACACATATCCCAAACTACCCAGCTGTGAAAATAAACCACACAAATCGTACCAGCATGCACATAATGTGTACAGAAAATGAATACCTTGTTTTGGAATTGCTATTTGATATTGTGTGATAGTACCCTGACAACCCTTTCAGTGAAGAAATTTTTCCTGATGTCTAATCCAAACCTCCCCTGGCACAACTTGAGGCCATTACCTGCCATCGTATCACCTGTCACTTGGGAGAAGAGACCAACACCCACCTCATTACAACTTCCTTTCAGGCAGTGATAAAGTCTGCCCTCAACCTCCTTTTCTCTAGACTAAACAACTTCAGTTCCCTTAGCTGCTCCTCATAAGACTTTTTCTCCAGCCCCTTCACCAGCCTCATTGCGCTTCTCTGGATGCGCTCCAACACCTCAATGTCCTTCTTGTGCTGAGGGACCCAGAACTGCACACAGCACTCGAGGTGTGGCCTCCCCCGTGCTGAGTACAGGAGCACAATCACTTCCCTGGTCCTGCTGGCCACACTGTTTCTGATACAGGCCGAGATGCCATTGGCCTTCTTGGCCACCTGGGCACACTGCTGGCTCATATTCAGCCGTCTGTCAACCAACACCCCCAGGTCCTTCTCCTTCAGGCAGCTCTCCAGCCACTCTTCCCCAGGTCTGTAACACTGCATGGGGTTGTTGTGTCCCAGGTGCAGGACTCGGCACTTGGTCTTGTTGAACCTCATCCCGTTGGTCTCAGCCCATCGATCCAGTCTGTCCAGATCCCTCTGCAGAGCAGATCAACACTTCCACTCAGCTCAGTGTCATCTGCAAACTTGCTAAAGGTACAAGCCTCGCTGCCCGGTGCACAAACGGAGGGGCGGGGGCTCGGAATCCTGCCCTGCCCTGGCCGGTGCTGTGCTGTCCCGTCGTGTCTTGTCCCGCCCCCGGGTGGTGGCTCTGGCCCGGCGGAGGTCGCCACGTGACAGCCCGGCGGGATAATAAGGCGCAGAGCTGAGCCGCGCCGGGCGTCTCCGAAGGGTCAGGCGCAGGGACCCAGGGCGGCTGCAGCAGCAAGGAGAGGGGGGAAGGAAGGTCACCACAGGTCAGCACCTACCTGAAAGTGTCAGGTTCTGCTCTCAGCAAGACTCATCAGTATTCACTCCCTGTCACCTTGGGAAAGAAAAAAAAAAAAAGAAATATTCATTGCTACCTACAACCCCTCTGCAAGTAACCTAATCTTATATATATATATTTAAACGTAGTACAAGCGACAGCAGCTGAAGCTGACCCTCAGGTAGCATGAATAGCATGAACCAGATAGATACAAACATGCAGTATACCTACAACTACGAAGAAGATGAGTATATGACCCAAGAAGAAGAGTGGGACAGGGACCTGCTCCTGGACCCAGCATGGGAGAAACAGCAAAGGAAGGTCTGGAAATAAAGTATAATATGTGTCTGTGTATGTGCTTCTGTGTATGTTGTCCTCTCTTAATGCCATGCTGCGCCTGGAATTGCCAGGGCTATGCAGTAAGGGGTTCTAATTTTGTAAAAATGTTGTATAAAGTATGTATGTAATATGCCATATTTTGTATTATTAAGTGAAACCTATGTAAGATGAAACTAATTAATGAAAGGAGTTTCTTTTATGCTTGCTCTGGAAATAATCTGTCAATACCTCTAGATTTATTTATTAGTATTTCAGTAATTTTTAACTTCATTTGCTGGGTCTTCCTTTCAGAAAGCAAACTCTGAATTGATGTGTGTGCTGACTGGTTTTCAAAAGCAATAAACTGCAATTATAAACAGGGAGATGAATGATATCATTCAACATTGGTGTGCAGAAAAATTTGCAATGTTTTGGAGAGCAGACTCAGAAACTGCTTTTGACATTGTGATCTTGTGAGTCAACTCATTAGAATTTACTCTTAATTCTGACTGAATGATATGGCAAGGAAAATGTTGCCTAGAAATATATCCAGGCTAGATATGGAAAACTATATTTCACGATTAGGTTCCCACATGCTGACTTACTACCTGAGGAAAAAAAATGCTCTATAAACTCCTTGGAATATACCATCATAGATGAAATATGTCTTGTCTTTTAGGTGTAAGGAAACTAATATGCCAGCAAGTACTGCCCATGCTCTTTATTCTGAATGTAGGCAGAGATTATGATCCTGTCAGCAGTCTTGTCAAGGGTTTGGTACTTTAGTAATATTTGCAATATCTAATTTCAGAACACTGAGTTTTAAGCACCTTATGGAGAAGAGAGAAATGAAATATTGTGAAAGATTTAGTACTTCTTAATGTAAAAGGTAATGTTGAAGTCACAGCTGACAGATCCAGGATTAAAAGGTTATCTGCTGGTTACAAGAATGAAAAAAAAGAGGGAATGAGAGAGAGAAACGACATTCTAGACAACATGTGTTTTGCTATAGGTGTGCAACTCCAAAAGATTCAGTCGCCAGTTTATATTTGATGACAGAGTCTGGCTCACTGTTGCAGTCACAGCATCTATGAAACCTATACTATAAAAGTATAGCTATAAAAGTAAGAGCTGTTAGAATCATTGAACCAATGGGCTTGCTTTTCTATTAAAATTGGTAGAGCCACTATTTTCCTCTCATTTTTCACCTGTAGCCTTCCTACTTCTATGAGTTTTAGCTGGTTTTATTAATTTTCCTAGATTCACACCTACTTCGATCCTGCTGTACCAGCATAGTACCAGAAGTTCTGGGCTAGGTTGAAGTTCACTTTTCTTTATCTACCAGCTGCTGCAGCTCCTAAGCAATTACTAAGCTGTAGTCATCCACACTGACATTTCTTTTAATTTGACACTCTTTAGATCATGAACTATTCTTTTATGTTTTATAATGAGAATGGAAATCATCTTAGTTTTTAAATGCTTTAGTGATTTGAAACTGCTCAGCCATGACAGGTTGTGGTTACATCTGATTAGGATTCAGTTGTCCAGCATTTCAGAGAATGCTGTTTTCAAAATAAAGAAGTAATGGACAGGTTACTAAATAGTCAGCACTCTAATGCGGTTTTCCTATACTACAGATAGTTGATTAAAATATTAAGAATTTGGTTTCTGTAGGCTTTCTTATATTTGCAGCAAATCTGTTGATTTTAGAAAAGAGCAGGGAGTAGTTAGTACAGCACCTCATAGTGTATTTTTTGTTTCCATTCCTCCAAACAGACAGTGTTTCGGCAGAAAGTCAAGTTTCCAGATAGATAAATTAAAGCAGACTCTGCTTTACTTTTATAGAGTATAGAGATTGTGGTTTTGCTATATTATGTTGCCAGTAGTCAGGGCTTATTTTTAATATTGAAGTAATACAATATTTAAATAAAACTTAGGAGAGGGGATCCTCATTCCTTGTCTTGGAAAAGAGTCTGAATTTATTATTACATGAAAAATAAGTACTGTTTTGATAAAGGATTGATATGTTTTATAAAATTTCAAGGCTTATATCTTTTTTTTAATTGGTGCTGACAGTTGAAGAAAATGCTTTATTGCCTTATTTATTAGGAGAAGATTGCAGATACATGGGCACAGATCTTTCTTCTAACTGGTAATATAATATTGCAAAGTGATCTCAGTGGAGCCCTGGCAGTTGGCAGCATATATTTTCTATTAGACAGTCTTGGAACAAACCAAAAATAAATGCCATTGTTTCTATTGTGGGCTGCCCTCTCCAGACTTGCCATTTCAGTGATATGCCTGGTATGAGATCTGTCAACAGATGCTGGTAACACATGATGACGTCCATAGGATTACAATGGATGTGACGCCTAATTATAACCATGGTTCATAGAGTATTATAGTCTGCTGTAATCCAGGTTCCTTGGACATTGCAGGTGTCAGAATAAATATGAAGTACACTATAGGAAAAGAGGCTGAGCAGCTTGGCTGTGTGTCTTTGAATGTGAACAACAATTTAAATGCTTTAGTTGGAGTAATATTTAACCTGTGTCAAAACAAGAATATACAACAAATTAACCATTTGCTGCATTACACACTTGGTAAAAACTTAAACAGGATCATATGGTTGGAAATCTCAGGCAGCAACTTCAAGGAAAGAACAAATAACAAAAAAAAATGTATTTTGGATGGACATGCTGTCTTCAATTGAAACTAGTCAGAAAACTGCAGCCTTGGTGTCTTTTGAACACATAGGTGGGAACCATGAGATTGGAAACTTCTGAAATCTGCTCCTTGACCTAGTATACATCCACTGGCCACATGTGCTTACACTGCAGTTGAAAGATCTATAAGAGTACTTCAATCTTTAATGGAAATAAAGAAATATTGGAAATCAATAAGTCTGGCCAGTAGGGATGGGGTTCTCTTCTTCACTCAGGTCTGTAACCCAGCCACAACAACTCATCTCAGACCTCATTTTTCCCACTGATACAAAGAGGACAGCACTGGTATTTGTAATGACTGAGAGAAGTGGCTGATTCTATGGTGTGTCAGAAGAGTGATTTGTTGTCTTTCAGTCCCTACTGAACAGGAGTGGAAGTAAAAACCATACTAGCACGTAGTGTGAGACTTGAAACCTGATTTCTCTTTTCTCCAGAGTAAATTTCTTCAGTTTCAAAAAAAGTTCAATGAACTCCACAAACCTTTTAGTTTTCACTGGTCCATAGCTCAATATAACTAAACAGAACATAGGAAAATGCAGTGGCCCTTAACTTACAAAACAAAGCATGACAATGCTGCTCAAAATGCAAATATATTGTTTTGTTTGTAATGTGTTTGAAATGCCAACGCTACTTAGTGAGCTGTGTGTTTAAGAGTGATCTTTATTTGTAACTTTTGCTGTAAATACTTAATTATAGGAGTGTGCGTTTTTCAAGTTTGACATGAAATGTGGTTTGTTAGTTTTTCAAGGAAGCCTTAAGCCTTCAGGATGAAGAGTTGAAGGTTATGAAACAGGTGTGATCACTGCTTCAGAACAGTTTTATTGTAAAGCACTGAACTGGCTCCACATGTTTTGTACGTGTCTTCTCCGGTCATTCAGACACGTCTGTGACACTACTACACTAACACGTTAATGGAAGAACTGGAAACATACTCCTTGCCTTACTGATATTGTTCTAGATGACTGATATTATTCTAGTTTGCTGTGTGGCCCCAAAACCACTGCTCTGTTAATGCAGAAGATTTTTAATGTAGGTGTCGATGCAATTTCTGACCATCTTGATATTTTTTACACTGTTCTAGATAAACAGGAAGACTCAGAATTAATTAATTTACCTTAATATTGCACTCTGTGAATGCAATTCTTTTTTGATGACAATGAGTGCTGTGCGTGAGCGAGGAATTTGGAAAAGGTTTTTGAAAGAAGCTGTGTGTTTCCAGTCTTCAGCAGTACTTACCAAATTACTTTTTCAGTGTAACCTTTAGGATTTATCTGCGTTACCTCCTTTGGCTGGTAATACATCTCCTGTTGTCCTTGCAAAGAAAGAAAAAAAGCTAAATGCATTTAAAAGCCACTTCTATGGCACACTATGTGGAAGAAGCTGCCAGGATTATGAATTACAGACAACATCCTTATTCTAGTGGTGCTGCAACTTCGTTAAGTTCAGCAGATTTGAGAGGTTCATTGCAGCCTGAAAAAGAAATTGACCTTGTGTTCAGTCTGACTTCAGTTTCTATAAATAGAGCTACTGTCAGTGTCCTGGGTTCACTCTGGTTTGTATGGTATTCTATGGATGGAATCTAGATTGATTTCTTACCAGAAACCTCTTCCTGGAAGAAGTCTACTGATGAGTAAGAAGGCAGATGAAGTAGTGGAAAGAAACAGCATCATATGTCAACCAGGAAGAGAAGGAGAGAAATGATCAAGCCTGCATGAATGAATGAAAAAGAAATCTAAGGCAGAAAAATGTTAGCAGGAGAAGCTGAATGCCACCAGCAAAATTCAGTACTGTAGAACAACTCCTTATGGATTTACAGGCTCCAGATTGAAATAATTGTCATGGAGAACATAGCAAGCTCTACAGTACAGGGGTATTCCAGTTTAGGTCTTGCTCTTTTACTGGTATTATCTGGAAATAATCAAATTTGGGGTTTGGGGTATTAGTTTTGGGAGGGGCAGTGTTTGAGTTTCTTTTTGTTTGCTTTATTTATTTTTTTTTTTTTAGACTGTGCAAAATTCTTTCCTTGAGTAATTGGCCTTGGGGTTAAGCTTCTATAGCATACAAAGAAACCATCCATCTCGTGAGGACTTTTAATGAGATGACACATTTTACCCACGTGGAATACCAGTGGGATTGTTGAGAAGGCACAGAGATTCCCCTCTGCAAGTGAGCAACATGAACAGGGTCTGGATGAGAACCAGCAGTGAATGTAGGAGGTGTGAGGGAGCCAAAAGATACACTCCTTTCTAAGACAGTATCAGCCTTCTCGTTACTTATTCCTAGTACTTACCTGTTAACAGTTGGATATTTCTTACAAAGATGGGGATCCTGGGCTGAATAACTTTAGGGCTAATATCAGGAGGGGGTTTAAATTGTTAGGGGGAGAATCCTCCAGAGTTGAAAGCAGAATGATAGTGGGAAAATTATGTGCTACACTGAGTCCTACACTGCAATTCTCTGCCGCCCTTACCTTTTATGTACAGAATTAGGACAATGTAGGTGTCTTGGGAATTCTGTAGGTTGAAATTCAGGATCTTCTGTTACTACGAATAGTTAGAAAAGCAAAAATGTCACTTTTTTAGTCTTATTTTTTTCTGGCATTCAACCAGTACTGTGACTGTCTAGAAGAACAAGGTTTTCTGGAATGATCTGTGCCACTAGATCTAGCATAGATATACTAGCATAGCAGTATACTTCATCCTAATATGAAATTTCAGCACTCCAAGGCCAAATGCTTCTCCTTCAGGTGCATCAAGAGTTTTCAAACAGTGGATGCCAAAACCTCTAGTATTAAGAACACACACAAAAAACATCTATTGTTTCCTTTTAAATCCTGGGTGCTCTTTATTGATGTTCTCAGTGTCAGATGGCCCCATATAGAGTCAGACTTGGAACTTGGTAGTCAATGGATGGACTTTATTTTTTTCTGCCACAGCATGTCTTGATTTTTCAGCATATACTATAACTGTGCTAAATATTAGACACTGGTGCAACAGAAGGACACGTCGTTGCAGTTTCTCTAGTCCTATGAAGAGGTGCCATGAGGGTAGAGGGACTCTATAGAAATATGGGATGTGTTTATGGCTTGTTCTGTACGATCGGCCTCTTAGAGATTAGTGCTTGTTAAAATAGTAACATGTAAATTCCTCTTGCTGATGTTACTTGCATGGAATGGTGCTTGAGAGGAGCACGCTGAAAGGATAGTGGAATGATCATATTTTGTCAGTGTGCTTCATGTTCTGTCTTGGAAGCTGTCAATAAGGTGTGCAGCTAAAGAGAGGCCTGAATACTGTGGTGCTGATGTGTGAAGAAAAATTCAAAGAAAGCTATTATGGAATTCACCTAACTCAAAATGTTTATGGAGGCAGTTTTATTTAAAACGGGAAAGTTTTCTTTATCAATACTAAGTGCGAGAAATCAATATGTTACTCAATATTATATTTTCTATTTAAACTCAGACGTTCCTCTCAATGTTGACCCATTCCAAGCTCTGCATGGTTTTGTTAGTGTTGTCAAATGGATAAGTGTTACAGTCCCAGTTCAGCTGTTAATTGTCACTCACCCCCAAATATCTGCCCGCAACAGAACTGTATGATTATGAAAAGAGGTTGTAGAAACCACCTTACAATGGGAATCAAAAGCTACCTCCTACCTGTGCTCACAGATACACACCAGAGCCTCCCTTGACATTCACGTAGTAAAATGTCTGTGGATATGCTAATCCAATTAGTAAGACAATAAGGATTGGAAGAAAGTATGGATCTAAGTGAGTTTCCATAAGCTGCAACCAAGGTGCTTAAGAGCTAGAGAAAAGCTGTGTGTTAAGCAGTGGACTTCTGTCTAATCTCTTGTGGGTGGGAAGTCTGCATCTTGCTGTGGGTATGTTCTTGGGTTGATGGAGAGCTGAAGACAGAGGGATGGGAAGTGTTTGCTTGGAAGATCACCGAGGGTCTTCAGCCCTGAGACTGCAGTAAATGCGCAATCCACACTCATACAATTTGTAGCCCTGTGCAAGCAAAAGCAGGGGTCAGGTATATTCTGTGAACTAATGAATCCCAGTAAGAAAATATCATGATCACCTTGCCAATTTCCAAATAAAACTAAGACGACTCTGCAGGCTGAACTTTGCTTTTTACCAACACAGTTCAAAAGCTTCCACCAAAGCCCTTGCATCCTCTTACAAGTAAGACAAAAAGACTTTCATTATTATGATGAAATAATTGAATATCAAATGTCTAACATAAATTTAATTATTGTTACATAAGTTCTGATCCGTTTAATTATGTTTAGTTTAGGTAATAATTTTTGTGGTGCACTGAACAGTTCTGCTGAATTAATTTCAGTGAGACTGAGCATGGTGAATGCTACATACGTATTGGTAGAATATTTTAGAAGTTGTACTGCAGAGCCTGCTTACAGAAGAACACATCGGATTTTTATCTGGAGTGCAAGTGGACATGATGCAGAAAGAAACATGTCAGTGAAATAGAATGTGGATTTGTCTTTGTGCTGCTTAGCTTTGTCCCAAGTCAAAAGACATCCCTTCTTCACGTTATTTTATATCCTTGCAAGCAAACAAATATAAAAATACTTACACAGTTCACAAGTTTTTGTTGTTTTGGATGGTTTTTCTACCAAGAATAATTTCTTCTGTGCCCTAATTTTTGTGATGAACGATATGTAACTGATGTGGTATTCCTCTACTGTGAGCAGTGAAAATCTGCTAACTCTGAGTATCTCTTTTATGACTATACACTCAGCTGATACCAGAAGGAGAATGTATTCACATCGAACATTCCATTTCCTCCTAAATTATGTTTCATTCCTAATAGTTTGGGGTGATTTTCAAGTCTTCAATGTTTGAAGAACATAATTTCAAGAAATATTTTGTGACGTTTACTCATATGACTGTTTTTTTTGGTTTTAAATATAACTTGATTCAGAAAGCTGATTATAACTACACAGGTGCTATACAATGCTTTTTTCCTACCTGACAAAATTTGGCACATATTTAAAGATGGCAGTTACATTTTTCCACATCATTTAACAAGCAAACACAATGTTATGATCACCCTCTGTGACTGTTTCTGTACAAAATCTGTAGTAGACCTTCCTGCTGGCAGTACGAGTAACTCTTCAATATAGACAAAGATAGCATGGCCTTAGTAATCCTCAAACTAATGGTGTGAAAAGATTACAGGGCAGGTGTTAGTGCTCTGCAAGAACAGAGCGTCTGCAGAGATAGAGGTAAAGGATTTTGAAATGCAATGTTCTCGTTCTAGGAAAATGTCCCACTTGAAATGGTAGCTTTTAGAAATAACTTCATTCTTGAGATGATCTGCCCAGAAGGAAGGAGAAGCTGAGAGTTGTCTAGCTAATGTTTAGTTAGTTTCTATATTTGGACATTAAGTTTCCATGCATGTATAAGGGTGAGAAAATTAGTCCTGAATGTATGTCCTAAGTGCAAGAATGGGGACTGCTGCTCCTGTGGCTTTTGAGTTCATAAGGACATATAACTTTGTCCATGTCTTCATCTCCAAAATCATGTTTGTAATACCTGTGTGCTGGCTTTGCAGATGGAAGTGCGAAGTGTTTACTGTACTTGATATAAGTAAGATTTTGCATTTAGTACAAATGCTTCCTTCCAACTTCTCTTAACTGTCAGAAACCCCTTAACTTGATATCTAATTCTTGTTCTTATTTCTCCTCAAATACTTGGAATTAAAATCAATCTGGCCATCCATTGCTTTGATAAATAGCAGAACCTAATTTAGAGCAGATGGCTTCTACTCTGAACTGCCCCCTAGAAAAGCCTTGCTCACCCCAACTACCATAGCAGGAGTCTGTGGAAAGTGACTACCATAGTCTAAAATTAGCATTTGTGATTATTCCTTAAGCATCTAAGGAAACGCTCATATTTTTCATGGGTGTTGAACACCCAGGCATTTCCACTGACGTCAGGAGGAACTTCTGTCTATCTTGCACCTCTGAAAATCAGCCTGCTATTTTGGCACTCACAGAAAGGTTTAACCATCTAGCATGAAGTGATTTATTTCTTTCTAACTCCGTTTTATATTTACTCTTGACACCAGTGTAGCTTTTCACTGCTGCAAGACTTCAGACATTGCACTTTTTAATATGAAGAAAACTGGAATGCGGGCTGCCCCAAATACAAATTAAAATAAAAAACCATAAATAATTCTGTAGCTCTGGGGCATTATTTCACCTTGATGAATTTGTTTAGGCTATGGAAAACCTTTATATTCTAAGTTCACCTCCAGCTGTGCTCTAAAGTGTAGTTCCACCACATTTTCTTCAGCAGAGCAGCTTGACCGCCTTTGACTCTACTCCTATCCACAGACTTCCAGACCCCTTCATTTGCTGTGGTACCGTGATCTGCTACATTCCAGATCATTGAAGAAATTTGAAGCAACCCTTCATGTTCCTATCAGTTCTTAATCCCAAGTTATTTTGGCAGTGAGTTTGCACTGCAGCCCCACAAGTATTTACATCTGTACATCTGTACATGAACATATTATGTATAATACACTTATCATCCATCTGGCATTAATACCAAAAGACAAAACCCTCCGCCATGTATGTTTGCTTGTTTTCCTTTTGTCTATGGCCTTCATTTCCATGATGCAGCACGGGTCCCAGTGTGCCTCCTGTTAAGAACAGATATGCTATAAACACACTTGCTTATCAAACACTGTACTTTCTAAGCCAGAGGCGTTTATGCTTTCAACAGTTACAGCCATAATTGTTTCTTATTTACCCATCTATTCTTAGCTAAGTATAATCAAACCATCCAAAGATCCAGAGCAATGTTTTGCTGTTTATTTTGTTTTTAAGAAAAGATCAGTAATTTAGGAACCTGAGCCTCACTAAAAATTATTAGTTATTATTTATTAATTATTTATTATTTTTAAAAGTTATTATTCAGGATTTTCCGAAAGTCCAGAATTACAGAATCATAGAATGGTTTTGGGTTGGAAGGAGTCTTAATCATCATCTAGTTCAAACCCCACTGTCGTAGGCCCAGACAACTTCCACTAAACCTGGTTACTCCATTCTGGCCTTGAACACCTCCAGGGATGGGGCATTCACGATTTCTCCAGGCAGCCTGTTCCAGTGCCTCAACACCTACCCACTTTCAGCTTGAAGCCATTACCCTTAGTCCTACATTTTAGAAAATGTTACTTTATAGATAATGTCTCGTGAAAACATTAGAGCTTAAAAAAATCAACCTAATGTTCAACCTAATGTTCAAGTATTATCGTTAACAGCAGAAGTTGCCAAACTCTTCAAAAATCAGATTTCTAAATCAAACATGAAATCAAAATTGAAATTTTTGGTTTAATCATCAGTTACAATAGTAAAGAAATGGACACGGACAGATTATAAGCTTTATGTTCTTAGAAATATTGCATTGAGCAACCTGGCATATGTGACACAGAGGAGTTTTTGTTGCAAAGGTGGAAATTAGTGCATGAGGTTTTACTTTGTCTATAAATTAATTTGGATTACACTTGAAACTACATTTGCTGATCTTCAAAAGTATTTCAAATGTGCTATGTAACAGAGTGCAAAGATGACATTTACTGTGTAAATACCTTGGGGTCTGACTATTGACATATTTTCCCCATGATTTAGTGGTGTCAGGGACTTACAGATGTGTGTGTTGGTGTGTGTGGAATTAAAAAAAACTTTCAAAATCTGTTTTAGCTTTAAAATGTCAGAAGATACTTTTCTGATTATGGAACTATTTTAAAGAATGTTGATATATTAGATAGGAATATACTTTTATCCCACTCTGATTGACTGTATTGACCAATTTATAATGGGTTTACTTACGCACCTGGCAATGTAGTGTATAATTACTGGGTAAAGATAGCATAGTGAAGAAAATCAACAGAGAAAGCAAGGGAAAGACATCTGGAAATCCAGTCAACTAAATCCTGGATTAGCCTACTTTAATTAATCCTTCTATTTCCAGAGAGAATACCTTTAGTTCCTTCTATACTGTAATGTGTGAATGTTTCATCTGATCCTAAATAGTATTTGGTCATTTAAATACATATCTGCTGAAACAAAAATGTCAGCCAGCACTATCTGTGATTGGTAGGAGCTCATGGGAAACCAGAAAGAGCACTGTGGGGCACAGCTGGTAGAAGGACCTGACTGGAGAGGAGAAGCTGAGATATCTCTTTATAAGAAGGTTCATTTTGCACCAATAGGGTAGTATATTTATTTAATATACTTGAGAGAAAGCCCCAGGCAGAATAAAGGGCATAGACCTCGCCTTGTAAGCACATCTGCAGATTTGTACCTTGCAGACCCACTGAGGTATTTGAGACCCTTTTTGGATTACCTGTACTTCAATTTTAACTCTCCATAGGGAGACACAATTGTAACAGAGTTTATGCTCCCCCCTCCAATAGCAAGGAAGTGGCCAGTTGGAAAAGAAAAAAAGGGAGAAAAAACCCAATAAAATAGTTGGTTTCAAACTTTTTATCACTGCTGAAACAGTTCCCTCCAAACCTGTTGGCATTTTTACTGTGAATCCTTTTCTGAAGATGCTTTCTAGTTTGTTGGTACTCTTGTGAAGTACAAATGCTGAGCATGGCTCCTTCTGAGCCATGTGGATATGAGTGGATTTCTTTTGACCGTGTAACAGTTCAACTTTTCTTTGGGTATTGTATTCCCTTGACATACTAAATACCTTTTCCTATCCTTGTATTTCTTAGTTTTTCATTAGCTATATGCAAAAAATGGACTTAATTATTAGTACCTCTTTGTTTAACTAGTGCCTACAGTGAGATCTCCCAAATATCACTTTACTCAAAAGTCATCCAGAAAGCACCAGAATGCAAATAGTTCACTGTTCCATTAATTGAGTATGCATTCAAAAGTACCAGGAGTTGTCTTGATTCCATTCACCCAAAATCTGTATCTAAATCTTGTAGAGAGCCAAGGAGTGTGTATGTGAGAGAGATGTTTGGAAGCATGTATAAGTACATTGAAGTTTCTAACAGTACTATGCAGTTCATGCTCTGCAAGCTCTCTGCTTCGGTCCCTAGTGTCCTGCGTAATTGACTGGGAGAGGTATCTTTTGGACAGCACTATATATATGATTATGCATTTCCATATAAATGCAAATATGCAGTCTGTATTGCATTGGTGATAGAGTCCATTAAAGCTTTTATAAAAATTTTCTTTGTGCCACTCGACTTTGTGCAGTGTAGTGCAAACCTGTTTTAATGCTCTGACCATTGGGTGTGAACGGATTTATTTGTGGATATGCACTATAAAGTTTTGTGGTGTAAAGTGAATGCTGTGTAATATATTAGTTGCTGTAGCTGTACTACTTCAGGTTGCAATGTCAGAGTTACTTGTTTTTATAGTGTAAATTCAAGCTCTGCAAACTGCCGTGTATTGGAACAGAGGATATTTAGTTAGTAGGCTCTAAAGTTAGATTATCCTATTATTAGAGGAAATTACTGTTGTGCTATGCAAATAGCTGGGAGTCCTCAGAGGTTCAGTCTGGATGCTGTACACTCCCAGTCGTGCTGTGTAGGAGTACCATGTCTCTGTCAAAAAGGCACAGGTCTTGGTGGGCGATGCTTCTTTATTTCTGCAGATTTCAGTAGCAGACATTTTGAAGGGCAAAATTTGGCACTGTTGCATGTTAAAAAAAACCAAACAAGCAACAAGCAACCATGATCTGTTAATGGTTAAATTATTAAATGCTAGAAACCGTATGGCCTATTGAAAGAGATCAACATGTCCATAAACTTTTCCCTCAAGGGAAATACAAAATCAACATTGGAAAATAAAAGAAAACAAAAGCCATTGACCAAAAATAGATTATCCAAAACTTTGCTTCTGTATTGTTACATTAGTTCCTTCTTTGTTAGTTTTTGGCTTGTTTTTAAAGCTTTACTCCCATTTAAGGACTGCATTCTGAATATGCTTGATTCACAGATAATTATTACAGCAATATTTGTTTCTTTGAGACTTGTGAAATGCAATTTCTTTCACTTGCTACAGCATTTTAAATTTTCAAAATGTACAGTACTGCACAATCACTCAATTTTAGAGATGAACAGAGCCCTCCTAATTCTGCTTTTAGAACTCTTAATCCATGGGGCATACTTACTTACATCTCACCTCTACTGTGGGGTAAAGATTTTGGACAGAAGTGTAAGAAGGTTTTATTACTCCAAAGAAGTTGTACAAAAAACCTGTGGAAGAGCAAAGACTCAGATTTTGAGTCTTTACTCACTGTCTATCTTTTCACTCTCATTAGAAAAAACAATTTAATATGGAGGCTATTATAACTCAGAATTTTATTAGTAATTTGAGAACTTTATGATTAATTCCCTGATTGTATAATTTTTTTACCGTTCTGTAATGCTGATCTTGTACCTTGAGCATTTTAATGGTTCGTAATCCAAAAATTCTGTTGTATTAGTTCTGTTATGGCAAGATATTAACATACCTGCTGTTTTACATCAAAGGCCAAAATAGCTGACTCACCAGAAAGACGGTGTGTAACTGTAAATGATGTCATGTATGTTGTTATTGAAATAGGAGGGAAGATGAAGAGGTAAGATCATTGCAACTGGCAAGAGATTCTTCCCCATTATTCCATCTAGCTAGAATGAATTGGAGAGCCAATCTTTGGGAAAAGTGTTCTCAAGGAATATTGTCTGCATGCTCTTTGTGACCATCTTTTTTCAAGGATTCCTGCATATGACATGAATGACCAATATTGCAAAAATATTCACATCCAAGAAAAAGAGAAATTCACATCCAAGAGAGAACTGGTCTGCAAACCCCTAATCTTTGGATCTTTGTCGCCTCTTAGTGTGGTGGTGACAATATTAATTAAAATTCTCAGTACTGCAAAGCCTTCTGAGTGGAAATTTCTAATAGCTCCTACACCCCAACTCATGATGAAAGATAACCTTGTGCTGGAGATGGACCTTTAATTTATTGGTTGGGAATGTGTGGCTGGGGAACCTTTCACTTTTAGGTCAATGTTTTGAACCCAAGCCAGATGAATAAGTGACAAGGTTGCTAACACATGCAGGCTGTTTGGTAATGTCTGTGAGGTGAGTTGTACTCTCAGTTTAGCTCTCAGCGAGACAGGTGTCCCCATCACTTAAACCACCAGAAATGGCAGCTTCATTGGAGGTGCCCAAAACTGTCCTTATTAGTGAGAGGTAGAGACAGTGACTTTTAATCCTAGAGGTGAAGGCTAAAACAATTTCTGTATGTGAAAATGCTTTCTCAGATTGCATTTGTGGGGTTATTCACAGTCATTGCTATTCTTAACAGTTCCCTGAGTGACTTCTTTCTTCATACCTAAGTGGCTGGCACATTTTGTAATTCACTAAGAGCTTAAGGAGGGAAGGATGATAGTTAGCATGCAACTAGATTTACAGTAGTAGGTAAATGGTTTGTGCTAAACAGCTAGTGTTGATTTTAATTGTAGAATTAACTGGGAACAGATGCTGAAGATGTGGTAATTATGTGTTGTTTTCCATGTGTTCACAGTAGGTTCTGATTTTGACTAATTTTACAGTTCTTTATTTACAAGATATTCATAGTTTTGTCAACTTTCTGATCTTTCTTTTACCATTTCTTTATTGGGCTTTTTTTGCAGGGTAGTGTTTGAGTGCCTCAAAAACAACAGTGGATTTTACCTGCAGTAGTTCTGTGGGATATAAAGAGTTTATTATTCTCATTATCCCTAAACACAGAAGTGGGACACTTAAAAATATTCAGCTACGCCTAATGTCTGCTCCCATTTTTGTTAGAAGGCTTGTAGCCTGTATGAGGAATCATGGGTTGTAAAATTCTCAGCATTTAGGACAATAAAAACATTTTTTAAATTCCTGTCTTAAATGACTTAAAGGCTGTTGCAAAGTTGGGGAGAAAAGGCAAGTGCCAGGATCTCTTCTCCAGGATCATAATACAGACATTGGGAAATGCATGCATCCGCAGAACAGATCATGGAATCCACTCACATTTTAATTTGGTTTATGTTTCACTTTCCATGAACTATCTTCTGCCTCTTGACTTTGAATCTTCTTTGTCTCTATCCTCTTACATTTCTTCAGCTTTGTTTCTTTATTATTCTCTGTCCTCACTCTTCCACTTCTTTTTTCTCCGATATCCATGGTAAATTTCCTTCAATATTACATTTCGTTTTGCTAAGGGAAATTAGGAGACCTGACAGAAACAAAATTTACTGCTATCTGTTGCATGCTAAGTGCTTGGATTCCTAAAAGGGAGTTGTTTTCTGCTGAATGACTTCTTATTTTGTAGTCTTTGGATAACATATATATACATAAGTTTTAGATCTTTTCAGCCACAGAGTCTGGAACGGAAAAGAATTTTGCCTATTCTCCCTCTTCAAGGCTGCAGTGTAGATGTCAATTACGATAGGAATCTTCCACGAACATCATAGAAAGCATGACTGGAAGAATCTGGGAAAGCATTCAGTCCATTCTAATATTTTCAGGCAGAAGCAAATAAACTCTAGACTGCTTCTAGAGTCTAAAATTAATCTAAATTTTCCTTGTTGTGGTTTAACATTGTGACTATCTAAAGGTCTGTCTTTGATGAACACAGAGAATTGATTTATTCTCTTCTCTGTTTTGCCTTCTTAAATGGTTGAGACAAATATTACTCTTCAGACTTCTCATGGTTAAACCCACCAAATGGTTCTACATTTTTCATACGTGAAGTTTTCTTTTTGTGGTTGTTTTATGGATTCTCTTCAACTGGTCCATGTTCTTCTTGAATTTTGTGCCCAAAAGAAGGGACAGTATTGCAGCTTATCCCTTTCCAGCACCACGGAGATTGAAATAAATACTTCAGATATTGATACACCATTCTTCTGCTTAGGCACCCAATATTGTACTTAGCTTTTATAACAGCACAACATTTTTAATTGGGTTAGCTTGTGACCCACTGTTATTCTCAGATACCCTTCTTCAGTGCTGCTGCCCTGCCAGTAGTTCTCCATCCCGAGTTTTTGCAAGTTATCTGTTACTAAGGTGGGTTGTACTTCAGGCTTCTTGCTAATCTGCATCCAGCTTTCTTCAAGTCATTTCACTGATTTGTGAAGATTAGTTTGAATTGTAGCTCTGTCATGAAACGTGCTTACAGACCTATCGTTTTGCTGCCACATTTAAATGTTATAAACATACACTCTATTCTTTCATCTAAATGAGTAAGTAAAGTGTAGAACAAGAAATTGTTCAGGGCAGATTCCTACTTAATAAGCCTACTTAATAATTCTTAATAAGCCCTTCTCCTTAAGAGTGAGTCATTACTCACCATTAGTAGGAATAAACTTTCTTACTTGCTAAGCACTGTCTTTTTGGTTTTCCTCATACAGTTTTGTGTTTGGTTTTCCTCCTAGATAAATAGCTCTCTGCTGTTGCAACCAGCCTATGTGCATGGAACAAAATAGATCTGCTTCTGCAGAGTCTTGCTTTGGGGACTTTTAAAATACTCTAGCTTAACTAGTAGAATGAATGGCTGGAGTTTAGAAAAGCAAAATCATGAGGAGAGGACATGCGTGTACCTAAATAAAGGCTTAAAAAGGTAGCACAACATAAATTTTTGTTTGCTTATCCTTAGCATTTTATTTTTTTTAAATATAAGATTGAATGCTGCGAAAGTTGATGCTGTTTGCCTAGCAAAGTTTCTCCCTTCTGCATAGATAAAATATACCAATTTTTTTATCACCTGTAAGACTGTATTTCTCCCTTTATTATTAAATTTACTATATGTAAATTTACCACAGACCACATTGGTGTGCTTAGTGATATCAATGTCTTAAAGAATATTCAGAATAAAAAGAACCCAGCAGCAATAGAATGTAGGGTTTTTTCCTGATGGTTTCTTTGTCTTATTAATTCTTTCATCTTAAAAATGAGTAGGTTGCAGTTATATTGTAAATATAAGAATGTGTAAAGATATCTTGCACTTTCTATAATGCAAGGTAAACCAATACCCATTATTTTGCTGAAAATTTTCATCGGATTCTTCCCTCTTTTATTTCTGTATTATTTTTCTCAGCAGAGGTTCTCTTATTTGAGTTATTCCTGAAATTACAAAAGTGAAAGTAGATTTAGACCAGAACTGTCCTACAGATGCTGAATTATTTTTAGTTTCAAATGGGATTTTAAACATTGCATATGCTCCTGCTTCTAAAATATCAATGTCTCTGGTTTAAGATACATTTCAAATAAACAGAAGTATTTTAAACTGATAAAAAATGCAAGCAGACAATCCCATGGTGCTACATGTATGTTGAGAAGTCAACACATTTGGATGTTACCGATGCCTGCTGCTGTAAAACTGCCATAAATGGGTGTCATCAACTCTAATGAAAAAGGAAGGGGCTCCCTTCAGGGAACAGACCTGTTGTAGCATTAGACCAATGGTCCCTTAATGTCCTGAGCTGTCTGAAGACTTTCCTAAATCTTCATTCTTAAGACTGACGCTTCTCACTCACATTTCAGGCTTATGTGCCTGAAAATTTCTCTGTCTTTTCCAGCTATTTCAGGTCATCCAATAAAGATATCATCTGCCTACTGCTACTAAACCTTGCAATATTTTAACTGGTTTAGCCCCTCCAAAGATCTTGAGAAACATTTTATCTTCCTTCTTCTCCATCCTTTTCTTCCCTTAAGAAAAAATGATGAGGTGAGGACAGTGTGTGCAGCAACCCATACTGCATTTCCCATACATCTTGCTGCCTCCTGAGTTTTCTTTCATTTTAGATCAATGGGATAGCATAGCCTTTCTCTGTTGTCTCCTCTGAAAGAAAGAACTAATGTCACTCACTTTGTAGCAAAGGCTCAATAATCTTCTTGACATTTCTCAGGGTTCGGTCTTGCCAAATTATTCTTGAAGGGATATATACATGCTCTGTTGGGTGTTTTTTGTTGGTAGTGAGCACTGTAAAACAGACGTGCAGTCATTCAGTGCTGGGAGGTGGATGCATGTTTTACAGGAAACCCTAGACTTGCATAGGATTAGACCACCTGCTTTGTAAGGACTGAGGTCTCCCCAGGCTCTTCCATGCAAGCAAAATGCAAAATGCTAGCAAGACCTGTACAATGTTCTGTGTGATGAATGCATCCCTTTGACAATGTCTCCTGTGAATGATAAAATTAAGGAACTGGGTCAAAGTTCTCTTAGTTACTGGAGCAGATCTGCTACAGTGCAGAGTGTGCTAGTGTATCATCTCTGACACCACCCTTTTAGTTATATGGATGGATGTGCTGGAGCAGGGAGGGCTTTGCCCAACTTTGGATTTGGGGACCTTGTGATGGAGCTTCTACCAGTTTTCTTTGTGACATGGTTTTATGCTACTTTTTCTGTTGTTGCCGAGCTTTTACTTTGATGTACTGCCTGATACCAGGTTTACCTTTTAATGCCCTTTTGTAACATGCTAAACATTTCCCTTATGTTAGCCTTCATGGCATCCTTCAATATGCTTTCACTGTGCTTCATTTGAGTCATTGCTGTGCTCTGGTATGTTTAGTGTTAATGTAGCACTTTGCCTACCAAATGTTTTGGTGGAATCGATTTATACTGGTGAACCACTTCTGTTATAGTTACTCTAGTTATTTTACCAACATCTACCAATGCATTTATCCTTCCACTGCAAGGGAAAATAAGAACAAGGACCGTTAATAATAATTCATACCAACATGTAAGATGTAAGATAAAAATATACTTGTGCACCTAATATACTGAAAGCACAGCTGATCTAGATGTTCTAGGAACATCTAAAAGATGCCATGTGTAGTCTTTGGTTCACATCAAGCTAGTTCATGAAGGACATGCAATTTTCTGCTGTGTTTCACCTTCATACCCCTCCTTTTGGGAGCAGGATTAAATAGCTGAGAAAACAGAGCCAATGCAGACTGTATCCCAAGCCCAGAGAAAAGCCCTGATCCTGCAGTCATTAGAACAGTGTGTGGACACAGGAGCTAGGAGATCATGTTGCAGGTTCACAGCTTATATTTTAAAACATGGATAACAGACAGATGGGGAATACTTCAAGGGGAAACCTCAGTCTGGCCCACTGGGAATGTTCTGGCAGAGCTCTTTCTGTAACACCCTTGCCATGCGCTTTGAGCCCTGTAATGTTCTGTATAACTACAGAGTGAATCACTGTGTCCCATTTAGCCTAGCAGTAATGAAGACCCTCAGCTAGCACAAGCGGAGAGGAAAAGTACTTTAGAGGAAGGGATATCAAGCAGAGTTTTAAGAAACAACTCTATCAGGCCAAGATAATTAGGGAGAACTCATATCTATACAAACAAATGTGTTGAATGTTTATACTTGAAATTAATTTTCTTCAGGTGTGTTCTGCTCTAGAGTTAGAATTTAAAGGCCGCTAAAATTAGTTGTGCTTCTGCTTTACTTAACAGACATAGGAATTATTAACTTTCCTATGAACACAGTATTTTTCACAATTCATAGATTAGAACTGATTTTTTTCTTTATAGAAAGGCTAGAAACTCAAAAAAACAAATGACTTGTGGGCCAATAGCCTTTGTAGTAGTGGTACTGACAAGCAGACACTTGCCTTTTAAAATCAATAGTAGTTTTAAAAACTTGTGAATGTGATAGCAGACAGAAATTGATTTAAGTTGGAGAGAGTGAAAGGCAGTGTTAACATTTGTTATGCGATATATTAACTGAATAGGATGAAGATCTCCAGTCCTTCACTGGGCTGGATCCACTTCTCAGTTTCAATTCTAAGTGCAAGCAAATAAATATTCCTCAACTTATGGAGTGTATCTCCTGCACGTGTCCTCTTGCGAGTTATGCTGTTGTTTTGGTGATGTATATTTTGGACTCACTGTCACTGCCAAACTAGAAATTTACTCTGCATCTTTAGTGGGTGGAACAAGTTGTCTTGTGATCCACTGATGGGTAACAGTATTGGAGAGAGTGGTAACTAGTGCTTTCTAAATTTTCTTGATCCCTGTTATCACATGCACATTTGAAACTTGTTCTTATAGCATCTTGTTTTCTGGCTTTGAAGTGCTATCAAAAGTGAGATATCATTACACACATAAAAAGTATGTGTGAGTGTTCTCAGGATTGTAGGACATTTCAGCTCTCAGAGGTACCACTTTTTCCACCAATACATGTCCTTCACTGTGTATGTGTCAAAATGTTTGCACAGAGTGGCATATCATATTTTGTTTTGGCATTAGCTGCAGCTAATTGAAAATTAATCAGGGATAGCTCCTTTTTCTGCCCCTTGGTTGCAATTCTACTTGTCGAGGGCTTGTAAAATTAAGTGGCGTAAGTAATCTATCAGGTCAGGGTTTCTTTTTAACACACTTTACCATCACAAATCTATTAATCCAAATTATGGAGAATATGCTGTTGACTGTTTTCACAATGAGTCTAAGTGGGCACAGAACATAATCTGCACTCCCTTTTCTGGAGTTAGCTTTTCCAAAATAGACTTGTGACAGCAGTGGGCCATTAATAGTGCATTAAGAGGACATTTTCCTGTGGGACTGCAAATTGTTTGGTCCCTGCCCTGTATCCCCTCTTCTTTGGTCTCTCATCTAAGAATGTAAGCAAAGTGTCTTTTATAGTAACAACCTTGGAAAGGAGATATTTTCATTCATTTATTTTTTAAATTTATAGACCCACCTCTGGTAAATAAATTCTAAAAAGAAATGTCTATCTTTCTAGGCACTTATTTGTATCCCCCCTGGTATTCAGCTTGGTGCCTTCGATCCTGCCTTGTTTCTCTGGGCTATCTGACACTCTGAAATGTGCTGTAGGGCTCAGCAGAAAAAGGAATTTGCTTTGTCTAAGTCATTTAATAGCTTTTAAATCCCAGTGGATTACAAATTTGCAGGGTACTATATGCTGGCTGTATTTTGATCTCAAGGACTTAAACGTGCTTTGAATTGTTTCTGAATAACTATGAATAGGACTGTTAGTTAAAGCCAAAGTCTGAGAACAAGTGGTATCACAAGAAGAATAGAAGGCCAAGGGTTAAATAAAACGTGGATTGTGGAAACTGCTAAAATTTGCAAGTTAAGTTTTGCAGTAGCTTTAATGACAGTCACTTATGGATTGCATCACTGAAACATAGTGAACACTTCCTTAAGTGGCATTCCTGTAACCATGTCTAGACCTAGAAAAAACAAACCAGTTGGAAAGGCACCAGGCTATGAAGCCATGTGCTGAGAGCCTGCTGTAACGTACCACAGCAACACGTGCCATGAGGCACAAGATAACTATCCTAAGGGAATATTACCTGGTGCACTGGTAAAACAGAAAGCTCTGAGAAACTGTAGTTTAGATAAGAGATCTAAATGTCTTATTCTAGATATAGAAGATAATTTAAACTATCTCAATACAGATAGTCTAAACAAAGAATCCACCAACAGTAGAGTTCTTTAGCAGAATTTGTTATCTCGTGAATGGTAGGTAATTCCAGGTTTATTCTTCAGAATGCTGCAGTGTCAATGACAAACTCCAACACTACTGGAAAGAATCTTAAATAACCTATAGATATAAAAAGGCAACCCATAAAACCAGTGACTGTCATCAAACTATTTATTGAAAACAGCTTGACTCAACAGTAGCAGCATCTTGACTCAGCAGTAGCAGCCAATGTAGCATGGCAACATTGGCTGCTTAGTGTCTTCATAAAATGGACAAGAGTGAGAAGAGTTTGTCTCTCAGCAAATTCAGTGCTGTAAAAATGTCTTTTTTCAAGAGAAACTATTTAAATTATTTGAAAACTTCTGGATAAAACTTATATTTTGTGTCTAACAGTGCAGCATCCAGTAAGACAAATCTGTGAGTAGAGGACCACAGTGAAATTAGAGGTGTACAAAATTCTATAATTTTCTTTTCTTATGTGTATATATATGTGTGTATACATATGTGTGTATTACATGCATTTATGAGCTAAGAAGTGCCAGGTTCCATTTCTTCTTAAGAAGCTAAATGAGAAGTAACTTTCTTTACAGTAGGAATTAAATCTGTATTTTAAGACTGCTCAACGGGTGGGCTTGTTACCATTAAACTCTTTAGTAAATGAAAAATGGGGAAAACTCATTTGCTTGAGTGGTACAAGGTTAGAACATTGACCATAACTGTCCAAAAGAAGAGATGGGAAGGTTTTTCTCCAAAATACTTTTTGAGTTTAGCATGGTGTGCTTGGAACAGTTCTACAAACTGCAATGGCATCTGCAGATAAGTACATGTCCATCACTTAAGCTTAATTTGTGAAAGGCTCATTCACTTACTCGTTCAGCTTTGTAATATTTATTGCCAAATTGCCAGGCAAGGTTCATGTGAATTTACCCTTGAGTGTTTTCAGCTGTTTTTTCTCTATTACCATAATTATAACATTTTTAGTATTTGCAAATGACTTAATGTGGTGCTAAGCCTTTTTAGATACATATCACTAGAATGAGATACTGCTTGAGGCAGACAAATTAGTCTTAAAACCTAGATCCTAACTCTATAATGGTCCAGACAAATACCGTCCTAAGACTCTATCATGTCAAGGCCTAAGGGTAGAGATGCCTGGTATCTCTGTTGTGAGGCTTAATACACTCTGGTTTCAGATCTCCCATGAGATCAGTAAAGCTAGTTACCTTAAATGAGAGAATTTTTACCTTCCTGAATGACTGCTTTTCAAGCTCACATCCTTTTATTAAAATAGATATATTTGTGCTTCAGCTGCAGCCGTACTTATCTCCATCTGCACGCTGAATGACTTCCTTAGGCCCCTACTTGCAACTCAACCTCTGCAGGTCAAAAGGACCCTTGTCCAGGAGCACTTCCAACACTTCTTCTTTCTCTGTGTATCTAGGATTAGGGATTTCACTGCACAGCTCCCCCATACTCATAGAACTTCTTGCTTTAAATAGAAAGGAGAAATTGGCAAAACTCAAGTTTAGCAAGCTGTCACTGTAGAGGAGAGAGAAACGCCGGTGGTGGCTTTTGTGACCATTTTTGCCTTGTGAAGTTAAGCATCTGCATTTGTGTGATTCATGAAGTTGTGGTAGTTATCTGAAAATTATATAATACAATTTAAAATGAAAACTCATGGTAAGAAAGGCCATAACTGCAGAGTCTGAAGGTGAAACTTCTGCACTTGAATTATTGCAAACGTATTCAAGTTTGAATCAAATAATTGTCCATATTTTCAAAAGGCATTCTGTTTCTCACTGCAGTTGGAAGTAGAGAGAGATGCAATTTTGCTGGTATCCCTGGATACTATAAAGTCTCTCTTCAGTTACTTCATCCTGAAGAGTGTTCTCAGAACTTCCTGCCTGTGAGAAATGCATGTTACTTGTCCCTGGCATAGATAATTTGCATAAGAACATGACATAAATTCAAGTAGCAGAAGTTTTTGCTTCTGTGCTTGGTTTTGCATAATTTTACTGTCACGCGGCTTCCTTTATACCATATCAAACTTGATTTTCAAGAAAAATGTGTACAGATAAGTACAAAGATAAACTCATATGCTCATAAAATTTGTGTGTAGTAATAACTACTAGAAAAAAATGCCTTTATGTGTAGATCTTTCTTTTGGAATGCATTTATGAGCAGATTCTAGCACAATATTGTTTCTAGTCAGGCAATTCTTTGCATATTCATGAAACTCTGGGACAAGAATTTTGAACTCAGCAATATGTATAAAATGAATGGAAGTTGAACATCCAAATTTCTCAGGCAGTACTGAAAATTTCAGATGTAGTATTTACTCAGATGGCTTAGCAGTTTTTTAGCAAAATGCTTTCTTGGTAAGTGCTTTTGAATTATTACTTGAGTTTTTTGATATTTAATTATTTACTATTATTTGATATTTAATATTCCTTTTATTTATTTATTGTTTAATTTTTATTTAATTTCTATTACAGACGTTTACAGCCTGGTGCAATTCCCACCTCAGGAAAGCAGGAACGCAGATTGAGAACATTGAGGAGGACTTCAGAAATGGCCTCAAATTGATGCTCCTCTTGGAAGTTATCTCAGGTTGGCTAAAATAAAGTTTCCTATGTATTTACTGCATGCTACCCGAGACACTAGTAAACGTCCTAAAATAATTAACGTTTCAGAACAGTGAACAAAAACTCTTGATAGGCTGAAAAGTGGGACATGAAACACACTGTAAAAAAAGGAGAGGGAGTAAGATCTGCTTTTTCTTTATCTGCAGAATCTCCTGTTTTGTGCTTGTGTTCCAGGATATTACAGTATATGAGGGTATCGTCACTGACAAGACAGTGCTGTTGGACAAATGACAAACATTGAGGACCTGGTCTTAGCCCCTAGCAATTAAAAAGCCTTTACACATAGGTTACAAATTAATTTTATTCCACTTTTAGTATTGAAGTTTCACTTTGCTTTTAATTACTTTATTGGATAGATCAATACTTCCAAAAGTGAGTGTCCAAGGTGAAACTAGATCAATATTTAGTGACAAATAAAAGGTCTCATTTTTCAGAAGGATGGAACATCCAAGAACTCCCTTTTACTAACTGATGTAAACTCACCATTTATGTGTTATTTAGAGGGGCTGTCCCCAAGACATGACCTTGAATGGGAAAGGAATAGCTCAAGTTACAGACACACAATAAACGTGAAAAAAGGGCAAGAAGACTTTTAAGACATCTTTATGGAAAAGATGGTTTACATTTTTGTTGGAGATTTCAATTAGGAAAGATGATCTTCAAATGGTCACCCTTCATGGAAAGGTGAATCATCATTTTTAGAAATTATTCTTCACTGTGATCATTTGAAAAGATAAGTTAATGGAAACATGTCAGCTTATGCTGTGAGATGAGCTGCTCTGCAGTCCTGTATGAAGTGGTTAAAAGCTACTGCTCTTGGTCAGATGTGGAAGGATGCTATGGCTTATCTGCTAGATCAGGGGTGTCAAACTCACTGCTCCTGCTGTTCTCCTGCTCCTCCTCACTGCACAAGTGACCAGTGCTGTCAGGAGTGCAGGGACAAGTAGCTCAGTGCTGCCGCGGGGTAGAAACAAGATGCTGGTCTGGATAAAGCAAAATGGAGGGTTGGATTCGGCCCACGGGCCGTGAGTTTGACATCCTTGTGCTAGATGGAGTCCAGCCACGCATTACAGTCAGTCAGGTAAGGGTTATGAACTTTGAGAACATCCTGCCTTCTTAATATTCATCTGCTCTAGTAGCAATGGACCAGAAGCTGAGTAGCATGGAGCACTAACATATCATCCAGATATTTAGGGCAAACATAAAAATTTTAGTCTGGTTTTCCTTATGTATCAGAAAGATCTAAGTCAGGTGTTTCAACATTCGAGTTTTTTCTTCACTCTTGGGTGTGATTAGCCAGGTGCACACAACAATAAACACATTGAATTTGTTTTTCTCCAGGGGAAAGACTACCGAAACCAGACAGAGGAAAGATGCGCTTCCATAAAATTGCTAATGTCAACAAAGCTCTGGATTACATAGCCAGCAAAGGAGTGAAACTTGTGTCAATTGGTGCAGAAGGTATGTGGCAGAGCTTGACAATATGCCTTACTTAGATTCTAGGCCTTCACATTGCAAAGATCATTACATTTTTTCCTATATGTTATTAAAAATAAGGAGCTCCTTTAGAAATCAGGTTGGATTTTAATATGTTCTTTATCCAATCTGGGATCTTTTTTTTATTTTTAGGAGATATTCAGACAAGACAAAGGCTGATATCACTACCAGCTGGCTGGGACCTACTCCCATTTTGTTATGAGAGTAAATGTGAATGACAGCTGTGTTTCTAAAATTCAGATGTGGAGTTAAGGGGCTGATCCAAACAATGTATAATAGCTGGGGAGGCACTGAACATATGAAGAAAGTTGGATGGAATGTTATTTACTAGAGTTTTTGCTTTGTTATGGTTCTGTCGTTCAGGTAGTTAAGTAAAACCTTGCAGTTAGCTAACCAAATGCTGATAGGTGTAAACTGAGCAAAAGAAGGCAAATTCCCACTACCAGTGAACCTATACCTCCTATGACATTCAATTAATTGCTTGAAAAGGACGAAGTTCTGTTTAGAAGTAGCTTCTCTGTGGAGGTATTTGCATAATGCTTTGCATAGGTATTATCATACAAAGGAATGATATGGCTAGCATGATATCCAACTACTTTTGATTCCATAGCCTCAATGATGTGCTATACATTCTGGGTGCAGCCTCTAACATGCCCTTAAGGAAGAACTCTGTAACCTCAGCATTGTGGTGAGAAGCACTAGCTATAAGCTATTCACATTGCTAGGCCTTTTCAGATTGATTTACAAGCCTTCTTTTTTTTTTTTGTTTGTTTTCTGAATTCTCCAGGCTTATAGATGTCCTTATTCTGGCTTCCAAACCTTGATCTTGGGGAGTTTGCTGTAATTGTGGCTGGAGCAGAAAGATTGTTAGGTGGGATAGGAGTATCTGCAGGAGTAATGGAGAGATCTATCAGCATTCATTGATTCCACAATGGCTTGACATTGCCCACTTGGTTCCTCTAGTGTCATTCACCGAATGTGTTCAGTTTCTAAATTTAGAGATCCAAAATCCCAAGAAATGGGTGTTCTCTGGGCAGAGTATTTGTTTATACTTGCATTTTATTAATTTCAGACTGAACTGGGTGAGCCATCTGAGTCTAAATCCATACCATCTATCTTTAGTCACATAATAGAGACCTTTTTTGGGGGGGAATATATCATAAGTGGGGAGAAAAAAGTAATTCCCGAAAGCATTCCAGATCTCAGAAGAGCTCTATTGCATTTCAGAGATTCCTGTCTCCCTCCATCACTTTTACAGGCAGTCAGGGGCAGCTTAGCTCTTTGCTCAATCAAATCAAGTGGGCTGGAAAAATATGCCGCTACTCTAAACCTCTGCAGTTAAGGTTATTCTGAAAGCAACATGGCATTGAATGGACAGCAGAGGGTACTGAAGAGACAATTTATGCTTGGAGATGAAAATTAAAAATACAGAAGCCTGTGTGATATCTGGTGCAGAAATACTGAGAGTACAGACTGTGGAGCAAATGAATGGTAATTTCTGTCATGTCATAGTGGGACTCCGAGTCTTCCTGACTGAAAACAAGAGCGTAGCAAAAGAAATATTTTGTGGGATGGAGCAGTCATTCTATCTGATCACAGTTTGCATGATGTACTAATGTTTTCACACGATGTACTAATGTTTTCACACCTAGGTTCTACTAGCAAGGCTGGAGTATTTAAACAGAGATACATCATCTCATATCTATTCCTGAAAGGATGAGGCCAACCTTGTGTCCTCCCATCTCCCTTGTTTTGCCCTATTATTGCTACTTATTACTGCCAGACTAGGGAGCAGCACTTGAGTGCTTTCTAAATCACTTGAAGGCAAAGCATGTGGGATAGTTCAGATCAGCCACTAAAACCATTTAAACTAGCCCTGTTCTTCTTGGTAGCAGCTGGCACAACTTTAGATGCTCTGTCATAAGAGGTATTTCCCTCTGGGAGGGAGGCAGGAACAAGACACAGTAACCTCTTCAAGTTTGTCAGCCAGCTGCTGCAAGGTGATGTCTGTCCACATGCACTCAGTATTTCTTCCTGCATGTAACAGCAGGCCACAGTTAGTAAGCCAGGAGATTAAGGTGATGTTCTTGGCTGTGCTGCAGGCTTTTATTGCCTCTTTCTGGAATTCTAGATCTGTAAAATGAAGAGATTAGAGGCAAAAAAACAGCCATTAGCATTAAAGAAAGCATAGGAGAAAAATCCACTGCTACTATCATAGCTTAGATGTAGAGAGGAGCCTGTCATTGTAAGACATTGCACTATGTGAAGTACAGCTACAAACACACATTATATTACATCCATGTGGGCAGGAGCAGATAGATTCATACACTTCCACTCCTACTCTGAACAGGCTGAACACAAAGCCAGCTCTGGCCCAGACGTGCTTAGGGCCCTGTTTAGTTTACCACATTTGTTATCTCAGGCGTAATGCCGTGCTGATGCAGCAATGCAGTGTCACATCTGACTGGGTATAGTTTCACAGTGTGGGACCTCTGGCACCACTATGTGTTTAGAGTCCTTTGCACCCCCTTGTCCTGCATACTTGCTCCCACACTTCACAGCCCTACCCTACCACTTGGACTGACAACTGTTTCTATAGCTATGCTGCAGACTGGATCAGCAATCTGATCAGGTTTCAAAACAATTCACCTCTTTTTTCTTTTTTTTAAGATTTTGTTGTATTTTTCAGCATTGTTGACTGATCAGTCATTATAGGATAAAGATAGAATGAATGTCAACAAGGGGAGCGAGCACAGGCTCTCTTAAGATTGCATTGTTATCTAAGTCCTTAACTCCTTAACTCACAACTCTTATGTGGGAGCATGGGACAAATGGGCTTGTCTGTACCCATCTGTTTTGGCATTCTCTGAGTTTTATGGATGCTTGGGATACTTTTTAATTTCCAAAGCATGAAATTTTTGCATCCAAATCTGATAGGGATCATGTTTTATTATCTGATATCATGAGTATTGAAGAGCATATAGGCCTAAGGGGACCAGTTGGCAAACAAAGATTAAAGAGTGATTCCCGTGGGACATCAGTTTAAAGTTCTATTTAGTATTTTTAAGGGGCTGGGGGTATTCTTTAAAGTCATCGTTACTGTGCTGAGGCTGACTTCCTTGGGCTATCTGTGGAGTAGAAAGACAGAGGGGATCACCTTTAACTGTGCCAAATTTAGCTACTCTGATCTGTCTTGCAGAAGAGTCTTTCTCTACATTGGTGATGAAACGAGACTACAGAGTGAAGAAGCTAAAGCAAAAGCTGTGAAAGTAGTCTTTATGACCCATTCACAGTCCAGGAGTCAGAACTTTTCCCTTAAGTTTTTAAAAAGTACAATAAGTCCATTTGCAAGGTAATTGCATCCTGAATGAAATGAACTGAGATATGGAGACCCACAAAAGACAAGTATCCTGCTAATAGGAAACACTTCTGTATTGCTTTTCTGGGGAGTGGGACAAATATTAAAGACCAAATGGTGTGTGAATCTGCTACAAGAAGGTTAGAATAAAAAAATAAAGCCAAAACAGAATAAAAAGCTTAAACTAAAACCTTTCAGAACTTGCCACATTGCTTTGCTTAGATTTTACCATAGGCACTTTTTATTGTTTCCCCTTCCATTTCCCTTCTCTCCTTTCCTGTCCTCATAGGTCAGTAAGACTTTTTCACAGAAGGCTGTAGCTTTGCGTATAGGAGATGTAGGAACTTATGTCCTCCCTTAGCAAACAGGCAGAGTGAAGAAAATAATGAAACCTTATCATAGAATCATAGAATGTCCGGAGTTGGAAAGGACCCACAAGGATCATTGAGTCCAGCTCCTGTCCCTGCACAGGACAACCCCAACATTCACACTGTGTGTCTGATGGCATTGTCCAAATACTTCTTGAATACTGTCAGGCTCGGTGCCATGACTGCTTCCCTGGAGAGCTGTTCCAGTGCTTCAACACTTTCTGAGTAAAGCACCTTTTCCTAATATCCAATCTAAACCTCCCGTAGCACATCTTGTGCCGTTCCCTCAGGTACTGTCATTGGTCACCAGAGAGAAGAGATCAGCGCCTGCTGCTCCTCCTTCCCTTGTGGGAAAGCAGTAGAGGAAAATTATATTTTTTCAACATTTAGCAACTTTGTTTTCCTTCTGTTTAGATATTTTTCCTTGTCTTTCATACATGTCTTTTTTTGTGTTTTAGGCTAGCAGTAGATAATGAGAAACCAAAGCTGGCAAATTGCTTGAAAATTCTCCTGAGGCACAACACAGAAAATTTCCTTTCTTGCTCTTTCATTCTGTGTGTACATATGGATATGTAAATCAAAACAACGATGTAGTGATTATGCAAATTTATGAATTGATTGCCTGACAGTCAGCAATGCCTCCTGAGTATTTAAATTCATTCATTTTACATTCAAATAAATTCTTCCTCACTGTTTATGTCTATCAGACAGGCAAATTGAGACAAGAATTCTGGAAAATTAGTAGAGAACCCAAAGGGGAAAGCAGAAAAATAGCCATTCATACATAAACTCGGATTATCACACTGGGAAATCAAGTATGGGCTAGTGTTGGGTGATGTATCTCCTACCATGTTTGTTAATACCATAGGTTCAAATGACAGCTTGTGTCACGTACTGCTGCAATTTAACATGTATCTCAAGCCTTGGAGCTAGCAGCTGTTCTGTCCTGTAAAAGTTGCCCCTGGATTCAGGCAACTTTTAAGTAACAGAGTGACTGCATTTTCTGCTTGGCACCTTTATTGGTATTTGCCGTTAAATTGAGGAAATTCCTCCTGCTGTACATTCTTCCTTCTCCTTCCCCAGAACACCAGTGGGCCCCCAGGCTGCCACAGCTGCTCCACTTTTTTGAAGGAGGTGGGAGGTGACTTTCAAGTAGGAGAGCAGCTGGTGCCTTCCCCACTTGATTGCTCTTCTGGTGTGAGGTGACTGGGAAAGCAGTCTGCAGTTTTCCTCTCTCTCATTGTCCCACCTCCTCTCCTTCCAGCACCAGACCCTCCTTATAGCCTCACTATGTTCTTTGAGTGTCTTGCTGGACTTTTCAGTTTGATTTAACATTCTCACCACATTAAGTCGTTGGCGGTACATTTTTGGTCCTGAGAAATTTAATTGGTATCACTGTTCATGTTACAATATTGGAGCACTGGGTTCTGATCTAGCTCATGGAACAGACTCCCATGTATGTGTGAGAAGGGTTGGAGAGAGCACACTGCCTTGTGTTGTAGGTATACTCAAGAGGTCTTGAAACAAATTGAAAGGCAGAAAATCCCATTTTATATTAAAGATACATAAATGTGCATAGGATCAGAGCTGTAAGACATCAAAACCTTGTGGCCATATTTCTGAACTGCTTGGCGGGAAGCTGTGTAGCTTAGTTGCAGGAGGTGCTGTGTTTCTCGAGCTGTTCTTCATATCTAGTCTATGCTGGCACCATAGGTAAAACTATCAACAAGGTCTGAATGGTATAGGGGAATTTCTGAGCACCATTTTTATTAAAAAATAACACAATTAATGTCCTGTAGTTTTTTAAAAAAAATGAGGTAAGACCATATTTTTTCAGTTCCTTTGTATTTGAAAACAGTAAGGCTTCTACTGTTCAAACTTTTAAGTAAGTATTTCCTCTCAGGTTCTCTAAAACGTCAGCATAAAAGGTAAAGATCTGAGACAGTTACAACTACCTGGAGAGAAGCCTTTTGGCATGGAATGGCTGAAGTGACTTTAATTTCAGTAATCTTCAGTCCTACTGCTAGGGTAGCACAAGCATGAGTTTGTTGAAAAACGAACTTCGACAAACTGTGTGTAGATAAAGAATTATGGTAGAAATATAATGAATTTATAAGATACAATATATTAATTATAGAAATATATTATTAAAAGAAGAGAAAGTGGAAAACATTCTAAATACTACTACTGTCTCTTTTTTCACCTTAGAAATAGTTGACGGCAATGTGAAAATGACGCTGGGTATGATCTGGACTATCATCCTTCGCTTCGCTATTCAGGATATTTCAGTGGAAGGTAATAATAACGCAACTATGTTACATAATTAGGAAATTTGTCTGCATAGGTGAGATGATTGTTTCAAAAATTAATTATTTTTTCACTGAAAATGATATACAAGTTCCATGTGTGGTAACAAAATTGATATCTGGAGGGAAAAAGTGATTACTCTCCTTATCCTGGCAGAGACCTTGAGCCAGCTTTCTAAATGCAGAAATTCTAGGCATGCCTCTCAGTTATAGAGGCAGAAACATGCCTGTGTTTCAGTGGCCTAAAATTCTGTTGTCCCATTTCCAATATACTTTTTAGTCCTGACTATTTCTCACATCCTTTGCAGATATTATCTGATTGTATTCCTCTTCTTTCTATCCCTTTTTTTTCCCTGCATTGCTTCAGAATTGTTTTACTTAACTTTCACTTGGTAACTGGTTCCAAAGTGTTGTAGTTACAATACTCTTTAAATGAAGTCTCTGCTGTGAAAAATCTTGCACTTTAGAAACTAATCTCAGTTTTCAACAAAAGTAGTCAATTCGAGCTCTGCATGCTGTCTTGCTTATAATTTGTGGGACATTAAATGTGGACCTAATGGCCTATTTGATCTTTTATGTCCTTTACTTATGCTTTCAGATGCCTACAGGGTTCAGATAATGAATATATTACTTCAGTTATTATACCTCCCCAGAAGTAAATGGCTGAGAATACAAGCAAATTTCAAGTAGGCATCACCACAATCTTTTATATCTAGGGCTATTATATTTGCATTGGATGTTTTTCTCCAAATATACATTCTGCTGTCCAGGCAACATAATTCCTTAGTCTTCTAATATCCCAGATTTATTGTGCAGGCTGAGAGTTGTGTCTGACTTGTTCCAATTGAGGTGACCTGTGTGTCTTAATGGAGGCCCATAAGTCCATCATTTGTATGAGTATCTTTTAGGATTAAATGTTGACTTATGTTAACCAGTTTCAGTTGGCTGACTGCATTTCAGGAGACAAGAAATTAATTGCTTGTGCACTGTTTAATCTTTTTTTTTTTTTTGCTCCCTTCTGTCTTTTATAGAGACCTCTGCCAAAGAAGGGCTGCTGCTGTGGTGTCAAAGAAAAACTGCTCCTTACAGAAATGTGAACATTCAGAACTTCCATCTCAGGTAAACCTCCACTATTTCAAGGGGTAGAAGTAATCTAAAATATTTTAGGTCAAATTTTTCCCACAATCGTGTAGGCATATATTTGACAGGATATTTCACTCTTCATTGTTAACTAGACTTTTTTGAAATTTTCATGCTCTGTCTTCAGAGTCTTATTTTAGTTAGTCTTTGGCTTTATTTACCATGACTTCTGTAGTTATTATTTAAAAGAAAAAAATCCCTACTATAGACAAAATGACCATATTACATTATTAGAATTCCTTTGTATATGGGAATATCTGAGTATGGCAGCACAGTGCTTGGTGAGTGTCTGCTTTCAAATGACTGTAGGTATAGGCTGTTCTTGGAAAAATACCAATATGTTAAGCATGCAAATATCTCATTATGATGAATCAGTCTTTATTGTTTTGTAACATAAGGAGCAAAAATGCACTTATTACACAAAGGCAGCACTTTAAGCACATTTTTTTTTCTAATCAGATTCATTACCTAAGTTGGAAAATTTAGTGAAGCTCTAGCCTTGTGGTTTTGTGTTTGCATTAAGGGCTAGAAAGGGAGTTCCAGGCCATATACAGGCTGCCTGGTTTGGGGATTTCACTAGGCTAGTAGTAGCTCTGCTGGTGACCCACCTCATTAAACTACAAGACTTGCCACTTGCACTCTTTAACAATGTGATCTTTCCTTCCCTGAAAGCCTGGTAGTACTTACAACAAGAGCACTGCAGTACAGTGTTTTGATGCTTTGAATTCCTTCTTGATTTGCAGCACCTAAAGTACATGTAGAGATAAAGAAGATACAGTTCGCATGCATCCACAGATGAAAAGAATGTTTGATTTTTCAGTCCCTGTATCACCTTTAAGAGATCTAAAATTTGCGACATATTACTTTCCCTGAATATATAGAGATATATTTCAGTAGAGCTTTATGTGGATGTAGGTTAACCTGTAAGTTACAGTATCAGAATCTTAGTGAGTATACATATATATGCTGGTCTGATACATGGTACGTGGAAAGCATCTTGAATGGAAATGCCTTGATTAATATTTGGACTGATCAGCTCTTACAGAACTACTTTACAAAGGGCTGTCCAGACCATTTCAGTGTATACCTTTTGGGAAAAAAATCTTCTTATTAGTTTGTTGATGATTTTAATTAAGTTTTACCTTCTGGATTATTTTATTTTATACAATGTATGTATATTCTGCTTAATTGTATTAATATTTTATTGGAGATGGTTCTGTTATTTGAAATATCTACCCAGCCATATCAGTGACAGGGACTCTAGCAGTCCTAACGTGTTTAGTGTCACACTACTACTGCATAGGATAAGACATCAAAGTCACAGTCCCAGTGACTGCATAAAGAGTTTACATAAAGTAACTTTAGAGTAATTGCTTGTGGCTGAAAGGAACCTCCTTTAATCTTTCCAAAGAGATGTTACTTGCAGCTCTTTTCATTGCCTATTTTGCCTCAAGGGGCGGTGGCCCTGAAGTCACACTAAAGTGTAAGAGCTCGGATTGAAGCTGCTATATGTGTGGAGTGCCTTATATAAACTAAGCTGATTTATGACTTCTATGAGCACAACATGGCTGTGCCATTAAAATTATCTGAAATAACTGACACAGAAAAAGCTGATTGCTTCAGCAAATTCAAGTAATTTCGGGTTTACTGTCTTTTATTTTTTCTGAATGCAATAGGAGACTATGCAATTTCACTGATGAATGTGTATTCGGAGTTATGCTGGAACACTGCACAAATTAAGCAATTAAAATCATACATATGATTTTATATACTCTGCTTAGAAAGTATTATGCAGTCCTTAAATTTGTATGGACTGTAGAGCATAATCTGTACTACAGGAAAAAGTAAAGTAACAGAAAAACTCAGAAGGATGACAGCTGACAGGATATAACTGTCAGGATTTGACAGGAGAGTTCCTGTTTGATTTTAAGCCTTGAGCGAGGATCAAGTTGTAAAATGACATGACTTTATTGACTAACTTTTTTCCATTCTATTTTTTGTTGTAAAGCTGGAAAGATGGCCTTGGATTATGTGCACTTATCCACAGACACCGACCTGATCTTATTGACTACTCCAAGCTAAATAAGGTCATCAGTCTGGGTGGTACAGCATGCTGTCCTGCAGTGATTTGGCTCACTTCTGGTTTGCTTAGCATGTTTTCTAAAAGATAAGCTTAGGAGTGCATACTAATTCTGACTGGCTTTCTGAGATCCTTCCAGAAAAAAAAAGCAGTGACATGGAGGAAAGAACCTCATGACTGTCCTGTGTTGTCCTTTCCTTCCTGTTGCAATGACTTCAGCATTTAGTTGCAAAGATGAAGGCTTTTACACTGCCTGAAATGGAAGTTAAATCGTATATGTTGGAATTCTGCATTCTCCACTGATGGTATTGTACAGTCCATCCTTTTTCTGCATGGGGTGTAAATGACTGTAGATTGCAGAGCAGTAAAAAATGAGATGGTGATTAATCCTAAACTTCCTTAGAACATACACTACCCTTAGTAATCAGGAGTGCACAATAAATTACTAGTCTTACATAGAAAATATTCACCAATTCTTAGATTATACATCTACCTATGCTTCAAGACAAGTGGAAATAAAACTGGTATCCTAACTTCTTTAGGTACTACCTCATGGGGATTAGAAAACTCTTTTAAAAATTATAGTATGCTACTCATGGCAAAACACTTGTTTTCCAAAAGGTACCAGCCACTTTGGCTTGAGAGGAAGGAATGAGGAACAAGTAATAATGTCAGAATTTCTGGCTGTCATTACCAAAGAATAAAATCTAGAAAGTGAGTGGAATATTGTCACATTAGTTCTCAATACAAATGTACCATTTTCTGCTCTCTGGAGTGAAAGCTTTTCGAGGTCTCACTTAAACACTAGTAAAACAGAACACTTAATCATGGTTTTAATCTGTTAAGTGCAACTTTTAATTTATGACAGAGACTGGTAAATCATAGACTATATATTCAATTCCGTGACCTTCCACTACAAATTAATTTTACTAATGGACTATTTTACTATTATCTCTTTGATGGGGGAAAAAAGAAATTAATAATTTCATTTCAGAAACTGTTTGAAAACTTAGTCTGCTTTAGAGACATGTTATGTTTATGCTGGGGTCCCCAAGGTGCACAGTGATGAAAATTAAATGTGATTATTCCTAAACAAATAAGATTTTAATTTAGGCAGTTGTTAAGACAACTGCAGATCTGAAGCAAATGAAAAATAGTCATAGAACGGTTTGGGTTGGAAGGGACCTTAAAGATCATCTTGTTTCATCCCCCCTGCCTTGGGCAGGGACACCTTCCACAAGATCAAGTTGCTCAGAGCCTTATCCAACCTGGCCTTGAACTCCCCCAGGGATGGAGCATCCATGACTATGAGCCATCAATATCAGCTTGTTCTTTGATGCTGTGTGCAGCCTTTCCGATAAACAGATTCATGGAATGACTAAGCTACCTGTCTCTGTGTACATATGCTGAAGCGTGGCGCAAACAGAAGTTAGTTTGATTGAGTTTGTGCTTTGAATGGTGGTGTACAGTACTATAAAACTTTATAGCATAACTATATATGAGTGCTGAGAAAAGGGAATACAACATAAGCAGATCTGCTTCAGCATTACGATTTCCCTCTTAAGAGGTTTCCAAAATAAGAACAGGTCAGGTTTCAAACTAAGGCTGACCTGTGGCATGAAAAGTACATGCAGAAAAATCCTAAAATAGATCTTGCTTTTCAGATCTGGCTGTGTTTGATTGACTGCTCATTTTGGTTACATTAACAGCTGTCTTGGTGTCTCATTTCTTGGTTTCTTATCTCCTGCATGCTGTCTTTTCCTTTTCTCACCTATGTGCTTTGTGTGAACTCATAGCTGGAAAGATGGCCTTGCTTTCAACGCCCTTATCCATAGACACAGGCCTGATCTTCTTGAATTTGACAAGTTAGATGAGGTATTTGTTTAACTGTAGCAGAGATTTTTAGTTACTATGGCTTCTAGTTTTGTTTGAAAGGATGGGTGATGGAGCTCTTCTCCAGTTATTCAGAAGCTGTTGCGATTTTAAGTAAATCCTTTACCAGTGGAGCACTGTTTACTCATGGACTTGGTACCAAGCACACAAATAGGAAGTGCTCATCACTCATCCATAAGCAAAGTGTTTTAACCTAGTTGATAGACCTCACTTAGACTTAGTGTATTTTTGTCTCATTTAATTTCAGTAAGAGTTTTTGTATAGACATTTAGTAAGTGTTTTATTACACTGTGTAACAGTGTAACAGCAAAAATATGTTCATGGGTTTTAAATCTTGTCCACATTTTCAGCTCCTCTTAATGTCAATGATGAAAAAAAATGCTAAATGATGGTAGTATGAGAACTTATTATTACAGGTTTTGTATTCTATTATATCCAAATTATGAGTTTCGGTTTCAAAATGTAAACTCTTCATAACACATTTTATCGAATATGAAGCTTTTAAAGGAAAGGCTATCTAATATGATATGTTTATAGAAAGACTTGTTGTGGGTATTACTACTTATGATCCCTGATGTATCTATGTGCATGAGGAACAGGCTTCTGTGAAACTTAAATGATTGCTGTGATTCCATAATAAGTGATCTCACTGAGTTTATTTCAATGTAACAGAAGAAGCATGCTTGAAACTAGATCCCTTCATAGGAAATGTTTGTGTTCAAGTAGAAACCCTGGAGTTCTCCACAGAAAATCTGTTAACATTTTTTTTCAGTGCCCTCCAGCACCTCTAATTTTGCCCCTCAGTGTCCTGTTTTCTCAGCCTGTCTCTGGGGTTGTTGGCATTGTTCAGACTATGATCATTTAGCAATTTGTGGATATGTGAAATAATAGCATTAATGGCATGAATTGCCATTTCACATGGAGTGTTTTCTCCTCAAGCCTCAAGCTGATATGAGAAGGCTGCTTTAAGAGCAGCCCTAATCTGACACACTATTCCATTGTCAGCAAGTGCTGTAAGTAGTGTAAGACATGAAATCTATGCTGTTTATCTGAACTCTGCTCACTGCTTCCTTCCTCTTTCCTTCAAAAATCAAAATCAAAATCTCAAAACCAGAGTGAATTTCCACAGCTCTAAAATTCGATCTATAGAGATAATTACAGATTTGTCTGTCCAAGCCAACACTGGGATATTTTGCTCCTTCTGGAGAACGGTTCTTGCTTGGTTGTTCTCATGCATGCACCTGACCAACAGAGAACTCAGTAGAATTCATATCACTTTAATATAATGTACAGTAGGAATAAAATATGCAGGACTAACTTTGTGATGAATGATCTAGTATAGCCTTCAGGACCAGTGGCTTTGACTGTATGTATTACTGCTGTTATTCATTCAGAATTAGCTCAGTATTATGAGTGCACGCTACATACATTATCTATGTTCACCTCCAGAATATATTTGCAGCAGAAACCTAGTGGAACATAATAGCTTATTTCTATTTCCTTTTGATAGTATAGCGGTAGATAGACCAAAAAGTCATATACCTATACTCTGCTTTTTGAAGGACAAAAGTTGTGGTTCCAGTTTACAGTTTGGAAAAAGAGAATAAGTTTTAGTGTACCTACTGTAGTCTTGCTTCGAGGAAAACTTCTTTGACTAGTTGTATTTTCTTCTTTAATGCAGGATGACCCCATAGGAAATATCAACCTTGCCATGGAAATTGCTGAAAAGCACTTGGATATCCCAAAGATGTTGGATGCAGAAGGTGAGAGTTATACCTTGCTGAAGTTAGTGTTACTCACAAGCAGCAGGCAATAAAACTTCTTTTGTTTTGTGTCTAGCAAATTACCAATATTCCTTCTGGATGAATCATAATGGACCAAACTATTTTGTTTTCAGGCAATGTTTTCCTTCTTGTTCCCTATGTATTGGATAATTACACTCACTTTTTTCTTGATTTGTTATGGTTTGTTGTTGTCTGTATTTGTTATTGTACTTTGGACCCTAACCACAGCACATGGCCTCACTATGATAATGGAGGCAAAATGCAGGATTAAAAGATAATCCTTGCCTTTAAGAAGTTAAAATTTAAGTCTAATAAAGGGAAATACAACTGTTAGCTGCTTAAAGCATGTTCACTTTTTTAAATGTTTAAGCAAGAGGGCCAGAAGTAGAAATAGAAGTACAGTGCTCTGGAAGTATACTAACAACCTGCCTCCTATGAAAGACAGGTAGGTTGAGGAAAGCAATTTTTTTTGGTTTATTTTAATTGTAAACCTTTTAAAGTGATAGTTTTAACAAATGGTTTCAAGTTTGGTTTCTCGTATAATCTTTAGAGTTGGTTGACAAATAGCAAGGAAATATTTATTGAAGTTCCCTGAATTTCTTCAAGATAACCAAACTTTTGTAGTCCAGGCAAAGTACAAAGCATTTACTCTAAAGTATGCAGATTCTGCTCTGGTGGCTTGTCAGTGGAGCATCAATAAGATGGGAATTACCCAGAGCACTTAAACTCACTGTGTCTGTTCCCCTTGAAGTCTTCAGTAGGAAAGTCAGGCCTATACAGAATGATTTGGAAAAAATCCAGGTTGTAGCCTCTTCATTGAAGAGTTTTTTTCAGTTTTAACTTCATGCTTCAAAACTAATTGTTTTCATATTTTGAATGGCAATTCCCCTTTCAAGGACCACTTAACCACTTTACTCTGAAATACTGGAATAAACAGAAGTGCTCTCTCCTTACCATTGAACACCTCCTACTATCGTTCTCCTTTCTTTATATTTTCTCTTCACATACAATGTAAGAAACCTTTTTCTTTCCTCACTAGATTTTCTGCACATTCTAGCCCTTATCTTACTGTTCTCATTCTTGACAGGGGAGGAGGAAATGAAATCATACTTCTTCTAACACCTATTAAGTATTCACCATCTCTTTTTGTTCTCTTCACTTCCACTGTCTTTTCAGTGGAAACTTTGCAAAGTTCTGTTCTCAACTATGTAAAGTAAATGCAAAATCAGTAAATACATTGGTGCTGTCTTTGGAAATCTCACTGTTAGTATTTGAAATTGTTACCTCATTCCTGGGTCTTCAGACCAGTATCTTCCCACTCCTTACATTGGCAGGAATCATTGTAGCTTGCACTGACATCATTCATCACTTAGCTGTAATTGGTGTAAAGCCACCTTTTTCTGCCTTTCTCTGTTAAGAATTGACAAGATCCATTCTTACCAATGTACTCATACCTTGATTGCACCCTATGTATGTTTTTACTCTTTCCTGCCATAATAGCAACAAAGCTATCAGCCAGCCAAGTCAAACTCTTCTGTGATTTATGCTATTAACTAAAAGGACAGACTGGCGCAGCAATTGCAGAACTGTTACTATCCAAGCTTTTCTGAGCACAAAATGTATTTCTGGACTGTAGAAGTTCTACAGGTCTCCAATATATTTCAATATCCTGTCAGGCACGGGGACCCTGTGCTAATACACACTGTACACACTCCTATTTTGTGACTGTGAGTGGCTGTATTTAACTCTGGAATAATTCTAGTGATTTAGATGAAGATGCTTTGCAGTGACAGTGAAGCTGAACCTAGTCGATCTGCCAGCTGTGCCATCTGCTTGAAAGATTCCACAAACCAGAAGGTAGCAGTACCCTTCTGTACAGTCTTATTCTTCGATGTTTTGCCACTTCAGGGCAAGTTATATCTTTTCTATTTACTGATTCCTGAAACTTGGGTAGCTTTACACTGGTATCAGTAAACAGATGCAATGTGACTAATGGTGTATTTATTTTGAATCCTTATAGCAGTGAGATGGCATCATCAGCATAATCTGATGGAAGTACCTTGTCAGAATTTCTGAGCAGTTAACCCTTTTCTCTCTACACAGATGTAGTAAACACTGCCAGACCTGATGAAAGAACCATTATGACTTATGTTTCCTGTTACTACCATGCATTTGCTGGTGCTCAGAAGGTGAGACTGTAGAAGATGGATCAGATCTCACCCTTCACCTTCTGTCTTGTTTCTTTCAGCAATTTTTCCTCTTCTGAGCTTTTCCTCAGTAGTTACTAGAACAATGTCTTAGAATGGAGCTTCTTTCCTGTTGCCTGATTTTCTCTGTGAGCCACTGTCTGAGTAGACAGTAGTCTATCCATTTGTTCCATAGAAACAAACCTGCTTGACTCATCTTTCTGTATGTTTACTAATAATATCCAGTAGGTTTCGTTGCTGAATGCGATAGAGAACATTCTTCTCTTTAATTGAACTTGTGTGCACTTATTTGGAGCACCTTTAACAATGCAAGATGAAAATAAGCTCAGAGTGAAAAAAATAAAATTCAATAGCAGAACGCCATCTTTTTTTCTCCCTGCTGGATATTATTCCTGCTACAGATGTCAAAATCATCATAACAGATGCTCAGAAAATAAACCCTTCTTTTATGCTTTCAGGTTTGTTTATAAATGTTAAATGCTTAATGGTAAGTATAAACAGCAACATAAAATGTTGCTATGATGGAGAAATAGACAGAGAAACATACACAAACATCTCAAAAGAGCTCTGGAATCATGTACTAATGAAAAAAAGTTAAAATTTTGAAAACCTAAGAAGTTCAGAGTTGGACATACTTCAGGCATTAGTAACAAATACAAATATATAATGCTAAGGTTATAAGTCGTCAACATGCAACTTCAGAGAACATCACCTCAGATCAAAATGTAATCTTTCTTTCCTGTGCCTTAGTCAAAAACCCCTGTGTTCTAAGTCCCCAGATATACGCATGCTTGTTCTTAAGCAGACAGTCCTGGTAAAATTAAGGTCACTCCCTCTCTGCAGAATCAAGCTTACTAAAATACTCCACCTCTTTGAAAGAGTTTATGTTGAATTTCTATGGTACATTTTATTCTGTCAGCAACCATCAATATAACATGAAATTTATTACAGCTTTGTAGAGTTTCTAGAGTACAGAGGTATTGACAGAACAACCAGAATGACACCATGTTATGTTTGTATTTATTCATCCGGTTTTCTATTCCTCGATTTTTGTTTTGTTTTGTTTTAATTTCTACCCCCGCCTCTTATAGATATTGTGAACACTCCCAAACCCGATGAGAGAGCTATCATGACATATGTGTCCTGCTTCTACCATGCTTTTGCTGGAGCAGAGCAGGTATTAATCAACTGTCCCTTCAGGTTGCTGTGGTTTTGATTGGTTGTTTCATATTTCCACTAGTTTATTAAAACAAACTAATTTAGTAATTTGTGGTTTTAATTAACCATTGCAAGTATTACTTGAGCACTAATACTTTCTTTTTAACCAATATTTGAACCTGGTTTAGTTAAACGTGTAGCTAGTTGAACTTCTTTAAATACAATAGACATTTCTGTTTCTAATTTTAGGTCTATATTTTGTGATTATAAAGTCTATTTCAGAAAAACTGTATTTGAAGCTGCTGTGGAATGGAGTTGTTTGTTGCTACTTCAACATATTATATGTTTGCTGCCTAAAAAGAATGTTTAACTTTTGGAGATTGAGAATATTCTAGACTTAGTGATGCCGAGTAGTTATTCAAGACTACATTTCCAAACATGTCTAAAGATGCAGAAAGGAACAGAAGGCATCCAACAGAGTATTTGCGCCTGGTTCCCACTGAAGCTAATGGAATTATTTGTGGATCCAAGTACTAGTGTGTAAGGCAAGAACATAAGCAGGAGATCTGTCATACAGGATGGGATTCTCACAGATGTGGCATTTTCCACTGCTCTGCTTCACACATTGCTAGCCTAAAAATGGACATAACCCAAATTATGTGAAAGAAAATAATGAACCTTTAAGTAGTAGGTATTTTTCCTTCATCCTCGGGATTTAATTTCCCTTCCTGCCTGGTAGATACCCTACACTTTATCATAGCACAGCTATGCTAGTTTGCCCTCTTGCTTCTGGATATGAAGGGTTTGTTATTCATGTAAAAGGGAGATTCCACATGCTTTGTAACATAGGAGCCTATGCAGATATTTATTTGATTGGATATACTCCAGATTCGCATTTGTGGGAAAGTATAGATCTGTCATATTAAACTCTTCATGTAAATTTTGAATATAGCAGAGCTACACTGTGCTTTCACAAACAAATTTGGCAGGAGATATGAAAAAGATTTGCCATCAGTGGTTGAGATGCATGTATTTTAAAGCATACAGGTACATATAATGTGCAGACTCCCGAGTCACATGAGGTGTCTTTGCAGGATATCTAACAAATTCAATAATTTTTGGATGTGATTTAAAAAAAGATAACCTGATGGGGTAACATTAAGAATTACCTAAGTCATCTTTGAAAATAGATTTATTAGACAACTATAATGGCCATGTGAAATTCCCCCTTGTATAATAAGGTTTCATTGCAGAAGGTGACTTCTGTGCTGATTTGTGTATTATTCAGGCCATTGGAATCTATGACTACAGAGGGAGGGTAAATATATGTCTAAGTAATCCAGGAGCACAAATCGACAACTATAAAGCAATGTGATTTTTATTTGCAGCAGCCACATTTCTCTCTTTCTTCAAGCCTGTACCTTTCCTGGAATGTGTTTATGAATATGTCCTGTTTTTTTTTAACTGTGTTTTATAGGCTGAGACTGCAGCTAATCGGATCTGTAAGGTGCTTGCTGTGAATCAGGAAAATGAGAGGTTGATGGAAGAGTACGAGAGACTAGCAAGTGAGGTAAAGACAGCTGTATTTGTGATGTGCTGATGATTACCTTCAGGAAATATTGAAAGCTGAAAGATTCATGCACTGTCTACAAGGCAGCAAAACGAAGATGCTATAAGGGTAAATTTCAAAGTGGTAGGGTACAAAGCTCAGTTGCCCTTTGCCACAGACTTCCTTTGTGACTTTCAGCGTGTCACTCGGTCTCATTTACGTGCCAAAAAGGGTGCTTTGAGGATGGTCATCGGTCTGCTCCAAGACCAGGCTTACTGTCTCTGTATTCTCCAAAGACAGCCATCCTTGACCACAGTATCCTGTCATTCCAAGCCCACTGCTTGGTCTTTCAGATGTTCACAATGCACCTGTGAACACAGGCAGCAAATGAATGAAGAAGAGGGGACATGGTGCTCCTCCTTTCCTTTCTTGGTAAATGACAAATTTGTTAAGGCGGGACCACAGATGTGTAGTGCACAGGTGAGAGCTCCCTTGTCATTAATGCATAACCTGCAGAAACATATTGAGATCATAGACACAAAGACAGTAGCGCTACATTGGCAATAATGGACTTCTGAGTGAAGATGTTTGTATGACCTGAGTTACTTGTCTGGTGTCTGTGCTGATCTCATAACTTTGACTACTTGAAACATCAAGACCAATACCTTTGAAAGGGGCAAGTGATTTTGCGCAACTCAGGTTTTGAGTAATTAGCTAGAAACACCTTACACATGTGTTCATCTTTCTGAAACTCAGGGCATTTCTAGCAATACCTAGAATACCTAGGCAAATTAATAAAAAAAAAATTGTTCAGCTTCTGAAATCTTGAGCTTATCTGCCATTAGGTCACTGATACCAACAGAAATCAATAATATTCAAATGAAGCAAACTTGATTAAGAAGTGTGCATTCAGTATGAAGGTTTTCTTGGTTGCTTTTCCTTTGCCTTTATTTCAATTGTCTGTGTTGGTTTGAAAGCTTTTGGAATGGATTCGCCGGACAATTCCGTGGCTGGAAAACAGGACTCCAGAAAAAACAATGCAGGCTATGCAGAAGAAATTGGAGGATTTCCGGGACTACCGCCGCAAACACAAGCCTCCCAAAGTCCAAGAGAAATGTCAACTGGAGATCAATTTCAACACCCTGCAGACAAAACTGAGAATTAGCAATCGGCCAGCTTTTATGCCATCAGAGGGAAAAATGGTTTCAGTAAGTAAAGAAGGCATAAATATTCCATTATCCTTTTTATCAACATTCTCACAAAAATTTCCATGTGGAGGATTGAAATACCATTTATGTCCTCCTCAGAAACTACAGTTTAATGCACTCGATCAATATCAAACCATTCTTTTTACATGTTGCCTTTCATTCTATGATGTTCCTTTCTCTTAAGCATGTCTCTCTGAAGGCTTTCCACAAGAGCAAATTGTCTTGAGACATGAGATGATACAGAGCTTTCTTTGGTAGTGATATCAACACTTCTCTATCAGTGAGGGCAAATATTGTTTATTTAAGCAAAATATACAATGGTTTCACTGACATTTTGTTCCTCAGGGTTACAGAAACAGACATTGCTCAATATATTTTTCAGATTTTTTTTAATTTAATTTAGTTTTAAAATTAAATTCTGTTTTTTTTTTTCCTTATGTCTGTGAAGATCAGGATAGTCAGTACAAAGAATTCTTATCTGATGATAAATATTGTGAGTTGATTGTGAGTCAAAACATTTCCTATGGAATATATCAAACCTGTTTCTGTAGTCTGTTCTATCATTGTGTTTTGGTTGCTCAGATTTGACAAACAGCTGATTGCACTGTTTGAACAAGGCCATTGTCTTCTCATATGCAGAAAATAAGGGGCCTGTCCATTCAGTTTCCTACTTTGAGTTTACGAGGAGGTTCACCAAACATTGTGCACCACATAAAGAGAAATAACTTTGTATTCTTGGCAAAATGCACACCAAATCCTCTTGACTCTAATAATCTTGCTATTGTCAGCTTCCAAGAGCAAAGCATTTCTATTTTGATAAAAAATAAATATGTCATACCAGAACAGGCACATTGTAAAATGGGAGGTAAAAGCAATATACTCTGAAGACACTGAATGCATAGCTATGCTTGCAAGCCACTTGCATAGTGATTCTTTTCGTGAACCCACCTGAATAGGGCATAGTATTATGACTAGGTGTTGGGATTACAAGACTTCCTGGTCTGCCTGCCAGCATGTTCTACGATTCTGTGATTTTACAAAAACTGGACATAAAAATATCTATTTTGGAGCAAAGTTGTGAATGAATCAGAAATCTGCAAATATGGATAAAAAGAGATTATAGTTTCATCCCCTCTCTCCCATGTATTCTCTTCACAGGATATTGCCGGTGCTTGGCAAAGACTTGAACAAGCTGAGAAAGGCTATGAAGAGTGGCTGCTGAATGAAATACGAAGACTGGAAAGACTAGAACACTTGGCTGAGAAATTCAGGCAGAAGGCTTCCACTCATGAACAGTGGGCATATGGTGAGCAGAGACAGCTTTTAACATTTTTAGTGGTTTAATGTTCAAGGTTGAACTGTCAGTGCTGAATAATTGCCAGCCAGAAACTCACTTGTAAGTAGTTTGAACAGTTTTAGAAACCTAAAATAATAACAGATAAAACTGCAGGGTTTGTTGACTGTAGTCATGATCCTAACTTGTTGCTCATGAAATATAACTGTAAAATGTAACTCATGCTCTTGATCAAACTTAATGGGAATGTTCAGCATTTGAATAGAGGCACTATTGCTAATGCGATCCTATGTAATCGTGTACCAACAATCCAACCAGGAATGCAATGATACCACTGGTTAAGTGTGAATTTTTTAACAGAGCTATTGAGTTGATTATCATTTTGTCATCATGATGTTTTGAATAGTCTGCACAAACTATAAGAGACTCGTTTCTGCTTTGCTCCATACCTTGGATTACACCCCATTTATAGCTCTTTCTTTTAAACATCAACCTAACTTACATGCAGTTATAACAGCTGTAGGACCATACACTGGCATATAGTTTTGTTGCGGATCACTAAGTATAGATCTGCTCTATCATCCTGTTGTTTGCCTTGATAACAGTCTTTCTGTTTTTGCCATGCTTCTGGGTTTCTCCAGCCAGGGTCTTTTCACACGTTGAAAACAAACCGGAGTCCATCCCGTAACAGTCGCTGGAAGCATACAAGGTTGCAAATGGCTGCCAAGCAGATACTAGAAGGGAAACTACAGTGTTTATCAGACTTGAGAGCCTACTTTCTGAGCACAAACTACTCACGGTGACATGTTATGGCTGTTATGAGTGGAAAACTTCACATAAGCTGGTACATAGCAAGTGAAACAATAGTCCCTCCTGGCTCTAGACTTCATAGGGCTATGTGATGCCATGTGGTGAGCTGCACTTGGAGGGGCTGTCTGTATGGATTCAGTTGTTCAGCCCAGGAGCTGCTGAGGAGTAATATTTCGGTTTCTGATTTCCTCTTTACTTCTGTAGCTTTTTGTAAAGAGGTTGGCATTTTCCACTTAAAATTCAGTGTTTGATACGAAAGGCAGCCACACATCTCAATTTTTTTTTTAAGTGCTGAAATGAATAATGAATTGAAGGCAGAACATGAAAAAGAATAACAGATCATTAGTAAGAGGGAAGCTGAGTGTAGCAGTGTGATTTCTGGTTTCATAAGTCTGCTCTACAAAAGACTTTTCACAAGAGTTTAGAGCTCCAGTTTTTCCCCAAATACCATTTTAATGCCAGTTTCTCAAGTAATAATTCACTGGTTTGGACCATTATAAACAGCCTACAGAAAAATCAAGGATTTACTGAGAGATCTTTAAAATACACATTTCTACTTAACACGGTTGTACCGACAATTTGCTACTGATTCCAGTGGGGGTGGGAGTTCATCTCATACACATAACTTTTACCACGCCTCAGTTTAAAAAGTTGGCTAAATCTGCAATTGTTCTAGCAAATACATTAGTAAAAAACAACTATTATTTTTATTTTCTCTTTCAGGCAAAGAGCAGATCTTACTTCAGAAGGATTATGAATCTGCTACTCTGACAGAAGTCCGCGCCATGTTAAGGAAACATGAAGCTTTTGAGAGCGATTTGGCTGCTCACCAGGACAGGGTGGAACAGATCGCTGCCATTGCCCAGGAGCTGAAGTATGTTCCATTTAAAGGCTTGCAGCTGCTGACATTTAACTTTGTGATAAACTCTTTCCAGTGAATTTGATAGTGTCATAGGTACCAACGTAAGAATTCCAGACATAGCTTCATAAGTATATTATCTGAGCTGGTCACTGAGACCTTTCCCTCATCTTCCCCTTTCCCCTAACCAAATATAGATACTCAACTGACCAAAATTATTCGAGAACAAACTTTAAAACATACTTAACAGTAATCTTGTAGCATTAGCTCTACTGGTGAGTCCATTGTGTGTTGATAGGAATACTTGAGGTGTTTATTTCTCACTGCTGAGAGAAACTAGTTATGAGTTGTTTAAATTAGAAAATAGTTTCACATACCCAAATTACAGATCAAGCATCTTCAGTTTAAAATCAGGTATTTTGCCACAAGTATATTGGTCCTTTCAAAAGGCTTCACGTCCCTAAATTTACCTCTAGAGCAGTGGGTAATGTACTGATTTTTCTGAAAATTTAGTTGTCTCTAGCATACTTACTTTCACAATCTCTTCATGTTATGTTTGAAAGTGCCACTGTGTCCATTTCACAGAAAGGGCAGTGGGGCATGTGGAAACACAATGACTTGCTCAGGGTCACACAAGCAATCAAGCACATAAGCTGTCCTGAAGGAAAGCAGCAGTTTTGACCCACAGTTCCATCAACTCAGCCACAGGATAAGCACTTTTTCTCTCAGCATACTGTGCCCAGAGGAAACACAACCAAAGCTGAGCGCAGTTGTACTACATAGTTAGGCCACACCTATACTATTGAAATCAGCTGCTTAGGTCAGGGATGTGAAAAGTCAAGGCCTCTGACTGACAGACACTCATATGACAGCAAAAGTTCTGAGTGCTGATGCAGCTGCATTGGCTAAACTGTCTTTATTGGTGGCTTGGTTTTGATTGTGGGGAGGTTGTGAATTCAACTCTGTGAAACAGTTTTGTCAGCAAAGCTGTGCTCGCAGTGATAGGACTGTGGTGTTACATACTGACATCCCTATCCTGTTGAACTTGTCTTGGTGTGTACACCAAGCTAAGCACATTTGGTTTTATAATCTTATGCAGTTAATTGCAGTGTTTTTTTACTGTAAGGCAGTGGTGCTACTCCTGATCTTAGCAGTTTGGCACATACTTAAATCCATTGCTCACCCGCGTTATGAATCTGTAAAGCCAACAGGAACAAATGTGCAGTAGTGGTTGAAACAGGAGCCAAGATCAAAATTCTCACATTCCTGCCCTTGGCTTCAGCTCTCCAAGTTTCAGTTTCTCACCTTCTTGAATAGGCAGATCAGGTACTACTCAAAAATCAGGTGTTAAAAATGTAGTCTCTTTTCATTTTGTGAAGGACTACCACTCGTAAATAGCTCCACATTCATCATCAACTGAAAAGTTAGAGAGTTGTCTAAAGATGTAGTTCATACCTGAGAGCAGCAGCACTTTCAGTAATTGTATAATTCAAATGGATTTAGGTGAAAAATCTGATTTTCAAGCTTATTTAAAAGAGAAAAACTAAAACACAGCAGGCAGAGTAAGTATTCCTTTTTAATTAGTGTGAAAGAAGTCTGAAAAACACAGAGAATGGAGATTTCATGGAGTATATGAGCTCATGAAACACTTTCTGGCATGCCTTGATCTCTGTCATGGAGTTATTTGTTCCTCTTTATAATCAAAGAAAATTTCTGAAACATCTAATCATTGTTAATTCAGCTTCAGCTGTACAAGTGATGAGAAACTCTAGGAATGTAGCATACATAGCACAGCATCTGCTTACCAGCGTTTTGAACTCTGTGTCCTTTACCTCTGGTGAGGCCAGTGAGCACTGTATCCTGTCTATTTTAGGATTGCTTCTTCTCAGTTGTTTCAGTAATTTGCTGTGTGAGGCTAAACAAGTTATTTGTGGCCTGGGCTGCAAAGGTGCTGAAACCCCGTTGCTTTTAGAGATGCTCTGCTTTGACTTCTCTGTTTCTCCACACAATGAGGCTCTCAGTGTCTGATTTTTCACTGAGCCTCAGTAGCTCCATTAGGCTTAGCGCCCTTGGAGAGCAGTGAATGAAAGATCATAAAGGTCAAGTTTTATTACTAGCTGCAAGCAAATGGGCAGCTTCTATTTAAATACTGCTTTTATTTATTTGTGCATAGTTCCTCACACAATGAAATTATTGAGGAAAATGCTAATTTCTTTATTAATATTTCTAAAGAAATTATCAGTTACAGTTTCATGTCTCTTCTGGTATTGGCTGCTGCAGCAACTCAATCCACTGTGTGTTTAAGGTTAAAGTTTCTAAAAGCTTGTTAATTGGTGGTGTTTAGATAAAACATTTGTGTGTGTTTGTGCAAGTGGGTGCTTCCAGACAGGATTCTGTGTGTTCCAGCCTGTACAGACTTAGATATTCCTGGGCAATAAGGCATGATAAGGCTTGGATAGGGCTATATAAAAAGCTGGAAAAAGTCAGGCATTTCTAAAATGGGATTTGCCATTTATGACATAGCAAATGCTAAATAGAACTTATGTGAGCTGTACTATGAAATGACATATTCATTTATAATCTTGTGTGTTCATTTCTATGTTTTCAATCATCAGGATAAAATTTTTGGATTGTAGTTTTTTGCGTATCTGTCACTTCTCGTATAGCAACTTATTTTCAGCCAAAAAGACCACTATCTGTAACACTGATTTGGAGACTCCTTTTGCTTCTGGAAACCTGGGCTCAAATTGTGCTTATGTACGTGATTAACATGAGCCTGGTTCAGAAGCAGTGCTAAAGCATTTTGCTCAGCAGGTTATTTTCTTGACACTATAACTACTCCTAAAGTGAGCTAAAGTCCATCTCTGTATCAGGACAAAATTTGACTAAAATTTTGATTCTTTACAGATAGGATTGAATTACTTGTAAGATCTACAGGAATAGTTTAATGATTTTTAAATTCCAAAGGCTGTAAATTTCAAATAAACAAATGAATAGAGATGACTGTTCTCTTAGAAGCTATGTTCTCTTAGAAGCTATGTTCTCTTAGAAGTAATGCATGTGCAGCAGTACTTCATGTATGCATGATAAGCAAAACTTCTTTTTGCAAAATGTGAAATCCTTACAGCTTCAGTGTTGAGTCACAAAAATTAATAAGACAAAGAATGTAAACCTTTGTCTTATTTCCAAGTAAATAACCTCCTATGGATTTCTTCCTCTGCTCCTGCTTTGAGCAAAAAAATGTTCTTTGACACATGAGGCCTAGAAAGGCAGTGGAGCTACAATGGTTGATGCTGCTTGGTAATCTCAATGAAAATTTTTTATCCATGGGTGTCCTATTTAAAACTTATTTTGAGACCATTATTCTCCTACCTGTTTGTCCGCAGCACATATCCCTGGAAGAAATAGGATAGCACAGATCTTATGAGGAATGACTGAACCTCCCTGGCAGAGCTGGTGGAGGGATGTTGCACATTAACTTCCAGGACTTTGACCAGAGCTGGTACAATCAGTCTCTCTCTTTCATGGAAGGACACCCGCCCTTATCCTAATCTACAAAAGCAGTTAAGTGATCCATCAAAGCAAAAATAAAATTTGCAGTACTCTCAGGGACGTGACCTGGAGTATCTGGAAAACTACATATTCTGGTGTATTAGATTTGGTATGTGAAAGGAGACCAGAATACAAATTTCCACATCCCATTCACTTAGTGAGCTCATAGCTTACACAGGGACATCATCTAATAACCTCAATATGCTATAATGGATAAAAACCAACTTCCAGCCAAACACTCACAGCAGCAAAATATATCTAACATTGTTTCCTCCAAAACTCCATGCTTTCGACTTAAATTTTCTTAACAGATAGATGGCTTCTATTGCATTTCTTGAAGGCTAAAAGAAAGGCTTGCTCCAAAGTAGGAAGCAAGTGTTTGAGTTAAGGAGCACCTGTATAGTACTTGCTGGCTACTTTCTCCTTGCATACAACAGTTCTACTTTTAGTTTTGGGTCAGTTTTATTATTTTTTAAATTATCATGGCATTTTACTTTTACTTGTTTTACCGTTCTTCATTTTGAACAGTCGATTGATTGCAGCATAACTGAAGCCTCTTTCAAACAGAATGGTTCACCTGCTTCTCAGTTTTATCCCGAACCAGATGGCTCTGACTGAGCTTAGATGAGGAAGCATGAACACTGCCCTTGGCCTGCAGTGTAGCCTCCCAGAGGAAAGCTACCTCTGCTGTCATTGTCCTCTGTGATTCTCTAAGTTACTGGCAGAGTGATCTGTACATATCTCTTGCCAATTGCCTAGAGAAGCCTGCTCAAAAGAAGGGAACAAACTCTATCTGCATTTAAAGTCTCGTTCAAGTCTTAAAGTAAATCTTAGCCTCATATTGCCATGCTGTCACACAATCACAGTCACTGCAATGTTTAGTACTGAGCAGAGTGTCCTCAAGGAGCATCCAGGATCTAAGTTCAGTGACACACCAATAAAAGTGAGCTTCCAAAGTGCCAAAGACATGTATTTTATTATGGTCTTGATGGCTGCAGCAGAACCAAAGTGATAATCTGCCACTGAGATAAAAAATTCAATTTGAGACAGACTCGGTGCAGAATCTCAGGATAGAGCCTTAGAAAAGTTATTCCAGTCTTAGGCAGAATAGCAGGTTGCTTTCTGTCAGGATAATATAAGCCTATTAAGCAGGCGAAAAAGCAATGCTAATTGCCACATCCTTTATGGGTGCACTGATTTATGCTGGTGGCATATGTAGGTCTGGAGATCTCTGCTCTCTAAACCAGCCAGTTGTAGGGTGTAGCGCTCTGAGGAGTCCCTGGAGACGAATATGAAAAATGGTGCTCTGTGTCTGCCCCTATTAGTATTGCCAGGCCTGTGAGAGAGAAATTAGTCCTTGAATGCAACCTGAGGTCTGTTTCTCTGTTAAATAATTTCAGAGCACAGGAGGCTGGAAAACATCAATGGATTATTTAAAACAAAATATTTATTTCAGGCCAATAGTTCTAAACTGCCCCAGTGTCCAGAAACTTGACGAAGCCCCAGAGTGAAGCATTCTTCAGGAGATCAAATTGCTTGTGTCATAGGAACAGCTGAGACAAAGATGGCTGGAGACCTTAATTGTCTTTAATACCTGGATGTCACAGATGAATACTTGATTTTTCTCACAGCAGAGATTTTTCTCATAGCTCTTCCTGTGTTGTGCTTCTTGAAATGCTGAATGTCTAGACTGCATGTCTAAATTGCAGCATTTGCTGGAGGAGAAATATTGCAAAAAAGAGCAGGAGAATTATTGAGGGCCAGTGGAAGAGTGTGGACAATGCAACTGCTCCTGTTTTATAGAAATTCAAACTGATTTTTGTCTTCACTCTTTCTTAGTGAACTGGACTACCATGATGCTGCAAGTGTCAATGATAGATGCCAAAAGATATGTGACCAATGGGACAGCCTGGGAACACTTACTCAGAAAAGGAGAGAAGCACTGGAGGTAAACCACGTGACAACGATCAGCAGTTCAGCTGAGACAGGGAGAGGGGAATGAACCATTTGTTTCAGATCTGGAAATAGTGCCATTGGGCATCCACTTTGGAATCCAAACAGCAATAAACCCTTTCCTCAGATATCCATTTCATTTTGGTGTGATTTCATTTGCAAACAGATTGAATTGCTAAGAGCAAACTTGACAGTACTCAGCTGCTAAGGACTGTTTTAAAGCAGCAACAAAGGGCAGGTGGTTTATAGCACCACTCTTTAGAAATTTTATGTCCAGCAAGGATAACCAAAACCATTAGGCACTTACCTTTTCACACTTGGCTGGACTTAATCAGGTGAGGTGCAGGGTAATGGCCAGCACTAGCTTCTTTTTTTTTGCATTGAGTATTCCAAAGCACAAAGTTACTTTCCAAAATCTTGTTCCTTAAGAAAAGAGGAAGTCACACACATAAATGCCAAGGTGGAAAACATGTCTAACTCTTCCTTTTTGTACTTTTTTCTAAAGCCAGATCAGCAGATTTTAATTGGTTTGCAGATAGATCACAATAACAAAAATACTTAAAATATCAGTAGTGAAAAAGTGATGTCTTTCAAAGGCATGGTAGATATGAGAGTATCTTTACTGCAATTAGTGCTGTTGTCTTGATTGAGAGTCCTTAAAGAAGGTGTTGAAATCAGCCAACAATACCATTGATTGCTTTTGAAAAGATGAGACATGACTTTGTTCATGGGTGGGCATGTGTGTGGACTCAGGTCTTGCCCTAGTAACTCAGAAATATACCTTTTCCAACCTGTACAGAGGACGGAGAAATTGCTCGAAACAATTGATCAGCTTCACCTGGAGTTTGCCAAAAGAGCTGCTCCTTTCAACAACTGGATGGAAGGTGCTATGGAAGACCTACAGGACATGTTTATTGTTCATAGCATAGAGGAAATTCAGGTAAATTGTTGTGTATTTTTTGTTTTACAGTTATAGGAAAAACAAGAAAGGAAGCTTTTCCTTCTTGGAGAGCAGAACAAACACATGTAAGGAAAAAACCCCATATCTGTCTTGACATTTTCTTTGTGACAGTAAGTATCTGCTCTGTTATAAGTAAGGCTCTTCACTGACATGAAAGCACATTCCAGAGAGCACGGAAGAAGTGATTGTCCTGATAAAGTGAATGAGGGCTGTTTCATGAATGTATCTACATGTGTTCTTTCCTATATCTACAGAAGCATGTAGACAGGGGACTGAGGTTGAGAAGAGGGCTTGTGTTTATTTACAGCAGACATTCCAGATGTTGAGGAAACATAATATTCATGCTTTCCCTCTCTCTTTTTGATTATAGAGTTTAATCTCTGCACATGATCAATTTAAAGCTACTTTGCCAGAGGCAGATGGTGAAAGACAGGCCATACTGTCAATCCAGAATGAAGTTGAAAAAGTTATTCAGAGCTACAGCATGAGAATAAGCGCAAGCAATCCTTACAGCACTGTTACTGTGGAAGAGATTCGTAGCAAGTGGGAAAAGGTAAGGTATGCTAAATACATAAAGGACATTGTAACATTGTGTTCTCATTTAGGAATACCGAGAATATTGAGAGAACTTTACAACACATATGTGAATTATTCTAGATCATCAGATGCCAGGATGAATTTTCTATGGTATCTTATGCTCTCCCTTACATTTGCTAGGCTTGCAATATCCCTTGCTGCCATCACTCATTTTTACCTATGTCTTTTTTGGCTTTTTGGCTGGGCAAGAGAAGCACGTGTCGGGGCTAATGCAGAGCTAGGGGCTGCATCTGCTAGTGGAGCAGATGGGCCAGAGAGTGCTATCAAAAGGATAGAAAATGATTGTATTTTTTTCTCTCAATATAAACAATAGTTTATGTGTCTCTTCTACCTCTCTGCTGCTTTTCACAAATGTTGTATAAAATTAGCATCTTTGGGACCAATAACATTCTGTCCAATTAGGTTGAAATTGGCAATTACCTTAAAAAGTTACTGAGGAGGGATTAAATAGAGGCTTCTAGAACAATCACACAAACTTTATTTCATTAGGAACCAATGACAGGTAATATGATAAAGGTAAATAATTACGTAGAATATATGAATTTACCAAATATATAAACTTACACGGACAAGAGCACACCCTCAAAGGGTTAAAAACCCAAGCAATAAGGACTAAATTCAGAATCTCCCAGGGCAGACCAGAAGGATAAGCCAAAAAAGAGTATCTGAAATGTATTAGACATCTTCAGATATACACGATGGACAGACTGTGTCTCATGTTATTCTATTGTAATAGGTGTGCGTGAATAAAAAGTTTTGCACCAAACATTCTTAGAACAATTACTTAGAGATTGAAAAATCGCCGGTGTTTCAAAAGAAAAACAAAGTAACTGCACTAATAGCAGTGCAAGTTAAATAATTGCCTTGAACTTGAATCTAGCCAGAGGTGAGAATTTCTTCTCTCTCCATGTTCTTTTCTTTGGTCAGGTTGCCCAAGGCCATGTTGGCAATTTCTTATGTTAGCACAGAATATATAAAATAGTGATCATGATCTGGCTTGTTGTTCTGATATCAATCTTCAGACCAATAAACTTATTTGTTCCATTTATTTTTAAACTATTCAATTGTGCTTACTCACGCTGAGTGCTTTCCCACTGTAACAGGTGAAGCAGCTGGTGCCTCAGAGGGATCAATCCTTGCAGGAGGAACTAGCCCGCCAGCACGCCAACGAGCGCCTGCGTCGCCAGTTTGCTGCTCAGGCCAATGTTATTGGGCCATGGATCCAGACCAAGATGGAGGTGAGTATCAGACCCTTATACAGAGACTGAGGAACAAACTGGTTTATCATTTTTTATCTATACTTTACATACAAGACAATAGGAATCTCCATGATAGTTCACCAGCTGTTTGATCCTGAGTATTTAGCACCTAAGATGATTTTTAAAACTATGGGAACTTGTACAAGTGGTACCTTGATGGTTAAGCAGGAGATGCAGCTTTGAATTATGAATCATTAAACAGTTACTACTTAGCTTCTGCTTTCTGTAAAGATAAATGATCACTGGGGTCTCAATACTAGCTCCAGAAATAAATGTGCCACATTTCTTTTGAAATGTATTTTCTGCGGTAAAACTTCTCATCTCCACTGTATGAAGGTTTTTTTATTATTGCTTCTTGGTAAGAAAATATTACAAATTTATGTGAACACCAATCAACCTAGCAGATCTGAATCTTGAATTTTGTGGGGCTGAGGTATCTTTGTTTCTTTTCACAGGAAATTGCCCGCAGCTCTATTGAAATGACAGGACCTTTGGAGGACCAGATGAATCAGCTGAAGCAATATGAGCACAATATCATTAATTATAAACACAATATTGACAAACTGGAAGGAGACCATCAGCTTATACAAGAAGCTCTGGTGTTCGATAACAAGCACACCAACTATACTATGGAGGTAGCCATTTACTCCTCGTTGTACTTGTTAGATTATTCTGCCCTTTTCTACCACACAACTACCTTCCCTGATCTGAAGATACTGCAATACAGGATGGAATTTAGTAAACTTTCTGATAATCTCATGAGTCATTTTATCTTCACTTATTTTTACTTTTAGTGAAGAAATACCTATTTAGAAACCAGTTCCATATTTTTCTGAAGGCCATTTTTATTTGTAATGACATTGGTCATATTATAGAGTTAGTGGTATGGAAAAAGTATCACATAAATATTTAGAGCTGATTTTTTGCTTACTGTACTTTTTATACTCTTAGAAAAATATATTTAATTCTTTAATAAATCAGTATTTTCTCTCTCATAGCATATCCGTGTAGGATGGGAACTCCTGCTTACCACCATTGCTCGAACTATCAATGAGGTTGAAACTCAGATCCTCACAAGAGATGCCAAGGGCATCACCCAGGAACAAATGAATGACTTCAGAGCATCATTCAATCATTTTGACAGGGTACAGTACTCCCGCTTTTTCTCACCTAGCAATATTATTGTTCCCAAAAGTAAGTTTCTTATTTTTCCAAATGTAAGCCTTTTAAAAAATGACAAATGCAGTAGCAATGGGCTAAAACAGAAAAATAAAAGGCCAGTTACAAAGAACTATGAAATCATCGCATTATACAGATATGTTAAGGGTTTTTTTTTACTGTTTAAATTTAATGCCAAATTATAGTTCTGCTAACATGATTGAGTGCTCAAACATGCAGAAACAGATAAATCTCTGTGTTTTGGAAAATAATGCGCCTCTTTATTTTAAGGCAGTGCAGCACATTCTATGTGCTTGCCAGCAGCTTCCATTTCATTAAATTTAGCTGTAATATGGATTACAGGGTTTTTTTTTCAACACAACTTGTCCCCTTAGAAATAAATTTGAAGGGAATATAGTTGAGTCACAGAAAGCTGCCAAGGAAATTCTTTTATTTTTCAGGCTGTACGTGGGAAATAAGAGAGCAATTTTTTTTTCAGTTATCTAATCATGGAGGAATAAAAATGTAGGAATGAAAACACTATTTTGAAGAAACTTCACTCGCTCCTTCTATAAATGATGAATAGAGGGTTAAAAACATAGCTATTAATAGGCAAAATAGCAAAACGCATGCAGAAAAGGACCTAACATTCCTAACTGGAGAACAATCTCTACATGAGCTACCTCTGTGCTCACAGGAACCTACCTTCAAAACCAAGTTCACATTTCAGATACTGAAAAAAGATTTCCATAATGCAGCATCAGGCTATTGTGTTTTTCTCAATACAGATTCCTGTAGTTGGCAGATTGTGCTTAACTGCTGACTTATATTCTGTTACCACATAATTCGGCTCCTTCAAATCATTCCAGGCTGCAGCAAAATGCCACTTCCTTTTCACTGACATCCTGTTTGTCCAGCTCTACTCAAAATACCCATACCTGGACTTACACTTGATGTGCATTGGATGTTGACAGTCATAGTTTGCTAAATGCTCTGTAGAATTGCCTTCATTGTTAAGAAAGAAAAGTATATTTGCCAAGCCTCTACTTTCTGAACAAACACATAAGGAAAAGTTAGCTACACAGGAATCAAAACCAAATGTTATGGGAAATCTTCATGTGATTCTAGTGCAGCATAATTTCCTTTTGTGTTTTCTAAGAAAGCAGAAGATAACATCACAGAAGCAGAGATAAGTTTCCTGGGGTGGAAGGAAATAGCATACTTAATGGCTTTCCCTATGCACTGGAGCAGGTAACTGAGCAATTAGAGCTATTAACAGCAGACAGAGTACCAGGCCTGGATAAAGTACACACCAATATTTGAGAGACCCTATTAAGGAAAACCAGGAACTTTGCACAAAGATTTGACAGCTTCCTAAAAGTAAGGAAGCAAAGTGACTGAATCCTAGTATATCTTACACTAGATGGGCATTCATAGCATCCCCATGTTTCAGTAGTTCATAGATGAGTTCAGGGGCAGAGGAGATGATACTGCAGACATCTCTTGGTGCATCAGATAGTTACTAACCAGCCCTCTTGTTATGGATCTTTAGGTTTTGCAGATATAGTAAGACTTTGAAATACCAAATGATATGATAGAGCAAGGCCTTAGGAAAGGCTGTATGGCCTGGAAGAGAGCATTCGTTTCACACAGCTGCAGGCAGGTTGGAGATGAGCTATGAAAATAACATGTAACACAGAAGTGCTTCCCAGCTCCTAAATCCTTGCCTGTCCCTGGCTGTCTGCTTGCTTTAGACTATGATGACTCATGGCTTCAGGCAGCGTCCCTTCTGCCCTTGCTTTAGTTGCAGGATGCTTGAGTGGCTGGGTCAGAAGTGGAAGGAGATACATGCTTCATCAGTTTCTGTGGCCTTAACAACCTGGGCCTGAACTTCAAGTTCAGCTGCAGACGTTACCTCCCCCTTGACAGATCTAATTCAAAGGCCTCCAAAAAGAGACATGGAAGGATCATGTTAAAGGAAGGACCATTGTGCATATGCCCCATTTAGTATACTCCTTCCCTCAGCATCAGACATGGGAAATTGGTTTGGGAGGACTTTCGCACTGACACAGTGCAACAAGTATGTTCTTAGTAGCGTAATGCAAGTTAAAGAATGGAAGAAGGTAAGATCTAACACCACTCAGACATCAAGCCAGGCTTTCTGCAGGGGACAGATAGTAGAAACACTGATAAAATAGAAACTTACACTGATTAAATTACACTCTAATCTTCACAATCTAGAAGGATGTTCACAGGCTAGAAGGAGACATTGAACAAACATGTCTGAGAGAGGCAGGCTTGTTTTTCATTTTTATGTTGCTCCTTTGTCACTGCACACTCAAATATTTAGTGTTAGTAAATATAGGAAACCCAGGGTACTTCAGATTGACTTCAGGGTTCACAAAGTAAAGAAGACTCTAAAACTTGGAATTTAGATAGAGAAGGCAATAATAGATTCTTTTATGGTCTTGATTACCTTAAGTAGAAATGAAGATGAAATTGGATCATCTGAACATAAGCACTAACAAGAAAAATACTGGCTTCTCCATGTCAGATGGAATTAGCAGTATATGTAATAATTTTCCTGCACTTAGAAGCATTTCTGAATGGCTGACATAGTTTAAAAAATACACTGAAAGAATTGGATTGTTATTCACAATGATGCATAGCCAGAAACGATCCCCAAAATTGATACTGTTCTTGATGAGCAGGCTTTAAATACCTAAGCATGACAGAACCATTTATGCATGTTATAGCTTCTGTGGCATTTCTCCAGTTTAAGACAAATTTTAATGTTTGACTCTTAGTGTGTGTTGAGAATGTCAATGAAGTACTAATATGAAGAGTAGCACCCCCATTTTTAAAAAAGTGTTTTGGTACGCATAAACCTAGTAACTATTTTCAGAGTGCTTCGGGAAGCAACTTCCTTTGCTTATAAATGTGAGGAAGGGATCCCTGTCTTCCTCCCCAGAAAGAATATACACAAAAATAAAAATCTTATCATTCATAAGCCATTATGGGATTTAATTCTGCAGTTGTTTATCCTATGAAAAAGAGCTAAATAATTGGGTGAATAGTTTTAAATGGTTTCTGCATCTTGAATATTTAAAAAAATGCTGTTCAGTATTTTACAAGTTTTTTGGGGGAGAGCTATATGACCCCGATTCTCAAACTGCAGTACGTAAGTGGACACCATGCATATAGGAATTACAAGGGCAGGAAGAGTTGTGTTTCTTTCAGTGCATCCACCCACAGAGATGTGCTGGCACAGAAAGTGTTACAAGTCATTTCTGTTAAAGACAAGTGGTAAATACGTCATCTCCCTTGGGCCCACAGGGCAGCCCTCTAGGCTCTTGGTTTCCAATAGGTATACACGGGTGCTGCTGCGCCAGAGGTTATTCCTGAGGATGCTGCTGCTTACCCATTACTCCTTGCTGGAGGCTGTGCCTGAAGGCACAGTCTAGTTGTAGGTATAAATACAGATCTCCAGAAATGTTGGTGTATTCCCTTTCTTAATGTGACTGCATAGAGAGAAAAAAAAAAAAAAAAGAAAAAGAGAAAGTAGGACACAATGTCTGAATCACAGAAGCAGTTCAGAGATGTTAAAAATGGTGCATAGTGGAATTATGGTATACAGACAAATCAGGACACCAACACAGATATGTTGCCAGACACTGGTTTTGAGGTCTTTTTAGGCACAGATTCCCTTTTTGCATTCAGTATACTTGGTAAACTCTAAGTAAGATTGAAAAGTATGTGATAAAATATCTGCAGCTGCTCTGCAGGTAATATCCTAGTGGCTGTTAACATATTCTGCTATTGATTTTTGGCCAAGATACAGATTTTAAGTAGGAGCTCTACAGGCAGAAGAATAGCATCAAGCCACCCTATATTTTATGAACAGAAAAACAAGAGCTCCCTATTAAAGGAACCACATGAACAGGCTTATGCAGGTCAATTAGCAGTCAAGAAGCAGAGGAACATACTTAAGAATGGATTACTTCGACTCAGAAGCTCACTTGCTGTATATGACTACATATAAATCACAAAGGGGAAGGAAAATATTTCTGAGAACTAATGAAACATGGAAGGGGGTTTCAGTGTTTTATTTTGTATTGGCAGGAAAAGATGAACAAGGAGAAGTTATTTATATGCTTTAAAAAACTAATTCTTATATGCTTTAAAAAACTAATGCCAGTGTTTACTGTTGGTCTGCAAACAATAAAAATAAATACAAAGAACTATTTCTCAGTGAGAAAACACTAGTGCTTGATCTATGCATTAATTGCAAAAAAACATTGTATCCCCTGGAACTGTGATACACTGCAAAGGTAAAGATGATTTTTTTAGGCCATATATCATGCAGGCTGAAAAAAATCACTACAAGAGTGTGAGAACCTGCTATAGCACATGACACAACTACTTGGACCCTCACTGTGGAGTCCCACTTAATCAGATGACAGTTGTGAGTTCCAGCACAACCATTGTGTTCCTCTCCTAAAGAAAATTGGTTTTTGACAGATGTGCTGGCCTCTCACTCCTGTCTGCCCTTCACTACCTGGGGCACGACTGCTGCTGCCAGGTTGGGGAGCTCATGCATGTGTGAATACCCCCTCTCAGTGTAGGCAAGTGGCTAATAGTCCTCTTCCAGCACCTGGTACAGGAGGTGGAGGGACAGGATTTGGCTCAGAGCTCCTGTTTTATATGATTTTGTCTGCAGTTACACAGTAATACCTTTGGCTTATTTGAGCTGACTTCACTCCTGGTGTGACCAGTGTGTCTGGGATGTTTTTTGAGACTTTCAAGTCAGCCTAGATCAACATTATCAGAATGACAAAATAAGCCATTTTGAACGCTTCATAGCAGGAATTATCTTATAAAATGGAAATATTGAAGGGAAAAAAACTTTCAATGTCATTATGGCTTTTAACTAAATGCTGCTCCAGATCTGCAGCTTTGCTTTATCTCTTGTTATTGACTTCCTGCTGTTATTTTTCATTTTCCCTTTATGGAGCTGGTTGGTGGGGGTTGATGCAGAGGAAGCCAACATAGTAGGAGCATGATATGTCAAACTTAATAAAGCACCACTTTATCCTATTACTATTTTAAAAAAACCCAGTGCATTTGTTAAAAATTCTATAATTTTAATTATGCATAACTATATATAGAAATTTTTAAAAAATAAATTAGTCATCCAGCAGGCAAATATGTAGCAGACAGAAAACCTTGGATCTTCTCCAAACTGTCAGTCTGTAAAATCAATAATAATAATAATTTTTCATCTTCGAACATCTCTTTACTTGCATTCATATTAACTCAATCTGAAGTACACCTCTGATAGGACAAGTTTTGCATGAACGTGAAGAAAAAGATCAGCCAGTCTGTTTTTTATGCAGTTAGTACTTCTTGGCCTGCAAAATGGAAAAAAATACAGGTTCAATACAATGATCCAGTTTGATGTGGTGTTACTGGGAGCCATTTAACCTGGAATTCAATGGGGCTTTTTCAGTCAGTTTTCAAAGTGAAACTTTACTGTACAGATTATTAAAGAAGAAGGATAATTGAAAATAAATTATATTGGTTATAAATTATGTTTGGATTTAGACAAGAAATCAATTGTTTTGTACTTCTACTCTCTTTTGAAATATACATATTCAATTGTTAAGTAATATTACCAGATCAAGAGTGAGGTAACAGTAATTGAGCAGGGAAACAATGTTTTGTCCAGGTTCAGCAACCTTTTTACTGCATCTCACATGCACTGTATAACAATAGAAAATGAAGAAAGCAAATGGCAGTTCAATAGGATAAAAACTGCCTTATCAGCAAAAAAGTTATAAAAGCATATGCAGAGGAAGCAATTTTAACTCTTCTCCGAGGACTATTCCACTAAGAAAAAGCCTAAAGCATGAAACTGCAACTGTTGTACACCTTTTACAGAATTCATTGCAATATTTTGACTTTATGTTTCCATGAACTTCTGTAAAATCATGGTTATTAATACAAGATTAAAATGTTCTTTACTAACCAACTAACCAGATTTGTTATTTTTCTTTCTTTCTTGCCTTTCACTTTCCCAAATGCATGACCTGGGGATGGCATGCTAGGATGAATCTGGCAACCTACATTCTGATGAATTTAAAGCCTGCCTCATCAGTCTAGGACAGGTTGGAAATGACTTGCAGGTAGTGGAAATGATCTTGTTCTGCTTTCAAATAGGCCAACATAATAATAGCCAAAGAGATTGTGGGCTAAAACTCCAATGTATTGGTTATAATGCTTTGAAAAAATCCTGCCTCTGGAAAGACAACTGGATTAGGTGGACTATCAGCATCACTTGAGCCATACTTTTCTATGCATTTTCGAATTTCTCAGGTTGTTTCTTTTACACAATATGAGATATTTTGTTTGGACTCTACTAGGTAGCTATGGGGAGCTCCTATCCTTGCACTCAGACTTTACACAAGCTCTCTACTGCTCTCTCCTGATTTCAGAAGGCACAATTCTCTTCAAACTGCTACACTATATCACAACACAGAGAAAGGGGTTATTTACCTGTTTACTCAGCTCCGAGCCAGGAACAGCACAGATATGTTATTGCCTGGAAAATGAGCAACCTCCTTTTATACAACATCTTCAACTGACCTTCTTCTAAGTCTTGCAGTTCTCATGCTTTAAGCCAGTACACACATTAAGACCTGTAGTCCAGGTCTTAATAGCCTGCAGTCAGAAGGAAACCCCCTCTACTTATTTCCCATGTGTCAGCAGTCAGCCCTCACACTGTACCTTGCCTTAGCCTTGGAGTGTTTGAAACAGTCAGTGATATGGTATTTTCAGACTGGTTTTAACCGTCCTTTTAGTTGCTACAGCATCCCATGCAGAACCTTTCAAAGTCATTTCATATCAGGAGGCAGCTTGAGCATCTGCTGAGTTTGACTAGTTTAGTAACAAACTTTTCTCCTTATCCTTCTCTTTGTCTTCTCTGCTTGTGTTCTCTGTATTCTTGTCCCATTCACTTCCCTTATCTTTCCCCTGGCCTTCCCTGATGTTAATTTTTGTGGTGAAAATGTCTGTTTCCTGTGTGTAATATGTTAGTTACTTCTTCCTTCTTTAAAACTGATGGTGATTCTGGTGACCTGCTTGGGCAATATCGGTGAATACTGCTCATACACTGGATCCAATATGCCAATGCTCTAAACTCGTCATCTCTGGAAATAACCTTGGATTCTTCAAACCTTCCCTTCTATATGCCTTGTGTTGTTTTGGTCAATAGAGGAAGAATGGATTGATGGACCACGATGATTTCAGAGCTTGCTTAATTTCAATGGGTTATGATTTGGTATGAATTTTAAGAAACAATGGCAACTGATTCTGCTTACAGCTTCTAACATTAACTGCAGCAACACTAAAGCTTATTTAAATTAAGATAATATCTAATTTAATATACACTAAAGATATTAGTTTCTTGTTTCTTTGCTTTTTCTCTATTTTCAAATAGTTAAAAGGGAATTTAAGAATAAGACACTTGACAACTATATTCTATGGTCTGCTGTTGTTCTTTGAGCTAAAGAAACTGTAAAAGTTGAAACTAACAGTTATTAAATTATTTATCTTTTTTTTTTTTTTTTTATCTGCATGAGGAAGAAAGATTTTGATGCTTAATTCTCATAAACTAGCTTTGGGGGTTGCATTCACTTTATTTCATTTATTCTAAAAATTTTCCACAAAAAATTTTCCTTTTTACTGGGAACCAGGATTAGCCTTAATTGAACTGTCCTATATTTGGCAGGACATTTTCAGAATTGTTTCCCTTACTTCTTAGTTCAGTGGGTCTGCAAGTACACTGTTTCTTGGGCTGTTGTTTCACCTCCTCATGTGGCACCTAAATTGCAGTAGTCTTAAGATGGGGTAGAAAACGAAAAGTTAAGTTAAATCAAGTTAAACAGGCAATAAGGGAAGGTGAGAGGGGGAAGATGTTGTAGAAAGTTAATTGGAAGGTACATATATGTGTATAGGACAAAAAATTGTCAAGCCCTTTTTGCAAAAGAGGGGCAGGCATTTAAGATCCCAGTTCTCATTGGCTCTGATATTTATGTTCCTAAGTCAGGAAGATGCTTTAAAGATTTCGTAACCACTGGTCCCTATCAGTTCATGAGAGATATGGGATGTTGGTGATGGATATCACGGTGACCATTTTTTTTTTTTGGTTTGGATTCTGTGAAAGGGTGAAGCTGAGTTTGCTCGAATCATGTCTCTGGTTGACCCCAATGGACAAGGAACAGTCACTTTCCAGTCCTTCATTGACTTCATGACCAGAGAAACAGCAGACACAGACACGGCTGAGCAAGTGATAGCTTCCTTCAGAATCCTGGCTTCAGATAAGGTCAGTCACTGTGCTGTTGGCCATAAGGTCTCCTATTCAGCCCTTCTTTGCTGAAAGTCTTATACAAAAGTCTTTTAGTAATAGCGAAGCTTCGTTTTCAGTTTGTAAGACTTCAGAGAAAGCACTTGCCTTTTCTTCTTATCTTAAAATTAGACATCTTAGACAAGACTTAGACAGTTTGTCTGTGTAATGGATACATTGTATATCGGTTTATTTCCACACAACAGCCTTGATTAGAGAACTCATTCTGCCTTTCATGCTGTTGTCTGGATGTTGCAATGCAGAGTTTGGCCCTCTGGAACATATTCTGGGTCAGCTGCACAAGACCACACCTAAATGTGAGCCAGGTTGTGACCTGACAGCTCACTCAAGAAGGCGATGCGATATGGTGCCCCCCATTCCTAGGAGGAGTACGAGGAGGAGGCCCCTGGATTTGCCATACTTTCCTCCCCACAGCCAGATCCACTGGCGAGTGAGTGGCATATGAAGATGAATGGGAGGATAATGACAACATTAGAGCTTCTGGAGGAGTCAGGGCCATAAACACTGCTGCCAGGAAACCAGTCCTGGAGAGATCACAGCAGTACAGGTCTATTTGCCCAGTCTCACTCTATTGATTTTCTCATTCTGGCTGTTTATATCGATTTTGTGATCTCAGTTGCTGTGGACCACATTTTGAATTCCAGACATGTTCTCGGTAGGAATTCATGTGTCAAATGAAAGGCAAGGTCCCAGAAAAAAATGGGTTTCATTACATTGCTATTTTAAATAATTCCAAGTCTGTTAACAGAGGGTATGCTTCATATCATAAATGCAAATCATTAGGAGTAATAATACATCTTTCATTACAAATATATCAGGACCTTGAAACCTACAGGATCTAACTAAAAATGTCTGTCCAGTCTGGAAGGGGCAGTAGTGCACTTTAGAGATAATGATTGCCTATACATGAATGAGCTGTTTCAGCAGCAGCCTACATAAGGCTGCACAGTGCTCAGTAACTAATGTCCACAGTCATACATCCTGAGACTGGTTTTGACCTCATCAATTTTTGGTAGGATAGTCCTCTTCAACTCATCGTTAGGGATGGAATTCAATGAGGAAATATTTGGTCTCAGGAGAAGAGGCAGAATGTCCAAGTTTATTAGTCACAGCTACAGAAAATAAATATATTTTGTGTCTTTGAAGAATTCATACTGAATTTGTCAATCCCTTCTCCCTCCCAGCCTTATATCCTGGCAGATGAATTACGTCGAGAGCTGCCTCCTGAGCAGGCTCAGTACTGCATCAAGAGAATGCCTCCATACACCGGCCCAGGTTCTGTTCCTGGGGCTCTGGATTACACCTCATTTTCGTCAGCACTGTATGGAGAGAGTGACCTCTGATTCTGTAATTGCCTGTATTCATGGTAGATAATAAAAATACCCACCTTATTGCCCAGATTGCAAAAGTTTTGACGAGCTGTTTTAAAAAAAAGTTATACAAATACAGTAGATACCATCAGTGTAAAGTGCTAATAATGGAAGCAACTAGTGTATATTAAAGTGTGCAGCACGCTAGATTTCTGCATTGTTGGTTTTAGGTTGTCTGTCCTATACAATGCTAGAAAATACATAAAACAACCCGCAAGATGTTAAGTTTGCAAATATCCAGTCAGAAAATAGAGTGCAAAACCTAAGAACGTTGAAACTCACAAAATAGTTCTTCATTTTCAAAATATTTCAATGCCATATATGCTTCTTTTATGATGTTCATAAAACTGTGTTAGAAGTCTTGCTTTTTTCTTTCGTAGAGCAATATTATTTTCCTCTAATTTTCTGATTTCTGATTTTGTATGCTTCTTCTGGTGGAATTTAATAAAATACAGTTTTTCAGGGAAGAACTATATCAACCAAGTAGATTACTTAATTACAAAAACAATTTAGAATGCTATGTTTTTCTCATATCACGAAGAGCTGTAATATAGCAGGGAAAAGCTGACAAGCTGATTAAATTGCAGATTTAGAGTAAGCAGTACTTTTATTTTATGCCTTTAACTTTTACCGCTGAGGGAGTACAACTTTTATAATCAGAAATAATAAGGAAGCTAATTTAATGTGAGCTGTTTTATTTTGAAACCTTCATTTTTGTCTGTGTTGGGCAGTCTTTGTTTCTCACTACAAGAAAGCCAGTCCCTTGTTGTATTAGTGGGCAACATTCATCTCTATCCTGCATAATGCAAAATCCCATCTGTGCAAATGTAGTTGGGCTGTCTTGCAGCTTTAAATGTTTAGTGCTCAAATTAGAGTTTGTCTTGACTTCTTCTGGTTTGCAGGCAGTTTGTCTCTATTATGCTCCTGTGTGCTAGTTGTTGTACTGTTTTTTTTCCATCTTAAGAAATGATAGAGAAGTAAAAGCAGTAACTTTTTTACTTGAATCCTACCGAAGCTGAGGAAATGCAATGTAATCAAACAAAACCATTTACAAATGGTGGTGAGCTGTGCAGCCCAGTGCTATTAAAGCAATGATGTGCCTATTAAATAAAGTCTGCTTTTCAAAACCTTAAGAGACTCTGTCATTGGCAATCCAGTTCTGTCCAAGAACTGGAAAAAGTTCTGAACATTGAAGGAGGTTTCAGTCCACTACAAATAAAAGTTCAAAAAGTACGTAAGGCATTTCTGTGCGCTCTGTTTGCGTGAACAGCAGTCTTTGTGTGCTGGAGGGACAGGTATGGCCTCACAAAGTGAGATGGAGCTTGGAATGACTGGGACAGTTTCAATTTAAGTCACCTGAGCACAGATGTTCATAGCTTGTCAGACTCCTAGTTTAGATTGAGTTCAATGAGACTTACGCACTAACACTTTGAAGATGTTGGCCATAGCTTTTCAGTATCTCTCTTTTTGCTCACGTGCAGATGTTAAGTATGTAATGATGCTTTCACTGGCCTTTTCTTTTAAATCTGTGACTGATTCAACTTCAATCCTACAGCAGGCACCATGCAGGTAAGGTGCAGATGGGGGGAGCAATTTCAAAACAATCCCAGAGGAGATAGGTAATCTTCCTTCTCCACCTTGTGTACAAAGGCCAGCAGAGGTCATGAAGAAACACTCGGGCTAGAATCACACCTCCCATAGTGCATGTGCAGCCTTGCACACAGCCACTGCTGGGCTACTGGCACTGCTGATACTGACATGGTGTAGTGTCATCTCTGTTTGAGATGACAGTGCCCATACCAATGGGAAGCTCTGCCTTAAAGCCATGGTATTACCAGCTAAACAACTGCTGGGCAGGCTGAATCCTATTAAAAAATAAATCTGTATATCTGTCATTGTCAGAATTTAATGCAACTGGGAGAATAAAACATTGATTTTCCATACATGGCATAAAAGTGAAATCTCAGAGCCACAGGCAGGATTATGCTAAAAAAATGGCACAGAGACAGTTTATATCTGACACTTCTACTGGATGTCATTTATGTTTTCTACCTGCTAATTTTAATATGGTGATATTCTTCCTATTTTTAATAGTATGGCAGAGACTTCTAAATGACAGGTTTAACAGATGGATTTCCTTTTCCTCTAAGGCTCCATTTTTAGAAGGCAGCATTTGTATTTTTCTGTAGAATCACTCTGTTCACACTGGGAATCAATGCCTACAGTGGCATTTTCTGTCTACGCAATTCTGGCCACAAAATAATTTTACTATAAAAAACCATAGTAACTGAGCCCAAGGTAATGAATCACAGGGGCCAAATCAAGGTTCAACAGATGAAAGTACAGCATTAAGTTGATGATCATGTGAATGAAGGTTATAGAATAAATTAAAATTCAGAAAGTCAGTAAGGTTTTAAGCTGTTTTAATAACTAATACAGGTGTATTCTGTGACTTCACATGGATGCAACAATTCTTTGAAAAGCTTCCTGTCAAGATAATCTTGATTTTGTAGTAATAATTTTCAGTCACTGGTCTTCACAAAGGTGCTGATGCAGGTAGAAAACAGTGTTGTCATCTCTGTGCTACCTTCATAACTCCTTTCTTCATCTAGAGAGTCTCCAGAACTTCTTTTCTTACCTACCAGCCACCAAAGGCTTTGATCAGAGCCACTCCTAGCATCTTGTATTTTCATCAGAACATCTTGTGGATCAGTTTGCCCACTTCTTGGATAAGTTTGTGTTCTTTTATTTATGTAGTTCCCGATGTCTGTAGAGGTTTTCCTGGACCCAAGTGATGTCAATGAAGGAGGAAAATAGTTCTTGTTAGCAGCTGAATTTGGATAGTTAGCAGTTTCCTTTTTTTTTATGTAAATGGCTTGTGGTTGAGAGTAATTCTGTAAGGAAGTAATTGTTTTATCATTGCTAATGTATGAATCATTGCTAGGCCCTTAGGAGCATGCCTCCAGGATTGGTAATGGTGTCAGTATTTTTTGGTGTGCTTCTACAAACAGTTCCAGTAATATTTAGGTGAGAAAATAAAAAGGAAAGTTCTTTGAAGAACATTCATCAGTTACTTTTGCCAAATCCAAGTCCTTGATCCTCATCTTCTTCAGTGGGACTGTGCTTCTCGGTGTCATACGGAGCTCTAGTCTTTTAAGAAAGGAAAAAAAAGAGGGTGTTCTTCAAAAGAAACAAAGAACAAAGTCAGTGAAAATCTGATATAAACAAAGCAAGCAGGGAATAATCTGTATGAAAACTACTTCTAAAGAAGGATCAGTTCAGTCAAACAAGAAAGCATGTGCCTTATTTCCGTATCTTGATCACAAAGTAAAAACTAATTATCTGTTTCTCTGTTGGTGTTACACTAGAAAATGACATTACAGCAAAACTAAGTTTAGCACAGTGAAAGTTCGGCACAATATACTTTGGAGTCCTGACTTACTTACAGGTGTCTTTGAATAAGTGTATTATGACAGGATTTCTGTCTGAAAAACCTTCCCTACTTCTGGAGATGGAGCACTAGAGGAGGTGGTGCTGTTGTGGCAGGAACACATCAGAGCATTGCACAAAAAGCACCCCAAAGGCTCTTATAAGAATCAGAAAACCATCTCATCATCCCCTGAGATGCCAAAAATACTCAAATATCAAATATGAAATGCCTACTATAACTATACAGCATGTCCATTGCTAGTGTTGCTTCCACCTCACCGGTCACTAAGATATTTCTCGATAAATATTAACAAGGTTTCAGAATAACTGAAATTTCCTTCATTCCCCACGTCTCTCCCACATTTTATGGTTAACGACTTGTGCCCTTATTTGTTCGTGCATCAGTCTACCATCTGTTTGTGTTCAGAGGGTGTTTTATGTATGCATGTATCTATCTAAACTTACACTAGATAGCTGTTAAGTTTGTTCTAGTGAGATTCTAATTGTTTCAGACAAAGCATTTTTGTATGGGAAAACTGACGCTTCCAAACCGGTTTTTATTCTATACCATCATAGAATCAAAGAATGATTTGGGCTGGAATGGACCTTAAAGCCCATCCAGTTCTAGCCCCCCTGCCATGGGCCTCCCACTGAATCAGGTTTCTCAACGCCCCATCCAACCTGGCTATGAATACCTCCAGGGATTGGGCAGCCACCACTTCTCTGGGCAGCCTTTGCCAGTGCCTCCCCACACTCACAGGAAAATATTTCTCTGTAAAATCTCATCTCAATCTCTTCTCTTTCAGCTGGAAACCATTCCCCCCTCATGCTATCACTGCACTCCCTGATAAAGAGCCCTTCCCCAGCTTTCCAGCCTTTAAGTATTGGAAAGCTGCTCTATGGTCTCCTTGGAGCCTTCTCTTCTCTAGGCTAAACAACTCCAATTCTATTAGCCTGTCCTTGTATGGGAGGTGCTTCAGTCCTCTGATCTTCTTTATGGCCCTTCTCTGGACTCTTTCTAAGAGATCCATGCCCTTCCTGTGCTGAGGACAGGAGAACTGAATGCAGTACTCCAGGCGAGCTCTCACAAGAGCAGAGTAAGGGGCAGAATCACTTCCCTTAATCTGCTGCTCACACTTTTTTTGATGCAGCCCAGGATATGGTTGGCTTCTGGGCTGCCAGCACACACTGTTGGCTCATGTTGAGCTTCCCAACCACCAACACCCCCAAGTCCTTCTCTTCAGGGCTACTCTTAATCCATTCTCTGCCCAGGCTTTATATTTTTTGCTCGGGATTGCCTGGACCAAGGTGCAGCACCTTGCACTTGGCCTTATTGAACTTCATGAGGTTAATATCAGTCATAATCATATTAGTGTCATTTTCAAATCTGTGATTCCTTTCTAACTTTACACCAAGGTGTGGACTGCTACCACAAACACAAGTCTATCTCCACTTTTTCCATGATCCCATTTATTTACAAATAGAACTGTTCACTGCTCTGCTTACCATGCTGGCTGGGAACACATTTCCAGGGTGGTAAGAAGACTCTCCCTTCCAACAGCAGTCTATATTTACATTACCTTAAAGTGATTAGGTAACTGTGGAATAAGGAACTTAACCATGCACTTTGACTAGAAAGCCTTTATTACTCACAACAAAAGAACGTTTATGTGCAGATAAATAACACTAAGCCAGTGCTATGAATACCACTCATTTCTGTTATAAAGAGCACTGTATTAAATGACAATCCCAGTCTTTTCTGTATGTGAGCTTGACGAGGATTTATTTTAAGCTTCAAAAGAAAATCCTCTGCCATTTTGCTAGGTTTTGAGAAATTTCATTAGCATTTGTAACACTGCTTTGCACAGATTTGATTATCAGCATATGCTTTAATTACTTGGAAATCAAATCTATTGGATGAATATAATGGGAGTATAAATGTCCTGAGACTATTTTAACACTCATCCATCTCTCTGTTATCTACTTGCTGTTTCAATTTGCTTGTTTCAGACTGGCTGGATTATTTTGTTCAAATTCCTGGAAAATTTCTTCCCTTCAAGATACCTGTTAATGCTATAAGTGAAAAAAAGCCCTCAAGCTATGTCCTCAGGAGGAGTTGTTTTCCTGAGCTGGACGCTTCCATCTGCCTAATGGCTATTTGGGTGACAAGTTCAGGTATAGAAAAGCTCTAATGGCAGATCACAAGCACCATGTCCCGTTTCAGGCTCAGCTCGTCTGCTGTCAAGAGTGGAGGAAAAGAAATGTTTGTATAAGTTGCCGGCAAGTCTTGTTTTGATTGTGACTGAACTGTTAATACAGGAACACCAGATTAATATAATATTTAAAAAAACACCTGATGAAAACATAGAATGGCTGTATCAAACTTGTATCCTGGCTCTGATTGCTACCAATAGCTGGCATGATGGGAAGGTATAAAAGTGAGGCAGCAGGTGACCATGTGTGCCCAAAAGAGTCTCTGAGCCACCAGTAATTTGTGGTGCAGGAATTTATGGAACACTGCACATCGATGCCAGAAATTTAGTCTGTTTTTCTGGTAAAGCAATATCTTCTGTGAGAGCTGCTTTTGTATTCCTCTCAGCGGGATCTAACGTTCCTATAAATTCCCCAGCAGGCTATTGGATATACTTGAAAAAAAGGTCTGCTGTTTGTTCTTTTATCTTTCACAAACCATTCCTCAAAATCTTTTTGGTTTTCCCTTATTATCTGCTTACTATACACCTTCCAGAATTTATAATCCTATTTCCCTCATATGGACATGATGCCAGCTTTCTGAAGGATGCTTGCAAAATGCAGGTGATCCAAGAGAGAGGAAATCCTACCTCCTGGAAACCTCACCACCAAAAAAAAAAAAAAAAAAAACCACACAAAAAAAAAAAACACAAACAAGCAAAAAGCACAAAACAGTCACAGTTTTAACAAACTCTTTAGGAAAACATTATTTAAATGAAAATCAGACATCCAATAGTGTCTGGTAATGCTGTTGGACACTACAACCCCAAGGTCCAATCTACTGATATTGCAATTAAACCTAAGACACAGAATCTTATATTATGCAGCACGTTCAAATAACAGTCTTGGTGTTATCTGTGCATCATGTAGGGACAAAACTCCACGACAGTTCTAACTTTTAGCTTTGTTATTTGCTAAATGAAGATGACAAAGCCTCATTTGCCACAGCAAAGCTAGCGAGCATCCGCACTGTCCAGCAAACATTTCTGCCACTTGGAAATAATAACTGTCATTATCTGAAGTGCCTTCTGGAAGAAGGGGCTGCAATATTAATATTTCAATATGTCAATAAAAAGGGACAAGTAACATTAAATTTGTTAGCCATTGTATCTTATTTCATTTTTTCCTATTTTTCATTGGAATATACTTGAATATGCACATGTAAGAAGCTGAAATGATGCTTGTGGCAAAAACACAAATGCAAACTCTACATATATATAAACCCACATTTTTTAACAGTTTTCATTCTTTTCCTTAACAATCAATACATTACTATCAGCCAGCTAAACTTAGGAAGGCTGGCCCCAATATCACTCCAAATTAAATATTTAGATTATGCTTGTGCAAAACCCTTCCTTCCATCAAAAATTAATAACTGGCTTTTTCATTTCATTTCAGCAAGAAAATCCAAACCCATTCACTTATGACTGACCCCAGCTGACCACCATGGCACTCCCCCTCCTATGGGAGCTTGGGCAGATGTTTCCTTAGATTGATTTGTTTCTTCAAGTCAGACCAAGAACCTAGATGGTCAAGTTGACTTTATTTGCAGAGGACAACTGGAATAGCTATAATGGAATAAATATTCTGCCAAAGTACTTTTGGAATAGCTTCTTATGTCAACACCCAACTCAGAGTCATTGCTCCTTTTTACAATGGTGGCTTTTAACTGAATTGTTACCCTGCAGAGAAGATTGTCTTGAGCAGTGGCCATTCGTTTGCCTTTTCTGAGGGGGCATTTCTCCTCCTGCAAGCCTTGCTGTCTCTTCTCAGATTACTTTCTCTTCTAACCCTGCCACTAGCCTCTTTCTCCAGCTGCATTTTTCCTACTTCTAACAGCTGTCCTTCAGAGCTTAAATGTTCCTGACTAGCGATGTTAACTTCAATATTATTTAATGATCTCAAGGCTCCCTTGAATTGAATTTTGAAGGGAGACACTTTATTTCTACTTGATCAGAATGCACTTATTCATGAGTTGCACTAGGGCAGTAAATAAAGTATTGTTCCCTTTGTTTTTATTTAATATCTTTAGCTTTACCTGCTACTCCTGGAGTACTTTCTGAATTAGACCCTTCAACAGACAGGATAATATGACTCTCCAGCCACCAGCTGTTTATGAAAATACATGTATACCACATGGAAAACGAAGATGCAAGCCACAGATTACTCTACCAGTACTTTCAAAATCCATGTGTCTCTACACATGTCTACACATGCAGAGAGCATATCTCTACAGAGCAAAGATGGGGAAGGAGAGCTGAGCCTGATCAAACTACCCGCCCCCCATCTTGCCCCTTCTTCATACCCTCCTGGCAGCTTCGCCAGCTCCCAGTGTACCTGCCCTGAATACATGTAGAAGAGCAAATAGGAGAGAAGGAAAGTGTGTGTATGGGGGTAATAGAGTATTTTCATATGCTAGAACATACAGAGAGACTGTGGGCACTCTCCGATCTACTTTATCTTGCAGCATCTGATGGCACCCAGGATCTCAAGTCATTGACAGAGGCTCTATGAGATGAGGGGCTGTGTACAGTGACTGCTCCTCATCTAAGGAACAGTTTGGAAATGTACTCAGAAAATGCTAGATGGGACGTAGTAATGGTAATAGAGACTTCTAAGGACCTGTCAGCAGACCTTAGACTGCTTGACACATTTTAGGCTTTACAAGAGTTAAGGCCCAAAAGTAAGTATTTTAGTTTGACAAGACAGCAAGAGGTGCCAAGAAAAAAAAACAAATCAAAGGGTATTATTGTAGAAAATGGGCTACAGAAGAAAGTTTTCATTTCCATGTTGAAAACTAGCCAAAGAATAAGACTTGTGTAAGCAACCACAGGGTGGAAATATTAGGCCTTCAGGCTGGAAAAGTACACTCTAGGCATGTTTGTTTTAATGCAAATTTATGTTACTGAAAACAAAAGAAGAGCTCTGCCCTAGATCAGTGTTCCATGTCAGTGGCTGTTGTTCATGCTGTGGCTACTGCTTGCATATGCAAGAGGCCACTTCTTCACAGTTTAATTTCTGAAGTCTGGGCAAGATTTAGAACCAACACCACCTGTAAGTATTTTTTCGTATCTTAAGATCTAGATGACTTTCAGCATTAAGATTCTGCTCTCTTTGGTAAGTCTGGTAAGTATTATACCACTTAGATATTTATTTTTTTTATTTGAAAATAATTTTCTTTATTCAGAGTTAATATTTCCAGTAAAAGCAATTCTCTAGAAAAGTTCATATTTCTGGAACTGGGTCCTTAAATTTGTTTTCTAGCCTATGTCTGGGACTCAAATCCTTGCCCTATGCCTCCTTGCTCCTGATCTCATCAGTTTCCTGCTCCCATTTCAGTTTATGCTCTCTTACCTAGAATGAACTGAACAAATGAAAGGGGATAGCATACCTCAAACCACTTTGAAAAAAAGAGGAGATTGTGACTGCCTGTGTGAAGGGCAGAGAAAGTGTCTGTGATCATAAGTAGTTTTCACAAAGGGTTAAAACCTAGTAGGTTAGAATTTAAAAACAAAGAATGAATGATCTGTGCAGTTTCAAAGTCCTTTAAAGGAAAGTGAATTGCCTATAAAACACACTTTTCTAATAGAAAGTTGTTAACATGCAGGATTGTTTGTACGTGTAAGTCAGAGAAAGCCAAATAGGGCTCTGGTCTTTGAAGGTGTTTTACACAGAAGATTTCCTCTGCCCTTGCCAAAATCTTAAAAGGCTCAATGTTCAATGAAAGACAGTTTTATTAATGAGGCTGTGCACTTCCTGGAATAGAGTAATGACTGACAGCCAGGAGCACTGCTTGAAGCTCTTCAATGCCCCTCATAGCTCATATGGACCTGCGAATGTCCCTTTTCTTTGTCCCATTGTACAACCGGGATGCAGATGTCTGTCTTACTTGGCTGTGTCTGTACTTCTCATCTTGCCCACCTTTCCAAGCTGGCCAAACCCTTCCACAGTCCTCCTTTTTAGACACATTTTCATAGATCTTAAGCTTTGTTGAACACAAACTGGTATGCTTGGCAGGCTGAGGGTGATCCCATTTATAATGCAATGGCAGCAAAAGTACGCCTATGGATTGTGCTCTGATAGTTCCCCTCAACTTCTTGTGTCTGTATCTCCAAGCTAGTTATCTAGGTATACTGGCAGGCTCCAATTGCTCTGAACAGCTAAACATCAGATCTCCACACCTGCATCTCCCACCCATTAGCCAAGGACATGCATTTAACTAAGGCCCTCATCTTCACTCCTTGCTCGAGCTATGTTGTATGTACACTATGTCCTGCCTAGTGTACAAGACCTTCTGATTTGGCCTTGGCCCTGTCTCATGGCTATGGATTGTGTAGTGATCACTGGATTGTGGGCTGAACCTAGTAGCATTGCTGGGCCTGCTCTTCTTGTTTGGGTACTGTGCGGCTGTGTCCTTCCCTGTGAGGTTACTGTTCTTGCCTGCCTTGTTGTCACCCTCATGCCTACACTGTCACCAAGGCCTTCCAGTTCTCCTTAACAGGATGAGCCTTGCAGCCTCAACTGCATTTTTGAGGCACTGTCTGCTGAATTGAGAACTTCATCAATGGCTGGCTCCAGTCTCTGAGGTTGTAGATATCTGACAACACTGGCAAAAAGCTCTGTCAGCAAATAAAGAGACCAGGAGGTACCTTCAGAAACCTGTTTCCATAACCAGTCTGGACTGATTCAGGGCAGATGTTGTCCTGCCCTAGGCAGAGGCAATGCAGCCTAGATTTCACCAGGCTATGGAGAAATATTCTTCACCAGGGAGAAAGAAACTGAGAATCTCATGTACATCCATGGCAAAAGGCTTTCTAACTTTCTGAGCTGAATGTTGAGCAGGTTTCCCATGGTGCACACATTTAGCTGCATGTGACCTGACACTTTTTCCTCATTTCCTGTGCTGTCACAGTACAGCCAGCAAGCCTGCAGCGGTTCTTCCTCTTTCTTCCATAGATTTGATGTGGATGCCTGAAAGGTGCATACTGAAGGCTTTAAAAAAGCTTCAAAATCTCATAATCATATGAAGCCTGTAATAAATCAAAAGCAATTGACACAGTTTGCCTTGCATAGCAGTACAGATAAGCTGTAAGACTACACCCCCTATTGAATTTCTAGTCCTCTTCATGCCTGCACCTCAGCCCTCCTAGGCATTTATACACTTTTTCATCCACGCAGATCCTTCAAAGAAATGGAGAAGGTTATATTCAGTTCATTTTAGTATGTTTGTTTTCAATGTGATGGAGACTGTGGGCTTTTTTTTTTAACTAGTAAAGTCCAAAATCTGTTCTATGGTAAGTAAAACTAATTTGTTGATATTCCTCTAAGCTGCATTCATTTAATGGACTATTCTGGCATTTGGAGAGTGCTTAGAATTGATCTGGAAACAATCAGCTTTCTTTTTGTTTCTAGTAATATTTTACTCCTGGAATAGGAATCTTAATATCATAATTTGATTTAAACGGAACAAATGATTTGTATTTGGATCACAAAAATTATTAAATAGAAATTGCAATTCTTAAGCACCGAGGATAATCTGAAAATACAAAACAAGTAGCATAACTTAGTCATTCAAAATAGGGCAAGAATCCAGCTGCAGAAAAATAGCACAAGTGGTAAGTAACCTTATAGAACAGAATGCCAAGAGCTGTGCTCTGAAATCAGATTAAGATGTTTTCTATTTTAGATTTCTGCATAGTGCTGTGAATGCTTTGCTTGGATATAATCCTCTGAAATATGACTGTTCTTTAGTAACATGAATAATCCCACTGTTCTTGCTTAAATAAAGATTACTTATGTGACTAGTCCATTGGGAACTCTATTCTCAGGAATAAGGACAGAAAATATGGGAATGGAAGGCACATTTTCATAATGAATATTACGGAGTTATCTAAACACACACCCAAAAGCTAAAAAATCTTGCTAAACCCCCATGTTTGATCTCACACATGCATAAAATGAGTATACCATTTGAGTACAAGGGTGTGTAACTAGGGTAACAAAGTGATGAATTAGATCCTTGGCACTGGAAAAAAAAGGTATATAGGAAGATGGCCTTGTTTGCTTCCAATGCTACCTGGTTTTAAAAGATCTGTGAGAGTTTAGTGGTGTGTGGGAGGAGCTGGGGAAAACGGTAATTTAAAAATACCTTCAAACATACTTGAAATGCCAGAAATTGATCTTACTTAAAGATTATTTATTTTTGCTAAACATATTGCAACAGGATCAAACTATAAATCCAAATCAATGAGGAAGATGTTAACTTTGCTCATCAGCTCTAGGAACCTCCAGAAGCCAGTACTCTCAGCATGATGATAGATATTTGCGTGAATGATACTATGTCTGCAACAGATGTTTAAATCAGACTCATTTCCAACAGTGTTAAGGTCAGGTTTCTCAGATGTAGAAACGATGGCACCTTTGTGTTCTCCGTTCCTTTACCAACTCTAAGCTGCTCCTGGCTTTACTTTGAATGTATGAATGGGAAGAGTATTTTGGCAGCCTAATTTAGTATAATAAAATAAGAACAACACTCTATAAGACAAAGGAAAAGCACTTTTCAAGCTTAAGGACATGCTCACTGCAAATCCATGAAGGTTTTCTGTAAACACACCTTGCATTAAACCTTCTTAAAGAGGCAGTTACAAGAATCTTGGTAACTGCAGGTGTGTGGCAGCCTTGCGACAGGGACCTGCTCATGGACTCAGCACTGTCTAGAATCATCATTGCTGAAACCAAACCGAGAAACGGGACTTGAAATCTTTCAGCGCTGCAACTTCATATTATGAAGCTCTGTGTTGGATGATCTGGCTTGATAATCACTACCCTTAATCACTCATTCCTCTTCCCTTCACCCTCTGAGGTGTATCTTGCCTTGGTTTTGCTCATTCAGTTGTCTCTACAACTCCAGTTTCTGAAGTAAATTAAATAAAGTCTGAGGCTGGCCAGCTGCTGCCCTCTGTTCCTGCTTCTGCTCCTATGTCAGCTCTGGAGACTGTTCAGCTGCCAGTGAATCAGATCAGAGAACTGTTCTCGCTGAAAATGGACATTTAAGGAAGAATTGTGTTTGAGGAATAGCACCTGCACAAGAAAAAGCACGGAAACACAAGGATAGGGCAGGGTGGAATTTGGGACAGACTTTTCATGGCATCATACAGTCAAACTGGCTCAAACTGGTTGTGAAACTGCAGAGTAAATGGGATATGTGAAACGATCCTTTTCAAAAGCACCTTCAAATGTTCAGCCTGTTTTTTTTTCACTGACCTACTTTGTAGCACAGTTACACAAACAACTGCATCAGCACATGCAAGGACGTGCGGAGCCATGGTACAAAGATCTGTCACCACAAAGCAACAGTGGAGACAGTGAGCTTTTTAACCTAAACTGCTGCCAGAGAAAATTTTCACTGTTATGTGACATGGCAATAAATGCTGGATGCTGTAGAAAGTCAAGGAAGGAAATACCCAACCTAAAATCCCTTAATGAAAGTGCTCAATGCACTGCCCATCTCTACAATACACGCAAATTCTATCTAAAAGTGATAAAATTAAGCAGTTTCTGGGAGCAATCAATTTTTTCTTCTGCTTGGTGTATTCCACTTCTTTTATTAGGCTTTAAAATCTTATGGATTTACAGAACATCACATCCTACACTGGAATTTTGGGACACAATTTTTGCAGTGGGAGCTTGGGCTGACCACTGCAATGGTTTTCTCAGAGATGAATTCCACTCTCCAGTGAGGTCTCCTGGCATTCAAAATCAGAGCTTGGTGACTACAGATGAAGTTGGGCTACTATCTAGTTGATTTTGAAGCTGACTGTATTTCTTCTGAAGCTGAACTAGACATATATATTATTTAAACCTAAAGCTACATTTTTTATGTGTACTTGCATTACCATTGATCAAGGTGACAGTTAATTATGAAAGTTCCTAGATCGCATTGGACTCAAAGGGTTTGTAAGCAACCATTTTTGTGTCTCAAAAGAAAATCAAAGAGTAAACATTTAGCCTGCAGCCATCATCTTCACTAATGGCTTTTAACTTATTTTGAGTCTCCTAAAATTTTTCCAGGGAAAATGCAGAAGCTGTTATTAATTATGGTACATTTAGCAGCACTTACCCTTAGCTAATAAAAGGCTTCACCATTGCCACAGAGAGCCGAGATCCTGGTGCTTGAAGGAGGGAAGCAAACTCAGTTCATTCCTGTTAACACAGAAACAGCAGCCTCTGCATCTTCACCTGCAGTATTTGCTTTGCTTTGTTTAAGTTACTGAACCCGCCAAGGAAAACAGAAAAGGCTGATCAATAACCCATTTACAGACTTGCTTTTTATTTTCATATTTTGAACACTGAACTTGTCTAAGTGACAATGCTGTTCAAGTTTATTATTGGCATTTAGATTACTAAAACTGTAAATGAGTGTAGACTTTATTCCCATGAGCTATTCTGACTCCTGGCAAGCACCGTGTCATGTTTGTAAGGCTGCTGTGCAGCTGTAACAGGCAGGTATTTCCTAGTTTTTTCTTCTAAAATGTGAGCCCTCAGATAAGAAGTTGAAAAGACGTATCATTATGGACTACGGAACAGAAGTGAAACTTGCAGCCCAGAAGGCCAGCTGTATCCTGGGCTGCATCAAAAGAAGTGTGGCCAGCAGGTCAAGAGAGGTGATTCTGCCCTTCTACTCTGCTCTTGTGAAACCCCACTTGGAGTATTGTGTCCAGTTCTGGAATCCCCAACAGAAGAAGGATATGGAACTATTGGAACAGGTCACAAGGCGGGCTATGAAGATGATCAGAGGGCTGGAACACCTTTGCTGTGAGGACAAGCTGAGGGAGATCTTACAGCAACATTTCAGTACCTGAAGGGTCTATAGGAAAGCTGGAGAGGGGCTCTTTACAAGGGCAAGCAGTGATAAGACAAGGAGGAACGGCTTTATACTGTAAGGGGAAAGACTTATATTAGATATTAGGAAGAAATTCTTCAAGATGAGGCTGGTGAGACACTGGAGGCTGGTGAGACACTGGTGCAGGTTGCCCAGGGAAGCTGTGGACGCCCCCTCCCTGGAAGTGTTTGAAGCCAGGCTGGACGTGGCCTGGAGCAGCTTGATCTAGCGGGAAGCGTGCCTACCCATGGCAGGGGGAGTGGAACTGGATGGTCTTTAAGGTCAATTCCAACCCAAAGCATTCTATGATTCTGTGGTTCTACGATTCTGCCGTAAGTTTAAGAGCTGCTGTCCTCAGGCTGCAAGAGAGGGGCTAATCAGTTCTCGGGGGTGGAATTTTTGAGCCAATTCATGGTCCACAAAACCTCCGCACAGGCACTGCCTCACTCCAGCCTTGCTGGCACCAGGGCAGTGGGCGACCAGGCCAACACCCACAGAATCACAGAACGATCTGAGTTGGAAGGGAACCACAAGGATCATGGTATTCAACTCCTGTCCCTGCACAGGACAGCCCCAGCATTTATGCCGTGTGTCTGAGTGCGTTCTTCAAATGCTGCTTGAATATTGCCAGGCTCGGTGCCACGACTGCTTCTCTGGGGAGCTGTTCCAGCGCTCCGCCACCCTCTGGGCGAAGAACCTTTTCCCAGGAACCAACCTACCCCCTGGCTCCCGGCACATATTGTGCCATTTGCTCGGGTCCTGTAGTTGATCACCAGAGAGATCCGCGCCTGCTGCTTCTCCTTCCCTTGTGAGGAAGCAGCGAGCCGCTACGAGGTCCCGCCTCAGCCTCTTCTCCAGGCTCAACAGCCCAAAGGGACACCCGCCTGGCACAGCGCTGCCCTCTGCGAGAGGAAGAGGCTGGGTACCCTGCGCCGCCCGCCCCACCTCCGGGCGATACAAATCCCCAGCAACGGCCGCTCCTCGCCCGCGCTCTGGGCGGGGCACCGCGCGTCAGGGGGTGGTGACGCGGCGGCACCCGGCGGCACCCGCCGCCGCCCGCACCGGCCCCGCGGGCTGAGCGCGGGCCCCCGCGTCATCATCCCGGCAGCACAGGTGCCCACGAGGCCGGCGGGCGCTCCCCCGCCCGGTAACGGCGACTGAAGGGAGGGGTGGGGTAGCGCGTGCGCACCGGTGTATGAGGGGGGAGGGTGGCGGAGAGCCGGGCCCCGCCACGTGCGGCTGTGCGGGGGCGGGGCGGGGCTTTCCCGCCCACGGGCCGGGGGAGCACCTGGGGAGGGGGTCGCTTCATTCTCTCGGCGTCTCCGAGGTGGCGGGTGAGGCTGGTGGTGGCATCACTCGTCCTCCTTCCCGCCTCCTCCGTCCCACCACAGCTGTCGGGATGTGTGTGGGGAGGATGGGGATGCTGGGATTGGGATGCGTCTGGAGTGGTACGGTGGAGGGTGTGCGATGTGTGTGAGAAAGGGGTGTGCGTGAGAAAGAGGTGTGTGTGAGAGGGGGGATGTGTGTATGTAGTGTGTATGGGGTGTGTGCGTAAGGAGGTGTGGGAGGCTGTGGGGGATGTGAGTGGGGGTGTGTGGGAGGGATTATGTGGGTGTGCTGTGTGGGTGAGGGGCTGTGTGGATGAGGAGATGGGGTGGGGGGGTGTGGGGGTGAAGGGTGTGTGCATGTGGGGGGATTGTGCGTGTGGGGGGGTGTGTATGTGAGGGGGTCTGTGTGTTTGTGTGTCATTTCTTCGGAGCGTTTAACTTCATGAAAGCCAGCATGCGTTTGACGGCCGGCGTGCATTCAAACAGGTGGCGCCGACCCAGGAGTGCAGTATGGATGGCGGCGGTGAATAAGGGCTCTTGTTGCAGGAGCTCCGGTGCAGAGCTGGTCCCTTGGACTAGACTTGGCTCTGCCTGGGAGGAGTGCAGAGGGTGGCAGGATACCCACACTGCCCCCTCGGACACGGTTAAACCGGAAAAATAAAACAACTGCATTGAGAAGCTGCAGCTTGGTGATAGAAACTGGATGTGCTCCAGCTGCTCCAGGACTCTGAGCCACAAGTGCCATTTCACAGGTTAAACGGAATTCATTGAAAGAAAAAAAGTAAAATTAGCTGCTAATTGGCATTGTCCGTATTTTAGAACGGGCACTTCTGTCAGCAGCTGCTTTCAGTGATGCTGCTACCTCCAGAGGTCCTAAACACTTAATTTTCAGTATTTCTGAGGGAATGCGTGCTGCTGAGCCTGTACTTCATCCCAGGCTTGCATCCCGCTTGTTAGACAGGCCTGCAGTTCTCCTTGCTGCAGAGCTGTGTGCAGCACTGGCTCCATAATCAGCTTTTGTGGTCTAAGTCTTTTCCAGGTTCTTGTGTTCTTGTGGCAAAGATGATGTTGACCTGCCTTGCCCTTTCTCCAATGCCATTTGGGGTCAAGCCACAGCTAGCAAGTGTCCTGCCACTGCAGGACCAAATGGGTTTGGCTGAAATGGGGAACATGGGAGGGTGTTTCAGCAGAAACTTAAGAAGTGGTGGCAGTTCCAGAAAAGTTCTCCTTAGATGGAAGCAAAAATTGCTTGCCTGAATTGTTTGTGGAACCCCACTGAACAGGCAGAAGGCAGTAGATGGGGGTGTGTACATCTGGCAGTGAGGCAAAGGACCTCAGGAAGCTGAGCGAAGTGCTTCTCCATAGCTTTTCAGTGGCAGGGCATGCCACAAAGTGAGACTGTGCTGTTCTGGAGGCTGGTTTGTTGCTCTGTGATTCCTACCTATAATGAATATCTAATAAAATATTGTGAGCAGTTTTAATGTCAGGAGATGGACAGTTGTGGTTGTAACACGGGAAGCTTTCTGAGCTTGGGATTGCGTGTTTACCTGGAGGCGTTAAGCGTAACTAACAGGACACTTCATTATTCCGAGACTTTAGTGACTTCAGAGGTTGTCATTTGCCTTTCAAGGTAACTTTTAAGTGCATTGACCATACAGATTTCTGTATGTTCTGGGAGACCTGAATGGACTTTAAGGCAAGTGCTGGCACAGAAAATGTCAGTAAGTTGCACATAGGTACCCAAGGTGAAGTGGTAGGACGTGGTGCTTCTTTCTTTGGATAGGCAAGGTAACAGCGTAGCAGAGGGTGCTGCTGCCCACTGCCGTAGAGAGAACCTGTCTGCCATCTGTTGCTACAGTTCATGAAACTTCTAATGTTGCCAGAGGGCATCCAGTTGAAGAAGATATAATTAATTAAATGGCAGGTAATGCTAAGGTTGTCATGAGGTGTCAGTGGCAGGTTGATAGCAGAAGCAAAGTTTCTAGCTACTATGGTCAGAATTTCTGTGTGCTGCACAACGATATTTAGAATGATGGAGAAACTTGTGCTTAGAGCTGGTTCAGGGAAATACTGGTTTGCAGAATTAGGATGTGCAAATATGGAATGGCCTTGCTGCCCGTTAGGAGAGGACCTGGCCAGCCTCGGAAACAGGGGGTGTTGTAAGTGTATACGAGTGCTCTTTGTAGTTCCTCAATTTGTGTGCTTTCACATTAATGTGACAAAAATACTGTAATACTGTCAGAGCTGGGTTGGTTCTTTATGAAAAGCTTTAGAAGCAACTTATAATCCTTTATTTCTTTTCAAGTACTTTTATACCAGCCTATTTTACGCTAAGAAAAAACTTTTAATGGAAGTGCATAAATAAAAAAAAACGTTTGAGAATCATTACAGGCATCAGAAAATGAGTTTTTAAGCAAATTGCAAACTTTGAAGTCCTATTTCTTGTGGAAAATGTGTATCTTCAGTTCTGCACATATGGTCTGTATGTGGGTTGGAATGGGATAGGGAGATGAAGGAACATCATCTCGCCTTCTCCTCTGAGTTGTTTAGTTGCCACATTATGGAAGTGAAAGGTTACATTTGGGCAAAGTTTTAAGTGTTAGTTGTAGATTGACTGTAGCGGTGAACAGCTATACCAAAGGGACACACTGTGTACTATGCAAACTTATTGGGAATATCTACAAGGTGTAAAAGATGTTGTAGCCAGTTTCATTGCTCCTTTCCAGACTAGTATTATAATTCTCTTGTTCAGGTGATCTCAAGCCAAACTATTTACCTTGAGCAAGTCAGGTAGGATATTAGAATTTTTTATAGTGTGTTCTGTATCCCTTTGGCTTTTAAGCCAGTGCTGTAGGTTCTGTTCTGTCTTTATATGGTCTGCTAAACTAGTTCCAGCCCTAGAACAGCAAAGGATGAGGACAAGGCAGAGGTACTTAATGCCTTCTTGACTTGGTCTTTAATAGTAAGGTAAGATGTTCTTTGGGCTCCAAGCCTCCTGAGCCAGAAGACTGTGAAGGGGAACCCTCAGTGTTCCAAGAAGACTTGGTTAGAGACTTGCTGGGCCGATTAAATATCCACAAGTCTATGGGGCCGGATGGGATGCACCCAAGGGTATTAAGGGAGCTGGCGGAGGTCCTTGCCCAGCCCCTTTCCATCATCTTATCAACAGTCCTGGCTGACTGGGGAAGTGCCACTTGACTGGAGACTGGCAAATGTAACTCCCATTTACAAGAAGGGTCGGAGGGTGGAACCAGGGAACTACAGAGCTGTCAGTCTGACCTCGGTGCTGAGGAAGGTCATGGAGCAGATCATATTGAGTGCTATCACACAGCACATGCAGGACAGCTAGGTGATAAGACCCAGTCAACATGGATTTATGAAAGGCTGGTCCTGCCAGACCAACCTGATCTCCTTCTGTGACAAGGTTACCTGGTTAATAGACGAGGAGAAGACTGTGGATGTGGTGTACCTGGACTTTTGTAAAGCCTTTGACACCAATTCTCACAGTATTCTGATTGAGAAACTGGCTGCCATTGGCCTGGACAGGCACACCCTCTGCTGTGTAAAAAACTGGCTGGATGGCCAGGCCCAGAGGGTGGTGGTAAATGGAATTAGATCCAGTTGGAGGCCAGTCACGAATGATGTTCTCCAGGGTTCAGTGCTGGGTCTAGTCCTGTTCAATATCTTTATTAATGATCTGGATGAAGGGATCAAGTGCACCCTTAGCAAGTTTGCAGATGACACCAAGCTGGGTAGAAGTGTTAATCTGCTTGAAGGAAGGGAGGCTCTGCAGAGGGATCTGGACAGGCTGGATCGATGGGCTGAGACCAACGGGATGAGGTTCAACAAGGCCAAATGCCGAGTCCTGCACCTGGGACACAACAACCCCACGCAGTGTTACAGGCTCGGGGAAGAATGGCTGGAGAACTGCCTTGAGGAGAAGGACCTGGGGGTGTTGGTTGACAGCCGGCTGAATATGAGCCAGCAGAGTACTCAAGTGGCCAAGAAGACCAATGACATCTTGGCCCGTATCAGAAACAGTGTGGCCAACAGGACCAGGGAAGTGATTGTGCTCCTGTACTCAGCACTGGTGAGGCCGCACCTCGAGTGCTGTGTTCAGTTCTGGGCCCCTCACTACAAGAAGGACATTGAGGTGTTTGAGCACATCCAGAGAAGTGCAATGAGGCTGGTGAAGGGGCTGGAGAAAAAGTCCTATGAGGAGTGGCTGAGGGAACTGGGGTTGTTTAGCTTGGAGAAGAGGAGGCTGAGGGGAGACCTCATCGCTGTCTACAACTGCCTGAAAGAAGGTTGTAGCAGAGCGAGTGTTGATCTCTCAAGTGACAGGTGATAGGACGAGGAAATGGCCATAAGTTGCACCAGGGGAGATTCAGACAGGATATTAGGAAGAATTTCTTTACTGAAAGGTTGGTCAGGCACTGGAACAGCTGCCCAGGGAGGTGGTTGAGTCACCATTCTGGAGGTGTTTAAAAAACAGGTAGAGGAGTTTTTGAAGGATATGGTTTAGCAGAGGATGGATACAGTTGGACTTGATGATCTCAAAGGTATTTTCCAGCTGGAAGGTTCTATGATTCAACATTCTGTGGTAATGCAGTTTGTATTTTAAGTTTCAGTAGAGTGTGAAAATCAAGGTAATTGGTCCTGGGTCCTGTTACCACTGCTGATTTGCTACTATTTCTGTTATAGCTATAGAGGCAGCTTTTCTCCTGGACACTCCTGAAAGGAGGAGGGGATCCATTTCCCAAAGCTCACCAGTAATTGTTATAAAATACATTTTTCATTGGCTTCTGGCTGAGCAGAATTTGTAAACAAAAAAAAAAGAAGAGAGAAAAAAAAAAGACTGACCTGATTTTTCCCTTCTTAACATTTCTCCTAACATTTTTTCATTTATTCTGTAGCAAACTCTTGCACCTTGTCTGTGCTGGAGCGGGGAATTTTTTGAGTTGAATGTAAAATTAGATGAAATTGTTTGGCAGAGCAGACTTGCAGGCTCATCCATGCTTTTCTCCCTAGGGCAGAGTTCAGCACTTTCTAGCCTGCCTTGATGAATCGATCCTCTCTGTTTTTTGGGGTCTTTTTGGACCTGTCTGCAGACGTTGTTTCCAACTTGAAAATTGCATTGTCATTGTGTTAGAGCACAGCTTCTGGTAGTGCTCATGGAAGAAGAGTCAAGTGTTATCCATAGAAAAGGCAGGTAGGTTGGGTTTTGGTGGACTTGGAGCTGTGCCATCCATTTGTAAAAAGTAGAGTCTGTACCTCCGGTGTTGACAGCCACCTTCATGATTCCCATCATAATTCCTGCAGTTTTTTGAGATACTACTGAAGAACCACAGATTTTGAAAGCTTCTTTAGAATAAAGTGCTCTGTGGAGCTGGGAGCAGAGATTAGGCAGAAATCTCTGCTCCTGTGAGCAGAAAACTGTACAGTGAAGTGGCATCTGTTCAGCAAGGCAGGCTGTAGAGAAAGCAAAACAGACTACATGAGGTGCAGGGTTTGAAACCAAACAGGTGACTCTAAATCTTTATTGGCTTCTTGGTGTATGTGGGAAGATAGTTGGGAAGCATGTAGGTAAAAGGGACAGAAGCCTGTAGAATGGAGGACTGGTTCTGGGAGGGTTCTGATTGCTTGGCTTGGCTGTCTGTGCTGAAGTGCTCTTGGCATCAAGGAGCTGATTTAGAGGCTACGTTAAAGCAAAGGCAAGATCTAATGTGTATGTCTGACTGGGCTGTAGCTCTTGCAAAACATATAAATTACGCTCCATAGGAGTCTGCATTGCAGTTGTGCTTTCAGATACAATTTTTTGAGTCTTGCCTCTGAAAGCCTTTAGCTCAAGGATTGATTTTACTTTCATGAATAATTTGATGGTTTAATGTGAGTAGGTTTAAGCTCTTGTATAAGAACCTGCTGAGCCTGACAGTGTGGTTTTCAAGCTTTCAACTTGAAACGAGGATGGCTCTTTTTTGGGTTTTAACCTGCCGTCAGATGTTTCATATTTGTTGTGGAGAAGATTTTGACTTCTCTTCTTGCTGAGACTGCATCTGATTTAGAGCTGTTTTTCCAGTGTGTTGGTATAAGTGTAACCTTGTAATACTTTACTCTTGGCCTCATGATCTGTCCAGCATATTCTTTTTTTTAACAAAACTTATGCCAAACCAGAAGTTTCATTGCAAGAATGCAGAAGAAAAAAACGTCAAATTGATTAACAGTTGCCAGTGATTTTTAAGTACTACAGTGTGTAAGCTGTAATGAGACATAAGATGTTTTTGTGCTTCAGAAATCATTTTTTACAAGTGCTTTACAAGTACTGCATAACTAAAATGCAAACCAAGTGTTTACTAAAGTAAATAAGCACAAGTGAATGAAGGAGAGAGATAAAGAGTAACACATCATTCATGTACATGACTGTGAAAGATAAGTGGGGTCCCACTCTTGTAAACTGGGTTTTAGTAGAGGCTGTTTGATTATTTTGCTAAATGCATTTAAGAATGTCTTTGTCTGATAATGATTCAGTGTATGTTGTAAAGTGGAAAAGTAGGCGGGATTTGTTTTTTTTTTTTAAAGTCTCAGATTATAATTTTGGCTTTTCGTTTAACGTTTGGGATGGGCTTTGGGATCTGAAAGCATCTTGGGATCTGACTGCATTTTCATTCCTAATGATAGCTCTGAAACAGTTTTCCTTTTTGTTCTTAGACTTAACGTGTACAGTGTCTTACAATTAGGACGTGATTTGCCTGATTTGTTTTCTTCTGGCATTGTTGCAGAGCAGAAGATATTGTGGTGTTTGTGCAAAAGAAAATAAAACCTGACTTTTACTTGTGTCTTGGCATTTGCACACTAATGGAAGTGCAGAATTGTTGTTTACTATTCTAATCCTAGAAAGAGGTGAATTTGAGACATAGTTGAAGAATTGGTTTTGCTTGCTCAGTTTCTCTATCATTACGGTATAGGTGTTGAATGTAGACTATTTTTCTAAATGAAGTTTACTACTTTCTAGTTTGCACTTGCATACCACTTACACTGTAGTGTCTGGTACCAAGAGGCAGCTCTGTGTTGCTGTTCAAACACTGCTGTTGTGGAAATTATCATACTTCAGTGTTGACTAGTTTATATAGAAAGTTTGGTGTATGCCCTTGTGAACTTTTGATACTCTTGTTTCTGCAACTGACTGTATGCATGTGAGTCTACTTAGGAGAAGGATTAATTGAGGCTAATTTTATTTAGATAGATGCAGCTCTTACCTGACATCATGTCGGAGCTCTAGGTGAATTAAACCAATTGCTGTTTGATTTCAGTAAAGGATTAGTTATTTTATTCTGTTTCATAAATGGGAAGACCTCAGGTTGCACAAGTGTATAGATAGAGAATTTCAAAGCTGCTTAAATATTCAATTTATTGTCTTGCAGCAGATACCCAGAAAAGCATGGAAGAAGAAATTGAATCAGTTCTGCAGGAGCGGATAATGGTTTTGGATGGAGGCATGGGTACCATGATCCAGCGACATGCCCTGTCAGAAGAGGATTTCCGAGGGAATGAATTTAAAGATCATTCCAGGCCTTTGAAAGGCAATAATGACCTTCTCAGTGTAACTCGACCTGATATAATCTGTGACATACACAAGGTAGGTGGTTCTGATTTGTGTCTCTTGACAAGAGAAATAAGGAGAATCTGGTCTCTGCACTCCCCTTTCCCATGCCACAGGCTACTGGGTCTCCTGTGTCTTTTGGGGATGCAAAAAGAGTGCTGGGTTACCATGCAAAAAAGAATGAGCAGATTTGACTATTCTGATTGTGTAAGCACAGTATTCATGTCTTGGTTCCTGATGTCATCCAAGCAGTGTTGTTTTTAAATCCCTTTTTGATTTATGTCCCCGATGCATTTCTATTAATTATGGATTCTGATTTGTTTCATTTTTCTTTTCCCTTCTCCTTCTCAACCAGCACTTGAAATGCATCTAAGTAGGACACATCTGAATTCTAGAGGCATGTTTCTGTAATTGTGTATTAAAGAGCAGTTAAATGTGGCAACCTAAAGTAGACCTCTCCATAGTTCAAGACTATACAGGCTTCCTAATGAATATATCTGCTTTTTTATTCTCATTTTTTTCTCTAGAATATTAGTGTGTGGCCCAGAGAATAAAACAGTCTAGGATTGATCATTAGGAATTTGCAAACAGATTTTATTATTTTTCTGTCTTCAATTAGACTTTAAAAGAACACTTAGTAAGTCTTGTATTGTATTTCTTGTTATAGGTGTTTGTTGGTCTTACTGTAATAATTGGAATGTTTGAATATAATTGCAGCTAGTTGATGTTCAGCTGAAGCATCACATCTCTTCTAGGTTTTTTCGATTATTTTTTTAAAAAGCTCTGTATTTCATTGATCAGAATAATAATTGGCTTAAATTTATTAAACTCGATATTTGATCTGTATTTTTATTATTATGTTCTGTCATTCTTTGGTTTTTAAGAATGGTAAGTTGAAAATAGTCGGAATCTTTGACATGTAAAAATTTCAGGAGGAAATATTTGTAGAGTAAGCTCAGTTCCTAGACTGTTATCTGAGCTGTAGTGGTAGTGAACCTTGGAATTTATAATAGCTTGTGTTTTTAATTGGGTAAGCTGGTTTAACAGTTGAATTTTGCAGATTTAGCAGAGCAGTAGTGATGCGACTTGAGAATGAATGTATTGAGTCAAAGCAACGGTAGCCTTCTGTCATCCCTTCAGTGGCCAGTTGTAGGTGCTTTAGGAAGAGTGTAAGAAAAGAGCAAGTCTGTAATAATCCTCATGCTTACAGCAACTTTTTCTGAGTCAGGGTTGGTAACTTTATATTTTGTAGCTACCAGTAGTTATTTCTTCAGATAACTGAACAGAACTTGAAATAATAGATGAAAATACTTCTACAAATTAACTATAATCCCACTATATGTATTTTTTTTTTTAATGGCCCAGTGAGTCAGATTTCACAGATACCAGAACCTTGAAAAGTATATGTTAGCTACACATTGTCTGACAAGGTAAGATTCAGTGGTAACACAAGGATAGTTTTTTCAAAGGCAAAAATTATCTTCCTACTTTAAGCATATTATTTCCTTCTAGACAGTAAAGTTGAAGGGCTTTTGCTAAAATGACATCTTATCTACACAAAAGTTGGTACAAGACTGTACATGTTTAATATCTTTCTTTTATCTAGATGATTTTCAGAAACTTTGTTGCTTGGTTATTAGTGACATGTAAGAACTTGTATATTGTGTATCCAGGAGAAGTTGAGAGGAAGCATATTAGTTTGTAGCAAAATATGTTTTAAGGCAAATTTAAGTATTTTCTGCTGTTGTTTGGACAAAGTTTGATCCAATTCAATCTGCTAAATTTATCTACTACTTATAAGAAAACCTGAGTGGTTTATGTTTAATGGCCACATCAGTATTTTTTACTTAGTAGCACTTCAAGTGACTATGAAGATATGACCTGAGGGTTAACCTAATGAAAAAGAGGAGTTGAGGAGGGAGGAGTGCAACTGATAGAGGTTATCAAAACACAGACTAAATCTGCAAAAATATTTCAGTATACTTTGCTGGGAATTAGACAACCAAACTGCAACAGAAGGCTTAATTGTTTTGTGCATCTGGGCCACTACCTAAATTTTAAATGTGATCTGCACAAAACATAGTTCTCCTAAGGCTGTATTCTGTTCTAGTATGCTCTTGTTTAAATTTTCTAGTCCTCTGATTTTTTCTGAGTCTGCTCATTGCAGCCTTTGCTTGCTGATGGCACTTGGAATATGTTCTACCATATCCCTGTGCAAAAATCTAGGAAGTGCTCCAGGTGCTGGACTCAATTACAGGGGTGACTATAAATGTCACCTGTTAGTAGAAAGTGTGGCTGACACTAAGGCTCTAAATATTGGTTACATGGAAGCCTTCTATTGCTTTGACCTTGTGCCTGTGAGTTAGATCTTCAGAGTTAGATCTGCTTTGAATTAGGAGATGATTTGTGATTTCTTGCTGACTGAATCAGAGTAGTTGGGTTACTTTGATTGAAGGTCTCATTTCTGGAGGTCCTGGAGACTTTTTTCTTTCATGTCTTACAGGAATACTTGCTGTCAGGTGCTGACATCATTGAAACTAACACCTTCAGCAGTACACGAGTTGCACAAGCTGACTATGGCCTTGAGCACTTGGTAAGAATGCTAAGTTATTTACACATTAAAACGTTAACCCAAATTCTTTTCTTAGCACCCAAGGTTAGCCTATTTGCGGGGCCCGCTGGTGTTCTGTTTGTTGACTGTATGCTATCTCTAGAGCTGTGTGATGGCATTGTAGATCATTTCCACTGCTGTAGAAGATTGTTCTTGTGTGTCTGACAGTCATAGTGTCCCTCCTGTTGATGACGACGCAGGCAATAATAATTTGTCCTAGACTTTATAATAGCATTTCCAGAATGTCTCAGTTCTTTGAATAGGGATGTTTTGCTTCAGTCCTTCAAACTTATCAAATGCCACAATGGAACTGCTTTTTTCCTGGGTGTTGTTTGGGTGGTGTTTGTGTTGATGTGTGTAGAATTCTGTTCATTTGTCGTACCTCTTCTGTGTTATGTCATGTTTTTTTGAGAAATACGTGAAAGAAAAAACTTGGAAATATGCTCCTTGAATAAAAAGTGAATTTACAAGTAGGCTAATTTTATCCTTAAAGTCCTGTTCTTCAGCTGTTGATGACTTCAGTAGGATTTAATTGGTACCTTACACAATGAAATTTTATGACTAGCATCTGTAGGCTGGGTCGTATGTGGGATGAGACCTGCCATGTAACTAACTCTATTACTGAGGTGTACAGAGCTGTTCCTTGTGAAGATTTGTAATAGTGCTTATGTATATTTGTATGGCTTAGGGGGGGGCTTTGGGTTGTACTGCAGGCTACTGCATTGAAGTGTTGATATTTCTTTGACAATGAATTGTTCTTTACTGAACTAAAGGCTACTTGGTAATTTTTTGTAATTGTTCTAGGCATATCGGTTAAACAGAGTCTCTGCAGAGGTGGCCAGAAAAGCAGCAGATGATGTAACTGCTCAGACAGGTAAGCAATGTTTATTTTAATTTATTATTCATATGTGGTTTTGACTGCCTTTCTACAGTCTTGGAGCTGTTGCTAATTAGAGAATAGCTTGATGTTTTACATCACAGTGATATAACTTGAAGACATACACACTTCACTTTAGGCAGTGTAGCAATATCGCATCTCTGCTCATATCACAGTAATTCCAGCATGTTTGCAGGATCTGGTCCTTAGTGTGTTCTGCAGGATGGCTATCCTGTGCGTGCCTGTGTAGACTCTGGGTGATACAAATCTTCCAGGTGTGTTTTAGGGAAAACAAATTCAGCAGGGACTATTACAAGTTATTTAGGTTTGTATAGCCCAAGTCTTTGTACTTTATAGGTTAGCTGATTGTAGCCAAATGTGGATTACCAGTTATTCCTAGTGTGAATTTACTGGTTTGACTTTACTGAGAAACTACGGGAATGTGCATAGTATCTGACTGTCAGTGTGCAGTCTTTTACCTTCAGGGCTTTATGTGAGAGGGTTATACTTCATTTTTACTGCTCTAGACAACGCTGTCTTTCAAAGGCAAGTAATTTCCTCTTGTATTCTGGTGTGAGACTGTGTTTCAAGCTAACATCACTGTTGCTGCTGTCCAGATAACACCTTACTGATTTGATTCATAGTGTGCAATAAAAATGTAAGATTTGAAATACGCTTTAAAAGAAAGTGGGGTTTTCTTATGAACACACGCCAGAATATTGAAATGCGGTTATCTAGTGAAAACTGCAAGGGCATGTGTATGCTGTGCGTTTCAACTAATTGGATGAAGCTTCCTGTGTCAGAGATAAATTATACTTCCAAGAAAAATTAATTGAGCCAATTGCCTTTTTTCATAGTTATTCTTCTGTTTTGTATGTATACACTGAACATCTTGTTGGACAGGATTAAAACAAAAAACATTAGCTGTGCTGGGTCATCTTGTGCTTATCAAACTCTTGATTTGAAACAGAAGTTTCCTGTTTTATAGCTCATCATCTCTGAATGATATGTGTGTCTTTATGTCCTTGGAGGTTTTTTACTGTCATTGTAAAACCAGTGGTAAATTGTTTTGTGCTTTTTTGTGTTTTTTTTTTTTTTTTCTCTCCTGTGTGTTGGTTTAGGAATTAGAAGGTATGTTGCTGGAGCCATGGGTCCAACAAACAGGACACTCTCTGTGTCGCCATCTGTGGAGAGACCAGATTACAGGAATATAAGTAAGTATTTATAATCATTGAGTTATTTAACTTAGGTGATGATCTTGAAAGAGTTACTTCCAGATGAAATTAACATCATTCCTGTTTTACAGCTTTTGATGAACTTGTTGAAGCCTATAGGGAACAAGCCAAAGGGCTTCTAGATGGAGGAGTTGATATCTTGTTAGTGGAAACCATATTTGATACAGCCAATGCCAAGGTGAGACTCCTGGAAAAAAATTACCTAAGGAAATTAAATATGGTACTTGTAAGAGCTATCAGCTTCTGCTTACTAAATACACGAAAAGACTCTTCAGCTGATAGCAAACAGGTAGAATGTAGAGAGATGATTTTTAATGATAAAGCAGCCTTTTCCAGAGTTTTTCCTTTGCCTTTTAGTACGTGCCATTAGTAACTTTCTGGCTGTCTGTGCCAGCTGTCCTTTTATTCCCTGAAGATCTGCTGTATTGCAAAACATCTCCAAATGCATCTGATGTTTATATTTTTAAGCGTAAGGATGTCTGTCCAAAGGATGCTTGTGATACACTCTGGAAAGGTATGTCCAGTGTTGATTGCAGGCATGGGAAGGCTTGTGAGACAGTCCCGTTAAAATGTGAGTGGTTTAGGAAATCTGATGCTTTGTCATCAACTCTAAAGAAGAAAAATTGGGAGTAGAGGATTAGAAGGATAAAATAAGAGGACTAAAACACTGAAGTATGCCACAGTTCATGTGATTTGACACCTACTTTATCTAATAATTGCTCAATGCAGGCAGTGGTAGCGTTAGGATGCTTAAAATTGTCTTGCGGTTTTATTTTGAAAAGTCTGGCTGGGTGTGCACACAGCATTTCTTTAGGCTTTTGCCACAGGCTGATTAATGTCTGCAGTGACTTGGCTTGTCGTTTGCAGATTTGACCAGTCATCAAGGAGGTTTGGCAAGGATCCTGTAGGCTTAATGTTGTTCTGAGCTCATGTTCACATGCAACTTTCTTACCCTAAGGAGGCAGGAAATTTTCAGTGCCTTCCAAGGGTTTACTGCCGTTGTTACTGCTAATATTTGTGGAGATTAGAATCCTTTGCAAACTGGATGTCTAAACAGATTCAAGGGCAGTAAATGTGTACTAAGAATAATATGTGCAACCATGTTGGGGGTGGTGGTTGTGATGCAGACATGAGGAAGAATTACACACCAATGGGATTTGGCCTTCAGAGTAGTCTTGGTCTTATTTGATTACCCCATGGTACTTCCTTTCTACTTGTTACCAAAATGTGTTTTGGAATATCTGGAAGATGTTAGGATTAAGAGTAAAACTAAAACCTCTTGAGCGTTAGTCAGTTCTCACAGGCAATATGAGGCAGCAAGTTGCAAAACCAGCCTTAAAATGTTAAAAAAAAGTGAAAGCAAACTACACAAACAAAAAGCCTCCAGCAAACTGAAGATCTCTCGATACATCTATTAATATTTTGCATGTTTGTTCTATAGGCAGCTCTTTTTGCACTCCAGACATTGTTTAAGGAAGATTATACTCCCCGACCCATATTTGTAAGTATATATTATTTAATATATTACATATACTGATGCTTGATTTATGAACTAGTTGAGATGGCAGTTGATTGGAGCTTTTTGAAATTAAGGAAATAAGTGTCTTGGAAGCATACTGTTTTCACGATTGTGGAAGGAAAAACCCTTATGCAAAGAGCTTTATAAAATCAGTCCTGGGTAGCTCTGTCCTGCTTAGCAACCTGAAAATAGAGGAAGGAATTCATTCCAGTGTGTATTCATTCTGTATATTTCCATAGGAAGAAGTTTGACCGTGGGTTTTTTTGGGGTTTCCTTTGCTTCAAGGATTAAATTAGGTAGATTCTGCCTAATTTTCAGGTAGAATATGAATGGCCATTTGAAGTCAGAAAAACTAGTCTAAAACTAATCTATCTGAAAAAAGACTATTCAACTCCATATTCTTTCTCTGACATGTTTTTTCTGACAGCGTGCAGCCCTGAATATGTGGGAATAAATATAGAATAAGTTTATTTTAAAAGTTCTGATGTATTCTTCCAGTTTTCTGCAGTTTGCAGCCCAGGCTTTCTGATCTGCAGTTTCTATCTGTTCGTATGCTTTTGTTGACTGTTTTTACTCCTTCTCTGAAACTATGTTCAAACATGCATGGGACTCAGGCATCCACAAAATAATGTGTAAGTAACTTTTGTGGCTTATGAATGCACTGGTTTGAAAGTTGGCTTACTTTTGGACATTCCAACCCATAACTTCTTTTTTGTCTTGCCATTTGTCTATTGAAAGCGACAATGAGCAGCTGTTCCAAGTTCCCTTTGCTGCATAGTAATGGCATTTATATTCTTCTGTGAGAGCCTTGTTTAGTTGTCTTTTTTTCATCCTGAAGAGTCCTTGTCTATTTAGCTGCTCCGTACCATTCATTCATTCTTCTTGCCACCTTTTTGTTTTCCACTTCCTCCAGGCAGAGGGGAATTAGAATAGCATGCAGAAGTCAAAGTGCAGACTTCAGGGATTTGTATGATAGCCTAGTGATGTTCTCTGCCTTGTCAGTTTCTTTCTTTGTAGTTCCTGCTGTTTTACTTCACTGCTAGTGGGCTTTGAAACTGCATTCATAAAAACTTTCTTTTGTTACTTGGATTAATTTCTTGAGTAGTAAAGGAGCTAGTATGGAGGTGTCATTATGTGGAATTTTTCCAGTGTTCACAACTTTATACTTTGCCAGTAATGAGTTTCCTGTCTTTTATCGTTCAAGTCAGTTAGCATTGAGAGTTCTCTGATTATGTAGAGTTGACTTTTGTCTTCGTTGTTCTGAACAGTGTGGTCAATGAGCTTGATTGCCTCATTCTTTTCTCGATTTCCAGTTCAGTTATGTCAAGAAGTTCAATACTTTGTACAGTACTCTCTAGGATACTACTGGTCACCTCCCTTGACTGAGTAGTTTGAAGGAAAGTAGCATCAATATTAAAGCATATTTTAGAGTAAATAATGGATTTACCTTTGCATTGAGTCTTCTAAACTCATTCCATCTTCTGGAAAGAAGATTTGTGGGCTTGGGAAAGCTTTCCTGGCTCATTCAAAGACCTTGTGAATTCTCAACGTTGTAGTTGTTAGTTGGGCTGAAGGTATTATCTGTTATTTCCACATCTCTCTCTGCGTAGTACTTAGAGATATGATTATACAGGTTAAGACTGTGAAGATGCAACATCTTATGTTCCCTTGTAGGAAAAGCAGTGAATTGTTTTTAAGGCCAGCACCCCCCTCTCCTATGCCCCCAACCAACCACCAGCAAGCAACCCATTAGGAGTCCTGAAATCTGAAATGAGATTAAGTGAGAAGTAGGGAGGATGAGGAGGATAGGAGAGGAGGCTGCTGATAGCTGCCTAAACAGTTAACCACTGCAGATTGCTTCAGAGGCTATAATCAGAATGATAGTGTGATACTAATGCTATCTTGCTGCTGAATAGCTCATGGTAGTTTTATCTCTTCTTTTTTTTTTTCCTGTTTCTCCCCCAAGAGGGGAAGAAAGAGGGAAAGCAGAGTTGTCAGAGGTTTGCCTTTCCCTTAGCTAAAATATTTAAATGTTTATGGGGAGGAAATGGTTTAATTTTTCCGTTGGGTTTGTACCTCATCACTTTAAGTGGAGCACAGATCCCTCTGCTTTGACTTCTAGCAGTTTAGCCATTTAAATTCTTGTTTTTGATGTTAATTTAGTGTTTCTCCTTTCTCTTTGTTCAACTGATATTTAGGTCTCTGGAACCATTGTGGATAAGAGTGGGCGAACCCTCTCAGGCCAGACAGGAGAGGCATTTGTCATTAGTGTTTCCCATAGTAAGCCACTTTGGTAAGAAAATGTATCTTTCTCTTAGTAAGTTATCCGTAGATTGTGATTATTTTCTATTTTCACCCCCATGCTTGTACCTAAATGGAAGCTATACTAACTGTGATCATGCTTAAGCACAAATATTGCTAATGTGTTCTGCTATTGTTCCCTCAGCAGAAACTATATTTCCAAATAATGCAGAATTTTTAAAACATTGCTTTAAATAATCTGGGGTTTGGGGGTTGCAACAGGTGCTGAAATCACAATTAGGTCAAAGCATTAAATAAAAAAATAGTTCTGAAACTGTAGTTTGCCATCTCCCACTGTCTCAGATCATGCAAAGAGCTAATTTCTGGTATGGGCAGTGTTTACATCTCTTTCTTAGAGAGAGGCAATGCCAGCTCATAAAGTTTCAGCGTGATTTGAAAGAGCAAATCATAAGATTTTGTTCCAGTGTTCTTTTTACTGTACTATTATTAAAATCTATGTATTCTCTGAGTGTCTTTGTCAAGTATGTGTGTTGTTGTTTTGAGAGCTCCTGGTGCCTACTTGCATTCTTTTCTGTTCAGGCACAAAAGTTGAAATAAGCATGAGATTAAGATTTGTGAAAGTGCATAATATAGCATATTTTGGTCATTGTGGAAGGCTTTGCATGTTAATTTGAATACTGCTCACTGTTTATTTTTCTGTGTTTCTGTGCCTTATTCTACCTCCTCCTTGCCTTCTCTTTTCTCTATTATTTCTTCTCTCAAGTAGGTTCTTTACACAAAAACTTAAACTGGATATAGATGTCTTTTTCCTATAATATTCTAACTTAAAATATTTGATTCATTGTTACCAGTGTATCCTATGCACATTGTGATGAGCCATTGTTTGTTTTTACAACAAAATTCCAGCTAAAATGCACAGTCTGTCATCTCAGTGATACAAAAGCAGAAGACTGCATTCACAGCTTTCCTGACTGCCCTTGAGGCTCCACTTTCCCAGACCAGACGGTGCTCAGAAGTAACATATGGAGCCTCTTGGAACAGAGTGGTAGTTCACTCCTTCTCTCAGCATCACAGCCTAGTGATCCGTATTTGGCATGAGTCTGTCTCAGATAATCTTGCTCATAACTCTCTTGCCTCTGAAGAGGAGAAAAGGGCACTGGAGCAGAAATCAAGAGTTTATTAAACCATATTTCATAAAAGCTATCTTATGGATGTGAATGCTTCAGGCCTGTTTCCCATTTAATGCGAAGGCTACTGTACAGCACCATGGCAGAAGGGTTTTAGTTTTTGGAGCAGATTTCATTTAAGGTTGTTTCTGTTGCCAGATTGGTATACAGTGGCTTTAGGGTTGTGAAGAAGCTGATTAGTGGTAGTATCCTAGGGATCGTGTTATACGTATTTACTTGTTTCCGTTTGGATTTTGTGTGTTCTGATTAGGGTGATGTGTTGTCCTTAAATCGGTTTGGTTTGGAGCCCCCCTAAATAGTGTATGCTTTGTGTCTGGTTGGTGTGGATAGTAGCTGAGAAGTGTCTGAACTGTGCTTTAGGAAGTGCTGACAGATGTGTGGCACGTGGATGTTGTGAAAGGTACTCAGATGTGGCATGAATTCCCTTCGTATTATTTTGGGTCCTGTGATTGTTTCTTCTGTTGTAGCATTAAGGCAACATACACTGACTTTAGGGCCCTAATATGATGTTTGTCTGGTCCCAAGGGTGCTCTGCAGCCTTAGCTTTCACAAGAGCCAAAGTGTAACTGCTGTGAAGAAAGAAACTAGGGGGGGAGGTGAATGTTTAAGGTGGAAGTGTAATGGTTATTACACTTAGGGTAGCAGGGACAGCATACCAGCAGTCTGATTCAAGGCTGCTGGCTTTTAAGGCGTGGTTAATGGTTTACTTTTCTCAAATATTTTCTTTCATGATACTGCTGAGTGCTGTGGGGAGATCCTACTTTTGTTTCTGAATGAACGTGCATGTCTGCTTAGTTTTACCTGGCAGTTTTGAAACAAGTAATGCTTGGATGGTATTATGCTCATAGATATATTTGTCAGCCCCTGCTGTAGTGGATGATTGATCATTCAGGCAGTCTGGAGGGCCAGTACCTAGTAAGTTGAGAGAACATCAAGAAGCACTTGTTTGCCGAGTATGCTGGTTGCTTTTACAGTGTCTCTCTGGTAAGGTGAGTTAAAGAGAGCGGCAGGTGAGTTTGTACTCAGAACCAGAGAGGATTATTAAATATGGAATTGAGAGATGAAGCTGCCCAATACAGGAGAGAGCTTAAAAAGAGAGAAGAAGGGGTGAGCTGGAAGCTTGTAGATTGAATGACTTACCAGTAGTAAATACATTGCATTCATCTGCATTTGATAAGGACAGTCTTATTAACCATTCTTACCCTGCTTTGCCTTGAAAATCTTGAAGAATGAGCCCTCACTTTGAAATAAATTCCAGAACCTCATTTCTGTAAGTAAGTGTGTGTTCCCTGTGAATGCTGTTTGCATCCAGGGGGTCTGTATGAAGCATTTAAATGGATATAAACACCGAATAAGGAAATGAGAGTGTTTGTTTGAAAAACCAAAATACTCCACTACAAAACGCCCAAAACAAACAAACAAGACCCAAACTCTACCCTATAGGTATTGGAATAAGGGGTTTGTGTGTATTTTGGTCTTGGCACGTGACTGTGATATTCAAAACTCTGGTTTTGTACGATTCTGAGTCCCTCAGATCTCAGGGATTTGTCATTCTGTCCAACAAGTCAATCTGGCTGCAAGCATTTACTGCTACTGCTTGTGCACCTACCAAGCCCCTGCCTACTCCTTGGAAACAGGAGAAAAGTCAAACCGTTTTGTGCTCCCAATCCTACGCAGGGCTTTATTGCTGTTGAACTTTGGAAAACTAAGTGGGCATATGTGCACTTTATTAACTTAGCTACTTCTGAGGCAGTCTCTGTGGCTGGGTTGGGAGATGTGACTGATTTCAATTCCTATTTCAGTGAGTTTGCTTGCATCGTCTCTGGGATAATTATTCCAGGATGGAGAAAGCTTTTTTATATCCTCCTATTCCAGCAGCAGTGTAGGCACCTTTTGAGTTTTGCAGTGCTTATAAGGTGGTTTCTAGAATGGTGCAGAGGGGTCAGGAAATAGATGTAAAAGATCTCTTATGTACTTTCTGAAAGAGAAATTTCCATTTTTAATATCAGTGTAGACATTTTAAGTTCGAGTCACGTTTACTTATCTGTCATTGAATGAAAGAAAATGTCATTGTACCTCATATATTGGTAAAAATTGTTTGAGACGCTTATTCATGCAAAAATACTTCTGCTGTGGTGTGCTGTCTTGGTTATCATGATGTAGCAGATTCAGTTCCCCAAGCGTAGTGCTGCCTTGGCTTCTTCCAAGGTTGACATAATTTATGTATAATTTTAAAAAAAAATTATGAGTTTGTGGCTTGAAGCAGGTCTTACTTTTTCAGCCTTTTTCATACTTCTTCCTGTAGCACAAGGCTCCTTTCCAGTCTGCCGTTCTCATTCCACTTGTTCTCTCTCTTACTTAGAAAATACAGAGCTGTCGTGTTGCTGCAGTTGCTGTCAGAATGATGCCACTTTCTTTCTGGATTTTGAAAAGAAATATTGATTTACTGTTCCCAGTTGGATTCAGCCCAGCTCCCTTCTCCCTTGCACTTTTCTTGCATCCGAGAGTTGTTCTTTTGCTGTCTTGCTATATTGATGATGATGATTAAAGAAATTGGAGATCAGGTTGGTTTTGTTGTAGATGATTGCAGAGGTTAGCAGTTGCCAGCACTAACATTTCTCTGTTTTGTGTGTAATAGGTGTTTTTATCTCAAAATAATTTTTGAAAATTTATTTTCCAGTATTGGCTTAAATTGTGCTTTAGGGGCAGTTGAAATGCGACCATTCATTGAAACGATTGGAAAATGTACAACAGCCTACATCATCTGTTACCCCAATGCAGGTGTGTTGGTGCAGAGGTTCCTGTGCTTACAGGGAAATGAAATGTAACTAAACCCTTCAGTCTCATTAGCAATAATAGAATTGAATTAGTTTGAAAAGATGATTGTTTTTACTATTAAAAAGAGATTAAGAATATTTTAAACTGCTGAAGGTAACTGTTGTTAGTTCTGTGACAGTGAAGCCAGAATGCTGTCTTGCACAATAAATAATCCATTGAGTAATGATTGCAAAGGTGATGTGCCGTTTTAGTCCTCGTACAGGGATTGCTACCTTGAATGTGTCTTTTATGGAATTTATTTTTTCTTGTGGGCTTTAAACAAATTGTAATACTAGAAAAATTATGTTTCAAGGTCTCCCTAATACTTTTGGCGGTTATGATGAAACTCCTGAAGTGACTGCTAAGCATGTAAAGGTACGAAATATTTCTTCTCTACTAGTAGACAAGAATTCTTTGCTTGTAATTTATGCCATTTGTTACAGTACCATGTTTTTGGTTTTTTATCCCTCAGATGCTCTATATGTTGTTTGGATTGTTTGCAGACATTTGCTGAATGATACTGATTTGAGATAATCGGGTTAGGAAAGACTACTTAGGAAACTCTGAAAACCTTAATTACTTTCATGTCCTACAACTAAGTAGCTTTCCTGCAGCTTGACCTGTCGATATTACTCATTTGCAGTCTTGTGTTCTTACTTTCACATTTGGGAATTCTTCAAAAAGCTGAGTGTTTTTTATGAATTTGGCATAATTTTAGAACTGTGTGTATAGGAACTACTAATACTGGTGGTGCTCCAGTGCAGGGTGTCCTTCCCTGTGCCACTTGATCTGTGTCAGACAGAACTGTGTGGCTGGAGCTGCAGTGTGTTGATGAGAATGCAGTATCTGCTGCATGTTAATTCCCTTTTATAATACAGTATGAGTAGTCTTTGATACTCATCCAAGTTTTCATCTGGGATTTCAGTATAAAGTAGGCTGGTTTTCAAATGTTGTTTCCTAAAATGAGGTGTTGAAATTGCTGGTTAGCCTTGGGAATCCACATCTCAAAACATATCCTGTAAAAAAGATAGTACTGATTTTTTTTTTCTTTTATTTAATCTTTCTTGTGATCTTCCTGAATTGCTTAGCATGGGGAGAAAAAATACATGGAAGTGTATATATAGAAATACCTATATATATATAAAAGATACCTTCATTAACTTGAAACAAAATTCTCTTTCCCTCCCTTTTACAGAATTTTGCTTTGGATGGTTTGGTCAACATAGTTGGAGGCTGCTGTGGTACTACACCAGCACATATCAGGTATCTCATGAGCTACAACTCTAGATGCACTGGGAGGTAAATTAAGCACTCTTTCTGTGGAGCAACACTCTATGAACGCTGATAGCAGCAATCTGTGGAGCAGAAATTACCTGGCTTTGCAGACAACACCAGGCTGTGCAGGAGTGTTGATCTGCTTGAGGGAAGAAAGGCACTGCAAAGGGAGCTGGACAGGGTGGATTGATAGCCTGAGGCCAGGTGTATGGAGTTGAACAAGGCCAAGTGCTGGGTCCTACACTTGGGCCCCAACAACCCCAGACAATGCTACAGACTTGGAAACCTGCCCAGTGAAATGAGGTGTTGATCAATAGCCAGCTGAACATGAGCCAGCAGTGTGCCCAGGTGGCTGAGCAGGCCAATAGCATCCTGGCTTGTATCAGAAATAGTGTAGCTATCAGGAGCAGCGAAGGGATTGTGCCCCTGTACTCGGCGTTGGTGAGGCTGCATCTCATATACTACAGGAAAGACATTGAGCTGCTGAAGCGCTTCCATGGAAGGGCAACAAAGCTGGTGAAGTGTCTAGAGCATAAGACTTACGAGGATTGGCTGAGGGAACTGTGGTTGTTTAGCCTGGAGAAAAGGAGGCTGAGGGGAGACCTTAACACTCTGTGTAACTACCCAAAAAAGAGATGGAAGTGAGGCCAGCGTTGGTCTCTTCTCACAAGTAAAAAGTGATAGGACAAAAGGAAGTGGTCTCAAGTTATACCAGGGGAGGTTTAGACTAGATATTAAGAAAAATTTCTTCACTGAAAGGGTTGTCAAGCATTGGAACAGGCTGCCCAGGGAGGTGGTTATGTATTTAGAAGACGTGTAGATTCTTAGGGTCATGGTTTAGTGGTGAACTTGGCAGTGTTATGTAGTGGTTGAACTCAGTGATCTTAAAGATCTTTACCAACCTATGATCCTGTAGCTTTCATAGCTGTGCGTATCATGAAGAATGAATAGAGGCATGGTTCAAACAAGGTTTATACCTCGGCTGTTCTGTCATCTAAAACTGTTTTGGAGTTACTCCTCCCTCTTTTCTTTTGGATAGAATAGACTGCCCCTTTACACTGTATGTTCTTTCTCTTTCTGGCCCTCTTAGCCACAAAGTGAAACTTAAGGTTTCCTTTGATGGTAGAAGGAAGGAAGGTGTGTAAGGGGGCGGTGTGTGTGTGTGTAAATGTCTGAACGAGAGATCTCGGAATGCTGAACAGCTGGTGCTAGCCCTGCTCAGTCAAAAGAAGTATTTCATACCTTTCTTGATGGAAGTAGGTCAGTGAGAAAACCTCCCTTTATCACCTGGGCTTCAAAGAGAAGAGGCCCTTGTCATTCATTTTTACCCTTATACAAACTGTAAAGAGGCCATATGTGAATATGCAGAGGACACTGTGTGTCGCTCTTGACTGGAGTGAAGAGAAAGTAAACCTGAATACCATGAGTCATTCCAGCATCAGCAATCATCAGCAATTGCTCAGCTCAGCAAATCATGAATACAGCAGAGGCAGTGTGATTGAGGACTGGTTCTGGTATCCATCAAGTATCCCGTTCACGTAGTATCTCACATTCTGTGTTTGATAAACTTCAGCTGTGTATGTTCATTGCAAATAGCTATGATAAGATCTTCTGGGACTATGTTTTTGCCTTTAGCCACACAAAGTGAAGCTAGCTAATCAGTCCTGTCTGCTACAGGGCTAAATTGGAGATAAACAGAATATACTAGACATATATTCCCTTAAGTCTTGTCTACAGTGGTTTAATTTTAATCAGAAACTTTACTTTCTTCTTTCTGTAACTCAGGGAAATTGCTGAAGCTGTGAAATTCTGTAAGCCTCGCATTCCACCCTCTCTCTCTCAAGGATACATGCTGCTGTCAGGTAAAACAGATGATTGTAACACTTTAACTCATGCAACCTTACTTTAGAAATTTATTTGCTGTTTTCTGCTGATCAGAATGGCACTGACTTTCTGGTTCTACCCGAATCCAGCAAGCTTATGGATGTGTAACCAGATCTTAATCTTACTCCTTTGGCCGAAGGATTAATGGAACATTTTATTACAATTTGTATAATGTAACCAAGCCAGCATAATGTAACCAAACCAGCATAATTTACTCTGCAAGTCTCAGGCACTTTGAAATGGTGAGTGAATATCTGTATCCTCACTTTGCAACAGGAGAGGGTAGAGCACTGAGAGATCAGGTAATTTGACTGCAGTTGATGGCAGAGCTGGGATGAGATCCTTGTTCACCTGCTGTGAGGCAGCTGCGTTGCCTCATCTGTGTTGCCTCAGATGTTGATCAAGTTGTACTGGGACAGTGTTCCAGCAATACATACATGTTTAGAATGTCTTTTGTTTTAGCAAAGTCTAGATCCATATGTTCTTTAGCCAGGCCTTTTTTTAAGCCTTTGGGACATGTAAAACAGTACCTTCTTCAAATCAGGTCAGCATAAATTAAATAAACCATGGTTGGTCTACAGTTTGATGTAGCTTATTCTGTTGTGCTGTAAGGTTCATTTGCCACTAAGTTGCCTGCTGCCCAAGGATCCCACTTGGCTTGTTTCTCTGAGCTTGGGTATGTGGTTAAGAGCTGACCTTGTTTGTTGGCCATTTCAGTGAGCTCCTTCTCTGGTAGTGGTAGAGTCTTGAGATAATGTCGTTGGAAGATGAAAGGAGATGTTTATGTGCTTTCACATAGATGACCAAAGAATTATAACTTCACGTCATTTTATATTGAAAGAATTGACTGTTATTTTTTTGTGAGTTGGGCAAATTATTGACTGTCATTGAGGAAGGATAGAAACGTTTGACGTGTGTTGGAAGTTGCTCCAATTGCATTTCTTTGCTAGTTGTTCATTAGATTTGTGCACATCCTGATATGCTGGGAAATCATTGTTCTTCAAGAGAGAGATACCTCTAATTCACAGTTTAGAAAAGGGCTTTTGTCTTTCTTACACAGGTTTTTTTCTTTCTGTTTTTACAAGTATGTTCAAAAATGTCTTTTTAAGGTCTGGAGCCATTCAGGATTGGGCCATACACCAACTTCGTTAATATTGGCGAGCGCTGCAATGTTGCAGGATCACGGAAGTTTGCTAAACTCATCATGGCAGGCAACTATGAAGTATACATTTTAACAATATCTTTATAGCTAATGCTCTGATTTTTCATTGCTCCATTGCACTGGATTATTAGTTGTTTGTTTTGCTGGCACAAAGCACTGCTCTGCACCAGTTGTAAGAGTAGGAAAGCAAGGAGAATTTACTTTGTTTCTGTGCTTACCAGCTCCTAATAAATCTGTGAGAAGGGTTTTACAAGGACTTTTTTTTTTTTTTGACAAGTGTTACAGGAAACATGATTTTCTATTTTGAATTAAGTTACACAGCTGATGATGGCTTAGAGAATTTCTATGCTGTGTCTAGGAGTTGATTTACAGAGAAGGGAGGAAGGAAGGAGAGGGGGTGTAATCCCTCCTTTGGACCTGTGAGGTACATCTGACTTGTGATGGATTGTGCCACTGTGCAGCCCTGGCTCTCTTTTCCTCCCTTCTCCAATCTGGTCAGCATTATGATTTCATCTAATCTTTCTATACTTGGACCACTGGCTCCAGCATACAACGTGAAGGTTGCTACAGAATAAGTTGCTTAGAAGGTAATTGTTTTGTTGAAACACCTGCAGGGCAAAAGAGTCAAACAAATAGTAAAGTGACATTTCTTGAGAGCTGAGACTCTACCCTAGAGTATGCTGTGCCCTTGTAGTTGATGCTGTCAGAACAAAAACCTGTACTTCGTTTTTTAGGAATTCTGACTCTTTAGCTCTTAGAAGTTGTGAAGCTGGTTAGAACGATTAAATAAAGAGAGCTTTAATCACAGGTTGTTAGGGATTCTGAGCAGCTAAAACCCTTTTCTTTTTTGTCTCCTCAGTCTGCAGAGTGGCAAAAAAGAGAAAGCAAACAGACATGGGTGTTCAGATAACTATGTGGGCTGAAAGGAAAACTTTAATGTTTCGTTCTTAGTACTTGGTGATTATTTTGCAGCTTGAAAAATGCTGAACAATCTCCAAAAATTAAGTACTCTGTCACATAAAACAGCAGAGCTTCTGCTGCAAGACTTATTTCATACCATCACAAAGACTGTTTTCCTGTAATCTTGTGCAGTAAGAAGTCCTTGTTACGATGCAAATCTTAAACCATTCAATTAAGCACATTAGAAGCGGTCTAAAATAAGTGGCACTACCAGCGCATTAGGTCTCTGGTGTCATGTTTTTATGAATAAATCAGTTTTCAGTTGTGCCATGCTACCAACTTTTTGCTGTACAACACAGAGCATTTCCTTATGTTCTTATGGACTATTTTATAAACTTTTGGCTGTGTGCTCATTTTGGAGAAGTGACGTGTTGTCCTGAGAATGAATAGGCTTTTTTTCTACTGACAGTTGTTTTGTTTTTTGACTTTCTTCTTTAGGAAGCCCTAAGTGTAGCCAAATTGCAAGTTGAGATGGGGGCTCAGATTCTTGACATCAATATGGATGATGGGATGCTGGATGGCCCTGCTGCAATGACCAGATTTTGTAATTTGATTTCTTCAGAACCTGATATTGCAAAGGTTGTAATCTGAGTCACTCCAAAGAACCTTTTCTTGAGTTGGAAATTACCTTTCAGAAAATTTTTATAGTGATGTATTTAGCAACCAATTTAGATGCTTTATAAACAGATGTAGGTGTTTCCCAAGAGGAGAAGGTACTGTAATAGGGAAGGCCTTTGGGGAAAATGGAGGTTTAACTTTCTGTATCTGATTTCAGCTAAATTTGTGCCAGTCTCTTCATTGGTTAGAAAAGCTGAGTGCAAATTCCTTTTGCAGCAGTTATAAGCCATAATGTATAGCAGTACATAAGAATATTGCTTTCCACAAAACTTAAAATTTCTGTGGATATAGAATGATCTTTAAAGATACTTCTGCAAAGTGCACTCAATGAAAATCACAAGGCGGTACAGGGTGAAGTAGAGGTCTCTGTATGATATGTGATGGAGTTGCCATAGAAGTTCTTGAGTTAAATTTGCTCCGAGTTTTGCGTTTACGGCAAAGTGAATCTACAAATACCACCTGGAAACTTTTAATTCGTTAATGGTGATTAATGTTGTGTTCATGTTTATGTCCAAATGGGCAAACAGCAGGTGAAACTCGAATTCACAGCTTGTATGTATTTCTCTGGCTTACTTCTCTGTTATTTACAGGTGCCGTTATGCATTGACTCCTCAAATTTTTCAGTGATTGAAGCAGGTTTGAAATGTTGCCAAGGGAATGCATTGTAAACAGCATCAGTTTGAAGGAAGGTGAGGAAGACTTTCTGGAGAAAGCAAGGAAAATTAAGTTGTATGGAGCAGCTGTTGTTGTCATGGCTTTTGATGAAATGGGGCAGGTAAGTGTTGCTTTAAAGAAGAGTTATTTTTGTAACGGAGTGCAAGACTTTCTTGCTCATGTGCAAGACAAAGTTGTTTAATTTCATTGACACAGGTGATTCAAAGAGCCCTATATAGTATTATCAATGTATTGGTTTGACCCTGGTATTTAAGTATTTCTTATGCCCCTCGTGTTGTGGAATCTAAGTACAGCTCTAAGTGCAACTGCTAGCACAAGAGCATCTCTTGTGCTGTTCAGCCATGCTGAATTCTTCATTTCTTTGTAAAAGATTTTTTTTTTTTGTTCAGAAACTGAGTTTTGCATGACTGTAGAATATTTGTGGATGAATTTAGTTATGTCAAAAGATGCATATTGAACTTTGCAATAGGATAATAAAATATTGGGGAACAAAATAGTTTTGAATTAGTTGAGTCGAAACTCTAGATACGGGTTTGGTGATGTTATTAATACAAAATTCTTTTACATAATCCTTTTCTAATATTCATGATTTTGAGATTCTCAGTCTTAAGTTGCCGAAACTATAAATGATTTTGTGTGTGTGTATGTGTTATATTTTGTGTTGTCTGCAAATTTCATGTCAGGATTCATTTATTTCACTAGGCAACAGAAACAGAAACCAAGATTGCAATCTGTTCCAGAGCTTATCATCTCCTTGTAGAAAAACTGCACTTCAATCCAAATGATATAATATTTGACCCTAATATTTTGACCATAGGAACTGGAATGGAAGAACATAACCTGTATGCCATTAATTTTATCAATGCTACTAAAACAATAAAAGTGAGTTTTAAGCTTGTTTTACCTTGAAGTATTTTGCTGAGATTACCTAAAAACCTTGAGATCAGCTGCTCAGCTACAAACTGCTCCTGAGATGTGAAAGCAGGCAGGTTGGCTGCTCCTATTTCCAGAGGAATGGGGAATGGAAGAGCCATAAGTAGGTCTGCAGGGGAAATCCTGGAATGCTGCTGTGGGCTGTGGGAGGACCAATATGTTTAGAATAGCACCCATGACTATGGAAACCATAGTAGTTGCTTATTCATATCTAGGCTGGATCTTTCTTTTCACTTATATCTTTTTCTACAGAGATTTCAATTGCTTTTTATAAATTTGAGTAACTAGAAGGATATGGAACAGGAAAGAGAGTAGAGGTGTGCAGCCAATGCACCCCAACTCAGGGGCCAGCTGTTTTATGGACTGAATGTTTTGCTTGGGTTTCATTTTTGGAACGCGCTTTTTTAAAAATCTGTGTGCCATTCCTATAGGAAACACTGCCAGGAGCCAGGATAAGTGGAGGTCTTTCCAATCTGTCTTTCTCCTTTCGAGGAATGGATGCCATTCGTGAAGCAATGCATGGAGTGTTCCTTTACCATGCAATTAAGGTACGATGTGCTTTTGGTTTCCATGTGTTTGCACTTGGCAGATGTGCAGTGCTATGTCTGACAGCGCTGGCTGAGGGATTCTGTCTGTTTTTTTTTTCCAGTGTGGCATGGACATGGGAATTGTGAATGCTGGGAATCTGCCAGTGTATGATGATATCCACAAGGAATTGCTACAGCTGTGTGAGAATCTAATCTGGAACAAAGATCCTGATGCAACAGAGAAACTTTTACATTATGCTCAGGTAATTTCACATTTTAAGCTTTGAATAGTAGTTAGCTTGCACCTGGGCTTTAATGCCTCTCTGCTGATGATAGGTAGAACAGCGTGTAAACTGCATGTACTAATCTAACAGTGGATGTCAGAAGCTACTAATGATAATACAAGTGGTTCAATAAGTACTGTAGAGTAAAATGTGAGCTCTGTCATAGATTGAGCCTCTCCAATTTCATAGCTGTCTTGAAAGATCCTGCACCAGAGTTTTTCATATGCTTCAGGAGACTAAGTTGCAGAGGTGTTCTTTTTCAAAAAAAAACCACCAAAAACCAAAACAAACCCAAAACCAATAAAAAGCAAAAAATCCCATCCAGACTCTGACCCAAACCAAAAAAACCTGTGCGAACAACCAAAAAACTCAACCAAAAACTAGAAAAGATCAGCACACAACCTAAGCAAATCTTGGTACTGGAGCTTAATTGAGAAGTGTATCGTGGGAGACAGAGTAAGCCTGTCTCTCTGGTGGAAATGATTTACTTGGAATATAGACTAAAAGTGAAGTAATTACTTGCAGTCCCTGGCTGTGCCATAGACTTCCAGTTCATGTAATTCATGTCTAGAGCAAGGATTAGCTATTTACTGTTTTTGAGATGCTGTAGTGATGGTGGTATCGCAGTATCACAGTATCACAAGGTTGGAAAGGACCTCTGAGATCATCAAGTCCAACCTATAACTTAACACTAACACCAACACTAACACCAACCATCATCTAAACCATGGCACTCAGTGCCTCATCCAGTCTCCCTTTAAACACCTCCAGGGTCGGTGACTCCACCACCTCCCTGGGCAGCCCATTCCAATGGCCAATCACATGGTGATAAAAGACAAAGAATACTCACCTAAAGATTTCCAGATTATCCGCTGTAAGATGACTGATGAAATCCTATTCTGAACGGAACACACACAAAAATCTCTCTGGGTTAGGTGACTTCTAAATTTAAGCACACAAGGTCTACATGCTTATTTTGTAGCTCCTGGAGGTGCTATTTCTGTGCACAGCTTCATTTAGTTTGTAGTTTGCCTATGGTAGAATGTGTTTTTTAGGAACAATGGCAATGTGTTGAAAACCAAAACAGGACGGCTCTATCTTTTGTGCTTAAGCTGTTTAAATGGTGCTCTTGGGGTCTAAGCAATTCACCTAGGAATGATCTTGTCTGTATAAGCAGAATTTAACCATTAAGGTATTTAGAATTGAATGAAGAGGAAGAAAAAAATAGGAGAATTAGGAAGGGATTGCTTAAGCACTGTTTCTGCAGAAGGCAGAATGTGGATTTAAATGGAGCATGAAAAGTAGAAATGGAAGTGGTTGACAGTTCCGAGGTCTAGAAGTTTGGCAAGCCATGGTTGGAATCCCTGCTCATCTTCATGGTGGTAGTTTTGTTGTAGGAGTAAAACAGCTCCTAGCTGCCAAGAAGGGAGACAGTCATGATTCAAAACGTCTTTAAAAGGTCTATTAAAATTTAACATAAAATGTTACAACTTTCAGTTTTTCACTGGAGGTAAGCATCCTGATTTGGGTTTCATCTTGGCTCTGGACAAATGTGAGAGTCCAAGCACATAGTTGCTTACAGATATTGAGAAGGATTATTATTTAAGGTTTTGGAGATTGAAGCATATTTAAAATTCTTTATTCAGACCTTCTTCTGCTACAGTGGAATTGGATGGCTCTAAATTCTTTTGTCTAAAGGTTGGGTTTTTTTAACACAAAGAGTATTCATTAGTCAGTAAGTACATATGTTCTCTTTATTTCCAATTACGGTAGTTTATTCTGCACAAAGAATATAGAATGTGCAGTCCCATTTCAACTATTGCACCTCTGATAGAGCAACAGTGAAGTTCCTTCAGGTAATAGTAATCTACCTTTCCACCTATTTGAATGCTAGACCAGTGGGGAAAAATGAGGAACTTGATCTTTACAGACTTAGGAGATCAGTCTTCAAATGAAGTTTGAGATTGAAAAAAAAACAACCATTTTCTATGAAGTGTTTAGCTGTTGACATACTCAGATTCCTATTATGGCAATGGGAATTGTGCTTCCAAAGGCAGTTTTGTTCATCCTCAGCATGCAGTACAATCATCCTGTTTTCAAAGATCTCCATGCATCTGTGGTCCTTGCATGCTCACCCTACAGTTTCATGGGTTATTTTGAGGTTGGAATGGTTCCCTCGCTCAAACATGTGGCCAGAGGTTGAGGAACCCTTGTTACCTTTTCATTGAATCACAGAAGGGATGAGGTGGGAAGGGACCTCTGGAGATCATCCAGTACAACTTCCCTGCTCAGAGCAGGGTCAACAAGAACAGTTTGTTCAGGGCCACGCCAAGTTGGATTTTTAACACAACTAAGGACAGCAATCTACAACCTCTCTGGGCAACATTAACTTCATTCCTTTTGTACAAACAAGACCTGTGAGTGGAATAAAGTTTATCAACGAGAAGCTGTGAAGTTAGCTAACGTTCATATAAACAAGAATGAAAACTTGTTCTGGTTTCTGTTGTCAGGAGTGACATCTTGTTTCCATGACTTTTCCCAGGGCTCTAGCTTTAATAACTTGCTGATGAAGATTCAAAAGCATAGGTTCATAAGGACTGAAAAATGTCAGATTATGTGGAATAACTAAGGGAGAAAAAGACATGGCTTGCCTCAGGTGTAGTGGTTAAAGTAATGGATTGCATGCTCTTCCATGAGCCTTCCTGGGGTGGATACTTATGAGCTTTCTTGCTTTGTAAAGCACTTTTGGCCTTTGCTTTCACAGCAAAGAGTGTGAATATGAGGTAAAGAGAGTACATGAGGGTTTGGGATGGTCTATGTGCATGACAAACAGTATTTCTTTAGGCCGCCTGATTGAAAGCACATCTGTGATATGGAGTAACAACATAAACTATTCCAGCAGAAGCTGAATTACTTCCAAATTAATTAGAATTATAAAATGAAGTGTGGTGCGTGGGCCAGGAATCAATTTAAATTATGTTCCCAGAAGTAAAAGCCTCAGGGTTAGTCATCTCATAATTTTTAAGAGCATGAAAATTATTAAACTGTTTATTTTTTTTTTTACTTTTTTAAAAAACTTCTGCTTTGTTTGTTCTGTATGCATCTTCATTGAAGCATATACTCTTCAGGATGTAGACCTCCCAAGTGCCTGTAGTGTATAGCAGGAGCTTGCAATATGGTTTCAAAGACTCGTAGGGGTTAGAAGGGAACTCTGGAGATCACCTAGTTCAATCCCCCTGCTAAAGCAGGTTCACCTAGAGCTGGTTGGACAGGACTGTGTCCAGGTGGTTTAGAATGTCTCTGGAGGAGGAGACTCCACAGCCTCTCTGGGCAGTCTGTTCCAGTGCTCTGTTTTTCCTCACGTTGAGGTGGAACTTCCTGTGCTCCAGTTTGTGCCCGTTGTCCCTTGTCCTGTTGCTGGGCTCTACTGAAAAGAGTTTGGTCTTATCATCATGACACCCACACTTTAGATATTAATAAGCATTTATAAGTTCCTCTCTCAGTCTTCTCTTCTCCAGGCTAAACAGACCCAGGTCTCTCAACCTTTCTTCATTACAGAGATGCTTCAGTCCACTGAGTATCTTTGTGGCCCTCCGCTGGACTGTCTCCAGTAGTTCCTTGTCTTCTCCAGAACTGGACGCAGTATCCAGGTGGGGCCTCACTAGGGCAGAATAGAGGAGACGATAAACTCCCTTGACCTGCTGGCCACAGTCTTCTTAATGTGCCCCAGGACATTGTTGGTCTTCTTAGCCATGAGAGCACGTTGGTGGCTCATGGTTAACTTACTGTTCACCTTAAAATGCAGGTTCTTCTCTACAGAACTGCTTTCCAACTTGTCAACCCCTAACCTGTACTGGTGCATGGGGTTATTCATCCCTAGGTACAGGACTCTCCGTTTACCTTTAACTTCATTAGGTTCCTCTCCACCCGCCACTCTCGAGCCTGTCCAGGTCTCACTGAATGGCAGCACAGCCTTCTGCTGTACCGACCATTCCTCCCAGTTCTGTATCATCAGCAAACTTGCTGAGGATATACTTGTTCTCTCATCTAGGTCATTGATGAATATGTTGAACGAGACTGAACCCAGTACTTGACCCCTGGGGAACACTGCTAGCTATAGGCCTCCAGCTAGACTGTGCACTGCTGATCACAACCCTCTCACAGCTCTGCCATCCAGCTAGTTCTCAATCCACCTCACTGTCTACTCATCTAACCCACACTTGCTAACCTTACCTATGAGGATGTTTAGTGAGATAGTGTCAAAAGCCTCGCCAAAGTCAAGGTAGACAACCTCCACCTCTCTCCCCTCATCTAGCCTGCCAGTCATGCCATCACAGAAGGCTATCAGATTGACCAAGTGTTTGCATGCGTATCAAACCCCTTTTAAATAATCTAAAATTATTTTATGGATCAATACTTGAACTTATCCTCACTTTTCAAAAAGTAGAGTTTGTAGTTGTATGTGTTAGACTTGCAAGCTCCCATGGATGACTTTCCTTTTCAGAATCATGCCCAAGGAGGAAGAAAAGTTGTACAGACCGATGAGTGGCGGAAAAGCTCTGTGGAGGAAAGGCTGGAATATGCTCTCATAAAGGTGAATCTGTGCAGAGAATTGTCCTACCCATCATCTCCAAGACATTGATCTCAGCTCAGACTTTGAGGGACACTTTTGGCTTTAAAAATTTTTCAGCTGCCAGTCTTTTAAAAAGCTATTAATTAATAATGAATAATATGTTTAATTAATATATTTAAGAACAGAGAAAATTGTGGTGACTTGTCTTTAAACTTCACACATTAGAGTCTTTGTCTCTTAATATTGTATTCTGCTAGTGTTGGTAAAAACACATTGCTTTGACTTTCTAGGGTTTTCTTTGGACCTTTAACAGTACTGCACTGAGTGGCACTTGTGTTAAGGAAGCAGTCTTTGAATGTTTATTTTTTCTTATGACATGGTTAAGAAAAACAAACCTATGACTGCTGGGGATTCTTGCTTTGAATAACTTTATATACCCAAGGATCCGTGTTTTGTTTTGTAAGAAAACCTGTATTAAATACAAGTTTGAGGTGTTCTTCAAGATTAGCAGTATCTAAAGTGTGTGTCTGTACTTTCATTGGGATTTTTAGGGGGGAGAAGGCAACTAAATAAAAGCTGTATTTCTTGCAAGATAAAAACTTCTCAATTTTTTTTTCAGGGTATTGAGAAGTATGTCATTGCAGATACAGAGGAAGCAAGATTAAATCAGGAAAAATATCCTAGGCCTCTAAATATAATTGAAGGGCCTTTGATGAATGGCATGAAAATCGTTGGTGATCTTTTTGGTGCTGGAAAGATGTTTCTGCCTCAGGTAAAGAGAAAATGATTTCATGTGTTTTCCTATTTTGTAAAAACTAGCATTGTAAAATGTAGACAAAGCTGGCTGTTTTTTGTTTTTTTTTTTTTTCAGATATAGCAGATGAATTGTGAAAATTCAGTTGCTGCTGAGGAGCAACCCTTTTTTTATTTTTTTTTTTTACTTTGGAACTTGGCTTTCTTTATGTAGTTTTATGTTTTTGTTTCCTTTCTTCACAAGTGTTTCTGCTTTATTTGAAATGCAGTTTTAAGCCTGGACCCATTGAAAAGAGCAAGAAGGGGAAAAAATGAAATAAAATTTGCTATGTTTAGCACTTTCCAAGTCTGAGGGTTTTTGTAGTTTCCAGTTCTGTTGCGAGTGGTCTGAGAGATTGCACTGTGAAAGCAAGTGTCATAGGTAGACCCTTAGTCCAGTAGGACCAGCAGCCTGCTACCCCAGAATGCTCTGCAAAGCTGGAATCTGGGTTTGCAAATTAAGTTGGGTTTGTTTTGTTCTTGGTCTTTTTTTTTGTTGGTTTTTTTTTTTTAATTGTATGAATGGGTATAAAAGAAAGCTATTAGAAAAGCGAGGCTATTCCTATACCTGATCTTTGTTTATTTTCTACCACCCCCCAAATCATTTATCTATGCAGGTTATTAAGTCTGCTCGAGTTATGAAGAAAGCAGTTGGCCACCTTATTCCTTATATGGAAAAAGAGAGAGAGGAAAGGAGAGCTGAAAGAGGCAGCATAGAGGAGGAGGTAGGACACCATCCATTGTGCTGTCACTCTTTCATAGCATACTGTGACAAAAACTGAAATTATTTTCTGCTGATGATATGTATTTAGCTTTCTGAAGAGTTAATGCAGTCATATGGAAACTGACAATCTTGGCATAATTTGAGGTGGGTCTGAAATTCATAAAGTGTGGCATTTGTGATACTCTACCTGATATGTGCCTAAGCTGTTGTCACAAGTTTCTGAAGAATGCCATAAGCTTTTGTAGGTCCTTTATACCTGTGTGTATCTAATTCTAGTGTTTTTTATTTGTGGCACTTCTAACTTCTTGGCAAATTTTGCTATTTGCTTCTACTACTTCTGCCCTCAGTGAACCATGAAAATGCCTTTTGCATGTTCAAAGCCTGTTACTATGTTTTTCTCTATCCAAGTCTTCCTTTCCCGCTACTGCTGGCCATTCTCTCATCTAAACAAACCAAGTTCTTCCATCCTTTTTCTTCACAGATCATGACTTCAAGAGCTGTTGTTACAATAGAATAGTACGCTCATTGCATGTTTAGCCATGACTAAGATGCAGGGGAGGACAGTGTTTGTGAAAACAGGATCTGAATATAGCTGTCCTTTCATAGGTGTGTTTTTCCACCAGTTTCAGAAGACTACTTTTTATGTAATATAAAAAATATAAATAATTGGAAATATCTAATGATTTTCAGATTTTTACGGGCCTTTCCTTTACAGCATTACCTGTTTCACAGCCAACAGTTGGGAATGTCTGAGAACAGTTTTATCAGCTACTTCTGCCTATGCTTGAAGTAACTTCTTCCAAATTTGATTAATGGAATATGTGATAGCAGCATTGGAAAATGAAGAAATGGAATGTCCCTTGTTTATCCATACTGACAAGATTCTATTCAGTATAAAAGAGAGTTCAGATGGGTGGGACAAAATCCACTTTTAAATACGTCTGCTGTTTCTTACGATATTTATAATGTGATAGATGCTTCCAGTTTTGGTTGCTAAATATTCTTCTTCTCTTTTCTTTTCTGACTATCAAATTCAGATTTCATATGCATTTAGTTTTCTTTAGTCCTGTAGAACTTCACCTTGACTTTGAGTTCTTAAGATACAATAGCTATTATCGCAGTCTGGTGTTTAACACACACACACACACAAATGCACACACAAAAGGAAGAATAGGAGAATTTTTCTGATCTGTGATTTGTATATTTCCTTTGGTTTGCCTTCTGTAGACTTCTGGATGGTTCCTAATTCTTCCCTTGAAATTTTCTTACAGTCTATTTCGCCAGTTGCTGTGAATCTGTTGTGTGATTGTCCAGCATAAACGTAATGAATACAGCAAATACTTTAGAAAGAAAATGATCTAACTGATCTTAATGGAAGAAGGAGAATGCTTAGCTCTTTTCCCATGCTCTTTCTGGATGTGAAGAAGGTGTCTTATTTCCAGTATCTCAAGCAGATCTGTTTTCTGGCTGCCATGAGTCACCTTTCTATGTGTCATCTCTCCTGCTCCTGCTGTTCTTTTTTTATTTTAATTCAGATGACAGTGCTGGTATTTGGCACCTTCTGTTTTTTTTGTGATATTGTTTGAAGTCAGTGAAAATCATTACCCGATTACTTCCATGGGTACTGGATTAGGATTTACTGTAAGCCCTCTGACACTTAATTCTCTGGGTAAAGAGAAATGATGTTGAACTTGAGACGTTCTTAAAAATATAGCAAGTACTCTGAAGAGGATGTGACACACTCTGTTTGGCTGAGGACAGCAGGAGGAAAAAGTAGGCCTTCTGTCCTCCTGTTTCAACTACCTTCTGCTGGGCAAGGCTGGGCAAGTTGTCATTATATAGAAAACTGGCAAGAGAATAAAAAACAGCTGCATCAGTGTCCGAAGTTAGATGTTGACTTGGAAGAAAATGATTTGCAGACTCTAGTAGCTGATCAGTCTGATATTACCCAGGCTACTGTAACCTTCAGGACAGTTTTAGTCAGACTGCCAGGAAGTGTAAAACATTGATAGTTACATCTGAGGATAAGTAGCTGTGGCTGTGGATCTCTGTCAAGATTGAAAAAAAGAAGCCCTTTGGATGTATGCCCGGAACTTCAAGGACCTGCTTGCTTGAGGCAATTGAAATCAGTGTGTCATAAATAGGGTTTATTTAAAATAGCATGCACTCTGGCCCATGTTGTTTGCTACCCAGCACAGATTTTCCTTTCTCATGTGCATGTCCATTTTTTTTTTCTTGGATATCAATCACTAGTTAAATCATCAGCTGCAAATGTTTATTATTGATTTACTGAGATGGCTGACTTAGAACTCCATTTTACCTACTCTGTTCCCCAGTCTTCTATAAAACAGGAGCACTAGGGAGGTAATAGATTTCAGTAAAGAGCAATGTTGGTGGGGATTCAGAGATTTTAGTCAACAAATGTGTTTGGACAATGGGAAATGCTATTAACGCTCTTGGTAATATATAAAATTTTTTTCCCTCAGAACATTGCAACTACAGAAGGCAGTGTTGGTTCATGAAATAGAGAGCTACTCAATACTTCCCAGAAAGTATAATATCCTTCACAGAAGGATCTCATTCCCAGTTCTGCCGTCTGCGAAGGAGATGAGATACTGACCAGAAAAATGTTTCGTAGTTTCACAGGGAATATGTGAAACTTTATTTAAATACTGTGCAATTTATGTAGTCAGTTATTGACATCTGATCCTGCACCAGCTCAAATATGGCACTGTGATAGCCTGGAGCTGCTCCAAATGACAACACTGATTATACAACTAAAATCACAAAGACCTATGTCCTGATGGAGAGTTATTTTAGGAAGTTTCACTGTTGCCCTGCTGATAGGACCCCTTTGTCAGGGCTGGGTACCTTCTAGACCAGGACTAGTCTTTGACAGTATCGCTTCCCTTCTTCAAGGAAATGTTTCTTTCAGCCTGTTTGTTTGGCTTGGGTAGCCTGAAGCAGCCTGATCACTGCGCTGATATCTCTTCTCTATTTGTGTTGCATGAAAAATTAGTCTCTTCAGTTTTTGCAAATTTCCCTCATTCTTCTTCACATTGCATTAAAGGATTGCTCTTGATGCATGAACAGGGGAGTAATTATGAGTGTTCATACCCTTTCATTCTTAATATTTAATCTATTTAAACTCTTCATTGGTGATGTTTATATTTGGGGCAGAGATACCTTAGCAGTTCATCTATTGCACTACACAAAATGGCATCCACATCTGAATAGGTTTTTTTCAGGTATTTTTTAAACACATATATTTTTAGTAACTTGCATGTAATTTTCAAGAATAATTCTTGTGCAAGTTTTTATTACCTCAATCTTTTAATGTAGTTTTTATATTGACTGTATTACCTCTACTACGCTTTGCAATTACTTGTACTGTAATTGGAGCCTCGGTCATAGATTAGGATTACACTGTTGAAGACTCTGTGCAAACATACTAAGACTTCTGTGTAATTTAACTCCTGTGTTATTTGTTCAACTTTCAGGATCCTTATCAAGGTACAATAGTATTAGCAACTGTGAAAGGAGACGTCCATGATATTGGCAAGAACATTGTGGGAGTTGTTCTTGGTTGCAACAACTTCAGGTAAAAAGACCAACATTGGGTAGCTGGGACTGTAACTATAGAAGACTAGATAATTAGTATATTAGGTTAGCTGTGGTGATAACAGAGGTGGACGTTTCTTGGGAACTGTCCTCTGTTCCCCAGGTTGTGACTGGGAACACAGATCAAACCAGCTAGTATAGCACTAATGGGGAGGGAAGAGGGAAAACAATCTCTTCCTTTAATACTTTCTTCCTAATTATTTGGCATCTGAGGTGAATACAGTTTAACATCTACTGAAATGTAGATGACAGCATCAGTTTTGGTATTTGTTTTCTATTAGTTAAATATAATGAACATGATGTCTTAAATTTAGAAGTATAATTTCTGAAGGGAAGATATGACAATTGCCATAGGCAAGGCTGCCTGTGGGTTGTATGTTGTGGATAACGAAGTCTTGTAAGATCCAAATAAACCTTTTTAGTATGTTTTTCAAGCTGTTTGTTAAATATGCAAAAACTCACTGGGATATATTTTGCTAAATAAGAGATGAGATTCTCATCCAATTTCTGAGCTTGGAAAGATAGGACTTGAAGAAAAGTTAGCTCTTTCAAGGCCTGTGTACATGCACCAGGGTTGGCAACAGTGTTGGAATGAATGGTCACATTTCCATCAGAGCCCTTTGTCAAATGTCTGTCAAGGGTTGCGCAAAGCTGAATCTGCTTTGGAACTCTGGCTTACTGTTCATTTCTTTAGTTTTTTCACTTAGGGCTGTATTTTGCTCTAAAAAGAGCCAAAAGTATCTCCTTATTTTAAAATGCAGTGGGCTGAAGCCAGTAGCACTGCTGTGTATATGCAGTATAGTCCATTTCATTATCTGTTAAAATTCTGTTGATTGATTCCAGGCTTTCTTGGGCTTGATTTAGACTTACTGACCTGAAGCCATAGTGGGTTTTGTCACCATGAGTATGAGTGAGGCTGAATGAAGCTCAACAGTCTGGGATGGCTTATTTGAAAAAAGGTAAAAAAAAATCCTTGGCAAGGACTAGTGGGCAGCCCCAGTGGGCAGCTAAGCACCACACACTCAGTCACTCCCACCCAGCCATCCTTAGTGGCATAGGGAAAGAGGAAAGGAATAATAACAACAAGAAAAATTGTCATGGAAATAAAAGATGTTTAATAAGTGAAGGAAAAGTGGAAGAAGCGAGTTAAAAAAACCAAACAAAACAAGTGATGCAAAGGCAATTACTCACAACCTCCCTTGGGCAGACTGATACCACTCTATTTCCTGAGCAAAAGATGGCTGACCCCTGCTAAACTCCTTTTTATTGCTGAGTGTGATGATATATATTCCGTGGAATATTTTTTTGGTTAGTTGGGGTCATCTGCCTGATTGTGTCTACTCCCAGCACCTTGTGCACTCTTGATCTACTCACTAGTGGGTTAGTGTGGGAATCAGAGATGGCCTTGATGCTGAACAAACATGGTTTATCAATAGTTAAGAGGTTAGTGTGTTATCAGCATTGTTTTGGTCACAGATGTAAAACACAGCACTATACCAGCTGCTGTCAAGAAAATTAACTCCCATCTCAGCCAGACTTAGTACAACCAGAAAAAAATCATTGAAAAGAAAAAAACCTCTTGCACTTGAATTTTCTACTGTATCATGCTCTGATGTATTGAAATTTTGCTGATCTAGAGGTGTTTTCTATATTAAAATTCCCAACAGAGATCTTAAGAGAAACAAACACATCTCAGTTTTGACTTCAATTTTAGGTCACCATTTACAATAAGAGCAATGTATCTGCCCTTAGCAGAAATTTGACCTGTTTTTAAAGAGTCTTGTGTCATCTCACTTCTTTTCACAGAGTTATTGATTTAGGAGTCATGACTCCGTGTGATAAGATTTTGAGAGCTGCTATTGAGAACAAAGCAGGTACAGAGAGATTTCATTGGTACTCCTGAATTGTTTGATTTTTAAACGCTATTTTCATTTTTTTATTGCTACTTATTGCATTCCTTTGCTGTTTGTGATTTGGTCAGGCTCACTTCAGATAAATCAGAACTTCTGCATTACCGATAGGAATTATTTAGTATTTGGCACTTCCGTGAAACTTACCCTGAGGAACTGAAAACCTTTATCAAAAGATAGCTCCAAGACAGTTGGTTTAGTGTTTGTTTTACAGATGGATTCTTGGAGACTTGGAAAGGTTAGATAACTTTTTCATTGGGTTTTAAATCAGTAAAAGAACTTGGCATTCAGCCTGCCAGATCAGTGAGTGTGAAATCAGGAATGAATTGTTCTAATAAATTATGAACTTTCTAAAACAAGTTGCAGTTGCTTTGAAACAGTATGTTGCATCTTGGAAAAGATGAATTGTGTGGAACATAGGTGGTTGAAGTTTGAAGGCATTTGCAGTTTTTAAGAGCAGACATAATTATTTTGTCTTATTTCCCTCCTCAGTGTCAAACTTCTGAGGTTTGAAGCTTGCTAATCAGAAGTACTGTTTATTTATTGCTGAAACTAGAGCAGCAGGTGTTCAGCAGCTTTAAAGACTGAGAATTACTTTTAACTGGGGATTTGGAATCACCTTCATTCTTGGAAGGCTTTCACTTTCTAATTAGGTCAAAACTTGCTACTAGACTAGCAGCTACCCTGCTTTTTATCTCACTGTTTTCTATCTGATGCATAAAGCTAGAGAGAAACACTTTCTGTAATAATTTTTGTATCTTTCTACAGTGGATTTGCTAACCCTTTTGTGTGTGTGTTTGTAAATTTGTAATAGATATAATTGGCCTGTCTGGTCTCATCACCCCGTCTTTGGATGAAATGATTTTTGTCGCCAAGGAAATGGAGAGGTTGGCAATAAAGGTTCCTTTGCTGATTGGAGGAGCAACTACTTCTAAGTAAGATATCTCAGTTGGAAGGATGGGGAATGCGTATGAAAATGTTGTTAACCAGGGAAAATAGAAAATACGTTGTAATTTCTCTTGTTCCCTCAATTTCCCCCAGCACGCATGCTGGTATGTATTTACTTAAGACTGAATGTTATTTCTTATATTAGAAGTCCTAGAATATAGAGGTAAAATATAATTGGGGCACAACAAATAATGAATATCATAAACATTTCATTTTTGTGTAATGTATTTTGTGTATATTGTATGTGGAAGCAGTGTATTTCCTTCTAAAAGTTAATATGCACATAAATACAGTTCTGTTCTTTTAAGTAGGTGAATGATCTCATTTGATTCACCAAAGCGTTTGGAAAGAGCAGGATTTTGAGATTAGAAATGGTCATGTTGACCATTTCCCATCAGGGAGCTATTATCTTTAAGAAAGTTCTTGTGCTGGCTGGGTTGAGCCCCCATTCCTGGTCAGGCATGCTCATAGGGAATAAATTCTAGCTGCTTGCCTTGAAGAAGTTACCATGTTGCTTTTGATAGACAGAGCTGTTCTGTTGAGATCTTGTTCTCCCAGATCTGTTCAAATGAAAAAATACAGCTGCTATGATGTCCTGAAGACCAGTGTTGACAGCTCACTGACACTTACTATTAACATTACCACAAATGTGTTTTGGGCACATGTAACAGCCTTGGGCCGCGCTTTAACTGGTTTATGTACCATGTGCTTGAGTAGGTGACAGCTCAGGAGACTGCAGAGATCATTTCTTGCATAACTAGTAACTGTTAACAGTATGACTTTCTTTATCAGGACAGCACATGCTGTAGCAGAACCATTAGCTCAATGTATTCTGTATTTTTTGCCTTAGGAAATCATCCTATAATTTGACAGACAATGTAAAGAGGGATTGCTATCTGTCTTTCTTTGTCCTGTAGTTATAATACAATGTGAACTCTATCCTTTTTTTCTCCTTCTCCATGACTCTTCTTTTTCTCCTGTGGCATTGATATGGATAATAAACATGGATAGTTTTTTTCTTAAAAAAAGAAAAGAAAGAGGGAAAGACTTTATTCTAAATGGAGATCTTAGGACACCCCTTTCTTGATATCTTTTTAATATTTGTGCAGAAGGCATTGTGGCCTGGTAACTGATGTCAAATGACCAGCATCAAACAATTTTGTAGAATTTATTCCCAGAGATGTATGAAGCCCACAGCAAGGCAACAATAGTTTTATCCTTGAATATGGAAAGTAATTAAGAACATATGTATAATTATACATTAAATAATTGTATTCATGTATATGAATATATATTTATGCATATGCCCAGACACATAAAATTTCTATATAATTTGTCAAGTAAAAATATTCTTTATGGAAGTCTGGATTGGTAATATATAATTAATTTTACTTCCAGAGTCTCAAGTTTAACCTTGCCTGCATTCTGGAAGGTTGTATACATCTCAGAGGTTGCTAATGAAGAGCCATTTGCACTTTGTCTCTGTAATAAGTAGTCATAGTTATTTGGAATAAAGTGGCCATAAGTGTTTGGAGGAGTGGAAAGTGAGGTTAGTTTGGAATGAGAGAGAGGCTGGATGTTGCCTACAGAATCTACGTAACAGAATTTCTTCATGATTTAAAATAATTGCACTCTTACTATAATGCTTTGGTAAATTCAGATGCTGACAAATAATGGTGGTGGTTCCGTTGCAGTAATGTTTATTTTTTAAAAAAAAATATAAAAACTAGTATGTACTAGTTGATACAGTGCCATTGTAGGACTATACCCCGCTTGTTACCTTTGTTCCTATCAAAGCAGAAGATAACATATCTTTTTCTAAAAAAATAGAACTGCCAAGATCAAAAGTGCATTGCACAGAAGCAAATTAAGAAGGTCCTGGACAGTCGGCCACAGGAGCTGTGTTGCAGGGTCATTGGTAACCTCCATGGCCAAGTGCTTTAAAAATACAACAGAATCTGAAGAAAAGGGAGATCTTATCTTTGTTGTGGAAGATTGCTTCTTGGGTTCTGATTTAAATGAATTTAAAAACAGTGTTTGACCTTTGTATTCAAGAAAGCAAACTGAGCTTTGGTCTGCAAGATCTTTGTGCAAGAAAAAGCAGGAACAGTTTGCCAGGACTCTGAGCAACAGTGGTAGCCAGGTGCATTTCATGTGGCTGCTTAGGCCTCCGTTTAGGACTCCAAACTTCATATCATCAGCAAAGTACTGTAATATGAAAGTGATTCTTCACTATATTCTGAAGCATTTCAATGAGAACTGGAATATGAATAAATGCTAAATATTTAGATGAAGAATTGGGAGGTTTTTATGTGAATGATTTGACTGATCAAGCAGGTGCAAGTTTGTAATATTGATTGATCATTGACAGGATTCCTTCTTCAGGTGACTAAAGGGCTTGTGCCTCTGGTTTTGAAGTAGAGTGTTGCAGAAATGGAATAATCGTCACTGAAATGTGTTAATGCTAATCCATAAACCCAGAAAACAGCATGTGGGAGAGAAAGATGTAAGAAGAGCAAAAAGGATTAGTAAAAGAATTGTTAGTTTTTTGATAGGCTTAGGTTGGAACGTTTCCCCCTGAAATTAGGTCTGAAACTCAAACTAATGAGATGCTGATTTTCAGTCAGCTGCTAAGACAGTGAGGGAATGTGAGTTGGCACATTATTTATGAAGCATTCTGATACTCTGAAGAAAAATGTTTATGTACCTATTATTAAAATGTGTGTTTAATCATCCATGTATAGCAGATGGATGAATTGCTTTCTTCTTTTGAAGCTCTGGTCTTTGCATTAAGTCAAGATTTGTTTTTTGTCTGGGTGTTTGTTTTTTTTTTTTTGTTGGTTCATTTGTGAAACACTCATTCTTTTTCTTTTCTTTTTTAAGAACACACACAGCTGTTAAAATTGCCCCACGATATAGTGCGCCTGTAATTCATGTCCTGGATGCATCCAAGAGTGTTGTGGTTGTAAGTTCTAAATTATAGTTTCTCATCCATGCAAAAATATATGCTCTGTTTTTCTGTTGCACCTCTCATCCTTTCCTCAAATGCTTAATGTTTTGGCAGAAAATTGAAGAAGCCTGATAAGAGAGCAGTTCCTCAACTGCTATTGCTTCAGTTGTTTTTTTGCTGCCACACGGTTACCTCATCTGACTTGTGTCGATTATTGTCACTGGATATGTTTATTTAAATGCCATTTCTCTAGTGAGGGTAACATGATTTACTCAAGTCCTTGACTAGATTTGAGATGTTTTCTAGTGCAGAGCGATGTGGTTATAGATCATCCACTATTCTCTCTGGTTTAGATATGTTTCTGATGTTAGTGATACAGCAACATTAGTGCTATGAAACGTGCAAATGAGTAGTCTTAGCTGGCACATACTTGCTAGAAAGAAGTAGGACAAGCTGTGTTGTTTCTACAACTATTAAGTCTCTGAAGTCTTGGAGTATTCTCCTCTCAGGTCTTTCTGGAGCCAGAGTTGACTGCTGTTATTTCCTGTGTAGCAGGGCAGTACTCTCAGTAATTATAATATTCTTCAATATGTTTTGAATCTAGTTTGCAGATTAGTAGTAAGGCTTAGTTAGTGTTGTCCAGTATAACTGGAAGCAAATTTGAAAGACAGAAAGCTTAGTCTGAAGTTCATACCCAGTCCTTACTATAGTATGTTACAGTATAGACTTAGTGCTTTCTCTTTACTTTTTTTTCAGTGCTCTCAACTCTTAGATGAAAGTGTAAAGGATGATTTCTTTGAAGAAATATTAGAGGAATATGAAGAAATTAGACAAGAACACTATGAGTCTCTCAAGGTACAAATGTAATTGATTTAGTTTCTTCTGTTGTTTGAAGTGGCTGGTACTTGCCTCATAACTAACTCTCAGTTTCAGCTCCTTGTGAAATATATTTGAGCTGATTTAAAACATGCAGTAGAATTGATGGAAGACTTCCAGAAGTGCTTAAGAAATGAAATTTTCTAACTCATAAAGGAAAATTCTGCATGAGTCTAATACATGCCTGGCAATCTAGGACGTCTCCATGGGGCTGGTAGTCATGTCAACTTGACCAACCTATAGGACACCAGTGCTCTCCTGGAGCTGTAGCTGCAAACAGAGAGCTACACTGGGTTAACTAAAGTGGCTCTGGTTGATTTTGCAGGTATTTATATTACCCCACACTCTGTTGGGTACTTTACAACACCACGCTTCAGATTGTTTAGGCTGGGGACCTAAGCAGTCTCTAAGTAGAGAACTGAAGCTGTGGTTTTATGAAAGTGAAGAGAAAGAAGGAAGGAATTTGGAGATTGACCGTGCAAATTCACAACAGGGAACAAATAGCATGTGACTCCTCTGAGGATGTCTTTGTAAATAAATGCAGAAGCAAGCGAAAAGTCATCTGGCTGTGACCTAGTATCTTGATAAAGGCAGATAAAGCTTGAGGCCTCCTGCTGAGAACATTTGGCTTGACCAGCTTTAAGACTGTCTTTGCAAAGGGAACGAGTCATCTAAGCTGAGATCAGTGAGTGCAGCACTCTTCTTTAAGCAGAGGTCAGCAGTGAATTCATGAGCCTTACTGAAGTTGCTATAAATTTCCTATGCCTTTCGGAAGAGCCAGTAATCTGCCTAAAGGCACACAGCAGTCACTGGTGGTGATGTCATCGTGAAATTAACCTTTATCTCCATACAGGAAAGAAGATACTTGTCTCTACAGCAAGCTAGAAGAAAGGGTTTCCATGATGACTGGTTATCAGGTCATGAACCAGGTCAGTTTAAATGTTGCTGTTCGTTATCTTTGTGCCTTTCCTTTTTTATTGATTTATTATATATTTTTAATTAGAATATGCTTCACTAAACTGGTGTCTCTCTGAGCCAAGATTTTCTTTTTGGCATAAATTTGAGTGTCATGTTTCTGCCAATTAATACTTCACTAAAAAACTGGGAGAAAAAGTCCTAAAACCCAAGGAGTTACCCACAACACCATATAATCAAAGAAAAGTGCCACAAGAAGTCCGTTCCTGGAGTGACTACTTTCTGTCTTTTAATTTACAAGTCTCAACAAGATGCTAACTTTGAATAGCTCATCTTAATAAAGGTTCTGTTGTAAAGTATTGAACAGGACAAACAAAACAAGTGTAAAGCTTGTGGCTACATCATGGCATAGATCCAGCTCTCTTTTATGATTGTGCACGTGCCTCTGAACAATCATGTGGTGGTTGTAAGCATTCTTATAAATTAAATATTAATTACTGTTCTACAGTACCATAGCAAATAATATGTCTATGTTTAGAAAGCAGTATTTGTAACATGAAAGCTGTATATCCATAAAACCTGTAAGGTATTGATAAGTTGGGTAGGGGTTTTTTTTGATCGTCATTTTGCCAATAAGCTCTGAATTCCAACAGCTGATAAGTTTTGATTTATATGAAAGAACAAAAGGCTTTAAATTTTCTGTTTCAACTTTATATGCCTTTTATGCCTTTTTTTAAATCACATTGTAACTGTGGAGTATGGTATGACTTGGGAACAATGTGGCCATGAGAATTGTAGGGCAATTGCTTTGGAGTAGGTGATTTGTAGTGGTAGAGGCTGGTGAGCATCAGTTATGCTGCTCATGTAAGAGCAATTTAAATTATTCTCATCATGTGAGATTGTACTTCTGATTCCTACAGTTAAACCGAAATTCATTGGCACAAAAGTCTTTGAAGATTATGACCTGAAGAGACTTGTAGAATACATTGACTGGAAACCTTTCTTTGATGTCTGGCAACTTAGGGGAAAGTATCCCAACCGGGGTTTCCCTAAAGTTTTTAATGATAAAACCGTAGGTGAGTACTTAATTTGCATTTACTTCATGGAAATAACCCTGACAGATCTGCTGTGCTACATGAAGGTTCTGTATGTTTTGAAATACATAGAAAAAGTGAAAACCTGTGGAAACTTAGTGTCAGTGAAATAATATCTGTAAAGCAATACTTAATGAATCAAGTGTTGGCATGTGAGGCTGAAAAATAACTGGGGAAAATACTTAATCATCATATTTAGAATTCACCTACCAAAACAAAAGGAAATGTTTTAATGACAGAAAATAGCAACAGAGTGCTTGGTTTATCTGTATCACTGCTGTGGGTGAAGATGGCAAGAGGGCTTTGTCTCCTTTTTAAACTATTCAGGAGGCCTTGAAATACATGGTGAAACTGCAAGGGTCACACTGAAATCGATGTTCTGGGTCTGCTTCACTGTGGCAATGTAGGTGCAGGCACATACTCTCTGTTGCTCGTTTTATTCTGCTAGAGTGATGTTGGCTGAAATGTGGGTTTGTTTCTTTTTCCAGATTTATGTTGTTACAGCTGTATAGATGTAATAACGCTGCTAGCTCTCTGTTTGCTGTCGCTAACAGATCGTTGCAAACATCAGAGAATTATGTGGAAAATGAAAAATGAACCAATCTTCAGCAATTTTTAAGCCCATTTAGCCAGTTGTGAAAATATGCATTTTCTAAAGGGTTCTCTTTTTTTGATAGGTGAAGAAGCAAAGAGAGTTTATAATGATGCTCAAAATCTACTGAAAACATGGATTAATCAAAAGAAATTACAAGCCAGAGGAGTGGTTGGGTTCTGGCCAGCTCAGAGTGTTCAAGATGATATCTATTTATATGCTGTAGAAGAGGCAGTGGGATCTTCGGAACCAATAGCAAAATTTTATGGCTTGAGGCAACAGGTAAATGACAGAACATTTGTGAAATAAAGTAATTTTTTCTTCTTGAATTGCAAGGATGTAACAGAAATGCCCTATTAAAATCTGTGCAGAAAATGGTGGTTGTAATTTGTCCACAACTGTTGAATTGCCATTTCTTTCAGTAATTACAAGATCTTCTTAATATTGACCCAGGTATTTGTATTGTAGTATTTGTAGTATTTTTTTATTGTAGCAGTTGTCCAAAATGCTTTATAGATTTGATGTCTTCAGATATGATGTGCATTTTCAGTCTTGATTTTAATATTTAAAAAGTCTTAAAGCATTGTGCTGTGTAAATTCATCACATGGATCCTGTGTGCTCAGTTAGAACCTAATGAACCTTAATTCTCTTAATATCCCTGCGCTAGATGAGAAATTCTGCTTGAGTGTGGTAATGGTTAAAACCACTTATAATTAAAATACCTGGAAAATAAAATTCAATGGAGATAAATGGTTTTGATAGTCTTAATTTCTATGTAAAATTCCTCATATGAAGAGGCAGTTTAGAATAGGTTAGTTGGCTGCTAATTCTGTAGAGAGAATCATTATTTTAAGTATTTAAGCATGACTCATACTTACCCAGATTTGCATTTATTTTGATAGATGGAACATTTTCAAGATACTCTGTCTCTTTTTCTTCTCTACCTTCTGACTTGCCTACTTTATAGTTCACATAGTCAGAGTCATCCAATATGGCAGAAGCAAATTTAACAAATATTTAAATTTATGGAGTATGGTATTCTGTGAGGACAGTCCTGTGCCAATATTGCAGAACGGTACTGAGAAATACATGACTTCAAGTTTATCTGTTCCAGTTCGCTGCAGCAGATTATCTATTGAGTGGAGATGCATCCATCTAGTGTATCTTGACAACCCATGGCAGATGTTTATATAAACTGTTCTCACAGGGATTGAGCAGGGCTGTTCTAGGGCCTTGCTGCCTATTTAAACATTTTGATATCCCATGTAAATCAAGTTTAATATGGTTTCTTTTCCTGACCTTTTCCCATTGTTCTCCCAAGGGGAATATCTGATTTGATTTTTTTTATTGTAATGTTTTTTACTATTGATATCGTTATTTTCCTTACTCTTTTTTTCTTTTATATTCCTAATTTTTTCTGTCTTTTCTCAAAGGTTAAGGCTATGCAAGTCTGAGCTGTTATGTGTACTGTTCTTCTGGACTTTACGTATTTTAGCTGTGTCTCTTTCAATCTGGTGTACACAGTAATTCAGCAGAGACTTCAACAGAGCAAAGCAGAGGAGAATAATTGTCTCCTGTTCCTTATATAAAATGTTCCTTTCAGTACACAGAGTTCTCTCCGTGGTATTGGCACTGTTGAGGATGTGATGTAAATCTAAAAGTTGGAGATGCATTTAATATTTTCCTTAACTGTAATTATAAGAGAACTTTGAAATTACCATAGATTTCACGTGTATGGAAAAAGGATATTTCTTCAATTTTATGGTACTTTCTCTAACCTAGTACATTATAGAAACAAGGAAACAGTTGGCCATTTTTCTTTGTTTTCCAGAGCTGAGGGTGGTGGTGTTTTATTTTATTTTGTTTTTAAGCTGCAGTTGGAAAGCATTGTTAAAATGTTGTCATAGAATAAGAAAACTTGGAGAGGAATCTTCAGCCAAATGATAGCCATGAAATAACTTTTATCTCTCCGTAAGTTGGGTGAATTTACAAGAACTGTACCACTTTTTAAATAGCAGTCATATTCCCACAATGAATATGCAGATATGATCCTCAACTGTAAAACCTCGTTAGGTGCTATAGCCAGTGTTCAGTCACCTCTTTCTATTAGCTTTTTTCCATTTTAGAAAAGCATCCAGTTAGCAGGATACTTGCTGTTTGCATAAACCCACTTGAACCTTGCTTGAGATTCAAATTTTCAGTAATAATAGATGTATTTTGTTTGTATTTGTATATGGGTAGTGTAAACATACATCCTGGGTGCCATTTTGTCTGGATTAACTGGGATGTGAACTGCCAACTATGAGTTTTGCTAACAGGTGTGGAATCTGAGTGATAGAGATGGAAAATTCATCTTCTTACTCAGTGGCTGGCACAAGACAATTTCTTCTTTTGTAATACTTTGACTGCAGAATAAGCTGTAAAATCTTACTAGCTGTAAACAGAAGTGAAACATCTGTACTTGTTCAGCACAGCATCTCTGTCCTTTGGCATTTTGTTCTTCAGTGATCCAAACACACTTAGAGTAAGAGAGGTGTTTTCTTCTAGTTCATCATGGCTCAAAGACTAGTAAGGTGTTTTCTGAAATGCCTTAAGTCCCTTAGTCTTAAAAATACTCATCTTTAGATTAATAGTGCACTAATACTTAAAATATTTTCAAACGTTCTGATGTATTGCACTGTTTTTGTTACTTTAGGCTGAAAAGGACTCTGCCTGCACAGATCCCTATTACTGTCTCTCGGACTTCATTGCACCACTGGATTCTGGCATTTGTGACTACTTAGGCCTGTTTGCTGTGGCCTGCTTTGGTGTAGATGAGTTATGCAATGAATTTAGGAAAGAAGACGATGAATACAGCATCATAATGGTAAAGGCTCTTGGGGATCGATTAGCAGAGGTATGAGGTTTTATCATGTGTTTCCTTGCAAATTTTGTGAATGTGTACTAGATTTGATTGACAGGTTGCTGGTTTAAGTTTAAGTTTTAGCACAAACTTAAGCTGTTGCCTGTAATGTATGCTCTGCATTAAATCTGAAAGGAAGCTCATGGTGCTGAAATTGTCTTGAGAGTCCTCTTCGGAGCCATCCATACCTTCTGGCTGCAAAAAGATTTCTCAGCTCTTTGTGGAGTTTTTGATGATTGATAGAATTTAGTAGATTTTAAACCAAGACTGTTCAAAAAGAAGTATCTTTTAAATCTTGTTTTATCTACATGAGAGTGTATTTGGACCAAGGTGTGATGCACTGATTATATTCTTGAATTGCAGACATGCCTTCTGCTGGGTACAAGGGTACAAATCTTTTAACTTCACATGTACCAGGCTTACACAGACATACTGTTACAGCTCTAACTGAAATGGGTTAGAAAATGCCATCCCTATCCCCATCTCCCTGCCCTCACGCTTACACCTGAGTAACTGTGTTAAAACTTACAGCAACTTCGGTGCCATGCAAATGGGGTTAGCTCTAGTTGTATGTTTCAAATGTAACAGAGTTTCAGAAGTTATTTTTAGATGCCATCTAAAGATATTTTCAGGAGAAATTTCCACTTCAGTAGGTAACCATTCCTGGCAAGATAATGTAAGCTGTAAAAGGAGTGAAGAAAAGCTGTTGCACATTCTCAGCTAGTGGAAAAGTCAGTGGCTCTTACTTAAGGCTGATACTATCAAGGATGCAAGAATGATGTGACCTTTCACAGTTAAACCTGGATGGGATGTCTGCATGGTCAAGACCTACTGACTTTAGTGCTCTAAGGATGTATAGATACTATAAGCTAATGAATTTGATATTTTCTGGTTACTTGTGCACATCTTTACCTCTTCGAGTATGTAGGATTTTAAAGCAGGACAACCCCAAAAAGCCCCAACCTCTGTCTACCAAAAAGAGAAAAGCTAAACCACTTGAATTAGCAAAATAAGTATCGTATGTGTATTTTAACGCTATCAAATTTCTCAGCTATGTTAAGAGCTCCCTTAAAAATTAAAATGGGCAGAAAGTCTCTGTCATTGTTTGTCTTCATCAAAAAGCTATTGCATCAGTCTGCACAAGTTAAAAAGAACCAAACAAACCACCAAAACTGCAATCTTTGTACTTCCTTCCAAGGCATTTGCTGAGGAGCTCCATGAAAGGGTTCGAAAGGAATTCTGGGCTTACTGTAGCACTGAGCAGCTAGATCTGTCTGACCTACGTAGAATTAAATATGAAGGAATTCGTCCTGCCCCTGGATATCCAAGCCAGCCTGACCATACAGAAAAACTCACCATGTGGAAACTTGCAAACATTGAAGAGACAACAGGTACCTCTTTCTGCTTTACTGAGATTCTTGAATGGTTTTATGTGAATGAAAGATTGAAATGCCATTGAAACAGCAAACTGGATGGTGCAGAGCTACATAAAAAAACCAAACTGAAGTGGTTCTGGAAATTGCTCTCTTCCCCTTTTCATTGCCATTTTTGTTTTGCCTCATTCAAGGACGCATTTGCAAAATACTGCCCGTGCTTCTGTGTTCCTAATTAGCAGAGTGCATGCAAACAGGGTTCTGTTGCACAGAGAAAAATTCTAGCATCCTTATGGCTACAAGGAGGCATTCTAGATATAAACAGAAAAAGTCAATTCAGCAGTGTATTTCCTGGTCCACAAAAACTTTGAGTTGGTAACTCTTAAAAAAACAATGAATTCCATTTTCTTTCCTCAGATATTTTACATATCAGGCATTTCACTGCTACTTCCACAATTCCAAAAATACCTTCCTGTGTTTCAAAACCTCTAGTTACCCATGACATTTGCCAAAATGTCCACCTTTTCTTCCATCACACTATACAGTCACTCTACAGTAATAATGTAATGAAAGTCTGTAAGATATTTAAAGCTGTGTGTATTTTTTTAACAGATAGCAAGTGGAAAACAGTTTTGGTTTTAGTTCTTCTGAAACCTTCCTGGTTTTTGAGTTTGCCTGAAGATGCCCAACAAAAAAAAGGCTGTGAATTTATGCTGCTGATCAATTCGGAGAGTAAGAAAATTTTTGTTCTCTCTTCCAGGAATTGGTTTAACTGAATCACTAGCAATGATACCTGCTTCTGCAGTTTCTGGTCTCTACTTTTCCAGTCCAAAATCCAAGTACTTTTCTGTTGGCAAGATATGTAAAGATCAGGTAAGTTGAGCTGCCCAATGTGGTAATGTTACAGCATTCAAAAATACCTTATGAACAAGCAGATGTTCAAAAAAATTTTGTAAACAGAAAAAGCTGGAGTTTGCACATCATCATCATCATGTTTTGTGGTCCTTTTGCAGGTTGAAGATTATGCAAGGAGGAAAAATTTGTCTGTGGCAGAGGTGGAGAAATGGCTGGGACCCATTTTGGGATATGATACTGAATAACTGTGACACTTGTGGGTGAACATTTTCTTCTGATAATCTGTTTGCCAGAACAAGAAAATCCTTCCCATTGAAAACAGCTTTCTCCCATCCATCTCAATAGCTTGTTTGATTGCTTTTAATTTTTGATCAAGCAACTTTCATTTCAAATTTGCCCTGTGCTCTTGGGACCATGAATGCGTTGCAGATCTCTTAGGCACAGTGATATGCTTTTATTTATTTTTATTTCTTGCACAGTGCTCTAGCTGAGCAGGTAGATGTAGGGTGAGATGTGGAGGCTGCAAAGTCCTCCTGTCCTGAGGAAGGCTTTGAAATCAGGGGCAAGAATTTCTGTCCCATTGTATGGGAATATATGAAGAACTGGATTTGACTTCTGTTATTTCAGTGTTTTTTACAAGTCCAGGTTCAGAAATAAAATATGATTTTTCTGTAATGTCAGCAAAGGTTTTACACTGAGTGATCAAGAACAACTGAAGTACAACACATCTTTTTTAAAACCTTTCTGCTCTGTATTTAGGCCTTGTTATTGGGAATACACGTTCTCTCTGAATTATATCAGGTTTTTAAATTACTTTGTGATTACGATTGTGGTTTGAACTATCAAAATAATACAATGTGGAGCAATATCAGAGATGCTGTATTATGACAGAACATGAAATGGGATGACTGAACCCATGGGGTTGTCCATCTCATGCTGCTTTTTCCTTTCAGCAAGCCACAATCATACTCTGTATGAAGGGTAATGGCACTTCCTACCTTCGTGTTTAAACGATCTTTTTTAAGTGAAGAAAATGAGTGAAGCATAATTGTTACTACAGATGGACAGAAAGCTTGGAGCTGGTTACGAAGTCTTTAAGCTTCTGGGTACCTGGATTGTAGAAACAAATAATAGCAATACTGTCCTAAGTAACAGTTAATACAGTAGGCTGCTTCTTAAGATTTAACTCTTTAGTGAGCTAACTGTTTATAGCTTTTAATAACCTCTGAATAAGTGCCTCAGGTATTATTTAAATGCTAATTTAGTAAAATATTATGACAAAAACCTGTCATTTTTCTTGTTTCTAATTGTAAAGAAAAGACCAATATTATAAAGACAGTGTTCTTTTAAATAGTTTATCTGTAATCTATTAATAGCTATATAATTTTTTAATGTCTTCATCTGACTTTATGCTAAAAGAATCATCTTGTATCAACAGTTTAATAATGATTAAGCTGTCAATGGTGTTATCCTATTAGAATCTTTTAAATAGCAATAACAAAATGTGTGCAATAGTCTGAACAGATAATGTCAAAATTAATATGCACTTTGTACCATGAATCTGAAAGTGTAAAGGTTGCTATGGGGTTTTTAAAGTAGTTGAGTAAGTATATTCTTAACAGAATGTTTTACAATGTCTCATCCTTTAATGACTTTCAAAAATAATTTCTAAATGGATCTCTCTCTCCCTCTCCCCCATATGAAGGGACTTGAGACATGTCCTTGTTGATCAGCTGCTTCTTGTAGCTGAAATGGTTCCTCAGTAGCACACTCTTCCAGATTGCCACAAAACCAATAAAAAATACTTAGCATAAAGGAAAACTTGCTCCTGAAATATGTAGCCTGTAAAAACTGAAATCTTTTTTGCTTTCTTTTTGATACTTGCACTGTTGCAAATCAGTTTAATGATTGGAATATCTCCTCTCCACCACTCTTTCATATCCTTATATTTGGAAGCAGAGTGCCTTATTAGTCTGAAATTTTGAGCATGTGAGTGAAGTCCAAGTTTGACTTGTACAGCTTGGTTTATTTATTAATTTCCTGAAATCAGTAGCACCTATTTCAGCGAGTACGGCTTTAGCAGAGTAGGGCTGATAGAGCGGAAGGTGCACTGCTGTGTAACAGAGGTGGTGCTACCTTGTGTACAAGCAAATGGTTTCAAATGGTGTGCAATTATGTTGTCCCTTCACACGTGACACTATACACTGATAAAGGTCTTCATCTTTGCCTGTAAAACTTGTTGTTGTAACAACCTGTTTGGAAGAATTACTCATTTTTATAATGTGAATGTTTTTACCCAGGACAAAGTCATTAGAAATTTGTTACTTTAAATTGTCAGTTGCCTCTTTGAATAAAACTTGCAATGATCTTTATTCTTCTCTCCATAACAAAGGTGAAGTGTGAAGAAAAAAGGGTCTCATAGTTCTACCAGGTAAGACTGTTTCACTATAGTGAAAATCCATGGTAGGAATATACTTCTTCAAAGTGATGAAATGGAGTGGGTACTGTCCAGGAAAGATGGGCAGTTGTAAAATGCATAAAAGATTTTTTTGTGGTGCTTTTCTAAGTACTACTAACAAAGGTACAAGGTGTAAAACGCAATGAAAAAATAAGAATACAAGAAACAATTCTGGTTTAATGTCTGTGAATAATTTACTTTGGATAGTGATATATATATATTTTTTTTTTCTTGTAAGTCAGGCAATTAGCCTGGAGATCAAGTTTTGAGGCACATATTTTAATTTCTGGGTGTCAGGAGAGAATACGACTTTAAACTTGCCCCTTGATTCTGAGGTCTGTATCAATACTGCTGCAAATTTTGAGAAGATTGTAGTATGTTTTGTTTTGGAATGGGGATGCTACCATAGGTCAGACTATTCCTCAAAAAAACCTCTAAACTCACATTTCTTTTTTTGATAGTATTTGACCCTTTTCCATAGCTTTCTGATTAAATTCGAGAGTCTTCAGCTTCCTTGTTCAACAACGTAAACATCAGTACAAACTTTTAGTTAATTTCTGCTCTTTAAAACATAAGAGATGTCCAGAAACTGAGAGGAATATTGAGGGGCCTTTGATGGTAGAAATATAAACTTTTAGAAGCTTTGCTATTTAGAAAGAGGCTAGTTTATTGATAACTGTGACTAGGCTTCATGAAATGCTTTTTGAAATCTTTAGCTAATTTACCTGAATGTGCCATGAAAAACTAGATTCTGAAAAAGTGGATTCAGGTCTTAAAAGAGTTTGAAGAGCAAGAAAAGAAATAACTTCACTAATTAGTTCAGGAGGGTGGTTCCATACAGGAACAGCAGCACGTGTTCTCAGTCACTGGAGAAATAAGTCCTGTGCCCTCAATTAACATAGCCCTGTCATGGCCAAGCCTGTTCAGCCCCTCTACAAAGTTATTTCATTTGATTGCCAGGCTTCTGTAGGTGCTGGTTTTCAAATGAAGTTACGCTGCAAGCAAAATGGAAACACATTGATCCTGCTTTCACACATAACGTGTGTACTGGCCAGCTAAAGGCAGAAGTGGGAAACCAAAGCTTCCATCTTCTTTTGTTCTATTAATACCACTGTGGCTGAATATCTCAAGATTTTTGACAGTGCCACATGCCTGATATAAATAACTGTGCAAGTAAAACTCAGCTGAGATTACCAAACTTGGTGGTCTGGATTTGTGTTTCAACTTGATCCAGGATGTTGAAAGCGAGCTTGTAATTATCCTTGGTGGCCTGTGCCTTAAAGCTCCTGATCTGCTAGTGGGGAGTGTTCTCAAGCCAGGATGGGCTCTGCCATTCCTTCCTACAGAAAGAGCATGAAATAACTAGAGGCAGTGTGGAAAATGAGGGTTTCCCAGTTCTTATCTTCTTGTCTTTTCCATCCCATCTCCCTATGGAATTATCTTACTCTTCCTCCATTCCCCTTCAGCAGCTCCCCTTAGCTGCATGCCATGCTACCCTGTAGGTTCTGCCAATATGCCAAGGTAGAAGGTTTTAGATATGTCTATTTTAAAGTCTGAACTAGTTTGCTGGCTCAAGAAGAGGAATTTTTACCTAGCAAGTGTTGGACAGCACTAATAAAAAATGGTGCTAATAGCTCTGCATACAGAAGCCTTATAGCATGTATGTTAGTTGTTCATAACAGCTAACTTAAAGATGCAGTTAAGCATTTTGTTTCTGTTGTTTTCATCTAGATAGCAAAGCCAAAATGTGTGATAATATCATCGTTTGTCAATGTACTGTTTTAAGCCCACAATTATTAATAATCTAATAATATTATATAAAACTAATAACTTTCAGTGGAAGTCCTTTAATTATCTGAATTGCTAAGATGAAGTAGAGAATTTATCTTTGCCTTGTCGTTATAAACAAATGCTTTTAAAATTCTTAAGGTAGTTGATGACTTGTAGAATCATAGAATAGAATCATGGAATGATTTGGGGTTAGAAGGGACCTTGAAGACCATCTAGTTCTAACCCCCCTGCCATGGGCAGGAACACCTCCCACTAGACTAAGTCACCCAAAGCCCCATCCAGCCTGGCCACCTTAATTATTTTATGGTGAAAAAAACTTACCTTGAATACAAACTCAGGTTACAAAGCAGAAATCATTTGATTTAAAAGGCTTTACCCCCACTGTCTAGAAATAGCTGATAAGTCTGAAGGGTTTACTGCACTCCTTGAAGGAGTTTCTATGCATATAGGATTACCTACATGTAACAAAAGAAGCTGGAGCGGTGTGGGATTCACAGAGGGTAACAATTTCAGAAGAGCACACAATTATTTAGAGAGGAGCTGGAAGATTAAGAGTTATGGCAAACATGTCTCAGAAAAACAGGTATTCTCAATAATAGTATTACAGTAAATGAAAATAAAGGCTATAGCCTATATCTTTGCTTACCATCAGAGTATAAGAAATGCAATTTGAGAACAATATTTAGGGAGCTTTCATTAATATGTGCTTGTGATTGAGGAGTTATATTTGCATGTTTATGAGTGAGAGGAAGAGGAAATAATAATTAGGTTGTGAACTTATTCCTGGATAGAAGTAACAAGCTATTGAAAAAAGGAAAAGAATTCCCCGCCTCTTGGGAGCTGTTGGAATCATTACTTGGATGACTAAGTTTTTGACAGAATTTTCAGTTGGCACTGCTGAATATTAAATATATGTGATATAGGAATATAAAACATCCTTCTTTTTCGGGTACATTGAAAGATGTTCAGCTTCTGCATCAGCTCTGTATCTGTATGTAGACATCAGAGAAATTTTGACCTGAGGATGGCTTCAGCCCAGTAGGAAATGTAGGACTGTAGATAAAGATTATTTATTTATTTTCCTTTCTCAAAATGTTAGAAAAGATCAGGGTTTTCTGTATGTGAGAGTGCAACTTCCACTGGATGTTTTGTTCTTATTTTATGTCTTTCATGTACTTGATCTGTGCTCTTTTCCCCTCTTCCTGCTCCACAATACAGGTGTGGAGATATCACTCAGAGCTCTCTAATGGCCTGCAAGTGTTGCATGTTGTTTGTTTTGTTTTTTCTTAAAATATAAAATAATACATATAATTGGGTTTTTTTTTGTTGGAATGGAGCAAAGTTCTTAACAAATGTCCTCTTCCCAGGAAGTGGACAACTTTATTGCTTTTTATCTGGCCATCAACTGGAAATCTAGGTTGAGGTTCAGAAGTGGAGTGCAAACATGAGGTCTAAAAAGCTGTCATTTCTTCGTGACTGGGGGACTCTCCTCACACTTCTGTTTCTATTACAGCCTTGTGAGAACAAATATGTACATATCTTCCTATAAATGATGACAGCACTGGTACAAGAAGTAAGAGACATAAAAAACTGTGCTGTACAGCCAGAAGAATTATTTAGCAAACTGTTCTTTGGAGATGTATTGGTACAAGGTGTACTCTAGCTACTGTCATTGGCCAGGATTCGTTTTCAGCTGTTGCCTCAGTCTTGTCCATACTCCACTGCTCTTATGCCAGGAAACTGCTACTTGTGACATCTCATGCTTTGCTAAATACTCTGCAAGGTCCTCTTCGCTTAATCAGGTATTTTAAAGAGTAGCATTGCAGTAACTACCTGCTATTATATTTCTGGCTTTCATAAACTTTTCTGTAACCAAATAGGTGACTTTCTTCAGAATACTGTTGTACAGCAAATAAATATATAGCTTCTTTAAGGCCCATGAGATCAGATTTTATTATCAACATCTAATCTAACAAGTTTACTCATGTGGCCAAGGGTTTGCAGTCCAATCTCACTAGTCAAGAAGTTTGCTATGAACAAAAAAATGACCATGTTTATGCACTTTATTTAGAAAATAAATGTAAACATTTTTTTTTCTTTTACTTTCTTCCAAATATTGCCCCTCACATCTCAGGACAGCTAAAGGAATAAAAACTTTGACTCAATTGTTATACCACCATCTATACGTGTATGGTGAGAAGCACTGAAGCAAGAGATCCAAAACTCAATTTGATGTAAAAGCGTACGAAGTACTTAGTGAATATCATCTTGACTCTTCTGATAAACAGTAGGTGAAGATGCTGTGAGACAGGAGCCAGCAGTCTGCTATGGCTAAGTGAAGATTACAGACTTTCAGCTGTCAGATCAGCAGCATTCCAAGTCATTTTAAACATTATACCAGATGCATTACCCTCTCATTTTCTGCCAGTTTCTTCCACAGTGAATCCTTCTGTTGCATCCAAATCCCTGGTAATTCCACAAGAAGTGTTTGACATGGATTTTGCTGAAGATTTTGATGGGCATGTCCAGGATTATTTTTCCAAAAGAGTTTAAAGCACTATGCCATAGATGAACATTTCAAGTTCTTGAACTGTAAAATACTTGGTTTTCCTCTCAAAGCCTCCAGGTATTGATGCATTTTTTTTTTTTTTTTACGACTCGGTGAACTGAATCAAATAGCTGGCTTTCCCCCATAGCTCCAAGGATGCTGGAGGGAGTGAAGACTGAAAGGAATTTTTATGGTGCTCTTTTGTTCTCAGTTCTAGATTAGCATATCTGTCTGCCATCCTAGTCATTGCTTGGGAGCTGAAATGAGCTAGAACACCTCTTGGCAACTATTCTACTGTCTGATCCAACTGCTATTAAAATCTATGGAAAAATTACCTGAAACACAACTTAGATCAGTCCTAATGCAATTATTGGGAAAGAAAATCCAGTATTAAAATCCTGTCAAAGACACTTGAGGTCTAGCAAGATGTGCTGTTAAACCTCCTTCAGTGGCTCTGCTTCATTGAGATAGATAGCTGGGACTATGCGAGTAATTTTTACTCATTCTGAAACACTTACCTGACAGAAAGCAATACCCTATCAAGCCAGGAACAGATGAACTTTGCAGCTGTGGGTCCAGTGTGATCAATTATAACCATCCACCTTGGGGAAGTCTGAGAGAGATTGCCAAGCAGAACAGCAGCATGGCTATTGATTCTGTTTTGCGTTCTAAGTCATGGAAGGTGTAGAGGTGCCTTGACTCAGCAAATGCTCAAAAAACATTTTCATGGTTTCAAGCCTCTTGTGATTTAAAACAAATACTGTTTAATGAGATTTTGAGCTTTATAGTCTATGACATTGTGCTAACTTTCTATATACTGTTGGAGTTTCATTTGGTCATATTTAAAGAGGAGGTACCTTTTAGTTAAATTTCCTCCTGAAGTATATGTTTCACGTTATGTAATTCTACAAAACCAGCAAAGTCACAATAATTTCATATATTTCGTGCTGTTTATGCACACAAAGTGCTGAGCAATGGCAAGGAAGCTGCTGCAGTACACCTATTCCTATTTCAATCCAAATAAATTTGAGGTGGTGTTACGATTTCTCTCAAAAAATACCAGCATGAAATATACAAAAATCTGTAATGATACGAAGTTCTTGACATTATGTAAAACATGTTAGAATGTGATATTTGATCTGTTAGTAAAAAATGCTTTGATTACATGTAAACCAATCATTTTACATTTTCTCATGGGACTTTTAATGGCTGTATATTTACTTCTTTGGAAATGGCAGGTTCATTTTTTTTTTTTTTTTTTTTTATTGCTGGTGTTGCTTCCATTCTTGCTGCTGGAGTTTTTACTTAACTTCCAGTCTGTTACAATGCTTCTCTTCCACTCATGCTTATTTGGCAAGTAGTTTGGAAGTCAGAATTACTGTTTTGAAATCTTCTACTGGAAATACCAACAGCTGTGATGAGCACACTCTTTGCACTCAGCTTTTTTAACAAAACAAACAAACAAAACAAAACCCACAAAACCTAACAGCAACTAACCATAATTTTAAATGCTAATTTCGAGGCTAATCTGTTATTTGGGTCCACTTAGTGTTTCCATGAACTGTTCCACTCCTGACCAGCAGTTATGTAAAACAAATGAAAGTGTTAAAGAAAGAGTTCCTAGTCTGCTACTGGTAACGGCAAGCAAGTATTTATATAAATAAACCATCCCTATCACCAGAAAGATAAATATTCTTTGGAACCACTCTGATGGCAGAGGTAGGAACAGGAGTCAGCCTTTTAATACCACAGCACTTCTGTTTCCAACCCCTTTAAAAACAAAACCAGCCACAAAACTCCTGCTCCCTGCCTGGCTGGTGTTTAATACTGCTACTCCATCAGGCTTGGAGGGAGACCTGTTGTGAATGGCAACCATCTGCACTGAGCCTTCTCCCAGCTGTGCTGCAGCACAGCGCAGGTGTCGCAGCGGGGCAGTGGGACATGAAGGCTCAGAGCTGTTACGAGTCACAGTGATGGTGTTTAAAGCTCGCCCACAGCTCAGCTGCAGAACTTAGTTGTTCTCATAGTGTAATTTTAGGTGCAGACCAAGAGGTATGTGAAAGCCTGTGGTACCTGCTGAGGCAAGGGCCACGCTGCTGGCTGCAGCACACATGATGCCCATGTGGCTATGCTGCAGAGCCAGCTGGACATGGGCTGTCTGCGCTTCTGCTGTGGCCTGCAGCCTTGGGCTGTCCTACCAAGAGTCTCCTGATGACTGAATTGGTAATTGTTTGCCATGCACTACCGCTGCAAAAGGAAATGGGCTGATTATTGACTGCAGGAGGCACAGAGTTTTTTGGTCCACTGAGCTTCAAGCCCGGCTGTATGCCCAAGCATGGGGAGGACAGCCAAGTTCGTGCTTGGAGTACAACGTGGACTTGTCCTGTCTGATCGCTAGAGATCACTGAAATACAGTTCCCATGTGACCCCTCTTTTGATTTACTTTGAAGCTACCATGCAAAATTGCCAGCACAAAAAGCAGTTTGCTTTCTTCTGATAGTTTGCATGAATTTTATTCTTGCTTCTTTGGATTCCTGACCAGCTGCTGCCACAGAATAGCAGCAACAATTACAAAAATTTTGCCTGCAGAAGCAATAATTGTAGCACAGTGTGGAGCGACAGCTAAAAGGACTGGGGAATCGCCAGCTGGATGTCTATGCAACAGGTCATTTGAGATATGTCTTTTCAGCCTGCAATTTGTGTTCCAATTTGAGCCCCAAAAGGGCCTTGTAAAATCAATGACTATGACTCATTAATTAAATGTTCATGGATGGAATAGTCTCTGTAATATTTGATCCTTTAATCAAAACTCGAACACTGGCTGAGCTCCAATTTCTAATATAAACCTGATCCATCTTAGAACACAATTGGCCTGGCTTTAAAATATATTCTGTTGGTAGAGAGTAACCACACTGCCTTTTCCCAGTAAAGTGAAATATTTCTTAACACAGGTACCCAGTTACTCTGCAGAAGCCAGATATCCTGTTTTGCTGGTTGTGTTTTATTAGCCAGAAAAATACCTACTGATCCCAAAACTTCAAATTTGCTGCATACTTCTTTTAATTATAGAACGCACGAACGATGGATGTTATATTTCTGGACACAAAGCATAGCTGAGCGTGTTATATTTCAGAAAGAACTATAATTTTTAAGACATAACTTCTTGATGGAAAAAATTATGTTTAAGAATAAAATATTTCCTCCTTTCAGAAAGGTAACTGGACAGTATTTATGTGAGCAGATGAGGCAAGTACTGTGTATGCACAGATTGGATTTTGTTCCCTACATACATGTTTAGCAGGTTTACAGGCACAGCCTTATGGCTCTGTAAAGGAGGGCTAGAGGAACACAGTGTAATCACCAATGCTTGTGTGGATCAGCATGAATATTTCTTAGAATGAATGAGAATTCTATATTCAGCTTGAGAGTTTACAGCTTTCATATGCTATGCCTTCAGAGGAAGTCTTCACATGCTTTGTGGGGGATCACATTTCTGTTGCTTATGAAATAGAGAATACAAGCCTCTCCTGTACCAATAATGTTTATTAAGATGATTTATTTTTCTACTAGAATTTGAACTTAGGCTTAACCACGTTTGATTATGTAAAGGATTCGAGTGCTGTATAAGGAATGGATAATTTAACAAAAGATACCACTTAGAAGAACAACATAACTTTGTTGACTCTTTAATTATCAAAGTCCTTGCTGATGAATTCTTATCATCCTTCAGCCAAAAAGTTTTGGTTTCTACTGAAATCAACTCTATTTTTTTTCCCCTTCATCATGCTTGATGTTGCAATAAGTACTGCAAATTTATAGAATGCCTTACTTTGTCAGGTACACATTTGAGAAACTCTTTTGACATCATAGGGCAAGCAGACAAACGCACATAGCATGCGTGTGGAAGTTGGATAAACAGTTTGAATCTTTTTATAGCTGACTAGAAATAAAGGTTTCGAGATATCCATAGACAAACTCTGAAAAAAGGCATCTTTTTAATACTTTTCCACGAAATTTTCTGATAGGTGTTGTTTGCACCACTTTGCCTTTAGATATTTAGTAGTTAAATCAGAAGAAATGTGACTTCAGTTCATTTGTTTCAAAACCATCTTTTTGAGATTGCATATTTTAATTTCTATGTGTGTCACTATTGTAATAATTTAGTAGGTTCTTTGCATACCATTTAAAATCACTTCTATTTTCTGTGTTTCTTAAAAATGGGCAGATAGATATCTCCTGAAACACCATGGCATATAACGGAATTATGTGAAGGATTGCCCTGAAGTTTTATTGTTCAGTAATAAAGACAAACTCCTAGGAGTTTCAAGATTAATTGATTTCCTTCTAATACCTATTAGAGTACTGAGCTGGCTCAGATCGTGTTCAGATTTATGTTCTTTTTTGACTGTTTCTATTCCCATTTTTTTCTGATTTTAACTGCATTGTGGTAATCCTATTGAAAGCACTGGAGTGTTGTTGCTAAGGTCTATCCACTGGAACCACAACTCTTGAGGCTTCTCTGCACTGTTGTTTCGAGAATTTTGCATTTCTGTATTGTTTCCTACTTGAAATGAGATGCATTTAGTACAGAATTAATGATGATGTTAAGGAGGGAGATGCTCTTGTATGAGGTGATGCAAGGCTTGCCAAATGCCTGTTTCGACCGCACTAACGCACAGTGGGTTGTGCAAAGTGGAAGCCTGCCAGTGACCTGGTGCTGTTCGTGCCTGGAAGCTGGTGCTGTTGTTGCCTGGCCCTGTCCCCAGCCTCAGTGCTCATCCCTGCTGGCACAAGTGCTCGTGGCTGCAGGGAGGCACCTTAGTGAGCTAATGTAGATGCAAAGCTAACCCTCTCCCCACCCTGCCTGGGAAGCAAAGGCAGCTGAAAAGTAACCCTGTCTTATTTTACTATTCAGGTGCTTACTGTGAATCAAGAATGTCCAAGAGACATGCAGTGAAAAAGGTGGGCAAGAGGTGAGAAGTAATTTTATTTAGTAGGAGTGAGCGTCAGCTTAAAGATGTGTTAAAGCATAGCTCAAGTAGTTTGCTGAACAGCAGTCCTGACTCCACAGTAGCTAAGGTTAAGAATGTGGGAGACAGGGCAAAAGAAGCAGTAGTCTTTTAATCTGGAAAGTATAATGCTACTGATAGGACACCTAATTTACCCTGCAGTTGTTCGTGTTTCTGGTTTGCTGGTGTGTTCAGAAATGCTTCAGAAAGAGGTGTGGTAATGAGATCTGTCTGGTAAGTCCACAGTTCAGATGTTATGCTTTCCTTAGACTAAAATGGTAATTGACTTAAACTGATTCTTATCACTTGAGTTTGTTTATTTGGTGTTGAACCATTGACATACAAAAACTGTGTTTCAAGTTATGGCATCGTGGTGAATTAAAAAAGCACAGTAAAAATACTTGAGGGAGATATAAAGTATAACACCAAGAGATATTGTGTAAACAAATATTTTAGGCTCTCAAAGCTTTGTTGTCTTCCGCTTATTCTAAGCACTGCAAATTAAAGGCTTTGCAGTTTTACAAAATCTTTTGTTGTGGGAAGAAGGACTTCTTGATAAGATCTAAAATGAAGTCCTGTCCAAATGTGGTCATGGAAGAGAGCATGAGCGTAGTGTTTTTCACAGGAGCATAAATGTTGACATCAGCCATATTTCAACAAGAACAGCTACATCCTTCCCATATTCAGGATGCTACTCCATATCCTGTCTCTTAAATAGCTGCATCATATTTTTGTGAGTTATCAAACACCTGCCACCCTGCTCAGATGTGGAGGGGCTCTGCTCTACACAAAAATATAATACAATTGCTCTGTACAGCACAGAGATGCTATGCCAAAACCTGTGCTGCTTTCCTAGTGCCTGCACTCAGGGGTTTGTCTCCCAGGCTCTGTCAAGGAGGAACACACCTCCTCCTGCCCATCTTCCAGAAGCAGGTCTGCAGGAGCCTGCAGATCAAATGGCAAATGCAAGACATCTCTTTATTCTTTTTTACAGTAAGGGTAATTACCTGATAAACGACTTGCCAAGTGTTAAAATAATAAGAATTCTCTACTAATTTACTGAAGGATCTCAATCTTTCAATCTGCAATTACTGTGCAAGAATCATGTAGTGAAATCTCTGTCGTGCTATAGAGAAGTCAGATAATATGGTGAAAATCTGAATTTCTAACTGGGATAGTGCATTGCTCTATCAACACTTAGCCTAATGTCAGGCAAAAACTTATTATTTTTTCCCCTTGTTTTATCTTAATAGTACTTATCTTTAGCCTGGCAAAAAGGCTACTACCCCAAAACATATCTCTGCTCACTAACCATAAATGAACCAAAAGGTTCCTACCATGGAGAAAAGTCTCATGAGTTTAAGCTGCAGAATGACTTGCTAGAAACACTGAGAATGAGCCCTAAATAGTGTACTTTGGAGCAGAGTACAAAGCCAGTCATTTTAATAGTTTTCCCCCCAACCCTTCTTGAAATAACTAAAGCTCACACAGGTCCAGGGCACTGACATTTGAATCTGTTCATGCCTAAATGTTACTGTATTAGGGTGCTGCCAGCACATGTCAGAAAGGCTCCATTATGTTGCCTACTGTGTAGTAAGTAAGGAAGTTCCTAGTGGAAGGGGACAGAGCTTAAAAGGATAGGGAGGGCCATCTCTAGTTTGAATTTGAACATGGAACAGGGAGGAAACTTGGGCTACTGCAAGGGACCTCCTCCTCCCCGAAACAAGCAGTTGCTGCCTTTCCTGATGCTGTTGAGAGCTTGGAGGTTGTCAGTGGGTTTGTGTCCTTTCTCCCTGTGTCCTGAGCGGAGCAAGGCTGCTTCCTCTTTCTCCTCACACATGGGATACAGAGGAGGTGAAACTGAAGGCAGGCTCAGGGTGGAAGAGGGAGGTGGTGGAGAGGCTGTATTGAGACTCATCACCATACCCTGCACCCTGTCAGCCTGCCCTCCTTCTAGCCTTGTGGGCCTGGCTGGAGCATAGGGTATTTCAGCAGTTTCCCTGAAACAGAAATACACCAGAGGAGGACGGTGGGGCTGAAGCTGGACTATAGATAGCTGGACTAGATTGAAGTTCTGCAATTGCTCCCAGGTCTACTGACTAAAATACAGCCCCCCACAACAGATCCCTGGAGCCTCCAATACCCTCCATAAACCACCAGTCATTGGCCCTGAATCTTGTTGTGCTCTGTTTTCACCAGTGTTGGGTCTGAGCTCTTCCTTCTGCAAGTCTAAAGTTTCTCCTGGCCTGTCATCAAAGGCTGCTGGCAGAGCTGAGATCTTGGGCAGCTCTTCTGGGAGAAGAATGGTTTTACAGCACAGCAGCGTTACCCCAGACATACTCCGTTCTTCTGGACCTGTGTGCATTAGCATAAATGGTAAGTGCAGGCACCTTCCTTTGATGCTCCCCAATGTTACTGCATCACCTGGACATTGTATTGGCAAGAGAAACAGCATGATTTTTTTTTTTGGCCTCTCAGTTGGCCATGTAAGGCAGCAGCCATAGAGCACTTTCTGGCAGATCGATGTTATTTGCAAAGGTTTCAATCTGAATGCAAACCACTGCCTCTGCATGAAACGACCCTGCCTGGGAGAGTGCATTCTGCTATTTGCTTCAAATGGCAAAAAGGTCGCCTTGGTTGTGGGTGTAAGGAGTGCTATTCCATGCACAACAGTAGCCAAGTTGCATAAGTTCAGTCACCTAATTTAGGAAGGTAGCCGTACTCGGTTCCCTCTATGGGCTGTGAAAAGAAAAATCCTTCATTGGAGAGAGATTCAGGGCAGCAGCTGAACTGCTCTTCCATTCAGCGTAACAAAAATCACATGCTCCAAGAAAATAACTGTTACAGAAAGTCTACACAACATTAACTGTCTGGTAAATGCCTACATTTGCTCTCTTATACACACAGCTGTAAGGTCTGTGTTGCTTTACAGCCTCTTCAGTCTGTTTTGAATCTCCTAGGAGACTATGGCATATGGAATGGAAAATGAAAACTTTTGATTTATGCGTTACTGTTTTGCCACTTTTGGCCACAGTAGAATACTTGCGAATGGGAGATGACAACAAATATTTAGTCATACAAGTAACTGAGATGGTTATATCTGAGAGCAGAGGGAATGGATAATTCATCATTCTAATAGTTTCTGTGTGCTGGAATAGACTCAGTGGTTTTGTAGCAGAGAAGTAAATAGAGAAGCACTCCCAGTCCCCCAAGCTGCAAACACCAGATAAAACCCGAGCTGCTGCAAAGCAAGTTTACATGAATTTTGTCAGCATTGTGGACACACTAGGAGTCAGCAAAACAGCAAGTGTGGTAAGAACAGTCAAACGTGTGTGCCTGAAGAATCTTGGTAATTGCTCATTTCTTTACACAAACTTTGTGGCACCAGTTTTTCAACATTTTTTTTTCAGAAGTTTTAGCAGATGTTCTAAGTTTTGAAAATCTGCGTGGTGTCTATATTAGTTTGGGTCTTGTCCAGAAATGTCAAAAGGCACTGCAGTCTTGATCAAATTTGGAAAAAAAAGCAAAGCAAGGCTTTCATGGGTTTTAAGCTCAGAAGAGACTATTTAAATCGTCACCTACTCTACTCTCTTCTACAGGCTGTAGAATCTTATCAGTTAATTCTGCATAATACCTTTTCCTCCTATTTAAATTACATCTTTATTAGAAAGCCATGTAGGCTGTTGGGTTAAAATCTCTGTCTTTAGTTGCTGCTTGATTTTGTTTCAGAAATACAGGGAGCTATAGGTAATATGATTCCTCTTGTGTGCTTGCAGACAACGACACAGCTGACAAGCTCCAGCTAAACATTCCCTCTCCCCAGATCTTGCAATTCAGCTCTGCAGTTTATTCTTTTCAAGTTATGCTCTGATAGTAAGGCAAGACCGGGACATTGTTTTGCTGGCTTTCTCAGTCATCACAATCTGTTCAGGGTCACTCTGAGAGCTCTGAAAAATTAGATTTATAAAGATATAAGAAGAGGAAAAGCAATTATGTGGAGACTTAAACAAGTTTACTTGGACAGAAAACTTAACATGCTTAAGCTAACTTTCGAGAACTCAAGTAATCACATTTCTCTTTAAGAATTTAGATTTGCAGGAGCTTTCCACTATGCAGTTATTCATCAGTATTTGGAAAGGCACAAACAGGGTTTAAAATCTGAGCAAATCTAGAGTTTTTTCTTCATGACTGCATTGCTGTAATTGTGAAGTCTTTAGCAAATTTGGAAGTCTAGACATATTTAGAAACAGGCTTGAACACTACAATGATCTATATTTAAACTGGCAAACAGTAAATAAAACATAGTCCTCACTTTGGCCAGTTATTCATAAAAAAATACTTATAAAAGCCACTAGTTTGTTTCTACCTGTACTGTCAGAGCAGAATAAAGTTGTAATATTCTGTCTGCAGGTTTATTAACTTAAAAATATATTATTCATATTTACTTATCTATAGTACAGTAGGCCTTCTAGTTTCCTATAATGTTTCTGATTTTACTATTTGGTTTTTGTGGGGTTCGGGGGTGGGGTTTTTTTGTTTGTTTGGGGGTTTTTGTGGCTGTTGTTTGGGTTTTTTTTGGTTTTGTTTTCGTTTTTTTAATGCAGAAAATGAGAGGCTGAAAGTGCTGAATGCTCTGCCTGGGAACCTTGATATCCCTCTTATCACATAACCCTTTGGAAAGCTCACGGAGTCTGATTTTGCAATTGATCAAACTTCACTTTCTGTGATATTCAGGTAGTTTAGGAAAGTTGCTCTGAAGGTTAACTCGAGGGAATTTAATAACAAAGCAAGATGTATAGCCAGCCGTCTTCTCAATTTTAGAGAAACATGGTTGTCACTTCAGTATGTGACAAGTTACTATTTCTAATCAAAATAATATCTGGTATGGTTTTGAAACCAGTCAACAAAGAAACCTGGTTCAACCAGAAGCAATTCTTACTGCGATGAAAGTACAATAATGGATTTTTCATCACATATACATGTGTAGAACTGACCATTCAGAAACAAAATTAAAGATAGTATAAGCTAAAAATCAATAGGCTTTGCAGGTAGAATTTAAACTAGGATAATAACTAAGTATTTATATTGAGTTGGAGAACAAAACAGCGAATGTAAACCAGTAATTGGTATAAAAATACTAAAGATATGTAAGCAAATAAGTTGTACAGATATATGGAATTTCAGAGTGACATCCCTGAAAGGTACATTTTGAAAGTGGAAAGGTACACCTTGGAAGTCCTGTTACCTAGATAGAATCATTGAGATATTATAGGGTTATTAAAAAGCCCATGAAGGAAAGAAACAGGACAATCAAACATCTTAATCACTACAGTCATTTAAATAGGCTCAGACTTTAATTCCCTTTAGGCTGTTAATTGCATACCCAGCTGATATCCAGTTCTGAAATTAGGCCTTTGTGTTCTTGATAAACTGGTTATTTAAATACTGAATATTACTGAAGGAACTAGGGCTGCTTTGTATCTCAAGGTTTCTTTTAACTGGTTCAGATTTACTTCCAGTAAAGTAAAAGAAAAGAGTACATCTGCAATAGATGAAAATTTTCTCTTTGTGAGTATTCATTCTTTCTCAAGATAGAAACAAAAGATCACAAAATGTTGTCATTCACCTGGTTCTGGAAAGCCAGCACTGTGAGGGGTGACATAGAATTAAGGTTGGATTTTTACATGGCTTTATCACAAATTTTACATTTTTTACATTTTATCACAAATTTGAGTGTTTGTGTAGGCATCACTATATCACAAATACAAGTGCATGTGTAGCCATCACTGTTACAGAGGATATAGTTATCTGCATTCCAACATCTTCATAAATATTGCCAGAGGTCTAAGTAGCAGAAGTTTATTTTTGCGATTCTTTTAAATGTCTTTCCACTGTTATAGGATAGATGTGAAACAATTTACTTTCTTTTAACAGAAGTTAGCAAATTGCACATGAACGTGAGAAAAAGAAGATACTACTTGAGACAAACACAGAAGCAGTCAAGGACAAGGCCATAATTTGGTGTATCTGTTTCCAAGTCTGGGTTTCTTAAAAATGTTTAAGAAAGAAACCTGTCAGCTTCTCTACAGTGGATTCTGTTCTCTGATAATTTCCCAGTACTCAAAGATGTTTACTGAATTTCTTTCCTATGGAAAGTTTTAGTTTGAAAACACAAATACAGCATGAGAGATTAATAGTCTCAGTAGATACATTGTTTAGAAAAATAGAGTCAAGTTACACTTGTTCATATCACTGTCTGTCCTTAGCTTAGCACTGATTCAAGATAGTGTTGAAATTTTTGGACTAAAAATATCCGCTGGAGCTGACAACAAAATGAAATCAAACCTGTAATTTTTTTTTATTTAACACTGAAAGGGAAAGAAAAGCCAACAAACCAGGTAGCATAGCAGATTTTTAGATTTCAGCTCTTGAGTTCATGTTTACTGCTGCCCCTGAATGCATGCATGAGTGTCTGGAGAGTATTACCAGTCAAGGAGGCATGCAAATATACATCTAAAGGGAATTTTATAGCTCTTTACCTAGGCAGGGCTCTGGGAGAGGGCTAGAGTGCAGCTCAGAACTAAATTTTAGCTGTAGTTTTGGATCTGTGACTGAGCTACATAAGCTCAAAGATCTTAATATTGAATAAAAGTGGGATATTCATGTGGGTAGGAAAGAAACAGGACATTTTGTTGAGCAGAAGCCAGCACATACAGAGTAATGGTCTTTATTTTCAGAGAAAAAAGTAGTAACGGTCTATAATGAAACTCATTCTGCAAGCAAAATGTGTGTTCAGACCTAAGCTTCTGTGATTTCCTTGTCCATTGATATTATCTGATCTTCTTTTATGCATATTTATTTCTCCTACCATGTTGGTGTCTCTCAAGCCTGTTCCTCACTGTTTTGATTTGTAGTGTAGAACTCTGGCCAAACGACAACTAAATAGTCATCAAGATCTACTTCTTGTGATGCAAATTCCAGAGAATTTGTTGGGGCAGGGAACTTCCTCCTGGCTTGGCTGTTAAACGTTACATAATTCCGTCGCCTATATAAACTCTTTTTTCAAATCTGAAAATCTTCCAAACTTATGCAAATGTTTTGTTCTTTGCAGTGGTTTTCCCTAGGATATTACCTTAAGAGATTAGTGTTATTTTCAAATGCTTTGATGTTCTGGGCTCAAATCTGACCCTCTGAAATAAATTTTCCAGGAGGTATGGGCTGATACAAAAGGATCCATTTCTCACTTCAAATGTATGGCCCACTCACACCCTTAAATCAATGCTTGTATTTAAAGAAGTGTCAAACCTGCTCAGAGCAATTGCATGTGCTATTTGTGCTCATGCTACAGAGAGAGCAAGGGAGTTAATTCTCTCCAATGAACTGAATATGACAAATGTTAGTTACTTAAAAGGATCTTACTGCTTATCTCAGAGATGCTTGGATACTTAAGTGTTGAAGGGAGATATGTAAAATAGGAGAGGTTATTTAGAACTTGCAAGGCAGCACTGAAGTATCTGAGTTTACTCTTCCAGAGAACAGCATTTTCCTAGGATCAGGCCTCCATGCATTAGATTCTGTAACACACAAAGTTAAAGCATTTACTCCTGTGCCTGCTGTTATCAAATATTACTATATGACAATATCGATGCATTGCTTTCAATTGGCACAAGGCACAAACATGAAGTGATTTCTTACAGTATCTTCTAACATCTGGTTTCTTACAATAATTTTCTTGTTACAAGACAGTGTCTCTTCTCTGGAAAAATAAGGAATGAGAGAACATGATGGCTGATACCAAGAGGATTTACTGTTTCCATTACATCCCGTGGATATGCTCTAGACACTGGAAGTTATATGGCAAATCATAACTGTGGTGCAAACCTTTGGAACACAAACCTCTTCCCTGTGTGGTTTTCTTAAAAGTTATTGTCTTTCTGCAAAACAATATAGTAGAAAATGTGATATTCTTTCTGCACTCTAAAGAAAATCAAAGATAGAATAAACAACAAATGGAGGTAAGATAATAGTTCATTGGCCACGATGAGCAGTTTGCACCAGATGAAATAACAACCATAATGGAAGACGTTGCTATCTTATAGGGAGCACATATCTCACTGGGGTATCTCAAAAGGCATTTATTGTATCAGATTTATGCCATAATAGTATAACTGGGATGTGCCTAATCTTTCTTGGAGCTGTCATTCCCCACTGGAAACACAGATGTTGGTGTACAAACCTAGGGATTTGTTCTTTCCAGCTGCATGTTCCTGGATGTGGTGCTGATGTCTCAGCCTCTTATACGACGTTATTCCTATAACTAGGAAAAGATTTCCCTCTCACTCCCCTACTTTAATTCTGTAATTTCCTTCCTCTAAAGCATTGGTAGATAATGGAGAGATCTGCAGCTGGCCAAGGGTGAATCGCTACCCATGGTGATAGCAAGAAACATCAGATGTTTGGTCAGCAAGTTTTCTACAACTGCTCAGGATCAAACATAAAAACCTACACAGTTTGGATCAGAAATCAAATCTTCACCTTCTCTCACCGTCCCAGAGCAAAGAGATCGGTATTTTTTGTTTTTACTGTTCTTGAAAGTCTGAGGTGCATCTCACTTTCTTCAGTCCTGTGAGCATTTTCATTAGTAAATTCCCTGCTTTTTTAAGAGAGTAGTGTGTTGCTGACATCCTCTTGGGTCTCTTGGTCTTCTCCCCTGTCACAGTGCAATGTCTGAAATTCTCGTCTTGAACTGGAAGTCTTGTTTGTTATAATGGGCTTAAGTATGTTTATCCAACCTGTTCTCATGGATGCCTCCATTCTAACTGTTCTCCTTACGGCATTTGCCATAGGCAGTGACAATGGCTCTGCTACAGTCCTGTGTATCTGTATATTTCCACCTTATACTCAATGCGTATTTAAATTGCCTGTAATGTAATTTTGTGGCCTGAGCACTGTTTGTTCGGGATGGTATGCAAAACCAAATCCCAGGCACACTGGCTATCCAGGGCCAGCATCACTTTCCTTGTCACTGCACCTTCCTCTGAGAAAAGGACCTCTGTGAAAGCACTGTTGCAGGAACTCCTTCCTGCCACAGTGCATACCCCAGGAGACAGAGACCTGATAAACACAGTGCTGCCTGGCCACATGGTTCCCAAGTGCCTTAGAGCAGACTCCGTTGCTTCATTTCCCCACAGACCATGTTGCTTCACCCCATAGGAGTGACCTGCTGCTCCATACCGGTGAGCAGCTGTTGCATTGCCTTTTTTCTAGTTGCTTTGCTTTTCTTTTCCCAATCATGCATTCAGTTTTATTTCATTTTAGAAAATGGGCAGCAAGCATATGAAGAGGTATTTTTTACTGCTAGCGTCACCACAGATGGGAACACAGTCTCCCTGAGAAATATATTTTGGATCAATTCCATTAAATGTAGTGAGAGAGGACTTTTTCAGGAGTACGTACTGATTCATAGTCTGGTCAGAAGGATGAGGCTTGTATTTATATAGTTTTTTAAAGGAAAATGACTTGTCTATGCAAGACACATGCTCAGTGAGGCCACCCAGTTGCTGGGCCATAGTTTGTGCACATGAATCGATCCTCATACATTTTGTCAGTTGCATAGGAGTCAAAAACTTATCCACAAACCTTTTGATTTGACATGTTACAGAAGTCCCACTTTTGCATCTGCGTCATAACAAAGAATAAGAGTTGTAGGAGCAGGCCTTTTGTGTGAAAGCAAAATTCTAATATGTATTGTTCAAAATCTTTACTAATAATGTCCTGAATTATGCATGCCTAGAAAGAATTTTATTTACCTTACTAAGAAGAACAAATAGAAAGAAATTAATAAGGCAAAATCATTTCAGCTTGATAATAAATTTTAAAAATTTGCAAGATACACAGTTTCTGTGTCATGAAGTAATAACCCAAAGAAAGCTTATAGCTACAAATAAACCTCAGCTAAATAGTAAGGAACCTGCAACCGGTAATAATACTGGGGTGACTGAAAATCTTTATTATCTCTAGATCTAATCTTTATTATGTCAAGATTCTGTGGGATCAAGAACAAATCAAGGGTAAATCCAATTTGACTTTAAACTAGTGGCTATTGTGTGCTACAGGGCAAATCTAATAACCTAAGAAAACTGAGAAAAATAGGCTTTTTGTACGTTGAAAAGTGCAGTTACTTACTGTTGCAAGGTTTAAGAAAATGACATGGTTATCTCTGCTTGTGCTGAAATCTTTCCTCTAGTACAATTACAATGATCTGCTTGCTTTTGCCACATCTGAATAAGACCGACTTTTTTTTTCATTTTAATAATGAAGTAGAATACAAAAAAAACACCGTTGTGTAAAAACAAATCAAAATACATGCCTGATGTTTTACTCTTTCTAAAATATTTAATTATAGTGAGTAAATCCATTGTCTTTCCCCCTGTCATGATTCTTTGGTCCTATAAATGTGGAAATTGAAGGAAAGCACAGATGATGTCGATGGACAGTTATCATCTGATCCTGATGTATGTGCTGTCCAAGCTCCACCAGAGAGAGACTGAAGAGTGTTATCATCTCCCTGAGTTAAGCTAAATCCATGATAGCAAATGGAATATACATAACGTACAACACTTGGGCTTCATCATCACCTCCTATCTCACTTGTCCATTTGCTTTCCTACCCTCCTCTTAGAAGTCTTTTTCTGACCTTTGTGTGTGTGTGTTTTCCTAGGAAGTGTGACTTAGCTGATTATGGCTCTGGCATGTCTTGTTTCACTGCTATGAACTCATGACTAAAAGGGCAGCTAAAAGCAGCATTGCAATCATCAGGCGCTGGTAAGAGTTTGCCAGGTTTTGGAGTGGCTGATAAGACTATGTGTTGAGTCTGTCTTTTTCCAGGTGCAAGTGAGTTGAAAGTAAGAGATGCACCAGAATAGAAACTCTTTCTATTATTTTCTCTTATTTTCTGCCTTTCACTGTATGGGCTTAGTTTGCTTTAAGGAAGTTGTACTAATTTCAACTAACTATGGCTTTTTGTCCCAAAGAAATATTTATTGCCCTCTTTAACACAAAATAGAAGAAGCTTTACCTTACAAAAACTTTCTCTAAAGACTGTAAGTAAAGGCAATGAAAATGAAAACTATGTAATGTTCTGCTTAATGTGTTTTACTTCCCCCCCTCTTTTTCCTATTTTTTTTAAGAGAGTCAAAGTATTTTGCTTTTCACTGTGAAACCAAATGGGCATTCTGAAACTCTTAATCCAGTTGTAATATACTGTCATACTCAAATAGGCACCTTTGACTCACTTTTGCTACTAAAATTAATACACTTCCCTGGTCGTTTGTCAGAAAAAAAATTCTCTTGACTGTTTGAGTAGTTGACCCAACTACTTCAACCTCTGCCTGATTATTGACCTAACTTGCATTCTTCATAAAACTTTCTGTGAAGAGCAGCAGTTACCATGGTACTGTGGACTAGCAAGAACAATTTTATTGAATACCAGCAGAACTTACATAACCTCAGGCAGAGGTCAAGGTGCACGCAACAACTTTCTTTGAGCCCTAATCAGAGACCAAGGTGTCCTCCATCTACAGGAAGCTCCTCTTGTGTGTTTTTTAAATGGAGCAGACATAAAGCATGATCAAAGACTTCATTCTCCACTATCTGATGCATGGGCAAGAGCATGCTGCATAAATTTGAGGGAGTTTCCTTTTAGTTTGGCAGAAACTAAAGCTGTGCATTGTGCCACATGTAATGAAACAAAAAAGCTCAACTCTGTGGATAAAGCTCATTTTCTGTGCCACTTCAAGTGGACCAAATAGTACTTTTCAGCTGCACTTGCACTTAAAGTGGGCAGAGCTCTGAGTGCGTGGTTATGCAAGCAGTGCAAGGGAAAATAAATGCGTGAGAATATGACTACAAATAGCTTCCTCCTTGAAATTCAGTGTAGATTTTAGTTCTTGAGTTGTTTCTTTCACCAGTAGTGAAGGATATTGAGCTTCAAGGACTGTGGGAACCTGCAACTGAAACAGAACTGAGATGCTTTGCAAAAACAACATTAATAGGACAATGGGGGATCACACTTCAGAGACAACGAAGTGCAGAACTATCAGTGTGACTATTTGAATGACAGAGCTTTATGTCAACTCATTAAGTGTCCTCCTTTGTGCTTCTTTTCCTTGGCTGGGACTAATGTATCATCTGAATGTTTTCATCTTGCCTGTGAACAATTGTATTTATGAATTCTGAGAGCAGATCTAAAGTGCAGGGGCCACTGCTTGCAAAAGTCACAGTCATTTCCTCTGTAGAGGAATGACATTGAAATACAGCTCAAGAGCCCGACAACTAACTGTTGCTCACACAGGCTGGGGTTGGGGGAGGATAAGCAATAGCAATATCACTGCAGAGAATAGTTATCCTAGAGCTAGTATTACATGATGTGGACAAATAATGTTAACAGTTTACTCCTTTAGGGCCTTGCTTGGCTTTAACTAAACAGAAATTCAGCTGTCAGTAGAAAAGATCTGCTATGTGGCCTAAATGGGAGTTTGTCTTCTTGACTAGTAATAAAAGCACAATTCTGCAAGTGTTTCTACAAGGAGAAAAGCAGTCTTAGTTCTGTCACTCTTAAAGTCTAATTTGGAGCAGATTTTGCAGTTGGTGCTGCCATATTTGCACTGAAAGTTCCAGCTTCACTTAATACTATCATATATATCTATAGTCTCATCTATGTATACACCTATAGCCTCATTATACCTGTTCTGTGTGGTAAGACAGATGAAGAATGCTAACATTATGCTTTGGAATCACTAGGCAGTGACTGAAATGGAGTAGCAAATTATATATTCTCATTAGCAGGATAAGCAGTGAAATCACAAACATATTGTTGCCTTCTAAATCAGCAAAAATCTGAATGTCCCATTGTTAATTATGAGCTCATTTTAATAGTTTCCCGTAGCAGTCAGCTCAATATCTACTAATATTGTTCCAAAACATAAGATCTTTCTTCTCTGCTGTTTTGTAGTGATATACATCTGGGTAATATGGGTGTAAAATGTTATTATTCTGTTGTGGAAGAGCTTTACACCCACTTTTCGCTGCTGTCAATGACTACACATGCTAAAAGGCAAGAATGGCATCAAGCCTTTAAAATAAAGTTCAATAAGCAGATTAGGCAGAGCTGTCAGAGAAACCAGAGCTGCAGTGCTGCTGTTAATGGCAGAAATCGTGATGTATTGTTAAAAAAGCAAATGTTAATTGGACAATTAAAATCCCCATTTATGATATATAGAAAAGTCCTGCGGTTCTGCTTTAATGCAAAGCTGTTTCAGCAGAAACCATGCCTGCCTTGAAATGAAATGTGAAAATTTACATACATAGGGTTTGCAAATGCACAGATATTTACAAACCTCTAATATCTAAATGGATAACACTGCAGTGTATTTTCCCTTCCTTGCTTAGGAACACTTGGCCCGTTAGAAATGTAGAAGCTGGATAGTGCTTCAGTCTTCCCACAGTTTGAGAACTGTTCTACTCAAACTGGAACACCCTGCCCTTAGCTGGCCTTTTCAAGCTGTTAGCCCTACAGAATTAGAGTAATAAAATCTCCAAAGCTATTGAAATGATCTTGGTAACATCAAAGAGAAGATAGTCTTAGGTGAAGTAGGTGTGATTCTCTTGCTTTTAATGAAGTAAAACCGTTCTGCTCAGTGACTCATTGAAAACACTTTTCAGTATTTCCTTCATGTGATACATTTTTAATGTGATTATTTTGCTGTATCATAAGGCATACAATGCACTGTCATATAACCATAGTTAACAATCTGCACAATGTTTATTCATTAGAAAAAGATCTCTACACTAAAAAGAGGTGAAAAGAAAGATACTGTAGTATTACAATTGATTTTAAATATCAAATGAAGTAAAGGGAAAATAACGATGGGAAATATCTGATATATACGCTGATATTGACTTAGTGTTTTGATGTCTACAAAATTAGTCTCTTCTGTTAGATGAGCCTGGAAATCAGGAACACCTTAGTTAAGAATCTTGCACAATGCAAAGAGAAAAAAGTTTACCTTCTCTGTGATGATCACTTGGTGAAATGCCCCTGTATGTGAGAAAAATGGATCAGATGTTAGAACTTCTTTTTTAAATACCGTATATTTTGGGAAATGTAAAGGAACTTTGCCTACGGAATCAGTCTTAGCTACATGAACTAGAGCAGAGTTCATGAACTGGGAGGGACAACTGAACTGGGAGAACAAGGTCTGGAGGGAAACAGTACTCCTGAAAATCACGTGAACAGTTCTACCAAATATTGAATAGATATATCTAAGTGACAGTACAAAATAATCCAATTAGGAGATGGAAAATATTTTTGAAACAATGAATTAGTGTATTATTGGAGTAATTATTGAAAAGTCATTGGGTTTTAAGCAAGATTAAAATAGAATTCTGTACATAATAGGAATACCCATTGTTATTACAAATCAACTATAAGAAAGATTTTGAAACAGATATTCAACCAAGATCAAATACTTATGACAGTTCCATTTGCATCAGTTCTTTGCTTGCCTCAGAAGGTGACTAGAAACTGGACTTCACTGAGTTTAGGTGTAGTTTAATATGGCAAAATAACAACAGAAACTCTTGAATCCTTTCTTTTCAGAATTCAGAGTATTACACTGTATAGATTTTGATTCAGATGCATTTCAGCATTTTTTCTTATTTTGTTCAGTCAACAGTCCCAAAAAGATGCAGTTTCCAGTTCCTAGAAGTGAAGTGGATTATTACTGCTATGGGATGAGATACTATGTGCCTACACAAAATATTTATGTAACATAGTTTTCTCTTTAATTATAGAAGTAACTGAACCATTGTAAATAAAAATTTTGCACTCAAACAAGAATGTCTTAAGTACTGTTAATGTCTTGCTTTATTCTTAGTGTGTGATACAAGACTTTTAAGGAAACCTACTCCTTTAAAATAACTATGTTTTTTCAATAAATAAGTTATTTTTTTCCTGTTTTACAATTGTGTTAATGCATGTTTTCTTACAATCACATTAGTGAAATGGAGAACTGAATGTTTGTTATTTGCCATATGTCATTGTCGAGATACTGTATCTACAACAGTTAAGTGCTTGTGACTGGAATGTTATCTCAGTGGTTTTGGTTCTGTTACCTCCATGGACCTCTCTCTTCTTAATGGCTACAGAGGCTAATCTTATATTTAGAGCATCACATTTTCACCTCCACATTACTGCACTGGTGTTTAGATCTGTGGCTTTTAATGTCAAAAGGGAATTATAGCTCATGCATGCCTTTCCAGGCAGAGTAGCTCATGTAAAGGGCATTAGAATGACTTAGAGGAAGTCTGGAATCAATTCATCGTAATTACAAAGAATAACAAGTCCTTTACTCTGTGTAATTATCCTATATTTAAGAAATTAATAATTAACTGAAATCTGAGGGCCTGAGTTTTTGCTGGTCTGTGAAATAATGGTGGGAAAATGTAGCCTTATTACTCATAGATTTCTTCTATGAGTGTGTAGGGAATGTCTATTTTTTCCCTCAGTTATCTGCACAGCGTTATTTGTGCTTACGTAAAGTATTTAATGCTCATCCTTCTGACTTTGTTACCCCTGTGAGGGAGCAGAGACAATAGTCTGTCACTTACACAACACTTCAGACATCATAAAACCTAGTAAGATGTATTCTAAGGTAAAAAAAAGTGTATAACTTTTTGAAACTATGGCCTGAAATTTTCTTAACAATCATGAATAACAAATATGTTAGTAAACCACTTTGCACACAATTTTTTGATTCAAAAAAAGCTAAATTAATCATCTGTTCACAGTGAACAGTTTGCTTGGTAACAGTTGTAATCCTATACTTGTGTTGTCATAGTCACAATTCAAATTAGATCTTTGCATTGTGATTAGCTATGGATCCAAGCTTGAAGTTGCAGTTCTTGGTGGCATTTTGTGAATCTGGTGGTGGTGTATTGTGTGAATATTCAAGTCTTGGATTTTATGTTATGATACACTTGAAAAAGTGTACTAGAAGTGGCAGTTCAAAGGTAAAAATTACAATATTAATCAAATTAGGTAATGATTCACAGGCTTAATATTTACAGTAGAAAGACCTTGAAAGTTTCCTCCTTCCCTTCCTCCACTTCCTCCTCTTTCTTTCCTTTTATTCTGGCAGCTTCGTCAGGCTCATGCATAATCATCTCTCAAAATCATCTCTTACGTTCGGACTTGATGATCTCAAAGGTCTTTTCCTACCAAATGATTCTATGATTCTATAATATTTATGAAAAAATATATTTCAGCTGCTGGCATAAAGGATATTCAATTGGAGAATGTCACTCCAACTGAGTTTTGCATTGACAACCAATTTCTTTTATCGTCAATTTAAAATAATCTTAAATAATGCAACTATTTTCCCCATGGAACTAATATTCATTTTCTCTGAAGACACAAGAATTATTGGCTACTTCCCCAGAACCTGCCAGTAACTTTCACCTTTGGTAGCTAGTATCTGATTAATACCTGTAATGCAGACAGTACATTTTCTCATAGTAGAAATTTCACGCCGTTCCTGGTGTTCATGCTGTCAACCTTTCTTCTTCTCCCCCATGAAAAAAAACCTGTTCTTTATCTCCTTAGAAGAAAATGCAAGTCTGCTGTATCACTGAAATTTCATTTCTTGAAAATGAAACTATGAAAAAACTGCCTTTTCAAACGAGTTTATTTTGAGACAGACAAATCTTTTAACAATTATTTGCATTCCTCAAGCCAGAAAGCAGCACTACGGCTACTAAAATTTCTCCCAGAAAAGTGTCTGTTTCTTTAGAAAGATGACTAGAGTTGTTAAATATCACACAATTGGTCTTCATAGCAAAGGTGGTCTTGTAGGGACAGAGGATAAAGTTTTCCTGGTTTTTTTATTTTATGTAGGTCTTTACTGGAAAACTATAGAGCAAATTGCTGGATATTAATATTAAGAAGGACAAATTTTCCCTTTTTTATTTCAGGGAGCTATTTAAGTTCTCAGATATTAACTCGTTCAGAATAAATCAGAAACAGTGAATATCTGGACGCCTACTTGACAAGATTTTGAAACACCTTGAAAACCTGATTCTCTCTAACTATTTGCAACTGTGTTGATTTTTGAAATGGACATATGGTTAACATAAATTATTAATAAAATTAGAATCACCTTCCTATTACTCCCTTATCATTACCTAAACACAGATGGAATTCAATTGCAAGAACGCAAGCTGAGGAAAGCATGAACACATCTCCATTTTTCAATTAAAAGCAAGAAGAGTGCAATACATCTCTATATACACACATATACACAACTGTACAGTACTAGTATATAGTTACATAATGACATAGCCTGTAATAAGACCTAGAAAAGCAGGAAATTCTGTTTTGTAGGTGGTATTTCATTGCTTTTATGTATACCAACTATATTTAGAAAAATAATATATTACTGTCCCCCAACAGCCCAAAGGAAAAAAATGGTTTAAAAAATTATTTCATTTAGGTCTGTGTCTCCCAACAACCTCCAGTGAATTTATCAGAAAGTACATTAGAAAAAGATTAAAAGAGCAATAAAAACTTCCAAGGAGACAGGAACAGGAAAACCAAAGAAAACCATTATTCCCCAAAACCTAAGAAGCAACATCCATAGCTCCTCATTAATGTTAATAATCCTCCCCACAATAGCGAAAGCAGAAATCAAAAGCTTTGAGCTTTGCTAGGAAGGATGCTTCAGACAGTGACAGTTGATTGGTCAAGGGCAGAAGCATTGTTTTCCCGACTTTGCCACAGTCATGTTCCAGACTACATTTAGGCATGGGCTCAGAAGCTGCAGCTGACAACAGAGGGCAAAGTAACAGAAAAGGTCTTAGAAAATGACTGTACATGTCCAAGCGCAAAATGCTTTTTTTTGGGAAGACTTTTCCTGTAATTAAACAAGATATAATGGGTTTTGCTTTCACTTAAACTCAAAGTTCTCATAAAAGAGGAAAAGCTTCATTGTCTGGATTTTATTGTACCACTGTATTCCTACGTGAATTATTGTACATGAGCTATATACAGAGTATAGGACATATACTTAATGCTAGACATGCAATTAACATTTATACTGTATTTTATGTGTTCAGGATAAGCACTAACTAAAGAAAATGCAGTATATTATTGAACTCTGGGGTGGTCATGATAAGCATATAACTACATGGTCTTAAGTATAATTATCCTTCCTTAAACTCTGCTGATCTGCAATAAAATCTCATTTTAAATTCAATGTGGAATCGAGTCTACTAATTTTATTCCTGTTTCACAGTCACAGTTGGGACCTGAACTGGCACAGATTTTACACTGCTTCCATTCCATTGACCACAGCAGTGTTGATTTATTTCATGTGAGAGGAGATGCAATCTCTCTAGTTTTACACCACTTGGAATAACATGTTTTCAAGATTGATATCTGGCTCACAAGTCTGACATGCTGTAAGAAAGAACATCGTGAGAAAGAAAGGATAGTATCTGCTCCATTTAATTTCCATTGGCATTATCTTATTCTGTGCTTCTAAGAAGAGAAAAATAGCATGGTAGTATATTCTGCTAGATGAAAACAAAGATGGAGTTCACTTAATGTTACTATACATTGAATGTTCCCAGTAGTTGTTGTTACTATAGACAGCAAAAATTATTTGTTTTACATAAATTATTACTTTGAGTGTGTGCACACAAACATATGCATGCATCTTCTAACACCATAATAAGTTTCCTAATTTAGGTGATCAAAATTTATGAAATTAAAGTGCTAAAATTCTTATAATAGTGTCAATTTATGCTCAGTTCAGAATCCTGGGGTGCCTGGAAAGCACTGTTGCATTTGGGGTTGACTGACATCCTGAACTTTGGGACTGGCAGGCCTGTGCTGAAGTGCCCTATTCTTCCAGACCCCACAAAAATATGCAATTCCACTGAATTCCACCTACAAATACCAGCCATGGAGGATGTTTATTCTTTTACTTTTCCCAGTAGTTAATCTAAGGAAAAAATCTGCAAAGTTTACATTACTTCCTGTTATGAAACATACATGTTATTTCCACATAAAAAACAGTCAGTTTTTTAATTATTCAATGCAATTAAGCATAACTACTGATTAAAACCTCACATCAGCCAAAGTGCATTCCTTTTTAAAACACGAGTCCCATATTCTGAATATTTTGCAAACATTCTTGATCCTTTCACGTGGATAGAGTAAGCCTGTGTGTTTGGAATGGGAAAGGGAGAGGCACATGCATTGTAGCTGATTGGTGTGGGCAGGTAGTGTAGAGGAAGTCAAAGCTACATCCGTCAGGAATTTACTTAGCTTGTTCAGACATTTTTGTGCGTGTATTGACTTTTTAAAATAGATATTCTATGTATATTTTATAACTATACTTAATATGCATTTTGCATCTGTGTGCATATGATGTGTATGGCACATGCACATATGAATGTTTGTCCTTGATGAATAATTTAAAAAGAAGCTGTGCTTCCAACTACATTTAATCTTTAACATCTTGTTCAGAAAGTTTCCAGAAGAATCTTTTCTTTTTACCACTTTTAACTTAATTTCATAAGCAAATTAAATTATGTACACAGATGTGGTGTATGTCCCTCTGTTACTGCATAGTAATTAACTGGGAAATTCCAACAGTTTAACAGAGGAAAAATAACACCAAACATGCTTGTAGGCACTTCATTGAAAATGGATACATGAGTAAAGAAGGCACTAAAGAGTATGATGTGCTGTCTGAAAAACTGCAGCATACATTTTGCTTGTATTAAATATTGGTAAATATGTATGTTAGAGAAATATTACAGCCCTAGCATGGAGAAGCTTCAGTTGGAGTCTGCATCTTGCTAAACCCAGGAGTCTAATTATGAGCTTCAAGTCTGTAAGAAATCAGGTATCGTCAGTATCATCAGTTTCAAAGTTTCTTGGAAAGATTTTCATTATATCATATCACAGTATCACAAGGTTGGAAAGGACCTCTGAGATCATCAAGTCCAACCTATAACCCAACACTAACACCAACACTAACACCAACCCATCATCTAAACATGGCACTCAGAGCCTCATCCAGTCTCCCCTTAAACACCTCCAGGGTCGGCGACTCCACCCCCTCCCTGGGCAGCCCATTCCAATGGCCAATCACCCTTTCAGTGAAGAACTTTTTCCTCACATCAAGCCTAAACTTTCCCTGACGAAGCTTAAGTCCATGCCCTCTAGTTCTGCCACTGGTCACCCGAGAGAAGAGACCAACCCCTGCCTGACTACAACCTCCTTTTAGGTAGTTGTAGAGAGCAATGAGGTCTCCCCTGAGCCTCCTCTTCTCCAGACTAAACAGCCCCAACTCCCTCAGTCGCTCCTCATAGGGCTTGTGCTCCAGCCCCTTCACCATCTTCGTTGCCCTCCTTTGAACACATTCCAGTATCCTAACATCTTTCCCAAACTGGGGGGCCCAGAACTGTACACAATATTCAAGATGAGGCCTGACCAGTGCCAAGTACAGGGGGACAATAACTTCTCTGGTCCTGCTCACTACACCATTCCTGATGCAGGCCAGAATGCCATTGGCCTTCTTGGCCACCTGGGCACACTGCTGGCTCATGTTGAGCTTCCTGTCAACCAGCACTCGCAGGTCCTTTTCTGCCTGACTCCTCTCCAGCCACTCTGTCCCCAGTCTATAGCTCTGCATGGGATTGTTGTGTCCAAAATGTAGTACCCGACATTTGGACTTATTAAACATCATCCCATTAGAATCGGCCCAGCTCTCCAATCTGTCCAGGACCCTCTGTAGGGCCATCCTACCCTCTAACAGATCAACCCTTCCTCCCAGCTTGGTATCATCTGCAAACTTGCTGAAATAATGTTATACTGAAAACTGTACAAAACGTTTCAGCCACTGATGCTATAGTGGACTATTTATAGGGTTTTTTTCCCCTTTCTTTTATTTACAATGTCCTTATCTTACATGCAGCAAATAAAGGAGGCATCTAATCTACTACTCACCTTCTAAGCATGATGGAAATTACCCCAGACGTTCTATGACCTAACCAAGACCTTCATCCTGTAAACTTGTGTGAACATCCATATGAAATACACTGACAAATTCTTGTGCTGGAACTGACTTTTTTTGTAAGTGGGATAAAGTGCAATTATATTTCTTCAACGCACCTTCATGAAACGTTATTTTTTAAAGTTATCCAAACTCAGCACTTTTCCTCATAAAAGGGGTCTGTTTCAAGAAATATCTCTCAATCTAAATAATCTGGAGGAAGGGATATTGCAACAGTATTAAAAAATGTCTTTCTTTTTAGAAGGAAAAGTTTTTCTTAGAGAAAAGTATTTTCAGTCAGGAGTAAGTTTGAGAGGTAAAAAAAGTTTCTTGAAATCAGTAGTAACTGAAACCAGGAAATTATAAAGGAAATGCTTAAGCTGTCATAACTCTGGAGTTCATATCTAGAACCTCTAAACTAACTACTTATACATTGTTTGTTCTAGAGACCTTATGAATCTTGGCTGCTCTTGCAATTTCCAATCTGTCAGAAGAATGTTTTTATTACTGCTGGAAGTGATGATAAAATCTCAGAAGGGTTTAATATTAATTTTTCAAAATGTCCATGAAGACTAGGGGTATGGTTTCTCATGAAACACCATGTCTTCTGTGATGCTAGCCACAAACTCTGTTTACCAAAATGATTGTGATTACATCATGTTTACTGGTTTCTGTCCTTCAAAAGCCTTCTGCAGTCATATATCCCTCACACACTTCATTCTGTCAGTGATCCAATGTTCATTATGCTATTTTTTAAGTTGTACTGCTGCCTTAACCTCATGACCACTGCATCACATAAGCAGAGGTATCTATTCCAGAGTGCTGTTGATGTTAGATGTCCTGCAGCTCTTGTGGGCTGCCAAACTTCTTTCTGCTGGAGGCTTAGCTTCCTCACTGCTGGAACCAATGTGTCCTTCTCAAGGTACAGACTGCACAGATGCTCAGGAAAGATGAGCTGTCCCATGGTAACCTCATGGTAGCTACCCTTCAAGTAAATTAAAATTTAAAGACTCATTTAGCCTGGATTAAGCTCACTCACAAGATGGTTAGAGGCCAACACCTGGTGAAACCATGCTATACCTTCCATCTCTTATCATAGAATCATAGAATGGTTTGCATTGAAAGGGACCTTAAAGCCCATCCAATTCCAAACTGCCTGCCATGGGCAGGGACACCTCCCACCAGACCAGGCTGCTCAAGGCCCATCCAATTTGTCCTTGAACACTTGCAGGGAGGGGGCATCCACAGCTTCCCTGGGCAACCTGTGCCAGTGTCTCACCAGTCTCATCACAGAGATCTTCTTCCTAATCCTTAATCTAAATCTTCCCCCTTCCAGTATAAAGCCATTCTTCCTTGTCCTATCACTACTTGCCCTTGTAAAGAGTCCCTCTCCAGCTTTCCTATAGCCCTTTCAGGTATTGGAAGGCTGCTATAAGGTCTCCCCAGAGGCTTCTCCAGGCTGAACAAGCCCAACTCTTTCAGCCTGTCCTCACAGCAGAGGCGCTCCAGCCCTCAGATCATCTTCATAGACCTCCTCTGGGCCCACTCCAACAGTTCAATAAGCTTCTTATGTTGGGGAATCCAGAACTGGACACAATACTCCAAGTGGGGTCTCACAAGAGCAGAGTAGAGGGGCAGAATCACCTCCCTCGCCCTGCTGGCCATACTGCTTTTGATGCAGCCCAGGACACAGTTGGCCTTCTGGGCTGCGAGGGCACATTGCCTGCTCCTGTCAAGCTTCTCATCCGCCAGCACCCCAACTCCTTTTCCCCAGGGCTGCTCTCAATCACATCGTCCCCCATCCTGTTAAAAATCACGGGTTGCCCCGATTCAGGTGTTCGAGAGGTTGGCAAAAAAACTCGCTAAAAGCCGTTTGAATTATCCCCCTCCGAGGCATCTCCCAACGCCTGGCCCGGGCACACACGGCGCCCGACGGAGCTGACGCAGACCCAGACCCCGAGCCGCGTGAAATAGAGACGTGTGCCAGGACCCGTGTGCCTTCGGGCCAGGCAGCAGCCCCGGGGCAGCCCCTGCGGCGGGGCGGCCGCCGCCTCTCCGCAGCGCAGCCAGCAAGGGGCGCTGGGCGGCGGGCTGGAAGCGCGGAGGGAGAGGGATGCGGAGCACCTGCAGCTCCGCCTCCCCCGGTTAATCGCATCCCTCCTCCCCCCGTGGCAGGCAGCGGCAGGCGGGCGGCTGGGCAGAGCCGTCAACCTGCTGCAGGCGCACCCGCACCCCGCGCGGGGCTGCCAGCTCTGCCGCCCCCGCCCCAGCCCGGGGCTGCCGTGAGCATCCCCGTCACCACAGCCGCCTCCTGCCCGCGGGGAGCGACCGCGCCGCCCGCTCGGGCACCGCGAGCAGCGCCGGGGACAAGGAGAGAGAGGGCGAGCCATGGCCGAGGGGGGCGAGGGCGAGGACGAGATCCAGTTCCTGCGAACTGTAAGCGCCGGGCTTGCGTCGCCCTCCGAAACCTCTGCGCTGGCGAGGGGCAGGGCGGGCGAGGGGCTGCCGGGAGGGAGACGCCTGGAGCTTGCCCCGAGGGGTGGACGGCACCGTCACCCCGTGTGCAGGAGGTGGGAGCCGGGAACGGGCAGCGGGAGGCTGGTGCGCTCTGCCCGGGGGAGCCCTGCAGAGAGGGCTCCGCATCCCCGGCTCCCATCCTCTCCCCGTAGGCAGGCTTTGCCCCCCGCGCCCACAGGAGCCCTGCTGGGGAGGTCTGCTCCGCATCCCCAGCTCCCATCATGTCCCATTGGCAGCCTGTGCCCCCTGCACCCGCGGGAGACCTGCAGGGAGGGCTCCGCATCCCCAGCTCCTCTGCTCTCCTCCTGGGCAGCCTTGTCCCCCGCACCCGCGGGAGCCCTGGCAGGGAAGACGCCGCATCCGCAGCTCGTCTTCTCTCACCCTGGCATCCTGTGCCCCCGACACCCAGAGGAGCCCTGCCGGGGAGGGCTCCGCATCCCCAGCTCCCATCCTCTCCTCCTTGGGAGGGCTGCTCTGCATCCTCCGCTCCCGTCCTTATCCCCTGGCAGCCGGTGCCCCGCCGCCCATGGGAGAGCCGTGGCAGGGAGGGCTACTCAGCATCCTCAGCTCGTCTTCTCTCCCCCTGGCATCCTGTGCCCCCCGCACCCATAGGAGCCCTGCCGGGGAGGGTTCCGCATCCCCAGCTCCCATCTTTTCCCCCTGGCAGCCTGTGGCCCCCGCACCCGTGGGCGGAGGGGCTATAGCGAACCGTTCACTATGCCGGGATAAGCGGGGGCGGGGGGAGGCTGCGATGCCCGCCCCGGGAGCGGGGAGAGCCCCGCCGCCTCCCCGCAAGTCCCGCTCCGCCCTTGCCTTCCCGACCGCCGATGTGTGCGGGTACTGCAGATCCCCAGCCGAGCAGCCCTCCCCAGCTCCCAAAGCTGCAATCGCACTCCTTCTGCGAAAATAGAATTGAAGAGAAAAATCACCTCTCCCACCCCCCTCCCTACCTGGGTTCCCACTAACTTGCAGGCGTTCTCCTCGCTGCTGAGCGCAGACTTAATACTGCTTTTTTTTTTTTTTTTTTTTGTAAGCTTCGTTTCTTTACTTGTGCGTTGTTCAGTCCGGAGCATGTTAAGGTGCTAGAGCATTCCTTCCCCTCAGTTTAATTAATGCATCAGTACTGCTGCATTCTGTGCTTCTCTGGATTATTTTTCTTTAAATGGTGTTTTCCCTTACCTTCTGGGCCATCTCCCAAGCACTGCCTATAGGCACAATCCTAGCAAGTTTTGCAGATGGGGATATTTGAATGGTGGTGTACGTAAACGCTGTCACAGTTGGAGGAGAAATTGCCCAGATATTTGATAAGTCGAGCTAAAACCCACTGAGATTGTAAAGCTTAACTTTCTTTTTGTTTAGTACAGTCTGATTTAGGAAATGTTCATGATCAACATCTCTTAAGAAAATACATTAAAAAAGGAGGGGAAAGCAAACCACACAGTGTACATGAAGCGTATTTATTTGCTGTTTGTAGTGTTGTGATTCCTGAATCTCAGTAATCTTATGGTTGTTTCAATCAGGAACTGTAAAATAATAGATATTGATCCTGTTATTCTTTTTTTTTTGTTTATTTGTTTGAGAATTCTTACAAGATCTGGTTTTACAGGGAATACAGTTGTTATGCAACACTGGCATGAAGGTTGTTAACTTTTTTCCTCTCAGCATTATGTGGCTTCTATTGTAGTGTTGTCTAACACCTGAAGACAAATATTTCGAAAGATAGTTCGTCGTCTCGATTTATGAGAGTTTTATTATTAGTACTTCTCACTGGTAAACATTTTTGTAAGACTTGTACAATGACAATCTTACTGCCGGCTGGAATGTTAAGCTTAGCTCGTGGAAAGGCTGTTATCTGAATGCTTAATAGGGAAAGAGAAGCAGTAAGCATGCTAATACTGCTCAGCACATATACAGGGATGTTATACTACAGCACCTGACAGCAGCAGCATGTTATGTAAAACAGTGCTCCTGATAATGTGCGTCAGGCTTAATACAGATTTGGCAAACACAGCCTTAGACAATACTTTAAATTTTTTTAGAATGTTGTACTGATGGTAAAATGACCTTGAATATAGTGAACTGAGGCGTGAGGGAAGCTTTTCACGTAGAGAAGTAAAAAGCGCCTGAGAATATCCTTTTCATGTGAAGTCTGGAATTTCTAATCTGTAGCTGTATGTAAGCAGTAATTTTTAATCCTCTTTCCACTTTGTCAAAAAGTTATGAACATTACTTGGAAGTCAGTTTCTTTAAGGCAGGATATACCTGGTAATTACTGCAGGTTCTCTCTATAGTTTTATTTTTCTTTTCTACGGTAGTACTTGGAGACAGATGAATTTGTAAAGGGTTTGGTGGATAAAATACAACTTTTCAAAGACCACCTTATGCGAGCAAAAAAGCTTTCTGTGCTTTAAATACCTTAATGATGACATCTGTAGGCCTACCACATGTAAACAGTGCTGCTCTTATTTTCTTCTTTTGATAAGACCCAATAAACTTTCTAAAATTGTGTATTCTCTTTCTGATATTTCAGAATTACGGTAGCATCTTCAGAGTTAACCTGAAGAGTTAACACAATTTTTCATGTTCAAGCAAAAATATGAGATTTTATTCAATAAAAAAATCCGTTATTTGCATTGTTACTAAACTGAATTTGTATTTGACATCTATGTGTTGATCAATGATTTCTTTTTCCTTTCCTTTTAACATATTCCTATTTCCATAATGATTGTTCTTCATTTGCTGCTTTTATTTTATTCTTATGTTTTGATAAGGTGGCATCATGCATTTCCTCCTACAAATTTGCCACTAGGGTGGATTTCTGTTTCTTTTGTGAACAATTTGAGTTTGATACGTCACTTCTCAGAAGTGAATGTAACCTGTTAATGCCCTGGATTTCTGGAAGCATCAGTCCTTACATTGTTTGAGGTAACTTTGGACTGTTGGAGTTCAGCTCTGTGCTGTTCAGTTCTCCTCAAGGAAATTTTTTGCAGGCCTGTGAATTACATGCTTCTTCACAGGCAGGGGTCTCCCTCATTGCTTTGCTGAATATTACAGGTGGAGATGACCTTGTATTATGTGTAGCCTTTTTTTAGGCTTGGATGTATGTTCTCCTGACTTCTCCCACTGAATGTACACATGCTGTGCAAGAGAAGTGCAGGGGAGCAGGTATCCTATTCTTGCTTTTATTAGTTGTGTGTCTGAGGAGAACTTCTTCCCTGTAGAGGTTTTTTTATCCCCAAATATTAGAAAGGAGAAAGGTGTATGCAAAATAAACTTTCAGTGTTTAGTCTTAGATTCAAGAATTTAAAATATTTATATTTAGTATGGAAATGACCTTTTTTTCATTTGTGTGTGTCTTCTTAAATTTTTATTTTTAGGATGTGTAATTTGACCAGAGTAAAAATAATTTAGGGTTTCAGGAGAGAATAGAAAAAGTTTTTACCTAAATGCATAGGCTTCTTTTATAATCCATACATGCAAGGACTGATTTTTGTGGTGCAGAACCTATGTTTGGAGTGGGGTAACTGATGATAGGGTTAAAACAATAGCAGTATTTCAACAAAATACTGTTTACGAGTATCCCTAATTTTGGGAGCACTGTGTACCTAGGAGTGATGAGAAATGTGTAATTTGATTTTGGGATGTTCATGGTGGTAGTTTGTATGTTTTTTTGGAGTTGTGGAGCTTCTTTAATTAGAGGCTGGTGGTCTTTTAGATGTTTGTAGTAGGAGACACCACCAGGACACATTAAAGTAAGGCTGACAGGGTTATGGTCTTTCTTACTGTCCTCCGAGACAGTGAAGACTGCCGTGCCTGTCAGAAAACAGAAGTATAATCAGTGTGAGCAGCACATTTTCCCCAGGTCCACTGAAGTCATTGTCTCCTTTTCATATCTTCTTTTTTAAAGATTGGAAAGCTGATATTCCACTGTGTGCTCTCTTCTAATGCTTGCAGTAAAATAGGATCTTTTGCAAACGTATTCTGTGCTGCCTTATTTTCTGCATGAACTTAATTTTTGAGTGTGACTGTCAGAAGTGTAAAGATACTTTCCAACAGTAGAAAAGTACTTTTAAATGAAATTAAATGTTATTTAGGATTCATATTTGATATGCAGAAGATTTTATTTGCTCGTTGCTTGGATTTAATACTTCAGATGGTAAAGGAATAAAGTTTATTGCAGAGAATTATTCTTCATTCTGAAATGAAGACTTGAATGTGGTCACATTTCAAGGACAAGAATTCTGTGAATTCGGAGTCCCTTCTGTTCGAGATATTCCTTGTTATGGCAGCATTTAGACAATAATTATCATGTTAAATTGTATTAAAAATCATATATTTGTATACTGTGCTAAATGAAGATTCTGTAGCATTAGACGACACAAAAGGAATCGAAAAACAAGATCTGAAGATTGTTGTAAAATAAGTAACTAGACATAAGGAGAATTGTTATGTGAATCTCTCGGAAAGAAAATAGAAAAAAAAAGCCTTTTTTAAATCCCTCAATGCTTTTCATATGCTACCTATTTTTAAAGGGGTTTATCAAAATGTGTTAGATTCTGATAGCTGCAATCATCAAACATACAAACAAGGCTGCCAGAATGCACTGAAGAATATGCTCAAAAGCAGTCTTGGCTATTAGGAGCAATTTTAGAAGGGAAGAACACTGAAAACCACTTAGCTAGCCTTTGTCTATTTTAAAAATATTTCTTGTTCCTGTCAGTGTGTGGCTTCTGAAGATTCACCAGGGACTGGCACAAGAGACCACTGTTTAACAGCTCATTTGAGGGATGGCGTGGCTGAGATTGCAGCATTTGTACCTTCCTCTCGAAGGCACTGCACTGCAGTACAGATACTGAATATGAACTCAAATTCTATTTTGGAATTGAGCTGGACAGGCTGTTTGTAGCGAACAAGTTTTAGGTGGGACACACAGTCCATTTCTTATTTGGGAGTTATGTATGAACATTTTATATATAAATTTTTTTATTCCAAATTTGTTTAACAAATATTTTATACCACTATTAAAATCTTACTACTGGGTAAAATCAGTTGCTTAGTCTGTGTACTATCTTGTCCAGTGTTCTGCATCTGGAAGTTGTCTGTATCGGATGTGTGAGACAGAGGCTGAGGAAGCTCTGTGGCGAATAGTTGGTCCACCAGGGAAGTTTCTTGCTGTTCCTGTGAGTGAGTTGGTTGGTGTTCTGAGAGACAGAGCTGCTCTTCCTTTCAGGGTCTGAAGACATTTTCATGCATGGTGCTCTTTGGCATCGTGAAGGCCTGAGGAAAATATATTGCAGTAATTTAAGATGTGGACAGCCTGTAAAGAGAGAATTCCAGTTAATTTCTGACCCAAGATTTAGCATGGTCTAAGAGCTATGTCTGCCTTTAACATCTCTATTTGAATGCTGTTATTATTACAGGCATATTGTAAAGATGGTTTTCCTCTTGTATACCTGTGGGATTCTAATTCAGTGAAGTACATCAGTCTTTCTTGCGCAGGGACAGGAATGTGTTAAAGTATTTCTGTGAATCAAGGTAAAAGATTGGAAACTGTCTGTGTCTGGAAATACGTCCTGGACTGCATCCAGAATGTACATGAATTGAAGATTTCTATTTTCAGTTTTTCTTCTGATTTTTATATTTATAGGTTCTTCATGTTAAAACTATTAAGTTAGTTTTGAGTTTGTTTTCTGAATGACACCTAGACTTTTATTTAAATTTCCTGAATTGACTGAAAAGTAGACTTGGCTTTGTGTGGATGACAGAAGTCAGAAACTGCCCATGTATTCCCTAATAAAACTTGTGTGACATAATTTGTTTTGTTTGGTGTCATGGTGCTAGTATATAAATAACCTTTTAACTGCAGGAATGAATGCATTTTATTGTGGTGGATAAAAAAAATAACTTGGTGCAATTTTAATTGTGATTGACGGAAAAAGTCAGCAATGTATTTTCTGTGTTGTGGCTACCTAAATTTTTTATTTACTTAATTTGTACACAAAAGGAGTAATGTCTTTTTACTTACAAATGGTATACAGAAGTCAAGTAGAATGAAGCTCTGCTTAATTGTCAAAAATATGTGCCACACATTTACTACTACATGTAAATTGTTGATGATAAGAGCTAAAATAAATACATTAGTCAAATGAAAAAGATATTTTTTTATAGCACCACTTTAAAAAATATTTGTTATTTTTTATGTCAATTTTATTTGATCTCATGGTACTGCTGTGAAATGCTCTTCAAGATCTCAGGAGTGGAACTCTAATCCCTACGAAGGCAGATCTATTGATTTCTGTGTAATGAGGATTTCATATCCAAACTTTCTTTATAGGCAGGATGGCTAGAAATGTGTACATAATAGTTGCTCCTGTGTAAATGCAGGTTTGTTTCTGAAAACTACTACAAAACTCTATGGGACAATTCAGTTCTCTGGTTAAAATTGCTCCTACGTATGACGTTGTAATGAGATTTTCTTTATGGCTTATTTGATGAATACCTTAGTGTGTCACATCTGGGAAATTAAGTTCTGTGAATTTCTGGAGGTGGCTGTCTTTAACATACAAATAAAATTACAGCAGTGTTCTGTTTGTATTTTATATTGGTGAGGGTCTTGCTCTTTTATCCATCATCATCAAGAATTTTGCTATTAATTGCAAATGAGCAGTTCCTCAAAGGAATGAATTCTCAAGGCAAGTAATTTCTAAGGTTAAATGGGTAATTTTTTTCCTGTTAATACCATTCCAGATTTTGTCTCTGAACAAAAGTAATCTTCTCTTTTGTGAGGAAAGTTCTCTATCTCTGAAATGGGAACTTCTTGTTGACATATAAAGCTACTAGAGGCTGTGTTCTGCTTTGATTGGACTATCTGGTTTGAATTTTCTGCTAGAGCATTGAGTGTAGTGGAATTGAGGCAGTAGTTAATGCATAATTAGTTAATCTGAGCACCTTAATTGTCTTACATTTTGGCTAAATTCATACATATGCATTATACAGATATTATGCATTTCATTTGGTCTAACTTTTCCTTTGTTGGTATGTACTTACATTCATAACATGAGTTCTTGAAGTAATACTAATATTATTCTAAAGTAGGAGGAAGGGGTTATGTTTTTTCCTGAAGAACAAGAAGTAGAGAAAATTCCTAAGCCAAACCAAACCAACCAACAAAAATCAAACAAAACAAAATCAAAGAGAAACCCCCAAACAAAACCCAAATAAACTAGTAAATTGACTTAGAAACAAGGACAGACTTTGAGCCCTAGTATCTAGGTCAGTGCTTTTTCTTACTTAGATTAAAATCTTTAACGGACACTTTTACAAAATATGGCAAATAAAATGATAAAATCTTGAAAGTAATGCATTTTCACTTAATGAAAGCTGAAATGTGAATCCCGTTACTTTCCTTCAGATAGCTTGAAAACATCCATTTTAAACCTTAACTGTGGTCAGGTAGAAGTGGGAACAGAGCACTGTAATTGTTGACAGTTATACCCCGGAATTTCCCCCAATAGCAAAGTAAGAATAGCCTGGCATAGTTTTATGTCTCTAGCCAGTATTCTGCTGAAGGCCCATACTATGTTTTGCAAGTGAGTGGCTGTGTTGTCTGTACCCCTCTGGGAATGAAAGGCCTTTTCGAGTGTCTGCCTGTTGTCTGGTGCATCTCAATGGATAATAAAAGGCATCAAGAAGTAGTTTAGATAACAGTTTAAGCCTTTCAAAGGCAACCACAGCAATGCGGAGCTTTATTGCAATATACTGTGCCCATCAGGGGCACAGCAGTGGCATTTCCTTGTTCTTGTTTTACTAAATAGAGCAACTTTAGAGGCAGCCACTGCCTGTAACATCATCACAGAAAAGGTCACCCTAGCTTCCTGACAAAGACTAACAGGAATGTGCTTTTACTGCAGTGCAGTATTTATGCTGTGCTACCTTGTTAGTAAGTGTGAGATTCATTAACTAATTGTGTATTCACTTACGAAAGAACTCTTGATTTTCTTTGTAATTTTTTTTCTGTGTATTTTTTTTTTCCATAATAATGGTGGTGTAACTTGTCAGGTGAAGGATTTAAACTCTTCAAATATATTGCCACTTTTAGAGCCCAATGATTTATTACTCAGCCATAGATTTAAACAGACGTATGTTTGAGGCATGTATTGTATTTTAGTAGATGCTTTGCTTAGTTTCTCAGAATTGCTTAATAAAAATGACCTAGTCTCTATGTGCATACTATTTGGAAAGTGAAAGCAATGACAGTTAAAGTGTCATAGAATGGTTTGGGCTGGAAGTGAGCTTAAAATCATCTAGTTCCAACCCCTCTGCCATGGGCAGGGACACCTTACACTAAATCAGTTTGCTTATCCAACCTGGCCTTGGAACACCTCCCACGATGTGGCATCCATGACTTCTCTGGGCAACCTATTGTATTAACTTATTTTACTTTGTCTAAATTTAATGCTATAAGGATCAGTTCTACAGTAATATTAATCTGTTTATAGGAGCAATCATGCTAGCGGCTATATTAAGTTTTAAATAAAAGGTGAGTTCGCTCTTTCAGTGTTGTGCCATACTTTCATGTTTTTCATAGTCAGGAATGACTTTCTTGTAACTACCGTGTGCTTGAAGAAAATTGGAAATGCAATGTTACTTAGTAATGCAGTAGACTTCCCAGAGGGACTTTGGTAAAGCTGGACAAGGTATTTCTCCATAATTTGTATGGATCAATTAATTTTTAACATGCAAGATTTTTTAGTGGAGGGCAATTTTTTATGTTTGGTTTGGTTTTGTTCTTATTCTGAACATTGTAGGACCACAGAAAATGAGTAGCAAGACCATTAGGTTGTGTGAGGCAGCTTCCCAGAGGATTTAAGAATAATTAATATTGTTTAACAACTTGCTTCCACTACCTGATTGTTTTTAACTTGACTGTGGGAAATGAAGTCTAGTGGATATTAGCTGGCAGAACAAAATGCTGAGCACTGACATGTCTTGTCTTTCTACCTCTGTGGAAACTTCTCTGGAATCCTTCTGTAAAAACTGAGTGCGCTGAATTTGAAGAATGGGCCTGCTTAAATCCTTCCTGCAAAGGAAGGATGGAAGGAAGCGACACAAAATTGGCGTTGGCTGTCTGAGAGTTTTCCTGGGGATTGCCAAAAAAGTGGAGTTACATTAGTGGAATCAAGCCAGAAATGTCTGACTTTTACAACTATATTTCTGCCTTCCAAACCAGGCAAAGCTGCAAAAAATATCTACCTGGGCTTTGTGTGAGATGCATTGTTTGGTGTCATAAAAAGAGAAAGATGAAAGTTATCTTCCTTTGCTGAATATGCCTGATAATTTTCCTCGGTGTATGGGCATTTCCAATTCCTGTGATGGTCATGTGGAATTCCTTATATAGAAATTTAGGTGGAGAACTGAATGGAATTTGAAGTGTTCAGAGTAAGCCTAGGTAACCGGATAGATCTCCTTAAGATTCAGTGAACTACTGGATAGATGGATCCTCTCACTGATAACTATTCTCATTGTACATCGGGAATGTAGCTGTGCTAATAAGCATTTGAAAATTACCTATGGTGTGTTTATTTTCTAGTTGCAAAGTGGAATAATTTCATCAGAACTAGCAGAAACACACTAAGCACAAGCTAGATGATTATGTGTCTCTGTACAGATGCATGAGCTTCATCTTTGATAATATATGGTGACAGCAGCCACCTAAAGACCTACACATATAGATGAGGAATTTTTAGCCCTATGAGTCACGAGAATTTGCTGTGGTTAGACTGAAAATAAGCATCAATCACGTGACCTCTTATTTTTGACTAGTTTCTGCACATTTATGAAGTAGATTTTGCGATGCTAATGCATAGACGGTTATGCACATTCATGTGGTCCTGTTGTGAGTACCAAAGAGGTAGAATGCATATCCCCTTTTCCAGGCAACAGAAAAGTAAAACAGAAATCACAGTGTGTAGTACAAGATAGTAAGAATGAAATGGGGATGGAGAAAACCTTTGTTCTGATGTTACAGGTAATTTAATAGCCCATCATGGCTACAAAGTTTAATGAAACTTCTTTTAAAGGCTTGTATTAAATAAATGTGGCTGGTTGTTTTTTCTACCCTGGTTGAAACTTATGGAAAACAAAGACTTGCCTCGTGATTTGAGATGCGTCAGCAGACAGCTGAAAGAACTGCAGTATTGCATTTATGCAGACATCAGACGATTCATTCATGAGAACTATCTTAGTTGTGTGGTTGAAGAGATACAACTTTTAATGAAGGAGCTGACAGAGACCAAGGTCTGTGCAAATAACACCGTATGAATTTGTCAGAGTCAGAAGTGTTAGATAACATTGCTGAGTTGTAATTGTTGAGGCAAAGAATCCATGAAGCAGTACCATCATGGATCGAAACACAGTGCACGCATAAAAAGTCTGCCTAATTTCTTGTAGTTTAATTCTGCAAAAGTCCTTTGGAAAAGCTTGTGAGCAAAAAAGCACTAGTTTAGTATTTAGTAATTGCAGGAGTGTGATAACTGCATAGGTAAATCCAGAAAACTTCTCAAATGCTGTAGGTGTTCCATCAGTGTTGGCTGAATTTCTGTAGGGTAGGCTTTTGAATTAATGATTCACGTATGAATATGTTTTTGAGTAGGTCTTAGCATGGTAGTCTGACTGCTTTTTCAGGCATGTCGGCCACTATTTACTCTTTAATCACTTTAATATGTCCAGTACAGCGAATATACCTTTAAAAAGTTACTACTTTTGGTACTGGTATGAAGAGATGGAAGAAGATGGCAGAAGAATCTTGAAGCTGTCACAAAGAAAGAATTACAAAACAAGTTGTCCGTGAAGGCCTGATCTTTTTGAGCTGACCAGGAATCTTTTAGAAACAACCTTTAAATTTATGAGAAATTTCCTGATATCCTGTAGAAGAAATGCTGTTGCATTTTTGGATAGTTTCAGAATATTATTTACAATGTTATGCCTCCATGTCCACTTCTGAAATCTGTTAATATCTCATAGAAGAGGAGTACTGTATTTGTTCTGTATGCTGTCTGCTGGTTCATTTGAATTCTTTTCCTTTGGACTTTCAATCTTTGAGTTCAAAACTTTTCATTTAACCTCTCTCACTCTTCCTTTTAATTGTCACAGTCACTAAGATCAGCCTTTTGGTATTGGGCTTGATTGTTCTTCTTGATTTAAAGCTTGACAGCTTCAACCTAAACCTGTGGGAGAACTTGTTGTTGTCTTTAGTTGTGAATTTAAACATTCGTTCAAATCCTGAAGGGGGGCTCTTAAATTTGGAATTTCTTCCCTCTGTTCGTTCCTTTTATTGCTCTCTTGATCTAACAAAGGTCAAGGTCATCTTTTTTTCATCTCTCAGAAAAAGAAAATAATCATATTAAGAATGTCATATCAAGTTTACTAAGTAGGACATAGAATGTAAGGAGAACTTCAGTTACATGTGTCTCCATGTGGTTTGTATTGATGTATGATTAGCCTGAATTTTCCTTTTCCTTTTCTTTTGCATGCTTGACCTCTGTAAATCTTAAGCTTATTGAGCTGAAGGACTCCAAAATCCTCAATTTCAAACGAACAGGATTTTTCTAGAAAAGGAGAGGGGTGAAATGTAGAGGAGAGAGTGACGTCAAATCTCATAGTTGAGCTTTGTTGTCCTGTTGAGAAGCAGTTTGTTACTTGGCTTTTCTCCAGAGTGAAATAGATACTTTTGCATAGGAAGTGTAATATAAATCTGAGTTTAGACACAAAAAGAAACACTTTGATTTTCCATGACAGCCATGAGAAAAATCAGTAGTTAGGTAGTGGGAATTAGATTTTCATGCTCCTAAAGGTGAATGGAGGTATCTCTTTCTAGGTGAAATGTGTGGCTGAATTCAATAAAAACTGTACACGTGCATTTTTTTAAATAATTATTTACACCAATGTATTGACTACAGCCAGCTGAGAATGATTTCTGATTTAAGAATTTTGATACCTGTTTTAATCTGAAAATTAAATGAATATATTTTAAAGCTAAATCATGCTGCATTGATTATATATTTTATTGATGTCATAGGCATCCCTTCATTCTGATTACATCAGAAGTAATGTATTACTCTTTTATTTTGAGATTTTTAGTTGAATTCTAGCGTGTAATTTGTATGCTGGCTGCAGTTGCAGCTGAAGTCTCTGAATTTCTTCTTTTCTATACTATAAATCTGTTAGTGAAGCAAAATTATACACTTTCTGGTTTAACCTGATTTTTTATTTTGTTCTACTTTTTTTTTTTTTTTTAACTTGGCAGCTGCAGTGTTAAAGGCACCTCAGTGACAATGTCCTTCCCTTCCAAAGCAGTGTGTTCTAGGGGTTGCCCTCAGGCTTGGTAAATCACCTGTTTGCTGAAGTCCTGTGCCTGGCTTAGGGAATTGTTTACTCTGGTCCCGTGCGCAAGAGGTGCGTTCTGCTGACTCTGAGAAAACCTCTAGGTGAGAGTTACTGTGTCAGTTCTCTGAAGCTGTAATCCTGTAAAGTGATACAATTAATATAGTGTGTGAGAAATGCTCAGCCTTCACAACTTGATGGAGAAGAATTGTTTCTGTGCATGGCATTTGCTGTTCTGTTTACATAGGAAGGCCTTGCTGCACTTTTTGATTTACTAACAGAATAAACAAACGTGGGTCAGAGCACGCATTCAATGAAGGAATGAGTTTAATTGGGTAGTGAACTGCATGGGAGTGTGAATGCTTACAAAATTATTTCTTTATGTACCTATGTGACTCCCTTTTGATGAGCAAGAGGTTTTTTTTATGGTGATTTCTGTCTGTTACAGAATTACAGTTTGACAACTGGAACCACATCTAGGGCTTGGGTAGGACACTGTCGTACTAAGTTCTTATTCAAAAGTGACGATTTGCTATTAGTACCCTACTAATTTGTTTTATTGAAAACAGCAGAAGAACGAGGAGCTCTGTAAGTGAAATGGATTTGTAGCCTTATTGTGTATTTTTAAACAGAGTAACCAGCTGAATAAATATTCCTTTTGAAATTTCTAGCTGGATCTCACTTTCCCTGCCTGAGGAGGCATTTGTTTAATGAAATTGTTTCAATGAAAGAAATACATGAAACAGGCATATTGGTGTAGCAGGTTGTTAAGGATTATTTTATTAGCAAAAGGCTAGAAGAAAATACTTATGGTACAAATATATTTTTTTTGGCCAGGAACCTGAAAACAAATCCTTTATTACCAAGACTGCTTCAAGTAAAAACCTGGCTCTCCTACCTATTGCTTACATTATATTACAATCCATATGTAAATTAATTTATTTTAGTGTAATACCTAGCAGAATAATCTACTCTGCATCCATTACACATTTGATGAATTGATTTGCTGATCCATGACTGAAAGGGTCTCTACATGACCATTTATGTGTTTTTTCTTTTTAAGTTTTGGTTCTGTTCTCACTAATGTTAATGTGGAACTTCCTCTAGATTTTAACTACTGAATCACACACTGATAGTGTTGTGTACTGTTGTAAATAATGGCCTAAAAGTATTGAATACATGTATTTTTCTGTTCCAATTTTCCCACACAGACGTATCATTTAATCTAATTTAGCAAAGGTAATAATCTGTCATACATTCCTCTTTTCTGAGAAGAAAGCTAGATTTTTCTCATTCTACAAATCTCCTTGAAGCCTGTTAATAAGCTGAAGACCGTTCTTGCAGAGTAGCATTTTTAACTTGTGATAACAGTGTGCTTTTGCTGTTACCAGCATAAATTTTATTCTGCCAATCATGGAAGCCAAAGTTGGCTCTAATTTGGATTTGAGATTAAGGAGTGGTGGTTTTTAGGTGCTTTGATACATACAAAACACTTAGTTTTTGTATTTATTTCTTTTAGTGTCATATTATTCTTTATACATATATTTAAAAAATTCTTCTTTCCTGGTCTGTTTTACATGATTAGGAAATCTATCTTGTCTTGAAGCTTTTACTTTGAGGTGAGTATAATTGCTTTTGTTATTAAAGAAATTTCCAATTATACTTCAAGGTAAGAAACTCTTTTGTTGCAAAGTTTCTGGAACATCTTAAGTTCTTCTGTGATTTTTTTTTTTTTTTTCTTTTTGTGTCTGCAAGCCTTACTGGAGCCAATTTTAGGTATATCAGCACCTCATGGAACTGAGCTTTCACTATGCAGTCTTGTTCTTTCAGCCTTGTGTGTCAACTATGGCAATACTGAATTAGAGAAAACTATGCACGCTCGGGCTCTTTGTAGAGAACAGGTATTCAGTAAAATAGGTCTGCTAGTTTTCTGAGTTTATCAACATAAGTTACCTTGCAATTGGCATGCAGCAGAATATATAATGAGAAAATATACAGGCATGGGAATATGTGGGTCTCTGCCTTCTACTTACCCGTTTTTCTACTCCGCCTAGTCCAGCACTTGATTTCCTGGCTTACAGTAAAACTGGAAGGCTAAAGTGGAAAGACCTTCAACCAGTTTTTGGTTACATGTGCTTTGCATGGCAGTGTCTGGTAATAGTCCTTTTCCAACTTGTTTCCTGCTAAAATCAATAGTTCTTAAGTTTCTTTTCATACTTATTGAATTTTTCATATGTGGCACCAAATTTTCTGTGCTCCCTTGCAGATGTTGTATTCTACTGGTAGTAATTGTTTTCTAGTTGTCTTGACCAGAGTCTTCTCTATTATTGGGAATGAATTATTACAAATTAATGGCATGCTCTCTTGAGTGTGCTAACTTAAAACTTTGTATAGTGCTTGTTTTTTTTTTTTCCCCTCTAAAGACAGGAATTAATTTGGAACAAAGTGAAGAAATAAAATCATAATACTGATACTTGCTTGAAAATATATTTGCTTCTCTTCTGTTCTTCTTGTTGCTGACTCATGGTTGTTCTTGACCTTGTAGGGATTTATGTTTTTTTTTTTTTTTTTATGACTGAACTAATACATGTCTGGAATTGAAGCATATTTTCGAACTTTCAAATTCTTTCAAAAACACATCTCCCTTTATCAAGGGCTGGAGGGGTTATCCCTACATGGTAGTGTATTGTCTTGAAGAAGATGATGTTGAGAAAAATGTATAAACAACCTCTTCCCTTCTTTTAAAACTGACCTACTGGTACACATTGTTTTGTTTTCTTGGTCCAACACCTGCTGAAGTAAAGGTTAATATATTCCTTGAGTTGGACTTAGTATTCTGTTTAAGCGGAATATATTTTCATATTAAAGATTTTATACCCTGAAGAGATGAGTGTTGTTTAATGATTAAAAAATATCTAGTTCATCACACATCTTTTCTTTAGCTACAGATGAAGAAATATTTTGAAATATTTTAACATTGTATTATTTGTTACAGTGGAGATGGAAATTGCTTTTATATATTGCTTAATACTTTCTGTTTTCTAATATTCTTGTGTCATTTTGGTTTGGTTTTATGCAGTTAGACTTTGGTATTTTTATTCAGGAAAGCAGGAGCCATACCTTTTCTTGATCCTATGAAATTCTGTCTGGTTTTCATTTTCTTCCTCAAGGTAGAAAGCAAGCTCTAATCTTTGTGTTCCTCTGTAAGGAAGTACAGTATAGTTAAAAAGTAAGTACATTTTTCTTAAGACGGGGCATGTGTTGCTGAGAGCTGTAGTAATGTTTGGGTCAGAGAATAGAAAATAATTTGATTGGGCTTGGTTACTTCTGATCTGGAAGATAGCCTAGAACACTTATTTTTCTCATTCCTTATAAGATGAAGGAATTCATGTTGCAGAAAAGATTTCTATCATTCCACTCAATCTATCATGATGGAAAAACTGGTCAGAATCTGGCTGTCCAGGTTTCGTGCTGACTTCTGGGAGGAATTATTTTCCCATTGCCTTTTCATGGCACTACTCAGCAGCAATAAAAAGTTGGTCTGGAACGGATTGTGTCTATCCCATCAAACCCTCTGGTCTGGGAAAGGCAGTTCTCTTATTGCACCTGACAATTTTTTTGGCAGGTTCAGCTGGAAATGTGCTACCAGAAGACTCTGAGTTCATGGCTCCTTGTAGCCAAGGACTCTTTCTTTCTTTGGATGTATAAGAATTCAAATAAGAAAGTATGGGCAGCCAGCAATATTAGAATTCCCTGGGTTTTGGTTGTGTAACTTCTGTTATTTAAATAGTGTTCTTTTAATATCCTATCTAGAGATGATCGCTAGCTATCTTAGCTGCTGTTTGCATGTTATATTTTCAGATTCAGTCATTTGTGCCAAGGACTGGATTCTTACATGCTGTATGTTCAGGCAGTATTTAACAAGAGTAGAGTCAAACAGAATACAAAAATTAGTGCATCGTGATTAGCCCAGTGCTGCAGAACATTAATGATTACAGAGGGGAAGTCTTTGTAGCTGAAATGTGCACCAAGTCCATCGTGATCTTTTGAAATTCAGGGATGTGTCTGTTGAAAGTATCACTGTAATTGGTGCATCACAATGTGATGCTCGTGAACTGACTCTGGAGGATGAGAGAAGCTGCTGTTACAGAGTTGGAGATGATCCAGGGGACAAATAGAGTATTATTAGAGATTAGCTGATGGAATTGTCATTCCCATCCGGTTAGTCAACATGACATCTATGAAACTATGGTACAGCTTGCAATATGGAACCCTCCTCCAGTATTGTTTAAAAATTAAAGACTTTTCTTAGGGAGAAAGTTTATTTTAAGATTATATGGGATTTTTTTCGTTTGGGGGTTTGGGATTCTTTCTTTGTTGTGTTTTTGTTTTTTTTTTTTTATTAACAGCATGTAACATTACTGAGGCTGCTTAAGGGAACTATCAAACCGCTGAGGTTTTCATGAACTCTTTTTTTAAAATTATGTGTTTCTATTTTTCCTTTTTTTTATTCCTTTTTTCCATTTCTTCAGATTTTGCCATTAGAAATTCAGTTGCATTGTTTTGGTACATTTCAGTGCATTAACTGTGTGGCTTAGCTGGCATGGTTCTGTTGGCAAATCAGGCTAAACAGAGGAGATGAATCATGCAATTTTTTAATCTTGGAGCTTGAAGAAGAATGAAAGGTTACAATTCTCTTTCAGAGAATTGTAAAATGTGAGAAATGTAACGGCTTATGTCTCCTCTCAACTTTTTCACTTGAATATGTATTTTAAGCAACAAATATTCTGGTATTAATTTTTCTCTCTCGTTCAACTTTTTCTTTGCATCAGGTGGGGGGAAATCTGATGGGAGGACTTGTAAGACAGTGAGCTCCAGGTAGTTGTGAAAAATAAAGTCCCACTTTGTTTAGCTACAGAGAGGTTGTGGAGATCAACCACGGAACAAGTATTATGGACTCAGCCTACTTGTTGCTTAAGGAATTTGAGACCTTTGAAATATTGAATCAGTTTAGTCTTTGATTAACTCTTGCCCCTCTATCCTTATATTCGGTTAAGAATCTCTGTAGATATTACCTCCATAAAATTTGGTGATTATGAGTGATGATACTGAGGGTTGTATCACAAAATATGTTTTTATTACTATGGAGAGAGTGTTGTCCACTTGACAGTATGCTGGCTGAGGAGACGTGGCTTCTGGTTTCTTGAAGTTCATGCTCTGAAGAGGAAGTTTAAGTCCAAAGCTGTTGGAAAATAAAACAACCCTCAGATCCCTCTTCAGGTATTAAAAAAACCCTCAGCTAAACTGAAGACACACAATCACTATATCTTCTGCTGTTAAAAATGGATTTATTACCATGTGAATCTGTATTCATACCCAGATTTCCACCTATAATTTGAAGATGAAGTTGCATTCCTCTCTCTTTAAATTGCATGGAGACTGATCAAAAATACAAAGTCCAAATTAATTATAACCATTGTTGTTTTCCTACTGATTTTTGGCTGCTCCTGAGCACTGAGCAGGTGTTTTAATTGAACCACGGTTTTCTTGGTGATTAATGCAGTCTGAATAGTTAAAATGATTATTAATGCAATACTTGACATTTTTTTTTTGTGATTTCTCACAGAATCATTGGAGTTGGAAGGGACCTCTTGAGATCAGCTAGTCCATCTAGCTTTCGAACACCTCCACGAATGTGGAGGCATCTCAGGGCAATTTATTCCAGTATTTATTCACCTAGAGAAGAAACAAAAAAGTGGTTTCTTGAGTTCAGCCTGTCTTATGACAGGGTTCGTCAAGAGTTTTACAACCAATGTTGCTCCTGTGAAGGCAACGTGAGCTGTCTATGACTGCACAAACTGCAGGATTTTTCCATAATGAATAATAGTACTCTTTTAGAGAAACTTCATAAAGTTGTTCACATTCACATTATTTAAAATAGGTAGTGGTTAGAGTTCTCTTGTAGGATCTGAGTTCAAATTCAGTCAGTCAAAGTCTCCCTTATTCCAACTCTGGTCATTGGGCAATGAATTACAAGACCTTTTGACCCATACTTATATATTATTTTCCAGAAACAGCCTAAGGAAGAAATACAAAAATTTATTTTTCATTATGAAGCTACCTTCTAAAGTCTTTGGGAATTCTAATGTTAAAGAATACTGTTTTCATGTTGCTCTCTTTTTTTTTTGTCTCTTCTACACTAATTGTGCTCATTCTTCATAGATAATATAAAGCTGTAAATTTAAATTAAATATTTTTTTTTATGAGCAGTACCTAACAGACCACTTCAGAGGAGAGGGGAAAAATAATATAGGAAGTATCCTTTAGATGGTATTTAATGTAAAATCCTTTATTGCTATCGAAGTGATTAAAAAGCAGAGTTAATTTGATGGCCACAAGGAACAAGAATACTCATTTCCATACATCTCTGTAAATAAGAAGATATAAAACTTGAAATGTTAAAGTCAGCTTTGATTTGAGAGAAGTAAATGTTGAAGAGCTTTTTGCAAAGAAATATTTGGAGTCTTTAGGTAGAATCACAGGAATATTGCATCACTTAGCATTTGCAAAGCTGTATTTTCCTCCAATATGTGAATACTTTTAAGTCCATCTCATAAGCTGTCATTATCTGACTTTTAACTTGCAGAAAAGGAAGTTTACAGTTTGTTCTCTAAACCAAAGCAAATGTCTCACTCAGTTCTTTTGTCATTGTTCCCTGATTAAGCATGGGGTCCCTAAACTGTCAAGTTATACCAAATCTGGCTGTACTTCGGCACTGTTTAAGTGCTGGACATGATACTAAGACATTAACATGTTGATAAGATGTTTTAATATTTCAAATGTGGTGCTGCCTTGGGGACCAGCAACCAAGTGGTAGTGATGTGACACACTAGTGTAGGTAAACTGCCTATGGTTTAACCCAAAATTTACTTAGTTTTGCTTGATGTGTAGTGTCTGTACTTGCTTAAAATGGCACAAGTTGCCTGTGATTTCTCCACCTTCACACCTTGACTCTGTGAGACGTATCCATAACAAGATGTCTTGAATAGTCATGTTAGGGATAGCTACGCAGTGAAGACCTGTATTTTCCATCTAGGAATAGGAGCTGTAGTATTTAAGTGGCTGCCACAGAAAAACTGTTGATGACTGGTGCTGGCAGAAAACACTAATTTTGATTTGAGGTCTGTCTCCTCAGAAGAGCTCTGGCTTTGTTGGACTCTTGACTGCTTGCGTGGGTGTGTTTGTGTGAGTATGGATGATAGTACATGAATGTTTTTCTGAGTATTTGCCTGTGTTTCATGTCAATAGGAATCTAATGAAATAATTTAAACCGTTGTCAGGGGTCCCAAGCTGTAGTGAAGATCAGATCTGTGTACAGAGTGGTACTTCTTGTCACCCATCAGTGTGATAAGAGATACTCTATAGAAGTTGAAAATAAATTTTTTTGTGTATCATTTCTATTTTAAGTCTGAAACACTTATATTTTCCTCTTACTTCCTTAATCTATGAGTTTGAACTAGAGGAAGGTGCCTTAGACTAGTAGTGAAAGTATACCCGAAGGAAATGAATTTTGGGATAGAATTTGAAGAAAGAGAACCAATTACTGTATCTCTCTTGAAGATATTTTTGCTAGTGAGACAAAATATGAGGAGCTGCAATGTGTATTTAGTCATCAGAGGAATGATCGCAGCTATCGGATACAAGAGGAAACAAGGGACAGCATTAATTATTATTATCGATTGTATTACATAGTGCCCCGAGGGCTCAGCTGAGGCGAGGGTGCCACTAAGCTTCTGTACAAAAGCACAGTTCCTGCCTTTTCAGAGCAGAGTCCACAAGATGGAGAAACAGTGAGAAGAGATAAAGGAGCAGGGAAGTGAAGCAGAGTGCCTAAGGACACAGAGGACGTTGTGGGGTCCATTCTGGGCTCCTCTGGGCTCATGATGACTTAGGATATAGAGACTTGGAGAGCTGTGCCGTTGAAGATGGGATCATATAATATGGACGTCACATGGAAGGATACTGGAAGACAGTGCATAGATTCAAGGCCAAATGAACAGAAGACTGAACAAAAAAAGGTGACTTTATTTGCAACTTGTTTGATGGCCGTTATCAGAAATAGGTGAAGAAGTCTGTACAAAATGTATAATGCTGCCAATACTAGCATAGTTGGAAAAAAACATTGAAGTTGTGGAATTGGAAGTTCTAAATTGTGGTTGCCTGATTGATTTGAAATAGTGCTTGATCTGTACTTTTAATATTTAATTTAAAGTACTATACATTATGGTTCTTAGGTTCATATCATATCAGAATAAAAAAGACTGAGAAGAATTTTTTTTGAGAAGCCATTCTTGAAATGGTAGAGGGATACAACAATTATTCTGGGTAGCTCTATAGCCAAGTAATAACTAGAAAACATACATCCTGGTGACTTGAAAGTGCTGAGTCTTCTTTTACTGAATAGTGTGTGAGTGTACACATCCTGACATAAAAAAATTGAGTAGACTGTTTCATTAAAAGTGAGCAGAAAGAGCAAAAAATTTGTCTGTAGATCTGTCCCAAGTTTCAAGCTTTAATGGATGAGCTATGAGACTATTCCAGCCATGTATTGCAAAACCCAAAGCGAAGTTTGGCATCTCTATAATCGTTTTGGATGTATGTGCCATATATTATTTTTCTGATTCCAAATGATTCTCAATGTCAATTTGAAGGAGAAAGCTAGGCTAATAAGGTGTGTGTGTGTGTATTGTTTTCTTTTTTTAAGGGTGGGGGTGTTTTTTATTAAATTCTTTTTGTGTTATATATTGTGATTTTTTTGTACCGGTGAAAATAATGAAGGAGCAATGAATTAATAAGACCTTACAGTTTTGTGTTTTTTTTTTTTTTTTGTGTTCAAAAGAGTGAACTTGTAGTTGGAAACTTCAGTAAGAAAGAAATTTGATCGTTTAACACAATGGAGTTTTTGCTTTGTGCTTTATTCTGGTTTTGTTTCAGTACAGTGAAAGAATGTTTCTCTAGCTATATTTTCTGTCTTTCTTTTCATATTCAAGTTAGTACACATGTCTTGTTGAGTATTACTAGGTTGGAAGAAGAATGAAAGATTATTTTATGATTGTAGCTAAATCCCAGCGAGAACCAAGGCTGGCATTTTCCCTAGATTTAATGATTCACGTGAAACTTGGATACAGATCTCCACTGGTGAATAAAAAAAGGCAAACAGAAGCAAAGATATGCAACCTGTAATACACTGTTTCTAAAATGAGCAGAAATACCACGTGAAGATGGAATCTGAAGATTTAAGCAAAACAGGGATGTCACTCAGCATGAAGTACCAACTGTTTTCAGCTTATTTTGTATGCTACAGCATACTTCCAGATGACTCACAGTTAAAATGCCTTGCATAAGATTGCCCAAGTATTTAGTTCAATTCAGGTGATGGAAAGACACTGCAAAAATAGTAATAAAATGTGTATCCAGTTGCTGTTACTGGTTCGTGGATTTTTTTTTTTTGGGTCAGGTCTTGTATTATGTTCATGGATATATGCTTCCCCCTCCCCTCATCATAAGATATGCAAATAATACCTTAAAAGAAATGATAAAATACTACACTTTAAATTTATGATTTAATGTCAGAGTTTTACCTTGCTCAGGAAATACGAATTCCAGGCTGGAGCAGTGCTTGCTGTCTCAAACAAACGGCTATTCTAAGACTTCAGCTCTTACTAGCATAATGTGTTTTAAAAATCTGTGCATCTTCTATCGTGTTCTGCATCAGTGCTCCCACTGAAGTAAGCTAGACTGTCTTTATCCTTAACTGCAGTGCTTTTATGTATTGTATTTATTTATTTACTATAGATTATATAAGAACATAAAAATAACTGAAGGAGCAACTGAAGACCAACGGGTCCATTTAACTCACTATTGTGTCTCCAGTAGTGGTCAATAACAGCAAGGGAAGAGGACAAGAATATACTTGCTCTGCCTCTGCTATGTGCTGTTAGCCTTTAGCTCTTTGTGACTGTTTGACTTGGGAGAATTAGGCCCAGACCTGGTAACACTGAATTTAGTAGCTAATCAAGTACTGCAGCTGAAATGGATGTTGCATAGGGAAGTGTCACTTTCTGTTTGTTTTGAAGCTGCTGTGTGCAATTTTTAATTGATGTTCCCTAGTTCTGGTATGTGAAAAGGCAGTGAATCATAACTGAAAATGTTATTTAATGCATTTGCAACTATTATAATAATTCTACTTCTGTAGACTTATGTAAAAGGTTCAGCATTGAAAAAAAATTGTTTTGATTAAAAAAATAAATTTGGCTTCTGCCCTTTTTTATTTGTTTGTTTAATCTGTTACCCTACTGTACAATGGAGGCAACGTTTGAAAAAAAGTTTGAGAAGTAGCTGAGGTTCTTTGTGTATTTTTGTCTATAATTTCATATTCCCTGTCTACTTTTCTCTTTTTGTGGTTCTGAATCTGCACTTTTGTGGAGGGGTTTGCAATTGTGGATATCCTGACTTTTGTATTTGTAGGTCCAAACAGTTGCATTCCCATGTAGCCTGAGTTCTGGAGGCTTCCTGACCTTAGCAGCAGCAGCAGCCTGTTGGTCTCTAGTTATGGTTACTGGGGAAGGTGTTTGGGGAATTAGAAGTATTGTCAAATGTGCTTATGATTTTCACCTGAAAGGAAATTGGTGCTACTTGCTTATTCTGTTTTATCACTATGTTGAAATCTATTTTCTCATGGATGCACTGCGAAGTAGTTTTGTCTCTGCATTGTGACTGGGGTTTGTGTGGCTGGGCTCAGTGTTGGGAAGCCTGCAGGAACATTGCTGAGAGTGTGCAGAGAGGATCGTGGTGGCCCTGCTCAACCAGTTGATGCTGCCTGGGCACAGAAATCTAAAGTCTGCGATAATGGTATGCACTGGATCCTTCTTTGCCCAGGAGAGCTGACAGGGTGGGCAGTGAGGATCAGTGTACGGTGAGGAAGTTGCTATGGACTAAGCACTAACGTGTTTTGTTGTGGCTCACATATTTGACCCTCTCCTTTGCCCCTTCATAATGTTGCTGCTGTCATATATTTGGGAGTGCGATGTGGCTGTGTTGTAGCTGAAGGAACCTTCTGCAGTTGTGGTATATGGCCCTTTTTGTCAGGGCAGCCTAAGAAGTCAACAGGTACTGTGAAGGGATAGTCATGGGCAACGCCGTAGCCTGATGGATGTACAAGGTGTGATCTTACATGGTTGCCCCAGCTGCCTGTTTTCCAGTGCAGGATGAGATCCATGTGATGGCATACTTGCATTGTGAGGACTGGCAGGGTGAGAAGTGATTCAAAACCTGCCTCCATGTATGTGTAGATGACTGGAGAAGATAGGGAGCAGACGGTGGATTGTGCAGTGCTGTGTAATGCTGTAGCTGAGTGCTCAGTGCTCACCTTTAATCAGGTTGCAGGACAAACTTACAGCCTAAATGTTTTATGAGTAAGGCAGTAGAATCTTTTATGCATCCTGTCTCTTTTGCAATAAGAGTGCTTTGTAATTACAGGCATCTTGTCTTTGAGTTCTGGAAAGTATTAACAAGTAAGTACTGGTGTACAAACAGTAAATTTTAGAAGTGGGATATATATATATAAATAATTCCAGTAGTTGTAATTTGTTAAAAAAAAAGCAATATTGATGTTTAAATCTAATTTTTATTGTAAAGAATAAGTTGAACTGTAAAGTGGATGTTTTTACCTATGAAAGGTTGCTGAGTTGATTAATACTGAAAATGGGCAGCTGTCTTGCAATAGTAAGAAATAAGAATTCCATTAAAACTAAAAAATAATTGTTGTTGCCGCTCCATATACTTGAAATTAATTATGATAATAAGCTAACTACCTCCCAGACAAATAGTCAAATGCAGGGTCTTCTTGAAGCCCCCAGGCTGAGGTTAGAAAGGCAACGAGATGAAGGGAATTTCCTTAGGCAGCAAAGAAATGAGTATTGCACCTACTACTACTGCTCACTTCCCAACCAGAGAGCAGGCATGGTTTGTAACACGCCCTGTAAAGATTTAGGGAAGAGTGAAAACAACAGCTGCTTTTGTTGGTAGCTGTGCACTGCAAATGACAGTGCCTTTAAGTATGAGGATGTGCTGTGCGGTAACCAAGGAGTGAGCATTTCTGGGCTTCTGACGTTATGAAATGGAGGTCACAGATCCCCGCCTTTCACTGATAGCATGTGCTGCTTGGAAATCTTGCTTGGAAATGCAACATTTGCTAAAAATACTTCTAATTTCAGGAGGAAAGATAGTAAGCTTTAGATTTCCTTTTAGTTCTGACTTCAAGAAAGGCATGTTTTAAAAGTTTGGTAACATATCCTTTTTCTTACCTAAGATTTAAGATTAAAATTCTTTAAAGCACGTCTAGTCCATTTTCAAAAGCAGTATGTATAGAAAAGAACATAATTCATTGAAATGTAGGGCAAGGAAACGTATACATCATTTTTAATTATTAAGATATAAGTACATGAGTAGAAAAGTCCTCAACTTTGGCCTTGAGGGTAATATTGTCATTTTGAGCTTTTGAGTTTAATAAAAATAATAATTCAAAAAATAAATACTTATTCCTGCCCTGACAACAAAACAGAGAGTGATCGTTATATTTGTCATTGTTATATATGGAAGTTCACACTTCAAATAAGTCAAATAGTCACAATTACACACAGATCTGAGAGTCTGCCACTTTTTTCTTTCTCCTTTCTTTTTGTTTTTATTTTGTTTAGCTACTGGGCTGTGTATTTGTTTTAAATGGGAGCAGTGTCCCTGAGGGATCGTGAGACTCCCCTACTACCTATTAGATGTACTTCTCCCATCCTTAGGCTAATAGGGAGAATGGTGCATTTACAGTTCTGCTCCATTTAAACAATAACTGTTGATAAGAAATAAATACTCCATTCCCAAATGGTGTGTGCAGTATTTAAAAGTTTGGCAAGTTTTCAAGAGGATAGGTATGATTTCAACACTGAGTTGCTGCTGCTTCTGTGAAAAATAATGAGTTGTGTCATGTGATCAGGGACAAAGAGATTACTGAACAGTGGTGATTTTGAGGAAGTGGCTTTTAAAAATAAAGCAAAAATACCATTTCTCATGTAAAACCATCCCCATAGCTTGTTTGTAATGTAATAACAGCAGGATAAACCTAAAAAAATGTGGTTTGTAACAAACTCAATTACTGTCCGTTTCTCTAGAAAGTTTCATTAATTAATTTTTTGCTCTTTGTTGCTATTCTTGCCCATCAGTTTGTCTTGTGGAAACACCTCCCTGTATTGCACGAGTGTGAAACTCACGGCTCATGGACCGAATTGATCTCTCCACCTTGCTTTATCTGTCCCCGCACCTTGTTTCTCCCCGGTGGCAGCACTGAGCTCCTTGTCCCTGCACTCCTGCCAGCTGGTCACATGCAGTGTGTGACGTGTTACGCTGCAGGAGCAGGTTGACGTGACCCCTGGTTAAAATGAGTTTGACACCCCTGCTGTATTGCCTTTCAGTGCCTCTTAGTAAGAAACAAACAGCCTTCCCGATAGGTTCATTGGTGCTTCTTCTTTCTTTCTTTTTTTTTCCCCTTTCTCCTCCTCAAACAAGCCACAAAGAATTGACTGTATTGTCCAGGCTGAATTGATGGGAATATTGTTGCATGAATGAATGGAGGTCAGTTGCTACTCTGTACAAAACTAAACTCTATAGAAAATTAAAATATTTAACTATATGATTTTCTGGTTTGATCAGGCTTATACTATTCAGTAGAATTCAGGAGCTTTACTTTATACTAGCACATTATAATAGCTCAGGCAGATTTTGACATATTTTTTTACTAGTCTGAGCTGAACTAAGTATCTCCAGATTGCTCAACCAGAAGCCTGTGAGACTTGCATTTTGTACCTTTGAGGGAAACAGTTTTGCACTGTGGCTTTTGCTGTGGTATCTGGTCTGTAAGGAAGATATTCTCAGAACTGCCTGAGAGTGAAGTTTCTCACTGATTTTTATTGGCAGCTGTACCTACTATTTTTTTAAAGTCAAATCCTGACTACGTAAGAGCTGACTAAACAGAGTGATGGTAGACACAGTTTGCCATTTCTGCACTCTCTTAAATGCCACATGTTGTCTCTTGACCTGAGCATTTCCCACCTTATTTTTCCCTCTTTCTTAAAGTGCCATAGCACCTGCCCTTGAACTGAGACACATTGGACTTGGTTGTGGTTGCTGAGGCTCAACGAACCTGCTGCTGCTCTTTGGTCTCACTTCCTATGCTGTCACAATCCAAAGCTTTGCCCAGTGATTCCACTCTTCCTCTGAGGTCAAATGTTTGGTGACTTTGGAGTGTATTTGTTGTGCATCTAAATTGATTACACCAAGTCCACTAACATATAGTAAAGCTAATTTATGTCTCTCTGAAAGCAAAGCCAGCCCCTCTAAGCAGCTAATATTCTGTTAGGAGCTGCTAACTTACTTTGACAACATATTCCTGTGGCTATTTACCCTCACAGTTAAAACCCATGCTTTCTTTTCCTATGGCTTTTTTTTCCCTAATTTGTCCTCTAGTGTTTTCCAATTACCAAAATATTAATTTAGAATGCATTCACAACCTACAGCTTGCAGTCCTTCTGTGAAATAAGACTGTCTGTTGCAGGTGATTTTTCCTCTGTAGTGCATTCATCATAGATTTACATTCAAATAGACACACTAATTATCCAGATACTTTATTGTATGTATATCTCAACTGCTTTCAGTAAATATTTTCTACCTGAGGATTTCGTTGTGGATATATTTCTCCTTTATAACCTGTCTGTTTTTCATCTAGTTAAAAATGATGTTTTGGGTTTGGGGTGTGTTGTTTTTTTTTTTCTGTAATTTCTTCTTATATTATGTCAACTGACTTTTCTGTTTCCCCATGTAATTAAGTAATGATTTATTTCTGATTTTATTACATTTTAATTTTTTTTTCTCAAATACAGATCACTGATGTATTCTTCTAATCTGTTTTAGATGAGTGATTAAATACCAAATTAATTTCAACTTGTAGTCAGTGGGAATACTATTGTGTTTATTTTTTTCCAGAATACATCTCTCAGGTTGTTTAAATTATGTTTACCTCGAATGAGTAAGTTATTGTTTATGCATTTCAGAAGAAATCCAGTGTGTGCTTTTTAATCTTAATAAAGGCATGGGATCTCTCTAGTGTAGAGTGTGTGAGTATTTTTGCTGGTGTCTCAATGTTTAAACATGATAAATTGAGTTATATAGTAGAAGAAAAAATCCCCCAAACTGTAGATTTTTTAAAAAAAGGAATTTTTTTTTGGTTGTGTATCTAATGGGATTTTGTTTTGTTCACATGATTTTGCAGTGTACTGTGACAAACAAGTCAAAAGGCATTTGTCCTACAAATCAGTGCAACAATAGATATCTTTGCTAAAAGCCTGCAGTATTGATCTTTATTTGTAATATCCCAAGCAAGCCTGAATGCAGTCTGGTGGTTATGTGACATGTAAAATGTCCACAGCACTGCATGTTAATGGGGGAAAGCACAGAGCAAGCGTGGGAACTGGTTTAATATTTAGGGCAGCAAATAGAAAATGAACGTGGCTGTCAGAGTCTGTCTTGCAGTATATATATGGGCTGATATTAAATCTTAAGACTTCTCTTACATGAATTCTTCCATAAAATCATTTACATTGGAGCTCTGTATTTTTCTGTTGCTTATGTAATGGTTATCTTATATTGTTCATCTCAGTGTGAAGATACCTGCCCTGTAAGAATAATTATCGCTTGTGTCTATTGAGAAGAAAAATATATAGTCTATATTGTGGTGGGGTGCGTATGCAATCTTTCTTTATGGACCAACTTAAAATAAGGTGCATACATATGCACATGTGAAACTGTTATGATTTAGAATATTTACATCAGTGCAGTCTTAGGGTTTTTATTCGTCCATTAAGCTAAGCTAGGGCTTGAGAAGTGGGTTGAAATTACAGTAGTGTAAAGGCAGCTCTTTTCAGAAATTGTACTCTTTGCTGTGTGGGAGTAGTGTGCTTGGTTTATCCTGAATTCTTCAATTTTTTTTCATTTTCCTGTGTAACCAGGACATACAATGGGGTTTGAGAGCATACTGCCAACAATATTGCCCAGTCAGCGACAGTACCAATGATGCAGTGATTTATGCTTTGCAAAACCCTACAAAAGGGAGGTTGAAGTAGAGAGATTCTTAGCCTTTTAGTTATACTTTAAAACCAACAATACGTTCATATACAACTTGAAGTTTTAAAAAGTGTTAGCCTTATCAAAGCACCCTTTTGCTGCTTCTCAAGATGCTGAGTTTTCACCATACTTGAAGTGATTTTTATCTCTTTGCTGCCCATGTTGTCAACAACTGTTGTGCTGAGGCTTCTAGGTTAAACTTCAGTGTGCTGTGATAAGTGCTTCTTCTGTCTGAGGAAACAGAGACGTGTCACTTCATTGGAAAGAGCCGTTGCTTGCCTAAGTGACAAACCAGTGCTGTCTAGCACTGTTTGCAGGGGGTTTTACTGGAGGATATGCTTGTTATGGCTTCTTCCTACCCAGGCTGGATAAAAGTCTAGACTTCTTTTCCTTCTGAATTCAAGTCTTTGTTGTCAGTGCTTTAGCTGTATTGTGGTTCACCAGGTTCAGGTACTGACATAAATGAGGGTGGTGTTTTTTCTCCCTCTGTCAATAAATACGAAACCAGGAAGGCTGAGATTACTTTTCGAGGGTTATATGTGTGCACCTTTGGCTGCCTCTGCTTTGGTTCTAGGCGTTATTGTTGGGTATGATGTTGAAATAGTACCCTGTTCTGAGACTGGATTTTCCACTGTTGAGTCCCCTAATAATGAGAACAGGGGAGGCAGCAAAGTTTGATATTGTTCAGATTTGATTCCAAAGTTTGACTCATTGTTAGATCTGCCAAATTTCTCAGAAAACTTTTTGAGAGTATCAAACTTTCAATGTCATTATGGTCACAAACTGCTAAAATATTCTCTGAAATACTCTATATGAATTAGTATGGGTGCCACGGATGAGTGGCACTTCGAGAGATTTGTTCTTCTAGTCATAGTTATCTGTTTAAATACGTTAGGTGTTCACTATGGTTTGCCTTATTAATACTAGGCTTTAAGAAATTAAGAATAATAAAATGAAGACATGTTTATTAATTTTTGACAAGCTATTATTACAGGCCCTCAATTGAGCACTTTTAATTGTCTGTCTTCAGTTTGACTTCAAGTCTGATTGCTTAATTGAAAAGGAAGACTTTCAAATATTTAATTTCAGGACCCTGAATCTATTTGGAGAGTTTATTGATGTTCTCAGTTGTGGAGTTGAGGAGTACAAACATGTAGGCTGTATTATCTGGACTTGGCCTCTATAGAGCCAATAGAGCCATGCTCTATCTGAGCATGTTGTGTTTGCTAAGACACTACAGAGTTCAGGAACTCAACATTGAGTTTTCTCTGCCTTTAAGCCCACAACTTCCAAACTCACAAATTTCTACTTATCAGCCCTCGGCTTTCATCAAATTCATTGTGTAAAGCATAAAAATTCAGTGTTCCCATCCTGCAGAATGTTGATGCATGATGATTTTTGTTCAGCTTTAAAATGGTCAGTGAATGCATGAACAAGGACACTGATAAACTTGGCTTTCTCTCACGAGGTGCTGGAGTGCTGTGTCCTATGGAGAGAGTCCCTGGCAGAGTAAGAAATGTGCAGGTGGATGGAATGAGGTGACATGCAATAAAGTTGACAAGACATCAGAGCATGTGCTAAACAACAAAGGTGAAACAAACTAGTGAATATTCTTTGTACTGTTACAAGGCTTCATTCTGTGGGGGAAAAATATATTTGCTCACGAAGTTACAAACTGCTTCTCATCGATCCATGTCTAGATGAAACAAAGGATAGTAATCGGGGAAAATCCAGAGGGGGTTTTCTAATGCTACGATAATTTTACACATATAGAGTGGTCCATTAGAACAACTGCATGTATTATGTACAGCTTGGTCCTCTGAGAAGTCTGTTTCGTGAATAAGATCAGAAGCTACTTGGCCTTTCTGTTTTCCTTTAGTTAATTCAGTGCTAATGCATTGGTCTGGTGCTTTCCTTTTTGCTGTATTATCTGTGGTCTATTTGTTCATGTCTTTTTAAGTTGTGTTCAACTAGGGGTAGCTTCCATGTTGTCTTCTTTACAATAGCTAAAATATGAAGTTAACAGTAGCTCAATTTAACTTTGAGGAATAAAGAAACTTACTGGAATTGAATCTCCGTGTGTATTTGGCAATCTCAATGTGATTTTTACTTCTTCCACTCCCTTCCACCTTGGTACATGCATTAGCATGTGCAGAAAGGGTAGTGTAAGTGTAATCTAGTGTTTCTGCTTACTTTGCACAAGTGTAAATTGCATAATACAGGGTGCAAGATTACAGATTAAAAATTTGTATCTCTTTTTATATAAGTAGCTACACTTTCTCACATCTGATGAGGAGAATGTTCCTTGTATTTCACATTTGCAGTACTATAAAATCATGGAGTAAATTGTCCAATGTTTTCTGATACTGTCAGTTATGTGTCCAGCAGTTAGGTTTATAGCCCTCACAGAATGCAACACGTTCGACTAGGTTATACCTATGCTATGCCATTGAAGATGGTAAACTATTTTTGCATTTTTAAATTGTGGTGGATTTTGTACTAACTGAAGTTGCTGCAAATGCATATGCAAACCCTTTTCCTTTTTCAGAAGCAGACTTTGTTCTAATATTTTCTAAGAAATGATATAATGGATGAATAAAATTAACCTTTCAAAACTTTTTGTTACTATCTGGCATTGCTCACATACATAAAGAAAATGATCAGTTTTATTTATAACACAGATTGGGGTTAAAAACTACTTAAAAGATATGGAAGAGTATAATTTGCTGCTTTATGGAGCAGCAGATCTGCAGAGATGGATGCAAATCTGTAATACATGCCAAGTGAGATTTTAGCTGTGGAAAAATAGAAGGCTTAGGTGAAGTCTTCAAGTGTTTGGGTAGGGCTCTTCTGCATTGTCTCTTCTAACAGTGCTTACCGTGTATCTTCAGGAACATATGGCCCAGGTTTATGTAAGGGGAGGGTAAATTAGTGAGGTGGGATAAAATGCTTTACTTCCCGGGTGCATGATGTACTTTTTTTCTTCTCTAAGAAGTAGGGGGCTTTTCTGTGGTTTTATTTTTTTTAAAGAATGGTTTCTCTGTTTTCTATTCTCAACATTCCAGTGCAGGCAAGCACCTTTTTATATTGTAGCAATATTTATGATGAAGGACGCATAGGTTGAACAGTAAGTCTTAGTGGCATTCTTTCTATACGGTCACCTTGGGTCTTCGTCCTGGGTGTGTGAAATAAAACTCTCAAATTTAAAAACTCTTGTTGTATGTACGTTGTAACTGTACTGGGGCAGGGAGGTGTAAAGCCAAGGCAATGTAGGAGAATGTATAGATTCAATTAAATTTTTCCCCCAGATACCTACCTCTTTCGACTGTCTCTGGGAAGAGGTCTTTAGAAATTCCCTGTCTCCAGAGAGCTTGCTTTCGTAGCATCTGTAATTCCTCCAAATGCACTCATGGCAAAAAGTTAGTCTTAAAATCTTCTACCCCATCTGCCAATTTCTCAACATTTTACAGGAAACTCTTCCCGAGAGTGTCATTATATTCACCATAGTGTGCTAGTTAAAAGGACTCTGGCTGTCATTGGGACACTTGCCATCTGGAATGTGAAGAGAATTACTATCTCTAATATGGTAACTGCTGGGAACCTCAGTGGAATAAGTGGGCCCCCTTTGTGCTAGGTGATTCATTTTCCAATAAAATAAAATAAAGAAGAGCCTAGTTATTCATCTTTAACTATGAAATTTGCATTTTAGAGAGAATAAAATGGATTAATTAAAGGTAAGGATGAGATAATAATAATAAAGCAGAACTCAGGAAAAGTTACAGGTTACAGCTTACCACTGAGTTAAGCTGGAGTTAAGAGTAGTGAAATTGCTTGTGAGATTGACAGCTGAGGTATGTTTCTTTGTTGAAAAAAAAATGTGGGAAAACCCCTTCAAATTAAGTCTATTCCTCTTAAAAATCTCATTGTAATAGCAAAAGAACATCTTTGCAGTTACTGAGACAGCTCTATTTTGAGAGAAACCTGCTTGCTGATTTGCAAAAGGCAAGTGTTAATGGATTTACACCCTTAATGACTGATGTACAGTAGGGATAAAAAATGAGAAGAGAAATACTAAAGTGATTGCAGTGTGATTACATCCAAATTATACTGCTCGTTTCTTTCAGAACAGAAAACAATGGCAGGCTAATGAGAGCTCTACTTTTTCTTTGTACAATAAGCTATTAACCAACTGGATCTGCAAACTTTTGTTTCTGCAGTTTGCATCTGTTCAAATGGCATTTTGAAGATAAACCTGTTAATTTCTATTAGCTCCTGAAGTAGCATAAAAGCTTAGAAAACTGCTGTGGATGCAGTTACATTTTCAGTGATGCATTACTTCATCTAGCCTTAGGTCTAAAATAATAGCATAAAGTCACTCTCTGGCCATAATCTTCTTTCAGTAATATGCTGCTGTTTCAAATACCATTATAAAATTATTTATGGATTATTTGCAGAAATCATTCCAATCTTTATATCAGGTTTCAATAAAGGTAATAGCAATGAGGGAGAAGACAACACAATGTCTTCATGCAACACTGCTTTTGTGCAGTAAAATAATCTTATCACTTCTGGGAATGACATTGAGCAGGCTGAATTATGGGCAGGCAAGCTTAAAGCAGAATGCAGGGTTTTACGTGTGTAAGCTTGGTGGTGATTAAAATATTGAAGTCAACCAGGGTTGTAATCTCAGACTGATGTTTTCTGATTAGTATTTGCTGAGCTTGGAAGCAGGGGATAGGGACAGGTACCAGGAGGTGTCTTTTCCCCCAAGCTGGGAAATATCAGCATATCAATTTGAAATGTTTCATTTTGTGTTTCTTCTTTAGTTCTAATAAACCAGTTCAAGGGCCTCTGAAATTAGAAGATTGCTTTTGACAGACCAAAGACTGCAGCTCTGACTGTAGGTAGTGCTGTCCTAAAAATCCCACTGAATTCCAAATTTAGTACCTCACTACTATCTTCTTGCTCTGGTTATTGTAAGTGTGGGAGAGTCTGATGTAAATCTTCTGTCAATCTTGACATACTGGTACTGTGCACTTCTGGGATGTGTGTCTTGTGTTGATGAGAGACTTAGGAAGGCAATGCAATGCGGTGCTCATGGCACTGTTGCGGTGTAGCCAGATCAGTCAGTACAATTGCTGCGTGTTGGCTGAGACTTGCATGCAGATGAGAGCAAGCTGGATCAAAGCTGAGTTACTCAGAAAAGATGTTAGTTGACAGAAGAAATCAACCAAGATCTGTTAGGCATAATATCAGATGCTGTGGCCAAGTACTGAATGCCCTCTGTCAACAGTGTTCTGAATCTGGCTGTGTGGTGACTCCTACCTGCTACTGGATTGCAGCAGTAGCAGCTGCCACTGTTTTTATTTCTGTTTGGCCGACTGGCTGTGTTACTGTACTTTGTCAGATCTGCAATGTTCCAACAGGGTGCAAGGACTGTCTGACTTTTTTTTTATATGGTTTGCTTTTCCATGTGTTCATTAGGTTTAATCTGCAATGCAAATACTCTTCTTCAGATGGGCAGAGTCTACAACCTAAGTACTGGTGCTGTGGAAGCTAAAAGAATATGAATCAGTCCTGGTTATCTAAATGCCTATGAAGTAGATACAGGCAAACCAAATGCTGATTGTTTAGAGACTCTTCAGTTCAGCGTTCAAGTTCTGATTAGTTTTCCTCATAAGTATACCCTGTGTTGGGTTTTTTCAGTCATTCTCTCTAGCCTCTCACCAAGAGCTATATATAACCTAGCAGTGTATGCACTATATTCCACAGCCACGTTGTCACCAAGAAACAATTGATGTGTGTTCATGACAGTCAGAATGTGTTGGATATTGCCTTTCATTAGGGAAAAAATTACTGCATGCCAGTACTTTTCATCTAAAGAATGTGTTTAAAAATAGAAAGTGGTTCCAGAGAATTTCCAGGCTAACAAATAGCAGGCATACTGCAGCTTATCTCCATTTCCTGAAGGTATACCATCCGAATGGCAAACTGAACCTTGGTCAAGATAGTAGGGTGTTAGGATTCAGAGCGACTCATGACAAGCCTTGAGAAATGCCAGGAAAGGCTATGATTGGTTTGTGTTAAGGATCCTCTGAATGCATTGGTGGGAGTTGTTTTGTTGGCTTTTGAAGAACATCATTGCCATAAGTCCAAAAGCAGTATTCAGGTATTGTATTCCTGAATCTGCTCTAAACCGTGAAGTATTTTTCAGTGATAAAAGCATTCTAAGTTACGGAGTGGTTAATTTTCTAGACCTAGTCAGTAATTCAGTCCTTGATTTTTTTGGTCTTTGTGTAAGAAATCGGGAAGAGCTATAGAGATTAAGAATAGTTCTTTCAATTTTCTTGATTAATTTTGAACTGTTAAGTAATATTTTGATTTCAAAATTTCACTAATTTATTCTGCCTTTATGGATTATGCAGATTGAAATCGTAAGGTCCTCACAACAACTATCCTGAGTCATTGTATGTATTTGGTGTGCGCAATATGTCAGAACTTTATTACTTCAGTAATATGAGTGCACTGCATGGTTTCTTGTGAAGTCCATCCATTGCAGTTATGGTGATGGCAGATGGATATGTTGTTAGCTGTTTGGTGGTGGGAAACACAAAATTATAGATAGTAGAAGATGAAGATAGTAGAAAGATGGAAGAAAGCGTCTGTCTTAGAAATGTATTGGTCGAACAGTTCAGACTCTTGTGCATTGTATTTCTGTCTTTTGCAGTCTGATGTGTTTCTCTTAGAACAGTATTTTCTCTGGCAGCAGCTAAGACCTCATGTATCTGGTAATAGAAAAGCAGATATATATTATAAGGTCACACGGTCTGAAGCATTGGGCTGCATTATTAAGCTGGGAAATATATGTTACATACCTTGGCTTCTGTAAATGCAAGTCCCATAGCAGGTAGCATACTTTTAGCTGCTTTATAATCCTCTTGATGGATCTGTATTCCACTCTGCTTAGATAAATATAAATTGTATTTAATGGCAAGATTTATTGGATGTTTGTGTCAGCATGCTTCTGTGGCAGTGTCATGCTTTTCTGGCCAGACAGGCAGCAGAAGTGGAAAGTGGGGCCTATATGAAACCAGTGGAAGAATAACTATGGCTAGTGGTGACAGAGAGAGAGGTGCGTGGCCTTGGTGCAGCTCTGGGACACGCTCAACCACTGGGATGTTTTGTTTTTGTTTTTTTGTCATAAAACTACTCAGCCCTATTAGCTACCTCAAAAGGGAAAAACCATTGTGACAGTAACCACACACTCTCCTCCCTCTGTGGGTATGTGAAGGCTTAAATTAGTTCTTCTTTTGTTTGTTTTTGTGAATTCAGCAATTGTAGCAGAGACTTACTCTGTGCAACTTCTGTTCAGATGGATTATTCTACTATTATTCAAAATTTCCTGAAAGGTGTTTTTTTTTTCTGACACTTTTGTTTAAAAACTTTAAAACCTTGCTGGTGGAAGTGCACCATGGCATATATTAAAATTGCATTTATTAGCTAGGTTGAATATAGTCTTGATTAAGGCAATTTCATCTGCCAGAGTGCCTTGTCCTTCTTTGTTCTTCTCAGACAGATTGAATTTGAATTCAGCTGACTACAATCAAAGATTTCTAATGAAAATGAAAGTCCTGCAACAGAGTCTACGCTAATCTGTTAATTAAATATGAAACTGGCTGTTTCTACTCCCTCTGTGTCTGTTTAAGATATATAGGCAAGAACTTCGTAACTTGAAAGCTTCACAAGCAAGGTTTTGTCCTTATGTTCTGTATATACTGGGTCTCTGAAACTTATTAACATCCAAGAGGGAAAGTGCTGCTTTTGAAAAAGGCAAAGTCATCTCTTGGAGTTAGGTATATGGTATTTCTGGAAAGAAAAATCTTGACAGAGCTGTTATTAGTCAAAGTGTTCAATTAAACAGTTTCATATTCTGCACAGTGTATGGTAGATTCATATATCTGTGCCACATAAATATGGCATATATTTGCATATTGAATTTCTTGGGCTTAGTTGTTTTAAGTAAATTAATGTGGTGGAGTAATCATTGTCTTGATAACCAGATTTTATGTACTTCCTGTTAAAACTTGCTGTCTGGCATGAATTTTCCTTCTTGCTGTTATTCTCTGTTCTCTCAGGCAGGGGAGATCCCACTGTGTGACTTCTTGAAGAGTCTAAATCTGAAAAGAGAATCAAGTTCAGAGCCTGGTCAGTATCACATCACATTCACTGGACCAGTCTGATTCTTTTTCTCTCCAATCTACCTATTTTTCCATTTCAGACATTCAAACTGTTGACCTAGAAGATCATATACCTTCGTTGTGCCTCTTTTTTTTTTTTGAAACTGCCACATAAGACTAAGTTCATGGCTGTCTCTCCTTGCAGCTGTATTGGCAAGTGCTGTCAGTGTCTCCCATCTTGCTGCATTCCTGCTTGGAAACGCAAGGCTTCTTGAGAGAGTAAGACAGGCTAGTTCGGGATTGTCTTCCTTCAGAGTATTCCCAGTCACTCTCTACCCTCATTAGAGACCCCGCTTCTCTTTGACTTGCAATGTTAAGGAGCTTCAATGAAATTGGAGAGTGATGCCAACACACAGATGAATGCGTGCCATATGCTTTGTGAAGTTATTAGCATGGAGGGTCTTTGCCCAGCTCTAGCCACATTCTTGACACTGAAAATCAGTACAGCTAAATGGAAAAGGATGTTTGTGTTTTCCTTTTACTTTCTAAAAAAACGTTTATTACTATATTTCAGTTTCTCTAAAGATATTAAGCAATGGCAAGCAAATGACATCAGAGAAAGGAGATGAATCTCTTGAAATGACACATTGCAAGGTTGTTTAAAAATTCTCAATCTATAGCATATACTTCAGCTAACAAGTGCCGGAAATGGAGATAAGTCTCATTTGTACAGAGCCTGCCTCTGTGGGCTTAGTGGATTGTGTGTGTGATCCTTCAAAAAAAGGTCTCATGTTGTATTAAAAAAATCTCTGTAAAATAATCGAATCAGAAAGCATTATGTTTCTACTTTCTTTGCTCTTAAGAATAAGCTGTAGGGGATTTGGCATGCATGGCTTCTATAGTTCTGGAAAACTGTGTAACATTCTATGTAATGTGCCTTTTGTGAATGTACTACAAAACTTCAAAAGAAAGATACGTGCACAGCGTATAGACTTATATTTGGCAAATTAGGATCTCGTAGTTTGTCACCATTGAACTGAAGGCTGTTTATATTAGAAAATTATAATAGGAAGCTTAACCCCTGATCGTTGATCACTTGACTCACAAGAAGTGTGTCTTCTTCCCAGATCAGAATGCAACTGTTTCCAAAATATTCCTGAGAGTGATTTCTTACTCTAAATTGCCATTTGAATTGCTGTGTCTTCCTGAGAGAAATTGCTTAACTTTGCTGTGGGAGAAGTTTTGCTCAGTGTAACGTCGCATGGTGCTTGAAAAAAGCATGAGGTGAAGCTGTATGAAATTACTACTTGTATAAGAGCAAGCCTTGGATTAGTCCCTTTAAAATATGAAGGGAGAAGTAAGCATCCCTTTGGCACATTTGAATTCGGTAATAAAATGCAGTTTGAATTGAAGTCCCTCAGCATATATATACACAACTACTCTGAATGCAATAGCAAACAGGTCATGCATGTGACAGTGCTTAGACATGTGCTTTTGTGATGCGTAGTAGTTTATATCCTAAATTGTTGAAGGAGGTAGCAAAAACTTTAAAAGAAGTGGCAAACCACTTGGTCTGATGTGTGTAATACATGAAGCTATATAGGCAAGTATCAGAACACATCCGGCAGGGGAGTGGGCAAGATGCTAGAGGAAACATTTCCTGCAGGAGGGCAAACTTCCAACAAGGAAGAGAACATCAGACCAAGTGTAATGCAAAGATCTAGAGTGTGGCATAATGCAAGTCTAACCTTAGTAAAATTTACAGTGTTTCAGAACTAAATGGTTACTTGTGTACTGTGAGAGAACTTAGTGAATATCCCAGGAAAAAGAGAAGACTGTGACGAAGGTCCATGTAACTATACAGTGCTCTCTACTTAGCAGTTGCAATAATAATGGAGCAGGGAAGAACTCAATTCTGAGGATCTGTGTGGCTGGAAGATGACTGGTTTATGTATGGAGGCATAACGTAATAAAAATAACATTATGGTGATACAGAACTTATTTTGGCATTTTCCTAGTTTGCAGTAAGTTCTTTTCAAAAATCAAAGTTCTTGTTTAGCTGCAAGTTTTATTTTTGCGGGGGGAAGAACTGGCCCCTTTGCTTCTAAAATACTTTTGTCTGTCTTGTCTTTTAAAATTGACATAAATACAGAACACAAAACCATGCAGATAAATTAAAAAAAATTAGAAAAATTAGTGGTCCAATCCATTTAGGATCATAGTTGAGGAATTTGCTTTTCATTCTACTTCTGTCTGATTCTCACTGCAGATTGGGATTAAAAGAGACAGAAGAGCAGACATTCAAACTTCTTCCTCTGTCTTTACAGTCCCTGAATTTTGGACACCGTAGGAATGTGTGATATTATCAGTGGGCAGTTAAATAAAAGGAAAAAGAGGAAAAAAAGTAGGATGGTAAAGGTCACTGATCAGACAGAGATGAGGAGCACGTTCATGACTGAGAAAAACACGAAAATGTTGAAGAGACTGGAGGAAAGAAACATTCTTCGGATGAGATGCAGGTGAAAAAGGGAAGCAATAGGAAGATAAAGTAAACAGACTTATTTTATAAAATTTGGAGGAAGCCATTACAGGATAAGAAGTGAGTAAGACTTTTGAGGATGGCATAGTAGGGCATATTAGAAAGAAGATAAGATAGAAGGTCTTCCTCTTCTCTTCTCCACTCTAAGAGTTATAGAGTTCAGCGGTGCCACAGCCAGCGTTATGTAGGAGCCACATGAATGGGAAAGAGACATCACTAAATTAGAAGATCAACACTGCAAAAGCAAGAAGAGAGCCTTATCAAGAAAAAACTGGGAAGAATTTAGCTTGGTGACTCCCCCCCAATCCATTCTTTCATCCCTGACCACATTATAAGGACCCTGAGGGCACCTGTAGACATTACTGTCTAGCATAGCCCCTCCCTGGGCTTTTCCTGAAACCATCCATGGCTCAGGACTCCCTTTCAGCTCCCTGACCATCAGCCTCTGCCCCAGCGACACTGCAGCACGGCTGGTCTCCAGCTCCACGGGGCCCTACCCGGCCACTGGCCATTGTTTAGGCCCATCCCCAGGGAGGTGTCAGTGCCTGTGAAGCCCTAGTACTGTGCTTTTATTTGACCAACCAGAAATCCCCAACATTTGGATATACAGTTGCTTTCCTGGATCTGACCTCGTCTCTGATAGTCTTTTGAGACTATCTTTGTACTCCCAAAACTACTGTGTATTCTGAAGGAGAATACAGTCTGCTAAAGAAAAGAAGGTTCTTCTCCTGGAAGAAGGTTACTTATTCCTTTGCTGGTGAGTTGGAGGGAGGAAGTGGAAGGTTTACTGATCATACTGAGTTGCTTTAGTTTGTAAACTAGAAATGTGAAATTTAAATGCATGACTGAAATGAGTGGAAAATTGCATAAGAAATGTTTTGGATGAACGTGGTGTTATCCAAAACAGCTTAATATTCTTATCGCAGATTGCAAGCTTTGAAAAAAATGAGAGAGGAATATTTGTCCTACTAGGGAAAAGCAGGTATGCTAGTGAAGATGCTTGACTAAGGCATAGGGGAATAAAAAGAGTGTGAAGCCTATTTGTTTGATAGTAATCCTCAGATGGCTGTGCACTTTTTGTTGCCTTGGCTTTAGAAACATAAATCAAAACTTGAATCTGGATAGAGAAGAATAGTAAAAAATAATGAAAAGTAGGAATTGCAATACAACACTAACAAATATAGATGTTCTTTTTATAGACTCGAAGGAGTAATTCTAAACAGTGAAAACTGTTTTTTATGTTACAGTTTGTACAACAATATGAAGAAAAAAGCAATGCCTTTGAAACTGAAAGGCACCAAAAAAGGCAGTAATGTCTCAGTGAAGTTCCCAGTTTCATTAATATCAATTTCAAGGAACTAGGTTTGAAATCACTGCACAGATCATACAAGGGAATTCTCAAGAGTGGGCTGTTCCCCAGGCTCCTATTTGCCTCGCTGAGCAATCTAGGCGAGGTAGTGATAAAAATAATAATTGAAAAGTCATTTGTTCTGTAGGATTGGGAGGATTGAGTTGATACCTTGTGGGGTCAGGAGAATTGTTTTTCCTCAATGTGTAATGTTGCACAATTGATTTAAGCCCATAGTTGTTATTACTTTTTGGTTACATTTCATTCTAAAGCTGTTAATCTGTGTGGTTGCTCTAATTCAATAAAAATCGACTTACATGATAGATGTTAGCTTTCATTTAATTGCTGTTTGTTTCCCCTTTTTTTACCTCAAAATAATTGTTTGAAACTTTTGATCTTGAAGTTAGTTCTTACTAGTTGATGTGGCAATTTCTTAACTGCACTTCCTGTAATATTCAATTTATCAGTGTATTCAAGGTAGTAACTCCAGTTATTTTATTTTTTGGTCCAGTTCAGAGTGTAAATGTTGTTGCACAGTTGAAAGTTTCATAGTTGGAGAAAATCGGAGTACTTATCTGAACTAGGGAAAATACTGTGTGCATATACAGAGAAAACCATGTCTTTTTTATTAGTTATGATAGAAATAGCAATAAATCTTGAACTAGCTTCACGCACTTGCACATATAGTGTAGATTCAAAAGAAATATTAAAATTAGATAATTATTTTTTTTTTTGCAAAATAAGCACAAGGCATCTAAGCCACCTGTTTAGTGGGAGTTACTATGAACCAGCAATGGGATGTAGCTATGAGGAAGGGAATTAGAAGTGTAGGATATGTCAGGTGAAGTCTTTCCAGAAGACATAAAATTATGAATACCATTGTATTAAGTCACTGATGAGAATTATTCTATAATTTTGCCTGTAGTTCTTGCCCCTATTGTTCAAGAAGTGTGAATTTAAATGAGTACAGGTCAAAGGAAAGGTTGTAGGCTGATTATATAAAAGGAAAGACTCTTTTATGAGAGATTTAGAAGAGCTCGGCTTGTTTAGCCTAGGAAAATAAAAACTTAAATTGTGGCCTTGAAAACTGTCGAGGGAGTTAACATCAGGGGAAGATAAGAACTAGTTAAGCTTGAGGGCAATTTTGGCACTAAATCACAAGAGTATAAATTGACCGTGAATAAGCTTAGCCTGAAAAGGAGAGGGTTTCTAATTCTCAGAGGAGTACAAATTCAGGTTGCTATTAGGTACAAAGGAGAGGCATAAGAGAGAACTATGGAAAAAGTGGACCTGAGTAGGTTCAGGGATACTCTCAGGTGACATCTGTGATGATAGAAGCAGGAATGGAAGCAAAGGTCTAGGAGTTTTCCTGCAGTTTTGTTTTTGTTTCTGTGAATGTATTCAGATTGTTATTTCGCTGGAGAGAACCAAAAGGATTATTTGGAGTACTCTGCTTATCATCCTGGAGACAGTTTTCATATAAGATCCCTATTGTATTTCTGTTCCAAACCATTGAGGAAATACTGAGTCAACAGTTCCTTTCCTTACATGAGTGTGATCAATGTTTTTTCAGTTGGTGAAGTGTGCCTTGCTGGTGTGCCAGCATTTCAAGTGAAATTTAGCAAGCTGAAATACTTGAACTAGTACAGTTTCTTGCAGACCTGTAAGTTATGACTCTCTTTGGGAATTGCCACCAACAGTGGGGACAGCAAAGAGGTATAAGAAGATGGAAGAAGCTGTGGCAGCCTAGCTGGATGCAGCACTAAGAAAGTGATAATAGGGAGGTTTCCCTAGGCATTCTAGGCAAGGACAGATGAGATGAGCAGCATCTGCAGGCAAAGACAACAACTGCATGTGACCAGGAGGGGCAACAGGGAAGGCTGAGAGTGGAAGGTGAGAACAAAGGGAAGATAAAAACTGTGAATCCAGCGCTAGTAGGAGAGTCCTGTGAGAGGTAAAACGGAACAATGAATCACATCCCAAAGAGCAAAGTGAATGGTCAGATGCATTTGCTTTTGAAGGTGGCTCTACAGAGAGGGATTTTGAGAGGGTGATACTGCTGCAGATAACAGAAAAGTTGTTCTGTGCTGATATAGGTGGGAAGTTTGTGTGCATTTCTGAATTTTAAACTATCTTCCTGCAATGCTTTCTTCTCCAGATCATTTTTCTAAACTTGTTTTCTTACTGGGTTCTACCTCATGTGTCGGTTAAACTCCCTCATTAAGTAGGGGAAGAGTTGACTTGCTATAAAACCTACCAGATATGTCTGGCTGTGACAGCTGTAATATATTGATTACTTTCAGCAAGTTATTTTATCAGGAAAAATAACTCCCAGACTGGCTGGCATATGCAGTCCGAAGCAAATCCACAGTTTTAAGTAGTATAGTCACATCTTTCTCTTATTTCTTTCTTGAATGCCTTGCCTGATTTGCCTTCTCTAGGGAAAAAACATCTTTTGTGTAAGATACCAACATGCACTGAGCAAACAAGAATCATTTAAGCCTTTCTTTTCTTTGGACTCTCCCCAATTATGTTCTTCCCCTCTTACCCAAATGGGAGGAGTCTGAGAAAGTAAAATATAATGCACAATTTATAGCAACTCTGTTTCTTATGAGGGAATAGTCTTAGCACATTCTGTCATAGCTCCTTATGGATGCTGTAAAGTCCTGGAAGAAATCTCATAGATTATAAGGATATATATGTGCATATATCTGTCTATACAGAAAACTACTGTAAGAGACTTACTGAAAAAGAATGTTGATTTTCATTCCACCATTCGCTTTTAGGTGTAAGGTCCTGTGTGCTTTGAATAGAATTTGCTGAATTAATTTTTGGAGGTTCTTATGTATTAATTGTTCTACCTCTCACTCATGAGTAGTGATTTCCTTTTAATAATAAAAAACTGACAATAGTTGGCAAAGGATTTGCTACATTTATGAAAGTACTATGCTTTTCAAACACTGATATAGAAATCAGGATGTGTCCTGGTAATTAAATATTGATGAAATGCTGGAAAGATTCAGCTGGTTTTAAATTGGCAAAGATCAAGAGGAAAGGAGAAAGATAAACAGAGTGATAGTCTATACAAACTTCTTTTGAATATATGAGGGTAAATCAAAAGTAAATATGTTCTGTATTCTTTTGTGGATTAGCTGAGCGATGGGATGCTTGTCTGTGAATTTACACAGATTGTATTGTCAGCATTATGTGTGGGTTTTTATAAAGATAAGGTTATTACTTTATTCAAAAGCTAAACTGTAAAGTTTGACGATAGGAATATCTTTAATTTTTTTTTTAATTTCTGTGACGCTTTCAAATCACTTTGATTGATTAACATCTGGTTACTTAAGCTATAAGAATGTGAATGAATTACGTAATAGGATGATCTTCCACATTTACAATGCATAGGTTACATCTCTTCCTACCAGAACTGTTCCTCTGTCATATTCCTCTTCAAGTGTTACATTAGAGTAAGTCTTCAGCACAGACTCCAGGAAATAACAGAACAATAATTGACTCTCAGTATGCTGGAAGCAATTGATAGCTGAATAAAACTCTCAGCATGTTAACAAGAACACCATTTAGTAGTCCTTAAAAGGTGATGGCATTTTGTTTGTTACTGCCTTTGTACGTGTAATAATTAGCTGTAGCCAGAGGTTTATCTAGCCATATGAGTACAAAAAATTGCTATATAAATATTCGATGTTGTACTGTTATATAACTTGGCACTTGGAGGCTGTGATAGAGAAGAGTGGTGATAAACTAAGCAATTCGTGAAGGGGGGGGTTAGCATTACCCAAATAAGTCTGACACAACTTCTCTGGTGAAGGGTAACATATGATGCCTATCCAGAGTAGATGGAACCTTTGGTTCATTAAAAAGTGACACTGCTTATAGGAGCTCAGAAAGTTTATTCTGAGGCATTAAGTCTGTGTTGATTCAGAGGGAAGAGTGCCATCTGCAGAATCCTTAATCTTGCCTGTTACAACAGCTCCATCATGCCAGCAATGCTCAGATGCTGGTGGACAGGCTTTTCTCTTAGCTTGTGAGATCTGATGTGCTCTGTCTTTTTGAAGGGAATTTCCTAAAACCTGCTGCAGAGCAGAGTGCTTTTCTGTTGTATTAAGAAAACTTCAACTGTAAGCTCCTTTCCTCAATATTGTCCAGAAAAGATTAGGATGCACAACCTTTTTTAATCTTCTCTAGATTAATGCTAAGGGAGTGGGGGAAAAAAGAGAAATAAAAAGGATGTAGGATGGAGATAAGTATTAGGTCAAAGCGTTGTAGAGGGGATCAAAAGAGCAGCTGCTGGAAAGTTAAAACCCACACATTTTCACCCACCCAACCAAAAAACCTCACAAAAAAGGCTTTTATTTCTTTGTTTTGTTTTCCTCTGGAAATTGAACTCATTTACTGTACACTCCGTGTACTGACTGTGGCTCCCATCACTGTTTCTTAGGCAGGGAGGAGGGAGGGAGACGTTCTTTTTGCTTCCATGAATAATGGATATTGAAAGTCTCATTTTGAAAATGCTTCATTTGGCATTCTTTCCTCCATGTGGGACAATCATCTAGATGTGTGGGCAGGTTCCAACAAATTTCTGTAGGCTTTTATTTAATGTCTTCCACTGATGAACTGTGTTTCCTGAATGCAATTTAAAAAAGTTAACATTTCTTTCTTTATTTCATTTAAATGAAATAAAAGTAGACAACTTTGAACTAGTAAAGCAAACCAGAAAAACAGTTACTCACTAGAAAACCAGACATAATGAAGATCTAGAGAAGGAATCGGATCCGGGATGCCAAGAAACGAGACTATTTCTGACCACAGTGATCAGTGACATCACACAAGATAGCTCTTCACCTTGCATAAGGTCATGTTGGCAAGATGCAGAGACCTTGTGCATCTTGCCAATGCTCATGTGACACTCACAAGCACACTGCAGAGTGGCAGATAGCAGTGACTATCAGAAGCAGATGCCTGGAACCTGGGGATTAGAGCACTGTTTCTGTATTTATATAAACGCTTCTCCTCCAATGTTTCTGAAGCATGTAAGAAAGGAAAAGTGACTGCTCTGTCTTTACATCTCAGCAAAAGGGGCAGAGCCATGCAGAGAAAGGGATTTTCCTTCATGAGGAAAAGAAATATTGCTGAAATTGTGTATCTTTTATTGTGACTTGAAATTTGAGTTCTAGGTGAATTGGGAGGAATCAAGGACAGAATCGCAGAGAGCCTGTGCACCTTGCTCTAAAGCCAGGCAGTCGGCAGAACAAGCCCATGTGGGACCACGCTTGGTTGGTGGTCTGGCAAATCTGGAAGCCCAGTAGACAGAAAAAGGCAGAGAATGCCAGGAAGCAGGAAGGCTGCCAGCCAGATGGCTTAGCCTGCAAACTGGGGAGCAAGCGGCTCAGAAACCTGGGAGTCCATTAGGTCTGGTGAAGGAGTGGGGCAGTTCAGCTGGCATGCAGTTGAGAACCAGGCCTGTGGGTGTCTGGAGGCACAAAGGTTGGGAAGCATCTTCAGCTTTCCCAAAGGAAATGGAGAGATTTTTGAAGTAAACATTTTTAAAGTAAAGTTTTCATACGCTGTTATTTTGTTGCTACTGTTATTTTTATTAAGAAAAGAAGGAAGAAATTCTTTGAGGTTGGTGAAACACTGGAGCAGGTTGCCCAGAGCAGTTGTACCTTCCCCGTCCCTGGAGACATTCAAGGTCAGGTTGAATGGTGTTCTGGCCAATGTATTTGAAGATGTCCTTGCTCAATGCAGGGGCGTTGGACTAGAAGAGATTTAAAGGTCCCTTACAACCCAACTGTTATTATTGTTGTTGTTATTATTATTATGACCCCATTCTCCCCCAAACAAAAATAAAATTTGATTTTAGTGGAAAAATCCTGACCTGGTAGCTGCATGTTTTAATAGTTTGAAAAGGAGTTGCATGTGTTTATCCTTAAGCTTAGGAAGGGGGTGAATATGCAATGGAAGTGTTTTTCTTTTATGCATTCCTTTGATCTGTTCATCTTTCCAGCCCACCTCACCTCCATCTGTGTTTGTTACCTCTGATATGCAGATTTGGGCCTTCTGGGATTGCGTTATTTCTCTGCTGTGCCTAATGCGGTGAGATTTTGAGCCAGACTCCCTAATTATTGAACAATATAATCTTTGACAGTATTTCAGATAACCTCTGAAATGTAAATATGAAAGAGGCATTTTAAATTTTCAGGGAACATCTGAGAACCTGATCGCAGGATGTAATGTACTGAGGCTTTTCTTTTTTCATCGTAGGAAATGATTGTCAATGATTTTGGGAGATTGCATTGGTTACGTAAAAAAAAAAACAAACCCAAAAGGCAGTTTTCTGACCTGACTATTGCTGCTTTATCAGAAGTAGTTTCAGTAGTTCTGGTGCTGTGTTGGTGAGAACGTGGGGGAGGCAGAAGGGTAATGATGACACAGGACTTTTTCAGAATATTAATTAGAACACAATATGAATTCTGGAGAAAAATCATATATGAAGTCGGAAGTCAAGCAAAATATGTGTAAAAAGATTCTTATTAATGCATAAATGGTCTGGTTTGTATGCTTAAGTATGCATTGGACTTGTGTCAACTTTTGTGTCTTTGAAATTCGCAATTAAAATAAATAATACCTTAGAAGTGACATGCTGGTAGCTGTCAAATCTCAGGCCTGAAATTTTTTACTTCCTGAGCTTGCTTGAATTAGAAGTTTGTATCCTTTAGATACTTTCTGTGCTGCATATTGTCCATTAAGTGATTTTTCTTTATGCATCTGTATTTTTTTTTTCAGTTGGGTGTGCAACACAGTGAATGCGTGTCCATGAGAATTAGGGCATGTATAAATAAGAATGTGCCTGGTCTAATTGACAAGTTTCAATAATGCAGGAGACATTTTGCAAATGATCAAGTTAGCCTCTAACAATTTTTGAGGATTGATGGGTTCGTGGAAAGAACTCACTTGCTACATTATTTTTTAACATAGCATAGTTATGCAGCTTAGTTTAAGCAGTAGAAGATTTTTCAGTTATTTCTTCTTAAGTATAATTTTTTTTTCTGTGAAAATACAATAGGATAGTTTTTGCGAAGTTGTTGACAAAGTAAACGATGCTTTAGTAAAGTATGCAGAATCTGTTCCTTTTCTCTCTGTAAAATATAAAAGACGTGGCTATTGTATGATGTAGAAAAATATGCAGTGTGCAAATATTTTCTGTGGCATGAGAGTTCATCAAAGTAGATAGAAGATATGAAGTCTAATATTAGCCTTACTAAAGTAACTAGGGCAGGGATGTGATTTTGTATATACAAGGCCTTCTTCGTTTGCCTGTTTTCTTTTGTCCTATGCGTGCACCTTACCTTAAGTTCTTAGTCAGTCAAAGCTACATAACAGTACAGCTATGTAACTTGTGTATATTGATCATTTTTTTCAGGGTGTTCAACTGCCAATAAATGCTCCTTCAGGTATAGTTAAAATATTTCCTAAAATACTTAAACTCTATTGGTTAATAATTTTTCAGAGTTGATGGTTTTTTGGATTTTTTTGGTGGTGGTTCATTTGAAAGCTCAGACACTATGACTACCCTAAAAAAGTTGGCTTTTGCATAAATTAACAACGTTAAGTTTTAAATGGCGTGAATTGTAGAAATAATTTTTATGTGTTTCTGTTCTCAAGCTATGTAGTAACTCAGAAATGAAACTAAAATGCTCTTAAAATCCTCTAAGAAAGTTTCCCTTAGTAATATTTTGGTTCTTACTTTGAATGGAATAATAGACTTCTAGTCTGTAATTTTAGCAGTATCTTTCAAAATACTAGATTTTTTTTCGTTTTGGTAGTCGGCACTTTCCAAAAGCTCTCATCACATAAAAAACCAAAATAAGTAATCGAAGCAGTCAACAGGAAACAGAAATTTGGAGTTGTACATCTTGCTTTATACTTTAAGCATTCTAAAACTTTGTGTGAATGCTCTAATTAGGATGGAACTTACCTGTGAGCTTTACCAGGCTTTCAGATGATGACACATGGACTTAAGTAAACTTTATTTTCCAAAAGTGTGAGAATTTTACCTTTGCTCATTCTTTTTTCACTTAATTTAGACCTGTTACAACTATCAGCATCAATGCCCTCAAATGCTTAGCTCAGAATGCATCAGACAAGAAGTTAACTGTACAACCACTTTCTTAATCTTAAAGCATGTAATTGATGGCAGTGAACACTCAAGGGCAGCTGGATGTCAAGCCTTGAATATAGATCTGGCAGACCTCTGGAACTCTGTGGCTCTCTGTGGATCTCCTCCCATTCGAATGTTACTTATCTATCATCATGACAACTTTTACATTATGGCTTTTTGGAATCTAGATCTATGACCACAGTATGACTGTCACATTTTTTTGTATTTTGATGAATTACAGGGTAGTCCAGTAAAGTTTGTAGTATTTGTAGGGAATCTTTGGCTTTAGAGGTACATTTTAATATTACTGTACTACTGTTACAAAACTTTATAATTTAATTTGTAAAAGTGTCAATATGAAACTTCAAAAGTGCATAAATCCATGTAGGGTTCACCCTGAAAACCTGGGGAGTTTTTCTTCCCTTGATAGTTGTTTTCTGCCTGTCTGTCGGTAGCAGATGTTAAGTCAGGATGGAGCAGGCCATTTTTAGGCTTAACACTGAATTTGTGGTAGAGATTTTTAGTATCATTTGCTTAGAATGATACTCTATAATCAGTATGTATTTTTAAAATGCCCAGTCATGAAGCTTCAACTTGTAGCATTATTTCATAAGACAAATGATATTTCTAAACCAAAATAATTCAATGTAAGTTTCAGTCTACTCTTTATGTGTATAACTAATTAAGTAAAACTTTTATACAGCCTTGTGTGTCATTTGTCTCTTCCAATGTTTTCTTACATTCCATATTTTTAAGAGTAATCACATTGAGAAAGATAGCATCTTTTCCCTTGGAAGTTAAATAGCCATTAAGTATATGTTCCATAATTTTCCTGTGTTGTATGCATGCCTTTCTGGGTGTAAAAGTATGTTCATAGTAAGGTGCTTATTGCAGTATAATTTATTCCTAAAGTACCAGAAATAAATGGCATTTTTATAATTTTCTTACTGTAGGTTATTGCATTAATGTAATTATGTTACCTTAATGATGTGATTAGATTGTGAAAGCCACAACCCTTATGTCAGCTTTGTAAGTTAAGTGTAGTGATGTGTGGTTAATCAGGATAAAAGGAGTGCGTTTCTCATACAAAATAAACAGTTGTTCTAATATCTGATCCTTTAGCTTTGTTTTTTATGACCCTGCAGTTACTTCATTCCTACATCCTTGCCTAGTACCATCACAATCCTGCAGACATTTAAGTGTGCTTAACTTTATGTGCTAGGGACTTCTGTGCTGCTGCTCAAACTTCAAACATGTCTTTGTAAATCCTTGCAGGGACCTTTATTGGATGTTGCTGTAGGACTCCTTTCTCTTCTTGCAGCATTCCTGATTAAAGCTGGGCACTTCCTCTTAACTGCCCAATGCAAGTCATTAGAAGTTAATCATTAAATTAGCTTTTTATTGAGCCATCTGTATTATGCAGGCCTAATAGGGGTAACCATGCAGTTACCAATCTTGTCCTGCATCATGGTGTATAATCTCATTTCTGTTTGTACCTAACTGTGGAATGGTTCCTAAGGTAGATGACCAGCCCCTCTAAGAGGGAATCTTGTTCTTTTTGGCTGTCGGAAGGAAATAATGGGTTGCTCAGCTCTATACATATTGTTGCTTTACTGGAGGTCTTTCTTTAGGTGGAAAAAGTGTTCCTAAGTATAAAGATGTGTTTGTAATATATGCTTGGGATGCCCTGGATATTAGCATTATCAGATAGTAACTTCTTCCAGTGTGTGAATCTGGTTCTGTGACATAAAATTATGTTAGTATTACATAATTATCCTCCCCCTCCCTTCTTTTTCTTTTTCCTTTAAACAGACTACTGACTTGAAATTCCTGTCCTAAAATTTGCTGTTCATGAGAAATCTTTCGGCTGACTTCTGAGGAAAAAGGTTTTTGGCAAGTGGTGTTTGACAGGATCATATATCTGCAGTATTTAGTAATGTTTGATGAAAGAATTTTTAATGGTTTAGATGAGAAATAATGCCACACAACAGTAATATAAATGAAAATACAGTGAAAAACTAGTGATGCTAAATTCTTTACATATACTAGTTGCTTTTAATTGCTGCTTATGTCCAGTTTAATTTCCAGAAGATACTTTCCTCATCCAAATCTGCAGATGAGCAGCGCAGAGCTAGTAAGGAGAAAGATAATTTTTTTTTTAACTATGTCAATTTGCAATCAGGCTACACCTACATAATCCTTCTGTTCATCAATATTCAATTATAACATTTTGCAATGAGTACGTGAATGTTTTTAACACCAGAAGCTGTCTGCCTTTCCTTTATTCTTGAGGTGAACATCTAAGAAAAGCCCGTGTTTTGTCTTGTTTTCTTCCCATTTTGTGTTGTAGAGGGCATATGACCGTATGCAAAGCCCTGCAGTGAGTGTTCAGCATCTGAATGTATTTGTGTCAAACGGCTGCAGTGATAATAGGCTGCGGATGATGCAGTCTGCATTGTTAAGTCTTCAGGGAGCCTTGCTCTGATAAACCAAGCTTCATTCTGCTGCTGCATTTCAACGAATAAAGGCAGCAGAATTGAACATTGTTGTAAGTCCCAGATTAAGTTAGAGAGATGCACAATGTGTGAAAGAGCTTTTTGGTCCATGACTAAATACACACGTTTTCTTGTGTGTGATCTATGTAAGAAAATAAATGTTAATATTTTGGAAAGTCTCTTGCCTCCCTTAACTTGTTCCAGCTTTAATCCAGTTTCAGTAGCAAGGCTGTCAACAAAACTTCTTGCATTTTCACAGTGCTTCCCACCTTTATGAAATATTTGTTGTCATGAAGAAATTAACAATTTTTGCACTCTTACACTGATGTGGAAACAGGTGCAAGGAAGAAATCCATCTAAGTAGATTTTTATGTGATGGTTTTCAGCACTGTTTTAGTAGCCCAATTGCTATTACAAGGCTTGACAAATTGTTTTAACTGTAATTATTTATGAAAACTGAAAGATAGCCTGCAATCTTTGAAATATTTAAGTGATCTCATACAGTTTCAACTAGTACAATGTGATACTTAACTCTTTCCTTACTGCACAGGAATCAACATTACTGATGTGAGTGTCAGGGGCTAAGGGCATTAAAGATGTAGTGTTGCTACAGAATTACTTTGTTTATGAAACTGAGATAAGTGAAGATTTTATCCTGCTTTCTTTTTGTTCTTGTGTTTTGAATGTACTATGAATTCACTTGTTTTTCATCTTTTTCTACCAAAAACCTGATACAACATGTGTAATAAAGAAACACAATGCAAATCTCGCTAACTTTAAATAACTAGCTACTAGAATATGGGTAGCATTGGATCTGAAGTTAATTAGTTTTTCTGTTCCTTTATCTGCTGAGTAATTGTCTAGAATTGCTGCCAGCAGCACTCTGGCGTAGCTTCTGGATATAGTTGTGGAGGCTATGTACTTTGTTAAAATAGGAGTATAGTTGGTGTGTTAAGCATTAAAAGATTTTGACCTTTGCTGGATGTTCCTTATTTGAAGAAAGTTTGGTGTTAAAAAGACAGAGAAGTATTTTCTTTCTACAGTCTTATTTATATAAACAGTGTCAGTTTCTGAATGAGGACTGGTAACACAAAGCAGTAATTGGCACTTCTACAAACTTTGCCTCAGTATTTCTATTCTCCTAAGAGTACCTCATCTTTCCTCTTCTACCTCTCCCAAATGATGTTGACAGGATCAGAACCCCAAACTGCCTGCTTGCAACTTAGTGTAACGTACAGTGTCTCAGCAGGAACAAAGTGTGGGTAGCTTAGGGTGCCTTTAACAAATGCTGTCTTGTTTCAGCCTGAACTCCTTGACCGTGTGGTTTGCCACAGCGTATGGAGATATCAACATTCATTTTTATGCAGTTCTTGGCAGCATGAGGAAGCTTGGAGCTGTATAAGAATGTCTGTGTCTGTAGATTTAACACAGTGTTAACATGGTGTTTTGTCATTTCAGCAGAAAATGTAAATTTAAAAGACTTGATTTCTGAACAAGTATTAAGAAAAAACAGGTTTTTGGAACCTTGTTCCTAGTGCTTTTTTTGGAATAAGGAGAGAACATAACAAAAAGACATTTTCTTCTTCTTTGTCTCATTGTGTTGTAAATTAGGTATGACTGTGTAAGACATAAAATGTTTAATTTATATTTCATATTTAAAATCTATACATCAAGTCACTTATAAGTGAATAAGATAGAATTGTTCAAGTACTCAGTATGATAGCTTTCAAATTAGAAGTGGTAGAATCCATATTAGGAAGATTACATTAGGAAACTTTAAAGACATGCTATTAATTGATTCTGTGCCAATTCATCTGAGCAAGAGTTGTTTAAAATTAATTGCAGTGAATTCAGTGTTTGCTCATGATTTGGTGAAGGTTGCTCAACGGTAAAGTTCTATCTTCTGCAACAAAATCTAGTCTTTATTGAAAGTAAATTAGCTGTCATATGGCTAACACTTTGAAAAAAAAGGGTAAATCCAAACTGAATATAGCATTTCTGTTGCTACCTGTTGTGAATCATCTGTGAAAAGGACATTACATTGAAATATGAAGGTTGCCTTATTGTGGCCATCTTGATTTTTTTTTCCTTTTTTTTTTTTTCCTTTTCCCTTGGAATGAGGTAAATGTAAAAACTCTTTGGGAAGGCAAACTAAATAGTATGCTATGTGTCATTTATTTATGGCCCCATATTCCAGCTTTCAGCTTCATGTAGGTGAATCAAAATAGAGCTTTTGTGGATCTTCAGAAGGCTTAAACCAGCTTGAGGAACTTAGTGTGATCACAGATGACAATTAACATAGATGTGAGGGACTGTTTATGATTCAGAGCATGTTCTTTTATGTGTAAGGACACCTAATTGGGAGTTTCCATCAGAAAACTTTCTTCACGTTTTCCTAGTTTGTTTAGTAAATAAGATTATCTTAAACCAATAAAAGTACAAATAAATATTAGATAAGGAGTGGAAAAGTATTGTAGTAAGACTGATTTTTTTGTTATCACTTCAGTAAGGAGTTAATGAAAGAAGTTCATGTAAGGATGTGAAACAACTGTTGAAATGACAGAATTTCAAATGCAAAGTGCCTAATACATAAAAAGCTTTTCAGCAAGGTTGTAAGGATCTTTCTCTCTGGATAACTATAATATTGAAATTAAAATGCTTTTTTTTATGAACATCCCTTAGTACAACTGCCTTCTAGAAAAGGGCTTGGATTAATTTTGCAAAGTAATGAAACTTATGGTGAAGGCTGGTCAGATACTACCCTTGATGTGCTGCTTAATGTAAAGTGGAGATGCATGGAGTGTTACTGCACTGTAAATTTAAAATTAGTGATTCTTGCTGCAGATGTGACAGAACTGGAGATGTCTGGAATGTAGAGGAAAAAGTAGACGGTTTCATGAACCCCAGATCTTGCTGTGGTGGCTTAGTTGCTGGCCAGCATCAACCAGTTGCGGGCTTGTTCCCTATCCTGAATGGGGGAAGGGATTTGGAGAGCTAAACCTTGTGTGCTGAAATAAAACAATTTTAATTAAAGGGAAGGAAAGAGTTGTGACGCCCCCGCCCCCCCAAGGGGTGCAAGGCAATCACACCACCTCCCAGAACCAGACTTGTGCCCAGCGTGTTTTCATGCTGTATTAGTCACAAATCCAGAACATAGCACCTAATGGACTACTGTGAAGAGAATTAATCTGTCCCAGTGAGACCAACTAAGCTCACTGATCCATCTTAGACGCTTCTGAAGCATGCTCTCTGAAGTACATAAACACTGATAGTAGTGTGTATAGACTTCTTAATGAAGGTCTCAGTTCTTGAATGTGCTACTGCTTGTGAACACAGATAATCTTACTTGCACAGGTTCTATATAGACTGGGACTACTTATAAGAAAAAGTCTCAATCAATTTTACACTATAAAATCAGTGATAATATCTCATTTATTTGTTTACTGCATTGCTGTCTACAAGATGGTGTAGTTGGACAGATGATATTGATGTATAAGCTTCAAAGCACCAATTTTACTAAGTATTTTGAAATTGAGTTGATTCTTGGCTGGAAAAAAAGTTTTACAATTAATTTGAGAGACTCTGAACCTCAAGATTCAACTTCCTCAAGTTTTATTTCATATCTGCTCAAGTTCAGTCATGTGTTTTAAAACCTACAAGAGGCTGAATTATATAGGGAAGTAAAATTTTATAGTGAAAACGTTACAGTCAAACCTATTGCAAATCTCTGTTAGGGTTTAGTTGTCCTTTGTTTCTAATTCCATTTCTCAAATGCTTTGATCCCTTATTCAGGAAGACATCATGGAATAATGCCTTGTCTTTTAATACTACTTTCTTGTATTATTTTTCCCTCTTAGGTTGGCATTTTTAGCTATTGAGTTCTCGCCTTCTGAAACTCTGAATAGATAAGTGTGAAATGAACCTACTATCTCCAACTAGAACGATACGTCGGTAAATCACGGTCGATGTCTGCAGCGCTCGGGAGAATAAAAGCAATTTGGTGTCCTGCTAAGTTTGAACTTGCCTTTTGATTTCCTGCATATTTCTGCTCCAGTGTTAGTGGTTTCTGATCAATCTAATTAAGTTGGATTATGTGCTAGAAGAAGATAAAATGAGAATTATTTAAAAGGTTACCATTCTTTATCACAATTGAGTTTTACTTCTGATGTGCCTAAGGCTAACTTATACAAAACCATGAAATATCCAGTGTTAAAACTTCCAGGAGTTAAGTGTTGGGTTGGGTTCAATGTCCGGATTTATCAAAGCTTCAGACAGTAATCGAGGATTTCCTTGCAGGTGTTATGGGCCTGAGAGAGTCTTCAATTCCAGTGCTGTAAGAATGATACCAGGTGAAGAAACATGCTGTGGGGCACAATATGTGTGTGAAAGTCCTCCTGAGCCTAAGAAATATCCTCTAGCTAAATAGCATGTCCTGTTAAAGACTGCAGGCTGTTTAGTAGACATGACTGGTTAGAGTGGTAGTGAGTGACTGAAAGGGATATGACATTCCACAATGAGCAGCTACTCAGGCCCAGCTGGTTGGAGTAATTTCTTTTTTTTTAATCATTTAAGATACGGTAAGTACAGCATAGGAATGCAATACTAAAGAACAAACTTTAAACCTTCTTTTTCTTTATTTTTTCTTTTTTTTTTTAACCCTCTCCTCCATCCCCATGTTATGAGACTTCGTTGAACTTCCTTTTCTAATTTTTGTTTGTGATTTCCAAACCTGGCTTCGAACCAACAGATTATGCTAGGTTACTCTGGCATGATGCTCTATATTCTTAATATCTTTTCTTCATTACCTGTTTCTCAAATGACTGTGAGAAAAGTAATCTTTGCAGAAAGACATGCTACTTTGTATTTGAAAAGCTATTATGAGTAGCTGTTAACATAAACATTGACAATATTTATGAGAAAAAATTGACCTCCCATATCTGGAATTCTGGCGGCTGCCCACGTCTTTTGTCAGTGGGCATGGCATCTAATTAAAGCAAAAGAGGTTTTCTGTTCTCTTTGTAGACTTAATAAAAGCCACAGATGAAATATCCAAAAGAATTTTCCAGGGATAAATCTCTTACTCATGTTTTAAACTTAGTTGTTGTTTAAGGCTTTTGTAACAAAGCATAATTATTAAGTAAGTATGGTTTAGATATACTAAGATATTTAGATATACTAAGAGTACCTAATATTCTATGCATATCTGTATCCTAAAGGGCATCAGAAATTATTTTATTTATGAGGATGAAATAAAGTATGTGAGCCGTTTACTCATTAATCAGCATATCAGTTTCTAGTCTTGTTCTTAATTGTAACAGCTTCTGCTTGGAGACTGAGATTTGTGCAATTATACAAGCGTGCTGAAATGACCCTCTTGAAAGTCACATTCTGTATTAAATCATGAGATATAAGGCAACATATTTACTTCAAGTTTTCAGTGAAACAGTTTCTTAATTACTTCATTTTCATTTCAGAACTGAATTGGTAGGAGACCCAGCAGTAACAGCTGGGGATATATTGTGCATTTGGCACATATGTGTATGGCTTTTGTGAATCTACCTAAATAGAAAACAGAGAATCTTTTGAGAGGGAGGGCAGTAGGAAACAAAGGATTTTTCCAAAATGATTCCTGGACTTAGGAGCACAAAATCAAGTCATTCAGGCGCTTATAAAAATCCTACTCTTCAGTACCAACGCCAGACTTTGGTTGAGATTTAGAAAAAGCTGGAAGGGTGGGGAGTGGGTAATGCTTTCAACCTTCTGTTCTTGGAAATAATAATCTGTTGCAGAAATCGTAGGGTAAGGAAGAGGAAGGAAGCTGTAAATACATTACAAATGCTAATCCTAGAATTGTTAAATTTATATTAAATCTCTGTGCAATCTTAACATCAGGTTTTATTGTGTGCCATTTGGAAGACCAAATGTTAATTCCAATCAGTATTTTTTAGGGAGAGACATATATATTAAAAGAAATTACACTAAATGCATACCCACTTTTGATAAATCAAAATGATTTGGTAGGGTCAGCCTGAAGTTCCTAATTGTCTTTGCTAGTAAAGAACAATAGCTTTTGTTTTCCCTTGTAGAGAAAGGCTCTTTATGCCTGTTTTTGCTTGGAGAAGAGAGGCCAAAAGTAAGGGATAATAAGGATCAATCATCTACACAAATTCTTCTTTATTTTAGAGAGAAAAAAGAGCCTTAATAAGATGTATTTGTTACTGTTCTAATATTTAGACCGGATAGTATACTGATTGATCTTTAATTACAGTTGATTAATTTCTTCAGTCTGGAGCACATATTAGGAAAATTCTTTGCCTGGAGCACCTTTGTTAAATAAACAAATCTCGACCTTAAGTGAAGGAAATAGTTTTTTTCCCTGTTTTGGGGCCAATTTGTGGTAGCATTGGAGGATGCAGGCTACAAAAAAAGGTCAAGATTTTATTTTCTAAATATTATGGAATCCAAATAATTCTTAGCCTGCTAACTACTTTTTAACTATTTTTTTTAAGGTTTTCCTTTGCATTTGTTAATAGTACCTTTAAGTCCTCCAGGTGCCAAAGAGTTTTACAGATTTCTATTTCTATGATTTCTATGCTAGAAAGGAAAATTGGATTGTTTTAAAATTTAACAAGTGCACACTGTTCTTTAGGGAGTGCTTACAAAATTCCATTTAGCATGTAGTGTACCTATTAACTGTTGCTATCATTTTCCTGAAAAATTGCCAGTCACAGTAGGTTGAATTAGTCTCATCTTGATATAGATCAGATAAATTTCACCCTACAGAGATCTGTTTTCCTCATTCTGATCAGGAGAAGAGCTGTATGTAATTAACTCAGATGTCAGTATCTATATCGTGGTTGTCTGCAAGATGAATTGAATCCATTTTGATTAAATTGGGGTAGATTTTACAGTTCATATCCAAACATTCATTGTTTTTTGTTTAAAAATCTCAATCATCTTTTTAGAAGGGACCATTTATAGAAAGTTTTACTGCAAAACTTGTGTGCTCTTGTTCTGCCACTTCTGTGTTTCCAGTTGATTTTGTTATGAGCCAGGACCATAATGTTTCAGGAGTAATATGTATAAAGAAAATGAAGATGGTCCCTGCACTAAAGAGGTCTAAGTTTAAAAATTGGTAAAGAAACAATGGATAAATAAAGAAGTTGTTGTTGAACCACATTAGCATGAGAATAATCTTATTACACCAACAACATAATACTGTTGAATTTTGTTACAGACTTTTATATTTTGTGTACAAAAGAGATTTTGCTGAAAGCTGTATTGAATAGCAAACTGTAGCATAGCAGTTATTACCAGGTGACAAAAAATATAAAAAAATCAGGTACCTATAGCCTATTGATGGAAAGCCTGGTGATGCTGTAAATAGTGGTGGAGGTGTCTTGTCTCGAATGACCAGTTTGTGTGATCCGATGGGGTGTCTTGTTGAATAATTGCCTGAACATTGTCTTCTTGCCAGTTAAGCTGAAGGATGTGCTGTTTGATGCTGTTTTTTCAGTAGGTTTCATGAAGGGACATGGGTAGCAAGGCAAACATGTTATGCACTAGATGATTTTTATAAGGTCATAGCATGCTTTCAGGGCTAGCTCAGAAGTGTGTCAAAAAGCTAGCAAAAGTCTAGTGCAGCAGGAAGTTTTCTTAGAAAAGAAGATAGTTATAGCTTTTCTTAGCATGCTATTTCTTCTTGAACTTTAATCAGAATTTCAAGCTTCCATCACATGAGGAAACAAGTAAGAGTGTGTTTTATGGAAACCTCTGTATTTAGGTTTCAGAAAGAGCTACCTGCCTACAGTTTCCACTGCCACTTTGGATGTACAGGTACCCAATACTTCTGAAAAATAGAACTTGTGACTAGGAAGGGCTGGTGGACAGTGTTTTTATGCTGATTTTTTGGTAGCAGACACTTGAAGTGTCAGAAGTGGGGAGGTTTGGAAGTGTGCATATAGGTGTCTTGAGGTTCAATGGACTAGCATAAAGAAACAGAGAAAAAACTCCGCCTATCTGCAGTAGTGTCTCCTGAATACACGTTTCACTGATGTTGGAGGACATTAACAGACTTTTGTCACTATGATGTGAGGCAGAAAAGGTGTTCATATTATGACCAGCACTCCCAAACTGAACAGATTATATTTCAAAAGCCAGTGCAAGCTTTGGAAGTGACAGTTGTGCTCTCCTTTCTTCTGTTACTGCTTCCTTCTGCCCACTTTCTGACTGCTGCTACCAGAATTCAAGCACCCATGTTGTGAAGCAGATTAAAGGAACTGCTGTCCGTTAAAACTGACTGCAATTTTCGTTTTGTCACTGGGTTATTTCCACTCTGATGCTCAACCTATTTGTAAGTGTATGTGAGGACTTCAGTTTCAAGCTTTTGAATTAATTTTTAACTGTTCATCAATAATTCATTCTTGGAATTCAGTAAAATTGTTGGTCCCTTTATTTTTGCATCAGCTATGTCACTTTTTGCTGAGTGTAAACCTGTATTTTCAAAGTAATATACATTTTGCTATGTCATCTTATTTTGAAAAGCAAGACTGGCAGTATAAAAAGAGTAGATTTTACGTTTGGCTTGCTCTTTAAGAGGAAAGTATCCTGATTCTCTTCCTTCCTGTGCTGGTATGATAAGCTCAGAGAACTGAAGTGTGTACTTGCTGGCATAATATGAGTTTAAAATGCACAGCATTGCATATTAGTATTAGAATTTTATAATATTTTCAATATCTGTTCCCTCATGGCCTTTCATGAGAGGTATTTTGACTTCTTTTTTTAATTGCAGAGCTTATGTTTCAGCAGTTTATGTTGTGGGATCACTGCCCTTTTCAGTTGCATACATGACTTCTGGCAATTCTAACAATTATGTGTATGAGAAATTTATCTGCAATATCTATTGTTTAATAATGTTTTGACTTCCTTGGAAAGAGTCATTGCAGAGACATAAAATAGTTCTCAGAGGGGCTACCTGAGATACTCCAGTGATAGGTTTGTGGTTCCTAGAAACATCTGACTTAGGCTGTTAGAAAATAAGTATGGAGTAGGAGATGAATAATCTAGGGTTACAATGCTTGGCAAAAGATCATGGATAGATTACTGAGTATTTCTAATTTTCTGCTAAAACCTGGGTGTTTCTTAAATCTTGGACAATTGACCTTCATTCTCAGATTTTCCATTTTGTAACTATACATAACTAGAGAGTCATAGAATGGTTTAGGTTGAAAGCAAACTTAAAGATTATCTGGTTCCAACCTCCCTCCACAGCTTCCCTGGGTAACCTTTTGCCAGTGCCTCACCACTCCCATCAGGAAGAGTTTCTTCTTAATGTCTAATCTAAATCTACTCTCTTTTAGTTTAAAGCCATTCCCCCTTGTCTTGTCACTACTTGCTCTTGTAAAAAGTCCCTCCCCAGCTTTCCTGCAGCCCCCTTCAGGTACTGGAAGGCTGGTATACAGTCTGCCTGGAGCCGTCTCTTCTCCAGGCTAAAGAACCCCAACTCTCTCAGCCTGTCTTCACAGCAGAGGAGCTCCAAGCCCTCTGATCATGTTCATAGTCCTCTTCTGGACCCATTCCAACAGTTCCATGTCCTTCTTATGTTGGGGATTCCAGAACAGGACACAACATTCCAGGTGGGGTCTCCGTGAGAGCAGAGTAGAGGGGCAGAATCACCTCCCTTGACCTGCTGGCCACGCTTCTTTTCATTCAACCCAGGACACGGTTGGTCTTCTGGGCTGTGAGCGCACATTGCTGGCTCCTGTCAAGAGTCTCATCAGTCAGCACCCTCAAATGGTATTGCCTTTAATTGTAAAGCCACTTGTACGAATTGTGTTTTCTTTCTAAACTGCATGACAAATTTAAAATATATGGAAGTGCTAGTTATTTAATATTAGAACATTAATTATAGATTGTTTATAATGGAGAACACTTTGCATATAAATTGTCAGTGCAATTCTCCACTCTACTGTTTGGGGTGGAGAGCAAAAAGACAAATCTTTTTAGATTGGGATGGTGAAATATGTTTGATATAGATGGACATGTGATGCATGTGGGTTTATTTCTTTTAATGTCTGAATGACGTTGTAGTTTAGTTGATGCTTGTCTGTCCATTAGCTGCGTTTTTTAAGGTCTTGACACTGTTTTTATGCAGGTTTTACTTTGGCAGAGCTGAATAGTGACATTTGTCTGATTTGTTGTCAAAAATAATTCTAGGCAGACATGTTTTCATGGAATAAACTGCAGCACATGAATGTTGGGCACTGTGGAAGGGAAAAGAAATAAGTAGTGGTTAATATTTCTTGATTGTTATACTCTTTTTCACTGTACCCTACAAGCTATTCTGTCATGAATTTATTGGTAGAGATAGAATTTTTGTGATTGTCTGCCTATTTTGCATTTAAGATGAATTTAGATTTCACGTAAGTCTTAAGGAAGTTATTCTTCTCGACAGAAGTCTGTCTGAGCATCCTGCTGTGTACATGGGATTTTTTTTGTCAATTTCATTTGTCAAGAGCTCTTCCACTGAGGTTGGTTGTTTTTCCACTGTTGTAGCTTATTTTTTTTTTTTTTGTGGAGGAAGAGGAGTTGTTTTTCCTTTTCTCTTTTTTTTTAATTTTTTTTTTGTCTGCTTGAAAACATTGGCATCATAGCTAAAGTTACTACTAGGAGGACTAATTGAATTTTACTATAGTAGTTGTTTTTAGATTGTCCCCAGCATTAAGAAGGAATATAGACAAGATTTTATCAGAGTCCTTCCTTGGACTTGTTTGCCAAATCCAGATTTTATTTGAGACATTTTAGCTGTAAGGAACCCATTTCTGAAGAAACTAGTTTCATCAGAAAATGTAAACCTTAGGAGGTCCTTGTGTTACTTAGCTCCTCTAACAGACAAATAAAAACTTAAAGCAGGACAAATGCATCAACATTTTGTTGACATTCTAGGTAAATACATGCTATGTTTTATAGTTCCGAAGTGTGCCTTGCAGCCTAAAAATACCCTTTGAAAGAAGTATGATGAGGGTATCATGCACAGATGCAGGATGACAGCCTCCAGAAGTGAGTAGAGCGAGGTGGCATTGCTTTCCTCTGTCTGAAGAGGGTCTGCTGTCATCTGTCCAGATGTTGTGTGGTTGTTCCATCAGAACCTTCATTTGAATAGCCAAACATAGCTTTTGCATGTAGAGAGGCTTTTCCATTTCATGTAGTGGCATACATTTACTCTAGTGGGGTAAGTATTATATAAACTGGTTCAGGCAGTCAGTAACCCGGGGTGAAGCCTAATTAAGATATCCTAAACGTAAATGCCGTAGAGACATTTGGATGTTTGAGACTACATTCGCAAAAAACTGTGTTCTCTTTGTTCCTCTACAACTCAGGTTTCCTAGAGAAGGAGATAGATTAATAGTTTTCAGCTCAGATGTGAGGTCTAATCATCCATTTCACTACTAAGAAAAGAGAGAGTATTTTTAAATTGTCCTCTCAAATTTTGTATTCTGTGTTGTGTGCTCGATTCTACTTTACATTTATCTTCAAAAGTACTGAACGTATGCACCACCAATGGATGTCATTTTGTACCTGGCATCTTGGAAAGCCAGGATATCTGAAGCTGTTGTGCTCTTCTGCCTCCCCAGGAGGCATGATACGTCTGTAACTCAACTGGGTTTAGAAGTTTGAAAATATTTTTAAAACTACAATCTTTCCTTTCTGACTGATACTCACCGCATGAAAATAGCTATAATAACTCACCGTGGAAATACAATAACTTCATGCATTATCATTTGCATGTAACTTCATGCAGAAACATATATTGTTACTTTTTAAAATATCAGCTGTTTAAAGTTATTTTCTTGACAACATTTTTCTAGGCATCTGTTGGAATCTTAGTTATGTCTGTGGTTGTGTTTGTGCTTTTACAAAAAAAAAAGGAGGAACTTTAATATCTGTGGCCAAGAATATAACAACATTCATTTGTTTTAAAAACAAAACAACCCAGCTTCTTCCCAGCGCCAACCTGCTGAAATTTGTTAGAGCATATTTTTATGTGCTGTTGTATTTGCTGTTGATGTCTAAGGAGTTAAATATTTACTTTAAATCTTCTTGGAAGACACTTAAGTTCCTTGTAGTCAACACACATCTTTACCGATATAAGATCAGGTTTTGATTTGCTAAGTAGAGCCCAGACAGTGTTAGTTTTTCTTATAATGTCTAGTGAAAGGGAAACTTTGCACTCTCTCTGTCTTCGGCACTGAAATGAAATACATAATTTATGAACTGACAAACAAGCATATAATGTCTAATAGAATTTTGCTTCTTATTTGTATGCATTATGGATGTCTGTAACAACAGAGGACAGAGAATGCACTATTTGTTGCCCTTTTTTTATAGATGTGGTTTTCTATGAGACTAATAATAATTTTGTACTTCAGTGCTCTGGTATAATCTTTGAAATATTTATGCATATTAATTAAGTGAAGATTCCTGGAAAGAATAATAATATTTAAAAGAAATGGGATATTTGGAATCTAGCTTTTACCCTGCATTTTTTTTTAGTGAATTGATTTTGTTTCTGTAGAGCCATAACATATGTTATACTTGCTGTTATTCTCTACTCCCCCCACTGTTTAAGGAAATAACTGTGGGGAACATTGAGCAAATGCTGTTCTGCAGTCACTGCTCTATTTAGATTGGATGTGCAAGATTTATACATTATGCTCTCAAGGTTTTTTTTTGCATGTAATACTGTATAGGTGTCTCCTACATACCCTTGGAGAACGTGTAGTAATATTAGATCAATGCAGGGAGACAAGAACGTGAATGATAAGGGTTCATGGAGCCTTTCATGCCAGGCAGAAGAGATTCGGAGTTTTTTCTCCCAGATAAGGTGAAAAATATTCTTGTAAGTCTGGTTTCCTCCAAAAGCTCGTACGTCAATATCATGTTATATGAGATAACCTTTAGTATAAACTGAGATGCTGTCAGGAGACCATTTATTGAAAAAATTTATTGCTCGGTGTTGTAACTTGAAACTGTGTGTTGAGCTATTTTTTTTCAAGAAATAGTGGGAAGGAGTTGAAGAAATGAAACATCCTGTGAGCTAAGACTCTGTTTTTTTTATATATGTGGCAAAGAAATAGACAAAAATAAAATGTTCAAGCTGGCAATCTCAGGCACTTAGAAGCCTTGAAGAAAAATTTTGATTTATGAAAAGTGTTACTTCTTCAGATTTTGATATTCTTATCAATAACAAAGAATTTTTTTTCACGTGAGTAGTGCTGAAAGAACATTTCATGATTGCAGTTTGTAGCACAGCAAAAGCAGCACTTGCAGTTATTCAGTAAACAAATTAAAGGATTTGAGAAGAGAAGGAATAAAGCTATGCTAAATTCTTCTACCTCAAAACAGTGGGTATACTTTTTTTTTCACTGATCTTGCCAGTGAAGTCAATCTCATACTTCAGGTTTGCAGACTTGATTACAGATTCCCAAAGCAGAAGAGTGTAATTGTGGTATTAAAGTTATTCACACAACATTTTAATTGTAGAATAATATTAACTCTTAGGTCTGATTTCATTTATGCATGAAATTAAAAAATAGACTTCAAAGATCATTTGCAATCAGAACTGGTTTATTTTGGAGTTTTTAATTTACAAATTGTGTTGTATATGGTCCATTCAGACTCTTAATCTCTCAATAAAGGAATATACATACTCTTGAGCAAATTGCTTAGCAAAATTCAGTCTGTTCAGGGAAACTGAAACCAAAATGAAGCAAAGGCAGAGGAAAATATGACAGAGAACTTACTTTCTCAGGTGAGATGACAGTGAGTCCTTAGTGTAGGAAAGCAAGTACTAGAGTGAGTCCAGAGGAGAGTCATGAAGGTCATCAGAGAACTGAAGCACCTCTGCTATGAGCGAAGGCTGAGAGAGTTGCGACTGTTCAGCCTGGAGAAGAGAAGACTCTGGGGAGACCTTAGAGCTGCCTTCTGGTACCTAAAGAGGTCCTACAAGAAAGCTGGGGAGGGACTTTTTACCAGGGTTTGCAGTTGGTAAGACGAGGAGGAATGGCTTTAACTGAAAGAGGGTAGATTTAGATTTGGTTTTAGGAAGAATTTTTTTTACTGTGAGGGTGATGAGGCACTGGCATAGGTTGCCCAGAGAAGTCATGGATGCCCCCTCCCTGGAAGTGTTCAGGGCCAGGTTGGATGGGGCTTTGAGCAGCCTGGTCTGGTGGGAAGTGTTCCTGCCCATGGCAGGGGAGTTGGGACTGTGACAAAAAGTGGATAAGTGACTTCTGAGTGGCCCTGACTAATGCTTCTCTGCAAATTCACGAGTAGAAGAGGTTTAAGACTCTTGCTATAAAAGCCAAGAGACAGGTCTCAGCGCTTCTGCTGTTAGGACGGGCAATCCATTTGGGACTTTTAAGAATCTAGGGCACCTCTATTCTGCACTAGATTGTCATGGAATGCTGTCAGAATACCTGAAAAGCGTCCAATAAAGCATACAATAACACCAATAAAAGCTGTGGAGCCTGTTAAGAGGTGGCTGTCTGGTTCTATGCCAAGTAAAGTGCTGTTGATAGTCTTAGTTCCTGGAATTTGTAAATAGACCCAGCATTGATTGGTGACCAAATCTGACAGATTTAAAGGCTTCTAAACAGACTTCATAATAGATCAGCAATCAAGTATCATTATTTTAATGTAATTCAATGTACAAAATGATTGAAAGCCTTTATTAGCTTTGTACTACAAAGTCCCAAAGGTAAGGATTGTCAGAATAAGGGAAAAGAATGAGTTTAATTATGTTGTATCCTTTATATACCTCATAGTTCTTTATTCTATTACATAGCTGTCCAAGTTTACTGTTACTTGAGTTGTAAAATGTGAAACATAATCCTGATTTTTGAGGTTTTGGTACGGATGGTCTTGTCCCTGTTATGGCCTTGTTTACAGTAGTGTCATCTTTTAAAAATGTTTTATGAATTTACACAGACAGTAGTGTTAATGTGTGGGGAAGTACCATATTGTTATCCCCATGTTAGGGATAAGGAACAGAGGCCAAATATTTGCTGTCATCTGAATGGAGAAAATATTTAGTCCGTTGCCTTATCCAGAAAGCTATCACTTCTTTGTATATGCATTTCCTGTTTCAGCTAATTGTGATATCTGGAGTTGATGAGCATTGACTCCCTTTTGCTGTGATACAGCATTTCTAAAATAGAACAAATTCCATTTTTCCTGTTACTTTATCTCAGTGGTGAATGAAAACAGCATCAAGCTAATTAAAGATAGCTGTTGTTTCTGTATGGATGGCAGCTGTGCTTCTTGTGTGCTGGAGAAGTCGTTGTTTGGTCAAGACTGAAAGGCAGCCTTTAGCTTGTCCTGGGGAAGCAGCCCTATGCAGCCAAGTGGCAAGCTCTTTTTGATCCCCTCTGGCTTTAGGACAAGAGCTTATACTGCATGCCTCGGTTTGAGGAGTAAAGTGAGTGCAATTACTCATCTGATTTTTCACCAGTTTCCTCACAGATGGAAGAAAAGTTAGAGTGGCAAAATAGGAAAAGCTGGACTGAACCTTATTTTTGGGTGAATAAGGACTGTGATAATTTAGTCCTAAAAATAACTCTCCTTTTTTTCTTTGTCCTAAGTATCATGAGACATTTCAATTACTATTAGTGTTATGAAAGCTGTTAATGTATGTGCATGTGTATTTGTATACAATGTGTTTATAGAGTAGTAGCCCTTAGAGATATTTATTATACTTCAGAACCCCAATATGTTATACACTGCACAGGTGTCTAACAAAAATCCAGCTCTTGCTATGTGTTTATGTCCTCAGCATAAGGCAAGATAGATTCTAGAGGCAGACGAGATGTAGACAAGCACACAAGCACGCAGCAAAAGGAGACACACACAAAATTATCTTTATGACTGTTATGGCTGTCCAAAGAAGGAGCGAACACTGCAGTGGGAGATGAATATTTTTTGTCATGGGTGTCTGTCACCTTTGAAGAGCAGTATGATCAAAGTTAATTTTGAAGCAATGCAGCATTTATGAAAGTCTATTTTCATTTAACTGGGCCATCTGATTTTGCATTCGTTATATAATGATAATGTTAACGTTATGACGTTATGAGAATTATTCCAATGCTTGCTGTTGAAATAGTTGTTTGCTCTCTGGAGTTGCTTCTATCCTTCTAAGAGAAACTGTCAATTTGAAAATTGTATGTAATAAAGGTAAACAAATGGCTTTAGTTTAACTACTAATGATGACTTAGCCTTCAAATATGTTCCTAGCGTCAGATCAGTCTTTACTCACAAGTTACCTCACGGACTCCTTTTCTTTCCTCAAACACAACTGTGTAGCAAAACTCTACCAAAGACAATTGCTTATTTATGGGAAAATTAATATTAAGTAATGCATATATGCATTTCTAGTTGTACATAATGTTTTTGAAAATGTAAATAATATTGCTTTCATTTTTCATTATATCATTTCCCTGTTCAGCTTATTCTGTTCTCTGAATTAAATTTGAGCTGACAGTGATCTCCCATAGTTTGTCTACCACCAAAAGAGCAGAAAAATATGAGTAGCTAATTTTTCTCTTTTTTTCAGTTGTCTAGTTGCACAAAAAATGCTGGAGTTGAGAAAGGAATGTTGCCAGAGCCATTTCCAAAAGCTGGGTGTACAGGGAAGCTCTTTGTACAAGGGACTGGCTTCTGGTTAGCTTTATACTTTGAGCACAGTAACAGTGTCCTCTTAACTTGCATTCTCACAAGCTGCAGTGGCCTCCTGGTACAAGGTGTTCTTCAATATGGGTTCTCGATCCAGTGTGAGCACCACTACTGCTGTAGTATTCTACTGCCTTTTATGTGTATGGACTTCTTCATGAAGGCTGCTAAAATAATACATGCAAGAGATAGGACTGGTATCACTTATTAGTTCAAAATGTGATCAATGCTTATTTCAATGAATCTATATGAACACAACTTTTTTGTTGTTTTACAATGAACTAAATTAGAATAATGACAATGAACACAATTGTTATGTAAAGGATGCCTGTACTTTGAGTATGTTTCTCACGTCATCTTTTTGCATTAAATATTCATACAAAGTAAGATGAGATAGCTCTGTGATTGTACTGAAGGATAGGTTTGGCCTAATATTAAGAGTTTGTCATAAATCTGAAATTTGAATATTTAAAATTTATTAATTTTTACTAAATCTTGAACCTTTGATTAATTCAAGTGGTATCTTTTAACCTATACCAGCATCACTTGTTCTGGTTCAATATATTTACATTCTTTAAAACACCACATAATTGCTTCTATTTATTGCTGCCATGTGCTTATAAATTCTTATATTGAAATAGTGATTTTTTATTTTGCATAGTACTAATTCCAGCATTTTAGTTAATATTTTGTATTATTAGTTGAAATAGCTAGGAAATATAATTTTGTCTGTTTGTTCTAAGTTGTATAATGAAATGGTTGTATATTTCTACAAGCTAACTCATTATTGTTCTTGGCAGAAAACTTGAGACAGAAGATGAAGTAGTATCGCTCCGAAAGTACATTTTGAGCATACATTAGGGTTAAATCTAAAAAACAGAAATCTGCATGTGTTGGAATATAAGTATTAAAAAATGTCCTTTTCAGATTAGGTAAGGAGTGTGGGCATTGAATATATCTTCTGCATAGTTTTCATGTTAACTCACAATGATTGAGCTGGCTGTGGTTTCTCCAGGAGACTAGAGGAAAAAAACTAATTTGGGCTGTTATAGGAAAAACTATATTTTTTTAATTCATGTACCTAGAAAAAAATCTTGTACAATTCAGAATACTTAAAGCCGTCAGAGGTTTTTTTTCCTGCCTATATCAATATTACAAAGAATGTCCTGTCCTGTTTTACAAGTGAGCTCTGTGTTTCAATATATCTGTACGCACAGTATTTAAGATGCACCTTTAAATTATAGTTCCATGTGTTTATTACTTGGAGATTATAGTTAATATGGAGAGTTTACAACTGGGCTGTCTTGAATAGCGAAAATTTTATTTCCCATAATAGTACTTTGGAAATTACATTGTGAATCAGAACATTTTATTAAGATGGTTTTGCCAGCTTAAGTAAGAGATTTGTTTTCACCATGCTATGTCTGAAACCACACACAGAAAAAGCCTAGATTAACTCTGTTCATAGCACAGTACTGTTGTAATAAATATTTCTTACTTATTCCTTTGATCTCAGTCTTTTTCTAGAAGAGAGGAAGAACGTCTATGACATGAATTGGAAAACAGAAATGCAGAGAAGTGGTGTGATCTTGTGAGGATATAGTGAATGTGTACTTTTTACAGAGTTAAAGTTTATATATTGACTTGTCTATTCACTGTCTCATATTTGACCTGTTCTGTTTCTCTCTGTGGCAGGCTCTAGCCACAGACTCAGAAAAACTTTTTGGTTAACTTCCCATTTATTTGAAGTAATGTAAACAATGAAGAGCTCAATGCTTTTGTGAATTCAGGCCTCTGGAGGTAGCTTTTTTACTTTATTTCGCAGTCAGTTCCTCAAAAGCACTCTGTATGTTACAAGCAGATTACTTTCCAGAATGATCTGTTGAATTGCTGATGACAAGTCAGCTGTCTGGGCTACTGGCTGGGCTATTTGGTTGCAGTATCGAACTCCTGCAGATTGTTGCAAGTGTATGAGAAAAGAGAAAATCTTTTTGTATTGTTATTATTGCCCAGTTTGCTTAATAAACACAGACATTTGCCTAAACAATTCTTTTTGTTAGATTCTTAACTGTCTTCAGTCATTTGAGTCTGTATAATTTCACAGACAGTCCATGGTCTTGTTAGGAGTAGGGACCATGTAAAAGATATTTTAGTCTCCTTATATATTTTAAATTATTTAAACTGCTAATTTAATCGAGAGAAGAGACATTGGAAGTCCAGAACCCAACCATCAGCTATGCTCCATCCACGTGACATATTATGACTTCCTTGTAAGTTGGTCTTCTGGATGTTAGGGCTTTTCGCCTTGGGCCTGTAAATGAGGAACTGCTGTTGTACAATCTTCTCAACAACTGGGTTAATTCCTTTCCAAGTCTGCCTCGGTTCTTTCATCTTGTACTGTTTTTAAAATCAGGTTTATAATATGCTTCATTTTTCAGAGATTCTTGCAGTTTCAATCCATACTTGGTCTCTGTGTTTAAATGTTCTCATTTTCCTTTGCCAGTTCTTTGGCTTATGAATACTGTTTTGATTTCTAAGGGTTGTCTGTTGTTTGGCAGTTAAGTATTAACAGTTTAATGTTAAATTTGCATAATAGCAAAATGACTTAAGCATGACTTTCATTTTGAGCAGGAGGAGATCTGATTTCTTCTGTGAGTGGAAGAATGGAAAAGGAGATGTCTATTATGCATGTATTGGTTCAGAGTAAATTTTTTTGTCAACAATAAGAGTATTACTATAATTGTACATTTTCTATAATAGAAAAAACAGATTTGCATACAAATATAACCATATTTAAAAGTCTGGAGGCATTACTTCAATCTCCTTTTTGCTGCAAGAGGGGAGCAAAAAAAACCCCCAACCAAAGAAAACCAAAACCAAACCAAACTCCAAAACCCAACAACCTCTCAAAACTAAAATGTTATCCTTTTAAGTTTAGTTCTCTTCCCCAACAAGTCATTTTTTCTTGAATTTCTGCAACTCTTAAGTGCTAAATTTATTAAAAGGCTATTCAGATAATTTCCTGCTTTTGTGGCTTTCTGCGAAGAATATAGAAATTACTTCTCCATAATCTTTTATTATGCTGAGCCTTAGGAATTTTTACTAAGCATGCTTGAAAGTTTTCCATAACTTGTTTAATTCTTTGTATCCCCTATTTTGTGACTGGACTTGATAAGACTAGACAACAAACAAAAAGTATTCTTCCCTTCTGTATTTTCTTATTCTGCTGCCGTCTCTTCAGGTATGTTCAGTATTTCAGTATTTTGTTCCTTCCATGCTTTGTAAATGCCTCCGAGTAGTGTTATCTTGGAGGATCCTTGATTGTAGGTAGGTCTTAATAGCATCCTTAAGTTAGGAGCCTGGGATATATGATGCCCTTCGTTTGCTAATCTGTGTTTGTGACAGAATGCTGTACTTGTGGGATAGTGGCCATGTATAGTAGACCTTCCAACTGTCGTGGTTATTTTGAGCCATTGGATTATACTATACTTATGTTTCTTTCTGCTGTATCCTATGTCTCATAGTCCTCTAGTCTGAATAGTATTTTTCTCCTTTGTATCCTCCTTAATCAGTAAGTAGTTTCTTAAATCTTGCATCTGTTTCCCAACGTGGGAAATTTTATGGATTTTTCTTTAAACATGCTTTCCTTATGGACTACTTTATTTTGGTTAAAATATAAAAGGGATTCTTTGAACTAGGGCAGACTGAAATGTAACAAACTCCAAAGAAATTACCATGACTCTGATGAATTGCTGTAATTTTTGTGAACTTTTTGGCTTCTATCTAAATAAGTGGTTGTGGATGCACGTTTGTAATGGGGCAATTTTGGAACTTGCAGATACTTTTTGAATTTAAAAAGGCAAGTCCTTTAGGAAGTGAATTGGAAAGATGTGGAAACAGTACTTTCTATGTGTTTGGATGTTAGTTCCTTTAATCTTGAAAGTCAATCTGTTTCTCTAGCAGTATACAATAAAAAGGAAACCCAGAAAATTCATGTGGAAGAGTTGTTCTTAATATGTATTATTTGTTACAATAATGTAGCTGATGTTCATGTCAGAACTACTGTGTGAAATTTTAGAAAGGTGCAATTGACTTAGAGAACCAGGACTAGAAAAGCTGGTGATGTTCGTGCCAGTTTTGCCACAGCATTCCTGGCCACCCAGAGCTGCAACTCTGACTGACAATGCCTGTACTCTTTGTACAGAGTCTTCAGGATGACTTAGGGATTTTGTTGAAAGAGAGAAGAAGACACATGAATAGAATAAGTGGTCATTTGGGACTTGTATCTCACCACTCTGCATTTGGTGTGGTAGGGCCTCCTCACCTCTGACTTTCTCAGTTGCTCTTCAGGCAGTTAGAAAAAAATAAAAAGGTTTAACTGTACTTGCCTTTTAATGTTTACAGTAGTTTATAAAACAGCATGAAGGAGAATATTTCCAAAGCTGGATTTTGAAATCCAATGTTATTCAGAAGAATCAAATTTTTGAAATAAATATGGTAAGAAACAGGCAACTACAAGTTGTGATGTTTGGAGGTGAATAGTGCAAGCATGTCGTGGTACTTGCCTGGAAGATTCTTTCAGCCTGCAGTGTTTTGCAGCTCATGGAGTCGGAGGTGCTGTACTTCTGTTTAAGAGAGCATGTGTAACAACATCAGTAGTGCAGCTGCCAGCTGGAAGTAGCGTCAGTATGTAGGAGGACAAGCCCAGTAGCATTTTGCAGTAGATGGAGCTACTAGCAGAGTTAAGTCCAGTATTTGCTCACAGAATTGACAAGCCACTCACCTAAATACTACACACAGAAACAGTGAGATTTAATGTCTTCTCCTTGTGAAAATGCTGTGTTTCCACTTTTGAAGTGGTCATGTGAAGGTGTTGGTCCCTCTTTAACATACTAATGGACTACTGGCTATTAAACATAGTCCATTATTTTTGTTAGGATCAGCTCAAGTCTTTATCTTGGGCTTTTTTTTTCTGTGTGGTTTCATTTCTCCCTGCACAGTTATAGCACGTTACCAACCCACACGTAGGATTCCTGGATGCGTTTTTTGAAAAGTTAGTAAAGTCAATTCTAGTAATTACCTGATCTCTTTCTAAACAGACTTTGGAAAAGACAGAAGCTATATAACTGATGATTAATTTTATTACTTCTTTCAAACTCGTGGACAGACTCAATAGTAAGGATCTTTACTGTTCAATGATTTAAGTGACTTAATTTTAATTTTCCACATTCTTTATTACTGATGGAAGCAAATTTATCAGGGCCTGAACTTTGATAGCTGTATGGCTATGGATCAATAACATTTTTATTTTCTTGAGAGTCTCTGCATCTCTCTTGTACACCCCATTAATTTCTTTATTCCAATAATTTTACTAATTATGTACTGCTTCAGATTTCAGCTGTCGTATTAAAGCATTAACTTCATTAGTGTGATAAAGCACTTTCTTTCATGTCATAGCTCTCCACTGATGCAGCTTTTCTCTATATTCCCATTTTTAATGACATTGAATAAAAGCAAATAAGCTTACCCTAGTTTAGTAATGCAAGAGATCCGAGATCTTAGCAGATCCTCAGTGCCAATAAGAAAGGACTTTACTCTGGGTTTTACACTTAATTCATTTTATGCCATAAAAGTTGTAGCTGTTTTAGAGATTCAAATATGAATGGAAATAGCTGTGTGATGTATGTGATCATAGCATATGGACCATATTGCCATTGGCATCATCTGAGTATGTAGCTTAATTAAGTTTTTTTTTTTTTGATAACAGGGAAGGCGATTGGGGTGAGTTCACCTTCCTGTAGCTATGAGCAGAGATGCCCAATGCAGTCCCTTGGATTTCATTTTTCTCTGAGATCTGCCAGGTGCATTTAACTGTGCGCGTGCCAGCAGTGCTGGAGAAAAACCTGTGTTTGAATAACCACTTGCAGACCAGTCTGCGTGTGTGGATTTTCACGTGTTCAGTCCATGAAATGCCAAAGTGAGGCGCTTAACCTGGCATGAAATCAAACGCAAACTAAAGTGGTTTCTTTACTGTTTTAACTGTGAATAAGGAAAACCTGATGGTTTCTCCGATGTTATTTGATAATACTAAGATATATGATAGTGTGTAATCCACTAACGGTGTTTGAGAGGTCTGTCTGATCTGCAAGGAAGAGGTTTTCCTGTCCTAGTTTGCATTGTGAATGCTGTGGGATTCAGATCATTAGTTTAAACCTGACCTTAGATAGCAATGTGATGAATTCAGTGTCCCCATATGAGCAGAAACACTGAGAAAAGGAAAGCAGAATTGTAGCAGCTTATGTGTCTTCTCTGGTATGTGATGGCTGTTCACCCTGTCAAGGATTGCAATAGTTATTAGAACTCCTGTAAATATTTAATAAAAAAGGGAAAAAGAGAAAAAAAAGTAATATCTAAAAAATGTATTTGCCAATGGATGAAAAAAATGCTAGAATTTTTTTTGTGTTGTTCATAACCACATATTAAACATTCCGATTAATTATATACATTTTTTTATAAAATGGCTGCATTCTACAAGTTCAAAAACTGGAACAGGTAAAAATTTGGGAAAACCTAAACACCAAAATGTAATCAGAGTAATTTCCTGTAGCTAGAGATCAGAGATTTTCTAAATTTGGCACGTGTATAGGAAAATATGCCAAAAGATAGCAGCAGTGGAGAGGCAAAAATGAGTCATCTCCAGTTCTTGAGAACCAGATGGAAAATTATTGGTTTTTTTTTTCCTTTTAACTTGAGGTCAATTTCACAGCTATAATAATGTAAAAACTCATTGAAAATATCTGTGAAGACATTTTTTACCTGAAAATACTTTCTAGTAAAAGGATTTTTCTTTTTTTGTATCAGATGTTTGTAACTGCATTAAAACCTATAATTTTTATGCAAAATAGGAAATCATTATTAGGTTTTTGAAAGGTGTTTTTTTAATAGATGCAGTTTGCAAAAGCAAGGAATGATAGACCAGATATTAATAGCTTTTTCTTTTAATGACCTACAGGAATTGTTGCTCTGAATTAGTTCACGCCTGTGAAAATTTTAAAATTTATTCAACTCTAGGGTTAAGAATGAACAAAAACTCAATAATGCAGTTACTGAAAAGAAGGACAACACTCTCTTTGCCCTACAAAGAAGAAATTTGTGAGTTTACAGTTTCTTTTATATACTCAATGGAGACTATTTTGTGGTAATTACACTTTTGAGAACTTCTGGCTGTGGGATTCAGCAGTACATAAAACCAAGTTGTCTTTTTTTCAGAATAAAGAGATCTCTTTTTGTGTATTTTTTTTTAAATATATCTATTTATAGATGACTAAAGGAATTTAGCATAACAATACGTGAATAATCTATGAATTTTCCTGGGGATGTCATCTTTTTAAAGATGGGAAAATATGATTGTAAGTAAATTGTATGAAACCACAGATACCTTTTAGCCAATTATCTTAAACAAAACCAAGCAAACAAAAAGTGCTACTGAACAAAACAAACTTCCTTTCCCTTCCTTACTTATCTTAAGAAAGGGAAAGTAACAAACACCAGTTGCATTAAAAATAAATCTACTATTCATCGTTGTAATTTTATTTTGTCTCGCATTCCATGAATACCTGGTCATAGTGGTTACTTTTTGGGGTTTTTTTTCAGCTGAGAAACCTTTTGAAACCATAAATTATCCCAGGAATTTGAATATCACACCATATCGATTACATGAGGAAAAATAAGTGTGGTTCATTAGTTAATCTTCCAGCTGATTTTCTCTCACACTTAGAAGCCACAAGGATCTTCCTAAGCTCTACTGCTGTGCTTTGCAGTGCAGCATGTCTTCCTCCCTTCTTCTGTGTTTGCATTTGCTTGCTGCCTTGAAGAGATGAGAGAAGCAATCTGAGATGAAGGGAGGTTTTCAAGCAAGGCTGAAGCTGAGACTGCAGGCATAGCACTTCTGCAGCTTCCTCATGTGTCCTCAAGAAACATCTGAGGGCTTGCTTAGTTTAAATACTAGGAGTATATACTCTTTTATTGGCCCAAGATCTTTAATGACTGTTTAGGAATCACATTTCGGTTCTGAATTCATGCTGCTAATTTGTGTGTAGAAAGGCGAGGACTATGTTTATGTGGAAAGGACTACCAAAATTAAGGGTTTTGGGTTTTTTCTCAATATTTTAATATGTTTCTCCATGTTTGGTTAGAGGCTTAGTTGGAATTTCACATAAGCACCAACCACCCTCTTCTATGTAAATATTTACTTTCACATACAAATATCTATTTAAGACTTGCATGATCCTTAAGTATCTTAATACCCCAAAAGGCATCTTGTTTGCGTGTAATGATTCTTGGAGAAGTAACTTGTTTTCTGGATTTGCCAGGGAGGTTGCTTAAACACTCTTAGAAAATTAGTAAATGTTCTAAACTGTAAAAGCTTCTTAGGCAGCAGCCAGCAATAACATAAAATAAAATGTGTGTGGTATATTTGCAGATAAACTCTTCTTTTTACATAGGAAATAGGCTTTTTAATACAAAATGTTTCCAATAAATGTTGATATGAGTAACAGACCAAGCTTTGCTACAATGGATTTTTGAACTGTACGGAGTTTTCCTAAAATTTACATGAAGTCAGTAAAGTGTGAAATTACATACACTTTCCTTGAAGGTACCAGTGATTTCCTTGTAATTTGCTCTTCAGCCCTTCTTAGAGAGTCCCACTCCAATAATTTTCCTTTTTAACCAGGTAGTATATTTCTTGACCATCTCTAGATAATAACAGAATTATAATATAACTGCAAATTGGCATGAGGAAAAGCAAGACAGCAATGAGGAAGATGACAGTAGGTTCAAAGCAAAAGTTTAGGGAAATTGTTCGTACATTTGCATTTTAACGAGATACAAGTTGGAGGCGAACACATTGGTTAAGGCAAGAAAAGTGAGTGCTTTGACAATTAAGATGCAAAGAAACGAGCTTGGAGGAATATGGTGCAGAAAAATTGCAGTGGCAGAGGGATGATGCTGAGAAAGAGTCAGGACTAAGTGTCAGTCGGGGTGTCTGAGGAAAGCAAGTGAGAGATCCAAGCCTGACACGCAAGTTGTAAGCCAAAGAGGAGCATGGCATTGCCTGCTCTGACAGTGCTGGAGACATCACGCTTTTGGCCTCTTCTTCCATGGACTGTAAGCATAAGACAATGTCTAATTTTATCCACGTAGCATCAAATTGGAAGAATTAAATGGAATTGAATGTTGAAGCACAACTCTCCCCACCAACCCCAACTTAACTGTAACATGTCAAACCCCAAACAAGTCAAATCAAAACTCCCTCTGCTTTGTAGTATTATAATTTAAAAAACTGTGTTGTTTGTGCATGGTTTTCCTGTTTGGAAGCAACTTTTACGCACAAATCTCCCCTCCCCCATTCTACACGTACAAAACCTCAACCAATTTCTGGTGGAGATTTGATACCTCCCATGTATGTTGGCGTTTCCTTCAGACATGCTTGTATTTTATTTGACAAACACAGACATAAGTAAGATTCCAACAGATGCCTAGAAAACTTTTTAAAACTACTGCTGAAAAGCAGCTAATATAGTTTGACAAATTATGGTCATAAGTCACAGAAAGACCCCAGAAACTCTTCAGATTTTGCTTTTCTCATTGACTTTACTCCCTTTTTTAGGTCTGCCAAATGGAACTGAACAAATGTGTAGACCCATCCAAGTAAAAGGAGCAGTTGCAAGATTTTGCATGAAGAAAATTTCTAGGCTGCTAAAATAAACATATTATTGTAATATATTTTTCTTTTGAGTCAATTGTATGTTAAGACATGTTGATTACTTTCTGTTTGGTATTAGCTATTTTAGTAATGAAGGAAGTTTGTTTTTTATAGGTTCTGCCTACCATTAGCAATAGGATATAGTTCTGTGTGTTTCTGCCAAAAGCAATGCCTTCCAGAAAGCTCTCAGTATGTTAGAATGTAAACATAAACAGTCTTACAATGATATATTATTAAAGTAAGTATTTCCTGGGACAAAAATGTAAGCTGGAACATCTGTTCCCGTGTTTTTGGTTTCTTTTTTTTTAATTTTTTTTTTTTCAATTTGTGATTCTGTGCTTTTATTGCTGCAGCTATATGTGCTTTCATTTCCTAGTTAAGTGTTTGTGAAAGATTTCAGGCATTCTGATCTTAAAAAGTCATCTTGAAAGCATCCTTGCAAGTTTGTCTTTGAATAAAGACTGAGCCTGAGCATTTCAGCTGAAGGATGTCATTTTTCACATGAATTCAAATGCTAATATTGCAGGTTTCCAATCTCAGCTACAATAATCAGTGTGAAAAGCTTTACAAACTTTTGCTTCAGTTTATGATTGTGGAAGTGATGAAGTGACCAACCAGGAATCTATGATGATATTAGGGAGGCAGGTACGGAAGAATTTAGTCTTTCAAAGTTGAAGTAGAGGAGACAAATACAGCAAATGTTCAATTGCTCTAGACCCCTTTTTGTTTAATTTGCCAGTTATCACTTCAAGACTTCCTTAGAATCGTTTAAAAGACTTTATTCTTAGCAGATAAACTCATCCTTAACTGTATAATTAACTGAGTAACTGTCTTCTGTACTGAACTCTGCTAAAGTTTCACTACCAGACATTCCTACTGATGACAGCAACTAAACTTCTTTCTATTTCTGTAGTGATGCCTTGGAAATAAATCTTTTGGTTTTCGTTGGTTACTACAGCAGAGATTTTTATAACAGATAAATGTTTATCTTGGAAGGAAAAAAATTTTTTTTTTATTAGGTGATTTCAAATCTTCCTTACATACTTCACAGATTTGTGATAGCAGGAAGGTAACTTGCAGTTTCTCACACAGCCATTGCACTCCCTTTCTGAAGCATGAAGTGGTTGTTCGTTATGGTTGCCTATGCTATGCTAGTGACCTTCTGCTTTAAACTGGTTTAATTCCTGCGTGCTGTAATGTTTTCAAGTGGTAAGGCACAGAGAGGTCTGTATCGTTTAATTCTGTAGGCTTTACATTAATTTTCACCATCTTTCTAGTTTTGTAGTAAATATAGGCTCTAGGATGAATCTCAAAGGATGTTAGTATTGAATTAGAGAGAACACTAGGTTTGTGTAGGCAAAATTCGTAGGTAAAGTTATCTGCCCTGAACTATGCACCTTGCTTTCCAAAGACCTTTTTTTTTCCATTTTGTTTTATATCTGCAGTATTGAGATCAATGGTCTGCTTAAAGAGCGTCATGAAATTCTCTACCTAGCCATAAATATTCTTAAAATTTATGGGGAAAAGACAAAATCTTTTTCTAATTGCTAATTAAGATGAATTATTGGGGACTGGAGGCCAAGTGAAACCAGAAACTTTAAATTTAAACTTTTACCTACTAGTAATATTGATTTAATACTTACGTAGGTTGTGTGTAAATATGCATAAATCTTATTCAATGGTGTATATGCTGTAATGATAACGATATGCTCTATCGTGCCTTGGGCATACCAGCTTCTTTTATTAAATATCTTTTATTCCCAGAATTTTCATTGGTTTTCCTGCTCCATCTAAATGTTTTGGAGCTGTGGAGAGATGGCTGGTTCATGACTCATGTGAGCCAAGGTCTCTCTAAATCCTGGGTTGCCTCAGGATTTGTTTGTGTTGTCATCATGATAACTGCTACCCCTCAGCCATTTGGGGGCTGAAAGTGTTGCATGCACTTGTAAGTCAATACCGAAACTGGGGAGCAACTGATCTTATGATTGAGGACTCGGGGGTTGTGAGTAGAGCTGGAAAGACTGGCGGACAGTTTGTTTTGAAAACTGAGTTTTGCACATGATCCAGGTTGAGATTAGTATATTCAAGTGTTCTCCTTTCCTTAGTTTTTGTGTAATTTGACTAATGCAATGGGCAATGTAAGAGTGTGAAGCCTCAGTCCACAGTGTGCTGTTTATTTGTTGTTATTTAGGGTACAACTGTAGTTTTGATAATCATGGAAAGCTTGCCTGAATTTCTTTAAATTTGATGCCTTGAGCTATTGGCAGTTTTCATCCTGCCACTTCACTGAAAACACGGGACTGTTCTGTAGAGGACAAATGTTTCTTTATTGTCTCTTTTACCATTGGACAAGCTGCTGTGAGCATGCAGAGACTGGGGTTCTTCTCACCTAAACTGGGACACCTAAGTGTTGACCACTCACCTAAGTTGATTATCGTGAAGTCCAAGAAGATGAGGAGATACTTGCAGAAGGCATCATGGCTGTCTTAAATTCCAGCTTCACAAGAAGGTGCCTCACTTTCTGGAAAATGAATCTCCCACCATTGGCTAATTAGATGTAAATAGCTGATTGACAGATGACATTAGGTCACTTAGGTGAGTGACTTTTAGATGCTTTAAGTTAGGTGTTACGCATCCTAGTCTAAATGGTTTGCAGGAGCTCAACAATCCAAAGAAACTCAGTAGAGCCAAAAGAAACATGTAGAGGCTCATGGTTCTTAGCATCTTTGATACACAGATGGTTATCAGCCTTTCTTGTTGCTATACTTAAAGGTTGTTTAAATAAACAATAAAATTAGTGAATGTAGAGGGCAAGCATTGAAATATGATTGTGACCCAGAATGAAGTTATGTGCGTGTACTGTGTTTGAGGCAATATGAGAGCTTTCACGAAACTGTGAATTACACCTGTGTTTTAACCTTGGAGGTCAACCGTCGCTTGACGTGCATGAAGGAATGAAAAGTACTAATGCAGAGGGATATTCTCTGTAAAAAGTAGGCAAGTTAATAGATTCTGTGATTTAGGCATATCTTACATGAAGTATTAAATTTAAAACGTATACAGCTCTTTAGTCATGTGACATATGCAGAAAACAGCAAGTAAACCCCTCAGCATTAAAATTCCAGCCTTCATTTTCTTTGGCTAAGATCATTCTGAATCCACTTTTGTTGTTCTTTTCTTTTTCTCAGACTTCTCTGATTTACAATTAATGTAATGGTGCAATTTTTGCCAAGGGTGGCACTTGATAAATAGCAGCCTTGAGAAACAGGCTGTACATATAGTTTCATACCAGAAATAAAAATGTTAATTTTGCTCTCTTCTTTAGTAGTGGTGCTGATTCGAGACCTTATAGTATCAGGTGCAGCTCATACAATTTGATTATACTGTCTCAGTACTCCCATTGTATAGTGGAAGCAATGACAGAATTTCTTATTGCAAATAAGAGCAAGAAAAATGGAATTCCACATAAGATCATGAAATCAGTATGTGAGATTTTGTATTTTCAACATGTCATCACCTACTTTCAACATTCATTTGTTTGAGAAAATGTACTTTTTAATATAATACAGATCCATTAATTTCACTGTATGAACAAACATGGCAAGTTTAATGTTTTGTGATTTATTATGTTTAAGTTTGTGCTTGTGCATAGTTTTTAATGTTGAAAAGTTTGTTGGTGAAAGTTAAGAGTAGAATTAGTTGAAAGATACTCCTACTGTTTCAATATCCTTGGTGATAATTTTTAGTTTGCTGTCTCCTTTATGATAGCTGGTGAGTTTGTTCAGGGAAAGAAACAAGAAATAAAAATCAGATTGTCTCTGGACATTATGTTGTGACATATATATATAAACTTGAAAAATGTTTTTGCATCTGCTTAATAACATATTTTTGGGAGCCACTGTTCAGTGCAGCCTTCTGTCATTGCGCCTGATTAAAATCTGTGAAGAATTACCTGCTAGTCTTGAGAATGTGCTGATAGAAGTCCATTTTCCTGTGTATCTGAAGATTCCTTAATTTTTCTTGGTTAGCAGTTCTTGCAATACACAGTGTGCTAATTCAATCTCACAGATTTTCCATAAACTCTTTAGCTCCACAGTAAGATTATGAAGGACTTGAGAGAAATATTCAAAAATTGAGTGCCCTGCAAGCTGTAGGAAGAGGAATTCTTTCAGAAACCCATACATTTCTGTTATTACAAAAGACAGGCTTAGCACAGAATGCATCGGGATCTACTTACTGTTCTGTTAATACCTGCACAGACTCTTTAGCAACCAAAGTTTCTTCTGCAGTGTTCATTGATTCCTTATGCAGAATTTCTCAGGCCAACATATACTGCTATTATGCTGAATATTCAAATCTTTTAATACTTATATTATTTTTCAGTCTATGAAAAAGAATGCAAATGGAATGACAAAATATCTACAAAATTTGTATAAGAAGTTTTTATCTACTGGATGCATTGTTTGATGTTGTCAAGTACTGATTGAGTCGTAGCAAGTCACAGTGCTTGGTAAAGTACAGAACAATGTCCCATGCTCCGAAATCCTGTGCATATGTGGCTGCTTTTTCATCTGGACCTAAATTCTGCAGCAGAAATCTTGACTGTTGGCAGACCTTGTATGGCAGCTTCAGTGTAAAATATAAAGTTCAGTGTTTCATATACTCTGTTTCAGGAGGAGTAATGCAGTTAGGATAAAAACTCTTCAAGTGTTTTGATATTTGGAGTACTGAATCTTGTTTTGAGATGTGTATCTGTTCTTTGTGTTTCAGGATGCCACAGATCCACCTCCGCCCCTCTGCTTCATCCCCCATTCAACAGTGTTTTAGGAATTCACAAGAAGGAACCTATTAATTTTGGAAACAGTGGGCACAGGAGCCAGCTAGAACACTTGGCTACTCGCAAAATATTTTGGCGTTATTGTAGCATCTTACCTAGATGCATCTCCTGCATTTAGGAGACACTTCTGTCAGTTTACACCCTCTACACATTTTAAAATTACGTAAAGTAAATGAAACGTTAGTTTAGGGAGCAGTTCTCAGGGGCAGCTATTGCCAAGTAAGCCCTGTGAGCATGGTATGTATTGTAATATGTCAAATGAAATTAATATTTGTTAGTTAATGGCATTATACTTTTCCTAGGACGTATCAGGACAGTTTTACAGATTACATAACAGTGATTTGAAACCTAATTTTTAACCACCAAAATAATATTTTTCAGGTTTTCTTTTATCATAAAAGTGAAATGAAAGTAGAGCTGGCAAGTTAAATACAATGCACAATTACTATTGTCTAGAACATCTTTCTCATGAAGAAGGTTCACTAAAAAAGGCTCAATGTGGATTGTCATACTATGACTTGATTAAAGTTGTAGAATAAATATGGCTTAACTATTATGATTCTATATTTGGGTAAAGTTAACAAGAATTGTCGGTGCAATCTGTGGTTCCTTGCTTGAAGAATGTTTTCCTCGTAACGCTTTCCTTGTAAACCTGAGTACCATTACTGGGACTTGAAAATGTCTAGGAACGACAACAGAAAAAAATTACCCTCTTGTCCTCCCCAGGATTAGCTGAGGCTTAACGCCCTTGGCTATCCCAGTGTTGCTGCCTTGGCTGGCAGCCAGTAGTATGGGTAGAACACCCTCCCCAAAACAAAAATTACTTTGTCAGACAATATTTGTATGAACTGCAGTGTGTTAGGTATAATGACTTACTCTTGAATGTGATCAAGATGAGACCGCTTTTTGTCTTTTGTTTGGTACTTTGACTTTCTTGTGGTATTAATACACTGAAGTCTAGTACTGCAGCTTAGTTTTCTTTTCTTTCTTTTCTTTCTTTTTCAATGCCAAGGGTTGATTTCTTTTTTTGAAGATACCTTTGTGAAAATCATCCAGTGTCTGTTTCCCTGATATCCCTGGGTACGTGGAAGAGGTTAATAAACCTCAGTCCCTTTCTTCCTCCTGCTGAGTGGCCAAGTATTTGCATCGTTAGAAATGAAGTAGAGATCAGAGAGGCTTTTTAAACTGAAGAAGTTTGTCTGAATTTTTTCTCTGTGAAGCCTGTTACTTGTCAATCCCAATGGCTCAGTTGCAGCAGTTCAGCCAATGCTTTCTTGAAGTACTATTCCCTTTGCCCATCGTGAGGTACCGAGTTCAATTCCACTTGGCACAAAGTGGGTGCAGAAGCGGATCCATCAGTGAAATGGAGCAATTCCTGCCCTCTGGTCGGCTGTGGCTCTCCTAGGACAGTTGTCCTGGCCTGCATGTCCTTGCCTGCACTGGAGACACCACTGCTTCTGTAGCTCTCTAGCAGAAAGGCTGAAAGGTCTCATGAATTTGAAGCTGGCAGCATCCCCTCGTGAAGTACTTGAACTCATTCAACAGAGGGGAAGGAGGAAGGTGTAAATAACACAGCTTGCTTGGATCTTTTCAAGGTTTATTCTAGTGGCCAGGGAGGAGACCTGGAGCAGGTACTGGGTGTGAGAGGAGGTCAGAAAGGCATAGGAAGAGGCAGCAGTTTAATATGTCTGGGTGCAGGGCAATAGTATCAGGGCTGGGAGATAGGGTGTGAACAAAGGATCATAGGATGAGGAATGGAGGGCTGACAGCACACAGGTATGATCGATGGAAGAAAGACTGTAAGGGGAAGAAGAATGAAAAGAGTTTGAAATGTTGTTGAGATAGGAAGAATAGATCATCATGGGAGTGGTGGCGTTAGAAAAGTGAGAGAGTAAAAGAGAATACAGATGAAAGGATTAATTTCCCTAAAGGTTTCTGGAAATCTTGAGGCAAATACCATGGACTCTTCTTTTTTTTTTTTTTTTTTTTTTCAGACATGGATAGATAAGAAATTAAAAAAATCGAGCCATAAAAAGCATTTCATATCCAGGGAAGAGTGGTGATCTGTACCTGCTGTTCTCCTGATGTGTGTGGCTCTGACTTGGATCACCAGGAGCAGTCAGTCAGTAATCATTGCTCCCTGAATGTCTTTGTCCCCACTTGTCCTATTGCTTCTTTTTATCTTCATTACTTGTTCAAGAGAAAAGGTGTAAGTTTCTAGTATTATAATTTTGCAAAATATAATTACTGTTCAAACCTGATGACATTTCTGCGAAGCAGTTTGTAGGCAGCCTATTGAGTCAAGTACCTAACCTGTTCATTCCTGCCCATTCCCAGGCTGCTGCAGGTAAACCCACAAGCAGACTTCCAGCTGGTTTATTTTATTGTGTATTTTTTCTAGCTATGTGCTTATAGAGGCTTTTTTCAAGTGAAAATTGGGATATGCATGACCACTAGACAGCTCACCTGACATGGTCTAGATCTGCTCCTTAAACTCACTCTTGACTGGAAAAAAAAACCCAAAACAACAAAACCCCTCAACAAATAAAGCATTTCATGCTATGTATAAGATTTTGTTTCTTTCCTGTTACAGCATGTATGTTATCTTGCACTTATTAACAGTATGATATATCTCAAAACTGAATTTGGAATAGTCTTGCCTATAGAATTCGGAGTCTAAACAAATGCAGTCAGAAAGGTGCGGAAAAGGGCTTAAGCACAGGGAATATCTTGAGTAATAAATTATAACTATTTGATGGGAGATCTAGGAAAAAAAACCATCTGTCACTTCTCTCAATTTAGTGTTCTTCCTATCAAACTGAACTGTCCCTGTGGAATGCAATTATTTCCTGATATCTAGGTATAATAGTTGTTTAGATATGAAGTTTGCAGTTTAGTGTTTTAAGATTGACGCAGTCATTGTTTTGTACATTGATGTTTTGAAAAACAGGTATGTTTGAGCAGGTTAAGAAGATATATGTAAAGAACATTTGGAGATAGATGGTTAGATTGAATATTGGTTCCTTTTTTTGAAGAGACGGTCTCTTTAATGGGGAGGCTGAAAGTCCCCTTTGCGCTTGCTTACGTATTAAAGGTGTCAAAGACCGGGATTTTCAGTGTTGTGGTTGCTTGGGGTTTCATAATATGATACAGCTCTAGCTGTATGATGGTCCTTTGTGGCAGTTTAAGCTAGGTAGAAATGGAATGTTGGTAGTAGCCCTTTCTGGAATTGTTGGCGGGAGGATACCACATCTCGTCTTAATAATTTCATTAATAGTCTGCAGGAAAGAATAGATCATAAATCAGAGATGCTAAGAAGAGAAGTTGTGAACAGCATTCTAAGAGAATTTTCCAAAATGGAATTACTCTAAAAAGGAAGAATTCAGGAAAGTAGTACACCTCTCATAGTGACAAGAAGGCATCTCATGGGAAATGTGTTAAATGAAAGGTGAATCTTTTAAGTCAGAGCAGCTTCAGAGTGAAAGGAGGGAGAAATATATTGACAGAGCATGGCTGAAACAGATGAAGATTAGAATAAATCTTTAACCTTGCTCCAAAAATAAAAAAATACAGTAGCAGATGAGTCTTTGGGAATTAGAGAAGAAAAATTGCATGATCAATTGGGCAGCTGTGAAATATCAGTCTGGCGGAGCATTGAAGTGGAATAATTCAAGAAAAAAGCATTGAGAGAAGAGAAAGCAATCTAGGATTGAATGTGCAAACTCAAGCAGATGGTTATATTACTGACTTAGCCTCCTGAGTCTGCTCACAAGATACAAGGCTTGAGGGCTGATGAACTTCTTGTGTATTCTTGCATGAAAGTGACAATGTAAAGGGGAAGATTTCACTGTCCGTGTTGGAGTGAGAAGGCCCTGTCCGTGTGAGAGGTGTATTGTCCGAGCCTTCTTGCTCTGTGGAATGTATTAGTGAGGTATGCAGCATACACAAAAAGAAATGTGGTCGGTTTGAGTCTTCAGTATCGTGTGACCTTGAACAAATTACTTGTTTTAACTGTGTCTCTGTTCTCCAAAAGAGATTAACAAACTCTTTCTCAGAAAAGTGTTATAAAACTATAGCCCTTCAGTAATTATTATCAGATCCAGCATTTGGAGATTCTGAAGGTTTTTTTAGCTTGAACTGAGCATCATGGGGTTATGAGGTATTATACTTCGCTTTTGTTTAGAGGCAGCTTTTTAACTGCCTGACTTGGATTATAGATGTAATCTTGTGTTTACCTGCAGAATCTTGTGGATGCCTTTCCTATCATGCTCTCACGTCTGTCTTTACTGGTATTGCTATTCATGCTAGCAAGACCAAATATAACACAGGTATGTCCCATGCTGTAATCACACCTTTGATTGCAGAAGAGACTTAGCCTGGGACTAGTCAGTGAGGGTGTAATGCAGTAGAATTCTTAGAAACTTCCTAAAATAAGTGGAATTACATCAGAGAGAAATTTGGCGCACTGGGGCACTAGTGGCTGTATTCTGTTTAATTTGGTATTCATATGTTATTGATGTTTTTCACCACTCCTCTGTCAACTGTGACCGATGCAGAGATAGCCATTACTAACTGTGGTTACAGACAAATAGATTTATTATTAGACACTGACAGCTGAACTTGGCATTTTTTGGGATTGTAGGACCACAGAAACTAATTAGTGAGAAATAATAAATTGAGTCATCTTGATTGGTTACGTCTTGATTGGTTGATATGTTCATTTGCAGACATATTTTTAGTAAAACTCCATCAAGAGCACACTAACACATCCGTACACAAGGCCATTGAGTGCTGAAACCAAATTTGACATTATTTCATGCTGACTTAGCGAAATAAAGAGCCAGAAGAGGAAGCTTTGAGGTGACACATAGACAGTACAACTGATTTCAGTGTTGTGTGCCTGTTTGGTAGCACCATTGACTATAAGGAGATGGTGAGCATGTGCTGTTGAAGGGTACGGACAAGTACAGTATCACTGCAGTGCCCAGTCAGGTCAGACTCAGTAGTATGTTTGTTTCTCTGTGAAGAACTTTGCTGAGCACAGAAAGTGCTCTTATTACCTGGAAGCCACTTATTCAGATTTGTTCGTTGCCTTCTGATTACGTGCTTCATTTCCCTCTGGTCGCTGTGGGACCCCGTAGATAGGGTTGTGCGCTGTGCCTGAGATGCTCTGCTCAGTGTTGACACACGAGTCCTAGATAAACTCTGGTCTGCAATATAGCTTCACTGTATTCAACTGATGTGTAACAAATTTTTAGCCTTGTACATGGTTCGCTTTCTGACAGGCTCTTTGTATCATTGCTCTTAATTGAAGACTTTTTCTGACAAGTGCAGAATATGAACCTACATTTATTTATTTATTTTACTGCCACATCTTAAATACTGCCGATCACCATGTCTTTACTGTAATCTTGCAAAATTATGGTGATGACTAAAATAGAGGTTTTGGAGAAGCAACAGGAGATGATGTGGTTATTGTATTGGCAGCCTGCTTCATAGTACTGTATTGAGAACTGGCAGCTAGTCTAGTCCTCTGGAATTCCATCTGTTCTGGATGGGGTTTTCTGTCTCAAAGGATAATTCCATTGGAATAACATTAAATTCTTATGAAATTACTCCTCCTACAGGAGGAAACTAAACATTTACAGTAAAATGTGTCCAGACTGTTTAGAATTGTGTGGCCAGAAACATCCCTCTTCCTTCTCATCCTAAGGCATTTTCAGCTATGCATAAATCCTCCTAGCAGACGTGTTCCTGAGCAGTTTTTATAGTCTTATAATGATGAAGCTTCTAAACTCGTCTGTGAAAATGCTTTGCTATCCTCAGAAAACTTTTCCCCAACTGTCTAATATTATTTTTTTTAATGAAATGGGGAACAGTATTACCTGTCCTCCATTCCATGTTCTATTGACAACAGTGTCATGTAATTGACATTATTGCCGTGTTTCCGCACAGTCTAAGCAGACTGCATCCCAAAAGATTTCTGGATCATTCCTGCTTTCTTCTAAGTATCATCAGTCATGTTGCTCTGTCTGCTTTCTCTATTTGAAATAAAATGTCAAAATGGCTGTTTCGCTTCAGCTGAGGCTTTACCAGAGTTGACTGTAAAGTCAAAGGATTGTTACTCTTGTACATGCACTTCCCTGAGTAGTGTAGGTTTTTCTGGCTTCTCTACAGCTGCCTGGTGACTCATAATCGGCATTGATTCACCATAACCAGCAAATCCATCTCTGCAGCACTGTCTTCATTGCTTTTCCTCCTATGTCCATACCTAAAAGGAATGTGCACTGTGCTAAGGTAGTTTTCAGTCCCTTATAAATTGTTCTCCCCTAAGAGAGTCTGAGCACTAATTCCTGCTGGCCAAGGACATTACTGTTATTATTTTGCTTTTAAGTATTACAATGGACATTGCTACCAGGAAGATAGTGGAGCTGTGGTTCAAGCTTAGATACAGTAATCAGAAATTTGAGTCATTTCTTGCCTCTGTCACGGTCTTCCTTTGCATTCAGGTGTCAGAAGCTCTAGACTCATCTCGCTAATAGAGTGATATTTCAAAACAGAGTTCAGTAGTTTGTTGAAGACACTGGTTGATCAGTCAAAAAAATTAGCAGTTTAAATAATGCAACACTGAGCATTTTTTTTGTTGGTATCTCCTGAAGGATTATTAAAAAGATATTTAATCCCTGTAGATCATAACTTTTGCATGTTATGTACATGGTGTTTAATAAACCCCGTGCATTAAGGCTTTTGTTTGTTGTCAACAGGGAGAAGGAAAAAAATTAGTTATGTGATTTCTACATTGTTGCTTTTTACCTGCTGAAGCACAGAAAAAAAGAGGCTCTTGGGGCAACTTTTAGCTTATGGTTGTCAGTAATTCTGGAAGTAGTGTACTTGATGGCCAGTAGAACTTAAAACCTTTTGTTCTACACTTTAATCTAGTGCTTATCACAACAAAGCAAAGGGAAGCTGAAATTAAGTTTGTAAGTCAAGAAGTGTTCTACAGTTTTTCAGGCAGAAAGCAGTTTGTACAGGCTCTTCTGCTTTTAAGGTATGTGTGGCACCTATACTCATTGCACAGCTCAGCTGCACACCTAAACAGCAAATGGGTTGCAGTGAAGCAGAACTGTGCATCTGTGGAGTATGAGGAAGCTATTAAAAATTGAGCTATTAAAGTCTGTGCTGAGATCCTGATTTATAGCATATGGAAGTTCAGGGAAACATTGCTCTAACTGCAGTATTTGCCATATGAAACAGCAGTAGAAGTGAGTTAGAATGTAGAAGCATAAGTTATCAGTTTTAACCTTTGAATGCTGAATTTTGCAAATGTGACATTCTCTGTTCTGTATGCAGTTTCAGAACTGGTATACTGTCATGGAGCAGTAGAAACAGCATTACATATTTAAGGGAGGTAATTAAGTAGGATGGGTCAGATTAGGAAGAGCACAGCAAATTATTTAAATTAGTAACAGTTCACGTTTTGTTTGCTATGTTCTCAGCAAAGGAGTATAACAAAAATTATAAAATGTAAAAAACAAGGAAAATACCCAAAATTGCTGCATACTTTTGTCCTGAAATGGAAGAAAAATGTGGATGTCAAGGTCATGACATAATGAGTTGAACCACCTTGAGCTGGAGCATGTACAGTGTATCTAAATAAATGCTTTACTTGTACTGTATTGCTACTTCGCTTATCATGAACTTTTCCTACAGAGATTTTTAGCAATACTAGAAGCTCCAATATTGTACTTTTCTTGCATGGTTAAAATAAGACTTGGAAGTAGTAATGCTCTGCACATAAAGAATGCAAATAAAGAAACTATTCAATCTTAACCTATCCTTTGACTCCCTACTAAACCAGTACCAGCTATGAATTCAGCAGTTTTTAAAGCATGTGTAATTATTAAAAGTTCAAGGTATCACACTGTGCCGAATTAAAAAAAAACAAACATGAAGAACATTAAAGAAAAACTCAAACAAATAACCAAGTAGCACACTTTTTAAAAAAAAAAAAGCCACAATGCAAATATTCCACTCTCAAAACCACAGCAGTGTCCATACTGAAGCAATGATGCCTATCTGTGGCAATTAATTCAGTGAACCAATTTTAGTCCCTTAATAGAATGAACATATTGAGAAGGTTAATAAGTAGTCAGCACAGAAGGTATCAGTTTTCAGCATTTAATGGGACAAAGTAACACCGCCTGTTTCAAGGAAATTTATATATATATTTGTGTGTGTGTATATATCTTGTTAAATCATAACTTTAAATTGCTGATCTTGTAAAAATGTACTTAGTCAAAACGTTCCTGTTGGAATGTAGCATGCCCACATATTTACATGAGAAACTAACTTTGACTGGGCTGAATATATTTCAAATAATCTTAGGAGATTTGAGTGGATTTCACAGAAAAGTCAAATAATGACTGTAGATGAAAGTAAGTGCTATTAAGGAGCTTTGAAAACTCACTGTTTTAGTATTGTAACTTGATAGCAAACCCATCCTCTTCTCTTGTTAATCTGCTCTTCTGAAATGCAGTTCTCAGCATGCAGTTTGTCCATTTATGTCTATTCCTGGCAGCATTTTGGTTTTAGAAGCATTTTTTAGCTGTAGAAACTGTTACGATACTGGTAAAGTTGTTCGGTTTTCCTTTTTTTTTGATTACTGGGTCCTCTGCTAAACCATTTAGTAATTTGTTTAGTTTCTGTGAGTATAAAGATTTCATGAAAATAATTAAGTAGCCCATAATGAATACATATAATTAAGAATCTGCTGCGTGCTGCTCTTTGTTCATTAACTGCCCTTGATTATCCAAATAGGGCTTTGTGGCATAGATAGTATCTACCTTTTTTTTTTCAGAATGGCTCTTGAAGAATCAGAATGATTGATGCAGTAGTGTGCTCATCAAAAGCTCATGCTTTTTGAGTCAGTGCAGGCATCTGACGTAACACATAGCAGAACGTCTTTTTCCTGGAAGATATGGTATCTGTAAACCTATGAACTACTTTACTGTCAGACACATAAGGATTTATCAGGATTAATGGTACTTGGTCATAACCTTAAAGCACTGTATGCGTCTTGTTACATTAGCCTATTGCACATTGCTTTCGCTAAGTTAATTTGGAAACTCAGGTTATCAGTTTAGCAGTTTGAGTACCATTTCTGCTATCTCATAGCCATGCTCTCTGTTGTAGGTAGGTGGTATCATCTCTGCTCCTTACCCCTTCATTTGTGGAGTTGAAATAACAATACTTCCAAATTTCCAAGAGTGTTACGAAGATGATCAGATTCTGAACTGAGGATGAATGAGAATGGGTGGAGGAATCATTCATTAAAGTATCTAAACGAAATGGACAGCTTTTCAAGTTGGATTTATTCTTACTTGCAGTAAATGCAGCTGTATCTCAGACCATGCCCCATTGTGGTTATGATGACTGCTTGTTTTGTGCATTTGATAAAAAGCTGCAGCACCACTGTGTGTGCAGAAATTGTGTGGTTATTGGCACCTACATTTCCTTACTCTCTGTATCAAAAAAAACCCAGAAAAAACCAGAAAAATCAAGATCTTTGAGTTTACCAATGAAGGCTACTACGGTAATAGCTAATTGGGACTGAAATACTAACATTTTCCAGTTTCCACAGAGGAAATTGGCAGATGTGTATCAGAGTGATGACCAGAAATATTTGACAGTGGAAGTGTCTGCAGAGATTTTAGGTCTGTTTTGCTGCTCTAAAGTGTATGGGAGTTTTTTCAAGACTATATTCTGTAAAAATCTATGTCCGTTGTGGTTGTTTTCAATATGAAGTTTAAATCAAATACAGTTGTTATGGCAAAATACAGATGCTGTTTTTTAAAATCAGATTTTAAGTAGATGAAGTACACACTAAAATCCTCTCATTGAGTATGACAGATACGCACTATTGTTTATTAACACGTGTGTTACCTTTCTCAATTACAAAGACCTGTCCTATGGATACTAGGTTTTCTTCTTTTAGGTGTGCATCAAATATTGGCAATGCATGGATAAGTGTTTTTACATGTCTTAAAGCACAATTTGTCCAAGAGTTTAGATTCCAAGTGGATAAAAAGTAATTACATTTTAGCATTAAACATCTGTGCTTGGTTGGCTTCCTGGATATTTTCATCTCTGTTTAGCTTACTGTGATATTTCACTGTGACTCAACATTTGACAGAGATATTTAAAATACACTAATGTTCTTGTCAGCACCTTTGTGTTGCATATAACCCTCAATTTTCAGGCTCATATGAGGAAAGTTAGGAAGGAGGTGGACAGGAGGGTATGTGGATATATAATGATGTATTTTACTAACTTTTGAAGGCTACAGTTACAACCTTTTGAAACGTAAATTACTTTTATCAGTTCTAATCTGACAGTGACTGTCAGAAAAAATCCTCATCTGCCTAATATATGGATGTGAAAATGCTCAGAAGATAATAGGAAGAAGTGAACCAGTTTGAGACATCTTGTAATTCAAGATATAAGAATATTTGAAAAATATTTTTCTTTAATAGACATTTACTGTAATTCAGACTTGGCTTTCTTTATACAAGAGAAAAATGACCTTACATGAAGGCTCCCTTTGAGGTGTGACCTCAAAAAATGAACTTATGAATTTTTAACTCTCCTGCTGCTGGAATTCAATAGCATTTCTGATTTAGAAACAAGTTTAGAAAGACAGTGCTGAGATGCTTACCCACTTACCAGTCTTCTCTAAAGAATGGAATTAAATTCTGCAACACAATCAAATTTAATATATATGTAGGAGTCTTCTGAATACGTAGTCAGTAAATGTTGGAAGACTCCAGGGTGGACTTTATATTAGATTCTTCTCTGATGTGTGTACAGAAATGCAAAGGAACTTAGAGCTGGGTGTGTATAACACGTAATCACCTGTGATCGCCTTTCACATGACCTGACAATGGCATTGCGGCTTTCTTAACCTTTTGTGTCAATTTTATCAATGCCGCCTTGACTGGAGTATTAAGTTCCACAACAGTATGACTCTGTGGCCTGAACTGAGAGCCCATTTGCTGTAACCATCTACACACAAAACAAAGAAAATGTAGCAAAGCAGAGTTGTGATTTGCTTTGTTTTTTAATAAGCACGTCCTGACAACCCAGGAATTGACTTTTGAAAAAGGCATAGGAGGATCATTAATTAGTAAACATTTTTTAAAGAAATCATCTTTATTTGAGGAGTATGTGTTTAACAAAAGAAGCCACGTACTCTGTACAGTGTAAAGTAAAAGAAGAGAAAATGTTTGCAAAATGAATTGAGAAAGCTTGTGTGTCAGCAAATTTAGCAGTTGTTATATTGCAGTTGTTAATTCTTTACAGCCATCTACATGATATGTATATGTTTAGTGATTGTACATAGTTGGTTTGCAGGGAAGGTCATGATGCATTAGATCATTAATGAAAATTAAGTATGTCAGGGACTTGCCCCAATCCAACTTAAATTTTTACTGCTGTCAGCATAGTAGTTTTTATAGATGGGCTGTGAAGAGCACTTTTCAGACTTTTGCTAGAAGCGTAGGATACAATGATATAAAATGGGGCAGTACAAGCAGTACAGTCTATCTCTGGCTATGGAGGTATGATGTTAACATCTTCTTTAGTGATCCTTTTTGGGGACAACTGTAGCACAAGATGTGATGGTGACAGGGTTTCTGGAGTGTGGTTATTTGAGAAGAAGAGCTAGGAAGAGAAAGAGAAAGGAGAATGTGTTTATGTAGTGCAATCTAACACCACTATTTTTAATCTGAAAATAAATGTTTACTTGAATTAAGTGTTAAGATTAGGAAATACTAATTTTGTACTTTTATAATCAAAGCCAATCCCCAACCCCCACAAAAAAGTGCTCTGGATTTTAATAGATGCTATTTTTACAGAGACTACACAGCAAAGCTCTTAGCTCTGTTTCCTTAGCTCTTCCATATCCTTGATTTTGGCCTTTTCGGATTTTTCTTTATTACTTACAATTTCACATTGTGAACTGCACGTATAACATGTGCATATTACGTTTTCTGAATATAATGTCTGATGTGAAACGGTTACTATTTTTTCCCTCTTCAGTTGACTGTGGGTTGTAGACGATACACAGCTTGGGTGCTGTTGCTGGTGTACAAGGAAAATCGGTTTACCTACACTTAGGGCTAGGGTTTGCTACGTGGTGACAATTGAAAAAGATAAAATGAATTAATGTTTTAGGTGTCTGATTAAACTCTGTTTAATTACCTGTTGTTTTCAGAATTAAATACATGTTAAATTAGTTTAGTTTAATTACTAGAGTGAAGTAAATTAAACAAAATAAAATGCCAGCATTCAGGCATTTATTTAATTTGGTGAAATTTTCTGAATGTCCTATGTAAAAAGCTTCCTGTAAGAACAACCAACTTCTTTGGTAAACATGCCGACCTCACTGCATGCATTTTTGTAGTCTCCTGCTGTTCTGCTTCTGTTGTGTGTTTCATCCTATAGTTTTGTTGTTGTATTACATATTATTTACAGTGTTAAATGTGACTTCTTCATAATCATTCGTGTGAAATTTATTATTATAAACTCTAATTTGTTTCATAAATGAACGGGAAGAATGCACACAGGGTGATAATACTTGTTCTAGTCTTAAACAGAACACAGACTCATTACAACCAAGTTTTCTTTCTTTTTAACTAAACCCATATTTCTGCAAAGGTATTCTCCAGCTCATGGTTATGTTACTTTGAAGAACTGGAATTTAATTAAGGGTCTGCTTCTGTTCTTTCAAGTTTGTTGGCAAGCTCTTCTTTGACTTTATTACTACAAGGATTTAGTCCCATAACATTTGTATTTCATATATACTGACTTTTGTTACAATGACAGGCAAACAGGAAAAACACATATTTAGTTATTATAATTATTGTAATTGATTTTCCCACATTCACAACTCTGAGAATAAAAATTATGCTGAGATTCAATTCTGCTTGTGTCCAGGGATAACTGTTTCTGAATTTAACAATGATTTTGCAAATGTTTCCTTGGATCTTGTTGGGTCAGAATTATAACCACAGTTCTGTTTTTATTTTTTGGTAGGATGATGAAGTGGTTCTGCAGTGCACTGCAACAGTTCACAAGGAACAACAGAAACTGTGCCTTGCAGCAGAAGGATTTGGCAACAGGCTTTGTTTTTTGGAATCCACGTCAAATTCTAAGGTACTGCTGAGTATTTTAAGTGTCACATATCATGCAAGGATATAGTCATAATATGTATTGCTTTGATGTACTGTACACAAATCTAGGAGAATGGAAAAATCAAATTTATCAGTAATATAAGGAATATTTAATCCCCCTTTGAAGTTTAATTGTTCCTTTGCAATGGCCCTTTGGCTGAACTGTAGTGCTGTGCTTGCTCTTTTGGGCTCGTTTTAGAGTAGTTAGCTGCAGAAGTCCATCTCAGTAATATGCATGTTATTTCAGTGTCTGAACTCAGTTGTAGTAAGCTGCAGTGCAATTTTTGTGTGCTGCAATTCAAAGACACATTTCATAAGTCTGATTTTACATCCACAAGTGAGTGATTATTCAATTTGTGATGTTTTTATTCTGACACTTAAGCTGAGATGATTATTACTTTAAATCCTTCTAGTTCTCTAACCAAGCAGAGTGACAATGCAAGTATCAAAAATATCTCATCTAATCAGTTTGTTATATTGGTTTATTGTAGCTCTACTACACATGAAGTAAATACAGTAGTCTGGAAAATTAACTTTGCTATTTGTTGCAATGGAGGGGTTTTGGTGCACAGTCACATATGCTCAAGTATTTTAAAAATGTGCTGTCTGAGGGCAGAACTGGTTTTGTGACTGAAGTAATACTTATGCTTGGACATATTATTTATACAAAGAGAAGAATGTTGCTTAACATATTTGGTGTTTTTTTCCTAAAATACAGAGACATCTAGACAGATTTAGAACAAAAAGTGATGTTTTTCATCTTGCCAACTTCTGTAACATCACAGTTCTCTCTGATACATTGCAGAGTAATGCTTCATTTTCTGTCTCATCATTTTGAATATATTATTCATAATAATAATTTTTTCAGTAGGATATTAATGATTCATTATAATAGCAGTGATCTTGATGAATCCATTCTTGCTGCTCTGTTTTAAGTGAATTTTTTTAACAATAAAAATGTGCTGGAAGGGAAGTGGTTGCAGTGCTAGTTGCCTGTAGGGCTAGAAAAATCTATTTAATGAATTTAGTATTATTCAGTAAGTTTGGATATTGATTCTACAGTGTCTATCTCACTATGTAAAACTCCTGAACATCCTTGTTTTAAGGAATACAGTGTAAATTTCATGTCAGTTTCCTATGCTTAGTTGTTGTTGCTACTTTTTCTCCATGTTTTGTGAAGTAATATTTGTTCTGCTCGTTCTGCATGAGCTAAGGGGGAAAAAGCAAACAAAAGAAAACCCATGCAGCTTATCCTTGGTTTAATTTTAAGGGTTGACTATTTCTAGGATGAGCTCATTTGAAGCCATTTCTATATGTAAATACTGAGGGAGCCATAAAATTCCCAATCCTTAAAGCAAAGTTAACTCTAAATAATGCCTGTGTGCATAGAACGTTATTATTGCATAATGTAAGGAAAAGCATAGAAAATATTACAACAGGCATATGATGATTTGGAAGATGTTCCAGCCTGAGACATTTAAAAATTTCTCTGCATGTCCTTAAGACTGTTTTCCAATAGCAGTGGGATTGTGATGCATTTTAATGCAAATCGTAGTGTGGCATCTCAATTATAGACAGGTATCAAGGATGAGGTACCAAACCAAGTACCAGCAATAAGTGAAACACGAGAAATAAGACCTCAGCTATCATACTGGACTTGCTTTCTTGAGACCGCCTGATGCAATCCCCCTGATTTTCCCCAATATCCTTCAAGATGTGGCTTCTGGTGGTGTGGCTGATGTTTTATTAGTACAGCTTCTTTGAATGTACTTTCTTGCCCTGGCATCATTGAATAATTCACATTATAAAAATAACGGTCAAATTGAAGATATATATTTATAGAACATTTTGGCAACTACTGACGACTAAGACTTCTCCCTTTACAACAATAACACTGGCAGACCCATTATGAAAATTGTGTAATAAATTATTTTTTCTTCTGTTCAAGTGTTCCTTTTGAGGTTCATGTAGATTCACTCAGCATGGGAGGAGAACAGCAGATTTTGAAAACATCAATCTAACAAAAGATGGAGGATGAAATTTAGGCTAAATTAGCAAACAATAAGCATTACCAGTTGACATGTTCACATTTCAAAACTCTAAATTCCACTTTCTTCACTTTTTTTTTTTTGAGAAATCCATGCTTGTCAAATCACTTGGCTGAGCCAACGTATCCTCTTTATTATTGTTTTTCTGTATATCTTGTAAGGTGTTTGAACGTTAAATAAGAATTTCATTCATGTTTGGAGCTACATTAGAGCTTGGTTTTAGGCTTGTTGTTATTTTCATTCAAGCATATGAAGAGATATCCTTTGCTATTAGATTTGATATGGGGCTCTTCCTGAGAAGTGCATTGTGTCACAAAATTGAATTTTATGGAATAAAATTTCAAAATACAGTTATTTCTGAGTTTGTGAATGATTTTGTACGTTGATTTGGTGATTCTTACAGGAAGAGTTAAGGGTTTGGTTGTTCAGCCTGGAGAATAGAAGGCTTCAGGGAGACCTGATAGTGGTACTCCAGTACTTAAAGGGGACTACAGAAAGCTGAGGAGGGGCACTTTATCAGGTAGTATATAGTGATAGGACGAGACATAATGGTTTTAAGCTGAAAGAGGAGAGATTTAGTTTAGATGCTAAGAAGAAATTTTTTACTGTGTGAATGGTGAAGTACTGGAACAGATTGTGCAGAGAAATCGTCAATGCCCCATCCCTGGAGGTGTTCAAGGCCAGGTTGGATGGGCCTTTGAGCAACTTGGTCTAGTGGAGGGTATCCCTGTCCATGGCAGAGGGGTTGGAATTAGATGATCTTTAAGATCTCTTCCAAGCCAAACCATTCTATGTTTCTATATAAAGTTGAAAACCAGCAGCTCCAGGCTACACAATTTCCATTACAGCACAGGAGGATGCTGCCCTCCTTTGGTGCCAGGTCACACAGTGAACTCACACCCACCTTATTGCCCTCTGGCCCTTTTCTGCAAAGCTGCCTCCTAGGCAGTTAGACCCCAGACTGGGTCAGAGGGTACTGGGTCTTTGTGCAGCAAATGTATTTTTGATTCTAAATGAATTATTTGAGCCAGTGAATTGAATTGTAGTCATGAAGAACACACAGCAGGACTATGTTTTGTATTAGCAATAGTCTTAGAGAAATCAGGGATATGTCTTTGTAACAGGTTGAGTTCTACCTGGGACAATACTCTGTCTTTGACTGGTAAGAGCTAAAAGGTATTTTGCACTTTATGCTATCTTTATTTCATTCATTATTTTGACTTGGGACTGTCAGTAAGATTAGTTGCTGCCCTTACTCATTAAATGCAGTTTATCTGCTACTTTCAGGAGTATAGCAGCTTCCCGATTATTGCTCAGAGCGTATCACCAGATTCCTCAAAGTGATCCCGTTATCTTCAGGAACAAAAGAATAGATGAACAAGATGTCAAGTCTAAATTATATGCAATTTTATTAATAGGAGAAACAGTAAGGCTGATACAAGATAAATGCACAATGACACCTCTATAGAGGTGTAGTAGATCAAGTGAAAAATAATTATTATATTATGTTCAGTCTCTACTAATTTCAAAGCAGATCTGTCTCAAAACAGATGTTGTTCTAGGCATGAGTTACATGTTCCAAAGATATAAAACTGTAAAATATATAAACTATCAAAAATTTTTAACAGTCAAAAACTTGCAACATAACCCAAAGAAGTAATACTGAAGACAAAATTTAAAGTGCTTAGTTTACTTGTCTCATCTCATTATTTCTCCATCGAGTCTTGTCACGTCTAAAGCACAAATTTTAATTTCCTAAGTACAAAGAAGAAAGTAACGGTTATGTGCCAGAAAAATAGCAAAAAAACAGCATAATCTTTTCTTTTGACAGTGGTCTATATGTAATTTTGTTTCATCAGTGTTTGCTGTATTTTCAAATCTATTCCTTGTGTAGAAGACCATCCCTTTTATTACAACGATAATTATGAATGATTAACTTATCTCGATGACTAGTGAGATCTATTTCTTTGTCTGAAAATTATATTGTTGCTTCTTACATACAAATAGATTGCTAATATAAGAAAATATGTTAATTAAAAGATGTTGCTGTATGCCATTGGAGTAATTTTTCTTTAGACCTGAACGATGCATGGAGTGTTGTAAAGCAAACAAGCTGGAGCTGTGTTTTAATAGCTCTTGAAAACTACACAGGTCCATGGTGGAGAATGAAAAATGCTCAGCTCTAGGGCTGTCACAAATGTGCTTTTGATCCCTTGTGAAGCACTGCACAGCAGACCACTGAGAGTGAGTTATGCTTTTCTAATTATTTGCATAATTTTGTCTTCTCTTGTTTTTATGCCTCATGGTAAACTCGTATACCCTAATTTCAAGATACTCTTTTTTAACTTGAGCTCTCAGCAAGTTGGACTTCAGAGAGGGAAGGATAATATAGTGAGGGTTTTTGAAGATCTGAAAAAAACTCCCAATTTTTTCTCTCTCTTTTTTCTTTTTTTTTTTTTTTTTAAGAAGGCAGTGCAATGTGTGATCCTATGGTTTGAACTGAGCTGTGAACCATATTATATATAATAAGCTGCGGTGCTGAGAGAATAGTCCAAAAGCTTACTATGCCCATAATAATTCTATTTGTAAAATGAGGAAAGTCTTCATTTGAGGATAGTGTTTTGACTTTTTTCCATTTCTGCTTTTCTCCTGTAGCAGGGCATGGTTGCAACACAAGGAAAGGTTCTGCAGATTGATGCTGGGCTGCTGTAGGCCGGTTAGCTGGCCCTTTCGGCTCCACAACCCAGAGCGCCATTCTTGGTTGATCCCCAGATGCTGTTGTTTTGTGAGGGGATAGAAAATACGACTGATAACAAGACTTGTGCATTGTTGCTGCTGCTGCTGAATACCAGTTCTTCGAATTTTTTCTTTGCCCTTTCTTTGTTCTGTTTTTAACAGATAGGAGAATCAGCAGAAGCTGAATAGGTGGCTATGCTTGAAGGGAAGAGGAGAATCAGGGAGGGGAGGATAGAGAAGGATGGTCGCCTGGCACAGACAAGGTGACAAGAAAGTATAATTCTGTGATTCTCTAGTATTTACACTAGCAATTTCCATGCCAGCAGCCAGGTTCTGGACAGATGTATCTAGAGAAAGGTGTTATCCTGAAAGGTGGGCAGAGGCGCTGACCTGATTCCTTTACTCAGATTGCCTTTGGAAGAAAACCTCTTTTCTCCATTTGTCTTCCAGAGTGTAAGATCTGAAGGCAAGGATTGCCTTCTTTATTTTTGTACAGCAAACACTTGAGCATGTTCTCAGTGACTACGGCAAATAATTTTTCTGACTGCAGAGAAATTGAGTGTGAAACTGTTTCTGATGGCTGAGAAACAGCACCTGTGCTGTACACAGTTTTTGGTGGATTTGGTTATTGGTGGATTTGCTGGTGTTTTTATTTATTTTTTTTTAATTAACATTTAATAACGTTAGTTTAATAAAGTTAGCTTAATAACAAACTGATGTAGAATTTCAACTTCTGGTATGAAATATACGAAGAAGACCTGAAAAATACCATAACATAATTTTTCCTTTATAACTATGTGTGTTTATGCCTCTCACTATTTATAGACTAAAACTATTCAATGCAAGCACCAGACCCAGCAGCTTTGGGCTTGCGGCATCACAAGGTTACACAATGGTGTATTCTGCTGCTTGGTGCATCACAAGGTTACACAATGGCGTATTCTGCTAAGTCCTCTAGGACTCAGTGTTTCAAATATTTTCTCTGATGGGTTCATAGCAGAATGTACTTCATTAATGCACACAGACTAGTTACAAAGCAGTCATTTGAATTTTTATTAGGCTGATATGTAACAATGGGCTCTCAGAAAGTAGGGCGAAGAACTGTGGCCTATTAATGAGTGAATCTATGTTTCTTTGAGGTAATATCAACTACATCTGAAATGAAACAAAAAAGAAAGGAATATAAAAGACTATATTTGTTTATTAGGACTTTTTGAAACTTTTAGCGTTTGAGTGGTGATTTTCAAGATCCTAGGCTTTTTCTCCTTATTACTTCACTGTAAAAGAGGAAGATGATTTGTGCTTTTTTAACAATACAGGGAATATTGTAACTTGCTATCGTAAAAAAAGTATTTGCAACATTAAATTGGGGATGTTGGTTTATAAATAATCTGGATTGGAAGCAAGAAAATGGTCAAGTGGAAATAGTTTGGAAGCTGAAGATGTATGTTTTGCGTCTCTGTGCTTGAAACACAAATATAAGTTTTTTTTGATAGCGTTCCTTGTGATGACAGTGGGGTTGCCATATACAAATACAAGCATAACCTTTTCTGGTTTCACAAGCAAAAGAAGAGTTGCTTTATTTTTCATTAAAAAAGAGGCCTTATGGTAAAAAAAGCAATTATGTTCTTCAGGAGTATGAATAAATGCAGAAGTCCAGAGTTCACACTGCTTTTCCTGGGTTTTTAATTATTTTTGAATAATTGCTGAAAGGGTTTTTTTTTGTTTCAAAACTTCAAGTTCTGAGTGATGGACATGCAGTTTATTCGTGAATGATGAACCACACTGACACCTCCAGTCTATTTTTGTCTTACCAAATCATCGTATCTGTAATAGCTGGAGGATGGCAATAATGCTGTCTTTCCCACAGTTTGATTAGTAGCTTGAGATGTCCATGGTTTCTGTTTTTTGGCTTGGCCTTTTAAAATACCACTTATAAGTTAAGTGGAAGTTTATGGTTCTCTGTGCCCAGTGCAAGGATCTTGTAAAGCAGTGACTGTGTGCAGTCTGCTTTTGTACTGCCTTCAATCTGCTAACTGGGGAATTGAGTTAAGCCAGAAGGGGTTCAAGCTAAAGTTCTGCTTAATTGAATGTGAGAGAGTATGTCTTGTCCTATAGAAAACAACATTCTTGTAGTGAGTCCCTGTGAATAATATTAATCAAAGTTTTTGAGCTCTAAGAAGTTCTCTATTATCTCCGTACTGGCTATAAAGAACATATCTAGGAATGGGAAACTTGTTCCATCATCCAGGTATTTGTACTCTTTGACATATTTCCAAATTATCATCCACAGAAATGTTGCCTTTCCATGAGAACTGACTTTTTACACACTGTTGAGAAAAAGTGGATAAGTGGATTTCTTAGGAGAATTATTTAAGACGAGCCCTGGTGATTTAGGAAAATTTGCAAGAACGTAGGGGCTTTTTCTTATTATTGTATTTTTTTCTTAAAAGCAAATAAAACAGTACCAAACAAAGGTGATGTTCAATCCCTAGCATAAACCTCCACCTTAGTAGAGTGGATTATCTGTGCTTTGTATAGTGAAAGTTAAGCTATTGATAAAATAAAATTAAAAACATCTAGAAAATAATACATGATTGTGCATAGTAGATACCTGCAAAGTTCTTATACTGAAGTTAATATCTTATGTGATGTCAAAATGTGAAATTTTGGAAAGGAAAAGCTTGAATATGATAAAGAAGGAAGTTCCAGTTTGGTGAACGATCTAAATGAGCACTGGTGAACTTGTTATACTCTCTCCTTCCACGTGTATTAAAGAGCAGCAGGAAAAGAGTGAAAGTCCACATAGTTTGCCACGTCCTTGAGACTGTCTTCAGAGTCTCTGAATTTTTAAGCCTCTTGCATAATTTGCTTCTGAGGCAGGTTGGTTGCTTACTGGGAAATGCATGAGGGTATTTCCGTCTAGACAGTACTTTGTGGCAGCTTTTTGTGCTGGTATGTTACTGAATAATAAGTAGAGAGTCCCTTAAAGCAGCAGTTATCTGCTTAACAGCTCAGTAATAATATTTTGGCACCTTAGACTGAAAAAATGGAAAAATTTGTATCTTTAAAATGCTGAATGATCACTAATTAGTTTTCCATTTACAAATTTACAGATAAATGACAATTTCTGAGCATACATGGTGAACTTTTTAAAATAGATGTTTATGCCTGGAAGTATTATTGCACTTTTTATGAGCAGTGAAACTCTGACAGTGTATGTTCCTAAATCCATGAAGAATTTCCCGGCAGATAGTCCGTGCTCTTAGGGCTTCTCAAGTGTTTCTCTCCCTGATCCAAATATCTACTGGAATTTCTCTAAGAATACAAAAATTTCATGATTAAACATATGTTTTTTTTTTGCGTGAACGACTTTAAGTATGTTATTCTGATTCATTTACTTTACGTTAGAGGTGAATATATATATACCTTTTAAGATAAATATGTAAATTTCTATAGAATTATTTTTTAAATCAAGTAGATCAGCTCTAAACAGTTTGGGTGTGAAATAATCTGGGGAACATTATACCCATCCTGAATCGGAATGGACATTATTAGCTTTAAAAGGCATAATTCATTTTATCCCTTTTCTTTTAAAGTACTGAGGAATGGTACATTATTCATCTTCATAAACTGACTTTGTAATTTATTAATTTTTTTGCCAGCCACTGTGGACTGGCACACCTAAATTTGAATGAAGCAAATGTAGCTTCTGTAACGCTGGTGGGACAGACTAAAAATTCAGTGGGCGGTTGCATTCCATTTGCTTTGAATAATTTTTAAAATGGAATTAAGCACATGAGTAAATATTGACTGAAACAATGTATGCATTATTCATTTTAGTTATAAGAACTGATTCATTTTACGTATGTGTAAAGAAAATATTAACTGTTAATATGCAATTTAGTACTCTGAGTGCCTAAATGCATTGTTGCATCTTGCCACAAAGGATTTTGATAGCTGTATATGCTTTGCTACCTTGAAACTGCGCTGCCTAGGAGAGAACTGATGATGCAGCTCCTTTCCTTCATTTAAGTACAAGTCAGAGGTGACTCAGAGCATAAATTCCCTGTGCCCTATTCCAGCAATATTTGATAGGCACCAGTTTTCCTAGTTAGACCAGTTGACTACAGATTTCAGCAACGTAAAATGGAAAGTACAGTAGTTAAAAACTTACAATAAAATTCTTGGAAGTTAGAACTTGGTGACCATTATTATGTTTTATAGTTAATAGCTTATGAGATAAATAAGCAGGTTTTACTTTTCTTAGACACGTTTCACTGCACAGTGAATTAATTGCATTAGAGTTGGTGTAGTATGTTCTGGAAGGGTTAATATTTATATTTCTTTGGATTTAATTTTTACATTTTTTCATTCCACTGTGAAGGTTTCAGCTATAGGATAAATAAAAAAAGAATTAACATAAATTTAACAGTAAGAGAATCTCTGCAAATAATGTCCTACGGGTTATTATGCAGAGGTAAGGTTTGTACTGAGACAGATCAGGCCATGTCAGGTATTACAGCCACAAAAGACATGCACATTTTCCCTACTTGTTTGATCCTGAAAGATTACAGGATTCCTACTTTGAAATATGATTGTTGTAATGTGCAGGGTTTATAATAAATCTGGTCAGAGATTAGGAAGATTTTCCTGTTAGGTGTCTGTTTTGCTTATGAAGATCATCTTTCTGATGCTGCAAGGATAAAAGGACAGCTGCTTCCTTCCAGCTTCTAAAGCAATAGTACCCTCACAACTGACAGTATCTTAGATTATTTCATTACTTCTTGAAGTAGCTACAAATGCAACCTAATCTGTAACAATAAAAGGGAACTGTAAATTTTGACTAATTCACGTAAGATTTGTGTAAAAAGGTAGAATTTGCAGGGTCAGCATGAAGTTAAACAAAAACCGTTCTGTTGATTTGGATTTGTGCCTAGAACCTCTGTTGCACTCTTGATTGTATCAGATTTTAAAATTTTGTTAATTAGTATGGAATTTTCCTGATTACCTTAAAAATCAACACATTCACACTGCGTCAGGGTGATATGCTATTAACTGATGTTCATCTAAGCTTCTGACTACAGCAGCATATGTGGTAATGGCTATTGAGTTGATTGACCTGGTTTATCCATCGAGGCTGAAAAGTATTTGTATTGCTCCTTACCCAATATCACTTTTATCTGTTGCAAAGAGTTTTAAATTTTCTGGGAACAGATAAAAGAGCTCTCAGTAATTTGCATAAGTTGGACTTACGTACACTCACTATAGTATGTCATTATGTAAGTGAGAAAGGAGGCTGGAGGGAGAGATGGAAGATAAGAGGAATAAACCTCTTTACTATTCGTTTTTAGAGATGGAATGTATGAGGCCCTAAATCTATAAAGAAAGTAAACATCATAATGGGAGTTACAACTTCCAAGCAGTTAAGACAGTCTGTGCTGTTATTAATAGCCTCAGGATCAAAATTGTTTCCAAAGAGCAAAAACTGACAAAACTTTGATGCCATTTGCAACTGTAACAAAAAAGCATATAATTGTACTTATGTGACAACAGCCTAAGTAGAAATAGGTTTCTTAGGTATTTTTAAAGCAGGTTGTTAAAGTGGAAAAATTCAAGAAGCAGTTTCCTTCTGAATTTTATACCTTCACTTTGTACAGATTAACTTTCAGGTAACACATTTGTCTTTACCAATGAACTGTTCCACTGTGACAAGCAGGTAAAATTCACTCTCTGGAAATAAGAGTATGGAATAATTTTGATCTTCACTGTTGTGCTAACTCATATAGGGATAAAAACTACTAACTCCTTGTGGTAAGGCATAGAGCTATAGATGTGTTTATCTTTTGATATATCAACAAACAGTATGCTCAGTATATCATTTTTTTTTTTTTCACTGCAGGTTTTGTCAAACGTAACAATTTATGAGAGAATTCTGCACACAGAAATGTGGATATAATAGGGAAACTTGCTGTGTGACCACAAGAAAAGAATCTTTTTAAAAAATTAAAACAATCAGTTGTTTAGATCAAGTTAACAAGGTATGTTATAAAAGAGCTGATCAGCATGTAGTAGTGTAGGCAACCATCATGACTTGAAAAACCCACTGAGGACTTGAAACTGTCTTGTGATCTAGGCTTTGAAAATGAATTTATAGTAGTGTATTTGGGTATGACCTTAGTTCCACGCTGTGTTAGTCTCCTTTTCCCTTGTTTTTTTTTTTTTTGTTCCAGAGCTTATTCTGGTTTCAACTTCCTGATATTCCTATGAATTTTCCAGTTTTAGCCTCTGAAACTGCTGTCCTGTAGACAAGGAGTCTACAAAGCTTTCCATTGTTTATAAGAAACAGTTCACTTTGTAATAAATGCAATTTTTCAGGAAGTAGAGTTTGACTGGATTTTAGAAACTTTTCCTGTAAAATGTGAAAAGCACAGTTGAGAAAAAAAGGCCATTCCCTTGTTGAACCACGCTTCCAAAACCACGGGAACGCTACGCTTTTTAACTATAGTAACATAAAAAGTTTTGGATATTGGAAACTTCTCTGCTTTTGATGGAAACAAGTGGTTTGGATGGAATGCACTATAAATGTTACAGTTATTTGCAGATGCCTTCTACAGAAAGTGACGGTTTCAAATTGAAATAGTCAGAAGCAACTGAAAGCAAGTTTTTGTAGCAGCTGGGCAGGCAGTTTGTACTGTCTGCTACTGATAAGCATGCAAGAGCTTGACACTGTTGTTGAAAGGTCTTCTCTTCTGGAACTGAAACTGTATTCTCATAATTCAGTCTCTGTCTTTTTTGTTTTGGGATTTGGTGAATATGATTCATCCTGCTTGGCTGATGCGACTTGACGTCAGTATTGCTCTAATGAGTCCATCTTTTTGATTACAAGCTTGAAAGCATGGAAACCTATGCCTTTTATATAGAGTCCTAGAAATGGGTGGTTTTACGTTGTACTATTGAGTGTGTTTCATCATTCTTACCAGACAGAATCTCATTGAAGTAGAAAGCATGTGGAAAGTAGAAAGACGGAGAGGTATGCATTCAAATGTAACTTGGAAACAGAAGACTGGTTCAGTTTCCTTCAGGGTACTTCCACAAATAGAGGTACAGATATTTTGCTTAAATTCTGTGTTAAAATGAATTTTTCAGTCCTCCTTCTTGGATTCTCAAAGTTAGGCATCTAATAAAAGTGCCGCTTCTAAAAAAAGTTAAAACCACCAACATCTCATTTTTTTGACAACAATACAAACTGTGGATGCTTTGCAAATTGGGCTACTTAGTTAATGCATTTTTAGGCACTGAGATGTGAATATTTTTTATACAGTTAGAGATGAAATACCTGCAAGTCCACTTCATTTGGAATTTGGTTAGAAGAGTAATAAAATATCCGTGAGCCTAGGAAGCTTGCAAATAAGGAGAAGGAGAAATAAAGCTGAGGTAGAGTTGCTTTTTCTTAGAGACAGAATTGTGTTTGCTGATGCGATTTATTATTCTTCAGTCTCACACTAATACTTATGAGAGGCAGAAGTTGTTTATACTCACAGGATTATATGCATCATACTGTATAAGCAGGTCATACGTTATTGTGGCTTGTTAGCATTGTGTCATCATCAGAGTAATAACAGCAGACTGAGTTTTGCAGTCTGGCCTCTTTCATTGACATCACATTAAATTATGGTATGCTTTAAAATAAAAATTCACTGAAACCATAAAATATTGTGTAATGAATACATCCAGTATGCACAATTCAAGTGTAGGTTGGACTACCGTTAGGTGTTTAAAATAGCATTTTAAAAACTGTACTCGAAACACCTTTTTAATAAAGGGTATGATTATCTAATTTGCAAATTGGCCTCCTACAGAGTAAAGCATAATTTACTATGGAAATATTAATACAGAAAATTAGCATGCACAATAAATATAGTTTAAAACAACAGGAAGAAAAATAATCAAGTTTTTTAAATAAGCCAACAATTACTCCATTAATAGGTATGCCTTAAAAATTGCAGATAAGAATTATACTATTTTAATTTGAGTATTTTTTCTAATTGCTTTTACAAACAACGTTGAAGGATCAATAGAAAAAGTTAATGTAACATTATTTTTCTCCTTGCATTACTGAATCTCGTTTTGAAATTTCATAAACAGTTTCTAGTTTATTTGTGTAATAGCCCATTTTTGAATCGAGCTGCTTGCATATTGTAATTATGACTGACTAGATTGTCTAGGTAAATAATTGGCAGCAAAAATCACAGAATGCTTTGGGTTGGAAGGGGCCTTCACAAATCATGTAGTCCAACCCTCCTGCAGGAGTAGGGACATCTTTGACTGGATCAGACAGATCTTGTAAACAAGAACTAGCTAAAAAAATTAAAAATTTAAAATATGAGCTATTTTTCTGTGCCTTCATTTAGAAAGTTACTGCAGCAAAGATGAATACAATAAAAATTGGTGGAAAAAAGTTGAGTCTTACCAATATGCTTATTTATGCCTGAGATATCTACTTTTCAGCACTGATCATTTTTTGAGCATATGAATTGTGTTCTAGTCTCACATTGAAAATTTATTATTACCATTAAACTGTTGAAATTTTCCAGCTAGTTACAGGTTGTTTGGTATTTATTAAAAGTGCGTTGTTGGGTGGTTGTTAGGCATGTGGCAAAATATTTTCTGTAAAACTACTTATTAATAGTGTATTCATAGTCTAGCAAAGCAATTACTAAAATATCTGCCTACACATTTGACCTGTCCTCAAAAAAGCCTGATACTGCAAACTGATTGCTACAGATTTTCCTTGCAGTTCCTAGAATAAGCAATCACTTTCCGGGCTGGGAACTAAAATCTACTGTGTAATTTGTATGAAGATAATTTTCAATAAAGAGTGTTAGTCTGCGTATGACACAGAATACCTTTATTTCTTATATTCCATCCTTTCCTTTCTCCGTCTGTATATGAGTTAATATGAGAGATAAGGAAGATAATAAGAGAACTGGCAGAAGCACTGTGTTTTTCATTCCTCATTTTTATTTTATGCTTTGAAGAGGCGGAAAATACACTGTGAATAAATTTTTAATATTTTAATGTGGGTTTAAAGATTACCTTGAATTATTATTTTTTGGAGGGGCCTATTCAGAATAGGAATCTCTAGTCAGTTTCTGTATGCCAACCTGAAGCTTTTCTTTCTAAATCCAGATTTTTAAAAACGTGCATCAAATGGACTGTATAGGGGTGAGCAGAGCTGTAACTGTCTGAGCTAAATATGCTGGCAATGCTGCATTTGTCCCATGTTATGCCCATGCCCTGATTGTTATGTGCTGTATGCAGCCATGCATGTTGAATCTTCAATAGAGAAGATCTGGGTGAGAAACTACAAGAGAGGAAGAGTTCGATTCACATGCTCACCACAAACATCAGTAGTTGCATCTTCCTTCAGCTCTTAGGGGAAACACATTGCTCTCCAAGGGCAATCAAGTGTCTAGGCATTCAAACAACAGAGACAATGTGGGGTAATATGCTCTCTCTTCTGTCTCAAGAAAAAGAAACGTTCTAACATTTTGCGAGGCTATGAGAAGAAGGTACCTCTTTCATTTAATTAAAGCAATAATATCTCATACAATTCTCCTTTATTACCCTCTGGCTACTCAAAGTGTGCCTCACCTGCTATGAGAATTGCTGAAAGATGTTAATTGGGATTTAATTTCTCAGTTTTAATGGGGAGGAAAGAAAATGCTTATAGCTTTCTTGAGTGTAAAGGAGAATAGAACTGATGAAGGATGAGTGTCCTAATTATTTTGGCTTGATCAGTGTGTGTAATGATGCAGGATTTTCTGTGTTTTAGGGTGTACAAACTGTAGGGAAGCTTTAGTAGTAAAAATTGTTTATAATGGTATGTGTAAGGCATGTATCAAAAATCTTGGTTTAAATACTATTAATGACAGTCGAAACATTGTTATAGAGACTTTACTTGCTTATATATGGTTGCTTATAACCAAACAGATACCGAAAATATCACCTTGGCTGATTTCTGAGCACAGTATATGGAGCATCTTTTTCTGTTCTGACCTTTGTTTATCAGTCTGTCTTCACTGAGGAGAACTGAGGGTGAGCTGGACTGTCAGGCAATTCATTCTGTGGGACTTTTGAGAATGAAAAATTGTATTCATATTTACCTGTGCTAAAGACATTTGTTTCCTCCATCCTAGGTTTCCCGAGGCAGAGTCTCAGACACAAAATACTTTCAGCTAATTTATTGATAGCATGGCATGAGGTTACAGATCAAGGCAGGTGCTCCGGAGAGGGCTTCCAAAACAAAGGCACCCCTGTGTGATTATACCTTTACAATTGAAGTTTCCACCCCCGAGGCAATCTTGACACGCTGTCCACGCAACGGTTGGTCCAGTGGTGTTTTAGGGGCTGTAGTCTTGTTCTTTATTGGGTTCTTTCATTGCCTCTAGGCAGGCCCTCTCTTCTTATCTTTAAGTTATGCAGCTGTTTGTAGATCCCCCAGGTCCTGGCTCTGGGGCCTTCTTCAGTAAAAGTTCAGCATAAATTCATCGTATGTAGGTGAAAGTTCACAGCCTGAGGACTAAGACTTCACAAATTCAGCTACTAATGCTAAGCAAGTTCTGCTATGCCATGCTACAGTTTCAGGAGGCTTCGTCTGTAGTTCATTTTACTGCCTGATGCTAAGTAACTAACTCTAAAAGTTGGATTGATTATATTTCAGAGAAAAAATTAATGCTCTTTAATGGTACTCACTTTGATTTTATTAAGCATCCCTGCTAGTGGTTTAAGCAAATTTTGTGAAATCTTTCAAAACGTGATCGTTTTTTTTCCGTAACTTCATGTATAAGATGATTATCAACAATAGGTTTAATAAAACTAGACCTAGTAAAACTACAATAGGATGCAGCATGTGGTTATAAATCCCACTTTCCATGAGACAGAGCAGAAACCACACCCTGCAACCTGAGATTTTTAAGTGCTCTCTTTCCTGCGTTTAAAATAAGGGCTTATGATTGTACTTACATTACAAGGGTATTTTGAAGAGAAACTACCTAGTTGTCTGTTGGCTTAATACTAATGTATGGAAAAGACTGTTGTAGTGTCTGAGTAACTACAAAAGAAAAACGGTTAACGAGAACACTGACAAGTAAGTAGAGGCCTGATTCTTAAAAAGTTGGCTTAAATTTTTCAAGTATCAGTGTATAATACTGACCAATACAGTCAAAATCTCTTACAAAAGAAGATACTATTTAATTATTTTTTATCTGGTTGAACCTTTAATTTAAAACACCATTTTACATTAATTTTATTTAAATATAGGTGGTGGAAGATAAAGAAATATCTTGTAGTTAATAAACAAACTTGAATTACTATAGATAGGAGTGATGAACAGTAGTTTAACAAGCTATTAAGAGTGTGAATTATATAAACTAACTTTTATAAAAGAGGGGGTGAAATGGTTTTGCGACTACCTTTTAAAATTTAATGTTTGAAACCTTGAAGAGACTTGTTCAATGTGTACACAATTTGAATAATTGTGAAGTTTTAAAACTTTAGCAGTAAAAGCATTCATGGTGTACAAAACCTGATTTCCAGTAGTCAGTGAAAGTATTCCTAAACTAAAATATGCAAGTAACATGAAAAATAAAAGGAACATAAAAGAATTTCTGGAGGCAAGGAAAAGGTGTGTAGGAGTTGTGTACCCTTCTATTAACAGAAGAAAGGATCCCCACATAAAATCTAATTTTACTTCGCTACTTTGTAACTTAGACATTATTATTACAAACTTGTTTGAATTTTATTATGAATTTTTATGGTAGTCTGTAAAATTAGCTTTTCAATAGCTCAGTGATTTTTTTTTTTTCTTCAATCATGACAAGTTAAATATTTATTTTGGTAAGACTTTTCAGTTTTATCCCACTTAGAATATGGTGAGGCATATTGTCCTGCAAGGCTGAGAAGCGAATGGCTTGGCTTTGATACTCAGTGTCTAATATTTCTGCTGCAGAAAATTCATCTTGACTTGGAGATCATTGTGTGGGTGTAGTCTGGCTATTGCCAGTAGACTAAAGACTGAATTTTGTTTCATGCACAGTCTCGGCATAATGTCTAAGACATAAACCAGAAGGTTTATGTGCTTAGGTGGTCAAGAAGGCCAATGACATCCTTCCTTGTGTCAGAAACAGTATGGCCAGCAGGACTAAGGGAGTGATTGTCCACCTGTACTTGGCAATGGTAAGGCTGCACCTTCAGTTCTGTGTTCGTTTTGGGGCTACAAGAAAGACTTTCTGGAACATGTCCAAAGAAGGGCAATGAAGTTGGTGAAGGGTCTGAGGCACAAGTCTTATGAAGAGTGCCTGAGAACTTATGGCTCTTTATAACTATCTGAAAGGAGTTTGTAGTGAGGAGGGTGTTGGTCTTTTCTCACAAGTAACAAGCAATACGATGAAAGGAAATGGCCTCAAGTTGCACCAGGGAAGGTTTAGATTGGATATTAGGAAAAATGTCTTTATTGAAAGAGCGGTAAAGCATTGGCACAGGCTGCCCAGGGAAGTGGTGGAGTCTCCTTCCCTGGAGGTATTTAAAAGATGTGTAGATGTGACACTTGGGAACGTTTTAGTGGTGAGGTTGGAATTGCTTTTTTAAGGGTTGTGTAATTGTATCTTGTATGTGCTAATGTCCAAGCAGAGATTTCACTGCTTTCCTTGACAACCTTTCACCGTATTTTCTACTCCCAGGGTGAATTTTTCTCCCTAATATCTAATTATAATTTTCTTCAGTACAACTTACATTGCTGTTCCTATTCCTTTCAAGGAGCACCACCAAGAAGAGTCTGCCTACATTTTCACTGTAATCATTGCTAGATTTGTAAAGAGAATAAGATCCTCCTCTCCTTTCTCTCCTTCGTTAAGGCTGATCGAGCTCACCCTCAGCCACACAGGTTGAGTGTGCCAGCCTCAACAGTCATGGTGATCCTCTGCTGAACTTGACACAGTTTATTGGTTTCTTTCTTTTATTGAGAGTGGGACCTGGTGCCTCAGGTGTCAGCTTGCGAATACTGAGCAGAGGGGAAGAACTGCTTGACTTCACTTGCTGGCTAAGCTTTAATTGTTGCAGCCTAGTATGTGGCTGGCTTTCATAGCCTCAAGCATATAGTAGAGCTTTCAGATACTTGGAAAGTGAGGGAAAAGAGAAGCACTGGAAAGTGCTATTCAGCAAATCTGTCACTAATGTGATCTGTTTTGCTTTCACCTAGAATGTTCCACCTGATTTGTCAATCTGCACCTTTGTGCTCGAGCAGTCCCTGTCAGTACGGGCCCTCCAGGAAATGCTGGCTAACACAGAAGAAAAGGCAGAAGGGGTAAGTTATTAAATATTCACTTTTTTCCTTGCAAAATAATCCCCACCCCCACCCCTCCACCCCCAGATTTCATGACTGGCACAAGATTATAGCATTAGAAATTCCTTATGTTTAATTTTCCTCCTTTGCTGTAGGAATGGTCTGACTTTTGAGAAATTCTAAACACTTGCATCTTTCACTGAAGCTTACCAGAGTTGTAAATTCACAAGTAACTTCCCAGCAATTTCAATGTGCTTCGGGTCAGCCTAGAGCTACAATAATATTTTAATTTGAGATCTTATAATGTGAAATATAAATCTTCATCACTTCTTCAGAACAGCTAAACTTTTTCAGGATTTCTGACTCTCAAGTAGTCTTAAAATGTCTTGGAAGTGTGCTAGAAATAATAAAATTCTTCTACGTGGCCTGAGATAAAATGTTCTAACTCCCCTGGAAACAGAATATTATTGAGCCTTGGACGAGAAATATGGAAACTAACACATTTTTGTAGTCTGGAAGATGAAGGATATAGGAGTAATATTCATTGTTTGACTAGGAAATAAGTTTTTACTAATAAATCATAGTAGTGTGATTGTCTGTTGTGTGTTTAATTTGATTTGTTATGATACCGTTGAGTGTTCCATATACACCCTGTAGGGTTAATTTGAATACAATGCTCCAGCTGAAATCCTATAAACTGTAAGTGAGGAAGAGTGACTGTAGGACCGTGAGTTATACAGATAGAAGAGAAGTAGGGATTAACCATAAATCTATCACTCGGGAAAGCTGCAAGTAGAGAAGCATGCCTCTGATATTTCTGGGAATGCTTTGAGAAAGCAAACTTGAAACCAACATAGAGCAGTCAGTACCGTGGAATACCAGGCAGTCAGACTAAAAATGGTATTTGGGAAATGACGTCCATGAGCCGTCCCATGGATGATCCAAAGTCTCTGTTGTCAGTGAGAATTTGTTCCAAGGACTAACCCCAACAGGAAGAAAATGAAAAGCACTTCCGAGAGAGAAGGTGGTACCAGAGTAAGCAGGTCCATAGTTCTAAATGGGGACCTTTCTTCCCTTAGTTTGTAAACACCATGAGTAAGCAAATCCACAGAAATAAAAATAAATAAGTTCAAAAGAACGGGCACATACAGGCATAATGTGAAAAATCACAGGTCTAATCCAAAGATGTGCGATAGTAACAGTGTACAGCCATATGTATAAAGTAAAGCAACAGTTTCCTTGCTGTTTATTCCCACCAGATGTGGGCAGGAGCAGAAACCTAAAGAAGTGTAGGGGAGTTCATGTTAAAGAAGTGAAGTAGGGCAGAGTAGAGTGAATGAAAAAAAGCATTCAGTTTTTGAATACAAAATACAGAGATCACATCCAGAGAACATGGGGTAAAGAATCAAGTTCTCTGCAGAATGGTTAGAAAATACGAGCTTGCAGATTCTGCTAGGAAGAGGGCAGGCTAAAGAGGGCTTTGTAGAGGTCTGAGGGAGAACGTTTGCACTAGTTTTGGACTAGATTCTGTGCTAGATGTGAGAAGTAGAACACTTTCCTAGAGCACAATGACTGCTGGGACCTGTGCATTCCAAGCTCGAAGAACCATGTTTGGTGGTAATCTGGTATTTCCTGGAAATGGTTATTGATGTTTTCTGTGCATAACCACAAATCTCAGAGTTTTGGGCATTCATATCTGTGCTTAAAGAAAAGAGATGGCCGTTGTACTGCTGTACAGTGCTCTGTAGTCATGGGTCTTCTGAGATGTGGTTATCATGTGACCTCTGGGTGGGGTCATTATGTGATTATTACCTGTTTACTATGCTCTCAACACCTATTAAATCCCAACTCTTGTAGAAGATAAACTACAGCTATACCCACATAGACAGGTGGTATTTATTGAATAATAAATATATTTCTACTGCAAATGTTGTCTGACTCCTGTGCAAATGCATTAGGAATCTGCCTGTGCGTTTCGCATCCCAATATTTTCCTATTAGAAGAGAATAATCTTAAAAATAATAACTTGTAGATGAGCAATGTCATATTGTCATCAAGTGTCCTTATTTTTCTTTCTGGTAAGTCTCTTGAAGCCAAGAATAATGAAAATAGTAAAATGATTAAATATGTGCTTGGGGATAAATTAACAGAACTGACATTTGATATCTCTGTGTACCTTGTATAAGGTTTTCCTTTGTGTTTACAGGTGTTTATCATGGGGCAGGTGCTTATGTAGACAACTTCATATATATTTGGGGTAACTGTTTAGCATATATGAGTTTTGCATTAATGACTGATGTGATTGCTGTAAGTTTTATGGGAAGAAGTAATTTGGTGCTACGTTTGAAGAACTATTATCTTCCTGGAGCAGCATCAATTTTTTTATTTAGAATAAAAGTGTCTTCTTTCATTTTGGAGGAGAAAGTGGAGCAATTTCTTAAGAGATATTTACTACAAACTGTATTCAATATGACCTGTTTTCTACCAGAAAGGAAAGTCCTTTCAGTCCTCAGTTGCTTTTTAATGCATTAGAAATCGTTAAGGATATTGTGTTTAAAAGTGGTCTCCTTGTGCTGCTTTCATTTTTTTATGGTGGGTAATCTCTTGAATGCTATGTTTATGTAGTAGGAACTCTGATTATATAGCAGGTAAGTCAGCAGTAATGAAATAGTTGAGTAATGTGAACAAAATCCCATGCTGACTTGGGTGAGAACAGCAAACAGCTTTCCTTGTGCTTCAGAAAGAACAACTATGTGCACTAAATGGATTTAATTTTAATTCTCAATTAGTATGTATTACATGTGCACAATCACCTCTGCAATAAATACCTACCTTTTTAGTGCAAGAATCCCAAAATGAGTATTTCTATACTTCATGAGATTTAGGTATCTGAGCATTCCTACTTCTCTCTCCTGAATTACCCAAATGCCAATGTCAAAGGCAACAGTGGAAAATGAGGAAAATTTCATAAGAAAGAATGTACGTAGGGCTCTGTTTCTCCTAGCCTCAGCTACTAGAAGTTACTTTGGGCTCTGAGGTTTCATCATGTCCCTTTATAATACTATGCTTACCTCTGGTAGTTGAGTAAAACATGGAAATTCATAGCTTGATTGTATGCTTCTGGTTCAAAAAGTAAAACAACAACATGTTTTGTTTACTCAGGCAGCATTATTTACACATTTCATTTTAAGCAAGCAAGTTTTTGCGTTTGCTGAGACCTTGAGTGCTGCATGCGGCTGCTACTTTTATTGTTAGTTCATCCACAGAAAATAACCAGAAAAAAAGGAAGGAAAAGGGAGGAATCCTGTCGAAAGAGAGTAGTAAATAATCATATAAATGAGGACTGTCATTATAGGTCTGCCCAGAGTCTGGGCAAGCGGAATTATAGCTGCTGTGTCCTAGATGAGCCTACTGCCTAGATATGAATATTGTTATTATTTTAACTTGTTTTTTTGAGTATAAATTTTTATTATTAGAAAACCAGGTGAAATATGAAAATGGAAATCCTTATGTTTTTGTAAAGCATTTAAGACCACTAAATCATTTATTCTTAGCCTGGTTGTTACATTTTTTTGAATGAGCTCTCTTTGGAGTCCCGTGCCTTGTTTTTCACTGAGGCTTCTCAGGCTGAATGATCCTGAGGAAGTAAATAGCTTTCTGGAATAATTTAGGAATGGTCACCACTAGATATTTTACCTTTATTTTGCTTCAATTCTTTTATTCTTTACTTTTTTTTGTGGTTGTTGTTTTTTGGTTTTTTTGAGTTTTTTTTAATAAATCTTTTTTGAGATTCAAGAGCTCTAACATTTAGTACTTTCTCCTTGTGAATGTGCTGAAATGCCATAATCGAATCACTCTCTTACTATTTTTGGAAATGAAGCCTGACCGTCTGTCCATTAGTACTCGTATTCAATAAGTTCTGAGATTTCTGGATAATATAATTGGTATTAGAAACAGGGGTAGATAAGTGTTCTTTCAGGTGTGATGGATATTGGATAAGGGAAAGGGACCTTACTTTACGTCCCTGTAAGAGGAAAGAAAGGTAAAGTTGACTGTTTTACGTTACCATTAGCTGCTGTTGTGCTGGTGTACGTTCTGCACTGCTGTCTTTTGCTCAGAAGAGGTGTCCCAGGTACATGGGAAGGAAGTTGACGAGTTTCAGATGTGAGCAAGGTATTTAATTTTTGAGTTTTGAACATATTTTTTATAAAAGTTCAACAACAGACCTGTACTTAGTATCGTGTTACCAGTCTCACCTTTTATGACAAGGAAAATTAATTTCCTGTGTTCTATTTGAACTATCATGCCTGTATATCCAGGGATTGCCTTAATCCTTATTTCCAATATGTTTTGTCTTGCTGGTGACATGTGCCTTATGGTGATTCATGAAAGGATTTACAATGGTGGATCTAAAGGTACCATTCACACAGATTTTAGCCATGATCTGTAGCAGACAAAGTAGGTGATCGCACTGGTTATTACCAGTTTCTTGGCTAGACTCAGGACCAGCATGTATATACTCTTGAGCAAGCTTACTAACTTTAAGTCTCTGTTGATGACGTACAGGTATATTTTACAGATTCTACAAAGTTTACCACCAAGTCGCTTTTCTATTATGTGACAGTTCTAGAGCTGCCAAGGAAAAGGTAACCAGACATATTTTACATGGAAAAACATCATGTATTTTCTTAGCCTCAGTTGCCTCAGCAAATGTTTCAGACTTTTGTCTCAAAGCTTTTTGAAATCATCCTCAAGCAAACATACTGCGTAAAAAATAGCTATTGAAATAAAAATTTGCAAAGAGGGTATGCTAATTAAAAAAGAAGTGTAAGGCACAAAGCCATGTATATTTTACATTGACTAGAACAAACTGGCTTTTCTTTTGAAACAAATAAGAGATTGTGATTTCTCTAGTTACACTTGCTTTGCTTGCATTTTCTAAAATATATCCAGCAGTCCGATGATATAAATAACGTACTACTCTTTTGCCTTGAAACGTCTTTTATAGTCCTCCATGATAATTATCATAAATGAGCCCATTCAAATTTAAAGACTCTAGATTGTATGTTACATGCCGTATCCTGATGAATAGACAAGATATATATACATACACATATATATATATGGGAAGAGGGTATATACATGTGGTATGTGACTTGCTTTCACCTGCCAGTGTGGTGTGTGTCTCTGTGTGAGTGGGAGATGTTATATCCCATGCAGAGAATTATTAATTGCACCTTTTCATTGGAGTGATTGAGAACTCTTGGCAACCTGTCTTTCGCAGCAGCTTTAATTATTTCTGTCAGCAGTGGTAAAGCATTGTTTTCACTATGGTCTGCTGGAAGATGAGTAAGTGCCTAGTCATCCCAATTTTATTGTTGTACCATTGCTCCATGGCAATAACTCATTTAATTGGGAGGATGTAGAGGAAAAGGTGCCTTTTCTGATGAGAGCTTCTGGACCTCCTGTTTGCTGATCTGTGCTTTTTTCTGCCAATAGGAGATGTGTGCCTGGGCTTTTTTTTTTTGGCTAAGGTATGTATCAAAGAATGTGAGACTGTTATGGCGTGGGTTTTTTTTTGTAATTTTTTTCTGCAAAGTGGGTAGAAAGTTCAATTCCTCTGCTAATGGCTGGGCTTCATGATACATGAATAGCTCACTAGTAAAATCACCTGCACTTGAAGTGTCATGTGCTTCCATTCGAATTGTGTTTTAATGACTTGCAGGATAGATGCACCTAACTAATCCTCTATGGAACTAGATGGATTTCTCTCAGTTACCTCTGTGTCCTTTCACATCAAGTGCCAGTTTTTTGATACCTCACTACAAAAAAATTACTACTGAAGTAAGGATTTCTTTGCATGTCATCTATAGCAAGACAAGAAGGTGAATATGTATGTAGTTACAATTTCTATATTTTGACAGACACCATATACTATGTAATAGAATATGTTAAGATAGTATAGGGCTCTCTAACATTTATATTGAGATGATTTTAAGCACTTCAGGAAATCACGCAGTATTTGTTCTTTACCTTCGTACTGAAAAACTGAATAAACTGGTTTTTGCAATTGGTCTTCCTGGACTTCATTATATAGATATTTTTATATATATACATATATATAACTGGCTCCCATTTGCCTTAATGTACTTGAAATTAGTTCACTTCCTTGCAAAATGAAATGTAGGGTTAAATAATTTGTTAGTTTCCTGCAAATTGATCTTAGTTGTCATATTGTCTACCGAATACTTCTGTGTGGAGTTTTCTGCATTTTTCCCCCCCAGTACTTGCACAGCAGCTGTGTTTCTCCATGGCATGCAGCAGTAGAAGTTTTCTGTGCTTGGAAGCTCTATCCTGTCCTCACTGGTAATGAAGATGTGAAGCTGTCAATGCCATTAACTCTTGAGGGATGGTGTTACTTGAGGTGACAGGGGTGGGAGAAAAATAAAAAGACAACATCTTATCTCACATTTTCTTTCTCAGTAAAAACATTCAAGCACTCCTAACAAATGCAGCATGAAGAATTCATGCTAAATTAATGTGCTGGAGTTTCTCAGATCTGCTTGTTGGCTGATTACACATCTGTCATTCTCAGAGATTGAGGTTCAGAGCTGAAAGAAGACTTCTGTTTGATACTTGTAGGTGTTCTTCAAATCCATCTGAAGCTGGATGTGGTTCTAAAAGCAGAAAACTAATGTGAAGATGATGATTTTGAAACACTGAGGCACTATTGTAGTAGGATTGAACACAGGGAGAACCACAGCCAATTAAGTTTTGCTGTTGAGGTGGAATGGAAAAGCTATGCATCAGAGGGGGAAGACGGTGAAGATGACCTAACCTTTCCCTGAGATTTCATCTCCATAGTAGACTAGACACAAGGATGAAAACAAGAATTGATTTGGATTTTGGGTGGTTCTAGGAAAGAAACTGAGAATAACTAGACAAAAAGCTACTGGCTGAAAATGGCCAGTGTGAAAGTCACTCAAACTGGCTCTTTGATATAATGAACTGCTCTGAGCACAGCTGAGAAATATTTGCAGAAAGATTAGAACAAAGAACTCAAGGTGTGCTGTGGGGCTTTTAGCTTGGGTGGATTGTTTATTTCTCTGGTTTTTACCAATCAGTTCCATGAGTATTATCCCCAACATATATTTGGTAAAGATTCCCTGTGAAGTCCTGGAAAAGTTGTTTTTTTTTTAAAAAAAAAAAAAAGATTAAGAAATTGAAAATGATATGATTAAATTTGTCTTTAGAATTCCAAAAGAAATTTGTTGTAGTGGCTGGAAATTAATTACTAAATAGTATTTAGGCAAAAGACAAGATGAAAAGATAAAATCCCCCAAAACGTTGACTTGATATTCCAGAATGCTTAAGAGTAAAGCCAAAATAGTCTATTAAACCTCTTGTTTTCGTAATGCTACTAGGTGGTTCTGCAAAGGTATTTAACACACCAAGATTTTATACCAGGTCAATCTAGCAAAGCAGTTATAATTTGTAAGCTAAGTAGTGATTACTAGTTGTCTTCTTTCTGCTTTTGTATGCCTTCGTACCTCAGGACTGTTTTGTGTGAGTGTTGAGGACTTTAGCTGATGAAATTTACACATAAAATGTAAAATAATGTTAGAAATTGGATGCTAGGAGTCTTAAGCTGAACTTCTTTGTGTGTAATTTGATCTCAATGGGTCCATGCTTTAGGTTCATTAAATATATTGATATGTCATCCAGGATATTGTGAAAATTGAATTAATATTTGTGAGATTAGCATTGCAGGAGTGAACATCATTGAATTGATGTCATTTAATCATTATGTCTTTAGAAAAGACTTTTTAAAAATCAATATTCAATACAATTGTTGCTCACTGAACTCGGATGAAATAAATTAGTGACCATTCTCTCTTTTACATGTCAAATGAGGCAGAGTTGATGTTGAAAAGGTAATGGACATGTGGCAAGCTTTATCATGAGACAGTGACAAGAATGGACTGAAACTGAGGTTGCACAGGTGATTTTTGTCGCTTTCTGCCTTTTTGCTGTCTGCCTTAATTTTATTAACTCTTTTGAGTAAAATTAGCATAGTTTGTTTTGAAAATGATAAAACTTGATAGTTTTTACTAAACTGAAATATTTTGTAGTATAAATTGTTCATGATAGTATATAATTATTTTCTGTTACAGCTCTCCTATTATTGACCATGCAAAGTGCAACTTTTCATCAGTCTCACAGCTGAGGCAAGGCCTTGATAGTGTGAAGCATTGTGTTTTCTGCTTCTTTTGCACTGCACACAGCTGTAATCTAAATTGTTTGTGAAGCCCAAGACCTTGCATTAAATAAACTATAACTTTTGTTTTTGCCAAGTGATACAATTATGTTGAGAATGGAAATAATAGTTATGTTTTAATTTTAAAATAGCTTGTTATAACATCAGGTAAACATCTCATAGTATATATGAAATTTCTCCAAATCTACATTTGTGTTATAATGCCTTCTTGTAGGCATAGCTTTCTGTAATATTCACCTAGGTGGATGCAAAATTTCAAAAAGGAAGATCCTTTGTCTCTTCTTAGTGGCTTATACTAGCAAGTGCACAATGCTATTGGTGTAGGAAATGCATAGCAGTGCTATACAGGCTGGGAGTGTGGAAAATGTTAATGGTGTCTGCAGTACTGTGTAACAAAAAGGTAGTCTGCTATCAGGCAGCTCCATAAGACCTTAAAAAAAACTACAGCTGGAAAATTACACAGGAAATCCTTCCTCTTGAGATACATTTATTGTGTTAATCCTCCAGGAGATACTATACCAGTACTTTCCAGGGTAATTAAAAAAGCCCCACCCTAATCTTCAAATTTTTTTTTCTAATACTCCTTATCTTGCAGGGTTTAACACCTTGAGGTGCTTTTGGTGCTTATGAAAGAAGAGATAGAGCTAGGATTGTGAGACTGAATAGGACTGAACAGATTGGATTCCTGTCCTGAACACGAAATGAGAAGGAATTGAGCTTGGAAAGGAGTGGTGTTCATCTCTGTATTGCTTGTGTTGTCTATCGGAGTTGATGTCAAACATGCATGGTGTTCTGATGATTGTCGCTGAAAGTTGTTGCTGAACACGTCTGGATAGGTACTACAAGCATGAGGATACGTCTACAGGTGTGTAACTGCATCTCCCCACGGCAATAAGAAATTTGAATCCATAGTAGCTGTGTCACAAAGGGAGTGAATCTACACTGCCTTAGTAAAAATGACAGGTCCGATGAGAATAGGTGTTCACACCTAACAAACAACTGTTTGTGGAATTATGATTTCTTTGGATGCCCAGGCATTCCTTAGCAACGGTGGTAGTGTTGATTCACTGAGAAGGTGTGGTTTCTGATTTGGAAGGTCATGCTGGAGAGCCATCAAACATTTGGTTTCAATAACAATAGTAGAACTAAAGCCTTCCAAGAAGATGAGCCTATCAGTCTATTTTATGGGTTTAAGCACTACTGTAGTGTAAGAGTTACATTACTCCAGGTCTAAAGTTAACAGGCAGTTTTGTTTTTTATTTCTCTCCTATCATAGAGAATTACCATTTTCAATTTACTTATAAAGATGGCAATAACTCTTGATTTGGGACAGGGGGGAAGGAAAGTGAAAAGGAATGAATGGATGTAGGACTGGGCATGTGAGTGAACACAGAAAGGCTGAGAAGAGGGAGCAGCTCTGTTTGCAGAAGTCAGATTCTGCCTCTGGATTCCTGGTGCCTGGTTTATAGCCTAGGCTGAGAACTAAGTGCGGCAGAGACTATGAAGCCTTGCTCCTCACAGGGGCACTCTCTTGCCTCTTTGGATGGCAGGATTATCCACCTCTGCTAAGCTCACCTTAGAGTAGCAGGGTTGGAGGGCTTGGGATGGGCTGAAAATTCAGTGGGAGCTATAAACCAAGATCTTGCCTCAGTGTGCATCAGGATCACCCAACCTTTCCTAAACTTGTATTTTAATTTTGAGCATTTGCGCTTCCACTCTGTGGACAGGGCCTTGTCCCAGCGAGGAGCAGGATGGCAGGTTCTTGGGCAACCCTGTCTGGGAAGGGAGATGCCCGCTGCAGCTGTACTGGCAGCCTACTGAGCTGTGGTTTGTCTTTGTGGTGGGCAGCACGTCCTTGCTTGGGCTTCGTTTTGGAGTGTCTGCGGGATCTCAGCTGCAGTAAAGGCTCCTGCCGAGTTCCTGTGGGTGGTCTGGATTGAGTCTTTCTGCTTCAAAAGCATGCCTGTCAGTCATACATATGTGTATATATATATACACACACGTGCATTTAAAAAAGGAGTATGCTCTTTTTGACTCTTCCTGAGCTCTTTGTAGGTATCTGTCCTTTAGTTTTCAAATTAAAATTAAAACCCGTGCTTTTGGAGCACTGTCAATATGGTAAGTGAGAAGAGGTGGTATTATCTCCTCATTCATTACTTTTGTAAAACCTCTGATCTTGATCCGTAAATGGGTTTTTGATAAATACGTGATAGTTGCTGAGCTCTGAAGATTGTCATCCCTTTCCCTAGCACTCCCCTTTTTCTGCATAGGCAGTGGACATTTCTATTTTTTACTGTTTAAACAGTTTGTTGCCCTTCGATCCACCAAATAATTGTAATTTCCTTTGTGCATAAGTAGTTCTGTGCCCCTCGGTACAAGAAGGTTATTGAGGTGTTGGAGCGCGTCCAGAGAAGGGCAATGAGGCTGGTGAAGGGCTGGAGAACAAGTCTTATGAGGAATGGCTGAGGGAACTGGGGTTGTTTAGTTTGGAGAAGAGGAGACTGAGGGGAGACCCTCATCGCTGTCTATGGCTGCGTGAAAGGGGGCTGTGGTAAAGCGAGTGTTGATCTCTCAAGTGACGGGTGATAGGACAAGGGGAAATGGCCACAAATTGCACCAGGGGAGGTTCAGACTGATATTAGGAAGAATTTCTTTACCAAAAGGGTTGTTGGGCACTGGAACAACTGCCCAGGGAGGTGGTTGAGTCACCATCCCTTGAGGTATTCAGAAGAAGGATAGATGACGTTTTGAGGGAGATAGTTTGGCGGATGATGGGTGTGGTTGGACTCGATGATCTCCAAGGTCTTTTCCAACTGGAAGATTCTATGAATCTATGATAAATAGATAAGATTTTTTTCTTTTTTTTATGTGATGGCAGTAAAAGCTCACACCTTACTTTTCTTTATGGAAACAGCATACTTGGAAATAGGCAGAGCCAAGCAGAGAAACTTGAAAAGAACAGGGGCACTCAGACAGACTGCTAAAAGTAAAACTGACTTCTGTTTGAATGAGTGTCATCATCTGCTTTAGATCTAGTTCATTTGGGCTGTGAAGTCCTGTGTGTGATTCTTGTAGTTAATGCTTTTTTGTGCAGATACTGCTGATGTTGTGGAATGTGCTTGTAATTATGGCAGTACCCACAGCTTCCTCTCCTGAAGCAGCTTTTGGTAGCCGACAGTCTGTCGATAAATATGCAGAACACTTGCTTTTCTTGAAAGAAGTTTCTATTTAAAAAATATTGGGATGAGTCACAGAATATAATGAAACATACAGAGCAGAAGGAAAGGGACAAATCTGGAAATTCTGTTTCTTCCCAGTTCTTTTAGTGATTACTTAATGGGGTAAATTCATATAACCTTGTGTATATGTAGGTCATTTAGCAGCAGACTGTTTTAGTTAACTGGATATTTGTGTATTTTCGCTCTTAAAATTCCATTTCCAGGTGATGTTTTTCATTAACTTATAAGCAGTTTACTCTGTATAGCTCTACTTCTTCAAAAGAACTTCTGCATTTGTCCAAATCATAATAATGTCAGTAACTGATAAATTCTTTGGATGTTCCAAGGAATTTCAGGTCGGGTTTCTTGTTCTCTCTCCTCAGCCATGTGTCACTACCTTTTAGGTACATAGTGAACTGTAAAGAATTAATTTTAAAGAAATAACTTGTTGGTGGGTTTGGATATTTAAAGGAACATATTAGGTAGCCAACATTTTACGCTGCCTAGAAGACAGACTGCAATTCTCTTTCTGTAGCAATTCCGCAGAGTGCAAAATGCTGAGTCCTTTCTCAGTTTGGCTTGAAACAGGAGTCAACAACTCCTCAACAGAATATTTAGCAAATTATTTTCCCTGAGTCCTGGAACTATCTAAAGTATATAGGCTTTTTCTAAGAATGTTGTTTGGTAGGTTTTTGAAACTCTGTCATACAAGTTACTTGGTGAAAATCTGAGGCAAACTGACTTAATGCTTAAATGCTTCCTACATGGTGAATTTACTTTCTTGTTTTCCCGTCTCCTATATTTGTAAAAGCAATATTTTGGATAGCTTAATAAATACTAAAATATTTGTAGAGTTCAATATTGCACACTGTTTGTTTTATTGCCTTTTTGTAGCTCAGATGTCTGCACCTGCCTAGCTTGTCTTGTCCACTCATGAATACAGTGACGTGTTTTGAGTGGAGAAGGGGAACTTGTGATTGATATACTTTGTATCAAGATTTCTTCTGAAATCCCAGTGACTTTTCTTACTTTTCCCAGTGAAATCCTAATCACTTTCATAGATGGTTTCAGGATTTTTCTAGCTTGATGTAGAACAGTAGAGAAAATAACACCTTGACACAGAGATCTCTTTAGGAGAAGTACAAAAATTCTCTTGTTATATCCTAAAACATTTAGGAAAGTATTTCAGACCTTTTTTTTTAATTATTATTTTTTAGTGCGTGTATGTGCATGTTTCTTCTTTCTCCTCCACCAACCCGAGCACTGATTGTCTTGTTCACGCTTTTACCACAGACCACTCTTTGAAACCTTTTGTGGCTAGGACAGTGTTTAGGGGCTTCCCTTGTAACTTGAAATGTAAATCTCCCAAGGAATTGGAGGCTACAAATATAGCCAGTGGTTTGAGTACAATACAGTAGGAAGCGTTTTCTAGATTCTTTATCGCATTGTTTATTCTGCATGTATTTAAATAATTTGGGAAGTTTTGGGTTATAGCCACCTCCTTTTTATATTCTAACTGCATTTCATGAAGGGAACTTTCAGCTCTTTTGCTTCTTATTTCTGGACAGATTTTTCATTTCCATCAGTTTCCTGTTTTTCTTTACAAATATTGGATCAGTTCAGACTGCAGGAAAAAATTAGACTAACCAAGAAGTCATATTCAAAGGACCAATTATAAAAGAACCTTACACTAGTTGGGATTTGGAAAGAACTTCCTGAACGTGAGATCAGTGAGGTGATGATTAACAGGAGTGGTATAAGCCCATAATATTCACTCATGTCTAAGTGAATTCTTCTGTGAGAAAATGCTTAACTAAAAGTTTAATTTGTTTCACAGCTTAGTATAACTATCTCCTGTTGTCACTATGCATAGTTCAGTGAGGCTTTAATAAACAGAATGGTATGCATAAAATTAATTATTATTATTATAAATTAAATTAATTATTATATTAACTAATATAAAACTGACACTGATTTTTTGACTGATTTCAGAGTACGGCAATAAAAGACAGGTATCTGTTTCTTTTGCCTTGAGTAACTTTTCCTATTTTTTAAAATTTCTTTTGAAAGTCTTTATTTCCTTCATTTATGGTGTTATTTTTGATCTGCTACATGTTTTTCCACATCTGTGCAATTGATAGATTTTATACATTGTTTTATTCCTGTTACTGACAGAAGCTCATTTTTTGAGCAGATCTGATTGGTCATTGTGCAGCCTGGTTACTGGTGCTATCATCTGACTTGTCTTTCCTCCATCGGTAACATTACCTTAAGAATATCCTTGTTTTTTTCCTAGATGTCACAGATTTCCACCCTTACCATTCCTACCCTGATCCAATTACATTAGAAAAGTAGAGAAATACAGTCAGAAATAATGCCTGGAAAACATGACAAAATAGCCATAAGACAAATACCTCCATTAACTTTAATTTAAAAGTCTCAGTCAAATCTTGATAAAGCTTTGTAATTAATGCTAGGACTTTTTTTCATATTTGAGCACTCATAAATCCATGTCAGACCTTATTAACGCAATAGAAGTCTTTGGTTACACACATTGCGTGTGCGTCCTAAGCTAAACTGTTTCTGTAATGTGAAAAATTTTAATTTCACAACCTCTACTACAACGTTTGACAACTTCATTTTTCAGGAAAATGCTATCTGTGGATACCAGTTATGGAGAGATCCAGCTAAATTGCATCACGAGCTTATTAACTCCCATCTAATCATCCAGTCATGGCTGATTAATCACTTCTCCTTGTGCCTTGTTTTAATAAAATCTGTTTTCTGTGCCACTGACCAGAAAACTGCTGTCTAATTTTATGTCTGGAGAAGATTTGCTGAAGGGAGGAAAATACAGTGCTCCTCCACTGATCTAAAGTATGTTGTGTGGAGGAATCATCACATGCAAGTGTGTTGCATGTATAATTCTCCTTCCGTGTTTAAGGGATGGGAAAAACTTGTGTTTTCTCACAGAGCTAAAAATGATTCCCATGCTGCAGAGAAGGAGTTTTGGGATGGGAATGTCGTTATAGCCTGTATATTTTGGAATGTTGAAAAAAGGTAACACTGTATCTTTTGAGAGGTTTTCTGTATGTTAATGAATAAGCCAAGTTTTTAAGGTACTTCCTTAAGTCAAAAAGAAGATTGGCTGTTAAATGTACTCTTGACAGTGCTCTCTGACTTACACTATAGTACCCTGGTCAATAACATATGTGAAAGTTAACAGCAGTTGTCAATATGATGGGCTGAAAATGTTTTCAGGTTTGCTGTCAGAAACCCCACATGTAAGAAGAGTCGGAAACGAACCAGAGGACTCTTAATGTAATAAAGGAGAGCTCTTTTAGTTTCCTAGCACTTACTAGAAGGTTCTGTCTTTTGGTGTAGATGTAAATGCAGTAAGACAAGAATTATTTTTTTCAATAAAACTTTTGAGCAAAAAGTCCAAACTACAGCTGCTTATTTCTGTAGTTTGACTGTTTCCGTTAGTCTAAGGGTCGTCTACAGATGCCAGGCGTAATTCACTGAAGTAACAAAACAAGGCAGCAGTAATTTGCTTCAGAAATTCTTTGAATAAGTCTTCATCAGATAGTGATGTATCATGAAGAAAGACAGAGATGTTGTGTTCAGCAGTGTTGGGTAGTAGGTATTGCAAGGTCTGCCCTTCCAAACTTTGAATTTGCATAACCTAAAAGGTTCTTACTGCAAAGAAAGCAAGCTGGAGAAAGAAGAGAAAGGAGGAGAGAGAAAGGCCAGAGTTCAAAGCATTTAATGCAGTCTGAACCTTTCTGTCATGCAGGTGGACTTACTGGCTACCACAGTAAAACTTTATAAAAAGGCTAGGTAGTTTAGAGGATTATTCTACTTGAAATCCTGACTGTTCTCAGATGCCACACTGCTAATGGGGAGATCAGGAAATACAGCAAGGTGAAAGAAAGTACAAAATTTTTGCAGAAAAACAAATACTGTCATTTTGTCCTCAGTGCACCTTATTTGGCATCAGACGTGATTGTCAGCAGACCACTTAAAGTAAAGCACAAAAAGAATAAGACTTGGCTTTGATCAACTGCACTTTGATCAAACATAAGTACTGGAAAAAAAGCAAGAATTGCAGGTGCAGTATTTTTGCATTCTGCTTATCAGGGAGAGACAAGGACAGGAATAAAATGACTATCTATTTAAAATCGCAGAATCTTGACAGGCAAATATTTCTAGACTTGTACATGGGCTCTTCTTTGGAGTGTGCCATATTTGGAATGAGGATGTATGAGGACATATGGCATAAAAACAAATATTTTTGTCATCTCAAACAGGTTTCCTATTTTGGAGATAGGTGGCAGGTGTTTTTCAAGCCTTACTATGACCATTGAATCTCTACTGTGCTCAAAGTATTCTTTCCATGGTTGTGGTCAGTAAAAACTGACTTTGGGAAAAAGAGTTTTATTTCTTCCCAGGTAATTTTTCAGATCTGTGTTGTAAACAGAGAAGGAGCTAAACCAAATAGACATGATAGCACAGCTCTTGAAGCATCTTGAAGGTAGACTGCAATAGAAGACAACTGGAAGAGAATACATATCATCAATTAACAGGTTGAATAATAAATTCAGGAAGGCAAAGTGTATATGAAGGCAGTCAAGTGTTGTAACAGGAAGACTGAAAAAGGAATTTTATTTTTCTGTCTATTCCGTTTCTAGTTATTCTTCTATTATTTATCTCTGTTAGAGAGTTTTAGACAGTTTTTGCTGTATGTTTTTGATTTCCTCAACTGAGAAATGAAAAAAAAATCTTATTGTTCTAATATTTTTTTTCTGCTTCAGTTCAGAAAAATGAGTATAAGCAAAGAGAAAGATATAAGAACAACTAGCTGGAATACATTACTTCATTGAGATTTCAGGTCACAGTCCCATCTGTAGATCATGGCAGTGTATCTGTTGCAGTTTTCATAAATAATGGTAGAGAATGTGATTAGCCGTAGTCAGCTGGGATTCTCTTATACTGTGTGGAATAAAGTTCCGTGGTGTTTTTGTATGATGCTGAAGCAGGTGAAAGCAAACAGAATACAGATTCAGAGCTAGAAATCGTAGGCTACTTTGCACATCTTAAAGTAGCTTACTTTCCAGCTTAGTGCACTGGTAATTATCATTGCTATATTAGTGGATGTTCAGCACACATTCTGTGAGCTTGCTTTATGTCAGGAATTAAAAGCTGAGTTTGTGAAAAGGGTCCCTCTTTATTTCTTTTCATCTAGTTCATGACTCCTCATGACAAGAGAAAAGAGAGGTAACAGAACTATATTCCTGCTGTTTGATCTGGCGTTTGTGTCTGGTTAATATAGTGTTGGGTATCTCCAGCACTCAGGAGAAAATGTTGGAAAAGCAACCCTCCAGTTTGTATTAAATGCCTTTAAAATGAAAGGTTGGCTCAGAAGATTGGAATTTGTCCATGCCTCTGAAGAGAATTTATGAAATGCAGTTCACTCTGAATTGTCTTGATTAACTTTGCAGTAAATGGTTAAATTATGGCTGTATTTTCTTCAGAGGACTTCTAATTGCAGTTATATGAAATTCTAAGGGAAGCATTAAGACTCCATAATGTTCTCATCTAGTTTAAGGAGGGGAATTATTTTTAAATTCTAAATGCCATCTTTGAAATTTTGCTTGATTATTAGAATACGATTCCTTGTTTTTTTCTCCTCATAGTTCTACCTGTATTCCTTAGACATGTAGATATATGAGTGCAATACTATTTTAGTTGCCATAAAATACTATAGTTTGAGGTTGTGTTTTGGTGGTTTAGAACATGTAACAAAGTGGTCTGTAAGAAAGAAATGTCTTCTTGCAGCTTCAGTAGATGGAAAACTTTCCTATAGATGGCTTGAGAAAAGGGAGCATAACAGACCCAAGTGGGCTCTCAAGATGCACACAGCAGGAGGCCTATAGAATATGACTATACTTAAAAATCCAAGATTCACTGTGGTGTGCACTGCATCATGCCTTCAGAAGCAGGTCTCTTTGGATGCATTTATAGTCTTTCCCATATGACCATCATGTAGGTGTCGAACTGTAGGATTTGACAAATGCACATGCACAGTTCAAGTGATTGTCCTGAGAGACTACTAAATATGGGTGCCTTTGGCATTTGTCAAAGCCTGTCGACAATTCTATTTAAAGACGGCTGTGCCAATACAGATTTAGTATAGTTTATAAATACTTGAAAAATACTGCACTTGACTCTTGAAGTTAACTGGTGCCTGTTAAAATAAAGTAAATGGACAACTCAGCAATTATTAGGCATTTGATTGTACAACTGATAATGTGTGTTGATCTTTGAGTCAATTTTTTCTGATTTCAGTTGTGACTGCCCAGTTTAATCGAATTTTGGGGCAGTGAGAACTTATTAAAGCATGGACCGATTCACCTCTTTCTGGCATTGTCACGCAGTTAAATTGCTTTTGATGCTATGTTCTCAGTGCATATACAATTTTAACAAAATGGAAGAGGTATCAAAAGCAAGGTTATAATTGAAAGACTTGTATGTGAATCTAACTGGACTATTCTTCACACATTTTTCAAGACGTTGTTGTATTGTTTGCATTTAGATTTAAACCGTTGTCTCCTTTTCTTACTTATCAACATCTTATTATATCTTTTCTTATATTGCATCTATTTAGAATGTTTCTTTGAGGGATTCCTGCAGCAGTGCTTGATCACAAAAGTCACAATAAAGATTATGAAAAAGTAAAATAGAACCAAATCACAGAATTTCTATTATACATCTAAATACAGTCCAAATCTCACAGGAGAGGTAGTAATTGTCAAATTAACAAATTAATATAAGTTTATTGTAGTAATTAGTTGATGGGTCAGATGGGGTTTTCTAACCTTTGTGTGCTGACAGAACTGAACAACATTGCAAATATAAAACTCCATTTTAATTGAAATGTATATTAAAAAGTGAGAAAATTTACTTTGAATAAAACTATTTCTATAGAAAAGAACTAAATAGCATTGCCTTTTATTACAGTAATTTCACAAGTAGGCTGCAAAGCAAGTACTACTGGTTTTGAAAATTGCTTATGGTTTGCAATAAGCTGTCTTAAAACATTGCTGATCTTTTAGTGACATCTGCTAACAAAAAGGCCAATATATACCTGCAGTAAAACCACAGAAGGCTTGAGATGATGTGGTATTTTCTGTGCTAATTCCAGAGGTAAAAATACTTCAGATAAACTACTGTTGGCACCAACTAAGTTTTTAATAGTTGCTGCCATACTAACCTTTCTAGTAGATGAAATGTATTGTAGTACATATTCTTAATGCTTTCTGAGACTGCAAGATGGTCCAAAGACTTTTAAAGAGAGTAATTTAAAATGTTTCCTTAATGAACCTTGAAACAATTTTGTTAATAAAACCTTAAGCTTTCAGAATGATTCTCTATCATTCTCCACAGGAAAAGTCAGACATTTCGGTGTGCTGTTCTCTTTTCTTATGCAAGATGCTCACTTACACTGCAGGTTGTAGGGTCAGGATTTGACAGTTATCCCCTAGCTTTACCTTTCATACTTATGGCGTTCATTAAAATGGCAAACCTTGAATAGTAGCTACTAAACCTTTTCAAGTGAATAATGTTCACTTATGAAAGAGCTTTACTCATGAGGAAAGGGAGAAATGCTTTGTGGAAAACTGTGTTCTGTATTTTTGACTGGTTGGTACTCTATACAATGTAGAATTAATTCAGCATCAGTCTTTATTTGCTACCTATTGTCGATATTTATATGGACATTTGGGGCTTCCAGAATTTGAAGTGCTTCCTATAAAATAAAGACAGAAGTGAAATATTGGCATTTTAAAGAGGAGATGCCAGGAGAATAGCTTCTACTCATACATTTTATTTCATACTAGATACACCTCCGAAAATGTGAAATATTAACTTCAAAATAGACTTTGATATGCTGTATTTAAGGAAAGAGATTTACTGATTTCTTGCTTTTTCTTTCTACAGCTAGTTGATGTGGAAAAATGGGTATGTGATTCTGTCTTTTATTCACTTGATCTCAAATGTTTCGTGTTGCCACTGAGTCTAACCTGTCTGTTTTGATACCCTCTGTGTTCATGACCCTTCAACTTGCATGGCTCAAAAAACGAGGCAAATACATAGTTGTGTAGGATCTGGTCGTTCCTGAATTGTCATACTAAATTTCATACTACCACAATGACTTTTCTCTCTTTTAATTTGATTGTAGAATTGTGTAATATAAGCATGGTTATTGCCTGTCAGTTTTGAGCCTTGCTCTCTAATGTTACAACTCCATTCTGTAACCCACCCTGTCTTTTCCAGTGTAGACACTGTAATCCTAAAATGCATGACAGTTAAGATAGTTAATATTGATAAATAATGTGTTATGCTGTATCTAGCTGCAAATAATATATATAGACATTAAATATTTAATGATGGAGAACAGCTGCTACAGAATAAAAAAAATAATTTGTAGATCTTAGCAAATAAATTCAAAGAACAGTTCTCTGCTGAATGTGTTGTTAGACCTTTCCTAATGTGTCTGTGTATACCATATGTATTTGTTTGGGCATCTGATATATCTCCCCTATATGGAACATATTTACGTATGTTTTTCTCCAATGTATTCTCTAACATCTATATATGTATGAGTTAATGGTCATAAAAGTGTGTGTAGAATTGTTTGTTAATGTTTAAAATGTTAGAATCCTCTCTGAATGCAGGGACCATAATAGGCCTCCATGATTTATTAATACATAATTTCAGCTGCACTTTACCAGAAACAAACTCAGACATCCTTTTGTATATGGCAAATAACATAACTACAGCACTGGTCTCACTTTTTCAGACAGACATTATAGATTTTTAATCCGTATTATGTGTTTATAGTAAGTAGTGACTCGAGTTATAGCTTGCTTGATGTGTAGTTAAGTATTAATTTTATCTAATTATATGAGTATGACAGAATTATCCATATTCAATGAATCTGATATTTGTGACAAAGAGCAAATTTTTATATGGATTGATTTGGAATGTTTTTAAGCCATAATGATGGTCAGGCCTCATACTTCACAGTGCATGAAAAACTGTAAGCCAGAAGTTTATTGGTTACTTTATGACATGGATGTTTTTTGACTGAAATGTTCAAAGTTTGTGTTCTTGGAAAAGATACTATTACCTACATAAATAAGAGTCAGATCTGCTATTTTTTAATTTTTTTAATTTATCATTTGGTAACATCAATATCATAGGCCTTGGAAAGTCTGATTCAAATGGTCATTAAATCATTTTAAAATGAAATGTTTCCCAAATGTTTTCTTTCGCTCTATATTGGCTAGAGACTTCTCTTAATGATTTATGCAAGCATGTTCATTTATTTCTATGTATCTGTGAACACCTTGAAGCCTGAGCCCAGAGCCTAAGGTAGACAAGCTTGATGTCCAATTAGTAACTGAACCTGCTGCAAGCAGTTCCATGCCATTCAAAGGATAAGCTGAAGTCATCCACTTTTGAGGTGTTCAGCCTGTACAGTATGCTATTGAAAATTTTGGAAGAATCAGTTCTCCTGTTGAAAGATTGTCATACTTATAGCAATTTCATTTCAAAATCATAATTCTGCTGCAAGACGTGCTGGTAGTTAAAGCTAGGCAAGAATTAAATGGGTTTAAGATGCTCCTTGAACCTTGTCTTTTGGAAGTTGTGACTGTGAGGGCTTGTAGGTCTGTGTCAGTATGGAATCAGATTACAGGCATCACACCAAATGTAAAACCTAATTGAAATAAAGCTTACGTTTTCCATCCTGGCCCCAATTTCATGTTTGAAAATTACTTTTCTGCTTTTAGTTAAAATACTAGGGGTGGGGATTGAGGGTGGAAACCCCAACATTTTATCAGAGGGATTTACTAAATTTCAGCCGAAAGTTAGAGACACTGAATATATCTTATTTACAGAGAAAATATCAGTGAAGAAATAAGATGAAATTGAATAATACATGGTGGAAGGAATTCCTTTCAATCTACTAGTAATTTTTTTCTCTTTTAATGTATTTATGAAATAATAATTTTGGAGTGTCTGTTGCCATGAACTAGCAACTACTGGTGTTTGCAAATTTAACTATTCAAGGTGGGTGCTGTATACTTTTAAGAGTTTGATTTTTTTTAAAGGACTTCTGTTGTCATAAAAGCACGTGAACTTTCTTGACTTTCAAAACAACTGCTTAGCATTGTAATAGAATTCAGTGTAAGGAGCAGGCATCTATGGATTCCAAAATGTGGTCTTTTGTACACATTTGCTTATATATGGTTGGTTAATTATTTTGAAAACATGGCATTAAAAGCCATCAAGACGGATTACTCTAAAGAGCTTTTTACCTGAAGGGAAACCAGTTGCATTTGTTTTTAAAATTAGAATGCAAAGGACAAGGATTTTTGTCCTTAAACTCATTAATGGCAAAGCTGCAACTTTTAAATAGACAGAGGAACCTATTCTGCTGAATGCAATGGTAAATCTTTTTTTCTCGTCCCTTCAAACGGTTATTGTGTTAGTTCACTTCTGTGCCACTAGTAAAACTAATTTTCAGTTTCTTTGGAGAAAAGGAACTTGCAGAGTAAGGAAACACACTTTAGATACTTTTCAAAGGAATTGCTTTCATTACAGATTTCTGAGTTGAGAAGTGGCGAATAAGTTCTGGCTTTGGGCATAGTGTGGGTTGGATAAATACAAGTGGATTTTGACTAGAGGAAACAAGATAGGGCTGTTGTAGAGTTTGGAGTGAGCTGCAAAAGAAAAGCTACATCAAGACAAATGGTTGCAGTTATATGTCATTAAAGTAGACTCATGCTTTATAATCAGTGTGATTTTTCAATGATTAAATGAATGCTGTAAAGACTTGATTTTTTTTTTGAGCTTTTTGTTTACACTAAATTAATGTACTTAAATATAGATTTATTTGTCAGAATACTGTGGTGGGGAGATACACTAATTGTGCACAAATATTTGATCCTCTAGTTTAAAGAATCTGAGTTCAAATTTTGAATATAACGTAGAATGCAGAGGTGGCTCAATGTGGAGAGTTATATAAGCAGTGTTAACATATGATCACTTAGATAATACAGATTTTGAGGGGCAGTGGGAGGAGACTGCACTCTGTGACGTTAAAGTGAATGTGCATGTCAGAATGGAGTGACTATGGAATATTGCTTAAAATGCCACATGTACAGCTATAGTTTCAACCACATCTGCAGTTCCATCCTTAGTGTACTGTGTGTTGTAGTGAATGCTGATTGAAGCCGAAGTCGAATTCACATCACGAAGGGAAAATTATTGAAACATTTACTAAGTGCTCTTTTTCTTTCTGTAAGATACCTGTTAGCAAATCTGACTGAATCTTAGTTTAATAGTAGCATTCCCAATTATGTACTAGGAAGCCTTTGGTATTTCTTTTCAATCCATATTATAGATCTGAACACTTCAAGCTGTGTTCTGTGTATTAAAAGTAATTACTGTGAATTGCAGCAAACTGCCTACCTTCAGTTTACTTGTTTTTAATGCTTCTTGATTAGGTTAGTGTAAAGATCTGATATTTCTACTTAAGCAAATAACAGTATTACAAGAATAGTATGAAAAATAGAGACAGGATATAGCATTATCATTACTGTTTTGCTCTTTTCATCTAACCAGAGAGCCCAAGAATTAAGATGAGATGTTGATAAGTTAGAAGGTGTTTGAAAAATCATTGTAAATGATATGCTATCCAAAAGCTATCCAAGATGCCGAATAATCTAATAGCCCCAAATTTCTCTAAATATTTGTGTTAACACCCTTAGAGTCCTCAGATAAAGGTTTAATAGGTTTTAAATTCTATTTTTCTTCTTTAATTTTGAGAGACAGAGCAGTTAGCATGATCGATAGAATAGGTGTTATGTGCATTGAGTTTGGTTCCTCCACAATGATGATATTTATGAGATGCTAAGTGCTTACATAGGCATTTGCCTCCCAAAAGGTAGCATGTGCAGTTGAAGACTTAAGACAGTGGAATCTGACTACCTCCGTGTTAGTTACCTTAAATTACTAGTCCTACCTCTCAGGATAACTTTTGAGAAAACTGGATGCTAGAGGAATAAGTACATATAAACCAGCATATTATGATTTCTTGAACAAGTGATTTCTAAAGGTGAAGTGGTGTCTTGTCTTCAGTTCATTTAGTCATAGAATTTGCATTTGTTTCTGTAGGACAAGATTTAACAAACGCTTATTTGTAGTTCAGGAGTACGTTAGAAGTCCAATTATTACTTCGCTTTTTAATGCTCAGTAGAAAACCTCTAGTGGATAGTTGAATTTCAGTGTATGATACAATATATGTGTTCTGTACTTAGTTTGTAACTGTTCAGACCTTCAAATATTGAAAGCACTTCAGAGATTAACAGTGTTGACAGTGTAGGTTTAGCAAGGTATTTAGGCTTTTAACTATAGTCAAGGCAGAGAATCAAACACATCTAGTGTGTAGTTGGTCCAATGCTACAGAAAAAGTCAGCTTAATAAGTCAGATGGATACCATTCTAGAAATGGCTGTCTCTTCCTTGGCTGTAAAATTAAATCTATACAACTAGCTTAAATCTACGTAGTACAGATAAATCTCATCTTTAATAACTCTTAAGACTGTGCTTGTTTTAAGTTTTTCTTACTGGATATTGCATACATCTATGTGGTTTGTTAGTATGTACAGAATTTCACATTGCAAATGTAAATGTGATCAAGCTCTACTATTATCAGTGCAGCAGGAGTAGAAGGTTTGGGTGTAGCTATCATGCTATCATAATTTGATCTCTTTTTTCACTGGAGTTAGTGTTGAAGTGTACAACAATGATTTTTTTGTTCTTAGTGACTATGTTGGTCTTTTTGTCACTTTAACACTTTGTTGTCAAATTGGTTCAAGAGCAATGGATGTAAAAATGACATTAAGAAATTTCAAGTTATAGATCTGCTCTATCTGTTTGTTTCAAATACATGTTCTGAATTGCTAATGGTTGTCCAGAAACTCATTTGCACTGTTGTGCAGAGGGACAGAGAACAAGTGTGAAGGAGCAGAAATTTCTTCCCTCTAGAGAGGATGAGTTGGAGAAATTTCTTGTGTAATGGTCTGTTGCCTACCCGAAGTGCATAATTTCTGTTGTTTTCCTTCAAGATGTGGGCATTTTAGTTTTTTGTTTGTTTCTGATTCTTTCCCAAAGTTTGGAGTTAATCTTTTAATTAGTAAGTTTTCTACTTTATTAAGAAAGAATTTGGTGTAAAAACCTTGGAGAACATTCTTGCAGAAGGGTGTGACAGACCTACCTGGAACCCACTGCCCTGTTCATTTGCTGGTAGCTGGGCAGCTGAGGCCATCACAGTTCCTGGGATGTAACTTCTCAGGCTTGGCCTGAAGTTTCACACGGACATTCTCTTCACTTTCATGGCCATATTGTGCAATTAAGTCTCTGCCATAAAGACAAAGCATTTTTACAACAATTAAGTTTCAGAGTATTTCTGTCCTGCTGGTTTTGAAGCAGTAGATGGACATATGTGTTCAGACTTTCCTCACTCACTGTTGTTTTTCCGTTTTTTTTTTTTTTTTTTTTTTTATCTTGAAGGGGACTGTTCATTGCACTTTCTGGCATGTAAATTATCTTCAAAATTATTAAAGAACCAGGTTAACTCTAAAGAACATGATCTGACTGATGCGAACAGATAACAATTGTTTCTCTCTCACTTGTTAAAGTTCATTTAATATGCCAACTGAAGAGAAGAAATTGTTAAACCTGCTCTTCCAAAAACTCCAGCACATGAAGCTGCTATATCATTTTAGTAATCAAGGGAAGAGACAAATTATTCACTTTAATTTAAAGATAGTTAAGAGACTGCAATCAAGCAGTTAAAACAAATTACCAAGAACAGAACCAGAAGGTTTCACAGAAGGACTGTTGTTTAATGTACTTGTAATATGGGAAAAGCAGTGGGGTTGTGTAGTTCTCAGAATAAAATTTCATAGATGAATGATGGCTGGAAAAGAGTGCGGTCTTTGATGGATCTAATCTCCTTGAAAAACTGACAGCACGATGGCAAATGAAATTCAGTATTGACAAATATAGGAAAACTTATATTAGTATTAGTGATGTAATTAAACTGTTTCTATATTAATGAATTTACACACACCCCCTGCTGTAGACAGTTCAGCAAAGACTTCTGGTTTGTTTCTGGAGCCATCCAATAAAAGCAAACAAAGTAGTGGGATAAGAAATATGATGAATAATAATGCCCAAATGAACACACCGTATTTTAAATCCTTGCTTTATGGGGATGGTGGATAGCGTGTATGATCTTTAGGCTTTGTCAGTTTGTTTCCAAAGGGTCCTGCATCCTCTCTGCAGGCACAACTCTCTGTGGGACAAATTTACCACTAACCCTAAGCCTAACCCTAACTCTAATGGCTGCCTCGTGGAGAGTTGTCCCTTCCCATCTCCAAGTCTAATTACCAAATAGATCTAGAAGACATTTAAGAGAGAAGTCTGAACATTTTGAGATCATTAGATTATGCTTTTTTTTTTGAGTTAGAACATCTTGTACATCTTTGAGAACAATTTCTTCTGTTTTAAAAGCGTGTATGAAATGAAAGCACTCAGTCTTGCTTGGAAGCTCTCCAGTTAGCCTCTTTTTTTTTCATGTGAAATAGAGATTTGCTGCCAAACTTCAGTCCTCAGCTTCAGAGGCTGTTATATCAAAACATGAACTGATGAGTTCAAAAAAGGAAAAGGTGACCGTAGAACTCACAAAGAAAACCAAATCACTGCATGTAACATAACATATCTCTCTTCTTTTATTCTTGAGCACCTCCATCAAAATTAACCTAAACAATTCCATAATCATCTGACATCAGTCATGTGGCACTGAATTTTTTTAACCACTGCACCAAATATTAGTAACGTTTTAATTTTCTTAATTTATTATGTACTTACATAAAGTAATGTTACTACTATAGTGGTGTTACTCTCTAGCACTGCACTTTGAATGCAAGATTTTGTAACTTATACTGTACTTAGAGAAAGTTGTTTTAAGATGATCAGGCATGGCTCCTGTTTTACTATTACTGTCTTTTATGTTTAAAGCAATAAGTATTTAATGTGCTGTGTTATTTAAAGTAAAAAAGAAATCTGAGAGAACTATTGCATAAAAAAAGATAAAGTCTTGTTCTGAGCAGCTGTTTTGCTTTCTAGCATGAACTATAATTATGCTAATTGCAATGATAAATGTTCCTTTTAAATGTGGATTGGAGTTCTGTGTATCCCACTCACTTTTTCAGGGAAAACAAACCCCATTTTTAAGCACCTGAAAGCAAATATTCATTTCACATTTTCTCTTTTTTTTTTCCCCTTCTCATGGCTCTACAGAAATTTATGATGAAGGTAAGCAAGTTAAATGTTTAGTATTATTCTTCCTCTGAATTCCTACACTTAATTTAATTCATTCTTTTTCTTTATTTTTAACATCATCAAACTTGCCTTCACTAAAATACCACATACTGAATTTTGTAAAATTTTGGGTTTAGAAACCACAGTGAGTCTAGTTTGGATTTGGGTTATGGTTTATTTACATCATGAAGGACCAAAGGCATACACCTTTGTGGAAAGAGGACCCTAGGACAGCTTCTCTAATTCTCAACTCATACTTACCCTTTCAATGAGAATGCAACGTTACCTGGTAAATAAGAAATCTTAAGACAATGAATAAATTAAAAAAGTCTCAGTAAAACAGGCAGACAGCACACTTTCTTCAGTTGCAAGGTTGCAGTTGTGGTGCTATGGTGTCTCAGTGGGGTGAGTGGGGGGCCCTTGGGCTAGGAGTCACTGGCCCTTCGCTGCCGCAGTGCAGGAGCTCTTCTTCTAGTGCTTTCTTTTTGTCTTTATTTTTTTTAATTTATTAAGACTATGACAAAACATTTAGTGAACTTCCAAACATTTTTAGCAACTGACATTGACTGTGATTTTAGTAAAGATGCGTTGGTTATCCATTTTCTACTTTTTCTTTTAATTGTCAGTGACTATTCCCATTTCATCTTGTAAAATGTTTCGTTTACTGATTTTCATTCCCTAAGAGTTTGCTGTTCTATAGTATGGTCTTGCTTCATTATCCTTCTCCAAAAGAGAAGAATTCTGGGCTAAATGAGCAGTGCTATTTTAAGGGCTGGATTTAATGATGTCAGAGAAATTTTCTTAGCATGACTCCTCTGCTGATCCATCTTTGCTTCCCACTTGGCTGTCTGTCTTATTCTTTATCTGTGAGTTTCTTTCTCAAGTGACAAGTATGATTCACATTCCTTGTATCACACAGCAACAGAAAAAAGCTTAGGCATAATCTTTAACCTGTGAAAAATGCCTCCCTCCTCCACTTATTTAACTCTAAAATAACCAATAAGATTTTTATTAATTCATTCTGTCTCCTATGCAGTGAAGGAGGAGAAGCATGGGGAAAGGGCGATCTTCACTAGACTAAGGGAGAAATCGGTAAATTTTATGCTCTTGGAAATTCTATTCCAAACCACTTAAAGTGCTTGAAAGTGGGAGTTTGTGATGAAAAGTATTGCCTTAGACATAAGTATAAATTTTTGTTTTGCATAGAAGGCTGGAAACAGATGATGAATATTATTTATTTTTTATTTATTTTCACTACTGTATCTGCTTTTCATTGATATGAAGTTTCCCATTGCTGAGAAAGTGATAACATAAATGTAATGTTGGAAATATTAATCATGAGGTATATTTAAAGTGTTTCCAATTTTAAGGCTGTTTATTTTGTCTTCTGACAGGTAAATAATAGCAAAATTGGGATCATTTAGCATGGTGCTGGCACAAATATTTATCATTGTTACCAATGATTCCAATTTTTTTTTTTAGAATAGATAGTAAAACATCTCTGTGTTCTTAACAGAATAAAACATGCTAACACGTAAATAGATAAGGCTCTGATACATGGCTGAGGGATAAGTCTGTGTGTGGGTTAGTCATTAGTCAGAGTTAGTGTTACCTCTGAGAGTCTCCTCGGAGGCTGCTGCCCACAGGGTTAATATTTGCTGCCAGTGAGCCAAATAATTTGTCAGCAAGGCAGTCAAACAATTTTGCAATACCTGTCAGAGCCCCTCACAGGACTCTCACTGAGACAGCTTTGCAATGCTGAAACTGCAAGTAATTTATTTAAAACAATGGATAAAACAAGTTTGGGATTGCTGTTGATAAATTCACTTGCTGTGCTGGCGCTAGATGATTACAGCTGGTTAACAATGATCATACACATAAGGAGTTATTTTCATGGGAGAACATCTGACAAAGTCAAGAGGTGCAACTGTTAAGAGAGGTGTAGGCTCAACCTGTCTGTCAGGTAAGATGGTCATTTTTCCTCCCCAACAAAAGGGTTTTCAGGTGCCAATTTTATGTCTTTTGAAAACCTTTTGTCGCCTCTTTGCAAGGTGGGACTAAGTGAATTAGTAGGTGTTCCTTGGCTTTTGGCAAGGCTGCTTGTATCATCAGAAGCAGGGACTTGGTGGTTTACCTTTGAGGCAGGCAGCTTAGTAAGTGCTTTCGGGGTCTTTCTGCTCTTAACTAAAGCAACGTCAGGCTCTGAGGCCTCATTCTCACCCTAAGTGTCACTCAGCTGATTTGACTACCACCCCAATTCACTTTTCTTACCAGCTGAAGCTGATCAAGTTGAACTGTTCCTTTTTGCAAAGTGAGAGTGACTTAAGTGTTTGCTCCCATCTTGTAAGATCAGACTTGGCAAGTCGGGCAAGTCTATTATACCACACATAGTCATGATTTTTATTGGCCAGCTGATTTATTCAGGTTCAGATTTTTATGTAATATTTATATAAAGCATAATGAGACATTGTAATGTAGCTTTTAAAGCAAGACATGCTTAGGAAATCTGTAGTTTAGCTAAAGTATTTTTTACTGTTCTTTGGTTTTGGCATGACACATAAATTAGGAGGTGATCATGTTAAACTGCTGATCATGTTAAGTAGCTTATTGATGTGGGGTTTTTTTTTTGTCACAGTGGCCATCATTATCTAAGAGTAGGTACCAGCGCAAACATCAGTAATGCTGATCTCCATACCTTCATTTTTTTCAACATTTACTGTTCTGTAGTGAATTCCATGAATAAAAATTGATTGACTGTTTACAAATAAAACCTAAAGGCTAGAATATCTATAGCATGTATAATGTCTTTATAGGTTCAGCTCCCTATTGGTTATTCCATTATAACAGGGTATATAGTTATATACAGTGAGACGAATGAAGAGTTTTTAGGCTGTTCTGAATCTGCCCTTTGGTGTTGCATTTACTTGATACAAGGAGGGTGAAGGAATATATTCCCACAATGTTGCATGTCAGTGAATTGATTTACTTTGCATCTTTAAAATCTAAGCAACTAAATGCTGTGGGTTTGGTGTCAGTCACTGGAAATGGCAACCCAAGAACATAGTAGTTGCAGAAGGGTCTCATCAGCGTTTTTGGTTTGTTGGTAGAAGAATTTAAGGCTTCTGAGACTTTATGCTGTTACCTTGGAAATTAAATTCTGTCTTCTTTTATGTCAAGATTTTTAAAAAAGGGGATACTTTCTGTGAGCAATAATAACATGTAGAAGTCCTTGGCTCACACTCTGTGGCTTTGTTTCTAGTCATTACTGCTTGCAGCATTTTGAAGTTCTCCGATGCTGCTGGAAATTTCCCAGCATTGCTATTCCAAGTGTGAATTGTTTAGTTTTGCTTGACTAATCTTGTCTCACAAGCCTTCTAGCTGTGTTCCAGGGTTACTTCACAAGTTCTGCAGTGACTCAGCCTGTTTCTATACGTTCAGTTTTTGCCATTGCTTGGGGTTTCCTGGACTCTTTGGCTGGCATTCATCCTACAAAACTGAAATGCCTGACTTAAAGCTATGGATATCTGTGATACCTGTGCAAGCACAAGCAGAAGTGTAGATATCATCAGGGAGTTGCTCAGATTTTAGGTTGGCTGAATTGCTGTCCAAAAGTGCCTTTTTGTCTTCACTTGTTGTTTGGTTGTTTTAGGCTAAATTAATCTGAGTTTATGTTTTGTTATCAAGAAATTACTTTAGCTTTTCATAAGCTGTTACTGATCATGTTGGTATTAAGGGAAAGAGACTTCCTGTGTTTTCCAGATGGCTGTTGCCTAGTATTAGAAAGAAGCTCTCGTTAGTCATCTGAAGTTGTGTTCAGTGTGAAAAAATTTAGACAGTGATATAATTTTGGTGAGTAAGAAGTCTTACTTACTACTTATCTGTAGTGGTCTCCAGTTTTAGGGAGCTTGTAGGATTGCGTTGTCACTGCTGGTTTTAGATAAATACTGGCCTCCATCACCATTGTCTAGAAACGCCTAAAAATTGTATATTAATAATGAAATGAATAGATGAGTAGTTTTTATATTACTATGGAAACATCATTTTGAGCATCCTATCCTCTGCAGAAATTGTAACATCATGCAAATATTTATGTGCAGAATTATAGTAAGATGGTTTTAAACTGTGGAACATCCCTCCTATTCTACCCGGTTTCTTTTAGACTTTTTCCAGTTTCTTTCACTTCATTGTTAATTTTGTCATCCTGGAGTTTGCCTTCTTCTGAGTGAGGACTCAGAAGCTTTCAAGATCTACATTTATTCCATGCCCTTTCAGTGTTTTTCATTCTATCTTGCAGATTACTAAATGAGAGCCTTAATTTGCTTAAATCCAGGAAGTCTTAAAGAATTACATATAAACAAAGCATATGTTCATTGTTTTGCACTCAAGAGTGTTTTTTCTAAAGAACAAGCTCAGGTTAAATGCTTGTATTGGCCTATGAATTTAAAAATTTACATTAACCTCTTTGAAAAAGACATTGATGTCAAGAGCTTTACGTCCCTGGTCTTGACACAGGTAGTTCAGGGCTTAAATATACTTTTACTCAGAATGCATGGTAGTTCATTTTTTTTCAAGGCAATGCTTGTTATCAGACCCACATTTACTATTTTTCTCTTTCTAATAGATCAAAAAATTATTTCAGAATGTCTTGACTACTTCTGAATGGGAAAATTGACAACCCCAGCATAAGTCCCAGTGAAGAGTCTTTGAGAAGGTTTTATCACTGGTAGATGCAATTTCCTACTTGCTTTACTTTTGTTGTGATGATACTTTTTGATTTAAAAGTGTTCAAAGCAGGTAACTGTAGGATATTCTGAGATTAATTCTATACTCGTGCTTCTATGTTTGCAATAAGTGTCAAGTGTAAAGATTGAGGGTTTAGAGATAGGATTTTTTTTTTCTCATTTAGTTGTTTTGCAGCAGTATAGATCTTAGAAATAAACTATGGACTTCCGTGAATCTTAGAACACACTTGTGATGGAAAAAATAATGCTTTCACGTTTATTTTTGCAAGTGTTTTTATGGGCATATAGATGTCCTCTGTGTGACATGCTGTTGTCTCCATCATATATTTTAAGATGGTTGTCATTAGTAGAAACAATTAGCTCATCCAGACATGTCGCATTGATGTTTTAATATGAAAGTCAGCAATATTTTTACTTTAAATATAAAGTTGGTGTGTTTTGAAATTGGTTTTCCATTATTACATGCTGCAGTTTTAAGCTGCTATTAGCATTTTAAGTCTGTGACAAAAATAAATTCAGTTAGCATTGATTTCCTAGTTGGCTTTGGCAATAAAGTGTTAACTTAGGCTTTGTTTCAGAAGCTTACTCCATTTTAATGAAGTGTAAGTACTCTGTGTAAGTGTAAGTAAGTGCTTAAAAGGACATTGTTTCACTCCCATGTGCATATGAAATAGCCATTAAAAGTCATATTTGAGACTTTTAACATTATCTTGCAATATTTTTCTCGGAAAACATTTGTGAAGAAAACTCAAGATCACATTTTTCTGTACAGCTGCTCTCAGACATTAGAAGTTTTCAGTGCCGTGAAAGTAGGTGTGTAGGGTTTTTTTTCAAAACCCATTGAGTGGTCCTATGTTCCATCTAGACCGTTTGGACTGGTGTTTCCTATGGCTGATTCTGGAGCACAGAGCAGATACCAGGCTAAGCAGATGGTTGCAGTTAGGTTGTAATGTACCATTACTGTAAATCATATGGATAGCATTTTTGAAGGATTTACTATTGATGTCTTGTAGCTTATTGTTTGACTGGATTTTTTTTTTTAAGGTCATGAAAACTATCCTTCCTCACAATCTAACCTTTTACTGTTGTTTTCCCTATAGCATGTGCCACTAATTCTATTCTGCTGTTCTGAATTCATCATGGAATGAGGCAGGAAAAGCCGTTACATCGTTCTGAAAATCTCACTCTTTATGATTTTCTGGAGAGTCTGCTTCAGTTCCTGTGTTCTTGTGACACATTCAGTATTTTAAAATTATTTTCATGGGTGACTGGAATTGTCAGAACAGCCACATGCTAAATGCAGTTGCTGTCTTGGTATCTCAAACATTAGATTTCTGAATGATGGCATTGTTATGAAAGCTTTGTCTGTACACACAGAACACTGAAATAACTGTCCTATTTAATTACATGCTTTCACATATTTGTCTTTCTCTGGTACCTCCCTGAACCTCATAGTTTTTTCCCTTTTCATATATCTGGAGATTGTGTAGTCCCGTGAAGAAAAATCAGCAAAGAAACATTGACATTTGCTTGCAGTAGAGTACTTACTGGTCTATGAAATGTTTTCTCTAGTAGAAATAAGGCTGTTCTCTTGAAAAGAATGGAAAGGTAATGGCTATTGACTCAAAATCTCCTTGGATGCCACGGTATATTCACTAGTCGCTAGAAATTTTCATTGTGAGATTCCCAGAAGCACAAATGACTCCAAAACACTTATTCACTGTCACCATGCTTAGTTTCCTGTGGCGTCTCATGTATGGCCACAAGTGTAGCAATGTAGCCATAGGGACAGTGGTGCAAGCGCTGCCGTGGGAATTAACATAAATGAAAAATGTGATTGTGTCTCTGAACATATGGCAGTTCTGTATATACAAAATTGTACAGATATAAAGGGTTTATTGGGTCATGTATAACACTTCACTTCAGGATTGGTATTCATAGTAAAATATATAAGGTTTTATTAAATCTGATTATAAATATTTCATGTTATGCTGCTTCCATAATTTACACATTTTATTAGATAGTTTGCAGGTCGTAATGTTCAAGTACTTTTAGTGTTTTGTTCCTATTTCTATTAAAAAAAGGAAAAGAAATATTTCCCAGTTTTACTTGTTTTTGACTTGTTTTCCTTCATTTTTGTTTCAAGGTAACACTCTTTACATCAAATTAAGCAACTCAGATCTTAGTAGCCCATTCTTATTGACTGGTTTAACAATGCATTGAACTTGAAAGCTGTTTATACATTTTGAACGCTAATTTCTTCATCTCTAATTGTTGTTGTTGTATTCTAAATTGCCGTTGCTTTGGGTAAGGAGATGACTCCAAATTACTCTCGTATTCCAGCTACAGAAGTATTAGACTAAAGATGGGCAGTTTAAGTGGAGTTTTCACAAGTGATGTGAATTTGCTATATATACTTTCAATCTCAATTTATTGACTGTAATGTCTGAAGGCTTTTTAAGTCTTATTCTAAATCCCAGATTCTTGGAGAATTAAATGAGCAGAAGAGTTTTGTAATCATATAATTGATACTCTTGAATGTCATAGCTTGTAGACCCTCAGTGGATAAATTCTTCATCGAACACAAATGTATTCTTCTCCAGCCTGGTTTTATTCAGGGAATGTGTTGTCCAACTTAGATGTTACTCTGAAATTTGGAAATTAAAAACATAAAGCAAATAAGACTCATGATAAATAATGTGATTGTTTGTTAGAAGCTTGCGTGCATTATATAGCCATTCATGTATATGTGCAAAAATCTGTGGGCATTACAAATTGAATTAGTCAGGATTGTGGCTTCTAAGAAGTCTTACTTCCAGTGTCTTCTGAAATGTTACTATTTGAATGTTACTAGAAACTTGATAGAACTTCGGTTAATTATTTTATTTTATTTTATTTTATTTTATTTTATTTTATTTTATTTTATTTTATTTTATTTTATTTTATTTTATTTTATTTTATTTTATTTTATTTTATTTTATTTTATTTTATTTTATTTTATTTTATTTTATTATTTTATTTTTTAACATAGAAATTCTACAATTCTTTGCAACATTCTAAGTGGTACTGGATTATTTTGAAAATGAAAGGCTCATGTGGGAGACAATTATAAGCCAGCAGCTATTTCTATGCAGTTTATGCAATAAAGATAAATGCTCAATATTTATTTACAAAATGAACTTTTAAAATAGAAAATTAACTTACAGGTATGTACAAATCCTGGAAGACAGGCTCCAAATGGAAGACAATTTCATAGTATCAGCTTTTTTTTCCAGTATATCCTGTATTTTTGTGTTTCATGTTTTAATTTTCCCTGCATGTGGATGGCTTGATTATAATTGCCTCTCGGAAAACTTTATGCGGAAAATGATTGAAAATTTTTTTTTTTGCAACTCTGTTTTCTGTCTAAGAAGCAGAAAGAGTGAACTTACTTGGATCTTTTTAATGGGCAAAATACTTTTGGTCAAAAAGAATTACTTTAATCCTTTTGGGAAAAGAAATCTCAAAAAAACACTCCCTCATTTTTCCCAAAACTGACTGAATTTTGTTTTGAGCCAACTTTTCTCATTCCACTACAATGGGCATTTGACAAAATATGTGATAAAAAGACCAATCTAGAGCCTAAACAAGGCCACATAACTGTGATAACGTAGCTGTGATTTTGTTGATCACATTGTTCTTCTCATCTTTTGTATAACAGGCAATTGAATATCCATGTTAGGTATCGAATTTATGGCTAGTAACAGAATCATTTGGATAAAAATATCAGTGAAGTTTCGAACTTTTGTACATATTAGTGACTTTATTGTTGAGTAGGTATGCCTGCTGTTCATAGAGGTTCTGCAGTATGTTCACAGCAGTTTTTTTCCCTTTTTCCTCAATGCGGTGAGCAGTGGTCGTTCGTCATTCATCTTTGCACAATGGGCCTGTCATTATCAAATGTTCTTTCCTTGTACCTTTGGAAAAAGTGGTGGTAGTAATGATAGTTCAAAGCTAAATCTTCATGTCTTCCTGTCAAGAATGTGTCGGTTACGAAGACTATGACTTTTATTCTTTCTTAATAAAAATTCATGTCGTTCAATCTTCCAGAGAGATGATTGAATGTCCCTCTGTGCATTTAACTGCTACCCAGTTTGTTGAAAGTCAAAATATACCTTGTGTCCATCAAGATAAACTCTTCTCAGAAAAAAGCCAGAAATTCCTGGCAGTTTCTTAAAAGTGCTAAAATTACTATTTTTAAGTGCTTGCTTTTTCACCACTTATTGATCTTTTTTTCTTGACCTCTTTTTCTTGAACTTGAAGATCAAAAAGTATTATGCTAATGGATAAAAGATAAGGAAGGACACCCAGTAAACAAGGAGAGGAAATAATTGTGTGTTGCCACACTAGCCATTCAGTTAAATTGATGTTCAGAACTGAAATGAAGCTGCCAGAGAGATAACATAGTATGATTGTTTCCAATTTATTCTCTAATGAATCTAATGCTTCAGTTAAACAGGAGGTCAGTCCACTGTAATAAAAGAAAGGATTTAAATGCTGTGTATAAGAAATAGTGGTTGTATATGGAAGAATAATGATGCTTATGGAGTTGTCACATGCATAGACTCAAATATATGTGCTTATTGATATTACTTGAAGAGTGTGATGTGCATAACATTACACAAGGTGTTCTGTTAGAGGAAAATGGACTTATGTTCTTGACTGTGTCTTGTCTGCCAGTCTCTGCTCTTGACCAGTGTCTGACAGCTGCATCTCAGTCTAAGAAATTCATAAACCTTCCGCAGAAATTGAAAGGTTGCTCATGCTTTTGTGAGATTTATTTAGTCTTACATGAGTGGTTAAACGGATTATAGATAAATAAAAACCATCAAGAAAAATACCGTGGAAAAAGTGGGCTAAATTTCTTGGGATAAAGGTGAATTGTATTACTTTACTTTCAGTCAAGATTTATATTGCATTTCTCAAAAGCAACATTTATTCAACATAATTCTGAATTTTCAGAACACCCAAATCCTCTTGAGTTAGCTTGGATGTCTTTGGGCACTTATCTGGCCTAGCAGATAAAGAATTCTATCTATTTAAGGACTGCAGGATAAGCAGTCTAGCGGTTGATAATCTTCAATGTGGTTGATATATCGTTAATGTTTTCTGGTAAAACAGGGATAATATTCGATAATCTCTCTCTGCATACCTTTTGTATATCATTTGGAGGGAAAAATGGGTGAATATGGAGAGATCTAACAAGACATAAGGGTGTTGAGGGGATTGTGATATCCGTCAAAGCTGTTCTTCTTCAAGAGACTGCCTGCTTTCTGCCCAAGGAAGAAGGATTCAAGGTTTTAGCGTGTATTTTATCCTAAATTGATGACAGTACAAAGTACACCATTTTCTCTCATTGTTGAATTGAGCACTTCTAATAGAAAAGGTCAGTAGCTTCTAGATTCATCTACCCAAATTCTGTCTTAGATCTGCCACAAGGACTTAAAAGGTCGATGTATTAAGAGGCAATCAAAACTAAAGAGAACACTCATAAAACTACATTCTTGAACGGGATAGTGTTTTATCAAGAAGTGGAATTCTAGGTCAGAGGGAAAATACAGAAAGTCCGGAGATTGATGAAGATTTCTTTTTATTTTCTCAAAAGTTTTGATTTTATTGCAATATACCAGTATATCCCTTCTCTCTGTCTTTCAGTCTGCACAAGGTGGCGGTCATCGAACACTACTTTACGGGCATGCAATTCTGCTACGCCATTCCTACAGTGGCATGGTATGTAACAGGAGGTGACAGCAGCAGTGATTTCTTTTTTAGTATCCAAGTTACGTTTCAAAGTGCTCAGACTATTGCCATTTACTGATATCTGGAGAATGATTCACATGGTTAATGGAAAGCTTTGTGAAGAGTAGGTGCTTGCAAATATGAAACCAAGCTGGTCGTATCTGGGTAAGTGCTAAAAGTAAGTCTGGCTCCATAGTAATGAGTTCTCTGTTTTTCTATTTTGAGTTGATGATTTCTCATTTCTTTTTCCTTGGATATTGCATAAGCTGCAACTGAATCCACAGCTGGCATCTGGCTGGCGATCTGAACATATGTTGGAGATTCAGTGGAAAAGGAAGTCTTTCTTGCACATGTTTTGGACAGAAGCCTTACTCTGCAATTCCCTGATCAGTTTATGGTTTCTAAACTCTTAAGTGAGTCTTCATGGAGCTGAACTTTGATGCAATCAGCAACTTTATTTCCATTCTCACTATTTCCATCTCAATGGAGAGATTCCAGGATAAACTTCGAAGTTATTTTAGAACATATATGCTTATCAAATCTCCTTGAGTGCCTCTCAGATTGTCAGGCACATAGGTTGTTGATAGTAAGTAGTGGGGTTAATTTAAGAATAGTTAATCCTATGTTAGTATGTTGATGGCTTTTTGTATTTCAGTGGGTTATCAGATGAAAGCACAATTAATAATGCATACTTTTTTCTTTTGATAGTATCTGTGCTGCCTCTCTACATCTCGATCTTCAATGGATAAGCTGGCGTTTGATGTAGGATTGCAAGAGGACACAACAGGTAAGCACTAGTTCAAAAGACTATGTAATGAAGAATACTTTTGTTCTAACCTATAAATATAGATAAATCATGTAAAAATTAAACTTTTAAGGACTGGAGAAACAAAGCTTAATATTTCTGTGTTTTACGCATATCTTTACGTTTTCTAATAGATTACATAATTTCTTTTCCGTGATGTAAAACATGTTTGTTGATACTTAAATATAGATTTATAATATTGAATAAGTAAAGGAATATTCCCAAGTTGTTATTCCTATAGAAGCCTCCTGCTGACAATTTTTAGAACTTGTGTAATAAATAAAGATTGTATTAAAGTTGACTTGGATTTGGTGACTCGGATTTATTTGTATTATTAAGACTGATATAGCTGCTTACAATGCTCTCAACTTGATGTAATTGTTTAATTGTTACCCTAGCTAGGAGTACTAAAAGTAATAACAACAACTGAACAGTTCCAAGACTCAAGAGATTTTTTTCGGAAAAGCATGGTTTTTGTTCAAGAAGTTTATCTGGAAGCAAGATTTATCGTGGGAACAGAATTTGTGACTTTAATACTTATAAATATTTTGGGGAATTTGGGACTCACAGTTATCAGAAGTGAAAAACATAATTGAATTTGGATTTATGAGATCTTTCTAGTATTATTTTAATTGATATTGTAGATGCTTATTTTATTGACCTTAGTGATGGGTTGCTTCACTTCTTTGTCCTAATTCTTGGCAGAATATTCTTTCTGGAAATATCTTTCCCAGAACCTGAAGCAAAGGTGATTAGGAACCTCTTTAGCAAAAGCAACCTAGACCAGGTTGTCTAGAGAACACGGGGAGCCGCTTCCCCACTCTACTCTGGAATTAGTGTTCCAGAGATCTTTCTGTCTTCTACTTATGGGCATTATTTGCTGAGTTTCTGACAAGGGGGTGCAGGAATGATACCTGTTATTGAAAACACATGAAAATTGACTCAGAGCTTTAGGATTGAGATAAATGTGAAAATAATGGCATTAATTTTGGGGGTATTTTTTTTTCTAATTTCTTTTTCTGCTATAATTCAATAACAATATAGGTGAGGCATGCTGGTGGACCATCCATCCTGCTTCCAAGCAACGATCAGAAGGAGAAAAAGTGCGTGTTGGAGATGATCTTATTTTAGTCAGTGTCTCTTCAGAAAGATACTTGGTGAGTTCTGTAAGAATATTGTACAGTGCTTCCTCTACAGAAAAAACAGTTAATAAAGGTATTACACTGAAGTCTGGTTTACACCTTCACAAGAGTATAGCTTAAGGTGTTTAAACTGGTATTTGATACAATTTTGTAAACCAAGACACTGAAGGTCTGGGAAGTGTGATGTTGATATGTGGCTGATCTAATTTGTGTTCATTTAAAAAATGAAATAGAAGTTGAAAAATGAAGAAAAAAGAAAATAATCTGTCCAAGTTGCATAATTGAGGTGCTGAGAGTCCCTGTGAGTGTTCAATGGTTAACAGCGATATCACACATGAATTAAAACTTTATACCAACATTTTGAAGAGTTTAACCTAGATACTTAGCATTTTATTGGCTTTCGAAGGTCCATTTTTTCTAGGATTATGTACAGTGTAATATATACTGTTACTGATTTTTCATAATTAAATATAACTGAAGTACTTATATTAAGTATAAGAAATATTTTAAAATAACTTTCTGTGGTATCTGCTTTTTATCACTGGTTTAAATAACTTTCTTCCTCATCAAATTATCTCCCATATGCTCTGTGATGAAACTCTTCAATGCTTCAAGATGAATTTATTTTTTGTATTCCTGGTGTTACAAGTACCTGAATAAAACCCTGGAATAAAATACCTGGAATAAAAACCCCAAACAAGATGAAAATAAGAAGAAAATCAGTCTGCTAGAAGCATCTGTGAAATAAGCCCCAATGATTTGGCAAATGTATCTATAAGTAGAACAGGGGTCTTTAAAGAGGAAGTGTTTTTCTCCAGATTGTGTCTCTATGTAGGTGTATGCCTGAATTCATACTTTCTGCCCTCTAACTAGTAAATCAGCTCAGTCTTTTGTATTATTTAGGGTTTGTGCCTTAACTGTTGATTTTGAAGGCTCTTGTGTACTTTTATACAGCAAAGACTGATTTTCCTTAACATGTGGTGTTAGCTCATATGCTGTATCTTCCATGCAAAATGCCTATAATAAAAATGTTATTTTCACTGTAGAGAGAAATGACAGAAATCTGTGTCCTTGATATGTTAATCTGTGTTATAGTCTTAAAAAATTTAGAGCTAGATTTTAATGAATAGTTATTAAATCTATTTCGCTTACTCAGCTCTGGTTCCACAGTAATAAGGAGCAAGGATTCAGCAAATTATTTTTGCTCTTACATGCATTCACCCCCACAATTTTATGAACAGATGTTTTTTTCCAGACTAAATTAAAAGCGGATGAACTACTTAGCTTAACAATTATAAAAATATTTGTGGTTTTGCTACCTACTCAGTAGATGTATTGACACTGTAGGTAAAACTGATACTTTAATGAATGTTCAAACAGTTGATAAAGACTGCATTAGCCAGTTATCAATGAGTGAGTATTTTTAATGAAAGCTGCCTCTCTTACTTAAACAGTTAGTCTTAATCTATTAGGCCATCTACAAAATAACTTGAAAGGATATACCTCTGAAAATAATCACAGTATTCTCATTTTGAGTACAGTGTCATGTTATAGCCCTATTTTCTACAACACTTAAATGTAGCAATTGATACCTTTTACAATACTGCGGAGAGATAAAGTTATTTTAATGAATTAACTTGGGATAGTGAGAGCTAATAGGCTCTACTGAGGCCAGTTTTTCTAAAGATTCATAATTTTTCTAAGAGAGAGAAGTTCCTCAGATAGATTTAGACTTGATGTGAGGAAAAAATTCTTCACTGAAAGGGTGATTGGCCATTGGAATGGGCTGCCCAGGAAGGTGGTGGAGTCACCTACCCTGGAGGTGTTTAAAGGGAGACTGGATGAGGCACTGAATGCCATGGTCTAGATGATGGTTGGTGTTAGTGTTAGGTTATAGGTTGGACTTGATTATCTCAGAGGTCCTTTCCAACCTTATGATACTGTGATACTGTGATACTGTGATCCCTTGACAAAGAGTAATTTTCAACAGCATGTGGAGAGTTAGGTTTATGTATAGTGTGTACTTACCTTTTCCTAAGGTTTTAACTGTAGGTTTTCTTCCAATGGGCTGTTAGAAATAGGGTTGCAATGTTACCTTTTCATATTGCAATATTACTCAATGTTTTCAAGCAACTCGCTAATTATCTCCAAATTAAGACAAACAGGTTAACAGTCCTGGGGTAAAGATGTATATGTAGAAATAACACGAGTAGAGTTCTTGCATGGGGCATGGCTTTTGCAAAATGTAGTCAGAACTTTCTTTAATTTGTATAATGCAAGGGGAGAGTAGAACTACATCACCTTCACAGGTTAGACTTCCAGTTGTGCAGCTCAACTACTTATTTTTTTTTCTCTTTGATTTTATGATCTCATTGTAGCCAGTAGATTTGTCTTTAGACATAATTTGATTGGCAACCACTATTAAAGTACTAAGAAAATGTCAGAAATTTAGTATAGTTCCCCTTTCCTGCTTTCCAACAAAAAGAAAAAAAAATGGGACAACTGAATTTACGCTTTGGCCTGAGAAGCTGTCTTTTTAATTGCAGTGAACAAATGCTAAACTGATGGGAAATTTAGTGTTAAAATAGTAGACTAAAGGTCCAGAGATGTGGAATTTTGGATGTCTGTTGACTCACAGCAATGTCCCTGGGCAAGTTATTAATTTGCTCTGACTCCTATTATCCCTTCTTATACAGTGGGATTTTGGATGCTTATTTTTCGTGCAGAATTTCTAAGGCAAACCATTTACAGAAATACTTGTGGCATTATATGGTAAGTGACCTGCACAGTTGTCAGATCCTTCAGAGACGAAACTCAGCTATGCTGAATCTTCTTAGCATACAATGAAAAGATGTTCTGTAAATATTGCAATCACTTATGTTCAAGCTAGGGATGCTGTTTCCTTTCTTGAGGCAGTGCAGCCTGATGAACAGATGTAATATTTACAACGTTTCCCACCTTGTACATAATAGTATGTACCCCTGCACTGAGATTTGCTTATGCCTGTTATTGATTATATAACATGATTTCTTTCACAGTTGCCAATTTTCAGTATTTTAGAGGTTCAATTAGTTGTAATTTCTTCCAAATTCATGAAAACTCTGGATAACTTAGTCTTTTAAACGTAATTCAAGAAAAAATCCTTCAACATGAAGTTAATATACAAAATGCATAAATGATGATAAAAATGGGAATTAGTATCAATGAAGTCAGTGTTATTTGGACATTCAGACTAAGTAGACAGACTAAGTAGACAGAAAACAGGACTAAACCCCCACAGCTTGGAATCTATAGTACAGAGCTTTTGGTGCAATGCAACAATTTCTGCACTATGATATATATATATAAATGTAGGTACTGTTCTGACTGTAATGCTGATATGCAGCTGTATTATGCAAATCTACAAACAAGCCTTGTGGTTTATCTCTTTCACTTAAATGACTTTTTTCTTTTTTTTTTAATAATGGAACCTAATTAGAAAATAATTAGAAACTTTCCATTGAAGTGTAAACTTTTCCTTGAATTCCTTGAAGATTTTTGTCATGGTTAACTGTTGACAGAGTTCCATTTCAAAAACGATATTGTCCAGATTAGATAAGGTTGTCTGAAAGGATCTGATATCTGTCATTTTTTCTGAATGGAAGGACAGGTTCCTAAGTATTGGAAAGGAACTCCCTCTGCATCTTCTTGCATGAAATATATTGGTTATTTTCAGCTCTTAGTTTTAGTTGTCTTGTTATTAAATACTTGGGACAGCTTCTAAATATCCACACATTTGATGGTGCAATCTCAGGGATCTCAGCAATGTTTTTTGTTTGTTTGTTTAGGTTTTTTGTTTGTTTGTTTGATTTTCCTTTTTAATTTATTCTTCTCCTCGTTTATTTTTTTTTCTAAGAGTAGGAAACTTAGTAGTTGGCCTTTTCATTCATCTGTGTAAGTTCACAATTCCATCTTTTTTTCTTGTTGAAAAATAGTAAAAACCAGTTTTCTTAAAAATAATTTGAATCTGCATAAACAAATCTGAAATTAGTGGAACAAAGTAATGTTGAGCTGCTCTGTTATGCTGATCATAATGCAGTTCCCTCAGAGTCTTTATACAATTTGAAATGTTATTGTGGAGGCTGGCAGATCTTACCGATAGTTAAGGTTGTCAAGCTACTCTGCGGTATAAAATTCTACTTCCAAGTGCTTATAATCAAATGCTTGTAATGTAAAAAAATCTCTTGTTAGAAATAGGAAATTTTTTTTAAATCAGTCTGAGATAGTTTTTTTTTCATTGTTCATCCAGAAGAGGTCAGATGTAACGGAGCTTGAAGACAGGGAAGAAAAAAATAATTTCACATCATTAAGAAAATTAATCTCATTTTATTGAAAATATTGAGCATCTTTTGCTTTATAACAAATACAGGAATTTAGAAGGGGTGTTCTTGGTATCATGAGTGTACTTTTTACTAACTTACAAAAAAAAGGGAAAAGAAAGAGAAAATAAGCCTCTCCTTGCTTACACTTAGTAAAGAAATGCTCTTCTGAAATAATGCAGTTTGATCAAGCCCAAGGAAGATTTTAATTTTGTTTAATAGCTGAAAGTCTTATGACTTTGTCTATTTTGCAGAAGCTAGGCTTCTTGCAAATCCTGTATGCTAATGAACTGTTTAAACTCCCTCTGCAGTGAATAATTAAATACACTGCAACCCTGGTGGAACCAGATACTCCTTGGAATGGGTGGCTCATGGAGGAGATGAAGTCAGGCACTGTATTGACAGCTGAGAACTCAGTGTTTTATATGCTGTCGCTGATCTGCTGTCATTTAAGATATGTGGGGGAGGTATGAGAAAGTAGAAGGAACAAAAGGCAGGTGATGTAGCGAGGACAGGAGCTGGGTCTGAAGGGGGAAGGAGGGAAACTGAGTGGGATGTGACGACTGGCTGAAAAAAATTGCAGCTGAAGAGGAAGGCAGGCAGTACGGGACTAACAGATCACCTGGGACAAGAAACTGGTGGCAAGGGAGGAGTGGGTAACTGTCATTTAGATTTGAGTTAGAAATTTGGAGCAGAAAACCTGTGCTTGAAAGAAGAACCGGTGGAGTGAGACTGGAGATGGAGGACAAGAGAGATCTGTAGACAAAGAGTGGGCTGGCTGGGGAGAACAGAACTACTGGACAAAGATCCAGAGAGGGGAAAGTCTGGGGCCAGGAAATGAGAAAAAGAAATTGAGTGGCAGGAGTTGTGATGAGTTTCTGGAAAGAAGTGTAATGCTGGCTGACAAGGGAAGGAAAAGGCTAAGGTAGAAAAAAGCCAAAAGGCAAGGCCGAGGCATTGTAGGTCTGAGGAGAACTTTTTTAAGCAGGAGGAAGTGCTAATTCTGAGTGATAAGGAGGCTGTAACTGGGTTGGGAAGGTGGATTGGCTAGGTGAGAGATCCAGGACTGGGATATAGATAGGGAGAGGAAAAAAGAGTGGGAGAAGCCTGCAACAGTTAGGCTACATATCTGCTATCAGCAATGTCTGGGCACATTGTATTAAGGCACAGTAGTCACCTGCAGTTTGCTGACAGCCTACTCCTCTTGGTGATTTTGTGTTAGTTTAGGTAGCAGATGAGTGAAAAGTTGTTTTAATGTTTTCTTCTCTACTTGAGGTGCATGTGGATGTTAGTGTGATGCCACCTACTGTAATTGTGAGGGAGGTTGCCTTTTTTTTTTAATATAGGAAAATTACAAGTGAACTGTAACACAAGAAGAACTTTCTTAAATTTTGAAAAACCACAGGCATTAAAAAATGCAAAAATTATGGCACTGATATACTTTATGAAATCTTTTAAATGATCAGTTACAGTGGCTTTTTATGGAATGCTACATCAGTGCTTGTAGAAGTTTGATGTGTGTCAGGGCTGAGAGGCAGAGAGGCTGTGAAATGAAGCAACTTTGAAGATGAAATTTCAAGCTGGGAGTTGTAGGTAAAGGGATGGTGGTACAATGCTTAGATAATTATTTTTCCAGAGAATTAGATGCTGTGCCAGACTTTCCTATGGAATCTGCTGAGCAGATATTCTTTTGTACTGGTCTTACTTACAAGCTAAGAGGGCCAGCTGTGTCCTGAGGTGTATCAAGCACTGCATTGCTAGGCAGTCAGGGGAGGTGATTGTGCGCCACAGTATTAAAAGGGTGTAAAACCACTGGAGAGTGTCCACAGGAGGGCCACAAAGCTGGTAAATGTTCTAGAGGTGAAGCAGTATGAGGAGCTGCAAAAGTCACTTGGTTTGTTCAGCCTGGAGAAGAGGAGTCTGAGCGGAGATGTCTTCATGGTCTACAGCTTCCTCACAAGAGGAGGAGGAGGAGCAGGCACTGAGCTCTTCTCTCTGGAGACCAATGATGGGACCTGAGGGAATGGCAGGAAGATGTGCCAAGGGAGGCTTGGATTGGATATTAGGAATAGGTTCTTCACCCAGAGGGTGGTGGAGCACTGGAACAGCTCCCCAGGGAAGCAGTGATGATGCCAAGCCTGACAATATTCAAGAAACATTTGGAGAATGCACTCAGACACACGATGTGAACATTGGGGTTGTCCTATGCAGTGATAGAAGTTGGACTCAATGATCTTTGTTGGTCCCTTCCAACACAGGACATTCTATCCCTTAACAGGAATATTCCTTACTTAAGTTGTGACTCTGAGGTCTCCTCCTTCTGCTAGAGACTGAGGACCCAGAGTAGCTCAGCCTTGATAACTGCAACTGAGCTGAATGAAAGATGTGCCTCGAACATTAAAACCGCATATAATGCAGTCTACAGTGTGAATTAAGCCTGTCCTTGTCACCTCATCTTGGGCACCTTGGATTAGATTAATGAAAATTTCTTAGTGTAATCTGTGTACCTCCAATCCCCACTGGAAAATAGGCTATAATGCCACTCCTTGGGGTTTTGAGAAAATAAATTAATTGATAGTTGTTGTGTTTTGTGAAATGCTGTTTATGAAAAGTTGTTGGTGGCAAGAGAAACGTCTATGAGGAAAATAATGATTCTCTTTTCAAAACTTTGGAGCATTGACTATATTGAATAAAGCATGAGGCTGCAGACTGAAGATTGAGATGAAAACAAAGCACTGAATACCTGTTTGTGAAGCGAGCTCCTTTATACTGTATATACAATGGAGCACCACTTATAGGGAAAATTGAACAGGATCATGTCGTTGAGGACTGTAGTATGATGCATTCACCAGAAGCCATTCTTTTTCCATAGCCTACTTCTTTTGACATTTCTTAGCTTTTGATGATTATTTCTATAACATTAATATTTTGTTAAGGAAAGGTCTTGTTTCTAATTGTACTAAATGACAATAATTTGGAAGCGTAGTAGCTGATGTGCTTCAGTCTTTTCAGGGTTATAATGAAGAAGGAGAGCTCATATAAAGAGGGAGAATGAAGACTACCCCCATCTACTCTCTGTGGGATCCTTATGTTTTTCAGCCATGCATCTGCAGTTGCCTGCTGTCAGCTACGTGATAGTGGACTAGATGATTCTTGGTGGCTTATTTTTAAATTCTGTGTATCTGTAGGTTTCAGCTACCACTCTAACTTTGCTTATGGTCCATTTATGCTGAGTGGATGGGCTGGAATTTGTTAGTATAGTGCTGGTGATTCTTTATCAATGAAAAAAAAATATTTGCTTTTGGATTTGCTGACCAACTGTTTAAACCACTTCAGAGAAATGCAAAGAAACCAGGATTCTGTGGACCTTTAAAACTCATCTGAAATTTCCTGGGCATTGCGTACATTGAGTGAAAACTTAGATAATAATTTGTTCTTTTGCTGTCTAAGATTACTCATATTTATTCAAACTCTTTCAAAGTATTCATAAATTTTTCAATGAATATGAATGTCTTGCTGCTTTGAGGCATAAACACAAAAAACTAATGATATAAAATCTTACAGAGATGCAATTATTACTTCTAGTTCTTTCCGATATCTTTCTTCTTTGTGACTGAATATTTTCATTTATTTTGACAGTGTAAATATAGTAATCCATGTTACAAAATACATTTTTTCTGTGACTCAGGTAATAAATTTTAATAGGAGTGATGCCTGATAAGTAGGAAGATAACAAGTGGTTATCTTTTGGATCTAGAGATGGTACATCTAATTTAATATTTGTATTTTTGACAAGTTTGCTAATTTGTATTTTTTTGATGCAAAATATTTTCCCTTCCTAATTAAAAAAAATAGAAAGGGCATATAAGTTATAGATAGAGTTACCCCCCAGATATAGATAGAGTTACTTTCTTTCCAATATACAAATATCTTCAGTGCGAACATCTTCCAGTTTTTCTTTGCCTGGTCTCAGACTGACCAGGGAAAAGCAGTGAAATATATGTGTTCCCTCACATTCTGATGCATGCATTCTACCTTGTGTACCTGTTGTGGGAATGGTGTGTGTTCAAGACTTGGAACAGCTCAGAGTTCATTAAGGATAAGTGTCTAAATATTTGAAACTGCTTCTCTGGCCTGATTATTGTTGTAATAATTGTAGGTAAGTTAGAGAGAAAGGGGAAATGGCAAGAGCTGTCGGAGTCTCTATGTACAGAACAGAAAGAGACTGAATTGGATTGTGTCTGTAGCCTTCATCTCTGCAGCAGCTGGTATTAACTTTGAAGTAGTGTGGTTGGTGCTATTGTTGTGTGCAGTACTTAAGTATTTTGAGAAGTTATCTGTCTTGTGTGCTGTTCTCAAAATGTACCAGAATATAAGCTTTATTGTTTTTCTTTTGCCGTTCTCCCTATCTGAAGGCCTGAGATTGAAGGCAGAGACATCGTAATGTAAAATGCAGATAGAAATAGATACTGCTAGATGAGATGTCAGTGTTGACATACCTTAGCCAAAAGGAAGCCTCAAGCAAAGGTTTTGCCTTCTTTATCATAGAATCAAAGAAGAAGGTTGGCAAAGACCTTTAAGATCATCAAGTCCAACCATAAACCTAGCACTACCAAGTCCACCGCTAACCATGTCCCTGAGTGCCACATCTACACGTCTTTTAAGTACTTCCAGGGATGCTGATGCAACCACTTCACTGAGCAGCCTATTCTAATGCTTGATAGCCCTTTCAGTGAGAATTTTTTTCCTAATGTCCGGTCTAAACCTCCCCTGGTGCAACTTGAGGCTGTTTGCTTTTGTCCTATCACTTGTTAATTGGGAGAAGAGACAGACACCACCCTGCTCTGAACTCCTTTCAGGTAGTTATAAAGAGTGATAAGATCTTCCCTCAGGACCCCTTTCTCCAGGCTAAACAACCCCAGTTCTCACAGCTGCTCCTCATAGGACATGTTTTTCTTTTTGTTCACATTTTGGAGAACAGAAACTTTGATGCTAACTGAATGTGAAATTTAGATACAGCATTTAGTTATTTAGAGCTATTGTAAATGCAGCTAAGCTCTGCAATCACCACTGAAGGGTTCTTGTGGAAATTACCATCTGATTCCAAAGCTTTCCAGTGAGCCTGAATACACTGTTTTCTTCTTGATAGTCTAGGAACAGAGGTGTGATTGTGATACTTTTCTGCAAACCAGTACAAAGTTTGTAACATGATGGTAAGTTTAGTTGGAAACCTGTAGTATTCTGGGAGATTTGAGTCCAATTTATCCTTGAGAAGCTGTTTATAGAATGTAGTGTTCACTTGTATTCATAAAATACAACTGAAAAATGATTAAAAACCTATTGCAGGTTAAATGGTGATTTAGGAGATTGTTAGTCTATCAGTAGGGAAGACAAATCTAGCTTTTTTTGGTTAAGCCTGGACACCAGTACAGAAAAGATGTTATTTGGGGGAGACAGAAGGGAAGGATCTTTAGGTGAAGACCCATACGAGGATTAGAATAGACAGTAGGATTCCTGAACCCAACATATTTCTGCTTAGCAAATGTTCTTAGTGCATACCTGAAAGACACGTGTTACACCTGTAGTCCTTGTTGGTGATGGTAACCTGCTATTTTTGCTGGATACTCTGTTATGCTAGCTAGCAAAGGTATGGAGGCTATTCAACATCAGTATGAGTGTCATGTCCACATTCTGGACATCATGTTATGGAATTTCTGTTTCACTTCGGTAGTTCTGTTGTGCTGAAAGTACCAAACCAGGCAGATAAGCATAAATAAGTTACAGACAGGCAGAAGTGTGCTTTAAAACAACACTGAGATTGTAAATTGTGGCACTGAGAAGTTAGGGAATGCCGGGATTAAGACCTCATCTTTAACATGTTGGGTTTTTTTTCTATACATGTGATGTATTTAAGTCCTTGAATATCCATTGGCAGCCTGCCTCCTCTACATATTCAGAGCTTCTCTTTATTATTTGTTATGGATGGTGCCCAGGGGATGAACATCATAACATATGGAACTGTAGTTGTACTGCTTTTGACTGTAAATTGAAGGATGCAGCAAGCAATCTAGAGAAGTGAAGGGGGAGAAGAGAGTTGCACAGATATAGTCTCTGTTTCTCTGCTTTGGTGGTCATGTGTCATACTAGGTCATTTAAACCATACTTTTTAAAGATATAATTCTCTGGTGACAGCTTGAGACACCAGGATTATAATCAGAGCTGCAACTGGAGTCAAATGGTTATAAATTACAGGTGCTCTGAAGAGACATATCAGCAATATATTGCTGTTGTATCTGATCTATAAAATGGAACACTACTTCAGTTGATATTGTATGAAAACAAGTTTATTAACGTGTACAAAGCAAACGGTTATACAAGAATTACTATGGTGATGGAAGATGTAAATGACAGAGTTATTTTCTTCTTTCTCTTTTTCCTACTCTGAGTGATATGTTTTCCCCAAAAAGGTAATGTTCTTGCTTTGTTGTGCTGGTTGAATTGCTCATTGTTCCCAAGTGGAATCTGTGTAGTGATCTCACAGAAAATCTAACAGTATCATTAAGGCCAAGAGGACAGGAATGGGCCTGGAGTGGAGTTAGGGGTTGTAATCCCTCAGCCTGATCTGCCATTGACTAAGTTATGTGATTGCAGTAAGGGGAAAGTAAGAGGTAAAGTGGTGGTTTGTTAATTGAACATCCTTTATGGTTAATAATTTGACCAAAAAGATGTTAATGTTGTTCATAACATACAGAAACAGAGACCAATACTGCTGCGTTAACACAGTTACTGTCCAGTAGTTTAAAATAGTTTTAATAAAAATGTCTAAATGTTACTGCACTTGAAAAGCTACTACCTGATATGATAAAATAAACAGTATACTTCAAAGCAGCTGCTTATTTATAGAACACTTGGTTCTATAACCTTTTGCTTATATAATCTTATGTTGTTTGGCACTTAATGGTGTATCAATGGAATTGACTGATGGTGTGGGACAAAGCCTTTTGCATGGATGTGATGTATAATATGCCTTGGGATTAGAATTTCTGAGACAGTAATGTCACTGAACTAGTTGGAAAAAACATCTGCACACGTGCGGGCGCACACACGAAGAATTCTGAGAAAGGAGAGCATCTGTGGCACTCACTGAAAAGATCTGCCACTTTAGCAGAAGGCAGGCAAGAACTCAGAAGAGCACTCATTGCATTCTTAGGCAGAAAGTGAGCCTTTAAAGGAAAAATAGTTTCAGATTTGCTTGGATCATGAAAACTTCCTGCAGGAATATATTTTGGGAACTCCCTTACATGCCTTGCAAGTTAATTACTTGATTTCTTTGATCTGATGGCAATTTTAGGAAGCCAGTGGCCTACAAGAAATAATCTGAATGCTGAAATACAGCTGAAATACACCTGAAACACAGATTAAAGTTTGAACTTTGTGGAAAATCCTATTGTACATAAGAGGAAGAACACCAGTGTAAGACCACAGCAATGTTTAATAATCAGTTCTTTAGCGTGTTTGCTATGGTGTAATACCCTAAACAGCTAACCCTTTTGTGCCATTTAAATACGTCTCTTTGACGCAGTCATGCTATTATTGTTCTAGCTTTATTTTTGAAGTCTCTCAAAGAATACCCAGGTCTGATTTTGTGTTTACTCACACAGTCAGTATGAATAATTTATGTATGAAAGAACAAAGAGTATGTTTGATATTATTGTTGCATAGTGTAATGAAATTTTTAATTAATCTCAGATAAATGCCCCTCTCTTTCCTGGTTTTAGCATCTCTCCTATGGAAATGGTAGCTTACATGTTGATGCAGCCTTCCAGCAGACACTCTGGAGTGTAGCACCAATCAGTTCAGGAAGCGAAGCTGCCCAAGGTAAGTTGATTCAACTTTCATTACTTGAAAGACATCGTAAATGAAAATCTGAAAAATCAAATTATTCTGCCAAGTGTGGCTGAAGTATGGGAGTGGGTTTCTCTTATGTAAACGTTCAATTCAGTGAATATCTGTGTAAATGTTCTGAAAAGAGAGAGGAAAAATTATATGGACATGGACACTGATGGTTTTCTACATATTTTTTTTAATACTGAAAAGCTCATTTAAATCTTGTTTTGCTAGTGCTGTGATGATATTCTTAATGTCTTTTTTTTAAAATTGCTTTTAGTCCTGGTTTAAATTATCTCAGAACATTCTAATGTATGTGGTCATAGTTACATGTTCCTGAGACTGAGTAAAATATGTGATGCAAGAAGACTGGAAGTAGGATATGAAATCCTAGGAGTTAGGACTGGGATAGTTTTGTTGGGAGCACGTGGTTTGGAGTAAAAGCATAGAAGGAGATGAAAGACAGAAAGACACAGGCTAGAACAACTTTCAAATTTTGTTTATTTTATTTAGGAATTAGGAAGGTTTTTTTTTAATGAACTTCTGACATGAAAGGACAAGGATCCCTGAATTTATGCCATGCTGGTTCCACAAGATGGTGGGATGAATCCTGTGACTGGAGTGTTGAAATGAAGGAATGCAGGCTCTTTAGGCAAGACGAGCAGGGAGAGGAAGGGGTGTTGCCATCTATGTCAGTGACCAGCTGGAGTGCATGGAGCTCCACCTGGGCATGGATGAGGAGCTGACCGAGAGCCTATGGGTAAGGATTAAAGAGAGGGCAGGGACAGGTGACATTACGATGGGGGTCTGCTTTAGGCCACTGGACTAGGCAGAGCAAGGGATGAGAACCTGTATAGATGGAGACCGTGTATAGCCAGATAGGGGCAACCTCGTGTTCACAAGCCCTGGTCATCACAGGGGACTGGGACATGGTGGGGGGAGGAGGTGGAACTAAATGATCTTTAAGGCCCCTTTCAATGCAAACCATTCTATGATTTTCAGAAAACTTGGTCAGAATGTGAAGACTAATCTTTTCTAGTTTTCTACAGAATCACTGTTTTGCGTAGATTTTTTTAATAGAACTATAAGAAGATTAGAACTGCAGGACCTTTCTTTCATACTTCCTGGGATTTTTAGCTACAAATTTTTGAAAAGGTAGCACACTGAAATTTCCCATCAGTTCTTTTTATCTGACATATATATTAAAATATGCTTGTGAAATACTCATTCAGGTTTCGGGGACAGCATTACCAGCACTTCCTTTCTACATACTCACTATGGTTTTAGAGTATGAGAATCATTCTGCACATTCAGATTGTATGGCATAGTTCCTATTGCAATTTGTTATTTAAAAAAAAAACAAACTAGTGCATTGCTTAGGAGCGTCCTAAGATTTATGGAGAAATTTTTACTGTTGAGAGGAGAAAAACCTCTACTCCAGCTTGTTGCCTCTCCCTATAACCTCCATTCTCCTTGCCTTCCCATTGCTAGCAGCACTGGTATGACATTCATGTTAGGAATCCCAGTACATTTTATTAGCTGAGACTCAGATTTGTGCTGCACCACATGTTTTTCATTGGTGAACCTTACTGGTGAAACCTGCATGACTGTATGGGAAGTGTAAGTCCATAATGGTAGACTACAGTGTCATATTATACCCAGAGGAAATCTTGTGAAAATGATGTAACAATTTTAGCAGCTGTACATTACTCTTTGTATTTGTTCTTTGCTGCTATGCATTTTCATTTTCACTTTTCTCAGGTATAGACATCAGTTATCTTTAAGCTGTGGGTGTCTTTTCTAAATAAGATCAGCTGGATGGTGTCAGAAAGAATTAGAGAAAACACATTATTCTAACAAACCCAGCAAATGCTCCTGTAATCGAAGGTGCTTGTTGTGAAGGCAAATTGAATCTGACAGTGTGTAAGACCTTACCCCATCTGCCTCGGTAAAACTGTAGCCAAACTGGAGAAAATTACCTTAAAAAGAAGGTGGAGGAAAATAAAGCTAATGTGTTAGTATTTGCAAAATGTATTGTCATCTTCATAAATAAATTTTTGCTGTGTAAGAATAATTACACTACAATACCATCTCTTAATCTGTTTTTAATGGGAAGTTTTGATTAATAAGTGAAACAGTTCAGTTAAATGAGATTACTTTGAAGTGAAAATAATGGCTAGTCAGTAAAATGAACTAGGGCATTGGAGGTAGTGAGTTAAAAGGAAATGGTTTATTTTTATGTATATTTCTGCATAACTGGCTTATGCAGAAGTCAGTTTATTGTTTGAGTCAAAATAGAGCTTCAGAGTGAGATAATTTTGCTAATTATGGTGACATGGATGGGAAGCACTTTAAAATCAAAACAAAACCCCAAAAGCTACTCAGGACAGAACATCTCTATAATTATGTTGAGAGAAGTCCATGTAAAAAAAAAATTACGTTGTTGTATGTACTGAACATACTCCTCTGTGTCCAAATCAAGAATTTAAATGTTCAGTGCTAAAATTTGCCGCGTAAGTACTCATTTGATGTTGATTTGAATACTAAAGAAAAAAAATACATCTGGTAATATTCCCTGGTAATATATTCATAAGAAAGATTTCCTGTAGCTTCAAAATGAACTTATGAAATGTGTACAGTGTGACTTTTGGGTCTTCAACACAATTTTCCTCTGCAAACCTGTCTTACTGCACAGCTTTACATAGTAATGTTGACAGAGCTTCAAAATATTATTCTATTAATATATTTTAAAAATCTTTTTTTATAATACTAAACCAAAGCAACTATGTTCCCACATCCTGCTCAAATTAATAATTTTATATTAACCAGTTCAAGCAAGAAAGTAAAGAATGTAAGAAACAAACATAAACACGTTTACCTTGTCAGACTGAAAAAATACCATTGAATTGAGCTTAAAATCTGCTGAGTCTTAGTCTTCAGTTACTAGATTATAGTACAACATTTGTAGGATAACCTAAAATTAAATTTCTTTTTAATGTCATATCTCTAGTGCAACGAGACTGATGAAAAAGCATCTACTTTGTTAGTATCTTACTAGGTACAATTATGACTTTATTTTCAGCTTCTGGTTGACATTTCTGGCTCAACAAAAGTTACAATGCTGTGTGCATGCTCTGTGCTTTTTTTTTCTGAACATGTGTAACTGGTGAGTTGTAGATGAGTTTCTTGAGGACATGGTTTAGTAAGGGGCTGGGGACAGATATGGTTGGACTTGATGATCTCAAAGGTCTTTTCCAGCCAGATGATTCTATGATACCTGTAGCTGGACACCGCAGAGCCAAGCATTTGGCTTTGAACCTACATGTGCAGTGCTAGTGTAGGCAATATAGGAATTTCACTTTGGAATGCAAATAAATCATGTTTGTAGGTTGGGAATTTTAAGTCAAACAGTTTCGAGTGGATCTTCCCAGAAGTTTTTCTCACAGAAGACTTCCAATAACACCAAAAGGGATTTTAAAATTAAATCAATGAATCAATCAATATTTGTTTGTTAATAAATAAACTGGAATTCCTTAAATCAAACCCACTTTCTCTATTGTATTATGGAAGGGAATTACTTGATTCCTTGTTTCTGTTGGATCAGTCTTTTACGTAGTTGCTCTAACTCTGGACAATCCTCTGTCTGTGTCTCTCTCTTGATCCACCATTTTCTACTTGTAGACTTGGAGCTTTTCTCACTTGACAATGTTCAGCTGGCTCCCTAGCATACAAGATATCGTCCCCTTCTTCTGGCTCTTTTTTAAAGAAACATAAAATACCAACAGAGAAAAAGGAAATAATTCTGATAGTATTCATTACAGTTTGAACTACAGTTTTACGTGTTGCTGCATTCAGACAAATACATTTGGTTTTCTTCCTTTATTCAAGGATACCTGATAGGAGGGGATGTTCTGAGGCTATTACATGGTCACATGGATGAATGTTTGACAGTCCCTTCAGGTGAACATGGAGAAGAACAAAGAAGGTAGGTTGCCATCATAATAGTATAATAAAAAATGTTGCTGAATCAATATTGTCACTGATAGTACAAGTTTTTTTTAAGGATATTGTGGTGAGATGTATTACTTGTAAGAAGAAGTATTGTTGAGATGAACTTGGAATGTGAGCCTCTTGCATTTTTTGTTCCAGTATTGTTCAAGTCTGATTTTCCTTACCAGCTGTAAAAGTGGTAGTGATTTTTGATAACTTATTGTCATCTTTGGTGACTTGAAAACACTGGTTGAAAAGTGCTGTTTTCTTTACTGCTGTTTTTTTGATATAATCGTACAAAAGTCCAAAAAAAGGTATGTTAAGTTTACTGCCCATTCCTTCAAGGCTACCAATCTGGGTATTGATCTCAGGTGTACATGACATGATAATCTAGAACTTATTTTAAGGTTATTTTCTTGACTAAAGGAATCATAGAATGGAAGTAGAGAAATGATAACAGCTCAGTATGTGTTTCTGTTAACTAATAAATCCAAATGGTAAGATGACTGGCACTGAATTAGCATGTCTCAGTAGAGTGATTATATGGGTGAATGAAAGACTTGTGCATTTGCTCTAATAAAATACTGTAGGGCAGTCATGTGATTTATTCCTACCTTCAGCCTGAAGATTACTAAATGATAGTGTTGATTTTGGAATAGTTTGTTTAATACAACTTATTGAGGAACTTCATTTCCATGACAAAGAACGTGCTGTTCATTCATTTCCAAATGAGCTTTCTTGCTTTGCAAATAGAAAAGTATTTTTTATTCTATTTTATTCTTGTTTGTAAAGATAAGAAAAGGATACTGGAAACTCTCATAAAATATAGCAAAAAATCTTCTATGAATTTTTAAATGTTAATGAGAAAACTTTCAGCTGTTTCGCTGAAGGTTTGTGGTTTTCTTATACAGTTGCTAACCAACCCTTAATGCTTATTTCTCATCTTTAGATAAGTGAAAAGTTTTAGAACACAGAATATATTTCAAAGTGCTGAGACTTAAAATGTGATAGGTTATTGTGGCTATGCTTGGTTTGTTTTGTTCCAGCATATGCCTGAAGAGCAGAATGGCAGCGTAAAGGACACTGAGAAGTTCCATCTCCGTTGTGACTCACTAATTCGTCTACCTCATCTTTATTTTTCTGCAGAAAGCCTCCTTTTATGCCTTTTCAAATAAATAAAAGATCAGAGAGTCCTAAAATAACCATTTTATTCTCAGTGTCACCTGGTATCTAATCCTGGGAATGAATAAATTGTTTTGAAGTGAAAGATCCTCCTAGGCAATTTTCTAAAAATAACTGCTGTTTTTTGCTGTTATTAGAGCATTAATACAGTTACATAAATTTGAGTATAAAAGTGTTTGAAAGATTAAAATAAAATGCACATTCTCAAGCTGTTAATAATCTGTGGAAGAAGATTTACACAGTGGAGACATACGATACAGTGACAGTGCAGATACTGTATTCCTGATTACAGTACCTAATGAAGTTTCCTCCGAGACAAGGTCATCCAAATCTGCACTAGAAGAGGCCTAGTACAGTGGCAGAAATAGTCATATAAAAAGCTTACAAAATTATCTTTTATATCAAAATTTGTTCAGAATATAAATTGTGTTTCCTCACAATATTATTGAGCTCGTGTGTCCCTCCACATGGTCCTTAAATTGTGCTATTGTGATTACTACTAAGAGGGGTGGAATCACAATGAGCGGTGAGAAAAAAGCTTACATCCCATTCTAGTGCTTTGTACCTACTTGTTTTTTGTTTGGTTTTTTTTTTGGTGGGGTTTTCTTTGTGGGTTTTTTGTTGTTTATTTTTTTTTTTGTAGCATCTATCTTCTTTCCTGCCCATACAAAGTTTTGCTTGATTCCAGTCTCTGGGCTTCTCCTTTTGCTTCCCTATCCCTATCCCTGCAATCCCCAGCTCTTTCTCAGTCCCCCTCCTTCACTGACGAGAAGCCATTCTTTTAGATTCACAATGGGAGGTTTTTTAGATGTTTAAAATTGCATTGATCCAACTGCTATGTGTAATCCAAAGCTAACTTCAAAAGAGTATTCAGATTGAGAAACTAATGACAACTTCCAAGTTTCTACTTTGAGAAATAGCTAGGCACCAAATTAAAAATGAAATATTCTGAATAATTTAAGCCTTTGCTTCAGCCTGATTTCTCATACATTTAATGACTTGAAACCTGATGAATAAAGTAGTTGATTTTTTATTATTCAATGCAAGGATACCAAATGCATTTTTTTCGTAAACCAGGATGTAATCTGAATGTTTCCACTTTAAAAAAAAACCCCAACAACCCTCTCCAAACCCCCAAAGCAAAAAACCCAATCCCCCACCCTTACCTTAAGGAAACCTCCCAGGGTGACATCTGCTCTGTTATTGTTTAGATGTTACAACATAAACCCTGTCTGTTGCAGGAATTTGAACAAATGCCTGAAGAGTGTCTGAACAGAGAATTAGCTGAATGCAAGATAGTTTGCATTTGCATTTAATACACTAATGATGGTCAGTTTCAATAAAAAAATAACATTGACTTTGAATTTCATTCCTTTCTGTAATATGAGAGATTCACTAATACTTGCCAGCTGCTCCTAGCACCACAATCATGGCAGCAAAGGGCTAAGATAACACAAGGAGAAAATACTGGATATAAGGTCAAGAGGAGGATTTTGTACATTTTTGCATATGCATCTCTTTTTGTTACATGGACCATATGCCAGAGGTTCTATTTATACACTGGTCAGAAATATTCACTGTGAGTGGTTCTGTAATTGTAGTGAGGAAAACTTTATTTTGACCCATTTTTTCCTGTATAATTGGTCTTTATTAATTTGCAATATATAGGAGTGTTTTTTTCTTTAATACTTTTTAGCATATTCCAAGATGAATATCAGCACTGCTATAGTTTCATGTATTGTTAGCAGTACTGAGAAGTATATTCTGACTCACTGTTTCTTTTGAATTTGGACCATCTCTTTCAATGCTGGGGTTTTCTACGTGCTAAGCATTCAGTCCCTCTGTATTATTTCCATGGGAGATCTTTGGGAGCTAAAGCCTAATGAGTACTGTGTACCTCGTTGAAAAATTGTGGTCCTCAAAAAATTGCTTCTAACAAACAATAGAAAGTGTCTGCAATTTCAGTATTAATATTCTCTAATGTTATGCCTCTGGGTTTTTTTGGCAGTACCTGATCATGGCTGAAGATGACAACATTTACTTAATTCTTAAGCTCTTCCAGGATCTATAAAATCAGGCCATTCATTGGCAGTATTCCCTGACATGCTTGATCTGATAAGCACAGTGACAATACTCCTTTGCATATCTGATAAGCACAGTGACAATACTCCTTCGCATAAGTGACTCCTTTTTTCATTTTCCCAAAGGTTTCTTGCAGTGTCTTAGGGCAGAAATTAAGATGCAGGCTGGAAGCAGTCCAAATAATGGCTCCCTAAATCTAGAAGTGACAGTGCTTAGTACTCACCACATTCCTCAGTGTTCGCTTTGAAGAGAAGTCAGGTTACATAACTCAGGACTTTTGGTGACCATAAATCTAAAACCATTTTGTAGATCCAATCTCTGTCACTTATCTGTGTATAGAATAATGGAGGAATACAAACCCCAATGCTTTTTAGACTCAGTTGACTATTTAGAAGGACTCAGATTTCTGGACATGTGCAGAAGCTACAGGAGTCATTACATCTTAAAACTGGGAAATAGAAATCTGTTAACATTTGAACTATATGCAGATTTTGTCAGTGTGGTTGTGGAACTTCAGGTGCTGCAATAATAAAATACAGTGCAGACATGTGAACCGTCATAATTCAATGTAATAAGTTGCATGGTCGTTTTAATAGTATAGCTCTGAGAAAGCACTACCTTTTCTGTGTGAGTTGTGTGCAGTAATTACAAATCTGTATCATCATGTGATTTTTTTTTTGTTAGAACCTGGAAATAATGTAATTATAAAGTTATTACCTTTCCCCTCCCCCCCGGATTCTCTATCCTTAAAACACTAAGAAAGATGTCTGAGCAAACGCTGTATAAATTCATTGTTACAAATATCTCAATAATGGATGGTAAAGACAATTAAAATAAAATATGAGGAACTAGGTCTGAAATTTTACTTGGTAAGAGCTGGTGTTGAATATAACATTTGCACCTAATAGTTGCAATAATCGTTTTCGTAATCTTGAAAGATGCAGTAAACAAACAAATATGATTTCTTAGAACAGAGCTGGATATTTAGTCTGTGCCTTTGCTTGTGTTTCAGAACTGTCCATTATGAAGGTGGTGCCGTGTCAATTCATGCTCGTTCCCTCTGGCGACTGGAGACTCTAAGAGTCGCGTAAGTAAAATTCTTTTCTTTCAGAAAAAGAAGTCCATTTGACAGGGCAATTTTGTATAGTAAGTGTTCCTGTAAAACCAGACTGATACTACTAAAATCATATTCAAAAAGTGCTCTATAACACTTCCATGAAAAATTAAACAACTGCTTATAAAGAAGAACACACATGCTATGTGTTTTAATTATTTTTTGTGAGTGAATTCATGATTTACATTTTTAACACATAGATCACATAATCAGAACTATTTTTCTTGAAAATAATAATTCATGTGTTCCACCCCCAACTTCTTTAAGCTGTTTGGAAGTCTTTAAAAGCAATAATTTCAGAAAAAAATGCTGCCTTGCGTGAGGGTTGGAATGATGGTAAGGAGTTATGCCTTATTTGTTAAGGTAATTGCACTGTAAAATTGCATTTAAATTGCATTACACTATGTGCTTATGATAAAAATTTTAGTGACTAATAAATGATTGCTTTTTAGAGATTAAATCAAGGCATATTAGGAAAAGGTTACACTCTAAAGATGCTATTTTTGTGTGTGCATTTTATTTTAATGGATGGCGTTAAATGCCATTGATAGGGCAGTGATATTTTTTGCTTTGGACTAAAATTGACTTTGACAGTGCTTAAGTGACAGCAACAAAACTATGGAAGGATCTCTGGCTTCTTGTTTTCTCTCATTGCATATACTTGCCTAATAAGCAGTGGTACTGGAACAATATGGGGATTTGAGAAATTACAGGTTTCTTTTGAGACTGTCGTCTGTCTCACTTTGAAAGATTGTATACAAATTTTTGACATATGAACTTATAGTATTGAAATTGTGAGAACAGTCTAAGTAAAGGCAGTGACAACCTTTCTTTTTAAGGAACATAACTTTCTTACCAACAAAATACCCCAAATAAAGTCCCAGTAATAAGACTACAAGTCCCTCTCCTGTGTGATATTCTAATAGCTATATACATACATTGCTGAATTGTAGGTACATTACTATTCGTGAAAATGCTTCAGTTTGTAACATAGTATATGCATACCTGAAGTCCTTCATCAGTTATAGTCCTTCTCAGAATGGATTCAGATCTAATGTTAATTCTGTTAATTTTATACAATTCTGAAGGAATTATATTGTTTCTGAACTCTTCTTGTTAGTGGAAAACTCTCATAAAAATTGCCTAGAGCAGTCTGCATGTGCAGGCTGGCTTACTCTGCCGTGGGATGACAGATACTATTGCTCAGCATTGCTTTCTTTCCTGAAAGGTAGCAGTATTTCATATTCTCATGTTACAGAAAAGAATGTTTAGTAGTCAGAAATGGCTTCACAAGATACTTTTCTTGTAAGTGCAACATGAATTGCCATTTTTCTTATCCTGCATACATGAGTTAGGGACGTGGCTCAATTGCACTATATTTATTATTTTGTTTTTCTTATGGTCAATAGCTATTGGGTCCAAGAGGAAATTGAATCAGACTAGAGAAAGAAAAGGCAGCCCCCCTGTGTGTTCCATAATATAGAAAACGCAGAGCTGATGTGTTGTACCAGACCCAGCAACTCAGCAGGGATTCGTGAGCTTTTACTTAAGAAGCAGAAGCTACAGTAGAACACTAATACTTGGATGTGCTTTTGTGGAGTATACACCCTGTGCTGTGTAGAAGACAGAAAAAAAAAATGCATTTCTAAGATACAAAGCTTCTGTATTTCTTTCCTCCTCGAAGTCCTCTCCCCTCACCTTAAATGGAAGAGATTATTGAATTTACAAAAGAGAAGAGTTGAGGGGGAAACCTCTCTTTTTTTTGTTCTCTTTAAAACTGATATCTAAAGAGTTTTAATTAGTAAAGTATATAGTTTAATTTATATAGTATATAGTTTAATTAGTAAAGTATAATATAGTGTAACAAAACAGAAAAAAGGTATTGCTCTTGCATTTAAAAAAAAAAATCACACTTTAAAAATGTCTGCCCGGTCAGTTTTGCGTACTTTGCATACAGTTTGGCCAGCTCTTAAGAAGACATACTTAAACAAATAGATGTTTGTATTGAATAGGTAGGTGCTTCAATCTGCTACGTGTGTCAGATTGAGAGGAAAATATGCATAAAAACTTTAAAAATGCTCTCTACCTGGAATTACTTTAAATACAGGTGAGAAGATGCAGTAATACAAAATTATGATATGTAAGTAAGATTATAATCAGGCCAAGTTCAAAAGAATGTGTAAGTTTCATTGATACTATCTAAACATTTGTTGATAATTTTAGGCTGCTTCAGACCGTAGTAAGCACAGAGATGTACTGGTGTCTGTGGAAGCACATCAAAACCTTGGTAGTTTGTCATAATGCCATTATGATGAGCATTTTGCAAACACAAAAAATAAATATATGATTTCCTCTCCAAAAAGTAGTGTGCACATACATCTAAAGTGTAGATTTTTCAGGAGATAAGACTGAAAAAAGTTTTGTGAAGATCCAGGAAAACATCCTAGCTGTGGCAGTTTTCCAATCTAAGGAATATTTGAGAAGCCTAACTTTTCAGTTGAAGGCAAGAAGTTAGAAACCTACAACCTGTGTTTCCACTTGAGGAGTTCTTGGGGATCTAAGACAGAAAATGTTTCCTTGTCTTCCTTAGCTTCCTTCTATAAAATATGAAGAATCTATGCCAGTCTTTCCTTCATAATTTTTTAAATTTATTTTAGGGGGACATTTATTTATTTTGCCCTTTTTTTTTCAACTATTTAAAGTGCACCTAAAGTGTGCTTACTGTTGAAAGGAGAGTGCTGTGAGAGTGTACAAAACCAGCTGCTGGTAAATGAAGTGTTGGAAATCTAAGCTCTGTGTACTGCAGAGGCTTCCTTTTACATAGATGGTGTGTATCTCCTCTCAAGAGGAATTCAGTATAACCCAAGGCAGCCTATGCAAAGAGGTTAAGATTTTTTCATAGAATGGTTTTATAGAAGATAACAATGAAGATATTTTTATACTGATAATCCAACATTTAGAATTTTGAGGATTTTAGCAACTAGTTAGCACTGTAATGTACTTTAAAATATTTTTGCCAGTAGTTAAACTCTATGTTTTGTTTAAAAAAACCCAAACATTTCCTATGAACTTTCTTAGGTGGAGTGGAAGCCACATTAGATGGGGACAGCCATTCAGACTAAGACATATAACAACAGGAAAATATTTAAGTCTCCTGGATGACAAGAGTCTTCTTCTTACAGACAAAGAGAAAGCGGATGTAAAATCTACAGCATTCTGTTTTCGGTCTTCCAAGGTATGAAATCAGTTCAGCATTAATATAACTTAGCAATAATTCCAATCTCTTCAGTAAGCAAGATTTAGATATTTCCTATTTCATAAATTATAAGAACCTTCGACCTTTCCACTGTTCCCTGCTTGAAAAATAACCCACCTCGGTATAATTCACATCTAGGAAGCTTCTTTGCCTTAATTTCATTGGATGATGCTGCTGGGCTGTTTGTTTGTCTGGTATTTTGTTGTTTTTTCTCTGTTTGTTTTTTTTTTTTCTCCTTGCCCACTTTTGAACAGTTTTCTCCCTTTTTTTTTCTGATGAACTTTCTTGATACTTCACTGCTTATATCTTCACTGACACGGGGAAAAATTATAGTACCGAGGGTTATTTAAATTATATTGGAAAATCAGGATTAGGTATTTTACTGTAGTCTGAAGGTACCATAGTTTAATTTTTCATTTGACACCTTCAATAAGCATTTTAAGTTCAGAACTGTACTTCTTATAATGGGTAAACAGCTTAAAAAGATATTAAGTTAAATTTTTAATATCCTTTGATTTGCCATGCTTTTCACCTGCAGCATGATGTTGCTAAAATAATGTTTGTTTTTTAAAAATTTGTCTTCTAAAATTTGTAGTAATAATAAATAGAATTATTGAATAACTTCTCTGTAGCATGTATATTATATATTTTTATTTATTTTTCTTCTTGGGAAGATAAGAAATTAATATATACTTGAAAGCAGGTATATAGACCTTTGTATTCTGATAACAAAGACTTTAGTTCAAGTGATTGTTTTGAGACCCAGACAATGCATTTTTTTTAAACCAGTTAGAAAAGCCATAGAAATACTTAAATATTTTAGAACAATGCAGTGCAACTATATTGGGGAGTTCCTGTTGCAGTTACTGTAGATCTCAACAGTTATTTTCCTTTGAAGCAAAAGGAGTTAAATCATTCATTCACAGATTCTCAAAATTGAATCTTCAGTCGGGGTTATTCCAAAAAGAGTGGAACAAAATACTGTTACACGGATTATTTAGTTAAAAAAATACTTGAAGGCAGGAACTGGTAGCAATACAGACCGTATCTTTTGTTGATATGGAGAAGGTGCTTTGTCTCTTTTTTTCAGAAGCATATACACATGTATTTTGGAGATTAGACAATGTTGTATTTGAAGTTTCTTCACTTTCTTTTTTTCAGCCTGAGTTTGAAAGTCTTATATGGAAGTATTTTTTTAAGATTAATGTTTAGAAGTGGTTTTGTTCTACTGTTTTTGAAATAAAAAGTTGCCATTTTTAGATTTTTAAGTGACCAAACCTGTTCTTTGCTGAGCAAAACAGAGATAAAAGGCTTTGGCACATGTGGAAAATGTTATGGTAGGCAACGCTTGAAGTAATGTGACAGTATTTTAAGAGGAGTCCATATGCTAATCAACACAACAGACATAATCTTACTGATATTTAAATATGCATTTTCAAAGAAATTGGAAGTTTGAAAAATCATGTCTGATGATAATTTTGTGAATGTCAACATTCATTTTGGCTAAAGACTTATTTTGGAAGGAATTATGAAGATGCCACAGAAGATGTCAATATGGTTTGCTCTTCATTGCTGAGGATGAATCTGGACTCCTGCTTAGGAATTCTTAAAGAAATGTCATGTTTCACTTTATTAGGATACAGACATTAAAAATGTTTAAGTGTCTTCCCTCTCTGGAAAAAAACATTAAATAAATATTTGAAATCCATAGCAGTCTTAGGAGGCCTCTATAGAGAAGACAAGCAGTTCTAGAGGTCTTTTTCTCTCTGAGCATGTATGAACACCAGTCTTTTCACTTGCGTTTCTGCTTGTAGTTATCCCAAAATAATTATTCCTGGATAAGAGGCAGCCCCTCAGCTTCCTTGTTGAGTCTAGAACATTAATAGAGGGAGTATGTCAAGTAACTAGATTTTTCTTATAAGAATTTCAATCCTTTTGTTTTGCCACAGTCATTTCTTCCTTCCACTACTTGAAGAGATGAGAGCTTAATGTGCTATAGATAAATTAGCTCTAAATAAGCAAAATCAGATTGGGGGGGAAGAATACCCTTATTTGCAGCTTTAAAGACAGTTCCTTCATGCATGTGAGTAGATGATAAAATCAATTTCCAAATGAAAACAGCTTTCCTGTTTGCAGAGAAAATATTGAAAATGTATCCTGTAAATCTCAAGATTCAGATGCAAATGTAAAAACTCAACATTTGATGTTGTTTTAAACCTTATTTGCAAGATCCTTGCTTATCATTTTAAACACATTAACTTGCCAGATCTGCACTTGAAAATTCAGTTGAAGAGAACCAGAAAGCTCAAGATTTTTATAAGTTGTCTTAACATGAGCAAGAATACTTTTCTCAGATGCTCAAAGTAACATGCACACACATGCACGTACCTTTTTTTTTTCCTTTTTTTCCAAAGCACCACGTTCTGGTACAGAAGTTGGTATATGAGATCAGAATCTTCTTATGTGTCAAAATTCTTTAAATATCTCAACAAAATAATGAAATGTGAAAGCCTAAAAACATTGCAAGACAGACAGCACTCAGAAAGTACAGGTATTATGAAAAGCTATCAGTCTCTTCTTGTTATGGTTATTGTATAGTACCCTAATAATCACTACACATCTGAAATTCTCAAAAATTTTTTTTTGTCTTATAGTCTTACTTCACTCAGCATTAAGATACCAAGAAATTATTCCCTGATACCTGGTCCACTGATACCAAGAAATTATTCCCCAAATATACAGCTCTTTTACAGACATGAGTTTGTAGTGATTAAGTTCTATATTTTTTTGTCTCACAATTGCTAAATATTGATTCTTTTTGATGAAAATTGTTAGCTGAGTATGACTTTTCCACTGAAATAAGGTAATTTTCCTAATTAAGAAATCCTTATACATTCATTCTGTATAAAGATTGCTTTTCCTGTCCACAGTCTTTTCCAGTTGATAGAAATATGTGTCTTTTAATAAAATTTTATGGCCTGCATTTTTATGTCTTCACCTGTTTCTTAACAAAATTCAATGGGAAATATATTGTTGCCAGTTTAAAGAGAAGTCACAAATAAGCTTCTTACCGTCAGTGAGATCTGCTAAAATGTCTGTCCTGAAAGTGTGCAACAAAGGTATAGGCTGGGTCAGATTACAAGAGAAAAAATTGAAAGGACGAGCCTTAATCATGGGCACCCTTTTTGGAATGCTATATGGAACTAAACAGTAACATTGGAGTGAAATGACACATTTAAGGCTAGTCTTCATAGGATAGTTTTTTCCAAAATAAGATAAAACCATTTAAAATTATTTTGCCCATTGAGCCCAGAAAAAGTATGTGAAGATTGGCTTGTATTCCTGTATGCATGGAATAAAAACTGTTTATAAAGAGCCTGTCCTTCTGGAAGAATTCAGGCGTTTTGTTCAATAAACCTGTTCATTTCCAATGCATTCTTGTTGCTTTACATAACTTAAATGGTTTACAGTCTGCTGCAGAAAACAATTATTTCTGTTTATTCCAGTGTAATGAATCAAGACTTTTGATCTTTATTTATAAAAAGTTAATAGTCTGAGGATGGACCTAGACTGCAAATAAAACTGAAGCTTTTCTTTGTAAATACGCTGTAGGAACATTCAGCAGGTTTTTATATAATGAGAGGCTATGGTAACACTGGGCTGGAAACTTGCATTACGTAGTATATATACCAATGTGCAGTTATTAAATAGTCACATGATCTGTTAGAGGGTAGGATGGCCCTACAGAGGGACCTGGACAGATTGGAGAGCTGGGCCGATTCTAATGGGATGATGTTTAATAAGTCCAAATGTCGGGTACTTCATTTTGGACACAACAATCCCATGCAGAGCTACAGACTGGGGACAGAGTGGCTGGAGAGTAGTCAAGCAGAAAAGGACCTGGGAGTGCTGGTGGACAGGAAGCTCAACATGAGCCAGCAGTGTGCCCAGGTGGCCAAGAAGGCCAATGGCATCCTGGCCTGCATCAGGAATAGTGTAGTAAGCAGGACCAGAGAAGTTATTGTCCCCCTGTACTCGGCACTGGTCAGGCCTCACCTTGAATATTGTGTCCAGTTCTGGGCACCCCAATTTGGGAAAGATGTTAGGATACTGGAATGTGTTCAAAGGAGGGCAACGAAGATAGTGAGGGGGCTGGAGCACAAGCCCTATGAGGAGCGACTGAGGGAATTGGGGCTGTTTAGCCTGGAGAAGAGGAGGCTCAGGGGAGACCTCATTGCTCTCTACAACTACCTAAAAGGAGGTTGTAGTCGGGTAGGGGTTGGTCTCTTCTCTCAGGTGACCAGTGGCAGAACCAGAGGGCATGGACTTAAGCTTTGTCAGGGAAAGTTTAGACTTGATATGAGGAAAAAATTCTTCACTGAAAGGGTGATTGGCCATTGGAATGGGCTGCCCAGGGAGGTGGTGGAGTCACCGACCCTGGAGGTGTTTAAAGGGAGACTGGATGAGGCACTGAGTGCCATGGTTTAGATGATGGTTGGTGTTAGTGTTAGGTTATAGGTTGGACTTGATGATCTCAGAGGTCCTTTACAACCTTGTGATACTGTGATACATGGTGATTTCTGATGCTTTTCTGATTCTGATTTTCACTGATTTTTATAGTGGGTAGTAAAATTGATTCCTCATATGTACTTTCTCAACTACCTGCTGTTTATTGGCTTGAATCCAATGTTCCATTCAAATCTTCTACTTTTAAAACAATTTGTGTCTTGAATTGCCAAAATAAATGCTCTAGTGGCTGCTGCCCCCTACACCATCCCCTAGGTGTCTGTCTTCTCTCCTGTATTCAATCCTGCTTCTGCTGAATGATTTCCTGGCTGCTATGTTTGTTTGCAGGAAGGAGCTCAACTCAATGTAATTGTATTCAGTCTGGGCTCTGAACTTGCATGCAGAGTTGTCAGTGTACTTACATAGGTGAGGAAAATTTGTTTGGCAAACTTTTGGCACTGCAGTTTTTATGCTAAGTAGATTTAATGATAAGTCTAATTGGAATGAAGATTGCAATATCAAACCCCTTCAATTTCTGTTATAAACAGTAGACTTTAAAGTACACAATAAAATTTTAAATTAATAACGCCATTTGTTATTGACGGTGCTTTATGAGAAAATCCGTGATTCATATATTCATAGCTTAAGAAGTTGTTTACAAGGAGGAAGATTTGGAAGAAAAAAATCTTGCAATGTAGAAGCACAATGTGTTCACAAAGTTTTGCACTGTCTTTTAGTTATGAAGATAATTGGAAAGACTGGAGCTTGAAATCAGGTTGTAATTTCTTCATATGATAGCAGGACGTAATTTATTTTTTCCTGTATCATCATTTGTGTGTGATGTCCTATTAGAAGTAGCTTTTCAATTGTGAACTGTTATTACATTCAAGTTATTTGTGCTAGGTTTTGAAATAATTGAATACAACATTTAGTGAAAGGACATGGACAAAAAAGGAATTATAATGAAATAAAAGCTCACAATAAATCAGTAATAAATCAATGTATTAATAAATAAATTATCACAATGTACCAGTAGAAAAGGTTTTAATAAGAATTTCAGCACTTGAGGAATCTGAGAGGTATAGGATAGTGAAATTAACATTTGTATCCAGAGACTGTTTAATAGTCTGAAGTGATGAATATATTGCATCTGGAAGCTTATGATTATGAAAAGTAGGAATAATATTTTTTTTTAAGTGCTCATAATTGTAGGGTGAAAATTTAGCTATATGACATCTCCCTTTACTTAATGTAAATGCTTTTTAAAATCCTTTAATAAATTAGAGTTTTTTCTCTTCATTTCAAACCCAATCTTTGTCATTTTTACCATGAAATTGCCTTCACAAATTCTCAAGCAACACGTGTACGGTGTTATCATTCTCATAACCTTTCCTGGTTGTAGTAGGAGAGAACATTTAGAAGTTTTTGTGTCGTTACTTGTAACCATTACTCTGAGGGGCTTAAGGCGGTGGCTTGTCCTCTGCTGCTGATCAAGAGAAACGGAGAAGGTTGAAGTTATGTTTTGTTAAGATGTTCATCTTGCACCCTGAGTGTATGGCCTAAAATAGGCCTGCAATACGCAGAGGTGATTTTTTTGAGCAGCGGGGAAATTTAAGCGGAAGCTTATGTGGGCAAGTGTGAGCACATATAGAAACAGAATACAAAGAGTGACTGCACTGGTGAACCTGCCTGCACTGCTGAAGTTGTGAAAAGGAGAGCAAAATGGCAGCTGCAGTCCCATAGTAATCTCAGCTTCAAAGGCAACAGTTTTGATGTATTTCCTACCCTCCCAAGAAGAATGGTGACTAATTTATATATCAATAACTTGATCATGTGAATCAGAACTAATTAGTCAAATTGGTTTTGGTTACTCTCAGTGGAGAAGATTTTTGCCTAAAATGGATCTAGTGGCAAAACCCTCAGGAACTTGCAGTGAAGGATGAAGTCCCCTGAAAAGTTTTGGGCGTAACTATATTAACATCTTTCTTACAATTAGATTGGTCCTTTGTAACATGTTTTTTTTTCCATACTTAGCTTTGGATTTAACAGCTAGTGCAGGTAGACGAGCTATATCTGTTGGTTGAAACATTTGCTACTGGACAGTTTAAATGGATGTTCTACGATGAACTTGAGTGCATAGGCTGTTTGTCCTGTAAACTGATGTCCGTGGGGCAGAAGTTGGTTTTTAGAAGAGCTAAATATTGGGGAACATCTCAAATTACATTTACACACTGTAGTAGCATTTGTTATACTAAATCTCCTCACCTGAAATGATTGCTGTGTGTATAGGACGCAGGTTGGATTTACACACGGTCATGCCATTTTTCTTTTACAGCATGTCAACAAGCCAGTTGCAAAGACATGGAAATGGATTTCTTTGCTCAGGAAATACTGAGCCTACTTCTCTCTGTGGCAGTTGAAATAAATTGTAGGGAGGTGCTCATCTTTTCCCTAAGAGAAAGCTTCTGGAGGTGAATGTCTGATTGAGCTGGGATATTCAATGTATTTGGTCTTGTTTAGTAAGCATCTATGTTTCAATAATGACATACACATACAGTCAATTATGACCCTAGTTCTTTCCTAGGCAAATGAAATGAATACACCAGGCTTTCCTAGTGTAATAAGCTAGATTTTTGTGTGCATGGGATCTCTCTGTCTTTTCCCTAAATATTTAACTAGAAGTTAAGCTTTTGCCGATTTTTAAATGTTTCATTAAAGAAGGATCTCCAGTGTTTTCTCTGATCCTGTTCTGGACAATTGCCTAGTATTTGATACTTTATGCAAATATTAACATGCTGGTTATTGTTCTTGTGTACATTTTTTTCTTCTTCAGGAAAAGTTGGACATAGGGACAAGAAAAGAGGTGGATGGAATGGGAGCACCTGAAATAAAATATGGGGATTCAATATGCTTCATACAACATGTAGATACAGGCTTATGGCTCACGTACCAGTCTGCTGATGCAAAGTCTGTAAGAATGGGTTCTGTGCAGCGGAAGGTAAGACTAAATAGGAATGCCTTTAATTCAATCAGAGTGTGATAAGGTGTAGGATGAAAATGAAGTACAGGAGACAGCTAATTTCTGGGTTTCAAATATTTTAAGCATGCCTCTGTTTCATTGTGAAAGGGTTTTTTTTTTGTCACACATTGAAAAGTTATGTGATGTACTGAATTCTTAAATTGGAAACCAATCAAATTGCATGTTACTCTGTAGACTTTAACCCACAAACACTGATAAATCTGGATATACTTGATGCCAAACTAATATATTAGTAATATCTTTTAGAATATGCTAAAATTCCTATTTTCAGTGTACTGTACTTTGGATTGAGAAGGCTTTTAGTTCAAAGTCTTTTCTTTCCATACTGTGAAGGTATTAAGTTTAGGACAAGAATGTTCCAGTCCTGTGACCTGAAGGATTTCTTCTTTTAAAGAATAACTATGGTCAGTCAGAATGCTAGCTCAGCATAGTAAACTAAGAAAAAGATTCTTCTACAACTCAGCATGTCTTCCAGAAGCTACATTAGTGTTAGTGTTTACTATTAGTGTATAACTTTGCAGGAAATTATTTCTCAGCAAGGCAGAAATGTATTAGCCCTTCTTAAAAAAATAAAATAAATTCTGCAACTGTTTTACATGCCAGAATTATAAAACTAGAGCAACATTTAATATACTTGGAAGGTCGTGCCTTTATAATTTTCTGTGTACATATACATATAAAACTTGTCATGTATACAGACATATGTTCTATAAATATTTTATATAAAATAATTATTTAGGAAACAGTGTTTATAAATGTGTAAAACTTTAAGGATTATATTGCTAATATAATAGATAATTGTAAGAATTATAATACTATAATAGTTCTAAAACTAATTGAAAATATGATACATTATTGAATAATTAATGTAAGTAATGTAAGTAATAGAAATAATTTGTGTGTTTGTGTGTGTATGCCTCTGTGTGTGTATAAAAGGATATTACCTAAAAGAGTTTAAAATATTGGTGTAGATTGGATTGAATACCTTCAAAACCATGATAACTAAACATGAAAAACTAAATTATCGGTAGTGACTCAAGGCGTAGTCAGAAAAGAAGGCCAGTACCATCCTTGGAAATCAGAACCAGTAAAGAATACCTGTTTTGACCTTGTCTGTACCTTACAGATCTACTGATGTATAAGGGAACTGTTTTCAAGGTGGACAAAACAAACAACAAGCAGAACTCCTTAAATATTTGATTTCTTTTAAATGTTTTTAATAAAATTTTTTTTTACAGAAGCTGTGGGTTTGAGATTATTATAGTACTGAACCTGTACTAGGGTGTCCTTGCGTGTGAGGAAGTAAAAATGGGATTTTCTGTTTTCAACTAAGTTTGTTTTTATTATGAAATTTCATTGTTCCCAAACCTATGTGGATTTTCATACTTCTCATTTGTGAATAATGTTTCATTTTGCAGTGACTGCTTTTTTAATTTTGTATTGCAGGCAATAATGCACCATGAGGGTCACATGGATGATGGTTTAACATTGTCCAGATCTCAGAACGAAGAATCCCGTACAGCACGTGTCATCCGTAGTACAGTCTTCCTTTTCAACAGGTTTATAAGGTGTGCTTTTAAAATAATCTTCTCACTCTTTTTTTCCTGTTTTATTTTATGCAAAATGGCCATGAACACAACAGTGAACAATTTATCCCTCAGAAAAAACAGCTGAATACTTCTCAAATGAGACTTTATACAAATTCTTTATGTGTTGTTAGCAGAAATGTACCTTCAAAACTATTGGTCAGTTTCTTTTCTCTATCTTCTAATATTACTTTGTTGTTCAACCTTGATTTGAATGCATGAACGTACTGCAAAGGTGTATAAACCATAAAAGACAGAATTTACTGTAAGTCATGTGGTGCATCATTTAGCTCTTTGTTTTCTCAGTATTTTTTTAAAAGTGCTCTTCCCCGAAAAACCTGGAAGACGGCTATAACTTTATAACTACAAACTGGTACAATACACAAATATATGGAAAAAAATTATAGTCTCAATAAAAAGGTTTTCTTAAAAATGTGTAACACCTTAGTACACTCCCATTGCACTTTTCTTATTTGTTCCCTTTTAATGCTACATATTTCTTTACTACTTTACAACATATATAGTATTTTGGCCATTTGAAAATACTGCCAGATTTATGCAATTTGCATTAGTCTTCCTACTCCAAATGTCCTCCTAAATAACACTGATAAAGTGCTAATTCTTAAATGTTTATAGTTTCAGTAATTAATGAAAGGTGCCTCTCATCAGTCTAGGTGGCATTAGAAAAATGGCAATATGCCATGAGTATGCAGAATGATAAGAATATCACAGGAACTGATTTTTCGCAAGAGAAGAGAATTTTGGAGATGGTGATCTGAAGCAACCATGTCCTAAACCAGTGCACAGCGAAGACATAGACATGTCAATTTGTTGAAAAACATTTATTCCTGTACTTAAATAACAACAGAGAAAAACGCCTGTCAGGAAAATCGCCAGCTGTATGACATTTAAAATATAAAAGAAATATGAAACCTAGGTTACTTTATAAATGACATGTTTTCTTAGACGCTTCTAAGAATGCCATAAAAGATAAGGACAGAGAAAGACAATTTAATGATAAGGTTTCACAAATCAAGATACTGCTAAATTACAGTGGAGGTTTTTGCAGAGTGCAAAGGGAGTACAAGATTGTGTTTAGTTTCGGCAGCCTGTTACTCCAAGAAGAAAAAGCTGATTTTGAAAAGTTCAAAATTATTTTCATAAGTGTGTGCCCCAGTTCTTTCCCACAACATTAGTAGGGAAATTGCACTGCAGTTAATGTGTTCACAATAAAAATTAAATTTTAAAGTTAACATTTTTAGCCATCTTTCAAAATGGATTATTTATTCTAAGAGATTTTTATTCTTCACATGTAAATATTGCTACTAAATTAATGATGTTTCCTAAATGTAGTTTTCCAACCCTAGTTCGCCAATTGAGATGAAAATTAGAGTGATGTGCCAGTTAAAAAAATAAAAAAACCCTCAAAGCAACCAACCAACTCCCTCCCCCAAGAAAGATCAAGAAAGGTGAGGTTTAAATAGAGGAGAAAGGTATATCAGTGGTTTGGAATGCACAGCAAAAAAATGGATTATGGGGCTTATTGGGGATTCAGCTAAGCAAGGGACAGGTGCAGCATGGATGAGAAGGGTCTGCACCCCACTTCTAGGAGGGGATGGTCATAGACTACAATAAGGCTTGAATTGTATATCAGGGGAATAGAAAGGTTTGTGAAGTGCTGAGACAGAGCATATGGAAGAGTTGCATCTTCCCGCATTGAGCATGGTTTAAGAACAGGTTAGAGACACGCTTGAGAGCCTGGATGGACGGTTATAGCTGGGCCCTTTTTGGCACTGTAGGATTGTTCATTTGTCTTCTGTCCATTCCACCCTAGTGATGCTTTGAACAGGTTTACAGTATCATCTCTTTATGTTTTGGTCTGTCTCTGGTACTGCTAAATACTTAGACTGAGTATTAAAATGTGTTTTCTGGATTTCAAAAATATTTCAGGGAAACAGCATTTTTGATGCTTCCTGTTTCTGTTTGGGAAGGGAGGGCTGGATCATTAAGTAGAGAATGGGGCAGACCATAAATAATTACTGAAATGTTATGTAACTGTCAGAAAATGAATTGAGTTTTGGAATCTAAACAAACTTCACTTCAATAAGTGGTTTAAATCATAAAATAAATAATTTCCAATAGTCAGGCAACTTTGCATCTTATTGTAGGGGCCTCGATGCTCTCAGCAAGAAAGTGAAGTCTTCCACTGTTGATTTGCCTATTGAGTCAGTCAGTCTGAGCCTTCAGGACTTGATTGGCTACTTTCACCCCCCTGATGAACATTTGGAGCATGAAGACAAACAAAACAGGCTCCGAGCACTGAAGAATCGCCAGAACCTCTTCCAGGAAGAGGTACTTCTCTCAGTTTTACTCCTGATTTTCCACCACGTTGTCTGCAAGTATTCTCTCACGATGTCTGTTGTGTTGCTGTCTAATCTGGAGTATGTTTTCAGTGATCCTGTAGGAGACAGACTATTTGCTACAATCATAATCTCTTTAGATCTGTTGATTTTCTTTTATATTTAAAGAAATTAATTTAAGGCATTACTTCCTTTTCCTTAAAATATATATATTAATATGACCTTGTGCCCTGAATTATAACGATAATTTACTTCTTATCTGTGAATTAGTTTCTTCTGTTATGGTTTAATCTCTTGATGCAGAAGGATGTTTTGGTTTAATAAGTGTACATTAAGTATTTTATTTAATATTGTTTTTTATTTCTCTGGTAGTGATAGGTGCGTATAATTATTCAGAAGCCTAAATACCTTCTAGAATAGAAAATTGCCTAAAATATTGTTTGTTTTTTTTTTTTTATTTTGATCATTCTAATGTTAAACTTCTATTATCACAGTCAAGGAAGACTTTTCTTTAGGGATTGCTTGTTTGACTCCACTTGTCTGACTCCATGGCTCTTGTTTTACATATCCTGCCTTTCGTGTTTATTTTTTTCTAGATTCTTGACGATCCTATGTATTTGCATCTAAACAATATTTTTTTTTCTATGACTGTCTGAGCCTTTCCATTTTTTAGGGTATGATCAACCTTGTTCTTGAATGTATTGATCGCTTGAATGTATACAGCAGTGCAGCTCATTTTGCAGATGTAGCTGGGAAGGAAGCTGGAGAAGCATGGAAATCTATACTAAATTCTTTATATGAATTACTAGGTAAGATATATAATCGGTTACTTGGGTCGTTTTAAGTCAAAATAATACTTGGATGAGAAGAAATACTTACCTGTTTTAGTATGGAAAAATTTCCACTGTGTAGAAACTTAGGATAAAAATTAAAAAAATGTTTCTGTTTGCAGGTCCTTGCATATGCTTAAGAATAAAACACATGGAAAACACTCAAGTAGTGTGATTTTTCTAAAAATATTCACTATCATAATTTGTTTCTGACTTAAATTGAATGATTGATTGCCTTTTCATATCGTCATATTACTGATGTATCTTGTAAACTGCCCAAAAGTGTGTGAACAAAATATATGTGAATATATCATTCCTGTCTTATGAAGCTGAGACATTGTGGTCAGTTTTTTAGAAGTCTTTGATATTTTTCAAATGAATTACTGCATAACTGAAGCACAAATCTAAAACTTCTGTAACTAAGACCCCTCTTACTAGTTAGTAATGACCCGTGACTCCAGCATTATACTAGGATACAGTATGCCATGGAAAGGTACACTGTTTTAGAGGCAGTATATCAATGAAGGTCTTGTCCATCTGCAGTCACTGAAAATCTCAATACCTTCTGTAAGTATCTAAGTGTTAGCTAGTATCCTGATCAAATTTCTATTTGGGTAGTAGAATTTAATTACCTCATTTGTTTGCTCACCGATTTGACTTGTATATATTATTTATGTTCTCCTGTGACCCATTATATGGGGTTACTAATTCACCGTTACAGCTGTCCGTGTATCACTCCTGCTCAGTTGCTAATTGCCTACAAAAGGAAATTTTACTGCCTAAGAGACCATTTTGTCGGTTCCTTGCTTCTCTGTCATTAGGTTTTCTCAGTGTCATGAGTATGCCAAAATAATATTAATATTGACTTTAAGTGACTGAGAGCAGTAATGTGTCCCTGTCGTTAAGCAATCTTTTGTGCAGGCTGCATATATGTGCCTATGTCACTTTTTTTTTCTGTAACACACCATCTCTAATATGAGGACCTGCTTGCCTTTAAACTTGCATGTGTTCTGGCAAAGCTTGAATTTGAACTAAGTCCTCATGCAGAATTGTTATATTTCTTTCCAGTAAAATACAAAGCATTTTATGTATTATTTATACTAAATCTCACTCTTGAAAAATTTTTATTGAAAAGGCATACAAGTAATTTTATGTTCTAAATCAGTTCTGATAAAAACTCCACAACTGAATATTGAGTTTGTAAAATGAAGTGAGCCAAGTGGGTAGGAAGTGCCCAGATGAATATAGTCTGTATGTTGTTAATTGGGTCTTTTGTGGGTATGCATTGTGAAGCATGATCACATATTAGTTTTTCTGTAGGACTCATTTGTTATTTAGTGCTCATCTGTTATTGGTACTTAAAATACTTCGATTTCTGTTGCTAATCAGTGTGTGCCACTGAACCGTATTTATTGTGAGACTTTTAATTCACATTTGGAAAACAAATGTATTGTGTTGGAGTTATCACGTGCCATTTATGATTAGGAATCTGAATAATTATATGTGTTCTGTTGGAAACTTCTGTAATAAGGCATGTGGGAGGTATTATCTCCTATTCACTCAGAGGAACTGGTACAGAGAGAAATTTAGGTAAAAAGACTCCACCAATGCTAGTTTCCAAATTAAGAGCTGTGGGATCTGACCTTTCTTTGTTATATTCAGCAGTATTTCATGTGTGCATGGAATACTGAAAACTTGCATTTCTCCAAATTCAGAGGTACAGAAAATAAAATTTTATTGGCACACCTCACTTCACATAAACTTTCCTTTTTAACCAACAGCAAAGTGAGGTTACTAAGGCATGAATTCCACAGTCAAAATAGGTTCATCATCTTATGCTTTCGAAAAAGAAAATCATCTTTGGGGGGAAAAAGGTATATCCAACCTGTGGTGCACAGCCCTTGATAAAACCATTGAGGTGCTTCTGTCTGGCCGTCTAGCAGGTCTGTCGGAGGAAATAGAAGCTGGCATGGTAAATATAATTGAGACAACCAGAAGCCCTCTCCCATGATCTCTCAGAACAAAGAAAGAGCTAGCTGAACAGTGGCTCCTGTCACCTAACCACAGGCTGTTAGGGTAGAAGGTGGTTCCTGAGGCTCTGATTCTTGTTGGGGAATCGCTGTGATCTGTCATTAATTTGTGTAGTTCCAGCATGATGCATATGCGCAGGTTGCAAGGGTGACCAAAAGTGGCATTTCCTAGCATTAGATTGGTAGTTTTTATGAACTTTATAAGGTAATTTTAATGTTTTTGGGTTTGATTTCCATGGGTTTTATAGATGTAAGCTAAATATGCCCTCCCCAGTTTTGTAGCTTGCAGCATTGTGAGTGAGTCAGTATATAGGTCAAAAGAAGGACTGCAAATTCAGATACATCAGGTTGCTTTGATTTCAGCTAAGAGTAATTTATAACACTTGTGTACTGTTGTCCTTTGTATTGTAATTCTGTATGAAAAACTGTTTCAGAGGTAGATGGGAATTTTTACTGGTAGATTTATAATACTTGATGATTGATAAATTTTAAGACTTGACAACATGTATTATATTTCAGGTTCTTAAATGGAGTGTCCGGATCCTTCCTCTCTTATTTTTTCTCATTTCTTATGTTTTTGTGGTCTAGGCCTTTCTCATGTTTGTTTCCATGTTACAGCTCCATTCTTCACTTACCTTTGCCAATGTCTGTCTTCCTTCGGAATGCTATAGTAGAAAATGAAGAAAATGTTTCTTGCTGTTTTTACTATATTTCAACAAAACGAAACAACCCCATATAACTTTGGCTATCTTCATGCTTGCAAGCAACCAGATTGTTTAATCTGAATTTTTGAAGTTGGCTCAACTATTGGCAGGCAAAAAGGCTAGCAAATTTGATTTTTAACAGTTAAAACTTAGAATAGATACATGAAAGTAGTCTAAACTTTCATTGTGAAAATTATTCTAAATCTTAGTGTGTGCTTTTCATGACAGCAGTACTACTGTTATGTTTTCCTTCCCTCTGCTTCTCTCTTTACTCACTGTAATGCCCATATGAACATTTGAAAATGTGATATTGTGTAATGTGGTTTTGGAGGATGTCTGCTTGACCAACTCTGAGAAAGAGAGATCATCTAGAAGGAAAATGGGTCAAAATTTTACATCTTTCAGCTCATATATACCCACTAAGTGAACCTCCTTTAGACTTTTTATTTTTAAGGTGGTTATTTCACGTATACTAATGGTAGTTGTTTGATTTATTAAGAATAAATTAAAGCAATTATGGTAGGAATAAACATTTAAAAGTATCTAGACAATTTCAGAGAGTTAATGTCTCAATGAAACAAACTTTTGGAGTGTAGATGGAGTATAAAAGTCTGCGATAGTATTGTTTGTAGATGTAGGGGAGCACTGAAGTCTTTGTAACAGTTATTTTATCTCTTGTTATGTTAAGCACAACTCAGACTGGAGGAAGTAGTAGCTTGATTGCTGCATCTTTTCTTCAAGTCTGAAATTTCCATTTTACAAGGCCAGAAAATTCCTTCTGAGAGAGTCTGCTTGTCCTGTACAAATTATTGTTTCCATGGACCTGTAGTGAGAGGAACAGTGCAAGCTTTTGTTGACTTCACAGTCTGCATGACACTCCTGTCCTCTTATATTACTTCCCTAACTGCATTATTTTCTGGCAGATAATGCTTAAGAAGTCTGGCTTTGATCTGGCTATAATGAATTTGTACGTTGCTCTGTTCTGAATAATGCTGGAGCTGTACAGTAATTACATGAATGACAAGTGGATATTGCTTGCTCAGTCTTGCTTCAGCAAACAATACTTTTTTTTTTTGAGTCTGTACATAAATGAAAGTAAACTGTAATGCCAGAATTCATGCCTTTTTTCAGGTCATTGATATTGTGATATATTTAACTATCATGAGAATGGACGCATTTACAGACTTTGAGTTGAGACTGGATACTATCGCAAAAAAAATCGCAGAATCATAGAATATTTTGGGTCACAAGGGACCCTTAAAGGTCCAACCACTCTCATCATAAAACATTTCTTTCTTATTTATATTCAATCTAAATCTACCCTCTTTCAATTTAATCAGTCACCATATGTCTATTAAAACATCTGTCCTTCTTCTGTTATAAATTAATACAGTCACTCTGAACTTGTATTTGATTCTTTTGTTTCATAAAGAATGGCCAGGAGAGTATGTAATGATATGATTTTAATGTCTGACTAACCACATCCTGGTTTTGTTTTTTTTTTTGTTTGTTTCTTTGAAACTGGTTTCTAGTCTTGTTCAAAGTAAAAGAAATAAAAGAAACAATTGTTGGACATCATTATTTTTTGTTTTCAGTGTTAAGTTACTGTGTGCCTCATTTAATGCACAGCTTTAAGCACTGTATACTAATCTTTCAGAAATTTCTGCTGAGCTGCCTTTATGAAACTGTCTATGTCTTATTACAGTTAATGAAGCTACGTTTATTGATGTCCTGTTAAGCAATGAACTATTACTACCTTCTTTTTGTGTTCATACCTGAAGCACAGTGAGATTATGGACTTGCCTATAATCAGTAAACAAACTCACAGAGACAATGGCTCCTAAATTCTTTTCTGTGTATTTCGACAAGGTGCTTCTCCTCTTATGATTCCCAGGTATTCAAGTACCTATGCTTATGATGAATTGACTATGTAAGATTCCAGGGTATAGATTTTTTAATCATATAATACAAAAGGAGGAAGGTTTTTTTGTTTGTTTTCCTTGTTAGGTGTAGGGGTTTTGTTTGATTTTTTTTTTTTTAAGGGTTTGCTTTTTTTGTCTATGAAGCAATTTGTAATCTCTTTCCTCATGATACAGAGCTGTCAGTGCAGTAACTTACCTGCAGCTAACTTCAAGATTGCTTTTCCCCTTTGCAGATACAGTTTCATATCATATTTATCTCTCAAGTCTGTAAATTTAACCTTTAATAAATGAAACCCCATAATATAATACAGTGAATTTCTGCAGTAACAAAACATGGATTTTAAGAGACTGGTGCCTCTTAGCAGTATCAATAGTCTCTGTAGCTGAAAATAACTACAGAAATTTCAGGTTGAAATAATTTGTTGGCAAAATTGGAAAACAGTATTAAGAAAACCAGTTTGCAGTGTTCCATACACCAAACAGAAATGTTAGTACCTAACTTCTTTTTTTTTTCTTTTTTTTTTTTTTGAGTAGGACAGGTGCATCTCTGAGAGCTTCTGTGTGCAAAAACACGTATTCCAGGACAGGGCAGACTTGTGTGTGCATATATTCAGTGAGTTTTCCAGTCAGTTAAACCCTCCAATTCAGTCTACTTCAAGTTTCAGCTTAAAGCATGAGGGTAAAATAGTTTCAAACTAGTTACTTCCTCCATAGATCCTTTTCAAAAGAATGACATATGGTTCCTGGACATGTATCTTGTTTTGGTTCCTGTTGTTCTTGAATAAAGGTATTTTATCTGTAGAAGATAATTTATGTTCATCACCTATGTTATTGGCTTCACATTCTGCTTTTCAGGCTCTATCACTACAGGAATACTGTTTTATAGACATTTGATTCTACTGTAGCAGCTGACTTTTGGGGTGTCAATATTGGCTACTGCATATAGAGCATTTTGCAGGCATTATTGAGATGACTGTAAAGCCAAAAGTCAATTTGATATGAAGAGAAATTATTATGCTTAAATCTAACCATCACTCACGTTATTTGAATTTAAATTAGGACCATCAATAATTAAACAGTAAGAATCTGTCTTACTGGATCCTTCCTAGAAAGACAAGACAGGGATTCTTTTAATTTAATCAGACTTATAATTGTGATATCTCTTTTATATTTTCCCTCTCTCTTTATCCAATAGCGGCTCTGATTCGAGGGAATCGTAAAAACTGTGCTCAATTTTCTGGATCTCTTGATTGGTTGATCAGCAGATTAGAAAGGCTAGAAGCCTCTTCTGGTAAGCTTTTTAGTATTTTAACTTCCTTATTTGATCAGTTTTTTCCTATTTAGTATTGGCAATATACTTGTTCAGTCTAATTATTATGCAGTTCTTCCTATGACAGAATAAATTATATTCATGAAACAAAACTTCTATTTGTAATGTTTTATGTTTTGGTTTTAGTTTTAGTTCTGCCTTAAGTTCTGGTTATTCTCCTTTGCCAATTGGTTGTAATTCTGTCTTAATTCAGACAAACCATTTGGTGAAACAGTTGTTCTACAGTTTCAGTTGTATTAAGTTGCTGTCTTTCTAATTCTAGTACCTTCCCCTTTCTTTTGAATTCTGCAAGTTTTTCAGGGTTTCCATCAAACTTAACGTAATAATAACCATATAGAGTGGATATCCTTTGTGTTATCTTAAAGGACTGTAGTGTTAATGCAGGGAAGTTCAAGTATATATAGTAGATGGGTATTCAGAAAATACCTGTGTGTTTGCATATAACTGTTACCTCCGTAATACATACACAGTCCCTTTCCCATCATGTCTCTCACTCCCTAAGGATGAATTCTCTTCGAAGTTAACAAGAAAGAACATGCCTGAATCACATTTATGATTTGAGAATCTGTCGCATTCAAGCTAGCTTATTTATTTTCTTTGCCACTACCTAATATCTTATCTTCCTCCTGAATGACTCTGTTGAACCCTTAGTGTCTGTGAGATGCAATTAGTGTCTGTGTTGCTCAGAATGAAAGTAAATGAAGTTATGCTGAGCTATACTGTACTTCTCACTGATTTAGTGGTCCTGGCTTCTCTTTCCTTATAAGCAATCAGCTCTCCATAAACCTAATTTGCAAACCAAATGCATTTTTTTAAGTTTCCAATGATTATTTTTAAAAAAATGTTACAACTAAATGTGATCAAAGAATTCCTTTGGACTGTATTGGATAAATATGCTTTTTGAGCAGTTAAGCAATAAGCAGCATAAACACTGCACACTAGGTGAATGTGAACAGTAACTAAAGAATTTCTCTGGGTGATGTGTGATTTCTGTTGGTATTTAAGGCTTACTACTGTGTACCTCTTTATATGTTAAATGTAGTTATTAATGTGATTGTAACCTATAACAGGACCTTACGGATGGATATCTTATCACCACATTTGACATCTGCGTATTTAAAATAATAGTCAATATTTCTTAGTATAATTGTTTTGTGGAGTTTTTTAACAAGGCTACTCTATTTTTTTAAAAGTATGTGTTTGTACATGCCACTGCAGTTTGATTTTTGTAAACAGATGGCAGACAAATTTCATTGCATTAAAGAAGCTCTGCTAAGTGTATCTGAAGAGATACTAGGGCTATGTTTCTGTAATTAATAGTGTTGATTTCATGACTAATACTTGAGTCTCTTTCCCCGTTTTACTAAAATGGATACAAACTTTTTGGTTTTTTCTTACATGAAGCTATAATTACTGTTCTTTTCAATGTGAAAATACGTGAAAATGATGTAATCTAGGCATATGAACAATAGATAGTAATCAAACTTGGACCCAGTAGCAAAAAAATGATATTCAAATAGAATGACTAGTTCTGTACTCTTAAGACTGATTTTTGACTCTTTTCAAGCATAATTTTCATGCTCATGATTACATAAAGATCAGAAAACAAAGTTAATACTTTTGGTAAGAAATGTTGCTGCAGCCTGTTCGCACCCCTCCTTGGTTTTCAGCATTAATACAAGTGTTTATTTATTGTAATAAAAAAAGCCATGTTTAGTGTAAGGCCAGTGTTCTAAATTTTATTCTTACCAATTTAACAATTTTTGGAGTTCAACAAATTATAGCAGTAACTGAAAATATGGATCTGATGTGATGAGATCTTTTAATGGCTAGTTTGCCAGTTAAGTGAATCACGTAATATAAGAATAGAGGCATTATGAAATAGGTGAAATAAAAATGTTAACAGCTCCTTACAGAGCGCTTTATTTCTCACATGCACTAGACTGAAAAGCAAACAACAAGCCAAGCTCAAAGTCTAATAACTCTTATAACTAACAAGCTTCGCAAATTGTTCCTTCCCATAACTACAAGTGAAGAGGGAAATATGGAAATGGAAATAATACAAATTGGAGAAGTTATACATTTAATGCTAAGTACTGTTAACATATGGAATAATAACATAGTAAAAGCAACTTTGGTTTGAGACATTTCAGCTTTTTATGTAGCTCATTAATGTAATCTAGAAGCATATATTTTTGTCATTATGCAAATCTTAAGTTGCAGTACTAGGAGAAACCCCTAAATATTTATAAGGAATGTATATGAAATATATCTTCTTGTAGAGAAGTTGAGAAAATTCTATGTTTTAAGTCACTAGTGAGTAAAAATAACCCTGCGGGGAGGATGATAGTAAGCAATCACGAAGGTAGAGACAAGTTTGTAATGCTTGTGCTACCATTGACATTTTCTGTTTCAGTAGTTTGCTTCATTTGAATGTGAATTTTAGTATATTTCTAATACATTTCTTTGTAATTTGACTGTAAGAACATTGCAGTGTAAGTATTTGTGATGCTCAGAAGTGTAGTCCAACAACTTTAAAAGAACAACTTTAAACATAGTAATAGTTGGACTGTAAAGGCCAGATAGAGACTTGTCTTAACCTGTGTCTTCTTTATTGCCTGGTTCTAGCTACTTTAATTGGTAGCCCTTGTCTGGAGTTCTTTTTCTGGTTCATCTGTTTGTATCTTTTCACAGTAAGTACAGGTATCTATGAGGATTTCAACAGCTAATTATTAATAGCACATGGAAGGTAATTTGAATTCACTGCAGGAGGAGTGAAAGATTTGACCAGTATTCAATGTGTAGTGATCACTGTGTTTTAAATTGCTATTGTCTTTTTTTTCTTTTTGAATCTCTTGGTAGTTCGTATGTACTTTGCTTTGTCATTACTATTAATTCGTATTATTTCATCCTCTTTCCCCTCTTTTGTTCTCTGCTCTCACCCAGCTGAAGCTGCTTTAAGAGTTGAAGACTGAGAAATGTTTTCCAGTTGCAGTTGTGACTGGTTTGCATTAGATATGTTTCTTACTGTTTGGTAAGAACACTCTTGAGAGGCATGAAAATTAAAACATTGTTTGTCCTGAGTTTTCTTCTAGGAACTAGGCCACTTGAACTCCTTCCCCGTTTGCTCTTGTGACATAACTTCCATGTTGCCTCCAAAACTGATTTTATAATTAAGACTTTTTCTGGTTTTGAGGGAGTCAAAGATGTTAATTATGCTGTTCTTTAGTTATATTGAGAGACACAGTAGGTTTAGCTTTTAGTATGTAAATGTGTTTTTGTGATTTTGTGTGGGATGTTTGCTTGCCAGAATTTAAGCATTATATGGCTTGATTGAGGTGAGGATATTCACTCTTTTAATTTACAGTGGCAGATCTACTATAGGGAGAAATACTGGATCATATTATACTTATTAAATAAGAATACCTGGCTGCATTTATTCACCTAAAATAATTAATTCATTTTTTAATGTAGAATGTTTGTAAGGAAAAAACACCATGCTCTGTCAATCACACTAAAATTCAGTTGACTTTCAGCATTGAAGTTGATAGCTGCGTCTCCTGCAGGTGTTTTCTTTAATGTGTTGTGATGAAGCTTTGTTGCTTTAAACTTTTATCAATAAGATTCCTATTTCCTTTTTTTTTATCTTTGAACTAAAAATGTTATTAAAACAGAATGAAAACATTAAGTATATAAACAGCAATTGTAATTTGATTGCACAACTTAGATTAGAAATTGATTCAGTTCCTGATCTTCACTCAAGCAAAAGGAAGAAAATGAAGATTGGGACAAGTATAAATGTATCTGAGAGTAGGCTGTGTTTGAAGCGAGATATTGCAGGATCTGAGTGAATAATGCAGTGCAAATGTTTCAACTGTCTTTTCAATGCATAAATTAAGATTGGATTAGTCTTTCACTCTGAAATATATTCCAGATGGGATTGACTAATCCTCCTAAAATTTCAAAGTCATTAAAACAAAGGTAGTAAAAAATAGAATAGGGCAAGTTAGTAATCTAATATGCTTCAAGTGAAGATTCTTGGAACCAGAAATTTTTTTCTTTTTTTGGAAGACATACATTTTATTCTAGTATTCACAATATGATATTAGAGGAGCCAAAATGTTATCCTGAAAATACATGCTCCCTTTCATCTGTTAGTCATTAAAAAAGAATTTTCACTCACCTTTATTGAAAACTCTGCGTATCATACTGTTTGTGATATTTGCATTAAATTTTAACACTTCCTGTGTTACTGCCTTGAGCAACTCCAGATCCAGTTGTTTTTAATGCAGACAGTGAATCAGTCTGAATAGCACCTAGGGGTGCCAATGGCTGGTTGAATATGAGCCAGCAGCTTGCCCAGGTGGCCAAGAAGGCCAATGGCATCCTGGCTTGTATCAGAAATAGTATAGCTAGCAGGACCAGGGAAGTGATTCTTTCCTTGTACTCAGCACTGGTGAGGCCATGCCTTGAACACTGTGTTCAGTTTTGGGCCCCTCACCACAAGAAAGACATTTTGCTGCTAGAACATGTCCAGAGAAGGGCAACGAGGCTGGTCAAGGGTCTGGAGCCAAATCTTTTTGTGAAGTTGTCTGAAAGGAGACCCTTATTGCTGTTTATAATAACCTGAAAGGACATTGTGGGGAGGTGGATGTTGGTCTCTTCTGCCAAGTAACAAGTGTTAGGACAGGAGGACATGGCCTCAAGTTGTGCCAGGAGTGGTTCAGACTGGATATTGGGAAAAATTTCTTCACCGAAAGGGTGGTCAAGGCTGCCCATGGAAGTGGTGGAGTCCCTGAAGGCAAGGTGTAGGTGTGGCAGTTTGGGACATAGTTTAGTAGTGGACTTTGCAGTGCTAGGTTTATAGTTGGATTTGATGATCTTAAAGGCTTTTCCAGTCTAAATGATCGTGTGATTCTTTGATTCTGTAATACTGTGACTTCATATGAGATTTTTTTTCTGAAATAGAGGAAATCTGAAATAGAGGAAATTTACTCTTAAACCAAAACGTATCTCATGATTATTATTCAGATGCTGTGTCAATTGAAGAAGGTGATGTGGCTGCTGGGTCTAATTCATAACTTTAATTTAATATTGAATGTTTACATCTTTAATGTATTTTTACATCCATTATTGAAAAGGTTAGAACTGGACAATGAACGCTGTGTACTGTTTCAAGATAAAATTAATTTATTATCTACCTACACAAATCTGAAAATTACAACACTTAGGTTATCCATTATAATTTCACATTGGATTACTGTTTGTATGGTTTAAAGTGTTTCAGTGCTAAAATGAGAGGTGTTTTGAATGCAGTGATTGCACTGCATTCCCAGATTGGGGTGGCACACAGTAAAGTGGTTGATCATGTTACAGATTATTCCTTTAGATTGAGGATCCTTTTGTAGCTTTTTCTTACCTTCTGAAGTACTTTTACCATGTTGTCAGGTGACCACTGCCTGTCTACTTGGCAGGCTGGCTGGATTGTGCTCCTGGTATGTTGCTGCAGAGCATCGACTCCTTGAGCTTGCTCTCTTGACTTTTAGGTTTTCATCCTTTATATCAATATTGTTACTGTCAATATTGGAAGTGCACGTCTATTGCAGCCCCAATCATACCAATGTCAAGTTCAGGTTTAATATGTTCTCTTATTTGTAGTTGTGACTTTCTGCTTATTTCTTCAGGGCTACAGAATCAGTTTGGGAGTTCATGTCTGGCTCATTATATAGTCGTTGTGAGTTTTTTTGAAACTATTGCACAGAACACACAGAACAGAAAGATTTTCTACAATAGCAGTACAGCATTACCTCACCTGCATTTTCTGTTTGGTACCAACAATGCTTTTATACTGATTATTTGAAATTCTGTTTAGAGTTTGTAGGTTTCACCTTTTTTTTTTTAATTTTTCTTGATTGTCTCTAAAATGCTTGCTCACTGAACTTTTAATTTTTTTTTTATTTGCGAGAGGCTTTATGATTAGTTAGTTATAATGTTCTGGGCTATATTCTATTGTCACTTATGATTTTTTATAAAAAACAAAAAGGGACACGTGTGTATAGAATTACCCCTAATAAATCAAAATGCATATTCTTTTTCCTTAAATTTGCATTTCTGATTTTTTTGGTTGTTGCTTACAAATCAAAATTTGTTTTTATTGTTTACAAATTCAGAAGACCTCAGATGCACAATGAGGACTGTTTTGTGGATGAACCAGGTTTTAATTCTTAAATATTAGCTGTCATTTATTTATGATACACTTTTTTTCAGTGGTTTATTCAAAATAAGCTGAAATCTGACAGAAAAGCACTTGGTCCCCTCTGTAAGCTTTAGATCTAAGCTAGAATATTATGGTGAGAAGAAAGCAGATGATCAGCATAAAGACTATTTCAAAATTAATATTTCTGTCATCATGCTGTCTTGGCGCTGAGACTAAAATTCTGTGTTCATTTAGTAGCTGTTTGGAACTGTTTTTCCTTTGCTGGCCCTATTCTTATTCAGCTGTAGTGGCTGTAGTGCTAATCTCTTCCTCACTAGGATCACAGAAAGTCCAGAGTACTCTTACTGAGGCAACATTTTTGTCTGATGATCTTTTTTTTTCCCCCTGCACCAAGGGGAGTTTACAGTGCTACAGTTGTCTTTCAGTAAAAGAGTGTGGCAAAGTGTAGAAGACGTGCTGTGGATCTTGCTTTGCAAGGGTTAAGCTGGATGTTTGGAGCCATTGTTTGAATACAGGTCTGAAGATAGTATGATGAGAAATTGCAGATCTCTAGGTTTAAGACAGCTTCTCAGCTTTCCCTCAGTGCTCTGACTATTGTGATTGTGACAACTGTAGCAGCTGACAACCGTGCACCACATGTGTAATATTTGTCTTTGCCAAATGTGGAAGATTCCAAAGCAAGTGGTGACTTGATCCAGTACATATGGGAGCCTGTTTTACTGCCCCATTGCAGGGAACCGTTTAAGGCTAATGATTCTTGATGGCAATGATTGCTGCTTTATTGGGATTGGAATTGCGTTTAATTGAGGGGCCACTGGAGATTTAGTGGTTCTTACTTTTTTGCACATCTTAGTTTCATGCCGGTTTATGATTGCTCTTTTAAGAACATCACTGTATCTCCTAGCATAGCTATTACATACAGGAAGAAAATTATACACGGTGGACCAATAGACTGGGAATTTACTTCTGCTCTCTAATTTAGAGGTGTATGATTCCGTTAGTGGTTCATAGCGTTTTCTAAAGGAAGAAACAGAGATGTGTATAATATGTATGTAGTATAAAGTCTTCATCTTTTGGAGCCACTGAAAAGCAATGTATTACCAAGTTTGTTTGACTTTGTCAGTGTTGATCATCACGTTTTTATTATTAAAACTTCAAGTTATTTTTTTCCTGTGCTTTCTGATTTTTAGTACATTCACTTAATTTGGGAAATCTAGAAGTACAACATCCTGTTTGGTTTTGTTTGTCATATAAAGTGATTTTTGAAACTGTTCAGTGTTGCTGAGCAATATATTAGGAACTTTTATGTGCACTTTTTTAATGCACTTTGAATAACTTTTCCTTTTTTTTTTTTCCCACCCCAGGAATTCTAGAGGTTTTACACTGTGTGCTGGTGGAAAGCCCAGAAGCTCTAAACATTATTAAGGAAGGACATATTAAGTCAATCATCTGTCTTTTGGACAAACATGGAAGAAACCATAAGGTATGCAAAGAAGAGACAGGTATATTTAGGTGAACATTTGTGAACAAAGCAAGTGCATTGTTCTATCTAGAAGTTAGATTTCAAATATTTTAATACTGGATTCATAATTAGGAGTGAGACTTCTCCTGACAACATATGAGTTGTTTGAAGAACCAAAGGGAGACATGATTTTCTTTTTGTTTAAAACACTGATATACTGTAGATATCAAAGGAAGCAGGAAGAGTACTTCATATTATTAGGAGTATTATGAACTCTTTAACATGAAAAAATATTTAAGGTGAAAAGGATATTTTTTTTTTTTCAGGTTTTGGATGTTTTGTGTTCTCTTTGTGTTTGTCATGGAGTAGCTGTGCGATCTAATCAACATCTGATCTGTGATAATCTTCTGCCAGGAAGAGATCTGCTCTTACAGACACGCCTTGTCAACCATGTGAGCAGGTAAGAAGAAAAAATGTGTCCATGAACAAAGCAGATTAAAACCTCTGATTGAAAGAAATAGTCACTGGAGAAAACCTGTTTTACTCCCAAACCTTATGTTAATATATTTAAATATTCTTTGCAATATTGATTAGAATCAAAACGTGGGTCAGAGAGAGCTGCTGCAAGCTAAAGTTACTCTAAACTGCTTTAAGTCTGTGAAACTGAAGACTTTCTTCTAGAGATTCCTGTCTAGACCTAGCTGTGCATTCAAAGTATTGTCAGACACTGTGAGGAGGTGCCCTCACTCTTCTTTTCACTGTCAGAGTTGTAGAAGCAGGCGTTAGTGACAAGATGAAGTTTGTATCTTCTTAAACTAGCAAAGTAATGTTTACAAAGCAAATGTTTATCCAGAGTTTAAATTTAGGATAAGGCAGAAGAATTTGGCTTTAAGTAAAGATTTGTGGGACGTTCCTCTGTCTCAAGGATATGTCTATTTTAAAAAGCCTCATTCATTAAGTGAGAATGAAAGTTGAATTAAGGGAATAGTATTTATAACCCAGAGTCCTTAGGCTTTATTAGATGCTTAAACCCACAAAAATTCCACAATTGTATGTTATAAGAGGGTCTTTCAAGTAAAAATAAATTTAAATCTAAGGGTGAAATGAACTTCACAATTTTATAGCTGATACATTCACTCATATTTTTCATATCCACATGTGACTTGATTTTCCCCAGCACATGCAGTAACACATCAACAGATACAACACTTGGAAAGATGGTGTAAAGGGATTTATTTCACGTCAACAATAAATTTGAACAACTGACAAGCTGAAATCAGTAATGGAAACTTCTGTTAAAAATGCATGAGAAGAAATCTTAAATGTATGAGTACTGATTGAACTTCTGAAATTCTGACTTTGGATCTTGTATGGGGAAAGCAGAGCTTTCTTTCCCAACTAAGGCTGTAGAAAAAGCAAACATAGCTAATATGTGGTTTTGCTATGCATTAGAATGTTGTGAATGAGAATATTCATATTCTGAGAGTTATAAGGGAAAAATATTATTTTTTTCAAAAGTCAGAAAGATCAATGAAACATTGAAAACATTTACTGGTGAGACTTGCATAGGTCACACCAAAAATAACTGACAAAGCAACTTTCTAAGATACTGCTGTTTAGCATACTTTTCCAGGGGAGTAGGAAATAATATTCACACACCTCTGCTTAAAAAGAGTAAGTTGGAAGATTAAGTTAATTAGTTTGTGGAGTCTGGGCAAGGCACACTAGTGCTGGTGCTGTATTCAGGAAGAAAAGATTCCATCTATGATCTTACCAATACTTTACAATTTTTTTTGACTTTTCTGGAAGATAGCATTTGTCAAAAAAGTTTTGCTTATATTTTTAAGATTAAATGTTTGACTGGTAACAAAATGAAGAGTATCTATACTTAAACTTTTTGGCAAAAGACAACCCATGTAATTCTGGAAGAAAAGTGTGTTCGTCTTCCGTGCTAAACCAAGTTATTTTATAAGCAATCAGATTAATAGCGTCTGTTTTTACACTGACTCGTATTCAACAGCCAGCATCAACTGTTTTGCCCTCCCCTGCATTCCTTGCAACAGAAGGCAATCTGTGAAGGGGCTGTTTTAGAGCTACGTTTGGGTTGAGTAGGCAGCTTGTATGTAGAAAGAAAATATTTATATAAGTTATAACCCATTCCAGTGGAGGGATGCATTCAGTCTAGAAATCTGAAAGATTTCTTGCGATACAGGTAACCAGACATTGAGGAAATACATCTACCATTGATTTTGAATACTTCTGTACTCTGTGGCTTTATCTCAGGATTGAATCACTTCTTAATACAAAGCTGACACAGTAATGATTGTCTGGAGACAATCTGTTTCAGTGAGATTCTATATTCAGTATTATCCCCAAGTTCAGATTAGAAAATCATAATTTAGTTTCCTTTTTTCCCCCTCATGACCTTTAGGTGTATGACTCCATATATTGCTATTTAAATAGATATTGAATAAACAATAATAGTTTTGCCTTTCAAGTATGTTTCTGAAGTACTTAAAGATCATCGTCAGTAGGAACATCAAATTGATGTTAAGGATTGGAATAAAACTTGGAATAAGGAATGGAGATACAGGACAATTTTGAAATAGTTTGACATTTTACTTTATCTTTGTAAATGTTGTTCTCGTAAATGGATAAACAGTATTACAGAATGTAGTTTGCTATGTAAAATTAAACCTGCAGTGTATACTCACTACATTTCTATTAACTGGTGAATAGCTGTCATTTTTGTTTGTAGGTTTTAACATCTATTAAATATTCAAACACATATAATATTATTAGTAGTATCTGAGGGAGGATGCTGTTTCAGTTACTGAAACGCTTTTTTATTTTATGTAGAGCCTTTATATAGATCATTGTATAGAGCATTTTTAAGCATTTTCATGCAGCATAATTAATTAAATGAAATTACTTCTACTGTTTTAATCACACAAAACAAGCATGACGTTTGAGTTAACTGAAAAGTCTGTGGTAGTTCATGTCCTTGAGATAAGATTTTAATAATCACTTTTATTTTTTCTGTGTAAGTATGAGACCCAACATCTTCTTGGGGATTAGTGAAGGCTCTGCCCAGTACAGAAAATGGTATTATGAACTTATGGTGGACCATTTAGAGCCCTTTGTGACCGCAGAATCAACTCATCTACGAGTGGGATGGGCTTCAACAGAGGGCTACTCACCATATCCAGGAGGAGGAGCAGAATGGGGAGGAAATGGTGTTGGTGATGACTTGTATTCCTATGGCTTTGATGGTCTACACCTGTGGTCAGGTATTGTCCCTTTATTATTTCGTTGGTGGTTGTTATTGTTTTAAATAGTAGCATATTTTTGCCAGCTCCGGTGGATTTGTTTTCAGCAACAGCAAAGGGAATCAGATGTTTCGGTTGACACTAGGAGTATACAGAAACAGAACATGTTTTAAGTTGGTATTGCATATTTAAAGAATTATTTTATACAAAGTAATGCAGGTAGAATAATGATTCCTGTTTCAGCCTTGGAATTCTTTTTGTTTGTTTGTTTGGGGGTTTTTTCATAGTATATTCAAGGTTTTTGTATAAAACTTCACAGCTACAAAAAATTAAGTCTGACAGACAGTCGTCTGGATTTGTAATTCCCGTGTAAAAGTATAAGAACAGCCTGAGAAAACTTTTATTTTAGAAATTTGGAATTGCTTTAGAAGTGAATAAGATTTTTAAGTATGCTTTTTGCCATACATTTTTTTATAGTCATTTATTTACATACATTGAGACTGACTGTTTACTGCAAGACTTGCAGAATTCCTTGCTTGCATAGGGTGTTTTTAGTCAGACATTCATCTTTAAACATTACTGGCCCAACTTGGATCTTTTTGTTAATAATAATTTCTGTGTGCAAATTCTAATGTTAAACGAAGCTGATATGAGTATCTGAAGTAGTTGTATTTACTGTTAATCCTGCAAATATCTCATTCTCTCTTCAAACTGGTTTAACTCAGCAAAATTAGTATAATATGAAAGAAAACTTGTTCTCCTTTTCTCAATCTTTTTCAAAAAATTCAATATTAATGAAGATATTCCCAGATATCATTTGGAATGGGTAGTCCTACCCATGGACAGTCCTAAACGTCTCAAAAAACTTTCTACTGTGGTTTCACTGTGTTGAGGAAAACCTTTTTCCTTTGATTTTGTGTTACTGTTGGGCAGTGGTGAACCATAGAACTGACTGGAAACTGAGTTAGGTTCCCTGGTTTTGCAGTTCTTACCACTACAAAGATATAAACAAGTTTTCTAAAGTTCCTTAGCAGACAAGAGAGACATTTTAGCTGTATGCATCATTCAAGATATTTGAAGTTTTGTGGCATTATGGCTTGGTACTTGGAAAAGAACGCAGTTTTGCATTTCAAAAGACTTTTTCAATCAAAATAGCAAGGGATTGTTCTATTAAGTAATAACACATTGGCTGGAGTAGCTTCTTAGGAAAGTAGCTGCTACTTTGCCCTTGATGTAAAATGAGAATCACTTCAGAACAATAATGCATAATTAATGGTGTCATTAAAGCTGTGTCATAACTGAGTTTGTCAGATAAAGTATCATTACAGAAGAATCAGTAAATAATGAGCCAACTGAAATTACTTCTTTTAGGGAAGAAACAAAAGATTACTGACAAAATTATTTTTCTACTCACTGGGAACTTTTTAGTCAGAAATGTCACACACACAGAAAGAACAATTGTTTATGGTTCTCAAGTCAATAATCCAGACCAGGTAAAACAGTCAGACCGCCGTTGTATATGCATTTATTTATTATATATCAATAAATATATAAAAATAAAAATAAAATAAATATATATATTATATATATAATAAATATATGATAAATCCTCTGTTGGGCATGTGGCTGGTAGATTTGAAAAGATTTGTGTCTTCATTGACATTCTGTTGTAACACATACCTGTTAAACTTGGAAGGACTTTAAACAGTTGAATATTGTAAATCATGGCTGCTGTTCTTCTTCTACAATCTCAGGCTGCATCTTGGTAACAGTCTGCAGTGACATTTTAAAATTAATCTTCTGAGCATGAAGCATTTACTGCACTGATGAATAGCAACAATAATTTCTGCTTCTGAGTTTCTGTTCTGGACCAACCCTTCATCAGAATCATACTTAATTTACATTTTTTCTTCAGTCCTGCAATTATTTCTCTAACATGAGAGGTGGAACTCATAGATTTTTTTAATTTTTTTTTTAAAGCTTAAGGCCAGAAAAGACACTTAGACCATTTGGTCTGATTGTATGTTTGTCAAAGACCAGTACATATTTCTGTTAACAGGCAGCCCTGCATTGATCCTAATAACCTCTGTTTGGCTAAATTTTAACATATAAAAAAACATTTAGTCTCACATAGTATGCCTTAAGTAGATGAAGTAGCTGGTTCTTTGGTAACTAAACTCTAAAGAGCTATTCCTGCCGTTAAATATTTGTCCCTTTCTGTGATTTATTTGAAACTTGAATCTCAACTCTTGTGATGTTTTTATCTGCTGTTCTCTACTGAGCTCTGTGAGTTCTGGGATGTAGAGCTGGTAGAAGGCAGTTTCCTTGCAAACCATTCCTTATGTATTGCTGCTTTGTTTCTCAGCAGTGTTTTCTATAGATTTCTCCACTTGCGAGGGGCGGTTCCTTAGGATTGCTGCATGTCATTCCCCTATCTTTGCTCATGGAACCAAGCCAAGAACATCCTCTCTTGAAAGGGTGTAAGGAAGGAGCAAGAGTATCTGAAAAGCTTTTTTTTCTGTAACTACTGCCCTATCAAGAGGGGCAGATTGTGCAAGATGATCTGTCCTACAGTATGCATATTCTGTGGCCAGATCAGGAAGTCATTTTCCATATACAGAGTATGAAAAGTGTTTGGTTCTTTTTAATTTTTCCTTTTGGGGATGGTGGTGGTGTGTCTATGAAAATGTATCTGCAGAATGATTATTGAGGTTTTTCTTTTACTATTTTTAGTGCCATATACCATCTTCATCATCTTTCTGGAAATATAGTGCTTTTAGTTAGATCCTTAATGTTTACAGAAGCTGTAAAGCATAGCTAAAAAGTTAGTGGTCTACTCTTGATATGTATTATCGTTTATCTCCTGCAGATATTGCATATCTAAATTTTAGAAAGCATTTCTAGAGATTTTTCATATAATTGTCATGCTTTTCCATAAATTTTCTGTTGTAGATGGCAGTAAATTTCAGAAATAATGATTTGCTATTTTTGTATTCTATAGGTTATTTCTCATGGGAAGCAGGTGTACTTGTCTAGATGTAATTTGTTGCAAGAGAGAATGGTCCTTTAGAATTCATACAAAAGTTATTAAAGAAAAATACGTATATTGCTAAATATATATGCTGCAAAACTGCTGCTGCCTTTATATATGCCAGAAAAAATACTGATTATGAAATTTGATTTGATTATGAAATTGGTTTGATTATGAAATTGATTAATATCATCTTATACATGTTTGCAAGGGTACCATGATGTGGCTCTTAGTAAGTAAGTATTTACTTACTTACTTACTTACTTAAGGAAGCACTTTACTTTTCCTAAATAATTTGAAGTATAATTCTTGTCCTTATTTTGACTAATAAAGCATTGTTTAGTAAAGTATAGTATGTTTCATATTAGATCGTCATTCAAATTTCACTTCCACTTATGTAAGTAATAAAATTTTGTTTTCTTGGTTTGGACTGCTTATATGTGTATCAGTAATTAATTTCACTTACATTAAATATAATTTAATGGTGTTATTTATGATTAAAATAACTTTTTAGGTATGATTTTATGCTTGTATTCACTATATTGCAAGCTTAAAATCTGGTCTTGGGTGTTACATGTTAGATATTTATGTATTAACACATTTGTGCTCTATTACGATGCTTTCTTCTTGGGTTTTTTTTTTTTAGGCTGCTGTGAAAACCTATATGATTTTCAGAAGTTTTAACAAACGTGTCTTTTTTACTTCCATAGGTTGTGTTGCACGAACAGTAAATTCTCCCAACCAACATCTGTTGAGAACTGATGATGTTATTAGCTGCTGTTTGGACCTGAGTGCCCCTAGCATCTCTTTCCGGATAAATGGTCAGCCAGTTCAAGGAATGTTTGAGAATTTCAACATAGATGGCCTCTTCTTCCCAGTTGTCAGCTTCTCTGCAGGAATAAAGTTAGCATCCCGTGCAGCCTTTTCCCCGCCCCCGTCTTGTTTTTTTCTGTGTGTGTGAATATGCTGAATATTTCCCTAGCTGTCTTTGCTTACATTTCTCATTCTAAGATCTGCTTTGTTTTCACAATTCCAGTTCTTGGATAATGGGAGCTGCAGAGTAGTCCTGAAGAGATAGTGTATCTATTGTATTTCAACTCACGAATGTGATTTGCAGATGGATCTTAGAAACAAGTTCTTTATAATTTCTTAGCTGACGCATTGCTACACATTCTCTCAAGGACTGCATTTGAGCTTTATGGGAAGGAAAACATCAGTCTTTGGTATTAAAAATATATTTGCCCTAACTCACTTGTCATGAGTAGTCACTATTGTTTGATGCACTTACCCTAAGCAATGGTGGTGATACACTTTTTTTTCAGCAGGGTGAGTTAATATGAATTCAACCAATCTGTACTCTGGTTGCTGTACTAGTTTTCTATAAATTTTCTAGTTAGACTTGAGGTGCCAGACGTGTTTGAGACTATAGTATTAAAAAAGGTTGTGTGATGTTCCAGTAGCAGAACCAACTTTAGCAGGACTGGCAAAGGTAATGGCTGAAATCTGCTCTGTGAGGGATCATTCAAAGACCGCAATGAACAGTACAAAAGCTAAGAGTTGTCACACAGTGAGCATACCAGCCTCTCATTGCAGGTAAAAAATGCGCTTCTTTAGACTTGACCTTGGATAATATGGGAGGTGCAGTGTGTTAAAAGTGTAGACATGCGTACTATGAAATGCAAAACTATAAACCTGCATCCTTCATCTCTGTCATAAGAGAAATATTTGACAGATGTTATTCATGTGCTTATTGTGTTTTTGGAAAGTGTTCTGGTATAGCAGTCAATAGCGAATGGAAAAGAGAAGGTGATTCTGTTGTAACACTAGATATTTGATTCATTCTGGATGGCAGTGTTCTGGAAGATTTTTCAGTATTATGTCATTACTACTTCATGATCACCCCATTCATTTAATTTTTTCAGTTTAAGAAGTGGCAGATTTACCATTTTATAATGAATGAAAGAATGCTTTCTCCTTGCTTTCTTCTAACATGACAAATATATGTTTTAGGGACCAAAATATGGGAGTTTTTTCATGTTGTGTCCTAAGGATTTAGTGTTCTGTGAGAGAAAAGATAGACCCATATTCCACAGAGTTTTCAGGCTCATTTCTGAAATGAGAGAGAATGGAGAACTCCTCAATGGAGAGCGTTCAGAGGTGGTTGATTTATTACTCTGGGTTATAATCTCAACCTTCTGAGACTCGATAGGCTGCTGCGTACTTGATAATTGTGCTAAGTACACTGGTTCTTCTCTGTCTGTCTTCTTTTTTTGGTCTCATGATTTGGAATACTTTTATGGAAGTGGAAATTAACTAAAAGGAAGAATTGTTCACTTTTCCACATTTTTTGCACCTCCTACTTCATAAACTCCAGCCCTACTTAGAGATGGTTGAACTGTAAACAATGCAAATAAGCTGCAACATTATGGGGTTATTCTGTTATTTATGTTTGTTTTTTTCCCTAGCATTCAGTAGTTTTTAGGCTTACAAACTGATTAGGTCTGACACTGCAGGTGTCATAAATTATCTAAACTAACTCTGATGTTTACAGGGTACGTTTCTTGCTTGGAGGTCGCCATGGAGAGTTCAAGTTCCTTCCTCCACCTGGATATGCCCCTTGCTTTGAAGCTGTGCTACCGAAAGAGAAGTTGAAAGTGGAGCATAGCCGAGAGTACAAGCAGGATCGTAACTATACAAGAGATCTGCTAGGTCCCACTATCTCTCTGTCACAAGCAGCTTTCACTCCAGTTCCTGTAGATACTAGCCAGGTATGGAAACTGAAAGATTTGCATTTCTGTTTTTAAACACACATATTAGAGGCCTATTATATTTCCCATTTGATTCAATTTGCAGCTTGTATCAAACTTGATTTTTTCTGGGATTTTGTTGGTAAGTTCTGTTGTGAGAAATTGAAAAACGGTGTCTGAAGTCTGTATACTGCGCACTAGAAACTTCATATATTTCAGTTTACACTACAGTAAAGAATGTGTTACCCTGAACACTAATGTAAGCAAAAAGGAATATTTGAACTTCCTGTTCTTAGACATTTTTATTACTGCTCAAATAAAAAAACTGGAGACTTTGCTTTATGGTAAGACTTTTAGATCAGATTCAGCTCTGATTCTTTACTGGATTGCAGATTACTGGGAGTGGCATTTGACTCACTGTAAGCAGTAAATGGCATGCGTTGAAGTTATAGTTTTCTTTTTCTTCTTACATAATTGCAAAGAACAGTGATTCTTTGAAGGCAAAGACCACCATCTTCATTTTATGTTTGAGATGGTACAAGTTTTTGTGTACTGTATGCTCAGATTTTACCATATTCAGGAACTTGTTCCTGAACAAAACATTAAAATGAACAAACCTGCTATTTCTTGCCATTATGTGCTAAATAAAACCTTCTACATATGTCATGTAATTATTGTTCCAACAATTAGGATAACACTACACCTTATATTTGACATCTCTGGTTTTTGAGGTGAGGTAGACTTGGTTTCAAATTGTGGAGGCAGAGTGACGTGTGGTCCTGATTTCACTTGTCACATCTTGTCATCATCTAATTTTTCTTTAATGGTGTTCAGTTCTCAAATGTTTGTATTTGTATGAGTGTTTTCACAACATTACCTTATTTGTTGAGAATTTTAGAATTTTTTAAACTACAAATTGTGTCGGTTTGAGTAGTTTCTAGCCAGCTTCCAAGAGTGTCTTCTGTGCCTTTGGAGGTATTTGATTCAGAACTGTTTTCTCATGCTGGACAAACAATGAAGCTTTTAAATGCATAGGTTAAAGTATTTCTGTTAATCTAAGAATTCACACTCCCTTTAGTCAGTAAGGACTGAATGATAACTTAGGCTTAGTTGAGAGAATAGATTTATACAAAGTTTGTTAGGAAAATTTATGTGGCAGTGTCAAGAAAATTGCTTGTAACAGCATTTCTCTTTTCTGTCTATAGATTGTTCTGCCTCCACACCTGGAAAGGATTAGAGAAAAGTTAGCAGAGAACATCCATGAACTTTGGGTTATGAATAAGATTGAACTTGGCTGGCAGTATGGACCAGTACGTACTTTCAAACTAATTACGTAATAATATTCACAACATTGGTTTCAGTGTACTAATGGGACTGCGCTTTTTCCCCTCCTTCCAAAATTTTTAAGGTTTTAGACCCTTTCCACCAGAAGCAGATGGAAAACAACAGTGCTTCTGTCTTTCTGAACCAAAATTCTGATATTAAATCTTTTGGCTGAAATTTTCAGCCTGTCTAATTGCCAGCACAGAAAGCACATAGTGGGTTTTTCACCTTCTGTTTGTTCTTGGGGTAAGAACCTGGTGGAGTAAGCCAATAAAAGAAGTTGTTCTTGGTTGTACTGATTGATGTAATTCCTTTGGAAGCTCCAAACTCACTTGCATGAAAAATAAGTATTGCTTGTAGGAAATTCCAATAAATCTGCTTTTCTCCTTCCTTCTCTCTACTTCTTCAGGCTCATGTCTGTATTAGGTGCTCCACATAGCTGTTTTCTTATCTCTTTCCTACTTGCAAAGCAGCAGATTTTTATTCTGTGCTCAGAAAAAGAAAAGATGGGTGGAAGGGCAACCGACAAATATATGAAGGGAGTGTTACACGTTGCACCTGTGGAGTGAAATGACTGTCACTAGGGGAAGTAAAGTTAGCATTGGAATCCTGAGGAAAGCACCTGACATCCAAGATCTAAATTAGCTGTGCAGAGATCTAAAGTAGTTCTTATTGGAAACTATGCTGAATCTTTATAAATGCAGGTTAATGCAAATAAATATTTTCGGTGTCTGCTAAAAGATGTTTCTCACTTCAGCTGCTAATGACTTTGATTAAGTACCTCGTCAGCTGAATTGCTTGTATCGCCTGTCTAAAGAACATTAATCTCATCAAATGAAGGTGAATGTCCCCTGGAGATTGTAAATATTTTTCAATCCAAAACATAAAAAAATGACTGCTGTTCAATTTGGTAATGATTATGTTCCTACATCAAAATGCAAAAATACATTACTAAGAAATGTTATGGAGAAATGTGATTCTTTTTTCATGAATTACAGTAATAATTTATCTAGTTTATTTGCAGTTTAGTTATTGCTATAGAAAAACACAGAACTAGCAAAACCAGAAGCTGATAAATAAAAAATGAATTTCAACTGTCAATGATCCATGTTCATTCACACTTTGGATGCTTATGTATAATTAACACTCAGGACTTGAAATTAAAGAAATGTTTTAAGTAGATTATGGTTTGCAGATGACTATTTTTCCTTCCCCCACTCTAACACATAATGTTTATGTTCCAGTGTTATGAATTTATTTAAGTGTATTCTTAGATACTGCATATGGATTTATTGCCATGATGCTAGCATTTTTTCAATTTCATGTGTTTACGTTAAAATATCCAAATAAAAACTGGAATGGGCAGAGCAAGCCATCAGTGTGTGATAGATTATTTTCATGAAAGTCATTAATTTCATGCCAGTTTAGATGATATGGATTTTCTTATCCTTGTCAAACATCAAATCTGATTCTGTATGTGAACAACAGATCACACTGTTGAGGAAGGACTATACCCAATTCAATGGTACCACTTCACTGGGAATTCCTGCCTTGATTCTTTTTTTAGCTTAAGTAATTAAAAAGCCATGCTGTATTCACAAAATGAGTAAAGATCTACTTGGAAAAGTATAACAATTAGGCTTCCATTTATAACAGTTAGCATTCCATTTTGCCGCAGAATTATCTGATTGATCGAAAGTTGTCAATAATGTTATTTTTCCATAATTTTCACTTTGCAGCTTTAACGATTAATATAAATGGTGAGCTTATGCTCCATGAAAGATGAACACTTAAATGTTTTACTATATGTGTAAGAATGTAGTTTCAGCTGACCAAATGTTAACACATTGATTGGCATCTTTTAGCAAATATTTGCAAAATGATATTTTTTTTCAAGCCTTCTAGGAAGTCATAAACTTTGTAGATTTTGTTGACTGAACTTTATCACAGTAAAAATGCCAAGAAACAGTAGAATGGTCAGTTATCCCAGCCTCTCAGGTTGCCTTTCTTAGATAGGGCCAATATTAGACTAAAACTGTGTAGTAATGGTGCTGGTTAAAAATGTTTTTGATCAAATTTTTAAGTTTATAAAATGTAGGATTTTGTAAATCATAGTCTTCAGGTCACTATAGTAAAAGTAAATTAATCTTCCCATCATTTTTGACTGCTGAACAGTTGCATTCTTCTTGTAGACTATTGGATATAACTAAGGAAGAATTTTTCTGAATGAAGAGAGAGGGTAGATTTATCCTTTATAGTGTTACTTTCATAGAGTAGAGTCTTCAGTACTATTCATACTGACATATTTATACAAACTGGATGCATAAGTTTTCAAATATGGTGCTGAAAATGAATTGTCCCTTTATAGCTGCATGTAAAAACATAACATAGATTGCACTATTCTTGAACTTTGCATATTTGTTGTAAACATCTGTATAATCAAGTGTACAGATTAACATTTATTCCACTTGAGATCTGCAAATCTGAAGTTTATTTGCAAATGCAAATTCTGCCTCACTTGAACAGAATGATCATGATTCTGAGAATACAGAATATGTTCTGTTTTGAAGTGTTGTTCAGTTTGAGTAATTCTGACAGGATCAGCTTTAAGTACTTCTGTTTTGGACTGTTTTTAAATTTCTTCTAATTTTTAAGATACATTAAACTTACCTCTTTACTGTCTTTTCAGGTTAGAGATGACAACAAAAGGCAACACCCATGCTTAGTGGAGTTCTCAAAATTGCCAGAGCAGGAAAGGAATTATAACTTGCAAATGTCACTTGAAACACTCAAGTAAGTTGCTAGAACTTTTGAAGGTTATACTGAGATTTTAGTAAGGAGTTGGGCTTTCCAGAATTAGCATTTGACATATGAATTACAATTTGACACGTAGGTTAGGGTAATAATATGAAATTGAGGGAGTGAGATACATTAATGAATAATGTATTGGCTATTGAAAATGGTTTTGATTGTCTTTTTAATATCTATGGAATTTTATAATTATTGTGTTAATGCTGATTATGAAACGGCAACTCAGGCACTTCTGATCCAGTTTGGAAGAATGAAATGGATCCAGGCTTTAAAAAAACCCTGCTTCTTATCTGGTTAAATTCAGTTTAGTTTAATTGCTTTTAATTTTCTTTATCGGTATAGCAACTTTGAAAGACAATAGGTATTTTTTGGATATGACTAACAAAGAGCTTTGCTTCAGGACCTATTACTGTTATTTCTGTGTCATCTATACATATTGCAGCAAAACGTTTGTGGGTATTCCCTCCTTTCGTGGATGGGTGGTTAGATGTGTGAATGTTAGATGTGTGAATGTTGTAGAAGCTCTCCAGTAAGAAAGCTAGAAAATTTCAGTGGAATTATGATGGGTTTGCTCAAGTAATCTAGTTATCTGGCACACAAGGATCCAGATTTATCAGTCAAGCAGGTGAGAGTTCTTACTTTGCTGTGAATTCATGGAAAATATATTAGTTTATGTGGTTCTCCAGTCACTCCTGTTTGCAATCCATTGAAATCTATTCCTATTTTTTCTTGTTGAAATATAGTTGCCTTTTCTTGTTGAGATCATTAACAAAGGATGACTATGTGCATGTGATGTTACTTTTCTGGGAATATTTGTGTGATATTATTAAAAAATTGCCACGTAGATTGACAGTGCAGTGTAGTGGTTAGGCTCATAATATAAAGACTTTATATCTTCATAGTAGAAAGATAGGTAGAACACTCCTAGAATTTCTTGTAGTGTCCTTCTCTCGTCAGCTTCTCTGCACTATTTACTGATCCACTGTTCCCACAGCAAGTAAATTGCTCAACAAAGAACATAACGTATTTATGACCCTAAGTGTTAGAAAGTTACTTGAAGTATGTTTTGGCATTATTTAGAGATAAAGCATTCAGAAATAAATGGAACTAAATTGGAGGCAAGAAAATAAGTTCACAGTTGTCTTCAGCTTCTTCCTTTCCATTTTATGAAACTGAAAAACATGATGTCATTAACTTTCCTACAGCTGGATCTCCTGCTAGAATATATAATATGACTTGGGCATCATAAAAATCATACTCTTAGAGTTCATTGCACACTTTTAATGTTCTACTAAATAGTAAACAAATTTTAGTAATCCTTGCACGATTACTGGTTCAGAACCCAGTGCTTTTCTAAATCTAACAATGACAAAACATAAAATAGTTTTGTTTTATAAACTTAAAAATTATGACTTATTTTTATTTTAGTAATTTTATTCTGTAGAAAGCCTTTTCATTAAATGGATAGTATCCAAAACATAAAGCATTCAGTCATTCTATGGATTTCAAAATTTGTATGCTTACTGAGCTCAGTCTTAATTTCATTCTTATGTAAGTCCTTGTTTTATGGTCTAATTTTGCAGTATGATGTTGTATTTATCAGGTAGATGTCTATTGTTGAGGGGCTAGAATATGTGCGTCTTGTTCAGTTCGTTTCTATAAGCTTGTAAAGGTGAAAAAAATAGTGCCCTAGATGATCGGTACTGTGATAATGTCAATCCTCAGCTATTTTAACTAGTTCTTTACTTGATGTTTGTAGTCTACCAGCAGTCAACCTCAATGGGGACAAAAGGGGAAGAAGGAAAGAACATGGTTTTTTAAAACTTCCTGTAGTCAGCTATATGCTATATTCTTTGCAATTTGCATCAAAATGCATACTGCATATTTGGAGTAGTTGCAAGACATCAAGAATAACCTTTACTGTAGTTGGATTTTTGTTGTTTTGTTGCCTGTTCTGCTGCCAGCTCTACTACGTGAGAAAGGCAGAAAACAAGGAAGTTCTGAATCACATTATGTGACACAATATTTTCTCAAAATACTGGGCTCTCTGTACAGTTCAGTATAATTGAATCCTTTTATGAACTATAAAAATATTATACTATTTTAAATGTCAATATGCAGGAATGAGTTATCTCTGAAAATGTCATGGATTAAAATATGCTTTCTCATACTGTTTCTGCACGTTTTTATATGTGTGTTGTGGTTTGATGTTGGATTTTTTTTTATGCTTGCTGTTTTGTGACCAATTTTCCTGTTTCTACCTATTTACTCAGTTGCGTGTGATAATCACGTGTGTCAGTATTATGCTAAGGGCTACATTCAGCCGTTTCTACTTTTCTTGTTAAGCTTTGCAATGCTCTAGGGGTCTTTCAGTTTCTAACAGTATGCTATGCCTTTTTATCCTGCTGAGATACTCCAGTTTGAATTTACTGTGTCTGGGTAGAGATAGTGTAGCGTTCAAATTCCTGTCAAGAAAATTACAAGAAAATTAGAGTTACCAGGGGTTGTCCACTCTGTAATGCTTTCCACTGTTAGATATATTTGCTTACTTATGCTGGTGATAGCTGCATAGGAATTGGGTACGATTTATGCCTCGGACTTTTAAAAACTTTTCATCTGACTCCTACCCAGGCTTACTTTTCATTTCGATGTCAATATTTTAGTAACATATCTAGGTTAAAGAAACTAAGAGTTGATAATTCAGTATTGAATGTAATTGCAGGAGCAAATAATTGATGAGTTACAAATCAAATCCTTGAAGTGAGTGAGACGATTTATACAGCTGGATAGTGTGACTGTAAGGAAAGGAAGAGTTCTGAAATAATTGGAAACCTGATTAATACTGTGACCCAACTGAAAGGTTATGTAGAAAGTGTTTGTTTTCTGCACATTGCAGAGTTATGCTAGAGAGGGCTGCTTTGCCCAGTGGCTCTGTGGTACTTTGTGGTACCTCTTGGAAGCCTTGTGGTACAAAACACACTGTGACTACCTTGGATCTTTTTCTTTGAAGTGGATTTATGTGAAACATCCATATGAGCATTAAGATGGCAGTTTTGGCCTCATGCCTATCATGCATTCTGCTGTCAGTCCTCTCTTCAGTCGCATGTCCTAACAAAATCCAGATCCAATTCAAATCTCTGAATAGCAGCCTCAGTTTTTAAAGAAGACACATTCTAAGGATAACAAGTGACATTTCCTGCCTTTTCTCCTTTTCATCAACTTTGAAATGAATAACAACATAAAAAGATTTTGATATAAAGTAGTATGAATGACTACATAAGCAATATGGATAAGTATGTAAAGCAGATATATATATTTCATGGGCAGAAACTCTTTCAACCAATGCTTTGTACAGCTGAAATAGACTGGACTACTTCAAAATGCAACTATTACACACTCATTTTTACTAAAATTTTTATGAACATCTTGTGGCATTTTTTGACACTATCAGAAAGTTTATTACCTATACAAAAAGACTTGTGTTGATCTTTATATATTGTTGTCATTCCCATAGGTCTCATTTTTTGTATGGTGATATTTATACACAAAGCAGTAACTCTGAATAGAGAAACACTGGGAGTCATTTATCTCTGATTTTTGTGTCCTAGAACCCTGCTGGCGTTAGGCTGTCATGTTGGAATTGCTGATGAACATGCTGAAGAAAAAGTGAAAAAAATGAAACTTCCAAAGAAGTAAGTTGAAATTCAAATGCAGGTGGTTTTTTTGTTTGTTTTGTTTTTGTTAGGTAGTATGAGTTAAGCGAATTGTATTTTAACATTTTGATGTTTATATTGCTAGCTTTATTGGTACTGAAGTGCACATATGATTTTGCAGAAACTTACGAACAGCTTCATCCACACCTTTTCTTTGAGATATTTACAATCTGATGTGTAGTCAAATGAAATATCTGACATTCATTGTTATATAGTTCTTTTATATAGAGAGTGTACTGTAGAAACTCGGTAAAGAATTTTTACTGCGAACGTATCAATTTGTTTTGCTGTGCTACAATTATTTAAAGGTAACTCTTTTGAAAGTCCTAGAATGGCCATCTAGTGACTTGAAATGGAGAGAACTAGTATAACCATTTGACTTTTTTGAGAGTGATTGGTTGGCAGCAGCATTGTTAGGGTCAGGCTCAGCCTGCGATGGTACAGTGGTCTTGACTACTGCAGCTCTGAAACCAGCTGTCACGGCGCAACCAAGGTGCCCTGGCTTCTCCCGTAAGACCACTGTACCCCACAGTCTGGGAATGAGGAATCTGGGAACTCCAAACAGAGTTGAAAGTAATAGAACTGTACTGGGTGATAAGCATATGACAGCCCTACAGCCCAACATCTATTTGAGGCCATGATTTTTAAGTTTGTCTGGATAGATATAAAAATTCAGTGGGATAAAGGAAGATTGTAATGTGTATAAAACCAGAATGGTAAAGGTAACAGTTTCAGAGTGAGAGAACTTCCATGTGTTCTTTATTCCTGAATTTAATCTAATAATTTAGTTTCCTTGGTTATGACTAAGAGTGTTGGTAAGTGCTAGTACTGTAGATCTTTGCAGGAATGTGCTCTGTCCAGACATAGATGTTCATCTGCTATTGGCTGTCTCCATTATTCACAGTAGCCTCTCTCTGACCTGTACATTCATATTCCATACACACCTTTCTTTTCCCTTTCCTGAGCCAATAGCACATGACCTATTCTGGCCGGGTTCCTGCAGGCCTTTGGGTCTTTTTAATGCCATTTGCAGTCATAACTTCAGAAACCTGAGGCACTACTATATGTACTAAATCAGAATTTTGATACCTCAGATACAACTCATAGAAAAAAAATGAGTAAAAAGGAAAGAAAAAATTATCGTGGCTATGTTCTCAGTAGCATCAGATGCTTGTTGGACAAAAACAGAGCAAAGATTTCATGGCTTAGTTACAGTTGTGCAGCTGTAAGGCTGGATCACATTTTTTGTGGGGTAGTCTGGTAGAGAAGGAGGGTTGCTCTTTCACAGTTTGGCTAGACTTAACTGTAACAAAAAGTTAGAGGAAGTAGTGTGTGAAAAGCTAAATTTTTGATGGGAGAAGAGATGCCACTTTCTGTGTTTGCTAGTTATTTCTGTTCCTGTAGATGATACAAAGGTATTATCCCAACATTTTGTTAATTTCCCCATGTAATTTAAGTTCTTCTATCTACATGACACAAAACCTGATGCTATTATGAAAACCAAAAGCAGCATTCATCACTTGAATGTAAGAAGCTCATCTGCTTTACTTTCTAGAGATGTTTTTCAGTTTTACTTTTTATATTCTTGTCTGTGTTAAGCTTTGGCCTTTTTTTTACTTTTTCATCCTGTTGTAACAATGAAGATTGCAAAATGCTAAGAACAAGTTTCATTTTGAATAACTAGCTAAAGTGTACTATGAATGCAACTTTTGCTGTTGGAAGTTCTCTTTCTACTGGGAAGTTTTGTCCTGTTACAACTTTTTTTTTGAATGAAACATCCTTCAATAAACTTGTATTTTGAAATACCTCCCTTAAATATTCAAAATTTCTATTTTAATAAATTCTAAATAGTGTTTCTATGGGTTGAAAAAAAGTCTAAATGAAATGGGAAACGAAAAAAAATTGTCATAATGGAAAGATAAAAGAGTTTATTGTTTTAAAAAAAATTCTATAATTTTCTCTTGCAAAACAACTCCTGTAGACTCTGAAAATCTTCCATGATTAGGAAGAGTATGGACCAAGATCACTGGAGAACATATCTAACACTCTTACGATAATTTTAGGTGGTGGGACAAATTAAAATTTCAAAGTGCTTTTTATAGTTCAGTGGCAGATCGATATGGTAGTGACAATGTGCTGTAGAAGCCATTAAGCTTTCAGCTTGAAAATTATTCCATGACTCTTTACCCACTTCTTAAGAAATTTATTTTAACTATAAGGCCAGCAGAGATACTGAGCAATATAAGCCCAGTAAAATAATGATGAACAGATGACCAGGCAGGAGCTGACATTTCAACTTCAAGTTAAAGACAGTTCTCCAACATGAATTTGTACACACAATATTCTGTTGTTCTTTTCCTTAGTATCCATTGATACTTATCCTTAATGAGTATTCATTTGCATCCTGAAATAAGGTATACACATCCTCTGTGGCAAAATCATGGGCATCCTTTGAGACTCTTGTTATTTTGACCCTGCTCTTCTGTTGAAATAACTGTGGCTATCCTAGCTTTTATATGCACAACATAGCACTTGTGCGGGGGAGTGCAACAGGGAAGAATACAGTAATTGCCAGCTTGATAAACGTGTTAATTCTGCATGATTCACTATTTCCTTTAGTGAGTGGTTTTACTTCTCTCACTGAAGGGATTTCGCAGCTACCTGAGGAGATGTAGTTGTGAGGGCAGATACCTAGTGTGTGGGAGATAACAAGCATTTGGCAGTTGTGTTTATTAATTCTGTAATACAAATATACTGATTGGTAGCTATATAAATTGTTGATTTTTGGATTGATGTTTTTCAATTGTTTAAATAGAAAACTTTTTATTTAGTGGTAATTTTGGACAATATAACCTCATGTTTATAGACAATAATCTCCCTTAAACGCTTGTTTTCAATTATTGTTTTCAACTAATAGTTTGTTTAAATGAGTTATAGAGTAGTATCACAAAAGATAATTAAGGTTTGTGAAGTATTTGAATATCTTAGACTATAAATGAGGATAAAAACTGTTTTTCTGTATTTCTGTCAGTCTAAATAAAGAAAATACAAGAAAATGATCCAAACCAGAGTATTTATATAGATATATTGCATAGATGTCACTTCTTCCCTTTGTGGTTTTTATTATTTTTTTCTTATTGAAAAGTAACTGCTGGTTCTGTGTTTTTTGACAGCTACCAGTTGTTGAGTGGATATAAACCTGCTCCCATGGATCTTAGTTTCATCAAACTGACCCCCTCTCAAGAAGCTATGGTGGATAAACTAGCAGAGAATGCGCACAATGTGTGGGCAAGGGACCGTATAAGGCAAGGCTGGACATACGGTATCCAGCAGGTAAGTGCTAACTTCAGTCACTGGAAAAAATACTTCTCTATTGAGATATTTCACAGTTAAACGGGAATAATGGGGATACAAAAGCAGGTGGAAGCAGCTAATGAATGTGAGACTGTCAGTCAAAGAAAGCAAAAATACATAATTAAAGCAATCCTACTAAATCTTCTAGCAGTATGAGACTCTTAAACGCAGTATCAAAGAAATGGTGGTACATTCTTGTGTGCTATTTAGATCTTGGGGTGAGAAAATTGCATGCAGGAAGCTGATGTACTTTAGTATTTTAGGAAATGTAAACACTGACTTTCAGTAGGGGAATAATTTAAATGTTTGCAGTCCTGGGAATTGAATAATTGTATTTATCCAGGAAAATTAGAATATAAACTTCTAGTAATCACTTTGCTAATATGTCATGTTTCTGGAAGAGGCCATGTTTAACCGAGAATAGTTAAGTCGGTCTCCAAGTTCCAATCCTACTTTAGTAATTTTGTTTCTGTTAATAGGTGTGTTATGTGGTAGGTATCACTATTTTTATAAGGTACGGAATAAAAAATAAGCATGGTGGATTGTTAATGGCAAAACTTAGGGTCTTCGTTTTCATTTTTCACAAAAAAGAAAATGAATTCAGTATACAATGAGCCTTATATATTATTTCTCAAGACAGCTACCATATCAATTTTCCCTTAGGAGTAATATTTTCTGTTCTTTTTGTCATTGTCTGTGAGTTTTATATAAAGAAAGGTGTCTTCACTTCTGTTAATAAACGTGTGGTAGCATATCACAGTGAAATGGTAGGAAAAAAAATCACCATTTGGGAAAAGAAATGAGTTTTTATGGTTTTGCGCTGGCCGTAAAAGGTCATTATTTTTGCAAAAATGAGAAATAGCTGTTTTGTAGGTACATATACTCCTTCCTGCCTACAAACAGTGTTGATGTTTTTGACAAAAAATCAAGTTACACATTTCAGTTCAGCACATTTCAATTTTTTTTTACAAAGACAAACTCATTCTAATTGCAAAGCTTGTGTATAAAAAAACCAATAACTCTGGGTTTATATATATTAACTCAAGCACTTAAATTCACCTCATCACATAATGACGAAATATAGTGGCAAAATATACGCTGCATATCCTTTCAGCATTGTCCATTATAGTATCTTACCATAAAGCTCTCATTTTCATACTTTGTAAAGTGTTTAGGAGATCTGTGTTCTGTATTTGATTCTGGGCAGACAATAAACTAATTCTTGTGTTTGCAGACTGAAATGTGTGTAATATCCCCTAGGAGACAGACACTGAAGATAGTTCAATGTTGGTGCAAGTCCCCTACTTACCACAGGAATGATTCTTCCCCTAATATCGCATCTTTGAGTAAGGAAGGTTGGCCCTTTGAAATACTGTTAACATTTCTGATAGGATTTTAAGCATTAAGAAGTGTTGGAAGGGATCATACTCTGTTGTTAGATAGAGGGAGCAGATAAATTCATTTTGAAGCCTTTATTTGTCCTGTGTCTATGAAGGCAGTGCAAAGTTCACTTCTCGATTGATGCTCAAAAGAAGTATTTCTGATGTGTTAAAGAATGCACTCAATAATTAACAATATGCCTTCTACACTTTTTATTCTTACAGAAACCAAACATTTTCAATACAGGGACATTCTCCCAATCAGGAGATTTGAAATGAATGAAAGTTGGGAAATAGTTACAGTTTTCACAGAACCTGGCTTTTCCTGGAATGAATTTAGTTTTGCAACAGAATTTATTGGATAAGATGAAGTTAAGAAGTTTCTGGAATCAAATGCATCTCTTAGTTAATTACGTTTCTAACTATCATTGGAAAAATTTAATCCCAAGACTTTTATGTGGTAAATAAAGTTTTAGATCTTGAAGACAATTTAACCTACCCTATATGTCTGCATATCTTTGGGGAAAAAACACAACCCCGCACTTATTTATTGGAGTGACTTTGCAGTTAAAGTATGTGTTTCCTCATTTAGTGAGGCATTAAGTGAGAAAGGCAGTTAAATAATGCTGTCAAAGACTTTCTTTCTATGTTACTGGGTTGGGAATGATAAGCAAAAGATGTAATGGGATTGGGTGGCAATAAAAAAGTCTCCTTTACAGCTACGTAATGTGTTTATACACTGTCTTTATGTATGTGTTGATGTGCCTGTTGATGTAGAAGCTTTTGCTTTTGAAGAGGCATAGTGTAAGAGTACTCAATCATTGGTTTTATTATGGCTCCCAAAAGGCAGTAGAGTTGCCCTACGCCACAAATTTTGTTTAAAAATAATAAAAACACGGATTAGACAAATCTGACGTGGGATGTAACCTAAACAAACACTTCAACTTAATGTCAGAAGAATTGTGAAGCCTGTCTTAGGTTCTCCAGCACTGTGCGTGGGGAAAGAATCTGACCTTACTGTTGAATCTAAACCATTATGGACCTGTGAAGAGACATTTTGAAGTTCACTGGGAGAGAGCAGAGGAAAAGAGGACTGTATGATGTCTTTACTGAAAGACTCCCTGTATTTTATCTACTTCTGAGGCACAGCCTTGGAACTCAGACCTCCCTAGGCTCCCTTCCTAATAACTGCCCTGCTCACTGGATGACAAAGCTCAACATGCAAATTATATCTATGCTTGCTTATTACAATTTATAGTCCAGTGTGAGAAAACTAGAGGTATAGTTTTGAACTCCTTATGATTACTCAAAAATATTTTAAGCAGTCACTGAAAATCAGGCTCTAATTAGATTGTGCTCTAAAAGAGACTTAGAGAATGCTTCTACTCTAAATCTTGACTGGGGTTAGGTTATGTGATCAGTATCGTACTGTTGCTTACTGAGGCAAAGACAATTGTGGGCATGCAAGGAAGGATCCGGAGAATTTAAAAGTAAAAAGCTTAAGTGCCTAGGAAGTGCCTAGCAAGCTAATCACGTTTGGGGTTGGAAAGCCACTTAGTTGAAGTTTTGCAGTCTTCTATGCTTCTACTTTAAATATATTTTGTTCAATCTAATTAATTCAAACTTACTGAAGACTTTTTTGTGCTGAGTGGGGCACCATTGCTGAGAACACAATGGAATGGTGCAGTGAACAGTGTCATAGTTATGTTTTCAATAGAGGATGGTTGTTAAAGATCATCAAGAGCTCAGGAATATTCATGACCTTCAGGAAACAGATCAACAAAATTAGCAACCCACTTCATTTCCTTATTCTTGGCAGACAAATTACAGTAGCATCATATACTGTTAAGCAGGTAAAGGATGCCCTTAAAATCTTTCACACCAATAGCATGTCCTGTAGAAGCTGCCATGTTTGGGGTGTTGATGTTGGTTTCCTCTTAATTCAATTATTTTTCTCTTTCCAAAAAAAATTAAGTTTATTTTCTTCAGGAAAGAAGGCAGATTACAATATGCAGATAAAAAATACTGTTCATTAAAAGAAGAAGAGAGCAGAATAGGAAGGTGCTTCTTTCTGGGTGCAGTGCGAAGATGCTTTTCATTTAGCAGACATACATATTCCATGGCAAGCTGCTAGCTGTTGTCCACACTGCTTTGTGCTTCTGCTTGACTCCAGCAATGGGTTTGTTACTGCATTTTGGCATCCCATCGTATTACTGTGACATGTTACAGTATTGTAATAAAGTGACGAAGTTATGCTATAAGCAGATCATACAGAGCTATGAAATAGTTTCCTAAGGGAAAGAAGCTTACAGAGTTTTGAAAGTAGATGAACTAATCACTGGAAAATATGTTATAAACAGCAATCATGCTGTAGCTGCAGGATGGATTAGATGATCTCATTTATCTGTTCCATCATGAGTATTTCATCATTTGGGGATTATATAATATGAAATAATAAAGGGATACTGTCAAGTAGTTCATGTATAAACCATTTCTTTCCTATTCTAATCTTTTGGGGAAATGCCTTCTAAGTTCCAGATTATTTTCTTCTTCTAAATCCACCACTGCTTGTCAGGATTTTTTCTTAGCAAGCGATAGCTGCTCTTCGTGCATGACTATACACGGTATTTTTGTTCTGCTGCTGCAGAGCCAACCAGCCAGCCAGCAGAGAGAGCACAAGGTAACTAGTAAGTCCTGTTCCCAGAACTGTGCTGACAGCTGTGATGACCCTGATCACAAACAAGTAAGTATTTTTTTAGTAGGACATATACACAGTAGCTTATTGTTCCATGAAAGGAGCAGAAGCAACAAAAAAGGTAGGAAGAATACATATTTATACTTAAGAGTGTATTAAATAACAGGGGTAAGTGGAAAACAAAGAACAGAACCAGTATGAAAATGCTTGACAGTGTCCCTTTAAGGGAGAATGTGGTTACCTGTAGGTTGGTCTTTGAACTGGGGAAATGCTAAATGGTCCAAGAAAGGTAATGAAGGTAGATCCAGAGAAAGGAGCCTTGGTGTAAGTCAATAAAAATAATCACATTTGCACTATGTGAGAGAGAGAGCGCTTTTAATTTTTTTTTTATTATGCATGGATTTTATAATTTTGTCTTATGACAAGTACCTGTGTTTTTGTGTAGGTATTTTAAAGGAATTTTTCATAACAAGTTGATTGAAAAATGGCATTGAAGTATAAAAGGATGCATTTGTGAATAAATCTTCAAAATCCAGTGGAAAATACTCAGAACCTGCATAGTTTATCCATGAACTTACACTGTCAGGTGATGCTAGTAAAACTGTGATGTCGTGTATACAGGAGAATACCAACTTTTATATAAATAAGGAAAAGATAGGAGAGGATAGAAAAGAGTCAAGCTTAAAGATCAGAAAACAAATTAAAATAATTTCACATACATTACCCCTCCTTCCCCATTCTTGGAGACATAACTTTTAGGTCTTCCCGCTGTTTGTGGGGGGTCACAGCTAAAGATTCTAACTTTCAAATTTTGGTTATATGCATTGTCACATTGCGTAGTCAAAGGGCGTCTGTCTTTTTCTTCATGTGGTATTATTTATTGTGGCTGAAGAGCCTAATAATCAAAAAACTCATTTATATTGAGAAAAATAATATAACCCCTGCCCCCTACTTTAACAATTAGTTATAAAAATCAGTGATCTAAAAACTTATTCGAACTGTGTGAGGAGCACCTTAAAGATGCCTTCTGCTTCCTGTCCCAGAAAAGTTAGTCAGGACTGTGAAATATTTATCAAGTCTGATTTTTCTTTGGCTCAAAATACAACACAGGTTGGTCTTTTTAAGCCAGGAATTTACCTTGTTTTAGATTTTTGTAGAAAGCATATGAAGTCACTGTTTGATCAGGAGCTGGCCTTCTGACTGCCTAGTGCTGCAGTGCAAGAGAGGCACTGTTCTGGAAATTCAGACTAAGGAAATATATGTATGGGAAAAATCACAAGTTGAAAGCTTGTCACTTATTTCATTATTAAATATACATAAAGAAGCATTTTATCCTTCTAAAAACTGCTTTTGTCACCTCACTTTCTCATTTTACAATATTTATACTCGTATATTAGTTCCTTCCACTTAGAGTCAGAGTACGTTCTGCCAGGCATTCCGTATGGGTATAGTCCTCAGTGAAGAGGGTAGAATCTGTGCACAGGTTTCTAAGGATGCCCATACTTCTAAGGACAGAACTCCGCTGCTGGTATGCCAGGTTAGAAATAAAACTTCTGCTTTGGGTGGATAAATTTAGAGTATTTGTTAACATTGATTTCATGAGAACTTTATTGTCCTTTCCATTTCTTATGATTCTGGAATCTTGAAATTACTTACTTGTAAATATTTTTCCTTTTTTTTCTCTATAAAATATTTTTTAATTGTAATGGTTTCTGGTGAAACATGAGCTGCTATGAGAAATACAGAAAAGATAGACCACTGGATAATAAGATAGGAAATGTATGGTGTACATAAATGATCCTGTTCACAGTGCATATACTGCACGCTCTCATAGTGGCTCACTGCGCTGGGGTTCTGAAGGCATTGCTGGCAAGGTCACCAGCAACATTTGTTGTAGCAATTGCCCAGAAATCTTTGTAGAAGTGCAAGGTCCAAAGACATTGCCGCAAGCAGAATCAATTCAGAGCTGTGGAATGAGTGTTTTCTAATGGTGCAAACGAAGCTAGGAAAACAACTGCATGTCTGTCACCCTGAACATGTGCTGAAATACATTTGCTTTGTGCTTGTTATTTCACAGCCTTGGTTATAACAGCAAAATCATCTCAGTACCACACAGAGTATGTCTCTGTACATCTCTAACACTTTAAATCACAAAACTATTGATCTCCTAAATTATTATAATGTGTAATCTATGCTCTTTGTAGTCTGTGTTTTCATTTTTCAGTCTTTTCTGTCATTTCTGTTTGATAGGCACTTATTTATGTATGTTTCTGGTGTCTTTTTATTCCTTTTAGTTTAGTGATTTATACTGTCCTGAAGTTCTCAAAGCTTTGTGAAGGCCCAGGGGCACATAGGCTTACAAAATCACATTTATAGCTCTCAAAACTCTATTATTCTTAATCATTTCATATGTCTATTTAGAAGTGTATATGAGGCTTTGTTTTTTTGTTATTGAATTACTTCTGAAGAGTACAGTTTTATTACGTGGACTTTATACCATTGTTCTTTTTGTTCTTCCTATAGAATTCAGCTATGGTTTTCTATGCTACTGTAGGCAGTGTGGACACTCCTCTTGTTTTGTTCTTACTCTTACATGACATCTGTCTATGTAAGCTATAAGCCCAGTTGCTGGATCAAGTGTGTCACATTCTCACTGAACAAAGAAATTTAGTTCTGTACTGCTCGGCTCCTAGTGTGTTTCCTCTGTGAACTAGTGTAGCAGTGTTCATTATCTGTAATGGATGTTTTAAACAGGTTTATGATGTTTGGTGTGTGTGTGCTTAGGTATTTTTTCTGTGGATCTTTTTTATTACTTTTAAGAGCTTCTGTTAGTGCCATTGTTGACTGATTATCACCTATTTCAAATGCATTTATACCCTACAAATAAGTATATGTGTGCTGATGTAAATAATTCTTTGTCTATCATTTGCTGTATATAGCAAAATCTCTAGTATACTCCTGACTTTTCATGGTCAGTGTTAGATCACTCAAGTTTAACATTATTTATTTATTATTAGTTCCTTCCAGGGGGCATTCTGCCAGGCATTCTAACTTTACGTGGTATAATACTTTTTTTTTTTTTTTTTTACTTAAATAGCTCCAAGTTAAATTCGAAATGATTAAGGCAGTGTTTGTGTTACATTAAATGAAGAGAAGGTTGTGTAATAAAATATATAGGCTTTTTTTTTTCCTCCTGTGATATGATAGGTTATGAATTCAAAACCAAAGAATCAAATAAACATCATATGTAGTACCCAGCTCAAACCATTCAAAACTGAATCTTGTCAACAAACTTAAGTTTGGAGTTTTTTTGTCTTCTGGAAGAGATCTGCTTTTCTTTTTCTTTGAAATAACACTGTGAACAAGTTGTTGCCAGGCAAACTTCTGTACCAAACACAGACTTCTGATGAAACATTAGACTGTCAAAACTGGAGAATTCTGAAAATTTTAAAAACTTAGGCTGAATTTTCCTTCTTTTAACAGTCTACAATGCAACACAGTAAGTTTTCTGTACTGAATAGGAAGAATTAGATCTATGTACAAATTGCAAATGTACTAAGAAATTACCGCTCTTAGCTAATCAGTTTTCTTGTTGACTTGATTGTGACTGTGCAAAGCTCAATCACTGTATAGGATCGTTCTCTTGATTAGCTACACTTCAACTACAGAGGTGCAGAAGATCATTAGTACAAACCCTATGGTGAGCATAACAATAACAGTTTGCAATTCATCAATAAGTAAAACATTAAAAAGTTAGATAGATGTATCAGAGGGAAAAGAGGAAAAACATATTTAGAAGAAAAATCCATTCTCATATTCATATTTAAACAAGTAGTCAAAAATCTAGAATGGGTGAAAAAAGTCACAATATTAAATAAAAGTAGACATAAGGAAAAAAAATCTGTAAAAATTAGTTTGTTTTATACTTACGATTTCTTTATGTTTCGTTTTTTTCATCTCTCTAATTTTCTGCTTAGGCATTATTAAATGAACTTATACAATATTTAATTACCATACATTGTTATTAGCTGATTGCATGTATGTTAGTGTGTGTTAAAGGTTGCCATGGCAATTACCAGTGCATGAGTCTAACTGTATATCCTGCATAAGAAGTTGCATAATTGCGGTTCCAAACTTGATTCATATTTCTAAAGACAATATTTCATAATATCTTTTGGATATACAGTGTCTCAGAGAAAATTGTTTCTCTTTTTATGTCCTTTTCAAGACTTAATAATTAAATAATTAATGTAATAATTAAACCCATGGTGTTTCATCTCTGATACTAATGTGAATATTCTTATAGCAAATAATAATTCCTTATAACATTTACTACAACATTTGTTTGGTTCTTTCTGTTCAATAAGCAGCCCTTCTCCACATGTAATAATGAAATACTGGATAAAGAGGTGTTTACCCTTGGATAAAGGGGAATTTCAGCTTTAATGTTTGTAATAAATAGAGGAAGTATTCCCCCACCTTGTGTTGGCCCTGTCACTGTCCTTCCCACTGAATATAACTCAAACTAATATGGTGTAGTAATTTGTGTCCCCAGTGATACATTGCCTTTGCATTTCTGTTAGCTCTTTTAGCATATAAGTAATGCTTGTCCCATAATATTTCTTCTCCTAGAAGGATCTCTGGTAGGACTGCACTGGTTAATAACTGCACTTTAATATTTACTCTCCATGATAAGGCAAAAGACAAGCAGCCATGTATAAAAGCCCTTAAAAAAGAACAATAGATGCCTGCAAGTATTTGTCAGAATGGATGGGCCATTTCTGTTCTGCCTGCAAACGTAGAATGAAAACCCACATAGAACTTAAAAGTAGAACTGTAATGCTATAAAAGAAGTAAGGTACTTTCACTGTAGACACTGTTTTCTAAAATAATAGGCACTATATTTGCACATCCTCTATACTGGGTTTGAGTGGAAAGCTTTTGGTAGTGGTGGAGCTACAGGTGTTGCTTCTGTGAGAAGGTGCTGTAAGCTTTCCCTATGTCTGGTAGCGCCTCTGTATCATAATACAGTTAAAAAAGGGGAAAAGTTACCGCACAACAGCAATGGCAGCCAGAGAGAGGAGTGAGAATATGTGAGAGAAACAACTCTACAGACACCAAAGTCAGTGAAGAAGGAGGGGGAAGAGATGTTCCAAGAACCAGAGCAGAGATTCCCCTGCAGTTTGTGGTGAAGACCATGGTAAGGCAGGCTTGTACCCCTGCAACATATGGAAGTTAATGGTCGAGCAGGTGTCTAGGTACTGATAGAGAACCCTATGTCGGAGCAGGTGAATGCACACAAAGGAGTTTTAACCTGTGGGAAGCTCATGCTGAAGCAGGCTCCTGGCAGGACCTGTGGACCCATGGAGAGAGGAACAGACAGAAGAGCAGATAAAGTTGGCAGGGCTTCTGACCCCATTGGTGATGCACACAGGGATAATCTGTTCCTGTAGGACTGCATCCCATGGAAGGCACCCGTGATGGAGCAGTTTGTGAAGAACAGTAGCCCCTGGGAAGCACTTGAGTTGGAGAGTTCTGTGTATGACTGTGTCCCATGGGAAGGTCCCCATGCTGGAGCAGGGGAAGGGTGTGAGGAGTCCTCCCTTTGAGGAGGAAGGAGAGGCAGAGACAACATGTGATGAACTGATTGCAGCCCCCATTCCCTCCATTCCCTGTCCCTCTGTGCAGCTGCAAGGGAGGAGTTAGAGAATTTGGGATTAAAGTTAAGCCCAGGAAGAGGAAGGGATGGAGGGAAGGTGTTCTAAGATTTGGTTTTATTCCTTGTTACTCTTCTCTGATTTGTTTTGTAATAAATTAATTTCTTCAAGCCAAGTCTTTTTTTTTTTTGCCTGTGATAGTAATGGGTGAGTGATCTCTCTCTATCCTTCTCTGAACCCATGAGCTTTCATTATCCTGTCCAGTTGAGGGGGAGTAGTGATAGAGTGACTTCAGTAGGTACCTCGCAGCAGGGCCAACCCACAACATCTTAATAAGTCTGAACAATCATAGAAGACTCTCAGTATCTTTGGTATTTGTACCTAAGAGAACAAACAAAAAGTATTTTTTATATGTGTAGTCTTTTTTTTTTTTTTTAAAAAAAAAAAACATATTAGGCAGAACGTGGAGAGTTCTTTATATGCTTTCTCTCACTGCCATCAACTGCTGGCACTACATGAGAGGAAAATGTCATTCAGTTAGTCAAAATTATGTTAGTCATATAAATAATCCAGTTAATCAATGCTTTCAAATGATATAATGTTTTAACAGAGGAAAACGTAATCAGTGTTGTGTTAAAAACCTAAAATAAAAAGATTAAATCTTAACCAATATATTAATTTCAACTGAAGGAAAGGTTATGTTGAATTACCTATTACAAAAATTTTTTACATTAATCATACTCTTAAAAGACCCTTTACTTTTGAAAAATCCATGTCTTAAGTATTTAACATAGTAAGGCACAGATTTATTATTTAGTTTATGATTTATTAATTAGTACTGCACATATTTATTAATACTTTTGAATTAATAATTAATTAATTTTGTTCTTTTGTATCTTGTTTAGTCTTTGGTGTTTTATTTATCTTGTTTAGTGCTGTAATTAAAACCCCCATATATCAGTTGTAATGTAATGTCTCTGAGCTTTAATTATGTCCTAGCTTCTTATTATGGTAGCTGCTTCATAAACAGTGTACAAAGTGTAATTCCTTTGATTCTTCAGTAAAACTCTGCATATTTGTCCTTGTATTGTTATCCTATTAAATAAATTTGATGAAAAATGAATGCAGATTCAAGCCATGCACTTTCATATATTTGTTGCTAGTTTCTAGACTATTGCAATTTCTTTGAATCCTTGGTGTATTTGCAGTTCCATGATTTCAGTTGGTATAAATAATAATTTTTAAACTACTGCTACGGCACAATTTTGTCTTTAAGACAAAACGCTTCTTCTGAAATTGAATTGATTTTTCATCCTTATGCAGGATGTGAAAAATAGACGAAATCCTCGCCTTGTACCTTATGCTCTTTTGGATGATCGAACAAAGAAATCAAACAAAGACAGTCTTCGGGAAGCAGTCCGCACCCTCCTAGGCTATGGTTACAACCTGGAAGCTCCTGATCAAGATCACGGTAATTACTTTTGTTGTTTTGGTCTTTTTTTCTCTTTTTCTCTCTCTCAAAAAAAAAACCCAGGATATTCCACTCCACTACCAGATTTTTTTGGACCAATAAAACATTCAGAAAACCTATGAAGTCTCCAAAGCTGAGAAGTACTTTTCTGCATCTTTTGTTGTTTATATTTCCCTTTGATCTTATTTCCCTTATTGTTTCCTTTTCTTGTTCTGTGGCCTCAAATGAAGTACAAAAGGAAACATTTTTACATTTTAAATCAGTGATGCAATTTCTCAATATTTCATAAACTTCCTTTCACTGTTCATGTTGTAGATATAATTCAGATGGATCAAAATAATAGCTCAAGCAATTTAAATTCGGATAGTGAGTACTACAAGACAACACTAAAATACAGAAAATCAGGGAAAATTTGCTAATCATCTTGCTCAATATATAGTCTTATGCCAGGGAATAAAATGTATGTTTGCATTTTAAAAGGGTACATAAATATCTGAAGTTACCCAAGCTAAAATTACCTTTTTAATTAAAAACTTTTTAATTAGTACTGTGTTTGTTATTTCAATACATAATAGCAAAACTCCTAAGAAAAAAATATTGTATGTAAATGCAGTGGATGTGAATTTAATATTCCTACAATTCCTTCCTGGACTTTCTTAGGTCTTTGAAGTTAAATAGATCAGAAATACATTTTGAAGCACTTCTTACAGATATTTTCTTTGAATTTGCATCATTGCCAGATTGACTATTGTATTGATATGGTATGCAGTATTTTCGGCATTTATAGTTTGAGTTTGCAAAATTCTAAACAGGAAAAAAAGGAAAATTATATAAACTTGTAATAAAAAAAATTTTAAAGGAACTGTACACAATATTTACCTCAGTAACTGCAGAATATAGTATGTTAAGAAAGTTAAAGAAATCGGGAGACATTTGTAGAAATAAAATAAATTCTTTTATCGGTTTTGACTTTTAAAACAATAGTCTTCTGTCATGATGAGATAAAGTTGTCAAAAGGAATATGAAAAAAAGGCTATTCTTGCTACTCAGCATCACTAATGGCACGTATAGAAAGGAAATGGCAACATAATTCTTCTGCAACCATATCCTAGAAGTTCACTTGGAGATACAGAAATATGGAATAATGAAATCAAAATTGAAACTTATAATCTCAAAAAAGTGTGGAAAAATTGAGAAATGTGTCTAAACCTTAACCGGTGAATGCATTCAGTAATAAATGATTATTTTTACTGCTTTTTATAGTGATAGTATTATTGAACCTATTTAGGCCATAGACCTGCAGAAAATTTAACTCATACCTAAAATATTCAGAGAGAACCTGCCATTTTGTTTCTTTTCCAAAGCATATGCATACGTTGATCCTCAGCTTTTATGAGAGGCTGCTATTAAATTATACTTTTAAAGATAAGGCATCACTGATAGATACCGTGAGCGTCTAAAAAGGCCGGATTGCTGAATTGGTAAAACGATGTTTCCTACTGGAGTAGATTGTTTTGGTGGCAAAATACCATGGTCTCACTGTTAAATCTGCTGGTACCTAGTCTGGAGAGCTTAAGGCTGCTGCGTGATCTTGGAATTTTTTTTTCCCTCCCACTATGGGAAGGAAATGCTGGCATGGAGCCTGGCTTCTGCTTGCTTCTGAGAAGGTGGATTGACTGGCATGGGAGGCTTTTGTGTCTTCTTAAGGTAAAGGCAGTATCTAGTGGTGTAGAGTGAGAGGGAGGGAGAGCACTCTTTTTTTTCCATGGTCTCCTCCAAATCCCACTCAACAATGTTAATCCCCTTTCCTCATTTACAGCTCTGAGAAGCATGTGCCCCTTGCCTTCCCTAGGAAATGAACTGCTCGAAAAATTTGTTTTTTCATTATGATGAAGAAATCTTTGAGCTGATGCTGTGCATGGAGCTAGTAATTAAATGTAAAGAACACAATTGCAAACCTTGCATCTGAAAGTGTCATCAATCCTGTTGCAGGATTCCCGGAAGAAAGGACCTGCAGAACTGTGAGAACTGTGTCACATAAACTAGTTTTTCTTAAAAAAAAGACTTTCTATTTATTTTGGGGATTTAGATTTTACAATTTATAAGCCTCTCAAGTTTAGATGCACAAAACATCACAGGCATCCCCTTTCATCAGACAAAATCCATACTGTTATTAAAGGATGTAGAGCCCTCTAGTGGTGTTCTACATCTCTATTCATTAATTTTATTTTAAACATTGATTTACAAAGCTCTATAGCATCCTTTTTATGATTTATTAGTATTATTACTACTTACTGGTTTCCCATAGCAGCTGTATTTTTGGGGTTGCAAAGAACCTAGAATGCATTAGGTTACTTAAAATCTAAAAAGACAATAAATTCTCATTTCCCATGCTTTGTGGTGCTTCATCTCCTGTATAGGTAAGGTTTTGAGGATCTTCAAAAGTGATTTTAAGGCATTAATTGTGTGGACCATTGGGAGAAAATTTAAGTGATAAAGAATTATGTGGCAGGAAGTTCAGAGTTGCTTACAGGAAACGTAATGAGCCTGACTTAAATGAAGTCATGCATTTAATGATGTGAGAAGTGACAGTAAGCTCCGAGGGAAGTGATTTTATGCGCTATTTAAGATAATATTGTACATGTGGAATTTGATATGGCTGAGAAAACAGGAGAAAGGGAGAAGTTTTTAACACAGTCTAATAGACAAGTAAGTGCAGGCATATTTGAGCTTATAACAAACTTGGGAAAAGGAGGAAATATGGTGATCAGTCTGGAATGCTGAATTTTCAGAGGTTGTGCAGACTATAATACCTTGCAAATTTGTGGGAAAAGATCTAGAATGTTTTAGGAATTCTTTTTCCTAACCTGAGAAGAAGAGTCAGAGTGATTCCTGAGTCGTGTGATTTGGTTAGTGGAAAGAGGAGTTGCTCTTTTCCAGGCTGAACAGTCTCTGCCCTCCCTGCTTCTTCTCATAAGAAAGATGCTCAAGCCCCTTATTTATCTTTACGGTCCTGTGCTGTACTTATTACACTGGGGAGCCTCGAACCGGGCCTAGACCTCCAGGCCTCGCTAGTACCAAGTACAGGGTACCTGACCTGCTTTAAAGTCTGTCGCTTATGCAGTCCACAATACTTCTGTCATTCTTTGATGCAGGATTACATTACTGTCTTATGTTCCACTTGTCTATCAGGATCCCCATGTCCTTCTCTGATGTGTTAGTTTGTCCCTTTTGAGCTTCATGAGATTACTCTTAGCCCAGCTCTCTGGCCTATTGAGATCCTTCTGAATGGCAGTACAACCATCTGGTGCATCAGCTGCTCTTTCCAGTTTTGTGTCATCTGTAGACTTGCTGTGGGTGTACTCTGATCCATTATCCAGGTCATAAATGAACATGTCAAACAGCATTGGCTCCAATACCCCTGTAGACCCCAGTACCCCTGGAGTGCTCCACTACAGCACCCATACTCGTCTGCTTGAGTATTGTGACCTATAAGTTCTGAACTGACTCCTAAACCATCCCAAAGAAGTTCTCCATGCATTCGAGAGGATCTCTCACATGAAAGACAACTCATCCTCATAACCTTTCCAGCCTTTCCTTTCCAAAAAACTTGTATCCATCCATCTGAATACTCCAGTCATATCAGTTATTCTGCCATGTTTCTGTGGTCCCAGTGAGGATTGTAGCCCAGTGACCGCACTCACATTTCTCAGGTCTCCTTCCCTGTGCCCTCCCCGCTGCCCACCCAGTGTTGAATGAATTAGTGTAAAGTCATTTCAGAGAGGTATCCAAGTGTGCCAGTTCCCTAGAATGGCAAACCCACTTTTTCTAATGAGACACTTTCTTCTTTGCACACCTATGATCAAAGGAATTTCTTTGCCTGTTGTTTTTGCTGCCTTGTCAGTAGTTGAATAGAGTACTTTTTGCATTGGGTTTTTCATTTACTTTTTTTCTTTTTTTTTTTTAACCTACAGCAATGAGACTGGATGTGTGCAGTGGGATAATGGAAAAATTCAGGATCTTCCGCACAGAAAAGACTTATGCAGTGAAGACTGGGAAGTGGTACTTTGAGTTTGAGGCAGTAACTGCAGGAGACATGAGAGTTGGCTGGACCAGGCCGGGTTGTCTGCCAGACCAGGAACTTGGCTCAGATGAAGAAGCTTTTGTATTTGATGGCTTTAAGGTTTGTATATGTTTATCTGTAATAATATGAGTGATTGCAAAACTTTTCAATTTGCATCTCATTCCATGTGCTATTGCCTCAACTTCATTGCCTTCTTTCTTCCATTTGCATTTTAAGAAATTATATCTCTCTCTCTTTGAGGGCCTAGGTGGGATAAAGAGGATCAATATCACCTGAAAAATTACATTTCTGTTATTTTTTTCAGTATATATAAATCATTGAAAATTTAAGTAACTTATTCAAATTCAAAATACTGGCCAAGATCTAATTAACTGTGAATAATTTCTTTATATTTTTGTTCTGTCTCTCTCTCTGTAAGAAGTGCCGTTAGGGAAAAAATATGATTAAGATTACTAGCAGTAAGTGTTTGAAGCAACCTTTATACAAGTTTTTTTATAGGAATGTAGAAGTTACAAAGAGTGTAACTAGGTTTTCATGAATATCTTTACAGTTTAGAGTAAATTAAGTATGACAGAACCAGTATTTTTTGCTCAAATTTAACTCTGCGTGAGAAAATGACAGATTGAAATCTGTTAGTAAAAATATATAGGAAAGCAAACTGTTTTATAGGATACTGATTTTCATCAGAATAGATTAAATGACTTATTAAAACTTCTTATTTCAGTATGAAGGCAAGTGCAACCACTATCCAAACCATAGTTACTATTACGCCTGCTGTTGATTCATGTCAAAATGTTTCTTGTATGTGATGTTGGAATTAATTTCCTTAATTTCCTTTATTAATTTCCTTTATTACTTTTACAATATGTAACAGAAAGAAACAGTATTCCTCGCTGTCTCTGGTTAGAACAGGCTCTCAAGATGTATTTTATTCATGTTGTTGGAATTTGATTTTTTTTCCTCAGTCTTGTATTACTTGAGAAGGTATCTTAAAAAGAGTACTGAGAAGCTGTAAAATATCTGATTGGCTTAAGTAAACTATTGAAGTTCTATGTCTTTATTACAATAGCTGTGTAGTAGTTTGCCTTCTGAATCTTATGTTTTGACCTATAAGTCTCAATCCATTATTTTGTTGTCTTTGATTTTGATCGGTTGCAAAAAAGCTTTTGGTCTTGTTTTATAGGATTTTCAGGATGGATACAGAGAATAAAAATCTGCTTGTGATGGAATATACAACTAGGGAATCTTATTGTTATTAACACTGCTTTGTTTTGTGCATGTTATAATAGTTCTTAATAGATGTTTTTTTATTTGATTTCCTATCCAAGACCCCATCTGCAAGTGTGTAGATTATTCCTTCACTTGCAGTCTTTGACTTGGAGTCCAGTCATATGAATCATTTAATTATGCCTTCAACTAGTCTGGAATCTATGAGAAGCTCAGAGTGCTTGTCCCATCCACAGACAAATCTGTTCCTTCCAAAATCTGGTATGACAGAAACACAACATTTTTTTGCATTATACTCAGGGAAACAATAAGGTTTGTTTGAAAGCAATGAATTTCTAGACTAATAAATTAAATAAAACCAACTGCTTAAAAAGAGTTTGTGAGGCAGCTATTTAAGATTGTAACTGATAACATATTATTTTCATTACAGGTCTTTCACGGAGCTTCTGCAGAAAACTAAGCCGTGCTTTTACTTGTTACTAGAATGTTGAAATAGCAATTTTCCCTGTCAGCTCACTTAGCAACATTTTACGATACTGATGTGAGAGGTGCTTTCAGGAAGTTAATTGTTGGATTTCCATTTTCAAAGTCAACTTGGAGTAATCACAGCCATTGTTCAGGAACAATGGGCTGTGAAAGTTTTAATTTTAGTGCTGTCTTAATTCAGAGGCTAATTATTAGGTGTACTACTAAGGTAGAGAGGAACACACAGATTATCACTGTTACTCTTTGAATTTCTTTTAAATCCTTTTCAGGCACAGCGGTGGCATCAAGGTAATGAGCATTTTGGTCGCTCTTGGTTGGCAGGAGATGTTGTTGGGTGCATGGTTGACATGAATGAGCACACTATGATGTTCACCTTAAATGGTGAAATCCTGCTTGATGACTCAGGTTCAGAACTTGCCTTCAAGGACTTTGAGGTTGGTGATGGTAAGTACTGTAATACTTTGTGCTGTTAAATTGCTGTTGCTGCACTTTTTTTTTTCTCCAGCTTCCCTTTAATGTGGTGTGCTACTTGTTTTTCTTTTTTCTTCGCCCCTGTCTCTAGGAATCTACAAGTCCTTTTCTCTATTTGATTAGGATGAAGTCTTTGTAAAGGATGAGTGCTAGGTGTGAGGATCAGGCAAGGTCTTTTATTGTGGTGAACTGTGCAGTCATCATTTGTGGTCAGATCTTTTGACTGCTTTGCAGGCATGTGTCTGGAGTTGCAAATTCCTAACCTTTAACACTTCATCTGCACTGCAGCAGGTCACCAGAGAGTATGAAAGGTCATAGAATGAATTGTAGACTGGTTTGAGTTGGAAGGCACCTTTGAAAATCATCTAGTCCAGCCCCCCTGCCATGGGCAGAGACTTTATCTGGATCAAGATTTTATCTGGATCAAGAACTGAAATGCTACCAAATTTCTATCAAATCAGTGAGAACATATTTTAGGGAGTATAAGCCAGCTTTAAAGTTTTGTTTTGACTCTGGGAGGAGAAATGACACCTACTCCAGGATAAAGCTGGTTGGTAGAAAGCCTCTGAAATTTTTCACTTGATTCTAAACCAGCAGATTGAGTTTTGTGCCTGTTGCAGTGTTCTTGGTGCAGCTTTCAGTCCACGAGCAGGTTTTAGTCTCCATGAAGCTGTAGCTTATGAGATTGTAAAAGGTGGCAGATAGTGATTTTTTTTCAGGTTCAGATTGATTCTATATCACAAAAGTATTTTTGTTTATAGATTTATTTACATACTTGTGTGTGAATAGGTATATAAAATGTTAAGAAATTATGTTAATGTAGATTCTGCCTAAAATTACTATGGTAAAGTAATTTTTAAAGTTTTAATCTTTTCATGCCATTTGCTGTAGTTGTGTATATGCTGTCATATATTATATGTATGTTAAATAATCCATCTGTGTCCAAGCAATATAGTTAAATTTTTTGAACTATAAAAGCTGCAAATTATATTTTTGAATTACTGATTCCTATTCCCAGGGGAAATACAAATCTTATGCCTACTAATCAGGCAGTTCTCTGCCTGAATTTTAAACACTTTGCTTTCATCTGGGTTTCAGAGTATTTTACTTTCAGGTGTGCTATGGGAGAATATTTTCTTTTTTTTTTTATCCTTCTGCCATACCATGAGAATTTGGTTTCATGTGAGACAAGATAATTGCCACCAATTTTCTAGACTCATGCATGCTACTTTACTGCCTTCAGATTTCCTTAGATACTGTGATACTGTGATGAGGGAAAGGGATATGCGAATAGGCTTACTGTTAGTGGTCTAGGCATAAAATCATCCTGCTGCCATTAAATTGTAATGGTTTTCCAGTTATTAGGCAGTATAATCCCACTGAGGAATGGAGGATTCTGAGAGAAACTGGAATTCCATAAAATTCTGAGGGTAGCCTATTTGGCCAGTATTTTCATTTCAACATTGATGAAATCATGGTGGTATAGTTTTCATGGTACTTTTTTCTAGCTGCAGGTTCAGATTTAAACAGATCTCTGAGTCTGAAACTGCTAAAGTAATTCCTGGTTTGACATGGAGTCTGAAGGCCCTGGTAATCATGTCAAAGACTTAATGTCAGTGTCAAGCCTCTCAGATTTCTCACAACATCCTTTTAATTCAACATTAAGTTCCTGTAGTATCGTATTTTTTAATGTGCTGATTAATCTCAGATTTAATAACTGTAGATCAATATTTGTAAACATTATGGGTACTTAATCTATAGTTCATGGGAGGGGAGGACATCTCTGGGTGTGTGTACAGACACATGTATGAAACACCCAAATTAAATATGACTTTCATAGACCTTTGATTTTTTTGTGTGCTGTCTTTAATTTGGTTTTGTTAATGGCTCTTAAGAGCATTGAGACTTTTCTGGAGGTCACTTCTGTTAGTGAACTGTGTGCGTGCCACATGCTGCTGCAGAAAGAGACTTATTGCTTTAGGAAAAAGCCAGAATTTCTGGTCAGAGCCCAGTGTCCTGCTTTGAAGGATGCAGTCTGACTAAAATCAATCCCATAATTTTAGTTTACATAGGAACTGTCAAAAGGGAATATGGCATATTCTGCCCATTTACCAATAAAGCTTATGTGCTGCAACTTAGGTTATAGAAGAGCAGCTTCTTTGGTTTATGACAGACTAATTTGTTTGAGAGATATAATCTCAGTTAAAAAATTGTTAAATGGAATTTCGTATTATGCATTTGTGTAAGGGAAAAATTTCACACTGTAGCACTGTAGATACAAACCACTACATCATGCAAATCAAATTTTGTTTTGTCAACATGTGAACTCTGTGAGCGTGATCTGTTTGTAGTGAATGTATGACAAACTGGTTCATCTTGTGATCTGGAAAGCAGGGAACATTATAAAACCTGTTGCTGACCTGTGCTTTTGCTGCTTGTGACAGGCAATGTTATTTTACTGGTAGTGTTAAAGTCTTTCTACTCATTTTGCTATTTCATAAATAAATGTTTTGCTTCACAGCCCAGTTATGCACCAGGACATTAAGAGCCAGGTCATGGTAAATTATCTTTTTTTTGTAGCTTCCAGCATGCAAGGGCTGCCCAGGATCTGTGAATCATCACATGTAAAATGGCTGGATACCCATTTAAAGAAGGGTACTAAAAGTAAATTTTTATTCCATCCTAAGACTTGTAACTGCCTGACCAACACGCTCCCTATAAGATGAGGTACATAAGGAAGAACCCTGAAACACCTTAATGACAATTATGCTATTGGCAAATGAGTGCAGAATTTCATTGGAGATGGAAGAGCTTCCGTGATTAGAACTGGAACTGGTATATTTATTCCATTCATACAGAGCAATAGTTACTTCATAGTTACGTTTGCTTGCAGTACTGTTCTGGCATCAATGACATTTGTATTGGTGAAACAGGTTGTCATCTTGATTTCATATTTGCTACAGTTACAGGGTTGAAAGAAAATACTAAGTTGAGTAAAAACATCAATGACTTTTACCTATTTAGGAATCTTGTTCTGGGTTTATTTGTTTTCTTTCAGGGTATCTTGAAAATACTAATTTACGTTTTATTCGTGTGTGTGTGTAAAATATTTGCTTCCTGTCTAAGAATGAATCTATCTGAGCTCTTCTTTCTGAACCCACAGGAAAATGCGTAGGTAGACAAATTAACAGCTTGTGTGCATTCTATTTAGGAAGGGTAAATATTAATAATATTTTAAATATTGTATGTGTTTTAAATATTCCTGTTTGATTTGTTTTTGTGTCATGTTTACATGTCATGAATAGGCTTTATAATCTTTTCTTGGATATTGGACTGCATCTAATTATCTAATCAGCTTTTTCTTTAATGTATGCTTACTGAATTCTGCTGATAACGTCAGTTACTATTGCTTTTTTGTGTTTGTAAAACAATTATTTCCCACTTGATAACTAGTCTTGTATATCTGTAATAAAATCTTTAAAAGGTGGTACTGAAAGCCAATCTTTTATCTAGTGAACAGTCATTCCTGTAGGTGGTGCTCTGGTTACTTTTGTCTCAATAGAACATACCATGAACAGATATTCTGCATAGTTGTTATCTGAGCAGCCTAGAGAAAAGTGAGGAACTAGTTTTATCCTATCCTTATATCCATCAATAACTGGTACATTCACTTGAATGAGAAAAAATGTAGAGAGCTTCATGTTTCTTGTTGATACGAAATAAAACTTTCTGTTAATAGCTAGGTCAAATGAATCTATAAACATTTGTAGATGTGAAAGTTCAAAATAAGGAAGAAAAGGAGCAGAAAAATTAAGAGATTTTCTAAGGTTTTTAGATAGTGATGTTGAACTTGAGAAAGAAAAAAACAACAGATTTTTTTTTAAAGTGCAAAGGAGTTACAAGTGAATTCTCTGTGCTAGTGAAACAGTAAGGGAGTAAGTGCATACAAATGTGAAATGGATTGAAAAACAAAACCAAAAAACCTGGTACAAACCCAAAGCAAACTAGCCTTAAGCTATAGTTTCATATTGGCAGTTCTCATCAGCCACGAAGTGTTATGAGGTTTTTTAAATTAATTAAATTTAATGTTTTAATCTACAGCATTCATTTGGTGCATTTTTGTAATTTTTTCACTGCTATTGCTGCATAGGCAAGCACTATGCTACATCTAAAGTGATTTTTGAGATTCTCTCAAAATACCTTGACTAATGGAATTTTAGGAGGAATGTAAAAAATAGTAATACTTGGATTAAAACTGGAAACATTCTACCAGTGTAGCAGAGAGATTAACCAAGAGATGGTTATAGGAGTCCCTGAAGTGCTCTTAGATTTCTATGAAGTAAATCGAATTTGCATGAAGAGATCCATGGCTATTAGAGAACTTTTTTTTTAGAATGATATATGAGATACAGTACTTGGTGACATGCAAGATGTGATGTGCTGTCAATGACTGCTTGCATTTATACTTTTGTTTTTGTTTTTGTTGTTTTTGTTTTTTTTTTTTTTTTAATTTGTTCCAAAATTATTTTTGATTGGGTTATGAAAGTGAGCAATTCTCTGATGGACAATTCACGTGTTCTTTTGTCTTGTTTTAAGGATTTCTACCTGTGTGCAGCCTGGGCCCATCTCAAGTGGGAAGAATGAATTTTGGAAAAGATGTCAGCACTCTCAAATATTTCACTATCTGTGGCTTACAGGAAGGGTATGAACCCTTTGCTGTTAATACAAACAGAGACATCACCATTTGGCTGAGTAAAAGGCTCCCTCAGTTTCTACCAGTGCCACAAAATCATGAACATATTGAGGTTTGTGATCCTCTTAAAAAGTTTCTAGACACTTCTTCCATTAATATGTTTGAATTATGTTTCTACTTTTGCACTGCTAGATAAAATTTTTGATGTGATATGTTGACCCAGTTCTGTACGAACCTTGCACTCGTTACGAATTTCTTACACTCAGTGGGGGTGAAAATAATGCAGTTATTTGGTTCATAGTATTTCCTTATCTCTAAAATCTGTCATGTGTGTAAGCACGACAAATTCTGCAAGAAGTTCTTATTATGAGCTCGCTATGCAGTGAGAATTTTTTGTAAACGACTTTCAGAAATTGGGCCTTTCTGCATAACAGATACTGCGTTCTGGTGCACAAACTTTGCGAAGTGATTATTGCCTAACTAAATGGTTTTGGTTTTAATCCATAGTTATTAGCCCATTGTGTCAATACTTATGTCCCAATCAGTTATGCTTCTTGAAGGAACTGAATGCACACCTTCTAAGTCCACTCCTTATAGTATTTATTTTCTCTTAAAATGGCACTACATGATTACAATACATTTGACCACTGAGAGCATACTGTTGCAAGTTATGGATGTTTATTCTAGAAATAAAAGTTGAATATTTACAAGGGGAAAAAAGCATCAGTTTCAAAACAACTGCATCTTTACATTTGACAGGTGATGAGAATTGATGGCACCATAGACAGCTGCCCCTGCTTGAAGGTCACACAGAAGTCATTTGGTTCACAGAACAGTAAAACAGACGTCATGTTTTTCCGATTAAGCATGCCCATTGAATGTGCTGAGGTGTTCTCCAGAGCAGCTGCAGGGGGATTAGCAGGCTCTGGTCTTTTTGGCCCAAAGAATGACTTGGACGATTATGATGCTGATTCTGATTTTGAGGTTCTGATGAAAACTGCTCATGGTCATCTAGTTCCTGACCGGACAGAAAGAGAAAAAGATGCCACAAAACCAGAGTTGAATAACCATAAAGATTATGTTCAAGAAAAGCCTTCACGTCTTAAACAAAGGTTAGTGGCACATTTGGCTTTTCTTTTTTTTTTTTTCTTTTCTCTTTTTATTTTTTCCTGCTTCTTGAATTGTATAAGAAAATGCCAGTCAGATCTGCAGAGGTTTTGCTCTAATTCTGTCCTAATTTGCATTTAACACAGTAGGCAGACCAGTTAACCTTCACGTGATTGGTTTACATCATATGCAATATGTAGATCACTACTAAGCAGAAAACTAAAAACATTTTCCAAGCTATTAAAAACCACATCATTTGGTTTATTGTGAAAACTTTTTTGATCATCACATGAAGGATACTCTAAAAGTGTGGAGGTCCATTCTAACAAAACTGGGATGCCTTCAAAGTAGCATGGAACTGTTTTTCAGATGGCTTCCAAAAAGCTGAATGTGTTAGAAAATCTTTATCTACTAATGTAGATTAGATTCTTATCTTACTCAATGAACCAAATAATCATAAGAATATTCTCTAGGTGAGATGTTCATTCTCCCTAATTTTTCTTACGGTATCAGAAGCAGAGCACCTAACTTAATGATGCTGTGGAGATGCAAAACCTGAGTCAGACAATATTATTGCAGCTTTCCATTCCTTTTCTACTCTTCTTTACTAAACATAGTTTGTTTAATATTTCAATTGCAAATCAGAGAATATGGATGGTAATTTTAAATGCCTAAAGGTAATTTAAGGCTTCCTATTCTTTGAAAGTGGCATAGGTGTTTAATAGCCCCATAAGTTTTTAAGTTACGTGAGATTAGTTTCCAAGTGACTTTTGAATATCTGTTATAATCTCAGAATTCATCTGATTACTTTTAAAAATGAGCCTCCTTCTTTCACTTTTCTGAAGAATTTATTTTGTTTTAACCTGCATGGAAGTAATTAACTAATGTTATGCATTAATGATGTAATAAATACTATGTGTTTAGGGCTGGCATATTAAATGTAATGTATTTAGGGATAATGCAGAGGTATTGATATATTGAGCTTTTCATATAGATTTTTACTTTACTTATTTTCTTACAGATTTATGCTTAGGAGGACAAAGCCAGATTATAGCACGAGCCACTCTGCACGACTTACTGAGGATGTGCTAGCAGATGATAGAGATGACTATGATTATTTGATGCAAACTTCCACGGTATTTTAACATAGGATTGGTATTTTAGCTATTTGCTTTTTTTTTTTTTTTTTTTTTTTTTTAATAATGACATGTTTTTGCTTGTGAGAGTTTCAGAATCTGTAATTTTCAGGCAAAATTTTTAATTTAAATGTGTGTGTGTACTACTGAAGTTGAGACTATGTGCCTTTTATTTTTACTTGATTGTCAGTCTAAAACAATTTCCACATGGAAAGCCATAAATCAATGGAATCTGTTTTTGAAATCACTACTGGTAATACCAAATGTAAAAGAGGAAGAATAAAAGAGGAAAAGTGCATTAAACTAATAGGTCAATGTTGAGAATCATTTGAAAACATCTATACTAAATTTCTTCAGCATTTATTTGATGGAATTCCTAGGGAAAATTTTATGCAGATTTTGTGCATCTTTCCCTGACGAGATCAGCTTCATAAGCACTGATTCTTTAACGTTCAAAGGAAAAAAAAATTCTCTTTTGGATGCATTCTCCTCTTTCTAAAATATAATAGATATCAGAAACTGAGTCACCCACAGTATAAAAATTGTAGCTGTAGTACAAAACCAGCCTAAACAGAACCCTACAATGCAAGCATCTTCAATATTTTCCTTTTTTAACGTATATATTTTGTTGACTATAGTTCAGTTTGTGTTTATACTCTTTTATTGCTTTGCTTATGAATTGCACTTGAACAAGCCTATGCTATTTCTGAAGAAATGACATATTTTCAGATTTTAGAGCAACAAATTAATTCTGAATCAAATTGATGCACTGGAAATGAAATACTGAAATTCACTGACATTATATTTTTTTATAATTGACAGTACTATTATTCAGTGAGAATATTTCCTGGTCAAGAACCTGCTAATGTCTGGGTGGGCTGGATTACATCTGACTTTCACCAGTATGACACAAGCTTTGACTTGGATAGAGTGCGTACTGTCACAGTTACACTGGGAGATGAAAAAGGGAAGGTTCACGAGAGGTTGGTTACACTTTTCTTAAAAAGATACATATTTTATGCTCATAAAAGCAGCTAACAATTTATAAACTATAAATCCCCCCCATTTAATATAAAGAAAAAATGCAAAAGGGAAGACTGTAACCTTACTTGTTCTCTCCTCTTACTTGAGAAGAAGCAGTGGAGTAATGGTCTAATTAAATCAATAGGCACTGAAAAGCAAAATATTGCAGCTTTTCTATGCAGTTTCAGACGATGACCCTGTAAATATTGACTTCTGAACTGGTACAAAGTAGAGTAAAATACCTTGTAGTGGTTTTGGAGCTTTTATTTTTGGGCAGACAAAGATTAGTTCAACAGCTTCTCTCAGGACTTCAGCTTGTGATCCACGCCATAAACTTTGCATTATGCTTAACATTAAATGATTTAAAACATGAAAATCAGTTTCGTCTCTTGGAATTTTATAAGATTTGTGCTTATTCATATTTTGTCATGTTCAGTATTTATTTTCTTAAATTATGAAGTCCAGGTTTCGTTGCAATTTGTCATTGGTTATGGTGGGAGACACTGTTTTCAGCCACAAAGACCTGTTTGTTGCAGTCGTACGAAGTTGTTCTTAGTCCGCTACATAAAGTTTACACACCATCCATAAATAAATTTGTCTTTTGACATTCAGTATAAAACGCAGCAACTGCTATATGGTGTGCGCAGGAGAGAGCATGAGCCCTGGACAAGGACGTAATAATAATGGTCTGGAGATTGGTTGCTTGGTTGATGCTGCCAGTGGCCTGCTGACCTTCACAGCTAACGGCAAGGAACTAGGCACGTACTATCAGGCGAGTATTAGCTGATGATGTCTTCCAGTGGGAAAGGGAAAACTGAATCCTCAGGCTGCATCTTACTGGAAACTTATGTACAAAACTGGAAGAAAAAGTAATTGTCGTCATTGTGACAGTGATTTTTCTTTCTTATTTGGGTTTTCTAGGGTTTTATTCAAAGGCTTGCACTTATTTACTATCAATATGGATATTAAGGGGATTTTAAAATGTGTAATAGTGTTTTACTCTCTCCAGCAGTTATATATTTGTGCATCTTTGATTTAGGTTGAACCAAGTACAAAGTTATTTCCTGCTGTATTTGCTCAAGCTACAAGCCCCAATGTTTTCCAGTTTGAACTGGGAAGAGTAAAGGTAAATAATGCTTGGTTTTGTGCAGGTTTAGGACTGATAAATCATAAAATAATTTTCTTTTGGGAGGCCATTTCTTGCTTGAATGTGTTCTTGGTATTGAGCTCATCTTTACGATTCTAAGTGTTTGCACTATTTTTTGTTGCACTATTGCACATTTTTTAATTAACTCAGTTTTAAATACTTCATTTATTTAAAGTACAGTACATTGAGTAAGGATGAGAAGGGTTGTAAATTATTAGAAATGGCAGAGGATATTGCGAAGTCCTGTTGAATTTTCAGAATCTCATCCTTCATAATGAAACAAAATCACTAGGGTCTTTTTCTGCAAACAGAGCTTGGATGACTGGTGTATTTTCAGAATAAGTTAGAGTTTTAAAATAGTTTTAAAATACATTAAAATATTACATTTAAGAAAACAAAACTGAAATTTACTTCCTTGCTTTGGATACATGGATATCTAAGGAAACAGAAGAGCTAAAAGAAGAGTGGAGTTCAGATCCTGGGTCCAAGGAAGTGAGCACGCATTCCATTCAAATTTCTATTTCAAATTTACTTATTTTAAAAAATTTGTTATGAACAATGCTGTATTGCTGCTAATCTCCCAACAGTTCCCATCTGGTTTTATGAGCTATTGGAAATGTTATGGGCTTTTTGCACTGTACATTATTGTACCGTATTTAATATATTTATTGAAAATATCATATGTTCATTGTTTATTAAAGATGAAGAAGCTTATTGTCTCTTCTGTTGGAATTTTCCAGAATGTAATGCCATTGTCTGCTGGCCTATTCAAAAGCGAACACAAAAATCCAGTCTCTCAATGTCCTCCGCGTCTCCATGTCCAATTTCTGACTCACGTGCTTTGGAGCAGAGTGCCAAATCACTTCTTGAAGGTCGATGTCTCTCGGATAAGTGAACGTCAAGGCTGGATGATACAGTGCCTGAATCCTTTGCAATTTATGGCTCTTCATATTCCTGAAGAAAACAGGTTGATATTTGTGTTGAAGTATATCAGAGCTAGGCTGGGATTATGAAGCTAGACATGTAATAAAATTTCTCTAAGAAAAGCCCAAGGTTGTCTATGTAATTATAATACATAATTAAAGGCAGTGTGTTTTGATTTAGCTGATATTACAATTAATCTTATTTTGTAGTTTTTTAAAATATTCCTCTCTTTGTGTTGTGTTTCCAGCCACTTCTATATTCTTTTCGAACTCTTTAATAGTATTTGTGTTTTGAATGAAAATGGAAGGAACTCTGTAAATTATTAAAGATATTCCATAAGATAGGCAAAGATCTGTTTTTGTAGATATATAAGATTTGTGGGCAGATTGATTATTCCATTACTTTAATTTTCCTAACTTTAATTGATTGAAGAAATTTAACTTTGTGATTTTCCTGTTACCCAAATATCTCAGCATTTTGCCTGTGCCAAACTGAAAATAAAATCAGAAAAAAAATTAGGTAAGAATTATATAAAAACAACCCTGCCCCCAGAGCCTCTGCAAGTGAAGGGGTTAGTCTGTTGCCATTTTACAACCCCATTTCCAAAAAAAAAAGTGAATTATATGAATATGTCAGCTTATACTAGTTGTAAAACCTTAATTTTCAGCTACCCAATTTCTTGTTTGTAGTTTGAAGAAGTATTCTGTATTAAGTAAAGAATCTTGATCTTTCCTTGCTGAAAGTAATTGAAGATGTACTTTAAGAATGACTTGAATTAATTCCTAACTGAGCATTGTTCGTAGTCCTTGTTTTTAGGTTGACACTGTTTCTCACATAAAAGCTGAAATGTAGAAAAAGTCCATCCCTAGAACTGATATTGTGGTGTTATCCTTAGGGAGAATTTTGAATGTCTTCACTTAAGTAAGTTTTTGCACTGATAGGGAATTTATTGTTTGGTTTTTTTTTTCTGCAGAACAATTGATATTTTAGAGCTGACAGAACAAGAGGAATTGCTGAAATTTCACTACCATACCCTCCGATTATATTCAGCTGTTTGTGCTTTAGGCAACAACCGAGTGGCCCACGCTATGTGTAGCCATGTGGATGAATCTCAGCTCCTGTATGCTATTGAGAATAAATATATGCCAGGACTACTACGTGCAGGATATTATGATTTACTCATTGACATCCATCTCAATACCTATGCAACTGCCAGGTTAATGATGAATAATGAATTTATAGTTCCAATGACAGATGAGACTAAGAGTATTACTTTGTTTCCTGATGAAAACAAAAAACACGGCCTCCCTGGTATAGGTCTTAGCACTTCATTAAGGCCGAGAATGCAGTTCTCCTCTCCGAGTTTTGTGAGCATTAGCAGTGAATGCTTTCAGTTCAGTCCTGAATTCCCTCTGGAAATCTTAAAGGCCAAAACCATAGAGATGCTGACTGAAGCTGTTCAGGAAGGCAGCCTCCATGTCAGAGATCCGGTTGGAGGTTCTACAGAATTTCTGTTTGTCCCTCTCATCAAGCTCTTTTATACCCTCCTAATTATGGGCATTTTCAACAATGGGGATCTGAAACACATCTTGCAGTTGATTGAGCCCCGAGTTTTCAAAGAAGCAATGAGCCAGGAGGATGAAACTGATTTCTCAGAGAAGGAGATGAGTTTAGATGAACTCAAGTCAGAGGAAGCAGAGGAAGAAACCAGAGGGGAGCAAGTGCCAAAGGAAGGACTCCTTCAGATGAAACTTCCAGAACCTGTTAAATTACAGGTAACAATACTGCTGTGATAGTGGTTGTTCCCATTTCATTACAAATCTTTTTTTATCTTTATTTGATGATTTTTCTTTCAAGGAATTCAGCATTTTGATGTTAATTAAATAAAGAAATAATTTTCTTACAGGAAACAAGATTTTGCATCTTCCTTATGATAGAAATTTGTTCACCATAGATTAAACAGCTGTTGTTTTATTAAACAGAATTACTTTCTCAATGACCTTAACAAAGAATTCTTCATTTTTGTGGATCCAGACAGAAAAGAAATTCCCTAGAGAAAAGGAGTAAATTCTCTTGTAACTTTTATTGAAGTCTTACATTTTATATGTCTTAGGTACATAAATCTCTTGCAAATGCCAGTTATTCTTGGTGTAGGACTACTTCAAATGTAGTGAATGTCAACTTTAAATATTTCAGTCATTTTATTTGATAGTAACTGCTGCTGTAAGAAATCCATCCTTATTTTGCATAATATACAGAAGATATTTCTTAGCTTATCAACTCTTTTTTTTCTCTTACGACACTGTTTTCTCAGATGTGTCATCTACTCCAGTACCTGTGCGATTGCCAAGTCCGACACAGAATAGAAGCCATTGTAGCATTTTCAGATGATTTTGTGGCCAAGCTTCAAGAGAATCAGCGCTTCCGGTACAATGAAGTGATGCAGGCCTTGAACATGTCTGCTGCCCTGACAGCTAGAAAAACAAAAGAGTTTCGATCCCCACCTCAGGAACAGGTACAGCTTACAACAGACAATTTATTCTTTGTTGTGCTCTACATGTTGCAGAATTCTGTTTGATTTCAAAGTTTTCTCTTCTGGAGTCCAGTATCACTTGCCTTTCCTTTATATTCTTTAAGATTAACATGCTGCTGAACTTTAAAGATGATAAAAATGATTGTCCTTGCCCTGAAGAAATTCGGGATCAACTCTTGGAATTCCATGAAGACCTAATGACACACTGTGGTAAGTTGTATTAATGACTATTTTTACTTTTTTAGTTATCTTAGCTTTAAAAGCAATTTTTCAAAATAATTTTACATAAGAAACACCAAATAGTCTAGATAAATACACTATATAAATTATAAATACTATCAAATAAAGACACTCAACTGGTAGTCAAAATAAAGGAAATGTTCTTAGCCTCATAGTTGGTCTAACTAGAAGAGAATACAGAATGTTTTGCTTCATCAGCAAAAATGTTGTTTTTTTACCCATATGCCTTCTGGAATTTCTTTGGACTTAATGACTGGATAGCACTGTAGCTCACTTATTAAGGGGTTCCTGTCTTTGCACTGCCCTGCAGAGGTTTGTTTAGGTCATCTTTGCTGTATGAAGTTGACTATAGCTATGTTAACCACAATATATCATAATATTATTGGCTGAATCTTCTCAGACATGAATGAAGATATAGAAGTTTATTATCTGTTGAAATAGACTAATAATCAAAAGGAACAGTTAAATTTCTGTGGTTTTGATTTCTTTAGTTAAAAAAATTGTGTGTCAAAGTCAAATGCGAATTATAGTAACAATTTGAATAGAAAAATACTAGTCTTTTGCCATCATTCTCTTCTGTTCAAATCACTTAGCCTTGTTTTGTTCCCGTATTTATTTTCTTTATGAGGAAATGATAATTTGCATAATCTACAAGTAGAAAATTAATTTTATGAGTCAGAGGCTACATTACAATAGAGCAGAATTAATTACTGTGTATTCAAAATACGGCTATTGCAAAATAGGTGAAACGATCAGGCATTCTGAGTCCTATGTTTGGTTGATTAGCTGGCCACCATTTGAGTATTCACATCTTGTGAAATGCTTGAGAGACAGTTTACAAATCAGAAAGATACGACTAGAGCTCAGGGAACAGCCTAACTGTGGGAGAATATACATTTTGTTTCAGTAAGTTTAGAGCATCTCTGTATTCTAATTGATAAGACATTTTGGTGTCTTTACTGTTAATTAGTTTGGTTGAGGAGACTATTTCAATTCAAACCATTTTGTAATATAATTTAGTGTAAAATACGAAGTTACTGATGATCCTTGTTTAGTTTAGTGCTGATTACACTCTTAGGACAAAATAAAACAAAACAACTTGAAGTGGAACTGTAGTTAATGCAAAAGAAATCAGACAATTAAAACCAAATGAAATAAATTGAGAAGAATGACGTAGTATCATGAAGAAATATCCTATAATATTCAAGACTACTAAAAAACTCCCAGCAAAGCACTTAACTTGAGAACTTATATTGAAAACTAAAATGACTTTTTACTTGTAATAGGCATAGGTCAGCATTTTTAATTATTTTACAATATATGAGTGAATGAAGTTGGAAACATGAAATAAATGAGCTGATGGGAATCCCATGAAGTTCAACAGTGGGAAGTGCGAAGTGCTGCATGTGGTGAGGGATAATTCCATGCAGCAAGGACAGGCTAAGGACCAAACTGGAAAGTACCTGGGAAATAGCTTTACAGGAAAGAACCTGGGGATTCTGATAGACAGCAAGGTAAGCATGAGCAGCAATGGGCCCTTGTGGCAAATAAAGCTGGCAGCTGAGCTGCCGTTTCTAAGAGAGGCATGAACATATTGAAGTGAGTCCAGGAAGAGCCCATCAAAGATGGTTAAACTCTTGGAACATCTTTTGTGCAAGGAGAAACTGAGAGGGCTGGAGTTTAACTTGATGAGAAAACTCTTGGGAGGTTATATCCATGTGTGTAAATACCTGTTGGGCAAGGGAAGTCAAGAAGGCTGAGCCAGACTTTCCTCAGCAGTGCTGAGTGACAGCACAAGAGACAATGGGCACAAATTGAAATACATGAAATTCTACTTGATTTTTTTTTTTTCAACTGTAGAAATGATTGAACACAAGAATAGGTTGCTCACAGAAGTTATAGAGTCTCCACCTTAGGAGATATTCAAAACCTAAATGGACGTGGTTCTGAGCAACTTCCTCTAGTTGAACCTAATTTGAGCTTGGAGGCTGGTCTTAAACTAAATGTTTTTTCCAGCCTCAGCTGTTCTGTGGTTCTGTAAAGCCTCACATGCATTTTTTAAATTTTTTATAGCTTCTTATAGGAATGTCATTAAGGAACCTCTGTATTGGGGCTAATTTCTTCTGACTGGTCATGAGAAAGTCTATTTATTGTAAATATATTTCTTTCACTTCTATGATATGTTTTACCTAACAGTCTACAAGTCCTTACTATTACCAGATGAGCCATATTGTGTCAGCAGGGACTATGTCTGCACTTGTAAGCTACGTATATCATAGGATCATAGAATGGTTTGGGTTGGAAGGAACCTGAAAGACTATCTAGTTCCAGCACCCCAACCACAGGCAGGGACACCTCCCACCAGACCAGGCTGCTCAAGGCCTGATTCAGCCTGGCCTTGAACACTTCTGGGGAGGGGGAATCCACAACTTCCCTGGGCAACTTGTTCCAGTGTCTCACCACCCTCATTGTGAAGGATTTCTTCCTAATGTCTAATCTAAGTCTTCCCCCTTCCAATTTAAAGCCATTCTCCCTTGTCCTATCACTACATGCCCTTGTAAAAAATCCTTCTCCAGCCTTCTTGTAGGCTCCCTTCAGGTACTGGAAGGCCACTATGAGTCTACCCACAGCCTTCTCTTCTCCAGGCTGGACAACCCCAACTCTCTCGGCCTGTCCTCATAGGGGAGGTCCTCCAGCCCTCTGATCATTTTAGTGGCCTCCTCTAGACCTGTTCCACAAGTTCCATATCCTTCTTACATTGGGGATTCCGGAACTGGGCTCCAGGTGGGGCCTTGTGAGAGCACAATAGAGGGGGAGAATCACATCCTTTGATCTGCTGGCCACGCTTCTTTTGGTGCAACCCAGGTTGGCCTTCTGGGCTGTGAGTGCACATTGCCAGCTCCTGTCAAGCTTCTCATCAATCAGCTCCTGAAGTACTTCTCTGCAGGGCTGCTCTCAAATCTCGTCATCTTCCAGCCTGTATTGAAATAGAGAATTGCCTCAACCCAGGTGTAGGACCTTGTGCTTTACCTTGTTAAACCTCATGATGTTCGCTTAGGCCCACTTTTCCAGCTTATCCAGGTCCTTCTGGATGACAGCCCATCCTTGTGGTGTGACAACTGCCCCACTCAGCTTGGTGTCATCTGCAAACTCACTGAGGGTGCATCTTGCTGTCTATATCAGCAGTGAAATTATTAAACAACATTGGTCCCAGTGTGGACCCCTGAGGGACACTGCTTGTTACGATCTCCATCTGGACATTAAGACATTGTGTCCAAAACACAGACATCCGTATTAGCACTGGAACATGCGTACTGGGGAAGTTGACTCCAGAAATACATTTACTATTTATTTTGCAATATAATAACACACAATTTATACAATAAACTAGTAGGATTGCATGATCTTTATCTGCAGTTTCCTTCCCTGCACTTATACTAAATCTATACTTCTTCCAAACTGCTGGTTAAGGACACCCTTTATCAAACTTTCTTGTAGTTCTAACAAAGTAGAACAAAATAGTTCAGTTTGGTTATGCTTGTACATACAAGATATAAAACATGTCTGTAATTTGTTTAATTTTATTATTTTACTATTTAGTGTGTGTTTTTAATTTCAGGAATTGAACTAGATGAAGATGGAACCTTAGATGGAAACAATGATTTAACTATTAGGGGACGCCTTTTATACCTAATGGAAAAAGTTACATATCTGAAGAAGAAGCAAGCTGAGAAGCCGGTGGATGCTGATGATAAGACATCCTGTAAGCCAAGTTAAATCAGTTTTGTGTATTCTAATTCCAAATGAGAAAAAGAAGTAGGGGAGGGACTTCATGTATTTTCACCCAAAACAAGGTGGATTTTTGTGAAACATATGTACACTTTAGAATTTGTATCTCTGACTCAAAACAGTAGACAGATTTATTTCGCAGTGGAATGTAGTGGAAAATTTCTTCTACTGGATTTTTGCCCTTGATCTTTTTTAAAGTCATATTTTTTTCCAGAATGTAACTTGCTTTTTGTAGAATTAGTAATTTTAGTAAGTGTAGCAAGGTCCTGATTATGAGAACTTGCTCATAAAAAAGCTGCAGCAGCTTCAAATCAGTATTTGCATGAATACTACCAAATTAAAGAAGATTGTAAAATTAGACCATAATTTGCATAGCTGTGCTTAGGCGAAGCCTCCCCACCCAACCTAAAATTCAAGATCTGCTGACTGTGATTGTTGCTCTGTCATTTTTTTTTGAATGTTTTCTGCCTTTCCATCTTGATAGGGGTCATTGCCAGTGGCATTATGGACTTTCATTTTTTTTGACTTGTCAATGCTGATTTTGTTTCTATAATATTTTTTGTCTTTATTATGGTGGGTGACACTTTCAAACGCCTTAATTTTTATGCTGCTACCCTACCAGCAGGAATGAATTTGTGGGTGCACAGTTTAGGTGTTCTGACATTTGTAAAGAATTTGCTATAAATCATTGACTACACAGAATTCCTAGGGAGGCTTTTTTTAATTTGATTGCTTAACATAAGTGCCTAATGTTATAGGATGAGAAGATGTCCCAGGGTACTTATAATGAGATGGTTTCTCAGTTGCCGGTTATTAGTGTTAGCTTTGTATTCTTCAAATATATTTTTGTTCTCCTAAAAATGTGCCTTGTAGCTTTGTGGTTTGTAACTGTTATTTCAATTATCAGGCAGCGATAGAGGCTAAGTCTACACAGAATGTGAAGTATACTATGGTTTCCTCATTTTTTTCTTGTAGTAAGCGTAAAGCTCTATAAAATCTAATGCTGTCCCATGTAAGTAGAAAGACAGTATTATATTGAACTAATTCCACACAATCGTTCAGAGCAAATAAGCACCCACACAACTTAGTATTGTGGTGGCTAGGCTGCTTGGTTTCTTTCTTGCGAACAGATCCTAGGGGGCTTGGATACAGTATTGCAGTTATCAAAACAGGAGCCAAATGAAAGCTTGATTTTGCAATTCTTCACAGAAAAACAAAGGAGATCTACTACTGTGTCTCTTATCATTTATTTCAGTCCTCTGAAATATCAGACCAAAACCATTTCATCCTTTTACTTATTTTTAAACTGTTTTTACTGTAAAACAATGCTATGCTGTGAGACATTGGAAATGCCTATAGTAGCACGCCCTTTATTAGCACATCTTATCACATATTGTCTTCTTTGTTAAATATTCTCTTTTCTGTAAGCTCCTGTCCCTTAAATAGCTTTCTTTAAGTACTTCTACTTTGTTCTTGTTTGAGTTTAGCCTGAAATTGCATTTGGTTTACTCCAAAATCATGGTACTCTTTCAACTCATAGATTTCTAATTCGAAAATATTTTTGATGTTTGGTCTGCATCAGCCACCTTCTTCAACATCAGGGTATTTATTAGGCTCTTTATTGAACTTCAGGAGGGATTGCTAGCTTTCCCTGGTCAAACTTTCACTGTTATGTGCTCAACTGATTGATCAATTGATTAATTAGGTAGGTTCTAAAGGTGAAATACTCTAATGTGTAACTACTAGGATATCTCAAGAGCATCCTGAATGAGTCTGACAAAGTCTTGTAAATTTGAATGGAAGTTCCAAGAAAAAGAACATTATTCAATTGTCTTTATCAAATACTTTGTCTTGACTGTTAATTCATGAGTGATTTTTTTGAACAGTAGTCTCAAACCTTAACTGACATTATATAGCTTGTCTGTTTTAACATATGACTTTCCCAAATATAAGTATGTTTGTATCTCCCAACTAATAAAGATTGTCAGTGAGAATGCCAGATAGGGGTGTCTTGCTTTACTAGAAACTGAATTCAAAATGAAAATGATTATTTAATTGTGTTTTTAATTTCTATTTCTTTTGAAAAGCCTTTGGTTTTGGCAAAAGACTAAGTTAAATTATTCTGGTTTGTACATTATAAAATTTTGTATAGATGCAGCGCTTAGACGTGTAACTAAATAATGCAGCATTTACATGTGCTACCAGTATATTTTTCCAGTCTTACTCCAGTATATGTAAGAAAAACACTCAACCTGAATTCTTGGAAAGATCTTGAAAGCAATATCTAGAAATACATCTAGTGATTTTGCAGGCATCTTACATGTTTTCATATTTTTTTATGTTACCAGATTAATTTTCTGTATTTTAATTTAAAATGCAGTCTTTTGATTTTCACATGTTTCTGCTTCTTCTGGGATTTTATTTTCCTGCGGTGGTCTACAAAAGAAATACCAAGAACATATTCTTCTTAATAATTTAATTCATCCTAATTCATGTTGCATATTGGGTTCTGAGGGACTACCAGTAGAGACGTGAATAACTAATGGTAATTTTGTGATTTATGTGTTTTCTTCACAGCTACTCTTCAGCAGTTGATTTCAGACACAATGGTACGCTGGGCCCAGGAATCAGTGATAGAAGACCCGGAGTTAGTGAGGGCCATGTTTGTATTGCTACATCGCCAATATGATGGTATTGGTGGCCTGGTTCGAGCCCTACCAAAGACCTACACCATAAACAGTGTGTCAGTGGAAGACACAATCAATCTTCTGGCATCCCTTGGCCAAATCCGCTCCTTGCTTAGTGTCAGAATGGGGAAGGAAGAAGAGAAACTTATGATTCGTGGATTAGGGTAAATAAGTGGAGTATAACATCTCTATTTGCACATATTTGTTGTGATTTGCTGTATGATTATGGTCAAGGTCATAAATAAAACTTGAATGAGAATAGTCTATATGGGTTTAAATGCAGAAGCAGGTATCGTTTGTGTAGTATCTTCAGTTGTAAGATAGAACCTTTGCGGCATTATATGCATCCTTTGTGGAGGGAAGCAAATGACATCTGTAAGGCTTCTTGTGAGAAAAGTTGAAAACATAAATTTAATGTTTTATAATTTTAAAAATAAATCTTGTTGATATTGGTTTTGCTCTCATTTTTTTCGATGAAATATTACCATCTGAGAGACGGCTGGTGAGATTAAACGTCAGCTATGATCTATTAGAAATCCCCTATCAGCAGGAACAATGACAACCAAAGATAGTATTATGTAAGGAATGCAATGAAAAGAGAAGTTTTTGTTGTGCAAAATAGCTCTTTTTTTGAGCTTACTGAAAACCTCAAATATCAAAATAAAATCTACACATAATTTTGTAGTGTCATTATGAACAATGCCTACTTAGTCACCCAGCAGGTCCCCTCAATTTTCCCCAGTCATTGCAATGTTCAATGTAGTCATGGTAAGGCTTTGGCAAGGGGGAAAATCCTTCACCTTTCAAGCGTGATATATACTGGTATTTATTAATCCACCTTTGTACTTCAAATTTGAGTTGTTCCATTTCATTTAAGCTAGTGAAGGCTAAAATGAGTAAGTGATTACCAGATTCTGGCAACGTTGTGCCTGTGAAAAAAAAATGTTGCTGCTTTCTGCTTTCTTTTTATTCTTTTACGTCTTTTTTTTCCTCAACGTTTTCTAGTACAAATTAAAAGTTAAGATTTTGTGAATCTGTTTTGATTTTAACAATGTTTTTGGTGATGTGTGAAAGTCTTATGTAAGCAAGAAAGAATGCTTTCTGCTAGGCTAGTGTTCTCACTGCCTGTTCCTATCACCCTTCTTGGTAACTTCTAGCATGTACTTGTTTATCTTGTAGGTTACCCAGGTATGCCATTTATACCTTTTATAACCTAACCTGGGCTTCAGCACCTATTAAGAAATGCCTATTTTTTTTTTTTTCTGTGAATGGAAAGTATTCCTTTCTTCCAGTTGAGAAATGGAAATGTCTCTCATTCTTGCTTAAAAGTCAGTTTCCTCAGATAAGCTATTAAGATTTTTTTTCTTGATCTCGTAATGTAGTTCACAGTTAAGCAGAACGCTGAAAGCAGATGTGCTTTCCAAAGCAATGTAATATTGCTGGCCAGCTCCTGGGAGAGATGGGACTTTCTCTACTGTATTTCTGTAAAAGAAAGCTGCTGTAGACAAATAAGAGATTAGAGTGACTTGGCACATTGGTACCATCAAGGTATTTTCCACAGCATGAGGCATTAGAGCAGAAAGGAAACGTGATAAGGCTATCTTTCGGAGGCATCATCTCTGAGATGAAGTGTGGTTGTAAGCTTTAGAGGGAAAAGATCATCTTCCTGGGAATTACTGGAGGTCAAAAACTCTGATATTTCCACTACATCAGACAAACATACATTGCATTCGGTTGCATGATTGATAGCTGCAGATTTGCAGCTGTTGGGGTGATGGATCAGTCCTCTTAGTGTCTCATCTTTTATAAAGCTGAAATTTGCCTTGCCTGATTGCAGGAGGTTTAGGTCAGAAAAAAAAAAAAAAAAAAAGAATGCCATAAAACATACAATGAACTTTGAACAGTATTTTCTATAGTGACTTTGCTAGTCCTTTTCTTGCATGACCTGATTGCTTTCGCATTTATTTATTTATTTATGGGTTGTCTGTGATTTCAAGACTAATTACAGTTTTTAGAAATTTAATTACTCTTTAACCCAGACATTTTTATTGGACATAACATGTCTGCATGAAATATTGACATTATAGTCATAAGGACTGATTTCAAAGTATGTAAATGTATTCTGCTGAAATATGTAGGAGAGGAGTTCTTTTGAGCAGCAACTCATGAACTAAGGTTAATATTTATGCAGCTTCCTTTTCTGATGCGTAGAAGATAGCTGGATATACATTCTCTTTTCAGTACATTTGTTTTTTCTTGGTTTTGATGGAAGATGTCAAATGACTCAAGGCAGAAATGTTCTGAAAAGAATACTTTGTAAAAAATATTGGTTAGATGAATTTACAATTTAAACTAGTATAGAAATTTTGATCATGCTCTTGTCAGAAAATATTTTTAGATCTGGAATGGAATTTCTAATATAAATAGAAGAGCATCCTACTCTGGTGTAATGAAGTGATTGGGACAATAAGTATATAGGCAAAGAAAGGTCCAGTCCTTCCACAGTGTACTTAGAAGAAGAAACTATCAGGAGAGAAAGTGAAAAAGTCCTTGAGGTAGTAATTGCATAGTAAACCAGCCTTGCAAATAACATAATCAGTAAATGATTGGTCCGTAACATTATAATCCATTTTTAATTTTTTTTCCTGTAGAGACATCATGAATAATAAAGTATTTTACCAACATCCAAATCTCATGAGAGCTTTAGGCATGCATGAAACTGTCATGGAAGTGATGGTGAATGTGCTTGGTGGAGGAGAATCCAAGGTAAAGCAATTCACTATTAGAAGACAGATTTTAGAAGGTAGCTGTTCAAAGCTTTATCCTGTAAGGAAGGCACTGAGCAGTCACTGCAGGTTCTAAGACCATAACCTCTTAGGAATTCCTGTTGGCATAATAGTTGACTGAGTTTTTTTGGAGAATCTATCCTTCCGTTCTGGAGGAAAATAGCATTGTAATTTCAGGTGTTTTAAAGAAAAAGTACACATAACACATTATATGCTTAATGGGTTTTAAAAGGGGGATCTTTTTAGAAACTGATTAAAAATTGTAGTATTACTCTGTGAATCTGAGCATTCACTTTCTTTCATATTTGAGTCTAGAATTTATGGGTGAGCACTGCTCTTGTTTTTCAAAGCTTGTACCTTTATCTTTGGGGCTTAAGGAGGTAGTTATTTGCTGAGAAAGCCCTGTTGATTCTGGGTTGAAGCTTAAATTTAGCTTCACTGAGGTGCAATGTATACAATGTATGTGATAAAAGGTTGTTACATAAGCAATCTTTTGCAAAGTTATGCCTGTCTTAGAATTTTACCGTCAGTCTGGTTTTGTTTGCTTTTTAGGAAATCACTTTCCCAAAGATGGTGGCAAACTGTTGTCGTTTTCTGTGTTATTTTTGCCGCATCAGCAGACAGAATCAAAAAGCTATGTTTGATCATCTTAGCTATTTATTGGAAAACAGCAGTGTTGGCCTTGGTAAGTGTGTGGGTTTTGTGATTTGAAACTGCAACCAAAGTCTTAAAACTTTCTGCTGATTTATCTATATCTTTATATATATAACTGTATAAAACCATTTACATTTTTCTTCATCCTTCTGTTTATGCTCTCTGTTTTTCTTGAAGTTTCTCCTTTACCTACAGCAAAAATATCTTCATTAATTGTATTACAAACTCCAAACAACACCTTACAGTAGCATTAAGTTGAGGTAATTTAGTATACTTTTTTGTATGTGCCTGGACATTAAGAGAGTTGGTGTTTGGTTGTACATTTTGAGGAAGAGAATAAAATCCTGATTTTGATTAAGTGAATCCTTGGTAACAGTTGGCAGCATTTCATTAAGGCTTTCTTCTCACTGCTCAAGCTTGCACCTCTACACTTTCTTGTGTAGACTGTTCTCTATAAACCTATGGCAGTGGGAGAAATACAAAGCTTATTTGCTAGGGTGTGTATATATAGATGCCTAGAAATGAACCTTGAAATTTTCTTAAATTGTTAGCCTTTCTTTTCTAGGCTGAAGTCTTGTAAAGGAGATACAGTTATCCATTATTTAATTTAGTATTTGTATTTGAGAAACATAATTATTCAGAATCATCAAAGTAATGTCTTTAAATTATCACAAATTCCTTATTAATCTGTAGGTATAGGACAGAAGCATAAACTAAAAATCTTTTAGAGAGAAAGTGCCCAAACCAAATGCGTTTGGAGCATTAATAAGAAAATCTTAGCTTTTTCTAATGCTATAGTGACTGCCATTTTTTAAAGAAACAAATAACATTATCTTATTTTTAAAAGCTTAAAGACATTTTCCATTTCAATATATTTGATAAAATGCCAGTGTTTTAGATATAAAATCCCTACTACCTTTTCATCAAAATGAAGTCAAACGAAGTTGTGTCAATTAGGAAAATTAGAAGGAATAAGATCTTGAAACAGACTATGTGATGAGAGTAGGAATAGGTAAGAAAAGTTTTTTCTAGCTTAAACATCTACATTGTATTTTAATTTCATATCAAAGTTCTTGCAAGTGCATGGTAATTTATTAGAAACTGATTGATATAACTTACATGCTGATAATCATGTGCCAGCTAATGACAAAATGCTGTATTTTATTAAAAAAATGTTTTTGTGTATTTCCTATTGTTGTGTCTTAAGTTGATGTTGAAACTAGATTTTATTTTAACAGCCTCTCCTTCTATGCGAGGATCAACTCCTTTAGATGTTGCAGCAGCCTCTGTGATGGATAACAATGAACTTGCACTAGCTTTAAGGGAGCCTGATTTGGAGAAGGTTGGTAGCTTCTTTATCAAGCATCTTCCCTATAGAGATAGCAAAGCAGTGATTTAGAGAAAGGAAAAATGACATTGAGATAAATAAAGTCTGTGGTTCATGGCAGAAGTAGGAAAAGACTGGGAAACTGAACTAAGAAAGAGGCTGCTATTAAGATTTGCCTAAAATATGATATAGTTTTGTGGGGGATAACAGAATGTGGACACGATATCTGAAACAACTTATGAAAATGTTTCGCTTTGAAACTGGGCTCCTTTTTCACAATTAATATTTTTTTCATCTTACTTTACTTTTAGGTGGTTCGCTACTTGGCTGGATGTGGATTGCAGAGTTGTCCTTTGTTGATTTCTAAAGGATACCCAGACATAGGATGGAATCCTGTTGAAGGAGAGCGATATTTGGATTTTCTTCGTTTTGCAGTTTTTTGCAATGGTAGAGTAGAAACCTATATATTTTATAACTCTCTCTAATGTTCAATTAATTTTATAATTTGAAATAGTAATGCAAGCCCATTTGATAAGTTACCATAAATTTAAAGAACAGAAAAAGTTGAATTTTGCGAGACACAGTACTTATATGACTTGTGAAATGGGCACATAAGGCCCTGTGAGCATATGCCCCATTTTTCAGATCCGTCTTTAGTCTTCAAAATGTCTGTAACTTTAGAAGTAGAGCGGAGAGTCCTAAATCTTTTCATGATAAAAAATATGCTTAACCTAGAGCTAAAGCCCTATCATTTGATGAAGATTTAGATAGTCAAATTGTAGTATTTTGCAACTATATTGGTCCCGTCATTAATTCTCTCACTTGACTGCGAGTCTTTACTACAAATCAGTAGTTTCGGTGATGCTTTAAGTATCTTTTATTGCATAGTTACTTATTTGGGTCTATTTATTTTTGAATTAAATCACATATTCCATTTCATAGCTTTTAGTACAATAATAGAAGATTATGTGTGTTTATGTAACTGTGGTGATATTTTCTGCACTTTTGTGTCCCTTTCTCTGATTATATTTTTGTATATGCTCTTAAATATTGGTATTTGTTCTCTGTGGTAGGAGAGAGTGTGGAGGAGAATGCTAATGTTGTAGTCAGACTGCTTATCCGTCGACCTGAATGCTTTGGTCCAGCACTAAGAGGAGAAGGAGGCAATGGGTTACTTGCTGCCATGGAGGAAGCAATACAAATATCAGAAGATCCAACAAGAGATGGGGCTTCCCCAAGTAATGGATCTAGTAGAACCCTGTAGGTGCAGTGGAGTTTCTTACATTATCATAATTTTTATTTATTTATTTTTATATTCTTAGTCATGAAATAACTTGTTTGTTTTAATGTGAATTATCAGCTGGATTCTGTGGAGGCTAGAGATTTGTCTCCTGCCAAATAGTGCTTCCCCTGCACTATTAATTTAAGTAACTCTCTTGAAATATTAAATCCTCTTTAGACTTCTCTTTGTTCTTTGCCAATCAGTTAAGAATCAATTCCCTGATGTAAAATGAGAGAGATAAATGGTAATAATCCAGATGTCATTACAATCTTTTGTAGCTGAGTTCCATTCTGTGTTAATCTGCTACAAGCTCACTAGTTAACATGAAACCACTTTGTGCAGATATGAGCAGATTTTCTTCGTTTATTGCTGATGTAAATTTTAACATTTAACTAATTACAGTGAAATGGAAGAACAAGAAGATGACACTATCCACATGGGAAATGCAATCATGACCTTTTATGCTGCTTTGATTGATCTCTTAGGACGCTGTGCCCCTGAAATGCATGTGAGTTTTATGTCTTCATGCTTTGGAAAATTAAGGCATGTAGTAGTTTTACTGATTGTTCAGTGATTTGCTATTTGGATTTTTCACAGTAACACGTTATATGGTATTAAAGCAATGGGATGGTTACACAGTATCTTAATGAATGATGTATTCATCTAATAATTTGCAAGGAATTTTTGTAAACTGTACTTACTTCGCTGCATTGTTCACCTATTTTACCTAACGTTCCGTTCTGAAAACGGGTTTAGTCTTATCTAATAACCAAACACCTAAATTTCTAAAATTTGCATCTGAACTATGTAGCAAATAAATATAGATTACATGAAATTTACAGTATTAATTATAATACAGGTTTGAGAACAGTCATTCTTGTATCTGTGGTTCAGGAAGTTTCCAGAACATGAACACAATGCACACATGTAGAAGATAAAAAGAAGACCTTTGTAATTTTTGTGTTTGATTTTTTGTTAGCTAATCCATGCTGGTAAAGGGGAAGCCATTAGAATCAGATCAATTCTACGGTCATTAATTCCACTGGAAGATTTGGTGGGAGTAATTAGTATTCCTTTCCATATGCCAACCATAGCTAAAGGTAAGGTGATTATTCTGCATTTTCTTCTTCCCATCCCGTTCTTCTATTTTGTAATTTAACGACATATTGATACTCATGCTCCTCTTAGCATTTTAAAATGTTATAGAAATTAGATTCACTATTTATTATGTGAATAAGAAAAAAAATCATGTGTATTTCAAACTTCTCAATTTTTTTTTCTGCATGCTATGGGCAATAATTCTGTGTACACTTAAGTCACTGATGTAAATCCCAATGATTTAAATTGAATCACGAAAATCTGTTACAACTTTGAAAAGAAATTTAAAAAAGTATACTTTCTAAGTTTCTAAAGTATTTATTTTTAAAAGTTGCAGCTTCCTTTTTTGTTAACATAATCCTTAGCTTTTGCTGTTCTAAGCCTAACAATTGTTTCTAGCAGACCTTGCTAATACACCAGAGTTGTTCTTCATCAACTATGGTGAAGTTATATGTGTGGCATACATATGCAAATGCTTTTCTTTGTGTTTTCTGCCTACATAGAATTGTTTGCAATAGTGGGAGATATGTGAGCATGAATATAAAAGGGAGAGGAATTACATCTGCTTTTTTTTGCTAACCGGAGAGAGGACATTATAATTGCAACAGGGATTGTCTAGAGGCTTACAGCACAAGAATACCCAATGAATTACAGTAGACGAGATAGAGTTCAGTCATCAGGGGCTGTGGGAGAGCGAGTGTTGGTCTCTTGTGTCAAGGGACAGGTGATAAGACAAGAGGAAGTTGCACCAGGGGAGGTTCAGACTGGATATTGGGAAGAATTTTTTTACTGAAAGGGTGGTCAAGCACCGGAACAGGTGCCCAGGGATGTGGTTGAGTCACCATCCCTGGAGGTGTTTAAAAAACGGATAAATGAGTTTTTGAGGGACATGGTTTAGCGGCTGATGGGTGCAGTTGGACTTGATGATCTCGAAGATCTTTTCCAACCAGAAGATTCTATGATTCTATGACCCTATTACACCGTTTTATTTATATTCCAAATAGTAATAGATCTATAGGTGATAAATGAGTAGCATAGAGTACAGCTCGTAGATACAGAATTGTTGATTTGATTTTTGAAAATTAACGTTTTAAAATTTAAAAATATTTCAATGAATTCCTTTCAGGTATTTTGGAAGTTTTCAGACACAGAGGACTTTCTAGCACAGTCTTAATTCATTGTCATACATTACAGATATGCACACCAGTGCTATGCTTTGTGTAATGTAGAATTGTTGTGGTTTTTACATTCTGCCTGCTCTTCTAAGAACTAGGTAATTCTGTAGATGAATTAGTAGGGTTTGGGTACTTACCATATTAAAATATCAATTGGTAAGAAACCCTTAGTACACAAAGAATAACCAGAAGAGCATGTATAAACTTTGGGGTTTATCTGGGTAGATTCACCTTATGCATTCTTTTTCAGTTAACTACAAATATATTGCCTTTGTGTAACAAAACCATGGGGAAGATGCTTAGATATTAACAGAAACTGTAAATCTCTGACAAGTAGTAGGGTGACTGCCTAGGGTGCTGGTGAAGGAGGATCCTTGTCATTGAAGTCTTATTTCTTCCTTTTAGATGGTACTGTGGTGGAACCTGACATGTCTGCGGGGTTTTGCCCAGATCACAAGGCTGCCATGGTTTTGTTCCTTGACAGGGTCTATGGAATTGAGGACCAGGATTTTCTTCTACACCTTCTTGAAGTTGGCTTTCTGCCAGATCTTCGTGCTGCTGCTTCTTTAGATACGGTAAGGATTTGTCTGTTGTTATTTTGGTTACGTTATCTTACTGAGCACTACAGCATTTTGTCATCCCTCAGAAATTTTTTTTTTTTTTTATTTCTTCATGCTGTCTTCTGCATTTCTCAAATGGTGAATGAACTGCTGTTGCTGCTGAACTTTGAGAATACTTGAAGAACAGTGAAGAAGCATTCTCCAGAATGATGCTTATATTATAAAGAGTACCCAGTGATACCTATATCCATAATAGATGCAATGCCTTTCCCTAGGAGATTTTCTGAGCTTGCACTATGGAATCAAAATCAGATAAACTACTAGTGAAGCATGTAGCTGACAGCCTGTTTCCAGAGATATACAGAAAGCATACATGGATTTGTTAGGGACACCTATATTATTACTTAGGAAATCACTAAATTTTGTTGTAATTCCACCTCAAAATCGCTGCCTTTTTTTTTTTTGTGTGTGTGTGTGTGAGTTTTATTTCCCTCAAATTTTTCTTACTGGCTTGATCCAGAAAATTAAGACCTTTTCTGTCATCATAACGCAAAAAGATAATGAGATTTGCAAATGCAGACTTGACTGGTGTTATCTGATTTTGGAGAGTTCTGTTAAGCAGCTATGACGTTCTTTAATACAACCTTGAAAATTGTTTAGTTTTGAATGGCTACCTATAGTGTTTATGTTTTTGTTGATTAAAACAAAACCAAAACAAAAGCCAACTGTGAGACTTTAGAAGCAGGAAAAGAAGCTAGGCATCCAGCTTCCAGTAGGTATCAAATTCTCATTTGTGTGCGTTGGAGATTTCCCTCCTTAAAAGTACTACAAAAAGAAAACAAACAAGACATTCTTTTCATTTGAAACAACATTGATCAGATAAATCTAATTTCTGTCTCATTTAATTCATAGGCTGCTTTAAGTGCTACAGATATGGCTTTGGCTCTGAATCGATACCTCTGCACAGCAGTCTTGCCACTATTGACCAGATGTGCTCCTCTTTTTGCTGGCACAGAGCACCATGCGTCCCTCATCGATTCCTTATTACATACTGTGTACAGACTCTCAAAGGGATGCTCTCTAACCAAAGCTCAACGAGATTCTATTGAAGAGTGTTTGCTGTCTATCTGCGGGTAAGAAAATACTCTTGGCCATGCAGGAATGCTAATTGATACAGTAGCCTATGATACTTATAATACAGGAATGCAGAACTATGCCACCAGGAATATAATTAAGTTGTGGTTGTGTTTTCTTTTTTTTTCCCCCAGCAGTTGATTGTGATATTTTTAAATACACTATATTCAATTTGGCACATTATTAATTGCTCATATGCAGTCCTCAGTCATATTGCTATTACCAAGTTTTTAAAATTTTGGTGCTTAGCTAAGAGAATGTATTGCAAGAAGACAAAGCTGTAGAAATGTGAAATTGTATAAATATTGAAGTGCCATTTAAATACTTTCAGATGTATGGATTGGCAGTATGGTTGATGATCAGTAGATTATACGGTTCTATCGAGATGTATATTTGTGTTGTGTTACATTTAAAATCCTAATCATTGTTATACTTTATCACTGACACCTATGGAACAATTTTTTTTCTGGGTATCTGCAACCTCAAAATCATTTGATTATTATCCAGTTTGTTTGTATGACTATAGACTCAGTTATCAGAAGGTCACTAGGCACTTACAAATTCAATTTCTAATTAAACTTCACAACATTTATTTTAAACCACCAGAGCTTGGTTTTTTAATATTTCACCATTTTTTTTGTGTAATGAGGAAATATGTTCAGAAGTGACAGACATCTATATTATAGTACTGTAAAAAAGTGTCTTGTAGCATTGTCTTGTAAAATGCACCACATAGACCTTTTTATACACATATTGCCTTGATAAGAACTGATAAAAAGACCACTGGTTGCTATTTATCTGGAAAGGTTTAAAGTTCATGCCATTCTAATGTGCATACTATACCTATTTCTTCTGTCCTTCTACTAGGTGCCCACTGCTATGTGTCTTGTTTAGTACATCTAAAGAGTTAATGCTCTTAGGTCTTTATCAGTTTCTAGGATTTTTTAAAATCTATTTTGATATATTACAAAAAATTAAGGTTATAGTATTTTCTCATGGGCGTGGTGATCATAATACACAATATTAAAAGTCAATATTTTGTTTACTGATTTTCTGTGTCTATAGATCAAATACTGTCTCTGCTTCTTTAGAGATTTGTTTTCAGCTTGTTCAAAAGGTTTGCATTGGTAGGCACTTGTTTGCTTTCTTTTGACGCATTTTTTTAGTGCCACAAGCAAAATCCTACTACTTTACAAATTTAAATAATTTTAGTGACATAGAACTAACAAGTGGCTTTCAGGTATTTGTTAATTATTTACATGAAAGTATGCTGGTACATCCTTTTGAAATGGTTTGTCTGCTTTTAGGCAGTTGCGGCCTTCTATGATGCAGCATTTGCTGAGAAGATTAGTATTTGATGTTCCTCTGTTAAATGAACATGCAAAGATGCCTCTCAAGGTAAAAGTATATTTTAATATTCAACAGCATTCCTTGTAACTAAGTGCAACAAAAAAATACTTGCATGGAGAATATTCTCTGTCTTTTTTTGTTACCTTATCTCCACTCTGCAATAATGTGAGACCATTGTTCTATAAAGGTAAATTGCTGTTTCAGCAGGAATTCAGCATAATTTACATCCATCCATATGGAATTATGAAGTCTATGTGTCATGTTTGCTCCTTTAATTATCTCTCTTTTATTAAGCCTATATGGAAACAGAATAGAAAACCCATTGGGAGCAGAACCCAGTACAGAAAGGAAGGTAGCAATTGATAGTCAGAGTGTTCCCTTACTTTTACCCTCTGTTGCTTTTCCCTGTTCTTGGAAAATAAACTCTTTGTTCTGTTTTGTTGTTGCAAATCTAAGCAATACGTGTTTTTTAATAATCTTCCATGTTGTTTTCAGCTAGCAAAGGTTTCTCCATATCTTTTGATTCTGCTAGCTTATGCACAAGAAAAATGCCATTTTTCCTTTCTGAGATGACACGTTCTTTAAATATTTCTCAAATTTCATCAGCAGTTTCAAGAAATTTATCATTTCACACCTTATCTACTTCTATTTTTCAGTATTTCTTTTTACTAATTTCCCAACACTACTTTTAAGGAGATACTTAATCTTTTCTTGTTTCATATTTCTTTATGTTTTTAAAAGCCACATATCAGGATTAAACACATTTTACATCTGATTTCTTTGTCAAAAGATTCCTCAGCATCCCACAAGGGTTCTACAAATCAGATTATGGACTTGGACCTCAGATGAGGAATTTAAATCGTTAGTCTCAAAGCCAGGATCTGCTGCATGGTCTTTCCCCTGCCAAGAACTTCATAATTTGGTTGTGTCCCCAAAGAAATGCTCAATCAAACTAAAGATGCTGAAGCAGCCGTTCTTTAGTGTCTGTGTATGAGAAAAGCAGTTGATAATTTCGTATACTGCCCTGGAGGGTAACTTTCTAAAACATTTTGACATTTTTATGTGCTGCAAAAACCAAATAGCAAATTAATGGTCCCTCTGTGGCTATGGTTCTTCATTTTTTTCGTGGGGGAAAGGGCAACCCCAGCTTCTTGAGATCCCTTCATCTGGGACATGTTTTCTGATCCTGAGGGTCATGACTGCAGTGATTTTCCTGTATTGCCAAACTGAACAGGAAGTCAATAATCATTAAATCCTTTTGGAAAGTCAGGCTTTGGGAGAATATAGATATGAAGAAAACGATGGTGTTAACATGGCCAAATGATGTCCATTGAAGCCTAAGCAAGTAACAGGAGCTTTCTGAGGAAAACTCTTTATCTCAAGATAGAAATACAACTGTTCAAATGTTTCACTGAAAGTAAACTGATTTTCAATGATTTAACAAGGGACACCTACTAATGTGTTTCTGATCTGAAAGTGCAGTGTGTATTCCTGATCGGTTGTGCCAGCAAACTGGTTATGGTAGTCTAAAGAGATGATTATAGTAGTCTAATCAGACAGCTACAAGTTAATCATGCATCTGAAAATGTAATTTTGAGTAGGAAGAGAGGTGAAATCATGAAGGCTAAATCAGAATAGAGTGACATCTGCTGTAAATACCTTTGCTGGTTTCTACAATTAAAAATTGCCTCAGTACAGGCAGTGTGTGAATTCAGATCTGTGATGTTTTTTCTGTATAATTTTCTGGAATGGGCCTGCCTTCTTTTTATTGCTTCTGAAGTAATATTCAGTGCTTCATCAGGGACTTCTCTAAGACTCAACCTGCCTTTAATCTTGGCTAGATTTAAAAATGTAAACACATATATTAACTCATGTTGTCCAAAAGGAAACCTGAAGTCTGGCCATTGTGTAATAGAATTTAGTTACAAAACAAGAAACATTTTTGATTCATCTTAGACTAAGTCTTAGAGTCCATATTTCTGACACCCTTGTGGTTCTGTGTGAATGATAAAACTTCTGTCTTTTTACATTGTATATGCATGTATATTCTTTCTTGCCTTTTTTCTTTAATAATCTGAAAATTTAAATAGTGAATAGAAAATAATAAGTTATTTAAATCTCAACATATACAAATGCATTATATGAATGACCTGTCTTTATTTCTGCACTCTTATGTTAGGAATATCTGCGTTTTTCCATTTTGCTGTAAAAAGGAAATCCTCTCAGCATTTTACTGACAGTGACTTGTAATATTTTGCCAACATACTTTGCAAAGTGATGTTGAAACAATTCTCTTATTCTCTGAGGAACTATTAAAATAAACTCTGAATTAAAATTCTAGCTAAATTTTTTAGAAGGATCATTCTGTGCCCTAGGAAAATCTGTCCCTCAGTAGGACTAGGTTTTTATACTTTACTATTGCCAGAAATTTCTTGTTTGGGATTACCTTTACCTGTCTGTTACTCAGACACATAGAAGACACTTTACGTGCAAAATTTGTGATGTTTTTATTTTGGGAAATATTCAGTAGCAGGCCTTTGCCCTATTTGAGTCCCTGAGAACCTGTTGTCTTGTAATCACTTAAGGAAGTATCCCTGAAATACGCCTTTAATGAAATAGAGGGAGAGAAGAAAAAGGTGCTTGCCAATTGTTATAGAGGGTGAGAGAGTAGGCGGATGGTAGGTTTTACAACTCACAAAGTAGAAGACTAACGCTAGGAGTTATTGTTCAATAGCTCTCAGACATGGAAATAGTAATTGGGAGCCATGTGTAATCATGGTTCTACTGTCTTGCCCCCAAGCAGCAGTGTTTGGGACAGAGGCACATAGATGGAGGTGAATTTGTTTCTTCAGCTGAGCTGTCAAAGTTCTTGTGGTGTTAGGGAAAGTTATCCTCTATCAAATGCTTTTTGCATGTGCCGCTAGTGTTAAAAGAAAGCACTGCTCATTCAGTGTTAATATCCTTTGATGATTTAAAGAACAGATACGCAACATGGCTTCTTGATAAAAGTTAGAAATTTTTCTGGCAGTGTCTGTGTAGTGGTCGAGTGCCGCAATGGAAGAACATCAACAGTTATATTTTATTTGCTTTCAAAATATGTTCTGTTTTAGTTGCTGACAAATCATTATGAAAGATGCTGGAAGTATTATTGTTTGCCAGGTGGATGGGGTAACTTTGGTGCTGCCTCAGAAGAAGAACTTCATTTATCCAGAAAGTTGTTCTGGGGTATTTTTGATGCTTTGTCTCAAAAGGTAATTAATTTTAATATCCAGGTACTACTGTAAAACCTTACTGTATAAAATTATTTCTTTAATTCGTCAGTTTTAGTCAGGTTTTTTCAACCCTTTATTATCCATTTTAATGGGAAAAATATAGGCTTTAGTACATTTAAATCTTACAGCTTCTGCTTTAATGTAGGTATACTATTATGTCTGCTTGTTAAAAACCCCATATATATGGCTAATAAAGTAATCATGAGGTGTATCTGAACAGGTCAACTATGCTTCACAGCCCTAAAAGCAAATTCAAGCATCTACAGGTGACTGAAAACTGCACTTTTCTACCTTACACGCAATCCTTCATTAAACTAAAAAGTATATTACTTGGTTTAGTAGTAGCTTTATCACCCTGACTTGATCCTATGTTGAACAAAAGTTTAATATTACAACTTGGTATCTATTTATTCTTCATCCTGTGAGTGTTTTTTACAAACCTGCTTAAAATTTCATGAGTTTCATTTAGGATCAAGTTATTTAGAGATGCAATGCATGTTTCTGTGCTGTGTTCTCTTCCCAGACATCTGAAAAATGCCTATTGTTGCTCCCAGTAAAGTAAATTTTTCCCATTTACCTCATCAAGAGCAAGAATTGATACCAGCTTTATCCATAGTGCATAATATACTTTGGACAGTCAGTTTCTTAATTTTCAGACAAAAATTCAGCTTTACACTGAGTAGGAAAGCCATTCTATGACTGCTTGAATTCAGTTTCAGCAGTGATGTTGATAGCTTCCATTCACTACTTACTTTCCATCCCCTGTGTATTCTACAGAAGTATGAACAAGAACTGTTCAAATTGGCTTTGCCTTGTTTGAGTGCAGTTGCAGGAGCCTTACCTCCAGACTATATGGAATCAAATTATGTCAATATGATGGAAAAACAGTCTTCAATGGATTCAGATGGGAACTTTAATCCTCAACCTGTTGATACATCAAAGTAAGGAATATTTTGTTGCAACTAGGTTGTTTGGAATTTTTAGAGTGAGTATGTAAGAGGGATTGAGTTTGTTGTTGGGTATAATGTGAACTTACAGCTTTTATTCTCTTCTGAATGTTTATCTTCTAGATAAAATTTAGACTTGACTTTATAATTTTATTTTTTAATTTATATATTTATTTTAAATCATATACAGCAATAAATATCCATTTACATTACCAATTTCTTGGTAAACCTAGAACATATTAAATGCATTTTCGGCTAAAGGTGGAATTGTCCAGTTGTCTTTGTATGTCTGCTGCAAACAAACCAGCATGATTTTAGGAGCAGAATGAGTATTCTACATCATTCCTCTCTTTATTAACATTAACACTAATTCCAGTGTGCGCGAATGACAGTGAACAGAAAATGATGGTGATATCTCAATAGGATTTTTGTGATCTAATTTTTGACTAAAGCCAATACCTCATTCTCTTTTGTATAGAATAGTCTTATAGCAGTGTGGTTATGCACTGTATCTTGAAAAATGCTGCTTGTGAGACATTTGCTTCAATTGACTTTGTGAAATTTCTGTCTGTATTAACACTCAGAACACATAATACTACCACTTGATTGATACCTTCGTTACAGCGGGCTTATACTTGTATGCAGTCTATAATCTAGACTGGACTATAGAAATTACATCTGTGGCCATTAAAGTTCATTTGTTGAAGGTGTATTTAAGATATATGAAAATTTGACATATATCACCCCGACTCAATCCTATGTTGACCAAAAGTTCAACATGTTTGGTTGAGGGTATTATACTACTATTTAACTAATTGAAGGTGACTTTATCTAGTTTCATTTCAGAAGAAAATGGTAGATAACCAGAATATATTTGAAAAACTTAATGTTACCTAAATCATCAGTCATCTCATTGTCATAGAAGTCAGTAAATCTGTGATGATTTAAGACAAAGGAAGTACTTCTTTTGTCAGTGTCAATTCCGACCTATCCTATATTCTTTTAACATGCAAATCCTGCACGTCATTGCTTATTCATCCTAGACCCATTTATATGAAGCTCTAGATAATATGACTTTATTGTACTTGTCAGTTCATTGCATTTCTGATATTATTCAAAGTATTCCACTGTTACTAGAGATCCACTTGAAATACATGCTTCCAAATAATAAAAAAATCCTGATGACAATGCTGGACGAATATTTTCTGGCCTTTGTGTGCGGTTAGGCTCTTGCAAACTGTTACTCTGGCATAATTTTGGTTTACGTTTCTGCTTTTTTCCCTACTCTATGCCTGAGATTAAGAACCAGACTCTTCTACATCTTGCAGTAGATGGCACTGTAACTCTTCTGCTGCCAAAATTCTTTGTCTTATGAAGCAGCACAATCTTCCCTCCTAAGTGATCAAGAAACAATTATTACCTTTCATTTGTAAGAATGCAGAAACAGAAAAATACTGATATTTGATAAATTATTTTTGGAAAAGGATTCTGTCTCTAGTGCTTGTTTGACAGTAAAGGATAGTTTCTTTTCCTTTTCTGTGTAAAAAATCTTGAACTTCAGCACTGTCTTTTACAGCTGTTGAAGGGCTAATGTATTTATTTATGTTTTTTTCTATTTTTAATAAAGATTTTCATTGTTCATATTCACGGAGGTATTGGAAAATAAAGCCTTGAGCATATAACTTTTGAGTTGTCATAAGTAATAATGCTTCAAGAATATAATCAAATATATAGAACTACATAAAATAGATGATGTATTTCAAAAAGGACTGTTAGCATGTGATTTATAATGCACATATGCAATAAGTTACTACTGTATTTCTGAAAGTATGGATCATAGGTCTTTATGCTTAAGAAAATGAATGTTAGTAATAGAAATCTGTGACAAAAAGCATGCATTTTGTTATCACTGTTGTTTGTCCCTGCACATGCATGTCAAAGTAGTAAAATTCCTGTAGTGGCTGTTGTTCTCATTCAGTGCACATTAAATAAGTCAGATTTTCCCTTGATTTAACTAGGACTTAGGGCAAACTGAATATGAGGAAACAGAGCACAGTAAAATACTTTAAATGGGCATTTATTATTAATTATATTATAAAAATATTATAAATATTTGAAAGTTTTCTTCAAAACAAAAGCATTCACATTTTAGCATATGTGATGTAATGGCTATTTTTCTCTTCACTTTCAGCATTACAATCCCTGAAAAGCTAGAATATTTCATTAACAAATATGCAGAACACTCTCATGACAAATGGTCAATGGAAAAGGTAAAATCTGAATTCCTGTTAATGGAAAATCAGAATTTTTATTTTAATGCATTTCATTTTAAAAATATTTTGCTGTGGATAGTATTATTTTTCATAATACTACAGGTTGGTATGTAGGTAAGATATAAACCTATATTTTCCTGAAGTTATTTGGGTGAAAAGTTCTGTAAATGCACATGGGTATTTGAAAATAGTGTTTCAATGTTTCATTATTTTCTCTTGTTCAGTTCTAAGTAAGTAGACATGCTAATTGTTTAACAGTTTTTTTTGAGTTGAAATGTGTATTTTTTTAACCAAAAATTCTCTTTTTTTCTTTTGTGCGGTTCATATCCAGTATTAAAAATAGTTCTTCAACTGTAGAATTGTACTCTATATAAATACTTAAAATAAAAATGTATTGAAGTGTTAGCTTTATGTAGTCAATAATTTTAAAAAAGAAGGCATGCTATGTATTTAAATATAAATATTGTATTTAGTATAAATATTTGTTGAGGAGGATGTTGAGGAAATCGTACAAGGGTGATTTTAAGAGAACAGCCCAGCAGAAGCATTGTTCACTTCCTTCATAACTCTAAAAAATAGGATTTTTCATAATTTCTTGCTTTTCCCTGTATTTTCCTCTCCTATTCTGTTTTCAGTTTGCCAATGGATGGACATATGGTGAAACGTATTCTGAATCTGCAAAAGTGCAACCATTAATGAAACAATATAAGTTACTATCTGAAAAGGTAAGGAATTTGTTAATTCTTGATCCAGATTGCTTCATTCACTGTGAAATTATCACCTTGTATTTACATCACTTTAAAAAAAATATTTAGAGTACCTCAGCTGATGTGATTTTGTTGCCCTCCTTAAAATCTCAGAAAGAGATAATACAGAAAGATTTTGTTGTACAATAAACAGACCAATGAATCTATTTTCTCTCATGGCTGAATTTACGTGGTGTAAGTTCTGGTGAAAATGAAGTATCATATTGCCAGTATGTTTTTACAGTAATGTCATACAGTAAAACCTACTTGTTTAGTGAAGACTTAGGCTCAGGCTTTGTCTGGTCAGCAGAGGGCCACCAAAATAATTAGAAGACTGAAGACCTTGATAAATGAAGCAAGCCTGAAGGAACCAGGTTTGTTTAGCTTAAGGAGAAAGTTGACGGGGATATAATCTCAATTTCTTGGTGCCTAAATGCTAATTTTAGTGAAGACAGGTGCATTCTTACCACAGGGATGCACAGTGACAGGACAATAAGGGAGTGGATATAAGTTGCTTCAGCAGAAATCCTTTCTGGAAATCCTTCTTATCTTGACAACTGAAACATTAGAATAGGTTGTCCTGAGAAGTGATGAAATTACCTGCACTATAAATATTCAAGGCATAACGTGGTAAGCCCTAGATAATCTAATCTTAATAACTGTTGATAGCGCAATTGGATTAGCTTATCAGATCTCAACAGAAGGTTGAGCCAGATAATGTCCAGGGTCCAACCAACATAGACCTTTTTATGATTCTATGATTAAGCGTTTTGTTTCGTGTGACAGACCAAACGCTGCATTACTCCTTATTATTACTGCTTCATCTTTGAGTTCATGTCTGAGCATGCTGTTAACGTAATTATTCCTGTGATTATCAGCTTCCTGCAGGGCCAGAAATCCTCTGCCCACCTCTGCAATGATAAATAAACTTTTGAATATCTTATATGATTTATTTTCTTCTTTGCAGTATCCCTGAACCATAATGGCTGATTTTAGTACATTTCTTTACATCTCGGTATAACCAGGCAGAAGGCCAATGGTTATTTTTTGCTCTGTACAGCTGCATAATAAACAAGGCAATTATTGCATGTGTATTCTTCTAGGAGAAAGAAATTTATCGATGGCCAATCAAGGAATCACTAAAAACTATGCTGGCATGGGGATGGCGAATTGAAAGAACCCGGGAGGGAGATTCCATGGCGTTGTATAATCGGACGCGTCGCATATCTCAAACCAGTCAAGTAAGCCAATTTATTAAAAATATATTTTTAAAAAAGACATGCAAAATCTGCTCTCCAACCTTTGATTTTATTAGCAATGAAACAGACCTGTAGCATAAATATATGTGAAAGTATTTTTCCACATAATTGTACTACTCTAAATATTGGTTTGGATTTCTGTTCACTGAAGCTGGAACTTTCCCTGTTCCAAAGTAATATGTTAGTAAATATTTTTAAAAAAAGAACAAAACTGAAACAGAAATGTATTTGTTCACTTGTTTTACAGTCAACTATGTTATTTAGGGGAATTATTTATATCATTAGGTGATTAGACAGGAATAATAAGTGTTAGTATAATTTTAGTCTGCTAATTTTGGAATTTGGTGGCTGTGAATGCCTGTAAGCTTGTAAATAAATAAATAAAGGTACATATAAACATGATTATTATTTCTTTCTTAAGGAAAATTTATCAAAATATCAATGTTAATGAAGCATAAAAGGGGAGAAAATCTGTCATTCACACAGACACGCATGGAGCCAAACCAATGTGGGAAATAAAATGGAGGAGAAAAATATTTCTCTCTTCTCTCCAGTCAGGTCTACAATTTTTACATGTATCAATAGTGATAACCGTGTGAAAAATGAGCAGTTGAACCTACCTCTCTACTCTCTATATAGAGTGTATAGCAAGTGATTTGCTTTAGCACTTGGGAGGGCTATACTACATATTATATTTTACACATTGCCTTCCAAAATTCTTGACTTTCAAAATTCCTGATATTTGGGTGTTTGTAATACTAGCCCAAAAGACTATACTGACAGAGGTATTCGTGTATACTTTAAGCATAAGGAGCTCATTAGAATGAATACCTTTACAGTTGATATTCTAATTATACCAACATATGAAAACAGCTTTTGTCGCTGGGTTGCAATCTTCCTTTACTATCTTGAAATTACATAACTTTTCTAGAAGATTTTCTGAAGTCTAAAATATTTCTGTATTTCAGAGTACACTATCATATTAATACTCATCATATTTAAAATGTGTTGTTTTGTCATCACACAAACATTAGCATTTTCCTTTTCCAGCTGAGAAATCTTAAGTATATTTATTCAGGATCTTCATTTTAAAGTAACAGTGCTTGCGTTGTTTGCTTTAGAAGACAATAATTTATCAGTAGTTATGTATGTATTCTGCTTGTATGTTCTTAATGTCATTCTCTACTAAACATATCTGACTTGAAAGGAAGCTTTTGAACTGCCAGACTGTGCACATGCTCATGCATATGAAAATAATATTAGATATAGGAACAAAATTCTGGACACTATTCTTCCTAAAGCAGGATGGGCCTGTGGGGGGACATGAGCTTAACTGTTAAAGCAGAATCCATAGAGGGAAGCCCAGCAATACTCCTTTTCTAGCCATGCTTCTTGTATCAGTGTTTGTCATCCAGGGAATCTCCAACATTGTTTATGTTTCTTCGAACATTTGTGTCATTGTAACAAGCAAATCTGTGATAAATTTAGGCAGAAGAAGGAAAGAATGATGAAATTGTGGTATTTTCTGAGTGGGGAGGAGGACAGAAGGGAAAATATATTTATTTAGTAGTTTCGATTTCAACATACAGAGATAAGTTTGAAAAGCCAAATCCAAAGTTTGATTTTTGCCTGAATTCACCTTAAACTAGATTGTCTGAGATTTTCCCTGCAGCAAAAAAAAAATTCTAGAAAATACTGAGATTTACTTATACCTTTAGTATGGCATTATACACAATGACTACAAATCTTGTGTTTTTTCACTTGTAAATCTTGTATTTTTTTCATGTGAGTTTAAGTGAAATTTGAATGAGGGACATTTTTGTCTGATGGCTGTCTGTCTTTGGGAACAAAATACAGAGGTCTTTGCCTAAATCTCCCTGAAGTTTACCATGTATTTTCAGTTGGGCTATTTAAGATCCTTTCGCTCTTTAGAAAGAAACAAGTGACTTTTTGCTATACCTTGTTTCATTACTTGCAGTATCTCGTTAATGTTAACATCTTCATATCAAATGCTTGTGTAACTCCACTATTTTGCACATTTGTCATTCAGATCTCTGTAGATACAGCCCATGGTTACACTCCTCGAGCAATTGACATGAGCAATGTCACCCTCTCCAGAGACTTACATGTAAGTCAGAAGCACTTAATATGCCTACTCCTTTTTCAGACCTTATGTTTTGATTTTCTGCTAGTTTATTTGAAATAAATTTGGTGCCTTATGTTATTTTCTTTGATATGCTTTGATTCTGATTTGTTGGGGGGGGGGGGGGGGGAGGTGGAAGTGGGGGGGCAGTGTTTGGTCTTTTTCATCATTGCTCTTTGATCTTCTGTTGCTTTAATAAACATAGTTCGTGGTGAAAAGTTACAAAGTTTATTTTAGTCCTAGATTGATTTTTCCCAGCTCTCTTTGCCAACATCTGTCGTTTTGAGGAGACTCCTGCTCAGAAGAGCTCGTAGCATAGTATTTTTAGCGTGTTTAGCATTCATTTCTTTACCATCTTCCCAAAATATTTTGTCATTGTTCTTTTCTTCTAAACTGAAAAAATGATACTTCTTGTAATAATTGTTCCTGATTTTTTTGAGAAAGCAGAAAGAAGTTGTTAGGGGTAGGATTCTGACAAATTTATTAGTAGGTTGCAGTTATTTGGAACAATATCTTATAGATAATAAACAAATGATGGTGCTGTCTTTAGAAAGTTAGGATACTTACAGTTGTTTGGTGTTAGTTTTTACAGTCTATTAATGCAATGTGAATATGGTTACAATATTGTGTAGACATACACTAGACAATTTTAGTTAGAATATTTGTAGCAATGATGGCAATGTGACATTTAAAGCTGGCCACAAGAAACTCCTGAAACACATGGTTAGATTTGCCCACATAGTGCTGTGAAACAAGCAGCAGTAGTAAAGTAATTGGCCAACTGTACAGTGAATACTACACTGTGCCTCTGATCAAGTTCTCACACTGGATTTCCCTTCCTTGATTCCTGTCTTGTAGCTTCCAGTTTTATATTTCTAATCGTGATAGATGGCTGACTAGTTTTTCCAGAATAAAAATTTGCTGCCAATTAACTGTTTTAAAACATTCAGTAGATTGCTGGTCATTCCAAAGAGCTAAAAAAACTAATAATGAATAACACTGCTTCTATCATTACACTCTTTTCTTAAACTGACGACACTTTAAGAAATTGCATTATAATTACTTCATTTAACGTTTGCATAGATTCAGTGTAGTCAAAAGACTGTGCATACTTTGTTGAATACTCCTGAAGCAACGTCATCATAGTATTATGATGCGCTAAACCAAGCACACAGAAAAGTAATCATCCTGTCACAAACCACAAAAGAAATTACATTAGAACCCACTTGTTTACTCTTTTATGCTATATCCTGTAACATTTCACATTAATTTTATTTCTTTTGTAGCCCTCGGCTATAAAACAAAGCTGGTTGGATTTATGATTCATTTACCCTTAGTTATGAACAGACTTCTTTGAAACCAGCTTCAAAATCTGTTAAAAGCTAAGCAAACTCAATTAAAATGCAAGTTCAGGTATTAATTGTCCTGATACTATGATTCATGAAATACCTAAACATGTTAGGTATTAATGAGATCTGAGTTTTAAAAATCAACTGTATGTAATATCCAACTTTTTTAATGTTTAATATCTTCAAAGTTGGAGTTCAGGGTTAGATTCTTCAACCTTGTTTTAAATTGCTAGGAAAATTAGAAAGACTTGTTACTCAAAACTATTATTGGAGAGGAGAAGAATTTTTTGTAGGTCCGTGAAAGAAGTGAAAAGTGAAATCCACAGAAAATTTCACCACTGTACACAACTAGAGGTTATAGAATTAGGAGGACAGGAGAGATGGTTTTAAAAATTGTTTTGTGTTAAAGTGGTAGCTCCTACTAGTTAGAGGCTAAAGAGCCTGTGTTTTGCTTAGTTTGGGGTCTAGCTTCTAGTCTGAAAGAGTTTGTTTTATAGAGGAACTTGGGTATCTTTTGTGCACGCTGAAGGAGAATTTCACGCTGAATGAAAAACTGTGGCTACATCTGTGGAATCCCTGGTAAAATGGTTGGTGCTTTTTAACAGCGTGCTCACACACAAACTCATATCTGCCTCGACTGAGCTATATCCATGGGTTTATAGTCAACCAGCTGCAGCCGGCAGGAACAGTCTTAATTCAGTCCTCTGGCTTGCTGCTCTTTGTTACCTTTACCAGGGCCTTCAAGGGGGTCTTGGTAGCATTGTTTTGAGAGTAAAGTCCATGTCTGACACCTCAGTACTCTTTCCAGACTATACTCCTCTTTGTGATTCCTCCTTTTGTGTATTAATGGTTTTCTCTTCAGCACCTGGCTCCTAATTCCTATACAAATACCCATCCTGCCCAAATTCTAGATCAAAATTTTTCAATAAAGCTCTTGTTTACAGTGAACCACTAAAGTGTGGTTGTATTGAACCTCCCAGAGAACAAAACTTGTTATTTAATATTAAGTAGAAAATTGTCCTTGGGGGTTAACCATTGCAACACGTATCACTAAGCTCTCAATTTTCCCAAGGCTATGGCTGAGATGATGGCTGAAAACTATCATAACATATGGGCAAAGAAGAAGAAAATGGAACTTGAAGCAAAAGGTAATATTAACTGTAGGCATATACAGTATTTTAAGTTCTCTGTGATTAGTTTATATCATGTATTTGAGAAAGCAGATAAAAAAAGTAACAATTTAAATTGAAAAAGAAGAAACAACAGTGTATATATTCTTAGTTAAATATTTTGTGATTTTCAGCGCCTGGATCTTTTCATAGTGCTGAGTGTAACAGTTCCTGTTGAAGAAGTTTGCCAGTTCAAATATACCAAAAGAAGAGAAGTCAAAGCTTGTAAATAAATTTAAGCTAGATTAATACATTTTCCTTCTAGCATTAATCTTTCAGACTATTGACCAGTAGGGACTGATTCCATTTGAGTGACTTCTTTTGTTGCAGGTAGATCTAAAAAGGTGTTTACTAAGAACCTTACGTATCATGTGTTGAATTGACAAGTGGATAAACCGAGAGCTGATTCTTGATTCCACATAAAAATTGCATGTGCTGCATGAACTCTGCTTACCTAAATGACAAATTTTGTCATGTATTGTGTAACTTGCTGTTTTTCCTCTGTGTTTAAATTATTTTTTTATGTTAAAGCTGATTTTTTTTTTTTCTGCAGATAACATTATATTTGCATATAGAGGAAACACTATTCTCATTTACAAATAACTGAGGCTAAGGTTTTGTCTGCAGTTTGTATCTGAATATTTTGTTAAGTTTGTTTAAAGAAACAAAAAAGTGCATTGTTATTTTGGACTAGATTTTACTGTAATGTCGTATGTATTATTATGACAGGACTTTTACAAACTGGGACTTACAATGTTAAATATAACTACTTAACTGCTTTTAAATTCTCTTCACGTTCCGTAGTAGGAGGAGGCAACCATCCTCTTCTTGTTCCTTATGATACACTCACAGCCAAAGAAAAAGCCAAGGACAGAGAAAAAGCACAAGATATTCTGAAATTTCTACAGATTAATGGATATGTTGTATCCAGGTAATTTAATTCTCTGTTCAGTATTAGTATTTCTGAAGGTTTTGAATATTCCTCAGTAGCATGATGATGATGATGATGATGAAAGAAAAAACTATGGTCACTTCTAGATGTCAATACTTGGGAGTAAGGATGAGCTCCTTCATATAGAACATTGTAAGGAAGAAATGGATTATGGAGTTATTAGCAGGATTTTTGGAAAGCACAAGTAGAATTCTCCAGAATCTCTGCATGTCTTCTGACTCTCCTCACAACACTGCAGCCAACCTTTTCTGCCCAGCTGTTAGTAAAGTTATTTTTTCTACAAGTGATAGAACTATTACGGTTTTATTACAAGTCAGACACATAAACCTTTCTATAGGAATTTCTAGGCAATTTCTTTGATAACACAATTTTTTTTTAAAAGCTATTAATTTCTTTCAAATGAGTAAATTTGTAGTGTTATTAGAATGTTTTAAAAGTTAAAAGTGATGGTTTTAAGATTTTTTTTAAACAATCCACAGTGTAAATGTAATAGTGAATAAATGTAGTAATCAACATAACTTTCATTATTAAGTATGTAAACTTGCTATTCTCTGCAGAATAACATGCAAAATTGCTTTATTTTAATATGACATATTTACCTATAAATGCAGTGCGAATAAAATTTTAATTAAATTGGAGGCTTGTCTGCCTTATCAGCATCTTTTAGGAAATGTGATTCATTGGGAAAGGCTGAAAGCATTTTGTGTAACTTGAACATAAGGAAGTGAATGACACAGTCACAGAGAAGGATTGAAGCAATCATAGTGAATTAATTAACCTAGCCCATCTACTTAAATTTTACTACTTCTTTCCTGTATATCACATATGAAATTCAGCCCATTTATGGAATCCCACAGCTAATCTAATAATTCTAGGTAAAGTCTTTCAATGGTAGCTGGAGTAATTCAATTTACTTCCCTTCAAAGGAGTAGGATGTACAAAGGAGGATGTCAGTCAGCAGAAGTTTCTTTTGTAATCCCCTTTCAAAATGACAAAAGGCTCCTCTGCTCTATTCAAGGTTATATGTTCCTTTTTTACTAATCCTTTTTATTTCTGCTTAACTTAAACACAAGTGAAAAGTTACTTTTGTATTTTGGAGGAGAGGAAAGCTAAGAAGGCTGATATGATAATCATTAACTTGGACACATCATCTAGTAAATAGTTCCTGCTGCATCTACATTCTCCTGTGCTACTCAAATGCAGGTGTTTCTATCAAGTTAAACGCTTATGCTGTTCCTCATGATGACTGCACTGTCTAACAAGCAAGATTCTGGTTCATATTTTTCTTTGGTCTGCTTACCACTTGACTTTCTGCCACACATGCCTGGCACACATTGCTTTCGAGTCTTTAACAGTGACCATTCTATTCTAGTGACCTTCATGCAGACCAGGTTAAGGGAAGATACAAACATTTACCCCTGGCAAGCTCATTGCATTCAGACAAAAGACCTCATTCACCTTACTGACACTGCAGCCCTCCCATTAGCTCTTTAATTGGGACACACAGCACTCCCAACCCAGTGTCTGGCAGCTGAGACTTCCACTTGCTCCAGTTGCAGACACTACAGACCCCGTGTGCCTTACTCCCTTCACTGTTAGACTCCAGTTTCTAGGACCAACTGACTTTATGCCAGTCCCTTGAAGGAGCTCATGGCTCCAAGTCTGTAGAACTCATAGAGGTGTTCCCAAAAGCCATAGCCTCTCCAATTACTGATGTTGAGACTCTCATTCACTCCTGTTGCTGACTTCACAGGCCTGGGGATACATATATCCTAAATCTGACTTCAATTGCTGGCCCAGTATCCACTCAAGCTGATCTTGCCAGTAGCTAGCACTTACTCCTTACAAACACAGACACATGGAATAGTGACTGAGATTACACAGAAGTAGTTAAGAGAGGATTTAATAACAAGATAGGACAGACTCCAATTATGAGATTCAGAGCTCAGTCAGACAACTGTATTGACAGACCATGGTTTACATGTGACTTGTTTTTATCTTTTCTCCCCTTTGCTCTTCCTTCATCCTTCTATCCTGAACATTACAAGGTTAGATTGTGCAATTCCGTAGATCTGCCTCGAATATTCCAAATCCACAAGTTCTTCATGTTCCCTCCTCTTAGGCATTTTCAAATCCAGGTGGCCCTCTCCAAAGTTGTCTCTGAAATTTCTTAATGGCTCATTAATTAGTAACTAGAGATTTTTGGTCTCCCATGTTGTCTCCTTTATTCCTTGTCTGCCAGGTTTGTTCTTGTTTATGTCTTCCCTCTTATTACCTGGCTTTTTGCATTGAGAAGATTCTTGATCAGATAACGTTAATGAGGCAGACACTATTGTATACTTGCAATGATTAGCTGACAACTGATTTAGTTCCAGAATCTCTTTTTCTGAAACTGAACCTTACAATCACCAATATTCAAACTTAAAGCAGAAATGTGCACTACACAGGCAGTTAAATTCAGTAGCTTTACTTTTTCAACTTGAGAAATAACAGAGCACTGATGTACTTGGTGCCTCTGACAAGTGAGGTGAGTGACTCGCTTGTTGGTTATGCATAGCTTCTTCATATACTGTCATTTAAGTCCTAATCCTGCAGAACTGAGGCTTATCTCGTTGTGAACTTATTGCTAACACACATTGGCCCACATCATGGAACCATACTTTGCTGATTCATACTTGTTGAAAGAAGATATGCTTTTCATATCAGACTTGTAACTATGATGGAACATACTGGAAGGGGTAAACTTCATTTCCATCACTTTCTGTTGGTTTTCCTCTTATTTTTCACATATGTTGCATAACTATTCAAACTTCTTCCATTACAAACAGACTTCTGGGGAAAAGTCACGATGAAGGTGACTAGATTTTCTTTTGCCTTCATTGTTTAAATCCAAGTATTTTTAGCAGTTTTAAAACTCCCTTACACAAGAATCAATCCCTGGAGTGAAATGTAAGACAGCAGTGCCTTACAAGAAATAGAAAAAAATTACAATGATACTGGAGTAATCTGATTGGCTAGTCTATATCATACCAAATAAATTCTGTATCATACCCAATAAATCTCAGTTGTAGCTTAAGCGACTGCTCAAAATCTAAATAAACATGAATGCCATTTATTTGAAATGGAACAATTCTTATGTTATTAAGTGGTTAATCATTACTGGAGAACATGCTGTCAGACTACATGGAGAGGTCAGACTGCTTAGAGTCCTGCTGCAGGGGTGAAAATTGACTTGTTTCTTTTTACAGAGGACTTAAGGACCTGGAGTTAGATACACCTTCCATTGAGAAACGCTTTGCCTACAGTTTCCTTCAACAGCTTATAAGATATGTGGATGAAGCCCATCAGTACATTCTGGAATTTGGTATAGTAATCCTTGTGGTTTTTCTTAAGAATTATTAACTAAGGTGTTGATACTGTAAAAACAATTAGAAAAATTAAAAAAAAACATAACTAACTGACACATTCTTAGACTAAAAATTTTCCCTTTAGTTTCCTATAATTGATGAATATGATGAATTTTGGAAAGTTATGTAGTTTACATATTCATTCCAGTTTCCTGTATTCATTCATCAGATGAAAAGTGTTCAGCCAAAATTTATAGTTATTTTAAATCTCTGAAAAAGAAAAGTAGCTGCCCCAATGATTTTATGCACAAATGGATGTCTGTAATTCATGGGTGGTATAATTGACAGTATTAATGGCAAGAACAGAAGGGAAACTGAATAAGTCAATGCTTATCCAAAAACTTGCCTAGTTTTAAAGTGGAAATTATCAAATTTGTTAATTTTATATTCCATGATTACTTACAGTAGCAAAGGTCTGGCCTTGATAACTCTTTGGGTTACTACTTCTGCTTGTGCCTGATCATCACAACTTCATTCTACTTAGTTATATAGAATTGGCATAACTGCAAGAATGATAATGTATAAATATTGAAACACTAGAAACACCAATGGAACAAATAGCATTTTTCCCTCAATGAATCAGTAAAAAGAAGAAAATAAGTAAAGCATAAACAGTCTTGGATCTGTACAGGATTATGTCTGTAAAGACTATTTGATTTTTATACTAATGGGGGAAGTCATTTTAATTTCAGTTAGGTGGTTCTAACGATTAATTTTGCTTTTTGGACAAAGTGCACAAATAAGTAGTAAAAACTTGGTAATTCTCTTTCTCCTGGGAACAACTAGAGAAAGATGTTCCATTAGAATCTGAGTTCAGACTTCCAAATTGTTACCCCAAACCATAAAAATGCAAACATAGGACCAGATTTTCATCCCCCTCCCAAAATTTCATATCTCTTTGGGCTATGAGATGTCTACACTTTTATGAAGATTTGGACAATTATTCTTTACACATTTTATTTGTTGTAACTTCTGATGAGGTAGTCATAAAATGCCACTTTAGCTAGTGTGTATACTGTTTCTGAAATCTTAAATCCACATGTAAAGATGACCAGAATTGTTTTTATAGTGTACACTTTCTAAGAAGAATGCAGAGTATGCTGTAATTAGGGTATATGACAAGGAGCTTAACTTTCTTTTCTCTGCAGATGGTGGCAGCAGAGGCAAAGGAGAACACTTCCCGTATGAACAAGAAATCAAGTTTTTTGCCAAAGTACAGTATATCTTTGATTATTCTTTGTGGACGTAGTAAGTAGTTGAAGTGAGAATTTGTTAGTGAACATGATTGTTGTTTTTACAGTTGCACTTTTCTGTGTTAAATTAATTATTTTACTAATTAAAAACAGTAATAATAAAAATGTATTGAGAATATTGTAGGATAAAGTATAGATGTGAAAAAATGACAGACTATATCCTTATTCTCATTATTTCCTTGTTCCGTGATATGCAACTACTTATTTGATGTTATTCATAACTCTCTTACATTTTCTGTTAACTGGCTTAACCTAATTCTGAAGAATTTTCTCTTTTACAATCTTCAGGCAGATAAATGTGAGCAATAGTTATAGGAATATAACTATAATTAACACAATTATGTATCTGTCAATGTCACCTTCCTCATTTCTTTCCTTGTTTTAAAACCATGTTGATGTCTCCATCACGGAATCACAGAATGGCTGATGTTGGAAAGGCTCTCTGAAGTTCATCTGGTCCAACTTCACCGCTGAAACAGCAACACATAGATCAGGTTGCCCAGGACCTTGTACGGATGGCTTTTGAATATCTCCAAGGGTGGAAACCCTGCAATCTCTCTGGGCAACTTGTACCAGTGCTTAGGCACCCTCACAGTGAAAAAAAAGTGTTCATGATCAGAGGGAACCTCCTGTGTTTAAGTTTGTGCCCATTGTCTCTGGTTCTGTCGCTGGACACTAATGAGAAGAGTCTGACTCCATGTTCTTCACATCCTCCCTTCAGATAGGTGTACACACTGATGAGGTCCTCCATGAGCCTTCTCTTTTCCAGACTAGATTTCCAGCTCCCTCAGTCTCTCTTCATTTGAAAGATCTGGTTTCTTCATCATATTTGTGGCCCTTCACTGGAGTCCCTCTCCAGCACGTCTGTGTTTCTCTTGTATCGGGGAGCTCAGAACCTAACACAGCACTTCAGAAGTGGCCTCACCAGTGCTAGAGGTAGAGAGAAAGAATCACTTCCCTGCAACTTCTAACAACACTCTGTCTAATGCAATTTGGGGTGCTGTTGGCTGCCTTTGCCATGAGGGTGCATTGTTTGCTCATGGTCTGTTTGCTGTCCACTGAGATCCTATGGTCCGTATCTGCAAAGCTGCTTTCAAGCTGGTTAGTCCCCAGCATGTACTAGTACCTAGGGTTATTCCTCTCCAGGTACAGGACTTCCCATGTCCCCTTGCTGAAAGTCATGAGGTTCCTGTCAGCCCAGTTCTCCTTTTTGAGTTACAAAGGTTTTATAGGCCATAGATTAAGAAAATCTACTTACTCTTTTCACATACAAAAGTTTCTATGGTGTTTGCATATTCAAAGTGCCTTGTGAATTCATTAGTGAATAGGCAAAAGCAACTGTTTGCAGCATTTTCTAACCCTGATATCATTGTAATAAATCATAGTCTCGATACCTTAAAGTACTTCCATGTGGTGCTATTTGCCAAGTTCATGGACTCAGAAGCTAGGATTCCACCTTCTTTTCAACATGCTACAAAAAGGAAGCAACTTCAGAGTTTCTTATTGTCTGTTTATTTTGGATACCCTCCTGGCTGACACCAGTGGGCACTCAATAATGTTCATCACATGAAGTAAACTGGAAAACTGCTGTGAACAAGCCCTTAATGAGTGAGAAGGTTTTGGGAGTTCTGTTTGATAGCATCTAGAATTAAGTGTTGTTAGCGCACTGACAGTCGTAGGTGAATTTTTATTAAATCTATGTTAAAAGGCATGAAAAACCTGAAGTTGTGAGATAAAATGAAATCATACTTTCTGCTTTGTACTGCTAAAAAAGCAAGTCCCAGAGATAATGTAAAATTTTTTCTGCTACCTTTCCTGAGGACATTTTAAGTGCCTTGAATACTGAATATTCGAAGGGGAACAGACATTAAAGAAAAAATACATACAGACTTTTAAAACGGAAAACACCTCTGAAATCGCCTGTATTTAGTTGTGACTTCTAAAGCATAATACAGAACATAGTAAAGATAGCCCTGTGATAACCATTTCTTTTTCATATAATTTCAGGTTGTGCTCCCTTTGATTGATCAGTATTTTAAAAATCATCGCCTGTATTTCTTATCTGCAGCGAGCAGGCCTCTCAGCAGTGGAGGTCATGCCTCTAATAAGGAGAAAGAAATGGTGACAAGGTAAAACTTAAAATAATATTAATGTGTATGCATACATGTGTTTGTCTTTAAACAGCAGCAGTTGATTTGGGAAAAGAGAGAAGTGGGAGGCAGGGAAATATTTGTTATGAACATGCAAATTAAACTTCTTTCACTTTCCTTTCCTGTTAGGAAAACTCATTATATAAAATGAAGAGAGGAGTAGAGTTTTATGTCTGTATGCTGTTTTAAAGGTAGTGGAAATGCTTTTGGCATGCAGGGAACATAAATTAGCATTATGTGTAACAGTGCATCAGCTCCAAAGTCTGTGGCACAGGCTATAGAATTGTGAACCACTTTTCACTGTTGGAAGTAGGTGTATGCTGAAATCATTATTCCTGCAAAATTTTTTGATAGTTTTAAAAGCCAAACTTATTTATAGCTATGTTTCAGTAAATATCATTATTACTGTCCACCATAAAAAGTAAAGATGAAAGAATTGCATTCTTTCTTCTCTTTGTTTTTCTGAATAGTGGTAAGAGTTCTAATATGTCAGAAATTAGCTGCTGGTTTTCTGTCTGTAAAGTCCTGGCTGGATTTTCCCAGTTTTTAAGTCAAACCGATAAACCATGTACTTCTGGAATTTACCGGACATGGATATATCAGCACATATGCTGTCTAGCTGCTTGAGAAGCCTGAACATGTAGCTCAGCAAAAGGATCAGAGCTGCTACCATACTTAATTGAGTTACTTGCCATCCGGAGGTGTCAGCCAAAGAGAGGAAAACACATGCAAGAAAACCATGGATGAATGGTAGATATGCTAGTGCTATTGAAGGGTTTATTTCTTAATTTTCAAGATACAAAGATTATAGAAATTACATTATGTGATCTATTTCCTGAAGGGTTGTTTTGGGCCATTTTAGTAGATTCCCGACATATTTTGTGTTGAGTTTTTTTCCCCACCTACAGTATTGTAGGGAGATTGCTGAAGCTGAATTCTGGATTTTCTGTTGAGTTTTCCCTTTAGATTTGTTTGAGTGCAACTCATACAAAAGACTTTTTTCAAGGCAAGGGCAGTTCCTGGCTCCTTTCTTTTTCCAATGAAGACAAGCTTGTGTTTATTAAGCTATGGAAGAATATAATTTGGGTATTGATAATGCAGTGAGAGTGCTAACAAGTGCAATAGCTATTCCATGTTCAGCAGATAGATTAAATCCAGATCTATTTTTGCAGACAAATACAAGTTAAACCTCTTCTTGAAATACAGTTGGATTATATTCCATCTTATTTTTAACTTTCCTCTTCAAAATTGGGCTTTTTGCATTTCTCATCCATTAGACTGTCTTAGAAGTCCACTTGCACTACTGCAGTTATATAAAATTAGTTCTGGGCATCGAAGTACTGACCATTTGGACATTTTAATTAATTAGTCTATTTAGCCTACAATAATTACAGTGGAGATAATAGGTTTGGTCTGACTTTGGAGCATTCAGCAGATGTTGTTTTCACAGTCAGATGAGTGACATTTGTGTGTTACAAAATAAGACAGATTATGAGCTATTTAATGTCTTAGAATGGGCACAAGATTTATATGATGTTAACATGCTTCTGTACAGCTTTTCCTTTTGGACTGGGTGAACCCGGATACTTGTACAAGAATATGTTATATGTCTGCCTCCTGGAATAAAAAGTCAACAGAGATCCCTGAACATGCACCAACCAGACTAATTTCTAAAACAGAGCAGGTTCTATTGCTATGGTGGATCACTGTGCACTGGCTAATTAGCTGGATTCAACACCACATTAACCTGGCTGTTCAGATTCTGGACATAAATGTTTCCATTTGGCACCATGCTCTTGTCTGTCAATGGAACAACATGTTTAGATCTCATTCATAAATTATGCAGACATGCTTATATCTTTTGCTTTTAAATCAGAGGTTTATATCTAGCCTGTGCCTAATAATCAAATACCTTAATAAAACGACATGATATTGTTCATGTCATTTATAGCAGATGAGAGGTTTTGCAACATAAAAATAACACCAACATTGCTATTGTTTTCAGAGAAAATTCTCAGACTGATCTGGATTGTGAAGATTGAGCTAACACCTCCTAAGTCTGGAGGCTAGATCAATTTGAGTAGGGCAGTGTGCTCCTGCTTCTGTGAATTAACACAAAACTTCATTCTGCAGTATTCTGAATGGGGCACTGCTCATCAGCACAGGAAGTAATTAAAAAGTGTGAAATGAAATTGTTGTTCATATCCAATTTTGTTGTTTATTAACTATGTAAGATGCTATTTCTCATGTTAAGTGTGTTTAAAAGAATGTATTTGAAAAGAAATTCTCACTGTGTTCAAGATGACAATATCCAAATTGGACTAGTTAAACATTTGCCATCAAACACTTCAATCAATCTGATTTCCTTACCTTTTGTTTTCAAATTGTCAGTGGTATCCTGAATAGCACACTGATCACATTTACTTCTTAAAACTTTGATGGTAATTTTCATATGGGTTATCATATAGGACGCTTTTATATTAATTGGCTTTGCTTTTATTTTTTGTTTGTTTCTTTAATTATAATATGTGCTTATTTAACCATGTTTGTTAAGGATTTGCACTTAAAAACTCTTTCTTTAATACTCTGTCCCACATTCTGCTCAGATAATTGATTCTTTCTGCGTGACATCATGTTGCTTTTCCTGCTCATATATCAGCTGTTATTTTTTCTTTCTTCTCCCCCCCTCCTTATTTTTTTCCTTTTCCCTTCTCTTCTCTTTTATTTTTCTTTTGTCTTCAGCCTGTTCTGCAAACTTGGAGTTCTTGTCAGGCATAGGATTTCACTGTTTGGTAAGGAGACCCTTGACAAATGCATGGGCCATCACTTGGTTTTCTTTGCTGTTTTTACATTGTGTTACGTGCTGCTTTGTTGCATGTTGCATGGCTGCATGGCTGAAATGCATGGTCTTCACAGACCACTACTTGTTTAGTCTGGTAGATCACAGAATTTATTAGATGGAATTGAAAGTTTTTGTAGTTATCAGTTTGTTGGTTTTTTTTTTTGTCTTGGTTGGTTTTCCATGTGTCTTAGCTAATATCTGGATTTCATTATCCTACCAAAGAATTTTGCTGAGTTAATACTAATTGCTAATTTGTTGTTTTATTCTAAATCATTTGGGAAAAAAAGAACCTCAGAACTGCACATTTGTATTGGAAAGTCATTAAGGAAAATTTATAGCAGGCTGAAATGCTTAGTTAAGTTCTGTGGACTTCTTAGATATTCCCGGGTGTGCCTGACTTCGCATACGCATGTGTACTATCTTTGTGGTATTAAGTGAATCTGGCAGGAGCTTGAGATATTTGTCTTATGCCATGTGAAAATCACTTAACTGTCTGTATCAAGTGTATAAATTTTGTGCAATGTGTGGCACAGTCCTTTACTCTGCAAGTTTTTCTTATGCCATGATGATAGGATAGTTGAAATAGTACCTCCTATGCAAATGTAGCTTCTACGATGGATGCATTGCAAACTTCAGCATCTACGAATACACCTAATTGAGCAATTATCTAGTGAATTAGAGTTTTATTAAGATGACATGTGTCTAACTGAATTCCTACATATTTCATTCAATTTGAAGGGAAGGAACTCACTTGCTGCAGCAGTGTGGTATTTAAAAAGCTTACAGACCATTATGAAAACCATTAAACTAAGAAGAAAGATTGGAAGATATTTTGGGATATTGCTTTTAAATATGTTTTGGGATGAGCTGAGTGGATTTGCCTGTAAAGCCAAAACATCATAGGAGAAATGGAATTGCTTCTGCAGCTGTGTGACATTGTTGCAGCTTTTTCTGAAGGGTGGAGTATGTCACAAACCTACACATAAACTTTGGTTTTATACCGTAGGTGGTTTCTTCAAAGAACGAACTAGCTCAGGTATCCAATTAAAATTTTGCAAACCTTTTTTGTTATTATATAACTTTGTTTTTCTGACTATTTATTTAAAAAATGAGTAAAAGTTGAAGTTAAAAAGCTAAGTCTTCAGTACTAAAGATCTTTTCCATTCCACATCTCAGCTTGCTTGTTTCTTGTTGGTTGGCTGAGTTCAAGTGGTAGAAGGAGATAAGTCGGATGGGATCAGATGTGTATTCACTATGGCTACAGTTTGTTTTTTTACTCTTTTCCTAGTGTGCAATGAATAACAGAATACAAAATCTTTATGCCAACACAGAAGTATAGTGTAGTTTTTCCATGAGCTATGAGGTCGTTATAAGAATCTGGAGCATGGTCAATTACTGTGCATCTTCTAACTCAAGTTAAAGTCACCCTACAGTTTACCTTACCTTGACAGTGAATTACATCATGTTAGAAAACCTGATCAAAAGAATTGCACTTATTCCAGGAAAGACAAGGCCAGCGTAGAAGAGAGGATAATGGTCATGAAGACAGCCTCTGAGAACAACTTTGGCTCAGGAAGTTATTTGTGCATTTTGGAGGCACCTTAAATAAGCAAGAGTTGCTTGATAATAACTTGTATGAATAGTGGGTGGTTTGCTGTAACAAATAGCAAAATGCTATATAGTTTTGCTATGTAGGGGTTTTATATTACTGTGGATTGGAATGGAACTTCTGATGATACAGCTACATGTATGAAAATCATCAGTGAAAGGAATTAATAACAGTTGTAGCTTAAGCTGTATATACAAGTCGATAAAATGGGAAATTAAGCATACAAGTCTTACAGAGTGAACGAAAACAGTTGATCCTGTTTAGTAGCTAAGAGTGTTACTGAGATTATGGAATTGTAATTCAACATGGAATTATTTCTTTACACTGTGAAAGTAGATTTTGACCCCAATAATTTACTGTTTGAGAGCTGTAGCTTTACCTCAGTAAGAGTGTTGGTTTACTTTCATTATTATTAGTGGGCTGAATTTGGAAGTATTTACTAAATTATTTCAGTTGATAGAGCATTTGAATTTATCTTTTCTCAATTAAAACCAGATTTATATGACTAGTTTGAGTCACTTTTTACATTGTTTAAATCTCCAGTAAGGCATTCTTTCTATGTAAGTAGGTAACTAATTCTTTTTAAAAAAATCTTCATATCAGTAATATAGACCCATGTAATATGAAATAAAAATTGGACGGGTAAGACTGCCACGAGCGAGGAGAACCATGCAATAGACTCAATATGAGTGGTAGAGCAAGTTCTGGTTTATTGCGAAGATCATTCACGACTACACCATAGCCCATGTCTACTTAAGTTATGTCTATAATCACTAACTTAACTCTAAAAGTTATACCATCATGCCCCTCTTCAAAGCTCTAATGTTACATTAGCATGTTCCTCCTACTTTCTTCTCCTACTTGTTCCTCCTACTTGCAGCTACTGCTATATGCTCGGGTCCCGGTCTCACTCTGGCCTGCTTCCCTAAGTTATTTATCTGTTACAAGGTCTTCTTGACCTTATCTTGGGTATTTTCTCACAGCCTCCCTCCTTGTAGCGTGACTCAGCAAAATCCTCAGTACTTTTTATCACAGCCCAGCTCAGTTGATTTTTGCCAGAGCCGATTCACAGAGCTCCTCCTTTGAACCATGTCCACGCTCCCGCAACCATTCTCCAACATAAGACATCAGATAAGAAAGGCCTGGTTTTCCTCACTTATTTTTTTAGAACTTAAAGAAATTAATCAGAGGTGTTCCTAAAAGGACAGAAGGCTTTCTTTGCCTAGTGAAATCCTGAATTGATAGTTGTCCCTCCAGTGAGGCATCGTGGAGTCAATATCCATAGCACTTTTGCAGTACAGCAAAAGTTGTTCCCTCCTGGTATAATAATACAGCTTTCTATAATATTTTAATATGTAGGACCGTACCTCAGACTATTAAACTCACTTGTGCAGTTCGTGGAATCATCTGGGATACTTTTATCCTTAAAACCTCTTGAACTGATATGGTTTGGTTTTTTCTTATGGCCAGCCTCTTGTTTTGAATTGTGTGAAGAGTTCCTTTAAGAAAAAGCTCTTGTTTCAGTTTATATCCTATTGAATGGTACTTATCATCTGCACTGCTTTTGTGATGGAACTGAATTTTATACGCTGCACATTTATTTCTACATCAGAGTGTATTGTATCTAGTTTTCAGGCTTCTGAAAACCAAGAACTTTTAAAATTTATTAAAAAAGAATATTTTAATTTAATGAAGATACATATATACACTGTCAAATATTGGCAATGGTAATAAAACTAGTTTTATTAGAAAACCCCTCATTTTAGGTATTGTAACTCAATTTAAAAAAAAGGCCGCCTGAAATTGACTTCAGACCTCAAGTTGAAAGAGAACTGATTCATGGAAAAGTTGATTTTAAAAGGATTTTTTTTAAAATTGTGGTATTTTAATGAAAATTATTAAAAAATACTCTCTTTTTTTTGTGGGGTTGTTGTTTTAGAAACACAGAGAAAACATCTAAATTCATGACATTGAACAAAATCAAGATGCGGAGTTCCCACTGTACCTAAACCTGTCTTCCGTAGCAAATTGCATTTTCTAAGATTCTGTAACAAATCTTACCTGAAGGACGCATTCCAGAAAAAAAGTTTCATGATAATTTTAGTGTTACATTGATAAAACTGACAAACTCTACTATATCAGTCAGTTTAGATTAAAGGGAGCTTCATGGTCACTGAATCCTGCGGTGGTATGCCAGTCTGTGGAACCAACCACACTGCAGTGTCTGCCTCAGCCTAAAGCTTATCTGGTTTTCAGTATAACCAGATGGATTTCTGACCCTTCCACCTGGTTGCAGCATACAGAGCAATTCCGGATAAATATATGGTTCATGAAGTGTGTCTAAATGTGTATAAATAGATTGCCAATGTAAATTTCCAGGGAACTGGAGTGAGAGTCTCTGTACTGCATTGTGGCATGCAGCGTATACACACCTGCATGATGAATGTTAAGATACTATTTCTAATCCACAGTCTAAGTCTCAGTTGCTTTGAGTACTTCCCTGCATCCTTGCTGTCATTAGCACAGTCCTGCCCTCTCTTCTTCATCAGCACTGGCATTTGTACCATCGGAGCAGTAAAATAGTAAGGAAAAAAAAGTAGGAGCTGACAAAAACCTCAATCTTTTAGGGTGAGTGTTTTGATAGGAGTTTTTAGACCACGTCACCTTTCTCATCTGCTCACTGTCTCATTGCATGACTGCCAGTGCAAAGAGAGTGGGGCTGCCTGGCTAGGGGAAGCCCTGGAAGCTGTGGTTCGTGTTTCTTTAATCTACTATGGATGAACACGATAATTCATTCTAGTTTAATGGCATAGAACAACATTCTCAGTCAGTGCTGTAATAAACCTCTCACTCCTTCTTTGCAATTCATCTTTTGAAATCTCTGTTTCACTTAAACTGTTACTAGTTTTAGTTGTGTGTTTGCCTATATTTCAAGTGAAATAACCGCCAGTGAGGTAGTACACTGAATGCGGATGATAGAATTTTCAGAAAACTATTAATATCTTAAACATTCAGGTACTTTCTTTTTTTTTTAATTTTCAATTCAGAAACTGTAAATATATAGAGAAGCAAGAAAAAGTATTTTCATTTTTGGAGACATTAAATTTTTTTTGAAAAATAAATAATCTGTAGGTCAAATTCATGTGTCCTAAATCTATCCTGGATTTAAAAAGTGAACGCATGGCTTGTACGTGATAACATCTTGGGATATGCGTATGCACGCAAGGCGTATTGTGTGTAAGTTCTCTTTTTACATACAGAAATGTGGAAAAAAAATAGATCATGGAGATGCATATTATGTCAGAAACTGTTACTCATGTGGGCCACACCTGATCATATTATAAATGGCTGCAGCCTGTCGGTAAAACCGGGAAGCTAACCTTTTTGAAGGTATTTTGTATAAATGTTCTCTTCCTGCAATAGCACCTTGTGAAATTTAAACAGCTTTTGTGTTACTGACAGGAGGGGTAGATAAACGTTTAGACAAACTTGAATCAATTAAAGCAAAATTTGTAGAACTTAAATGAAAACCAGACAATACACTGCAGCTCTAATTAACCCCACATTTAAATGCTTCCATTTTGATTGCCTCAGCTATTTGATGAGATGCTTTACTGCCTCTAGTTACTGCATTTGTGTAAACAAGACTAAGACAGCAAACTGCATGTTTTTTAACTTGATTGTTAAAATTATGCAGGAGTTGAATTGCTCTTCTGCTATGTCATTTACTTTTTCATTAAAACTAGAGATATAGCTAGCAGAGTATAGGTATGCTATATAGGATGCTCAGCTTAATTGGTGGATAATTTTCCTCCCTTTTTAGGAAATGATGCAACATCAATAGTCAACTGTCTTCACATACTTGGCCAGACCTTGGATGCAAGGTAATGCTGAATGTATTTTCTAAACTACAAACAAAATCACTTAAGAAAATAATGTGCAGTCAGATTTGGACTACCTGTACAAGTCTACATAATTTCAAAACTCAGAAAGTTATAGTGCTGAAAAGAATTTCCATTGCGAAGTAGGTTAGTACTAGGGGTACTAGGGGTTGACAGGACAATATTTGTAGTTTACACTTTCAGATTCAGTTTGGATCAATGGTGTCAAGGAAATTCTGGCTGTTAGTTCATCTGGGTTTAATCATGTCAGTGTCCCAAAACCCACAACAATATTAGAAATATTGTATTCTTCTGCTTACACTGTTTAAAAAAAAAAATCAGGAGTTATATGCACATGGAGTGCAGTAAGCTTGTATCATAGAGTGTTTTTGTTGCAAAGTTCTAATTTGAACAAAAAAAACCCTTTACATTGAATTCAGTGACACTTCTAGGTTAAATTGAGCTGCTTGTTTTAAAATCTTGCCATTGAAACTGTATATATTCCCTAAGTAAAACAAATAGAAGATCTGGACTGTTGCTCAATTTATGAAAGAATTTCACCTGGATTTGTTTCACACATGCCTAAGTGGATACATTGCTTGAACAAAGGATCTCTATAACAGAGCTAGTTTAAACAAATAAGGTAATATGTATTATATCATTACAGAACTGAATATCGTGTTACATTTACATAATCACTGCATTTTATTAGTTAGTTAATTTTAAACAGGTTTGTTTGTTTTTAGTCATTCCTTTCTGATGCCCTTATTCCAGAGGCAGAGAAAGGACTGTCATGGTTGGGAAGACTTTCTGAGTTCTAGCTTGAAATAGTTCTTCTCTTCCTAGGCTCGTAAATTGCAGACTTAATCATTCTTTTTTGTTAAGTAGGTATTTTTTTTCCCTCTGAAGGCAAATTAATAATTTCATAATTTTAAAAAAACTTGTGTTCTGCAGGACACCCATTAAATGTTTTTTTTTTTCCAGTAGGTTGTTCTGCTATGAGATTTTAAAATATCAAAAGATGAAAGATTTTTCTTCAGATCTTTATTAAAGCCAAGACTAGGCTTTATTCCATGTTTGTTTAATAGAATATTCCTTTTCATTCTTCTTGCATCCTGTATACAGGACTGTGATGAAAACTGGTCTGGAATCTGTTAAGATGGCATTGAGAGCGTTTTTGGACAATGCTGCTGAGGATCTGGAGAAGACAATGGAGAATCTTAAGCAAGGCCAGTTTACACACAGCAGAAACCAGCCAAAGGGTGTTACACAAATCATTAATTATACCACAGTTGCTCTCCTGCCAGTACTGTCTTCATTATTTGAGCATATTGGACAACATCAGTTTGGAGAAGATTTGATATGTATGTATTATTTAGAAGTGACAAGCCAGTAAAATATCTGTGGTTTCATGTAGTAAGCATTACTAGACTCTCAGTTCTATTAGAGAAAGACCAATCCTTGTATTTTTGAAAAACAGTCATTGATTTAATAAAACATTTGCTGTAAGATGGCTAGAACAGTCTGTACATTTTAGTGCATTTTGAGTAAATATTAAAGCAGAAGTGACTGTGATTAGACAGTCGGAATGTTTGGTTTTGTTTATAATTTTACCGTAGATTTTCTATGACTTTCTTCTTGTGTGAACTTTTTATAAGTTAAGTTGTCTTTGGTCTGTCTATACATGAGATTATATTAAGAGAAATATCTTACTAATTTACAATAGCTTTAGAACTGTTTTTGAAAAATTCAGATTGTGTTTATGGATTTCAATTTGATGAGATGTAAACAACCCGCTTTTCCCATTGATTTTTGATGTCTGATTTTCCATGTTTTGGAACTTAATATTTAGCCTTTGATAACTTATTACTTAACTTGGTATTCTTAATAAGCTATTTGACGTACACCACACTGATGTTAAGCACCCAATTTAGAATTCATAAACTGAGAATGGATAATTAATTTTAATTGTGTCTGCTTTTTTTGTCTAGAACAAGGCTAATTTTTCTTGCACACAACTGCTTTTTACATCTTGTTAAGAACAAAATTATCTTATTTGTACTACTCTGATGACAAGCATCTTGACCTTGTGCTTGTACCCAAGTGTATTACAACATGTACATAGTAATGCATGGTGTGATCACGTACATAGGTGGGCCAGTGTACTTGAGGTTACTCTTATGTAAAAATACTTAACTCCAAACTAAAAATCACAGTATAGCAAAAAGCCAGACTATGTAGCTTTGATGCATCTTGTAGGCTCTTCCAGCCCATTATGTGTTAGTCCTGCTTTACTCCCAAGATTTCATTGCATGTTGGGAGAAGATATTAGCACTGTGGGAGAGACTAGAAAAATATACATCAAGAGAATGGAAGAATGGAAGTGTCCTTAATGGTAACACTGTTGTTGTTACACTATTACTGCAGTTTACATTGAAAATGTATTTTTTTCAAAAAAATGTTAAGATTATTCTCACATTTTTGTGACTGAAACATTTGATAATATCAATGTGTGCTATGGTTAAGTATTCATAAGCACTAAAGGGGTTATTTTTTAATCCTTTGTCAAACAAGTACAAATGAAGTCAATGCTGTTAGCTGGTATCAGTGTCTCAATTTAAAAAAAATATAATCTGTGATTAAAAGAATTCAATGTGTTTAATAGGATGACCTTACTTTTGTAATATTTTTTATATAGTGATATTACATTTGTAAATCTGTTTTTTCCTTCTTTGTTTTTTTCATTTTCAGTACTTTATTTGGTTTGCCATGAAACTTTAAATTAATAATTTCTCAGGTTGTGCATTTAGATGTTACCCATACAGAGTCATGCCATTGATTTCAGAAAGTTAGTGCACTAGTGCACTATGTTTACTATCTTAGCTGGTAACCTGGTATTGAAGCTTTGAGGAAAAACTATGACACTCAATAGTCAGAAGACTTTTTCTATTTAGCGAATCATTTCTGTGGATTGCCTTTTATAGCTTCATATTAATTCAGTTATTGTCAAAAGAAATGTATTTTAATTTTACAGAAATATATATTTATACCTATGAAAAATATATTTATACCTACAATTTTATTCTTCTCTTAGTGGAGGATGTTCAGGTCTCCTGTTACAGAATTTTGGCCAGTTTATATGCTCTGGGAACCAGCAAGAGTATCTACGTAGAGCGGTAAGAAGAAAAATTGTTTCTTGTTTTAATATTTGTGTTTATATTTAGCTTCGTGAACATGCAGTCCAGAAACAAGGATAGGAAGAGGTGGTTAGAAAGATATCCTGAGAGGAAAAATAGTGTTCAGATGTTAACTTGAATGCAACTGCGTTATTAAAATACACTTATAATGTTGCATATAAGTTTGTAAAAATATATTTCTTAGCTAAAACAAATATAACAAATAAAATGATCTGACTTTTCAATAAAATATCACTTGATTTGAATTTCAACTGGATAATTGTAAAAATATGTCATTCTGCTCAGCTACTGTTATAATTCTTCCTTATATATTGTTTAGTTGTGATGTACATTTCTTTATACATTTCATCACCCTAAATTTATTTTAATTTATCACAACACTTTCTTTTATAGCTCAATTACCCCGAAAAATAAGGATTTATAATTTCTTTGTGTGCATCTGTGTATCTTCTGACCTCACCTCATGTTACATTTGGTCGTGCAAAACATAGTTGGCTGAAAAATAGAGGTACCTAGATAATTCAGTTCTCAAAATTGAATAGTTGCCCTGTAGTTCTGATGGAAAGCTGGACAGAACTCATACTTTTCAGATATTTGCAGCAGTAATCTAGGAAGTTCACGTATCTATAAATGGTCCAAGCTGTGCATAACTCTAGACCAGACCCATGATATAGCCTTGCTTATTGGTTTTCACTGTAATTGGAAACATTGTGAAGAACTGTGGGGACCAGTGTTTGTAAGTAACAAAAGACACATCTGTGGAGACCCAGGTCTCTTTAATTTTGTAAGGGATATAAAATAAATTTGGTTTTGTATTTGGCAAATTAATGTGTGGGCTTTGTAGTTAAGGTGAAATATGTCAGTGTAAGTGATAATTTTTGTGTGTGGTTGTCTACAACAATTTTAAGTGAAAAGCACATAGCATGGTCTTTGTAGGTTTATTTGATGGATGTATGTTTTGCTTATGAAGACCTAGGGAATAAAGAAAGGAGTGAACAGGATAAATAATAATGATAATGGAGTTCTAACAAAATCAAGCTTTACGAGTTAAGTCTAGAAAGAATATATGTTCCTAGAATAAGATAAACTATAGACTGAAGGTGAATCTTTCAAATCATAAGAGAAGTTTGGAGGCTTTTTTTTTTCACTTGGAAGTTAATTGAACTCCTGGATTTCTGTCACCTGTGTGGCTCAGCTTCAGCAGCCAAGGATTTCTCGTATATCTAAAATTGCTCTGATTAACTGAATTGGAAGTCAGAAAGAACAGTTTTACATTTTCCTAAAGGACTCAGGGGAAGTGGCAGGGGATCACTCACGTCTTCCTAGAGAAGGACTTTTCACAATGTTGATACACTTAAGGAATTTTGATTATCAAATAAATGTTGTCATCTATTTGAAAAGATAAGAGCAATGTTTTTGTGCAAAACTTTCAGAGTTATTGATAAGTAGAAGCAATTTTCCACTCTCTGAAGACTTTCATGCTAGACCAAGGTCTGATTATTACTATTCCTCAGAAAAAGGAAATTATATCACTCAAATAAAATAGTAGTTTGCTCTCTTGGTCTATTCAGTAGCTTTTTCTTAATAGTAGAGATTATAAAGTCAGTAAAGCTGAGAGGAGATTAATAGAACAGAAAGCATTTTTATTATGACTTTGTTTTTTCCCTGCATGTTCCTCTTTTGCTCTCAGCTAAGTAAGCCACCTTTGACATTTTATGTTAACGTTTCATTCATATATTAGAAGAGGAGTGCTAGGCTTCAGTTTCTATTACCTGTTCTTGTGCTGATGATCCTAATAATGTAGTGGCTTATCTCTTTGAGATTTAGATTAAGAGTTAGGTTGATATACAGCTGTCCTGAGGTGTAGTCAGTCATCAAAGATATGTGTGCTTAAAGATGTTTGTTAATTCACAGGCAACGATCAGCACTAGGAGAGTGCTTGGCTGCTTTCTCAGGTGCCTTCCCAGTGGCATTTTTGGAAACTCATTTGAACAAACATAATATCTACTCAATTTACAATACCAAGAATGCGAGAGAAAGAGCAGGTATTTCCAGAAACTCACATGATGTTTATCAAAACATAATTTCATTGTGAATGCAGCTAACCTTAATACATGTAGTTTTGCATACATTTTATACTACAGGAATTTTCTTGCAATCACTTGGTTGTATTTCTTTCCTAAATCAATGGGTTAAGTCTGGTAAAACTAATTATTTTAGGTTTCTAAAGATACCAATGTTTTCATTTTGGGATAGCATTCTCAAAATACCTATCTGAAAACAGTTTATTGAAAGGATTTGACACATTTTTAATATCTCATATATTATGTTTCATGGTAAAATTATGTGTTCTAATCAGTAACTTAGTTCCTCAGTTTTCATATGCAATATGAAGCAAAATTGAAACAAAATACCTTTGCCTGTGTTAAGTACATATACACTTTTCAAAAGTAAATACACTGCACTGTAGTATATAATTTTTTTCTTTGTTTGAAAGACAAGAGAGTACACATACTTTGCAGTAGCATTATGCATGCTTATTTTACATGTATGTTTTTATTACATTCTGAAACTCTTGATGTTTCTTATGTCAGAACCCAGTTGTTGAATAAAGTCGTATGCACTACTTGTTTCTACTGTAAATAGAAGTTACAGTAGAACTGTGCAAACCCTGCATGTATGCTGAGTGTGATTTATATTATATTATAAAAACTGTGCATACAGAAATTCACCAGGCAATGATTTTTTTTTTCTTCTATTAATTTTACTAGTCTCATGTACTGCGTTATGGGGAGATGTTTCATTGTATTATGTCTTTTCCTCAACTGCAAATCTTATATTGGAAGAAATTCTGAAATTTAAGCTTTATTTTGTATACTGTAAATTACATATGATATCTCTTAATTCATGACATAATAATTACATTGTCAAAGTTTCCATATACGAATTATTTTTATTGTAGTAGAAAGTTTTCTTATTGAAGCTTATATATGAGCAAGTCATTGCTCAACGGTGTGAAAGTACCTGGGGTTTATTGTTGTATTTGTTTTTTCCTTTGGATGAGAAGGACATAAATGTTAATAGAGAACAGAAGTTGTGCAGAATAGCAACTGAAAAGAATTATTTTCCCTCTGTGACTTAGTTTATTGATTTTTGGACTTTTTTTTTTCTTTTCCCTAATAGTTCTCAGTTTGCCTAGTAGTGTAGAAGAGGTTTGCCCAAATATTCCTTCCTTGGTGAAACTTATGGAAGAAATTGTGGAACTGGCAGAGTCTGGTATTCGTTACACGCAAATGCCACATATCATGGAAGTAATACTTCCTATGCTATGTAGTTACATGTCACACTGGTGGGAGCATGGGCCAGAAAACAACCCTGACAAGGCTGAAATGTGTTGCACAGCCTTGACATCAGAACACATGAACACTCTGTTGGGCAACATATTGAAAATCATATATAACAATCTTGGTATAGATGAAGGAGCCTGGATGAAGAGATTAGCAGGTAAGATGTAAAAATAAAGATATAAATAAACAAGCAAGTATGTGTATATATATTCAGAATGTGTGTATAGATATATTCACACTCTGAATTACTCTGTATTTACTCTGTTAAAGCTGGAGTAGAACAATACTCACATTTTTATGGTTTTAAGCAATACAGATCTTGAACCAGAATATTAAGTTTACAGAAAAAGCAGTATAAGCAGTATGGTTTAATCTCTTAATAAGTAATATAAGTACATTAGACTATTTTTCCCCCCAAAATATACATATATGCATTTTGCAGTGTATTGAATTAAAGACTGTAGTTAGCCCATTTGCATTATATAGCAAGTTTTCCATTTACAGACATTACACAGTTCTTTGTTATTCTGTTTTTGTTTTAGATCCTTAAAATATTGTTCTGAAGCCGTATATCTAACATATCTATTACAATGAAATATAAAATGTGTATGTTATTTTAGTAATCCTTATATTAACTTCATTGTGATAGCACCTTAAAATTTATTTAAAAGCTTTTTATTTCTTGGTGCTACAGTCTGTAAGGAAAAGTCACTTCAGTGTTGTGAATTCAGTTTTTCAATTAGACTTTCTTATGACTTATCAGTATTTGTAGCAGTAATTTCATTCATGGTAACAGTCTGGATTCCTAGTCTTTTGAGAGCTAGTAATGTAATGTGCTCTAAGGATAAGTGGTAACTGCCTAAAGTTCTTTGTAATCTAATAGATATGTTACAAACGGTTTTGCACTAATGGGACAAGATGAAGTGCTAATTTACATATTCATTTTTATGACTAGATTTGCAAAAAGCTTATGCTAACAAGTCCCAAATGGCTGGTTGATGGATGGTTTCATTTCTGTCTACACACAAGCCTTCCAGTGTCCTAATATGCATAAGAAATACAGACAGGCTGCTTCAGTAGGTTTGCAAATAACTAGAGCATGCTTTCCAGTTCTACTTCACTCAAACTAAAAAGTGAGATTCAAAAGAGGAGCCAGTGGCTGAGAAAACTTTTGTGTGCAGCTATGTAGCTATATATATATATTTATTCACTCGTACATACCATTAAACAATTTCTACATTACTCAATAAAATAATGCAGGCAAATAAAGATGTGTTGACAGAATGCCAGTAAAGAGGCATTTCAAGTTTTATGCTCTTGCAGGCTTAACCTGTGAAGTTGTAATTTCTACCCTCATAATAACAAAGTGAATTGATTATGTGAAATCCTGACCACATTTAATTCTTGGCAAAACTTCTGCTGATTTCAATGAGGGCAGGATTTTACTTTATAGCCTAGAGATAAGATCCAAGAATGAGGGAGAGGTGAAAGTTTTTATTTATATTTTTTATGGCCAGGTATATATTATAATATTCATTGCCTTAAATAGTGTTTTCCCAGCCCATCATAAGCAAAGCGAAGCCACAGCTCTTAAAGACACACTTCCTGCCACTGATGGATAAGCTAAAGAAAAAAGCAGCAGTGGTTGTATCGGATGAAGAACATCTAAGAGCAGAAGGCAGAGGTGACATGTCGGAGGCTGAACTGCTCATCCTAGATGAGTTCACCACTTTGGCACGGGACCTCTATGCCTTCTACCCTTTGTTGATTAGATTTGTGGACTATAACAGGTATGTGGAGAGGAATAGGTCAATGAATCTCCTAAAATCTCCCTGTTTATCAATACTATCTATTAACCCTTGATATGCCTAACACTGAATTAAAGCAGCTTTTACTCAGCCCTTCAATCTTGAAGTTGTTCATGGTGAAGCTTTATGACTTTTAGGAGGAGCTGCGGCCTTTTTCAGAAGAAAGCCTAAAAAAATACAGCAATTCAAATCTGTTGGGTAGACCTAGGATTACTGTAAACGGATTTTAGGGGTTTTGAAATACGACATCAAAAAGCCACTGCTACCAGAAAGGATTAAAAGCATGCATGTTTGGTTTTAATATTGGTTTGCATCCTTGTAAAATGTTGAAAACTGATTTTGAAGCATAAAGCAAGTGAGGATCATCCACATTTCCACCATTTTACTAAATTTTAGGGCAAAATGGCTGAAAGAGCCCAACCCTGAAGCAGAAGAATTGTTCCGCATGGTGGCTGAGGTCTTCATTTACTGGTCAAAGTCTCACGTAAGTGACTTGATGGTAGACACTTGATTTAATTAGGTGTCTTAGTAGGCAGATAAATTATTTAGTGATTGTGTTTGGGAAAACAAATTCAAGGACAGAAGTGAAGCTTCAGATAGTAAGGTATTAATTACTTGCATTTTTGTGACAGTTTGAAATGCCTGAGTAACTAGGGAGTTGATGGGTGTTTTATAGCATAATAACACTGATTATAGACATTTTCATATAAATTCTGGTTTGGTTTGGGTTTTTTATATATATTAAGCTTATTGATCTCTGTCCTTCCTCCTTTTTTTTTTTTTCCAATCAGTTATTTTCACCCCAGTGCCTTTTTATAACCAGGATGCATGGCTACTAAATTAGTAGTAGTTGTCTTGTTAAAGTTCATTTTCCTAAACTGTGCAATCTGTCTACTTGAGCCTCTTGGCAGAGTTATGATAAAAATCATGTGTAAAATCCCTCAACACGAAGAGTTTCCTGAAGGAAATGTGCAGCTCCATTTACAGTCACTAAATTTGTGTTGCAGTGCAGATTTATATATCTTCAATGATAGTTAAAGGTATCTAATGCAATTATTAAGCCTAGGTCTGTAGCTGGAATGAATGAGTAAAAGTCCTGTGTGATCCGTGTTTCATGTGTTATACCAGCTAAGGATTTCTTCAGAATTCCTCTTCCATAAAATTTGCCCTTAGTTCTCAAGTCTAATTCCTTTGGATGCACGAACCAATGGTTCTGCATTAAAACCTAATCAGACATCATCACTAACAGTGCTTAAATAAAAATAAAACGTCATTCATGTGAATAATGGAACAAAAAAAGAAGAAAAATCTCAAAAGAGACTAAATACTTTCAGGCATTGGATCTCTGTATGGAGTGGTGTCTATACTAAATTTATTTTCTGACATAACTTCGCGTCTCTCAAGTTTGGGAAACATGATGCCTTATTTTTGTGTACTTAAGCCTGAATTGGACTGTCAGGTTTATAATAAACACAACTGTGCATAGAAATTCGTTTCACAATAGACAGATACTGGATCATCAAGTTACTTGTGTATTCATAAATGCAGTCTTTTATGTAAAATTTTGCATGTATATGATTATAGTGGTACTTACAAGGGGGGAAAAAAATGAATGTATACTTTACTAGTAAGGGAAAACCCAGAAAATATTTTTTTTATTGAGTGAGAGGAGTGAGATTTTTATTATAGCTGTTTCATAGCCAAAGAAACATTTTTTTTTCTGCATAACATGGAAAAAAACCCCAAAACACAAACCCCTCAGCAATGTCATGCAAGTAAAGCTGTAATTCAAGTCCATTATTGATCATAATTCTTTTTTTCTTTCCTTGCCTTATCTTGTGGATTTTACAAATTTCCAGTTAATTTATATTTTTATTTAAGGTTTGTTTAGATAAATTCCTCATATATTGTAAGTGCTTTTAACTGACATCTTATGTATGTTTCCAGAATTTCAAAAGGGAAGAGCAGAACTTTGTGGTACAAAATGAAATCAACAACATGTCTTTCCTTATCAGTGACACGAAATCTAAGATGTCCAAGGTAAAGGAAAGATATTTATATTTTTATCTTTGCAGAGGGGAAGGGTACAGGAGGACTCAAGAAGCAGTTTGGGGTTTTTTTGATTGGTTGTTTTTTTTTTTTTTAGTAAAAATATCTGTTGAAAAAAATGGCTTGAGAATCATAGTTGTTTCAGAAACACAGTGGTCTCTCAAGATATTGATGCAAAATATCCATTGGATGAGGGGTTGCAGCTTGTGTGGGTAGTAGGGAAACTGTCAAACTAAAGACAAGTACAGAATTCCTAGTACAGTTATTTTATCTAATATTGGAATGTTTTTCATCTTTGCTTTATGCTGCAGGCAGCAGTTTCTGACCAGGAGAGGAAGAAGATGAAGCGAAAAGGTGACCGATACTCTATGCAGACCTCTCTTATTGTGGCAGCGCTGAAGAGATTACTTCCCATTGGTCTAAACATTTGTGCTCCTGGAGACCAAGAACTAATCGCACTGGCCAAAAATCGATTCAGTGTGGTGGGTGCTCCTTTTGCATTTCTGAAAGGTAGAAATATTTTGCTGATGAAGTCCTTTGAATATTTTTCCCCCATGCCTATTCTTACTTCATTGCTGAAATAACCAAGACTATAATTCTGTTATATGAAGACAAAATGGGTGGCTATGGTAGATAGTAATATAGATATTGTTCTCATTTTCAGGACATAAAATATTTCAGTTTAGACATACTTAATTTCTAAATAATTAGTGTATGAATGGAGATGGCATTCTTAAAATGAAACAGTTATTTCTCCAAAAGAAACAGAAATCATTAGATTTCAGGGAGGTCTGTATTCATGACACTTTGATCAAATTTTGATTAAAGTAGGTGTATATATACACACTAGTAATTTTAATTCATATTTACATTTAGTGTCTTACTGTGGACAAATATGAATTATACCATCCAGAACTTGTTCCTGTGAGCATGGATATGGATAGGTCTGACCTGCTACAAAGAGGTGTATTGCCTTTGAGATTTTCCTCAGTTGTCTACTTTGTCAGTTTTATCAATCATCTGAACAAAGCCAAAGGCTTACATTTATATGAACAGTATCTTTTCTTTCTTACCTTCTATTCCTAATTGATATGATTTGTAATTTATTGACAGAAAGATACTGAAGATGAAGTACGAGATGCCATCCGCAGTAATCTTCATCTCCAGGGCAAGGTAATCTATATGCCGTTTTTAAACCTTATTTTTCTTCCTTGTAATTCATTGGTGCCATATAATGAGAACCTGTCTTGATTTGTTAGAATATAAGTAATTTATAATCCCTTTTTCTGTCCTGTCAAATAACTTGTTCACGTCAGTTGTTAGATGTTACGTTTTTAATGTGTTTATATATACATTATGTACAGTAACATGTGACCCTTCAAATCCCTGCTAGTGCATGGCATTAATATTGATTTGGAGACAGAAGCAAGGTCTATTACTGTTTAAACTCTGCCTTCTGTTATTGGAGGTAGAATCTACAACATACTCAAAGTTACTTTATCAATTTGAAGTGTAAAGGAAAAGGAAACTGTCACTTTGGCATATTCTGTGAAGTGAAAAATCTCCACTTTGCTCAGTTTTGTTACTGTTTCTCAGGGAAAAGAAAATATATTGTGAAAAGTCTATATTTTTGGTCTTAAATTCCAGTTAGTGCCAGATGAATAGCCCTAAGGAAAAAGTCCTAAACTGGCCCAGTGTAGCTGAACTGCTTTATTAATGCTTGAAATAATGGCAAAGAAGCAGCTATAATATGAAGTGTAATAAAATGATGTACATTTCTTCTCTATTGAAGGAAAATGGAATTGAACCTATGGATGGTGCTTCATTTATGATTGGCCTTTACCTTCTCCCCCTGCCCCAGATTTTATTTATGTCATGAAAAAATATAGCTAGTATTTCTTGTACTCATTAAAGTGTTACAAGAGAATAAATATGTGAGTTGGAAATCTGTTTTTTTTTATGAAAGGTTTTTTAAAAATCTTCCAGAAGTCTAAATTCCACAGCAATTCAGTTCATGGTAATAAATGTGTTTTTTTTCTTTAAATGACTTAGTAATGGGATGGTTCTTCCTGAATAATATGTCTCTATATCACTGCAAAGTCAAGCAAGAAATGTGGAGATTGATGATTCTGGAAGCTCACAAGAAGATACGTAATTTTGCAAAGCTAGAAAGTAGCATTTTTCATAAAATATTACAAATATAAGTCCAGTAGCTTTACATTATAGGAATTGCCCATAGAAAAGATTACCACTGAAAAGCAAAGATTTGGTTTAATGCTAAAAAAAGCTTAAAATACTTATCCTTATATAGCAAATATTTTAATATACTGAGTAGTACATGAAACCCCACAGGCAAAGTACTCAGAAGGAAAGAGCATTTATGAAGACCTTCATGAGCAACACTACTTAGGCAATGTGCATGCCGTGAACATGCAGGATTTACATGTGTTGTGATTTTGTGTCTGAACTTCAGAAATGTCGTCTTAATTATGAACATAAATATTTCTGCTCTGATGTTTTCAGTATGTGTATATTGCCATTTTGTAAGCCATGCAGTTGTAAGTCTTGATTAACATTTCACGCTACTTCTTAGGACTCGTCCTCCTGTTTTAAGTACTTTAGTTTCTATTTTGTTTCTTTAGGGTTGCATTTTGCATACTGCTGTTAAGAAATTTCTGTCTGTTACTGCTTTGATTCCTTGATCTAATGATGATGCTTCTTAATACCTTGATCTATATTTTCTCTTGGGAAAATTGCTTTGCTTCAGTTAAAAGCTTGCTTTTTTTTGACAACTCAGCACCTCCTCTGTTTATAACATATGAGAATAAAAGTACTTTACATTTCTTATATTAATGAAATTTTACAGTGCCTTGATAATTAAGAAGGAAATAGTCTCAGCTAATCCAAAGTACGCATTGATAAATTTTCCAGTCGCAAACTTTTCAGCAGTGACTTTGGATTTTCCTGATTGTATAATGAATTCCCAGTGGAAGATGACATTCTGAAAGGGAACCACATAATACCTAGCTAAGAAAGCTGAACAGCAATTGTAGACAGCTTTATTTTATAGCTGTATATATATTGTTTTACTTTGAAAACCTCTGGTTTTGTCCTGTGTGTGAAGAGTAGTCAGCTTAACTACAGACAAGATATGGCATTTCTAGGACTCCCAACCTTCAGTTTGTTATTTTATTTATTATCTTTATTATGATTTGTTGTCTATTGCTATATAGTTTGTTCTCAGTGTCTTGGAATATATCTTTTCATGAATCATTTGGCACTGTCACGTTCTAGAGTTCACATTAAACCTAAGTGTATGACTTCATTATTTGAAAGTATAATGTATAAGTTAAAATCAATTCAAAGTACAATATAATTTATTCCATAGTTCTCTGATATCATTCATATAATTCACTATCATGACTGAATCGAGTGCATATCAGATACAGTCAATTATGATGTTCCTTGTTAAGAAAAATGATGACATTGTGTTGCATGCGTACGCTACCATTTTCTTGTCTGATTGAGTCAAACATAAAAAGAATGCAGGCTAAATGGTCTTACAAATTTAATTTTTTTTTTAATGTTAAGTATTAACATATAATTTGGTTATAATGGTGCTTGTGTAAGATGGTTTTCAAAACAGATGAAAAATACCACTTTTTGGAAAGGCCGTTTTTCTCCCAACCATAGCAATATTCTTTCTTCAAATCGTGTTTTCTGTTAACCACTTTTGCTTTTCACAGACATCCTATTCTGTCATTTATGTTAGAGTTAAAATGTAATTTATCTTGATTTCTTTTTCAAAAAACTGCACTGTTGTTTGAGAATCATCCTTCTGAATCTTTAGCTCTTAATGTTGTGGCGTCTATTTCATGCATTTGTCTACCTTTGTCTACATTTGTCTTCACCCTGTTTCTGTCTTTCCTTTCCTTGCATGCCTGCATGCTGTTACTCAGTACCGAGCCTTTTATTTCAAGAAATTGATGACGAAACTTGCATTCATTTTGACATGGATGAAGCTCAAGTCACCAAAATCTTCTTCCAGCCATGCTAATTCACTCCTTGAAATGTCAACTACTCATACCCTTAGAAAACTACCTATACAAAAAAGCTGTACCTTGATAGAATGTGAGCAGTCCTCAGATCAAAAGAAGTCTCCACCTGTGATTAAAAAATCTTTTGTGGACTATCCATTCATATTGATCCAGTCAAATGCTGACACAAAGACTGTGGATGTGACAGTTGTTAAGAAATGGAAAACCCGAAAGGTGGAAGAAATGCCTGCCAATTCTGGCTGTCTAGGTTGTAATAAGCTATTATTGCGCGACTATGTAAGTTTATAATCATTCCTGGAACTTCAGTAAACTGTGTATCATAAGATGTTTTGTGAAGGTGAATTAGCAGTATTGTCTCATTTTAGGCATAAATAGAAATCTGGATCCACACCAATGTTTTAGAAAAGTGAGTGTTGAGTTTAAGCCTGATACAAAACTGTAGGATTTAGGTTCCTAAATGCTCTAGGAATCCAGGCCAGTATGACTTAATCCTAACTTGCACGATCAAGAATGACTACTGGCCACAGCTGTCAGTAAAATGAGTTACACATTGCATTTGTCTTCAGTGTCATTGGGGAAAAAAATTGTTGCAAACTGTGTTGCATAAGTGTAAATGGTAAACAGAGAAACACAGCACACTGAAATGGAAAAAAAAATTGTAAAGAGAAAAGTAAGAAAAAACATTTTGCTTCATCCCATTCTTTGATTTGTAGGCTAATAAGCAAATGCATCTCGAATTCATTTTTCATAAATTAACTTTTCATTTTTTTGGTAGCAGTCTGTAAAATTAGTATGTTCTAACAATTGAAAAAAGTTAAAATGAAAATAATGAGACACAAATAAGACTAGTATTAATTTCTGTGACTGAAAACTAAGTAATCCCAACTAGCAGAACAAGAATTTCATTGTTGTTTGGTTTAATAAGTGAAAAGTCAGTGTACAAAGTTATGTCTGTCTACCTCCCATTCATTACTTTTCCTCAAATAATATATTCATTGCTGGTGCCAGTGCTATTTGCTGGCCCATGATCATTTTCTCTTTGTATGATTATTAGACTTTTAGTCTTCCGGAAGCTCTCAAGAAACATTACGCGAATCACTCTTTAGTTTTGTTCTCCTGGGCAGTGTAATGGACTCTGTATGGATTAGCCATGCAAATAAGTGAGTTAGCTGTATAAAGTGCTTCTGTTGTCCTTTGAAGCAGTTTCTCTACTGTTTGACCCTACGTTTTGAACATTTTGCCTTGGTGACGTGAAATCTTTCTCCTGCAGCTTGAGGACCCTGCCATTAGGTGGCAGATGGCACTTTACAAAGATTTACCAAACAGAACTGAAGATTCCTCAGACCCAGAGAAGACTGTGGAAAGGGTCCTTGATATTGCTAATGTACTGTTTCACTTGGAACAGGTTAGACACATTTTCCCAATTTCACTGCTTCTTAATCTAAACTAAAGTATTCAACCTTTTATTTATACTTTCACCTGCTGTATTTAATATTACATTCATTCTTCTTTCTTATGATGGCTACTTTTTTGTGTGCTTTGCCTTTGGTTTCCTAGTTACAATGATCATACAGTGTATTTGCAGCAGTTACAACAATCATTTATTTGGAAAAAGACTGAGAAAGTTACACTTATGTTTTAGCTTCCTTCTGGTGCCTTTCAGCTAGCAGGAATTAGTCACTAAATTTTCCATGAACCATGAAATGTGAGTAAACCCTCACTTAACTATTGAAAAAAAACCCACCTTTTTTCAAGGTATTTTTTCCTCAGTTGATGTCTTTAAATTATTGAAATAACAAGAAACTTAAAGTTGCCTACATAAATATCTGCATCGTATGGCTGTATGGAGTAGGACAATCAGATGATTTGATACACAACTTCTCCAGTGCTGGCTTTAGAGAGCTGTTTACTATGTGCTAGTTTAAAAAAGTATAAGAATGTCCACTTGACAAAATCTGTATGGAAGTTTGTATGAACGTGGGCAAGAATATATGCATTTAGAAAACTAAACTGACATAGAAATTCAGAAAATTCTTGGTAATCTTGAAGTTTTAGCAAGACTAGTCTTTGGTTGTCCAACAAACTGCTTGCATACATGAACTCAGAAATGTTGATGCTGGGGCAATGGTGAATATATACCAAGGTAAACCTGACCGACTCAAATTTACTTGCTGCAATAGTAGAAGCAATAGTAGAAGCAGGGTGGAGAAATTTTTTTTCTGAGAAAATTCTGGCAGAATCTTTAATTTGTTTCAGAATCTGACATACAACTCTGTTGTTTTACCTGATATTTTTTGCATAAATGTATGAGCTTCCCATGTGACCTGGACTACAGTAACTTTCATTAAAAAAAAGTCTGTAATTTATTTTGTGTCCTTCTTCCCAGCAGCACTGATAGAATTTTGTCTTTTGTCTCTCTAATTAAAATTGTCCCCCAAAATAGGTCAACCAAGAATAAATGTTGGAAATTAGGTGTTGTTTGGCTGGTTTTGATTTTTTTCTTTTCCTTCCCTTAGGACAAGAGTCTATTACTTAACTTTACATTTTCAGTTCTTCAAATTTTGAAATTAAAAAATCCCCAAAGCTGGCAAATTTTACAAGTCAAAGACTGATTGATAAATTTAATTTTCCATTTTACATACTGAATTGTTAGTTATTTTGCACTTAAGATATTTTCTGGCGTTTCTAGGCTTTCTTTCTTAAAATGAAAGAGAGCATTAATTCCTAGTGGCAGAGAAGAATGCTGCGGGTCACACCATAGACTACAGTCTGACAATGTATAAAATTTGCTCTTTTTTTTTTTTTCCTTTTCAGAGAACGTTTGAGAATTCAAAGCTTTCTTGCCCTCTCATCTCATTACATTAGTTGGTTTCACTTAGAAGCTTGACAGAAGTTTTCAAACCCCATGTCAGGAAGTTTCCATATTGTGAAGAGATCACTAATTCAGTCAAGTGGGAAACTGAGAGATATGTGAAAGTGCTTGTGGATATACTGTACAGCACTTGATTGCTAAAAGTAACTTTTAGAGATATCGGAATGCACAAAGTGTGTTGATGTGAACACCTGTGTCCCAGCTATTGTTTTTTTTATATAGTATGCCAGCCTGAATATGGACTGGCTTCAGGTTCAGCAGGCTTACATGGTTTGAAACAAGATCATGAACAGAAGTCACTAAATTTTAGCTGCTGTAGAATATGTGTGGAGCAAGCCAAAAGTGATAGAATGTGGAAGTAAATCCATGGCAATCATGCTTAGGCTGCTAGAGAGAGAGACAAGAATGGGTGTTAATTTGAAAGGATATAGGGTGACTGTGAGGAAGAAGGAAGAGTAGAGGTAGAGGAAAGCTAGAAATGTGGTGGGCAAAATGTCTTGTCTTTTACTTGGTTTTATAAAAGTTAACCAGGCTGAGAGGAAATTGATTAGCATGCATGGAGTTACATAATTCAACATTAGACTCATATGTGAGTTCAAACAGCATATAAAGTCTCTTGATTTCTATTATTTTAGCTATACCATCATGTATGTGAATTGGCTATGCTTGTGTGGTTTGGAGAAATTGTTCAAGGGAGAGAAACCCAAGATATGATCCTTATGTTTTCCTCAATCTCAGAGTGTGGAATCCAGCAGTAGTACAGGACACCATGGATTCCCTTTGTAATGCCAGATAAACCTATATCAGATCAATCCTTCTGATTAGATTTAAACAATTAGTTGTAGTGAAGTAAGTGGTGGCAGCTTTTATTATACTTTGTGCCTATTTGTTTAAAGATCTGGCCCCACAGCTTTACTTATGGTATACAGACAAGTGCTCAGAGGCTTTTGTTACTGAAATGCATGACTCAATGTCTTGAAAAATAAGGAATATGTGAGCACTGGGGCTGTGCTTATGATAGTGTTGAATCATTTTTGCTCTCCTCATGTAAATACTCTGTTCTCCAATATACATTCTCTGAATGCTTTCCTTATTGCACTGGCAATGACCAGTTCATTCTTTGTATCTTCTTTCCTTGTACAGCTAACTTTGTTTTTATTATTTTCAGAGATCTGCTTGCGTAGGCCGAGGCTATTTCTTTTGGGAAAGTATAGAGTTTTATAGTTGTTCGTGAAGATATTACTAATTACCTAACTTTCACATTTGGGTTTGTCTGGCTTCTAAATTATTAGCCCTGACTTTGTTTGTGACTGTGAATATGTTTGCAGTGAACAATTTTCTATCCTTTCTCTTAACAAATGTTTTTCATTTGTATTGTATCTTTTGGAAGGAATTTATTTTAGGATGTCATCATTTAATCTTACATTTCACTGAATGTGTGGCACTATTTTAGTCTGCTTAATTAAATGTTTATTGTTTAACTATGAATATTTTTTTGTATTTTGCTAAAATAGAAAAGTCCTGTTGGATAACTATGTTTGGATTGAATATTGAGTCTCAGAGTCATCATCATCACTACATACTTTTAATAAAACCATAATTTTATTGCAAAGGAGAATCACAAATTCTTTCAGTGTAGAGGTGATGTTGAGAGGCAGAGGACCTATTATTCCACTAACATAGTTGTCTGTAATAGAAACAAACTCCCCCACAAACAAACAAAAAAAAGCCTCACAAAAGACATCTTCCCCTTAATTCTGTAAGAGTTGTGTATGTTCGATCAAATGATATAATCTTTACAAAGTAGTTGTGAAGTAAATCACAGAAACTGTGAATAGGCTGTGGAAAAGAAGTAATATGTAGCAGAGCCTGCAATCATAGTTCCTAGTTATCCAGTCAGGCTATATACTGTTGCATGTCATTGCTCTTTGGGACCGCAGCAGACATTTTCTTCTGATAGAAAAAAAGGATAGAAGGGGGAATAAAAAAAAATCTGAAAGAGCAGGTAATGAAGAGGGAGCACATCTAATTGCATCTATAGAGCTGGGACACAGGAAAAGAATATATGTGAAGACATCTGTAATATCGTGAAATATAGCTGAATAGTTTTGGAATATCTAGCTATGCAGATTCATGGAGCGGATTTAACTAAGTCTCCATGCCTGTTTCTCCTTTTTAATTTATTTCCATTGTATCCAGTCATGGTAAATATTATAAATAGAAGATTTATTGTATTTAAGATAATTCCTTTAAAAGTATTGTCCGAGGCAATGTTAAGGTGTAAACTTTACCTATACATGTGTTAGAAGTTACATATAAAAGATAGAGTGAGAATTCTTTGTATTAAAAGTAAAGGTTTCCTTAGAGATGGCCTTAATGATAAAATAATTTGTCTAAAAGATATGAGGTAGAATAAAGTAGAAAAGGAGAGTATGTATATTATACAAGGAAAGGGAGATTTTACTCTTAAGTTTATTCTCTAAATTCTGATTCTACAATTAGGCTGATTGAGACTTTTTCCCATTATTCTTCTGTTATCTTTTCACTTTATTTATCTGTTATCTTCCATTTCTATTATTATTACTGTGTCCAAACAGTAGGGATATTGTCACTTTTTTTATCTTTCAATGTGTATGCTATGTAACAGGTTGAGCATCCTCAGCGATCCAAAAAAGCAGTGTGGCATAAACTTTTGTCTAAACAGAGGAAAAGAGCTGTAGTTGCCTGCTTTAGAATGGCACCATTGTATAATCTTCCAAGGTAAGATTCATTCATTCTATGTTTCATAAATGCATTTATGTTCACACTGTGCTATTTGGCAAGATCAAGAGGAAGAAAACCATATAAACCAGTAATCGATAAACTGCATAGTAGTGTCTTTTGTCTATTACTTTCTTCTAATATATCTTCTGAAAAAGATAACAAAATTGTTATTCCACCTGTTCCTCCCAGTACGTTTTTGTTTCTGAAAAGTAGACACCTTTCACAGGAGATAAATGCACAAACAGATATTTTGGTGACACTGTGATATCATGTTGGGAGATAAATTTCGTCCTAGCAATGGTATAGCTCTGGAAATACCTTCATCATTAGGTGCTAAATTTTCTACATGCAGGAAATGTACCAGGGGAGGTTTGGACTGGATATTAGGAAAAAGTTCCTCACCCAGCAGGTGATGGAGCACTGGAACAGCTCCCCAGGGAAGCAGTCATGGCACAGAGTCTGCCAGCATTCAAGAAGCATTTGGACAGTGCCCTCAGTCACATGGGGTGAATGTTGGTAGTGTCCTGTGTAGAGATAGGAGTTGGACTCGATAATCCTTTCGGGTCCCTTCCAACTCGGGTAATCCTATGATTCAATTATTCTATGAAATAAACTGACACTATTTATCTGAAAGCTTGTCTGCACATATTATGTTTCACACCTTTTCCTGTGGCTCGTTTTCTTTCCTCTTCAATAGAGAATGGGATCTGTAGTCAAGCAAGTTTCAGAATCCTGATATTGTAGAAGGAATGAATGTTCAGAAAATGTAAAGGCATCTGTTTTTTTCACGCAATTGCTAAAAATAATTTCCAGAATGTTTTATCTGATTTTTTTCATCATAATAGTTTTCTAAGGTTTTCCCCAAAGTATGCGTATTATTTATTGTATGCATAGTTAGTAAGATGAATCTTAAAGTCTAGGCCAGAAAGCACAAGGGCATGAGAATCATACTAGCTTGAAATGCAGCTGCTGTGACAGTTCAAAATAGAACAAAGATATTTCCATCTGTAGCTGTTCTTACCTTAACAAGTAGGTCACCTGAATATAACTGTCATTCCTGTATATTTTTATTATGCTTCTTCCTTTTGAGCATATGAAACTGACGGTTGTTTAAAAAAACGATAAAATTCTTCATGGAGAATTGGTTGTTGCATATTCAATTTTGCATTGAATCCTCAAAAACACCCCAAAACCAAACAACAACCAAAACCCAGTAACCATCATTACTGGCTTACCCACTTTCCCCTACCTTTCCCCTACCTTCGTGATCCATTTAATTTCAAGGAGTTTGGAAAAAAATAGTTTATTATTTTAGATGTACAATTCTAATCCTAAACATTAAAAAATGCAATTGTTTGAGAACAATCCAAAGTCATCTATTGCTATTATCTTAATAATTAAATTAAAACAGTATGAAAATATTTTCTATTTTACTTAAAAGTAATTTGTTTTATTTTTACTTGTGTTTTAATTTCTTTGAATTTATATTTATTATATATTCCTAAAATCATTATTATTGTATTTTAATATCACTTTTACTAGTTAATGTGACACAGTTTTGAAAATAGCATTTTAGTATAAACTTAATTTTTAAAATTAGTGCTTTTGTCAGGTTTTACTATAGAAATTTTGCTTTCTTTTTAAATGGTAGTTGTAATAACTGGGCAGTTCTTCAAGCTAAATGATGTTCATATTGACCAAATTTTCTCTAAAAGATTACAGCTTTTGTTTTAAATTTCCCTTTTTAGGCACCGAGCTGTCAATCTCTTTCTTCAAGGCTATGATAAATCTTGGATTGAAACAGAAGAACACTATTTTGAAGACAAACTGATAGAAGACCTAGCAGTACGTCTGGGTGCAAAGGGTCATGGGAATGTATTATGGATTAACATTTTGTATAATAATAAGTTTGTGAGGTACATAAGTTATCATGTAAGTAGCTCTACCTAAAGCTATAACCAAGTCATTCTGGCAGGTGTTAAAAATTACAAGTGATGGAGTTTCCAGGATTCCCTCAGGCAGTCTGCTTCATGGCTTCAGACATTTTATAAAGCTTTTTAAACTTCTGTCTAAATTACGTGCCAGTGGCTGTCATTCCCATATATGTCAATATTCCCATATTCCCATATCTTCTGCCCTGTGGAGAAGGGGAACAGCCTATTCTCTTCTTTCTTTGCAATTAAACTTTATTTGTTTGGACACTTCATAACCCATGTTAAAGCCATTTAAGGCAAAAGGTTAGAGTATGAAACTAGAGAAATTAAAATCTTAGATTCATCAGCCCCTCAGAAGCAGAATGAGTTTGCTGCTTCGTAGCAGATGAACCCTCTTGTTAGGCTGGTAAGGATTTTTCCCAACCGTAAAGTGTTAGAGCTGTGTCTTTAGCCTGGGTGACGGCCTAAATTCTCAGGGTGATTTTCAGCAGTCTTGTGTCCTCATCCCTTAAATTTATCTCTCAGAAATATGCTTCTTTGAGGGCTGGGCAAGAACTAGTAATATAAATTATTTGGCCTCTGGGAGGTCCAACAGAACGTTGTCTGAAATCAACATTTTTATTGTGAAGAGAGCCTGCTCTTTGCAAGAGAGAGAGGAAGTTATTTAGCTTTTAGCTATGTAGTTAATTCTAATTGCTATTAGAAAAAAAACCCACAATAATTTACTTTTACTGTTTAAAGATCATGCTTAAGACCAACTACCCAAGTTGTGAACAGTTTTGTAAATAAGAATCAAAATAGTGAAAGGAAGATCAGCAGCAATGAGTTTAACGTACATGCAGATTTCTTTTCTTGTGGTATCCTTATTATATGATCGAGCAAGAGACTTCAAACACTTGCTTTGTATACAGCCTTATAAACTGGTTTTGTCATGTGTCCCAGCACTCTGCAAATGTTTTAAATATTGAAAGTTCATTGCCAAAAATAATCATGTTTTATCAATTGAGAGTGTGTTTGTGTAGATAGGGAATGTGGAACAGTATAGGTCTTTACTTGTGTGTATGTGTGAAGAAATAACTCACCTTGGTCATTCGGTTACACTGTGACATAAAGGGTTGTCTCCTTACATCCTCTATGAAACCATATCTTTTCGAAGTTTATAACGAACTCCTTGCTGGGAGGTAGCTTATGTAAAAAACTGCTGTAGAGAAGACAGAAACAGAGCGGATTGGCTTCTATATCATCCTTTAGTAAAGGACTGCAGGCGTTCCCCGTGCAATTCCTCAAGCATACAGACAGGTAGTATGTCTGCACTGCTCTGTTAAGGAGAGATATATTACACCTTTCATTCAAAACAGCAAACAAAACTCTATGTCTTTTAAATAAATTTCTATCACATTCTTGCTGCTTTAGAGTACTCTTCTGGAGGGTGAGAGTTTGAGCTTCTGCTGTTCAGCTCTGTGAAGCTGACCCAGACTCTTTTTGTGGACTTCATGAAAGGTGTGGTTGCGATGCTGGTGAATGTTCTCTGTCCCTCTTAAAGAAACTGTACCCTGTTGTAGCAAGGAAATAAATGTTTATTGAACTGTCAAGATGGAATCACAGGCCAGACTGTGGTGATATAACTCATCTGGAAAGAGAGAAAAGAGGAACCTTGGGTTCTCTAATGTTTGCTTGAAGGGAAGTCTGAAGTTTCTGGACTGTTCACAGGTTATGCAGAAAACTGGAGCAATCCAGGATGCAGAAACTATAGCCAAGACTTCCTGTCCTTTAACTCTCTGCAGCCAGTAAACTACAATGTTGTATGCTGTATGCTGTAGTACTTTCTTTCTCAGTACTGAGAATGTTGATGTGTCTTTTCTGCTAGGAAAAAATAATTTAAAGGGAGAAATGCAGTAAAAACTGCCTCCTTCCTGGCTTTGCTATATTCAAGCAATGTATAGACCTGTGTTAAAGGCTTTTCCTGGGATGTGGGAGATGAGTGTTTGTGTCCAGGACTAGACTAAACTTGCAGTTTTGTTCCCTGAATATTTTGTCCTTAAGTCTATCATACAAAAGTGGTACTAATTTTCTGCCTCTGCATATTAAAAGAAAAAAAACACATACAAGTTCTCTGTCTGAGGAGCTTAGCTCTGCTGCTTCTTAATTCTGATTCAGCAGATCAAGTCTCTAAGGGAATTGGATTTTTAGTGTTTGATATTAAAATCATAGGTTATTCACACTGTCTTTATTAATAGTTAAAATGCTTCTGCTTTAATTAAACAGGTTATTTGAACAATTATTTGATAAAATTATTCATTTATTTTGTTGGTAGATATTACTGGCCATAATAATTTATAAGAACAATATGCTTAATGGATATTTGATAATTAGATTATATAAAAATTAAATCTTTTAAATCTTCAGCGTTTAGAAATGGCAACTAAAACTTATCCAACTTATTTGTTTTATCCTCTTATGTTGAGTACAGTTAAAGGTTTTTATCTTACACTTAAATACCTCTAGGGCAAATGTCACAAAATTCTGAAAATTAAGAATACTTATTGCCCAGGAATGTCAGAAAATCATTTGGTTCTAGTGTTCATGCTATGTTTAATAATGAGTTCTACTTAACACAGTCATTGGTGAATTTGGATTTTAATAAAATCTATGAAAATTAATAACTTGTATTAACATTAACACAACATCTGCCATTTTGCTTCATTAGTTTTGGTAACATTAGAGAAGTATTCTGGTTGATAACATTACCAAGAAGAGAGTGCTACCATTTAATTAAAGAATAAGGTCAGCATCCCAAATGAGATTGAAATAAAGAGCAGGGGAAGACCTCCATAATGTTGAGATAAAACTAGAGTTATAATTTGCATTGTTCAGATCTTATTATTGATACTGAAAAAACTGTCACATATTGCAAAATGTGAAATGAGCCTTGTATGGCCATTGTAGACTATCATGTGAAACAATCATTGTGCATATGTATCAACTAAAGTGAATTCTTAGCTGCAACCAGTACAGACAATTTTTTTCTTAACAGGCAAAAAATCCATTTTCATTATATTTGTCATATGGACCACCCTTCCTTATGGCTAACAGAAAAAATCTGACATTATAATAATTTCTTACTTTTGCAGTCTTGTCAATGCATGGAATCCTTTTAATCTGTATTTTAATATATACCACTAGGTGAAAACAAGGAAGAACAGTGGGCATAGTTTATGCAACCAATTTTCTTTGAACTAACAGACACTTTGTAGAAGAATGTGTTTGGATGAAGCAATTTTGTTAATAACTTGATATGCAAAATTTGTTTTCTGAAATGTCTTTTTGCAAAAGGCAAGACGTCAGAGGACAAATTCTGTATATATTCTTTTCTTAAAAAAAAAATCTCTGGTGGTTGCCGTTACACTTTTGTTTTAGAGTGAACTAACTGGAGCTTTCTAACTCTGAAACCAAAATAGCCACATGAAAAAAACCTATTTGTGTGTATATATCATTGAATGATATATAATATTTTTAGTACAACTCATTTGTCATCTTCTAGAATTCTACATCTTGCCATCTTTACTGTTGTTGGTAGATATGGCTCCTTCAGTCTAAAACTATTGATGAACTTCAAGTTTGGGTTTCTTCTCCCTCAAAGCCTCTCAGAGTTCCTCAGCAAACATTATATATCCAGCATAAGACTTGGAACAGAGGATTCTAACTTTTTAACTGATGAAGCTTATTAACATAGAGAGCAACAGAAAATACAATAACAAATGGTGGCATCCGATTACCACACGTTCTGGATAACAGCCATAAAAGATCAAAATTTTTTTCAGAGTGTGGCGAAGAGACAATTTTTATGCTGAGAAGAAACCCAATGCTTTGCAAATGGTATCATCATAATTCTTTACGGTCATCAGCACAGTCAGGTTTCAGTGTTTTCATACTTTGCTTGAAACTGTTTCCTCCTCATTGTCCAAATCAAAATTATGTATGTGAGTATAAAATGTATAGTAAACTGCACTGAATAAACGTTTTTCAGTATAGATAATTGAATATACTTTTAAAATCTTTTTTTTCCCTAAAGAAACCTGGGGAGGAACCACCGGAAGAAGATGAAAGCCTTAAAAGAGTTGATCCTTTACATCAACTCATTCTGCTATTCAGTCGAACAGCCTTGACTGAAAAATGGTAGGGATGGTGTGAGAGAATGCAGAGTGTGTGCAGATTTTCAGATTACTGCTTCATTTGAAGTAATACATGTCTCTGCCCAAGTGTGATTCCATAAGCCAGGCCAAATCATGGGTGTATGTACATGCGGTGAGTTTGAGTTAACAGTGAAACCTCCCTAGCCTGCGGTATATAAGGAAATTTTAACATGGCATAATGAGATGTAAGGAGTTTTCCAGAGACTGGTAGATGCCGCTATACACTTTTTCACAGTTACAAATGCTATATTCAGAACTTACTACACCTCTCTTTTCTGTCTGTGTTCCCTATTGATAGTTACATTCTGAATGTGAAGTATAAATAAATTCTAGGTGAAAAAGGAGGAGTTTAAGAATTTCTAAGCTGTGTAGCTGGCTTTAATTTTTAGTTCGTGTTTGTTAATCAAGTCAAAAAAGATTTTTGGAATTAATTATGAGTGTAGAAGTTGTTTAAAAACATATTTAAGGTGCTTAAAAATATTTTGGTGCTCCAGTTCTACTGTAAGTGTTCTAATCTTCCTTCCTTTCCTGTCTCTATTAACCAGCAAACTGGAAGAAGATTTCCTGTATATGGCTTACGCTGACATTATGGCAAAGGTAACTTTTTTCCTATATTTTGGTTGTTTTCTGTTTTAATAAATATTTGAAGATCATCAAGAAAAACTGTGTAAAGTGAAAGAAGGCTTAGCCACCCCGACTTATCAGTAGATGTTTTCTTTCTGCCTGGTATTAGAGCTGCCATGATGAAGAAGATGATGACGGTGAAGAAGAAGTGAAGAGTTTTGAAGTAAGTTTATACTTCTGTTTTGTTTTCTTGTCATGTTAGACGTTATTTCATAGCTTCCAACTGACATTTATGTTTCTTGCTTCATGGCTTACTGCAGCTTGTTATGCCAGTGAACTGCATGTCAGAAGTTGGATCAGCAGATATGAGTCACCAGATTCATAGTAGTAAAACAAAAACATAGGTAGCATTACATAATATAAGATTATATAGAGAGTAATTTAATGAAATTTACATGTCTATCTGTTTGGCTTTAAGTTTTTAGGTGTTCAGAGAAATGTTATGGGTAGTAACATTCTGGTAGTCTGATAGTAACATGCTTGTTTCACAGGCTTGATAGTAACAGTATCTTGTTTCATATCCCACCTTTAGTTCAGGTGGTTAAAATTCTGAAATAACGCTGCTTTTTGCAGTAGTAATTTATGTTCAGTAACAATAATTTAAACAATATTTTCATTTTCACATATATGTTAGTGCTTCTTAGTAAAAAGTGAGCTTTTATTCATCGATACTGCAAAGCTGCTTCCTATTATGCTGATAATAGTAAATCCGTTTTTATTGTTGTTTACTGTTGAGTTTTTAATGACCATCACTGTATAAGGACACACAGTAACAAGAGCTGATTACAAGAGTAAGAGATGAGTCCTTGTCATGTGTTGCTCTGGGATCTTTCTCTCTTTTTCCATTAATAATTAATAAATGGAGTTTATGAGAAATTTGTCTTCTGAAGGGCAGTGGGAGAATTAGCTTGTTAATATTTTTAATATTTTAATGTATTTTAGCATATTATAATTCTGACGTTAAAGTTGTCTTACATCTTTCAAATAAATTAATGCTTATATTTAATATCTTTGCTAAAGCAAAGAAATGTTAAATACATGCTTTTTTTATTTGTTAAAAATATTTCTAAATATATTGATTGATTTGGTATAAAACTACATGTGCTGCTTTGATTTTTGAGGAGTGGTTTGGAGCCTGTTTACTCTTACTCCCATTGTTTTTCACACATAAGATCTTCTGTATGTTTCCTACATGATGCTGCATGAGAGAGCAATTAATAATTGAAGTCCATTTTCCCTATTTGGCTGTATACAGAAATCAGAAAGAATACCAATGCCAGTTCTTTGCTGTCACTCCAAAGTTCCAGTCCAGTTGAGTTACAACTAATGTACCAAATATATAAGTTTCTGTTTGCCCCCAGTTGAGCAATAAATGACCTGTCATGGACTAAACAAAGTATTGTTGCTTTTTCAGCTTTGTAGCTTTTTTAGTAAGCCCATGCATGCTTGTTAGATATCAAAATCCTTATGCTTAAAGATGTGAAAATTTATAAATAGGAAGTCATTGGAGTGAATAAATATATTTGTCTATAAGGTATTTTTTAGTGCTCCTTACCTAAATAATAATGGGTTCTTTGTTCAGCATTCAACTGTCTTTTGAGAGAAGATCCTATTCATTTGCTTCTCATTATTATTTTTTCCTGTAACTATGAAATTTATGTTCAAACAATGTAATAATCTGTTCAAAAGACAATTTTGTGTATGTATTTGGTCAGTCACCTGCAGAAAAAAAATTTTGGACTTCTTTTTCTTATTATTATTTTGCTTCTTGTCCTTGCCCTTCCTTAAGGTGACAGGATCACAACGAAGCAAGGTAAAACAAAAAAATATGTGTGTATTTGTGTGGGTCTAATATTGTGATTTTTTTTTAGGCCCAACATCTTGGATAAGTTCAACTAAAGGGTCTTGAAAACTTTTTTTAACATTTCAGTTCCAGCATGACTTCTCTACTAAACCCTTCTTGTGCGCAAACTCTTTTTAGAGGCTTCAAAAATTATTTATTCAAAATATTTCATATAAAATTATGATGCCATTTGGGGGAAAACTGTCATTTGGCTTGGTCATATTGTTTTTTGGTTCTTGACTTTTGTGCATCAGTTATCTTCTTTCTTGTTATAATTTAATTTGAGTGATTTAAATAATTTATTTGGCTCTTAAGGGAAAGCAGTTGGATTTTTCTTCTGTATCTTTGCAGACATGCATTTCTGTCAGATGAGTGGAATTCTGTTTCCAATGTTTGTTCACAGAGAGAGCATCAATTATGTTAGAGTTTTATCTATGATTCAGATCCTTTGGAATAGACTGAGTCCTTAACATTTATTGTGATAGTATTTGATAGAAACTCCATAGCTACATAGCTACTCCATACTTGAAGTGATTCCTCATTGTTCCATGATTTCTCTGTAAACATAAAGGCTATAGCTCTGAAATTTCACAATGTTAATTCTTTTCTTTATTGACTCAATTTCTTACACAAATTTGTTTCTAAAAGGTGGCCCATGGCTTAAGCCCCAATTTACTTCATGCAAGTAGAAGTCTCAGTTACCATTTTTGATTTGGGCTACCTGCTGATAGCGCTGCAAGTTTGAGAGGAGCTATGGTGTGGGGGGTAGCTAATTTTTGGTTCAGAGATGTTCAAATACAGTTATTTGTGTTGTGGCTAATGAGAACTAGAGTAAGTAGAAGTTACTTGAACTTGAGAACGCACAGATTTAGCTGATGGTCAGACTCGAGTCGTTACCTTCAAAGTTCATTGGCTATGGCAATATGGGGAACAATTATAAAATTCACTGAAAAAAGCAAAATTATTTGGGTGTTGTGTTTGATAGTGCTTCTATTAGTATTCAGCTCACAAAAGAAAGAGGTTACCATACAGTTGTGGAAAGAGAAGATGTATTCCAGGATCAGGTTCACACTTGGTCTTTCAAATCTTAATCTTTTAGAAGCTCTCACAGATCTGTTCCATGTTCATATGATAAAGACCGTATCCTGGTAGCTGAATGAGCTCACACAAACTGAAAAAAAGTTATTTTAAAAGGTATTGTAATTGCCACAAACACTAAATATATATTACAAAACCTCAAAGGAAATATATAAGCAATCTAATAGTATAATTTCTTTTCTGTTTCTTCCATTCGTTCAGTTACCCAAACACTATGTGTCTATCAGTCTGCCTACCTAGCTACTGTACACTTAATGCTATATGCTCCATAGAAAATTTTCTCTTGCTGAATGAGAAGTGAAACAAGGAAAAATCCACAACAATAAATAATCCTTGCTTTCTTCCTACATGATAGGAAACATTTGTAAAGATATGAGACCATGTATACCAGCTGTGTGTGCACACATGTGTATGTGTGTTTGTTTCTTTCTGTATGTCAATGTGTCTGTCTCAAAGTTCAGTGTTAAAGGCAGTTCTTTTATTCCATGCTCTGCGTGTTTGTGAAAAGACTGACTGCCCAATTTGTATGGAAATAAATCTCTGCTGCTCCTCTAGACTTGAAAAAAGTGTGATATTTGAAGTATTGAACCTTTTCACAGTTAGAGCAAGAGACCTTTGGACAAGCTTAGAATGTGGTAAAAATCAGTGTATGTTATTGATGTTTTTCATGTCCATATCTCATGCAGTGTAGTCTCATTTTGTACAAATAATCTATATTGGGATGACTGTGTGGACAGTAGAGAGGTCACAATATAAACCGACAATAAAGTTGTCTGTCCATGACTGTCTGCTACTATTTGCTTTGAATTATTATAATTATCTTTGCTCCTTGCCCTTTTTATCCAAATTAATTTTCTGTCCTATTGAGTTGATGCTCAATTGACTCCCTGTAGAATTAGTGTCACTTTCCCCCTTGATTCTATCTGTTAGGAAATCCTTTCCAATGCAAGAGTTTCACGAGCTGAATGCAAATAGCTTTCTTTAGTCACTGACTCTACTGGTTGGTTACATGTTCATGTGCTCTAAATACGTGTAGTATGGAAACTCAAAAAAAGGAATCAAAACATCGCTCATCTTTTAAAAATCAATTAGTTTAAGCTGACCCGTCATAGGAAGAAAAGAAAGGGAGGAGATAAACTTTCCTATGTCAGTTCTCTTCGTCCCTGTTACTGGTAGAAACTTTGTTGGCAGGCTTTTGTGTTCACAAGACTTTTGTCAGAATGGTACTTTGTGCTGGCACTGATCTCAGCCACAGAAAAACTTACAAAATGCACAAATAATGCAAGCTTTTAAGGTTGTAGCACATCAGATGTGGTGACTGTTATCTCTCACTGTTACAAAGCCTTAATAAATGGAGTGACCATATACCATGTATTTACAGTAGCTAACTATTTTTGTGGAAGAATGATATGAATTAAGGTCCATGACCAGTGTAACAATTCTTTGGAATTAAACATTCCAATTAGTATGCAAAAAATGTATTTCTCATTGTTCTTTCCTACCCACAATGGAATGAGAGTAACCTAATATGTGATTTCACTTTCCAGAACTATAGGATGAGTTGTTTATACATAGAGTCATAGAATAGTTTGGGTTGGAAGGGACCTTTAAATGTCGTCTAATCCAGGCCCCCACAATGAGCACAGACATCTTCAGCCAGATCAGGTTGCTCCAAGCAACATTCAACCTGACACTGAGCATTTCCAGGGATAGGGAATCTTTCATTTCTCTGGACAACCTGTTTCAGTGTTTCACCATCCTCATTGTAAAAAAATTCTTCCTAATATTGGCCTAAATCTGCCCTCATTTAGTTTAAAACCATTACCTCTTTTCCTATCACAACAGACTCTCCTAAAAAGTTTGAATGAATAAGATGTATGAATAAGATGGTATGTTACGTTCCTCTTCAATTTTTTTTTTCCCAGATACTTCTCAGATCAATCATACTACTTTTCCTCCCAACACTCCATAAGAAAGCTGAAGGTTGTTTTCAGCCAATCAAATCAAAACAAACTTTTTTGCATACATGTTTTTCCTAGCTACACCAACAGTGGTAAAGATGAAAGCAAGGAATATTTTCAGATTTTGTGAAGTCATTGAGTTAAGATAGAGTAGATAAAAGCATATGCTTACTTAATAATGTTTAATGCATCCCCTACTACGGGAAGTCTCTAATGTTCCAAAGTCTTGCAAGGAAATATTACATTCAAAATAAATATGTGTAGTTTTGAGGAGATAACAGACTGCCACTGACTGCAGATATCAGTTTCAAACATTTTCAGAAGTATTTACTTGTATCATGGATGTAAAATGAAATGATAGAAGACATAGAGATGTCTGGCATTGAGACACATCAACATTCCTAAACTATGAAATAATACATAGAACAAGAAAGCATAGCAGGTGGGAAAATGTCTTTGGAGTGGCCATTCATTTATTATGAAATTAACTTTATTTATTAGTTTATTGTATTTCAGTTACTTGATGTTAGCAGTTTAGTAGTCTCTAATTTCTTTTTTACCTTATTCTTATATTTTACCACATGTATTTGAAACAATTAATTTTGTTGTATGATAATCTGGATAATGAATAGTTTCAATATAGAAATGATACTTCAGTTCAGTGAGGTATATTAATAATGGATATAATATCAGCTAATTAGAAATTACTTTTCAACTAGAAAAAATCTTTTTAGGGTGAGACTTTCAGCAGAAGCAGAAATCTGTGTGAAAGTGCAAGCACTAAAAAATTTATTTAAGTAATATGGAAAGCATTTTTGGTAAGATGAACTTCTCTAACACTTAAAATCCTGCATATTTAATCTTCGGAAATTATAATGAAATGTTTTCTTTTTGTGTACATCCTTTTAAGATCTGATAAAGTCCAAAATGAGTAATTTAAGAAAAAAGTTTATTTATAAAGCATGAACCAGGATGTATGGAGCTTAAAGACTTAGTATACATAAGTTATACATATATATATATAAAAGAAACCAAACTATAAAGATTCTGCTTGAGTCCTTGGTGTTATGTTTTAATACGTAGTTTCTACTCATGCATGTTGTTGAAGACAGTCTGTAATGTGGGAATACACGTATACGTGGTCAGCTTTTCCAATGTAAATGGAAAACACGCAAGATAAAATAGTTGTGTTTTTTTTAATTCTGGTGAATTACATTATATGTTTCATTTAGTATGAAGTATTTTTACTATTTTTCTGGTAGTTTTGTGAATGACAGAAAACTCAAACCACTGTCTATTTTAGTAGGTTTCTTGACTTCAGCTGGCAAGAACAATAAAGTGCAAAAAAATGTGTTGGTGGCACAGGTAACAGTGGTAGCAGTAAGCACATCTTAGAGAAATGGGGATACCTTGACCAACCAGAACCTGTTATTTAGTATATTTTGTATCCAGTGATACCACTTCGTATCAGTGCTGCCATCACATGTGTTTAAGTTAAAACTGCATGGAGAGAGCAACAGTGAAAAAGCCTTGTCACACTGAAGAAGGAACCATATTATTTGGGAGTTATCATCAAAGAAATGGTTGCTTTTTTGTGGTAGTTTTTCTTGGTGGATTGCTTTTTTTGGCAGACGGGGTAGGGATCTGCTTTGTTACTGGTTACTTACAGAGCTTGATTTCCATGGGAAATGCAACACTTCTCACTTTCAACTGTTTGGCAATGCCTGTTTCGACTCTTCTTCTATAGTCCCATTGCAAAAAGTGTGCATACCTGTTCTTTTAGTCTGAGGTGATACTTATAAACTTATAAAAAATATTATATAATGAAAACAATATAGATGTTGTTAGGCTTGTGAACAAAAGTGTATAAAAATATTGTGATGGAAGAAAAAAGAAAGATTGTTGGGTCTAAAATTAAAGTAACTAGCAATAGGAAATAGTTTTTTTCAAAAAACACTGATCTATATTCAGTGGCATCTGAGGCAAATAAAAATATTTTATTGTAGCTATATTGAACCTGTGATGTCATGATTTTCTGGTGGTTTGTGTGTGTGGTGTGTGTGTGTGTGTGTGCGTGTTTGATGTTTTGTTTTTGTTGAACTCCCAGGAAGAGGTTTAAACATGAAGGCAAAACTTTCAAACCTTAGCATGGCTAAATATGAAGCAAAGCTGCCATATTTTTTTTTTCCTTTTTGTGCCTCCATTTAGATCTGTCACATAATTTAAGGAAAAAGAAAGATACAATTTAACCACAGGAGAGCTAATAGTGTGAAAAAAAAAAACAAAAACCCTGATGAATTTTGTTTCCGCAGCGTGATATTATCAGAGATTTAAGAAACAAATTTGCCAGCCTCAGCGAGAACTCTCTGGTAACAGCATAAATATCTGTGTTGGTTTGCTTTTCAGTTAAAAGGTTTCTTTTTCATTCATTTGAACATATTTCTCTTTTTTACTTCTTTTTTAATTTATTATTCATACACTCTACTTAGCAAGCCTTCATTTTTTAAACCTCTTCCATCTTCCAATGTCTTTTTTTTCCGTAACTTGGATGGAAAGTTTATGGCAGCAAAGCTGCCTTTCTGGCTACTTCTGCTGCAGCTGTTCCTGCTTTTAGGTCATACATGTTTTGGACGTTGTGTTTTTGGACATGATACTAACTGATTGTGTCATGTTCCTTTTGAGTAAGCTTTTTACCACACCATCAGATGGACTCGCTGTCATAGGGCTCTATGCAACTTCCATTTTGAAACTTATACTGCTTAGTCATTCTTGATTCTCCAGCAGACTTCAATTAACTTGATGAATTGGAATTAACTGTGCCTTTATGTTTGCTTTTTTATGTTCTTCTTTGTTTTCAGTAGTAATTTAACTTGTAAAAAACAGACTTCACCATTGCTCAAGCAACGCCATGCAGTATTGTTTGTTGCCGCTAGAGAATGCAAAATATAAAAGCACAGTGTATTCTATCAAATATTCTGTTGGCAGGGCGGGCAATCTATATTGTAATATAATGATAAGTTTTGAAAAAAAATTCTGAGATACTTCTGTTACTCTGGTATTCAGCAACAACTTACAACTCAAGAGCCGCATACTGAGCAGTATGAAGTTATGGTCACACTACAGAAGATTATTAAGAATATGAACTGTTGCACAAAAACAGAGCACAAAAGTGCAAGTTTGATATTTGCAGTGTGTTTATATATATATATAAAATGAACATGGGCTTTAAACTAACCTAACGATTTACAATTGAGATGACTCTTTTCAGATAAACTGCTAAAAGCATATTAAAGAAAAATACCAAGGGGAGAATTTTACTTGAACGTGTTAAGTACTTGTTCAGTAGCATTGTATCTATTTAAATGATCCATGATGTTGCCATAGAGCCCATATACTAAGATAAAACCAAAAACCTTTGGAGAACCGGTAGTAACTGAAGTCCTCATCTTAAATGACTGAAATTTTTATTCAGGAAAAAGAAATGGAAAAGCAAAAGCTTCTGTATCAACAAGCCAGACTGCATGATCGAGGTGCTGCTGAGATGGTTCTGCAGACAATCAGTGCCAGTAAAGGTAATGTTTTGTTGTGTAGATTATGTAATAAAACTTATGTCTAATGATCTTTGAAATTACTGTAATTCTTACTGGGCAAAACGTTCAGATGTCTGGCATTAAGGTTTGCTTTCAAAATGCAACCAAAGCTTCAAAATTTAGTGACAACTAATCCAGAAAAGTATACTGAATATTTCTCATTATGTTATTATTGTTGTTGCTGTTGTTATAATCATTATTTTTCTAGTGATGATCAAGAGGAAATGTGAACAAGATCAAAGATTTAATAGTACACAATTTCAAAAAGGCTTCCAAATTCATTGATGTGTACATTTCTGAAGTTGGTGTGGGCTTTGGTCATTTCCCCACCCCTACTGCTCCCCAAATAACTACTTTGTGGTTGTACTTTGATAAAATGTTTCAGAAGTCTAAACGTTGCTTTTGTCCCTTACAGCATCTTACTCTAAGGTTTGATGATTTCATTCTTTTGTGGTTTAAAAATGACTGGTTACAAATTTCAGATACTGTAACTAAATAATATAGATCACTGTTGTTGTTTTCTGAAGAACAGGAAAAAAATGCCTGACCTGGCATACAAGAGGGGACACGTTGTTGAGCTTGAAAGCTAACTTAATAGTGCAACCAGCCTTAAATCAAGTGTTGGATGCCCTAGCAAATGCAACATGATTTATACTCATTCAGCTCAGTTCTTCTTACCTTATATCTACTTCTCTCATATGCTGTGTATATGTTATACCATGTTTGTAGGCACTCGGGAAGATATTAAGTCGCACTAGAGATTATGAAAGAAAAATAGGTCCATATTACAAGAGACACAAAAAAACCCCTCTCCTGATAAATTACCATTTAAGCCATTGTACAAATAAGTTAATACAACATTCTTATTTTTAAATATGACCTAAAATTATATTTTCAAAACAATTTAAGGTGAGATGGGGCCAATGGTTGCAGCTACCCTAAAGCTAGGAATTGCTATCTTAAATGGAGGAAATTCCACCGTTCAACAGGTAAGATACTAGTTTATTTTCATGCATTCTGGTCAGTATAGATTTTTTACCATGGGCATTATTGTTGTAGTAGTGCATTATGTAAAGTGACTATTTGTCAGATGCTATTTATTCTGTCTCTCATTCCCTAAAGAAAATAATGTAGAAGTATCTTGTTTGCTACATATGTATTTTTTATTTGTATACATATAATTAATCTATAGGACACAAGACTAAAAGAAATCTGTTTTGCACTCCAGCTGGATAGGGAAAATTTTATGGTAACTCCTTAACATCAATGGAAGTTCTATAGGAAGGAGTTCTGGGGAGACTGCCATTGTCCTGTAACCAGTACAGCAGTATTGCTGACCCCAGACTTCATCAAAATAATGTTACAGAACTTCAGAAGACTTTAGCTTATACCGTGGAGAGTCTTGGTGATAAAAGCAGAGAAGTTGGACTTTATTTATTAATCTTAGTAAGATAACGTGATGAGCAGTGGACAAGTCTGATACATTAACAGTATTTCGCACTGTTGAATAAAAGTGCCTGATAGTATATTCAGTGTTCTGTACAAGTTGAAGATTCTGGAGTCCAGAAGGCCTCATACCTGTTGTTACTACACTGCTGTAGAACAGTTGGAAGGATACAAACAACCAGGAACAGTTAAGGTCCCAAGTTAAGCAACTACTGAAGCAGATGAATGCAACCAAAAATAATCGTCTTTTCAGGAGCTATCATTGACTGAAAACTTTTTGGAAAATTATCTGCTCAAAACATTTGACAGTTCTTTGTGATGTCACAACGTTAAATTACTTTGGAAAATCATGACATTTGCACATAGTTATTTAATCTGAATTTGTAATGCTACAATCTAAATTATTTAAAATTTAGAAAGTCTTAACTAATCAAAATGCAGGAAATAGTTATTAGTAAGGTTACAGTAATACTAATATTAGTAATCTAAATTACATGCTTATAAAACATCAGTAGTGCAGTTAGATTTGCTATTTTTTTCAGTTGCCTCATTTCTATGTGTTTTCTCTAGTGCTACACTCACCTTTCCAATTTTTACGATGCGGGTGTTCCATTTCTGTTTTCTTGGGTTTACTTGCTGTTATGCTAATAGGTTTTGTTAATAGGTTTTCTTATATGCTCTTTCATTTTGGATTTTACTTATGATACATTTTTTCTATTTTTTTTGTTATTTGGGAAAAGAGCTTTACCTCATTCACAACATGAATTCTTGTAGCATTCCAGTTCCAAGATTGATCTTAGAGTATTGTTTTTTTTGTTCACAACTGAGACCTCTGGTATCATCCTGTATCCTCACTCAACAGCACATTGCATTCTAGAATCAGAGTTGACTCCACTGAATAATTTCTTATTGCAATCAGTTATCCAACAGGTATTAGAAGCTACAATAAAACTAAAACAAATTTTGAAAATACTCATGAGTACTAGCACACTGTTGTGCATAAATAAATCGAAATAAACCCAATCTGGTGCCTTAACAATAGTATCAATACAAAGTTGTGACCTACTAATGACAAAACTATATTTATATTAAACACTGTGTACTGCTGGCTGTGTTGACTTTAGTTACTATCTTATTTTCCACATTTTAAGAAGGAATATCTAAAATTGATGACCTCCTTTTCTGAAAAGGACATGAGAATAAAATGTTCTTTTTCTTTTTGATACCTGGATTTTTCTGTACAAGAATCTTTTATCTAATTTGTAAATATTAGAAATATTTCAAGACAACAGCAGCACTAGTAATCTAGAATCTATATAGTATTAAGTAAACTAGATTAGCACATACTGTAAATATTAATTCGCTTTGTAAATTATTTGTGTTTACTGAAGAAAATGCTTGACTACCTCAAGGACAAAAAGGATGTGGGATTCTTTCAGAGCCTTGCTGGTCTTATGCAGTCTTGTAGGTAAGAAAACACCTACTTTGAAAAGTTGTTATTGCACATTTAGATTTTGTTCCACAGGATTTGTGGTTTCGGTAGGATCCTCTACATACTTCTTGCAAATGGCATCTGAGGACTGTAATGTGCTAGATTTGGAGTTAAGGACAAGATGGTGCTCACGGTATTAAAATCTTCATGGTTTCAATGGATTTATCTTGGTAAAAAAGTTCTTTTTGCAAATGTTTATGGCATTTGTGTCTACTTGAGCCATGCCAGAAAACAACTCCAGAGTTAGGAGCATTCCTCAGGGGCCAGTTCTTAACTCTGGAGATATCCTGTAGTTCTGTGGAGACCAAGTAAATGATCAATTTTAAGTAATCATAAGGATTGTGGGAAACCTCAGCTTTGTTAGAAATATTAAGAGGACTTTAAAGGGAAGAAAAGGAATGGAATACGTTTTTTTTAACAGACTGTGGAGGTAGTGTGACATTTTTTGTCTGCTCATGCTTCCTGACAGTTTATATTGATGTCATATATTTAAATATATATGTTTATTTTTTAAATATAATTTCTAAGAATAAAGCATATCAATAAATACTGTATTAACAAACATAAAACATAGGACTAAAAGAGCTTTCTAGATCAAGCCGTTCAGTCTTCTGTTATGTCAAGGCTACTATGTTATATCATTTTTTTTAACTGTCTTGACCGAGTTTCATTTTTAAATAAGTTAGTTTTTTTTTCCCCAGCAGAACTCCTACTGTAGTTCACCTACATTCATCTGACTTTCGTAAACATTTTTGCTTATGAAGAAAAATATCCATGTCTAGCTGACATGCTAAGCCATGGAAGGCAGAACTTTGTGGATTCACAAATAGAAATATGTGAGAGTGTATGTTACTTAAATCTGATTAGCTGAATCCATATTCCCCTTTGGCAGCTTCAGTTTTTCAGAATGAGGAGGGAGAGGCGCAATGAGTGGAACTAATATTGTGATAATTTCTTCAATGGGCTTCTGCTTGGGATGAACTGGATTATAATTGGTCAATAATATGGCTTCCTTGTAATCTCTAAAATGTGTATGCGTATTATGAACACATACATTCCCTTTTTTTGATAAATCATAAAGAATTTTATTGTCGTTTTAATTTTTATTGTCGTTTGCAGGGCAAAAGCAGCTTAATTCTGTAGAGCTGGATTTTATAATCTTGTAGCAGACATATATCAAGCCCCTGAAATGTATCTTCTTGATACTAGTATGATTATATTCTCAAACGAAATCACAAATCCTCCTCTATTTTTCACAAAAAGAAATATTACTTGTGTTTAATTAATCACAGAGCAAATGTCATTTTTCTCACTGCAGTGTTCTTGACCTAAATGCATTTGAACGTCAAAACAAAGCAGAAGGCCTCGGCATGGTGACTGAAGAGGGATCAGGTAATATAGATTTAACAGAAATGGTCTGTGAACTTCTCTCTTTTACATTTTTCAGAAGCAAGCTGAATTTGAAAGAAACCTGTAGATATATATCTAAAGGCAGAAGCTAAAATATGATTCCTAAGAGTGATTTATATTTAATTGGCCTACCCAAGCCCATGCTTGTCAATAGTAAATAGCTAGTACATGCTGAGTTTCAAAATGGTCTCAGAGGGCTCTTATCCATCATTCTGAAGAAATGAAAATGTTGCATGTAAAATTGAAAACAAATTCTAATTACAAAAAGCAGCGTTTATGCATGTAAAACATTTAAGAAGTCTCTAACCAGTTTCAGCATAAAATAAAATTAAGAGTTCCCACTTGATTTCTTAAACTATCTTGGCTGGACTGGAAAACGGGACATCTAGTTAAGCAGTAAGCTAAATATTAGAAGTCAAGGAAACTATATATGCTGTTTAGAAAAAAATCTGCTGGGGAAGCTTTTTCTTTGGAATAATTTTTTTATGTTTGTCTTGGGGGAAATATTACAAAATTTTCACTTCAAACAATTTGGCTTTTTGCTCTCTGTGTTGTCAGTTCACTGTCAATTTCTTTCTTCTGTCTGATAGTAAGAACTACTGCTCCCTTACCGTGATTGTCTGGAAACATTAGGTTCATTCTCACATGACTTAATACAGCTACCAAATCATATTTTCTCCCCTTATCTGCAATATTTTTTATGGTGCAGTTTATGTTTAAATCGTACAGTGATCTAATCTTTTAACTTGTTTTTATCTTAAAAACAAGGTAAAAAAGCTTGATTGCATAACCATCATTGCATAATCGTAATTGCATTTGGGGGTTTGTAATTCATACCTGCAACATGGTATATCTCATTGGCTCTTGTGCCTGTAGCTCTTTTCTGTGGCGTATTTCTTGAATATTCAACTGCTTGTCTCAGATCAAAATAGTGATCTATTAGATATGGCTGAATGACTTCAAGACCGATCATAAATGCTGCTTCTGTGAAAGTCCTCTCACAGTATAAATAATATATCCAATTCTACTGGACTTACAAGAGTAAACAAAATGAAGGGGACCCGTGTGGATTTGGTTGCAAGATAGTGGATTGAGCGCTGATGCAGCTACCAGGCATATAAGGTTTCGATCATTGCTTTCATGTTCTACTGAAAATTATTCTGCATAATATTTTGCTCTTTTGGACAACATTTCTACTATTGGATAATTACATTTCTTATTTATACTGTTGGATTTTTAAATGGACTGTCAAGCTTTGGCTCATTTTTCTTTTAATTTCTGCCTCTCTTTGTAGAAATGGCAGATGTTGCATCCAAATATAAATAAATTTTTAATAATCGCATGATTTTCTCTACCTGTGTTAAAGTATTTTTGTGCTTCCTCATTTGAGGGACTTTTTAAAAATTATCTGTTTATTTGATCTTTCTCTTTTTGTACAGTACTAATTTTGCCAAAACCAATACTAATTATATTTCATATTTGTTAAAAAAATATTCTCAGCTTTTTTCACCTCCCTCCCCATTTCTTTTTCTTTGAACTAATTTGACTGTCCTCCCTCAGTCATCACTTGTGAGTGCGGGTTAAAAACAACTGCCTATTCTTTATCTTTCCTGCTGTTTGTTTTGTGTCAGCACTGTACAGCTCCTGAGCGCTATTCCATTTTTTGTTCCTGTAAGACATTTAGAGTAGTGGATTCTTTTCTAATATTACTATAATTGTGTATTCCAAACATCTTGGGGTTTGTGTCAAATCTCCCAACTTTGTTCTTCCTCCCTTTCTCAGGATTTGCACAGTAACTGGTACAATAAATGTAAGAACAGGCAGAATTTTTAAACTCTTTTTTTCCCTATTTTGTTTTTTTTCCTTTTCATTTCAATGAGCCCAGTATTTGTGATGGATGGCTAGTCAATAAATAAATGAGTACGTACATACATGCATACATAAATAAAGTATACGTAAACATATACAAAGCCTTGTGCTATAGTCCTGTAGTATTTATGTTGTGTATTGAAAGTGGCTTTATTCCTGCATCGATTTGTGTAAGCACATGAAATCAGTGGTGGATCCAGTGAAGATCTGAAGATGATTAGTAAGGAGAGGACTTGCCACTGGCTAGGTTTATCTAATGCAGTCAGAAGATGATGGAAGAAAGAGGTGGTGCATTGCTGATTTAGAGGATTCAATGGTGTTTACAGGTGGTTCTTCGTTGCTCTGAAATCTGCTTGGTGTTTTAAGGTTCCTATATCTCAAAGACTCCTTACTTAAAGTAAAGGAAGAGCTCTGTTGAGATGTTCCCGCTATCATGGGAAATGAGAATTTAAAATACAAAATGTGTATACCATTGAGCAGAAACACTGAGCTCAAACACAACAGGTGTCTTTTATTAGCTAGATGTTGGGGAGGTGAGTTATCTGGATTTTTATTTGTTTTCTCAGTGGAAATTTTTTATTTGGCAGATTAACAAAATTCTACAGTTAAGATCATCTGTTTTTGTTACTGAGCAGCAGCAGTGTCAACATACAGTAATCACACTATGTTGTAGATTTCTTGGCACAAAGGGATAATATTTGCTAACAGCACCTTTTTTATGTATTAATATTCAAATAAGCCAAACAAAGCAAAGCCAAACCAAAAAAATTTGACTTTTTAGTTTCAGGGTTACATTATTCCTGATATTATGCTACCTTCAAATAAGAATGATTTTTTATATTATGAAGCATACCTTTTTCAGTTTATTACAAAGTAGTTTATATAAGAGCTGTATCTGATAGCATTATGAAAACCCAGCCAATGTGGCAGTGGGGAAACACCTGTAGTGAATGATTTTTAAGTATTCTAGGTTTTATAGAATACTTGAGATCACATGTCTGTCTGCAATCCTGTGAATAACCATCTGTAAATACTGCAAAGGAAGAATCAAAGATGTGACAATGTTTTCTCCCATTCCTTTTTTTTTTTTGGGGGGGGATACTTACTGTATGTGTAATTAATTACTCCTCAATTAAAGTTTATCATATTGATTCCGAAGGGAATGATGAAGGAAACTATGCACTGTAGCCTGTTTCTCATGTCGTATAAATCTGATGCAGAAGCATATCAGTAAAGTAATTATCATTGAATTTAACCTATAAGCCTGAAGCTATTCTTGCCAAAGTAAAAGGAAAACTGCTGGTGGTGCTTATAGGAACAGAGTCAACTTTTCAGCAAAGGTAGTGCTGTATAGTTTCTACCTTGGCAACAGATAGCCCTGTCAACCTTGGCAACAGATAGATAGCCCTGTAATGAGTCAACATGAATGTGAGATTTATTGCTATATTCCAACTGTTTCTTTGTGCTGTCCGCATCGTAAGCTCCTTGTCCTGATATTCCTCTGACTGGTACTACCTTCCCTTTCAAAACCCTGGAATCCCCACTGGTAACATTGATGATTCTTTAGCAAACGTGTTTCTTACTTGTTTTCGTGATGTACTCGATGTACTCAATGTTGTTTCTTCTGTATGTTTTTTTTGATTGTTCTGTTTCCTTTTCAAAAAACAGGGGTTCAGAACCAAAGACATGTAGAAATGCTTGTTATCTTGTAATGTTTTTTTCATTTAACATTCATATTCTGCTATTTCACTGTGAGTCATGGAAGTCTTGAAAGTGCAATGTTTTTCTCCATTGGATAGTTATATGATGTAAAAATTTTAAGATGTTAAGTTTACACTTAGATAATTTTAGCATTTTTCCTTTTTGACTGGAAAGCTCTGTTTGTATTTTTAATATTTTAATATTGTATCATGGCATTATTTTGTTTCTCCATAAGTGCTCACAAGGCTGATTTTAATAAAATTTAATTTTAGAATGAAATGTGATAGGAGGTCTTAAAGGACTTTGTATTAAACTGACTGAATGGTACGTGTGCCATATAATAAATAGCTGTAATAAGTGTACTCATCAGGGCTATTTTCAGCTATTAATAATGGGAAATCGATAAATATCCCTTTGGGCTTCACCGACCTAGTCACAGTTGAAGTGGATGTTAAATTCTGCATGATCCACTGTAGCCTATGTTGGAGGGTTGTTTTCCACCTGTATCTTACTGTATTTGAATTTGCATTTAAAAAGGAACTTAAGTAGTTTCAGTTCAGAGAGATTGTTATGTGTCACTAGGTGAGAAAATAATCACTTTTCTTATTTGAATCAGTGGAGAAGTCAAAGGCATGCAGTACTCAGAATCGATCACAATATTGCCCGGATCTTGTGATAAGAATAAATTCTCTTAGTTTATCAAGGACAGCTTTGCTCTTGCTTAACAGCCCTGTTCCTTTTTGAAAGCTCAAGGTGTGTATTTCTGTAATATGTAGCATCAGACAAATGTTTCTGAGTCATAGCTGTCAAATCTTTTCCACGAAAGATTTAAATTAAAAACAAAAAGGAATTGTTAAACTTGGACACATACACTTTCAAGAAAATCCCATGTATTTTGTTTTTCATCCATTCTTATTTTCATTTCCATGCTAACTCTGTTCTATATATCACAAACGTAAGCTACCAGTTTTGCAAAAACTACGGGCTTAATGTCTTCGTGTTATTTTACATACAGCATGAACAATGGCAGCATTTTAACATCTACGGAGATACATGCTGGAATATACATTGTACATGGTTTCATGATAATCTCAGTTGTACTCTGTGCAGTGTGTGTGTTTGTACATACATTAGCCATGCAAATCTGTGTTCATACAGGCATGAATTTGTATGCACAGCAGCAAGGTTGTTGTTTTAGATTTTATAGAAAGAAAGGGATCTGCCCTTCAGTTCTGTAGTTGCCAGTAAGATACCTTGTGGTCAGTAATATCTGAAAATTAAGATTTCTGACATTACCAACATTGGTTTTAGTCAGATTTTGACCAGCTGTAGAAATTCAAACCCAAGATTATTTTAAATTTTAGTGTGGAAAAGCTCTTGGAAACAGGATTTTTTTTTGCTTCATTTTGAAAGATATAAAAATTTTTCCAAAACCACTGGATCTTTCAGCCTATGTTAAATGATGTACCTAGAAACCTTCTAATTTTGCAGAATTTTTCTATAATTTGTAATCATTTTGTTATTTCTTTACAGTGAAGCTGATCAAAACTCTTCTATTAAAACTGAAATTATTTTATAAAAATCCTAAATTTCAGTGGATGAACTAAAAGCCAGTAGATTACTTTAGAAATTGATCTCTGTAACCATTTTAACTTTGGACTTGTATTGCTTCTTGTTCTGAAAGATCTTATGTTAAAGGAGGGCAAGAAAAGAGAGGTAGACAAATATTAAGCTGTAAATATTCTATAGACTTATTAATACAAATGACATTGATTCAATGGTATCTTGGTATACAAGAAATACATGGTTGGACCCTTTAAGGGGTTGATTTTTCCAACCATAATACATTAGCAATTTTCCTTCCAAGTTATTTTTTAAAATCATTGCCATCTCAGCTACAAGTCAAGCTATGTGTGTTGCATGTGTGAAGGTAGGGGCTTCTCCAAATATTTGGCTTTCTGTAATGCTTATTTTTGCAAATTGTAAATATCCATCTGGATCAACAAAGCAGGTACAACTCTAAGTGGAACAGGAGATCAGTTAAATTAAAAAAAAAGAAAAAAAGGAAGTGGCTAATCCGGTGGGATATTCTGTACTCTGGCCTTTGGCCAGCAAGGTATGAAAGTCTCTTGCAGTGTTGAACCTGCAGTCTTGAATAATGTAAGTGCACAGGCACCTCTTGATTTTGCCTTCTTGCCTTCTGAGGCATATATTGTATGTATGCGTTAATCAGTACTGACAGAAACAGACATTTATTTTCCACTGTTTAATTAGCTGTGAAAGGATTTTCAGTCTTATGTGACTGAAAGACTATTATAGCTGGTATTTATGTTTAGGATGTAGAAAAATGTCATGGAATGTCATTTATAGTATTTGACTCATTCTTGGAGAAAGAATTGCATATTATTTGCCACTACCATAAGTACACATTGAGAATTAGGAGGAAGAGTATTTTATTTTTCCCTGTATTACAAGAAACTGTGTTTGCACATACTTTGGTGATGAATGCTGTTAATATCAAACATTGTCTTGATGGCAACAGCAAAGAGTGAAATTCTATACTTCTAAAATATTCATATTAGTTTTCAAAATGCTCTTGCTTCCTAATCCTACAACTGTGCTGAAGCTTGATACTTTAAAATGTGTAGAAATGGGATTTTCTTCATTCAGTTCAGATAAAAGCCTAAAGTATCTCCCCATTAAAAAAAAAAATTTACATTTTTAACTCCTTTCCTTTCATTGTCTCCAAGTAGCACACACTTGGCCATGTGTTCAAATGATGTATATTCTTAAGTAAGAGAAGTTTTTGTTGCTTCCACTTTTGTTGCCATACCCATTCCAGATACATTTCCAAAGTTCCAGATGGTAATTTCCTTACTTTCAATAGGTTGCCTTTATTGTTTTTGAACACCTGTGTTGCTGTCATGCTGTGCCATTTTATTAACTGTTCTACATTTACCTCAGTTGTGATTGTTTTGCTGTCTGAATGGTTGTTTCTCCTCTTCAGATGTCAGTGTACAAAGTTAATTGTGTGAATTGATGTGATGTGTTAATTGAGGGCTTTTTACTATACAGTTTCCTGTGAAGAATCAAGAAAATAATTTGAAGCTTTATACATTTAAATATTAGCTATTTACCAAAAAAAAAAAAAAAAGAGCTGAAGAGCCTAATTTAGCAAAGCACATTGGCATTTTTCTAGTTCATCATAAATACATTGCTTTATTATGTTAAGGGAGACAAATGCCCAACACCCTTTTTGTATCAGCAGCAGACAGGTGCTAAATCCTTAAATATTTAAGCCTAATTGATTCTTAAGAACTCACACAGCTGTAAATTTCATGGGTTATTTTAGACTATTTTGAAGTCTAATTGTCTCTTTGAGGAATTATTTTCATTACTGTTTGATAAAATATTTTTGTGTATTTTTAAGTTCCTTGTTTTGTGATGAATGGGAAAAAAAATTAATCCAGTCCTAGCCTTTGTGTGTAATGCAGCAACCATGCCTAGCAAAATCAAACAAGAATATAAATCATGGATTTTTTCTAAAATGTTGCCAAGTTCATGCTGCCTTATTTATAAATCAAAATTTTAATTTCATAATTTAATTTTTCTTTAACCAAGTAACTGTTTACCAAACATAAGTCATGTGTGCTTCATATAGATCGCATTATAAATTTTCTCTCCTCTCTTAAAATTAAATATGGATATTTATTTGGGGGCTATGGGGTGTTTTTTGGCAGCCTGTGATAATCTGCTTCCATCTGGCCTTTCTACAGGAGAAAAGGTGATGCAGGATGATGAGTTCACCTGTGACCTCTTCCGCTTCCTTCAGTTGCTTTGTGAAGGACATAATTCAGGTTTGTGGGCAGACTGCCAGTCATCTAAACCAAGATGATGCTAACTAAAAATAAAACTTTTTCATTGCTGAAGGTTTGGCATCCTTCATAAAATATTATGAAAAGTGGACTAGGTGGTAGACTGTATATTGAAAGAAAATATTTATGTGGAATTAAATAGCCAGGTTTCTTAACCAGCTTTAACATTGTAGAAAAGATAATGGTTCCCCAGATGCTGAGTTTTGAGTTTTGATCTACTAGGAAAGATAAATTTATATAGGAAAATTTACACAGTGGAAAACTTCTAGTCAGTTAAAATTCAGAGGAGGAATATAACAGGAAGGTATACATATTGTTCTTTGGCATTTGTATGCTTCTAGTGTGTGTTATAGGTGTTAATGTCAAAAGTGTATGTGAAAATACAACATCACGCACAATACCATTCTTGAAGTAGCATCTATTTTAAAAATACAAAACAAAATTCAAAAGTACATGATGTTAAGCATCTTTTTACTATTAAGTACATGTCCCTGTGTTCCCTTTATGATTATTAGGGAAGAAGAAAGGAAAAAAAACATGGGTTTTTTAGCTGTTGGATATATTTACGACTTTGTAATCAGGAACTCTATAATTCCATTATTTAATTTTGCTTTTGCTTAACAAAATATATACTATGTTTAATTCTGTTGATATTAATGGATTTCTAGAGGTGCAAAATTAGTCAGAAATGAGATGAAAATAAAACCAAGTTAAAATTCTAGAGATCACAGAATCATTTTTGTTTAAAAGACCTTCAAGATCATCTAGTCCAACCGTAAACCTAACGGTAACGAGTCCACCAGTAAACCATGTCCCTAAGCACCACATTTACACGTCTCTTAAATGCCTCCAGCAAAGGTGACTCTACCACTTCCCTGGACACCCTCTTCCAACCTTGACAACCCTTTCAGTGATGTAGTATTTCCTAATATCTAGCCGAAACTTGTCCTGGCACAACTTGAGGCCAGTATTCTCTTGTTGTATCACTTGTTATTTGGGGGAAGAGGCCAACAGCAACCTCGCTACAACCTCCTTTCAGGTAGCTGTAGAAAGCGATAAGGTCTCCCCTCAGTGTCCTTTTCTCCAGGCTAAACAGTCCAAATTCCCTCGACTGCTGCTCTTAAGACTTGTGCTCCAGACTAAATAACTTTGCTGGCCTCTCTGGACATATGCTACCACCACAATGTCTGTCTTGTAGTGAGGGACCCAAAACTGAACACAGGATTCAAGGTGTGGCCTCAGCAGCACCAAGTACATGGGGACAATCGATTCCCTGTTCCTGATAGCCACACTTTTTCTGATACAAGTCAGGGTGCTCTTGGCCTTCTTGGCCACCTGGGCACACTGCTGGCTCACATTCAGCTGGCTACCGACCAACACCCCCAGATTCTTTTCCACTGGGCAGCTTTCCAGCCATTTGTACCCAAGCCTGTAGCGTTGCGTGGGGTTGTTGTGTCGCAAGTGCAAGACCCGACACTTAGCCTTATTGATCCCCATACAATTGTCCTTGTCCCATCGATCCAGTCTGTCCAAATCCCTCTGTAGAGCTTTCCTTCCCTCAAGCAAAGCAGATCAACTGATAATCAAGCTTCTGGCTTTGGAAGTTCACCGGTATGTGATCTTAGCAATAAAGTATGGGAACTCTTAAAATAATTGGAAAAAAAAAAGGTAAAAATCCCAAAACATTCCCTTAACTATACTTTCCTAGATCTTGTTAAACCAGAATAAATGGCAGTAGTAGCTCTTAATTACATTTTTATTTGAATTTTTAGATTTTCAGAATTACCTGAGAACTCAGACTGGTAACAACACAACTGTTAACATTATCATTTCCACTGTGGATTACTTATTAAGAGTTCAGGTAAGTTAACATATATACTAATTAAGTAAATGACAATAACAACTTGCATCTATACAATATTTACTGGTAGATTTTTGTATGTGGAAAACAAACCAACAAATGCCATCAACCACTTACTGGCTGAGACTACTTTGTGACTGAAAATGTTATATATTTTTCAAATTAAGCTTCAGACAGCTTCTTCACCCATGTTCTAGTTTAGTCTGGACAAAGGGCTGCTCTTTGAATAGTCATGGGGTAGCATGGAGTGAAGAATGTGAACAGCACATTATTTTCTAAAGAGAAAGAAAAGGAGAGTGGAAGGGGTATTTTAATCTAGTCTTGTGCTTTTGCCTTTTCTAATTTGAATTATCTCCGTAATCTTTAAATATGAATACTTTGCATTGTCACAACCCAGTAGAAAGTAATGAAAGAAAGTTTAATTTGTTTCCAGGTTAGGGAATGTGTAAGACATGTTTTTTTTAAATTTTTACTTATTCTCGTTTCTCTGAAAGTCATTGTGCATAATGTGCCTGGTGATATATCTTGTTGTGTTGTTTGGTTTTTTTTTTAATTTATCTAGTGAAGTTTTTCCTTTAGCCATTTATTTATTGGGTCTGAGAATTCCAGACTTTGAAAATTGCTGAGTTTTAAGTTGCTGCTGTTATCAGTGTTGCTTTTTATCCTTATACATTCTCTAGAAGTTGTAGGGACAATACAAAGATTTTCATTCCACTGCTTACTTTGTTGAAACTTTAATAAGCCTTCAGGAAGATGGAAAGAGGAATCATGCACACAAAGGAACATTTGCTCCCAATATTGACTAGGTGTCAAGTACAGCAGTATAGAGATTGTTTAACGAACAGCATGCAGCATGGTTGTACTACTGAGTACTCCTTTTTCAGAATGCAGGCAGGTGTATTTCTAAGAGCAAACACCAACAGATCTAAGTTTTTTTATTTTTTTATTTTATTTTTAATTTTGCTGTGGGGTTTTTAATTATTTATTTAAGTTTATTAGTTTTCCTATTGATTCCCTTGAGATGAAACTGCAGTTCTTGAAATGATACTTGAGAATTGGTCATTGAAAACCTTTAGAATACTAGCTAATGTTATTTTTCTCATCTTGATGCATAACCAGTTAGAGGCAGTTTGATTACATAATCTCTTTGTGCTTTTACGCAACTGTTTTTCAGGAATCCATTAGTGATTTCTATTGGTATTATTCTGGGAAGGATGTTATTGATGAGCAAGGACAACGAAACTTTTCCAAAGCCATCCAGGTTGCCAAACAAGTTTTCAATACTCTTACAGAGTATATCCAGGTAAATTCATTGAAATGTTATGGATATGAAAGAAAAATCATACTTTTGTCATGGAGATATAATGTAGGTAGATATAACATAGATAGAAATATAACATAGATGCATTTATGCTTCAATATCATTTTACTGCATATATTTAAGTAGGAAGATACTTTTTGAAATATATATAGCTGTAACTACTTTTTTTTGAATCTTAACAATTTAGTCAACTTTATAGTTATTAGTAAAGAATTCTCTTTTGGTTGTATGCAAGATAGAGTTTTTTGTTTTTATTGTTTTTAATTTGACCTAGACTGCAGTAGTGTTATTTACTTTAAAGTCTTCACTTTTAATCCATTATGAAACTAAGATTAATGCAAAACATGGTTGCTATTTAGGCAGCAGAATATTAGATTGTATTTTCTGTCAGGAATAAGGCTGTTTAAGGCATCAGTGCTGTGTTTGAAATAATGAAGTTACACATTACCCTTCAGAATTGTAGGGAGGTGGAGTCCAAAATAAATGACATAGAGATCAATTTTGTCAGAGTAATGATGCAGCAGTTCTTCCACATTATGTTAGGATTTCAACGGAATCTAGTATTTAATTAATTCCTCAGTGTAAATCAATCAACATATTGTGGTTTGTTTCTGCATATAAAAGCAGGTTAGAGAGAATCTCATTAGACTATTAAGTTTCTGTTATATTGTTTTTGTTCAAATGAAAATAATTATCACAAAAATAGTGCGTTATAGTTCATGAGGAAGAAGTGTGACAATAAATAAGAGGAGAGGCAACAACGTGTGCATACATGTATTTAATGCATACATGTTTGGCAAATCACAAATAGGATTTGTAGATGGTAAAGACTGTATTTGTTATCATTTGAGGCTTAAAAAGATTTTGTATTTTTGAAAGAATATTCCTTGGTGCTATGTTTTACAAAAACTAGAATATGCTGCAGGGAAAAAAAAATGGGAGTTTGATTCTCTAATCTCTTACGTCAATTTTTCGTTAACCTTTGAAAAAGTGATTCCTGATTTTACATATAGGGAAGAATCAGGTCGAAGATTTGTAACCCTTTATTGTTTACAGTTTAAAGTTACAAGCAAATACACTTTTTGTGATTCTGAATTAGGAAACTGGGACTCAGCTAAAGCAGAGTAAGAACGGTTGTTAGAAGTAGGCTTTGCTTACAATCAGTGTTACTATTAAATAGGTAGTTCTATATATGTTTAATTTTTCATAGCAGTTTCTAAAAGACAGCCCCAAGCTATGCAGTGCTAGTATATCTTCCTTCTGGATTTGTTGAGTTTGTGTTGAGTTTCTTGCAAATACACTGTGCTTTTGTTTTTTTTGTCTTGAACAACAGGGTCCATGTACTGGGAATCAGCAAAGTTTGGCTCACAGCAGGCTATGGGATGCTGTGGTTGGTTTTCTTCACGTGTTTGCCCACATGCAGATGAAGCTGTCTCAGGTATCTTTTTGTTCTACTTTTTCCTTTTCAATTTACTAATCTTTTTGTGAAAGATAAACAGACTTGTTAATATGTCAGGTTATTGGGGAAATATGAGGAAAAATAAGAGCCAGAGGTGACTGTTAGCATACGGTAGACTCGAGGGAGTAAATTACAAAATTGTAGTGGGTGTGAATAACAGCTCTGTAATTGGATTACTGGCCACAGGCACAGAGCTGATTAGATCAAGCTGCAAGAGAGGTATATCACAGATATTCAGAAAGAAGTAACCAGTTCCTGCTTTTCATACTAAAGTTCTATCAGAATGTTTTCTGCAATTTTACATCAGCTTTTTATGCAGGATTCGTCTTCATAGAGGTTCAATACATGTCTGCACCTAAGCCTTTTCTACTCTTTGTAGAGAAAGAGAGTAATCAGACCTTAGAATGAGTGAATTGCTTTTGAGTGTGAGTACTTATTTCAAAAACTATAGAAATAGAGTAGGGACCTGGCATAGACAGCTCTTCAGGGGGTTAAAATTAGGTGACAAGAATCCTATCCTTAAGCAGTGCATTTTTAATCTTCTTACATTTTTAGAAGAATTACATATCTTAATTGAATATAGTGCTTCTGATTTTTTTACATAATTTGACATTCTCAGAGAAATGTGTCATAATCTTGTAGAGAGGGTTTAGTTGTTAAGGAATAAAGCTCCGAAGGCTCTGAGGTTTTTAGATTCATTATTTGGTTCCAAATTTGCCCATGTGAGTATTCTTTTTAAATTAAAGTAGTGCTGCTCAAATTATTTTCCTCGCTGCTCTTTAGATTTTACGGCTTAAAGTAGTCCAATTGCTTAGATTTGTAGACTTTGTGCTGCAGATACGCTTTTCGTTGTTTATGGCTAAATAGAGGTTGTCTTTCAGCAAATGACATCACAGTGAAATCTTTTTTATGAGTGATGCATTGAATTTTCACTGCTGTGTATTTATAAGTGCCTGTATTTACTGTCCTGGTTTTGGAATGTCTTTGTTAATTTAAGAATTGTAAAAAAGAGTTAATATTTGGATAGGCCACAGTAGTGACTATTATGCTTTCTTCCTGTACCAGTAAAGCAAAATGGAAAGCAATATCTAAGTAGTTACTGACAGCAAGTAAAGCACATGGTAGCTATGTGTTGGTTGAGAAATATGATGTGGCTGTTAGCAAGATTTGTTTTTACAGCAATGACAAGTTTATAGTCTCAGCTGTGCCCAGAGTGGCTTCATAACATCTTTTAATTACCGCATTTAGAAAATAATGATACTCATCCTGCCACTTCAGAGAGAGCCAAGAAGCTTTGCACAATGAGATCTATTGTAGCATGTGGAGTTACTCATCATGTTCAGTGGGATGATGGAAATGCGATCTACTCCAAATGTGTGATAAGTAGTGATGGTGTCTTTCTGTTTCATGGAGTTCAAGCCTTTGGCTTTTGGGAGCTCCTCTAGAGGGCCAGCAGAGCCTTGGGAAAAACAGAATAAACGTGGGCTCTTTTGTTCATTTATGTTTATTAAAAAAATATATTAGTAATGTTTTCAGATACTCTTGAAATATCAGTTTTTAAAGATGTAGCGTGTGGCTAAATGTATTTATATGGAGTTGCCACATGATTTTTGTCTGTAAGAGGAGCTTCCTAGGCTAAGTATTTGTTTTTTTGTTTTAAATCGGGTGTCTCCTGGGCACTTTTGGAGAATTTTTAAAATAAGACTTAAATAAGAACAAAAGTAAATAATTTTTTCGTTTGGTTGTTTTTTTTATTTTCCTTCTCTAGTCTTGTACTAGGAAGCAGCAAGGTGATATTACTGTTACTGCTTAAGAAATCTCTGTAAGACAGAAAACAGAAGTAAAATTTTTCAATCTAAATGAACAAAGATCATCCACGTTGTAAGCAACTTTTGATGTAAGAAGATTTACAATGAAAGCTCGCAAGACAAATCATTTAGAAATCTTCATTATTTCTGACTTGTGCTGTTTTCCATCCAAATTGGCATAAAGTACCCTGAGTTTGTTGTACTAATCACTGAAGTCCAGTGATGCTCAAATATGTCTTAGCAGCAGCATGATGCAACAATGCATCATGGAGAGAAAAAATTAATTAGTTGAATAAATCTATCCAGAGGTACTCCAGGTGAAATCATTGGCAAGTAAAACAGTGAACATGATAAGCTGATGGCTTATGCTAATGGCTGATGGCTAAAAGAATCAATATAGTGTCATTTTATGGATATACAAATGGAACTGTATTAATAAATATTTTGCTTTTTTTATTTAAACCTTTTCTTCTCCTCAGAAAAGTTCAATGGCCTGTAATGGAATTTCTGTGAATCATGTTACACTTTGAGCTTTGTGTGCTGCTGCTATTGTCTTTACAATTTCTTGTAGCTATAAACTTGATTACACCACTAACAACAATATTTTATCTGACATGAAACTTTACAATGGCATCATCTGTGAGCTTGAAATGCCCAGTTATTGATTTAAAGTTTTTCTTCAACTTCGGTTTTCACTTTGTGTCTATTAAACTTGTGTCTATTAAACTTCTGTCTTCTAAACTGATAATTGTGTAAGTGTTGAATCCTGCAAATGTGCTGTAAGGAATCAAGCACTTAATTACATTGTCACTGTTTTACCGGATTTGATGCTACAGGTTTCTTAATTTCTAAGTCTTTTTTTTTTTTTTTCAAGGTGAAATATGTATGCACATATTTAAATGTCAAAGAAGTCAATAGATGTCTTATATATCATGTGCTTATTATTTAGGATTCCAGTCAAATTGAATTACTGAAGGAATTAATGGATCTTCAGAAGGATATGGTTGTCATGTTGCTGTCTATGCTAGAAGGTAGCATAATTTGAAATTAATTAATTAATTTGAAATCCTGTTTCACAGTTATTCTAACAACATTTTGCCTTTGATTTTCTTCATGTAAGAAATAATGCTCCATTTTCTTTGTTTTTTTAAATTTTTATGTGTCAATTGTGAGAAAAGTTTTTAGGTCTTAAAGTGAATGGGAGATCTATATAGTGTAGTTGCTATAGTTTATATTAAGTCTGAATGTCAGAATTGTGTAAAACCTAGCTCTGGCAGAAGTTTTACTTTGTTTTCGTTAACTTGGCTTGTCTTCACTATTGCTGTTGGTTCCCTGATTTCTAGGAACTTAATTACTTATCAATCATTTTATTAATACCTTTACTATGTTGCATTTATTTTGGTAGTGGTCTTAGCCATAAAGAATGGATTTTGATTTGTTTAGTAACTAGGTTCGAGATCTTTTATAGCTAGTATCTGAAATCATGATTCCCCAGGGGAAAGTAATCATTGTCAAGAAATACTATTTCTCTAGCTCCTTTATGGTATCACATTAGTGCTTCCAATACTAGGCTAGCCAGATGATTCGAAGTTTGGGATTTCCTTTTTGCTTCTTACAGGTATCCTATCACATTTATTTTCTTGAGAGAACTGGGAGGGCAGTAAATTCAGCATTACTACTACTACTGCTGCTTTACTCACAGAAGTTCACTGAGAAGCAAAGTAAATTCTTAGTATTGTAGACTGTACTTCATGAGTACTCTACTGAGATACTACTCATCTCAGCTAACGTGATGTTAGTTCTATCTGTGTTGCACTGAGGTATTCACGTATGCTGCCTCGTGTTTAGCACTATGTTAAATGTAACAGATGTCTCTCTGTAGGGCGTGTTAATTCTTCCTTTCTTTAATGGTAAGTATTTAGACATTTGTGGTTTTGCCAAGACTTAGGGTAGTGTTATTAGTAAAAGATTTCTGATTTTACAGCTGACTTTTACTGATATCTTTCTCATTGGAGTTTTAGCCAATAGTTTATCATTGTTAATGTTTCACTAGTCATTATTATACACTTTTTCAAAACTCTTCCTGCCATTAGTATCTCTAATTTCATGTCATCACATGTAGGTAATGTTGTGAATGGAACTATTGGCAAGCAGATGGTCGATATGCTTGTGGAATCGTCCAACAATGTGGAGATGATTCTGAAGTTTTTTGATATGTTCTTAAAATTGAAGGATTTGACTTCCTCTGATGCGTTCAAAGAATATGACCCTGATGGTAAAGGGATAATTTCAAAGAGGGATTTTCACAAGGCAATGGAAAGCCATAAGCATTACACCCAGTCTGAAACTGAGTTTCTGCTATCATGTGCTGAAACAGATGAGAATGAGACTCTGGACTATGAGGAGTTTGTGAAACGATTCCATGAACCTGCCAAAGACATTGGTTTCAATGTTGCTGTTCTCCTGACCAATCTGTCAGAACACATGCCCCATGACACCCGCTTGCAAACTTTTCTTGAACTGTCAGAAAGTGTGCTGAATTACTTTCAGCCTTTCCTTGGACGTATCGAAATCATGGGCAGTGCAAAACGCATTGAACGAGTTTATTTTGAAATAAGTGAGTCAAGTCGGACTCAGTGGGAGAAACCTCAGGTAAAAGAATCAAAAAGACAATTTATATTTGATGTTGTAAATGAAGGTGGGGAGAAAGAAAAGATGGAGCTCTTTGTTAATTTCTGTGAGGATACCATCTTTGAAATGCAACTGGCTGCCCAGATCTCTGAGTCAGATCTGAATGAAAGGTCAGCAAATAAAGAGGAGAATGAGAAGGATAAGCCTGAGGAACAGGATCCTAGAATGGGTTTCTTCTCTCTTGTGACCATGAAGTCAGCATTGGTAGCTCTCAAGTATAATTTAGTTACTCTTATGAAGATGCTCAGCATGAAGAGCCTAAAGAAACAGATGAAAAAAGTGAAGAAAATGACCATGAAGGATATGGTCATGGCTTTGTTTTCTTCCTATTGGAGCATTTTGATGGGCTTACTACATTTTGCTTGTAGTGTCGTCCGGGGCTTCTTTCTCATCATATGCAGTTTGCTGCTTGGAGGAAGCCTGGTAGAAGGAGCAAAGAAAATCAAGGTGGCTGAACTGTTAGCCAATATGCCAGATCCCACTCAGGATGAAGTGCGTGGGGAAGGAGAAGAGGGGGAGAGGAAGCCAACAGAAGCTGCATTGCCTACAGAAGACTTGACAGATCTGAGAACTTTATCAGATGAGAGTGATCTACTCTCAGATATATTTGGATTGGATTTGAAACGAGAAGGTGGACAGTATAAATTGATCCCTCACAATCCAAATGCTGGTTTGAGTGATTTACTCAGCACTCCCTCCTTAGCTCCAATGCCTGAGGTGCAGGAAAAAATCCAGGTAATTGTATCTTTTATTTCTGCTGTATGTTTCTCACTTTCATATGTTAGGTATGGTCTTGAAACAAACATTTAATGTATTGTTTTTCTGGATTTTGTGACTTTTTTTAAGGAATTGTATATATAATAATTGCTGGTGTTTACCCTCTGTGATGTCATATATTTGAATTCCCACAGCCTTCTCTAGGTGCACGTTGGTTTGGAAGGATTATCTTCTCTCAGAATTGTACATGTTTTAAAAAAAACTAACTTTATGCACTCTGCGTACTGTTAACTAAATCTGTTCTGTATAGTAGTGTATAGACACTTTTTAAAATCTGACTTTGTGTAGGAGCAGGTCAAAGAAGATGAAAAGGAAGAAAAGGAGGAAACAAAATCTGAACCTGAAAAAGCAGAGTATGTATTACTTTAACATCCGATCCTATGAAATGTGGTTTGTTTCACTGAAAAACCAACTTGATTTGTACTTAATTCTTTGCCTTTAATTTTGTGTCCCTTCACATTTCATAGTTAGGGGTTTTTTTTTAACCATTGTCCCCATCCACACACATTTGCAAGGAAATTCCATCTAAATGGCATCACTCAGAGACTGTATGAATTCCATTATTCTAGCAACATCCTTTGTAATGTCAGTTTAGGTTCTTTTAGAATGTGTTTGATCAAGTTTGTTTTGGCAAGTCTGAAAGCTGGAGAAAAATATCTTGGAAAAATTGTGACAGCAACTGGCTTCAAGAGACTTGTTCATCAGTGGTAGAAACTGAATGTGCTTTACTCCTCCCATTTGCTATGACTTCTTTTATGCTATTTGAATCTTGCAAACCCTTAATATTCCAATGGAATTTTAATGGACTAATGAGTCCTCTCACATCTTTATGATGAAAAAGTGTTAGCATTTGATAGATTATAATTTCAATGTTTTTAGAATATGTTAAAATCTAATGTTAATGATATTAGCTCAGAACAAAAACAGTGGAAAGCAGAACATAGTGCTTGTTTTTAACCAATAAGAAGTATGGCACTCCATCCCTGTATTTTATGGTTCCTTATACACATACAGTTCTAATATGTATACAGTTCCCGTAGGAGATACATCATCATCAAAATTCTAAGTACCTTTTACTTGTACTCTCATACTCTCTCATTACTGCTCTCCTGGGATGACTAACACCTGCCAGTAACAGAAACTATTCTTCCTAATCAGTACAGCAAATTTCTAACTCAACCAATGTAACTTTGTCAAGAAGAGTCTTTGCTGACTTTTTGAAGTTCACTGTTGATTGCTCCGCTTGACTGTGTGAGTTGCAGTGATACCTGTAGTCTCTGTGAGACTGACACTGTTAAGTGCCCTGAAGCCTCTCCTAGCATAAGATAAACTTCAAAGTGAACTTTCAAATGAAAACTTGTTGAGTGTATTCCAATAAGAGAAACAGTTTAGGACATCTCTTATTCTGATGGTAGATAGGTACACAGAAAGTCATAATGTAACTTGTAAGTTACCTCTCTGGCTTGGTTTCACATGGGCTTCTGTGATCTTTTCATATATCATGCTGCCCAGTGAATTAACTTCCAAGATAATTCATGCTTCTTTAGATGATGGGTTTGGAGTAGGCAAGCCACTAACTATGACTTTCTATAACCAGGCAGCATGGTATTAGTCATACATTGAATGCTATCAAGCTTTCTTATTCCTGTCTTATTCTCAGATGGGTAGAAATGCAGAATTTAAAATTTTACATTTGGCTTGTAAATGCAAGAAGAACCAAAGTGTTCTGCAACCTGTGTGGGAACTAGATAGTTCAAGTGCATGATATTGGAGTGGCGCACTTAGATTTAAAAGCACTCTTACAGCTATACAGCTGTCAGCTTACAGACATTTGTTAGTGCAAGTATTAGCTGCACAATGATGAAGCAGATCCTCAGGTAATAAGGTTGGCAGATTCTTGATTATCTGCCTCTACCAGTTAGCATCCTCGCTTCAAGGTGCCAAACTAGTAAGTTTAAGTATCTTTAAACTTAACCAGACTATAACCCTTTTGAGTGCTTTGGGGTGAAGAAGGATATGTCTCCTTGTTAGTCATGTGTGTGAACTGCATGAGTCATGACTACTTGAGCCTCATGAAAACATGAAATAGCCTCTTTCAGGGTGTGGTTTCAATTTTTTGCTTATTTTATTAACTTGAAAAATTATTTTTGTTTTGTTTGTGTCCTAAGAGGAGAAGATGGAGAAAAAGAAGAGAAAGCCAAGGAAGACAAGGGGAAACAAAAATTAAGACAACTTCATACTCACAGATATGGAGAACCAGAAGTTCAGGAATCAGCTTTCTGGAAGAAAATCATTGCATACCAACAGAAGCTTCTTGTAAGCTGTTCTCTAGATTATGTATTTAGTTATTGACAAGCATGTGTACCACCATATTATTCTACCGATATAAAGACAAACTTGTCTCTGATTAACCTCATTTTTGTATCCACCATCATCCATATTAAGAACATAAAGGCAAACATTCAACTAGAATGTTAGAGAAAAGAAACACACAAATAACTTAGTAGACAAGATATTAATTCTTAAGAAGACAAGTCTTGTCCAAAACCCAGACCTTCAGGGATGCCTATCTATCATTAGAAAAGAGCTATGCATTTTTATGTGAATAACATGTCCTGCTTGTGAATCTGTATGATTTCTTTCCCTGAGAGACAACTTTGGGAAATGAACAAGCTCTCCTATAAAACTAACTTATTAAGATACAATGCTTAGCTTAAAGATAAGAAAGAATATTACAGATTTTTTTTGTGAAATAGCAAGTTGAAATTCGAGAGTCTTCTCAAAAGCTGTGGAAAATAAGACTAATTAAAATAGTGTAACTGTATTTGAGAGTGTCTTGGTAGAATATTATATCCCTGAGTTTGCTATAGAACTATTTAAAATCCAAGCTTTTATTAGCTAAGAGTTTTCATCTATATTCTGTGAGGCTAGTGTGATGCAAAGCAAAAAGAAATACACTTTTGTGATGTATTTTGTAGATGCAATTGTCTAGAGACAGCCTGCTTCTAACATGAGTAACTCAGCAAAACTACAAAAATGCATTCATAGCCTTAGTAAGAAATTAGGTGTTTAAGTTTTACTTTTGAACTCAGACTCATTTTTAAGGCTAATCCTGTAGTAGTCATGTGAATCATTAAAGTTTTCTTCTAATAGTCTCATTTAGTAATTCACTAATAGTCATCTATGATTAGGGCTAAAAAATGGAGGAATTCCCACCAAGATTTAAAGCATTCAAAATGTGTACTAGAAAGCTTTGTGAATTTTAAGGAAGGGGAAAAGGTACATTTTTGCAATCCTTTTGATAGCGTCATAATGTGAGAGAAGCCTTCTACTCGTGGAGCTTGGGTCAGAGATGAACTTTTTGCTGATCTGCCAAAACCACAATAGATCTTGGAATAGAAAGAGATATAAAATAAACTTATATACATTTTTGTTTCTTGGTAGAAGTAACGATTTTCCAGGATATAAAATGCATATGCAAGAGTATTGAGGCACAGGGAACATAGAGATTGCTGTATTATTGTTATATTGTGATGTCTCTGTGTGGTCTCCAAATGTATTAAGAAGATAATGAAAAAAATGTAAGAGGCAATTAGAAAACCTTCATCCCTTTCTACATGGGGTGAAACAAAAGGTCCTCTATCCATTATTGCACATATGAATAGGAGAGAATTTGTACAATACATCATTCAAAATGTGTATTATTTTTCTCCCCCCCTGGGGAAACAGACAAAAAGGATCCCCATACAACAACTTAATAGTAATTGCAGTATCATTATTAAGCAAAATGTATTTATGTTCTGTTTCTATTTTCAGAATTATTTTGCACGAAACTTTTACAACATGAGGATGTTGGCGTTGTTTGTTGCTTTTGCCATCAACTTCATCCTGCTTTTCTATAAGGTAAACTTGTTGAAAAACTACTTTTCAAGATGTACACTGAAAAACTTTCAGCTTTTGTAGGCAGAATACTAAGATAATACTGCCTTCCCTAACAGATTAAGTACCTGCTTCATACTGCTGCTTCAGAAATCTAACACGGTGAGAGCTAATGCATTTGTGTGAAGTAATAATAAACTTCTAGTACACAAATAGCTGCTTACAAAGTTCTGTGCTGTGACAGAGGCAGCAGACTGAAAGGCATGCCCATGCCTCACATAGATGCTCCATTTCACAGTGCAGCAACTCAGCCAAGCACTGTCAAGCAACTTAAACTAATACATGTCAGCTGAGATGTTTTCTTGTGCCATCATGCTCCCCAGAGAGGGTGTGTACAACAAAGAGGATTTGCATCATCTTAAGCTACGTAGAATATCACTGATCTTTGTCAAGACTTTTAGTATCAGTACAACTCTAGAATCTTCAGACTCGAATAAGTTTCTGGCAGAGCCCTGCTGGTAAGGATTATGTGTGGGAATGTCAGGAGCTATACACAGTTCAATGCAAAAAATTATTTCTTTACAATTACATTGTCCTTAGTGTGATCATTTTTCATTATACTACTTAGCTTGTAGTAATGTAGAACTCCTATCAAAGGAATACAGCTGCAACATTAAGATTAAGTGATTTAAACAGGTCTCAACCTCTACTGTGACAGAAGAAAAGGAAGTTCCTGTGGTATCTGCTGAAGAAAGTACCAAGTTGAATGGCCTGGAAAGTGATGATGAGAGGGTCATTGCAGTGCATTATGTCCTGGAAGAAAGCAGTGGCTACATGGAGCCCACACTGCGGATTTTGGCCATCCTACACACAGTCATCTCATTCTTCTGCATCATAGGATATTACTGTTTGAAAGTAAGAAAAAAATGTTTTTTTTTTCTTCTAGCTCTTAACTCCTTTAAAATTGGAATAGTCATAGCAACTTTTCTTAAATAGGTTGAGGGACCATGTAAAGAAACACTGTTCTGTTAGTGTAACCTATACAGAAATTGTGTGTTATGTGAAGTGTGAATTCAGGAAGTTACAGGCCAGAGCCTGATTTGCTGGTCCGAGCTGGATCATTGAATCAGAATTTGCATTGTTACCATGTCAGCCCTAGAATTAGAGCAGTAGCCTGTACCAGAAGCTGCTTGTGACTGTCAAAGACAAGGTATGAATGTGCATGGCTGGAAGAATCTAGATTTACACTGTCCAAATTACTAGTCTGACCACTAGGTAATTTGAAAATTATGCAGCGTTTTGGACTATTCTTACTGCATATTGTGGCTATAGAAAATGCCATATTTTGTTACGCACTCTGCTGGTTGTATTTTGGCAGGATCTTAAGCATCTTTTAAAAGAATGTCTTACAGAAGATACGTGTTCTGCATGTAAGAAATACAGGTGCCATCTTCATTGGCAAAATGCTGATTCTGGTTTAGGAAGACCAAATACCATAAATCTCTGGAACTGGGACGAGTATATCTGGGATGTTCTTCCCACATTTTTACACTCTTCCCAAGGCAAAAACCATTGGCCAAAGTGCAAGATAATATTAAATAAAATGGGCCTTTACTGTAACCCAGTATGGCCACTCATTGGTCCTTATAACAGAATTTATTAAGCTTTTATGTGGTTCTTGGTATTTTTCTTTTCCTCTTTTCATACTCTTTCTATGCCAAAAGGACATGATCTGCATAAATAGTTAAGAAAATGGTCATCGTACTACTGTATTAAGGGATTGAGTTTCATCTCTAGCATTTCTGCCTTAAATAAATACTAAACCACGTTTACCTGTTTCACCGTTTGCTATGCAGCATGAAAGATTAGATTTCTGGCTTTTGAGATATCCTCATCTCCCACCTCATATCTCTTTTTCCACTATGACTTTCCATGCTACTTTCCCACGTTATATTTTCAAACTACATTGTCTTACTAGAAAGGAAGAATATTATTATAATTTTGTTGCCATAATGAATTGCCTTCTTTAAAATTCTGAAAACCTGAAGGAAAGACCAAATACAGTTTCAGACTCTGTCTTTGGAGATACACATGTGACATGTTGCCTGACTAGTCTAATTTTTATTATTGTTTCAGTGTACTCACGTCCAGTCTTGACTAATACTGCAGTCACCCTTGCAGGGTGGGTGAATTCTGGGGACCTGTGAAATAATTCTTGGGAGTAGGTTTTCTGGTTTTATTGGTGTCACATTTCTAAGAATAATCTACTTCGTTGGGACCACTAGTTATATCTGACTTCTCAAAATGGACTTTTGAATGCCATACAGCTGATGAACGACAGTTGTAGGAAAAGCTTGATCCTTACTGCTGAGGTGTCCAAACTGCTGCCAAAGATGTATAGAGCAAAAATCAAGTATATGTAATACAAATGTGGTTTAAGGATTTTTCTTTTTACTGCTCCCTGACTTTTCTGCTCTCACCTGTGAAACCACTTTCCTTCCCACTGTGAAACCTCAAGAATTCTTTACAAAATGGAAGACAACCTCTAACACCTTTGGGCATCAAAATGCAATACGACAGTGTGATCCCAAATTAATATTTGGAACTAAAATTTCTAAGGATTTAAAAATTATTTTTATTTCAGCTCTCTTTCACTTTATTAGCTTTAATAGATCCTTGGTATTGAAGAACTGTTTTTATCTGTAGCATTTTCAAGGGATTTGGTCATCTTTTTACAACTATGTGGTGCGCTGTAGTTACATGATTCTGAATGACCTAGTCCTTGTGCATCTATACTTTTGCAGTGTTCTGGGCAATTGTCACGTTTTAATTTTTTAAAAAAAAAATAATGTTTTTGCTTTGTTCAGTTTTCATAATTAATTTGTCATAACCACCAGGATTTCTTAAAAAAATTCTAGACATGTCAGTGTCTTTTCAAATAATTCCTGATATTTTTTCAATTGCAGGTTCCTCTGGTTATTTTTAAGAGAGAAAAGGAAGTGGCAAGGAAGTTGGAATTTGATGGGCTGTATATAACTGAGCAGCCGTCAGAAGATGATATTAAAGGGCAGTGGGATAGACTTGTAATCAACACGCAGTGAGTTTTTACCTGCTCTGTCTCTTTATAGTTTTATAAGGAACTGTTCTTCATTCTCTGCAATTACATAGTGGATCATCCAGCTTGTCTGAAATAAACAGTTGTGAGGGGTATTTCTAGCAAGGATATACAAAGTATTTCAGGCACGTGTAATGCTAATGTTTACTATTACTTTTAATCTTGTTCATTCCCATGTTTTTGCTTAAAAATTATTTCTCTTCAATAAAATAAAATAGAATAAAAAATTGTGAGTAATTTCTTTTGGCAAGCACAGTGATGACTGTCTGTTGCTATCAGTTGAAGAGTTCACTGTGCTTTGGATCCCTTAAGTGTCTTTTGAAGGGTCTCTTTTGGGAGCATGTTTAGAATCCTGGTTCTGTGACTCATGGGACTGTGTGATCCAACTGCTTTAGAACCCTGTCTGCAGGCATCGGCTCTGCCAGTCTTTCCCAACTATATTAACATGGTAGGCCATTTGGCAACTTTAATTCAGTGACTTCACGAATGACTAGCTGGCAATAGCAACAGCCCACACCATCTTAGAAACAAAATCAGTATGTAATTTTTATGACATCTTAGTAGTTACTGCATTTTGTCATGATTGTCTAAAATGTAATCCTGTTTATCTGTATTTTTCAGGTCTTTTCCAAACAATTACTGGGACAAATTTGTGAAAAGAAAGGTAAGGCTTATTTTTTAAAATATATGTAAGGTTAAAATAAAGTTTTAATGCATGTTTATTTTTGTGTTTGAAGAAAGGTGGACTACGCTTCTTTGAAATGTAACTTTGATTCAATGTAGAGTTCCATATTTACCACGTTAAGATACACAGCATTCCTTATTAATCTCATGCCTACAACTACTTTTATGCAATTTGGGTAGTAGTTCTTTCAAATTTTTCTACGTACAGCTTGTTGTAGAAAATGGAAATTCATATACATTCATGAAATTCTGTGGAGAATTTCTGGGTATACTTGTGCGTGTATCGCAATGTATGTAAATTGTTTTGTCTCTGGGTATTTATGTATGCATACTTTTCACATAGAATGGACAGACTCTCACCCAGGAGAGGAATAGAAAGGAACTTAGAAGACAGGACAGATTGAGAGGTTTAGGCACAGAGCATAGTCAGACAACTGTGCTAACCAGCAAAATACATACATGCATCTGGCCCTTTTTGTCCCTTACCACTGTGTGTTCCCACACTTGTTCCTCCACGAACCACCTAAATCCATCCGTTTTCTCACCGTTGTTTCCTCTTCATATCATACAGTAATGTGCAGTCCCCAAATGCTTTTCCTTCACCATCCGATGTATTCCACATCCCTTGGTAGTAACTCTCTTAGTCAGAAACATGATCTGCAGAGTTACTTTCAATGACTCATCTTGATGGATTTCACACCTGGACACCGGGTCTGAAGCTCTCCTGGGACAACCATGGGAGGGACGAGTCAGGGTGTCCATTCACAGGCAGTCTGTAATTTGAGGTCCTGCTTGACATTGTGCCTTTGTGCTCCTCTAGGCTTGAAGAGGTGAGCCTTTAATGGACTCATGGTTCCTTTGGGGTGTGGCTGGGGGTAGCTGGGCCCAGCATTTTTTGAACTCTCCCTCAGCGTTTGTCTCTCTGTGCTCCTTGGTGGGTGTGCAGATGAGCTTTTATGACGTAACCTAATGATCTCTCTCTCAAAAATAGTCTTCCTTATGCAGGGACTGTTAAATGATTATTTCTTATGAATGTTGCATCAAATGTTTTCACAACTTACTCTTAGGAAATAAATTTTATTTATGTACTATAGATTACAACAAGAATAATCTTCATAATGTGTTTGATTACAATTGAAAAAGAGGTTGTTTATGTTCTTGGATCAGATATACCCACCTTCACACCATTTAATGCCAGTCTTGAATCACACTTCTGGAAAGATGTCTTTTTAAATATTGGTAGCTCTTCTGCTTCATAACGGTTTTAGGTCAACCTCTCTACAAATGATCTGAGTAGTGTATTCCTTTTGCTGTTGAAAGTATTTTTTTTTTTTGCATATATGAAATTGTTAGATACATATTTCTACCTGTCTAAGGAAAGGGGAGGGAGTAGCTTGCAAAGAGTACTCAAGACAGAAAATAAAATTGTGCATTGCTTCTGTCAATGTAGAAGGACAAGGAAGGTTTCTATTAAAAGGAAAGGAGCATGGGTTAAAATTGTGTGGAAGGTTGGTACTTTATTTTTGGCTGAGGAAATGCTCTGCGTAGACTTAAGTGCTTTCAAATAAATTATTATGCAAAGAATATTTTCTTTTATATATATTTATATGGAAATATACTTAAATCCTCACCCTAGCGAATGTTCCACCGTCATGAAACACTGTTTTCAAGCTTGCGACAAAGAAGGCTTTTCTGTAAAAATCTGTAAAAATATCAATAAAGATTTAAAGCACTGCTTAGTAGAAAAATAATGAAATACTACCTCAGCTGCAGTAACGATTCATTTATGATCTTATTATCCATAATTTTGTATTTCTTTGAGTATTCTTCTGAAAATGAGGAGACATAATATTTAGGAAGGATTTGTGTTCAGTGAGAAAGAAAGCAAGTAAGTGTTAATTTCTTATGAAATGTTAAATTTTGTAAGAAAAAGATCTTTTGATTCCTACATATCCTGTGTTTATTATAGTTGCATTGCATTATTAACTAACAAAAATAAGATCATAAAAATATGCAATGGAGCTAGTTAATGAGATTTTTCATTAAAATTTTTAATGTGAAATACTTCCCGTTACAAGAAAAAACATCCCAAATATCTGAGATTCCTAATCAGATGTTCCAATTATTTAAAAAACCTTTTTAACCAGAATAAAAATGTACATTTTTTTTCTTAAAGGGATCTTATTTTAATCAGATTGTTGCATAACTAAGATATTCAAAATGGCTTTCCTGTAACCTCACAGTGTTTTTTTTCTCTCAGTAATGATGTTGATGTAGTTATTCGCCTTCTTTTGGTGTGCTTTCCTCTTCCTATTTTCATTCAATGAGTAGGAACATCTTACCTCTGACACCCACCTCTTGCCTCTATTGAATTGATTGCAATGGAGCATATAAAAAGAAGTATTACTGACTGATTTGATAGATAGATGAAAACAAACAGGTGAAAAAGATTGTGTAGTTTTTAGAAACTAGGCTAAACAAAAAAGCTGATCTACCCAACTGATTCTCTTGAATATTCCTTCTAACTTTAGGTCATGGATAAATATGGTGAGTTCTATGGCCGTGACAGGATCAGTGAGTTGCTAGGAATGGACAAAGCTGCTCTCGATTTTAGTGATGCTCGAGAAAAGAAGAAACCAAAGAAGGATAGCTCCTTATCTGCTGTGTAAGCATTTGCTTCTGGTTTGTTTGTGTTATTGGATTTTTTAATTTGCTTTGTTTTATTTGTTTGTTTGGGGTTTTTTTTTGTAAGTTAATATCAAGAATTCAAAGTTTGTCCCCCAGCTTAGAATTTTCATCTTTCTCTTTTATGTATGGTTATATAAGATAAATCAATTCTTAAGTTGAATTTTATAGTGACTTTATTTTATTATAGACAAGACATATGCAGGACTCCACTTTTTTTGGATATAAGGATTTAGTTTTATGCACAGCTGCTTGAATGCATTACATTCCTGCTGTTTTAATAGTGTCGTTACAACTAGGCTGGGAACTTTTTTATCATTCTCTCAGCTCAACTGGAAAGAATAGGCAAAATTGGCACTGTATTCTGTTTATAAACAAATGATGGAGTTAATTTAAGTGATAGTGATCTGTAAAATCTAGGATGTTGATGATTAGCCTTTTCATAAATTGTTTTCCCTAAACTGTATATTTGCCTATCATCTGAGACAGACCTGAAAAAAAACCCCTAAACATTCAGAGTAGTTGCATTCACTTTCTTTCTTAGGGAAGGAAATCCTCACTTTTTGTAAAGCACATCAAAAAAAAAAATATTCTAGTTCTGGCTAGAGATATTCAAAGAGATACTCAAATAGATAGAATGTATTTTAACAGAGAGACTTTTAATGCTACAGATATTATAATGGAAGTGTGTATCGATAGCTTTCTTTAAAAGGAGCAATTTATCTATGGGTTTGCAATGGTTATATGTGATAGACAGTGGGACCAGTAGTAGTTAGGAATTTCATTTAATCAAGGGCTGATTTGGTAAAGATGAATCTTTAATCTTTCATGAAGATAGATAAATCTGGAGTCCATCTAAACAATCAATGATGTGCAGCGTAAAGGCCAAAGGACTCTGCGGCATTGAAGTACTAAATAAAATTTAATATTGTGGCAGAAGTATTTTCCATAATACTTTCTTACCTGCTGTTTTGCTGCTGGATTATGGTAGGATCTGTGCTTGAGTTTAGGAAAAAAATAATTGTTGTTATTGCTTTTATTATTGGTGTAAAAAGAAAGTGAAACTAGTTTCCCTTCCCTGTGTGCTCATGACTCCTATTTGGGAAGAACTTTGAAATAATGTTTCTTTGAATGTTCTTGAAAAAACAGACTAGAATGAAGCAGTTGGAGCAGGCTGATGAAATGTTTGATTTCAGACCCAGGCCTGAAGGGTGCTAGTTTTTTTCTTACATTTCTAACATCTACGCCGTGTTATATATGTTTAAAAAAAAAAGGTTGAGACCTCATCCACTTTTCCTATTCTCCCTGGAGAAATAATTCCATACTTGTCACAGATGAATATGTTGTGGGAAAATATGCAACTATGACAGAAATTTACAGAACCATTTGCACAAAATTCATATACTTCAGGAAGGTACATGTATTTACTTTTTACCAGTTTCAAAAATGATCCCTAATGAAGCTGGTAAAACTTAGTTATATTCCAGATTTAACATTTGAAATATATTTATAGTGCAATAAAGAGAGAGGTGGGAAAAGGACTAAAGCTGAACCATTTACTGCACCAATTACGGAAAAAAAGAAAGGGAGAACAGTATGACCTGGTGCAGATCCCAGCTCTGGTACCTCTGCTTCTGCATGTGCCAGCAGAAGGTGGCCCAGACTGAGGCCGGACCAGATACCTCTGTCTCTCTCAACAGAGAAGAGAAATGCAACATGAAACATTTCTGTTTCCAATTCAAATGAACAAGGTTTTCCTTTTATCTCCTTGACCTCTACCTCCTACTATTTTTTCCCCTTTCCTGTGAGCAGATAACCTGGGATTCTCTTACATCTGTCTTTCTGCAGGGGACTCAAAGCGTACTCTACTTGTAAGCGACTGTGCTCCTTCAGAAGCTTGCATCTGTCCCACTGATTGATACACTGCAAAAAAAAAATTCTCAATGTACTGTTATATTCTAACTCTGGAAAAGCCATTCAGCTTATGGGTGCAATCCTGAGTATTTTCAAAGTGTATATATTTAAACCCATAAATATGTATTTAATTTTTTTAATAATTATTTATATGTCTTTCAGTGTTTCTTAAATAAAACCAGCTAAGGAGGATGATGCAGGTGGAGCTTTACAGCAGATTAGACAGTAAAGACAGTTAAAATTTGTGCACTGGGATTCAGACAGTGCATTGTTTTTCGATCGAATAAGTTTCCCCTCTGGGTTGGATGGTGTTAATACTGGCTGCAGCATGAAGTACATTTGAGAGAATGATATGGAAAACACGAAGATGAAAGTTATTTTTCAAAGGTGTTATAGGGAGGATTACATTTCAGTCCTTTTGCCTTCCAAATTGCTGTTCTTGGTTCTGCAGTGATTAATCTAGTCAGAATTAATAGAAGAGGCAGGTGAGGTTCAAACATCTACAGCAGTCAGTGACATAAGGCTAATTTGGAGGACAATAAACAGGGTTGTATAATCCTGGTCATCCAGGCCAGTCCCTTGCTTTTCTTTCCTGATTTCTTATACCTGGATATTGAGAACTCTTGCAGTCTTTGGAAAGCATCCTTAAAGTTGGCCAGCTCTGTTCTACTCCCTTGTCCCTGAGAGCAGTTTCCCAAAGCGTCGTGTTGGCCCCAGAGTACCATTAGAGTTCTTTGCAGCGAGGGTGCATTGCTGACTTATGTTCAATTTACAGTCCACTAAGAACTCCAGGTCCTTTTCTGCAAAAGCTTTTAATATGCATTTCTCTTTCATGTGCATTTTTTCCTGATATCAACGGGGAAAGCAGTTAACACAAGCTCTGAGGCTGATTTCATCTCACTTTTTCTTTAATATTGTTTAATTGTATCATCCAAGGTATGCTGTCATAATTAATGCTAAAGAATTGTCATTTGGGAGTGCAAATTCTCTGACGGTTTTTGGCAGCTATTTTAGGCTTAGATGGGTGGCGTTGTTGGAAAACAAAATCTGTTTTTCTCCTTGGATTATAAAGGTAGTTTGTTTCACTTTTATGTAGATGATTACATTGTAAATATCAAGAAGCATTAAGGTCTGACGAATCCAAACCACTATTTATTAATCTGTTTTTCTGCCTTTTTTTTTTTTCTGACAGGTCTATTCCAGAGTAAAAATGTGAATTAAAACAAGGTTCTGATGTGTTTCAGCTTTTGGAGACATAGATTAACTGTGGTGTCCTGTGTTTATGTGACAATACACTTACTGCAGACTGTGTTGTATATTTTCCTATTGTGTTTTGATATAAAATACAATTCATTTATTCATTTTACAGGCTAAATTCCATTGATGTTAAGTATCAGATGTGGAAATTAGGAGTTGTTTTCACTGATAATGTAAGTTTATCAGTATCTGTTTATGTGTCTATATATGTGCTTATATTCACCTTCTAAAGAGCGGATAACCCAAAGTATTTCAAAGAAAAGCATGAAATACTCTTTATTACATTTAATTTACTATATAGATGAAGAAAATCTTGGAAGTGTAGCAAGAGATGGCCAAAATCTTTTCCCAATTACAATAGAACCTTAAACACTGTGCTGTAAAATTAGAAAACTGATTATAAATTCTAATTACCATTTTTCATATTGTTCATAAACTTTGTGAACACTTGAATATTCCTGGAGCACAGTCAGATTGATATAGTTAATGAATGTGGAATCACTAATATTTGTATCACTGAAACTGCTAGTAGGACATGATGTAGAATGAGAATCATTTTAATAGTTTGAAAGAGATGAGTCTTTAAAAACAAACAAGATGATGTATTGGTAAGCAAGACCATTAAAAATATCTTGCAGTTCAAGGAGTCACTCACATGATTATTAAGAGTCTTATGATTATGTCTTGCCTAACTCGGCTTATTTTGCTGGTGGAAAAAAATTATTGGTAAACAAAGGATTTTTGGAACTAGGAGTACCAGAGAGTGAAAGTGTAATCTGACTTTAGTCAGGAAGAAATGATCAATCGCCAGGTCTACAGACAGCATGATTTCTAAAGAGTTAGAGTTCTTACTGGATTATATTTTAAGGGAGGGACTGGAATATCTCTTATAAATATGTACATGTCTTTAAGTCCAGTAAAAACTAAACGATAGAGGAAAAGGTGAAATTAACATTTGTAGTAATAGATATTAAAATATTTAAATAATTTTACATATTTAAGTAGTAGTTTTATTAGTTTGAATTAATTATTAAATTCCTTTTGTTCCTTGCAGTCTTTTCATTTTTCATTAACCATTTCAGGGCTTTAATATTTTAGTGTGATTATTTAGAAATTAAAAACCAGAAAGATCATCAGAAACATTAACAAATAAGGGTTTCGCAATCAATTCCAAAATTAGGTTTTGCAATGTCAAAATTATTTTTTTTAAAATTAAAATTTAGAGTATGTCAATTTTGACAATGTCTTGTGAACTCTGTATTTGCTGATTTAATATTTTTGCACAAAGGGAGGATTCTCAAAGACCTCTAGAACATTCTCTGTAAAATATAATTGTTCTCTGTTTAAAGAAAAGCACATTCAATTTCTACCTTTCCTTAGTGTTTTCAATTATGTTAAAGATAATAGGCATGAGTTTTATTTTGTGATGTGCTTGTTTTTTCTGTTAGTCTTTCCTTTACCTAGCGTGGTACATGACCATGTCAGTCCTTGGCCATTACAACAATTTTTTCTTTGCTGCTCATCTCCTTGATATTGCAATGGGATTCAAGACATTACGAACTATCCTGTCATCAGTGACCCACAATGGCAAACAGGTATAAACTGTCATCTCTTTTCAGGTGCTTTACTTGAGTACACAGGAAAGATCACTTCATGACTTAATTCGGCTGCTCTGCAGATTGACAGCAGAATTGTTCGTTCATCATGAAGTTTAGAAACTGGGTCAGTGGGAAAATTAGCAAATGGGATTTATATGCATAAGAAAACAGGATTAAGATACATGATGGTCTCCAGCTGTTATGAGCAACTGTGTCATAAAGTTGCTGTTTAATTTTTTTTTTCAGATTCAGCTAAACAAAGGTCCAGTTGAGACCCAGTTACTCCTTCTGTTACAGGACTGAGAAACTCAGCTCTGTGATAATAAGAAATCTTTTCGTAAAGAAGCTATAAAATCTGAAATTGCATTTCTGATTTAAGTAAAGAAAATAACTGAGGCTTTTCATCTGCTGAGATCTGTTGTAGAAATCACAGTTAATGTAATCTGAAACTTGACGTGACTCAAGTCTGATGACCCTTCCGGTTCAAAGGACTTTTGTAAAATATTTTTAATGATAAAAAATCCATCCTTAGCCTACTTAGAAGATCTTCCAGCAAGGCAGCTAATATAACTCTTATTCAAGTGGGCTGGGAATGTAAACATAAAGATTTTCTCTATATATTTATGCACTCCTGTAGTAAGATGGAACTTCAGTGTAGATGCTTTAGAATTCTGGTTGGAAGTGCCATTTTGAAATTTATCAGTAGCAAGTTGTTTGGGGTTTTTTTTCTGTGGGTTTTGTTTTGTTTTTTTTTTGTAAAGCAAGTTTCATCCTAGAGAAACACGGAATGATTAGCAATGTGCAAAGTGAAATAGATTTAGTTTAATTTTGCCTTCAAATGCACTGTCATTTTCAACATATTGTAGGAAGTAATAGACATTTAAATGGATACAATTTATATTTCAAAATAGCTAGTTAAGGACATGACATACAGAAGACTTAAGTGTTAACTCACTTGTTTTAATTTATGTGACAAATTCAAATTTCATTTGTGGAACAAAAATCGTGTCCTGAGAAGTTACAGAAATCAACATATTGCATTCTTTGCCCTTTAAAGAACAGAATTTCTTAATTCTTAATTCCAATTTCTTAGAAGAAGAAAAGTGAAAAAAATCAGTCTGCACCTGAAAAAAAGTTAAGCATTCTACCATTTAAAATGGTCCTGAAGTTTTAGAAAATTATCTATGAAGTAAGGAGGCAATATTTGTGATAAGAAACTTTTTAGGTCTGGAAGCTATGCAAGTGAAATATCAATTTTCAGGTTATTGCAGTTCACTTCCAGCTGCTTTCCATAAAGCTCAAGGCAAAATTTTGATGATGTTGCAGTTGAGCAGTGGGGTATTTGTTGCTACTTCTCTGAGATACATATTAAAATATAAGGAAAGATTTGGTTTATATATGATTTCATAAATTGTTTCAGTATTAAATTAGTAGAAATACTATATTGCAATTATATAATAGGTGATATTATATAGTAGTATTTTTAGTATTGGGTAGTAAACTTTCAGATATTTCTGTTAGATTGTGTGGGTTTTTATTATTCTAATGGATCATTTGATTTTGTATATATCCACTAGATTTTGCAAGATTTGTCTTTGTAATTGTGTTTCTGAAGCATATTTTTCCTTCAAAATAAAACACTTGAAATGCACAATCTTTTCATGAAACTATGCAGATATATTGCCAAATATTATGAAGATATGCAGAGACAAAAATGTAAATTTTTCCTCTTCTAGTACATATAGATTATTGTTACTTTCCTTGTCTTTTTACAAAGAAAATGTATTGCATAATTCCGTGGTGGTGTTATACACACTCTATAATTTTGTCTTCCAGCTTGTCCTAACAGTGGGATTATTGGCAGTGGTAGTATACTTGTACACAGTAGTGGCATTCAATTTTTTCCGCAAGTTCTACAACAAGAGTGAAGATGGTGATATGCCAGACATGAAATGTGATGATATGCTAACAGTACGTCTTATTTAGCTTTCTGGATATTTTCTTAAACTGTTGTATTTTTGTCCTGACCTTCTTGTAATTCCAGCTGATACAGTTGTATCATTAGCCAGCAACAGGAAATGCTATAATTGAAGATAAAGGAACATATATAATGAATGTTCCTAACAACTAGATCTACCTTATGTGTTTTAAACAAACACATCTATAAATGAATAGAAGAAATGTGGTTGTATTCTTTGCTATAGTTTCTCAAAAAATGAAAACCAGCTGCAGGCTTTGAAGCTGAGCCAAGTCAGTTAAAGAGCAGTACTTCTGAATCTTGAGGTTCCATGGGACATTCAGGAAGAGGTTCAGTTATAGGCAAGGACTTTCATAAGTAATTTAGGTACTGAAATATTTGTTTAAGCTTGGAACTCTGTGATTTTCCCTTAGCGTAAAATTGGAATGATTATCTTCAATTGGATTTTCTGTTGCTGAAATCTGTGCCCAGAAACACTGAAAATTTTTTAGTGCTCAGTGAGACAGTGACTGGCTTTGCAGTTGTGCGTGGTAGGTAGAGTTAAAATCACAAAGAGTTTCTAAGATGCGTTACAATTCCTGAAAGCAATCACATACAACAAGTTAAGTATATTTCAGTGTCATACATTCACTTCCAGGGAATTAACACAATTTTAAAGCCCAATAATTAAATAAACTGTGGAAGAAGACTAAACAGTGAATCAGGTTACTCAGAGAAGTTATACAGTCTCCTTTCTTAGGAGGTTGTAATGACCTGACTGGATAAAGCTGACAGTAACTTTCTCTGAGCTTATAGTGAGCCCAGCTTGGAACAAGATTTGGATCAGAGTTGTCCTGAAGTCCATTCTTACCTGACCTGCTCTGTAATTCTCTGGAAGTACACTAACAGAAAGGCTATAACATTGTATGGAAATGAGTTAGAACAACCTGTGATATAAAATCAGAGTTGTCTTTTGTAAAAGTGGTAAGACTTCTAATGTGATGTTAAGAAAAAAGTACAGAGAATGTACTTTTATTCTTAGAAATAGAAAAATAGCTCTTAAAACCTTTTAGATAAATAACACTACATTCACTCATTAAGTTAATGATTGGCTTTCATTGGTGTAATAAAAACTCTTTCTAAAAATTATTACATTTTTCAGTCATTGTATGTTGCTATACCAATTTCTTACATAATGGATTTTGGGAGTGAGTGTGGCATAGAAATAAAAGAATGGATTTCTTGTTGGCTAGCTTTTAGGAGTTAGTTATTGTTATTTTCATCACTACTTTTTGGTAGGGAGTGGTAACCCTGGACCTGTCGTTTGCAAAACTAATTAAAGAGCAAGAACTAGTCCCCTGCTCCAGACCTCTGAGAGTGACATCATAATTTTCTATTAAATTACAGCATGATAAAATGGAATGTTTGCATTGTGATCATCCCACATAACAATACCGAGGGACCTATCGTACCACTTTTCAGATCATAGTTTCAGCCTTTTGCCATCATTAGCCTGTCCTCTGCACAGAGCTTCTCAAAGTTTTCTTGTTTGGTTTGGTTTGGGGGGGGGGTCAAATTTTTGTTTGAAACACCAAAGGTGGGGACAGTCATTCACTTTTGACCTAGGAAAGTGGAAAAAGAGATGGATGTGGTGGTAATGGTATTTCCTATTTGCACATTACCAAAATGGTTGTATGTGAATAATGATGTGCTACTGGGCTTAAGATAGTTGAAGAACATGAAATACAGCAGCTTCAGCTGCAGAGCAGCATTTCACCTCTCTCAGAAGTATACATAACCTCAAATGGGAGGTGAAATGACTGACATAGTTTGACATAGTATATAGTCGCCAGACTGTAGACCGATTCTGCCAATTATTGAATTTGCAACAATGCATATTTTTGCTTTTAGCTGCAGACAAACTTTGTATCCCTTTGTTTTGTGTTTTCTAGTGCTACATGTTTCACATGTACGTTGGAGTACGTGCAGGTGGAGGCATTGGTGACGAAATAGAGGACCCAGCAGGAGATGAATATGAAATCTATCGTATTATCTTTGACATCACTTTCTTCTTCTTTGTGATTGTCATCCTGCTTGCAATTATTCAAGGTATATGTTTGTAATGGTAGGACTGAAAGCATTATTTAGCAGTAGAGAGAGTCCTAGTGCTTTGGTAATCACACGCCTGAGATTCAGTCAGGATACCAGGGCAAATGATGAAGCACAAGTTTGTATAGTTGGTCACACTCAGCTGGCTTTTATTGATATGCTGTTCTTCCTGGTCTCTGTAAAATCAACAGACGTATGCTGGCTCAGTGGAAACAAAACAACCACTTTACTGTGAGAATACTGGTTTTTCTGCAGTTCCTGTCTTATTGCCCTTTCTGAAAGCCTTCTGTAAATGATTAGCAGAAGAAATGATTGGAAGTCTTATGGCACACCTTAAAATTGTCTTTCATCATAACCCACCCTTTGTGAGGCAGCATCTGAAGTTCTTGATTGTCTGGCAAATCTTCAGATCGGTGGTATTGGTGTGAAAATTGAGATATAGTTTCAAGAGGTTTCATTTTTTATTATATAAAACCCTCTGTTTTGAGTGATGCCTGCTTACTTGAATAATGTCAAAGAGTAAAGAAAGGTGCTTGATATGGAACAGCTTTAGTATATCCTGGTAATGACAATGGCAAGCCAGCTGATACCATGTTAGCTTCTGAATTGAAGTGAAACTATTTGACTGATTGTATGTCTCACTGTTGTAATCTGGATAGTGGACAATTAAGTTGGGGAGGTCAGGATTTTTTCTATTATGTTTGTATTAACAATACTTAATGTTATTACCTAAAGTACTTAGAAACTCCATAACTTTTACATATTATGTTTTCAAAAGTTTGTAAAGAATTCTCGGAAGATATTTTATTAAAGTTTGCATAAATTAACAGAAGTATATTCTCGGTTTTGGAAAAAAGTATAATGATTTTTGCTAGGTCCAGTTACTGTTATAAATAATGATACCTTATTACTTTCCGTCAGCTAACAGTTAGATAACTTATGATGATTTTGACAGCAGTAATGAATTTTTCTCACTTCCTACAAGGAAGTTTATAAAGCAAGTCTGAGCTTGTGGTGAATTATTTAAAACTTTAATTAAGCGTCAAGTTTTAAAGGACTTGGGGAGAATGCAAAAATTTTTATAGCCTGAAGTGGCATATCTCATAGTGTTTTTTTTCTTCATTTTGTGGGTGGCCTTAGATGTGAAGCTTTGAGTATAATGCTCATCTGATATTCATCTGTTTTACAGCACAGTAGCGTCAATGATTGTGGAGTTAGTTCTTATTTGTATTGGAGTAAGTGAAGGGAGAATCACAAAGAATTTGTAATCTGAGCCACAGAGCCTGTGGTTGTTTTTCTTCTTTCTTTATCTTCATGAAATGACCCATTACTTCTGTAGAGCTCTAACAGTGGAACGTCGTACTACATGGCAACCATGATGAGAAAGGATGCTCTCTTCATCTGCCATATAATAAATCGCTGAACTCTGCTAAATGTACAGTATTATCCTTTCTATAATAAAGCCTCGATCACTGTAAACCCACATACTTTTTCATATACTCAGCCAAAATTAGAACGCTGTGAAGAAACCAGAATTCTGCTTGTATCATCTTATAATTCCAAATGATGCTGCATGCCTTGTTAGTGGTAGCCATATTCTTTGACTTGCTCAGTTTTCTTGACAAATTGAGTTGTTTTTATGATCTTTGAGTGGCTTCTAATATTTCTGCACAAGGTTCTTGTTTAATATTTTTTGTCAGCGTTACCCTGGATATCCAAGTATTCTTTGTCATGGTTCTGTTCTTGAACATTAACTATCATTTTAACTTAAACCTTAGGTTTAATTATTGATGCTTTTGGTGAGTTAAGAGATCAGCAAGAGCAAGTTAAAGAAGACATGGAGGTAAGAACATCCAATTGCTGAAACATACTCTATTTTCAGGATTTATGAATATTGGCTTTCAATCAAAATGTGATCTAGCTAGTGGACAGCTTTTTCAACTAAGAGGGAAGTACAGTTCTGTACATGGTCCAATATCATACAATGTCCTCAATGAGATAGATTCTGCTCTCACATCGTTAGATGAAGATAAGAACTGAGATTTTTTTTAATTGAATTTTTGCCATGTATTAAGATAAAAGAATTTACATAAGTAGTTCTGTTAATACTCAATTAAATTCTTTTTATACAATTTAATGAAGAGAAAACTCAGCTAGCATCCAGGTTCTGAATAGCATTTACTACTCTTTGCTGCCTCCTGTGGAAGAGGTATGCCATGCTTTGACAGGATATTCTGCACTATGCATATTTTGGATTTGTTTGGCAATTCCTCTTATGGATTTTTTATTTCAGGTCATCTGTGGCTAGTTTTTTGCTGTCAGTGATAAATTAACATCACATTCAGACAAAAAGCCTAACAGATCATTTTCTCATGACTTTTTAAAGTTTAGACGAATCCCTGTATCTTCGTTTTTGTAAACAAGAAAATCGTTGTACATTGCTGTGTATTATAATAAATTACATGTCTGAGGCTATTTATGTAAGTCTTTTGGACCTTTAGAGTAGAGGTTTCTAACACAGAGTGTTAACACTGTCAAGTTACGGTCCATCTCAGATATAGTTTCTTTAGTTAATCTATGTGTGAAAGTATCCTGCACTTGGTGATTTTCTATTCTTTCATTAAAGTGTAACTATAAGAACTCAGGAAGGTGTTGCAAACCTACTTTTTTTTTGTAATCTAAACTTTCAGCACATTTGGTTTCAGCTGAACAAGCACAAGAGGCATTGAAGTAAATATTACCCTATGTTACCGAGTGCTACTTACAGCGTTAAAGGGGAGAAAAACCCCCAGCTTTGACCAGTGTGTGCCATTCTTTTTCCTAATACCTGTTCACTTATACCTGTTAAAGATTTTAATTTTTTTAAGCAGTAAAAAGCTGTTCTGGTGACAGTTAAATTTCCATTCAAGTGTTTTGGCTGAGGTCTCCTGTCCCTATTGTTAAAATAAAAGCCTTTTTGTTCAGCACATTATACATGATGCATTCCCATTTTCAAGAAAAATGTTATATTTTCATCGGCCTTTTCTCAAAGAGAGGCAGGGTTATATGTAGTGTTGAAGTGCTCTATATTCTTTCTTTTAGACAAAGTGCTTTATCTGTGGAATAGGAAATGACTACTTTGATACAGTGCCCCATGGTTTTGAAACACACACACTACAGGAGCACAACTTGGCGAATTATTTGTGAGTACAGTAAAAACGAATTCCTCACTAACTCATGACCCTTGCAGCCTCTGCAAAGAGCTGATTAACTCTTTTGAATGTAGTCAGTACTGTTTGGCTTTGGTGAGAGCTCATACCTGAGAATATATAACTCTGTGGCTATGGGAGCAAGGAATAAGCAAACTTCGTTACCTTGTTTCCAGCTTGCTTGTGATACAACAGGTTTGTGTGAGCTAGGAGATGGAGACTCGTGTCTTAGTATATGGCTGTGGAGGCATTGAAACTGAGTGTGTTGTGTAGAGTACAGAGATACAGCCTGGTCTGAAGTCTGATGGGTAGAGTGCACGAGCAAAGGAATACGGCAGAAGGGGAAAAACTTAAATCGGAGAAAGCATTTTGATTGTAGTACTGAGGCTGACTAAGAGAACCTGGACAAATGGGGATAGAGGAGCTGGAACAAGGAGCTAGAAAAGGGAGGGATCAGACCAAGAGCATCAGGTCCATATTTGGAAAATCCAAGCAGAGCATCAGTGACCACTAAGCTCGATCTTTTTAATCTGGAAATAAAAACATTGATCAGGTTTACGATCACTAGTATCATAGTGTTCCTCTCCTGTCAAATACATATGAAAATTTAATGCCAAAGTGTATTTTATACTAGTGCTGTCAGGATGAAGCAATGGATGGATTGTGACTTTGTATCTATAAACTAGCATTGTATGTGCACAAAATAATGAGACTGTAAAGTCAAACATCCCTATAAAGAATATCCACCTGAAAAACAGATTGTATAAACAAAATACATTAAAAACACTGTCATGTGGGATTTTTTTCTCCTGCTTACAAAATACTGCACAAATAACATATTATAGGATACCTACTCTGAGTACATCTTCCTAAGGAAAAGTTTTTTGTTATATTTGTGCATGATCATATTCTATATTTTTCCATGTGTTTGAAGAGAAATTCTGAAATCATCACTTAATGTGTCAGATATCTCAAAACCCCAAGACTAATTTATTTTTAATATTACAAGTTTTTGTATGCTCATGTGGATCTTGAGTTCCATACACTAATAAAACATCACCAACCAATAATTTCAGTAACAGAAATCCCTTAATCATCTTCAGCATTTCTTATTCATTGTGGTCAATTTCAGTGACTGTCTTCTTCCACAGTGGTGTTCATAGGAAAGAAAACAAGTATTATAATTTTCAGATTAGAAAGCTTAGAAAATCTTCATTTAAACTAAGTTTTTATTTACTCTCAATAAAACTAAATCTCTTGCATTTTAACATACTATTCATTGAACAATGAGTGAATGTTATGTCAGGAAAAATGGGTCTGGAATATTATCATAAATAGAACTCTGGAAATTGTAGGTCTATCCACAGTGTTATCGCTGTGCACGCTGAAAAATATCCATCTTTCTATGAGTTTGTTTCCAAATATTGTATTCTAATAGCTGTTTCTTTCCTTGTAGGTTTTTTCTGATGTATCTTATTAACAAAGATGAAACAGAGCATACAGGACAGGTAGGTTGAACAACTCTGTGAATGTCAACAGTTATTAAATAAGACTGTTTCTAAAATAAAAATCATTCAGGCTTGGAAAAACTAAGAGTATTGTAATAAGTAATTCCCCATATGGTATGTAACTTGATTCTCCTTATTCTAAACAGTTCTTAGAACAATGGTTGCTTAATGTTAGATTGAGCATCAGTTCTGTAGTACTTTCTGCTCCTATTTTGTATGATCTGTTATTCTTAAATATTTACTTCCACAAAATATAAATACAGACTATAAACAAAAATTATGAGAAACAGAACATTTAAGCATCATGTGGAAGTAAGACTCCGCATTTCTCTCTGTCCCTGTGGATTCTTTTTTACTAATCTTTATTCTTTATTATTTTTTATATATAATCTTCTTTTCTTGAATGAATCCATATGAAAGACATTGTTTAAATATTTAAAATGAAACCTGCATAGAAGTTTTTTTTCTGGAGGTTTCTTCTTTGCTGTTCAACATTCTAACTTCTGATGCTTCCTTCAACTTCCTTTAAGTTTAATTAATAAAAAGAACTATCACATTTACAGACTATTTTTTTTCTAGTGATAGTCTTGCATCTGACTAAGCAAATATTCCTGTGTGCAGAAAAGAGAGAAAAAAATCTGAAGAGCATCATATACCTAGCCCTACAAATTTAGGTCATAGGGATGGTTTGCTATAAAACTACGTAGCTTAGTCTTTGTGAATTCTGATGTATGCACTGTGGAGTTATAATCATCTTTGCATAAAAACTCTCAACCTTGTCCAGAATCCAATTTGAATATCCATTTTTCATTTGAGAATTTCATATTAAGTGAGATTTTGAAAGAATTATTTTTTATTTGCATTTTCGTTTTTCTTGGCACACAGCGCATCTCTACTATAGTCATTGAAGCCAGATCTAGGTATTCTGTGTTTGTACTGTTAGCTGAATATTTGAAAATTTATAGTATTTCATAATACGCAACTTCTGGGGACATGGTTTGCTGGTGTACTTGGCAGTGTTAAGTTTATGGTTGGATGATCTTGAAGGTCTTTTCCAACCTAAATGATGCTGTAATTCTATAACTTGAGTAAACATGTCCTTCCTGCCATGGAATTTGTATAACAAAAAGCCCATTTAAGTGGTTGAAATGGGACTAAACTGACATATCCTTTACTGTTTTCCAGACTGGCTAGAGATAGTCTTACCTGAACAAATAATCTGAAGGAAAAAAAAAACCCACAGCTGAGTCAGAAAATATTACTTTTCTACAAAATACCTTTGAAGCCCATTTTGTTTAATGTATTGTGTGTAGACATGTTTTGAAATGACTGATGCAGAATTTCTATGATGGAAAATATTCTGCTTACCCTGGCATTTATCTTGTTACCAGCTTTAATTGAACTTTATAGTGCTTCTGGATGTGCAATAAGAACTAAGTTACCTGATCCTCTTCTATGTGTTTCTCCAGTGCTTTTTGACTACGTAACAAAAATCCAAAAGTTATTAACATGATTTTGTAGATTAATATACAAAAAGCTGATATGCACAGAAGAAAAAAAAAGTGAAACATATGTAAATAAAAGAGAGAAAAAGAAGAGTAATGGTTCATGCTTTCTCATTTAATCAAGTAAATTATTTAAATTGTGTTTCTTTCAGGAATCCTATGTATGGAAAATGTATCAAGAACGGTGCTGGGAGTTTTTTCCTGCTGGTGATTGCTTCCGAAAACAATATGAAGACCAGCTCAACTAAGCAGAGATGAGGATTTCTGGAAAACAATATGTCTGCAATTTCCCAGCTCTTCTGGGAAAAGAGGAAATGTCTAACAGATTTCTTAAATCCCAAAGCTCTGTGCTTTTTGGAGCACCAAAGCTCTGTTTTTAATGACCCAACTGTGCTTTTATTTTCTTGTGTATTTGCGTTGAGAATACTGGAGTAAAGAACAATGAAAAATAACAGCAACTCTGGAAAACAAACAAACCACTTGCACACACAAAAAATATCCCTATACATAACATGCTCACGTAAGAAGGGACTTGAGACAGCTTATTTCTGAAACTGCCAGATGATACCCTTGTCTATAAAATCACACATGGGGTGACATGGTAGCAACACTCATTCAATCTGTTTATTTCATCATCCTGTAAGGAACTATATGTAGTTCACAGAGCACTGTAAAAGATTGTTGTGGACACTAAGTTGTGGGGAAATAGTGCCTTACTATATGTGGGTTGAGCTATGCAGAAGATGAGTGCATGATTTCATCATATTTTTTTTCTTTGTGTCTTCCCTTTCTTCCGAGTTAATATTTATTTTGTGCTTTTGGTGGGTTTTGGAGGAAGGAATTTGTTTGTGCACTTCTTTTTAATAAGACTGGAGTGTCTCAGGACAAGATTAGGTTATTCTCATAAAGCTCCATTTCACATTTACCTTCCTCTTTAGCTTTTGCTCTTATTTTGGTAATGCTCTGTTACAACACTGCAACTTTATGAAATCTTTGTATGAAAACAAGATGACTGCAAAAAACACTTTAACAAGAAATGTTTCATTGCATGTTTATTATGCAAGTTTAAAACAATCAAAAAAACCAACCTTGAGAAGCAAGTTGATGAACATGATAAAACATTCACAATAATTATATCCATAGTAATAAAGTGTTGTGGGCTTTATTGTACATCTGGAACAAATATCATCAGCAACAATGTATATGTTATGAATTTGACAGTAGTTTTGATTTGTTTTTTTTCCTTTCTTACATTTCTGCCACCTGTGATCAATAGTGGAGTTGAAGATTTTATTGTTAAATTATTTTTTAAAAGCAAAGCTGAAGCAATATCCATTCAGGGACTCCATCAGTTGCATCATGAAACACCAATGATGTGTACATCACTCCATTTTGAGTCCTTTTCAATTGTAATGCCTTTACAAATAAAAAGAGAGATTCAGAATGGAAACAAGTTGGTTTTGCTAGCATTTGAGGTCTTTGTTATCGAGTGTTTCTATTAATCCCTGAATTAATTTCACCCACTTCAAAACAAGGGTTAAGATGCTGTTTCTTCCCCTGGACTTCTTGCTGCAATGTTGCTCCCACTCATTTCTTCACAGACCACATTTTTGTCACAAAATAAATGAGTTGTATCAATATTGAGTTATAACTAAGAAAAATTATTACTAAAGAAATAATCTTTTAAAAAATACTAGTTATGTATTCTTAAAAGTCAGATTTTCCTTTCAGTAAATTGTGAATGTTTTTACCCTGAAACTGGGGTCTTGATGATTCTGGTAAAATTCTCTCAAATTCTATAATATTTGAGGCTGGGCAAGCTGGTGATGGTGGAAGGGGTGGGTACAGCAGCTGCAGGTTTTGAACCACCCCCACTCAGTTTGGAATATTCATTCCAGCTTTGTTTCCTACCTATTTGGCATAACTCCATAAAACGCTTTTAATCAGCCTTTCAGGAGCTGCATGTAAGATTTAGAAATGGGAGGTTGCAGTAACGTTCCTTTTTGGGTGTACAACATGACAATATTGGTGTTTGACACACAGGTTCACACACTGTTTTAGTTTTGGGCAGTTTATGAGAAATACATATCTAATGATTCTGACTGATATTTCAAGGTCCCTTTGTCTTGAAAACAAATTCAAATGGACTTTGTGAGCGAATACCAGAATAAAAGTGACGTATTTCTTTAACCTCAGCTTCCATGTCATAAACTTCTGGTACATCCTTGCTGTTGAATCCATTATGCTATATAACATATATACGTGAAGGCAAACTTAAAACACTAGAGTTTTTCAGAATGAGATCTGATGATGATATGGTGATGCAAAAAGTTTCTTTTTAAGTACGAAAAGAATCTTCATTTAAGCAAATTCCTGCAGTTGATAATGGTTCATGAGAGTTTGCAACATTAGTGTTCACTGCTGAGAAAGGATGGGAACTGGCTTTGGCAGACCTTTAAAGCCTATCCCATGCTGTTCCCTTTGCAATGTCTGTAGGCTTTCTGTGAGTCCCCAAAACTTGGCATTTCCTGTTTAATTCAGTGCACAAAACTTGCACTGAGAGCCTTTTTCTTAACACTTAACACATCTAATTCAAGAAAAGAGACTCACTTTGAAATTAAAAATAAGAGTATGTATCATAAGAGACTAGTTTATTTTAAAAGGATGTGTTTCCTGTAACTCATTCTGGCTCTAATGTGCTCTTTTAACAAGATAAAGTGCTATTCAGGCAGGCCAGATACTACATGATATAGAAAGTACTGTCCATGTTAACACTGTTTAATTTGTTTTAGACTTAGACAAAGTTGAAGCACATTCTAAGATTTCATAAAAAATTACTAAAGTTACTGTGTCAAATGCAACTTCTTCCATTTTTAATGATGTAAAAGCGTCAGTAAGATAAGCGATGTGATCATATGAACATAACCAACCAAACCAGACAATTCACTGCTTTAATATTTTTATGAAAAGAAGTGAACATTGACATATGTGTCCTATATACCAGCACAATGGACAAGATCGGGTAATAATATGTTGCTTGAAAACTGCAGTTTTAAATCCAAGAAATTCAATTTTATTGCTTATGCGTGTGATTTTAAGATAAGGTTATACTTACATACATATTTATGTATTTTTTTCAGCAGTTAGTTGAATTTATGGATTGTATCAGTTAAAACTGTGATATTCAGGAGGAGTGCTTGCTCCCTATTGAAGAATTGTTGCTGTTTACCTATGAGAATTGAGAAGAGCTTTAAAAATTTTCTTAGTGCATACGTGTTGACTTCAGCAAAGAAACAATAGAATGAATGGCAATGGAAAAGCAAAGTAAAATGGAAGAGTATTTGAGGTGTGATTCATTTGTGAAACTTGTTACCTGTTTATGTATCGATTCATGTAGGGCTTAAAATTAGCTTGCCACTTGTTACACCTTCTTCCAGTACTCTGTTGTTATGTATTTCCTTTCCTTATAACTTTGAAGCTTAAATCTGAGTCTCTTACTGACACAATCACAGAAAAGAGAAGACAAGAAAAGGACAATGTAATATCCTCAGCCTGTGTATTACCATAAGACTAATCCCTTCATTTTGACCTCCAGTGTGCTGTTTACATTGGTTTTGAATATTTTCATTTTTAGTATCTTTCTACTGTTATAGCAGTCTTACCAATCAATAATAGCATTTAGCTTATGAGTTGCATTCATGTTTCTTTCTTTAACTCCTTAGATAACATTCATACAGTCTTAAGGTACTGACTAATCCCCTTTTACTTACACGATCATCTGTATTCATAGGATATAGCATTTTCCATCCTTTTAAATTTTTTAAGTAGAGTGTGTATTAACTACTTTTCTCCGTTAGCCCAAACAAATATAACTGTGGTTTCCAGAAAGGTCTGTCAAGGTATTTAGACATCTAGCACAGAGAACATATGTGATTATATTCTTTGATTAACTCTTGTCTAATATTTATGGCTATAAATGTAACTCCTTCAATCTCTCTTTTTAACTTCTTGCCACTTTTAGTTATATATTTACTTGCTTCTTTTTCAGTTTTCTTCAGCTTTTCTAAACTCATGCTAAACCACAGAGGCTTGGTTGCAAGTAGAATTTCAAATTATATAATCTTCCAGTCATTTCTTAATCAAGATTAGCAAGATCTTTAAAGCACAAATTTCCATTTGCAGGTGTTTTCTGGTTTAGGGTTTTCTTTGTCTTCTGCATAATGTTTTAACTGCACCTGTGCGATTTCTTCTGTCTAGTTTTCTTCACAATTATCTGTTTGTTTGGATATTTGTTTAGGCCAAAGGATGTGTCTTTCTTAGTTGGTAAAGAAAACTCTTCTCAGCTGTTGTTAAAGATCTGTGGCAGCCAAACAATTCTGCCTGAAGAATTCATTGACCAATGAAGATCAAGAGTTGAGGCTATTTTTAATATGAATAGCTTGCTTTTGTAGTAACACCTAACCATGGGCTGATCCGCATATACATTTTGGTGCTGGATGGGAAGATCTGAGCTAAAGTTCTCCTGAAAAAAATTTTGGAATTTCTGAAATATAAGGGGAAGAAGCTAAAAAATCCACAATTACAACAAACTGATGGACTTTTTTCTATCAATCTATTGTGTAATTTCTCTTGAGTTTGCATGCAAGATGTATTTACTGTGTGCTTAGTAGAAACTGCAGTTATATAATTCTCACTTTGATATACGGTAAATAAGGACTTTTGGAACACTTGAAAGATGGATAAATTATGCTGGATCATGTGGTTAGAGGTTTGAAATAAATAAAAAGGTTTTGATTAATTTTTCTTTACATAGTGCTAGTAGGACAGAACACAACTGTATGAGATGAATGCATTCAAAAAAATAGAACCATCCAGGGAGAATTAAGGCATGGGAAGTCCTTAAGTGAAAGAAAAAAATGGCTCAATGAAAAAAAGAAAAATACATGAGAAAGATTCTAAAATTAAGGTATTTCATATATTAAGAAGTGGGATTTCATCATGAATCCTTTGATGAGCTCTTGCTTTGACACTAACTGTTGTGATGGAATATTTGTTCTTCCTATTAAATTCTTAAGAAGTGTAAGCATTTTTCTGTGATAATAAGTGAGATCTAGAAACTACAGAGATGTCAAGCTTTAAAAACGAAAAGAGTTAAACCCCAAAATTTTATTATTTTTTTAATTGTGTTTTAGGTAGATATATGTTTGGTTTTAAGGTTTTCATGAGTTATTTAAAAGGCCTTTTCTTTGTGTTATAGCTGAGCTTCAGGATCTGAACCAAGAATTAAAGTATTATAGTGTCAACTTCCATACCTATTTGTAACAAAAGTATAGTCTCTACCCTTAAAGAGCTGAAAGCCCGAGCAAAGCGCAAAAGACAATACATAGATTCAGTATATGGACAGGAAAGTTCAAATTTACAGTAGGATAATATCAGGAACAGAATAGGTAATGGTGAAAATTAATTAGCTACCTACTTACTAGGTTATGTGCAAGGAACATAACTAAGAAGAAAAAAAAGCTTGTAGAAGTCAGTTGGCCTTAGGCGTAGAAAGCTTTTTTGTAGTGTGTATATTTTCTTTTTTTTTTTTTTTTTGTTAAATTACTGCTGCATAAAATCTCTCAAGCTCCATTTCATTACATTTTTTTTTTTTTCATTTTTAATCAATATTTGCCTATTGTGTGCAAATTAGAAAATATGCTTCCTTTTAATCTTTGGAAAACATTAACATATTTGTAGGTTGCTATGTTTGAATTTCAGATGAAGATACGTTTCAACTGTGTCTTTGAAGGAAAAATATCCTGTTATTTAACCGCTCTGCATTCATGAGCAAAAGACATCTTTTTTAACATCTTTTCTCCTTCCTGCTCAGCTTTCGAGATTTTAGAAAGATACATTGAATTGCTTTAAAATTAGGTATTAACCCAGATCTGTCAGACTCCTCTCTCTCTCAATGATTACTATGCTAAAATCTTGTGATTCCTGCAGCTTCATCTTCTGTAACATAGTGGGGCATAAAGTAGAATTCAGCAAGGTATGAGGGTATTTTTATTTTGGCATGTGATAATTATGTCAACAGGCCTGAAGGTTTTGTAAAGAAAAAGTAGTACTATGAAAGTAACTTAGAATTGACTGGGAAAAGCTGCTGAGAACCAAATTCGCTGTGTTACAGTTAAGTATGCATTGTAACAAAAGGTGGATAATTTGATTTTTGAGTGTTTGTAAAATTTTACTATGATAAAGTAGAGTGAAGTTGGGTAATATCCAGGAATATCACACTCCTTAGAGATTTCCTAGAAAGTGGATACCCTGTATGCTATGAAGACATCACAGTTGTTTTACTTCCTGCAGTTTAAAGAATAGAAAACCAAAATGAAAAACCTTGAAATTACTTTAAATCTTGCAAAAACTACTAGTAAATAAAATGTTATGTGAGGTAAATGGAAGATCTAAAGCTTCATATATGTTATATTCTTTGGAGAGCAATAAATAGCAGTAATTGTGAAGAAAGTTATTCTCAGCTTTGAGCTATGCTGTGCCTGTCATTCAGATCAGCAGGTAGGTAGCAGCATGGATGATATCTGATTTGAACAGTGGTGTCCAGTGAGTCTGCTGTTCCGTCCTGTGGTAGCGTGACCAAGCTAGGCTAAGTGCGTCCAATTCTGAAGGAGTCCCTTCCCCATCTACCTCAGTGCCAGAGAAGGGATGACAACCACCCATCTGTGTTTTCTCAGTTGCTTTGTTGGCTCTGTCCTCTGGCAGCAGACTGCATAGTGCTATAACTGCTGATACACAGACACTGGCAGGTACTTCCTCATAAGAAGAAATTAAAATTAAACTAATTAAGCAGCTGCTCAGTGCTGACAAGAAGACATATTGTTTTATCATGCGGTCCATCCTAATGGAAGAAAAGAAGTACATCCACAGAGTAGGAAATAAACTAGTGCTGTGACTGGACCATATAGCAGGCAGTTAATTTTTGACTTTGTCCAAAGAAGATAAAATTTCAGACACTAAGTAAAATATCGGGGACATTTTAGATATCTACAGCCTATATTAGAATAAGTAGCTTCATAGATTTGATGTAACTACTGATCTGCTTTTAAGTTTCCCTACGATGTTAATAAACCAAGTTGTTGCTACTGAATGTTAATATAATGCTAATTCCAAAGCTCAGTGTAGTTGCTAGCTATTCAGAAAGGTTATAATCCTTCATGCTCATCTATGTGTCCTGCTTTAAGTCAATTTATGTGATAGGTAAAATTATGATTTATCTTTCTCTGGAGCACAATGTTTTAGAAAACAGTGTTTTATAATGTTCTGTGCAGATCTGGAAAGTCGTTCAGTGTTTAAATAGATATGATGGAATGGAATGAGCTTGAGACACGAAATATAGACACAGAATTTCTTTACTTCACCAGTTCTTTATGCTTGGACGCAGAATTAATAATAACTTGATATAAGAATGTAAAGACAGACCCAACATCTCAGAATTTGCCTGTCCTTGACCCAACCTTCATTATTCTTCAGTGTAATGAGGCAAGTTTTATTTGCTCAGACGTCTGCCCCATATCAAGGGGTAAATATCACATACTTCATAGTGTTTGGAAGTGTTTATATAAAAAGCCAAAATAATCCTGGATTATTTCAGAGAAAAATGTAATGAAATTTTCTTAACTGTTAAGTCTTTTGCAATTTAAGAAGCCTATTTTTTATTTAAATTTTGCTTCTATAAATGATTTCAGATTCCCTCTGGAGAGTTACAGATTGTTACGGTTAATATCCAGATGGAAATAATACTTTTTCTCTTCTTTGAAATATTTACCTGTCTGGATTGCCCTTAACATCTAAATATTATGCAAATATAGCATAGTTCGAGACTTTCCAGTAGTCAGTGTTCATGGCAATCTCCAAAGTATATGATTTATGGTCTATAAAAATGTTGCTTGTATATGCTTCATGGAACTGATATATAATTAATTACTTTTTGTCATAAATACAAGGTGAATCCTCTGCAATTGCAGTAGCCTCTTATGCAGTTACTTGATTTTTTGAAAAAGCAAGGTAATTAATATGCTTGTAACACTACTATGCGTATTTCACCTAGATGATTTTTATGCAGGCTATGAATTCCTTGCCATAGGAATCTAAAAGGCTGGTTAAAACAAGATTCTGAGGGACTATTCTGAATAATACTGCTAAAAATGTGCTCCTGCCTGGGAGAACTGTTAGAAAATAATTCACGTTAAATTCTTCTCCTATAGTTTGCTGCCTAATTTGTCAACTGGGGCAATATAAGCTAGAAGAACTACAGCTCTGGAAGGAACTTATGTACAAGGGTGGTTTGTAGTAAACATTTTACATATGTGAACAACTCTTGATGAGCTGTGGTTCAAATATCCACTTGCAGATTAACCATGGTCTGCAGAGTCTGGGATAATACTCTGCAGCTGTCTCTTCATGGGACAGCTGTGCATGGCTGACTCTCTGGGGACAGTTCTACACTGTGGTGGGTTTTGCTGTGTTCTCAGTTGGCCGGGACTGAGGAGGATGCTGGAGGTGGTAGGATGCCATGACCATAAGTCCTTCAGTCCTTCAGTTAACAAAGCAACACCACCTTACAAAAAATGGAGAAAGAAAACTCAATCATGCGGTTGGGGCTCCTGACATAAATTGTCTCTGCAGAGAGCTGTCCATGTACAAGTGTCCTGTGGAGAGTTGTCCCCTTCCTGATATGTGTGTAGAAGCATCTACACTGGCAGTGTTTTGAACGACTTGTGTCTAGAACCAATAGATAAACTTAAATTGGTTTTGCTTATGGTCAGGTGTCCCTGAGCCCTAATCACTCCATCTGATTTCTCTTTTTTCCCTTTGCACGCTCTTTCTATTTTTCTGTGGCTTAATTTCCATTCCTGGGATTTGGATTTTTTTGTTTCCCTAGAGCCCTGTTTCTTTTTCTATGTAAATTATTATATGCTCCAGAAACACAACCTGTAGCCAGTGAGGCCTAAGTGATGCACCAGAATTAGTTTAACATGTAGAAATTTTGGGGGTAAGATTAGTTCTGGCTCAGGCAGCTGAATCTAGAGTGCTGTATTTCTAGGCTACATGTTCTTCTTCTCTGTGGACATGGCATGCACAGAGAGATGATATGCACCTGTCCAGTTGCATGGGAGCAATGGAAGGTTCCAAACAAATAGAGCAGGCAGGAGGTGACAATCCACAACAAATAAATGAACCAACCAACAAAACTTTTACAAAATCCTGAATGGTGCCAAGGGAATTAATGGCCAACAGCAAGCAAAATGTATTCTTTTGACAAAATGAACATTATTCTAGTTACATCCTTACCCAAGGACAACTGGTAAGCATATTAGTAGTAATGTGTGTGATGAGTTTTAGGGGAGTCTCAAACCTACTGTAGGTACTTTGACTGTCTGTGCTACGTGGAGCATGGTTACGTGGTACTGGAAACAGTCCTACCTGTGTGCCCTGCCAAACGGGCAAGGGGAAATTCTGCCCTAAGTGTTAATTAGAGAAGAATTAACCCGTTTTGTAATGCAGAAGCCTGTTTGATGCATACAGTTATCATTAGGTACAGTATTAATGCTATTGCATAGTGAAATTATATGGTATCCTCATAAATGAATATTCAAAATGAAATTAAATGACTTAAAATTGGACCTGAAAAGATTGATCTTTCTGTATAGTGCTTTTGCAATTCACTTATATTCTTAATGTGATACAAATTAATCAATATGGTCTACTTTGGAGACATAAAATAAGCTTAAGAATAACATTAGGAAAAAAGTTCATTTTATTTTGAGTCTTGTGAACCCCATATCTGTTTACAGTTCAAGTGAAACACTGAATATCCCTGATTCTCTTATGTGAGTAATAGTTACAATGATGTGTTAAAGCCCCAAATATTAATCAATTTCAAAGGAAAAGACTGTCTTCATTTCTAAAAATTAATGAGGACAGTATTGGTCTGATAAACAATTCTGTGTTTCTTCAAAGAGAATAGCCTTTTAAAGAGAATTGTGCTTTTAAAGGCAAGGGTTTTTTTTCTGGGGAAAGCAACAGTACCAAATACAAATCTTAATTTCATTACAGAGAGAATAATGTAATTGTAAATAATAATCCCTTTTCATACTTAGTTTGGTTATATTGAATAACCATCTTTTAATATGAAAATTCATTTCCTCTTTTGAGTTTTGTATTTGTTGTAACTGCTTCCAATTTGTTTGCCTTTCTTGTATCCGGGAGGTTTATTTGTTATTTTGATTCAGCAAAGTATTATTTGAATAATTTAGAAGAAAATACGGCTGTGAGTGGCTTTCTTATTTTGAAAATGTGTTTTCTGAAGGGAAGATTGTTTAATTTCTCCTGAAGAAGTTCAGATTCTGCATCTGGTTGAACATCTGTGGAGGCATGTTCTGCAGTCATAGTTTGTGCAATAGAAACATCTTAAGTTTTCCATGTTTGTATGTAGACTACTGATGATGGCTCCTAATCTGTGGTAGGTACTCAATGGAGTTTTTCTAAAAATACACCTCCTTTTTTTGGAAAGTATTAGTGTTTTTTAAATGTTCTTTTTTAGTGATTACTTTTCCTAGTAAAACTTTTTCATTCCAATAAGACCAAAATAATTTCTTCTACAAATGTGGAAATAAAATAAAGAACACAACAGAGAATGTTGTTGTGCTATCGTGTAAATCCATAATTTGTCTACACCTTGAATGCTGTGTGCAGTTCTATTCCTCTCCTGTTGAAGAGAATGTAGTAGATTGTAAAAGCTTGACAAAAGAGCAACAAGGATGATAAAGTGTGAGATGTCTTTTGAGCCATTTATGATAACTTTGTACAATAGAAAGGGCCAACTGTCTGCTGTTGCCAGCTCTCTGTGGGACAACTCTCTATGGGACATTTCTGCGTGGCTGACTCTCTGTGGGGATAAATCTCTGTGGGGAGCCCCGAGTACCTGGCAAGAACCTCGGCTGATCAAGGCCTTTGTGGAGCTTGATGTGTGCTGGAGTGGGAGACCACCGGGGACATTTGCCACACTGTTTTCTGCCAGGCACTCAGCGCTCTCTCCGTGGATCTGTACCCACAGAGAGTCAGCTGTGTGGAGTCCTGCAGAGAGTTGTTCTAGACCTGTACAAAGGCCATTTTACTGGATAGGAGTCTTCAGTCTCTGGAAGAGATTACTTTGGAAGAATATGGTACAGACATAACAGAAGTCTAGGGAATCACAAGTGTCCTGGTGAGAGTGGTTCTGTGTGTGTTTTGAGGAGGTTGTAGTGCTGTCTCAAAGAAGTGTTGCTACTTCTAACAGAAGGCTGTTATGAAGCAAATTTGACAATCTTCTTTTATTTCTGTTTTCTTCTGCTCCCTGTCAGCACCTTTACCTTTCTGTTTCCCAAAAGATCCTCCTGCAACCTATCACATTACTATCACAGTATAACCCTGTTTATATCTGGAAAGAACAGCCAGATAAACAAATACAAATTATCACCTTGTCAAGATTCATTGCAAAGAACACCGTCAGACATTGATCTTGCAAAGTACATTTATGAGACTCCTACAGTGAAAACAAGTCATGGGATGGAAAACCTTTGGTTTAGACAAGAATTAATTTCAAAGTTTATTGTTAGTATTTTCTGAAAGCACAAGACTAGAAAATAAATAAATTTAATGTCACCGTAATTTAAGATCAGTACATATTTATTCTCAGTATTTTTAAGCTACTCTCAATTAGACAACTCAGAATCAGAATCACCATCCTGTATTTCCTTATTTGAATTAAATCTGTCCACTAATAGAAAATAAAGGTTCCGTATTAAAAACAGAGGGAAATAAATTTTTCTGACCAATTCCAAGGATAAACCCTTATTCTGAAGAAAAATATTAGAAAAACTCACATTTTAATGTCAGGAAATTTAGATGTACTTCCCCCCCCTTCTGTGTTCTGTCATTACTTATTAGGTCAGTAATTTTGATTTTCATTTTCCTCATTAATGAAAAGCATTTCACTAAAAAGATCAGTGAGGGCTGCCAAGTAAGTAAAGTTTTCTAAATTATTTCAGTCATTTTATTCTTTTCTTCCTTCATGTTTCATGTTTGTACATGACACATTATAGAAAAAAAGCTAATGAGGCCGTCGTGTCTGTAAGTTGCCAAGTGATTTTGTGATGGAAGATTAGAAAACACGTTCAGACAAAGAATCCACTTAAAACTTTTTTTGCATATTTAAAACACTAGTTTACTTTATATTAACTTGTATTTTGCCTCCAGTAAAACTTTCATGAGAACATCAAAAAATATTTTGAGAAGTGCCAGACTTTCTAAGCAGTGAAGGGCACCTGGAGACAGGCGAGTAAGGTCCTCTGCACTTTGCTGTATGGATTCTGCTAAAGCAGTCCTTGGACTTATGTGAGGGTGTTCTGGAAATGTTTGTGATGTGACAAAACTGCTATAAGGGCTATAACACCACTCCTCAAAGGGCAGGTGTGCTATTTTTTGTACCTTATAAATATATATACCACATGCCATAGAATGAAAGAATCCAAACAGTACTGATCCAGTATAATGACTGTATTGTCATGCAGCAAATCATTATGGTTATATTCTACAGGATTTTAAAATTGAGTGAAGAGTTATCCTCATATGAGTGGAAATCTCTAGTATATAAAGTTCAAATTAGACGCAAGTAGGATGCAATTATTACTGAGATTTGCCCACTGGGAACTCTGGAGTCTTTGTAACCAAAATGACACCCTGTGATAATCGAACCACAGCAGCTCCACTGTTAGAGTCCTAGAAGAAAGATGAAAAAGCAGAAGTTTCCCAGACTTCTTACAGATTTTTGGACATACTTGTAGCCTGGGATCTCTGGTTCATATGGCAAATGAAGAAAATAAATAATTTGGGTGGATAAAATTTGAAACTGGGTATTTGTTAGTAACCCTAGTCCTCCTGCCCAGGTATTTACTATTTCCTTTAAAAGAAAGAAAACATAACAGATTACATCAATTCCTGCATTTCCATCACATCCATCTGCAAAGAGATTCTTATGTTTTTTCCTGTTTATTGATTTTCATTGTCAGAAAACTTCTGTAAGAATTTTCTAAGTAACTTGTTGACTATCCAAAGCAGGTAAAAGGTTTCTATTCAGACCTACCTACATTTTCTTGAAACTCCATAGCAAATTTATGTGAATTTACTTCAAATTCTTTCTTTTGTTGCTTCAAATGCTCTTTTACTTTGTTTGATGAGTTTGCTTAGTTAGTGGTTAACCTTTTTCTTTTTTCTTCTTGAAGCATGGAATCCCAACTTTTTCACCTCAAAAAATTTTTTTTTCTCATTTTTGTATTTTATTTCTGTTAAATTTTTGATTATTTGCTAATCTCTGAAGTCTCTGGGATACTTAAGTTGTTTAACAGAAATTTCAGAATAACATACACACTACTTTAATTAATACAATGTATATCAAACATGAAGAAAAAGAATGTAATTACACATAAATAATCCAATGGCGTTCCCAACTCTTCATTGCCTCCAGGGACTACTAAAGTTTGAATATTATGATATACGTACAGCTGCAACAAAACATGTCTTCAATACAATATGGTATATTGTTCCTGCTCTGTTAACGTCATATATGTAGCGTTATTTATACATTTTCACTTAGAGCTTCAAATAGAAACCAATTAAACATATTTACCTCTATCAGATTTCTTTTAATAGAGAAGAACAAAGGAGTCAGAAATTTGCATATTTTGCTTAGTATCTTTTGGTGGTTCATTTCACTCCCTAATATTGGTTGTTTTGTGGGATAAGAGCAATGAAAGTTTATTTAATGTTAATTTAATGGAACAATTGGAAAAATTCCAGATGTGTTAATGTGGAGTGTTTTTTTTTCTATGTGTGGAACTGAGATCCTAAGTACTTAATATTGAAAAAATCTTTAGAAATCATAAGAGAAATTATAAAACTTGGTCATAAAAATAATGTAAAGACCAAAATCTGCATTTTATTTCATATGCTATCTTTATAGGATATTTTTAAATATCCCTAAAGATTATGATTATTTTGTGCATTCACAGTAGTTGGCTTCTCCAATTGCTTGTTTTGGTTCAATTAGGACTGCAGAAACATAGACCTTCTGTAGACTTTTATAGCTATGGAGACCGGTGACAGCTTTAAAGGAGGACAGGTTGTAAGACACAGTGGTCTTGGAAATTTGTATGATTACTCTAAGTTCAGTCCCTGAGAGAAAGGGCTTCCTGATAACACTGAATTCACTTTCATTCATACATTTTTAAAAGAAGGAAAGAGCGTAAATCCAATATTTTTGTCTGGTTTCTGTATAGCACAGAAATATTTTGTAATATTGTGTGTAACAAATTGTATTTGAAGAAAGTGTGTCTGTCAGAAACCCTTCTTTTCTGATCTGAAGGAAACAGACCACACAAACAGGCTTTGTCGTATTTATTCCAATGCTTGACCAGCCTCAATTATAGGAATTAAAACCTTCTTTGTAATGTTATGTCATCAAGTACAGCAAAGTATTTTTTCTAGGCTTATCTAAATTGCTTTTTCATACCCTGTTTTTCATGACCACCAAGGAACTTATTCTTGAGTCATCTTTCGATTTTCTTTTGAAACTAAGCACACTGAAGTCTTTACATCTTTCTCTGTTAGATGATTTCTTCAGACCTCATTAACAGTGTGTTTTGAAAAGCATATTTTTTCAAGCATGAGCAGCAGAATCATATACATTGTAGAAGCTCTGTAGTATATCTCTAGTCTCATATGCAAAGAGAATCAGTTGAGCACTCATGGCTTATTTATGCTGCCAGTGTTTGTTTAAATCGTTTTTAATGAAGCTATATACTGAAAAAATTAATATCTTTGCTTGAACAATATGACATTCACATCTTTTCAAACCCACTGCTTCCATTTTCATGGATCTGTGACTTAAAACCATTAAAAACAACCAAAGAGTCAAAATCCAAAACCTTATATGACTCTCCTGTCCTCATTACTGTCCTGCTCTCGTCACGCAAGAGCTACTGAAATGTGTGGCCTTAGCAGTGAAAACATTATTTGAACTATTTTCCAGTAAAAGTACTGCTTGCAAACGAAAGCTGATTCCTGTGGGATCCTGTACAGAATCTTTCACTTTGAGGTCTTCTAAAATGTTGCAATAAAATATTCTAGGTCAATTTAAGAAAGCCAAATCATTACTAGTTTATGCTCTCTCTGTGTTCCAGTAATCAGTCTTTTACAGAGATCAAAAAAAACCTTTGGATATCAACACTCAGTCCAACAACTCCCCATCTTGCCTGGCCCTATCATCCTTTAGGCACCATGATACTGCCCACTGCTCCCCCACATGCCTCTTCCCAACAGCCATGGGAGTCCTTAAGCTGTGGGATCCATGTTTACTTTCTTTTACCAGTGACTTTTCTGAGTTGCTTGAAACTCTACCTACTTGAAGAGAAAACACCTGCAAGGGAGCGTCTCTCTGACAAAGGAAATTTTCTCTTCCTTACTGCATGGGCCCCGCATGGTTCCTGTACCTTTGGAGGACATTTTGGTGAGAATTTCTAGGTGTTGGGAGCCCTAGGAACTTCATTAGGGTACTTAACTTAACATTAGTTGGTTTTCTTCAAAGGTACTGATTATGCATTTTTTAAAAATTGTATTATGAATAGGAGCCATACTCACCTCTTTTTATGACACTTTTTCTTCAAAGGATCTGATCTTTCCATTGATATCTGTTATTGCCCCCTTCTGAATTCCTCTTACAGTGTTTAGAGGGCCCAGAGGGAAAGACATTTTAGCTGACATTTGGAAGGCAGGATTTTTTTTTACTTATTTAATTTTTTCTTCACTTTTGGATGCCCATCATTATTATTTTCATTCCAATTAATTCTTGGGTATTTATCTGCACTGATACTTCGGCTGGTATGTTGCAGCACCAGATGAATTCCCCTGTTGAAGTGTGGCAGTCATAGCAGCTTTTTCAGGAAGGCAATACTGTCTGTGGGATAAAGCAGATGGCCAAGTACCAGGCCTGCCTGCCTCCCTCCTACAGGTTCCCTTAAGTTATTTAAGCACACTTAATTTATAATGTCCATGTGTAAATTACAACAGAATCCTCTTGTGCCAGATTGCCCCATGGTGGAGCATAGCAGGAAAGCACAGATGTCAACATCTGCAGTATCCTGCTTGAGACTGCAGAGGTGCCATCAATATCTTGGTCAGCAGTGTACCTTCATCCGTCCTCTGTCCTTACTCTTCCCTTCCTCAAATACTTATTTACTCTTTGCAGTGTAAAATTCCCTCAGCAGGTTGGAGTGAGCCTCTGCTCTCCTTTACAGCAGTTTATGATTCGGCTCAGAGCAGTGCTGTGGGAAGCATGAGAGGGAGCATGTCCTTGGCAGATAGCCACAAGCTCACCAGCCCTCTGCCCAGGGGAAAACCCCATCACAATGCCTTGGGCCGTTCTCAGAAGGACCAACCTACTCTTTTATTTCAGAATGAGAAACTTCACTTCCTTGTGACAGATGAGAATTCAAGATGTGAATCTTGACTAAAGGGAAGTTACCCTACTAAATGCCCCCAATGTTAGTGAGATTACTATTAAACTACATTAGAGTGAAAAATTCTTATAAGGAGAGATTTTTTTTCCGCAATTAAAAAAAAATGTGAAAATAAAAGATAAAAGTGAACATAGTTGGTATTTTTGCTTTTAGTCGCTGACTGAAATAAGTTTATAAGACAAAACTCTGTTGTATTGCAAATAGTGGATACAAAACCAAAGTGCTCTCCTAAATCCCTTTTTACTTTTGTCATGTTAAACAGTAAGACACTTGGTACCTCACTTACTGTCCCTACTTTTGCCTACTATTTCATGGTTGTTACAAAATGCAACCATATTTTTGCTTGAGAATTCTTGTTCGCAATGCTGAGAAGTCAACATAGACCCCAAAGTAGAGTGCTATTCGTTTTTTTGACAATTTGTTCATTAAAATAAATCAGCAAAAAATATAATAAAGTTGAAAAGTGTGCACAGGGAAAGGAAATGGAGTGATGAACATCAGATTTCCCTCTGAGACTGTTGATGCCAGAGTATCAATCTGTGAACCTATGCAATTAAGCATCCACCTGCCTGATTGGTATGAAGTGACATCTTTATCATCCTGACAGAAACAGTGTGTTGCTCCAGCATGAAAATGAGACTGTTCTCAGAAAATGATATACAGTAAACCTTGTCACATGTTTGGAGGAAACCTCTGCAATGGTTGTCTGTGTGAAGTGCCTGCTTTGGTCTTGTTTCCACGAGACCAAACAGCTGATAGCGTGCTGATGGAAATGAAAATATTTTTGCGTGGATCTGGCTGAAGTATATTAATAAAGTGGCTGAAAATGTTTGCTCTAGCCAGTCCCTTACTAAAGATCTGGTTGTTTTCCCACATTAGGTTACAATTAACCCAGAACTCTAAAATCAATAACAAAAACCAGCATCTTGTTTTTAAATTTTTGTTGTGTTTTCTTAAATTTCAGATGCAGACGGCTGTATAAAATCACAAGATTTTGAGGTATAAAACTTCAGATTTCTCCTTAGAAATATTCAGATGAAATAAATATTCCTCAGCACTTTTTGCATTTCTTAACTCTTTAAAATGTGAATATCTACCAGAAATTATTTTAATATTTCTATTGAGGAAAATGTTTCTCATTAAAAGGCCTAGACAATTTAAAAAGAAGTGTAAGAAGTAATATGTAGATCACACCAGTCATTACACGCTTTCTGGATCCTATGTTTATGAACTCAAGTGCTAGTAACACTAATAAGGAGATGTCTTCTTCACCTGTACTTGGAAATAATGAGTGGCAAAGTTCATTCACGAGAATATATTGCAGTAGTCATTCAGATTTTATAGCAGAGAACTGGACAAAAACCCCAACAGACTTTTTTTCTGTTTTAATATTGTTGTTTATGATCTCTTGAATGAGTTTGTCTTTTAAAAATTGTAATTTTTTTTTATTTTCTTCCACAAACCTCAAGATTTTAAAACACTTTTTTTTTTACTCCTTATTTGAAAATATATCATGGATTTATTTGTTATATTTTGGATCTTTCCATCTTTGTTCAGTTCCTTTGCTGCACTCTGTTGTTAAATTAGATGGTCTGATAATGCATATATTTTATTTGAAGATTTATAATTAAAAAGAAATTGTCATTTCTTATTGAGCACTGTTTGATTTATGTGAAATAATAGCTGCCTTGGACCTGCAGTATTTAAGAGAGGACCAGAAATTTTATGCGCATAATCTGTAGGAACCCAGAATTCATTTAAGAGAATACTTAATGAATTGGAAGGTTAATTGCTATCTGATTAGTGATATCATTAATCTGAGTGAAAACTGTGCTTATAATGGCTTCCTTTGCAAGTACCATGCAGCGGTGCCAATAGTCCCTGTAAGTATTCTATTCAATGTTTTGGGTGATTTTACTGGACATTTTATACCACTCTCTTCGGTAAACTTTTGCTACCAACAACTTCAAACATCATTTGTTTGATTTCTGTTATTTTTCTTTGTGTTGGAAATGTGGTATCCATCTCCTGACCTCTTGACATGAATACTCCACTGTAATTCTAAAACCAGCATGTCATAGTCATATTATGTTTTCACTACAGATTCAGAAATAATTTAAAAAACGTACTTTATATTTATAAGGTGAACTTGATTCTAAGGGTCATCCAGAGCTTGAAAGAGAGCAATTTCGCATGTGAAAATAGTGCAGTAACACATTGGTTCTTAAAAATGAAAAGCTGCATAATAATTAAAAACTTAGGCCTAACATCATTTAATGGTTCTGACAAGGCTGCTTGATTAAAGACATCCCAAGAAGATTAATGATTGCAGTGAGTATACGACCTTATGGTATCTCATAAAAATGTTCTCTGAAAAGTTTAATGTAGACTTAATAAACAGTAATTATTCCTTCCTACCATATGGTTGATACTGTGCAGGTGAGGGTGAGATACACTTGAAATACTCTTCACAAGCTCAGGTAAGTTGAATAAAAGCATTAATTACTTGTATCACTAAATATAAGAGGTGATGGCTCCTGGGGAATATCTCATGCTAATAACAATACTTACTTTCAATGGCAAAAAGGTTGAGAAGTGTTAAGAATTTTTGTTTTCGTAGAGGTTTTTTTGTGAGACTATCAAAGCATTTGAAAAGTGGGTAACTGTTATTCCAATTACAAACTAATTAATATGAGAAATCAAGAAAATAAGGCCAGAATTTAAAAGGTACTTATGTAAAGATAGACATAAGCGTGTAAAAGATACTGATTTCCCTGAAGTGTCTTAAGATTTTAGGTGTCTCTGGGCATTAATTGATTTCATTGAGAGCTCATCAAAACCTAACTCAATGGCAAGCTAAAGACCAGAACGTACTAACAGAATAATAACTCACGTATTTTAGACTCTTCTGGAATCAGATTACAGTATTGGACACCAAAACCAGGACTTCAAAACCTGGGAATTAACTGATTGAATTAATTTTTCTCAAGTTCTACATTATTCAGGTTGAAAGTAGCATTTCCAATTGCTGAACTTTTAGTCACTAGCTGAGGTTGTAGGAACCAAGTGACTTCTATAGGTTGCATCTGTGGAGCTTCCTTTAGATTGTGTTGCCTGTCTTTTGGAAAGGGCTATTTTTTTTGGTTGTGGTTCTACAGTCACTTCAGTCCATGTAGTTCTCCATGAATTGCTTGTACTTTCAGCATAAGTTTTTGATACAGAGTAAAATACTAGTTCAAAATTAAAAAAAATACAGAAAATACAGTACATTACTATAGCTTATTGTATGTATACAGTAATAGCATGTTTTGAGTCAGTAGCACAATAATACAGCAGTAGAGATCAAACAGTGCTCATTCTTTTATTTTTGTTATGTTAGTCTATCTTAAAACGCTTTTGTATGGTTTACATTCCCTGTGCTTTGCTTTACTTACTCAGAATCTCAAAAATGTTTGTCAAATCATGCTCATCATTGTCTGTCAAATTTACTTACCTTCATCTTCTCTTCTCAACAAGAAGCTTATTTTCTCCATCTTGTTCTTGTTTTTTTTCTTCTGTGAAAGTCTGTCAGGTTTCTCCTGTAACAAAATGGGCAAACAAATAATTTAAATTGAGAGTTTGACATAGTGCCCTTTAGATAAATGTTCTGTCAATGAGTTTATAAATATACCAGTAGAGTTCTAGTTCTGTGATCTGACGTAATACATCATGAGTTGGTAGTAGCTGGCGACAGATTGGATCCCATTGCTTAACTCAGTAGGAGCTGTTAGTCTATGTACGTTAGGCATTTGTTGCCCTTAAATGGAGATGTGTCTGGCTGGATTGGCTGGTTATATTCAGATATTTCAAAGTACTGTTTTCCATATATAAAATTTGTATGCTGTTATCTCAGCTTTACAGATCAGGTGTGCTCATTTTAGTGGAGTCCTGGGGGAATTTGTCCCTATTGCTATTATGTTAAATTTGGAAATTAATTTATAGTAAAAGTTAATCTTACTATATTATTTTCTCTCTTGAAATCAGTGAGGTCTCACTAAGTTTAGTCCTTCTGCTCTCCATTCTGTGTGGCTTGGATAGAGAGGAGGACATGCAGTAGTCCAGACTCAAGGCAGGCCAGATAAAAAAAGCCATGCTGTTCAACAACATGCACAAGGACTTTTTCCCTCTCAGTGGAATAGCCTTCCAGTTGTAACCAATTCACTCCAACTCAATGAGAAGAACATTACTCTTACAATAAATCCCTAACCCTTTTGTCACTTAAATTTCACGTAATGACAAATCTAAATGTTAAAATGTCTTTTAAGTAGTCTTTGTCCTGTTATTCTGCACTACAGGGCATCACACTACCCTGTAACTGAGTTACCAACCAAGAAATTAACATCTGTGGAAATATTCACTGAAAGTATTGCAACTTTTTTTTAACAGCAGTAGAAGTTGGGTTAAAGTGAGTGTTTAATAACCAGTTATGAAAGCCTTGTTTAATAAGTAGTTATTTACTCATTTGTACAGATGCATGGATCCTACAGTGGTGGATATAGTGTGGAAGAAAAGATCTTTAATAACTGCATGAGAAACTGAAAAATGTTGCAAGTGAAATCTGAAATGCGCAACAAGAGATGTTTGAAAGAGATGAGGAAGGAGCATGATGCCTACTACGCTCTTTCAGATATGCAGATTCATTCACTTCAACATATTTTTGCATCTACTTTTTGCAAGTGGGGCTGTGTTATTCAATTCCATATGTCAGTAATGTCAGAGAGATGTAGCGGACAGTTCATTAGCCTCGTTAGACAAGGCAGCTGCACGCCAGGATAACAATGAATGACTCACACTGGCAAAGCAGAAGACAGGCAACGTTGCTTCACTAGCTTCATTTTTTTTACAGTTTTCTGTCACATTCCGAGCATATTAAAATCAATACTTGATTGGAAATTGCTGTTGTTAGCAAAGGCAACTATTTGCCTTTTCCTTCTTCACATCCTAACAAGTGTTCTGCTTTGTAATGGTCTAAAGTCAGAGAGGCAGAAAGTCATGGACCACATTCCAGGTGCCTGCTACTGACAGCTACACAGGCCTCATAATAAAAGTCCTGTTAGAATACAAATCAATTTATAAACTAAAAACTCCTCTCCGTAAATTCCTCATTGGGTCTACAATTATCTTTGCTACTTAGTAAGTCATGTTAGTGTGGCAAATCCTGGCTTAATTTGGAGCATGGTCACTGACAAGATAAAGATATAATTTGGAGATACAAAAGTGTATTCCTTTTTAAAAAGCAATCTTTGCTTAAATAGAACAAAATGAGATTTTTCTCTTGCCTCTCTCTTAAGTAGTACATTTTTCTGTAGTAGTTATATATTACTTCTGTGAGGTCAAGATTGCTTTTTACTCAAGCTTCCTGTTTGACATTCATAATACCTTTTTAAATGATCCTTCCAAGATTTGTCCTAAATTTGAGTAACCATAATTCTCTTCAATCTGTACCTGAGAAACTATTGTACAGGTTGGCACAGGGATCTGTACAACTTCATGCAGTAAATCAGCAGGAGAGAAACAAGTAAAATCCGTTTGCCTTTTATTACCAACCTTGCATTTTATTACCAACTCTCTGGCAGTTTTTATTTCTGGGGAAGTTCTTGCAGCATCCTTGGTCTGTTGCATGGATGCTTATATCTGCTTGCCAAAAGCGGCTCACTTTATGACCAAGTATGTAAGCAAAACCCATGAATTCTGTCTCCATCCCTGACCCAAATAATATGAGTATCTGTACTGAAATAATTGCCTAAGTTTTTTTTTTTTGCTGAATTGGAAATTAGTTCTTGGGAATCTGGTCTTTCTGACAAAGGGAAATAGTCTTCTACATTGATGTTGAAATGAGCAATCATGGGGGAGCTCTTTCTTTTCAGCACAGTGAAAGTCTAACACAAGAAGTGATGACCAGGGGCTTGATGTTAATTGCTGGGCTAAATGTGAAGCATAAAATATTATGTAGCTTTTATAAATGTTTGGGAGTGGTTGGAACAGCTCTGGAAAACTTGGGTTTGTCCCTGGCTTAGAGATACAAGGCCTCCCATACCTTAAACTGGAACCAGTCTGCCCTCCAGCCCTCCAACTGCTTGTTGTGTTTCTCTCAGTTCATAGTATTGCTACTCTGCAAGCAGGCAGAAAAAGAGATTACATTTATTTTGGTGCACGATAAACACATGCTTTATTTTTGGCATTTCTGAATTGTATCTTGATAAATAATCTTTTGAGTTTTAATTCTTTTCTTGTAAGTGTATTTAACATAAGTCTAAATGAAAACTTTGACTGTGGCATTTGAGAACAACCCAGAAGCACCTATGGAGAGAACTAACTAGGAACGAAGAGTAAAAGCACACAATTGAAACTGCCATCTACCAAAATAAGAGAACTAAATGTGCCTCTAAATCTCCTGTCTTATAAAGAACATAAAGTTGGGAAAGCATAGTGAGTGCCTACAGAAATGATCAGGAGGAGCAACAGAATTGGGGCACTTAAGTTTGGGAAAAAGGTAAATAGGAAGTGCTGTTCCAGTATTTCTCAAACCACAAATCGTTCTGATATAAGAAAAAAGTTTATTCTCTTTCCCACCCCGTCCCCCCAGCAAAGAAGAACCAGTGCTTAGCCACTTCAATATTCTGACTGTCTTTATAAAACACACAAAGTCACACAACTTAGAAACACATAATGGTATCCCTCTGGTTTACATAACATAACATGGGGATCAGAAGGATAAAGAGTCTGGGAAAGGCAAGGGCTGGTAAAAACTTGTTTCTACATTGTTAAACTCTGAAAGGGCTATGGTAGAAAAGTTAAATGTGGTCTCAGTCGAATATACTTAACAAAGAATTTGATCTGTGCATTGGTTTTGGTCTAAACTTTTCTAACACGTGGATTTCTTTGTGGTCAAATTAACTGGTTTGCTTTTTCCTTTACAATGACTGTTTGACTTAGAGGTTTTGGTGGTTTTGCAATAACATTTAAATGTGAGCAAAAGTAAACTCAACTTGTGTTTACACAATGACAAAGAGAAAAGCAGAATAAGATCTTGTGGAGTGAAACAAAACAGAAGCTTGACAGAACAGTGTTTTGTGTCTGGGAATTGTCAACAAAAATATTATTTTATTCAAAAAATAACAAGTAAATGAAGTCTCCTGTAACTGACTGTTTTTAAAAAAGAGTGGTCTCCATTTTCTTACTTACAATTTTAATTTTTAACAGATATAGGACATTTGAGAAATTATTTGGAACTAAAGAGAGACGCTCTCAATTTAAGTCTACTCAAACATACATGGCAGGATAAAAGGGCATTGAAACAGTGGCAAATTATCTTTTCAAATGCAGAGAACTGCAAAGTAGCATTTTGCAAACAAGTATCAGACTTTTCATGCCTTTCTCATTAGAGGAAGTTGTATAATTACTAAGATGAGTAGCTCTTTTTGTTCTAGGTAATTAGCACCAAGAAAATGTATTATCATAGCAGGAGGTATTCCACCTTCTTGAAGTATTTTGGAAATGAAAAAAATAGCACCTTTTTTTTTCATGTAACAGTTCTCATTTGATGATTTAATGTATATGTGTGTGAAATTCAATTGGAGACTGTTCATTCTTAGCAGCATTATTTGCGCTACAGGTAAACCTCATTTGTTTCACTGATAAAAGTTATTTTGTAATGTCTCTAGAATTATAATACCTGTCTATAACAATTGTTTATTACCAGTACTTTCCCACAAATAAAACAATTATCCAATAAACACAGTTTTCTGCAGTATTTGCTCAGCAGACAGTTGTATTTTTGGTGTGATTCTTGATGTTAGTCTATTATTTACTGCTTTGTTTCATTTCAAAGAAAATATTCTAGTAGTTATGTAAAGTATTACTGATCAAAGAATATCTTATTCTGTGCTTGTTGATGTCAATTTTATTTGATAACTAATGGTAATTTTGCAGTATTTTTCTGCATGAATAAAGCATTACCTTCCTTACTTTTAAGCCTCAAACAAACAATAACTTGGTGTTAAAGACTGCACTCAGCAAAAAATCCGCACTGCAGGTTGGACCTACCGTCTTTAAATCTGACAGACAACACCACACCCACTTTCCAAAGCTATACTGGTTTCTGTGGAGTGTGGTTTCTGTAAGGTCCATAGCAAGGATGCAGCCACTCTTTCCAGATGGTCTCTGTGCTGGGAGAGCTGCTGTGGTGCTCAAAACTGTCGCCTGCAGAAACACCTGTGCTGCAGATATGCAAGGAGAGAAAAGTATTAATATGGTTTATGTTCCATGTCAGACACCAGAAAGCACATACAGAAACCAGACTGGCTGCTTAACTGACCTAAGATCTTACCCCTTGTCTGTGTCCAGCTCCACTGCAGTCATCTTCCAACTCTGTCTCTTGTTTTTTGGTCTTTATGCTACTTTCTGTAGGTTTCACCTCCATTTCTGTTGTTCTATCAGTGTCCTTCCACCACAGAATTTATTGTATTTTATTCACAAGACACCTCAGCTGTTTATGTAAAATTACTTTTTTATATCTGCCTTAATTGTGCTGCTTTATATGAACCACATTGACATGTATGAATTACATATTATTTTCCCTTTTTATCACATCTGCCTATTTTTCTATTTTTGCCGTTGCTTTATTTTGTGCATTAATCAATGTAAGGATAATGATTTTCTGAGTGTTCAGAATGTGCTTAGAACATTAATCTCAGATCCGGATGATGCTTCTGGAATGAGGATGCTGATTAAGTGGCACAGCGTTAAACATTTAGCTTTTATCGTATTGGCTTTCATATATATAGTTGTAAACGAGCACACAGGGCTTATTGATCTGTTTGCTGGACAGGAGCTCACCTAGTTCTCAGATTTTCAAAAGTTGCCCAAGAAACTTAAAGGTTTTCTTTCTATTTTATTTATTTTTTTCTGTCATTCAGCGTTTTGTACTGTACGTGTTTCACTGTGTGAACTGTAAAACTTCAGGTCATTAATCTTCCTGTTTTCTTACTCTTGCTACTGTGTGTTATCCTACTCATTAACCAGCTTCATGCTTCGAGTTTGTGGTCTCACATCCCTCAAGCAGCCTCTTTGGATTTTTTATTGTCTTTTCCATTTCTGCCTTGTGAATCTTTACCATTATTTTGTCATGCTTGGCTTTGTGCCTGTCAGCAGCAGTGGAATTAGAGCTCAAAATTTTCTGGTATGTATTAGTAAAATCTCAGTGTCTAGCAGATAGAAGTAAACAACCTAGCTGTATCTTGCAGGGAACTGGGTCGAATGTTGTTCAGACATGGCAATGTGTACTAATGGTGTATTGTAAAACCATGAGATCTGGAAATTATATAAGGATTTCTGGGAGTTGACTTCTGATATTTCTTCTCATTTTTACATGCTGTTCTTCACCTCTGTGATACGTACTGATACATGCCCAACTACTTTCATCCTGTCTAATACTCACTAGTCACATTTCATCTAGTTTTTGCAAGGTAAATAGTATGCATTTCAAAAAATAAAACAAACTAAACTTAAAGGAGGACATTTTCTTTTATAGAATACCAGACCTCTTACAGGTACATTTTCTTTTTTATGGTTCACACGATTTCTTAGTTTGGTTTTCTAGATGGTTTAGAGGAATTGGACTTGAGTTTTCATTATAAAGTTTAAGAAATTTTTCCAAATTTTATATAACTTAATCCTGAAACTACTCTTGAAGGGTTTCACTACATCCACCTGCCCAGTACAGAATCCTGCTTATAAGACCTTGATCAGCATAGTTGCATTAATTTTCATCGTGTCTGAATAAACCTCAGAGAAAAAGGAATATGTGCTTCTTTTCTCCAGCTCAGGATATGATGATTAATTTAACACAGTGTTTTGTTAAGAACACTATCTTGAGACACATAGGTACCAGGATGAGATAGAAATCTCAGCATTTCTAAAATCATGCTTTAAAGAAGTGTAAAAATCTGCAGTATTTCAAGGAATCTGAAAGTAAAGAGAACGCATCTTTTGTACTTAATAGCGAGCCAAATCCTCATTAGATTTTTATTCTTTATTACTTAGATAATGAGTAGCAGTGATTTTGAATGCATAAAGTTGCAAAGTGGGCTCTGGGATTTGCTCTAACTTCACTATAACTGAGAAGTATTCTGTTGCTGCTGATTTCAGAAAATAGTAGCCCTGCCCTTTAAAAAGAAGTACTGAAATATTCTAACTCTTCCCTTTTAAAGACACATTATGTGATGGCCTTTAATGTTTAAGATTACAGTAAGAAATTATCAAAGACAGAAGGACATTGGATTCTTAGAATAAGATTATACACGGAAGGATGTACTGAAATCACTGGCTCTCTGGCTGGGCGATGCTTGCTTCCACCCATCCATGCTAGAGATTTCATATTAAAGCTCTTCTCTCTTACTGGTCCCTGGCTTGCTCTCCAGTAAAGCATACTTCGGGATGTTTCCTCCAAAGGTCACCCAAAGGGCCACATGCAGGCAATTCCACAAAAATCACTCTGATAGCAGAAACTGAGTTTGGGAAACAATATACTGACCCTACAGGAATCACTAGTTTTAAATGAAAATGGCATCATTATTTGGAGTTAAAGACAACATTTCAATTATAGCTCGATCTAACAGAGCTGTGAAGACAAACCATCTTGTTGACTAATGATCTGCAAAAGATGTTTTTCAGTATGCCTGGGCTATTCAGAGACAGTCAATGTAAAGTTGCTTGTCTCCAGATGTACCTATTCATCTGCAAAACTTTTAGCACAGATTGTTCTCCTATTTGTAAACAAATTATTCAGCAATCCCAGTGTATCACTAGAATGACAGAAAAACAGATGTGGTATGCTATAAGAAGTGCCTAATTTGAGATTCAATAATTCTTCTGTGCATACTGCCAATTTGCCTTAAAGAGTAGAGGAATGCCTGATGGAAAAATGCTTCATTTTAAAATGAACTGGTCTGTTACTTGGCCATGGGCATCTCGTATATCTTGATGATAAAATTGGAGCAGAAATTTCTTTCTTTTTCTTCCATCTGGTCAATGTAATTTTAAAGAGCTTAAGCAATTTATATTGCACCTTCTGGTGTTACTGTAAATTCGCCTCAAAGTTACCTTGTTAAGGAAAAAACTGGAAAGGGAATGAAAAAAATCTGAATGCTTATAAACTGTCCTTTTCCTTTAGATAAAACAAAGCTAAAATCTGTATTTTTTCATGGTCTATTACTAGGCATATTTTTCTATGTATAAAAACTAATGTTAGAACTGAATGAAGTTTCTCCTTAAAAGATAGCAAAAGTCTAGATATTATGAAATAGGTATTTTTGTGTATCTTGCTGGAAAAGCTTGTGTTTCTACATTTTACTTCTAAGCACCCTTTTTTCTCTGACTCTGAAGAGATTTGAAGTATGCTTTGCATATTTTTGTTGTTTTTCATTTTGCCTGGGTAATGTTCATATATAATCTAATAGCTTAAAATGTACTATTCTCCATTTTAATGAATTTTAGCCTCACTCCGTATGGTTAGATATTACCTTAAGAAGTGAAAACTTAGGGCTGCTTATCTTTATGGTTAAAGTCCGTGGCAGAGCATGGAGAAGGAAGAGTCTGGGAGCTCTGTGACCTATGCTTCTAATGTAATACACATCGAATTAAAAACTCATCTGGAAGCAGATTTCACCACTTATTGCTCTCTCTTTTGCTATTTACTGTTTCATTCTGAGCTGCGTGTCCTGGTGGAATACCCCTGGGATGAGAAAGGGCCTTAAGGGTGGTCTCTGTAGCTAAGGAGGGTGGGATTTCGTGACAAAAGGTGGTATTTTTTAATAAAAGTATCTAAACAACCTCACTTCCAGTTCCTATCAGTATGTGCTGTAACTCCAAATTTCAGTCATGAAGTCCTGTATCTGCTCAAGTCTGCGCTGTCTGGCAGATGGCTCTGACCAGGAACCAGATATCTCACCACCTCACTATTCAGCCTGTGTCATTTGCTTGTTTGGACGGGAGTCTCATGTCAAGGAAAATGTCACAGTCTTATACATAAGTATCAAATATATTTAAGGTCTTTAAATTTTCTACCTTCTGATGCCTGGAATTTGAAGATCACTAACTCGTATTTAGAATATGAAATCCACAAAGTGCTATGTTAGAAGCTTGTAAAGTCTTTCTGGATTATTTTTTTTGCCTAAAAGCTAAATGCATTAAGGATACTTAGGCTCTGCTTTTTGGTTTTAATTGAGGTATTCAGAGTCCATATTCCTAAAATAAATACCCAAGATCTCTGTGTAACAACTGGGTTAGGCCACTAAACATGGATACATTAAAGCCATAAGATATTTGAACAGAGCAAAGATTGGGACCTGGCTGGAACCCAACTGCTGAGTGCAATGGAAGTAAATATGGCTCTTTCTGTTTTGCATAGGAAACATATTTAATGGAAATGGATCCACTGACATTTTTCCTGCGTAAGATTGGTAGACAGGAGGCTGAGTCACTCGCTTAGCTCTGATCTTGAAAATGATTGTACATAATACAATAGCCTCGTTAAAAGGAATGTTTCACCTCTAGCTTTAAGTGGCTTCCTGGGTAGTATTTGAATGCTCAGATACTTTGTACACCAGAACTCCTTTTCCTCAAATACTCTACTGTGTGTTGGATGGACATAGAGACCAGGAAAATGACTTCTCTGATTTTTTTCTATGAGGAAAGAGGTAGGCATTAAGTTGTTTAGTATTGCCATAAAATTGTGTTTATTGTGGGACACAAGAAACTCCAGGATGAAATGGTGAAAGTGTGTCTGTTTGTGATATACAAAAATCAGGCTTATGTTTTGTACCCATCACTTTAGATACATAAATGTCATTACAGTTGATCTAGCTCTCAAAGAACTATTTTGTTCTACCAAGTGAGAAAAACAAACAAGAAAACATTTTCCTACAGACCCAGTTTTGTTTCATTTAACTTAAAAAGGTGTAAATTAGTAACTGAAACTGACAGTTACAAATGTAGATCCATAGTTGAAATAAGCGGAGACAACTTTGTTGAAAAATAATTTTTTCCATCACATTAGGTTGGATGAGGTATTATTTTAGCATTTTGAACCGGTGTGAGTCACAATAATTCCTGTAGTGCTTGAGAAAATAATGGAAGCACTGCATTGATAAAGATAACAAATGCAACCTTAAGATGCAAAGTATGCATAAAATATCAGTAAGTACTGGATTCTTTTTTCAGCTAGAATGCATCCTGTCTTATTTTTGTTATGTACTTTTTGTAAATGGTCAGAAATATGTAAAGCCTCTAAATCATTCTTTTTACCTTTTCTTTCACATGTAAGCAAGAAGTTAAAAATAGACTAAGGCTGACTCTGTCTTCAGTGAGACCAAGGTAATTTAAGCATAACACAGAGGAGGAAGCAGAAATGTACTGTTATAAATTCCTTGCCTAGGACTGAAGACAGATGTCAATCTGACAGTGCACCCTGCTTTGATTTCTGCTGTTCATTCCCTCAAAAAAGCAAAATAAATTCCATGTGGCTTGCTGACTGCTAAATATATTTTTAACAGTCCTACAGACAATCAATGAGTAATGAGGGAGGGATGTGGATCTTTTTTTGGGTTTTGCCTTTAATGAACTTCTGGAGATATCCTGCGAGATTGTTGGAAAAGCTAGCCATGATCCATGCTCTTGAGATAGACTTAAGAGATTTCATCACCAGAAGGGACTTTTCCTGAATGGAACTTCCAAACCCCACCAGTAATTTGTCTAGATGATACACTGCTTGTGTAGAGAGAAAGTTGCTAAAGGTTTATGATGGATTTCGATGGCAGTCCATGTGTTCAGGTTCACCAGGTTTAATTTAGCTCCTCCTAAAGATTTACCATATTGATATCATATCGATATTGTATTATGTGGTGATGTAACCCCAGGGGAACATTATATTGTTTTCAGCTTGATAAGGTTGCAACTGCTCTTTGATGCTGCCTGTTGTAGACAGCCTGCACTGATCTAGAGGACTGATGATATTCTACATTCTAAAACAGTTATTGCCTCAAAGATGCATAGGAGAGTTGGAGGATATCTTGCTTGTTATACTATCCATGCTAATAATGTGCACTGGAGGCTACATTAAACACTGAATATACCTGAGATTTTTCCTCTGCAGGTACTAGTTAGTCTTGAGGGCACAGTTGACTTAGGCACTTAATTTGACCTGACTGACTTTACACAATGGTATGGATAGAAATCCAATATTATTCTCATCCTCATGTTATTGACATCCTGGTGGTTGTACATTAACAAACAGTTTTACTTACGGACTATATTTCGTCTTTATTTGAGCCCAGCGTTTTCGGAATGAATTGGTGATATGTGAATAGATGCAGCCTAAATCTAAATTTCTGTTCCGCATTCATAACTCTCATCAACATCAATGGGAGAAAAATGTGTTTTCCTATTTCCGGTGTGGTAAGATATTTGGCCTGTTATTGACAAGTAGTCTTGAAATTAGCATTTAGTTGCCTCACTAGCTACAGAGTACATAGATTTAATTTGGAAAAGACTTTAAAATTAAGCATCTCAGTGTTAGAAATCCATGTTATTTCACTGTGGATGATAGAAGGATAAAAGCATGATTGGAGTTAATTATTGTAGTCTATGACAAATGGAAATTCAGTCATTAGAAGTATCACCCTGCAAGCATAATAGTTACACAACGGAAAAAACTGCATTTCAGGGCAAGTACTCTATAAAGGTACATATTTTGCACAGCAGTAATGCACTGAGGGCTCTCGGGTAACACTTTTTGTTTTCCAGATACTTTTCTGTAAGATTTAGCTTACTGTGAAATTTTTGTTTAATCTTTCTTTAAATATTGTTGGTATAAGAAATGGAGAACTCCAATCTGAAGTAATTAATGTGCCAACATAAGTTCAGTGATCAAAACTTGTTAAAGACCCTTAATTTATTTTTCCTAAAAGAGTCTATGTTTTCTAAAAGATTCAACATATTTTGGTTCATTTTTTTACTATACAGACTTCTTAGAATAACCCTTACAAGACAGGTCTGGTAAGCAGGTGGCTAGGCTGCTGATTTCCCTTTTGTAGCCATTCAATTTTGAATTATTATATTACATACATGTAGTACATTTAGTAATGTAATGTTGCCATTGCCCACTATGTTTAGTGATAAAAGTTTTTGAACACCCAGAAGAGCTTTCTTTGGTGAAACATCATGCTCTCAATTACCATCTTTTCTAAGTGATGGAACTAATTGTTCTTATTCCATTTTCACTAGTTCTAGAGTGCAAAAATATCTCTCTGTTTTGAATGCTTGTCTTCAACCCTGTAACAATTATGGACAACTGCTTTGTTATATTAGGATAGCTTTCATTTCTTCATTCTAGTTCTTTATTGGATGAAATATTTCTTTCACCTTCCATTTTCTCAGCAGTTGTATAGCATAGATGCCATCTACTTTTTCTCTTTTAGTAGCAGATTAATTCACTGTTGGTTTTAAAGCCCATAACTTGTGATAATGTAGTGCCCTTTACACTGAACCCTGTTCCAAATGCATGTTTTCTGCCTCTTCATTTTTCAGGATAGTTGTTTATTCTTCAAAAGTAGAGCTAATCTAACTTTTAACTGTCTGGTTGATTTAGTAACAGGTTTACAGTAGCCAAATTTGCATGTAAGAATCACACTGAGCATAAAGAAATCTAAAATGTGAATTTAGGGTTTATATTTCAATCTTCAACAATAACAAATATGGAAGAAAAGCAGTTTTCAGGCTGCAAGGGATTCCTTTCCATTCTGTTTTACTCCAAGGTTTGTGTACTCCACTTGATCTTGCAGTGTGTGAAAGCTGCTCTACTGCAATTATTGTATTTCTTTCCCATAAGCCAGATACTTCACCCTGAATACAAAAAAATCAATATACTGTTACCACAATATACTGTATTCAAATTGTCATGAAACAGCTTACCTGTAAACCTCAGTCATGAGCATGTTTTCTCTTCGCTTTGGTACGTTTATTGCAGACTTCACTTCTGCTAGCAGTGAATCACCTTTTTCCTTTGAACTCACTCTGTGTAAGCTTTCTTTCTGTTTAGCTCACTATCCTCAGTCAGTCTTTCTGTCTGTTTCTCTCTCAATCTTCGAGAAAGTTGTGGGTTTTTTTTAAGGCATCAGACACTGAAATAATCTATAGGATAGGTATCTGCAGGACCTTCAGTCCTGTTCCTGTGTACGTCCCCTCTCATATCTCCAGTTCTTATTTAAAGCTCAGTTTCTATTATGTGCCTTAGAAAGCCTAGCCCATACTCTGATCACCCTTTTTTTGGTAAATAAATTCCTTATCCTAGGAGCTCAGTCTGTCTTAATGTCAATTTATGCTTTCTACTGTCTCTGAACTTATCCTATGTTGTTTGCTTTCCTGGTACCCTTCAACCATAGAATCTTCGAAGATTTGGGTTGGAAGAGACCTTTAAGATCATCTAGTTACAACCCCACTCTTCCATGGGCAAGGACACCTCTCACGTATCCTATTCCTCTTTACTAATGGAACTGATTAGAAGTATAGCTCTGGTTAAATTCTCACCATTTTTCTGGCTGAAGAATGCAAGAAGGTAGGTCTGAGCTGGAGACAGTTTGATCTGGCTCACCAGAACTGACTTTTAAAAACTACCTCTCACACATATCTTTGAAGAAATGCTGCATTATAATCCCTGATTTTTTGCCTGGCATAGAACATGGTAGGTATTTCCACACTTGTATAACCACTCTGATGTTTTATACGAGGTGGGATTTACTAAGTACATATCTGTGAGCCTATTTCTGTGAGAACCTCCAGGAAAATTAAGCCTAATTAGTTTTCTAAGTGGATTAGTTCAGCAGTGTTAAATGCCTATATAGATGCTTCAAGTCGGAATAGAAGTGTTTTCAATGCTAGTCACTTGAATTTACTTCAGAAATAATAAAGCTAAAATTAATTAAGGTTAATTTAATTATGAATTAGTCTTTAACACGTTATGTAAAAACAACTATGAAAGTACACTTCTAAATAATTTGGATTAATTTTCTTCAGTGATCCCATGTTGGCAAATCTTTGTTTACAAGATTCCATCAAGAAAAGTCTCTTTATAGTAAAAGTTTATTAAATCTTTCTTAGGTTTTAGCAACACTTTCTTTTCTTTTTATTTTTCTTTTTGTATCATAACATGAAACTACTAGATTTTTGAGAAACACCAGCTTGGAAGAAATCGTAACTTTTTGTTATTCAAACAAATTTTTAAGCTGATGAATTTCAAGAGATCAAATAATAGTCAATAATCAAACATAAAACATAATTTTGTTTAATCCCTGTCTTTAACTGTGTGTAAATTTTTTTTTAGTTATATTTTTCCTGGATATTTACAGTTCCATTAAGTAAATCCTAGTTCAGCAAACATACATGTCTTTGTTAGATGCGATGGCCTTTTGTGGTGTGGGCTGTTGTGACAGAAGTTAGGTTCAATGTGAACTTCTATGATTTTAAGACTGGCAAAGAATGCAGGACTGGTCTATGATAACTGGACCTACGTGTTCAATACCCCAAAAGGTGTTTTGTACTGATTTATGAAATAAGCTCCCTTACTCTTCCGGTTGCAATAGTGATCTGTCAAATAGCAATATGATAAAATAAAGTTGCTTACAAAAGTTAAGAGAAGCTACTAGCCTTTGGCTGTTATTTTAGCAAGAGTAGGAAATTTTTATGTAGGTAGAATGCCAGAAAAAATAAAATCCATATAATTCTGAGCTTATTTTGAACAAATATGCTTAAAGATAGAAAACGCTATTTGAAGGAAAAGACCAGTGAAACAAGAAAACAAACACTTATCCAACTAATAAAAGTCAGAAGAAGGTCTGGGAAACTGTGCTCAGACTTGTTTTACTAAGAAGGTATACGATCTTAAAGCAAGTTTTGAAATGATATTGAAGTGATATTTATAGAAATTCTGAAAATGTACGAGCTATAGATCTGTCTTCTATCCTCTCACACACAAGAATATCAGCCCAGACTTACTGCAGTTTGTTTTAAGTTATTATAGGAGATTGGTCTCTGTTACATAACAGGGGAAAAAACAGAAACCTTTGCATGTGAAATCTTCTGCCAGCATGTGTGCACCCCAGTCATGGCTGAGTATTTACAACAGAAGACTTACTAAGAAAAATGCCTTCTAATGCTTACTTTGCTAACTGCAGAAATTATCTATAAAATGAAGTGACTTCACAATTCAGTTATTGTATTGTTGAGGAGAGCAATGAGGGAACTTCATACCAAGGAGTTACTAAACTGGCCTTTCAATCTGTTTCTGTTTTCTCTTGACATAAAATGAAATTATGGGCCTATTTCAGTGGCCAGCAAAGCAATTCCTATATGCAATATGTATTAGTATGAAATTTAAGTGGTTTGTGATTCACCTAGATGAAAGATGCTACAGAGATGAGAAATCATTGCCTTCATTTTGAAAAAAGACCATTGCATTGGAAACAGTATAAATCAAAAGAAGAGCTCAAAAGACTGCATATTGGCATATGATAGGAGTGATTTGGTTTGTCCCACAGTAAATATGATGAACAGATCCACTATACTGTAGCAGTAATTTGCTCCTATGTACTTGACTTCCACTTGGTTGTTATGTTCTCTCCAGAGTGAGACATTTATCTATAAAGGTGTTACTTATATATTTTTTAACTTCTGCAAGTTTGAATATTTCTTTACACGCGTTAATCTAAACCAGCAGGGAAATGCATGTGCCCATCTAGTCCATCCTCTGCCACAGAGCAGCTTTGCATTATTTTTCAGGAAATTTTCTCATTGTTTAATCCAATCTATATAACATGATCTTGGAAACCAGTGACAGAAGCCCCTGGCCTGTAAACCCTGAATATCTAGAGACTCCTCTGCAGTGCTGAGGACCACCAGGTGGCTTGAGAATACAATTAGGATGCCTAACTCCACCTTGTGGATAAATGAACCTTAGAACTAGAAACATTGACTGTCACATATGGCTTTAGGAAAAAGATATGGAGATGATCAAAGTTTTCAAATCCATTTGATGTTTTTCATTCAAAATTCATCAATTATCATTGTATCTGTTCTGACACCAAAGAAAATAATGGACTATGAAAAATTAATCTCACTTAGAGGTGAGATATCAAGTGTATGTACTAATGTACACACTACAAAGTTCTGTAAATTGCCAAGTGTACTGAAAGTGCAAGAGAAATTTTACATTGTATCATGGGTTACCAAAGGAAGGAAGGAATCTTGTCTCTAGTTAAGGAAAATACCTATTTACTGTTAAATTATTAAGATATTATCTTGTTTCAGCAGAGGTATTTCACATAGTCAAAGGAGTGAAATGATACTTGTGTTAAACAAAAGGTCTGTATGGATCATTTCCTGAAAAGGCTGGTCTAGTATCAGTTTCAGAGTGAAAGATTAATTCTTCCTGGTTCTGATGGAAGATTGCTAAGGGGAAACTGCCTACAAATGGTAATTTTTTCTACTAAAAAACACAGTTTAATGAAAGGCAAGTACAGAAATCTCTCTGGTGTTCTCTCTGGTATTCACCAAAGTATGAGATGTTTTTGCAATTCTTGAAAACATTAATTCATCGATTATCAAGGAACCAAGCCAAGGAGGCTTGCTATTTCCTGAATTTTCTGCATGTCTTTAAGAGAGCTGTCTTGCTCAGAACTGTCTTTTGTTTCACAACAGGACTTGAAACCTTCAGGGAAAGTGTGGACATGCTTCTTTCCAAATTCTGGTCATGTCTTTTGCAATTCTGTGAGTATGTGAGTATTTGCCTTAGGGGAATAGGGTTATATCAGTTCCCAAGTTCTGAAAGGATGTATAAAAATATTTTCTATAGTCATATTTTGCTGTTTTCATGCCTGAAAGTAACTGGTTTAGTTGTCACCAGAAAACTATATGCTTTCTATGTAATAGATTATATAGCCTAAATCTAGTGTTTTCCTTGACCTTTGTTTTACTTAAAGCAGCTTTGAAATATTGAATAGGTTAAAATATGTGGAACTAATATATTACACATTCATCAAAGGAGTTATGAATTTACTTTAAACCTAGTTTTTATAAATAAGGTTTATTTATGTTTAATACTAGGCACAACCACAAACACAACCCCTGTCATCTAGACAAAGCAAATGCCAAATACGAGTCCACTAAAGTCACAACGCAATATACTATAAGAAATAATCAAGACAGAAAAACTAATCTTTGTTGGTGACTTTTCCTGTGCTCAGCAAAAATTTGATCATTGTGTACAAAAGAAACACCTATTGACCAGCTATAATAAAAAAACCCCAATGGATTTATTCCTATTTTTACAATGTCCAAAGCTTGCCAAAACCCCAGTACTTTAAATAACAAGCAGTAAGGCATATTCCATGTTTGGAAGACTTATCTTCCTCTTTTGTTATTGACTGGAGGGGTAGTTCATTTGACTTATTTGAACTGTCTTTTTTTTTTTTATAGTGCTTTTTAGAGGTTGCTGTTAAAAAGATTATTTGTAGCAATTGGGTGAAACTGGGCAACAAAAAGGGATAAAGAAAAGAATAAAAGTAATACATTTTTCCAGAAGAGGTTAAGAGTAGTGGCATTTTCTAAAGGCTAAATTTTTTAATTTTTCAAAATTAAAAAATGTAATGATTATTTTTACAATAGGAAAAGGAATCTGAAAAGCTCAGTTTAGAGATTAGAAGTTTAATATTATTTCAGAGGATGAGATGTTTGCTGGGCAACAGGAATACTGTAGTAAATTTCTTAGATTGTAAAAGATGTACTAGTCAGCACTCACATTCACATGCAGATTATCAAAGAACTAGAATTAGGAAGCATTTCTGCTCTGTGGATGTGACTTCATATCCTTTGCTCTGAAAAGTGTTGGTAAGTTTCTTGCTAAACAAAAAAAACTAATCAAGATCTAGATTAAGCCATTTTTAGTAGAATGTATAAACATACATTCATGAATAGGTGTCTGTCTTGGCTATCACTGTCAAAATAGATTTATTGAATTAAATAAATCACTGTTTTGACCAAGCATAGCCTTACGCTTATAATCTTTTTGCTGTTACTGATATGATGATTACATTCCTACAACATGAGACTAGATTTTGCATTAGCTCACCTGCTACACGTCTAATGTTGAGAATGACAGTTTTATTGGAATTCTACAGCACGACATTTGATTCTGTTTTAAGATATCAATATTAATTGTGCTGTTAATGGTATGTGAATTTAATTTCAAGGATAAGCTGTTATGTAAAATGGAATGATTAGCTGAAGGAACAACAGTCAATAAATCCTTTAAAAAATCTTTGGTTACTCACAGAGTAGAAAAGCTGAAGTCCAGGTTGTCCTGTTATGAGAAAGATTTTACAGTTAGCACCAACAATTAAAACCAGTCTCTGAATATGTATTGTAGCTATCCTCTGTTAGTTTTACAACTTGACCTTTACAAGTGAAACAGCTTTGCCACTCTGAGGAGTTTTGAGGAAGGATGCAGGAAGCATCTTTTCATATCCGTGCTGTCAGTAAGCATGGTGTTTCTTCATATGGTCTCATTACTCCACAGAGCTCCGTGTCTGTCTATATGTACTAGGTGTGTTAGTCACTGACTAGAATTCACGGATGTCTTTATTTTCCTCACCCCATTCAAATCTTTCCTCTTGCTGCCCATTGTCTTCAGAACCACCACAATAATACAGTTTTCTTCCTCTTCCTTTCTCTGAAGACTGTGTTTGAGTCTCTGTCCCCAAAGGTGAAGAAATGGGGATACTGTCACTGACTTTCAGGAGAACTGGATTTCACTGTTGTGATCTTACTAGAGAAATGCAAATATTGGTTCACAGCACTACCCTATCACCCATCTCCTGTGTTGGAAGTTGACTTTTATAAATCCTCCTTTTTTGACATTTTCATTGAGTCTGTAGGGTTCAAAAGGTAGGAGAGAGAAAAAAGTCCTCAGGCTAGGCTCCAATTCTCAGAATTTGAACATTAGGTCTTCATTGCAAAAGGTTTCTGTTACAGCACCTAATTTTTAGGCACCTTGGTATTTAACACCATGGATCCTGATATAAGCTGTCTCTAAAATTTGTGGAGGGAATGCTGTGAACTGACAATATTGTATAATATGAGTGACCTACCAAACCTGGAAAGCAACTGCATAAAGTGGTGAATACGAAACGCTGACCCCAGTTAGGGCTTAAGTACCTTACTGAAGATTTACTCTGTGGCACCTTCGTACTGTGAAGTTCTGCGGTCCTGTTTACTGTATTTATAGAAGAACTTCACTTAGACTGGAACTCAGAAGAAGTATCTCAACTCCAATATTCTTTTTGGTAGAGCTCACCACTGGGTTATAATGTCACTCTTGCACGTTTTTTTTCTCTAGTCCAATAAATAGTGAGGTAGATAAGATAGAAACCTTCAGTAATAAGGACAGAGCAGCCCAACAACAGAGCATGTACTGCTTGTGACATTTATTCAGCAGGTAGATTCAAGGCCTCTTTTTCTTTATGACAGCTGATGCTGTGTATGCAGAACAACCTCAATAAACTAACCAATTTAATTTTACGCTTCTAAAATTTTTTTCAAATATTTTGTAGAACCCACAGAAATACCTGCTGTTACTGAATATTTGCCCCAAGTTTAGTTTAAGTCTTCTATTTCCAAAATATTTTCAGCTTGTGTCTGCTAGTGTAGGACTTGATGCCTTGGAAATTTTATATGTGTTGTACTGGGAGTAAACTGATTTAACTTATGGTCTTGGGAGGTGAAAAAAGAAAATAATTCTTACCATAAATCTGGAACAAAGACCTTTTAAGAGGAAAGCCTGTTCCAGAAGATTTTTAATAGAGGCATGTAGGGGTGTGATTTGAGGGAACAGGCTGATAAAGAAACTCTATGCACTAGTTCTGAAGGCACTTTGTCAGTCTTAGCTTACAAAACCCACTAAATTATGTAAATTAAGTACATGTAGACTGTTCTGTTAAGTCTATTTTCTTTTCTACGTTTAGTTTCTCTTGTGAAGATTTAACCCTTCATTTTGAACAAATTCTTCTCAGTCTTTTTTGGAGTTACAAGTCACAAATCCTGAAGGTTTATGGACAAACTAAATTCTGCTTGGTGTGTTGATTTATTAGCTTGTATGGGCAAGACTGCTATAACCCAATGGCTGAGTCCTGTGTTAGATTTTTTAAACCACCTTATGCTGTGACTTTATAGATTCTAGTGGAAAAAGGGATAGGTAGTGCAGGGTTTCTTCTGGTATAAGAATTTCAGATTCTTCTGTCTTTGACTCTTCTTTGAGAGTTAAAGAATCATGGATATACCCACCGCCCTGCCTCCCCTTCTCCTTCAACCAGAAATGCAGATCCCATGAAGGCTTTTTTTAGAGTAACACAAGAGATGGGACAAAGATACAGTTAAATCAATAGCTAAATTCAGATTTGTTTGTTATATGTATTTCTGATTTAAATACAGAACATTAATTGAGGGATAAATATCTTTTCTGTCACAGTATCACAGTATCACAGTATTACAAGGTTGGAAAGGACCTCTGAGATCTTCAAGTCCAACCTATAACCCTACACTAACACCAACCCATCATCTAAACCATGGCACTCAGTGCCTCATCCAGTCTCCCCTTAAACACCTCCAGGGTCAGCGACTCCACCACCTCCCTGGGCAGCGTGTTCCAATGGCCGATCACCCTTTCAGTGATTCATTATTGATTAAATTCCCTTTGAATATACAAGTGTCCATATCTCTGTCTGTGTGTGCATAAATAGGTATGAATATATATATACATATGAAAAAAACATCAGGAATATAAATTTGGCTAAACAGCAGTTTTTGTGGTCAGATTAAACTCCATTTTATCTTTTTGTTTTAACTTTAGCAGTAGGGGAAAACACAAAAGAAGATGGGGAAAAAGCAATTTGATGGAAGTCTGTTTGTAAGATTATAGAGATATTTTGAAACCTGAAGTATTTGCTAATTCAAACAAACTGCTTTGAATGAATACTTAAGTTCATTAAAGAAAAAACTGAAACAGCTTTAGGAAGAAAAAATACGGGAAGTTGTGTTTTCATTCACAACTGGAATTGTTACAGACTCTGCCACACTGTTATGCTTACCCCTACAGTTTTGTGAAATAAACTGACTTTTTTTGAGTATGGACATTTTTTTAGTTTTAATACTCCTGGTTTAATGTTCTGTTTCCGTGACCCTTTACTCTTGCCACTATTCTCAGTGAGATCAGCTTGATTAATAGTTACGTAGATTGGCCTTCTCTTCAGTGGAGATAAGGAGATTCTTCTCAGCAAGATAAATCAATGCTGTGTGCTGTCTTTTCGTGTACAGTTTTTGTCCCTTTACCCTTCCTCCTAACGTGCAAAACCAATACTTATGCTACCTGCCAAAAGGTGAACTCACTGTGTCATTGTGTGATAAAAAGGAGAGCGGATATCCAGCTACAATCAACATATATTTGCAATTAGTAAAATTCTATTATAGAGGAAGTTGTCAACCCTAATTTAATTTTAACTTTTTATATGTTTCCCCTTTAACAAATATGAATTAAAAGAAGAGCCTAGATTTGCTTGTAATAATGGTTAATTAATTTCTTAAGTAAATGATATAGATAGGAGGTCTTCTTTGTTGTTCGTTAGAGTTGAAGAGGAAGTTTTGACTTCTGTTGCTGCTTTGTGGAATGTGCAGACAGCAGAATCTAAAAATACTCTGTGAACAATTCAGTTTGGTAGGACAGCACAGTGGTATGGTCAAAAAAATATTCATTCAAAATGGGCTGGAAATTAAGAGTCATATTTGAAATTTGTTTACTTTCTCCTGAGCTTGTCTTAAGAAGCCTTTCAGCTTCTTATGTCCATACGTAATTGGTTCACAAAAACACCAAATTATAAAAGAGCAGGAGTTTTATTGTGACAGTGAGTACAGGCCCATGGCTTGCTAGACTTGGGTGAAGTTCTGGGTGAGAATAAATGAAATGAACACATGGGAAGTGCTCCAGGATTTAGTTTATTTAGTTCATGTAAAAATGCATACATGTAAAACAAAGGCAGGGAAACAATGCTTCATAACACAGAAAGCCATCTTCACAAAGATGAGTATACAAAGTGATTACTCTACTAGGATTAACAGCTGAGAATATGCAGCCCTTAATCCTGCATTTCAAGATGGCTGGAGGAATTATCTTTCACAGAAGAAACAGAGGTTATTTCTTTTCATATTTTGGCTACCATGGCTTCAATTTGATAAAATAGAAAGACATAGCCAGTGATATTTACTTTATCAACATTTACTTTATCAACACGTAAAGGCACTACAGTCCTGATTCAGGTAAAACATTGGGGTATATGGTTAAAACCAGGTGTGGTCTGAAAAATATTTCTGCAATTATTAACTGTAAGTAGCTTGCAAAGTCCTACTGAAGTCGCTGGAATCTGAGTATGTCCTTACAGTTAAAGATATTGATATATTCATGAGGACTTTGCTAAGGAAAGGCCTACATTATGTGCACTACAAATACGGGGTTTTTTTCTATTCTCCTCCTTGTGTCTATCACTGTAGTAAAACACTTTTTTCACAATTTTTCAGGATCCATGAAAACATTTTAAAAGGACAAATTTGGATAACAGCTGGAGGCAGATTGTTTTGGGAACTGAGACTCAAATTGGCTGAAATATTAGATACAAATGGATATAATCTATGAGATACTAAACCCTTGCCTTATTAAAATCCCCCACATTGGCACTGATTTGATAAACATCTTTGTTGGGAACAACACAGAGTGTATTAAAAAACTGTTAATGAAAAATTAATATTACAGTGTCTTTTTGGCAGGCTGTATCAATATGGTCTTTTTAATTATTCAGTTTATTCCTCAAAATATCATTTTCGCCAGAACAGAAATAAGAACATCACATAATTACCAAACCTCACTTTTTTCTTTTCCTAGTGACACATTTCTTTTTACTACTGCTTACCCTCCCTCAGTTTTTCTCAAGTTGGGTTAATCTATAATGATTCAGAAAGGCTTGGGTTTTGACACAAAGAAAAGTTTATTGGTTTCTGAGGAATGGGCACTCTGAAAGATTGATCTTTATTTTTCAGACATTGTATATTTATTTTCTCTGTGAAATATCAGAACTGATAAACTTATGAAGCTTTTCATGTTTCCCACGTTAAGGGGAAAATGAACATCTGATCTGACTTGCAGCTCATTTCCCTCTTTAAGAGGTCGGACAAAGTGTGAACAGCATGGATAGTGTATCACCCTCTGACCCTGACAGGTTATCACAGTAAATAATTCTGTGATCTGGATATCTTCCCCGGAGAAGACGTTCTCTGGAAACCAGAGAAAGATAAAAGATTTGTATTGTCTGAGATATTCGATTTGCTGGTTTGATCTTATTTTTCTAACTGAACCGCTACCACATTAGATGTATATTTAGTTTGGTTTCCTAAGGAGAAGTTTTGCTGACTCTTACTCCCAAAGCCCTGGGGACTTGAGAAGAAACTGGAGATGCTGCTAGCTGGGTTAAAGTGCAGGAGAAATGACTGAGTTACTGTTACGTAGGATGCAGACCCATGCAATATGGGGAGAAGCTACATTATTGTGGTATCAGAGGTAGTTTAGGCGATGTAAGACTAAACTTGTGCAAAACAGAGCGTACCACCTGACACAAGAAGGTTCTTCTCCCCTCTTTCTATAGCTCTGGCTTTAGCTCTGAAATGATACTGCCAATTTCAAAACATGAGGATACAGAAATGACGGTGTATCAAGACATCCCTATTATTTATTCTTAAAATATTGAAGCTGTTTTCTTAGTGAGTGTATCTATCATATTTCAAGATGTCTCAGACTGTATACGAAAATTAGAGAGCATCACCCTGAAATTCTCTGCTTACTCACTAATTCTGAAAGTGTGTTAAGATTAGTTAGCTAATACTAGATAGCCAAAGTAGTTAAAATTCAGCTGGTCATAAGAGGCGCTGAACCCCCTTTGCATTCCATCTGAACCTCCTTCTGAAGACTGAACCATGTACTTCAGGCATCGAGTTGTAGGTGTTGAGCTCCAAAAACTGTGGCCTCAGTGTCTTAATTTTAAAAACTAAATATGATAGAAGTGTTTTTTTCCAGGTGATACAAAGCACCACATATTTTGGTGGATTCAGAATAAAGCTGCTGAAGAAATAACCAGTATTTTTGGGTTTTTTTGTACCAAAGAACAGAAATCAGTTTTGCAGAATTTTTCCTTTAAGGCAAGAGAACAACATTAGAAATCAGATAAATTAACAGTATGTTCTGAAAAGAATACCTCACTGAAAATTAAAAACACTTTTATTTTAAAATTTTCTCATTAAAACAATGTATAGGATTCATAACTGTAAGATGTGAAGTGACATTAAAATACAGGACTGTTGAAGTCTTGTTAGGTTCCTATTTCCTCTCCTTTTGTCTGGAGAGCTTGAATTGGAACCAGTTGAAGAGGTGCTGTTTTTTTCCTTTGTCTCTCATTGTCGAGTTTAGCAAATCTCTAAATGAAAGGTCATTTTCAGTAGCATGCTACTGACAAACACCTGCTGGGTGGGACTTCCTTCAATAATTGTGAAACGTGAGTCCCTGTTGATGCACATGTTGAGAGTGGCGATCTCTGCCAGCGTGATAAGCTAGACCGATGAGCTTCACTGTGCTCATGATGAAGAGTCTCTCTGCAGAGCAGGTGGAGGGTTTCAAACATGCAACTTGAGCTCAGGGTGATGACAGGGTGTTCTAGATCCAATACATCTGATGTCCTGTATGTCAATCCAGGAAATATAGCTGTCTTTCTTGAATGGAGAAATATAAATTGACATTCTAGAGAGCACCAACCACAACAGAATCAGCTGTTGCTGTAAATTTTTTTACGGCTGTTTGTTGCAGATACTCACAATTTGCTCAGGTGACTCAACTTTCTGTTGTGCTGAAGGAGGGCATCAAGCCCTCTGAATGCCTCATTGTCAGTGTTTAAGGAGTTGCACCAAAAAAACAAGTTTCTGTACAATTTACTAGTTGTCTCTACTTTGCTTTGGGGTAAATGGGAAAAAGATGCATAAGACATTATGATTATTTTGTCAGATGATCATTGTACTTTCAACAGATTGGAACAGAAGTGTTAGAGATTGCCTCCTGATATGGCTGTATGCTTAAAAACTACATCTGGCATAGAAACCAGTTATAGTCTATTGCTCCCTGCCTATTCAAGATCATAGTCATTGTCCATTTTATTGTATACCTCTCTACAACATAAAGACACTATTATTCTTCCAAGTGGAAATAACATCTTGTTTATATAGTTCAGGTGTTAGAAATGCCAGTCTAATTTTCTACAGTTCAGCAGCTTAAATAGGAGTTGTATAAAAAAGTGTGAAGATGTAACTTGTCCCCCAACAAATGTGTAAGAAATGTTGATAATCAGTGGCAATTCGTTTCTTAGTTTTGAGAAACAAAGTTTTGTAAAGGATAAAGCATGCAAGAGGTAAGAAGAGCAGGATTTGCCCTACCACATAGGCAAAAAATACAGAACTTGGGAGATACTGGTTTCTCTCTGGTTATTGAGGTTGACACCTGCCACAGGAACTCACAAATGCAAGAGAATTTCAAGCCTTTTTCAGCTATCAACCTGAAATTTTATGACTAATTTGCATAGAAATTACAGATTGCTAGAGATCTATAATTACCATTACATTTTTCTTTAACACAGAGGTGCTTGACAAGGCAAATAGGGATCATTTAGTAGGCTTTTATAAGTCTCGGTGGAGAATTGCTCACCCTTATCTGTGACCTTGAACAGGGAAGAGAGCTGGTTTTTTTCAGGACCGCCACCTTACCTTTCCTGTAGGCCATAATTACCCTGTGTTTTCAAAAGTCTTAGGATATGTCAGTGGAAGTGTGTAATCTCTAGCTCAAAAAAGGATGTAAACATATATACGGGCTAATATTTTTCTTAGCAACCACAAACTCAAGAGTTTTAAAGTACCTTTTAAGTACCCTACATTTACTGTTATCTGCTTTAAGGTAGTTTATTAATGCCAATATACCATTGCATTTAAAGAAATGACATCAGTAACATCATTTTGTGATGACTGAAACTTCTTAAGGTATTAAAGTAGACAAAAATCTTTATTAACTGTTGTATGTGAATACCGTATATTATATTCACTTTTAACATTATGCATATATGACAGAGAAAAATCTGTATCAGGGAGGCATTTTTTCAGGATGGCTCTTAGAAGCTGTCCAGAATTTTAAATATAAGAAGTGTCTTCGAAAGCTTTGACTTCAGACACACGAGATGAAAGGCTAAAAGACACGTGTAATTTAACCTTGTCTGCGAAATGTATCCTGAGGACACATTTAAAAGTTGTGAATATGTATGTAAGAAATACACCATCTTACAGAACACTATCTTTTTTAAACAGTGCATAATATGAACCTGGAATACATTTCCACAAGAGGCCATCAACATAATACTTGTACTGGATTTGGGAAAACGGTAGACTTTTATTACCAGCAATACTATTCATAATAAAATAAGGGAAATAAAGCCTCATATTTCAAGGCATAAACTAAGAAGTCATGGAAGGTCTTACTCTGGCAATCTACAATAGTGCACACAGGGTTGTTATCTTCCTCCCAGGTTTGCTGTCTCCAGCAAACTTACTGGTCTGATTGCCACACAAGGTCATATGGTGCAGTTGTATACACTTTACAGAAGTACTTCCAACTGTCACTTCCGGATTCTATTTTTAAATTTTGAATTATTTGAGCTTAAAGCTGTACTTCATATATTGATGTTTGCTATATATTTTGGCATTGTGGTGCTGTAAATTATATTGCTCTCAAGGTTTCTGAAATCTGTAGAATAATGTTACATCAAGGATGTAAATTTTGTGCAATTTGTGTTTCTGTCATGCAGAACTGTTTGTCAGATTACTCTGTAACTGCAAGCAGGAGAAATGAGAAAGAGCAAAATGGAGCAAAAGCAAATGGAAGAGGAATAAAAAGGTGAGAAATTCATGAAACATTAATGGGTTATTCAGAGTTCACAAAACCACTGGGACATTACAATAATACAGCTTTCTTGATGAGACTGCTCCATGTGTCTATTCCCATTTTCTTTCATTTCCATAATGCTGCAGTAGCAACCAGTTCCTAAATAAGCAAAGTCAAGTTCAATCAGTGTCTGAGTAAAAGATCTATTAGGCACTGTGCATGTATTACAGTAATGGAGTAAATTTATTCCCATGAGACCTTGAGTTAGTATTAATGCAATTCATATTGCTTACGTAGGGTGTTTTGATTTTAGATGCATTTTTGAGGACTCACCATGGTCTACTGCCTTTTTTTTGTTGTTTCTTTTTTTTCACTTAAGAGCAGAGGTTAGTCCTGTTGTTCTGAAAAAAATATGATTTGAAGTTATACAGTTCTTGGCTTCATTTTTGTAGGCCAAACTGATTGATGTTGACGTCCGTTTTCTGTCCTGAGTGTTTGTGGAATCTCTATGCATTATTTAAGCACTTCTCTGTTCCCCTGCAATTATGGATGGGCATGCTGCAGAGACTAACTTGATTCAGACACATGTGAATTTGTTACACAAATCTTTGCTACAAATCCTTGTAGAAAAGCACTGTGAATTTTTATGTGGCTTTTACCTCCCATTATGGCTATATGACTTACAACTTTCTTCATTTGCCAGCAGCTCCTCCAGTGCAATTCAGATTCTTGAGATTAAGTATGTTTGAAAAGTGAGATATGAAAAATGAGAGGGGAAAAGTTGCTGATCAAATGAAAAGCTCATCTTCCAAAAATTTCCAGGGTTATCACATCTAGCTTGTGTAAGTACCTTTGTCAATCTGAGAGATTTGCTTCAGTGTTGTGATCTGGCCTGTGGTGTGAACTTGGAAAACTTGCGGGGATTTCACTTGTGCTCACTCCAGTTAAAAGACTGGAGGAGAAGGAAAAATGGCGTAATGACCTGATTTAAATATTACTTCCTTGCACTCCACAGCTGCAGATGAAACTGTTTGAATGCATTAGCCTAGTGGAGGTGATAATAAGGAGTGAAGCAGGGAGAAGGAATGAATTGTATAATAATGAGAGTTAGACTTGTTGCTTATAACTGTTTAAATTTGAGGATCTTTCTAAATGCAGAAGGGAAAACTCATATAAAAGCAATTCTTTATAGCTGAAACCCATGTAAAGAAATATTTTTACTGTAGCTATGAATACTGTGTTCATAATAAAACTAATTGACCTAAACCAAATGCAAATATTCAGAAAGACATCTATATCATACATCATTTCCTTTTCTCTCCCCAGTATTTCCACATGGTTCAGCTGTGTTCTCCAAAACAGACATGTTCTTTATCTTTGTTATTTGGATTACACCCCACATACTGCTGGTGCTACTCAGCAGAGTGTGTGTGCTTAATAGCATTGTGAAGGCACACCTTTCAGACTTCCAGTATCTTATGAATTAGGAGACAGATTGATTATTTTTGTCATCAGCTAAAAAACTAACAAGAATGTATTTCCATAATGCTTCGGTTTGCCACTTCCTTCATGAGCTCCAGTGTGAGGGAATAAGGATCACATTAAGGTGTGTAGAGCACTTACTAGAAGCCTACTTCACACTTGATTTCAGTAGTTACTTTTTTACAATGTAGGTGACTTTAGTAGAGTTTTGGAAGAAATTTGGCTCTGACCTGATTATGGTCACAAACCAGCTTCGCCAAGTAATGGAATATGCGTGCAGAACAGAGAGCAAAACATAAAGGGAGTATTTAATTTCAGGAATCACTTGAGTGAGCACCCTGTTTTAACCATAATTAGAGCTACTCAAAATTTTGCTTGTTGCAGAGAGATAGTATATAAAACGAGACATGCTTGTGGATGTTGCTGAGATGAATGATAGTGTTTCCTCCTGTAGTTGTAAAATTGTTTACAACAAGTTTGGAAGTTGGTTTTAATTCCGGCTGATATTGATGAGAAAAGATCAAATGATTTACTTAATGAAGAGCAAAGATACCTGTTGGAGGTCTTAAAATACTTCCTTTAGTTTTTTGTGTTGTATAGATTTTTCCTTAAGGAATGTAATTTTATACTTTTAGATTATGTTTGCTATCTATGTAGTTACCTATATTATGCATTTGCAAATAATGTTTTTCAGTGTGAATGTAGAATTTTTATTGTAGGACGACTATGATGCTGCAACAAGAGCCTTATAACGAGGAGACTGATTTCTGTGTGTTGCTGTGGAAGCACTGGAAACTTCTTTCACTTATACTTTTGGGGTTCTCAGTATAAAACGAAGTTTACATTGAATGTGTATGTCTCCTTTTTGAGTTCTAGAAATTTCAGAAAAGATAAAAATCAACGCCCTCAAATACCCGATTAGATTTTACAATCTTTAAATAAACTATATTAACAGAAGGGAATAAGTCATAACAGCTGTGATATATGTCCTTATAGAGAAGATAAGGAGCATAGTGTCTTACATTTTGGAATTCTGTGATTTTATTTCTCTGAAAATATTTTTTTGTTCTTTTGGACAGATATTAATTAGATTTTCTGCCAAGAGAATTTAGGAACCTGCAGAAATTTCAGGGTACCCTGGTATCATATGGAACTTATTACTAAATTATACTCTGGACATTTCTTCTATATTATACTCTGGACACTTTTCTCAACCTCACTGAAAATGAAGAGAAAAACCCTGAGGTGATAAAAACTTACAAGGAGAAATGTAATAAAACTTACAGACAAGAACCTTTTCAACTAAAGCATTAAGGAAAGTTCAAATGAGACGCAGAGTCCTGTAGCAGTATTAGGACTGCATTCAGAAAAGGCCAATAACATTTAAATATCTTCGCAAATGTGAAGGCTAAGAAACCTTCACAGGCTGAGTATTGAAGGAAGACATTCTGTAAAACCTAAAATCAAGGACCCAAGAAAGATGAAAGGTTATTGTTATGCAAAAAGTGAGACAATACATTGTTATCTAAAGGTTATATATTATTCAGGTAGTATTTTGTTTTCTTAATTTTTGATAAAATATAAATAAAATTTCTTGAAGCTCAGGAGAGAGACTTGGCTATGCTCTGGTTTTATAAAAAATCCCAAGAGCAGAAAGGTTCAATAAAAATATATTTCATCATTTAGCTGAAGTGCTTTCAAGTCCTCTTACATCTTCAAAGAGAAGAAATGCTCCAATCTAGTAAGGCTGGCATTGGTATGCATGTTTTGTATTTTTCCATTATTGTCATATACAACAGTAGTGGTACCTACTGGTGGCATTGTGTCTCCTCCAGTCCTCAAAAAGGGCAAGAAGGAAGACCCAGAAAACTACAGGCTGGTCAACCTCACCTCCGTCTCTGGAAAGGTGATCGAACAGCTCATCCTGGGTGTCATTTCTAAGCATGTGGAGGAAAAGGATATTGTCAGGAGTGCTCAACATGGATTCACCAAGAGGAAATCATGCTTGGCTAATCTGATAGCCTTCTCTGATTGCATGACTGGCTGTATAGATAAGGGAAGAGCAGCGGATGTTGTCTACCTCAACTTCTGCAAGACTTTTGACACTGTGTCCCATAACACTGTCATAGGTAAGCTTGGGAAGTGTAGGTTAGATGAGCGGACAGTGAGGTGGATAGAGAACTGGCTGGATGGCAGAGCTCAGAGTGTTGTGATGAGTGGTGCAGAGTCTAGTTGGAGGCCTGTAGCTAGAGGCATTCCACAGGGGTCAGCATGGGGTCCAGCTTTGTTCAATGTATTCATCAATGACCTTGATGAATGGACAGAGTGTACCCTCAGTAAGTTTGCTGATGATACAGAACTGGGAGGAATGGCCAATATAGCAGAAGGCTGTGCTGCCATTCAGTGAGACCTGGGCAGGCTCAAGAGCTGGGTGGAGAAGAAACTAATGAAGTTCAACAAAGGCAAGTGTAGGGTTCTACACCTAGGAAGGAATAACCCCACGCACCAGTACAGGTTAAGAATTGACCTGCTGGAAAGATCTTTGCAGAGAAGGACCTGGTGGACAATAAATTAACCATGAACCAACAATGTCCCTCATGACCAAGAAGGCCAATGGTATCCTGGGGTGCATTAAGAATAGTATGGCCAGTGGGTCAAGGGAGGTTATCCTCCCTCTCTACTCTGCCCTGGTAAGGCCACATCTGAAGTACTGTGCAGTTCTAGCCTCCTCAGCTAAAGAAAGATGAGGAACTACTGGAGACAGTCCAGTGGAAGGCTACAAAGGTGATTAGGAGACTGGAGCATCTCTCTTACGAGGAAAGACTGAGATACTTCGGTCTGTTTAACCTGGAGAAATCTGAGAGGGGATCTTGTCAATATTTATAAATATCTAAAGGGTGGGTGTCAGAGGATGTGACCAAACTCTTTTTTAGTGGTGTCCAGTGATGGGACAAAGGGCAATGGGCACAATCTGGAGCACAGGAAGTTCCACCTTATCATGAGGAAAACTTCTTTAGTCTAAGGGTGTCAACACTGAAACAGGAGGCCCAGAAATGTTGTGGAGTTTCCTTCTCTAGAGATATTCCAAGTCCACTTGAATGTGGTTGTTTGCAACTAGTTCTATGTGAAGATGCTTTAGCAAGAAGGTCAGACTAGGTGACCCTCAGAGGTTTCTTTCAAACCCTACTGTTCTGTTATTCTGTGATTTTTAACAGTCAACCACAGCCTTGATTATGGAACAAGACTGACTTGTTTATCCTCTGTTGCTTTAGGTAAAATGTCTCAGATCACTGCTACAGATATGATATGTGTTGACAAATACGGCATCTGGTCTACCTATGATACTGATGATCAAACTATGCCTGTGGCTTCCACCACAGGTGTTCCAGCTGTCTTCCCTCCTACTTTATTATTCAAAAGTTACCACTAAGAAAAAATGTCATTTGGAGGCTGTATGATAATATATAAAGTATGATAAATTCAAGACAGATCACTGAAATAATGATCTCTGCCAAACACCCTCTCCTAAAACCAGTTAGAAATCCTGTATTGGCTCCTATTTCATTCCCACTCCTCCTTCATTGAGCAGGCCCCTTCAAACATCTGCTGAAATTATTTCTTTCAAAGATGAATGCAAGCACTCGGTCACAATATGGTTTTGGAATGCCTTGGATGTCTTAATCAAGACATTACCAAAATAAGGAAGAATTTGATCCTCCACTGTTCATCCTTTACCGTATCTTCTCCATCCCAGCAAACATTTTAATCCTAGAAAACTACATCAGAAGAAATGCTGCCGTGGTTGCTTGGGTCAGTGTGTGGGAAGATGGGTTATTGTAGAGTTCAGAGAGAATACAGCTTCTACCCTGCACAACAAAGCAAATAAAAAAAAAAAAAAGTGTGTGTCATGCCCACGTCCTTGAAAAGGAGACTTTCATGGTACAGTAATCTTAGAACCAGAAAATATGATTATAGAAAGCCATTTCCTTGGAACAATCATTGTTTGTATTATTGCATTGTCAGACAGTCAAGTTTCTCTTAATAACATTCTCCTTCACAGCCCAGCTGCTGCTTTTGCCTGCTCTTTCTGTTATAATTCTGCATTTGTTAGAGCATTATTCCTCTAGATACAAATAAGGTGTGACAAAATCCATGGTTAGAGCAGTGAGTTATTCAGTAATTTACTGATTGCATTTTAAGGAACAAAACTGTCTCCTAGACACCTTCCATCCAACGGATTGCCTAAGTAACCATGCCTCCTCCCGTTTGTAAGTAAATAGTAATCCTTCCAAATTTCAAATAAAATTGTAACATTGTTGTATGAAAATATACAATTACTACAACTACTAATAAAAAAATTTACTTTATTTAGTGAATATTTAGTAATTCAGTCACAAAGCACTGAAGACAAAATATTTCTCTGTGAGCACTTGACAGATGCGCTACAGGCAAACTGTGTGCAGCTGCTGTGTTAAACAGTGTGAAACTCACGGTGTGAGTGAACTGCCTACTCATGAGAAGGTGGTTCACGACAACCCTAAGATATTATAAGTACCAGAGAACAGTTTATTACACCTGTAAGCTTAAACTTAAGCAAATTCAGAAAAAAACTTGATCCATCTCCATATAGAGTGCTTCCTGGGTAACACAGCAGACCAGCTCTATCTGCTGAAAAAAGTGTGAAGTGACATAGTGCTATGCCTGGACTCTACAGTAACTGCCTCCATAGCTGTGTGAAGTAAAAATAAGAGGCATATTAAGTATGTAAAGGCAGCTTCATTTAGCCTCACTTTCTAAAATTAATACATTTAAACCCTTTAATATATTGTACTAACTTACTAAATACTAAAATAAGCTAGAATAAGCTTGAGTTTTATGATTTTTTTTTTTAAATGTTCAAACTTCTTAAGCCATGCATTATTTTTAAGCATCATTTTTTTTCCGCTGTAGTACCTTTCTGGAGAAAAAGGTCTATGGCTGTGGTTAGCTCTTACATGACAAGAAGAAAGGTGGCTGTTCTTTTGGATTAGTTTTGTGAACTTCTATGAGTATGAAATACAAACTTGCCCTGAGGAAGGAAGCAATCATTGTGCTTATAGATTTCTGCTCTAAATCATCTACTGTGGAAAATCAAACCAGTTTTCAAATAATAAATCTTTGTATAACAATAAGTCATTATAGGCATTTTTGTAATGTGATTTATTCCTGATTTGGGAAAAGAATAAATGACAAAATTTATTTCAGGCTTATACTCGTAGAAAAGAAGAACAACACAAAAGACAGAGGGGTGGCCTTGCTGTAAGGCTTGTGTAGAATTACACCCCATAAATTAACAGAGAAACATAACAGAACATCAAGTCTGCCTTGGGCTTGGTGAAAAGCAACTTTCTACTTTTATGTATAGCAGGTCCCAAGGATTCCTTTTCTGTTTACCTCCGATAACTTAAAATTATAATGTAATTGTTTTAAACTGTAACTGCAGAAAATTTCAACAGTTAACACTATTTCTAAAGAGAAGGAAGAACTGTATTTCATTTGATCAGTTTTGTCAGTAGTCAGTCTGCTGAGACTATGTGAAGTAACAACTTGGTGTACTTTTAGGATATTTTTTGGCTCAAACTATCTTAGCTAGAAAAAAGCAGATAAAACCAACTAAACAAGTCCAGGATTACGTCTACTCACAAAAAATACTTAAGGATTTAAGATAATTATGACTTGGTTTCTTCACATGAGACCTTTGTGAAGATACGTTTGACTGTAAATGGTATATTAATTAATGCAACATATCCAACCAGCTTAACATTTTTCCATAACTTCCAGGGCTTGTCCAACGCAACTGTAACCGGTTCATGCTTGTCTGGTGAGCTCTGTTTATGGCTCCCTGGGGAGGAGTTGATGTGTTTCTATTTCTGTATTCGCGACTCCCGTGGGAACATGGAAGTTACAAATAACTGAGCCAGGTCTTGTGACTGTCCGACTACCCTGGCAGGTCCCAGGATGGGGAGAAAAATGGGACTCAGCACTACATTTCCATAGACTGGAAATGAACAGATCCAAGACATGGTACAAAGCTGCCAAGTTTATAACGGCTAGAGTTATTCCTAAGCCACTGTTCTTTGGTTGAGTGCTCCAGCTCCATCTGTAGTTCCCGCTGGAGTAAGAATTATTCTGTTGTGTGGAGGGGACAGGGTCAGTGTTTGACTATAAGCAATGAAGCATGTCTCTAGATGTGTGTAGATCAGAGGATAGGCTCTCTTCATGTATCTCCTACTGAAGCTGTAAAAAACAAAACAAAAGCCATACAAACCTTTCCCCTGGACAGGATGACAAGCACATAAGTGTGATGCTTCTATAGCAGCTACACTTCCTGATTTAAAAACGTGCTTAGAGTAGGTAAACTGTTGGCTGGAGGAAGCCAAAATAAAAATTCAGTGTGTATGCACTGCAGTGACTCACTGTCCTCTGCCTAGTGAAGGCTATGCCAACTTTAAATACAAAGTAAAATAAATTAATCTTTTCAGAAGTGTTCTGCAGGGAACCTCTAACAATACCTGAATTACAACAAATGAATTCCTGCTCCTAAGCAGTCTAAGATGGAGAAGCTGGCATCAGTAGTCACTATCTTGTTAGGCTGGGGGAAAAAGCAATACGTGCAGATGAAATTTAGCTCTTTAACCTGAGAGTGACATCAGCTGGAAGGGGGATCAATTGAGGAAGGTACCCTCGAAATCAATACAACATTGAAAATAAAGTATCTTTGGCAACATGGCAAAAATATCCACTACAAACAATCTATTCTTTTCCATTAATCCCAAGCTGATACGTGGGTGTTAAGGTCCAGAGTCTATCAGCATCTGAATTAGATAACTCTGGAAGGCATGTTAGAAAATGACAGTGTAGGATTTTCCAACAGAATGAAAGGTTTGAATTGGCAACTTAGCTAGCAAGTGAAGCTGGGGGCTAAATTCATATAGAAAAATAAAGGTTTTCCTCATTATATTGGTTAGTGCAAAGACGAAGTCATAATTCTGCAAAATGAGAAATAGTGTATCATTCTTTTTGGCTCTGGGTGAACCAGAGGTTTCATTATTTTTGGTGTGACAGATTTGTCCAAATATGAGTTTACTAAAAATGTGGGTTTAGAACAGAATTTTAAGAAATTATGTAAATTAAATTTTACAAGAAAATGAGCAATGAAAGTGTTCATGAATAAGAAGAATGTACTGTAAATACAGTTTGTCAAACTGCAGGAAAGAAAAGTCTGTTGTGTATTCCTTGTTGAACTTGGAATTGAATAGTTTAGAGCAGGATAGCTGAACCAGTGGGAAAAAATGTTGTCTTCAAATTGGTGAGAAGGAATTCATTATGATTCAAATACTAGGTTTCAATGAAAAGTCCTTGTGTTTTGTTTGCAGTCTCTAGTGAACAGTATTGATCTGAGACACCTTTCTGAAGGCACATATATTGTATCATCCTTTAAAAGATGGAGTCTTTTCCCCATAATTAAGAAATAGGTCTTAAAGTCAGAACACTTGTCATCTCTTCCTGCCTGTCATCTGATCATAACCAACTCATCTAATTACTCTGTAGCTCAGTTCTCCCTTGTATAAAAGACAACATGTTACCTCATTCTCCCTGCATGCAACATCCTTTTATTTCACCAAGCATTATTCTCATCCCTGACATTGGTAACTACCATAATAGCTAATCTCTGTTGAGAACTAAGAGTGAACTAAATTCATAGTCCTCTATGAATTTTATAAATTATAAGTACAGATCATACATTCTCAAAGAATGTATTAATACGAAACAGCAATTTTCAGTGATGTACTGAAGTAAAACATTTTCTCTCCTCAAGGGAACAATTGAGTCAATTATTTAAGTCACGAGGAAGAAAGCAGTGTCTTCTGTACCGGAATTAAGTATGAAGAGCTCATATCTTACTGTCTGGACATGTGAAGAAGTATGTGACTATCTTCAGGAGTTTTAAGTGCTGAAAAGATAAAAGATCAACAAAAGCAAATGTGTCCCCAGATCAGTGAGTAAAACACCAGACCACAATCCTGCCCATCTTGGTAAGTATCACTACAGCATTTTAGCTACATGAAACAACATCTCGGACTAAACCAGAAGTATAGGGGACTGTAAAGTGCGGGAGAAGGGCTTGCGGAAACCATCAGAGGACTCAATATGAGTTAGCTGAAGCAGGCTTTTATTGCCTTCTCTACAACATATATATATGTTTCCCGTGCGTTTAAGCAGTACCATTTGTCACCTCATTATTGGTCAATGAGGGCTGTTAGGGCGCTGTTACCTGATACCCTGCAGCCCCCCTTCTCCTGCAGCTGAAACCTCCTGTTTCACATTCTCTTTCTTATCTATCAGCTAACATTCCATTTTCCCATAACGTGCCAAGGTCACTGCATGTAGGCAGGGTTGTGCATACAGACCTCAAGGATCACAAAAGGCCCTGATTCTTCTAAAATACTTCCTACAGTAAAGAAAACCATATTTTTTTGGTGGCTGAATACTGGTCTCTTTTAAATATTTTCCAAAAGTGTTATTTCAAGGAGTTTGGTGAGTGAACAATGATAGTGGGAAGGGTAAGCTTAGAAACAATCCATGTAACTAGTATGTAGTTGTCTTGTACCAGATCAGAGGAGATGTAGCAAAATAAACCTCTTTAGTCTTCCAAAGCTGCTTCAGAGTTTGGATTCTGGTTATAGGAGATTCATACCCAGTAGCAAATATGACCAGAGCATTGCTCTCAATAAGATAGTGGGGAAAAGGTTTGAACTGTGAGCATCTCCTTGATATGGTAACTCACAAATATTTTATGATCCCACCTGAAAAATTCTGACCAATTGCAGTCACAGATACTGCAGAAATATGTATAATTTGCTGTAAAATGTTAAAATTTCTGTCTTGATAAAGCCTGGTGATACAAACTTACTAAGCAGATCTCATTGTTGTTAGCTATCTTAATATCCATTGTTTATTGTAAATGTTAATTAGGTATTCAAATACATAAAATGTTGTTTCAGCAAGTTCTTAATCTATTTCTCTATTAAACATCATATGCATTTCACAGATTAAATATTCTGCTGTCAGATTTACAATAATATCTGATTTAGAATATCAGCAAATATAAAAAAAATATTTTTGAAAGAACTAGGAGACTGATGAGCCACCTTTAGTAAGTAAATAGAGCAGTAGGTAAAACAGACTCGAGAAGGATACAGATGACTGAAATCAGAGATTTCAGAAACATCTTTAATGAATCTGATCATTATGTACCAACGCTAAGTATTAGGGCTTTTTCCTGTCCATTATTCTTAAGACTCATGGTTTGAAAGGCAGGATAGAGCTACATGTTGTTTCAACTTTTTCAGAAAAGATTATTTCAGCCAATTCAAGAAGGAAAGATGTATTTTGAAATGAAACTTGCATTTCGCTGAGGGATGTTTGCTGGTGAAACCTGATATTTGAGCAGAGGCCATTCCTTTTGACACCCTTGCCTAGCTGGCACAAATCTGCACTTTAGAACTGGCTATTGTCATCCCATGTAATGATCCTTATTTTCCTAGCTCATATTCTCTTGTTTGTGAATAAATCTTTTACTAAACCAAGTCTCCTTGGAGGAGACAGGTTCACAATGCAGTCTGTTAAAGGATGATTCCTCCTCCCCAACAGCAATCAGCAGGGGTTCTTAAGGGACTGAAATCAAGACACTACCAGTTTTGACACTACACCTCATCTTTCTGAAGCTGGTGGTGTTGTAAAAGTAGAACCTCACCCAGGACAGATCAGAACACTTAATCTCTATAGCTACAAGTATCTCTCTTGTCATTTTTGTTCTCTCATCAGAAAGTGAGTCATGTGAAAACTTTGATGATTTCTGATGTTTTTCTTAGGTATTTTAGATCAAGATCAAGAGTAGGTCAAACTTTTTCAAGAAGCTAACTGGTAAAATAAGAGGTTTCCTACAGAATCAGGATCCAGGTAGCACTGCAAATTATTTGACATCCAGTAGCTGTCTGGAGGGCTAGTTAATGAGGAATCAGGGTGTTTGTGACATTGTTCCTTCCCACCACAGGATCAAGCCACGCTCTTTGAGATGCAATCCTTGATTTTTATATCAGTTCTGCTCCATTCCAAGCTACAGACAGCTTAGCCTGTGCAAAACTTGCCCTTTAGCCCTCAAAGAGTAAAATTTCGTTTTACCTTTGCTGCTGAGAAACTTGGTAGAGTCTGTGACTGAGCAGCGAAAAAATAGTATAGGATATGTTTAGAGTGACTGCCACTGCGTTATTTCAGCAGCATTCCAGCAACAGAAGGCAATTTTTAACTCCAAGATAGATAGAATCCCAAATATTTTCTAACTCGTGCTGTGATCAAAACATAAGTTGTCTTCCTAAACCCATAGGAAATATCAACCTTCCCTAGCCTTCACTTATTTTCACACTCCCTCTCCCCTTCCCCCCTTTAACATTTTATGACAGAATAACAACTCCATAGGGAGATAACAGGGAAGTGTGTTGAAAGCAGAAACTGAAATGCTGCTCTTTCTTATTTGGTTATTGTAAGACTAATATATATATACAGTTATATTTTTTTCTGTTTTAATAGATCTCTCATTGCACAGTAGAGGACAATAAGCAGAATCAGAACCAGCTACTTTGAGCCAGAAATAGAGCAAACCCAAATAACACCAAATGTTTCCATTCATTTGCCTATCTAGTTTGAAGACAAGATCTGTTGAATTGTGACTTGATTAAATTTTTTAAACGTGTGATGTACGACAGATGTTGCCAGTCATCCTGTATTCTCTGCTTTTGTCACTATGGGATTAAGAGCTAGCTATTTGTTTTGAATTATTTACTATGTAAGAAGTAAAGTCAATTTACAGATTATTACTATGCATACTTTTTTACACTTTGGTGCTGAATCTGACTTGTAAATCACTGGACTCTGAAATCAGATGGTTATCTGGAGATGTTAATTTTGAATTCAACCTCTGGTGCAATCAAAGGAATTTTTCCCTGGGCCCTCACTACCTTCATCAGTATGGCTTTGTTCATCAGCCAGAAATGGCAATGCCTTGACTTTTTGTTGCTCAAGTGTGGCTTTGCAGGGATGACAGTTATGAAATGCATAATTGTATTCATAATTCAGTAACTCTGATATAGAAGCTACTGGGACCAATTATTTATGGACTTTGCAGTCCAATTATTTATGAACATTGCAGTTATAATCAAGTGTGCAAAAATGGCACTTTGAATGTGAACTCAGTTAGAGACTGATGTAACTTTAACTAAGTTTTGATTCAGTTTGGAAGCACATGCGGCTTTTTGCTTTGGCTTTGCTGAAATAGCACTACCATAGATGAAGAAAAATTTTCTTTGTTTGCTCTACTTGTGCTGAGTTGATCTGACCTATTATACCACTTCTTTGACCAAAGAGAACAATAAAGAAATGTTTTAAAACTTCTGTAACCATATGAATAATATCTATATAGGCAGAATTTCTGGTTTATCTGTTATGCTGTCGCCTGCTCACAAGATAACATATTTTGTAATTGAAATCCAGTCTAAGTATGCGGGTCAGGTTAAACAAATTAAGTAATTCTCTGCTCTTATGCTCTATGCGATCTTCAAAAAAGACCACACCTACAGATCTTTGCAAGGCTTCGTCTGAATGTTTCTTGCATTTCTAATTAAAGTCCTACTGAGTGCAACTGGAGTTGTTCCTTGAACTTTGAGTTTAGGGAGCCAGGATTTCAGCCTCCAGGTAAATCCGTAGTCCATAAATAAGGAACAAAGAAAGAAAACTATACTGTGTTTAAAAATCATAATATGGAGACTTAAATGTATCGGTGCAAAATTAGCTTATATAAGTAAGCTTGAACACAAAGAATGTGACTCTTAGTTCCCACCAATGTGAATCATCAGCAATCTCTCCACCAGTGCCACTGGTATGCATATTTGTGCTACTTTCTTATTCAAGGCAGTTTTAAACCCTGCTAAAGTAGTTACAGAAACAGGGTTAAAAGCTGTTTTGCATTGCAGAAGTAGAGCAAAACAGCTGCAAGGTGACAGTAAATCTGGCTCTGTGAAGTTACACTGACACAAAACCAGCATGAAATCAGTTCAGGTTCTACATATTTATTCCAATGTCAAGAGTAAATCAGATGACAGAATACTAAAAAAAATAATTTTAAAAAGCTGTTTCATTACATTAGATATTTTATGTAGAGTAAGATATTTGAGTATCCTAGAGAACTCCTAGAGATTTTATCATCACCTAATGTTTATGTCTGACCAGACTATCTTAAACCAGAAATTAGACTGTGCCAGATAATCACAAACTGCTGCAGCAGAACATAGACCTTTGTCCTGGTTAGAAAGATTAAGAAGTTCATGAAACTATAGGTTTTAGGAGTGTTTAATTCAAGTAGAAGATCCTGCTAGAAAAGATAGAGAATAAACCTGATGAAGGTATTGTAGATTTTCCAAAGCTTAGGAACTGTAAAAAATTTGATTTGTGAAAGACCATGAGTCAGACCTCACTGACGTACTCCTGACTGTCTAAGCAGAAAACGGCTTAAAAGTGGCAAAGGTCAGATACTTGGGAAAGCACATGAAATTTTGAAAGGTTACGTATGTTTTAATATTTCATGTTTTGCAACATTTTTCCTTGCTATTGTTTCATTTACTCTGTATATTTATTTCATTGTGTAAAAGAATTTAGTAGTTAAGTGATAACAAAGGTGTTGTTCCCAATTAGCTCATCTTCATTTGTTACTACCTTGTGTTAATATTTCTTAGAAAATGCTTTATGTGCTCCACAAATTAGATCATTTAATATTTCATCTTTATTTTTTCCTCTTTTCTTGATTTTTCAATTAATTTCATTTCCTGCAGCAAAATGTTTTCTTTGAACTGAATGTATCAACTTGTGAACTCAATGCCATAGAAATACTTACAATGAAACTGCTTTTAAAGCGAAGATGTTTTTCCATCTGTACATGCACAGAATCACACCTCCGTGCACAGAGGCACACAGGTGCTGCAGAAAGCACGACTGGAGAAAATACCAGTTCCTCTACTAAGGAAAATAGTGAACACTCAGTACAGCACAGTCCTGGTCCTCAACAAGTTTAGGGAACCTTTTAAGAGCAGGGAACCTTTTTAGGCTCCTTGTTTATAAATCCAGGAGTTGTCTTTTGAAAATAAGTCAATTTATTTGAAGGATTTTATTTCTAGAAGCTCAGGGTTTACGCCAAATATAAGTTACAAGTGCTGTCTTCAGCACTCAATTCAGGGCAACCACATGAAGCAACATAATGAATGAATGAGACTTTCTGACGGAAACAGATGCCCTGTCAGGTCGTCTTGTTCAATTCACTGCGGAAGCTTTACTCTCTGCTGTATGTCTTAACAGCTTTTCTCCTAGTACATGGAGAAGACAGGCCATTTTGCAGTGGCGTGTGACACTCAACCCTGAACCCACAGTAATTTTTCTGTGGAAAAGATTTTATAAACCCTTCTCATCCTTCGAGTTTTAGTTGTTTTGGCTTACATTATGGTATAGATGCTCATATTTTGTATTCCTCTTAGCTAAAAGTGTTAGACTGATAAGAAACTTCAGGCTTTCAAGTTTGCAGGGAAAAAAGAATCACTGATGACTGTTACCTTCATCAGATGTAATCACCTACATTCTGTAAGTACGCAAATAGCTCCCTTGTAGATTACCTGTAGACTTAAGCTCAGTGCACTTTTGAGTGTTTTATTAGGCTGAAGCCAGATGGCTCAGCAGTTTGCAGTATCCAGTCCTTTCCATGAGAGGAAAAAAGGGTAGTAACTGTGATATTTGTTGTTATTGAAACATGTAGTTATTTGGATCACACTCATCTGGGCATGATTTACTCGTGTGGAAGCTTGTGAATGGGATCATACACAAACCATAAGTGCACATAGTGTTGTTTTTTCTTTTGGCTAACACACATAGCGAGTGATTGAAACAGAGACACTACTGTGCAGGTAACTCCAAGTGCAAGCCGTTGCTGAGAAAGCAGTCATCAACCAGGTGGGAAAGTGTCAGCCTTGGCTGCTCCTTGACACAATTTGGTGCTTGAAGTTGATGATGTGCTGTCTTCTGATTTCTCTCTTTGTTTCAAAGGGCTTTTTACCGTGACATTTTGGTATATTGCTTTTAATTTCTACTACCTATTCAGAAAATTTGTTATTGAGAAATTAGGAAAAGATTTAATTCTCTAAAGATATTAATTGCCACTCTTTCAAGATTCTAAATACCTCTTAGAATTTCCATAGACATACAGCAGGGTTTCACATTTTTCATTATTTATGTGCATTCTTTGCTGAATATGAGAAGAGCCATTTTAAATCTGACTGAAAGACAAGTTAACTTCACAGCTTTGAAACAAGTTTTAGAGCCTTTTACCACTTGAATGCTTATTTAGATTCATTCTGCCCGAGTAGTTAAGAAAATTCACCGTGAGATTATTATCCTTTAGCGGCTTCTATGACATGAGTCTTTTTTTTGTGGTTAGTCCCTTGGGTAATTATTCCTTACAAATCCCCTGCTGTGGCTGACACAAGCCAGAACTGTTGTCCTACATGCTTGTGACAAACTGCTTTCTTAATGGTGCGTATTGGGTCTTTCCATTACAGAACGAAAATCATTGATGAATCATTGGGTATAATGATGGAGCATATTGGGTATAATCTCTGCTCCTTTCTCTTGCACTTCTTAAAACAGTGTAAAAGTCACAGATAAGTATCTTAAAACCACATCTCTGTAAAATAGAAGACCTGTAGATGAAGCTTATTGCTGTTAAACCTGTAAGGGCCAGAGCACAGACAGACAGATATGTATCTAAATAAGAGCACAAAGAAAATTACTAGTGATGTATATTCTGTGAATAGGATATGACGGTTTTCCAATGTATATTATCCCGTGGGCTGAATAACACTTTACCCTTTTCAGTCCTTTTGGAAACACTTTGATGTATGCATTTTGACATACTAGACTGCAGCCTCAAGAGAGGAGGTGTTAAGGTCATATTTGACACTTCGCTGTGTATGTTCAAGGACTCCATTTATGATTCTGGTTGACCATTTCAAACTGTGTTTCTGACAGCTTGGCACTAATGCAGGCTATATGTCATGAACAGCTGAGGCAGCTCTGTGAAGTGACAACCATCTGGAGCTTTCTTGTTTTTTTTCCAAGTGACAGCCTTTTTGTCCTTGTTTGAGTATTTCATTCAGTATTCCTTCTCTGTTGTCAATTAAGATGAGTAACAGTAGTAGCATTTTGTTTTCGACCCTCGTTGCCATGATTTCTCTGGATAATCATCAAACATTTTTTGTGTTCCTTTGAGCCTTTGATGCCAACTGGGCAGAAAGTGCTCAAGAGCAGAAACAGAACAAACTATTAGCTTGGCACAGTCATGCCAGAAGTGAAGTGGTAGCAGGCTTCTTGAGTCAGATTTTTCATCATCTTTTATAACTGAAAAATGTCATCATGTCACAATAGTTTTGTGTCATGCTTGCCTTGTGCTGGAGATAGCAGCACCATGAACCATAAAGCAGTTGAGAAACCCTTAAATCTCATTGCTGAAGCAACTCCATTTGTACCCCATAAATGTCTTAAGAACCAACCATCTGAAACAATTTAGTGGGACTTGATTTTCTTGATGTTGCTTGTTATTTTTATTGTCATTCATTCATACAATTGGCTTTGCTTGCTTGTCATTCTATTCCAAGTTCATGCACACTTCTGTTATTGTGCAGACATCTCCGCTGGAGCTGGTCTGATTGCTATTATTCTACTTGACCATATTTTGGTAGTTGTAACAACCATTTACTACTCAGGCAAAAACCTAGGCATACTTTTTCTGTTGTGTCAAAGCCAGATTTCAAAATAGTACCACAAAATTTTCTGGGTTTTTTTTTTGTTTGTTTTTTGTTGGTTTGTTTGGTTTTTTTTTAGAAAGAGGAATTAAAATAATTAACTCTTTCATGGGGATTTAATAATTTTTCTGTTGCTCCATTTTGCCTTAGAACCAGAAAGGTAGAGACATTACTTGGCAAGGTTCATCTTTGATTACTGTGTATGCTGTAGCACTGACCACAGAGCAGCACAGGAGGATCATGTTGTAACCCTCCATGTAATGTCCTGAATTTCAGGAGCAGAGGGATTTCTGGTGTGACTGGGAAGATGAAGTGTCTCCAGACAGTACACAAGCCCAGAAATGGCAAAGGCGTTTTCTACAACAGCAACTCTGCATCTGAGCCCTGGCTTAGTGGTTGATGAGCTTCAAGCCATTTGCATAGGACTTTTGTGGGAGTGCTGAAGGTTAACTTATGCCCCTTTTATTTATCTGAAGTTTTTTTATCTATTTATCTTAAATAAATAAATAAATAAACCTCTTATGGAGGTTTGCGGGTATCAATGTCTAGTGATCAAAATTTACCCTTGAAGAAATTTTGATGATTTTAAATGTCACCTTTTTAACAGGTGACAGATAACTTACTCCCAGTCATGCAACTTGGTAGCCAGGAAGTAGAAAATGATTCAGGTCATCTACTTTTTATTCCATCAATTCCTTTGTCTCTCCATCGCTTTTACTCCAGTCCTGCCTATCTGTTTTCCCTTCTTTTATCCTTACTTCTCAGTTTTTAATGTGGAGAGGGGAGAACAAGCCTGTTTAGAAATCAATCTTTTGGGTATTGGAACTTACATTAGGAAAAGGTAGGCAGCAGTCTGTTCTCAAGGTGAGCATCTCTTCTGTCTGTCTTTACCCCCCAGCTCCCCTTTGGGAAATAATAAAGAAACTGTTAGTGTCATCAAAGATGGACTTTATGAAGAACACAAAATCTGAAAGCTATTCAGTTTTCAGTGCATGGGAAAGCATTTCTTTTATCTTTGGCTCTGCTTCTCCTATTTCTGTTATTCAGGCAGTCCATGCTAACATAGTCATAGATCTTGGTCTGTGGGGACTATTGGAAAGCTTTAAAGACTTCAAAGCAGTGACAGCTCTGTGGGTTTACTGTGTGTCAACCTCAAGCACACGTGAGGCTGGCTTCCCTAGCAGGACCTGAACAGAAACCTTAAGTTCAAAAGAAGTAACTCTTGCTCATAGCATGAAAGAAATGACAGTTATACACACACTTTTGTGCCTCTAGCTAGTACAGAGTCAGACTCTGTTAATGTCTGGCAGGTTTTTGTGTGGTGATAGAGCTGAAGTGTTAGTTTTAAGACATTTTGGAGAAAATAAAGGCTAAGCAATGCTTCTAAAGAAGAGTCAGTAGTCATGTTTGAGCAGATAACCTTCTGGCTTCTGACATCCCAGATGTCATACCCTGGATGTATGATAGCTAGGTACACAGCTAAGGTGGGGGAAGCATGCTGAGAACCGAGGCTTCTTTTCTCCTCTGCTGTCAAATCTTTGCAGTCTTTGGAGGCAAGCACAGTCTGAGAGAAGGCTGCTATAGTGGGATTCTTTATATCACAATATAAAGCTGCTTCTTTTGGTTATGAAGTCTTTTTAAGTCCCAACTCCCCAGTCAGTTGAGTGTCTCTCAGCTGTTAAACAGTGTGTCTGAGTTATCAAGTATCCTTCAGACATATGTGTTAATATTTCCTGCAAAAAAAAAGTATAAAAGTTCTCTCCAGATGTTTTCATGACATCAGCTATAGATACTTTTATGTGAAAGACAGTTTAAAAGCATATTATTTTTTGATGTAAATCTGAATCATGGATGAAAAGCCATGCAAGGTGGCTGTAGAATAAAACTGTAGTCAGAATAATACTATTGCCGTGTCTGCACAATGCCAAGTAACTGGGACAAGGCTCAGTAGCTTTCAGACCTCGTCTAATATATCTACATGTCACTGTATGCTCACAATTTTTTGCTCAGTTACAGCCTGGGAAATCTTCACAGAATAGGCATTGATTTGTCTGTAATTACGTTTAGGTGGTTTGTAATACCTTTACATTTTTTGGACAAAGGGACAGGTTTCAGAGGTTTTCAGAGAAGGTGACAGTATAACTTTGCTCAGATGAAGAAAGGTGCTCTAGCTAGGAAATAGAGGGTGTGATCAGAGGCAGGGCCAGGTAGAGCAGAATGAAGCTTGGCCAAGCTGATATTTCTACATTAGTTACCACTAATTTAGAAGGACATATCTTGAGTTTCACCTCAAATCAGGGTGCCCAAGGTGCCTAACTGTCTTTTAAATATGTGTCTCAGACTTCTACATGCACTTTTGAAAATGTTTAGCCTTTACAAATCAATTAGATTCTATGGCTATTGTTGTTGCATAGGATAATTTATCTGTTGAATCTTTATATTTGCTTCTTGAAACTTATTTTTTACAGAAACTTATTTTTTGCACAGATTTGGGAAAAAGAATTGTTACTTCAAATCACCCAGCAAGCAACTAGTTCTTCTCACGTTAGAACTTCAAACTGAACCTCAATGCTCAAAGATTTCTTTTCCCATGAAGTGATATAGGCTACTGTAATGCCAAAAAAACCCCAAAACAAAAACCAAACAAGCCACAGCTCAGTTTGACTCCCTCAGCTGTGACATGCTTTACAGATATTGCTTGATTAAAAGGCTTAAGGAAATTCACTGATGGATGAGACTGATTAAACCAGAAACAAAATAAGTACCACTACAGCAATCAGTGGTATTTCTAGTACTTCTTGGCTGTGTAGTCCCACAACATGAAGTCTATGCAAGTAACTTTGAGTGTAGAGAACAGTCACAATTTTCTTTTCCTTCTTAACTCTTTAATTTGAAAGAGAGAACAATACTAACACTGAACGAAAATACAAACCCCACCATATTTATTGGGGAAGTCGTGGAACAGTGAATGGAAAAATGAATGCAGTATAGTGGTCCCTCGAGATGAGCTTGCAGACAGTTTTTACTGGGCAGGATAAAACAGTAAGATAAAGCCCAAAGATCTCTGTACAAGATCAGGAGCAGATAAATGTGGGCTTTGCTGTTTACAAGATTGCAGTTTCTTGTTTTATCAGGAGTTTCAAGACATTTTGGGTTCGAACCTTGGAAGCATGTGATTTTTTTTAAATCTGATTTTTTTAAAGATATATTTCTAATTGCAGAAAGTAATTGGAAAACTTGACTTATAAAATATCAGAATAAAAAAGAACCCCCCCCACACACTTTGCTGGTTTTAAGAATGATGAGATTTCGACATATATGGCTTCATATATTTTGAAAAAAGACCTGACTCAGATTTTTATATTCAGTAGGTCCCCCTTTCTCTGCATCACAGAACATCATGCCTGTTGGAATGGCAGCTCTCTAGATCTCATGAAGAAATGCTTTGCTGACAAAGCTGGGTAGAAAGGGACATCAGCTCTAGCTTAGATGACTGCAGTAATTGGAAACTGCCATCCTGTAGCTTCACTTTTCTGTGGCTATTTCCCCTCTAGAAGCTTTGGTTGCTGTAATTATATAAGTGACATGGTAACCAACATTTCTTTTATTGTGTTTCAAGTATATTTTCTCGAGGTAGTGGATTTTGCTTACTTGATTAATGTAAGTTACTGTCAGCAAGAGCACTTTTTACTCAGCATTAATTCAGTTTGTGATAAATGGGTTTACTCGTGTGGCTGTACTGGCAGACCTTAACTGGAGTACACCAAAACCATAGTCTTTGATAATGGGCAAAGCTAATGCTGAAGCAGTTAGCTTATGAGCAAAGAAAGCTCTAGAAACATGATTTTGACTCTGCAACCTGGATTCAAGTTGATTTCTTAAATAAATTCTCCTGCTGTTGCCAGAGAAGGGCATCACAATTCTACAATTTCTCCAGTATCACTAGTAGTGAGATTACTTGAGTAGGCTAAGATCAGTTACATTGGTACTCTTCTAGGTATGCATTGTAACTCCTGTGTTTCGTCTAGGTCAAGTATTGCTGGGGAAAAGGACTGCTTCCTTCTCTTCCTTCTCTTTTCTTTTCAAACTGCTCTCTGAAATGTCTGAATGTTGTTCAGATGAATCATTTAATTCTAGTAATATGAGGTCATACAGCTTCTTTTGGCAGTAATAGGAGGCCATATATACATAGATGTAGTCACAGGAACAGCGTAATTTTCAGTGTAGTGCAGAGATAGCCAAATTATTAACAATGAAGAATGGAAGGATTCAAATTTATTTCCAGGTGTTTTGTATTTGTCTTATCTCCACATCCGCCAAAAAATAGTATCTCCTTTCTGAAGAAAACATGGGAGATATTTGGAAGAAATTATTGTGAGTTAAACAGCTTCTGAGTGAAAGTGAATGTGCTTTTGAATACAAATGGATATGTATTGGGGGAAATTATGCAGCATGATCTCTTTCACCATTTCACATTCCACAAAATTACAACAGAAGGATGGAGCTATGTTAATCAGGATTTTTTCCTTTTTTGAGGGGTTTCTGTCAAGTTATCCATCATTCTGAGATGTTTGCTGTGTTTTTCCTGCATGATTACTCTGCAATTTTGAAGTATAATATAACCAGTTATTTAATTTAGACTATAATAGAGAAGTTTCTATCCATTTAAGTCTCTGAAAGGCACTGGGAAAAATTTTTGTGCTGCTGTTGCCAGTTTGAATCTGGTTCCTGCTGGAAATGTACTAGTTTCTCCCATTACCCATGGATGAGTGACATTATGGGCAGTACCTGTTATATTATTTCACACTGGAGCCTATAAAACAAGTGTTTAATCTACAGATTTTGGCTACAGGATGCTGTAACAGCTCCAGTGAGGCCCTTTGGGTGTATCCTGACAATCTCTGCTTGGGAACTATTATACTGTTGAGTATTAATGTGATACCCTGTAATGGTTCCTTGGGTGCTGTTAGTGCATGTTATGTTAATGTGAAATTAGGGATTCTTTAATTGACTGATGTAGAAGAAGTATTACTTAGCATGCTAAATATCTAGATATAGTAGTTGATTATGCAGCCAGTCTATGCACAGGATCATCATATATAGGAGGTTAAATAATTCATATTTTTTTCCAGTGTTCTGAAAGCAATTTTGTTGAGTATAGGTTATATACATACATATTTCAAGCTGAAAGATGGGTCAGTGACTGCCTTTATTACTTGAAGACTTGTGACTGTTTACATCCTCTGTGGTCTATAGCTCAGATGTTCCTCTAGGTACATTTCCACAGTACAGTAGAAACAATGCAAGAGGTTTTTGCTTGCAAAACAGGGCTACACTTCATTCCATTTATACCCTCACCAACGGACTCCTGCCATCTCTCACTGTGCTGACTCTGGCTGTTGTCTGATTCCTCACTGACACCTACATCCATTTTTGCCTGATTACATTGAGGTAACATGCTGCTCTGCACTGCTCATAGAATGCCTTGGGTGTATCACTTCTTGTGTTCTATGGCTTAACTTCCTTTTACTTTTTTCCTGCTGGAAACAACACTAAATCGGGGATTTCCTTCCCTGACTAGCAAGTATCTCACATTCCTGATACATCTGCTCCTTTTCCCAATTCAGTCTAATTTCTTTCTGCTCCTCTCTGACTTTGGTTTCCTTTAATTCCTGCCTATTATCCTTCTAGCTGCTTTTCTGAGACCTTGAGGAATGACATCGTCTCCTCTCCTGTGTAAGTGTACTGCCTGCTGTCCTTCCCCTGATGATCAAGATCCCTGAAGCATCTGATTATGATTATGCATTTGTCCTGACCTGCCCTCCATTTCCTTCATTTCCCACACTGATTACTCTCCTCCCAGGCCTTGACAAAACACATTGAACAGCTGTAGGGAGATGGAAAAGGATTTTGCCTTTTCACATCTTTGGTAACGGAAATAAAAGAACATTATGCTGTGTCTTTGCAACAAAACGTGAAAATGAAATACATTTCATCTCAATTTTCATTTTTCTTCCTCTCCCTTTCTGTTTTAAGTCATTAAAAAAAAAGGCAAAGGGAAAAATTAATCAAAAAGATTTCACAAGACTTTCAAACCTTACCCTTTGTGAAAGCTTTGCAATGAAAATATTTTGAAACATGATTTGTTATTGTTATTAAAAACACTTTCCTCCTGTCTTCCTTATTTCTTAATTGATGCATCTCATCCCCTTCCTCTTAGGTCTGGCTACTCTGCCTGATCCTCAACCCCTGTGGCATTAGGTGGTGACTGCTGGAGGTTCGAGGGACTCAGATCTAGCTCTTAGAGCCTTATCTGCAGAGAGGAAAGAATCTGTCACTGTTATTCTTCAAAAGCTGGACTTTTAGTATCTTCCCCTGGCTTAGTATTTTTTTGTTTAGTATCTTACTTGGCTTGCTTACTCACAGTACGTTTAGGGAAATTTCTGCAGCTTACTTCAGGTTTTTTGCTACTGTTGCCGGGACATATTATCTAAACCCCAGTGGTGTCTCTTCCCAATATGTTCTTGATTATCCTTGTGGCATTTCTTCACCCCATCCTCAAATATTCATGGCTTAAACTTCTCCTCACTTTTGACCTTTGGCTTCCTTACTGACATAATAGGTATACCACAAACCTGAGTCTGTTTTTAGGTTTAAATATTCTTTTACTTTCTTAATTTACAATTGTATTATATTTTCATTACCTTTATTATTTAAAGATATAGAAATATTGAATTTACCCATTTTCTGTTTCTGCAAGTAATTTTAATTTAAAATTATTCACACTACTTCAGGAAAGCAAGTATTACTGTCAGAATTGACATTTTAGAAACACAATTGTTATTACTGAGAAAGAGTAAATTTTTATTATACATTAGTGAAAGGACAGCTTGTAGTGTTTTGCATGATTAAATCAAACAATTTAGCTGATATCAGATAACATTTCGGTCTAACAAGAACTGGCTGTTAATCTGCCACCAAATATTTTTCCATTGACAATTTTCCTTTCTGTGTAGGACAGAAGCAAAAGTTGAAATACCAGTGTTTCTGCCAGGACTCAAATTTCAGGTTTACCTTTGCTATAGTTCGAGTCTTTTAACATCCAGTCTAGTGATCTGTCTGTAAGTATATTCCATAAAATGCCCAGTTAGCTTCAAGATAAGCCTGTCATGAATGTTTTCTCTTGAATTAATCCCCTGGGTAACAAGAGTCAAGATACCTTCACTTCACTTTTATTTATGTTCAAATGTCTCCTCCCCTCTGCTCTTCTGCCTTTTTAGGTTTTTACCCTAACTTACTATTTTAATATGATATTCAGGCAGAACTCCTAATGAAATTAGGTCAGAGGTCATAGGTAAGTGAAACCACTTAGTATTATCAGAGAATACACTCTTGAGAAATCCAGCATATCCAGATAAAAATTAGTTTTCAATATTCGCTGCTTCTTCAAATTTGCTTTATGAATTAAAAAATAATCTTGATATATGTACAAGTTTTCAGAGGCAAATAAACCTCAGCTGGTGGCAAGGAGGAAAAAATGTGTAATTTTCAGATCAGATAAATAGATTTAATTTCTGATCTTAGTTTGAGTACCAGTTGTTTGTGAAAATTAGTAGCTGAAAAGCTACTAGAAAGCAGAGGATTTTTTTCAGAAAAAAAAAATCATCCTGGTCCCTTTCACAAGCAAAAGTAATAAATAACCAGCAGCCCTACTGATAAAAGATTAGCTACAGTTCTAAAGCTGTAGAAAAAAAGTGAAGCTCAGGCCTTGGGGCTAGAAAGTGAGAATTAGTTCATGCATCAGGAAGAGCATGAGCATAGGAAACAGGTTATGAAGAAATCATGCTGCTTTTCCTCTTGTCTCTAGTGTGTATGTCCTAGCATTATGGCCACTTGGGGAATGTTTATTGTAAGTATGAAACAGCCCAGACTTTTCCAAAACAGTGGGCAGTCAAAAAGACTGTAATTTTCTCTCATTGAAAACAACCTCCTATTCCAATACTAGGTTTTTAGTTATCAAACCCATGAAAATTAGAAGCTTGAACCTTAGCAGACAACTGGTGATTCTGGTACCTGGGATCTGACCTTCGGTCTGCTTAAATAAAGAACTGAAAGGCATATTCCTGTACGGATGGCTTAACAGATCTACAAAAGAATCCATGCATACCAGAAGAAATGCAGCTAAATAGAGCATTCGGAAGATTTGTACCAGTGAGGTAATAAAAATAGTTTAGTAAGGAAAAGATTTGTTGTGATTATGTCTGTTTGAGTTCTGACTCCTTCATGATCTAGGTGGACAAGCACAAAATTCCCCAAAGACAAAGAGTTTTGGTGTACGTAAGTTATTTTGTGCTACTGAAAAGATATTCCGAGTTGTTCTCAAAGGCTTAAATAACATTATGGCTAGTTTGAAGCACAAAGTGTAAATAAAATCATGAACTTGCCTTTACTATAATCCAAATATGAATTTGCTAGCCAGCCTCAAAGATGTTCAAGTTCCTGAGAAAAGCTGATGTATTCTTTACTGGCCCAAAACAATATATTTTATTTGGCTTTGAGAATTTGTAGAGGCAAATATCAGTGCACCAACTTAGGAACTTCAAGTAATTTTGTACTTCGCATATGCTAGGATAAAATTGAGTCCTTTTAAAGGCACAGCTCTTTCAAAGATAGCTGTGAAACATTTGACATATGTGATGCCATTATGATAGGAAAGAACTCTCTAGGAAGGTAGACCAGAAATGAGAGGGATCTGTGCCATATATCTTCATTCCTGAAGAGAGTACATGTAACTTCAAAAACTCCATGTATTTAAGTGATGAAGAGAAGCAGTTGGTAGTATTTAACTATAAAATATAAAGTTAGCAAATGTGTGTTTCTCTTGGATCTTCTAAAGTTTATGTAGAATTAAAATCTTGATTTTTCATATAAAAAAATTAAGATGGCTTGCGAGCTTCCTAAATGCTCTTTTTATGATAACTCTTTTCCTGTGACACTTCAGCTTTACTTTTATAATATGTCCTCTCTATTTCCTCACACACACAGAGGATATAGCATGTGGAAGAAGTGATTGAAGGTCATCCAGTGATAATAAAAAATGAATTCAGAGAGAAACAGAGGAAAGGACTGGAAAATTATTGAAGGTGAAGTGTTGAAATACGTTTTTAATCACTTTCCTCCAAAATGGGTGTGATCCCAGTTGAAACTTTTCACAGATTTTTCATCTAAAAGAAGACATTCTAGTTGTAAGTATTGTTAATGAGAAAGACTACAGTAATTAAACTGTGAATCCATAATTTCACTAAGAGTAAGCCACCTGGCAAAATTATTCAGTGTAAAACTCTTAATCTCAAATTGAATAAATTGTATCAATTCTTTCATAAAGAAACAGCTGAGGTATTACTAAGCTTATTGTCCTTATAGCCCCAGGAATATTTTGTATGCTGACATCTGCATAGCGTTGGACACATTTTTAATTGCAGTCATAGAGATTAATGTCCTAGAGATAGGAATATTTTTGATGAGTTGAAAAGAAAACCTGTATTTGCCTGTAAAACTGGTTCTTGCTAGTGGTGATAGCTAGGAAAGAAGAAATCAATTTTACAGTAATATTTTCTTATAATGGATGAAAATATAAAGCAAAAGCAAAGTGGTAACGTATTGACTAACATTAAACAATAAAAAGCCCTTGTGGTCTTACCATTCAAATATGTTGCCCATGCTGCATGAAGGTGTATTGTGTCTGCTTTGTTCTGTGGGAGTGACAGTTTTCAAGCTGACTTAATTCTACAGTAAAGGTTGCTCCCAAAAGAGCAAAAAAAAAATAGATTACTATTGTAATGGTACAGGTCTTCCAGCGTGCATTTACATTGGCAGTGTGAGGAGGTAGTCTACAGTGAAAAGTATTTTCTGCTTTGGTCTACCAGGATCTGAAAGGACCTGAGATATGCTGAGATTTTATTGATTATGTTGGGATGCAAACACACTGATCTACTGCAGTCTACAAAATATATTATACCTAGAATATATGCTGGCATCTTCTTTGCTGTATTTAGGCACCTAGTCCACCTATAACTGCTAAATCCCATTTCAGAGCACTGTTAATCCTAGCAGCAAAAACAACAGAGTGTACAGGGACTGAAAAGATTAAAGGGTACCGAATCCACAGAACTAGAAGATGGCCAGAAACACAGGCTGCATTTCTTCCAGCAAGAATGAGACAACTGAGCAATTTTTGCATCAGCCAGCCACATAGCAGCCTGGAGGAACTCTTCAAGGCAAAAGACCAAAGGCTTACAGAGCCTGTCAAGAAATTAAATGCTGCTACAGGAAAAAATATTTCTTTAAAAATTGAAATTCAAGTCCTCTGAAAGCAAGTCCTTTGCTTTGGCTCAGGGATTTGACCCAGTTACATAAACATAATTGACAATAAAGAAAGAACATTGACTATTTTGCATCAAGTGTTACCTGACTTTTTGAAAACAAGAGACTGAGTTTTATAATACTATGAGGATTACTGCGGAAATGAAACAAAAGAAAAATTATGAGGCATAGTGGTATCTTGGGACTGCTCTGAGTTCTGTAACGTGAGAAAGGAGAACAAACAAGTGGTATACTGAACAACTTTACCACATTGCTACTCCAAGGTTTAGAGACAAGGGATCTCCTTTCACTCTGTCTTCAGAATTGCATGGAGACTATGTTGTTGCTGCATTTTCAGCTGCTCAGTTCTCCCTCCTTGAGTTGCAAGTGCGGTGCTGCCTGTGAGCTGTAGAAAAAAAGAGGCCAGGAGTTCTCAGGATTTTTGAGGGAGTTATCTTCTTTCAGAATTTCTTCTTTTCTGCAATCCTGAATTGGAAAAAAATCATTTTGTCATTAGGAAAGGAATGAGAACACGTTGTAATTTGCAGTTGAGGTATAAATATTTACCATTCCAGCTCTGAGCCAGTTACAATGTTTTGACTATTTTCATTAGAAATTGCATCTTTCATGTAAAATGTAATTGAAGTCAAGTCCCTTAAAAGATGAGGGTGGTGAAATAAGTTACATAACAGAGAAATGAAAGCAATCTTTTTCTTTCATGTCTAAATGAAATATTTTGAGTTGACCTAAAATATAATTTTATTGCTTTCCCCCCCTATAGTACTTCTTCCCTATATAGATCTGGTTTTATTTGAATCATTCCCCTCTCATCAACCATTTAAAATTCTGATTTAACCTCAAAACTTAAACACATTACATTATAACAGCCTTAAATAAAAGTTTGGTTTATATTTCTTAGTCTACTGCCCATGTTCATCAGTTCTCCCATTGTGATACACTGCGAATACTGCAATGCAGAACAATGAAGAATCCAACTGCATAGAAAGACAGTTTAATGCATAGATCCAAATGAAGATAAACTCTATTTCAAACAGCATACAAAATATTATTTGCATTGTAGTGAAAGAGAGTTGAGTCAAAGGAGAGCAAGTTGTTGGTTAACCTGAAAGGTTTATTTTACCCAGAACTGCATTTTTAATAAGTTTTTTTTTTTGTTAGATAGCTATGCCTGAGCTATAGCAGAAAATATAAATAACCAAATATGCAAGATTATATCAGATTATATCAGATTTTTCTCTCTCTCCTCAACTGTCATGCTATCTCTCTCCTGAAATGGCAGCAGTCAGACGAGTACAGCTGTATTCATACATTCCTCTGCTCTTGGTGAATCATGAATCTTCTAAGTTTATGAAAAAAGTTAAACTCCATTACATGTTTTTAAAATTAATATTTCTACAAAAAATGTTTTTCTTTTAAAGTAATTCATGTTTACGAAAGACTTGCTTGCTCAGTCTTTCTGACTGAGTTGCATTCCTACATGCACATGGGACAAAAATTCATAGTCATGCTTTTGAGAAGTAGCAGGTTCTTTTCCAATTTTCTTCTATTTTGAAGCCAGATTGGTGAGGATCTTATGAACTGTAAGGAGAGTTTGAGACAAAGGTACAAGCATTTTTGTTTTTCCAGCTTCCGATGGACAACTGAATGGCAGAAATTTTCTATTTAACTGCTAGACTTCACCACAAGGTCAATTCCCCAGTGCGTTTCTAATGGCAGTTAGTGGCCCCTAGCCAAAGGTAGGAATTTTACTGAGTAATGATCTCCAATGTGTTGCATATCCAGTTATTCATCCTTTGATTTCTCCCATCTTTTGCAAAATAATTCTTTCTTGTGCCAAAAGTCTGTGCAATATTTTCCTGTTTTGAACATGGCTGTCATGAGCTTAAAAGTGCAGAAAGATCAGAGTGAATGCAGAATAAATTTTCAGTGTCTATTGAATATGGAATTTTCCTGAGATAATGCTACAGGGAAATACAGAAGTCAGTGGGGACAGTATATAGTAGAGAAGTTGGGTAACAGTAAAGCGTAAGAAGAAAGTTAAGGAGAGGTGAGCCCTTCTCTCTCTTCAGTAATAAATCAATCAAACAAGCAATAACCAAGCCTTCAAAATTAAAAAAAAAAAGAGATAACTAATTCAAAATCCAGTAGTCAATTTAAACTGAACATTGGCAAAACTGTGATCCGTCAAGGCTTGCTTTGGATTTAGTAAGACCATCATTATATACCAATCAAATAATTACTGAAAGACAGTAAACGGACTTTAACTGCATAGCATAAATCCTTCTGCCACTTTCTATGACCTTAACTTAACATTCTGAGAAAGAACTAAGCACAGAAAGAAATTATATTCTTTAAACTTTGTTACACAACCCATGGAGGATAGGTAGGATTCCAGTCAATTAAAACTCTAGTAGTAAATTTGATGGTAACTTTTCAAACTAGTGATTAACAATTAAAAAACCTAACTTAATACCTTTCTTGTTCTAGATGTCTTTTTATGTAGCAACTCAAATGTGCTGAAGTGTTATTTTTAGTAGCAGTAAGGGCAAAATTACAGTATGGGAGCTGATACAAAGTAGGGATGGGCTTTTCGGTTTTATGATGTACAGGACAGGCCCTATCGGCTATTTGTCCAGACAGGTCTGCATTTGTATTGACTTGCAGAATTACAAATATGGAACCTTTCACAGGCTGCATTTAGAGGAATTGCATTGAAATTGGGCTTTCTAAAATGAAATTGTGTTATTAGGGAAGACCTTATAAGGCACTTGGTTAGTTGTGGACTTTTCCTTTTTGTCTGCTTGCAAGCAATAACTCCCTCTTCTGTTAAAGATTTCATAGAAGGAAGTCTCCAGGTGAAAGAATAAACTCTGATTCATTTTACATGACCAGAGTGATTAATGGGAAGGAAATTATTAAAATCTTTTCTAGACGGCTTCCAAATACTCTTTTCTTCAGTGCATCAGTTCATAGCACAATGTCAATTTTTGACCACATCTGTTTTTTTCTCTCACTCCTTTTTAAGGTATCAACATTCCCGCATTATCTTTACAGTCTAGTATCTAGTGTGTACAGAAAAATGCAGCTGAGCTGTGCATATTCATATCAGCCAATTTTTTCCTGGCTGATCAGCATTGTATATATGGTCACTAGAAGGAGTAAATCTTTCCCAAAGATGAACCTAAGCAGGGGCCAAATTTTTGTCCATGGAAGTGCTCTCTGGAAATCACATTTTTTCTACTGACTAAATAGAGATATTAGCCAAAAAAACCCAAGAAAGTCGGTGATCAAAAGGTGGATGATTTTAATATGTACAACCCTACTCTGTGTGTGTGTATGTGTGTGTAGATGAATTCTCATCCCCACTGAAAACTCAACATGGAGTTCTATTTTTAGTTTCCCACGAAAGTTCACTTGACCCTGCTTGTTAGGTCTGTGTCATGAGCTGTGAAGTCCATTGTGACTTTTCCTCCCAAACAGGGAGGTAACACCTAATAAACTACTTGCCAGATATTTTCAGACTATTCAGAACCCAGCTGCAACTGAGAAAAGGACTCTGAAAGGAAGAAGGCAGTTGAAGAGCTTGCAAAGCCCACAAAGTGTATGTGATGTTATACATGGTTAACTTCATCATGAACCTATTAAGCTATAGCTTTTACCCCAATTGAGCATTGTAGGAAACAACTGATCCCCGGGGTATCATGCTGTGAGATGTCAGAGTAAGAAGGAACAGTTTTGTTAGCAGTGATGCACTCTGTAAAGACTTGTTTCTTCTGCAGAAGTGTGTAATGAAGCTCAATGGATATTTTGCGAAGAACACTTCAAGGTACATTAACTGAAAACTGAAATTAAAGAGAATGCACCTTCAGCTTATGTGAAAGCGATTCTGAGGACAAGGCTTAGTAATGACGGAACTGGAGTTAAATCCAGCTGGAAACCAGTCCCAAGTGATGTTCTCCGGGGTTCAGTGCTGGGTCATGTCCTGTTCAATATATTTATCAATGACCTGGACGAAGGTATTGAGTGCATCCTTAGCAAGTTTTCAGATGACAACCAGGTTGGGTGGCAGTGTTGATCTGCTTGAAGGAAGGGAGACTCTACAGAGGAATCTGGACAGGCTGGATCGATCGGCTGAGACCAATGGGATGAGGTTTAACAAGGCCAAGTACTGGGCACTGAACTTGGGACATGAGAACCCGGTGCAGTGTTACAGTCTCAGGGAAGAATGGCTGGAGAGCTGCGTAAAGGAGAAGGGCCTGTGGTTGTTGGTTGACAATTGGCTGAATATGAGCCAGCAGTGTGCCCCGGTGTCTAAGAAGGCCAATAGCATCTTGGCCAGTATCAGAAACAGTGTGGCCAGCAGGACCAGGGAGGTGATTGTGCTCCTGTACTCAACACTTGTATCACAGTATCACAAGGTTGGAAAAGACCTTTGAGATCAAGTCCAAACTGTGACCCAACACCAACACCTACTCGTCGTCTAGACCATGGCACTAAGTGCCTCATCCAATCTGCTTTTAAACACCTCCAGGGACGATGACTCTACCACCTCCCTGGGCAACACATTCCAATGGCCAATTGGAATGGCCAATTCTTCAGTGAAGAATTTCTTCCTAAATGAAATAAGGTTAGACCACACCTCGAGTGCAGTGTTCACTTCTGGGCCCCTCACTACAAGAAGGACATTGAGGTGTTGGAGTGCGTCCAGAGAAGGGCGACAAGGCTGATGAAGGGACTGGAGAACAAGTCCTGTGAGGAGCAGCTGAGGGAACTGGAGTTGTTTATCCTGGAGAAGAGGAGGCTGAGGGGAGACTTCATCGCTGTCTACAACTACCTAAAAGGAGGTTGTAGTGAGATGAGTGCTGGTCTCTTCTGATGTGTAACAGGTGATAGGAAAAGGGGAAATGGCTGTAAGTTGTGCCAGGGGAGGTTAAGATTGGACATCAGGAAAAATTTCTTCACTGAAAGGGTGGTCAGGCACTGGAAAAAGCTGCCCAGGGAGGAGGTGGAGACACCATCCCTGGAGGTGTTTAAAAGGTGGGTAGATGATTTTCTTAAGGACATGGTTTAGTAAGGGGACAGGCACGGATGCACTTGATGATCTCGGAGGTCTTTCCCAACCAGGTGATTCTATGATCCTATGAAAAAGGCTTCTCATGGGTCAGTAAGGTGATAGGAAGACACTCTGGAGACATCTGCTTTTTTAATAGACAATGACTGTAGCTGATAACAGGCATTTGGTTAGAGTTGGGTTTTCATCTTCCATTAAAGGAATGAAGCAAAGATTTTTCACCTGGAAAACTTTTTATTGTCATGTAATAATTTTTTAAATGTACCCACTATACCACCATGCCCCATATCAATGAACTTTTGTCAATCTGTAGCTTAATATTGCATACTATTTCACAATTTATTTACTGCATTGTGAGGTAAATGGGCTCAATTGTAGAGCAATAATCTCCTCTGATTTAGTGGGATTAATATTAAATATATATAGGGGATACCTTGCAGGGTAAAACACTATTTTTCTTTTATCCAGTTAAAAATGCTGATACTTATTACACTTTAAGTAATTTTGTAGTGTGAAGGGCCCTTTTATCATTGGTGTGGTTATTAAAATTTTGGAGATAGATTAAAAACTTCTAGGTGTCATTTTGGCCTCATACTCATTGCAGCAACCAAGAGTCATGTTTAGCCTTTGAGAAATAGTTTGCTGGTCAGAGAACAAAGCAGCTTGTATTGAATACTAGTGGAAGGGCTTTTTAGCTTATATTTTGTGAAAGTGAACAAGAATAACCTTTGTGAGAAAAATGATCTGTTCAAAAATTTATTTAGTGTTACCCACTCTTAACAACTTGGTTCTGAATTAGATCTCTTTCATGACATTGTGGGACATGGAATTGTTTTCCAAAAATTAATTCAGGAAGTAAAAATATTTTCTAGCGTTTTCATTTGAATTTGGCCCATTTTGTACTTGAGTTTTAGATATTTGCCTAGCAATAGATACAAAGCTCATTTTTTTTTGACTTTGTTAAAGTTTCAACTTCTTTTAATGCCAATTACGACAGCTGCTTACTGCATTGATTACCTTAAAGCCATACAGATTGCACTTACTTCCAAAGCTGACTGGTACGGCATGCTCCTTTCAAGATATATGACCAGGACAATCTTATTGGTTTTAACTTTTTGGATAACCTTTCTTTCCCCCCACCTCCCCCTTTCAAATATGGTTTCAGTCACCTTATAATATTAGAATGGTAGCATCTGATCATAGTAGATAAAGTGCTGCATATAAAATGGGTAAGGCTCATGCCTTACTTTCATGGGGTCAAGGCTCTAATTGTTTCTTAGCTCCCTTGGAATACATGGACTATTACTTATACCTCACATTGCCTAATTTAGCTAACTGCTGCCTTTGCTGAAGAGGTTCTATAACATATGCTTCTTGTTTAAGAAGCTGTCAAACTGTGGCACCAGATTTTTGAAGAGAAACATGCTGATTCTGTGAAAACAAAGCTTGAGTGAAAATAGCAACAGAGATAAATGAATTACCAGAAATTAATGGTAGTGATTTTGGTGGGGCTGTCTTGTAAATAGTAGTCAACTGATACAGTGCGTTCCTTTTGTGTAATGTGAGGGAGAGACCATATATTTTTTCATAACCACTTATATGTTTGAATGAAAGCATTCCATGACACTACAGGAGCTCTCAGATCAACATTTGTTTAGTCAACTTCATTCTCATAAAAACGCCCTTAAAGACAGCATCAGTTTTCTGCATTGAATTTCTAGGTCTTAAATGGAAAGGAATAAATTCCCTGTAAGCTGGGTGCTGATGAATTATTGTTTACTTTGCTGATGAGTACAGTTGTCATCACTCTCCGATGACTTGAATATGGCCAGGTAAGGGGCAATGGGGCTGCTCCTCTGAAGCTTGTGCTTTGTTACTACTTGATTACTGCAGATCTTTGAACTGCTTTCTTGCACTTTAGTTTTCCTCTTCTAGCAAGTTGTGCAAACCACACAAATAAGTGTTAATCCATTCAACTTCTATGAGAAATCCACTGCTCTATCTATTGCCACCTCAGCTGCATTCCTCTTCCTGAAGTAAAGAGAAATTTATTGAGGCTGTAGCCCTGAAACTCTACGCAGATATTGCCTATGTCTCCTTTTTCAAGCAGCGTAGCCAGGCAGGAACAGATTAGAAAAGTGATACCTTTGGTAATGAGAATGAAATGCGCAAAATATCTGTATTTCAAGGGTTCTAATTTCGAGTAACACTGCTCTGGACCCGTGGACAGAGTACTCATTAGATGTTGGTTTGTATTAAGTGCATCTTCCTAGTTAGTTTCATCCAAAAGGAATCCATGGTAGACATTATTGAGAATAATCAGGAGACTCAATTTGGAAGTGCACTCATGGTTCAACCAACCCAATGTGACCTAGACCAGTACTGACCGTTTATAAAGAACATCTGAGACATAGATAAAATCTGAGGCAGTGTTTTTCCTAGAAAGGAGGAAAGCAAGATGCTTTCTGATGTGGAGGAAGTCACTGCCAGTGTATTCCTTCATCTTTTCTCCCCTGCTGACTGTGGGCATACAGGGAAGTTCTCAAAGGGAACAGGGCTGCAAAACTGGCCTGGGAGGGAATAACCTTACGTTTGCAGTGGATGGACCATAGGAATGTCTAAGATAATTCAAGTGCTGCACGTTGGGCAAACCAAGGGGTGAAGTAACAGTGAGAGAAGGGATTTGAAACTGAAATGAGGGATGGCTGTTTGTGTGTATCTTACCCATTCTGCCTATAATAGGGCTGAATTCTTGGGCTAAGGTATAAATGGCATTGCCAATATACCAGATTGAAGGCTTGTAGTCAGGGAAGGAATAACGCTGTGGGATCTGGACCACCAGCAGAAATGTTTGTCACTGCTCTTCCTGCTCTGCTAATGTGATGTTTCCCTGGAAACAAGTGTGATTAGCTAGTCCTTATCCTGATGCTATGACTAAGCAAGAAAACCACTTCTGTTTTCCTGAGCCTATCCCATTTCCCCATTTGTCCTCTTTCATCTATTACCCTGCAACTGTCTCAAGATTTTGATTTTACCAAAATCCAAGTAGGAGAAATTGCTTCCTTCCCACCCTGAGATATTCTAAGTTGGATTTTCAATTTGATGTTTGCTGAAATATTAATGTAAGGAGAGTAAAGGAGAGGGGAGGAAAGGGAAATTCCTTCTTGCTAAAGTTCCTATGCTTGGTAAGAGTACAATGAAGAAATTGAAGCTTATATATCAAAGGAGAATAGGATATCAAAGGACTGTTTCTGTTTGCAGTCATGTTTTCTACCTGGTGACTCTCAGCCACATGGTCAGTAGAATATGGATTCACTGCAGAGACAACACAGAGGAAAAGGTCAGCTGAGCCATGCAGGTCAAACCTCTGTGACATAGACTAGCATGAGATTTCTAGAGTAATTGCTTAGTTTCCACTGGGTTGTATGTTGTCCTTTTCATTTCAGAAAAATAGAATAGAAGAATCTTCTTTGCAGGAGATAAGAAAAGAGTATGTTTTTTTAGCAAACTCTTCATTATATTCTTGAAAACAAAATGTTTAATGAGGCAAAGAGAAGAGGATATTCCCCAGGTAAATTGTTATAGTGGGGAAAAGGAATGAAAAAAAGAACATCTGGTAGTGATAAAATTTCAGTCTGGCAGTACTGGCAGTATTAGAAAGTAGCTGGTTTTACAAGAAAATATAGAATGAAGCAAACCCAGTAGACATAAAAATGTTTTCATAACATGATAACTAGTCTGCTTAATTGTTTTTCCCTACAAATATAATTTAACCCACACACCTAATAGATTTATAAAAAATAAAACTGAAATGAACATTCACAGATTTGCCATAATTACTAGTCAAAGCGTAAACACGAGAACGAAGTAAGTTCACATATTTAGAAAAGATATTCCTCAGCTGTCAAAACATAAAAAATCCCAGATTTTTTTATTGCAGTAGAATGAAAGGAGATTAAAAATAAGTTTTGCTTACAGAGAAATTACTCCATGTTTCTTTAGGATAGCATCTTCTGTCTCTGATGAGTAACTCACCGTGAATGCTTACTCTCAGCCAATAAAATATTCCTACAGTCCTAAAGACACAGAAGACTAACAGTAAGCAAGGAGTTACAGTTTTCCTGGTGGCTTTGTTATTGGTTTTCATTAACATTAAACCACTTAGGTGATGTTTTCTTTTCACTGTCCTCTCTTAAAGACATTCTACTTAATCTATTATATTTTAGGCATGTGCATCAAGTGGCTTGTAATTCTTTGAAGATTCTGAGCTGAGGTTATGGAACATAATGAAATAAAACTAAGTTTTCAAATTAATGACTTCAAAATTAGAACAAGAAATGGTTTGAAGTAACCTATTCCTAATAAAACATGAGATGAATTACGAGATTACTTGCTTAATGTATGTGTTTTCAATTTTTAAGAATAAATAATATTTGCAGATAATTACACCACAGTAAAATTTGTGAAAGATCATAGCCTGCATTTTTCATAGCCTGGCTTTTATGGGATTTTTTTGTATGTGTGAAAAAACGTTTTTCAGTGTTTCTGTTTATAAATTATGGTTTATATTAGTTCATAACAAATGCAAGATAATATAAGGAGATAAAGTCAAACAGTCGGAGAAAGGCCTCAGTTAAATCAGTGTTTTTTATTTTTCTTGTTATACATACAAATGCTAAAAGATGACAAGGTGAACCAGCTGTTTTTTCCAGTCTCGATTCAAACATAGATTCTTACAGAGCGAGGTGTGAAAATGCTTACCCAAATTTGATTGCTTTGTTTTTTTTCATTAATCTAAGTAACTGAAAATCAATCATCTTATTTGGTAGCTATGTTTTTTTAAACCTCTATTCTCATATCTGCAAAACCCTTGTACAAAAGGCTATTCACTTGTCACTCAGCTGAAGAAATGGTTCCTTACAACACAGACAAATGGCTATACTGTGCCAACAAATATAGGAAGCAACATCAGAATATAGCAAATATGGCCCAGTGCTGCCTTCAATGAGATTGACTCAGTGCCTCTTCAGGTCAATAGAAAGTCACTGATTCATTTGTAATGGGCTTTTAAATAAGCTTTATTATTTATTACAAACCACAGAGAAGATATTATATTTTAAGCAACTCTCACTGAAACGGATGCATTAAGTGGCATGATGGGATTTAGTTGCTTAAACACTGTGTTTGATGCCACTCTATTGACTTTAAGGCACCCTACTTGTCTTCCAGCCTCCACTTTGGCAGGCCATGTGCCCATCCTAAATTCTTTGCCAGGCCTGTGCTGAAGTCAAATGGTTCCAGCTATTTCCAAGTGGATTTTACGCTTTAGGAATTAAATTGTACTTTCACTGTTGGAACTATTATTATTATTGCTGATAAAGAAGGTTGCATATTGCTTATTTTTTTAAAAAAATAAATAAGGATTGTTCTAGCCTTCTCTCTGCATCTGGCTTGAATTCAGTTTATCCTCCTATGGAAATATTTTTCTGTAATCTGAAAACATGTTTTCAATAATTTACAATTATAGCAGAATATACGGTCCTGCATATATGTAAAATATGACAGTTTATTGGACTTAAATAGACCTTATTCTGCTTTTGGTCAACTGTTTTTTAAATTACGGCAAACGACTGCCAATTATTTTCAAACAGAATGTTAAAATATTGTATTCTAAGGGCTTTTCAACCCTTCTTGCCTGTAAATAAGGTTACCTTTGAGGAGTAAAATTTAGCCATTCCCTCTGGCACAACAGGGTGGAGCATCAAAGTTTGAATGAAAAGAAGTGTGATGAGTTGGGGCTGATTCTTTGACATGCTGACAGTTATCAGCCCTTGGTGTCAACGTAAGTGGAAGGCTTTAGAGCCTGACAGAAAATGATCTGCACTTTTCGCTGCGGAGCCCTGGGTTCCGTGTGTTGCCTGTGTGTAGGAAGGTAGTCTCACAGATGTTCCTTTCATCTTTCATCCTTTCATTCAGAAAATACAACCCCCAAATTCAAAATCAATTACAAACTCTTAGGCATGAAAGAAACACCTTAATATTACCTACGTATATTTTGATAGCTCTTTGTCCTGACTCTGCTGTCAACTGGGGACACTTCCCTGAATTCAGTGTAACAGTGATGGTTTAAAATTGGAGTCTGTAGTGAAGTGAAGAACAGAAATGAGGGAAACACTTCAAGATAGACAAGTTATTTTTTTTTAAGTATGAGTTTTGAAATAGTCTATCTCCTTTCTATCTGTAGAGTTTTCTGCTCTGGTCTTGAGCTATGAGCTTATCAAAGTAAGTTTGAAAATGGAAATTTATGAAACATTTTCCATCAGACACGATGGTGGGGACCAGCAAGGTTAACGTGCTGAGCTGTATCTCTTTCTCTTCTTCCCCAGTGATATCCACTTCCCTTATCTCTGTCCTTCAAAGGAAAAGGATCATAAACTGAGGTGCAGGAAAAAGAGAGGATTTTTTTCTTTTTTAAGAAAGACCAACCTTTTTCCTTACAGGCAAGGAGACAGTTGTCTTTGTTTTCTGCAAGAAAATAAAACTTCTGCAAGGACCCAAGAGAGAAGAAAATACATCTGGGTTACTGATTAAGAAATGTACCAGATAAAATAGCTGTCAGGGCAGAGTGAAAAAGCTCTATTTTTATTTTCCTGACATATTTGTGAAGAATTGTAGGATATGGAGGTTTTTTCTTTTTTTTTTTTTGTTGTTAGTGTTTTTTTAGCATCCAAAGTTAATGGAAAAAAAATCACATGTCCTCTTTCACACGGTTTTTTCTTGGTTGTGATCTGGACGAATAACCACAGAAATCTTTAAGGAGGTGCATAAGTCTTCCAATAAAGTACTGTGTCTGTTTTCCCAGAAATTTGGCTCTGAACAGAAAATAGCGGTCAAGAAAAGATATTTTTTACTTTTCTTCTCTTGAATAGTTGCACAGTATCATGTAGGAAGAAAAAAAACTGTAGCAATTCTATTTTATATCACTCTGAGTTATTAAAAAATAGTAACAATACAATAAATTGGTGTAGGAGGTCAAACCAAGGGATGAGACTGAGTTGTTTAAACATAATGTCTAGAGTCACTAGAAATATTCTCCATTATCCAAGATCTTTGTTTAAGACTCAGGCATCCAGGTATAGATAATCAGGACTAATAAGACACCTGAATCTGCTTTGTATAAGAACTGGAGTCTAAGGAAAATATACCTCACCTTATATGACACTAGATGTTTATACCAGAAACCCAAAAGTCAATATTCGAGTTGTGTTTTTATCATAGAATCACCTGGTTGGAAAATACCTTTGAGATCATCAAGTCCAATTGGACCTGTCCATTACTAAACCATATCCCTGAGCACCTCATCTCTACTGTCTTTGAAACACCTCCAGGGAAGATGACTCAACCACTTCCCTGGGCAGCCTATTCCCATGTATGAAAACCCTTTCAGTGAAGCAATTTTTTTCCTGATGTCTAATCTGAACCCCCCCTGGCACAACTTGAGGCCATTTCCTCTCGTCCTGTCACTAGTTACTTGGGAGAAGAGACCAACACTCATCTTGCTGCAACTTCCTTTCTGATAGTGCTAGACAGTGATAAGATCCCCTTTTAGCCTCTTCTCCAGGATAAACAATCCCAGTTCCATTAGCCACCTCTCATGAGGCTTGTTTTCCAGCCCTTTCACCAGCCTCATTGTCCTTCTCTGGAGGCACTCCAGCCCCTCAATGTCCTTCTTGTAGTGAGGGGCCCAGAACTGAACACCTTGTTTGAGGTGCAGCCTCACCAGTGCTAATTACAGTGGCACAATCACCTCCCTGGTCCTGCTGGCCACACTGTTTCTGATACTGGCCAAGATGCCATTGGCCTTCTTGGACACCTGGGCACACTGCTGGCCCATATTCAGCCAGTTGTCAACCAACACCCTCAGGTCCTTCTCCTGCAGGCAGCTCTCCAGCCATTCTTCCCTGAGCCTGTAACACTGCATGGGGTTGTTGTGTCCAAGTGCAGGACCTGGCCCTTGGTCTTGTTGAACCTCAATGCGTTGGTCCAAGCCCATCGATCCAGCCTGTCCAGATCCCTCTGTAGAGCCTCCCTTCTTTCAAGCAGATCAACACTGCCACCCAGCCTGATTGTCATCTGCAAACTTTCTAAGGGTGCACTCAATCCCTTCTTCCAGATCATGGATAAAGATATTGAACAGAACTGGATCCGACACTGAGCCATGGGGAACACCATATTTGTTCCATGTTTGCTTGTATTTCAAACCACATAAATACTGTGCAAATTAGTTAATTTTTGCTTTCTTTCACATCTGAACACCTTGAAGTAGGGCTGTGGAAAATAGTATTCTTGTTGCTAGGCAAAAGTTCTAAACCCTATATACTAATCCAACATGTAAAGGAAGTGATCCATAGCTTCTATAGAACACATGCACATGTCCAGTATTTTGACATTTAATTCCTAATATGCTACTGAAAGGAAGTAGACAAATTTTCTTTGTTCTGTATTGAGTGTCTTAGAAGCTCAGAAAACATTTTAAAATCCAAAATCAAGTAATAATGCAAAAGGAACATAAAATGGGGAACTACTGTAATATTAAGTGCCAGTAACTGGTTTCCTGTTCTGTAACTTGCCTAAAGCAAGCATGATTTGGTTTTAAACCTATAAGAAATCTGAGATAAGGCAGCAGTGAAGAAACAGCTCATAGTACTGATGCCCAATCAAGAGGAGTTTGTCTTCTGTGGGTCCATAATCAGCTAATGTTAGGATTTATTGAGGGGAAATAATCTTTTATTCCAGATGAACAACCACTCTACACAGGCAAGACTTATTGCTCCATCAGCTGGTGGGTATATTGCAAACCTGATACTGTTTAGGGGTAAAAATCACCATTTGTAGATCTTTCTATAATATTTTAAATTGTTAGTGGAAACAATGACCGACGTTGCGATTTTAAAAAGAAAAATCAAATCCTGTTCTTAAACTTCCCTTTAGAACACAAAAGATGATAGTCAAAAAGAATGATTAACAGAATATGAGATTATTTTTATCTTGAATGACATTTCAGATGGTGAGTAGGTGTTGTTGTTGGGTCATAGGTTGGGCTCGATAATCTCTTTTCCAACTTGTGATACTGTGATTTTCTATATTTTGAATTTTCATTGAGAATTCCTGTTGGCTGTAACCAGTGAGGCTGACTCACTCATTTGTTTTTAATGCTTGACTGAGTTTAATTACTATGACTGCCTGACCTCATCTAGGAAAAAAAAAGAATAAATTTACTTAGTGTTTTTTTTCTCTTTTTGTTTGCATAGTAAGAGCAGTCTCTTTGGTAATGAGGCTCTACCTCATGAACTGCCAGTTCTTCTGCTCTTATTTGTCCATTTTACGACCCTTGCTTTGGGGTTATTCCACTGGGAACAACAAGCTGCCTCCTGTATTTTCTTGATGGCTTGGAGAATCCAGAAAATTGTTAATTGAGATACTGCTGAGTTTCCCTCTCACCTAAGTGAGTTCCCCAAATGCTATAAAACCACAAGAGTTAACACCTTCCTGGAAATTAAACAGGTAAATGTAGCTCTGAGTATCTGATGCTGAAAAGCCTCATGGCAGGGGAGGCAAGCAGAGGGCAGAAGGCTGCTTATCACCAGGAGCACAGAGCTCTGCCTTAGGGTGTACGCTAAGGGCCAGTGAAAACTTTATAGACCAAATTGTGATGGTGGCCAGAAATTCAAGTAGGGTAGAAATAGTCTATAAAGCTCTCCTTCTGACCTCTCCTTCTCCTCTCACTTCTGACCGAAAGAAACCGTGGTGCACAGTAAAGATATTTTGCACTTCAGCTTGAAATGAACACACCTTGAAGGCTGAGAGGACGACTGGTGACTTTACTGTATTTTTGTACATGTTTTATTAGTCCTTAAGTAGCAGCAAGATAACTGTATGGAGAGCACAAAAAGTATAATTTCCTGTAATAAAAATATTTATATGACTGAATTGCAGTGGTAATTATCTTGGTAACAGGAATAATTCAAATTCCAAGCACAGCTGCCTCAATGTTGATTGGTATTTAAATTCCATTAATGAAAACATATTCTATATATTTATAGTTAACTTTCTATACTATCCAACAGGCAGCAGAGATTAATTGTTACTGTTTATATTTTAGTATTAACAGTATTTTCAAACAACATGACAGCTCCTTATTCTATATGCTTTTCTTCTCATAGCTGTCTTGCCTTAAGAAGAAATCATTCCACAGACAACAAATATGACCAAGTACATGCCGGAGCAACTCAACAGCTGCATCAAAAGAAGTGTGAGTAACAGGTCAAGTGAGGTGATTGTTCACCTCTGTTCCACTCTGCTGAGATCTCCCTGGAGTTAAGTTCTGGAGTCCTCAGCATAGGAAAGGCATAGATCTGTTATAGTGTGTGCAAAGGAGGACCACAATGATGATCAGAGAGTGGAACACCTCCCTAAAACATGAGAACAGGCTGAGTTGGGCCTATTCAATGCCAATCTTCAGTAAAGAACATGTTACTTGAGATGCCGTTTCTCATTTTTAAAAAAGTTTGGAAATTGTTAAAAAGTTATTCAGTGGAGTGTTTGCAATATCTTAAGGACTTGAAGCGTTTGAGACTGTCATCCTTAATTCTGATAAGTAAGAATTATCAAACATGTTTATCGAAGCCTTCTGTTAAAGTGAACCTTGTATCACTAGGCCACGGAAGAGGCAACAAAAGGTTAGTTGCTGCATGAGAATTGAAAGCTGTTTCCAGTGCTCTTGTTGGCCAAACACAGAGTCTCTTAGACTGGTACCAGGCAGATATTCCCTTCAAAAACCCCAATTCAGGCTTTTCTAGTAGTGATTGGGATGCTCTGTTTTGTAGCTGCTTCGTTCTCTTGTATACGGTGATTTCATCCATTCCTGTGAGCATTCCGGGCTGTTTAGCAGTCTCACATATTAGAAGTATCATTTTTTCAATATGTAGCCAGAAAAAAATGGTGTGCTGGATAATCACACCTGCTAGAAAAGCAGACCTGGTCATGACCTGTGTGCGCTCCTGACTACTGTGCTGCAGGAGGTGACTGTACTCAGCTGCCACCAAAGGAGAAGGCTATCTTGGCACAATCAAAGAGAAAGAGGGGTGCTTCGTTTGCTTTTTCTTGTCCAAAGGAGGAGTATCTTGGCATAGATCACATAAGTGAACTTAAGTTTAGGATTTGTTTGGTCAAAGTGGGACTTTTATGAGAAGATTAATTCTAGAAGAAGCTAAGCTTGAGTTCACATAACTGAACTCAAGTTATACTCCACTATGTCCCCAAATGTCTCAGTTTTTGACCAGCTGATAGACCAAGAAATTAAGTATTGCTCTGCTTATCTCCTCTCATGTGTCTCAGGAGCAGTAAATCATGCCCCTGCTTGACTGAGGAAGACGTAGTGATGGCATGGCACTGAGCTGACAACTTTTGCCAAAAGTTGTTGGGTCTAGCCCTCTGGTTAATCTTGCCACTCCCTTATCTGCTGCCATATTTGAATCCCCTGTTTTCCCAGTGCTCTGCAGGATGTACCTAAGCATTGATTTTTAACGAGAAAAGACAGGATAGGATTTTGAAAAGTAATTCATAAACATGCAGAGGATGAAGCGTGGCAAAAAATGTTAGCTCTGTCTCATAAAGTAACCAAGCACAGGTATGTAAGGAAGCATACATAAAACCCACACACCAAAGATCAGCCAATTTACCTCTCTGTGCTCTGAAGCTATAGTGGCTAAATATCTGACATTCAGGACCACACCGGTCTTGGACAGAGTTGTCTGATGTGTCTTACAGAACTTGGTTTGTAATCTATAACAGAATATTTCTGTTAATAAATAATTTTGATACCATTTCAAGACACTTGTCAAGTGGGAGTGAAAAAGAATGAGGTTGCTAGAACAACAGAGCAGGGCATGGGCTGTGTTAACTAGGGCTGGATATAGTTTCAAAAGAGTATTGTGGCCGAGAGGTAACATTGCTCTCTCATCCTCGCATTTTATTCCCACCCCATAGAATGTGACTAGGAACAACACTTACCCGAGGAAAATCCCATGGGATTCCCAGTCACATGAATGGTGATAGCTGGATTCCAACTAATTTATGTTAGATTTACACTGAAGATGCCCCCTTAGGACTTTCCAAACTGTACAGCAAAGCTGAAAGGACTTACTGCAGCATTACCTTGGCTAGAGATATTCCCTGCTAAAAACATATGCTGCACTTCAGGCAATTTTTCTTTCAGTACTATCAAAGCATTACAGTTACTGCACCAAAGGTGAGAATCTGGCCCCCCAAAGTGCAATTTCTCTAATGCTGTTACTTGCCATACATTATACTGTCATCTATTGGCCAAATGTATTCAGGGCACTTGAGAGATTTATTTAAGCCATTTCTCCCACGCCTGTTCTTTCTTATTCCATCGTGTTAAAGAAATCATCAGCAGCCTGATGGCTAGCTGGCTACCAGTCCTTGCTGGTGAGTGAATCACTCACAGTGACATCAGGGAGATTCCAAAGTATCCTTTTCCAAGATTTATTGATGCCATTACTGGAATAAATACGTGGCCATTTGGGAGAAGCAGTTGCTAAAGTTGTATGTACAGGTAGGTAGATAGAGAGGGACAAAATGTTAGAATTAATATTATTCTTATTTTATTCTTTTATTCTATTTACAATTATTCTTTCTGACTTTTGTGCATGATGAATTGATCCTTGTGGGGGCACTGAAAGGAGTTCTATGCAGCTTGAAATTCTTCTACTTCGGATTTCTGTACCTTGTATCTTTAAATATCTAAAAATATGTGCCTGTTTACAGTGGTGACAACCATATCTTTTCCTCTTCACACCCTGTCAAAGGCTTGCTAACTTTGGAGCTTGGGTATAGAATACCTAAAGATCTGGTAATTAAATTTAAATACCACTCCATAAGCCCGAAAGTACAGTGCAGAGAGAGTTCCAACAAACCCATGAATGTACTGAGACTTTTTCTAAAGGCAGTCTATATCCTGAAAATACAGTGAAAATATATCTAGCATAACCATATAACTTACTGTCTATCCATGGCATAAAATGGATTACATTAATTAGCTCAGTTTTCTTGAACTAACAAGAAAATCTTATCCTTCTTTCATGCTGTTACACCAAAAGTCTGATCCTTACACTTACTGAATAATTTGGTCTCTTTATAATATGCCATTCATTCAATAGTTTTAATGAATATTTAATACAAATAGCAACAAAGATCAGATATTTACAAGAAATATTTATTTTTCTACACTGGAGGATATGATAATGCGTTTAAATCACCTTCAAAAATCTCTTGTTATGCTTATTATTTGGTTCCTAATTTGTTGCAAATATACAGTGCCCTGAAAACCTCTTTCATCAGCCATGAGTGACTTCTTTCAAACAACAAAAGAAAAAAAGAGTGTCAAGTCACAGCATTTTTTTATTAAACAGATGTTACCTTTTAAGAAATAGGCTTTTCAGAACTGTGCTCTCTCCCATTTCAAACAAGTTACATGCTGGAAAGCCTCATAGCTCATTCCTCCAAATATTTGCAACAATTCCAATGTTTATTGATCACAGCAGGGCTTCTTAATTGGACTCACTTACTTAGGCTGCAGAAAAAGACCAATTGAGAAAAACCTCCTACAGAAGCAGACTGTATCAAACCCCTGACCTCCCAAAGTTAGAATCTGCAGATGTTAAGTATCTCACACAGAGAAAACACATCATTACATGGAGAGAAGAGAAATAAGATTGGTTAGTACTACAAAAAAGAAACCATCATCGTAAAGTGACATTACTTACATGGAACTTTTGATCTCCAGAACACAGAAATACTTTTCAGAATAAGCTTATCATCACCCATTGGAGTAGTAGCCTTGTGCTGGATTTAGATTAAATTTCTTGATGCCTCTTTACAGGTGACCATGTATATTTACATAAACTCAAAGGCTACCTACTTCTTTGTGCTACAAAATGTAAAGGAACTGTGAGGTGCCCCTGAATAGCTATGATCTGACATTATGATCCTGGCATATAAAGAATATCTTCACACCAGAATATTTTTCTTGATTAGTACACAAATTCAACAGTATTTCTCATGCATTAATGAAGGAGCTGCATATTTACTGTAATAATCTATGGCATTTCTTGCTTATTCTTAGATGTGGATATGTGTTTATTTACCACAGGAAAGTGTATGCTGATCTTTTCCTTTCCTTTTACAGGTCTTCTAAACTGAGGCACCTATAACTGTACTAAGCTTCTTAAATTACTGATAATAACAGTAAGCCTGATGGGTACTTGCATCAATTTAATTACTATAGCAAGTTTGAAATGTACAGCTTGGATGTAAACGTAAACACTCTACACTAGGGAAAAATAAATTATGGCATTACAAGGAGATCCTTAGTCCCCTTCTGCCTCTTCCATATCTTGATAGGAATGCCTTGCCACAGGACAGAATGCAGATATGGGCAGGATAGTGCCAGAGAAGAACACTAGGAGTCGTCACGAGCACAAGGGTTAGTTACTTGTCTTACCTTTCTTTCAGGGTTGCAAGAAAAATAAAAAAGAGAAATTACTTGATAGGCACCTGTGCCTTCCTTTTCCTTCCTCATTCTCTTTGTCTTCTGCTGAGTAGTTGAGAGATAATGTTCCTGCCAATATGAAACTCAGACTGCAAGTAAGCAGAATGTCCAGCTTGTCTAGTGCTCAAGGATACAGGTGTGGTAGTACATGTATGCCCTGCCTAGTCCCCACTTCGTAATTCATACCATAAAATGGGTCAAATGAATGTTATGAGGAACTTTTATTATTATTATGAGACTCACTGTTAAGGCAGCAGAGTTGGAACGTGTTCTGTGCCAAACTATTTAAAGTATTATTAGAAACTGCAGTCCATGGTGACCTCTTTTCCTGCTCAGCCTGCATGTTTTCCTTACTTCAGCAATGCTCACTGAAAAATATCAATCTGACAAAACCAAAGCACTTCACAAGAATTTATTGATTCTGTCAAAATCTTCAAATAAAACCAAGTGGGAATATGGGCCAATTGGCTCTGGCCTCTGCCTCATGTGTTTCCAGTCCTGCATTATTTCCTGGGGTTTCTTCTGTTCTCCACCAAGCCAGGAAAATTTTGATGCTCCCCTGCCCCACTCCTCCCAGCCAGGTAGGCTGGTCTGGAGGCAACCTGTGCCCAAACTCCCATGCCCTGCTTACCACCTGCACAAGTGGCCAAGGAGCAGCTAAATATGTGATCTGGCTCAGCTGTTCTGGCTGCTTGGCTTTCTGGTCTTTTCCCCAGACAGATGGATAAATAAGGGGAAATATGTTGGCTCACCGTGCTGGTCACCTTCTTGCTTGCTCTGAAATAGCAAAATGCAGTAAAATTCTGTAACCTTTTAGTTTATTTTTTTCTTTTTAAAATTCTGATACAAGAGGGTATGTTGTCTAAGATTTTGTGTTCCTGGAAGAATTTTACTTTTGATTCCAAATACGCTGTGAATAGATCGAGAAAATTACATTTCAATTATTTCTTGATAATGAAGGATGTATCTTCATCTTTATCCCTAATGCTTCAAGAGGGTCAAAAGAAATCATGGTTGTCTTAGCAGGAATAATCAGACATGGAAAAGTTAGTCATGAAAATTAGAGATGGTCTTTGTTTTTGATGTGCATCTTCTTCACCTTGAAATCGCAAAAGGATTTGGCAAATATCCTTTGAGGATTTTTTGTTTCACAAGTTTCAGAAAAGACCTTTGGATTGGGTAAATTGAAAGAGTTGGATTTGTGCTTTTATTTATTTATATTTATATTTAAATCTTCATCCTCTATATTATAATCCTCTCTATATAATCCTCTATATTGACTGACAGTTTCCCAACTTACTTCTTCCCTCAGAATTTTACCTGTTAAGTTACAATAAACTTTTTTACAGTTAAAAAAATCCAGAAAATTGAAATAAAACCAAAATCAAGCAATGAATTAAATCTTTTTCCTCAGGCAAAATACCTTTTTATTTTTTGCTTCTATGTTTTGTAGAGTGAAGATTCGGACATATTTTCTTTCTAATTGAGTTCAACGGCTAAGCTTTTATTCTAATAGAGGAGCACTTATCTAAACATGTGTCATTTGTCAACCCATTTGTGCTAGACCCATTAGCAAAAAGAGCAGGACTGAAATGCAACATCAGAGTTATTGCAGTCAGTAACTGAGCTTTCTCTTGGTTTGCATGTGATAGTTCATTTGTCTGATCAAATGAGTTTGACCCTAGAAGTTCTTTGTATAAAATGTGTGGTACGTGTAGGTTTTAAAAATTATATTAAAGAAAATGCACAAACGAAAATCTTGTTACATCTCCAGAGTAGGTAATTCTACATCACGAATTGCTTCAATTTTCTGATAAAGGAATAAAGTATAAAGATATTTTATTTTCCTGGGGAACACATGAAAAATATTTTTGCTTTAGTAATGAATACAGAAGCTCTTTGCAGGTTCTTTTCCTTTGTATAGTTTATTTATTACATAGCATAGATTGCCTGAAAAAAACCCTTATTTCTTGTCAAATACATCAAGAAATCCAACCTGCTTTTTTTTTGGTGTTTGTTTTTTCCAACTTTGATGCTTGAACAAATGTGATGCTAAAAGACGTAAAGAAATCTAGGAAATCTAAGTAAGTCTCTGATTATTATAAGGGTGACATGAAGTCTATACAAAACAAAGAAGCTAGGACAAGGCTTGAGTCATAAGGATGGGAGAGAGCTGCATATCTCTATTTAAACAGGGCTGGGACAGGGGTCCAGCCCTGTGTGTCTCAGCAGTCAGTTCTAAATTTAGTTGTCAGCACTGGGTCTTGTCTTCATTTACCCTCTGTTTCCCATTGCTGAACCTGAACTCCTTTCATCAAAACTGGATATTATCACCCAAGAACCTTTCAGTTTTGCCAAATATTTTTTTGTAGTAATACAAATTTTCCTGTCAAGTTCCAAGTAGGAGAATAGTTTAACCCAGCATGCTTAACAGCAGTTTTTCAGCATTTTGATATTCAGCCTCCACCAAGAGCAGCTCCCCCTCACCCAAAGCCTCATGCAAAGATACTGGCCAAACTCAACTCAAACCAGGGTAAATGGGGAGGTGAACTATAAATTCCCACCAGCTGGGCAGGTGACCCAAGTCCTTCCACGCATCTGTAGGATCTGAGGAATGACACCGTCTTCAGCTTCCCGGTGGTAGATGGACTGGGCAAGGCAGTCAGGCATTTCCAAAAGACGCTTTTCCCAGTGCGCAGGCTGGCAGTTCTGTAGTGGGATTTTATACACATGACAGTTTCCAAGCTCATTCATCTTCACTCCCACATGAAGGGCACAGTAGGTATTTTCCTAATGAGCGGCTTTTATGTTCTCTTACTCTGAATTTATCTTCCTACAAATGCTCACAGTGATTAGAGAATATAACCCAACAGTGTAACAATCTGCACAACTGCTCCTCTTATGCCAAATCCTAAAAAAAGTAATTCCCAAAGGAAAAAGGAACGAAATGTGATACTGCCTTCTTCTCTGTGTTCAATTTGCCTTATTAAAATTGTCACAGCTCTTGGGATAATTAAGATTTTGTCACTTTTGCACCTCATTGGTTTAGTAATTCATAGTAGGCGATGTGTTCAGTAGTGGCTTAAAGTATGATTCATTAATTGGGGTCAAACCCTCCTCATAAGCATGCAGATTGCTCCATCACTAGCTTTGTTAGCTCTCCAAGAAGTGATATATTTGTTTGTCATAAAACATCAGTTATAACAGCTAAGAAAGAAGCATTTGCCTTGTAGTCCATTGCAGCTTATTTCCCAATGGAGAAAAAAAGGATACCTAACTCTTACGGGCTCATGTGGAGTTCGAAGCACAGGCTGCAGTTCTCTGTGTAATGCATATGGAAAACTAGGCCCTTCAGAGATGTGACTTAAAGGTGTGTGGGGAGTAAGGAGCTTCACTAGAGCTATTAGCCACCGCAGAAATCATGAAAACAGATATGGCAAATCTCATCCTGCCCCTGGAATTGTTTTCATCCTCTTAGGATGTGTATGGGGCAACCTTGATGTTCGGTGATGGTATGAAAACCGTACATGTTAATGAATAAGTTTCCTGAAATACCCAGTTGAAAATAAAGCAATTATCTTGATAGTTAAACAGCTTTCAGCGCAGGGACTGCAGCATTTCAGGGACTCCTGCCCTAAGAACCTTAAACTTCACCTTTGTTAAAAGCACCCTAACCTCTGGGCAGTAAAGTGGGGGATAAGGCAGCAGCATAAACTTCATCCTGTCTAGTTGAAGCTAGAACATAACCCATCCAAAATTGTTAAACAGTGAGACAACTTGGAGAATGAACAAAATGGAGACTGACTCTGCTGCCAAATGACTAGCTTAGTCTCTGGCAGGCTTTTTTTTCGTCTCTGTGCTGAGGGAAAATCCGTAAGAAGCTCGACATATCTCAGAGTTAAAAGGAAAAATTAAATATAAATGAAAAATAAAAAAAACCCAGCATGACACACTGACTTTGTTTTCTTAAACTTACCTTCCCACATGCAGGGAAATATTTAAAGCATTCTCTCTTGCTGTTATAGAAAACTTTGCTTTCTAAAGGTAAAATAATTATGTTTCAGTGATAACAAAATGCAGGTAATGATTCAACCTTTTCTTGGAATTCCATGTCCATTATATATCTTTTCAGATACAATTGCCAGTAACATATAATTTGATGGCACTCTTGATGGGGAGCAATATTTGGGCTGTAATGAAGTGTATTATTCATTAATATTTTATTGCTGATATCTTGTTTGGTACTGAGAAGCAAGTTCCTACTGTGTATCACTTTCCTTTTTTGCTGTGAATATCACTAGATAATCCAGTGTGATTCATAGCTTAAATTTGATTTTATTGTTGTGGGTATTAGAGTGATAAATAACTGCAGAAAGCATGCATATTACACTAATTTAAACTTTAATTAGTTGAAGTGGTGTTACCAGTTTTACTTGGTTGTTTTCTCATTTCATAGTTTTAATAATTGCAAAGGGAAAGTAGCAATTCAAAATAATACAGAAGTATTACAGTGATCAATAAATATTCACCTTAAGTGTTACCAGTAAAAGGCACTATGCCCTAGTGAAAATGTGTTAAATCAATGGCCTAAGCCTGACACTTCTGAGCATAAGGTTCCATATAATTTTTCCCTTCAGTTATTTGCAGCAAGAACTGTTTATGGGCATGGGTAGTCTCCTGCATACTCTGCAGTGAGTGCATTTGCAGGGCTCCTCTGCCTCCCCAGTCTCCATCTGATACTTCTGCAATGCACAGTGATGTAGGGGCAGAGTAGGAAAGGAATTTGGACTGATTTACAAAAATGTTGAACTGAGTGGTCTCCACCCACTTTACAGGTATTTGGACAAAAAATTTCTTTTGTTAACACACAGCTTTGTGATTACAAACCTTGGCAGAACTGCCTGAATCCAAACTAAGAACATTGCTTCAGTAAATTGTTCAATATCTTAATAAAAAAATGCTTGTTTAATTTCATTTTTGCCTTTAAAAATTCAATTGAAACATTAGTCCAAAATGTCAGTGATTTGGAAATACAGTTTTCAGTGTGACTTTAAAGCTGCTATTCTCTTCCTTGCCTTTTGTCACACTTTTTCTAGCCAGTGCTCCTCTTCCCTGTACACATTGGAAATGGCTGCTGAATGAGTCTGCATCACACCAAAGCCTTGTGGTTTTCACTGTGCCTGACCACTACACACACAGATGCTTTTATTCTTTCATTGTTTCCAATTACTAGCTCACAGCAGAAGTTTTCATTTTTTGTTTTGAATGCTTTTACATTTTGTTCTCACACAACTTATGTCAGCCTTTGGGATTAGTTAGTTCTTTCTGTGCACAGCAATGCCTTTCTGAACTTTCAATGTTGGTGCACTGCAGTTTTGCTGCACCATTGTTAATATTCTGTTTTTTACAAGAAGTTGTAGCTTTGTTGTATGCTCTTTGTTTCACCTGTCCAGGAATGAATAGAAGAGGTGAAGTGGGTTTAATTCACTATTGAGTTTACTACATCTCCAGTTTACCTATGCTGTTGCTTTTCAACCTGTAATTGCTGATACATTTTTGATCTGTTTGACAGTACTGGAATTGACAGACAATTCCACATTTTGGGGTAGGAGTGCTTTATTGATCCAGAAGGTTTCCATGGTGCAGCATTCACAGTTACAGCTTTTAGGTGAATGTTATAAACATTCACGCTGATTAATGGAAATGTACGAGACAACTGCTGCAATATAAGAGGAGATAACAGATACTTTTTTAAGATATAAGGTCACAACAAAGACAGTTGTGGGATCCTCAGTGGTTCTACATTGGTCTAGAGTAGGAGAGCATATAATGTACAGTTTTTTATATCACATACATAATTTTCTTAAGCAATAGTATCTTAAATGTGAAAAGATTAAGCTTGTTTTTATCTTTACAAGTGGCTGGGCTCCAAGGATTAAAATGGATTTAAATTAGTCTTCATTGCTGTTTAACCCCTTCCTCTTCTGAGGTTTCAGTAATTTTTTTAAACGATTTCATTTTAAACAGCTCAACCACACCTTGTGCTGAGGCAATTAACTCATAATTCTCCAAATGGGAAACCTTCTGGACATTCTTTAAGCAGCCTAAAGAGGCAGCTTGAGAGGCTTGTTGAGAAGATGTATATGCAGGAGCTTACATGTTCCTCTCTCGTAAAGCTGGGAACAGACAATGCTGCTGGAAAGAGTGGTCAATCTCCACCCATGGGCCACATCCAGTCTACACAAACATTTCAGCTGTCTGATGGCTGACTCCTTTCTGCCCTCTTTTCTCAGTGGCCCATGGCAGCATGACCCACTGCATACACCTACCCATGATCATGCCATTCAGAAGTGGATACCCATCTCATTAGATTTTTAGCAGCATGTCATGCGAGGGTTGAATGGGTGGTTATCAGGAGTGCCTACTAGCTCTGGAACAAGCATGCAGCTGTTCACAACTTCAAAGTTGGTGATGCTATGCACTCCTTGAATGCCCCTGTGAGAGCACGCAAAGCATAACATGGACAAAAGAGTGGGCAATTCTATGGAGCTACATAACAAGTAAGAAGAAGAGATAACTGAAGTGGAAAACAAAGGTGTCCTCACTCTTATTTTTCAAGTTAATCAAATTAGAAAGGGAAACATACCTCTCATCTAAGTTATAGCAAACTGGGTTTGCTGTTTTACTGGATTGTTGTTAGGACAAGCCAGACTTATAGTAAACCTTGTCACATAATGATTCTTTAAAGAGAAAATTTATAATGAATGAACTTGGAGGCATCGGTCTGACAAACAAGACAAATATTTATTGCAGATACCAAAAGGCACTAGAATAGAGCAGGGATAGGTGTTAAGTTCTGCTGGGGACACTGTGACAATTATTAAGCCCTTGTGTTCATCTCAATGCTATCCAAATGAAAATACCATGATGCAGACAGCCATACCAATATTAATGGCCCGCAAGGGGGAACAGGCAATTCCTGTGCTTTCAGTGCAGGCAGGCGAATTATTTGTGTGAAGAGGGCTTGCTAATTTGGTCCTTAAAAGGAGAAAATAAATAATTTCCCAAAGTAATGAGCTCTAAAGATCTCCTACAGAGATACTCTACTGGATTCTTATTTCATTTGCACCAGCAGAAATTACTCAATTGGAGGCAGCAGAGATGAGAATCAGACACATAAAGGTCCTAGTGATGATTTCATATGCATTTTGTTGTTGAAAAATATTGTTCTTCCTCATTGTGCAGTATTTTACTCTCACAGAATCTAAAGCTGGAGCTTCAGGACTGTTGGGGAGAATGAACAACAAACGCAGTCCAAGAAAGGAGCAGGTAAATGATCAAGTTTTGGAGGACAAACATGTTCTGTACTGGGAATGCAGACTGCATGGTGCCCTGTTCTTTGGGGTGAGATTAGAGCTGCAGTGCTAGAAGTGGCATTCAGAGATTTTATACTGAAAATCTCTGGGTTTTAATATGAATTGCAGGCAGCCATACTTGCTGTGTTTCTTTTCCCCTTAGATACTTCACTATAACCCCCTGTGACAATTAGCAAGGCAGCTGCCTCTGCAAAGGTTTAATAGTTTGGGAGTTCCTGTTAGATGCTAAATGAATGGAAAGACAGTTGCCCCTTCAAATAAGGAGAGTCCCTCAAAAAGTCAAGAAGCTGGTGATAATTTAAGAGTGAAACACTCTGGCAGGCTTGGGTCGTATGTTGTTGGAGGATGAAAGTCAGGATTTCTTTATGCTGTTCTAAAAATTAGTAAGTGAAAATCAGAAGTCAAAATATAGTATCTTAAGATTAAAGAAAATCTTAACATAATTGACAGTTAATGACAGTAATTAAAGCAAAACAAAAAAAAAACCCCAAACTCTATAGTTTTGTCTCATAATTAATAATTTGTCTCATAAAAATAATTTGTCTTATAAAATTCTTCTGATGCAAAAGAGAGGAAAAGAAAAACATTAGCTTTAATCCACAGAGAGATATATTCCCCATTTACTTTTTTTTTGTCCTCAGCTTTTGAGTGCTGTTCTGCAATAACTGCCTGGATTTCAGTAGCTATCAACCAGCTTGACAAGAATGCTATGAAATTCCACACTGAAGCTGAGCTTCTGGATTTCTGGAACAGCTTTTATTATGGCGTTATCTATGCTGCAAGAAAAATGTGCAAGGGAATTTAACATGTAAATGGGTAAAATAAAATAAATAATAAAATAAATTCCTTTTCCAAGGCAGCAGTGGATCTGTTATCTGCAGGGAAGTTCACCATTACCTGTTCTGAAAGTTATTCTAAAGGGAAGAATCATAGTGATGACATGCAATTTCAGTGCTCAACTGTAAAGAAAAATTCATGAGAAGCATGCTGGGCAAACGGAAAAGGCAGCCCTGAAGGAGATCAGTATTACTTCTAGAATATGAGACACTTGCTAGTCTGGTAGGAACTCAACAAAACACATTATTTTTTAATTTTGATCTTAGGTAGAATTACCTTGGTTACATGAAGAAAAGGAAGACAGATATGAAGTAGATATTCAAAAATGTTAAGGCTGGATTTTCATAAGTCAGGATAGCTCTGTTATAAATATTCAGTGCTTGATTAATAATCCGCCCTTGAGATCTTGAAAAGCGCAAGTCAAAATGCTTGGCCTAAAATCCTTCGTAATTACGAAAAACTCCTACACTCCTTGAATTCAGTTCCATGAGTGCAATTCAACAATGAAATCCCTTTGAGACTGCAAAATGCACAGGCAGACGTTCCCCATCAGGTGACATATCCCACATTAGAGATTGTAAACATGCTGTGTGAAGCAGCTGCATGAACCTCAGGGAAAAAAATCAGGAGAACAAATATATTGCTCTTCCTTTACTTGAACATTTTGGTGGGATTGATGCATAACTTTCTGTCAGTAATTTGTTTGGGTTTTGGTTTTTTTTTCAAGTAAACTTTTAACTCATTTATTTGGCTTTCTAGCACACTGGAAGCAAGGGCTGAATGAATTGACTGTTTTCCTGAGTATTTCTACAGTGCGATTTATTCACCAAATATGCTGTGTTTTTTGATCCATCTGAGATCTACATTTCTTCCTAAACATAGCTATGGACTAAGCCTCGGTAATAAGGTATTTTAATAGTTTTGGATAAGTATTTTAGGAAACTTTTTATTTATTTAAATAAACTTCTACTGGAAATGCCGGGCAATTCTTGGAGATTATTCTGTTCCACCTGGTGATGGGCTGACAGTTCCTACTGACAGCTGACACCTCCTACATGCAGTGTAAACTGGTGATTTTGCCTTGAATCTAAGAAAAAATGTTCTCATTGTAAATCTGTGCTGTCATGCCTTTAGCTTTTGAATATTCAAATCTATGCTGACTTTCTCACCATTTATTTTTTTCCTCCTTTCTATTAACTGGACCATAGTTCTTCCTGTGTAGAAATCGCTTTGCATCTCTGTTTTTAGTCGACGGAGTTTTCAAGATGCCACCTATTTATTCTCACGCTATGACTTCTGAAGTTTCTCTATGACCTGCCTTGATTTATGCTGGTGTCTGTACTTCCCAGTATCAATTTTGGAATGTGGTTTTGTATTTTCCTGTTCTCAGTTCCCTTGTTAGCAGTATTTTTCTTTACCAGTATTTGTTACGTTACTCTGCATGTTAGATGTGATTTGATTGTTTATTTGTAATATGTTTATTTGTAATGTTTATTCCAAATGCTGGTACATGTATTCTTAGGACATATGTTCCTACAATTTTGTACCTTTATTTTTATTGTAAGTGTTACTTGATCAGTTTGATATTTTTACATCTGTGTTTTTGCAACTGATTAATTGGACGTCAAAACAACAAAAAAACCCATGATTTAACTCTTTGCGTATAATTGTGCAAAGCAGCATAGAATTCATAGGCACACTACGTGATTGAGTGTAGCTTATAATGCCCCTGTCAGAAACAGGGATCTTCTAATAGTAATTTGCATAAGTGTTGCTGTGACTTGAGAGCAGGATCAAATTTGTCCCAAGTAAGTCTTATGATTTATATGGTCCAGAGCCTGGACCAAGTTTTCCCAACTTCGTCTTGATTAATAGCAGCAAAGATTTTATCTGCAAACTTGTCCTACATTTTTATTGGGGTGTAAGAATGGAGGCAACAGGATCAAATGACTTAGTTTGGATTGCCTTAATAAACAAAATCAGATAAGGCAAACTTTCTTGTTGATAATTTTATCCAGGTCAGTTTGAGTATTCTAACCTGAAACAAAGAATCCCAAAAAATTTATTTGCAAAAGTGTTATTTTTTTTTCTTGAAATAGTTTTCGGTGCCCTATGTTGCTACAAAGTATACATGAGGTGTTTTATGGAGAAAAATGGGGTTTTTTTTGTGATAATGTACTGTCAGAGAGATAATTCAGTACATCTATTAACAACACAGGTTAATTGAATACTAACAAGCTAAAGGATGAGCCCTTTGGTTACTTTGTGTCTTTGTTCCATAAATTGCATTTTTATCTTGTTTTTTCATTGTTTAGATAGTGAAGTAGTAGAATTCATGCACGGAGACACAGATGACATCTATTCAAAGCTGGCATAATTTGCAAAATCCCCTGCTAAAAGTCAGTTCCTGTTATGCACATAAGGTTTTGTAAGTCACTATTAGGGATGTCTGCTGGTACACCACATAATATTTTACCAGAAAAGGTACATCTACAATCCTGTCCACAGCATTTAATTGCAAAGGCCTATGGCTTGGGAATTTACTTTGGGGACTTCATATGCCTTACAAATGGCAGCTGCTAGCAAAAGCACTCAGTCTCAGGTGATATCACTGCCACCAAGCTAGATTTCTTACTGCAAAATGGTAAATGTAGCAGCACAAATCAAGTCTGCTGCAAGAGGCAACTGAGATCATATAGTATTCTCTGTATCTTTTTTTGGGCCTAGTCCTGGGGCATTTAGTATACGAGTGTTTTATTGTCAGTGGTATAAGTCAGTTGTCAGTAGTTCTCAAACAAAACAATTGTAAACAGAGAGTAGTAATATGCTGGCATTTTTCAGAATGCATCATATTTTTATAGCAGCTATTAAAGTCCTTCCAGAAGGATAAAATAAATCAACTCTTCCTGGCTCTATGAAATAATTCTCAACTGGATTGCCTCTAACATAATTTATTTAAATGTTAAATGATATTCAACACCACACTAGGAAGTAAGTGGACCCCTTGAGTTACATTCTTTGTTAGTGTTGGACAAGCTTCTTATCTGGCCTTGACTCAGTGAAGAATCAAGAAGCGCGTTTAGAGCTGTTGTGCCTCTGACCTGCTAACACCTTTAAAAAGCAAAAATTTAATAGGAAAGGGTTTAAATTATTAGTAGGAAGTAACCACCAGATGGAAAGAGGCCAGATCAGGTACTACTATCCCACTGACACCCACTATTACAGTGTGGAAAAATTATTTTGTCTGAAAAGTATGTAAAGGCTGAAGTTTGATAACGATTTTCGGTCACAATGCAAGATAACAGTGGTGGTATAAGAAGAAACTGAAGCTGATTTTTTTGTTTGGTAATTTACATTAAGTTTTACTTAGTGGGAAAACTCAAAATAGTTTCAGTGGTCCTACATAAACATTTTAGTTTGGAACAAAAATACAGTCTGGACAAAATTCTTTATTTCTCGCATTTATGCTAATTCGGCTTATTCAAGAAATGGTTTCAAAGCCTGAGAGTGAATTTTCTTTAGAAAAGCTAAACTAGAAGTGCCCCATTAATGGACACTCAGTCAACAGGGGCAGAGCAAATCTAATCTGAAGTAATCCCTTGCCAGAGAAATGTGCAAAGAATGGACAATAGGATCTCAGAAATGTGGCACTGCCTTCTGTCTGCCTTTAGATCTTCTTTTACCGGGTTGCAAGACTTACTAGTGTTAACATAGCTTTGTCATCCTGGTGCTTATTAAGCCATGTCCTATTTCTCCTTTCTCTTGAATCTTCCAATATTTAAAAACTGTCAGAGAAGTTACCTGTTACTTTTTTCCAGCCTTCTGTCTTTCAGTGTGCCAGTTCCATGCATTTGTGTTTCACTGAAAGAAAAGACACATGGTAATACCAGACATAAAAACACACAAGGAGGTTCTTTCAAAATTGAATCAATTCAATCTACCTGCCTATCTTCCTATTATTGAAAAATACCTAATTGGACATGGACAATTAGTCAAGCAGTGATGACCTGACCACAGGCTGCTGGCTGTGAGGTGTGCAAAACCTGGGCTCCCACCACCCATCCCATTAGTGGCACTTGTCAGTTGTTCTGCATGACAGTGTTTACTCCTCTGTGGAGCACCCTCTTCAGAACTTGCATTTCCCATTTTTCACAGCTGGCCACCTCCTTGGATAATTAAAACCTAATGGCAATCTTACATCCTTTATGTGACTTATGAAAATCCCACACCTGGGAAAAAAGATCCGGGGAGGTTTTAGGTGTGGAAATGTGGTGCTTGCATCCAACTTTCTCATTTGAGTGCTTTACTAAAGTTGTTATAAGGACAGTGGTGAAAAATGAAGCCAATTATTCTTCTATAGAAGAGTTAATACATGCCTAAAAGCTTTCCTTTACTGTTCTACATAAATGGCTAAACACTGTTTTGAGTATCTACTGACAAAAGGAAACTTTGCTAATTCTGTGGTTTGTTTCTTCTCCTCTCAGTTAATTTTTCTCCCTTATATTTAAATCAGGCTAATTATGTTATGATCTGCCCCACTGTTTCTAATGACAAATGTAAAGCAAACAGAATCAACAATTTTCGCCTACTTTTAAGCTCCTCCAAGCATGATGGATTTGAATATTCAAATAAACCCGGAAGTTCTGTGTTTCCTCCTTTTTTTGACAACCTGAATGAGGAAAAAGACATACGCAGAAACTTGGCTGGCAAGCGATGCTGAAGTTGATCTATAAGTTCTGCTAATAAGGCTCAAAGAGGGGGAGATAAGGAACGAGGAAGTTTGGATGAAAACAGGCACATGATACACAGACACCTCAGTGTTCACGGGAGAAAATTCTCAGCTACTCAGCCCACACCGTGGAGCTCAGCATTCAGCAGCTCCTTATGTGACATTTAAAACCAGATTTCCAAGGAAATTGGCAGTGGCACTGAGCGAAGGTGGTATTTTCCTAATAAAGAAACACACATTTGGATTTAGTGAGTTGGAGTTCACTGAATTTCTGGGGATAGGTAGAAGAGAAGGAACCTGTACGAGATATTCCAATTTTGAAGCTAAATAAGGTTTCAGATATTTGATTTGAGATGCATATTTTACAATTAGGATTTAAGCATTTTTAAAGACTAAACCAAAACTAACAGGTTTATCTCTTTTACAGGCAGATGAAAAGCATTTTAACCTTTGTTGATTAAAAACATGATTATGCTCACAGTACTCTTTGATACCCAGCATTGTGCTCTCCAGAAAGCCTCATAAAAGCAACACGACTTGTCTTTGACTGCCTATTTCAGAATATTCTTCTGTCTTTCACAGACTGTAGAGAAACATTTCTGTAAGCTGAAAAAAAAAGAGTAACAAAAATAATGTTACATTGGAAAGAAAATCTGAGATGCAGAGTGACCTGATACTGAATTCCTCCACTGCTCACTAGGAATTGTGCAGAATGAGACACAAGGAAATGGCAGAGATAGGAACTGTAGTTATTAGAACAGTGATTGTCTATATGCCAAAAGGAAAGAACATTTTCTGGTAAACTGTGTTCTATTTGGAGCTGAAACCATTACTTTCCTTCCCTACACATAGTGGGCTTAAGAGAGCTTGGTTGGCTCTCCCCTCATCCCTGTCAGAGGCACAGGTCCTTCAAAACTTCTGTTTCTGGGAAGAGTCTTGTACCAGATTCAGCAATTTCTCAAACAGCCACCAATATACTGGTGTGCACTGGGTTCCCGTTTTATAATCCCTAAGGTTCATTTTGTCCTAGGGAAAAAAAGAAATAGGTTAATTATGGTGTCTGTTCAGTTTCAGCAACACAAAATACTGGGTGAATGCCAGAATTGCAAGGTAGTGATCATAATCAGCATTTGTGGATGTGGCATTTGGGTTTCCAATTCTTTTGCTAATTTGCACTATGGGGAAGCCCCTCTTTTATTTAAACTCATCTGTCATAACTATATAATCTGTCATTAAACACTTTCTGCTCAGAAAATTAATTCTAGCTAGACCAGAGACTGCAATCTGGAAATCTTAAGAGTGTCTGAGTTAATTAACTCATCCTTCGATTTGCTCACATGTTAATCAGCTCTTGAGGATCAATAAATTCTCATTCAGTACAAACAAATTGGATTGGGGAAACCGTTAATACTGTAATAATAATGGTGTCCATTTGGGCTGTTCTGTGTATGTACTCCCCTGGATAATTATCATTAAATTTGAAATGAAATATACTGCAGGGTCTGAGTTATTTTGTTTTGTTTCCACTGGCTGAGAAACAGAAAGGTCTGGTGTGGAAGGCTTGAGAGACTGCCTGGGAAAAATCTTAGTCTGGCGTTCCTGAGAAGTTTTTTATTTTTACCTTAAATTGCAGACTACAAATCAGGCTATTCCTGCCTTTCATTCTTCATAGCATTGAGTTGTCTGTCATTTAAGATTTTTAAATTAATTCCAATGATTTGAGCTGAGCATATTTAATCCTCTTCATGGATGCCCTTTGTGCATTTTCTTTCTCATCAAGATTTTTAAGGCATATTCGTTGGTAATGAAGACTAGTGGGACATGCAACACATTTTAATAAGCTGTTATAAATCTTCAAGGACAAATGTCTCCGATGAGTTTTATATTTTTTTAATAAATATTCACTTATTATTTGAGTGCAGTTTAAAGCTGCCATAATGATCATTTTATAGATCAAGAGATTATCAGATGATATCCTGTGTCTGTGGTGTCTCTAACAGAGACAGGATCCCCATCTATAAGAAATGTCTTCAGAATCTAATCACAGCATAAATATAAGATAGGATTGTTTGTAGACATAATAAGAGAAACAAATCATAAAATTATAAAAGAATGACAAAAGCTGTATGCCATAAGCTTTCTCATCGAGAATTTTCTAGATATTTTAAGCTGTGGATTATGCATTTAGTGTTACAGATAATTAAAAAGTACTGAAAATCATCTGGAGTCACACAACTGAGTGAGTTGCTTTTTGAGAGATGAAGATTCTTAACTGGCTTAGTAAATCTTAATAGTCAGACTGTCCAGTGAGTATTTATCTTCCTATTTATAATATTACAGGCATTCCTTTTTTGCCATGTACTTCACAGAACTCCATCATTCCACAGTCTTCATGCTCTAAAAATGTTGCTGATTCTATGACGTTTCTCTTCAAAAGCCTTTGTATGACATTACCATAAGATCAGCAGTCTACCTATAATGAGTGGGTATTTTTTATCCAACACAGTTGTGACTGATAATATGTCTTATGTTGGATGGACTGTTTTTCAAATGGATGCATTGTGCAGTGATCTTTAACACAGAAAGGTCTTAAAATAGATCTAAGGTCAGATATCACAATGAGAAGCTTTGGCTTCTACAGTGCTTAGTACTTAAACACTGGATGAAAATCAATCACCTAGACAATTTGGTCAATGGTTTACATCTAAAGGATTATATATGCACAATCAGTCCTTTATTTCACTTAGCTAAGATTTTGAAGTTTCACTCACTGAGTAGACAATGCAATAAAGATTCTCTCAACATTGAGAAACAGCCTTGAGAGACATCTCTGCTTAAGGGAGGATCCCAGCCTGCTGCTGTGCAGGAGAGCTCAACTCGCTCTTGGTCTTCTCGTTCTTTATTGAACTCGTTAGTTGTATTTCCATACTGCCTGCTGATGTCAATTTCTTCCAAATTTGGTTTGAGTCAGATATCAACCAGCACTGCAGCCCGGTGGGCTTATTACCATAGATTAGCCTTTGGCTATTGTCTTGTTATCTGTCTTCCCCTAATCCACCTTGAGCCGGAAGCAGCCGTCAGAACTGGGGGTTATCACTGATCAGATTTAGGGCAAAAGGACAGGTTGGAGTAGGGGGGGAAGGACATTATCACAGTTTGGGGCTATGCAGGTTCCCTTTTTATGAAAGACAATTACACCACAGCAGGGAGGGAATGATAGGGGGCTCTCATTGCACTTGTGTAGGAGTAGAGATGTGGGGAGGTCTCTGGCTGTGCATGGGGTGTGCAACCTGCTGGAGGTATCTGCAGGTGTCCTGTCTTGATGCACGTAAAATCGTCAGGTATTACATGCTATACTACAAGCAGGTGATATAATCTCTATTGTTATGCTTTCTGGAAACTGGAGGCTGCAACAATAGGGGATATCAAGGGTCTCAAGGAATGAATTTCTGGTGTTTGATTTTGGACCAGGCTGGGATTTTTAGGTTATGTTGTCTGACTTAAGCTCAGACAAGTAGGATAAATTCTGGCTGCCATTTCTTGAATGGCGATAGAACATGACGTTTGCTGGAAGAGGCCTTGAGATCTTCCTTTTTTACATGAGGATTTGTATTTTAGGGATTTTTTTCTGAAAGATTTGTTTTCCTGAAGATAATTGTTAAGAAAGAACGCAACAGCATCCTGCCTGCTATTTTACTAACCATTTTTCTTGAGAATCTGTCCTTGCTAGATACTCTTGGGAATTATGGGGAGAGGAAGAGGAAAGGTTATATTGATCTCAAATGCTGTGTGTCGGTCAACAAGTTTCTGTAAGGTGTCATGTCAGGTAAGAGATGAACTAACACTAACCTTTATAATTGATTGCTCATTGATTTTGCCCAGAAGATACATGTTTTAATATGAGAAAGGGACTTGTCTTCAATTCAATTGTAGTATGTAAACAAAATTCAAGATTTGTCAGGAGGAAGCTGAAAAAGTAATCGGGAAAGCTTACAGTTTATGTTCATTTCAAAACAAGATTGGTCTGCCAAAGAAAGTTGATTTTATATGAGATTACCTAATGTTTACCAATGCTAACCTTAATTTTTCCTATATTCTACAAGGTTGAGAACATTTTGCTTTTTCATGCCAACATACTGCTTAACTATAATTGTAATTTACAGAGTCATCAAATGGTTTAGTCCTCTTTTATAAGCACAGCATAACCACATTTGCTATGCTTGGTGTTGATAACCAGAAAGTCATAAATGACAGCTTTAAATTGCTGGAGTGAAGACTCGAGATGTGAAGTTCAGAGCTGGCTGAATCTCACAACACATCCGTATTTCTTTGAGCTGGTTAATTCAGATACACATTTCAATTTGAGATTTTTGTAATACCGGGTTGTAATAATCTGGAAATAAGTTTGTGGTTCAGACTGCTCTCTGTGTTGAAAATAGTTGTTCAATGCAATCTTGCTTTACAGATCACAACAGGTTACCCAGGTAAACAGATGTAACAAAGTGTGTGTTGCTAATTTTAGTTAATGTCTGTTTGAGTTGGAAAGTATCTTTTTTACCTGCTTTTACACTCAAAGTTTACTAGGGTCCATGAAGGAAAAAAAATCTTACATATAAAGCTAAGAATCTGTATAACTGAAACCTTAATATTCATCTAAAATAGCTATTATTAATGTAGATCTAAGAGAAAGAAAAAACTGAATGAATGTTATTGCATGGAAAAGGTCTCAACAATTAAAATTAAGATAAAACTGTTATATACATTTCCTAGTATCTAAATATTTTCTGATGATATGTTCCTCTTTCTGATGCCCTTCTGTGTCCTAAAGTTGATGGCAGGGTGTGTTTGGCAGAGTACAGCGAGTTGTCTCCTGAACCCTTTGCTGGGGAAAGATGGTGTTTAAGTTGGCAATTTCCTTGTTTTCACTCTAAGATCTGCTTGGGGTCATTTTTATGTGTTTTCTAACATGTTTTTACACCTGATTCTTTCTTTATTGCTCTAGAAGTCTAAGTCATTCTGATGATATTGTATACAGTGAGTTTTATGGGTGTTATTATCACATGAAGAAGGGCTTTCACGGCTAAGCCAAGCAGCAGAGAAGCTGCAGGGAGGCATCAGCAGGTGCAGACAGAGCCAGCCAGCAAGACTTGGGACTAAGCCTTGCAGAGCCTGGGCAGAGCCGGAGGCACCAGCCTTGGCACAGCTGCATTACTGGGCTGCAAAGGTTGCTGTGCCTCCTGGGGGGAAAATTGTGCACTTAAAGGTGCTCCAAACCATTTGTTAGATCAGCTAGAGAAACAGCAATAGCATCCACATTTATAAAGGGAATCAGTGACTGGTCCAGGATGAGTAACCCAGAGTAGAATTTACCTTTCCGATTTCAACTATTGAATAGATATTTTTCTTTAATAATTCTGTCTCCAATGTAGTTAATCTCATGTAAACATGTATATTTTGTCATCAAAAATGGGCCAAACCACCATTGGCAGAGTCGTATGTCTTCCTTTGTTATAAATATAGGCAATTTCATAAAGACAACTCGCAAATATTTCTGCTATGTACCCAAATTTAACCATTAGCAATAAGATTTTAAAAATTGTTAAATCCTTCTGTGGTCAGAAAATAATTCATCGAAGATTAAAAAGGAAGTAAAGTGTGCTGCACAGGTGAACCATTTTAAGAGATTAGGGGTCTGTGGGAATAATAGACACAATTTAAACACTCAAAATGGTAGAACTTTCTGTTTTAAACTCAGCTTATTTTCACAGAACTGGGGGACAGGAGACTTAAGTGCACTTATGCCTGTGTATCCAAGGTGATGGTGACAGGGAAGTAGCCTTTGCCCTGTTTCGTATAGTTCCGTACCATAACTCCCATTGAAACCTTTAGGAGCAGCCCTTAAACTAGAGCAGGCACCCACTGGAGGAGCTCATCTGATCTGGAAGACACAGAAAGCTGGTGAAGGGTAGACTGACATATTACTTAGCTGGTAATGACAACTTCATGTTTTCCAAGTTCTGGAGATACTCCAATTTAGCTCCTTAGTTTTTTTTTCTGTGCTGTAGTTTTGAAGAAGCTGGTAAATGTAGCAGTGACATTGAAAATATAAAACATATGCTAACGTGAAATTTTCTGCCATATAAGCCGCCTGGTGACGGTTAAATTCTGGCAAATTCTTGGGATGAATGATAGATGTCACATATTTCCTTTGAAATCTTGAAGAGATAACTGCAGATACCTTTTTTAGGCATTGTTACAAAGGTAAATATTCCCAAAATACTAGGAGTTTGGTTTCTGTTCCCCAAATAACCTTCTTTATATTAAAAAACAATTAGAATTTCCTGCATGACCATCTGGAAATGTAATTTATATTACTGTTTGGATCTTTGTTCAAATTAAGTATTGTTTGGGAAAGGATGTTGGTAATTGGGCTTCTCTTTAAGTTGATAGATAGAACACTTTTTTTTTTCTTTTTCCTGCTGGAAGATCTCATTTTCAATTTCTTCTTCGAATTTAAACCCTTTACCTTTTCCTTAAGTTATTTTTTGTTGATGTGTCAATTTTTTTCATATTCCACATGTTTCCTGAAGGAAAAGGAAGGGGATGTTATGGACATAGCTAAGTATGGCGTGCTAATAAAATAAGGGTAGGCACTGAGGTCAAGCAACACAGACTTGACAAACGCAGTAGATAAATTTGCCTGAGGAATTAGGCTTTTTTATATACAATAAGGATTTCTTTGCTTAAGAAAATAACTCCTCATGCAAGACTGGTTCCATTATTTAAAGCATCACTTGGAAGGTGTACAATAATGTATAATTATTTCATAGATGTTGTCAATTACATGAATTAATTGTGGATTTGGTGGGTTTGATTTCCAGTGAAAAAAGACCAATTAGTAAATGTTTTTCAAAAGTGTTCTTAACACAACAACACTGAATGAGAAGAAAGAATAGGTCATCTGGGAAATAAGTGATTAACCAGATAAATCATACTGGGCAATTTTTTTTTTTTTTGGTTAGTTTAGGTTTGGGAGGTTTTTTAGTGTTTGTTTTGTTTTTTGTTATTACTGAAAGCCAGAAAGCATTCCTCCTGTATGGAGGCCTGAAGCCTTCCTTTATCCACTACTATTTTCCCTGTTTTATGTAAACTGGTCCAGCAAATTTTGTGAAAGACTGAGGCAAGCTACTAGTTCTTGTTAGCAGGAAGATTTTTCTATATATACTGTACAGTCTGGATCTGTTAGCTTTCTGTCGTCACTTATAATAACACTCCTTGTATCACGTTAATATTTCTCACTAGGAATGTATAAAGACCTTAGTTTGTAATTAGGCTTTCATGCAAAAATCTCACTACTTTAAAAGAAGATGAAGTCCAGCATGGTCATTCATGTTTAGGCTTTTCAGGTATTTGTAAGATTTCTTTCAAATAAGGATGAAACTATTAACCTGAGCAAATAGGCAAATATCTTTCATTTTTTCTGCTTTCATTTAAATTAGGTATTTTAGTTTAGAGTTTATTAAGAAAAATAATCTTTATGTGGGCAAGAATATTCACTTAAAGAACAATACTACCATTAAATTTATTTATGAATGTAAATGAAATCTTTGCCTAGAAATCTGGTTCAGTTCAACTTGCAGGTTTGTTGCATGTAGGAATAAAAACATTAACTAAAAGCAAGAGATCTCTGGATCTTCAGAGCACGTGTAGAAAAAAGAGCAGAACACATTGAGAGAAAAAAAGAATGGGACTGTGAAAAGCAACATCAAAGTCAAAATTCTTTCTTCCTCTCTCTTTAAGCCTAGCTCCTAAACCAGGATAAATATTTTTTTTCCCAGATAGCCAAAATAAAACTGAAAATTTAACATAAGAAATCAAATTCTTTGCCACTAATCTGAGGCTTGGTTGCAGTGGCCAAGAACATAAAGAAAACAAGATATTTATGTTCTATTCACAGAGTTTCACCTGGATTTACTTGCATTAGTATCTATTCTAATATATTTTTATCCTTCCATCAGATTTGACTGTACTGAAATAACAAAAGCTAGACTGATCTCACTGCCGGGAAATTCTGTAAACTGTTCTCTTGACTTGAAAATTGGAAGGTGCAGCCATTTATTTCATAAAAGGTTTTCACCCTTCCGAGTATTTTTTACAACATAAGATGAAATAACTTTTTACACATGTGTTTCTCACCAAAACTCGGGCACTTTTGAAAACCCTGCAGAAAATTTAGACCCTTATACTGGAGACATCATAAATAGATTTTCTTTTTCACTGCTGACAGTCCTTCTGTTATAGCACTTATCCTACCTGTGATGACCTTCCACACACAGACCACATTTACCTCCAAAGCATTTCCCTTTCTAGTTGTATTTCTTTTCCTTTTTCATCAAGAATAGTTTTCTTCTATAAATACTGTTACTTTAGATCTTCTTAAACATTTTACGGAAGTGGTATATATATTTTCTCTCTTTTAGTCTTACTTTCATGAATTTAAAGGGCAAAAAGTGTGTGTCTAATGTTTGATCTAGCTGCACTTCAGATTAGGTCACTTGAGGTCTTCCACTCTCTTAATTCTTGTGGTCTGCATTGGTCAGCAAAGACAGTGAAGGCTCAGTGTAACATTTTACTAGAAGGAAGCCAGAGGGTAGTTGGTTTTGACCTTCAGATCTATAAAACAAAGATAGCAGGACTGATACAATTTTTCTAATTTCTTCTAAACAAAGTTTTATAGGTTGGGTCTGTGGGAGTTTTTTTTTTTTTTTTTTTTTAATTTCAGGTATTGGTTGAGAGCTTAAAAAACATCTTCCAAAAGAGGCTTTTTGGGAACCAAACAGATCTGTATCTCTCCAATTCACTTTCTGTTTTTGTCTGTTGTCACACAGAATTTTTAATAAGAAGATAGAAGCAATGATGTCTATATCAAACCAGAGGATTGTAATGAAACTCGTTGGTAAGGGAGAAAGATCTGTACAGTGATGCAACCTCTTACCCATCATTGACACAAGCAGATGTCACAGGAACAAGTGCTAGAGTCTTTCTAAGTCCAAAATGATCTCGAGAATCTGGAATAAACATCCTCAGGCAGGTGTGAAGTGTGCAAACTTCTTCCTTGTGCAATTCTCCACATGACAAGTCTTGATTTTTAAAACTGGTGCTTTAAGTTTGGGACATGCAAGATCATAGTAAAGTTTGCAGATAGTACTAGGCTGTGTCATGCTGCTGGAATTATGATATGTCTTCATCAAAGGGAGTTATTTTCAAAGACTGAGGGATCAAATAAGGCTAGATGTGAGTAAAAATAGGACAAGAAATAATAAAAACCACAAAATAATAACTTCTACAGTGTGCCCTGGCTTCTTTCTTATAAGCGTGTTTAAATATGTGTCTTTTCTACATGTATGTGTGTATAAGACTAAACTGTCCTAATGGCAAAAGTTCTTGGGAAACATATAATAAAATCCATGGTTGAAAGACCTCTGCCAAGTGTTAGAGGATTTGGATGTGGATATTTTCAGGGGCTGGGAAGGAAAATGGCAATTAAAATTTACTTAGCTTCCTCACTCGCTCTGCTTGCTACCCTTACCCTCTGTTTTTGCCTGGATTGTCGCCTGGATGGAAGAAGGGGAAGTTGGTTATTTGGGAATGATTCAGCTCTTTTTGCCCATTTGACTGTCTGCTAATGGCAGAGGTGTTGGCAAATGCTTTCCATGACCAGACACAGGCTTAACCAGGCTGGTGCAGGCATAGCAAGCCCAGTGGCCTCTGGGAATCTGGCAGTCACTGCCAATACTTTTCCAGGGTGTTCTTGCTCATACTTCTACTCAAGACATCACACTAAAATGTGTGCCTGGACACAGCTAATCACTTAGTCCTGTATCAGCTTGGGTTCAGTCTGTCCCTGAAGCATCCCCATTCTCAGGCCCTTAGGAAAATGTGGTGAAACCAGAACCTGATGGCATTGCCTGAAGACAGAAAGAGTGTGCAGCAACTTTAGCTGGTGAAAAAAGCTGATGTTTTTTTCATCCAAGGGCTGTATTATTAGAAAGGACCTTTTCTTTGCAGCCTCTTCTTCCTGGGTCTGCTAAGGGTCTTCTTTTTTTTCTTTCCTCTTTTCTGAACTGGACTATTTTCTGTTGAAGCAAACCACAACGCAGTGGAGTTGAAAGAAAAAGCAACTATTGTGCTTTAAAGTGTGTGCCTCTTCAGCCCCCAGGTGCTGTCACAACAGCCAGGAGGCATACTGGCACATGTGGAAAAGAGAAAAGTCTCTAATAAATTTAGTTATGATTACTAAGAAAAAAAATCCTGTGTGTATGCCTGCAGAGGCATTTTGTTTTCAGAGACAGTTCTTTGCTCAAAAACCCCCCCAGGATACAGTAACTTTGTCTGAAAAATAGGATTTTCCCAAGTAAGAGGATTTGCCAAAGACTATTTTAATTTATTTCTTTTCATACAGTAGTGTCAATGCATTGCCTGCAATATTTGCATGTCTTTGTTGCGTATCTTTCAGGGGATTTTGCACACACTAAAGGGGAGCTACATGTATGTTGTTGTTTTGGAAGTTCTGGGAATGAGAATGCTCTATGAACGGGAATTTATGAGGACACCAGTGGATAGTGATTTTCTACTCTGCAGTATGAACTCAGCAAACAGATGCCAACCTATCTGCAGCCCTCAGTTTAGGCTGAGTTTGCAGAATGAATAAGGAATTAGCAATCATTGGAGCGTGTATTTGTGGCCCTGTTTTGTTCCACTCATTCAGAATCAAACCACTTGCATCCCTGCAGACTTTATGCAGTAAACCATGAAACGCAGAAATAAAAACAATTTTCTAACTCTCAGTTCTGTGTAGCATATGCTGTTAAGTGTACATTTAATACTGCAAGAAGAACTTCTGGAGAAGTTCTTGAGTTCAGGGAATTGCAGGAGCTCCCAGCAGGAAGATGAGGCTCTCCAGCCATACGGGGCTGTGGTATAACCAAAGATCTTCAGGCTTCAGTGGACTACTTCTGTTTTTTGTTCAGCAGAAAACTTGGTCTCCCTTGAATGATTTTTCTCTCCATGTATCCCAGAATATGGAGGAGAAATTCAGAGTAGAAAGTCTGAATATTTTCAGTGGCCCCCTGTAGCTACCTAAGTCTCTTCAGCAATGGTAGGAAAACCCAGGAGACACCAGCCAAATAGAAAGCAGTACATGTACTTCTCTTTTTTTCCCCATCTCACACTGTGTCCCCAGGGGCTCATCTTAAGTTCTGAATATCAATTTTACACATCTATATTTCTGCTTATCTCTTGTAGTCATTTATATGTTCTGACCCGCGTTCGGTCTTGAAAGATGTCTGACTTCTTATCAGTGCCTCAAATTTCTGCAGAACAAGATGTCAGCTAGGCTGATAGTGAAGAAGAAGAGAGAAACTGGGTGCTCCAGCACAAAGGAAAGTCTGTGCAGGATTTTGCAATCTGCTGTGTTTGTTCGTTTATTTTAACTAACAAACTGCAGCTTTACGCGTTAATGACACAGCTCATGCTAAATCCAGCCCTGTCAGCAATGCTGAAAAGGTTGGCTGCGCTTAAGACCATTATTGATTACTGCTCTCTATCAGTCGTAGCAGTAATTAACTGCCCATAGGAATACACAAGTTTTCTTCTCTCAGGTTTCTTTATTTTTCATCCTGTCTGGGAAAGGCATGGTTCTGGGGAGGACACGATGCTTCATCTTGCTTTGTAGCCTCAAGATTTGTCCAATTGTGAACGTGCGGCCAGCAGCAGCCTTGACTCCAGTCTCTGAGTCTCTCTTCCCTTAATGCATTGTAGTCACTGAGGGTTTGACTGTGGATAATGAATAGCATTTGTAGCTTACATGTATGTGAGGGGAATGGCTGTCCTTGATCTCTATGGTCTCAAAAACTATAGCATAGCTTCTTTTGATTATGGAGAACAAAGTGTGGTGACTCACCTGGTCCTTTGCAGACCTATTTTCTCAGATAATTCCTATGCTTTTCTAATTTCTGGTCATAAATACAAACAAATAACCAGAAACAAACATACAAGCTTGCCAAGATAGTATTGAGTCAGATAGGAGATTACATACTTTCTGAATTTAGAGAGATTTGTTCTCTCTTTTTTATTAGCCACTGTAGATCTTGGGATGGATTTGATGGTCTGCTGTGATATTGTTTTTTTGTATTTTGCTCCTGCTCTGAGCGAGAAAGTTGTTTTATGTGTGGAAAGCTCTGACTACTAAGTTATGCCTAATAGCAAAGCTGCCCTTGAGCTGTGAGCAGCCATACAATTAGCAGACACAAGTTCCCTTATTCTGAATTCTGTTTTGGATGCAACTAGTAAGAAAAAAATCTGCCAGCTGGTGAGCAGCTATTTACCCTATCTTCTCCTCTGCCAATGGTCTTTTAGGGACAGGACTTGGACCAGCATACTTTATATATTCCCATCACTCTGCAGGTTGGTCATAAAAGTCATAGCACAGGAGACAGACCTGGACTCCCACACTAGACAAGAAATATCATTGAAGCATGGAATTACGTCTCTAGAAACACAGGTGAGCATTTAACTATATGTTAAACCATAAAATGGCTGTAAGTATGACTTTGTCTTTTCTTTTCAAATACAAAGAGGCTTAGATAGCCTGTGCTGTGAGAAGCTGGGGTAACATTTTGGTATATTTCTGGCATGAATGTGGTTGAAACCAAAGCAAACAAAATTGGAATATAGCACTTGTCCAGAACTGTTTCATTTCATGTGTGGACACGTATTGTAGTCAGGTCAAAACACTACAGCTTATCTTCCTGCCTGCCTCCCTTCTCCCCTGGTACACTCCTACATTTCTCTCTCACTGAAACACTGTACAGTGAGGAAATTATCCCACAGACGAAGTCCATGGCATGCACAGTGAGAATCTAGAAATGAGAAGGGATAGGGGACAGGGAGCATTAGGATGCAGATAGATTAATGTAGTGTTTGCATTTGGAGGAACTTCATTCCAAACATACAATAAAGGGTAGAAAATATTTATGGATATGTTGATCCTTGAGAAAAATGAGGTATGGCAATGGTATAAGAGCTTTTTACAGGGACAATAAATAATATTTATTATGAATAAGCCTTGAAGCTGTAAAAGTCCCCCTTGTCCACATGAAAACTTTTGTATTACCATTATTTCATAATGCACTATAAATAATAGTGGTTTTCTTAGACCAAAGCATATAATGCACATGAAGTTTTTGAATCAAAGGCATCCTTTTTCATAAAGGGTGATACGTTATTTATTGTAAGGTACAGGTTAATTCTAATTTTCCCCAGTTTCTGAAGACAAGCTCAGATCAATCGATTTTGTAGCTGCAGATATATATTAGCACAAAGAAGCACTGATGCAATTAATGGTACTTGAATGTCTGCCCATCAGGTTGCTTTATGTGTCTCCAGAACCAAAAAGCAAACAGATATTTTGCTTCCAGAAGGTATGTAGAGACTGTGAAACACTTCAAAACAGCGCAGAGTTATGCATGAAAGCACAGTGTGTCTGCTTTTCCTTTGTAGCAGAGTGATTTATACTGAACAGTGTGGAAAATAGCTACTGGAAAGCAGAGACCTTCAGGACTTAAAGATATGCCAAGTAGGATCAGAATTGTAACTCTTATGTGTGCATATACACTGCAGCACCTTCCAACCTCAGAAACATTATCACCATTGATATATGTAGACATATTCATTTAGACGTGGCAGGATCCGCCTACAGCTACTCCTATGGTGGCTGTAGTCAGTAAGCAACAGTAACCAGAGGATATAAAGTGTGCACATATTAGAAGCAAGTGTTGCAGAGACTAATTAGTTACTTCTAGTTTAGTAGAGTATGAGGGCTCTATCACGATGCTGAGATAAGAGATACCAGCATGCCCTGAGTCACATGCTAACTGCCAGCTCAGATCCTTTCAGGATCCAGCTGCTAAGTCCCCTGTCTTCTTTCGGCACACTATAGCATGAAGACATTCCAGGAATTACTCAGTCCTCAAGAACTTTTCCCCTAGAAACTCTTCTTGACAAATGAAATCCCCAGCACACTGGCTTTCCATGTGATTATCTGTCAGAATGGGAAAAGTGAATAAAACACAAACTAAAGTTCACCACATTTTGCCAGGCAAAGTTTAGTGTCATAAGACTTTTTTCCACAAGCGTTTACATAGGCATTGCAGTATTCATAGAACTAAAAAATGTCAGATGTTGGCCAACTAAATGTAACATATCACTACTCTACCTGCATTACACTTCTAGAGGATGTTTTTGGCCACCAATATGCAGTTTGTCTTCTTTAGACTTCTGTTGAGAAACACAGCAGAATTGTTCATAGTAAAACTGTTATTTATCTCAGGAAAGTGAGTCTGGATACAACTAGATGAGTATACTGAACCACCCCAGGATCCATTCTGTGGTTTTAAAACCAACTGCATGGCCACTGCCCATGCTTTTAAATTACCTTATAAATCAAAAAGGTGTAGTTATATCCGGATGGCCTGCTAGGAATGACCCCTGACTCACAAGAAACCTCAAATTGTCCCTAGTTGCTCCTGGTTCAAAACTGTGTTAATAACTGTCCAAAGGTTATGCAGTAAGGAGGCTACAATTATGTAACGATATGCTGGCACTGTTGAATTTACTATTTTATAATAACTTAAATGTCAAAAAATGCAGACATCTTTCCACCTCCTCAGCTACCTCCATCCCTCTTCCTTTCCTAACTTCCTTATTGCATCATCCTCTCTTCTTGCATCCTGTACTGCTCACATTTATCTACAACACTGCTAACTCACTGCTTTCTCAGTTAAGAACTTTGTCCCTGTCTTCCCTTTCCTTCTTCTTTATCCATCCTTTATCCATTATTCTTTTGTCCATCCCCTCTGACAGAAACACCTTGGTTTTTTCTGTGAGGTTACTATTATCTCCATCTTGACTAGTAAATAGACAGTGCTAAGGCACAGGTAGAGGCACAGAAGTAGGCTACCTGTACTGTTAAACTGTTAAAACAGTTCCGTGAAGAGTTGTGGTTAATTAGCAGTCTCCCAGCTAATTCCTGAGACTTTTTGGGAATAGAAAAGAGGCTATTAACCCTGAGTGATTAGAACATGGCTGTCCTATTTCCATGCCAGGCTTACAATTCCTGGGTAGATGTGACCAGACTGCCAGAGAAGGGGCTCAGGGCGTCTGTGTAGTGCTTTGGGCTTCCGGAGATTAGAAACAGTGCTAGATTCCTACTGCAGAAAACTAAAGTGCTCAGTAACAAGTAATTGAGATGTGTAATAAAATTGTCAGTGTAACATGTTTTCTCCTGGGACTCACACTCCCACTGTGTTACTTAATTACTGCTGCTTAATATCTGTGCTCTAAACAAGCTCTTGGTTCCCAAGATTATTTCAGTCACCTTTACCAAAGTTTAATGGTCCAGACAGTGATTAGAATTTTGTTATCTAGTAATTAGTCTGTATAGTAATTGAGTCTCCAGACTTTAAAAATGAGGAGACATCTGCCTACAAGTTACTTTTTCATGAAGAAAGGAAAGATACTTTTCCAAAAGATTCGACAGTGCGTTTGAAATTACACTGTTGTTATAGTTTCTTCTCAGATGGTCTCAGATTTGACTTCCCTATGTACAATTTCATTTGTATATTTCACACAGATGCTTCATTTGTCAAATCTGTTGTTGCACTTGAAGTATTATCAATGAATTAGAATGTTCATTATAAAAGAATGATTAGACACTTAAACCTCTAGAGTAATATCTTCAAAAATGTACTAAGATGTAGGAAAGCATCTGTTATGAGTGCCTAATTTTGTTACAATGTGATATAATTATGGAAGTCAGCTATTTCTTGCTCTAGTTCATCACTAAGTTGCATTTAAGAATGACTTTGCAAACACTGGGAGTGTTAGACACTGCAGAGATTACTGAACTGTGAATACCTGGTGTTTTCCAGAGGTCCTCTGGTTTCAAAGACACGTGAATGATTGAGTAAAGTTGTCCTTTGGTGTTTAAGATATCCAGTCATTTACTGCTAAGGACAGAACACTGGGCTAGGATTCAGGAAACTTAGATTTAATTTCCAAAGCTGTGTCAGCCTGATGGATCACCCCGGGCAGTCACTCCGCCTTTCGTGCCTTATTTTCTCTTCTGGAAAACAGGAAAAGTAAGTCTGACCTTGATACCTGAAAAGCAAAGTATAATAGATGACCATTATTACTCAAAAAAATGATATCCTATGCTTTGTGTAATCCAGTTTTGGATTTCTATCACAGAGTGTAAGTGATGCTGCAATAAAAGTAGCCAGTTTTCTTGTATTGTTCATTCTGCTTTAATCAAAGCATGTGACTTTGAAGATGACTTTATATACAAAGCATATGGAATCAGTCCTTCACTAGGGTGGTTATGCATCTGTATGAAAGTTAGTAGCAATTATTATTTTATTACAGTTTTCAGTTACTTGTCAGTACTTTTCTACTCTTTTTAGTGTTCTAACCTAGAAATGTTATCAATATCTAAAGGTTACTTGCCATATTTGCAAAAAAAAGTGGTATTTCTGCACCTTATAGCACAAATTACATCACAGAAGTGAAGTTAGAAAGTCCTTGATCACTAAAAAATATCACTGATATGGAAAGAAAGGGTGAAATTATTCTGGGAAATCTGATGCAGTCTTGGCGCTCTATGCATCCCATCCTCTTCTTCCCTTGTCACCGATGGAAATACTCTACACAATTATGATTTAGCATCAACATAGAATTTAATTTAATTTAAGGTAGACCAAACAGTTGGATCTTCAGCAGTACTTAGTCATAAACCAGTGTAATATTTAGCAATCTGATTGTAAGAAATCTGTTATAAACAAAACAGGGACTCAATTACAAGTTCAAAAATGACAAGATCCACTCTTATTTACTATGTTGTATAATATATACATATGCAAGAACAGATATATATAGATATCTGTACAAAGAAATATACTAATATTTAATCATAAAAGAAATATCAATAACCACATTTAGAAAGATTTATACAGCTGTTTAAGCACCTAGGTTGATAAATAGAGACAAGTAGAGAGATTAGTCTGAAAAAATTCATTCTTCAGGTTAGTAAGAATATTCACACACATCAGTATTCCTGAAGAGGCTATGGCAGGGTAGCCAGCTTTGCCTTGGCCTTTTCCTTTGCTGTGTTAGCAAATGATATAATATGGTACACCTGAATGGTGTCCTAACTCAGAGGGAGATTGCTGGACCCAGCCTGCTGTGATCCAGAAGATCTCAAAAGGCCTTCTATATCTATATATTCACTTTTTTATAGAATCCAAGATAATTGACTTTTGTCAGATAGCTAGGTACTAATTTTGACATTTTAATATTCATTTTGGCCATAACTTAGATGATGCATTTCTGGCAACTTCTATTAGCTATGTAAGGTGACCTCACTTGGGCCATGAACAAGATGTAAGCCATATTCAGCTGTCAAGGGGTATGACTGATGGTCAGTCTCTTTCTCAGGTGATAAGGGAGCCTTCTCCAGACATATAGGAGTCCAAGAGCACTGAGGAGATGCTTAGATGCACATGGAACACTGCATCATAAGAATGGGTACTTTCTCCCCTAGTGTGCCTGGTCAAGATGATCGATTATGAATCCCCTTCTTCAGCCAACAAGGGAGTGTTCTTCCCAAACACAGTAGTTTTGGGCCAGCCAAAGGAGTACCTTAGCAACCTGAACAACTGTCCTTATACAAAGAAAATTATTTCCCCCAACAAGCCTGGGTCAACATGAGCCTGGTTTTCACTGGCTAAGCAAGTAGCCCAGAGAAGAAGAGGAAGGTGTTGCTTCAAGTGAATCAGAAGTTGTGCTAAGTGGCCTAAAATTGTCTGTGCCACACAAAAGGTCTCACCCAAAATGCAAAAGTGGAACGTTGATTTTAGCTTTGAAATGCAACTTTTCTTCCCCTTGTTCCTTTATTGTCATCTTCTCACCTAGATTTTTTTCTTTCTTAACCAGCAGCAAACCTTTAAGTCTTAGGTAACGGAGTGATTGATGGAGTTTGTTAAAGGAATGTGACAATTGCAAACACTTTTGTGTTTCCTACGTTTTGCTGTTTCTCAAAACACTATCTGCACTGCTCTGACACATAAAGCTAAGATTACCATGAGAAAATGCACAGCCAGGTTTCAGCTTTCTGTGCTGTGATACAGGAAGCTGCAGAGCAGATTTGAACATGTGTTACAGTGGTGCCTGGGGGCCCTAGCCACCTTCCCAGGTATAATTGTCATAGGTATTACACAGACATGGCTCTTGCCATCTGGCCCTTCCCTTATTGCTGTGCAACATCACAGAAAACCTTTCCATTACCATACCAGGCTGAGTGCGTATGTAGATGAAGCTTGTTTGGTACCAGACAGGGCTACAAGAGAGATCAGTGGTGGTCAGAGACCTGCGATGCCCAGTCTGAGTCTTGGAACTCCTTGGGCTGCATCCACAGTGCATGTAATTTCTGAATTTGAATCAGGACTGCTTCCTAGTGAGAGAGACAGCAGTTCAAACGCACGTCCTTGGGTTTCCTGTTTCCTCCTGGCTGGGTCTAGGCACCTTGGTGTTCAGTATGTATGGTTCTTTTGTTGCATCTCAAACTGCCGGGTCTCTATTCCCTCTGTAGATAACATGGAAAAGGCCTCTGATTTTCACAGTAGCTCAGTTAATTGCAAGAGTTACTCAGCTAGATTTGGAGGTGTCTAATTAAATAATCTAGAGATATTTCTTAATTTCCTTGGCCTCATTTCAACAGAGGATGTCAAGCTGGTACCTAGTTTAGAGTATCAGCCATTTCACTGAAGTTGGTGGGTTGATTGCAAATGCTCATGACTGTTCCTAAGCATCCCTGCCAGATGAGAAGGCAATGTCTCTGCAATTTCAGGCAGGAAGCCACAAGTCCTGAACCCTCAGGGCACTCACACATGTATTTATATATTTCAATAGTTCCTTTAGACCCAGGGATTCCCGTGTGCCTAAAGTTATACATGTGCTTAAATGATCTGCTTAAATGATTTTAAGTTCCCAGAGAGCAGTAAACTGCAATTACTCAGATTAAGATTGAAGAACCTTTCAAGTGCATTGAACTCCATAATAATTTTCAAAAGTTAGGGCATTGTCATGTTTGAAATAACAAATAGCATAGTAGATAAGGAGAAAAACCTATTCTCAGGGAGAAACAATGTCTTGGAAGCCATTGTTCCAAAACTGGCTGCCTGGGTTTGCCTCCTTGTGAAGACTACAAATACGGCAGTGACAGAGTAGGATGTTAATGTTAGGTGGCTTTGGTGCATTGAAAATTTCCCATTACAGCTTTATCCAGATTTATCTCAAGATCTGCATACGAATTATTCTGGTGAGAGAGAACAGTTTCAGCTAGAATAAACACCATAAGAAATTTTGTAACACCGCAACAAAATGCTAGAAGTGACCAGTTAACAAAACACACTGGTATAAAATGATATAATTTATGCTTCTGTATTTAACTACATCTTTGCACTCTCTTTGTGTCTTTAACCTTGCTAACACATCTATAAGAAAAAGTTGCTTATTCCTTTGAGCACAATTGTACATGAAAACAAAGCAAACAAGTAGTAGCTTTGAACTTACACTTCTGAATTATAAATGAGATGTCCATTGCAGTATACTATGAGGAAAGAAAGGAAGAAAGATTGAAATGGTTTCTTCTTTAGCTAATATTTTTTTTCTGTAATAGCTCTGGAAATTCTACAGGGAGATACATGTTTCCATAGCATAGTAAAGTCATCAGGCAGGACATATTGGAGCAGATTCAGAGATTCTCAGTGATTCAGAAGCCAGTTTATGTGAAATAAGTTCAGCTTGAGCCTGAATAAAAGGTTTGTTTCAGCTACTGCAAAGAGAAGGTGGCTATTATTATTACTTCATGTGGAATCTTTTACGAAGTCAATACGTTGTGAGTCACCTTCCCTATTCTGTGTTATTTTCCATTTTAATAACGCCTCCCTTCCTGACTTCAGCAAAGCAAGTACTGTGAGAAAGGCTGTGCTCCTAATGATAACAATGATGATGTTTGCAGAGCTGGGAAGCCTAATGAGAAAATTTGTTATGCAGATCCAGAAAGATCAGATAATCTGCTTCTACTTCAATAGGATCAAAAGTGGTGACGCGTTTTTGAGAAAAGCACTTGATACAGGTTTTCAGATTTTTGAGTCTGTTTTAAGGACTATGAGGAGGAGAGGTTCAGCTGACACAAATCATGACGAGGGAGTTCTGCCAGGCTACATCTGTTTAATACTTGCTGCTGCAAAGTTCTCCCATTGCTCTTTAGATAATACTTCAGCACATTAAAGACCTTTGGACTACTTCTGTTGAATTGCCTAAATGATAATATATATTAAGGTGACTTGTAATATCTTCAGACAAGGTTATTTGTCTTTCTTGAAGTTGGAAAGCGTGCAGAGGTAAACAAGCGAAGGGGAGGAAAGTCTGCCTGGCAATTTTTTTACAACACTCTCTTTATAATATACAGCACAGCTGTGGAACAGCAGTCTGCTTCCTTGTTCCTTTTTTTGTAAAATGTTAGTAAGCGTTTCAATGGTTTAAAAATCAGAACAGGTAGCATTTCCTTGTAACAAAGATCACAGATTTTCTCACTTACTACTTTAGATAGGATAGTTTCAATGCATTCAGCTATTCATTTTCTCTGTTATTGTACTTTGCAACCAATGGACTACATTAAGTTTATCATTTGGTGAGCACGTCTGATCATTAGCTAAATAATTTCTATTATTTTCTTTATACATTCATGAACTCTTCTTTTCATATTGTATCTAAGTCCTTAAATCATGTTTTAGCAAATATACTAAACTTCCTGCTTTTAGTGGTAGCCTAGTGATTTGAATACTGATCTAGTTATGGTAGACACCCAGCAATCCTAAACAGGCTTGATGACAAGATCTCTATGTGCCCTGATTTATTGACATGTTCTGACCATTTGCGCTTGTGTCGGCTTTCCATGGGCAGCAGGTCTGAAACTTCACATGGTCTACAAAACTTGGTTGTGTAATCCTGAGCTAAAGGAAGTATTTTTTTTAAGTCTTTCGCTCTATGCTATTTTGTTATCCTTACTTTTTAAGTATTATTAAAAAAAATTGGATATATAATAGCTATAAATATAAGAATGAAAACCTCTCTTTGGCTCTGCTTTATGAGTTTTTATTTATGGCTATGTAGAGAGTTGTGATAATTCCATGGAGCTTTATCTGTAATTTTCATCAACAAAAATGTCCTGAGGTCTCCAGAAGTTTTGATGCCGGATACTATCTGTGAAGACACCTTAACTTTATCTTGGCTTCTGTTTCTATTCTGTGTTTCATGTTCCAGCATTTTTAATGAAATAAAGTTTTTGCATGAGACTGGTCTCAGTTCTATGCAGTACATTTTTACTTTGCTGTCAAAACTGGGACAAAATATAAAGAAAGCAACTGGAAACTGTCCTTCTTTTAACAGTGACTAAAGAATTCTTCCTGCCTTTTAAGAAGGACTTTGTGACTGCCTCATATAAGGTGCTATATGAGGATAATAGGCAGTAAAGTACATGAGAAGCACAGGTTTTGAAAATAGCTGAGGCATTGTTACAAGAAGATATATAGCCATTTTCCCAAAAGTGTCGATGACAAAGGGACAGACAATAAGACTTTGTGAATTTTTTTCCCAAAAAATCTAATGTTCTATACATTTTCAGACATCTGCTGAAGACTAAGAAGAGAAAAAAACTAAAGGAGGGTATCAGAGCAAAGAGAAGGGCTGGTGTCTCAGCAGGCAGTTGCAGGAGCCCTTTGCCAGGAAGGGGTGGCAGGGGCAAAGCTGGAGACAAGGATGTAGTTGCTTTGCTTGGAGAAGGTGAGAGACCTTGTCTCTGCCTCTTCCTGCACTAGGAGAAAGGGGGAAATTGTGGTGATTAAAGATGATAAGGAAGAACCTAAAGTTTTCGCCTTCAGATGCTGCTTTCCCAGCCATAAATGTTCTTGAACACTTCACCCTCTGACTATCCCTGCTGCCTCATTTTGGGTACCACCATCTCTGCTCCCAGTGGTGTCTTGACAGCATGTTTGTCCCCTGGTGTATTTCACTGTATTGTACATCCTGTTATCTACCAACATATGTTAATCTGCCCATTTGACATTAGATAAAGCCTAAAGTGAGATGCAGGGTGGGTTAAACCAAGCTACTCACACAGTAAAGCACACCTGCTGCTGACTCACAGCCAAAGATATTCAGCCTGTCAGGAGGACATTCAGCATAGAAATTTATCTTGCCTTTTGGAACTTACATAGTGACTTTCATAAGTGTATCCGTTCATCATAATGCCAACAAAACACCTTGAGGAAATAGCAGTACACATACCTTTGTACTGCTAGTTTTACCTGGTGACGCGTTTAAGGGGAGTAGCTGTGGAATGCAGTCCAATCAGCAGTAAATCAGAGTTATTGGTATGAATCAATGGTATTTAGAATTTGAAGCAATTAGATGATTGCATTTTATTACTAATAAAAAGTCTTCAAACATGGTCAAGAGACTAATAGAAACCTAAATTTAAATGTAGGGTAATTTTTAAAATTACCATGTATTTCCTGTGTTGTCCCCATTTTATTGTTGTGCTCTGTACTTGCCTGTATCTTTAGCAGTTTTATTCATAATTATTCATCACCCACTGTAATCTAAATAGAAAAATACTGAATCTGTGCAAAAGTTCTCTTTTTTTTGTTAGAAAAGCTAGCAATAGCTGCAAGAATGTTCATCGATATTATACCTTCTTTTATAATTTGAAATGTCATCCAAAACTCTACTTATTTTCAGAAATGTGAGGTATTAGGGGAAAACTTCTGTTATTTTTCTCTGTCAAATGTAAGAAATTGAAAAGTGAAGCAGAAAAAGGGTTATTTTTGTTCATTGTAAAAGCTAGCTTTGGTATCTGTCTTTACCTGGTAATGCATGTAGATTTATTTTAAAATATGAGCTAGAAATAATTAAAATGTAAAAGTACTTTGAGCAATTTCATAAAACATAACATTTTTTTAAGAGAACAATTTCTTTAAAGTAAAAGATTTGTGTTACATTTTGTAGGAAATGACTAGCAGTAAGAATGGATAGCAGAGGAAGTTAAAAGAACTGAATGATAAATGCAGCTCTGTTTTTCGATATGTGATGATTACACTTTTATTACAACATCCTCAGCTGAAAAAACAGCACTATTAAATCCACACATAATTTGAAAAGCGTGAAGATCACAAATAATTGTGCCTAAGTTATTAAAGGGTGTTGGTATTGCTATGCATCTGCATAACTTATGTTCTAGGGAGAGGAAAAAAATGAAATACTCTTTCCAAGTTTTAGCTGTTAAAGCTATATCTAGCAGAGGGACAATACTGTGATTAGATCTAATCTAAAAACCTAAGGTTTTCGTTAATGTGTTACTAAATAATGGAAGATGTCTTGGAATAATATCAGATTTCCTTGTGACTTAGTGCAAAAATAGGTATATTGTCTTCATTTTTCATCCTCACAGAAGACTAAATTTGGAAAGTGAATCTCCTTTTTAAGGAGGAAATTATTTATTAGACACTGTGTATGTTTCTTGAGATAGGGCTGGATGCTTAATGTTAATTTATTTATCGGTGAAGTTATCTTTAATTCTTCTACCCGTAAGAATTGAGTGAAAAAATATCTTCCTCTTCAAGCTCAATAACATTCCTTGGGAAGTGTCAGAAACTTCCTGTAATTTGAGTTTTCCCCAGCGGCCAAGATTTACTATCCTTGGTGAAAAAGGAGACCCAGAAATCATGACAGCAATATGTGACGATAATGAACTAAAATGACACCTATTTCTCTGTATCAAAAAGGAGGTGAGGCAGTACAGAAACGTGCACTGACAATAAAGAGTTGGTAATGGACAACATAATATAAATAAACATAGATTAAATAATCCAATTGCTTTTTAAATAGTCAAGATTTATTTAGAGAAATAAAGCTTTCAACTGCAGCTTGGAGTCTGAGGACAGACCGATTTTAGAGGACTTTCTGTTTTGTTTTGTAGCTCTCTTGCTGACGAGGCACCTTATTCATCTTTGTCACTGTCAAAATCTACATCAGCCTCTGCAGTGATCAAGCTGTGCTCACTGCAAACTCAACAGTCACGTGTACCTGCAGAGCTGCTGAAGTCCCAAGCTATAAGCGGTAGGTAGACTTGTGACAAAATTACATGTGTTATAAGGGAGTAGATGCCCTCAGATATACAGCCTTCCCTATGTTTCTACTCACAAAACAGGAAATGACTGCTATGTTCAGAGTCAGAATAACAAAATTCATTAAAATTGCCTGTAAAACAAATAGAATTGTGCTCTAAAAGTATATTTAATGGAAGTGAATCAAGTCTTTAGCCTAGAGACTCATTTTTCTAGTGTTGTTTGTACAGGCTCCTCTGTATGAAATTAAATGTCTGACTTACATTGCTTTTTTCATTGCACTTCTTTAAGATGTCAAATGGGAAAAACAAAGGGCAATTTTGAAATCCATTCATCTTTAAACCTTTAGTATGGTTCCACTGCCCGTAGTGTGATTGAAGGAAGAATGTAGAGTCTGTTACCCGTATCTTAAAAATAAAGACGGAAAAAGCAATAGCAGTGTTGTTAAAGTCTAAGCTTTTACATATAATACAAATAAAAAGGAGTGTTTTGTTTCAAAGACTTTGAATTGGTTAGTTAATTGGAAATGCTTAGCATTGGATGGTATTTCCTAGCAATTCCCAAGATGTTGTTTGGGAGTGCACTCCTGCCTGAGAGCTGAACTCCTCAGAGGACTAGACAGCCCAGTACATAATGAAGAACTCTCCTCTGAACAGTGTTGCGTTATGTGCTTTGAGATGAGCATAATTATGGAAAAGGATCTTGATGAAATGGCTTGCATTCCTGTAAAGCATTACAATTGAACATACTTAAAATGAAATATTGTTTATTAGTCCTGGACTGAATAGAAAGTCTTCTTTTGCTCGACAGTTTTGGAATGAAATATTTAAACCTATGTGAACAAAAATTACTGGGATTCTTTGCTGTGAAAACATTTGATTTTCTAAATTTTGTCTAGGTAAAAAGCAAATGTTGAAATATACATCTTCTCCTGGAATTTGAAATTTGGTCAATGTTAGGCTGGGAGTGAATTCTTGTTGGGTTATGATCTGAGTTACAGAGATCCTACAAAGGGATTAAAAAGCCCCCTGTAACACCTGTATTTATACCTCTCACTCTCATACATGACAAAGGAGGCAAGTAGTGTTCAACACTGATATGAGTCTACGGCCCTTAGGAAGAGCTTTAGTGGTTCTGGGCTGAAACACTGATAGGGCAAAATGCAGATTTCTTTAAGACTATACAAGGAAGGGCAAAAGTCAAGTTTTTAGAATCCGTTGTTAGGTTGCTCATATTCCCCTGCCATACGCAGAACTTTTCTCAGACCTGTCCTTTGGAACGACCTGGAGTAGTAATTTCGGAAATGTAAAAAACTGAGTCAGATTCAGAATTAAGAACTCAGCCCAAGAATATTAGATTCCCATTGGCTACAGTCACTGCTTTATTGTGCACTTGCTTCGGTGCAATACCATACAAAGTGCATTTCAGAGTGTTTTGTGCAATCATGTGGTGTAATGGGCATGCACTTACAGTCACTAGACATTAAAAATAGCAGAGCTGCCAAATGACTGTTAAATATTGAGTCCCAGGCACTAAAACAACTGAGATTATGGTGAGCAATTTGTTGTAGAATTGTAGATCGGTTTGGTTTGGAGGAGACATTGAAGATCGTCCAGTACCAACCCCCTGCCATGGGCAGGAACGTATACCACTAGACCAGGCTGCTCCAGACTCCATTCAACCCGGCCTTGAACACTTCCAAGGAGTGGGCATCCACAAGCTTCCCTGGACAACTTTCCAGTGTCTCACCACCCTCATTGTGAAGAATTTCTTCCTAGTATCTAACCAAAATCTTCCCCCTACCAGTTTGAAAATGCTCCCCCTCATCCTATCACTACTTTCCCTTGTAAAAAGTCCCTCCCCAACTTCCTTGTAGGCCCCCTTCAGCTACTGGAAGGCCATCATGAGGTCTTCCCAGAGCCTTTTATTCTCCAGGCTGAACAAGCCCAACTCTTCCCTATGTGAAGTGGAACAATTGTATTTTACCATGTAAAGAAAAGTGCTTTTGTTTAAATTGCCCTCAGGAACACTGCTGTGTGTTTCAGTATCTTGATTTGTAATCCATACAACCAAGAAGCAATGTTGTGATTTATATGTCAAATTCAAATATTTTTCATAAAATGACATCTTTTTAATGCAAATATAGCTGGTTCCAATGCTTTGGTAAATGCCAGATACTCCAGTATCAAATGATGTAGGTGAGCATATGGCCATTGACTTCAGTGAATTTGTGCTAATTTATATCAGTATTAATTTGGTGCTATATATTCCATAACCAAAGAAAAAGAATAAAGATTTGTGGAATTACTTTCCATGTTTCCTCAATTGCTCTTCTTTACTGGATTTATGAATAATTGACTCGTAAACCAGTCTGAATTAAAATAAGTACTATTACTAAGGACTACTTTTGCATCTGCAGTGCAGAGATTGTTTTAATCTGAATTATTCTGCTGGTTTTTTCTGTGTAAGTTTACCAGATGCATCAGCATCTGTGAGCTTCCCTGTTTCTTCCTGCACATTAACAATTGGATTTGGGGGTACTATGTTGTAATAGGTGCCCCTGACCCCTTAAATTTTCCGCTGGAAGGCATGGTCAACCAAGTACGTTGTTCACCAAGAAGATTATTGGAACTTGCTGTAACTGACTTAGAGAGAACTGCCCAAATGAGCAGGAGGAACAGTCCTGTTTTGGTGAGTATCAACTTCAAATACAATAACTACTCCTTACTTGGGACAATGTCTTTTTATTTCCCTGTGAATACAAGAATGCTGCAGCCAGAAGTTGAATCTTGGATACATGCCGAAGCAATATTTTTATAATCTCTTCACTATAAAAAGCAGACTCTAACTAGAAAAGAATGGACACCATAAATCTCTACAAAGCATTTTTTTCAGTAATGCAGTATTTCGAAAGTTTCAAAATAGTGTTGATGCTATCATATTTTGTTTAAAATATGCCACAAGGCAGACTTGGCTTCATATCATATGGACAAAATATTCCATATATTCAGAGAGTTTCCATAGATTCAGAGAGTTTACTATCTAGCAGATTTACCTAAATATTCAACCTACATGGAACTTCCCCAAGCTTCATGCCAATTATTTGGATTATACTTGCTGTTATTACAACTTTAAATATTCAATTACAAGTCAACTTTTAAAACAAAAATAGAAATCAAACATATAACTGAATTTGAATTTATGAGGTGCTGAAAATACACTTACCTGTTTTTTCCTGATTGGATCTTAGATATTGAAGCACTCAAAATCAGGTTTTTACAGATTTTTGCCTTGTGTTTGTTACCATGCTTGCTCGTCATACTGTGTGTTTTTAAGTTTTACCTGCCCTACTTTGCGAGCTGAGCTGAGCTTGCAGTCCTGTACAGAACTTTAATCTTAGTACAAAGACTTGGGTACATTTCATTATACTGGTCAAGAATAGCTTAACAAATCACCGTCTTTAAGCCAAAAAGCTTTGTAAAATTATACTGTTGAAAACTGCAACAAACAAAATGTGCATGGTATTTTTCTAATGGCTAAGGTGTTCAGGATAGCCACCTCTCTTTGGGTAAAGAGCCTGGCCTGTATTAGTTTCACAGTTTCACCGGAATTTAATTTTTGGCTAAAATGCAGTAGTGGACAAAGCAAGTGAAAACAAAATCACTTCTAAAGACAATATTTCAACTAGAAGGCAGTCTTTGTAATAGAAGTTACTTTCATCTCCTTTGAATAAATAATTCTTTTGTGATAGTTATGTATAAAAGTAGCCTAATGGAGTAAATTATGAGTTGTGGAAGCTGCACAAAAAAGGAACTAAGTAAGAAAAAGAGGATGTATCATCGTTGGAAGGAAGGGGATGTATGTCAGGTCATGTTCAAGGATGTTGTTAAGTTGTGTAGGAGAAAAATCAGGGAAGCAAAAGCCCAGCTGGAGCTCAAATTGGCCATTTCTGTTAAGGACAATAAGAAGAGTTTTTATAAATACATCAATGGCAGAAAGAAGGGCGGCAGCGACCTCCACTCCTTGTTGGATGTGGGGGGAAATATAGTAACCAGAGATGCAGAGAAGGCTGAGGTACTTAATGCTTTCTTTGCCTCAGTTTTTAACAACAAGGATGTCAGCTCGCTTGACAGTTGGCCCTCTGAAGTGGTTAATGGGGGCAGGGTGCAATATGGCCCTCCTGCAATCCATGAGGAGGAGGTTAGAGACCTGCTGAGCCGCTTGGACCCTCATAAGTCTATGGGGCCGGATGGGATCCATCCTAGGGTGCTGAGAGAGCTGGCGGATGAGCTTGCTAAGCCGCTCTCCATCATCTTTCAGCGGTCCTGGCTCTCTGGAGAGGTCCCGGAAGACTGGAAGTTGGCCAATGTGACGCCCATCCACAAGAAGGGCCATAAGGATGATCCAGGTAATTACAGACCTGTCAGCCTGACCTCGGTCCCAGGTAAAATCATGGAGAAGATAATCCTGGGTGAAATCATGCGCCACCTGCAGAACGGTCAAGAAATCAGGCCCAGCCAGCATGGATTTAGGAGGGGTAGGTCCTGCCTGACCAACCTGATCTCCTTTTACGACCATGTGACTTGCCTGGTGGATGAGAGGAAGGCTGTGGATGTGGTATACTTGGATTTCAGTAAGGCCTTTGACGCTGTCCCCCACAGTAGACTCCTAGGGAAGCTGGCAGCCCGTGGCCTAGATGGGAGCACTTTGTGCTGGGTTAGGAATTGGCTGGATGGCCGACCCCAAAGAGTGATGGTAAATGGTGTTTCATCCAGTTGGCGGCCGGTCACCAGTGGTGTCCCCCAGGGATCGGTATTGGGTCCCGTCCTGTTTAATATCTTTATTGACGATTTGGATGAGGGGATTGAGTCCATCATCAGCAAATTTGCAGATGATACCAAGCTGGGAGGAAGAGTTGATCTGCTAGAGGGTAGGATGGCCCTACGGAGGGACCTGGACAGATTGGAGAGCTGGGCCGATTCTAATAGGATGATGTTTAATAAGTCCAAATGTCGGGTACTTCATTTTGGACACAACAATCCCATGCAGAGCTACAGACTGGGGACAGAGTGGCTAGAGAGTAGTCAGGTAGAAAAGGACCTGGGAGTGCTGGTGGACAGGAAGCTCAACATGAGCCAGCAGTGTGCCCAGGTGGCCAAGAAGGCCAATGGAATCCTGGCCTGCATCAGGAATAGTGTAGTAAGCAGGACCAGAGAAGTTATTGTCCCCCTGTACTCGGCACTGGTCAGGCCTCACCTTGAATATTGTGTCCAGTTCTGGGCCCCTCAGTATGGGAAAGATGTTAGGATACTGGAATGTGTTCAGAGGAGGGCAACGAAGATGGTGAGGGGGCTGGAGCACAAGCCCTATGAGGAGCGACTGAGGGAATTGGGGCTGTTTAGCCTGGAGAAGAGGAGGCTCAGGGGAGACCTCATTGCTCTCTACAACTACCTAAAAGGAGGTTGTAGTCGGGCAGGGGTTGGTCTCTTCTCTCAGGTGACCAGTGGCAGAACCAGAGGGCATGGACTTAAGCTTCGTCAGGGAAAGTTTAGACTTGATGTGAGGAAAAAATTCTTCACTGAAAGGGTGATTGGCCATTGGAATGGGCTGCCCAGGGAGGTGGTGGAGTCACTTACCCTGGAGGTGTTTAAAGGGAGACTGGATGAGGCACTGAGTGCCATGGTCTAGATGATGGTTGGTGTTAGTGTTAGGTTATAGGTTGGACTTGATGATCTCAGAGGTCCTTTCCAACCTTGTGATACTGTGATACTGTGATACTGTGAAATATTATCACAAATGACAAATCACAAATAATTCCCACAGAATGTTCCAAGACAAAATAAAGTCCAAAAATTTTGACATGTTTTTTAAAATGGCTTTTTAACTTCACTGTAGTCTTGCTCTTGCAAAGCTAGACTCATTTAGGTTTTACAAATTGTTGAAGGGTCACTGGTATCAGGAACTGAGGAAAGAAGCTCTCCTTTGGAGATAGTCAACTATTCATCAGCTCTTACTTAGACTGCCTCTATTAAAAGCCTTTCCTTTCAGTGTTTTAAGAATAAAAGAGAGGTGACACAAAACCTTAGTGATAGCATACATAGGTTTTGTAGGTAGAGGTTTTGTATATTGAATAATGTTACACAATGTCTGCCTCAACTCATTTAGTACTTTTGGTGAAAGGATGTGAAGAACTCTTTCCCTTTCTTTGGCTTGCTAGTTTTTTTCAATGACTGTTTTTTTTTTTTTATGTGCATTTGCAAAGCTGTGTTTATCTATAAGGCTTCAAGAGAAGTTCTCCAAAGAGCTTGTTTTCTTGTGATGCCATATGATGGATCAAGTTAACACTATAACAACATCCGTTTCATAATGCAAGATGGCACAGGAGCTGTGTTGGATGACTCAGTAAGAAGTTTATGAATTTGCTTTTGTCAAAGTAATGACTGAGATACAATGACTTGACTGAAGGAAGAAAACTGACAGTTGGTATTACAGCTAGGAAGGTTAAAAATTATGCACATTTTTTATAGGTTATTTGGAAATATTCAAAGGTGGAAGAGAAAAGCAAAGTAATCTTGCTGCTGAAGGAGGAATGGATGAAAAAGGCAATTAAAAGTTGGAAATCTGAGGGAAAAATGACTAAGGTATAAGCAAGAGTTTTGTTTTATGTTTTTTAAGGGACTAGAGGGAAAACAGCTATTATGAAATCCAGCACTTTCATTAGAGTATTTAGTCAGGAGTAATGAATATTTGAGAAGTTATAGTAACTTTCTAAAATATTAGACCATGTCATTTAAAAGCAGTTTTCCAGAAAGCAAGTTGAGCCTGCCTCTGTAACCAGAGTTTCCCAAAATACTTAAAGATGTCATTAGAGAAAAGTTGTTGTTTCTGACATACTGTAGTAATATAACCATAGCAGCCTGCTTGTAAAAGTAAAATTATAAAGTACAGTAATTGCATAGAAAAAACAAGTGAGGGATCAACTTATACTTAAAAATGTATTTTAGTAAAAGAAAGTTTCAAGGAAAAAAGTGAAATCATGTAATATCATCTCCTATCTAGTCAGGCTGCATTTCAAGCCTTCGAAATGTAGAACAGTCACTCAAAAAATTTCTCACACATTAGACTCATGAGAAAATTATGAGAATGTCAAATCTCCAGAAGAGGAGTTGTGAATCACAACCTGTAATAGACCAGAGAGCAGAAACTGTGGAAAGTACTTTTCCTTGGGAATTGCTGTGAATATGGTCATGCTCATAGACTCAAAAGTTTCTATTTTCTCAAGGGCTGTTTCTTTTTCTCTCTTGGTTTTGTTATTCTGACATTCTGATTCATTTCAATTGCCTTTCATTTACCAAGCAGAGAGAGAAAAGGTAAGTCAGGCTTTCTGAATTATCTGTCAGAGAGAGAGAAATAACTAGGGAGACTGTCAGAACTGGAAATAGATCTTTTCACTCATTTCAAGTTCAACTGCCAAAGCATGAGACCAGTGCTGGTCTTAATATGATGTTAGCTGCAACTTTAGGAAAGCAATCAAAAAACTTGAGTCCAGATTTAGAGCTGTGTTAAAATTTACTTGGTACTAAAGGAGGAGTAGATCAGAATCAGCAACTGGTAGTTTAAATTATGGAAGCTGAAGTGCTGTGGTGACAAATGCAACCAGGGTATTGCTTTTAAGAGTAAGTGTCCAAGCAAGAACTGGTACAGCTAGAAAAGCACTCCCTGGGGTCAATGAAGCTGGATAAACTGGATTGGGCAATGGATTGGGCAGCAGAACATACAGGAATTGCAACTGCTGGGCAAATCTTGAGGAGCTGTGGTGCTGGCCATAGTGGTGGCAGGAGTATAGTTGAGCGTGAGCAAATTATTTTTCAGTTTAGCTGAATGTTTGTTTTCTATTTGGCTATCCGGATCTGGAGCACAGGCCAGCTGTGAAAATCAAAACAGTGCAGCCAAGCAGGAGCAGTGACTCTAGGAATCAGATAGGAATTAAAGAAAAAGGAAAAATAGGTTGTGCAAACTATAGAATGAAAAAGAAAAGAGATAACTGTAATTTATAAGCTGTGGGCTAGAGAAGAGAGAGTAAAAACTGCTCATTGGCTGTATTTGCATTTCATATAATACTTTTGAGTTATTATTTGTGTTTTAAGTTTTCTGATTCTGGTGAAATTATATTATCAAATGTTAGTTCATTAAAATAATTTTTGTTTCTGTCATGGACTGTCAGCTTTTCAGCAAGACACTCAGGCTCCTTCCAGTGCATGCTCTTTGTCAGAACCTTCAGGAGAAACAGTTTCTCTTAAACTTCCTGTATTTCACACCCTCTTAAATCACCAGGACACAGGCTTTTCTTTCTGCCTTGTTTCCAGCTACATCTGGCAAAGGGATACTCACTAGCAGGTATATGAGGGAGTTATCCATAGTGAATGGAAAAATATTTTACAATGAGTCTTTGGTGTTTGTAGACAGCTTAAAATTCCTTCTGTTTTGACTATGAATGAATGGAGGGAAAAGGGAGGACGGTTTCATGGGTCTGAAAAGATTCATCAGTCTACCAGCTGCAACTGCATGTAGAGACTGCTCCTCTGGTATCCCACAGTTTCCCTTTGGGGAGAATGCTTGTTGACTTTTTGCTGAAGTCGATTTTTTTTTAAGAAATCCATCACTTAAGTGTCACTATTGGATGTTGGATATAGAAGGGTGTTAACTGGGGTACAGGGAAAAGTATCCATGAGATAAGAAGTATCTGGCCTTAAGCTGGTGAGATGTGTCCGTCCTTTAATTTATGGGGTTGGGATTCAATCTCTGTGAGCAGAAACAGTATTGCAACACTCCCTGATTAATGGCAAGGATGCTTGTGATAATTATTATCTTTACCTACCTTTTGCTTACCCTCTGCATGTTAAAGGTTTGTTAATGGTATAACAGAAGTGTGGTCTTGAAAGGCAGGATGCAATACCTCCTCTACAAACATGATCTCCAGAGAGGATAAATGAGTAAAAAAAATCTACTTCCACTTGCTGCTTATAGAGACCAGATGGCCAGATATCTCAACCACCATTTGCAGTGGACAGTTAATTTGAGTCAGTGACATGCTGTGGTAGATCTGGGTAGGATTTAATAGCCTTATTTCTGTGGGGAAAAAGATCTATGACCTTATCTCTTATGTGCATGCCAGAGCCTAGCAGAAGAAGATCTATGGCTGGGTACTGATGTGCTTTGGCAACCTAAGCTTGGCAGTGACTTACAGAAACTCTATGAAGGCACATCCATGGCCTTGAGAGATCCCTGAGATGAAAGAAATCACTTGCCTGCTGCATTGCTTTACCAGTTGATTGTGTTAAAATGGCGAGTTTTCCCACATTTAGTTCACGGATCTAAACCCACAATTTGTTTAATGAAAAACTGTGCAAGCTCATCTCATTTTTTTATTTTTGAGTTGTGCTTGGCCTCCTTCATAATTTATATCTTTTCTGTATGAAGCCAGGGTGGGATCCAGCTGCTCCACAGACAAGGTATTGTATGACTGGCAGAACAAGGCACCCTGAGCTGTGCTGGTGAAGGAAATTTCTGTCTGGTTCACCCTGGTCAGGACTGTATCTTTGTGTGTTTCACATTTTACGACCTTTAAATATTTACTTAGCTCTTTCTTTTCCTATTAGAAAATAATAAGGTAGTTTGTTTCTAATACCTGCAGGGATCTCTTGAGATTGTGAGGTTACTTCTTAAATTACTAAGCACAATCTTTACAGAGGGGGGTGAAGATGAGGTCACACTGCTGTAAGGTTGAACCAGAACCTCAGATCAAACCATGCTATGTTGATGCTGAAAATACAGGGCCATCACAAAGTTGTATTTTCAAAGTGGCTCTGAGGAGTTACACTCTTAAATCCCATTAAAAAAATAATAGCCCTTTAAAACACCTATCTCTGTGTGTATTTTGGAAATTAGAGCATCACCCAGCAGGTAGGAGAGCTATCTCCTTCTTGCAGGAAGGACAGAACCATTTGGGCAGGGACTAACGGGGGTGAGCAGAAAGAAGATGGCCAGCACCATCACAGCTGAAATCCTACCATCTAAAAGAATGATCTGGAAAGGGAATGTGGTGTTGTGACTCCCTGTGAAGAGGAGAAACCGAGAAATAGCTGGGAAGAAAGGGCAGGAATGGTCATAAAGTGAGATGGTAATTGAAACTGTAGGGAGAGTGGAACGGCAAAGGTGACCAAAATGAATAGTGAACAAGTAGACTGTGTGAAACTATGTTGGGTGCTTTCTGGGTAGAATAAAGTACGGTATGAGCTACTCTGTTTTATCAGTATTAGACTAGCTGTCATTACTACAAAACTTTGAAGTTTGAAGACTACAACTCGACAAGACATTAATACTAATTTTATTTTGTGCCCACTGAAGATTCTAAATATATATGTAAATGTAAAGATGCGAAGAATACATATATCTGTTTGCCAGAAGTTTATGCTTCAGCAGTACAGTCAAGCTTTTGAAACCTTGATCTCCTTGACTCCACTAATTGAAAAATGTTTCAGCTATGATTTGGAGTCTTTGTTCATCACATTAATATCAAATGTTTCTTCAGTAATGACACAACTAAGTGAGAGATGGGGGAATGCAAACATGCGAGTTTCAATGACTCCTATGAGGAAAAGAAATTTTTTCAGGTGCAGAAGTGATCAAAGATTAAAGAATACCACAGCACATGCAAAATTATTATATTCTGTATTTCTAGCTAGGTTAGTCTTGGCTAATAGAAAATAATACTTTACTAAGAGCAGACCAAGTATTAGAGTTAGATCCTTTGGTATGCTCTAGCTGCTTTGTGCTCCATCAGAGCATACAGCTAGTTTGTGTTGTCAGAGCAACGAAAAGAAACCAGGACTTAAAAGAGAAACTGGGCCAGGATGTGCTTGTCTATTATTACTATTTTTAAAGTTAAAATAAAAACCTTCCCATTGTCAATCATCATAAAGCTGACACCTGCTCTATAGTAAATTTGATATGACAGACTCAGTTTTCAGAGGCTGCTACAGTTATTTAAAACCAAGCCGCTCTTGAGCATAATTCCTGTAACAAGTGACCAGCCACAGGCCATATTCAGGGGTGTCATTCACCACTTCCCTGTAAGCAGCCACAGACAAGTGAAGCTTGACTTACAGCCAGGAAAGAAGCAGTTTGATATCTGGACTGGGTAAATTAATTTCAGGTCACAGTCACTTCTGATATCCTGCCCTTTCTGTGCTCCATGAGGGAGTTCTCCTGGAACAGAGAAATTCACATATTACGTCACAGTGCCAAGCTAGTTCCTGAAATGCTGATTTAACCGGTACTGAAACCATGGCAGGCAAGTACTGACCTCTCTGGCATGCTGAGGCAAAGGTGGAACAGCTTCTCTCTCCTGTATCCCATATGTATGCTCTAAAGGCAATTTGTGGTTATTTCCAGTGGGTTATGTAAAGTAAATCCCATTATTATAATTTATTCTAGTTCTCTATCTGCTCAAGTTTTCTCTCAGAAATCACTGTTACCTAACCTGTCAGTGGAGTTACACTGTGTTGCTGTGTTTGCTCTCAAACTTGTTTCAATTCAAACGACTTTGCTTGCACACATACTGTGTTTTGACTACTTAAATCAACCTAACTCATTTTGACTAAACCAAATCATGGACTGACTGCCTCAGAGAGGTCTGTCAGCAGATGTGACTTAAAAGTATCTTCCAACTGAGGTCAGTGAGGAGCTTTAGCCTCTTTAATTGGCCTGCTAACCAGAAGATGATGTGTGTACACTGACTCAGCAAACCTTCTGGGACAGGGTCTGTCACCCAGTTATCCACACCGTGCCATCTGCTGGCCTCTGCTTGGGATTCTAAGCTGTGCTCAAACAGAAATAAAGGCAAACAATGTGGTTCCAATCATCAAGCAAAGATCTGCCCATGATTATTTCATACTTTGTCCCTTTGATATTAACTTACCTCCACACAGAGAAGAGGCAAAGAGAAAATTGTCAAACTGCGCTGAAAAAAATACAAGTGGTAGGTAACTGTTTTTGGTCTACGGGAGCCAGAGAGCCTGGAACTGTGGCAAAGCAAAACCCCAGAACAGGAATTTTAGTTTAATCAGACCGATAGGGCCATCTCTTGTAAGGGATATCTGAGCATATACTCAAGAGACTTCATGTTTGTATTTTTTTTCTACTTAGTTGCATTGTTTTATTCATTTTATAGATATACAAGGATAAGCACGCTTTTAAGAGTACCGGTTTGTCTACACCTGTTCAAAAGTTCATAAGCTCAGTTTCACAACGCACAAAGTACCATCCTGGTTAGATAAGACATACCATAGGCATTCAGGAAGCAATCATGCTGTAGATCAGGACCTGTAAAACTGACAAACAGAGAAAATCTGGTTCTCTCTTATAGTTGGCACTAGGAAAACAAGATACTGATACGGGCAAGCAGACAAGAATGTTAGATCTCTCATTTTATTTTTTCTTTTTTCTCACTGGTTAGTGAAAATGGGAGGTGAGGTATGACCTAATGAAGCGTCAGATTTGACCAGTAATTCCAGATATGAAAGGACTACCTGATGTTTAGAAATGATTCAAGTCTGAAAAATTCTCTCCTTGAGGGAGATTGGATAAAACAGTTCTTCAGAAAATAAACAAAACCAAAAGAAATTGCTTTCAGAATTCTGGTGAGAGGTTGATTGTTCAACTGCCATTTTTGTAAATATTTGTTTGAACGAGCATCTTGACTGCGGCAAACAGAGCAAAAGGCAACTGATCTTGCTTCCACCTGTGTCCTGATCAGGACTTATTAATTGGCTTTATAAGATTTGAATTTGGGCTTTATTTTAAACTAAACAGAATGTAGTTTTTGTTGGTGTTACTACATTTTGTATGCAAATGAACAAACATTACCTTTCACTGTATACAAGTAGCGAGTGGTTTTGTGATTAATTCTTCTAGTACCAGTGTGTATAGAAAGACATGCCTAAGAAGGGACCATGTATTTTGGTTTTTGCTTTCTGTTTTCTTCTTTTTTTCCATAGTTAAGCTGGGAGAGAGGAGGTCAGGCTTCATACCAAGCCCTAGTGAAAGAAAATGTGTTTATTCTTTGATGCGCTTCAAATAAACATCAACAGGAGCATTTTACTTGGGGATAGCACCTTATCAGAGCTTCTGCAGATCAAAAATGTTGCAGTTCTCAAAGAAGATGATTGAACCAGGAGAATTAATCTTTTTCAAAAAAGAAAATGCTTGAAGTGCTGCAGTAGCTCAGGTTGCTGAGACATTCTTGCCCCTTTCCTGCTGCATTTATTTGTAGAATCATAAAACAATTTATGTTGGAAAAAACTTTAAGATCATTGATTCCAGCTGTTAATCTGACCCTGCCAATTCTATCACTAAACCATGTCACAAAGTTCCCCTGTAATTCCTTCTTGTAGTTAAAAAACTACATCCTTTTAGTAGGTACTGAAAGTGAACTGAACCAGGAGAACTAGAAATTCAGTTGTATTGGCCAAGTGGAGGCTCTGCTAACTTGCGATGGCAAAGCAAGCTGTCTGGCTGGTGGTCACTTTGCTTCCATGCCATCAGACACTGTGTAGTGCCCATTTATGAAGCATGAGGTGCTGCTACAAGCTCAACTGTCCTGCTTCTCTATCTCCTGGCATTCATTAACCTGGAAAAGGGCTGAAACGTGTTCTGTACACATGCCATCTGCCTCTATCCTATGTCCACTATGTCAGATGGAGTGTTGGGAGCCTGTTATAGGCTGCCCAGCCAGGCCGAGGAAACCGATGACCTCTTCTATGAGCAACTGGGAGAAGTCTCGCAATCACTGGCCCTCATTCTTGTGGGAGACTTCAACCTTCCAGATGTCTGCTGGAAGTGTAACACAGCAGAAAGAAAATATTCTAGGAGGTTCGTGAAAGTGTATGAAAGATAGCTTCTTAACATAACTAGTGAGTGAACAGACCTGCTGTTTGTGAAGAGAGAGGCCCTTGTGGGGGAGGTGACAGTTGGAGGATGCCTGGGGTTCAGTGATCATGAGATGATAGAATTCTCAGTTCTTGGAGGAGTAAGGAGGTGTGTCAGCAGAACTGTCGCCTTGGACTTCAGGAGGGCAGACTTCAAATTGTTTAGAAGGCTGCTCAGTGAAGTCCAGTGGGAGATGGTTCTAAATGGCAAAGGAGCCCAAGAGGACTGGATGCTCCTCAAGAAGGAAATTCTGGCGGCACAGGAGCCGGGCATCCCTGTGTGCCTTAAAATGAGTTGGCGGGTAAGAAGGCCATCTTGGCTTAACAGAGAGCTCTGTGTTGGTCTCAGGAAAAAGACAAAAATATATGAGATTTGGAAGAGGGGGCAGGCATCTCAGGAGGACTACAAGGAGCATATAGCAAAAAACTAGAAGGGCTAAAGCCCAACTGGAACATCAACTGGCCAGGAGGACCAAGGTGAGTCTCCCTCCTTTACTGGATGCAAGGGGAATGGTAGTAATAAAGGATGAGGACAACACAAAGGTACTTAACACCTTCTTTGCTTTGGTCTTTAATAGTAAGGTAAGATGTTCTCTGGGCTCCAAACCTCCTGAGCCAGAAGACTGCAAAGGTGAACCCTCAATGTTCCAAGAAGACTCGATCAGAGACCTGCTCAGCCAATTAGACACCCACAAGTCTATGCGGCCAGATAGGATGCACCTAAGGGTATTAAGGGAGCTGGCGGAGATCCTTGCCAAACCCCTTTTCCTCATCTATCAACAATCGTGACTGACTGGGGAAATGCCCTCAACTGGAGACTGGCAAAGGTAACTCCCATTTGCAAGAAGGGTTGGAGAGAGGATCCAGGAAATTATAGGCCTGTCAGCTTGACCTCGGTGCCAGGGAAGGTCATGGAGCAGGTCATATTGAGTGCTATCACACAGCACATGCAGGACAGCCAGGTGATCAGACCCAGTCAACATGGATTTATCAAAGGAAGGTCCTACCAGACCAACCTGATTTCCTTCTATGACAAGGTTATCTGGTTAATAGAGGAGAGGAAGGCTGTGGATGTGGTGTACCTGGACAGTATTCTGATTGAGAAAACTGGCTGCCATTGACCTGGATGGGTGCACACTCTGCTGGGTAAAAACTGGCTGGATAGCCAGGTCCAGAGGGTGGTGGTAAATGGAGTTAAGTCCTGTTGGAGGTTGGTCATGAGTGGTGTTCCCCAGGGTTCAGTGCTTGGTCCAGTCTTGTTCAATATCTTTATGAAGTATCTGGACGAAGAGATCGAGTGCACTCTTAGTAAGTTTGCAGATGACACCAAGATGGGTGGAAGTGTTGATCTGCTTGAAAGAAGGGAGGCTCTACAGAGGGATCTGGACAAGCTGGACTGATGGGCTGAGACCAATAGGGCGAGATTTAACAAGGCCAAATGCTGAGTCCTGCACCTAGGACACAACAATCCCACGCAGTGTTACAGACTTAGGGAAGAGTGGCTGGAGAGCTGCCTGGAGGAGAAGGACCTGGGGGTGTTGGTTGACAACCAGCTGGATATGAGCAAGCAGTGTGCCCAGGTGGCAAAGAAGGCCAATGACATCTTGGCCCGTATCAGAAATAGCGTGGCCAACAGGACCAGGGAAGTGATTGTGCCCCTGGACTCGGCACTGGTAGGGCCACACCTCGAGTACTGTGTTCAGTTCTGGGCCCCTCACTACAAGAAGGACATTGAGGTGTTGGAGCACATCCAGAGAAGGGCAATGAGGCTGGTGAAGGGGCTGGAGAACAAGTCTTATGAGGAGCGGCTGAGGGAACTGGGGTTGTTTAGCTTGGAGAAGAGGAGGCTGAGGGGAGACCTCACCACTGTCTACAACTGCCTGAAAGGAGGCTGTAACAGAGCGAATGTTGATCGCTTCTCTCAAGTGACAGGTGATAGGACAAGAGGAAATGGCCATAAGTTGGCCAGGGGAGGTTCAGACTGGATATGAGGAAGAATTTCTTTACCGAAAGGGTGGTCAGGCACTGGAACAGCTGCCCAGGGAAGTGTTAAAAAAATGGGTAGATGAGTTTTTGAAGGACATGGTTTAGCAGAAGATGGGTACAGTTGGACTTGATGACCCCCAAGGTCTTTTCCAACTGGAAGATTCTATAATTCTATGGTTCTTCGTTGCCATGTCAGAGTCTCATTGTCCAGCTCATAGAGTATTAATTCTTATTTCTCTGGAAATACCATTATTCTGCAATTAGGAGAGAAGGCACTACTAATAAAACAGTTTTCTTTAGCCTTCCCTTCTCTCTTTCACTTCTGTTTCCTTCTTTGAAGTTCTACAGTTTGTTCAGGGCCTTTTCATAACTTGTTTCTTAATGAGTGATACAAATCTCTGTGTAATGCTGTTCCTGTTTCCCTAACAATCAGAAATCTTCTAGCCTTCCTGACATTAAAACACGAATCATCATAATTACGGTGACTTCCAAAACTGTTCATTTTCCTTCCACATTACCTCAGAATATAATGGCAGAAGGAATATAAGAGATTATTCAGTCTTTTAGCACAGGATTTATATGCCCAGGAACTAAACCATATGCCTCCTAGCAATACTTTCTTTCTAGTAGGGTTCTGAAAGATGCTGTCAAGAAGAGCATGTATGCAAGATGTGCCCATATAAATTTTTCCACAGTACATGTTCAGTTAATTTCCCAGTGTGTAGCCTCTCTGGACTGGGGCAAAGACCCAAACCTTGTACTCCAGACCAGTTCAGACAGGGAAAGACAGATACAGGACTCTAAACCACTCAGTTGAGGGGACAGTCAAATCACTTTTCTTGATTCACACTTGGCATCAGCTCCTTGTCCTAGTTCGCTCTATAGCATGAATATCTCCCTAAAATTTTTATTAATTAACCTACAAGCAGAAAAATCCTGCAAGCAGGTATTTGAGATTGAATCTTACCTGCTGTGAAACCTCAATTTAATAGAAACAGAGAAACGCTGCAGCATAGCCAGGTACTGGTAGCCATGGGTAGATTATGCAGTAGGTATCGGGAAAGTCAGTGGCTGCCTAAAGCAACAGTGGCTAAGGATCTTTGTGAATACAAATTTAAAATTATACAATAAGTGGAAATACAGCATAACTCTGCTCTCTGAAGCTAATGCAGAGTGTTGGATAAGTTTTCCTTCTTTGGAGGTTGTATTATTAGCTTGGTTTTGTCTGCATGATGTGATGATTGACAGATGGCATGAACATAACAAAAATATTTCCACAGTTATTAGATTACTATGAATTCTGTTAATCCACCCTCACCTTTACTTTGGGCTTGTTTCTCACAAACTTCCAGCTCTTGCACTTTCCTGAGAAAATATTTCTAGAAAATTGATTTCAAAACACATTTCTTTAATTTGTCTGAAAGCACACTTTTTGATTTTTTACATCTTTTCCTTTTGAGATTGTTTTAAATAATTCCTTGAAGTCATCTGGAAATGGAGTACACTGAATTATTTAGCTCAATACATTAAATCTGTTTTAGTCTGGATGCATTTATTAATCAGTGTTAGTCCTTATGAAATATCTGGCAATCTTAGCAAATAATGATGCATTATGCAAGTAATTGAAGCTGAAACAAAAAATATTTTTTGGTTTTGTAGCAGTTTTACCAAGGGATAATTAGTTGTTGACATCATAAATACAGTGAGATTGTTATTGTTTTGTGTCAAAATGGTGCTGAAGTTTCTTTGCCACAGCTATGTTCTTCATTGCCATATCTATCTCCTTTTCTATCTTACTATTCAATTACAACATAACAGTAATAACAAGAGAAACAAAATTTCTTCTATTATATCCTGTCACACTACTCTATCTCTGACTGGAATGAAAATGAAATGGGAAAATATTAAAGCATAGTAGTATTTCTATTCCCCAGGTAGTTCAGTGGGACTATTCTTGTTTTTCTGGTTCCTGTTCTACAAAAAGGTCACGAAAACCTCTGTTGTGTTCTCAGTGACTAGAAGCCTCTCCTTTCCCTATCTTCTCCCAGCGGTGACTGCACAACACATCCATAGCATTTTTCAAATGCTCACAAAGAAGAATGATATTTAAAGAAAGTTTAATAATTTTCTCCTGAATTTTTCAACCCTGCTGAGCTCCTTGATACAGTTAACCTGTGCTAGGGCTGTTACCAGGGGACTGGGCTCAGCTGCACAAGCCAACAGAAGTTAAAGGAGGAGGACGGGGCAGGTGGATTTTTGCTATCTTGGTACCCTTACTTCCATGAGGTTATTGCAGTTTTCCTCAGGCAGAGCATGAAAAATCGTCTAACTGGAGAGGGTCTGTCCTTGGATTGCAGTAACAAATGGAGAGGAAAACTGATATTACAGCTCTCAGCATGCCAAGCTAGGGTTGATCTCGGCTCTGCTCACTTTGCGTTATCTCAAAAACAGCTGAGAAGTGGCAGTAAGGGAAAGAAATCATTAATATGCACACTTCAAAACATTTTTATGTCACAACCACTAGGGATTACCCAGATGTGCAGTCAGAAAATATTGTTGATATACAAACTTGTGTAGACACTGACGTCAAAATATACAAAAATCCATGGACTGCTACGTGAAACTTTTTACTTCACGCAAGGCTTTCTTCAAGGCACAAGTTCCTTCTAAACATCATATTTGCCTTTTACAGCAGGAAGGCAATTCTGGTAGGAAAAAATCTTCTTTCAGCCATGCAGTCTTGATTTTCTGTGTCTCACTGACATTCACGTCACCTCTTCAACTTGAATGGCACTCCCTGAAGGGGCAGAGGGAGAAGGAAGGGCTGCACAGTCTAGGAGGAGGGTTGGAGCGATGGTCTCTGGGTAGGTCTGAATGTCAGTCACTTGTTTCTTAGAACAAAGAAAGACCATGAAAAATAATCAGCATAAAACGAATAAACAAGAGAGAAAACTGCAGAGAACTCTTTCTCATGCAAATTATCTTAAAGAATGAAAAACAGCAAGAACATTTGAATGAATTAAAATACACCTGGAATACCAGTAGGTCTGGGGCATTTTCTAGTTAGATACGGTACAGCTGCTCATTGAGACAGTTCAATGGTGCTAAGGGTGATGACAAATAAATCTGTACTGGTACTGGGTAACTCACCTTGGACACACGGAGCTTTTTCAGCACATCTTGATTTCTATTTTTACATATATGCTCAGGAACTAGGATTAAAGAAGCCTATCTTTTATTTTCAACCCTGTATCCATTTTTTCCCCTTTCGTACACATTAATTATTAGTATTTTACAAGTATTGTTATATATTCTTAATGGTTTAATAAAAGGGTCAGAGAAACTTGTCCTAGTTTGGAGGTATGATATATTCTGGGGGAATATAAAAAAATCTTATTCTACTGCTCTTCAACATATTTTTGCTGCTGAGCTCCCCTGCTGAGTGTCATGAGGAGACTTTTCAAATGAATTCATTCGAATTTCCCTATAATCAAGAGAACAGCATGGTATTTATCGCTCGCTAATCATTTCTCTGACTTGCACATGGAGCTAATTTATTTACAGAAAGTGACATCTCCTTATAGACTTTTTTGAATATTAGCAATGTAGAGAAAATATTAACTAGGTTTGTGACAAGAAAAAATTCTGTAAATATTTTGGTGGAAGTACATGGCCAAGAAGGTATTTCTTATGTTGTCTAAAATTGTAAACTATTAGTCTTCCTTATGTTTATTTTGAATGGGAATGTTTATATTCATGAACTTCTAAAAATACGTTTAACTATTTCAGTATATTTGAAGCAACAGGAAGAAATTTGCATTAGGGTGTACTGCAATCTAGTGTAAATTGTTATTTGTATGGAACAGTCTTTTATTGTTACCACAAATATAGTGTAGTCAAAGCTTCTTTTTCTCCCTCTTAACTTGGGACTGATATCTATTGACATCAAGGTGTGATATGCTCCTTTAAGCTTGCTGCTTTGCACCATGTTTAACAGTATTTTCCTGGAATAAAACAAGCTCTTCCCAGCCGGTTGAAACGATTGCTGTTGGGAATAATTGTAATGCTAAATTTTACATACAGAGGTAACTCACTGAGATGAAAGAAACAAATTTAACGGCTGTGCCTTCAGTCGTACGTTGAAATGGGCTCTAAGGGGTTCAGTCAATCTTAGCTGTCTGTTGGGTTGGGAAGCTGGTGTAGCACGAGTGTGTTTATGAATCTTATTTTTCACTTGTGGAACATTTTGTGCTGTATCACTGTGATGAGAATGCGGCTGTGGGTGCTGTTAACTACATCTCTGTGCCATGAGGTGGCAGAGGTCAGGGTCTGAGCGTCTGCCTTGAGCAGCAGCCACTGCCCCGTGGCTCCAAGGGAATTGTCCCAATATGTGCAAGCACATGGTTGCATAGCTAACACTTTTCAATGAAAATATTTGGATATGTATTAAAAATAACATTCTCTTCTGCCCCAAACAGTAGGATATTCCCCTAACTCACTAAAATTAAGATTATTGTGACAAGCAGCAATGTGGCAGAAGTAGAAGAGATTCTAGGGCTGGAATGTTTCTACATCCTAGTGCAATGCAGAATATTAATTACTTGAACTAACTTTATGATAACCACAAAGAAACACAGATGCTCTGTGTTGCTATGTTAGGAAGCCATCCTAGAGGGCTTCACAAATTTTAGTTTCTGCCTCAGATTTTAAGCTGAACTTTGGAATAAATATTTTTGTTTGTACTCCTTCCAACTAAAACATTCTCCCCGCACACTTTCATTGCTGTTAGTGGCTGTAGTACTTTTTACCATGTGCTCCAATTTTTCAGAAGAAAGGGAATCTGTGAAAATCTGTCATGTGAGATGAGACATTAGGAAACAAGCAAGTAACATCAGTGCGTCTGGAAGTGAAAGAGATTATGCAGCTTTAATTGTGTTTCCTTCAGCAACTGACCAGTAAAATATTTTTATTAAAATGCAAGTGCGAGCTTCACAGGTTTAACCATTGTGTGCAGTTTCCTTGCTGTCTGTGGTGTCTGGCCTGCTGTGAAGCAGCATCATGGCAGCATATTGCTCTGCCAGAAAAAATTGTTTAAACTAGTATCAGAAAGGGGCCAAAGATATATGCTACTTTCATTTGCTTCAAACTTTTCAGATTGGATAGTCACCAGTTCTAATGACAGCAGATGTCCTAGCTGGCAAAAGGGAATTCAAAATGATGAAGTATTCCATATAACCAGGATTACATACACTAACATAAAATCACACAGATCTTTAAAGCAGCAGCCATCACTTATGACAAACACGTGCTTTTTCATTGCATGACTTATTCCATGAACTAAAAAGAAATGCTCCATTTCTTGGATTATATGTCATTGGTATGCTACCTTTTTTTGTAACGATTTTTGTGAGATTTCCTATTCAGCTTTCTCCTCACTTTATTCTTATTTTTTCTAGCTCAGGTAAGTCAGATTTGGCTTTCTGAGGTATGAAGCAAGCTGATGTTCAGGCTGGATCTATGTCTTAGACTTTCATTTTCCTAGGTTTTACAAGTTTATTTTGTCGTGTTATTATACTGGTGTCAGAAATACATAGGTATTAAACTGAAGCTTCACAAAATCTTCTGGAGTGCATGGTAGATGGATTTCAAATCATTCTGAGTTTCCCTCTTTATTAGATTTTTATATCCCTCAATTTGGCTTCAATTCAGAGAAGCACTCAAGCAAGTGCTTAACTATGAGATAGTGTTTAAATACAATATTTTTTCAGTGGAAACATAAGCTTATGCTAAGTGCTTTGCAAAGCAATATTTTTTTACCTTTTCCCACAGGGTATTCCCCATATTTTAACCATGTACTTGTCTGTTACTTTAGGTTAAGGATTTCTGCACCTCTGGGAGGAATGCAGAAAGTAATCTTTAAGTGGACTGGATGAATTCAAACCTGTTTTCCTGTCTTTACTTTTAACTGGCTTTTATTCTTGTAAACTGAATAAATGTATCCAAAATAGAACCTGCAAGAGCCTGAATACATTTCATCTACCTTTAAAAATGCAACCACTATTTAAGTAGTCTTGACAGCAAGAGATCCTGTCTTTCTGGGAATAATTGATCACCACTGAATCTCAAACGATTTCTGGATGATTGTAACTTATTTCTATAAAATTTACATGTGAGAGTTAAATGTGAGTTGCACATTCTCTTCGCCACTGCTAACAGCAGTAAACCTCCAAGCAGCATTTGTGAAGGCAATAGTGTGTATAGCTACATAATCAATGTATCTCCATTGCAATCATGGCTGATAATACCATAAAGGACCATCCCTGCTCCAGACACTCAAGTGTTGAGTTGAAGTACAGTGCAACAGAGAAAAGCAGTGTCAGACTCAAATATTACAGCTGAATAGGAGACGTAGTATAATACGGAATAGCAGAACAATGCCTGAGAACCGCTTTATACGTTTCTTCCTGTTGATGAAGGTGATACCCTCCAACGATCATGGAGGCAAAGGCAGTAGTACTAATGAACCTCAGAAACTGCTGAGAGATATATTTCTTCAAGATATAAAGGATGCATGATGCTTGACTGAATTTTTTCTTGCTTGCTTTAGGCATGTTGCATCACAACCTGAACAAATGTAGCTAGAAGGGTCTCTGACAGCAAATACAGTACTTGACTACTACAGGAACTTATTTGGATATGTATTGACATTCACACATCCCTAAAAGCAGCTCCTGAAAGATGTTTGTTTCTGTTTTTTGGAAGGCAGAATGATCAACGGTCTGGTCCAAAATGCAGTTCTTATACAGGCATAAGGGAGCCAGGAGGAGAAATTAAGCTCTTAAAGACAGAAAGCAATGTGGAATCAGATTGCATGAAGCATTTTTCTTAGAAATAACCTTTATGTCCCACTGGCCCACTGCTACAGGAAATAGCAATGTGCTTTCTGAAATGTCTTCTCTGTTATATTATGTTCCAGAGAACCCAATGATGACATACATTGTCAGAAACCGGAGAAAGAAATTGAGTCTCCTGGAAGTTACAGCTATTTTCTTTCACGTTTCTTCCCCTCCTGACCTAACCATTTTCTCTCATATCTATTTTTTTTTTATAATTATTATTTTAATATGGATAGAAATCACAGATTTCAACTTTGAAACCTTTGGCTCCACAAAATGCTGTAAATTAAGAGAACTATGACCGAAAGAGTCTTCTGGGGCGGGTTAGTAGCACAAAGGACTTGTGCAGAATTATCATTGGGGCCACAGTCAGCAGTGACACCACTGCCACTGAGAGCAGCTCCTGCTCCACCTGAGATTACAAAGAAAAATGACAGCAACTGGACAAACATCTCTCAGTCTGCCCAATCATCTCATCTACAAGTCTGCTGTCATCCACAGGACATGAAGAGAAAGCAAATGGCAGCTGGCCAAAACTCTGTCATGAAGAACAGATAAAAAACCAAATGAACTGTGGCTTTTTTTTTTTAAGTGGGCTTTTCATCATTCAATTGTCAATGCGCTCCTTTCTGCAAAGTGTTTTCACTTTGAAAGTCATCTTTATCTGAAGTTTCAAATGAGCAAAGGAGATTAATTTATTTAGAAATTGGGAGGCTTAATAATTCTTTAGAGTTTTGTGTCAGAGGCTTGATCTTTTTGAATACTTGTCTCTGAGATTTAAGTGAAACTGTGAGGGATGTTTAACTTCTGGGCTAAAACTGATATTAGTGGGATCATTATGCATGAAGTCATTATTAGCAGAAAGATTTTAGAAGACTGATAAAAAGGGAAAATAATGGGATCACAGCTGCACGGCATTTTAAAAGTCTAATGTGATGCTGACCTCAGAGGCAGTGCTGGAAGCTGAATGACTGGGACAGGATGCTGTGGTAAAGTGTACAACAACCTCACCCTTGGCGAAATGAACAAGGAAAACAGCTGACAAAATGCCCCAAAACTGTAACAATGCTTTTCTATTTATATGCGAGGTAAGAAAAGGAAAATTTTTCATTGTCAAATTCCCTATCAAGGATAGACCACAAAGGCTAAAGAATTGCAATAATGGTTTAGAAAGCTAAAACTGGTAAGCATCTATTGCCTCAAAATACTTTAAACATGATCATATTACCAGAAATTTCTATTAAACTGTTGATTCTTGGTATACAGAAATCAAGGATGTTTGTTTTAGAAAGAGAAAGAAGTTGACATTCATTGCTTCCTTTTCTAGTGGATATAGCTTGTAATTGAAAATAGAACTACATTCAGTTTTAGCTCCCAAATGGCAGGTACATGGTGAAGTTTTGCCATGGAGGTTCAAAGTAGACAGTAGGAAAAATTTCTTCATTGAAAGGGTTGTCAGGCACTGGCAGAGCTGCCCAGGGGGGTGGTTGAGTCACTGTCCCTGGAGGTGTTTAAAAGACTGGTAGATGAGTTTCTGAGGAACATGTTTTAGTAGAGGACAGGTATGGTTGGACTCGATGACCTTAAAGGTCTTTTCCAACCAGATGAATTTATGATTTTATGATTCTATGTTCTTATGCTTTTAATGAAAATGCCTGCAAATTTAGCATGATAACTTGTACACTACCAGATAACTTATGTTGTTCCAAACTTCTCAATGTTCAACAATTCAAAGTTTAGATAGGCTTATTACCCAGTCATTTATGGTTCGTAACTATGCTGTTTTAACCTGGGATGAAGTTACTTTAAGGTAAGCATTTAAATAGGTTTGTAAAATAATGCCTTTTGTAGTGTAACTACAAAACAGAAACAGGAGAAAGGTTTCTCTATTTCTATCAGATACTTACAGAAGACATATATTTGACTTTTTCTTTTTTTTTAATGACTGTTTCTTGCCAGAAAGGGGTAGCTTAAAAAAAAACACAAAACCAAAAACCCGAACAAAGGAGAGAATTTGCAAGTCTAATATATTTCCTCCTTCACAGGAAGAACCAATTCAAATCAAAGAAAAGGATTGTCAAAGCAAAGTAGGTCTGAAGTTGTGATTGCTTGCAGGTATGGGAGTCTTGGATTATTTTGATAGCGTTGTAAACTAATGGAATAAGTGTATTTGGCAAATCCTTTTAATATATGAAAGTAGGTCTCCCAGGAAACCAAACCAATCAGTTATCCTTATTTAATTCTGTAAGTCCATAGTCCTTTGCTGTTGTGAACTTCCCTATAGGATAAAAATGTTTTTAAAGACATTTAGATTTGTGTACAACCCAGAGTCATACCTATTTCTTTCTGTAGACCAATAGACTTACTTTAGTTCTCACCAGAATGGAAACTGAAGATTTCAAAGAGACTCCAGTGTGAATATGGAGGTGAAAAAAGACCCTGATCAAATGGTAGTCCTTTTGTTAATTCAAGTGCAATGTTTGACTATCAAAATTAGGTTTTTCTCACCAGGGTTTCATCTGTTCTGCAATTCTGTGGCATACATTCAGCTGCAGAGAAGGCTTATGAGCATATTTAATTTACCAGTGTAGTCACAGCTACTGCGTCCAGGGAGAGGTTATGACATGTGTGGACACAGAGCCCATCATCTGACTGTATCACAGTATCACAGTATCACAGGTTGGAAAGGACCTCTGAGATCATCAAGTCCAACCTATAATCCAACACTAACACCAACACCAACCCATCATCTAAACCATGGCACTCAGTGCCTCATCCAGTCTCCCTTTAAACCCTTCCAGGGTATGTGACTCCACCACCTCCCTGGGCAGCGCATTCCAATGGCCGATCACCCTTTCAGTGAAGAACTTTTTCCTCACATCAAGCCTAAACTTTCCCTGACGAAGCTTGAGTCCATGCCCTCTAGTTCTGTCACTGGTCACCCGAGAGAAGAGACCAACCCCTGCCTGACTACAACCTCCTTTTAGGTAGTTGTAGAGAGCAATGAGGTCTCCCCTGAGCCTCCTCTTCTCTAGACTAAACAGCCCCAACTCCCTCAGTCGCTCCTTGTAGCGCTTGTGCTCCACCCCTTTCACCATCTTCGTTGCCCTCCTCTGGACACACTCCAGCATCCTGACATCTTTCCCAAACTGGGGGGCCCAGAACTGTACAAAATATTCAAGGTGTGGCCTGACCAGTGCCGAGTACAGGGGGACGATAACATCTCTGGTCTTGCTCGCCACACTATTCCTGATGCAGGCCAGAATGCCATCGACTTTCTTAGCCACCTGGGCACACTGCTGGCTCATGTTGAGCTTCCTGTCAACGAGCACTCCCAGTTCCCGTTCTGCCTGACTCCTCTCCAGCCACTCTGTCCCCAGTCTATAGCTATGCATGGGATTGTTGTGTCCAAAATGAAGTACCTGACATTTGGACTTATTAAACATCATCCCATTAGAATCGGTCCATCTCTCCAATCTGTCCAGGTCCCTCTGTAGGGCCATCCTACCCTCTAACAGATCAACCCTTCCTCCCAGCTTGGTATCATCTGCAAACTTGCTGATGATGGACTCACTCCCCTGTATTCACCTTTGGGGATGTTTACAACCCACGTCCTTAGAGATCAGTACCTTTTTTAATTTGAAGACTCTCTCGGAACAGAGGGGAGAAAAAAAAACACTTATACCTGCAAAGCCAAGTGGCCCTCCTAACAAGTTTGAATACACTGCTCTAAAGGATGATATTCAATCAAGTCATTATCAGAAATTTATTTTTTTCAATAAAAAAAATAAAAGCACAAAACAAAATATTTGCCACAGTACTATTTTCTATGTGCTTTTTTTATGCTGATATGTTTCAAACAATTCAGACTTCATTGCACAGAAGTCAAACCTAATGACTAAATTAAGAATAAATTATAAGCAAATTAAAAACAGATTTCCTAATATAAGATGTTACACATATTGAACAAGACATTTTTCCAATGCAAATCTCTCTTAAAAATCAATCTCTTTCAGGTCTACTTTTAGAAATAAACTATTCTAGTCTACAGACCCATATACTTTCTATTCTAATGCTTATCTATTTGAATAGCTAAGGATTTATAATGAAATTTTTTGAGTTCTAATTGTTTGAGTTGTTTGAGGACAAAGTTTTCTGTAGAGTTGTAATATTTATTGTAAAATATGAATATTAAGATTAGGAGTTATTTTTCGACTAGCATCAAGATCCTACGACATAGTGTCATTTTCTTCATAATAATCTAAATTACTTTTATTTTATGATCTGATATAGGCTTATCTGAGAATCTTGGGGAAAATTTATACAGAAGTCAAAGTATAGCAAATATGCTCTGTGTAAGCTAATTGTTTACATTTAAAATCAGACATAGAATAAATTCATTAAATGGAAAAATTGGCTATTTGCAATGTTTGAGATCAATAATGAGATCTCACTGATGGGGTGTTTTCTTTCTTATTTCCTGTAGGAAGAAGTCAGTGAGTGCTGCAAGCAAATCTGAATGCAGTAGCTGATCCACTGAAAATTCAAAAGGCTTACAGAGTTTAAGGATTACTGCAAAATTCCTATGAATATTTCACCAACCAACCAATCTGACTGACAGATACTACTGACACTTTTAGAAATTCATATATTCAAAGAAATGTCATCTTATTATGTGAGAAACTTATCTAATAGACAAGTCTTTTTTTCAAGCTGGAACTTTCATCCATAATTTTAAAGTAAGAGGAAATGCTTTGCTGGTTGATAGATGCTATGTCATTTACCGGATTTCTCAGCATAACATTGTAACAGATAAGAGTGTTGTGTTCTAGCAAATAATTGCAACAGATTTTAATATGGCTTTGTTTGACTAGATAATGCCTTCACTGAAATTATGGTTGGTTTAGAACATAGTCCATGAAACACTGGGAATTTTATCTTGCAGTAAGCCATGCCTTTGCAAATCTCCCTCTTAACAGGTTTACTCTTCAGCTGTTGTGTTGCAGCTGGATGAGACTAAATAATTTCCAGTGAGACCTTTAAAGTATGTCCTATATATGAGAATTGCCTAGAAGAAAAATAAAAGGAGCTGTGTAAAAAATCAACATGGATAAGACAAGCAAAGTTCTGTAAGAATGATCTAATTTCCATTTGTGTCACTGCTGAACCTGTGGTTTTGTGAATTGCAGGTATCATACTTAACTTTTGAAAGACTTTTGATGTCTTCCCTAACACTCTCAAGAGTGAACTGGGGAAGTATGGCTAAAGTGGAGGAAAGAATGGTTAGGTGCAGAACTAGTAAAATAACTGCACCAAGGGCATAAGAAGGTGGAACAAAACTTTTATTATTTATTTAATCCTACACTCTTTTTTTTTTTCTTATGCTTTTTATCGTACTTGCTAAAGAAAAGTCAGAATTGGATGTGGAAATTCTTTAAAAAGAAGGAAAGAAATTCTTTTTCACCACCTTGTACCTAAAATATGGCTTATTTGAAACGCAGTCTGTCAAAAGTTCTGCTATTTTTAAAGATAAATGGTCCCATTGTGTCTTACAATAAAATGTTAAGATCTCATTCAGACCTGACCTGGAACATGTCCAAAGGGCTAAATTTGATCCTGTGTTTCAATCCCAGGTGTAGTGATGGTTCTATGTCTGTATTATTCCTGAAGAGGACAGATATTAGGACATATATTAATAAATAATCTAATAGGAAAAGGAATAAATTATAGACAAAAGTCAAATCTTAATGAAATTATGGCAGCTCAGTTTGCAATCACAGTATGGTGCTATAGCCAAGTGGACAAAGCCCAAACATTTAATTAATAATGTAATATAAAGTAAATAAATATTTAAGTAATAAAGCTTTATCAATATCACCTGTTGTGTGCTATTTCATAATAATTATATATTTTTGCTTGTGAAAAGCATTTAGGACCATAAGTGATAATTGAAAATATGACTCCATTATAAAAGAAATATTTTCTCCTAGATAAATGTGGAAGGAGGTTGGAATGCGTTTTAGAAGAAAAATTAGACTGGAAATTGGTTTTTCAGTAGTGAAGCCTCTTTCTGTTAGGTAAGTGAACCTAGATGCTGATTTTTTCTGTAAGATGAACGCATGAGGTTCCAGATATCTTAGGAGCACACCAGCTAGGGAGGGCCAAATCACCTGGTTTGCCTCCTCATCTCATCAATACAAAGAAAACAAGGTGATTATTCAGTTGTGTAATTTAAACAGATTTGTACTTAAGCAAATGGAAAAGGTGGAACAAAAATTGAAAAGGATATTCTGAGAACTACAGGCATCTCTGAGTATCTCCTGATTTTTTGTTGTGATTTATTTTCCGTTAGATAATTTTTTAACTTATGCCAAGTAAGCCAGTTTATCTCCATTTGAGATAGGTATCTGTAAATCTTTATAACTTCAATCCATGTGGATATTTTTTCATGCCTTTGCCCTCTTAAAGTCAGTATGAAAACAATTTGTCTTCATAGGGACTGCAGGAAAAAGAAAAACAAAGTAGCTTGTTGTATTCTTCTGTTGCTTCCTGCAAGACCTTTTTTTCAGCACTCACAGCTACCTCAAAACTCTGCAGAAGTGTGGATGATATTCAGTTTTGCTATCTCAAACTGCTTTCAGTTTTCTATCTGTGAAGCAATGAGGATACCTAAGAGGAGACAGTGGGAACAATAGAGGTAGCTAAAAGGGTTGTAAAGGATAGGTAATACGAGTCAATAGTACGTTATGATGTGACCACACAGTTTCCTGTGGTTCCTAGGCAATATAAAGAGATTGGCAAGGCTGAGAAGCTGCAGGTGGAAAGTAAATTCTTGTCATCCCATGTTTCCATCTTCTAGATTGTTCCACATTCCTCAAGTATGTGACTTCCTTCACCCGCATAGTCATCTTCCACTGTTCCTCATTTCCAATAAGTAGGGGACTTTTCTTCTCTAGCTCTTCATAAATCAGTTACTCGGACCTGTGTGCCCCCAGTAACTCTCAGAGGTGGGAACAGTTCTGAAAATCAGGCAGGTTAGAGCAGGTATACTACAGTCAGACTTCTGAATTTTCAAGGATGGAAAGTCTTATTCAAATCTATGTAGTGAAATGGAAGTTTAAATTTCTGCAAGACATTTCTGAGCTGAGATCTGAGTCAACTGTGGACAAGCACACAATTGAGAGGTTCTGCCAAATATGGAAATAAGTTATTACAAATAAAAACAGCATTTAGATATATTGCTGAGGCTGCATCAGCACATGGCATCTTAATCTTAATTATTGATGAAAATAAAGAAGGAAAGAGGAAAGTTTCATAATTCTTTCATATACACTTCAACATAATAAAAAATGTATTCCTTAAGGGTGTTTATTTCATTCTTGTCTGAACACAATATGTGACCATGCAAAAATTATTAAAGCTTTTATGGCAGTTTCTCACCTTTTGTCAGTCTATCTATATGAGAGATTGTAAAGTCACTGTATGGGCTTTTGCTTTAGTTTATTTGATTTTATAAATGCTAAGTCATCTATAAGATGTGACTGTCAATGTCAATGGAAATAGGAACAATGACTTAACAATGACACACATCAATCCTTTTGATGTCAGCAGGAATTAGCTACTGAACTATCTTAGTATATTTGGATTTAAATTCCTCTCTGTATCTTCATTAGTCTTCATTTCATTCAAAAAGATCTCAGGAATGTGTTTTCAAAAGGAAGAGCTAAAAGCTTATTTAGAAAGCTAGCCCTCTAGAAAATATCTCTTTGCCATAACATATGTAACTTTATGTGCAAACTGACCAAATAAGAGCAGCTTTTTTTCTGAATAAAATTTCAGTCAATAATTCTAATCTTCTTTCTGTAACAGACAGATTTTATTCTGTAGAACAAATAATGATTTTTTTGTTGCTTCCAAAATTTAAAATGAAGACATAAAAATACCATTCATCTCTAAGAGTAAGTGAATCTATTTGTCCAGTCTTCCAACATAACTAGTCAGAGAGATACCTGATGCCTTTGCATGAATCATGCACCTGCAATGTTTCTGCTAATTATCATTACAATTGCTGAAATCTTGGAGGGAGAGCTTGTGAACATTTTCCTTTTGCAAAGTGTGTATTCTTTCTGCAAAATTGATCAAAAGGTATGTGTGGGTGGGATGCATAGAGAGAAAGACTATCACTCTTCTGTACTTGAATTGCAAATATTTTTACTTATTTTCTTTCATCTATATATTAGCTTCTGCAAACAAATACTGAAACAACACTTCAGCCGAACCAAGCCTAAACAGCACAGAAGAAAATAATTGCTACCCTTCTGACCACTTCAGTGTTAAATTTGCTACATAACCTTGACTCTTTTACTTACAGGATTCCCATTTCCCATCAAATACCTAAAGTATATCTATTTTCCCCCATAAGATTACATCTGTTCTTGTATATAGCTACTGACTAGCGGTAATTATGCACAAATACAGACGACAAAATATGTTAATCAATTAATCTCACATATAAATGTCTGAATAAAAGTTTGAAGGTCATCTGCTTTGCACTCAACAGAGCATGTTGTCTGCAGAATTGCATCCTTTATAGAGATCAGAAAAAAAGCTGATTACCTTGGGGTGTTTTGTAGCAAATCGATTAAATCTGTATCTTTCCTTCCTCAGTTATAAACAGGGGTTCCACCAGCCTGGGCATCCCAAGCCACCCTTAAATGGAAATATTCCTTTAATTGGTCCTATTTGCATCTTCCTCCAGGTGTCCAGTATCACTCCTACTACAACAGATTCTTAAGTCTTTGCAAGTGTCCCCCATACACACAGCTGTAGAAATAATAATTTGATGAACTCTAAAGATACGAGTATTATCCATAATACCTTCCTTTTGACACCTGACATTTTCTGAAGACATTTGCCCTTTGAGACATTCAGACATCTGTTGGCACAGTTTGTAGGTTTCTAATTTGCACATTCATAAGACGATGAAAATAAAATATAACTGAGGAGCAGTAGTTGGTACTTTAAAATTATAGGTCGTAACAATGATACTCAGTATCAGAAACAGCATAAAATGTTTATTATTCCAAACATCTCAAGAGCAAACCAAAAAAGTTTGACATAGTTCATCAGGGGAATGTTAAAACTTTCGTTTGCCAACATGGTTGTTTGGATTTTTTTTTAATTAGAAAACAAGGAAGAGGCTGTTTGATATGAGGTATAAATGCTGTGAGGATTATTGTAATGTTTAAATTGCTGGCAGTATTTTACCATAACATACCAGAATACTGAGGTTTTTTTATAGTATTTTCAAAATCATCTACCTGTCACTCTGAGATAAAGGTACCATGGTGTTCAGGGTTTTTTCGTTAGGGAACCAAATCAGAAGATTTGGAAAGAAAATTACCTAAAATGCATTCTTACATTTATTTGAACAACATGGCTTGGAGAAATTTTATTTAGGTTAAAATTTTGAAGGAAACAGCATAATTCAAAGTGAAATATAGGATTTCCAGATCAAATAACCAAGATTGTCTTCAGTATTTCTGGGATGAAACAATCAGACTCAATATTCTAACATTTTAAAAAAAATGTAGCTTATCATTTGAGTCTTGCTTTTTGCTGCAGGCTAAAATTTTTTTCTGGTAAAATTGCAAGAAACATTAATAATCAGTAAGAAAGCTCCAAAATTTTGGATAGCAGCAGAGAACAATGGGAATTTTACTTGTTTTCAATATTTATGGACATTCACATTTCAGGATAACAACCCCAAGAAGAATATTTCATCAGAATAGTCTCTTCTTATCTCATTTAATTCAGGAAAATGCAGGCATTGCAAATATTGGCTATGAACTCAAGTGTAGCTATGTTACTCTCATCTACCATTTCAGGTCTTTTTCACATACAAATAAAATGCCTTCATAACCCCATCTTGCAGAAGTAACATATTCACCAGTTTGTATGCAAAGGTGATGGGAACATTGAGGATACTTTGTGGGAAAACATTAATTGTAATGTATCAAAACCTTTTCACCTTGCCGACAGCGAAACATAAAAATTAATTGTTATAAACAGATAATTTTATATTTGAAAGGAGTAAAATCTCACGTGCCACATCTTGTGTTTCCCAAGAAGTAATACAGTCATAGCATGACAGCCTGACTGTTTGATTATTTGATTGCTTTGTGCCTTTTATTAATGCTGCTGTTTTATGTTGCTGCCATTTACCAGAACAAGTGCATAAGAAATCACTTTCAACATTTTTTAAGGCATCACACATTAGATAATTTATAAGTAAAATGGCTGCCATGCATTTTTTATCCAAAAAAAAGGCAGCGTGGCTTTTCATAATATAGTCTTTCTGGCATGTTAGATTTTTCTCACTGAAAATAGAACACAGCAGGTTGTATGCATGCCTAGTGATACAGCACTGTAACACAGGGAAAATGCAATACCAGATTAAATATTCTCTTCCATCATCTATCTAAAAGCTCTTGAATGTCAAAATGCTTTACTCTGTTTTTGCACTTAAGTGCTTCATTTTCCTGGTTAAAAAAATGTAAAAAAGCAAAAACAAAAATGAAAAACTCTTTTTTTCTTTTTCCTAAATTCCAGCAATTATAGCAAATACCCTTCAGTGTCTACTTTCCACATTCAGGTTCTTAATTTGAACTGCTTGGCCTGTTTGAGGAGCTCTGCAATACGAGCATAATACCACATGATACAAAGAAAATGAACTGAAGGGGAACACTGAGGATAAACAGAACACTTCAATTTCTCAAAATAACATATACTTGGAGAAACTGAACACAAACATTGTTCAGAACCAACACCCACTTTAAGCTCCCCTTTTCAGGCCCTTTGCTTGCCTTGTTCTCTGCAGCGCTGGCTTAGTTCTTTCAACAGGCTATTTATCAGATATCTTCATTTACTATTCTTGACAGCTCACTTCTCACATGCTTGGTGATTGTTTCATTCCACTGGCTTAAATGAAGGTCTACTCACATTAACAAATGTCTAAATGTGTCTGTTCTTCACCCTCAGATATTTTTTTTTTCTCACATTTGTGATCAATCTTCACACTCTCTTGGAAGCCCCAGTCTGAAGTCTTCCAAGAGATAATTGTGTCCCTTCTAGAAGGTGCAAAACTCTAAGCAGGATCCTCCTGCTTCCCCTCTACTGACTCACTGGTTTGTCTCTTCCCTGTTTGGGAAGCCTACATCACTCATCAAAACTCAAGAAGCACAAGTTACTTCTCCCAAGATCAACCAAACCATGAATTTGTCTTAGTTGTGTCAAAGCAATTTGTTACCTTCTCCATCCATGACTAAGTGATTGGTGATGCCAGGAGTTATGTCAAACAGGCAATTTGAGATAAGTAAGTTTGTAGGCAAAAATCTTGAGTGGAAACTGTTTTACTCTTATGGTATATTTAATTACCTGTTGAGCCAGAAAGAGAGAATAACTGTGGGATAACCTACAGAGGAAATTTTGTAGTGACAAAGCTGAACAAATGTGTCAAGGAGGTAGGGAGGAGCTCGGTCCATACTAAAATACCAAAATCCAGGGCTTTTTAACAGTTGTGCATCTGTGCTCCTTTTTGGTGTGCAGACAAGCTTTTATCACAAAATCTAACAAGAATGACTCAAAAAAATTGGATTGCATTCCCTGAAATAATGAGTTTCTATTAGTCAAAAGAATAAGGGACACTGCTATGCAGCAGAATTTGTTATTGCCTTGTTGCCTCACCAGTGAAATACATTTCCGTGCTTACATTCCCTTCAGTGAACTTTAAACATGCAAAAGTTAACCTTTCATCTGATGCCGCTCTATGCCAAGAACTGGAGAACTCTTTCACTAGATAAATAATGGATTCCTCAACAATGAGCACTAATGACTGCAAACACATGAAGAAATTAGTTTTAATTAGTGTTGTGTACCAGTCATTACCGTTTTTAAGCTGCGTAAAAGGTACGATCTAAATAATTACTTTATATACTAATAGTCTATGGGTGATCTCATTGTGCGTGTACTTGCACTGGGAGGGCTGACAGCAAAACACACTGCTGAAGGTAATTCAGCCAGGGCATGGTTTCTTCTAGGTTGTCCTGGATCAGAGAGCACAAAATACACTCAAAGCACTATGTCTAAATGAAATAAATATTTAAGTACAGAATTTTTCCTCTCCTTGGTGGAGGGCAGACTGCGAACAATTCTGTGAAACTGCAGTGTGAACTCTTTTTTTGTTACATTTGTCCTTTATATTGATATCCACAGTATGATCTGAGAGTGTGAAAGGAAGAAATGGGGCATCTTTGACTCAAGTTTAGGAAAGCAAAGAACTACACTGGTTTAGAACAATCCTCTTCTCCAGTAACTCTCCTTTCTTCTCATTGTCAGTTAGGAACATTTTGGAAAGGCTGCTGCAAGCCAAGCCTTGCTGGTGGTTAAAGATCACATGTCACCAGGGAACACATTTTCCTTTTCCCTGCCTCTCCAGCAGTGGTTTTGGCAGAAAGATGGGGTGGACAGATGGGACAGCAATCTCCTAAATAGCTCTGTCTAAGTTAACAAGATTCATCTACCACAGCCCTCCATGACTCTGATTACAAATGCAATACAGGGCTTGAGATCACTCAGATTTTAAAAATATTCTTCCCGGTATGTCCAGCTGATTATTTTTCCACTTTTACTTCTACTAACAGTCATCAGTATGTGTTATAACAAGATAAAAATAGTTTCATTTTCTAAACTGTTTAATTTAGATGGTTGAAATAAATTACCACTCTGCAAAAAGAAAGTCTAACTGGTCTGTTTCTCATAGATATGCATCCTAATAGTTCTGTTTTATTTTGGTGATTGTTGAACCCAAGAACTTCCTTCAGTACAAAATCTGATGGGGCCAACACAGAAGTCTGTTTGTATGATGCTGAATTTAAAGTAATAGACAAAAATACAATATGATATATCAAACAGAGAATAGTGAGGGGGGTTAAGGTGGCTTTTTTTTTTGGTTTGTTTGTTTGTGGTTAGACATTACCAAGGACTAAAATACAGAAGTAGAAGAGATGGAGAAACAGAAGCTGTCAATGAAAATGACAACATGGAGGAGGACTTCTGAAGGCTATGCCAAAGAAACCGTTGGAGAGAGAAGAAAGGAACGAAAATCAGAAGACAGTGTCATGAGCACTAACAGAATATTTAAAGAAAGAGTGGTTCTAATGGCACTAAGACATCTGACAGGTCCAGATGAATGAAGCTGAACAGGTTCTGTAGTTTGGTGAAAAGGAACCCATGCAGATTTCAACAACAAAATCAAATGGCTTTTGATGGGCTTGAACTGTATCGAAAAATGTCTAAAATGGAACTGAAAAATAAAGTCTCTAAGGAAAGTATCTAGAGCAGATTTGCCAGTAGGAAACAAAAGATGGAATGATAGGTATAGAAAAAAATGGAGCTGCGCTAATATGGGGTATTTAAAAGAGTGAAAAATAATCTGTGATGAGGTAAAGACCAGAAGAGGTCCAGTGCAGGGATGCATGAATAGGTTAATCTGTGATAAATCAAGCTGCTCATATTTAAAAAAAAACTGTGACCACATGAAAAAGCCCTTGGAACAAGACCTTCAGAGTGAAAAATTTCCCCATCAATGAATGAGGGAAATTCATGTAAGATTTCTAAATATATGCTGGTTGCTTTCCGTGTTTCTGTATTGTATTTTGTTAGTCTCTGAGGGATTATCACAACGTACTTTTCTTTGGTTCTACATTTAAAGCCCGGTGTGTGTGTTTGTGCCTGTCTACATGGAGAAGTTAATGAGAGGAGAAAGAGGGAAAATAAATGAGAGTACAAGGGAGATCAGGAGAGCAATTAGGCCTTTGAGGAAAACTGGAAGTTGAGAGAAAAAACCAGCACATTTCTGGGTCTGTGACAGAGAAAAAAAGAGAAGTGGAGGAAAGGAAAGGCAGCTGAACTGAGGAGGCAAAATAAGTCCTAGATAATGTTGGCTTTGTGAGGCCAGGGAAGGTGTATCAGTCCAGGGCAGCAGGGGTGCAGGAGCTGCAAAGTGCCACTATGCCAGGCTGGGAGAGTTGTGCAGCCCAGGAGTGAGCAGGCTGAAAGAGTGATGGACTCCATGCTGGAGGCAGACCAGCCACAGGATTTCAACCTCAGAAATTACAAAGTGTTAAGCTTCTATATGAGCTATATGAGCATTTGTATGTATACACTACTGTTATTGAAAACTATTAAACACAGAACTGAGAGATGACAATTTCCAGTGAATTCCAAGTTGAGAAAACAAAAGTTAAAGATAAAACTTAGATAAGTTGAAAATGTAGTAAAAGTTTAGCAGTAACTCTTCCTTGACCTTCTGTCCACATAACACAGATGGTGATAAAAATACAAAACTGTGTACAGAGGATAGAGCCAAAGGGTCAAAACAGAATCAATGTAGTCATGTAATTAGAGGAAAATACATTCCACTGTGTATAACAGGAAGATTTCAAAGTGGCAGAGTCCATAGTTTTCTAACATCAGTTGAAACATGCAGTACCCTAAAAGATGAGAAGCAGTACCATCTGAATACATATGTAAATAAATACAGGCCCAAGCAGGTTAAGACATACTGTTTTAGACAGTTTCAAGTACTAGGTGATAAAACTATGGTTACTGTGATTTACTTTTAAAACTTTCACAGGCACATCCTTATTGTGGTCCTGGATGTTTCCAATTGCATGAGTAACACAATGTTTGTTTGTTTATATGTTACACCAAAAAGAAAAGATCTTCTGAAGCAAAATACTCCATATTCTTTAGAACTTTTCTGTTATTCGATTACAATCAATCACTTGTCTCATATTTTCTTCTATTTATTTTAATTTCTAATGTTAATTCATTCCACACACACTGTAATTATTCCAGAGTGCACTATCATTTGTTTTTGCAAGTGGTTAGATGAACCAGTCAAATATAAATCAGGAAACCGGAACAATTAGTGAAAGAGGGTTTTTTTCAGAGCACTACAATTTGTTTAAAATGCTTTCTTGAAATTTACCAAAAATAAAAATCTGTATCCAGAGCCTGTAAAATTCTTCAAATACTTTGACTGGGTGAAAGTTACTGCAATCTAATAAAACCAGCGCAGTAAACATAGAAACACACAAACCCAGTCCTTATAACCTCAAAGTGCCCTCTTGCATGTGCATATTCCTGTGCTTAAGTTTCTTCTTAGAACAAGCCCAATGTGAATGCAAAAAAAAGACAAAGTATTGATTTACACTCAAGGAAAAGTTAACATATTCCATATCTAGCAAGTATCTAAAATAGAGTATAGCATATTTGGCTAATATCAATATCTATTTCTGTATCTGATTCCATTTAAATAACATTTTGCTTCAATTAATGACTTGATTCACAACTTGCCAAATACTCACTTTACAGACTCAGTATATCAGCACCTCAAGACAGCAGGAATACCCTTCAATAACGTCTTCAAGTTTGTAAATAACGAACAAAATCCTTGCTCCCAAACTTCTGCTTCTTCAATCCAAACAACAGGTGGGAATACAGTGAGTTAGTATTTTGTGATTTTGGAGCTTACTTTATGGATAATACTGTTCAGAAAAGCATAAGGGCTGGGCCCATTCATAACAGCCTTTGTTGCACCTCCAGATACTAAGTCTAGCATTTAATAGAGAACAGAGGATGAAAAGCCATTTTGGTAGCTAATCACAATGAAATAAAAATTTATCCAGTTCTCCCACCTTTCTTACATGTGACTCCTAATTATATTTCCTAGATATATGAAAACAGAAAAAGTGATGCAGGAGCTGGTGTTTTCCAGACTAGATGCTCTACTTGACTGTCTTTGTGACTGCACTTCCAGTGACTTGATACGCTTAAAAAATATTAAAATTTGGGAGTAAAATTCATATTTTGGCATGATTTACAAACAGTAAATACTCTACGGTTATTAAAATCAGATACTTACCTAAGTACTTTAGTGAGGGTTAATTTAGTTACAGCTTATATTTCTGGTTAAATTAACTCAAAAATTTAGTCTGAACTTTCTTACTTTTTAAATTAATGTCCTCTTGTAAGTGGCAGTGCAAAGCAAGGCTCACACATTGTTTTATTCTGTAATTAGTGACTTTAATACAAGCAAAAAAAATCCTTTAAAATTAAAGATAAATCCTTAATCCTGATATCCTTAGCTATTGATTGCCTTTTTTCTCACATCAGTAGTATTTTTCTGTTACATAATGTAATGCACCCACATGGGACCGATATCTTCATTTGGTTGGTTTCCTTGCAAGAACATAATCATACTACAGAAAGAAACACTGGAGATACAATTGCAAGACACCAAAATGAAAAAGCAGTTTAGTCATTTTGAATGACATCCTCAATGAGCATGTTGAAAATGTGATGAATAGTCCCATAGTTTTTACACAGAAACATTCAGCAAGAACCATTATGAACGTTATTTTTTCAGTGTTTAATATATGCATCATATCATAAATCAGGCACAAATTATTGCTAGACAATCAAGAGAATTTTAAGAAATGCCATATGCAAATAAAGCAGATTATAAGTGGTTCTTAAAGATGTGTTCAGAAAAACAGAAACATTTGTTGCTCTCCGTATGCAATATAACTTAAATGTGGCTGAAATTTCTTATCAGGTGATAAATATCCCTTCACATAATAAACTTCAAAGCGACCATTGGCCTATGCACTTTGCACAAGTTAGGACAGATCTTTAGTAGTCAAAGAACCTGAAATTCTGGATAGCTGATCATCTGTTAAACCGAGAAACTTTACAGTGTAGATGACATTATTAAGAATAGGCTCAAAAATTATTGAGGTAAAATGTGAGTGACTGACAGGATAGTCAAGTTCAATGTCCATTTCTTCTTCCAAAACTGTGGCTGTAATTAGTGTGTCAGTCACCCCAAACTGCTGTCTGTAGTAAGGATGCACATATGCTAACCTATCATCTATAGCAGCTGTATTGTATTAGTTTAAGCAGTTTAAAATTTACCTTTCTATGCTGGACTTGAAATATTGATATGACAAAAATTGGTATATGAACCCAGAGCTAAGCTCAGTCATATACCAGGCTTAGAGACTTAACTTCAGTTGAATCATATGCATATACATATATATATATATTTCTCAAATACTAAAGTCGGTATCAAGGCTTATGAAAATACATGAGTTGCACATCAATAAAACAAGATCTTTAAACCTAGATGATAACAGATGGAGGTAATTTGAGGAACTGGAATGCAATTTTAATTTTTTTGTCAGCCCAGTAGTCATCTGGTATTTAAGACTTTAGAGAACTGATTTCTCCACCTATATTAATTCTAAACCAAGGATTATGTTTATTTTAGCTATTTATTCATAATTTTATTTGACAAATGGGCTCAGCCCATTTTGGTCATCCTTCCTGGAAGGTAATAAAAATATTTACTTATTTCTGAATAGTATTTAGCATAGCAGAAGCTAATTAGGAGGACAAAATATCTAGATGATTTTGACTTTTACATTCTTTTTTTTTGATTTGTAGCCTGATTTTGCAGCCTTCAATCACATGAGAAACAGTGAGCACAGGTTAGTATTAATATTATGACAACTTCAGACAGTATTCATATGAATAATTTATACTGAATTTTTTTTTTCAGAGAATTCAGAGAAAATTAAATTTAATTTCAGAGAAAATTAAATTTAAAAATACTACTCCTCTGGTAGCAATGTTTCTTTCCCTTTTTCCTCTATCAAGATGCATTTTGCTAAGGCAAAATGAACCTTGTTCATTTATCCCATGCCATGTAATATCACTCATAACTATTGTGATATATATTGTGCCAAAAAACAGTTCAGAAAATGAAATATTCATTTAAAATGCACATAACTTAGCAGTGGTAGCACAGAAACAGCAGCAGCCATCACACAAACAGTACTTGAATTAATTAGCATTATAGCCTCTGGGTTTTGTATGTGTTCTTCGAATTCTAGGAATATCTTTCCCATTTCATCCTAAATATCAAAGGTAAAAGTGAAATCTTCTTGGTTTATTTTCTTTCAAAAAGGCCTATTTTTGTTAACTTTGTTCCAGATTTTGCTCTTCTTTTTCAAGTATTTTAGTACATCATGGACTGATGTTGAGGTATGAGGATATGGCACACACTTTCTTTGCCTGTATGACAAATTTAGGTAAAAAAATTATATTTCCCTATTGCCACTGGTAAGATTTTTAAGTAGCACCTTGAATATTGACCATTAAGAAGGAATTAGATTTTAGATAACAAAAGTATAAATAATGATACAGAGAAGAAAATTCCTCCTTCAAGACCAAAAGAACCCTCTGCTGTCATTAGGATAATTAAATTCTGTCAGTGAGCATCTGCTTTTACTGGCTGTTATGCAGATGTCCTCTGTATTATGAAGTGTAAGGAGTATCTCACAAAATGTGACACTGATGACTTTTAAAGTTTGTGATTTATCCACTTTACAAGGTGCCTTCTGAAGGTTTAATTTAAAGATGTCACTAGGAATAGTTCCAATACAGAGGACCATGACTCTAGAATGTAATAGTGTTATTTATATTTGCTATTCTCTGATTATCTAGGTCAAACTATCTGCTCTGTATGAGAAAAAAAAAAGATGGAACATATTGTTTAGCACAGCAAAGTACAAATAGATTTGAACTTATTTAAGTTGCATATCTGAAGCCTACAAAGCAAAGTTTACCCCAATTCACAAGGGATTTTCTGTCCAAGGCGACATACGGTCTCAACACTACAACCTTGTATTGCTACCACGAGTCATAAAAAGAATTGAAGACATTTAAAAATTATCGTCAGAGCAAACTCCACATTAAGATCTTGTGGTTAGCTAAGGACAGCTGGCTCCAAACTAGACCTGTAATGACAATAGGGCGTAAATGTTGTAAGCAAGAGCAAAGTTGCAACTAATTTTCTTGGCTATAATCTTTTCATTCATATAGACACCAAGAGCCTTTAAATACCTTGGATGCTGGAAGGATCCAAGTGCGGACAGGGTCTTGTATAAAAGGAAGACAAATGGGAAGAAATTTTCTATTGTAAATGCACAAACTGCTAGAAGAATTTTAAGTAACTGTAAAAATAGCTTAGAGAACAACTTGCGCAAAAGGAAAACAGATGAGGGTCAGAGGGCAGTTCAGCTGCCGTGCTGAACAGAGCATTAACAGTTAGGAGTTTGGCGCTCTTGTTGTGCTGGGGATGTGAAATTCAAAGTCGACAGGATTGTCTGCCATGACAATATTACTTTCTCTTTGCTGTAGTCAATGTGTCAAATATTGATGTTTTCTTGATAAACTTTTCTAACAAGCTTTCTAATTAAATAAAAATGAGGTTAGAAAAGTTTATATACAACTTAAGGATATGTTCTTGTGGAAGCTTTGCCATAACTGCATCTGTATTCATGAAATATAAATCCTGCTTGGATTTCTTATTTAAAAGAAGAGAATATGAATCTATATTTGCTATTTCTTTGTTTAAATATTTTCTTTCATGCCTCAGAGTTCTGGTAAAAAGATATTTGGACCAAATGTTGTAGGCATTTTTCTCAGAGATGTTGTTCAGAATATGCAGGCAGAAAGTCATTAAGGAACTCAAGTAAAACTTTTTTTAGGGTCCCGGGTTTGCCTGAAGTAGATTTATCTCTTACCACCCTATACAGAAATGATTCCTTACAGCCCTGCACCCCAGAGTTTTTACTTTTCCCGAGTGAACTTCATTTTATGTTGCTCCCACAAGCAATATCTCATCTGCAGTCTTCCTGCAGTCTGACTCACTGATTTCTATTAATTTAGTCAATACTTTCCTTGACCTCCCAGACAAATGTCACGCAATGTTTCTTCTTGTACTAAATTGATTGTCTCTCTCTTTCACTTAAGGAGTCTTTCTTGTCCGATGTAATAGATTACTACCTTTTTTGATCAGTTTTCCTTTTCTTCTTAGTGAGTGGAGCCATCTTATTTAACTTGCCACTGCTGGCCCTTGGCCATTTTCTGCCTTCATCTGTGGGGCTTTGAAAATGCAGATTGTTTCATTTCCATTGTAAAACTAAAATAGCTGCTAAAAAAAATTCCAGTCAAAAGATATTTAGTTAATTTCTCCTTTGTGAAGGAAGACCATGAAATATGACAGTTCATATGAATTATTCTATTTAACTTGAAAAGGGATATTTTCTTGGAAGTACCAAAAACTGAAAGCAAAGAAAATTAGTCTTTATTTTCCAGCCTTCTAGAAGAAATGGTGGTTATGGTTCTCCTTGATCTAATATATCAAGCAGTCACCTTATTTCTGGGAAAGTCAGGTACCAAAATATTCTGTGATGAGTTAAATACCTAAGGACTTCTCTGAAACTACCCCTGCAGTCCTTTCTATTGGAACTGCTCCACTATGAAGAGACCAAAGGGTATATAGTGTAAAAGGGGAAATTTCAGTCTAATAAGTAGGACTATAGTATATAAATTTCTGGCTTGGACTTCAGCAAATATTTTTAGATGATTTGTGTATAAGTATGTATAAATATACATGCATGTACATATTTATGCAGATAATATATTTGTACATGAGTATTACAGTATGCAAATGCCCACATAAATGGATAAACACATGCAAATACACTTATGCAGAAATATGTACTTACTATTTTTTATATATTGCATAATAAATAAAATTTCATGTTTGTTTATGTGAAAGCAGAATGGGGAGGTTGATAGAACCCATCTCCCCAGGGAGGAATAGCTGCAGGCTCACGGATGCTGCTCAAACCCCTTCCCAAGTTGGGAAGGGCAGGAGCTGACATCCACTCACACTGATAAAGTACAAGGAGTCATCCTTCTGTTTAGTGAAGTATGTAAAAAATATTTTTAAATAGAGCCAATGAGTAATTTAACCTGAGTTTGCCAATATTCAGCCCGACACTGCTGCACCAGAGTACCTTCACTTAACTTGAGGAAGGATCAAGAGTTGTCATGTTAATTGCATTCTTTTTCATTTCATCTTACTCACATTATTTTGGGATCTATTTGCACTCCGTATGCCCCTGCCCACTAAACTTGAGCTCCTGCTGTTTCACCCTATTGCAACCAGTTTTAAATGATCTTTTCCGATGGATAAACCCTAGGACCAATATTTTCTCTTTTGTACCCTTAAGGATCACGCTGGTGAATCTCCTGGCCTATTTTCAGAGATTTCATCCTCTTCTCTATCTTAAAAACTTCAAGAGAGTTCTTTGGTAACTGCTCATTTTATCTTCTTCTAGGAAGAAAACGATTTCTTGAAACATAGAGCTAAGTGCTTATTTTTCAATGTACCTGAATCACAATGAGCTCTTGAACTAGGAGGTATTAAAAAATACACACTAATACTAAAAAATGAATGATTAGTTTGGTTGTCATAATGCTAGTTCTTCATAATTTTTGTTTTTCTTCTTTGATACAAAATCTTCAGGCTGATATGTGCAGATATGAGTGGTGCCTCTTATGTATTGAGAATTAACAGGATGAGTTTAGTAGTTTGTAGTCACTGAACCAATGTATTTCAGTGTAATTTACCAGTGTAATTACATGGAATATTAAAATCATTGAGTGGATTGAAAAATCTAAAAAATACAGTTTGCAGTAACCTCTAGGAATGTCATTCAACTTATAATAAACATATAAGTAATATTCGTAGCACCTCGGTGACAAAGAGCTCTGAAAATGATCTGAACTGCTTAACAATACCAAGGGATGATTTGCTGACTAACAAGTCCGTTTAAACAGAAGTCTGAGTGCAATATCATCTTTTGGAGAAGGAATTTTGTTTCATTACATTAGTAATGCAAACACATGAAAACAGAATGAAATGACTACGGTGATGCAAGATTCAGTCATGCCTTTGAGGCAGTGAACTACAGCAGGAGCACTGCTAGGTTACCACAGGCACAATGGCTGATAAATTTCCCATCAAGTCAGACTGGAACATATGCTCTGAGGATGACTCTCTGCAATTTGAAAGGTCTGGGCTGAGTTTCTGGCTCTGCTGCAGATTTCGTCTAGGCAAATCATTCATATCTTGCTGTGTATCAGTTCTCTGTAAAAGGGAGATAATTATTCCCTGCCTCACAATGTGTTTGTAAATATCGGTGCATTAATGTTTTAAAGGTGTGGTTATGCTGAAGAGCGTAACACTGTCGATAACGTTGAGAATACAACCTCAACAATACACTGTGAAGCTTATGAAGCACACGCTGTTTTGGGGAAATATGTTTTTCTTCCCTCTTTCCCAAGCTGGTGAGAGTGGTTGCAGTTTTTCCACTTCAGAAAATGGGCAGTCTGGGGAGAACTTGCAGCGAAGGGAATAGCCTGGACATTCATGTGAAGTCTGAAGATGTAAAATGCGTCATCTTTCTGGTTTTCTTGTCTTGTATCTGTTGAAGTTATGGTCTCATTTTCCTACTGTGACTTTTTAATATACAGTACTGGCTGACATGATTAGAAGTTTATCTGCTTTTTACCCCTTCTATCTATCCATGGCAAAAGGCAGTGACAGTTGACTGCTCAATAAGCAAATAGAAACTGGAAATTACCCACCCCTCCCCACCCCCCACAGTGTTATTATTTAAACAATGTTTAAATGGCAGCATCTTTTAGAACTGTAAATCTGTGAAGAACAACAAGATTAACAAAATTACTATGTTATTCAGACCTGACAGCTCTCATCTACCATACATTCCAAAATAAATATTCAAGGAAATTTTTTTATCTTTTTTTTCTGTTTCTGTGTTCCAGAGTCAAATTTCCAAATCCTCTCTCTATAAATTTTAGTCCTCTCATTGGTGGGAAGAATTCATGTCTTCCTCACAGAAAATGGTCCCATTCCAGGTGGTGATAATCCTGCTCATGACATCTTTCACTGCAGAGTTTCTTCAAGCTTCCAACTTTAATCAGGTAAAAAAGTTCAGGTAAGTGAAAAGATGAAAATGAACACATCTTGACTAAGGTGTTAACTAGTTTGAAGAAAAAAATTACTAGCAGCATGTTGACAGCATGTGAGTGGTTTCAATGGTAGCTGGCAACTTCTTCTTCCCTATTTTCCGTTCTAAAAGATGGCCCTGAATATCCATTTTTGGAAGGGTATGGGTTTGTGAATATTGCATCTGTATTTCCTACAGGAATTAGTTTAAGGAAATGTAAGAAGAAAATTGATAGTTCTAGTACTTAAATTTCTTGCATTCTGTAAAAAGTCTTCACAATTGGTGCTATTATATAAACAAGATCCTGAGATTATTTGAGAATATCTCCTCTGTATTTCATTAATCACTTACTTACCAGATAAATAAAATCTTGCAAACCATTAGTCTTCAGACCCTGAAAACGCAGCTCTTCGACATATGATTCTTGCATCCTACTCACTAATGAAATAGCAGAATGCCTTCTACTCACATTAAATGACAAGATTAAATCTATCATCTGCAGTTAATTTTCGTTTTTTCTGTTTGACTTTTATGTTTCTCTAAAATGGTTTAACTGAGCAACGAGAATAGCCATGGATAAGGAGCAATTCACAATGAAATGAGAATTGGGGCTTATACGATAAGGGATAAGAGGGATAAAATGAGAAGAAGTGACCTCCTTGCCCATCTGGGTCCTGGAGAAAGAAAAAGCTGGATTCTATATTCTTCTCACTTCTCTCTTCTGCAGTCACTAATTCAACTGTGTAATAGCACTTTTTTTACTTTTTTAAGCAAAGAATGGATCAGCTGGTTTGAAGGTTTTACACAGAGGAAATACTGTTGCTCAGATATAAAAATAAAGTATATTCGGCATACATATGTGTTGTGCATGTGTATTTTTCAAGTGTGTGGCTCATAGAAAATATCAGTTGCTTATTCACAGATGAAAAGAGTGGACCGAAAACGGCATGGAATTTCCTGCAGCATAACAAGCAGTTTGAAGTAAGGCAAACAGGGTGGAATTTCATCCTTGGTACTTGTCCATCAAAACATTTCCATAAAACTGCACCTGATATCTCTTAGGATGCTTAACGTTAGCAAGCCAAGGCAGATTATTTTTTCTTCTAATAGGCACTGAAGTTCAATATGAAGCACCGCCCTGGTGACAGAAACGATAGTGAAAGCTGCTTTAATTTATGTCTCAGGCAGAGTTATCCACCCAGGGCCAGGATCTCTGCCCTGCAAGGAGCAGAAGGAGCAGATCCACAGCTCCAGTTGCCTGCCAGGGTTGTACCCAGAGCAAAGCATGCAGTCTGGTCAGCTGCTGGGGAATTTTAGCCACGTTATGATGTCTGCAGTATAGTTTTATAAAAAGCATACCAGCTCTTGATATCTAAGACAACGGCTAAAATAATATTTACTATTGAGCTACGTACACCTAAAGACACTGGAAACTGTTATACGTAGATGTCCATGCTCTCTTTTGAGAAGGGAATATGCAGTTTCCCTGACTGAATTCTCCAACACCATGTGCAAAGAAATCCCTATATGTCCAGAGATTTCTGCAGACAGCTAGGAAAAGCAAGTGTGAAAGACTGATAGAATTAATTTTCTTCTTTCCAATCACTCTCTCAAATTCTTCTCGACAATAATATACTTTTCAAATTTCAATCGTCACATTGTTTTCAAATAATATCATTCAAATATTAAAGCATTTTGTCAACAATTATTTTTCCATTTATTTTTTCTTTGGCTTCATTATACCCTGAAATAATATCTCCATCTTTGTGTCCTTTTGTCTGTTCTTCTTCAACAGTAAATTAATTAAAAACCTATCAATAGAGAGAATATTACTAGAATGATAGGGCTTTGTGTGTTATATAATTTACCAGGCACCTCTCATCTAGTATTCTTTGCTGAGGCTTCACAGTTATCTAGACTGTAAAGAAATTAAAGTATCATCTAGCTTCTATGACTGCTGAATACCAGCCTCAAAGTAACAATGTTTGATTCTCCTTAAATTCCTTTATATTTGGTAGTTGAACTGATGCAACGTTTGCACTTTGCTTGCAGCATCTAGTTTGAATAGTGTATTATACATATTAATACAGTCATCTCTACTCTTTTGAAATAAAATCTGAAGGGCAACTTAAAACCTTTCAATGCAAAAGAAACATATACAGACCTGAGAAATAAAAAGAATAAAATAAAAGTTACAAATTAATCTTGTTCATTTATGTCCTGATAATTAGTTGCTCACATTTAGACAAATGAAACTCCTACTGAATTTGGATATACATAACTGTTAGGAGAACGTGTTGTAAATGATAAAATGTAGAAAAAACTAGGGAGGCAAGTGGGCCTACTGGATGATTCCTGTTGACTCTTAACAGTTTAAAATAATATAAAATAACAGGTGTTTGTAGTAATAATATCCCACCTGAGTGGGCGCTGTCATATTAATATGTTGGTGTATAATTGTGTAAATGTGAGCTGTTGTATTTTACTGATGATCTGTGAAGAATTATAGCGTTGAGTATGTAGATCAATTCTGTTGCCAAGATCTCTGCTTGAAATCTTAAAGTCATCTTTTCTGAAATTTCTTTAATTCAATATAGTGTCTTAATCCATCTACTTGAAATTTGAATAAATGAGCTTCTCAAACACCTATTTTGAGCCCACCATTTATTATGTATGTGTTCCCTATTAAACAAGTTATAAACATAGTATTTTTTCATTTCATTTTTAAAATAAAGTTCGTGCTTCAAGATTTTGTTTTTAAAGTTGCTCATGCAGATGTGGTTGATTCAAGTTCTTTTTACCATTACAGAATTGTTTTCTGAAATATAATAGAACAGAAACTGTCATTCCTCTCCACCAGAACTTTTCCCAGAGGGTAAAATTCATTTCACCCACCCAAAAAAAAATGTGATAGGACTTTTCTGAGTAAGTTTGACAGTTTTGGAATTTATTCACATGACGTTATAAATGTCATATTGCTCCACAAATAACACCCCAGCATATTTACCTTTATTTGTAACCTCCACCTGGCAGAAAAAACAAGTATTAATCCCAGATGAAAACAACTATTCCAGGAAGGGGGATGCTGAGGTCAGGGGATGGGGGGGTTATCCTGAAGACTATTCACTAACAGAGGATCCAGGGTAATCCGCCCTTGATGTGGGTGGGCTGTTGGTGTGTCACTGAGCCCAATGGACTGTTTTCACAGGAATCCACGTTAGTTGATGGGGTGGGGAAACCACTGCTGCAACAAAGTAGGTGGGGAACTAGCTGGCCTTTTGGTAATAATCTGCCCCATGTGTGAGAGAATGAAGTTACTACACGAGTAAAGAGGCACTGAGACATTTGTTCCCATCTGGTGTCAAGTGTTGTGCCTTTGTTGGTGCTGCCATGAAGAGAGGTTATCGGCAGCAGTGCTGTGGGCAATGGGTTGTTCAGGCTGCTTGGTGAGGGGTGGTGTAATGGTTTAGTGCATCCGTCTCCATCCCAGTCATGCTCACTAGCCTTAGAGGACTAAGGTTTGCTGGAAATGGACCTTGCAGGTTCAGCCACTGGTTTCTCAGTTTCCTCAAGCCCTTAAAGAGAGAGCAGAAAACCTTAACAGTAAGAAAAAAAAGAATAGGCATTGACTAAAATAGCTTACCACTCACAAATGGGCCCAAAAGAAATGAGTCAGACATAAGGTTGGTACCCTGATCAATATCTGTTCCTCAGGCTAAATGATCCCATTTACTGCAGAGAACTTGTTTCCTTCATGGGTGTTCTTCATGGAATGGTATATTTGCAGAAAATACTTCTGTATGTGTAAGATATAATTAACTGCAACCAATGCTCGATCAGTGATTGTATACAGAATAGAAAATAATAAAATTAGTTGTGAAATTTAATGTTTATATAAATTACATACCTAATATTTGTGCACTAAACTAACTCTTAGCACCAAGGGCTTGTATTTCCTTAAGTTGTCAGATCTGTGTGAATTTTCTTTGAAATATTTATTAGGTGTTTATTGCAAAAAAGAAACCCATAAAAAAGTAGTAGCCGGATCAGCTCCCTAGGAAAGTTATGGGATGTGGAGAGTTTCAGAGAGCTTGACCTTCTATGAATTGAATACTGTACCTCGATACTCTAGAAAAGAGCAAAATTTGTTTATTTCCTACAAAGTGATGAATTCTTTTGATGTAAACCACCTGTTAAGTCCATAGCTGGACATGCCTTAGTTATTCTCAAGAGTCACACAAATAAGAAGAGTTGTGGAGTCAGTCAGATATTTTCTGACTTAATGAAAAAGCAAGAAAATTTAGATGGAAGAGCAAGCAGTTGGTCAGAAGTCAATAGCACAGAAAAGTTGAAATTTCTGTCTGTACGACGTTGCAGTACAAGAGGTCACTACTTACTATGATTCAGGGAACACAAGGGCAATCCTTACCCTTCCTGTGAGCAGCCATGAAAATAAATAGGCCTTTGTTTCCATCTATGAAAACAGGTTTTTCTTTTTACAAATTTCATCAGTATTAATCTTGCTTTGTGTCCATGACTCATTATTTACATTTCAAAAGCTTAAATCATCTAGTGACGTGGACTAGCTAATGATACGTAATTTAAGTGTCCAGTCACACATCACTGATAAAGCCAAAGTATCTGGGCTGAAGAAGGTTTTTTTCAAAACCATTTATGTATTCCAGTTTTCAAGCTATGAGTCAAGTGCTTCCAGAAAAAAAAAAAAAAAAAGACATCATCATTCAGATCCATCTGTGCAGGAAAAGTTTAAGAACGGCAAAATACGTTGAAAATATTTGAGTTTTATTTGGAATGGAAAGAGGAGTTATGGTCCCCTGGCAAGTTAAGATAAAAACTTCTAAACCTGAGAGTACACATCCAAACTGGTGTTGAGCACTGGCAAAAGAAAGTGGTTTGATTACAGCAATCATAGGTGTAGTTAGCTATGCAGTTATGAATTAATTAAAGATTTCGCTGTTACTTTTCCTGAAAAGATCAGAAAAACATAATGATTCCTCCCAGCATCTTTGGGTTGGAGTTTGAGAAATGTGGGTTCTTGCATTGGAGTAATTTTGTTCTCAACATGCTCTTGTCCACGCAAAAGATGAATTACAGCCACTCTGAAGGGACTGAGCTGTGCTCAGGAAAATCTAGAAAGCAATGTCCAATGATACAGAGTATCATGTTTGTTCATATTTGCCATCTCAAGAAATGTGGATAATGAAAATAAAAATACTTAATAATACTTATTATACTTAAGGAATTATGGGGTGCCCAGGTCTTGGTGTTGGCAGGTGTCTTCTCTCACTGTGTCACCATGCAGAAGACAATGAGAACTGTTTTGCTTTGGGCATGGAAGCAGTCAGTAACACAGAAGTTACCATTAAATCAAAATGTTTAGTGCTTATTTTACCATGATAATTCTTTCCCTCAGCATAAAATAACACTACTGATGTACAAACACTATTTTTCTATTTACTAAACTAGTGCTACTGATTAATAGGAGTTTGTGACAGAATACGTTACCAGCTCAGTTCTTGTGTAATACCCGCAACCAAACAAATTTTTACAGAATTACAACAACTGAGCCAACTTCCTAGATCATAGCCAATAAAATTATAGTGACGCTACAAACTGAACAGTATTTAATAATCATACAATGGATGTTTCAAAGTGAAGTACTCCAACACTTGCTGTGATTACCGTGGTTCTGACTGAAGAGGTATTTGTAACTATGCCAATATAGTCAGTCTTTCAGCTTGAATGAAGAACAAAAGTTTTCAAATAAACTGTGATGGGGTAATTAAACTCATCTGCTTGAAGTGTAAAGCAAAGAGCTTGTGATTTATGCATTTGCAGTAAATTCCTTGCACGACTTTTCTCCTGGTGCTTCGTCGTACTCTGATCGGGATCAGCTACACCATAGCAGAGAGAATCCTGCCATGTTGTGTGAGACATGTTGTAAAGCAGAGCAACCTTCTGATTTGGAGGAAAAAAAAAAGTGCCTATGTTTTTTTTTTAGGGCTTGGACTTCCTGGCGTTTTTGACAGCTGCTTTTTACATTGCAATTCTTCTTTTGGAAAAGTTTTTTAGACACTTGGAGCAGCAAACCAAAGAATCTCAAAACAAACCAGAAGAATGCTATCAATGAAAGCAAATAAGAAACAGTTACTAGCTACATACTAATCTTGAATGCTTTTTACTCCTGTACAAAATGTAAAATAAAAATTCAGTGAGAGTAAATTTTCTTCAACTGTTAAGGAACAGATTATAAAAGATGAACCTGAATTTTCCGTGAAAGTACTGTATCTTCCTTGCAGTAAATGTATCTGAAAAATACCTTGCTCTTTGAAGAATATTCTGATTTTCCCAATCAAATTTGAGTGGCTTCTCAGATGTGCAGCATAGAAAACCTGTAGTTAAAAAGAAGTCGTACTGTGTTTCCTCAGTCTCTATTTGATCTGTAAGAATATTAGAACTATATGCCTTAAGCTCTGTAGCATAGTGCCAAGATCCACAAATTCACAGGGGCAGACAGTATTTTGTCATAGACAAAGATTTAAAAGACCAAGGTAAGATCAATATTGGTTTTGGTAGGCAGTTAAGAACATGAAGCATTTCTACAAGAATAATTAATAAAATCTATTTTCTCCTTCAAAGAATTATGGATCTCCATGTCTCACATAAAAAACAGTCTTTACTAGGTAGGTTCCAAGTATGTGTTCTTATCTTTTCCCCAGCAAGATCATAGCCTCTGAAACCATAAGGTATCTGATATTACTGAAACAGATGTTTATGGTAGAGTTGACATATACAAAATCTTACTATACTGACAATATTAAAAATACGGTTGAGGGAGGTTATATTGTCACAAAAATCTTTAAAATCACTTAATGGAAATCAAGTAGCAAAGGATCACCGTTATTAACCAGGAAAAAGACTGAGCCTAAAAAATAGGAAGAGGCAGGGAATGGGGGAGAATAAAGAAAGAAAAGCTGTGAAATGATAAGGGTTTTTTTTAATTGATTGATTTCTAACTTTTGCATGAAATATTTTAATTCTTATAATCAAAATATATACTATGTATACAACAGAAAGGTCTGATGATCCTGGAATTGAAAAGGAAGATATCACTTACTCGTTCAATGCGTCAAAACACTCTTCAACATCAAAGTTTTATCTGATTCTCTAAATTCAAGGTAAGTAAGGGATTTTTTTTTTAAGCTTTCTGTTTGTTTTTATACATATATAAAGCCTTTGTATGGAGGATTTTCCCGTGAAAATTTATCTCATGAAAATGTCCACAGTATCAGCCCTCAGATATAAACGCTCCAAAACTAATTCGATTTTATGCCTGCATAAGAATATCCTAGTTCTTTTCTGATCTGGTTAGCAGAGGAAAATGCTGAAACAAAAGTCAAGTTTTCTTACTGAATTACATCCAGATGAGGCAGGAACTTCTTGATCATGTAGATAAGTATGAGAAGATATATGCCAGAAATAGGGGAGAAACCCCCACAAGAAACATAACACGCCACAGCATGATATGGCTCTTCAGAGAGACCTCATTGTTTTGGGCAATTCAATTAAATTTCAAATTAATTTTATGTATGTAAAATATATATATATGCATATTTATAAAGATACATAACCCTCTCTTATTACATTAATGAAGCATGCTTTTGTAGGTTAAATCCACTGTTATGGCCAGTAGAAGCTCTGAGAAATTTTAAAAACAATCGCTGCTGGAAACAGGTATAATACTTTATATATTGTTTTTACATGTAGATGGAAAATTAACTTTAGCACAGCAGTAGCACACACAATGCGGTTGGTTTCAAGGTCTTATGATATTTATATACACAACTCATTAACTTATTAAGCAAACATGATCATGTTATAAGAGTTTTTATATGTTCCCTAAATAGGAAGAACACGTAAACTAAGGGGTCATGGCTGATCAAGGGGTACGAACTGAAAAAGTTAATGTGCAAATCATTAAAGACCCAGTGAAGAAAACTGAGCACCAAAATGTTAGAAAGTCCGTTCCTTTTCTGGGACAGAAAAAATTCTTCTCTTTTAGTACAAAATCCTCATGCAGAAACTGAAGAGAATTTTTTATTTAATTCAAACATTGAACCCTGTATCCACCTCCATTATTTTGAGGTATACCCAGATTAGATCAAGTGAAGTCACCAAGTTGAAAAGATTAATAACTTTCTTTTTGAAGATTTTTGAACTGTATCTGAATGCTCTAGAGATTTTTGCCTTTCAGCTTTTTCGTTGAAGGCTTTTTTTCTGATGAAAATAACTCTTTCTTGACAGTAGTTTTTTGTCCTTTCTTTTAAACCATAACCTTACATTTTTCTCCATGTGTTTTCTTGCTACAGAGGGAGATTTAATCATTACAAATGAAGATTAAGCAGCAGGAACACAGAAACTGAGGAACAAAGGTGATACTGTCATACAACCGACTTTGGCATTACAAATAAAGAAGAGAAATAGCATAAGAATAAAAATAGGCAGTTACCTGAATTATCATTTATTTCACCTATTCTTCTTAGTGTCAGTAAGTCGTTCAAGCAATGGCAAAGTGATTAACATGTGTGCACTTCTTACTGAAAAGTACATTAATTTTTTTTTATTTTTTAGAACGGAGATTCCAAAGCTACGTAGACTATTTCAATCTATTCATGGTTAATGTGAAAACTGGCAAGGAAATTTGCACTGTAAGAATTTTATTCTTAATTATATCATAGGGTATTAATAAAAAAACTTTCTACTGCAGTCTTTTCTAGAGTTTAAAGGAATGAAACAGTAGCATAAATAGAAATATACACACCCATATAAAGTTCTCCTAAAAATATGGCTCTAAAAATCGAAACTTTCTGTGTCTCAATCTAATGTCTGTTTAATCCACAGAATGCATTCACACTTATTCGGGAGACTGTTTGGAGTATGCTGCACTGCGGGACAAGAAGAATGCTAACAAAGTTAGAAGGCTATTCACTTTTTCTGCATAACCCAGGTTTTAAGTGACCAGACATAAAAGCTAACCAAGAACCCAGTCCCACCCAATGCAATTAAATCTCTCCATGACAGAAAACTTGGATCCAAGCTGCCCAAACCTATGAACCACCATTTGCCCTTTTTAAAATAGAAAGCTTTACACTTGAAGTCATTTAGGTCAAACACTCTTTAGTTAAATAATTCAGTCCACTTACCCTCTTACTGAACTGAATGATTTGTGTTCACATGCAAATCAAATAGATTCTCTTCCTTTAGTATCATGTTTCTGTGTTTAAACATTTATCCAGTTAAAAAATAGGTTTTGCTTTTGTTTTTGTATTTTTAAAACTTCCAGACACTCATTGTTGCTAAAACTTTCCCTGCTAGAATGATTTTACCTTCGGTACCACCATGAAAGTAACAATTTTACTCACTTGTACTTCGTATGTATTGAATAGCAACTAATTTTGTTTGCTACATACAGAAGCTGATTTTATTTATCTGTTTGTTAGAACTTTAAAGTCTTCCATAAAATTATCAGAGAACGCCTATGTATTGTAGCAGCATGTGTAGTTTAACCTTGAAATTGATAATTCTGTTGCAACTACTTCTCACCAAGATTACAACAGGTTCTAATTTAAGTAATACCCATTCACCGAAAAGAGAAACTTTCTGGTTGCGAAGTCTTGGACAAAATGTCTGGAGAGTGTATTTTGGTAGAAGGGTTTAAAGAATCGAAGGAATCATAGAAATATTTATAAAATCTGAAAGACACTACGTAACATGTTAACGTAAGTACTTCGGCATTGTTAGCGAATGTTTTCATTTACATCTTCTTTTAGATGGCTCATAACCATTACTACATTTCACAGCTGACATTTTTTGGGAACATATAACTTCTCCTTTCAAGTATCCTTGTTGGCTGCATCTTCTCCTGCCTTGGAGATTGCAGTACATGCTGCCGCAAACCTTTCTGGAGAGAGGAATCTGTGATGGTCAGCTTGTTTCTTCAGCTCCAGCAGATTATGTTGGTAAAAGCCCGTGATATTTTTTAATACCTTAAATATATTTTGGGATTATCAGACAGACACGAGACTTAAATAAAATGGAAAGAAAAGTTATCAATCAAGAAAGCAAGTCTACCCTAAGGCTATAGCCCAGTCTCTCTTGCCTGTAGGAGAGCCCAAACCTCTCTTTTGCACAGCAAGCACTAAATGAGCTCTATCTCTTGCTGCTGCTTTTGATGCCTCATTACATGTCCATCATCACTCAGCTGCAAAAGTGATGTTGTCCAGAGCCAATTATCCTGGAATTTCTAGACCATCAGCTTAATATAAAACTGACAACTGGCATAGGAGCAGAAAAATACAAAGAAATGACGGATGCATGAATACATAATGGGAAAGATTTTAGACAAGTCATGTTGAATAAGTAGAAAAAAATGCTTAATGGTAACCAGAATATTTTCTATTTATCTGAGGAATACTTGACAACAAAATGCAGGGACAAAATGAAATTCCAAGGTTATTTTTTTAATTCTATGCATATTTCGTCTTAAAGATCTTGGGAATGGTTTAAAGGGGATTACCAAAGTTTTCTCAAAAAATATGTATTTGGGACTTGGTAATCCCACTCTTCTTGAGACAATGTTCTGGTCTCATTTGATGACTTATGACACCTTCTCTGCACATGATTTTGTGCAAATCCATAATCAGCATGTTATATGCCAAAGAGGCAAGAGGAGAAAACAAGAGACACTGAAATACCTGTGCAATAACTGCAGAATACTGAAAATTAATGGAGTGTACATTGTTTGGGGTTCTTAATGAAAAACCAGCTTCCCAGACAATGTGTAATATGTTACCACTCAGTGTTCCTACTTCAATAATTTCCAGAGAATTAAGGATCACTGGATAAAGGATATACCTCTCTGTCAAACGTCTTTTTGAAATAATATCTGCTCAGCCACCCTCAGCTACCTTTTTCTGTTACAAAAAGGAAACAAAAAGCTGAAAAATGTGTACAAAAGACAGGGACACTTTTAGGGGAAGCTGCTGAGCTTTCCTTGCTACAGCTTCTTCAGGAATTTCAAGGTCGTCAGATAAAAAAAGCGGCCTCTCCACAGGATTACAGCTTCCTCCAGGGCATATCCACATTCTCTGGCATGGGGTCTGCCATGGACTACAGGTGGATATGTGGACCTGCATGGGGCTGCAAGGGAATAACTCATGTTCTTGTCCATGGGCTGCAGGGAAATTTCTGCTCTGTGCCTGGAGTACCTCCTCCCTCTCCTTCTTCACTGACCTTGGTGTCTGCAGAGTTGCTCTTCTTGCATATTCTCACTCCTCTCTTCCAGCTGATGTTGCACGGACTTTTTTTTACCCCTTCTCTTTCTTAACTATGCTGTCACAGAGGCGCTGACAACGTTGCTGATGGGCTCGGCTTTGGCCAGCAATGGGTCTCTTGGAGCCAGCTGGCACAGACTAATCACTCACCTTCTCAACTCCAATTGCTTCAGGAGAGACTGAAGGATGAGATCAATATTACAACAGCTACTTTTTGCCAAAAATTGCTCAGTTACATCAATAATTAATATGCATCAATAATTTAATATTATTTCCAGTAGCATTTTTACCTCTAACAGTTTAGAGAAATATTGTTTTCAGTTCCTGCAGTGAAGGAACTGTACTGTGTAATATAACCAAGTTATTTAAACTTCAAATGAAATATCATAGTTTTAGTTGCCTAATGGCAATTTTGATAGTAGTGCATTGGTTAATTGGTAACTGGTTTGTTTTTCTTCATCTCAGATTTGGAGTTATATTTTGCACCTATAACAGCTGCCTCCCTGGTCTCGAGCCGATTTCTCAAAGATGATTTATCACTAACTTCAGGAGACAAGAGACAGATTGAAGTCATTCAAAGCTGTTGTATTGGGTTTACGTGGGAAAGTTTTTGTTGCATGAGGGGACTGCAGGAGTCGCTTCTGTGAAAAGATACCAGGAGCTGCCCCTGTGTTGAATGGACATAATTTTGTCGCTCCAAAAATGACCTGACACTGCTGAGGTAGCCAGTGATGATGGTGGTGCCTCTGTGATGATGTATTTAAGAAAGGGTAAGAAAGTGCTGTGCAGAAGCTGTGAGAGAGGAGTGAGAATATCTGAGAGAAACAACCCTGAAGACATGGAGGCCAAAGTAGGAGAAGTTGTTCCAGGAGGCAGAGAAGGTATTCCTCTGCAACCCACAAAGAAGACCATAGTGGCATGGTTTGACTCTGTAGCCTTATGGAAGTTCAAAAATTATAAGGGCTGGGATGTTTGGGACTGAAGGGGAGAACGGGGTTTTGGAAGTGTGTTACAGTTCTATAAATAATTTTGATTTTCTTAGAGAAGAAAGAAAGAAAAAGAAAAATATCCCAGAGCTAAAACCCCATGCGATCATCTGAGCAGCTGGGTAATAGAATTTAGCTATGCGTGAGTGTCACGCCTCTCTACAGGCAAAATGTCACCGTTACTGGTACACTGCTTTCTTAACCAAAAAAGGCAGATGACATGAGCAGTAGCAGATGCCACAAAGGCCTATTAAGAGAAAGGATGCAGAAGGTGTTACAGAAGTATTTTAGAACTAAAGTATTATGAGTTTTGGAGAAAAATATGAGTTTCAACTATTAACATTTTATATGGAATGAAAAAGCTATTTTTTTGAGTCCTAATAAGAATATGTACTGTGAGAGGGTTATTGTAGGATTTTAAAATGAATAGCCAGGAATTTTCCTTGTGATTAGCTGAAAATTAAAAAGATAATAAGAAATTGTCCTGGGACTACTTCAAATATAAGCTGTCACCATCACAATGATGAGAGTTAAGTTTCTGTTTCTGAAGATTTATATAAGTATTGCAAACATGCTTTCATTTTGGCTTATTTTATGAAAAGCTCAATCTAACTTATCCTTTTGGGACTGAGGCATTCATTCTCATTCTTTTTGGTTAAGTTATTAGAGACAACTGAAAGAAAGAGTGAAGAAAAGGATATTGATAGCAGTGAATATCTTTGGGGATTCTTTTCAGATCACATTTGTAGGCTGCTAATACAATGCTAATTGCTTAAATTCGTACCTGAAGGCTTTATAAATTCCACCATTTGCCCTGACTCTTATCAGGAAGTAATGATCTGATCCAAAGCCCTCTGCAGTCAGGAAAAAAGATGCGGCTTATTACCTCTGGGAGAATAAGTTGTGGGTTGTAAATCAAACAAGAGGCAACAGCTGCAAGTAATTGAGCCAAGCTGCTTAATCTTCATTGGATACATACAGCATATCGTTTGTTTCTAATGTCGTCCATTTAAACTGGACAACAGTGTAAAAATCCATAACAACAATTGTAAATTTTAGGTTATGACTAGTCTAATATGTGATTGAACTACTGTATCTGCAAGAATTCCTGCCATTTCTCATTTCCTAAAATACTCACAAGGAGGAAACAGAAAAAAGGCAGGAATACTTGTGTTGCTTATTTGTTTTCAAGTTGCAGTTTTACTGTCTAAAAAATCCAACTGCAGTGCTCTATTGTTTGTTAACACTGTTTTCTTATCAAGTCAAACTGGTTGAACTACTAGCAACAGTCATGGTAGGGCCCTGAGGACCAGAAAACTGGTATCAGCTAGTATTAGCAATTCTACCTGGTAGAAAAGTTTACTGATAATTTTAACAATAAAGAAAAAGAGCAAAACCAAGAAAATAATCTAAACCTAAGAAATAAAACACTGTGGTGAAACTGAGAATAAGGAGTAAATATCTGAGGAAAGGTGTTCCATACGTATACAAGGTCAGCAAGGAAATATGTTTATTGAAATATATATTAAATATATGTTGTATTACAAAATGTTCTCTTTCATGTACTGTAGTGTGTGTTATAACCATGTAGGTGAAAAGGTGAAATAGCCTACATGAAAAAAAATGACATAGTTTAGTCAATTTTATGTATACTGAAATCATTAGGAAACACTGTCACAACTTTACGGGCCCTGGGGAGTGTAATATGGCTGAAAAGTCTCACTTCAGCAAGGATTTCATGCAGGGTAAAGTAATAAGAGAAATCACATTCTTTTGCCTTTTTTTTTTTTTTTACCTAAGCCAAGCAGCAAAGCATCATTATGCAACCAAAGATACCTGGGGAAAAAACACCAACCATGCTTCATCCAGTTATATGTAGAACAAAGCAAGGCACATGCAGCCAATTAGAGAACAGATTGTAGCATTTGCCAGAATTAGGAGTGGAATGGTAAGTCGATAAAAAAGCCGACAAGTGAACACCTGCATTTATTACTGCAGAGACAATAACAAGTGAAGAAATTAAGGCCATCTACAAAGCTTGCCCACCAGATATCAGGTTAAACCTGCAGTATCACAAAAGGGCTGTGCTTATCATTTGTATGTGTTAGGAAGGATCCATACTTTAAACAACACACCCAAATGTCAGCTTTAAGTTTCAGTGTAATATCTGCTTTCTCTCTCTGTTTGACAGATAAAGAAAAGAAATTCGTACAACACTCTCATTCTCCTTTACTTGTTATTTTGGATCTCCATCCTTTCAGCAAATTCCTGCCACTTCATCTTTGAATGATGAATGATAATTAGATGGCAATGCTAAACAATCTCTCCACACACGGGAAGCAAATCCTTAGCCAGGAGCATATCGCTGTACAGTTTTCATGATTTACTCAAACATCTACGCTGTTAAATAAATGAACTTGAAAGAGCAAGCACAAGCATCTATGCTCCACAGATACTGGGTTACCCTGTCTGTGTCCTGAAGTGTTCCAGCTAGCCCTCTCCATCACAATTTGTTTTCATGAGGGCTTGCCTGAAGCAATGTGATTGGAAGCCAGGCCACATACTTTGCCTTAAGCCAAACATGATGACTCTATGTGACATAGGCATAGCCTAATAAGTTCTGGAAGCTGACCAGAAAATTAACTGAGACACTACAGCCAGGCTGCTTGGAAAAGTCCAATATGTGTGATTACATTCTATGTCCTTTACCTAAGAAGATGAAGCACAGCTGAGCTATAAGGTGTTCAGTTGTCCAAAAACAGAGACGTCTTTTCTGTGGGGGAGGAGAATGGAGTCTTGACCAAAAGTAAGAATATGGACCTTCATCAGCTTCTGAAAGTCCTGTGACATTTTGTGTGTGAATGTACTTGATACTTTATAGACACGTTTTCAAATGCTCTGCAATACCCCAGGAATATTTGAGATTTGTGCTCACACCTTAAATACAAGGCACTTCTAGAATGTATACATTCTGAATTCCCTTATGTCACAACAGAATGAAAAATTTCCGTAAGACTACATATTCCTTGCTTTGTTCTTCTCTGACATTTATTAGCATACTTCATTTAACTACATTAAATCTCACAGGAAATATTGTCAAAATGTTAATTAACGGTTAGATTTTATACTATTATTACATGCTTGACATACACTTCTATGCTTACAAATGCCAAATCTAAATGTGAACAAAAGTGGTTTACAAAATTGACAATGTCAAATTTCCACCCAAGTGAAAACAGAGTCAACTGGTTTCATCTTGTGACTAAAGAGCTGACATATGGCAGTGCCTGAACTTACAGGGAAAACGACAAAACATTATCCTGAATCAACACAAATGAACACAAAAAATGCTGTCTTTCTCACTAAAGTGAGATTCAGTATGTTCTGATTTTGAAGCAGATTTATTCAGCTTTTATGCAGCAACACTGAGACCCAACAAGGGCTTATGGATCAATTCAGTGGACTTTTTGTCTATGAACAGAAAGACAACATACCTTTTTCCTTTTAAAAGCTGCTTATGTGAAATTGAGTGTACATGACCTAATAATTTCTAATTTTCAAAAGATATGTTTCAACACTAACATCTTCCCATGTGGTGTTCGAAGGAATGAGGTTGTCGCTGAGTCTATCAGAGCAGCATAGTCACCTGCTGAGATCTCTCTTCCATTTCAAGATTTCCAGAGTGCAGCGGATGAAGGCACAGACCACGATGCAGGTGCGAAATGGATTCAGAATTGTTTATTTGCAGCACAAATTCCTCTTTTATGAGTATTTTTGCAAAGTCACTGTCCTCACGCGAATTTTGCATCTATGATTGGGCTAAAGCATTTGTGCACCGCCTTGAGCTGTTTCTTAAATGGTAGCATAAGTTCCATTTTCCCCTCATTATCGCCTCTTGAAATGCTGGGACTTTCCACTATTTTCAAGGTTAGCCAATTCTCAACTCATTATCAAACCCTGTCAAGACCTCTGTGCTGTTTCCCAGGCTTAACCCTACACCAGAGTACACTAAACCCAAGAGGTAATATATTATCATTTGTTGATTTCTGTATGACAGCATCTTTGCACAACCCACAGCATTACTTTTCTGAGGCAAGGTGATGGTTCCAAGTTCCTAAAAAGAAAGTTTAATTGAAAAAATTAATAGAAAAATAAGTGAGTGAATGGATGTGTCTACAGTGGGCTGTGAGTACCCACCAGAGTTCAATGAAGAAAACATGTGTTCTTGATGAACTTGCTGTTAACTGAGTAGTTAGGTCAGTTTTGAAGGGAAGCTGATCTCAGATGTGGAATAAATTTGCACTGACCTTATCCTAAAAATATGTAGTGCTATTCTTATATCTAATATTTCCTTACCCTCCTTTCCCTGAACCGGTACAAGTGTGCTATTTAAAAAGAACAGATATATACAGATGTGTTAGAAGAATGTTTCACACATGCATCATTGTGTATGGTAACAGTCTTAATGATTTTAACATTTCAGTCACTCTGTTCACGACAGCAATTCTTCTTCCTCACTGTAAGAGAAAATGCATAAGACACATTTGTCAAAAAATGAACTGAAATATATAAACTCATGGTAACAGTGTGCTGAAGTTGAGCTTTGAGCAGCTTTACCTTTTTCCCACTGCATAGATTTCTTAGTTTCCATCTTACAAAAACCTTTCCTTCCCTTTCTCCTCTGCTATGTGATGCCTTTTGCGGGTTCCCTTTTGATTTTACTCAGATTTACATGTTTCTTCTCACACACAAGCCTAGCAAAAAACCACATTTCCATACTCTGAAGTAGGTGTCAATTTGCAGAAGGTGAAATTCAGTGAACTCCAAAGAGATTATATCCCAGCTATTTTAGCTGACATCTGTTTGAGTGCTGTGCACCAGTGCATGACAGGAAAGTTTTCTTTCACGTTTCAGAGGCGGAGTTTCAAAGTTCAGAAAAGAAGACACTAAACCAAATGCTTTCTCAGTCTCAGACTTGCACTACGTGAAGTTCTGAGATCTTTGTCTTCTGAGCCAGCAGTAAAAGTCAATTACCTAATTGTCTAGTTATGAAGACTGTGTGCAGGCACTGAAGTATTCAATGCCTTAAAGCATGCTTTCCCCCAGAAAAACTTTACATCGGAAAAACCGAACAACTGTGTATTCACTTCTTCTCATCACCTTCTATTAAGCATTTGTATTAGATTAATCTCTGGCTTTTCTTAGATGTCATTTATAGTTATGGCATTGACCTCCTTCTGGTTTACCTCCTTCCATAGAGTTGGTGGCAGACACAACACAGCTATCACACTTTGGCATCAGCGGAGGAGTTCAAGAACAAGTTCAAAACCAAATAAATAAAAGATAAAAAATTTGTAAATACCAATTCTGTGACTGAAGAAAGGGTATTAGGGGAGACTGGACAATTCATCTCTGAAGAATCTTTGGGGAGATTTATTTATGTCAGGTAAGGCTCACTAACTGAGCTTATGCAATATGCCTTTTAAATCCCAGAACATGTGAGTCATTTCTCCTGTCTGGCTTTTGGCAAAAGAATATGGAGAGATAGTTTATGAAACATGAAAAACAAAGAGATAGAATATAGCATATGGTTAGTGAATTAACTAAAGCAGAATCATAGAGATTATTACTCCAGTAGCACAAAGCATTGTTACCTGGCCTAACATGCTTTGGTTCTGTTATTTCTTCTTTCTTCTTCAGCACCTTAAGTGGCAAGGAGAGAAAAAAAGGCTTCTCATAAGCTTCTTGTATTCACTAATAATTTGCTTCATTTGTTGAAGTACCATTCCACCTCAGTAGTCTGTGGCAGAAGTGTTCTTTTTCCCTGACCTTAACACAGGTTAGCTCAGGTTGTTTCTATTTTTTCCTGTCAGATATTTCAAGCAGAGTTGCAAACCTTAAAATTACGTTTTTAATGATTTGTGTCTTATACCCGCAGTTTTTCTGAAGAGCCATGATCCCTACACGGAAAATCAGCAGGAGAGATCCTATTGAGCATCCTAAGGTGTTTGATGTTAAAGTGCATGCTTGGTACCAGATTTTAGGCAACAAAATAAATGGGTAAGGGAGATATTTATAAGCATGGGAGCCATGTGTTATTGCTTTCTTCTGTATCTTGAAAATAACTTTTGAATCCATAAAGTCATGTATGGATTTTGATCTTGTAATAATTTTCTGTGGTATAGTTAGTGCTTGACTGTGATCCTTGGGATTACCAAGGCTGTTCTGATACCTAGGTACAACTTTCTTTTCCCCAGTCAGCAAATACATGTTAAATGCTCAAAGAGAAATTCACATGTGATTTTGAAGTTTTGGTGACTAAGTTTAACTTAAAAGTTGCCTTTCTCTTTTTTTTTTACTCTTTTTTTTCTACCTTCTATGCAATACTTCTATATTCTCTACTTTCTGAGAGTTTCACTTTTTACTAATCCTGAGATGGATTCCATTATGTTTTTTGTCATGAATTATTGAGCCTCCCTCATTAAAAATGCAGAAAAAAAAAATAAATCTTCTGAAGGAGAAGTGCAGAGGGAACAGTATACAGGATTAATCTTACCCCCATCCTTCTTTTATGAAGAATCTGCAGACAAATATATAGCATACAGTTGATGCTGGCTTATCTCAGCTGGGTAGCAAGAATTTTGTTCTGTTATATCCTATCATTATGGTTTTCTAGATTTGAATAGCAGACACTTACAGCATCTGCAGTGTGGGCTAAAGTGAAATAAGGAAAGTCCATGTATGAAAAGAGTAACTGGAGGAAGGGCAGAGAGGTAGAAGAAGAGAGGGTTACACAAGTGGCTGACAGTGGCTGCCGGGGCAGGGGGGCATGCAACCAAACCACTACTGCAGCCTGTTTGTCAGCAGCATCCGATATGGAAATAGAATTCATGGCTGTCATGCAGGGACAAGGATATATTATGCAGGCTCTTTGGAGTAAAGTAGCTGAACAGCAGCTGCTGATCTATTAGGATGCAAGAAAGAGAGAAAGAAAGTGTGTGCTGGAAGCCATATGTCTCCCTGAAGTTTAATGGAGCACAGATGTCCTTGAGAAAAGTTCCTGAGACTGTGGACTTTCCTAGGAATTTGAGTGTTAACAGAGGAATTACAAGTCACTGGCTGCGGTGGACTAAAGAGATCTGAATTTCAGAGTATCCCTCAGCATTGCACTCTGACAGCAGTGTTGGAGACAGCAAGGAGCATTGCAGTTGATATCTAAAGATAAACCATGATAAACTGCTGGGAAGTTTATTTCTTTCTGCATAACATTAACTCTTTCCCCATATGGGCTGTGGTAATATATAGCCCACCTTCCTATAATGCCTATTTCACTCCTTAGAGATATTTGTTCTTTATCTCACTTTTTCTCTATGAAGTCAGGACATTTTCTAAGGAAAGATCCAAAGCCTGTTATTTACTATAAATCATTTCAGTGTAAAGCATATGGCAGATATTATATAGAAAATCAAATAAATTTATTTGCCTGTTTATTTCCTTCAGATTTTCTGAGCCAAAGCAAGTCATATCTACTAGAATCATTATGGATATTTCTGTTTTTTAAAAAAAAGGGAAACTATATGCTCTATCTATTGTCCTGAATCCTCAGTGTACTCTGCCCTCTGATTCTTATCAATATTGTACATTGTTGGTGTAAGGCACAGAAAAATAATACAGTGTGCTGTTTTTGAAGATCTAAACAAAAGGGTCATCCCAGTTTACAGCATACACTAGATAAAACAGAGCATTGGATCATCTGGGAATTGCCCCAAGTGAAAAGTATTATTTGGTTTTCAAAATCTGGCCTGGCTTGAAACAAATACAATTATGCTCAGTTTGTTATTTCACCTTGTGAATGACCTGTGGCTTTCGCTAGAGAACAGACAGACTCTAGAAATGCCTGTGCTCTGATGAAAAGCTGTTCTGTCTTGCACCAAATTTGGTGCCTAATGATGTTGCAGTGATTTTTTTTCTGTTCCAGGTCTGACAGTCCCATCAATCGTAGCAAAACTATCTGGTTGACCAAGTAGTCACTTGCAAGTCAACTTGCCTGAGTTCTAACTGCAGTGTCAGCATTTGTAATTCATTCTGCTTGCATGATCTTTGTTTGGATGCATTTAACTTTTTTTATTCCTACACAAAAATCTGAATAGATCCATTATGTAAAACTTCTTGCTGCTTTCATAATGTTTCTGGCTACTAAAGAGCACATACTAAGAAGTGTAGTTACCAAAATCATGAAAAACTTGTTTTAACCTGGTTCTGAGGGAGAATTTGTTACATTTGAAGATCAGTATAAATAAATTCCACACAAAAGAGAGAAAATTAATACATATTTTTATTCATATCTTCTTTAAGTGCTGCATTTTGTTACACATACTTACCTCTGTGTAAGCATAGAAGAGGCATAAATTCTTAAGGTGTCCCAAGAAGAAAGCCTTTTTTAAAAACTACCTCTTGCTGCAACTGCACTGGTTGAATAACCTCTTCAAAACATACAGTTATGCTGGGAAAGGGTCTGGGATGTGATCAGTACCAGTCTGGGTTTGCTCACTGTAACACACTGGTCTAAAGATGCTGTTTTTTTCCCAGTTGCAACCTGTGGGGACCTCTGACCAGACACTTGTTCACTGTAATTAGCTGATTTGATGAGAAGTGACAGATTCACTTAGTGGGTAGAAATATTACTTCTTATGGGGTCTATAGTGTTAACAAATCTCCCAGGTTACAAATACCAAAAAGCAGAGTATTTGTCTTGGTTTCTGTCTCAGGGAAATAGCGAAGAGAAGCAGACTGGCAAATGTAAGAATATATTAAATCAACCTGTGCTTTCTTGTGCACCCTGTGCTTCACTTGAAACTAAAGCTGCACTATTATAATATTGCTATATACTTGGCTTTTGGGCAAGTCTAAATAATTGTCCTAACGCACATCTGAGAATTGCTCACATTTCATGTGGTTCAATGTATTTTATACAATGTAAAGCTCAAGTTTTTTATTACAGATGAGCAAATTTTTTATTTGCAGATGGGCACAAAACATACAATGTAGGCAGTTCTGGCTTGGTAATTTTGGTATGTGCCAATTCAAATCTCAGGACAAATAACTTCAGTGTCTGTTATGTTGGATGTATTCTGACAATGCAGTTAGTAAGTAGAAGAGAAAATTAACAGACAAAAACCAAACCAAACCAAAGGAAATCTTACCTGCCTGCAGAATGAGAGCACAATATGTCAAATTATTATCATTTTCCATGGAGCCCTTCCCTGGGGTGCTGGATGAAAATTCTGCATAATTTCCAGGCGCTAGAACTCATAGCTCTGGCAACCCTCTGCCCTGTTGAGATGGTATTAGTCTTAGGGAATATTTTCTTGTTCCTTCCCAGCCTCAGCTGAAATTGGCAATCAGATGTTGAAATAAACAGATCCATCTCAATTATTTTTGCTGGGTGTTACTCTGCAGTTCTCTGGGACACATGATACTCCATTGGCCTGTTTTAATCTAGGTAAACGGCTCATGTTTTTCTGTTTTAAAGAGGGATTTCAGTACACAGTAGCCCCTTCTTTGTGTTTTATTGCAGCTCAGCATTCTGACATTTTTGTTTTTTAACTAAGTAGTTGTTTGGAAAAACACTTGGCTCAGGAGTTAAAGTCTTATTCTACTTCCCCTGCCACTTCTTCATAATATGTTATAAGAATGATGGTGGTAGGCACAGTACTTCATTTGGAAGTAAGTGTTTGGCCCCTGAGGCAAATCTGTGTGAACTTCACAGGAAGAAAACTGAACCAAACACCAAACCACATATTCCCTCAGGGAAGGCTCAATTCATGAGCCTATCTTAGGAAGAGAAATATTACCACCACGACCTCCTCCACATAACCTTTGAAAGTGATAACTGGAACAGCAATCTGTGATACATCAGATTTAGCTGTACACTTTCTTAGTGGATTGAATTCCCAAAAAGGATTTTGACAGCGGCATGTCTTGTTTCTGGACCTTGCTTAGGTATTGAGATTTGGGATGCTCTGTCTAACTGAGACAGAGATTTTTTTGATGCTTCCAGAGTAGTGCAGTTTTAGACTATTGCACTCAAAAGCATTGAGGCACTGATGGATCCTGGTTACCAGCACTTGAGAGCACAGTGTTTTTCAAAGTAACAAACTTATATTTGGATGTCTACATTCCACCCACTCCTACTTCAGGTTATTTGTTTTTTCACCGAACACCCTGAAGAAGCTTCTTGTGTCTTTTTATACCTTTCTGGCTCCTACATCTACGTAAGTGACGTAGGTTCTGTAACAGAGCTGCGCGCTAGTGGCTGTCTCCCATTATGTTTCTACAGTAACCCAGGTGAGAGATTTCTCTATAAGAAAAAAAGCTGAAAGCATCACCTTCACAATAATTGTAATGTCACAAGGGTAATCCTTACTGCAGGCATTTCACAACTGTCTCAAAGAGCCAACACAGAGTCTTCACATTCTCTGCTATGCCTTGTCTTTCAGGTTCTAGTGGGATGATGGATATTGTCTGATATCCTAGAAATAAATGCTTTTTTTTCCTTTTCATGGTTTTCATTAGGAAGTAAACAAAAATATTAACAAGAAGCAGCTTAAAATCAGACTTAAGAGCAGAAATAATGTTAGGAAAAATTCCTTTGAGTAAAAATGCATTTTTTTGCACCGTAATCTGAACTGTAATGAGTTAGAATGCATTTTTTAAATTAAGATGGTACTGTTAAAAAAATAAAATCTTTCATTTTTTCCATCAGTAGGATCATATATATGCTTAAAAACTTTGAGTTTTGCTAAATTTAGAATTCAGTAATCACTCCTTGACAGAGCAACTTGCAAATAAGTAACAGAAAAATTGTAGCTTTTGGCTGAGTACAGTTAAAGAAAATGTGAAGATATTTGTATACGTATGCATATATACATTCATAAGTGTATAAATATGCATAATTAGTCACACTAACAAAACAATTACAAAGGTCTACAAAACACATGGTGACATTTAGACAAAAAGAAAATAAACATCTTTAGGTTAACTAATTTGTAAGCCTAGCTGTGAACCGCAGAGCCTTCCACACTCATTAAATCCATCAAGAACTCGCCTAATATACATCTGATACGCAGCTCAATTGGATTTTCTAGAATTAAGAGTGAAGTATTGGAATCCCAAATTGTCTTTATCTATCTGTTAAGCTCATTTGGGCATTTTTCCTCTCTTAGTTGTGCACATAATAAGGTAACTGTGTTAGAATAAAGTATCAGAGAAAGAACACTGACTATCCAGAAATCAAGTCTGAAGAACATTGGAATAAGGATGCATTTGCAAGGAACTAGGCTGAAAATATGAATTTTTGTCTTCATAAGTCCAAGAAAACTTCCACAATTTTTTCAGAAAGTAGTAAAAATACATTTAACCACAGCTGGTGCTGAAATGTGTTGCCCTGGCTTATATGGGTCATGGAAAGCCATGAAGAATATTCGCTCCTCAACCCAGTTTGCCCCATCAGTCTAGCAATAGTCTGTTTCTGTGAAAAGTTCTAAGAAGAAACTCAGACAGCTCCAGGAATTTAAAATTAATCTTAAAAAAAAATGTATAAATGTATAATGAAACTTTGAAGGCAGCTCATGGCTGCAAACAAGAAAGATAAACAAATAATGTACATACAGAAGTTCAAGGGACTTTTGCCTGCACAGAAGCCCAACTGAGACTGCAGAACATTGTCAACACACTCAGAGAAGTTACAAATTTTAGAAAACTAAAATTATTTGGCAAGGTTATGACCAACATGTACTGAACCAAGAATAAGCAGAATAAACTAACTCGGTTATGGGATGGATAGACTCAAATATAAATGATAAGGTAATAACATCTCATTTATATTTACTGGAGAGCCAACAGGCAAGCTTCACTCTCAGCACTGGGTCAAAGTGGGAAAAGTACTCTTATTTTAGCCAAAAATATAACCTTACTTTTCTTAATCCAAACCAATTCTTACTCTTGTGCTGCATAATCTTGCTAAAGTCATCAAATGCACAAAAATTTGGCCAAAATAGTCTCATGATATTGAGATCATTTTCTCAGAACGTGTACTCTCAATGCTAGTGCTGCTGTGGAAGATGCGAGATGGGCTTCTTGGCCAGTTTCAGTTGGGGTTGTAACGCTGACCATCTTCACTGTAAAAGGACAAGTTTACTATGATTTCTTCATGGTTCTTGGCATTCTTCTTGGTATTTTTGAGACATGCTTTTGGTCATCAAAATTACATGCAGGACAGCAGTATGCTTCTTGCTTATTCTCAATGTACTAATTTCAATACAATAATTTTCTTACCTGTTGTATATGATTTTAACCATTTCAGTTTATTCAGATTTGTAAAAAAATACTGCTAAGTGAAAAGTAATGATGTGCACAATTTCTAGCCTTCCCATGTAGTGATTGGTAAAGGAAGATTATAAAATTCAGCCTAGAATTGTTTGGATATCTAAAACCACTGCAATACCATGAGATTATGTACGGTTTGAACACCAATGGATCAGTGTTTAAAAGTGAAAAAGTCAAATGATCTTCGTTGCACAGTTCAATTGATTTGCCAGAGAAAAACTTTCTCCAGCACTGTTATTTTTCTGTATACTATACAAAATCAATGTGGGAAGCAATATATAGCTCCTGATTTCAATTACTCTAATGGAGTTACTGGAACTCAGTGGAAGGTCTCAGGCAGCATTCAGCAGCACTTGCATGGTAAAGTTGTGTAGCAGCAATAAGTAGAATCAGCAACATTTAGTCTAAAAAATCTCGGACTCCAAACAATCTGTTTTCAAAGGGAATAATACATAGTCACTCACAGAAGAAATATTATACGGACCATTCTGGGGTAAAGCATCCATAAAGAAATGGTGAAACTTTATAGGGACTGTCTTCATGGCTCCAGTGTATCAGAACGTTAGATTTTATACAAACTCATTCTTCCCCTATATAAAACCTGTATATATTTCCCTCTTTTGGTCACTTTGTTGAGACAATATTTACTGCTTGCAAAGAGACTGAGCAAGTGGGCCGTCTGCAGCACAGTTCCCCTCAGCCAGATGTAGCTCCCTCAATGAGCTGCTAACAGTCCTACCTCTGCCTGCAGGTTTACCTTTCTTCACTTGTTTAGTTCTTGTCTACATATTTTCTCACAGCTTCCTCAGAGACACAGGGGTTTTCACAGATGTTTGAGCGGAGTTAAAGCTCGGCTGTGGATCAAAGAAAGCTAAATGTATGTTTGGAAGGTTACAAGTCTGACAGGCAGCAGACAGGAAATTTGCTCCCTTCGCTTACTTGGTGTAATGTTGTCACCTTCTACAACCCAACAAAATATGTCTTTGTTCAGTTAATGTTATTTCCTTGGTATATTCTGAAATAGCGTGCTGCTTGACACGTACAGGGTAATATTGATCTAGAGAGGTTTTCCTTAGATCATCATCCACTGGGATTATATCTCCATAACAAAAGTAATACTCCCCTCATTTATCTCATCTTATAAGAAACCTCAAAGGCAAAACAGGCTGTACGAGCATATGCCAGAGCTCTATAATTTTCTGTTAATTGGTTTTCAAGGAATAGTAATTTGTTTTCCTGTGGATTTAATTCCATCACGGAATGTCAAGAGAAGGAAGAACAGCATCTTATATTTCTGTGCTTGTTGATTTTAATGCCTCGAACACTGTCTTGTCTCCACTAGCCTATAAGCTTTCAGTGGATAGAATACTGCATCTATTGCTGAGCTAAGCCATTAACAAAATTATTGAATTTTCCCCTTTTCTATTGTCTCCTTACAGCAGGAAGCTGCATATCATGTAGCTTTTCCTTGGATGTTTCTGAAGAAATAGGTAGCAAGTATATCACCCACCATTATGGATCATGATGATACTTCATAGCTATTATACAAAAAATATATGCATAACACTGTGTCACAACTGACAATGCAGAAGAAATTATATCCTGATTATTGCCTATGCAACTGCAAGGACTTCTGTGTAACGTGTGTTTAATAATATTGTGAGACATTATCAAGTAGAAGATGATAGATTATTCACATAACAATTCATACAAATCAGTCTTAACCATCCTTTTCAATACTCATCTTACTCCTTACAAACCTGATCTTCTTTGTCTTGTTCTCAATTCCTAGGTTGTTATTTAAATATTCATTGATTGTTTCTGTCTTGGATAAAGAACTTCTCCTGTATTTCTTACAGAATAAGGTCCAATAATACAAGCAGGAGGCAAAATATGAAATAAATGCTAAGTAATGTTAAGCTGATTTAAGCACATTAAAAAATTGTGCATCTGTAACACTATCGTCCCTCAGACCAGAAATATCGAATAAAATACACTGGGTTATGGTATTTTTGTTGGGTTTTTTTTGTGTTATGTTTGGGGTTGGGTTTTTTTTTTTGTTGTTGTTTTTTTTTAATGTAAATGTTTTCAAGTGTCTTCTGCTAAATAAAAATTTTGTTCAAGAGATATTAACCTTCCTGTTCTTCTTTCTGTCCCGTGGAAAATCCATATCATGTGCAAGAATTAAACCACCCCTGCAAGAAAAAAAAAAAACCAAACCCAACAGTTAGGGAAGGAAACTGAACAACTTCAATGTCAAAAAAATTGCTGCTGCTTCATCCTGGCACTCCCACATATTGGCAACTCTTGTAGTGATTAAGTTACATAATCTACCAGGAAAAATATGCGAACTGGCACTTTATTGGAGAGTTAAATGAAAGCTGACTGTGCAGGAGTCCTGCCCTTGGCACTTGCACTAGTTGTGTTTTATTATTTCCGTTGGCATTAGCACTGATATTTCTCTTTTATGTATGTCTTATTTGGTATATATTGTATTGTGATGCATTGATATAGATGCTTAGTACAGACAGGCCTATTAAATATCTCTTCAATGAAGTTTAAACTTTCAAATGGGCATCTGAATGCTATTACAATCATTAAAAAAAAAGGATGTGTTACTCTTCAAAAATACAACTAACCTTTTTATATCTAAGAAACAGTACAATAAAGAGAACATTCATACTGACAATCTTTCTGGCTTAGCAAAACAAGTAAAAAGACACAAACCAGATATCTCAGCATGTGGAAACAGTTTCTCCTTTAATGAATGTGTAAATATGTGTAAATGCATCCTTATATCCTCCAGACATCTACTCTATATATGAATTTCTGTTAACTAGTTAGGAATAGAATCATAGAACAGTTTGGTTTGGGAAGGACCTTAAAGATCATCCAGCTCCAACTCCCTTGCCATGAGCAGAGACACCTCCCACCAGACCAGACTGCCCAAGGTCCCATCCAACTTGGTCTTGAACACTTCCAGGGAGGTGACAGCCACAACCTCCCTGGGCAACCTGGGCCAGTACCTCACCACCCGCATCATGAAGAATTTCTCCCTAATGTCTGATCTAAATCTCCCCTCTTGCGATTCAAAGCCATTCCTTCTCATCCTATCACTACAAGCCCTTGTACAAAGTCACTCCCCAGCTTTCCTGGAGCCCTTTCAGGTACTGGAAGGCTGCTATGAGGTCTTCTTGGAGCCTTCTCTAGGCTGAACAACTCCAATTCTCTCAGCGTTTCCTCACAGCAGAGGTGCTCCAGCCCTCTGATCATTTTTGTAGCCCTCCTCTGGACCCATTACAACAGTTCCATATCCTTCTTATGTTGGGGATTCCAGAACTGGACACAACGCTCGAGGTGGTGTCTCACAAAAGCAGCGTATAAGGGGAGAATCACCTCCCTTCACCTGCTGACCATGTTTCTTTCAGGCAGCCAAGGACACAGCTGTACTTCTGGGCTGCAAGTGCACATTGCTGGCTCATGTCAAGCTTCTCATCAACCAGCACCCCAAGTGCTTCTCCACAGGGCTGCTCCCAATCACATTGTCCCTCATCCTGTATTGAAACTGTGGATTGTCCTGACTCAGGTGTAGGATCTGGCACTTGACTTTGTTGAATCTCATGAGGTTCATACAGGTTCACGTCTCCAGCTTGTGCATGTAACAGTATATTCTGAAATGTTTGTGTTCTTAATTAGCATTAATTTGACATAATTTGTGTGCTACAGTGTCACCAAGCACAGGGTTATCAAACATTAACTTTACACTGAAAACCAGGATTTGACCTCATTAGGGTCTCATAAGAAATCTTAATGCAAGGAGATGTAAATAGCCTTTTAACAAGTAGTTCCCACTAACACACTAATTCAGTATAAGGTTACTTATATTGCGTTGATGAATATATCATATGTTCTCCCTTACATCAGTGATATAAACTGTTACACAACTACATCCAAGGCATAGTTTCTGTGTTCCTTATAAATGTTCTTCTGGGTCTGTCAATGACATGTCCAAAAAGCACTCTTTTTGAGATCTCTCAAAAGTCTCTCATCTAAGGATACCCACATCTACATTTTCCTAAAGGCCCAAGAGAAACAGGGACATCGGTAGTTTTATTATAAAACAGTGCTTTGTTTTTGTGAAACAGGTGAAGACTTCTGTTCAGAAAAGCCAAGAATCAACCAACCTCCTTTCTCCAAACTACATTGATGTTTAAAAACAATGAGTGAATGTGTTTTATATTGAAGTTTCAGAATTTTCCCTTTCCCATTTAAATTTCTGTTGCTATGGCTCCCTTGCAAATATGATGTAGAAAAAGAATGAAAGATAAAAGAGAACTGGGCGAAGAAAAAAGAAACAAAAGACAACATTTAAAAATTTTTCTGAAAGTTTCATATTTAAAAGTTATCGATTCTAATTTATTTTAATGGAAATCCTTATTTTCTAGGCTTATCTGATTTGCTGTCAATAACAATTACTATGAAATAAATATTACCTCTACACAGTACTATAATAGACCTGATCTCAATCTGCAAGCAGATTGAAGTCATTCTTGCTTAAACAGTTTCAGATTTGAAGCCGTTTGGACCAATTGGCCTTTGAGTTATATAGTAGAAGCAAAAAAATGAGTATTTTGAATACATCTAGAGTTAATGAATAATTCATGAATGAATACTGAGTTCCCTGAATAAATAGCATTTCAATAAGCTGAGACTGAATAGTAAAATAAATATTGTTTGAGGTGATTTCATCAGTTGTGTTTTAATGAAGATTACTGACAAAATTGTCTTCCATACTTGGAAGGAACGAGGAAAACTTGTGTATCAGTTAAATGAAAATCGATAAGGCTATGAGAAAACCAATTAATTTCATGATATAAAATTAAGAAATAAAGAACAAACTTCGAGACCTATCTATTTTTGTATATACAGTTATTCAGTAGAGACATATATACATGACCATTTCAAGATACAGGTGAATGTTTTATAAAATATTTTCTAAAATTTTGTACATTTCATGTATGTGATGTGTATACCAATAGCACTTTTTGTTGTGCTTTGAAATGCAGAACAGAAAGAGATAAAGAAATATTACTAGGGGAGATGAAGCAGGTTTACAAGTAAACCAAAAAAACACTTGCTCTGAGAGCAATAATATACTACGTTGTTATCAAGATAAAAGAGCTGAATGTCTTTGTGAAGTCTATGCCTTGCCTTTTTTTGGTAAATGGAATAATGCAGTTATTGAGATTAAAAAGACCCCCTGTAAAACTAAGAGAAGAGGGAAAGACTTAGAAGCAAGAACTGATTTTAATGTAGCATGAAATCCTTACAGTGTCCCTTCTCAAGGCAAGAAAATCTTCTATGAGGAGAGAATGGCTACAAAGAAAAACTGAACAAAAATACCCTATGGAATTACTCCAGAGTTAAGGAGGTAAGCAAGAGTGGGATTGTGATCTTTAAGGAACACTAAAGCTACAGTAAAAAAATATTCTGCCTCATCTTTTCTTCATGACTGTGTTAGAACAAAAGTCACAAAGAGCTGACACAATATCTCCTGATTCAGGTTTTCAATTCAGCTGATCAGAACAAGTGACAAGAGCAGTTGAGGTCCTTTCATACCCCTTAAGAATGCATAATCATGCTTGTGTCTTCTTCACCTACGTCATCCTTCAATTTTAAAATAATAAGGAATATTCTTTTGAAATATCTTCATTTCTTGGATTATAAAATAATGTCTTAATAACCAGTTTAGGTCTTAGCTTTTGGTGGAGGAGACACTTTACTTGTCCTGAGCTTCACCATTTATAAAATAGGAACAATAATATTTCACTGCCCAAAAAAAGTGTGTTGACATCTTACCAATATTTGTAAGGTACTTCGAAAATTTACAGTAGGAAAACACAGGTAGAATAATTTGTTAAATAGTATGTGAGTATTTGCTGTATTTCTCTGCTAGCCAGACCCCTGAATTAGCAAAGTATACACTTTTTAATAGTAAACACACATGGTAATAGTAACAAGGATATCCTAATAGTAACTTTAATAATACTGTAGTAATCTTAATAGTAACATGGATTTTTTTAGCACTTACAATAGTAACTTAAATGGAAAATTAATGTTAGGAATATGCATTGAATCTTTCTGTTAGAACTGGAAGATATTTATGACCATGTTTCATACTTTCCTCTCCGTGCATTGCCTAATTTGTCACACTCATGCAGAAACGAATAATGAGCAAGGGCATATCAGTCAGGGCCAGGTGGAAACATGATGGAGCTCTGTATCACAGTTCTGTCAGCTCTTTTCAGACAACCACAAAGTGCTACATGAGCCTTGTTTTCAATGCTTTTATGTTAACTTGTATTTTCAGTACAAATTTTACACTGGAAAAACCTGCTGCTTTATGTAGTCCATTTCTTCAAAGGAAATATGTCTACATAATAAATTTTAACAATTCTTCAAAAGAAAACAAGCAAATCCGTGTCGTAACTGCACACTCAGGCAAACAACTATAATAGTTTTACCACCTTTATGTGCAATAAAAGGTAAAGTGTAAGAGCATGATTTTTGGCAGGAAATATTTATTCACACAAAATTGCACAGGCCCAATGCCTTCAGCTGACTATGAATTTTCTTCACAGTTAATCCACTCCCTCAAAGTGAAAGGTCTGAAAAATATGTGCACAGTGAAGGGCTCCCTCCCCTTCAAAGTACCTTACCTTGACAGAGCACTTTAATGCAGTCTTAGCTTGAGCGAAGATCCATAACTTAAGCCTGTGCAAGGGCCATTGCTATTTGTCAGAGTTTTAAACTCAAGTTTTCAAGGGCGTAGATGATCACATTTGCAGCACAAAGAAGCACAGAGAGACTTGCAATAATTACGCTAATGGTATAACAGAAAAAAAAATGATGAAAGGCACATACAAAATGTATTCTCATTTCTCTCTGTAACATTTGATTAGCAACAAGTTTATTTGGAAAAATAAACTTGAACTGTGAAGACAAAGCTTAGAGATATGTTTCAATGACATATGGGTTCAATCAAGAAGCATGTTTCGCTCCTTAGCCTACAATGAGGATTCTTGTTAATATACAGTAATCAAGATCTGAACTTTATACTTATTAATTGGAATGCAAAATTAAAAATAGATAAAGAATCCTTCTTCTGGTGTAATTGTGCTTGCCAAGATATGCCTGTGATTATCCTTGGTAAGTTTATAAAATATGAACTTCATTAAAAGTAATCTGATTAAATTGTGAAATCAATTATACTCAGCAGAAGGCATCAAACTGGGAGTTTCTGTGCATGTTAATAAGTAATACATCCTGTACTCTTGCTCAACAAAGTTAAACAAGTTGCAAATTCTGTACCTTAATGTTGCAGTAAAGACTTAGTCTGCTGAACATCTAAAGGAACTATCAGAACCTTTTGAATTGTATTTACTCATTCTGTAAGATGAGCTACAAAACTTTACTGACAATATCTTTAAAACTGAAATAATGAGTCAAATTCAGGTAGATTAGAAAATTATGCATTTACTCTCATTGTAAAAAACTAACCTTAAGTTTTTAATTCACCTTAGATAAATAATATACTTTAATTACTAATTTCTGGGGTTGAAAGAAGGTCACTGAAATAAAATTCAGCTGGCACAGTCAATGAATCTGCTTCAGATTTTTCCTTTTTTTGTGTGTCCCGGAGGCCTGTACTATATACTTACTTTAGTAGTAGGTCTTGAAATAGGAAAGTAACAGACTTTCAGTGATGTCCTGTACAATAGATGTGATAAAAAACCTCTTTTCCTTATTTAATGCCAAGAATGGAGTATGGAATATGCTAATGATTTTTCCCTTTCAGGAAAAAAGGTTGAGTTACAAGTGGCCTCTTATGATTTCGTATTATTTGAGGAATTCTTTCTTTTGAGGACATTTCTGAAGCGCTCTTTGGATTACTGTAGAAGCACAGAAAGGACAAAGTGAGCCAAGAGAATTTCATTTCATGCTGTTTTCTTATGGCTGACCCTTCTGTTTTGAGACACCTGGCAATTAATATCTAAGCCAAACCCGTGCAAAGATTCTAAAGAACCTATTTGCTATGAGAACCTTCTCTGTCACTATAATAGAAACAACACTTGAATTCTTTATTAACAGCGTACAGTGGAGATTGTGTTCTGTCTCCATTTCTCTGAGCAAAATGGCCTCGTTTGCCTCTTGCTTTTTGTGTCCTTAGAAGGAAATTCATTAGTTTTCACATTCTTTACTTTATTTATCCTAGTATACTTGACTCATCTGTGCATGTTACTGTTGCTTCTGTATCACACAGCTGCATCTTGCATACATTTACTCCTAATCAACAATTCTCACTACAACTTCATGAAATGTTTCTTGATTTCTTTTCAACATTTCCTATCTTATTCTTCTTGGGTTAAGAGGCTGTCGTATTCAAGACTGGGAGATCATTATCCTACTCATTACTGGAGCTGGAGTTCATTGTCATCTAATGTAGTTTTGGGTATAGGAAAATGTATGTGGATATATAGGGAAGTTGTCTACTCCTTGTAAGTGGAGGCCTTGAGAACATGTTAGAGAGATGCCTGTCAGGAATGATCCTGTAGCATTTGCTCCAGAAGTGTGATGGAATGCAGTGCAAAAGATGGACTTAATGATGTCAGATTTCTTCTCACCTTACACTTTTGTTAGCTCTGTGCTCTCTTGAAGCAAATTATTTTACAGAAACTCAACAATTATTTACCTACAGAGTTGTCCAGTACAGGGAATCTCTTGTTGTACAGGACAATCCTTCTACGATTGGGAAAATTCTGTCACTGGTTGGAATTATATTTTTCTGGACTACCTCCATTACATTCTAAGAATTTACTCAGAATTACATAGGTGCAATTTTATCTGTTCAGATATATGCACAAAAGTGAACAGAGATATGTCCTAATGTGAGCAGACTATCTTTACAAGAAAACATCTAAGAAAACATTAGCCACTTATTTCTGATATATTTTGGATTTCCATATCTGTCTCCAGCACTGTCAGTCTTAGAGTCAGCTAAACTCAACCGAGTGGGAAAAATCTCTCCTTCTCCCCTTCCATTTGTGCACTGTAATTCAGATGAATCGAAAAAAAAAGAGAAGACAATTTATACTGTACATGAAGCCATCCAAGACATCAGCAGAGGAGAAAACTGTTTTCTTGACAATGTGATTTGTTTACCAGGTTGCTTGGTTTATAGTTGTACTTCTCTTTCTTCTTGAGAGATTTATCAGCTTATCCCAGAAAGAGACTGAGAAATGACAAGAGAAGAAAGAATGCATTCTAAATCTGAAACCTGTCATCAGTGCACAGCTTTTCATAAACTGGACACCTTAAAGCAGGAGATATATATTTGTATGAACTTATATTATACCTAGCATAACAAGTCTCTAATTTCCAGAGAGGCCTCTGAACTACCTTGCTACAAATATTTAAGAATCACGTCGCTGTGTCTCCATCTGTAGTGGATTAACTTTTGGATTTTTCAGATCTTCCTTAAAAAGAAAAATGGCCTTTATAGGTCTTCCTTAACAACTGAGGTCAGGATCAACGGAAATATTCCATATCATCCTTTAACGTAACACAACATATAAATAAAGTGTAGATAAGAGAGTACTCTCTCTTCTTCCGGCAAGCTGGAGAGTAGGATCTCCATTGCTGCTGGTGCTGTCTGGAGCTGAGGCTTGCAGTGGCTGCTGTTGTCTGCCCAGGCATTGGGGGAGAGTTCTGGGTCGGATTTAGCTGTTCTGCTTTCCTCAAAGAAAGTGGTGAGATTTTGCTAGTTCTTTACTTTGTTAGCTACTGGATGTTATAGTTGTGTGCTGGGTGTTATATAGATCCTTTTTGTCCTTTTTCCCATTTTCCCTTCCCCTTTCTTGGGAATTTTGCATGATATACTTACTCTATGTAGGGTTTTTTTTATTTAGAAAATACATAAAATACATATATTTAGTGTGATTTCAGTTTTTCTATATTTTTTTTTCCTTTGAAAGGGGGGAAGTTTTGAGAGACAGGCAGACTGAGCGGTTGGAGAGCTTGGGAAAGCTAACTAAACCCAGCTCACCATCTCTGTACTTTGTCTTTAAATCTCTCGGAAATGCTGCTGTTTATTACACCCAGCAGCTGCTTAATGTTGGAGTCAGGGTGGGCTGTTGGGCAGGAGGCTTGCTCTGTCTCCTCTTATGGATAATTTACTGCAGCATTTTCTCACTCAGCTCTTATCTTAACAAAAAATGCAGCATGGGGAAACTTCTTCAACTGTAAAGAATTAATTTATTTTAATTGCATGAAACCACATTTTCCAGAAGGGTAAGAAGCCCTGTTTAAAGTCAAAGGGAAGCATTCACACCATCAAGTCAGGTCCCTGGATGTCAAGCGTAAGCTCCTTGTATATTGAGCGGAACACTCAGAGCATAATTCAGTGCACTTCTGAAAAACATGAGTGCTTTGGATTTATATTGTACTGAGGATTTCATCTGTAAAAACTACACATGCATGCTGTCTCTATCTCTCATCTCCCATTCTCTTCCTTCCACATTCCCCTAGTTGATGAATTAGATGGTTTTCAATCCTGTTTGTGAAAGTTGCATACAAGGTGCCCAGTGCTGCACCAAGGAAGTGGGCTTTTGTCAGACAAGGACAGCTGTGGCAGAGACTACAGAATCATATCAGGGCTGAGGTAGGAAGGTGTCTCTGGAGATTGTCTGGTCCAACCGCTCTGCTCAGGCAAAGATCACAGAGAGCAGGGTGCTTAGGGCTATATCCCATCAGGTTTTGAAAATCTCCAGGGACAGAGACTCTACAGCCTCTCTGGACAACTTGTGTCAGTGCTCATTGGCTAGTGAAATTACTGAATCTATTTTCATGCAACTATTACATCTACTCACCTTAGATAAAACAAAACATCTAACAGAGGCCTATGTTACACTTACTAAAAACTCTATCTCAAAAAAAAACCCAGACAAAAAAGCACATTAGTTTTTGTAGAAAAGCAGCAATATTAGAACACTGTTGTATACAGTGAAAAAAGCAGCACCTAAAGATAGTCAAGTGGCATGCTTGGTTTGAAGCAAACAGAAAAGAAATACAGGTCCTTTGCTGGGGATTCATTTGAATAGTGTACTTTAAAAGATAAGCAGATGCTTCAGTGCTGGCATAAAAATAATTTTATGTAAAACCCACATAAGTTGCTCTTGTCACAAAATTAACTGCCTTCAAAGGAATGTTTGTTATATTTCCCACAGGTGAAGTAATGCTTGGAGCTATTATTTGGAGCATAATTTTGGTAATCAAGTAAAGCTTTTCTTATTCAAAGTAATGGAATTCTCATTTCCACTCCTTATAACCTTTTCATAGATTTTTGGTAGATTTTGGAAGACAATATACTGCATTTAAAGTAAATTTAAATATCTTCATATTACTTCAGTGTCATAGTAAGGATTCTGTAAGAAAGAGAATTTAAATCTGCATGGTAAAACTATTGCTCTGGCAAAAATTTTTAGTCATACATGGGAAATAACAGAATACAACACATCTGCAGCACTGGAGCCTTGGATTGCAAGACAAAGAATCCAGGATTTTCCTTTGTTGTTCTGTCGGTGTTATGTGCAGTATTCAGCACCATCTTTCCTTATGGAGGTAAGAAGGAGAGAAATGTAAAATGGAGAGGACAAAACCAGGAATCACTTGTAGGGCACTGAACTCTCTGAGGGATAATCAAATAGAAATTATGCAATGTCATTAACTGTTTTCTACTTCTATAAATTATTTATTATCTCTTTTTCAGATACAAAGTTTTTACATATAGTGCACATTTTCAAATTGACTGCAGGTTTCATTAAACTATTTAGTTGTTTTAAGACCTTGTTAAACCGAGATGTTTATGTAAAACCCAGTTCTTAAATGTTCTGAATTTTTCTCTTTTCTTCTGACCCGTTTGCTATAGGATCTACTTTATAACTTTGAGCTGGTTTGAGCTAGCTTTCCCAAGCTCTCGAACTGCTCAGTCTGCCTCTCTCCCAAACCTTACCCCCTTTCAAAGGAAAAAAAAACTATGGAAGAAATCAAAATCACACAATGTATATATATTTCTATATTTTTCTAAATACAAAGAACTACACCGCAAGGATATACAAAGGAGCAAGGGAAGAGGGGAAGGGAAATGGGAAAAATGACAAAAAAATATCTATATAGCACCTGGTAACTACTATAACTAACAAAGTAAGGAATTAATGAAATCTTACCACAGCACCTCCCCTGTGGAGAGCCAGACGGCCAAATTTGACCCGTTAAAATATTTTCCGCAGGCTCAGCAGAAGACAGGACCAACACAGGGACCTTCTGCTTCTCCACCTTGCCGGAAGAAGAAGAGAGCGTACTCTCTTATCTGCACCTTATTTATATGTTGTGTTACGTTAAAGGATATGGAATATTTCCGTGGATCCTGACCTCCGCTGTTAAGGAAGACCTGTAAAGGCCATTTTTTTTAAGGAAGATCTGAAAAATCCAAAAGTCATTCCACTACAAACTTAAAACTATGAGCAGAGCACTGATTAGCTATGTTCTATCAGAGAAACCAGGCTATCTGGGAAATTCTGGTCATATTCAGTTGTCACCGTTTTTTTTTATTATTATCATGCATTCATGCATAACACGTAGGTAGGAGTTCCAAGGACACAATCAAATACTTGAGCATTTGCTTGCATATTAATATATTTACATATAATGTTATACTAAAGTGTTACAAGTTTACTGTCAGTTTTTGCTTTCTAGAGGAATATTATTCAAGTCACACATCAACAATTGCACTTGTAGTATTATTCACTGGAATTTCATATGAGCCATTTGACTTCCATTGCTGGAGTGTTGTCGTAAGTGGCTACAAGCTCTTCAGAAAGGACAGGCAGGTTAGGAGAGGTGGAGGTGGCTCTGTATGTTAGAGAGGCTCTTGACTCTGTTGAACTTGAGATCATCAACGATGGGGTTGAGTGCTTATGGACCCGAATCAGGGGGAAGGACAACAAGACTGACATCCTGGTAGGAGTCTGTTATAGACCACCCAACTGGGATGATGAAGTGGACTAGTTATTCTACAAGCAGCTGGCAGATGTCTCAAAATCACCAGCAGGACGATGGAAGTGATCCTTCCCCTGTACTCGGTGTTGGTGAGGCCACACCTTGAGTACTGTGTTCAGTTCTGGGACCCTCAGTTCAAGAAAGATATTGAGGTGCTGGAGAGGGTCCAGAGAAGAGCAACAAAACTGGTGAAGGGACTTGAGAACAAGTCCTGTGAAGAGAGGCTGAGGGAGCTGGGGTTGTTTAGCCTGGAGAAGAGGAAGCTCAGGGGTGACCTCATTGCTCTCCACAACTATCTGAAAGGAGGTTGTAGACACGTGGGGGTCGGTATCTTCTCCCAGGCAGCCAGCAACAGAACAAGAGGGCATGAGCTTAGACTCTGCCAGGGAAAGTTTAGGCTGGATATCAGAAAAATGTTCTTCACAGAGTGAGTAATCAGGCATTGGAATGGCCTGCCCAGAGAGATGGTGGATTCACCATTGCTGGAGGTTTTTAAAATAAGACTGGATGTGGCACTTAGTGATGGATTAAGGGTTGGACTTGATGATCTTGGAGGTCTCTTCCAACCCAGATAATTCTAGAATTCTATGATTATATGCTTCTATGAAAGCAGCAAGGTGGTGCCTGCAAAGCACTTCAGCTGTATGTGCATGAGTATTATAGGTACTATACATACATATACAGACTAATGACAACTATGTATACACATACTCCTTGCATATATGTTTTTATATACATATGTGAATATATGTACACTCTGATGAGAACATTGCTTCCTCAGAGACTGCTGTGTTCTGTATTAAAAAATTGAATACTATGATGGGAATACGCCAAAAGAAATGAAAACATATTAGATTTAATATAATTAAAAATATGTACAATCTGTACAACAAATAATTAGTCAGTGAAGCTGCTTGTCAGAAAATACTGTGGATAATTGCCTAATAGGGTGAAAACAACTGAATATATATGATTAATGGCAATATCATGCATAATTGCATTACTTAAGCTAAAAATGTATAATGGATATCAATACGCATAATGTGGAATGAAATATAAGCTTATCCATTGAACAGAGTAGGAAGAAACATTCCCCACACATATGATTGCATAATTATCAGTTATGCATTTGGAGAGGCATAGATTTTAAGGGCAGGAGGGATTGTTCCAATTATGTCTTCTGACCTTTGAATAAGCACATAGAGCAGAATTCCATTAAATCATGCTTGATTCAGCCCTTAGTTACTAGTTGTATTTTAGAAAAATACTGAACATTTTTATGCCTTGACTTTAAATATTATTTTTTCTGGTTTCATTTTCCAACTTCTTATTGGAATCTTGCCAGTGCCCTTTTCTTTTTATGATTTTTCTTGGAAAGAATAAAAAATATTTTCTATTTCCAGGCCACATCATGTCTATGGCTGTGATGTACACCTCTTTTAACATAATTTTGTTAAGCTGTATAGCTTTAATGGTTGGATTTTTTGGTCCCAAGAAAATAAACAAAATTTTATATATACATATGTTTTTATATATATGTATATACAAATTTATTTACGAATATTTGTTTGTGAGTAGTAGTCTATATGTTTATGAATCAGTAAAATTTTTAAATCTAAAACTTGCTTAGATTTTGAGATATTTTGATTTAGTATTGACTTTTTGCCAATTTTTACATTTTATTTGCTTAGTAATAGGGAAAAATTTATTACACTGGGGAAACTCTACTTCTTTTGACATTTAGAAGAGAAAACAGAGAAGGTTATTTCAACAATTTTAGCTCTTCTTCATTACATTTTTGGAAAAAATGTATATTAAATGTCACCAGTTCCTCCTAATCCTCTTAATCCGCTTCCCGGTTTCCATCTAATAGTCTATTGGATTTTTCCTGTTTTAGTATTTGTTCTGTACCACGAGGAATTTTTTTGTGTGTTTTGGCCATTCAATAGTGGAACATTATTTTACATCTGCAAACAGAGATGACACAAGTGTTTGTCAATAAGGACTGTAGATCTGACCTGTTGGTGTGGAGAGTACTATACCTGTAAAAGGTGTGCTATTAACTACTAGGAAACATGTGGCTGCTCACTAGCAGTGGCTCAGAAATATCCTTTTAAAATTTGAAATGTTTAGTTGTTATCTTATTGTAAATAATTCAGTGTTTCAACAAAAGTATATTTGATTTCCAACTGTGCAATCTTTGGCTTAAAATTGTGAGATATTTCCATTGAGAAGAATTATTTTCCCAAAGTCCTTTTCTACTGACTTATGCATACATCTCCTGTTGGACCAGGTCTCCAAATGGTGTCATTTGATTTTGATCTGTCTTTTTATGTTTTTAATTTTTTTTCTTCCTTATTTGTGTTTTTTTCTTCCTTATTGACCTTTACTAATATATTTTTTATCCAATGTTCTGCGTACAGTTCTGTTGTTTCCACTAGATTTTCTATGTGCAAAGAAAGTGCAAACTATCACTTCTTTTCTATGCCTGAAATTTTAAGAAGACAGATTTGAGTAGTAGGTATGATGGATATAACCTTGCTTGCCTGATTTTTCCAGTTTGTATTCAGCTAGTGACTGAAATTTGAAAAGCTGGACTATATAGAAAAGGTTAAAATTTCTATTGGAAAATAAAAATATCGTTATAAATCACTAAATTAAACAGACCATTTTTTTTCCGCAAACCATAGAATACCACTTCCTTCTAACATGCAACCTTTTTCTTGAGTTCTTGACTACAAAGATATTTAGGGTGTTTTAGATTTTTCATTTACTTTGAACTGAACCTACAGAAGGTTCCCACCATTTTCAGCTGTTATTACTTCATACAGCTCTACTATGAAATGTTTGAAATATCTTTTCTGAACAGATTGAGATTCCTTGGCACAGCAGAGCACTGTATAGCCTAAAACTGGCATTGAAGAAATTTTTGCTGTAAGCAACTTGTAGTTGCCTTTTGTTTTTCCTCAAATGCCCCTAATGATAAGAATTGGAATATTTTTAACAGACTTTGGAGCATATATAACAGACTGCTAAAGGTGCATAGTGAAAAAGGACGCATACTTTGCTGCAGCAGCAGAAAAACTTTTAATAATACAATGCACCACGTTGCATTGAGGGATATAGAGCTGCCAGAAACTTCATCCACAAGCCGCTGTGCTACTGTAGATGCCACTTGTGAGTTACTTTACATATCCTCTGTTATTTAAGTAGACTCAAGTGATGGATGATGACATATTTAGCTTCAGCCTGGGTGCTTTGTAAAGCAATATTTCTTTTTGAGAGAATATCAAGAAAAGGTATGAGTAAGTGGCTGACTAACACCAGAGAGAGTATTTGAAATGCCAGACTTGCGCAAGTTAGATGGAGGGCAAAAATCTGGTCTCTGCCACCTTGAAAAAGAAAAGGAGTTTGCCTACACGCTGTTTGGTCTTCTACTACTCGTTTTCTAGACTTTGGCTTTCAAGCTTGATCCATTTTGTTGAAGGCTGTTACATCATAAAATAAATTGAATTCGAGAGTCTAAGTTTTCTAAATTCTTGGTAATTAGTAATAGGTGGCAGAGTTTTTGTCATTAGGATATATTTCATTATTTTTCAGTCTCCATTCTGTTTTCCTCTGTCTCCTTTTGCTCAGACAGTATAAAACAATTCAAGGCAATTTTTTTTATTTTCTTTCACTCCCATTACGTTTTTCCACCACAGTCTTGTTTTTCAGAGATTTTCTTTCTTCTTTAACATATTATTCATTTTTGTGTAGTATATATTTTGTTAATAAGAATACCAGATAATCTAAACATTTCTTGTGCATCATAAAAAATAAGAAAAGCTAACAAAGGAATGGAGACAATGAAGGTGGAGCATTTCTCCTTTTTTTTAAAAAAAAATATATAAAACATGCAGATAGTTATCAAGCATAATAAAAAATTAATCCTCAGAGTCAGATGTCTTAGAGCACTTAACAATCCAGAAAGGAGAACATCATTGAGCAGCAATGATTTAGAATGCTACTTGATTATTTTTTATATTTACAGATGTTCAGCTGCATGTGCTTGAAGGAGGAGACAGAGAATATTGTCTCTCTATATATGCAAGGCTACACACAGACATGGAGCTTATTAAACAAAATAGAGTTTCTGTAGTTTTCCTTTGGTTACATTCTGTGTTATCTGATGTCTTTTTTTATTAGCTGTTTAAATTGGAATACCGATCAGTGGACTAATCTTGGAATATGTTTCTTTACATTTGTGTATTCTTTGTTTCCCAAAATATTTCACCAGTATTAATTTCCATTCCTTTTTGCTTGGATGGATCAATATTTGAAAATAAAGTACTTGCCTTTTACGAGCATCTCACCTGTAACCCAAATGGGTAATTGTTCTTTTTTAAAGATAAATGTGAATAATCTGAATAGTCTAAGAGACTTTGTATTTGATAATTTGTAATTTATAATTTGTTGTTGTTTCAAAGACAAGGTACAAAGATACATCAGGTTGATGCGAAATTAAAATAACTTGGATGTGAAAATTTTTGATAATGGACTGTAGGTAATACAGAGAAATAATTACCATATGGGCATACAAACTGAATTTATGTGAGTTATATATATATTCTTGTGATATAGCATCTTCAAGGGAGTAAATAATTTGGTGTCCGGATGTGGGATAAAATTTAATTAAATTAATTCTTTAGTGCTTGAACTATCAGCAGAAAAAAAATCTTCTAGAACTGCAATGAGAAGTCCACAAATTTTTCAGTACAAACACATCTCTTTTCACTGTTGTTACCTACATCATTCACAAGAATGAACAGAAAATCACTTATCTTTCTCTTACCAGAATAAAATCTATAATATCTGGGAAATCTTGAAATTAGTTCACAGAAAAATAGGTATACCGGGTTTGTCTGGACAGGTCGAACTACAACCAAAAAGGCTCAGCTCCAGATTGTTAAGTGGCTGCGCTGCTGGGTTGTTTTGTTGTTGTTGGTGGTGGTTTTGTTTTGTTTTGTTGTTCGTTTTCTTTTTTTTTTTCTTAAACATATATCCTTGACAGACAGTTTCATATCTGGTTTCTTTGCTTCGGTTTATAGTTTTACAATTTTAATCTCTAAGTATCAGAGATGAAAATACTAATATTTATTTATCCATCAGTCAACATGTTGTCCAATACACACGCTTTGCTGTCACAGGAATATCAGTAGTTAATGTTCTCTTCTATCACTTTTACCACAAGAACTATTATAACACTGTCTGAAGACCTTGTATTTCAGTTCCCTGACCCACTTGCAACTCAACCGATTTGATCATCTTTATGCTTGACCTGACATACACCTTGAATTCACAATCTCTAATCTTCTTCTGTGGCAAAGTTAATTTTGGATTCTTTGTTCACAAAGTATCAGTCAGGGATTCAGTCTCTGAACACAGCTTCTCTTCATAGGGACATGGTTTAGTGTTGAACTTGGCAGTGTTACGTTTATAGTTAGACTTGATAGCCTTAAAGGTCTTTTCCAACTTAAAGAATTCCGTGATTTTGTGATTCTCTTTTATGGAAGCATGTTGGGGTTGTTGCCAGATTTGCCTTGAAAGTCTTCCACAGTGTTTAGATCTATTTAATATTTTGCTCTGAAACATAGCCCATTGTCTCCTTAAGTGAAATCAAGGCTCTTCCCCTTCCAGTGATAGGTAAATGCATTTATTGTATGAGGAATATCCTGAACTTAACAGCCTAATAAAAATTTCTTTAATACATCAAAAGCTCTTCTCTGTCATTGGTAGCTATCTAGATTTTTCCAACAAGTGCTCCTTTTTTTTTATCAAACTCTAGATTAAAAACAAACTTTAATCAATTAGCTTATCAATGAATGACTTTTAACAGAGATCCTGCCCAATAATAATTAGCCATTCAGGGCTGACAACAAGTTTGAGCTGGCTGATCCCCAAGTTATTAGGCATATTGAAACTGTATTTTACAAAAACATCTGCCCAGATAGGATACTGAGTTTCAGATAGCTTTCAGTAGTTGAACGGGTATGGAACTCCTCTGAAAGTTCCCTAGTGATTGTGATGCAACACCTGAATTTATTTGTTCCTATGTAATATCAATAAACTTGATAGATTACGTTCATAAGAACTTTTTAAATAGCTATCACAATGAGTTTCATTGTAATACTTATGAAGATTATGATATTATTACATATTAAATGCACTTATCTAATCTCCCGCTAAATGAGTGACAAGATTACCCTAAGATACAACAGTTAATACTGGAAGTTTTTAAAAAAAATAACCCTCATACCTGAAGGTTTAAGATACGACTCTGTTAGTATTAGAAGAAAATGCGTTGGGCATATTTTTATGCACAACTACTTATATCTTCCTATAGAGCTTTTAATTCTAATCTCTAGAAATGGGATATTGAACTGTTTAAGCTATGAGTTTGATTTTGCTGTACTACTTGGAACAGCAATAAAACTATCAGTGAGAGAAGACTGTGTGTATGTGTGAGAGAAATTACCTGCCTCTACTGACCAGAAGCAATTCTTCGTTTCATTTACAAGTGACTTGTATTATGGGATGTGATTTAGCTTGACAGTGAGAGATGCTTACTACCCAACTCACACGATTTGCTGCATTGGAAGGGGAACAAGTTGATTCTGCTTACCAGGATGACTACAGTTTCTAGAAATCCTATAGCTACATAAGTCATTGATTATTCATCTTTCAGTAACAATAAATGGATGAAATGGAGGTTCACAATATCAGAAGTGCACAAACAGAGCCAAACACTATCCACCTGCTTGTTACGCAAAAGAGATGTGACACTTTTATTGTAGAGGAGACTAATGCTTCAGACTGCAAGTCTTCTGCACATGGTGCTTGGAAAGCAAGTAATCCCACACTCAGTGCATGGGCCAGAGGAGAAATCTGTGTAATGGACTTGAAAACCATATACTCAGACATAAGATTAGGAATTTCACCTGCAGAGAGATCAATTTGAGACTGGTTTTGATTTAGAGAATTTAGAAAAGATGTTGAAAATACAGAATGCTGGGAAACAGGTTAATAGTTTTCCTCCAAAATAACCCATGTGTATCCAATGGCTGTGTAATTAAACTGAGACTACAGTATATTTATTACATTACAATGGAAGTCCCATGCTGTTTCAACTTACAAACCCATTTTGGGGCAAAGTAAGCTTTGAGGGTACTCAAGTTTCTCCAGCAGTCTCAGAGCAGCAGGATTCTCTTCCTACAGCACTCGGCAATACAGCTACTAACAGTACTGGCACTGAGACATCATAATTGAACTTAGAATCAATCACTGTGTCTTTTAGACAACTGAAAACCACACAACTTACTTCCCAATCTGTCAGTTTTGCCATCGGTGGAGCACTTGGTGGCTGAATAGTGTTTGAAGGCTTTCTTCCAGCCATGTAGTCTAGAAACCTTAGATATAATTATAACAGTCTTTAGCACAAAAGAGAGCTTGAAGGAACTGTAAAGCTGGCTTGTTGGACCACTGAAGAGAGCGTCACGTTTTTAAATAAAGACAATAAAAATAATTAGAGTTCTCTCATAATTGATACCTTGTTGTAAAAACTGTGTAACTTCCCACATGCAAAGAAGCTGTACTGTGGTAAAAAGACTCCATTCTAGAAATAACGCTGGAAAAAAAAGAATCGGAAAATAGATCTCTCTTATACATTATATACTGTTGTAGAAATACCAGAAGAGAAAATAAAGAAGATCCACCGGCCCCAAATAAAACGTGACTTGTTAGACCTATGGAACAAATGATAGAAAGTACTTTTCTCATGGTACTGTAAATGTTTAGAGAGAGAAGGTTTTATGGAATAAGTAATTATAAAAGCATCACAATTTACTGCAAGGTTTTCTTTAAAGTCAAGCAAATAAAAAATGAAATCAGACATTATGGATAATGAAGCATGAGCTTGCAGTTTTAGTAAATAATACAGTTTTTAATTTCTTAACCAGAAGTGTTTCTGTTGCCCTATGTGCAAACTAGGGATCAAGGTATGACAATAAAAGTCAACATTTAATCAATTATCAAGAATGGGACCATTAATAACGATAAAATCCAAGTACAATCCCTAAATTGCCTAGTAGTAAAAGTAGTTCTATGATAACTGTAAGAAAGCAATATTTCTGGAGAAAATTATTTCTCTTGTAGCAAAGATGAGAGAGAAAAAAACATCAGAAAACACACAGTGGTCATATTTTCTTGATTAAGTTCTCCTGTGTCTCTCAAACATCTGAATTTTATCAATCGTTTCAGATAACTAAGTGATGTGTCCTCTCCTTATAAATCTTGCTCCTCCATTTTTACTTAATTCATATGTAATCTTTCTATTTTCTTTACCCATATGTCACAACTCAACCAGAGTAAATATTCATTTACTCACTGAAAGTGAAATTGTTCTTCATCTCTCATCATATTTTTTTCTTTACTTTCTCTGTATTTTTTTTTCATTTTTACTGTATTCTTACTGAGAGTCAGAGAACAGAATTGCATCCGGTACATAATATGCGGGCACACATATGGACATTTTCCACTTGGATTTTTATGGCTATTCTAAGAATTCCTAATATTTGAATTTTAGAAAACTACTCATAATACAAAGGCCCTACTTCAATTTCTTGAATGAGGTTTTATTATAAGATCATTCCATCTCTTTATATGCAGAGAATAAAGGATATGCGCTTGTTTATTAAATTTCCATTTTTTGCCTTAGAATGTAAATACATAGATAGAATTAATTAGAATAATAAAGTCTGCTTTATCACTAGTTTAAATGAAGAAAAAGAAAAGACATACGTAGTTTCAACTTAGCCCATTTAATTTCATTTTTTTTCCTGTAAACAACTTCATTTTGCAATATATCATAAAAATATTTAAAAAAAAGTTAAAAAAGGAATAAATCAAATAGGTATTTAGAATATTACATCTGTTTTGTACTTAGTAATGGATTAGTTTGTGGTTTTACATCTTTATCAACAAAGTTAAGAGTAAAAAAATTCTACCATCTGGCTTCTGATCTATTCTTTAAGTGAAGCATTCAGAAAAAAGTAGGAACATAAATCAGTTTAAAACAAAGTACTCAAAAAAAAAAAGGGAGAAATTTTCTACTAAACAAACATATGCACATCAAAGAAGAATCAGAAATTAAGGATTTGTTTTGGAATGGATTTGAAAGGATCTAATTCACCTGAGATTTATGAACTTCTCACAGATGAAGATATTTGCCAACTGAGTCAGTGTTTAAGACATGATGATGGAAAAATTTGGACTACAGTTTTCTACAGCTGCTGATTATAGAAAGAATAACCAGGAGATAAATGACTTTCCTAATCCAAAACTAGCACTAAATCAGAGCAAACCCAGGCTGCCAGGTCTAGGCCTCCATTGCCTAAAGCAACCGCATAATATAAAACCTGCTATTAGATAAAAGTTGGTTTTAAGTAGCTGTCCTTTTGAATCAATGTTACTTTGAAAGGCTGCAGTAATGTGGGTTTTGAGTGACAGTTGAATGACTCACAACACTTCTCTTGTAATTGTCCTGTATTACTTGTTCCTCCAAACACATGTATTTCTATATCAGCACAGGTAAGAAACACTGTTGAAGACTATTCCTTTTTTTCTACCACAGTTTAACCTGTGGAAAGTAAGGTTCAACATCTAACTGCAAACACTGAAACTATGCTTTTGTTCCGCAGGGCTCTATCTATTTATTATGGTACTTTGTACTGTTAAGGGTAGCATTGTTGGCTTGCAGTGGATTTCTGTCAACATAGGACCCACTCCCTTCTACAGTGCAACAAGTTCTTTACAGTTTTAACAATGCATGATGAATATCCTGTTGACTGTGTTTCCTTCTATCTCATCTGTGTCTTTAATGGGAACAAACTGGCTGGAAGTGTTATGTGAAAGAGGAGGAAACAAAAGAAGTCCTTACAAAAAATATATAAGCTTTCTATTTGCAGAAAATATTTATTATGTCATTAAAATATGGAAATACATCATCCATAATCAAAATATGCCTAAAGTCAACATTTTCCATTAAGGCAAATTCTCTTTTTTTTTTTGGGAGGGGGGGTGGGGGGAAGGGAAAATATTGAGATAAACTCTTTTTTTAATCTCTGCAATGTTTATAACCCAACACAACCCAATAAAAAACTGTTGACAATACCATTGTTTTTGTGTTTCTCTAGTGTTTATGTAATGACTTCACTTTAACGGCTCATCTCCCTTAGAACTTCTGATAAAATGTTGATAAAATTCTGTAATTCCATTTAATTTAGCCATCAGGTAAAAGTACTTATCCAGTCTCTTGTTTTAAAGGTTCCATAGTCCTTTAAGAATAGCAGTGGTATAGGCACTTGTGTGACACCAAATTTTTAAGTCACAGGTTCTTCTTTGCAAATATGTTTTCACTGCTTCCTGATTTCTTGAGAAGCCAGCTACGCTTCCATGTAGATTGTTCCTTAGGGTAAGAATAAAAATAACAGAAAAGGTACTTTGCTTCAAAGCTGTTGTTTCTGCTGGAGCTCTACGATAAAGAGCAAATTGTGCATCAAAGGGAAAAAACACAGTTATGTGGGGATAAGAAGAGATTAACATCTACTAAATAGCCAATAATGACAATTACATGTTCATAAATTATATGCCTATTCAGTACATATTTTTTCCTTCTTACCTCTCAGATTTCCCAAATGACAATTATTTTGCTTTATTGTTGGTCTGGCTTCTCACACTGTCAAAATTTACAAAAGCATACAAAACAGAGTTTCATTTCTAGAAAAGGAATCAGGAACTGGGTCAAAGTATTTCTTCTGTCTTATGCTGAGGCAACTAAACTGACTTGGTTAGGGTGGAACCATACCTTTAGTAAGCTGTGTTCTTCACAGGTGTTTTAATGTAGCTTTGGTGCAATGCTCCTCAATAATGAATAATTCATTGCTTCTCTTGCCTTGGGGCATGTAACAAAGAAGGAAAGTAGTATCACAACATATTTACATTTTGTTACTATTGCTTATGAGATGTTTGTAATCTAGAGGGATAAAACAGTATACCTTCACATGCAAGATATTATTTCAGAGTGAGTTATAGAAAGTATAAGCTTAACAGACAAACACAACTGAAAATATCATCTTCAACAGACTATTTATCAGCATATGAGAATATTACATGTTATAGCTAATTAGACAAGTTAAACATCCTCTTTCTTGATTTCCAGTCTGAGAATATCTTCTAAACATATTTGACATTTCAGTAGAGATGACTGTAACAGGAAATGCGAGTACTCATTAACAGATGTCAATTTTTAGAATAGAAAAGAAAAAAAATTTTTGCATGTATTACTGGATGCAAATATGTCAGCCAGGTCTTTGTTACTCTGTGTTGGGCACAGACGTTTTTGATGTTACCTCTGTGCTAAGATGATACAAAGTGTGGATACTTTGACAAATCTTACTGGCAGTCAGAAGAGTTATATTTTGTGTTTTCCTCCATTACAGACAACCTACAAGGTCCTTCATAGGCAATCTGACACTTTGATGTCAAAAACTTTCCAGCTGCTCTATGATTTTTGTCCCTTAAAGTAAGTGGAGTGTCAGACTTGTGATAGAGTCTGTTACAGGTGCAAATGTTAAGGAGAGACATGGTGAAAGACCTGACTATAAGAATTGACATCTAACAGATTTCGAGCAGCTCTGGGTAGAACAGATACAAAATAAAAGTAACCATAGATGGGCAGTCTTTGCACCAGGAATGGAGATTTTTAGTCTGAGGATGAGTTTGAGAGGGAAGCAAAGGACTAGCTGCTTGCCACCCTTGGTATTAGGGCATGGCACGTGGGGAGAGAGGGGAGCTGGTAGTGGTGGCTTTTGGGAGCAGCATGGGCCACATGGGCTCAGGTTGCCCATGGTCCACCATCACTGAGGAGGGCACAGCTCCAGCCCCTTCAGCTCTCTCCACTGGGAGTCACCATTAGTGAGGCAGAGAAAATCCTGAGCCTCTGTGGAAAAGAAAACCATATTTTGATGCATTATTTGGGGTGTTGTCTACATGGGATTGCTGGCAGGAGCTCCTCTTTTCAAATGTTTGTATGAAAGAAGGAGGAAGTGGCGGTTCATATCCCAAATACAATAATCAAATGGTCACTGCACTCAGAACGCATAACTTGCCTCCACGCATGAGCCCTAAATGCTAGGAAATAAAGAAAAAATGAAGACAGCCACCACCTCTGTTAAAACTGTGCCAGTGAAAGAAAGAGAGAAAGAGAGAGAGAAAGAAATAAAGAGAGAAAGAGAGAGAGAAAGAGAGAGAGAACGAAGGAAAGAGGGAAAGAAGGAAGGAGGGAAGGAAGGAGGGAAGGAAGGAGGGAAGGAAGGAAGGAGGGAAGGAAGGAAGGAAGAGAAAGAAATAAATGCTGTAACCCTGTAGCCTAGTAGATTACAGTTTGTAATCACAGTCCCAGGCAGTAGTTTTCACTCCAGTTAATAAGATAAAAATAACTTTGTATCTTAAACAAAAATGATTCTTCAAATTGAAAGGACAGATCTTGAAGACAGAATTCATCTGCAATCAATACATTTCACAAGCAGTAACAGTGTCAAGCAATAGTCTATGTATTTACACAGGGAATGACTATTGTGATGGTGGTGATTCATCATGTAATATGTGATAATTAAGTCTCCTTTCTTCATGATACAGAATGACAAGGAGAGCAACAGGGCAACCATCCACTGATAGCACAACCGTGTCTATTCACCACTGTAGAAAGTTAAAGATAAGATGGTAACTCTGATTAAAATTTACAATCAAAATGACTCCTTGAAGGCTAGAAAGCACATTAAATGATCCCTAATGCAAGCATCTTTCTATTTTCATCTGCTCAATGGTCTGCCCTAAGGTAACATTGATTTTACTAGATACAAAGGCTTGTTCGATACTTGATATAGAAGTGCTCCTAAAAACTGGTACTGTAATTACTTACACTTTCATCAACAACCCCAACCAAATCACAAGTGTTGTTACTTTTCAAAGATAATCCACAAGAATTAAAACAAAAGACAAGTTATCTTTAATTATTTTTGTGCAGTGGATTTTCAGCTGTGACAAATGAGCTAAGTGCTTCCTATTCCTAGATCTGGATATGTACCCTGGTCATGTCCCAGGTGTATAAAGAAATAGACAACCCAGCTGTGTACTCGTATTTGTGTTCCCTTTCCCATCCCCTGTCCACATCCATTGATTAGCTCACAGTCTGTTCCAGTATTCATTTTTAAAAAGCATTTCAGTGGGTGCTAGCAGGGAGAAACAGCATATCACAGCATGTGAGATAGATGCAACCTTCGACAAGTGTATGTTCTATTTAGAAGTCATAATTAGTAGTCAACCAGTGCAGATTTTAAAGAATTTGGTCCTGGCGTGCTGTAGCATGCATTTCAAACTCTAACTATACTATGAGCAGACATAATGTACTGTTCATGTCTGCTCATAATAAAGCTTAGGGCTTTTAAAAGTTTTTTTTATGTTCCTTTCAAATTCTTTAAAAATGTGTAAACTCAGCAAGAAAATCAATGCTACATTCTGCCTGGATTTAAATTAAAGATTCGTATTCTTTATTTCAGTAGTGTGATCCTAAAGGGATAATAGAACAACAGTGATTCTTTTAGCACAGCAGTCTAACATCAGACAGAGAAGTAGAAATGTCTTGGATAGTAAGCGCTCCTCTATGACTGCTAAAACCCAAAGCTTTAGCGACAAACTGAAGAAGCATCTTCAAAATCTCTGCTGCCTCCTCCAGTTTCTTCCTTATTCTTGTATTCCAGCAGCCCAAGAATGTTCTATGTAACAAACCCAGCTACAGCCCAATCTCAGAATTTCTCAGTCACTGAAGTACAGCTGCACCATGACACCTTCTTGGCGTTACATGACTCCCAGACAAGCTGTGTCATCAGCCTATCATAAATCATTCTACCCAGTCTCTCACTGACCATTCGTATTGCTCCTGACTTCTATGTATGTTACTATGTATGCATGCCCTTAATAGGATATGCTGATATATCTTCATTCTACTGGCTCAGATCACTTTTTACGATCCTTCCAAAAAATCTCGAAATCATGACCTTACGGTACATGCAGATTTTACCACTGCTTCTCAATAGCATTATATCTCCTTCATATTTCTAAAGATGTGAAGTGAGCTTGGTAGACTTAAAGAAGCTGCATTATCACTTGTAACAAAATTATCAGATATTTTTATATAAAAAAAGATGCTCGTAATTATTATGCTTCTGCATAATGGTCTGGAAATGCAATATCTTACCTTGTGCAGAATGTTCTGAAATGATGTGAGTTTGCATATGACTCTAAATGAAAGCACAAATTAGTAGAGGAGAATAAATGCATAAATTGTTTATATTGCTCACTGTGGAAATACTCATCACTGAGGACTGAATAAGATGAAAACAACATTGCCCTGTTATTTTTGATGTACTAAAGTAATAACAATAACTGAAGGTTAATTAATATGGAGATTTCAATAATAAACCCCATATCATATTTCAGATTCAAGTATTGTGTGATCTTGATTAATAGCAGATACTAAAATGTTTTTCTTTCAGAGCTGATTTATTTATTTTTCAGCTCTTATATTTTCCAGCTGATTTTAAATTTTCCAGTTCACTGACTGAGTCAAAAAGACACATTACTTACTATGTATTACACTAACCATAAAATATTACTTGTCTGTCCATTTAAATATGTGGTTTGTTTAAGTTTTCTTGGTTTGAGTATTTTTTCATAAGAAAAATCTATTTGCCCATTTATTTAAACAATTTTTTGATAATTTCTCTATTTAATTGATTTTCCTTAGCTTGTCCTAATGTTTTGACTCAGTGACAATTTTAGAAAGCAGCATTCATGATATAAAAAAGATTTTAAAGGGCCTGGCAGAATTTGAATCTGTTCTTCATTTTCAGAAATAAGAGATTTTGAAAACAACATTTCTTATATGTGAGTGAAGAGATGGAATATGTACCTAGGTAAGATCCACGCACAAACAACTCTAGTCAGATAGACTCATGGGCTTGGCTTTCCATCCTTTATTTTGGAGAGAACTGAGGTCTTGAAAATATTTTTACTTTGGAGTTACTAGAGGTAGTAACACAAATCTAAACAGTATAGATTGGTCATGAACAAATACTAGCTAAGGAATAGAAGGTTAATAATGATCAGAAGAGAGAGGTTCAAAGTGGAAAAAAAGTTGGTTTTTATGACATTTGATATGCTTTTGTCAGTGCTATATAAAATGTACCTGTATAAAGGATCAAGGCATGTAATCTCTACACGTACAGGGACTTAGGCTGAAGCCTAGAACCAGGATAGAAGATCCACATTCAGCAAAGGGGGTTGGCACATTGTCCTCAAAAGTCAGTTTTATGCTGTCTACCCTATATAGAGACATCGCTCCAAATAAGAGAAAGTGCTGAGTGACACTTCATGTAATTTCCATAACTCATTGAGAAGAAGCAGTTGTTGTAGGAAAGATATCAGGTATCAACCAGGTCAGAGTAATCTTGACAAGTCTTGATGAGCCAGAAGCTCCTTTTAGCCCTATGTCCTTTTCTTAATGTGCTTGATGATCAGGGACATTATTTGAGGAGTCATCTACAATAAATGCAAGATTGTGCAGTAACGCAGACCAAACTAAGAATTTCAAACTAAGTAATAGGTAATAGATTACAGAGTCCCAGTGACTACTTGTTCTGTCACATAAGTTGAAGGGGTTTTATGACAACCTCTTTCTCCCTCAGTACCTCGTTTTTAGCTTGCACGTCTTGCACAAACGTCATCTGTGGCTGCCCAGTGTTACTCCTTTTCCTTCAATTTTGCTTTGATTTTGCATACTACAGACAATGCTAGGGGCTGGATTTCTTCTATCACATTCAGAAGAAGAAAGTACTGGTTGAAAAATATGGTATGCTCTATCCAAAACAGATATAGCATTCAAAATGAAATTCAGTCACTCTTCTCTGTCCCCTTTTAACCCATAAGGGATTTTTTTTCCAGCCTGGGTCACAAACGAGAAAATATTGCCAGAGCTACTCTATTCTGCACCTGCAGCTAGCAAATAAATGGAGAGTATAAACTGATTGAATCACTAGGTCTCCAAACAACTTTCTCTGTCAAAGGCCTTCACTAGCATTTTGATTAATTGATTTGGGCAGATTATCTGTGGCTGCTAAGCACTTTCATTTCCTTAAAGCTAACACATCTTGTTGAGCTAAGATCCCATTATCAGCCATTCTTGAGTAGCATTGATGCAATCCAAGATATTTTCCACAAGTGACACCAATTCCTTGCCGCATGCTAATCTTGATAGCTTGTTTCCTTCTGCTGTTAAAATTCTCAGTGACAGTCTATTAAAATGTAAGCTCTTCCCCTTATTTATTTCTAAAGTGTCTCCTTTTAGTTTTGTCCCATTCCTGTCAAGCTGCAAGAAGCTGTTTTCTGAATATCAGATTAGAGATGGTTAGGAAGTAACTGCATTTATCTTCTAGATATTGAAATTCCTTCCTTTCTTCAATATTTTCCTTTCTATCCCCATCTTAAAAATAGCAGCTTTTTCATACTTTCTCTGAGCAAAAAAATAAGATTCATGTCTGTGCTAAGGGGAGTACCAGGCTGGACGTTCATATGCATCATGGGAAATTCTTCCAGAAAAGTAACATAAAAATACCCAAGAGTAGCCATCACTAGTAAAAAAGTGTAAGTTACAAAAGTACATGTCAGGTTATCTTTGTCTATCTTAGATGCTTGCTGAAGGGTGAGGCATACTTTACAAGCTAAATATTCATGCCGCAAATGAGCGTGCAGTCAGAGTACGGGAGAGGATACTGGAGTTACATGGCAACTTGGCTTTCCATGAGACCTTGGAAAACTCATCTTAACCTATGCCACAGCACGCCAGTGAGCAGCCTTAGCTATGCTTCCGTCCTGCCTCAGGCGTACGGCAAATCTGAACTCGTGGTGATGGAGTGGTTTGGGGAGATAAGAGTGACGAATGCTGTGTGACCGTAGGTTACAGAAAGGAGAATAGATCTCATTTATGTGAAATTTAGGTACTTAGAAATACAGCTAAATTAAATTAATGTACTGCCTTGACCTTTAACTATTTCACAATGATTGGCTTAAGCAACAATCTCTGACATCTTCCCTAAAAATCAACCATTTCATTTTAGCTTACAGTAGGAGCATATTGAGATGTAATTACAATCATACTTTCTTTAGACTTGGATTACCTCATGAATGCCAAATAACACTTGACATTCTGAAAACAAATGGCCTGTATTCACCTTTCCTTTAAATGGATGCAGCATACGATTTTCTCAAACACTGAGTCCCCTTTCTTCCTTCAAAGGATTTTTTTCCAAATTTAGCAGTTCTCTGAGACATGGACATGTGAAACCTCCTTTTCCATATATTTTTTGCATGCGTTAAGCTGCTGGCTTTGCAGTGACTGTTGTAGACTGAATATGGTGGCTCTGCTCTGTAGAAATGTCTCAAAGCTATCAAAATCCTTTGTGAGTTTTACTCAGAGTTCAAAGGCAAGCAAAACCCACATGGCTAGGAATTTTTAAGTCTTTCTTCCCTACCCCTTTAAACTATTGAGCTAAAAGTAAATCTCTGCTGGCATACCTTCTTCAGCATATCTATCATTCAGCTAAAACTTAGTCTTTACAACTACTTGATTCATTAAGGTATTCTTTACTTTCTTGCCAATAGATGGAAGTAGATGCAAGTAAACATCATGTCTTGTCAAGCTCACTATGTATTAAAGTATTGAGTAATTACTTTCATTTACCTGAATTAACAGGAACTGTGTAGAGAGCTACTTCAGGTGACCACACCTGGTAAAAAATTTCACGTCATTTTAAGAATACTGCTAGAAGCTAATTTTTGAGAACTTTCTAAACCTGTTTTTATCAGATGCCTTATTTTAGTTGAAGGTATTCAGATTCCAGACATGCAGCATTTAAATGCTAATATGCAATATGCTAAGAGCACAGCAACAATATTTATTTGAGCATCCAACAGTATTTGTACTTAATTTCTGTTAATGCATCTAGTACATAAGTAAAATGTTCCATTAGGAGTGCCTAGAGTCACAATTTCAAAATAAAAAACCTATGTTTCATTAACCATAACAATATCTAGAGTGTTTTGTAGTAATATTTTATATCTTAATTCTTGTCACCTATAACATAGATCAATTATTGAAAAATTAATGAATTTATCCTCACAGTCCAACAGACAGAGCTTTGTCACTGAGGTATCTTAATCTATTAAAGCACAAACTCTTAATTCCGTACATATTAAAATACAAGATATGCTGACTACATTATAGGTCTTATAATTGATTCAGAGTGCCTTTCTAAATATTACCTGATTCAGACTAGGGGTGATATTGTACTGATTTTCATAGTGCAGAATATGTCTCTCTAAACAAGGACTGAAGTTAATATTTACTAGAGAGTAGTACATCCATTCCAAGATGCTGTAAGTTTTGTCAGGAAAAGAGTATTTCTAAAAATTTATTGTAAGGTTGCAATTATGGTGCTCACAATTTTTCAGACTGCATGTATATTTATATATACTGCTAGTAACAACGATTTGAACTATACTATTAAAATTTTATTATCTAGCTGAAGAATTTTATGATTGCTACTGTAAGAAAACTGGAAATTATGCTTTTATTACATGATTTTCTGTCACTGTCACAAATATGTATCCATTCAGCAGGTACAAGGTCATATTTTGGATCTGTTCAGAAATAATTTTTTACATAGAAAAACTTTGATATTTCCAAGAAGGCAAGGGTTTTTATGTCAGCTAACTAGCACGTAACATATTACGGGGAGCAAGTCTTAGACATAAGATACAACTAAACAAAGAAGCAGAATTAGAAAAACCAGTCAGGGTGAAAAAAGGAAGGATAGGACTGTGATGGGAGCTATTAGCCTGGCTAAACAATGTGCTCTTCTTGGACCTCAAGAAATATAATAAGGGAAATTTACAGAAAGCAGAAAATGGGTCCGATTTTAGGGGAAGATGATAGAGTAGTAACACAAAGGAACAATATCAGAAAGTTCAAGATACAAAAATACAGAGCTAGCAAAGGACATAAAAGATAACGAGAGATAATATAAATGACAGTAAGAAATGCTGTGGGAAATGTATATTGTAATATATGTTTTAGGAAAATATTATACGACTATAAAACAGGAAGGGAAATTTACTGGGAAATTGTGTTAAGAAGGTAAACAGATATGACATTCCTTGCATAAAGGTTTTCAAAGAATGAATGACAGTTGCAGTCAATCAGGTGACTGACACAATTTCTGCTAATAACAAAAAGAAAAAAAGCCTGGAATAAGGTAAACACAGAGATTAGTGAACATCTACAACAATCAGAGATTTGGAAAATGTTTGTTACAACAAGCTTTATCCTATATCACTGAAAGAGGTGGCCTGGGCAATATGTTTTAGTGACTACTCTAAACAGCTTTTGGAATATGATGAGATACTAGATCAATGAAGAGGATCAAAATAAGGCTTTTCTTGAACAAAGAGAAAAGCATGGTCTGTAAAAACCGAACTATAAACTAACCTCCAAATTTTAATTTTGCAGAAAAAGTCTGGGAACAAATGAGTACCAAGAAAAAAAGATAATCAACAGCCAATATGCATTTGCTAAGAACAAATCATATCAAAGAAATCTGATTTCTTGTTACAAGAGAGAAAGAGGAGATTCTCATAAGCAAGCTAAGAACTTATGGTCAAGATGACACTATCAAGTGTCGGCTATGAAAGCTGTAACTGAGCCCGCTGTCGAAAGGACAAACGTATAGACTGAGCTTCTACAAGTGCCATTGACTTGCTGTAGCTAAACAAAACGAAACTGGGAAAGTATGGGTTCCTGGAGTAGAGCTGAAATGGATCTTGATAAACTAGAGAAATGACCTGAAAAAATAAGATGCAAATCAGTAAAGACAAAAGTAAAGTTTTCTAATTAAGCATGAGAAACCCGTAGCATAAATAGAAACTATGAAATATCTGATTTGGTAGCAGAGTTATGGAAAAAGTCCTTCAGGTAAAATGGATTACAACATGAATATGACTCAAAAATTAACATTTTTTTGAAAGAGCCTGTAATTGGATAAACAGTATGCATAAACAGTGGCCTAGATGTATCTTAATTTCACTCTCTAATTTTGGATGCCATAATTCATGAAAGATGTTGATCAGTTGGCTACAACGCAGAGAAGAAAGATCTGAGGTTTAGAAAACATCAAAAAGAAGTTGAAAGAGATTGTTTAAAATCTAGGGCAGATAAGGCTGTAGAGGAGAGTGACAACAGAATTTAAAAGCATAAGAGACTGCTATGAAGAGGAAGGGAACAATTTGCTCTTTATCATGTACAGAACAAGAAACAGTGTGCTTAAATGGCAGCAAGAAAGACCTGGTTTAGATGTCATGAAAACCTTTTTAAAAATGAAGGTAGCAATGGACTAGAACAAATTGCCCCAGAGGCTGTAGAAATAATTGGAAGTCTTTGAGAATAGGTTAGATGAGTACCAGCAAGGATCACTTAGATTTCGTCTGGCCATGGGGAAAGGGGATGGAAAAGGATGATGTGTTGTTCTTTTCCAGGCTTAATTTTTAATGCTTACGTTGACATACCAGAAAATAATACTGGCCATGGACTGAAATCATACAAGGTTGTGTGGAGTATAGCTGAATCCTGTAATGGATGTATAATGCTAACCGTAGGGAGAAGGAGAACACATGCTTGTCTAGTTCAGCAGAAATCAAGTTCAAGGTTGGGCTACTGCTCAGTTTAACAAGAAATGGTTGCCTTTCACAGGGAATTCTTCTGCTTCTGAAACACAAGTTTCTACCTCATATCTGGAGGTGTAGCAGCGCATTCTCCACATCCCAGTCTCCCAGTTTATTCCTACTCTAGTGTCTCAGTGCTAAAATAAGATGGAAAGTTGAAAGTATACTTACTGTATTAAAATTCCTCCCTATTATTGAGGTCAGTGTATTTAAAGACCATCTGGTGACCTAAGCTGCTTTATAATGCATATTCTAGAAATTATTCAGAAAAAACCCTATACTATATATGCATGTATATACATATATATACACATATATACATATATATACACACACATATATATGTGAATTAACTTTTTCCAGAAAAGTGGTTTAATAAAAAACTACTGAAGAACAAGTCACAATTCCTGAGTCCCTGCTGATGACTTGCTGTTAATCGTATCTTGCAATGATATGCAACTCATTCTATTTTACTTGCTTCCACCATGAAATGCAGTGAGCCCTCCAGAAAGACCATCTCTCTAGTCGCCAGAAATAACTCTATTACAACACTAAAGAGTATAATTTTAGACTTTATGAGAGATATAATAGGGGTGCCTAATTCCAAGAACACCACTCAGTCATCCCTTCCTCCTTTTCAGATGACACAAACTACTGGTTAATGCTTCCTTCCTTCTTTCCTCATGCTAGTTGTTGAAGAAAATCCGATGTTGAGAGCTGTGAAGTACATCCAGATTTGACACTTCATCCTTGATACCTAATGTATTATTAATACATTAATAAAGCTTTGAATTCTTTCCTCAGTCTCACCAGAATACCATTTTTTCTCCATTTCCCTTTCTTAGAGTCCAAGATCTATCTTTACAGGTCAGCACACAGCAATCTCCATCCTACCTCTTCAGCTTGCTCAAAACTTATTCCCAACACAGATGTTTCTACTCTTAATATATTCTGAACAGTTATGTAACATACGTAATTTCAGTCCTCTGTGAACAATTTTATGCCTACACTCCTGGCCTTTGTTTGTTTGATACCTCCTACTGATACAATTATATTAACTGCTGTGCATCATATTTGAAGGGAAGATGACAGAAAAGTTTCAAGTGCTGGTTTATATAATTCTCACACAATTTCTCACAGTACAGGGTTCTATCAGGGCAACTGCTGGCTTATGAGAATAAAAATAGTGTGTGCATTTTTCATGAGTAAAAGAAAGGAGTTATACAAAGCCTCTACTTAGGAAGACATATTATTCCTTTATCAAAAATGTTATCCAAACAACAGTTTGGACAATAATATTTGTGAACCTTGAAAATTTCATCAGCTTTGGCGTGGATAATGCTTTCCCCTTATTTACTTTTGCAAATATTCAGCGAACACCTACAGATGCTACACAAGACCAGTACATGAAAACCTGAGAAACCTGTAAGAAAGGTTACATTCTCAAATAGCAACAAAAATGCACATGATCCAGAACGCAACTTTGAGGTAACCTACAAACATCACGTAAGAGATACAGAGCTCAACTGTACTAATCAGTGGTGCAAATCTAATGGGTAACAACAATTTGAGCTTACATAACCTGAAGCTCCACATAACCTGAAGCTAAATTATAAAGCAGGAAACTTTACAGGACCCAGTGTCCAGGTGCCCACCTCTTTACTACAAGCTGCCTGGAAGCTGTGTCATAAATGCTGTCAGAATCAGAGGACTGAGCTGAAGAACCCAGACTCTCGTCTCTCACAGAGTTGCATTCAGTGGCCTCATTGGCTCTAGTTAGTAAAGGAAAGCAAATAAATAAATCCTTTTAATCTTTTATTCAGCTCTCTGTGAAATCCAAACACTGTGTTGAACAGTGGGGGATGATAAACGTTAGAAGTGTCTATTCTGATCTTTGTCTTAGTGTGCTCACAGAAGTCTAAGAGATCCAGCTAGTACTGAGAATATCTCTGTGCTTTAAAGGAAACGCTTTCTTAAATTAAATATTAGTAAGCACTGATCGTAAAACTAATTCAAAGGCACAGTCAATTACTACCATCTGTTAATATCTATGAAATATATAAGAAAAAGTTAGCAAATGGATAGTTAACTGTCACAATCACTCAGGGATCAAGCAGCCTGATATAAAGTTTCATTTACTAATTATAAAAGGAAACTTTACAGAATACATATTTTTCTTTCAGATTGCTCTTCACAAAATACATAATGCAGAAAAAAAATTAGCTATGGATTCCATCACTCCATAAGATATTGAGAAAATCACTTTCTGAAACGAGAAAACAAATGTTCTTGTCAGGATGCCATTTACACTGCTTATTCAAAATAATAAATTAATTTAACTTTAATGAGCAAAATGAGTCAGGTTTGCCAGAAGTAAGAAAGGTTCACCAGCCAGTGAATGAGTAGAGAGGGAGTCTGAAAATCGTTTTTGATGATGGGTAATTTCTGTCCCTCTCCTGAATCTATGAGGTTGTTATATCGGTGAGAAAAGGTTTTGAGAACTGTGAAACAATCAACTGCACATTCAGAGTAAGTGCAGATGGACTACATGGATAATTACATGTCTTTTGTCAAAGGTTAGGACATACAGATACTGATTGACCCTAAATTTACTCCTTTATTTAAAAACAGTTTGAACACAAAAAGCCAAATCTCACTGTCTTTAGTCATTAGAAAACCACCTACACCAAAACAAAAAGTAGGCTGTCGATTCTTCCCTTTGAACAGAAAGGGAAAAAAACTGTGTTAAGTAATAACCTGGCACCCACTTCCCTTCCATAGCGAAGCAGTTTCACAGCTGGCAAACAAATTTTTTCCTTGCAACAGTGCTTTAGCAAAGAGTTCCTCTTCTATCTGTTTTGGATGTGAGATATCAAACTTGGACTCTGCACCTTCCTGAAATCTCATGAGAACCCACTGCCTGAGAAGCTTTGAGTCAGTTGCCAGCATTGACAAAAGAGCCAGCTAACTGCTTGCAGCTTGCTGATTGGTAAGCCATCACTCCACTGTCAGTGAGTAATCAATCTGATAGGCTTGTCATGCAGGAAAAGAAGTGATTATGGAGACAAAAACAACAAACAGAGCTAGACTTAGAGCAATATAATCAGTGCCTCTAAGATTTTAATTTAGCGTCACATTTAAGAATCTCACCTTATTACTTGGATGAGATTATAAGCACAGTACCCCCGCCCTGTTCAGGCCTATGCTCACCATTTTCTAATGTGGTTTACTGGGTGAGAAATTTTAATATCAGGTCAAATGTGCCACCTGGTTCACTCCTTTGAATGTTGCAGACATCTGATCCTTCTTGCCTTAAATTGTCAGTGTCACTCACCAATGCAAAGCAAACACAGAGAAAGCAAACCAACAAAAACGATTGGTCTTTGCCTCCACAGCATATAGGCAATGCGAGGCAGTGATTTGGTTCCACCACTGGGAAACTGAAGATATCAGAAGAGAGAACTTAAGACCACAGCGTGTTTATTTCCTTTCTGCCAAGCAAACACACTGAGGAGCTATTGAAAGCTCTGTGTCAGTGTATGTCCATCGACAACCAAAAAGCTATGCTTGCTTTCTCTCTGAGTTATTCAGGGTAAGGGAGGAGGAAATCTAGGGGATTTTGATTCCCGCAGGATAATTTCTCTATCTAAACAATAAAGTCCAAAATGAGTGTTGTTTACCAACATCTATTAAGAAAATAGAGTATGCTACCGAAAAAATGCTAGAAAATAACAAATGTTTCAATACCACTTACAGTTGAATTCAGTGTTAGTAAGCCAACTAATAAGAAAGTTAAATACCACCAAGGTATTCCCCATCAGTATGGGCAGGGAAATGTCTAGATCAAGCTGACATAGATGCACCTGGCATTAAGGCACCAGTGCTTGATGATGGTTCTTACAGTCTTTCCTAACTCAATGCTGTATACTTCACAAGCAGAGTTTTCCAGCTCCCTGATGAGCAGCTACCATCCTGGCAAGAGGAAGTACAAAGATCTCTAAATGTCCTCAGATGAAGTATTCCACTATTTCCCAGTATGTAGTTGTAGGTGTTCTCAGCACTGTAGAAATTGCCATTTTCATTAATTCATTAGTTGTTACCCCATCTAACAGCAGAAAAAGAGGTTTAGGGGCTTTCTCTGTTTCTCCTTTGTTTGTCAGCTGTGCCCTAACCCACATCACTAGGCCAACTTAACACTTTTTAAAGGAGAGCAATTTTGTGAGATGGCTGCCTACCAGATGGGTTAATGGCCAAACACACCACACAAAACTTGGAGCAGGGATCAGATGGTGTAGTTTCCTTCCTTACTCCATTACTGTTTTTTAGAAACTAATGGAGAGTGTCTCCCTGTTTTTCCTCCCCTTCCTCCCCAGCCCAGTTTCTAAATTTCTCACTGACAGCAAGAGGTGAATATTTCAACCTTTTCAGACTGAGAAAAAAGAGCTAAGATCCTAGGATGTTTATTTTTATCTTAGTTGAACAAAATCACAATGATTTAGATCAGTTACTCATAAATGCTCATTTCTCATAAATGGAGAGAATTTACCATGTCTGAAACTATGTTTCACTTTTCAGTTTTATTGAAACTTACTTTTATTAGGCTACTCAGAGGCATTATTAGTGTTGTACGCTGCTTTTCAGAAAGAAAATCTGATATCGAACTGTAAGTGTAAAGTGTAAAGAATAAAGGTGATATATAAAAGCAAATATGTAAAAATTTTTCTCTATATCAGCAGAGAGGAAAATATTTTCAAATGTATATATTACCTGCATAATAAGATCTGATGGACTTCATTAAAACAGGTAAATTCTATAAATATAATACTAAAGTTGCCTGTGATTCTAATCACGTGATTTCAATATTTATGACTCTCTGAAGTAGAATTAAAAGTAGACTGTCTTTGCTGAACCTATAAATAATAGATTCTGAGAAAAATCTTTTTCTATAGAGTTAATCATATCCAAAACCATTGGTTGCATGAGAAATAATTGTCAAATAAATTTAATATATTACACTTAGGAAACTGTATCTCATGCTCTTGTCATACACCTTTATGTAGCCAAGGAAATGTAAATATCACTCAATATTACATACTGATGCCAGGGGTTGGTGGTGATGATATTTATTTAATTTAATTATTTTATTTTTTTTTTCCCCATGCAGGGTCGTGTGTTTACTAGCAAAGACAACAATGGTAAGTTTTCAAAAAAATATAAAGATCTGCATCTTTTACACCTGTCCAGTTTTCAGGCTTCTTTTCAAATATAGATAAATAAAATTGCATTATATAGGTGTAACAAGAATAAGGAAAAAAATTGCATTTCCATTGATCTCAAGTGAAAATAAATTATTTAATCTAGTGAAATTGTGTGAGGGATTAGTCAGTCTGGAAGAGACTCTACAGAACCCTGTTTAACACTGATCAGTTTAAATGAAAATTTTTCTGTGTAATCAGTTGCTCATCTAACATAACTTCTTGTGGAGGCAACAAAATGTTTTATATGGTCTCTGAACTGATAGATTGTCTCTACTTTGATTGAAAGAAGGTAGAGAAGGGAAGGCAGGCTGAACAGTGTATGACTGCCTTAACAAAAAATGCTTTTTACAAAAGTTCCAGTGAAATTACTGCTTTTTGAAGCACCCTCAGACAGTGGAATGTAGTCCAGTGTTCTACTGTCTGAACTTTAAACAGGACTTTGAAGAGCTATGGAAAAATCAGTAAAGAATCACAAAGAACATTTCTGGGAAGAAGAAAAAACCGTCTACTTCGTTCCTTAGCAAAGAGCACACAGGAAAGGGACCTACAAGTAGGGCAAGTAGCATTTAAGTGTATTATACAGTGAGGCGTAAATATTCATAAGAAAAGCCAAAGGCTTGCTAAGGAGTAAACCCATTAACAACCAAATACATAGTACTGGTTCTAATCCAGGGGAACAGATAAGAAGTATATAAGGGATACCTAGTAGAGACACCCATTTCCATGAGCTCTAATGACTGAATTATCTATCCTTTTAAAATAGTGAAGGGTTTTTTTGTTTTCTTTTTTTTTTTTGGACAAGAGTTTCTTGGTATCAGTTAACATCAGGGACTGTTTTGAATGGATAGCCTAGAAAGGCAGAGATCTAATTTCATTTTTATATACCTATAGGGTGATAGAGTAACTAAAATACGCTTAAAAAAATCAGAACTATGATAAAGTTTGAGAACTAATCCCTTTTGCCTTCTACACAACATCTTGAAATCCTTTCATGTCAATTCAGCCATTCTAGTTTTGAATACCTAATGACAGTCATAGATGTTTTATTATAAGGTAAAAACTGAATATAAACTTCTCTTAACTGAGTTTTCAAGTTTTGGAACTTCATTTGTTGACTTCATGTTAGATATCCTTTTGCTGTGTTCTATAGCATGATATATGAGGTCTGAACATAACTTTTTTCTTCTGTTATAATTCAGTGACATTTGGAAACGTAATGCTTCTAGTTTTCTTTGCGTAATTTTATCTGAAGTAATAATGGATAAAATACGTGAAGTCTTAAGTCTTACTCTCTAAGCCTGTTTTCTTTTTCTCTTTAAATAAGTCTTACTAAAGTGGTGTTAATTTTCTAATAGCCTCTTTGTTTATTTCAAATAATCTTTATTTATATTTCTCTCTTTCGGTTTGATTTTGATGTTGATATTAAAGTTTCCTCCATGTTTATTTCTCTGTAAGATGCATCGATTTCCAGCAACATGAATTTCTAGACCCTTGATTTTACTATGTTTACCTCTGCCTTTTAAATGACATAATTCACTTTAATAAGTAACAACTTTATATCATTTAAAAAAGATTTATATTCTAGCACCAATCTACATCCCCATGCATCCTAATTTTATTATGTTATTTTCTCTTGTGTTCTTTTGCCTTGCATTCTTGTCTCCATCTCTCCAATTAAAACTGTCTGTGGTTTGTTTCAGGAAAGAATTATAAGAATGATCCAGGGAAAACTCTTCATTTAACCATTAGATTTATTAGGCAATCCCAGCAGTCATTCAGGAAGAACAATGTTCTTTTAAGGCTGGTCAAAAACAAAATAATAAAAAAATCATTATCAAAACTTGTTCCGTGGTTTAGAAGACACCTAGCATTGAAACAAGTGGAAATATATTGCAGTCCCAAAACCTTTAAATGCCACCCTTGCCACAAGAGGAGTCTGAATTATATAGGTACCATTTCTGCCCAGCACCACACCTTCCTGAAGATGTACCCTCCCTATACCCCTTTGGATCCAGAGGTCTTCCAGGCTGCGGTGTGGCATGGAACAAGTTTTTGGAGATCTGACCTCAGCGGCTCTTCTGTCACCCTCCAGGGAAAGGTAAGGCCTTGCCACTCAAGTATCCCTCTGAAAATACAGGGCTGGATTTGGACTGTTACACTTTAAGCTAATACATAATATTTTAGAATTATTATTAAAGACACAAGTGAGATACTAATTTTAGGTACCACACAGAAACTTTCCAAGACCCTTATAAATAATATTTTGACTCTCTGCTACAAGAACTAAATATTTATTTAAGCTTTCTAATACTAAATGGTGTGTGATATATAGTAGTTTTCTAGAGGAAATATATAAGAAACAGGGTCTCTCTCATATTTTACAATGAAAACAAAATGCCAATTAAAGCTGTAATATTTTGCCTTTTCCTGAAGAACAGTAATAAAGAGCTGCATTGTCTATTGCTGTCTTCTGTGTGGATAAGAGAAATAGCAGACAGGAAGAAATAGGAAAAAAATAATAATTAAAAACCCCACTACTTATTCAAAGAGACTAAATTAGAAACTTAGACCTTATTAATGTCATTTGGGAAAAATCCCACTGGCTTTAGTCATTTTTGGCTCCAGCTCTTAAATTAGGTAATTAATATTTTGAATCACACTGATTGTAAGTACCACATAATTTATGTTCAGGTATTCTTTTGACTTCCAATGCATTAGGGAAAACCATCATGAGCAGAAGTGCCTACAGTTTATCTGAGACAGTGTGCTGTTCTACTGCCAAAGCACAAATTTTATTTTATTTCTGTCTGCAAACAGGTTGCTTCCAGGTAGTTAAACAAAACAGTAGTTGCCGGTAAATTAGACAAATCTCTCTTCCATTTAAAGAACCAGAATATTTTAGCCCACTGGGAAACAGTTTCTGTCTTCCAGTATTATAAGGAGTATAGCCAGTTCATCCTGATACTCAAAATAGTGTGTTCAGATGCTCAGTAAAAAAGGTAATAGAGAAAACATATTATTTGAGTGCATCTGACCAAGGGAGTTTTTATTTCATGAAGTTGCATGAGTGTCATACTTCCCTTAAAGTACTTGGCTTTAGCAGTTCTAAATGAAAACCAAAACATTGTTATTAGTAATGTTCAAATGCGTTCAGATGCATTTGAAATGAAAAAGGATCTAGAAGTGCAATGCTTGTTGTCTGTGCACACTGAATCTCTCCTAGCATCTTTCTTCAAATGCCGTGCTTTAGGGTTCATACCCCTGGCTTTGCCAATCACAGTGCCTTCACTCAGCCATATCCGTAGAAGAGGACTATGATAATGGGAATGATGGCCTTTGCCATAGAAAACTGGTAATTATCGTTTTTAGGGCAATAACAAACCTTACACTTAGAGACTACTGCTCTGGTTTATTAATACAAATTAGTGGTTATCCCTGCCTGTAGAATCCTGCCTAAAATAAGTGTTTGTACAGACGTTGGTAGCTCCCAGAGGGAGCTTAGGAGAGTAATAAAAAATTAGGTACAGAACACACTATTCCATGTTACTAAGAAGAACATGAAGTTATAGGACAGAATGGTAGAGTAGCTGCCTATTGCTGTGGCTGTACCCACAGAAGCCAACAAGAAACTAATGGAGAGTTCAGTGCCTGGGACCATGGAGCATCATTCCCATATACAGACGATCTTTTAGTTCTCTTCTCTTCCCTGTTTTCTGTCACTAGTTCCTGCACTTGATGGAAGAGATATAAATCTATATAGACTCACAGTCAAAGTTTTTATTTCTCTTTGTTTATCTGTGTGTATGTAGTTTTCAATTTATTGTTTCCCAAATACTCTGTGTATCTGGGAAGAAGTTCTGTTCTAGATATGTTTGGAATTTAAAATTGTTCCTTATTCCAGAAGAAAATTAACGGAAAGTTTATGAGATGCTCTTCTGCAGTCATTTTGATTGAGGGTTGATAAGGACATGAATACTACAAATGGAAAAAAAGAGACGCTTCTTACTATGCTGTGTGATTACAGAGTTAGCAGAATTAATTTCAATGCCTGTGAAAAAATATATTTAACCTGGTACTTCAAAAGATAATTAGTCAAAAAATAGACGCTGAGAGAGGACAGTTCCAGAGAAACCGATAGCCTGGACAGCGGCTGTAACATGACATGAACTTGTTTGTTTGAGACCACTGGCTATGCAAGAGATTTTTCTCCTGCTTTTTACTGAATGAAAGCATTGCCAATCAAACTGGCTTAGATTCTGGTTTTAGTTGCCTTCCGTCTCTTTCCTTAAACCTCTCCTGAGTTACTTCTGAAGAAATAAGTCCTAAACTGTTCATGTTTGACACGTAAATATTTTTGTGCATAGTCTTTACCATAACTCTTGCCTATTTCCTTGATTTTGCTTATAATTCATAAATAAGCCTTTATGACTACTCAATCCACTGATAAACCACGTTCTCAGAGATGTGCAACAATGATTAATGGTCTGGTGAGGAAACAATAGCAAGGGGAGTGCACAGCGCCTTCCTGAAGTTGTATTACTTCCGCTGATGTTCTTCCAGCTACGAACACCTTCAGAAAGAGATATTTAGCTTTCTCTACTCCCTCTGCTTTTCTGAGGCAGCTTAATCCCTTCTGACACAAGTACTTTATCATCCATTTAGAACAAAGTAAAACTCATCACATACCAAAAACCCCATCCATTCTAAATTTTTCTTGTTCTTTTTAAATAAAGTCTCTGATTTTTTTGTCTTGTTGGATGATATATTTAATAGAAAATGTTTTCTCTTACCCAACCACAGTCAAAAAACTTATCCCATGATATCTGGAGAGAAAAAAAAAATCAGGGATTAATCATTTAGCTCCAGACAGTAGTCATCCTTTAACAATGATTCTCCCTCCCTTCTGTGCTCTGGGCCATAGAGAGGAAATTCCAATTTCAGGTGTTTTTTGTATTTTTTCCAAGTCCTCCATAGACTTGGACAGGGCTGTCTTATTGCTGAGCCACCGTCTGCTATGCTATGTTCTTGGCACAGAGCAGAAATGTCAGACAAACTGAGGCTCATCAGCATAAAAGGCATAACCTAGGATCTCTTCTCAACAAGAAAACATCCAGCATCCTGACTGCTGAATGAACTGAATCTGTTCTTGACCTTAAATGTAAGACAGATTAAGAAAAAAGGATCAAACTGCAGTTCTAGCGGCTTCCAGATGAGAGGTGAGAGAAAAAGACGAGAGAACAAACTCCAGACGCAGTAAGATGCCTGTCTATCATGCTTTTCAATATTTATACCAATGACTCCTGACCTTTGAAGATATCAGCAGACCAGGATCCTGGTACATTTGTAGCCATATCTCTGTTATTACCCATTTCATGAAGCAAACCTGATGTTATCTGAACCAAATTTATTCTCTGGCCTCCCACATCCTATCATCTTTTAATGGCTTTTTTCCCCTCCACTGATGTCTTTGTTTATACGCACAGCCACATCCCAGTAAGTTTATTACCAATTCATGGCCGAGGCTGAATTTCACTCTCTAGAGAAACAAGACTCTTAAACGTAATTAGCATTCAAATAGGCCAATTATTTTATACTTGTGTATGCAATAAGATTATTTCAACATTCAAAATGAACAAAATCCTTCAGTTCTCAGCTATAAGGCAAAAAGATTAGTGGCAATTGTACTGTGAATATAAAAATTAAACCATCATTAGTACAGTTGAATCAATTAAGTATGCCATCACGACAATCTTAGTGTGTGTATATTATGCAAATACATAAAGCATAGCCTTTCCTCACTGCTTAGAATTCACTAAAACAGAAATATTATGGTCTGGTGCGATTAAAATAGTGAACAAATTCAGAGCACTGTGAATTGCTAACTAACTGACATTTTTCTCTGTAACCTTTTGTTCTTTAATTTTTGAAATGAATCGACTACATATTTAAGATGGAGGAGGCAGCTAAGAGGATCCACTTATTACAATCAAATCTTTTCCTTTCAGAGACTTTTAATATTTTCCTGAAACATTATTGGGGGGTCTGTACTTGGCATGCAATATTCTTGATCCACAGCTAACTCTGGAAACAAACCAAGAAACAGATCTTTTATTCAAAGTTTCACAGCACCATCACGTTCGTGTTTTGCTGTTGCTCTGATTGCATGTACTGTAGCATCATTACATGACATGTTTACAAATCAGATAATTTATTTTCATTCTCAGTGTAACCTTGGGTATTCTTTTTTTAACTCATCTATCTTAAGACTATGTTTTCAGAAGAAAATTGCATATGTAAAAGCAATTTGAAAAATTTTACTAAATCTAAGGAATAATGTTGAAGTCTGATAAAAATTCCTATTTCTTCACCACTCATACATTTACATATTCCTCCTTCCCAGAACACTGCCTTCTTTTTGGAAATGATGTTGAAGGGACACTGAAGCCCTATAAACTGGTTTTTTAACAAAACTGACTTCTTTGTTCTACTGAAGAATATTAATGAATATAATGATGTTGAAGTGAGCTAACAAGGATATCACTATAGCGTAAATGTCTTTTTTTTTATTTTTGCTACTGGTCATAACTTTTGCAAAACCAAAATAAATTTACCTGACTCTTCAATGCATAGTATTTATAAATTTTACATTTGGTCAAATAATTGTAAATACTAAAGCTTTTGAGTGAGAAATCATCAAATAAGTATGGACAAAGACATGACTATAACCCTTCTGTAGCACTTTTGTGAACCATCTCTTTCTGTAATCAGTCCGTAGTATAAGAACAAAGTAAGTTTATTCATAAATGCTCAGTAGCTGAATGAGGACAGTCTGTAGGCTCCTGTGAAACCCATGAAGAGAGTCATCATCCTGCTGAGGTTATTTACTGTGGCTAACCTAGGCTCCTGTTCTGATGGACCCCCAAGAAAGCTTTTTTTTCTCCCATGATGTTAGAAGACAGCTACAAATATTAACTGCACTATGGAACACAGTAAACTAATGTGAACGACTCCTTTGATGGTTATAATGAAAAAGAGACATTATACTAAATGTTAATATATTTGCAAACTATAATTCCCACAATGATCTCAAAAGCACAAAACCATTTTAAAGAATAATCTGAGGACTCTTTCATATTGGAGGTTGTGTGTGTTGGTCAGTTGGGTTTTTTCTGCGTGTTTTTTTTCTCCACAAAGAAATGCAACCCAGGGAAGCGAGAACAAGATATAAAAAGCAAATGATGATGCAAATTTCATTCAAGAAATCACTGATGCTTCTCTATACTTATCTTTTTGTACACTATAATAAATACATAAAAGAAAAAACATGAAGTTTCAATTTAAGAAAGACTACTACTCTGCATATTTACACTGTTATACATAGACATGTATAAACAGATGTATTGAAAATTTGTATGTGCACTTACACACATTGAGAAAATATTTCTCAGTGAAGTGTTTCTTTATCAAAGAGATTGATGTATTAGTTTTGTGCAAACCATCACCCATTTAAAGCTTCAGTGATTCCCCATACTATTATTTATTCCGTTTACTTAGTAAAATACTATATATTATAATAGTCATGGCTCATAGATTGTTTAGCAAAGGTTAACCATAAAATTTACCAGTATTTTGTTTTCTTTTGAAATGTAACTCTGGCTCAGTCAATTTGTTTTGAAGACAGGACTTTTAATTCACTGCAATGAATATCTTTACCAGATCAATTGCTGCACTAGCATTATGTTGTTGAATATATACCATGTGTTACAACAGAATTTCCGAGAACACAAAATCTAGGAAACTGAGCACCTTAATTCCAGTGAGGTGTAAGTTCTAACGTGCATTTTTTAAAGGAATGTGACTAAGTATAATTAAGATATGGAAGATATTGCCCTAGTGTGGTAACAAATTTATTTCTATAACACCTAATAATATATTTGCATATGCTCTCTCTAATCAAAGAATGAAATAGTTATGAGATGTAGCAGTGAGAATCTAGGTTATTTTGAAATATGAATAATATATGAATAATATGGTACATGAGGAAAAAAGGGGCCTCTGCTGGAAATATTCTCAACTGATTTTACAAGCATACAAATAACTGACTGAATTTTAAAAGCATTAGGCCTAATACCACCAAACATATGTGAAAATAAAGGACAAAAATAATGAAACTGAATTGAGATATTTTAAATCGACAGACAAAAATTAAAGTATTTTCTTAGCGGACTCAGGTTCATTTTTATATCCTGGAAATTTCATACCAAGGAATATGACATCTCTAGGGCTCTTGGCTCTTACACACTACTGTTCCCATTTTACTCCATGACTAAGTACAATAAATATTTTATCGCAAAAATGAGGCAACAAGAAGAGTTATCTTGCCACAAAAAATGTATTTTGTAGCCTGTATGGCAGAGCCGTGGAAGAAATTATTTTTTGTAGCTTCATCTTGTTTGCTGAAACAATTTTTTTGTTACTAACATCTATATAATTGCCTCTGAATTTCCGCCTTGTTTAGGAGGATTTGATCTGCTTTGCTATACTGCATATTTAAAAGTTAATTGCATAGGATTTGGTTGCCATGGACCAATGAAACTGTGCTTCAGAAATGCCAAATATTGACATGATAGATGAGTTGTGATCATTAGAGTCCAGTGAAGGATATATTAGAAAGTGATATGGTAACAAGGCTTAATGGTGCCCGGTGCAGCTGATTGATAGTGTCAGTGTATAAAGTATATGTAAATGCCAGAGGTGTCATTGTTAAAGTTAGATATCTGGGTTATTCTTGGGCTGAGATGTTGTTTTGCAATTAAAATACACTCCAAATATATATTTTCAAGGAAAAATAAAAAAAAAACCCTTTCAGCTTTAAGGGGAGGAATAAAAAATCCAGCAAAACTAAACTCCATTTATTACTGTTTGAACTCTGAATCTCAGAGTCAAACTCTGCTTTGTCCTGCTTTATGCTATGTCCTACAATGAGACCATCTGTAGCAGCAACAGTCTGAGGTCTGAGGTCATACACAACGCAAATCTCCCGCTGGTACGCCTCCATTAACTAAAGTTCTCTATTAAAATCCACACAGTCTAAACAAAAAGGAAACTTCTGCAACTCTTAGTACTCTAAACTTCTTTCTTGGAAAGGAACAAACAGAGAATATGGAGGAAATTGCCCATTTTCATCAGCATAATTAAAGTACCCAGTTTAACTATCCATTGCTTTAAACCCATTCAAGCAGCATTTTTTTTTTCAAACTTAATGAAGCTCATAATCCTTTTAGTAATCAAATCAAGACTGAAGAATGTAAATGCTACATTGCCATTTAGCAGAAAGTTACATAGATTGTGAAATAATTAAATCACAGTTTTCAAATAATTCCTACTTACGTTTTGATCTCAGTAAGGACTAAGTTACGGCATCTGGAATGACCTGATATTGAATCTGTTTGTGGTTCATATAGAATGTAAAAAAAATCATCCAAAAAGGAATTACTTTTATAAACTTATAAGCAACTTTAAAAATAGAGTAAAGGCAAGAGTTTCCTCTCAATGGTAACATGCACTATCAGTTCCTACTGCAATACCATGTGCTTACTTTCTGCTGCTACTTAAATTGTTATTACTTCAATTTCTGGAAAGTAATGCCTCTACTGATGGATGATGTGCTGCCAAGACATCTGCTGTCCTCCTTGATTGCTATGGATATTATTCTTATGTGTTATGCCAATATGAGTTAAAATAATCAGTTTTAAGAACAACTTTCATGTATTTCACTGTCCTGTTTCTTTAATGGATTCCTCTAGTTCATGTATCACCTATTAAAATTTAGTCTTTCCTCTGAACTGGATGTAATCTGCATCCTTGAAATTATAATTGAGGAAAGCAATATATATTTTTAAAACCTTGAAAATACCCAACAAATATTCACAAATTTGAATCTGATGGAAAATAAAAAAAATGTGTTCTGCTGTTTTTACGTCAACAACTTTTATGAGCAGGTTTTATATTTTGTGTGGATTTTTATTTACTGAAAGATCATCTCTCTGTTCCCTGAACATAGAAGTTCATTATTTGTGTTGTGCAATGCAGTATTTTGCCTTGAAGAAACTGAGCAAGTTTTAGAGATGAGTGAAAGAATGTAATGTCTGAAAGTCAGGAGTCTCTGGCAGCACAAGAGAATCCAGGGCTGCTGACCAGAGGTTTCAGAAGTCGTTTGGGGCAGGCAAGATGTGTTGTCACTTGCAGTAATGCATATTCCAGACAGCAAACTACTAAGTTATCCCTGCCAGATTATGATGCAGTTTTACAGTTCTGGAAGACTTTGGTAGACTATGCTTTCTTTCCTGATTGATACATTGTAAGAGAGGACAGGCAGACAAGCCTGAAAGGAACTGTGCCTTTCTCTTGCAGTGTAAAGGGTAGAGTGCTGCAAAACTTCTCTGCCTACTGGGCTATGACACAAAAGGGAGACAGCACTCTTTGCACCCTATTTTTTTTAAAGAACATTGCCCTGACTGAGCTATGATGCTCTCTGACCTCAATGCTGTCAGTGTAAGCTCCACAATACTAACTGAATCAGCCTTTGCAGGGTTTTAAAACATGGGCACCTAAATTTTCAACCCTAAGTGGATCTCAGGTTAAGGTAAAGGTCTAATCAATATCTAATAATTAAATAAAGGCAACAGTACCTGTGATCATTCACAGAAGCAGCAATGTAGACACCTAACCTATATCTGGGGAAACTACTATTGCTCATGAATCTACAAAAAAACAAGTAGTAAAGAACAGATTTTGTGAATGCTTCTCCTGGACTTATTGCCACAAATTCCATTTGCACTACATTTAAAGATTTTATTAAATCCATATTTATGTTGTATCCTGTTTACTTTTTACTTATTTCATATTATAAGAATTTTACTTTCTCCTGTCTCTTCTGTCTCTGCTAGAATAAATTCACCTTAATTTTGAAAACTGTATTTTTGCATTAATCTTACAGCTGTTGTTTCCTCAATTAGCTACACTTTCTTATTTTTGGGTTGATGCCAGTTCTTGTTCAATTTACTCTTCTGCTGCTGAGAGTCTGTTGTTCCCTTGAGCAGTTGGTCAGTACTTACAGGTCTGATGAAATTAGCACTGCCTGTTACTTTCCCAGTAATCGGGTCTCAAATAACCAGTTGTGATTTCAGCTCTCTCTAGTCCCTCATTTAGCTGTCATCAATCTATTCCCTGTACCATGTTACTCTCCTGCTTCCCCAACCCCTTCAAAAGCCTTCAGGCAGAAGGTAACAACCAGACAGTAGGGGACAGGGAGAAAATGTTACAAAACTTACGTAAATTAAAAACAGAATCTCATGTTTTCTCAGCTAGGTGCCAGTGTGTTCCCTGATGCATGCCTTCTTTTGGGAATACAGACTGCAAAGATCAATCCTTTTGTGTAACAGTGTGAGTTGGAGATCCGTTGGATCTGCACAGGATGGGGGCAGGGAGAATCAGCTATTGCGGTGTCTCTTCCTTGTTCTCTGCCCTGCTATGGACAGACCAGCAAGATCTTTGCACCGTGCTCACCGCTGAACTGAAGCCAGGACAGAGGAATCATAATTTCCTCAATTAAGTAGATTTGAGAGCAAGGTTTATTGTAGAGAATACAAAACAATTGCTTTCTTACGTGAAAAGCTGAGTTTTCCAAGCGAATTCTGCACATTTATATCTTTTGTGAGGCATGTCAGCCAGTCATGTAGGATATGCTGGCTGGCAACACTGAGAGGGATGAGTCTTTGCCCACTTCTCCTATCTGAGGAGCCATGTCAGAACTACATGTGTGGAGATGGAGGGAGGTAGAAGCTGTGCATTTGCACTTGGTCTAAGTCATATGTGCCTAAACTCAAGGTGGCTGTCAGAACAGCACGGAACTGTACGGAAATCTAAAAAACCAGTATAGTTTACCATCCAAGTTTTGCTTTTATTTCAGTTAAGTATCACTTTCACTTGTGTAAAAACTGGTCATGACAGAGGAGGAATGTCAGACAGGACAGGAAATTCTCTGCAATATCACTCCCTGAATAGTGTTTGTTAAGCTCTGTTTCCTCTACCCCATTGCAGAAACATGCCTATGGTAATAATTTAATGTACATGTATTTTCCCAAAATTATATGGTAGGATGCAACAAGTAGCTCTCATAATTAACCATTATAATTTTGTTTATTCATTCAGACATGCTGCTGTGAATATACTACAGATTGCTTCAAAAGAAAAAAACATATTTACTGCACTCATACTTTTCACTGTAATCAATTTCACAATTTCTAAGTCTTAACTCTCAGGAAAACTTGACTATATTTATATCTCTGCTTAATACCCATGATTAATGTATTACACACACACTTTTAAGGTTTAAAATACCTTGCTTATGTGGTTTACTATTCTACTTATGATGGATTTGAATCTAACAGATCTGAGTATTCTCAGAACACACTCCCTCATCTAAGTTCTTTAACTGTCAACAGAATTTATCTTGAAAAGAAACATCTCACATATAATTGGTTTAATAAAAATGAGACTTTCCAGCACTGATACCTGCATTTTTGTAATAAGAAGTAATTTTTTGTTTCTCCTTTACAATGTTCCAAGTACTCCTATCAAATTAATATTTCTCTATTGAAATGTTCTTTTGGGATAGAAGTAAATTTGATTGTTTTGAAATGAAAATGAGATTTTACTCGTAATTTCTTACTGATGGAAGATTTTAGGCAGACTGCTGATTTCAGTGGGGCCTTTCTTATTCTCAGAGACATCACAGCTAATTTGAGTCATTCTTCACAGTCAGGAGGTATGCTAATTTTCCCAGCTGTTAATACTTTCCTGGTCAACTGGTTCCCATTTAGAGGAAAAGTTATTTCAGTCTCCCCTACCATTTTAAGGTTTCCCTGCTGGTAAAAGCTCTTTGTACAAATGAAAAATATGTAATAGCAACTATGGGGGAAGCTGAGCTAGCCAGACATATTCACCTCTCTCCATTGACCTATAATAGAAAGATATGTTAGATAACTATAGGCAGGCTTATTATTATAATAGCTCAGACCAGATACCAAAATCTTCAATGAATTTAGGAGTAAATCTTAAAATATCAATTTCTTCTCCTTTGTTAGCAGACAAGGAAATGTTTTTTTCCTTGCATTTATGCATTGTGGAACCCTCTGTAGAGAGACGAGTATCTTCCATGTGAATCTTCTGTATTGATATTCACCTTTGTTCTACAGACGTGTCATTTTTGTTAAAGACCTTCTTACTGTGGAATTAAGATTAAAATCTAGAAATCTCTCACTTTGTTTTAGCTGTCAGTTAAAAGGCAGCCTGGAAGAAATCTGATTTGCAAGAAAGTCTAAGAGAAAGATCAGTTACCTTTTAGGAAGGCATGAATTTTTTCAATTTCACCAATGATAGTTTAATTTATCTGTTGAATCTGTAGAGACAGTTAGGTATTCTCTGTACTAAATTACTACTGTGAGATATAGAAATGTATTCTGGCTGCAGCACCTGTTTTTGTTTTCCTTGTAGGTGGATGACAAACAAGATTCATATGAAATGAGCATCAGCCAGTGAAAATGCAACTGTTTGAGTCACAAATAGAACAGATTAGGCTATCAAATATTTCCACTGAAAAAAAGATCTTCCATAAACATTATATACATCTAAATCACTGGGCTGTCAGATGGGAATTAGAGAAAGAGCTACAAGGATGACAAAGAATGGCTTCCAGCATCACTTACGTGTTTATTATTGTGCTAAAATACCATATTCAGCAAAAATTCGAGAGTGATAACCTCTGTTACAGTCAGAAATCAATGTTAAGTCAGAAGGATGGATGATTCTTTCTAGATGATTCTTACTTGTTATAAGATTACCATAACTTGTTCACTGAAGCTTTATTTTTCCAAATTCAGAAGATATGCTCAGTGAGGACATAAAAAAAGGTAAAATACCTAGCTTTCTCTACCTATATGTATATATACACGTACATATAAACACACAGGCATACACATGTATACACATGTCTGAATATACACAAACCTTATGATTTCAGAAGGCAGAAGCTAGTATCCCTTACACCTTGGCTTGGATGGCATTAAATTAGCCGCAACCTTCAACCCTGACCTATTTAGCATGGTCTGAGTCAATCTGGTCTTTTAACATCTTTCTTTTTAACATCTGCGAAACTTTAACTTTTTTCCTCTTGTGTTTTTCCAGCGACATATTTTGTCAGACCTACTTGCAATTTCACAAATTTTCCAGACAAAAAAATAAAGAGCAGTGTGGTGAAGGAGAGGAAGACTGTATTAACCAAACAATACCTAGCTTCCAACCAATTCTGTACCTTGGGGTTGTGATACTGGGTCTGCACCCCACCTCTGCGGCTCAGCAGTCTCCCCAGTCTGAAAGGCAGGTGGACAGAAAGCATGTCTGTATTTGCAGTCATACTCTTTGCCAGTCCAGTGTATTTGTGAGGTGTCTTTGCAAAGAACTGACTGATGAGTAGCACACAGCATTGACTTCCACATGCAGGATCTTCACCAGCTCCTGTGAAATCTGACACCGCTCATTCAGAACCTAGAAACTTGAGAACTGCTCTGGCAGAAAACACAGCAAGTATGATGGGAAGAGACATTTTTCCCTTCAGTTGCAGATCCTTTCTTCCCTCCAATAGGAGGGGATTGAACTTGTTGCAGTGCTGAGGGCACAGCACAGGCCTCTGTCTCCTGTTGCCATCTTGGAGGCCGGGGCCAGGACAGGCCTGGCCGGGCACATAATCAGGGCTTGGGGGATCCCAGACTACTGGTGCAGTGAGGGTGGCCTGGTGCCATCAGTGTCTGCAGACACCAAGCTGACCATGCTGGGCTTCTACTCGCCAGAAGCTCACCCTGTCTGTCCCTGCAGTGGCCGCATCCCCAGGGTGTGAGGGAATCTGCGTAAATAGACCTAGTGGGAAGGCACAGAGGGGTGTGAGTGCCAGTGTGCTTTGCCGCGAGGGCGACAGGAGCAGCAGCTCTGTTTAATTAACTTCAAAAACTTGAATTGGCTTTTTATTGGTGTTTGGAAACATTTACAAATAACAGCATGATAATTAAGGATGCGTTACAAGGAAACTGGACTGGCAGTAGAAGTTTTATTCAAACCCTCATACCCGATTACATCTTCCAGGATTAAGTCTCTTTTTCCTCAATACTGTGGGCCACAAATGATGCTAATTAAACTGAGACATAGGTCTTCCCTTGTTTTCAAGAAGTAGTATAATGCAGTGTAAATTAGGAATGAATTGAAGGTTTTACTTTTTCTCTAATGAATTCTCTTTTTTTTAATAGCATTAGGAGATTGGTTTTGGCGATTGGTTTTAGAGATGGGTTTTAATTGAAATCAATAGAAAGAGCGGAAAATCTAACATTGTAAAAGGAAAAAGGAACCAGGCTCAGGTTTGCCCTCATGGAAAGGCATTGTTTGTCATACATGAAGAAACACTGTTGTTCTTTTTCTGCTGGAGGATTGCCACCATTCTTGTACTAATCAACTCCCAGGTGTGGAGAATCTCAGTGAATGGAGTTGATCTAGTGGTGACCTGGCTGATAGCAACACGACATTTGTTAAAACTAACTGATTTTTAAGAGTCTAGTATTTTTCTTCTTTTTGCTTTTTTCTTTTTTTTTTTCCCTTTTGTTTTCTTTTTCTTTTAAGCTATTACAGCAGGACAGTTTCCCTCTGCTCTGAAGGGATTATTTACTGTTTTGTATATGCTGTGTTTATAATAAATCATTTGGCAAAAGCATGAAGGAAGACATAGTAATTGTTCATCAGGATACGTGAGGTTATGTTTCTCAAGGATCACCAACTTTGTGTGAGATGTTAGCGATTAATTTAAAACTCATAGAGACAACTGTTTGTGCAGAGAAAGAAAAAAAAAGGCTGTACCTACAGCCATGACACAGTTCAGGGAAGTGACAGTGCAAAGAACCAAGCTCCTCCAGGCAATCATCCTCTCATCAAAAGTGTTCTCAAAGTTTTTTTTATTTCGTTGAAGATTTTTTAGTGCCAGGAGTTTGTGTGTGTGTATGTGTGTCTGTGCAGGGAAAATGTACATAGACACACACTGAAGCTCATTTGTTTTGATCCATACATCCCATATACATATATGTTTATTCACATATATAATATATTTTAACAAAATTCATCTTATACAGAAAAAAAGAAGTCAGAAAATCACATGCAGCCAGCACATGTTGAGATATATAAAATAGGACATAACAGTGTATTTTTTCTGCCCTGTTACTCATCATCCTAGTTTATTCTCATAGAGGGTATGAATTATTCATTTTTAAGCACAATAGAAAAACATTAGTACTTTTTAATGGCCAAGTGGGATTTTGTAATGAAAGACTTGTGAGTCAGGTTCATTGTAATGAGGAACATTTTTACAAGAACAGGTATTAAGTGTGAGAAGTAGTCATAACTGCTTGTTCAGACTATGGCATCCTGGGTCATGAAAACTGATAGCTGCATTTTGGTTATTGCTGGAGAAAATGAAAAATGGATTGTGGAGCATTTCTTTTATAAAATAAAAATCTGTGTCTAAATTAGGCCCCAACTAGTAAATCGTTCTGGTTATATTCCTAATAACAGAGCAAATTATCAGTATAATAACAAACATTGGGAAAAAAAAAGGAAAAATATTTGGAAAATTCAGATTAAATGTAGTGACTCAGAGCAGCAGAGGTCTATAATAAAAAAAACATTAAGTCACAGTATTCCTCTCTTGTTGAATGCTCACTCTAATTATATGTTGATATTATTAAAAGTTAAGAAAATCACTGGGCATGTAAATAAATTCTCTCCTGTGTAACCAAGTACTACCTTTTCCAGGTTTCTCTGCAGACTTTCTCCATGACAGTAAATAGTCTGAACGGCGTGACTAACTCGTGTTGACGAACACTGAATTACAGGATCAGTATAATTTAATTCTCATTCAGCTGAACATTACTTCAGAGGGATTATTTGAGTGCTTGCCAGTTTGAGAATTGCCTGATTTTAGGTGTTTTTTTAAAAACAATATTATATATATGAAAGCTGTAGCCATTAACTTTAGTAAGAATATTAGGTTAAAGTCTCCTTCTCTGGCAATCTTGCTCCTTTTAGCCTACAGTACAGCTGTTGAGCTTATCCAGCAGGTTCTCCACAGCCACCAGTATTGAGGGAGGGAAGGTGAGATGTGATGAGAGGGAAGCCATGCCACTGCTTGGTCTTTTGCTACTTTGCAAGAGCACCTGAGGGCAGGTGGGAGACAGAAGCAGAAGGCTGACACTCACAAAAGCTCTAGAATGAGGTTGACATGTGTTCAAGGGCTAGGCATATTTAGCCAGTATATGTGCTTAGTGTGCATAGATTTGCAGATGACATTAAAATAGATTCTAATTATTAAGGTGAATATTGCTTTCTCGTCTTTATTTAGATGAACTATAATCTTTATGAGACAGTGACACTTCAAAAGACAATCTATATCTACCTTATATCTACCATAAAAAGAAAAAAAAAAGCACACATATTTCTGAACCAGAAAATCTCCACCACTTCTCCTGTCTGGAAAATATGAAGGGTATTAAGTAGGTTGGGAAAACTTTGTAATAAGCATAACTGAATAAGTTTAGCCTGGTATTAAGAAAAAAAAATAGATCTAAAATTATTTTGCTTGCCCCTATGCCCTCTCATTTTTTTCACAAATGATGATGCAAGCATAGTCTCCAAAGTGTCTTATAGTTTTCAGGACAAAAATTTTTGATTTCTATTTCCCAGAATCAAACATAAGAGTGTGGCTACAGGAAAGGATTTTCTTTTCCTTTTTTTAAGATCAAGACCCCTACATATATTCATCCTCTCCTGTATTACTGACAGCATTTGTCCTTATCTAACAAGGTTTGGCTATCTTATAATGGTGTCACTCTCTTGCTGAAATGGATAGTTATTTTTGGACAATAAAGATAAATTTGAGCCAAACCTTGCTGGACTTGTGGCAAAGCAGACTATGTAATACATAGGGAAATTGCTACGTAGTGGGCAGGATGTGGATTTAACAAGTATCAGAATTGTTCAGGTCAGGTATGGAACCACAAGCATTACCATAATATTTTAGAACATTTTCCACTCAAAATTCATCTTCTGGGAAAAGAAATAAGGCTTTTGCCTTGAAATACAATAACAATAACATAGGTGCTGAATGTGACCTGGAGAACTAGTACTGCAAACAATCATTATGGTCTTGGTAAAACAGATGGATGTACGTTTAGCAATAATAACATCACTTGTAAATAGGCATCAAACAGTCACACCAATTAAGACTCAGGATTTCAGCTTGGCTGCTCTGGGGGAGACACTTTCTTGATTAAGACATAGGTCTGTATTTTGAAATTCATTCATAATTTACAGTTTCCAGTTAACTAGAACCAGTACTCATAGCTAAGGACAGAGACCAGCTTCCCACTAGTTCCCAGAATACTTTTGATTCTCACTAATAAATATTTTTGATTCAACAGCTTTTATTGAAGGTGCCTGTCCATCTTCCAAGTGCAAACAATGTAATTTCCTTTTTTAAAGCTCTTTAATCTGGATCAAGGCACGTAGTTACCTGCTCTAAAGTAAACACAAGCACACTAAACAGTTTTCCCAAGCTAATTCTTCAGAATTAAGTTCCAACTCTAAACCAGAAATTTTAAAATGTGTGCAAGTGATTTAGGTGTATGAGACATATTCTAAATCGGAGGAAAGCTTATGAAAACTCTTGTAAATGCTTACATTTGATAAAAGACATCACCACATAACCTCAGGCATCCATTAATTTAAAAAATCATTTGACCATTTGCTTCCTCCTAATCACTACATGAAATCTGTCACATAATGCCCATAATGCGCATCTGATTATGAGGCAAAGCTTTTTAATTTGTTGCTACAACTCCTATTTTGTTGTTGTAGTTCACAGTATTTCTCAGTGGATTTTAATTACATAAATTTAGTCTTATCTTATAATTATATATTTACTGTAAAGTGTCAGTTAAAATGTATCCAGCTGTTTTAATTGTCATTTTACTCTCCCCATTTGCTTAAGTACATTCAGAGGTATGTTTGTGAGATTGGTGTTGCTCCATAGGGAATACTACTCATCAATTAATTTTCTTTATTTACTCTGAGGAAAAAAGGAACATTATTTAAGTACTCATGTAGACATGTAAGCATGTCCTCTGTGCTTAAGTGCTCTGTGAAGTCAGAGTCCAAGACAGATAAATTTATGAGGACCAATAACACACAAAATAGCTGCTGGATCGTAACAGAAAGAATTCCGACCTGCATGTTAAGGTCTTGCAACCTCCCTTCCTGCACAGTTTCCTTGCCTGTTTTCAAGCAGAGCAGCTGTCTATTCACCCAGAACTTCCCCCAATACATCTTAAATGTTCCTAATGCATGGGATGTTTCACAATTAATGCTACTGTTTGTTCTGACCATCTTCGCCATATCTGAGGGTGAGATAGCATTGTGTACTGCTATATGTCATTCTGTAAAACAGTATTTGATGAAGTGCTTTGTATTTTGGAAAGTGGTGTAAAATAAAATATAATAGAATAAAAGGGAAAGGTTTACACACTACAAAAAACTCTTGTGGTAAAATGATTCCAGATTGATTCTCTGAGTAGATCAATTCTAATGTGTGCTCTGTGGTTTGGGCAATAGCTCTATACAATAAGCAAAGTTTGACTGTGAACAGTTGTTTTTTTGGATGTACAAGGAGAGACTGTAAAATAGATTAAGAAATATATGTGACTGTTTAACTTCTTGAGAACGGCTCATTGCATTGTCTCTACTGTGGCTGATCTGCTAAATAAGGATGAATTTTTGATTGTTTAATGAAATTTTACCATTAGAATGTTACATTGCTTACTTTTTCTTTTAACAAGGAATATAATTTAACTAAACTTGTAGTTCTGACAATTATTAGACTCATTAAATAGAAAAATAATAACACACCTTTCTCAGGAAACTCCCAGTTACAATAAAATTAATATAATCTCAGAGTGTTTTAAAGTCACTTAATGAGGCATGGAATGTCTCCAGATTTTAGTGGAAATCCATGACCAAGAGAGAAATCCTGGCATAAAAATTAACCAGATCCCTTTTGCGGTATAAGAACCAGACATTTTCTGTTCCTTTCTCGCTTAAAGACCAGATTTTCTCCTTCTAGTTTACCAGCAATGACTAGTCCTCCCGAACTTTCAAGCACAAAAAAAATTCCACTGAATGAAAAATAGTGAAATTAAACTACGGGAAAAAGATTTTTTACATCTAGCAACTTCAAAATGTCGTTCAGCAATTGTACACAATGCTTGTGCTACTCATCTATCTAGTAAAATTCCCATCTATCCAGTAAAACCCCCATCTATCCAGTAAAACCAGCCAGCCTAAGCACACCAGCAAAATATATGAATAGAAATATTGCACACTTTTCTTCCTCTTCTTTATATTCTTCAGATTAGGAAAATGGCAAAGAAAAAAAGAAACTATAATAGAAGAAAAATGAAACAACTACAAAGGGCTGGCAGGTAGAAAAGCAATATTGGAAGTCTTTGAATTTAACTTCCTCTGACATCCTATCTTGAAATTCATTGTGAAGGTGGAGGGGACAGCTGTCAAAACTAATACTGCAGGAATCAGAGAGTAAAAGCAGCCATAGAAGGCTGAATGAAAATTCTTTGAAACATCTAGAGGTTTCCTTAACCATAAGGAAATTGTGTTAAAATAACCACCTTTTTTTGAGTATGAGCAGTGTGTGTACAGACAAATCACAATAGAAAGGTAAATAGGTCTTCATAAACACTCAGGTTATTCATGTAGCAGAAATTACCTTATCATCAATATGAAGAAGCTGAAACTAGAAATTCCCTATTCCTCTCTCTACCATTTTAAATGGAGTATATGTACCCTTTAAAAAGATGTTTTAAAATATTGCCTTCTTGAGTGTCTTTTTTCTTGCTAGGGAGGGCTAAACAATGGGTTTCTGACAGTTTTGCTAATACTGTCATACAGAAAATGGTCCCATGCAAAATCTTTATTTTAGCTATTGTTTATGTGGAACATTTATAAATTTCATATTTCTAACTTTTCTAAGGGGCTCCAGAAAAGAGTAAAGGTCAAACACATTCCCGGCTATAATCAGGGTTTACCTAATTGATCAGTTGCACATGGAACTACACATTTCAATACTCATTTATTTCTAGGGTTTATCTGCTTACCTTATTTTAGGTTTTCTTCACTATCTCAAAAGAAACTGAATGAAAGAGTAAGCCATGATGCATGATTACTTCCATTCCAATAAAAATAGACATTTTTTGCTTTTCAGATAATTAACAGTCATATTTCATCAATCCTTCAATTGCAGGAAAAGATTGTACTCTGAAAGAAATTAATTGTTAAATACATTCACTGGTCCTCCTAGAACATGCAAAATGGGAGTTTGAAGAAGGTTCCGAACCACGATAGTGATGAGTTTTGGAAAAGCACTCCAGAGAAAGTGAGAAGAGGGGGTTTAAATAAAGTTTGATGAGTATTGAGAAAAAAAAAAAATAGTTTTTTTAAGATAACAGGGGAATTACATCTGTGACCCAAGGGACCCCTTGTACTTGAGTGGATTGGCAAGAATAACTGCAGCATACATGTGTATTTTAAAATATATTATTGTTTACTTCTGATGGGGTAGTACTAGGAAATTAGGGTGAGTGCAGTGTTTAATTCTGTCACATGTTTAAAAATGTTACTTAAAATCCTGTTACCTTTGTTTGGGCTGTTCTTCTTCCACAGTCAATAGCAAATTTTCCCTTGACCAGTCTTAAGAAATTCAGACCCAAGATATGATCACTTTTGGGGATATCCTCTTGTACAAATGAAGGGAGAGGGCAAGAGACTCTAAGCTGACCTATGATAAGAGTGCAACACCACTTTCATACCATAAATCCCCGAGTGCTTTCTATTATGCTGATGCTGATTGAGCCAGTTCACAGGGTCACACCAGCAGAGTTCAAATTCTGCAAAAAGGGCACCATTTCTGTCACTTGTGCTACTTGATCTGCCTTACCACAAGATTAGAGAAGCATGAACATTGGAGCACAAGCTGTCTTTTTGTGCTGGACTGGCACAAAGGAGAGGTGAGGGTCTGCTCATGGGTCTCTGATTTCCAAACTAAAATTTCAAGATCTTTAATTGAATAAAAAATAGAATTATTTAGAAAGCCAATGAAACAGTAAGATATTAAGCATTTATCTGCAGGAATCTCATACCCATTTCAGAAAGGAATAATGACATCTGTCCTCAAATTATATTGGCCCAATAGGTTTTAAAAATGTGTACTGTCTGACCACAGGACACAGGCTTTCCAGGTGTGGACAAAGAGCTAGGGATCAGAAACATGATCCTGTCCCCACTGCCCTACCAAATACGCTGCTGAGGACTTAGGCATCTACCGACTGCCCAGCCTAATCTAGGCTCCTGTTAGGGTGATGGACAGAGTTTTTGTTTTGGAATAGGTGGGGAAGAATAGGAATCAGTGCAGAACAATTGTTTCTTTAAAACACGACGCTGGGGGCCAACAGCTGGGAATTCTTCTTAAAGCAGTTATATAGTTACTTTCCTCCTCCACACTACACAGTTTGAATGCTGTCCCTTGCATCTCCATGGCTTGGCTTACCTCCTCTCATGCCAAGGATTTTGTGATTAGATATCAGGGGATATTGCTCAAATCCCAAACATTTTTTAACAAATCATGTTCAGAAAAAGTTATTTAATTCTTACAGCCTTTAGGCTATTTTCTTTGACGTCACTGCACTGAATATTTTCAGCAATAATTAATTTTTGATACCTAAAAATTTATGTATATAACAACTAAATATTGTACCATGTAATTTAAATTTAGCAATGGAAGAGTAGCTTGGCAAAGTGTTTCATATCTCTTGCATCAAATATAACATTTCTTGGAAACTTTTCTTTTCCACAAGTCTTATATTTTAAACCTGGTGAGACGTTAACATCTATTACATGTAAGCTGTGCTCCTGGAAACTAATAAAAGAAAGAGTGATGTGAATGATAATTCTGAACTGCAATTGTTTAATTTAACAAATGGAAATCAATTATTTTAGAAATATCGAATGTCATATAACATTTGTTTCGATATATTAATTTTCATTAAACTTCATTGACTTCAGATCATTTTAATGATTTTTTTCCCTTTGGGCAGACTAGTGTCATTTCAATCACTTGAAGACAGACCTTTTTGAATTAATTTTAAGACGGTTTAAGAAACATGCTCTCAAAAGAAACAATATGAAAGAATGTGAGAGATTAGAAAGGATGTTATGTATTTACATTAGAGTAAAGGTTTGGTTTTGAGTAACGTATTATATCTCTACAGAATTCAAATCAGTTTGACTTTCAGCTTGAATCCTATGTTTATACCCTTTCTGAAGAATGAAAAGCCAAAATCAATGGCACACCACCACCCCCTTCTTGCACATATACCTGTTTATTTCACTGTATTATATAGACACTAGGTCATGTTGTAATAAGAGCCATACATGCTTTACCTTGAGTAGCCCATCACAAGCGTGTATGTTTTTAAGACTGGTAAATTACTCAACACATAGCTGATATTCTAAATATTTTTTCTCCTGTTGAAGCCCTAGGACTTCCTTGCACCCTTCCAATCAGTATTTGTCTTTGATCATGTGCTTATCTGGGGCCTTGTAAAGATATGCTTAGTCAGCAACAGGGTTGGCCTTCTAGGCCATGCAGTCGATCCTCCATTTCTGTAACAGAATAATGAAAAGACAGGATTACATCAATTTTAAAGAACCTCAATCACTCATACTCTTATTTCCTCCAGAACAAAATATACACAAATGATTTTTTTTTCCCCATTACAACATGGGCAAAATGTCAGCCTTCTACCTTCCTGTGCAAAAGCCTGGTTCAATTGCATATATGAGTTCCTTTCTCCAAAGTCTGGTCAGGTCATAGTTAGAGTTTTAACTCACAGGTGCAATGCAGCATTGCCCTCTCTGCTCCCCAAAATCTACCTTATGCCTCTGAGACACAGAGCTACCCACGCCTCCTCTCTTTGTGCTGTGCACTTCCAGCTTTCTGGCTGAGCTACTAGTCATACACTTCTCTTCTTGAAATTGGAAGAGTCACTTTAACTCTTGCTGAGTAACAAGATTGCTGACTGTCATTTTCAGCTGCTGCAAGTTTTCAGCCTTCATCTCTCACAAACTGTATAGCTCTGGGCTGGAGTTAGGATGCATCTAAATACTTTTTCCTATAGGATCTATTGAATGAGGATTTCCTCATTTCTCTCAGGAGCATCCTACGTGATGATCAACTGTTTGACCTCCAGTCTTTTCCGGGGCTGGGGGGTGGGGGAGAAGACCTTGGGAAAATGTCATACAACCTTGAATTATGCTGGCTTTCTTTATCCCAGACACTCTAGTTTGGCCTCATCAGAAACACCTACCAAAACTGTTCAGACTTTGATAGCAGCAATGAACTAGAAGTTTTGCCAAGCACGTTTCCCAAGCAGAGCTTTCAAATAAAACAAAACAACCTTCACAGGGTGGGCCATGAGGCAGCTATCAGTCACTCACCACTCTTTTCAGTAAACTGAGTATTCCCAGTAGGGCACTGCTTTTAACTCCACTTTTCCTGTTCACTCACTGCCAAAAGAGGATCTATTCTAAACCTCCGAAATGGTCTGGGAAAAGGAAGTATCCAGTTGCCTGCAGGAAAGGGCCAAATTAGGGAATTCCTCAAAGAACAGTGGGGATCACATCCAGAGTGCCAGAGTGAGTAATCTCTGAAGATCTGTACAAAGTGTACCTGATCCATAGACTTAAATTCCCACACACTATAAACACCTTGTGAAGATACACTTTTCAGAGGGGAAACCACTGAAGCTAAGTACTGTCATCTTTTATTACTTCGCAGTGCTGCTGTGCCACCACCCCACATTAGATCTGTTTCCATCTAATAAAACAAGAATTTTTTTTTATGGACTTAATTCATAAGAAGGACAAAGAACAAATTTCTTATATGAACAGAGCATGGTATGTCGTATTCGCAGCAATGCTCTGCATATGACTCAGGATTAGATTAAAAACAGAAGAACCTCTATCTAATGCATTAGAATTACACTGAAATGTGAATCAAACTAGGTACTAGAATTAACACCAAATATGCAAAATGCAATATATTGTTGGACTCCAAAGTTATAATAGTTCCTATATCTGATGTAAAACACACAAGTAAACAAAACAGAATGATTCTGAAAATCTTGCGATTAAGGTACTGATTAATAACATTGACTATCGTGATGTTTAAGCCTGTCCAGCTAAGAAAGCTTCCCCTATTTTCACCAGCAAATTTCTCATGCAGACAAAAAACCCAAACCCAAATAACCAAGCAAAAAATTTGAGCAAACTGCAATAGAGGAACTGAACTGCCCCTCCCGTCTTTTTTGAGAAAATTTACAAGCAGTAATTACAGTAATTCCTCTCTTTCCAATGCTGTGAATCAGAAAACTTCACTGAAGAGGGGAAAAATACTGAAGAATTTTCCTGTCCTAGTTAGTATTATCAGAACATGGAGGCTGCAGGACTTTGGTGTCTGACAAGGATCGGCAACACCCTGCAATCCTGAATAACTGTGATGTTATGATATCAAATATTTATTCTCTAAAAGACAACAGGCTGTTCAATCCAGAATTTTCAGATTTTACTACTGCTGTTAAGTACATTAATTGTTTATAATACCTAATATTATCATTGGTTTGCATGATGCATGATGATCTGTTAGAGGGTAGGATGGCCCTACAGAGGGACCTGGACAGATTGGAGAGCTGGGCCGATTCTAATGGGATGATGTTTAATAAGTCCAAATGTCGGGTACTTCATTTTGGACACAACAATCCCATGCAGAGCTATAGACTGGGGACAGAGTGGCTGGAAAGTAGTCAGGCAGAAAAGGACCTGGGAGTGCTGGTTGACAGGAAGCTCAACATGAGCCAGCAGTGTGCCCAGGTGGCCAAGAAGGCCAATGGCATTCTGGCCTGCATCAGGAATAGTGTAGTGAGCAGGACCAGAGAAGTTATTGTCCCCCTGTACTCGGCACTGGTCAGGCCTCATCTTGAATATTGTGTCCAGTTCTGGCCCCCCAGTTTGGGAAAGATGTTAGGTTACTGGAATGTGTTCAGAGGAGGGCAACGAAGATGGTGAGGGGGCTGGAGCACAAGCCCTATGAGGAGCGACTGAGGGAGTTGGGGCTGTTTAGTCTAGAGAAGAGGAGGCTCAGGGGAGACCTCATTGCTCTCTACAACTACCTAAAAGGAGGTTGTAGTCAGGCAGGTGTTGGTCTCTTCTCTCAGGTGGCCAGTGGCAGAACTAGAGGGCATGGACTTAAGCTTCGTCAGGGAAAGTTTAGGCTTGATGTGAGGAAAAAGTTCTTCACTGAGAGGGTGATTGGCCATTGGAATGCGCTGCCCAGGGAGGTGGTGGAGTCGCTGACCCTGGAGGTGTTTAAGGGGAGACTGGATGAGGCACTGAGTGCCATGGTTTAGATGATGGGTTGGTGTTAGTGTTGGTGTTAGTGTAGGGTTATAGGTTGGACTTGATGATCTCAGAGGTCCTTTCCAACCTTGTAATACTGTGATACTGTGATATGGCATACAATGAACACCTGTCAAATGATACAACATATTTGGTCCTTTATGACACAGACTTACAGACACAGAAGTGATAACGTACCTAGAACACTTCAATACTTGTCCTTCTGTCTCTTCTTCCCCTGCAACCATGTAAGATATTGAAACAGAATGTGTTGTTTTCTGTAATTCCATATATTCTTTCTAAAAATAATGGCAATTAAATAACTACTGGTATAAAGGGCAGGAGGAATAACTAATACTAAGACAGGTGAAAATATTGCTTAATGTTTATGAACTACTTTACACTGGTCTCAGTAATACATTACTATTATTTCTGTGTAAACCTGACACTAATTAATTTAATGTCCATTATATTTTGTATGAAAATTGTCTTAATCTAATAACACTGAGTGAAAAATAAACCATGGTGTCGGCATTTAGTAGTTCAGAGTACTCACTCATGTTATATAGTTGATGGGCTTTAATTATGACTCATAAGTGGACCTTAGAGTAATAAAATCTTATTCTTCTGAGTGCGAAATTGTTCTTCTCAGTCCAGCCTTTACATTCTTTCCTCTCCCTCTTTTTTAATTGATTTTTTAGTCTCATGACCCATATGGAGAAAGAAATCTCTGAAACAAATTACTTCAAATAAGATTTAAATGGTTTAAGTAATCCAGAACTACACCTTTCTCCCATTCAGGCTTATCGCTGTATAAGTTTATTGAAGCCTGAATAAAAGACTTACCAGCTTAATATCCCTTTGTGAGATGTTTGGGTTTCTTTTCTCTCTCCTTTCTACTATATACTCTCTGTTTTTCTACTTGGACAATGATTTTAATGATTCATTACATATCATAATTGCAGGGAATTTTATGCATTTAATGAATGAAATTGCCTTCCTAATGAAGTAGTATATATTGAAGTGTACTCAGTTACAGCAGAATAGTTTATACAAATGTGGAAAAAAAATTAAAAAATAAGATTGTGTCTTTTCTACAGGATTTTTGTATTAAAACCTTACATAAAGAGAAATCTAATTAAGGTAATTAATATCCAAATCCTGTAAAGGTCATCAGTGTGAAAATAACTTAGCTTTCAGAGTGGAACTCAGACTGTACTGAGCTTCTAACATTGTCTTGGACAGCATTCCACAGTAGTGCGCGGAAAACATCTCACCCACTAATCTACAGCTTTCTTTGGGATGATTCCTAGCCCAACAATGTTGTACAACTTCTACAAAAGACCAGAGAGTTTTTTCTCTGAGCGTAGTCTGTAGCCTGGCTCAGGCACTCGTGCATAAATAGAAAGGTTTAGGTCTCAGTGGTTGATCCTGTGGTTATTTATGAATTTTACACTAAATCATAATAGCCAGCAGCAAAAATATATAGAACTGCTGCAGAATTTTCAGTCTAAATGAGGAGGTGAGACTTAGTACCCCTGGATTCATGAAGACAACAGATTTGACTTTGTCCTGTAAGCTGTTACCTGAACCAACAAACTCATTTTCAAAAAATATTAAATCTGGTCTACCCTTTAATTTAAACGCTCAGTAGGTGCGCAAAGTGCAACATGTTCTTCATGGTAAACTAGAAACTCTAGATGTAAGTGTGCCATATATAAACAGAAAAGTTATATATTTCAGCAATTATCTCATATGAAACAAACAAATTTAGGAATAAAATTATTTCTCTTATGAGAGAGAAATAATATTTATACATATATTTTCTATAACACAATTTTCTTTCCCCTAATAATTAATTTGATTTTCATAAATCAAAATTTCTACAGCTTATCAGGGATTTTTTGAAAGTAAGGGCTCATTCTAACAATCTGTTCAGGTGAAATAACATCACAAATTAAATACGTCATCATTCTATAACTTATTTATTTACCACCTACTTATCTGAATTTTGCAGATGTGTCTGGGTAAAGCCATGATAGGGAAGTCGCTTATCACCTATCAAAGGACCATTTTTCTCTGATTTCACTCAGTATTTCCCAGTCGTATTCCTACACAGAGGTACTTCCTCAGTATGTGAAGAATGATCTGTCTCCTAAAATATTTTTTTTATTTTCCATGTAACTATTTCCAATCTTATACCACTGTCTGTATTACTGAGTTGGACTTTTAGAAGATGAACCAGTTCTTCTCTGCTATGACTCTCCTTGGAGCTCTCCCTGACAGGGGACTTACCTCAATTTCCACCTGGAAGGGATCACTACAATCTATGGTCACCCTACTCCTGTCACCTGTACTACAGGCTGAAAAGTAACTGAAATCTTCCGTAATTGAAAAGTCCTTGTTGAACTTGCCAAACAACACAAGTGGTTAATGCTAATTCTAATTTTTAACTGGACACTAGCCTGATGTTGAGTTTTTCTTATGTCAAATGTCATTATTTATTGAATACAAAAGTTCTTTTACTGTTTGTTCCCCCCTTACAACTGAAATTAGCTATCTTCAGTCCTAAATCGCTATCCATTACTTACTTCTTTGTGTTTGCTGCATGTTTACCTCTCTGTGCCTGCTATCCTCTGTAGGCCTGGGATTTGTTTTTTCTTTCCTGTCTGGGTGAGTTATCAAGTCCTCCTGACACTTGTGCTTTCAAATTCAGTGCGTATTGTCAAAGTGTTGAGGTGAATATATTCATTAATCTGAAGTCTAAATTTAACAACAAACCAGAATTCTATACCTCTATGACAAGTATCCTGCAAAGAATAAGAGATGATTAACATCTGCTTGGTTCCAAGGAGGGTGGCAGAAAACATTGTCACTTCGCCTGCCACACAGATATAGTAAGTCAATATCTCTTCTCTCTATGTGAAAAAAACCAAAATGCCATGTAGAAATTCTCCCTCTTAAAAGAAAATTGTGTTTTATTTGATTAGAGCACTTGCAACTTTTAATATCTGTCTACTGTTGTATGAACTTGTCTTAGCAGCTGGAAGGCTCTGTTAAAACCACAAAAGTAAATATCTTTCTCTGTGGGTAAGGCAATTGCTTTCCCAACAGTTTAGGTAAGTCTGTCTTTCTTTATAGGTCCACAGAAGCATTTCAATCTACAGTGGTCAGCATTCATTCACAAATTCATTTAGTGTGTTATTCATACCTCTCCAATGTCTCATGGTACTAAAACTAATCTTCACATTAGCCCCTGTTGTATTTTCCTGCTGGCTTCTGTGATTATAAGATTTTATTGCCCTTTTGTTTACATACCATAAAAATTATATCATGCTTGTTAAAGCTGATTTAGACTCACAATGGGGTAAAGCTTTTGCCACACTACTGACTTTAAGATCCAAGTAGATGCAGTAAATACCCTCTCACCCAGCCAGCTGCTGTTTTAACATTTTGAAGGTCAGATGTTTCATCCCAATACTGTCATTGAAGGGAAGTCATCCTATTCTTTCTATGCTTTCTTAACCAGAGAGGAAGCAAAGCCAAACGGCAGCAGTGGAAAGGGGTCTGACTTGTGGGTACAGAGAGAAGGCTCATGGTCCCCACTACTCCACAGTTTTTGTTGGGAAAGGAAGCTTGACCAGCAGCAAATCTTCTGATTCCTGTGTATCTTCATTTCCCTCTCTGTAAAAATGCTGTATTGTTTCGACGCACACTGGTGAAACCTCTGCCATGAAGTACTCTCGCTAAATCTTAAAAAAAACCCCAAAATATACAGTCTTTTACTGGCAGTGAAAGTCTCTTGAGGCTCTCCAGAGGTCCCCACATTTTGCCAAGGGGCTGGCACCTTAAGAAGACCCCCCTAGGCAGCCCCCCCATGAAAGTTAGGATGTCATATTGTTCCTGTCACTCTCCAAAGTGGCTTCTAATGCCTGCCTTTGGCATTTTCATTCAGGTGTAGCACTGTGCTAAAAAACCTGTCAGATAGCTGGATCCCCAAGGTTTTTTCATTTATGATGAATTTTCAAAACAAAAATCTTTAAATATTAGTTAAAAAAAACCCAAAAACCTATCATTTTTTGGTTTTGCAATGAAAAAGGAGACTATAAATTTATGGAATTAACATAGAATGCTATTATGTATTGATATCTTTTAAGAGTTGCACTAATAGTGACAACAAATAGAGCAATTTAGGTCATGAAATTATTTGATGCTGGTGTTATTTAGCCTCTGATTTTTTTACACTGATCACTACAATTTAAAAAAGATGGTTTCACAGTCAATGAAGGAAAGGAAATAATTTCTAAATGAGGAGTAATAACAGATACCCTACTGCGATAACTACTGCAGCCGAATGACATACAAGCGTATTTAGTTTAAGGAAGAGCTTGGGACACATTTCAAGGATAAAGTTTTTGTGATACTAAACAGAATTTGTGATTATTTTTATTCTGCAATCTGTTAAAAAACACATTAGCAGATTATTTTCTGTTCCAGTGGGCAAATAAAATGTTTGGGTGCTCAAAAACTACAGACTGAATTTCCAGTATTTTTAAATTGTACTATATGCAATTATCTGAAAATATTGTGAGAGGTGTAGGCAGATGTAAACCCCTTAATTCTTGGCTCACTACCTTAAGCTTTGTGAAAATGAATGCTAAACAGGCTCAGTTACTTCTGTTAGACATTATCCTTGTTTCAAAGGTCAAGTGCAAGAATGTTTTGAAGGAGAATTAACTAAAGTCTTCTCAATATGAGACATGTCCTTTTTTATTTTTCATGAAATATATTCTGTATTGAAACTAAGTGTTTCGTCAAAGTTTTTTTTTGAAACACACCATCACATTTTTGAAAGGACAGTTTAGTTTATAATTTTGAAAATTTTGCATAATGTTTCAAAATACTGGGTGCAATTCTCAGAAGTAAGAAATTGTGAGAATTTTATCAATGATGTCATAAATGAAATTCTGAATCATAGTTAAACTACTCGTGCTTACAATATTGCAGTTAGAAATAAAGCATATCCTACATTTGGTATAACAATATAGCATATTAGAAAGCTAACAAAGACTGTCCAGCTTTGATGATGTGTTGTAGAAATATGCACTCATCACAAATGTTTGAGAAATTAATTTTAATATTTTGAGCCACTTTTATATTTTTCGGGCATGATGTTCTGGTTATTTATTTTGGTTACTGCTGAAATAATTTTAAAGAATGGTTTGGCTTTGATCAGCGTTAGTTAATGTCTTTGGTGGGAATAAAGTGAAACTTTTGTACGCGTAGTCTCTTTTACATTCAGTTACACATCACTGCATAAGGTATATGGAGATGAGCATTGATTATATAAACTTCCTAACTTTGGGCTTTTACTAACTCTTTTAAATAATTGTCTTCTAAGTAGTCTTATGTTGTGTCTTAAGTAGTGATGCTACTGCTGACAGTCTCTGCCACTTTTGATAGACAGTTTGAAATGATACACAGTTTATGTTCATCGTACACCATTTTTAAATTAAAAATTTCTGAGAAAATGGAAATATAATTTCTCAGATTATTTCCAAACAAATAAATTTAAAGGAAAAAAAAATCACTTTATCTAGCTTGAGATCAGTTCCCTAGTGTAGATAGAGGTTAATGTTTTTTAATATGTGCCAGCTCTGGTCGGCTCTGGACATTCCCCTGTAATGTGAGTCATACTTAATCCATGCCCGACGCTGACAGGCCAGAATGCAGGTTTAGTCTGTCCTTGGCAGCACAGTGATGCAAACAGCTCTTGGGAGGCCACCAGGGTATGCAAAAAATGGAGATGTAGAGTTACAGGTTCTCTTGGCATAAAATTTCCGTCTCTTTCCTCAGCACTACAGTAATGTCAGAATATTACAAGACAGAGAATACCCTTTGGTATAAATGGTTTAGTGATTGCTATGACAGCTATCCAAAACTAAAAGAAGTTAGATTAGTAGTTAAGCTGGATAGATGAAAGCCATGAAAATTGTTGAGCAACTCATTGTTTGTATTTTCAAGTGGAAATTAATTCTTGGGTTTTTTTTTTTGTTGTAGAGCTGCATTTTTCCCATCCCATCATCATCATAGGTAGAGGTAACACACCCTTCAGCCTTCATTTGGGAAATCAACTAGATAAAAAAAATAGAAATAACCATAGAGATTGGGCAGGAGTCCCCTTTTAATTATTTGTTGAGTGATTTGATGACAATCAAAGCTTAAGTAACAGTTACACTCCACAGGCAATGAAAATAAACAAAAAACCCTCTATAATACCATTATATTACTTACTTCTTCATTTGAAGTAAGTCACTGAATCACAGTGTTTATTCTAAACATGTCAATATTCAGAAATCAGTGGAAGTGAAGTGGCAAGAACAGTCTGTTCAAGCAAAGAGGAAGATATGTATCAGTGCGCCTGCCCTCATGTTTTCTCTTAAAATATAGCAGTTTTGGGGGTGCTTACAAAGTCCAGCCATGGTAAAGTTGTCTGGATGACAGTTGCAATTCAGGGGCAAGATGGTTGTGCACAGTGTATATAGAAGGCATATGCAGAATTGACTGTGGAGTCAAGCCAAAGATGGAGGCAGCTTGAAGGGAAGCAGGTAAGAACTCTGAATATCTGTAACCATGGGAAGAAAGCCAAGCTTACCAGAGTAGTAGTCAACACCTGCCTACCATGCCCAGCAAGGGGTTAGACATCAGCAGGGAGTAATAAGTACGTCGCATGTCCCACTGTGCATATCCCAGTTTGTAGACAACTTAATAGCATTTCCGAAGTGTTTATTATTGCAGTGTATCTGTTGTATTAGTGGTAGTGATCCTGCACTTATAGCTCAGTGACTGCCAGTTAATTATGTGCCATTGATAAAGCAATAAAATACCTTGATTTGGAGTCAATCTAATGATAGCAATCTCATCCATGATTTACAGACTTTATAGTCATTAGTAAAAAATGTTCAATTACCATAGAAAAACAGTTTGTTCTCTGGGTTTTCTATCTCCCAACTCAATAAACCAGGTTTTGAACTGACAAAAATATTGCTATTCCTGCTTCTTCTGCCAACCACTGCATCTTTAATTATTTGCTGACTATAGCCCTACTTGCAAGACAAAGGCAGAGCTGGCCTGAATAGTCAGTACCCAGGGGATGCTGTAATAAAAGGTGGGAAAAGGTGGGAAAAGCTTGTTCCGTTCTCCTATGCAGATGAAGGAATTCAGATGCAGTCTCTCACTTCCAACAATGTTTTTAATACTCAAATATTTTAGAAAAGGAGACCCTGTGCATCTATATTTGATAGTTTCCTACCATAAAATATTTCATATTCCCCCAGAAGATGGAGTTTGAAAAGAAGCACATCAACTTTCAATGTGTTATGAGGGAAGGCTGCCTGACTGCACTTTTACTGAGATATGTGTTAGACCTCAGTGAAGAATATAACTCATTTGGGAAGCTTTAGGATGACAGAATGGATATGTAAAACCCTGTCCTCCTATGCACAATGAATTTAGCAAAAAAAAACACATTTGAAAATTAGAAATCTTCTAGGACCATTTATAGGGAAGACAGGTTTTATCCTCCCCAACAAGCCCAGCAAGCATGATTTTAATTTAAATGTCTTTTGAAGTACATTATGATTTTCCCTGAGTGGTATTGAATTATTATTGTTAGTAAATGAATTATTGGCAGATGCTCAGCAAACTGTCCATCCCTATTATTCATGTATTCCTTCTGGAGTTCCTCTTTTCACAGTAAAATAAGGAGAAAACAATACTCAAAAAATGATGAGACCAGCATCTTCTTGAAAATGTATTCAATTAGAAGCTAACCTAAACATTTCAAAATAACTTTTTTGTGTACTTAGAATCTAAAAACCTGAAAAAAAACACTAGAAATGTAGAAACAAGATCACAGAAATACTTAAATGGTTTTCAATTGTAAACATTCAAGGATCCTAAGGGTTCTTGGATTTTAAAATTTTCTGGAAAAAGAAGGGAATATATTTATTGTAAATAAGTACAAAGATGCAACCTAAGCTTGTCTGAACTTAGTCGTATATTTATATATTTTTTTCTCTGCAACCTTGAAACTGAAAACACACTTAACAAAGTAGAAAGCAGTGATTCCCACAAGATGAGTAGAATCTAGGTGTGAAAAACAACAGCTATTGAAAGACATGTAATGCTACCAGGAGACTTCCCAACTGTTTTCCACACCACTCTTGAAAACTCAGCCATTTTTTTTGTCTCTTCTGTCTCCATTGGAATAAAATATGGACAAAAGTGAGATGCAATAGATGTACTTAATTTTTAATATTATTTCCTCTATCTCGTCATTTGAATATGAACATATTTCTAGAGAGCTCTACTCTAGTCTTTTTATTTTCATAGGTCTCTTGACCAATATTTGAAGGATTTCACCAAGCTCATATGGTAAACCAGTATTATTTTAACATTTTGATATAAGTGCAATCTTTGATCTTCGATGCAAAGTGAAGTTGATGATGAAATTAATCCTGTGGTTCAGGGAATGCGTCTATTAGAAACTGCCTTCAATTTGACAGTAAAAATCATGCTTTGGATGAAACAAATACAAAAGCAGAAGCATCATTTTCCTTTTTTTTTATAAATAGAAATCTTCAAGCATTAAGAAAAAATGATGTTAAAAACTATTTTTTATGCTTTGTAGTTTCTCACACATAATGACTAAAGATATTGAGACACTTGAGAAGGAAACCTGGGAAAATGAATGGGAGAGGATAGGTGTTTTCCAAAGTGGGTTATCCACTAGGAACAGAAAAATAATATTGCCAGTTTATGTTTAAATATGATTTAATATCACATCCAGGATGTTTTCTGCAGTTTAGTCAATTGTTCCCAATTCTGCATAGACAAATGTTTTTACTGAAGCATAGAATTCAATGAATACAAGATAACGTCCGTTTTCTTTTAAATAGTCTCCAGTTTGATAAGGTCATTTTAAATTGAAAGTCATCTTTCAGCAGTCCTGCCCAGCTTGGAAGCATCTACAAATTAAATAGCACAATCTCTGTTCTTTCACCCTGCTTATTAATGAAACATTAACATCTGCAGAATCTCACTTGCACATCCTTCTCTTCTGGCACATTGATACTTACTCTCTTAGGAAGGTTTGTCTAGTCATTGGATCCATACTTCTGTCTAAACAACATTTCCACAGATCACTTAAGAGATTTACTAGATTTGATTTATTTTGTACTGGTCCAGGTTGAATACTATTCAATTAATTACTTTTCTTCTAAATGTTTAGAGTTCACTTCTTTGTTCTAGTACTGTCCTAGAGGTCAAAATTAATCTGCTTTAATCTGAAAATCCCTAATTCCTGCTTTTATTTTTTTTCTTTCTGAAGATAGTTCCACTCTTCTATTTCCTTTATTGTTCCTGAATATTCACAGACAATGCTATGGTCACCGAAATTTTGTCACCCAGCTCAGTATCTTTATTTAATTTGCTATTTGAAAAAAAAAAAAAAAAAGCCAGCTGTTCAAATTATATCAATTTACATTATTATTTTAGTTTTCATTGAGTCCATCACACCTGTGGTAGAAGAATTAAATAATTATTTTAATCTTGCGTTTGGACTGCCTGCTCCTACAATTTTCCCCATACTTCCTTTGCTATATTTAATAACCAGGAAAATGCCACCTGGTTCTGCATGATACATCTCCGAAACACCACACTCACTTATAGGGATAGTATTATTCCTATAACTTCTTTTGCACGGATAGTATTAATCCTATAATATCTTTTGCACTATGCTTTTCTTATGAATTGTACAATAGCTTTAAACTCTTTAAAAATATCTGATTTACGTGCAAATTGCCTTCAATACTTTTTGTTCAAAGAATGCAGTTCTCAGCCTCTGATTGATAGAAGGCCAAGTAGCAAATATCATTTCAATTTTTCCACTGTTTAGGTACTTGGTATAATCAGACTGCTGGCTAAGAACGTCTTCTGCATCCATACTTTGGAGGCAGGCAATGATAACAGACATACTCACATAAAGCTTTTCACCCAGGAAATCTAGAAAATATTGCAGAGAAAATAATTTAAAAATATTCGTCTTTTAGGATTGTTTATACCCTGCAATGAAATGGACTCTGGCAACTGTTTAAGAATCTCACTTCAGGAATAAATACTTCAATACATAGAGAAACACAAGAATTCTGTGTTTGAGCAAGAACATGGAAAATTTGAAACATTTGGTGTCATGTATTATCAAGGATATTCTCGGAGTACTGGGTTAATTTTCTTTCCTTGCATGAATCAAAGGCAGTTTGGGACAATTGAGAGGCAATGACACTGAAGTACTGAAACACCAATCACAAAATATTCTGAAATATCATATCCAAATTATTTAGGAATAATCATGTGGACTTGTTTGAGTACTGCCCTGACCTTAGAGGGAGACATCACCAGAGAATCCACAAGTAGAAAATGTTAATGAAAAGAGATCTCTCCCTTGGGACTTAGCACTTTCTGGGGCATCCTTACAAAGGATAAGTGCCTACTAAATAAAAGAGGCATGTACGGAAAAGCAGCTGTCATTTCCAGCTACATTTTGTTTTCACTGAATAACCTTTGTCCCTGAAAGGGCAGCAGCAACACCTCTCTCCCTTCTCCATGCCCCCCTTCTCCCCTCTCCCAACCCCCCTCACAAAAAAAAAAAAATCCAGCCAATGAGGCCAACGAGGTGATCAAAGCGATTTTAGGAACCTGTAGGATTCAGCAGTGTACGGGAGGGAAATAAATAAGTAAATAGAGAAATAAATAAGAAGATGTTATGTCTTTAAGAACGTAAGAGAAACAACATGAAGACCTGAAGTCTCAGATGGAAGGGCTGAGGGTAGTTAGATTTTAGCTGAGAGACAGATTTGGGCTGGTGAAACTACTATAGGTAATCCACTGCATCAGAAGGATAGATAGTTGAAGTCATCATCAGGAACTTCATTAAAAAAAACCTTTTTCAATGGTACAACACTTCCTAACATATTAAAAAAAAACCCAAATCAATTATGTCAATGTCATCATGGAAAGCCAGGATATTTAGACTTCACTACAAATATTTTCTGAATCATCTGATTAAGCAGTTACAGAGATATTGATGACAGAGCTTTCTTTATAAATGAGAACTGCAGGAAGATTCTTTTCCGGTGGTTTTGCACAGAAATATAGAAGATAAACTCTCTTAAAATCTTATTTTCTCCTGAAGTTTGATATATTTGGAGGACTTCCAAAAAGATTTGCACTGCCTAGACGCCATTAAAAAGCAGCAACAGGCATTAAAGTTGAAGAAATATGTACTATTTCCTTTGGATCTGGGTACGTTCTCCATGTGGAATGGAGGGCTGCTGGAATGGGGCATTGATCACACCCTTGGTACTGTGGAAGTGACTTGCTCTAATTATTTCAGAAAATTGTCACATCTTTTATCTAGAAGCAGAAAAGGGAAAATAATCATATATTAGAGGCAAATGTAATTGGATGTTAAACATGGAATAGACAAACAAATTGTGGTTTAATTCACATTTAACCCATAGCATTTATAGGTCCTTTCTTTCTATTACAAAATTGTAGCACCTCCTATTGTGATTAATATTACCACAGTGCTTTTTCTCAATGCATGGTCTCTATGCACCATGATCAGTATGATAGCCTTTTTATGTTATGCTCTTTCATTTCATCTACTTAGGGAGAAATTCCAGCAGCTTCCTGCTGAGGGCTTTCTACAAAGGACAATGGCTGCTTTGCTGGGGGAAATAAGAGCTATGTAGAGAAGTATATTCTTATAAGCCAGCCTAGAATAGCAGAAGACAGGGTAGAAGAAGAGAACCAAGCAAGATTTCAGGATCCTTTATGGATCATACATAGAATTTGTGATAACATGAATTATGATTTCCAAGCATTCTAAGTTGTACTGAATAGAGGAAATAAAAGCAGAGTTATGTTTTATTCAGGTTAATTTTCTACCCCTCTAATTTTGTGTTTCATGAGGGTAATATAAGTTAATATTTCTGAAGTATTTCTATAAACTGGAAAAAACAGCAAAAAATCTGAGAAAAAAAACCCCCAACATGTGAGTACTATTGAAACAGAAAACACAGAAAAGATAAGCAAAAGCAATGAACACCTTGTAAGACCGGAGAACAAGGGAATATGTCTTGTGGATATGACTAGTCAGCTTGAGTATTTTCAGTCCTTTAGTAAGGTAAGAATTAAAAAGTAAGTGTTTTTCAGGGAGGGGGACATTGTGTGAATGGTTATCACTTCCCTAGTGAGAGAGATGAAATAGCTCTGCCCGTCACTTCCTGACTTATCAATATGGAGGTAGAGACACCATGACTACTAAGCTTCTTAATATGAACTATGGTCCTTGCACTTGGGGAATACAGTCAATTAGAAGTAGAGCAGAGCATGAAACTTTAGTGATGACTTTAGTTCATGAGGGGCTACTGGCAAAACTGCATATATCCTCAGCATTAAACCTTGGTTTTGTCTAGACATTTTTACAAGACCAATGCACTTGAGAGAAACAGATTTGTTTTGTCCAGGATGTTATCAGGGCTCTCTTTCTAGTACCAACATTGGAAGGTTACCTCCAGGTTTTATTACCTACACAGATAAATGGTTTTTGGAATTCAACTTCAAAATATTAAAAGAGGACTTGTTACATAGTGTCATAAGTTATATTCCTCTTATATCTGGAGTTTATGACTTACCATATATTTACCTGAAGGGAAAGCTCTTTCTTCAGTCCGTGGTTAAACTAAGAATTTTGTGGCATTCCTTATGCATATGAAAATTACTTTAATAGGAAACTATGAAGCATCTGAAAAATAGGACTATCCTCCGGGAAAAAAACATTGTATCTAAGGTATTTGCATTAGAAAATTATACAGTAACTTAAATAATTTTAAATCTTCCCTGTAGTTATATTAAAATCCTAATAGATCTCTTATCTACTTTTACTGCAGTATTGGACTTTAGCTAAGACTTCAGAATATTTAGAAAATAAAAGCACTATATATACAATTTAGTACAGGTATAAGATGAATCCATCTTGGCACAGGATAAACCTTACTACTCCTTTTTTTTTGCTAGAGAAACGTGAACCACCTCTTCTTGACTGCCATCCTGGCATTTTTAAGTGGAAATACATGAAATTTAGAAAGAAAAGTATTTATGAAAGTTTGGGGGTTATTTGTTTTTTTTTCCTGAGATAATATTGAAATGCCCTGAGGAGCTTTATAGTATATGTGTCAGAGATATTCACTGAATTCCTAATGACTTAGCAGGCATGGTGTTTTTGAGGGTTTGACTTGCTTCAAAGCAGAGGCTGTAACTGACTTACTAAACACCTAGTGGGAAAATTATAAACTGAGTAGAGAAATAGTTCTAAGCAAAAGTGATTTCTTCCCACTTTCCACAAAACAAAGACCAAAGCTTATTAAAAATGTAAAGACATTAGCAGCTTGAAAGGATCTAAGTCTATAGAAGAGCTTTTTTTTTGGTTATTGCCTTCTAATGACATCTTGAAAGGGTATAAAATCTAAAGGATGTAAAATCTAAGGTTCTAGAGATGATTTCTGTAATAACTGTTTTCTCAGAAAGAGCATGTAGCAAGTGGTGCTCACACACAAGATTTGTAGGGGAAGATGCTGCACGAAGGATGCCATCTGCCCTCTCTGTGTAAGTGCAAAGCGGGAAAGGTAGTTGTTGGCAAAGTAAATGCCAAATGGCAAAGTGTGGCGTGGAGCCCTACAGTCTGTGAAGTTAGTTGTGCTGCAAAATGACGAAATTGCTGAAATGACCCACATTCCCCTGAAGTGTCATCCTGTCCTGCAAGCTGCTGGCCCCAGCCTTGGTTCTGCTGAATTGCCCTGTAACTCATACACCACAAGCATTTAGATTATGAGATCTGGACACTGTTAAAATCTTTCACCCCTGAACACTCATTAATCTGTAAAGAAGACCCTGTAAAAGCTGAGTGGTGTGATAGTCATCTGGGAAATGCAGTAAGGAATAAACATTCTGGGATCTCACAATAGAAAATTTCATAATTGAAGAGGAAGAATATGATAGATCAGATTTCATCAGGAATATTGCTAATAAATTCTCACCTCTCAGTTTCTCTGGGTAAAGATAAAACTGACTCAGGAAGATTCTTACCACTTAGGTTCATTCTGTTTTCCATAGTTTCACCCAAAGAGAATTCATTTTTTTTTCTTAAGTTTCTGTCTCTGTTTTTTTCTGGCAGTGATCCTGGATCATTTCTGCATCTGGAAGCAGAAGAGGAATGATATGCATTTAAAAGTTTAAAAGCTGTGTATAACAAGCAAGCGGGCTCAGATATGTAATGGATGCCTGCATGTCTTCCAATCTACATTTAATAGTTTTTAGCATTGTCTGGCTCTCTCATCCTTTTTCCAGTAATTTTTTGTTCTGTATAATTTTTTTGTTTTTTTTTAATAAAAGATAGATTTCAGTTTATTATAAATACACTTATACAGAACATAAGTTACATAAATCTGTATATATTTACGAATTTTTGACATATTAAAATTTTGTGTTAGCTTTATTTAGTATAATTATGAATTATCTTTTTCCATCTGTAAGAAATACCTTTTTATCAAGAACATATTAAACACATAGGTCCCAACAATTGAAAAAAAATCAGGAAATCTTGCAAAACATTGTTTCTCGCAAAGGGATGTAGAAAATTATACATATTCCTACCCATCTCTGTCCTTGAAAACATTTTGTCGTCCCACTACGTAAGTTCAAGCTAATTCACCTTTTGACCTCAGCAATGAACTGGGTTGTTCATGCCTCGTATGCAGGGTAGTTGTAGAACTCTTGACATTTTATACTGCCAAAGTCCTGAGTTTGTGTGTATCTACACTTATACAAATAGCTTTTCTATTTATCCTTAAGCTCTTTAAAGCCTAATCAAAATAACCTGACATACTGAAATTTTAATCTAAAAATCTCTTAGATGACAATGGAACTGAGACATGCAGACAAAAGAGGAGCTGGAAGTGCAGGATCAATACGCAAGACAAACGTGTCTTGGAAACGGGTATCGATTCCATTAAAGAAGCATGCTGCAAGTCAAAGTCAAAGGTTTTTCTTCTTGTTGCATGAATATTATGAATAAGCTTTCTGGAAAAAAAAAAAAAAACAGTTAAACCTTAAGGCAGAAATGTGTGGCTGCTGCTCTTCCCATGGTTGTGATGGACGTGAGCTGGTAGAAGCTGAGCAGAGAGGCACCAGTGAGTGAGTTGTGGAGGATTTTTGGCATGTATATGCTGTTGTGTACTTTTCCATGACCCTTAAAACTGTTCTGAAAATGAGGTAAGCTATTATGGGCCGAGAGCACACCATTCCCCAAACAGTTACCAGGCAGCTTTGAAGGATTGACAGTTCAGTGACAGGATAGTGAAAAGGTTCTTCTCAGAGCTGGGACAGCTACAGATGGGGCTTATGCCACATTTCCTCCCCATTCCTCTGCACTTGCCCCTCTGGCACTGGTGTAGGCATTGCCAGATGTCTGGCTGAAACTATCAGGACCCATCTGCTGCAAACAAAAAGAAGAAACATTTCATTTGCACACAGGTTTTTCCATCCTCTTTTGAAGGGCTACTCGCAGCCAGAAAAGCATGAGAGCCATCTCTCTACTCAGTGACGATGCCTTCTCAATGTCCAAGCACCCAGTCTTATTTCAAAATGTTACATGAAGATGAAAAAAAAGGTAGATTGCACATTAGAAAACACTTTTATAACTATCTGTATGATTATATGTATACATATACATACACATGTGTGTATGTGTGCTGATATAAATATTTGTACGTATTTCTTGTCTCTACCTTAACTGGAGATGACAAAAAGGCTTCCAGTACATCAGCCAATTGAGTAAGACTACACAATAACCCAAAATACTTTTTGTAACTTTCTTCTCAGTGGCTCTGCATACACCTCTGGGGGGGCGTCACTACCAAGGTACCTAATGGAATACTTCTTCCTGTGAAAAAATTCATTGGATTCTACTACCCTTCTCTTCAAAAAAAGCACATTTTTTTATCATTTTTAGCATGTGTTGTTCTGTCTTAATGTGGGTTTTTTTGATACAATTTAAAGGAATATATAAAACAATGAGGTAATACTTCTGCTAAAAAAAAAATAAGAAAGCTGTTTCTTTTTTTTTTGTTTAAAATCTGTAGAAAACAATATAAAGTAAGCTTTCCAATAATTTGAAAGTTGTCTTACCCAGGATACTGGGTAATTTTTGCAATCTCATAGGAAGCAAAGCCAAGGAATCAGCAAAAGTGCCCACAAATATTAAAAAAAAAAAAGATTCCTGGAATTTTACTTTTACTTAAAAGTTAGCAGCGAGATACAACTAAAAACAGGAGATCAATTTGTATGTCACATTTAAAGGCCCAGGCATTTTCTCCTTCAAAAGTCACTTGAGAGCAAAACCAAGATTCCTTAAAAAAATGAATACAAGTGCTCGATGTTTTAGGTGAAGTTCCAGCTGTCTTCATCTAGCTCTGAAAATGGGTCAGATCCTGTTCTTGACTGCTAAGGGACAATATCTAGTGTGCAGAAAGGCTCTATGCAAACATATACTAATAACCAAGTAAATTCAGTGTCTGGCACAGAGGTGCTATAATAAACCAGAAAATTAAGATAAAGTAAAAATTTGCCTGCTTTCTCCGCCTCTTTTCTGATAATTAGAGGTATTCGCACTTTAGTGGGACTATTAGTGTCTAATTAGTACATATTTTGTTATCAGAGCATGTCTCCCAGGAAAATTGCTGATGCACCCTCCCATTTCCTCATTTCATCTTGGTTAAAACTCAGACCAAATCCAGAGACCTTGTGCTTAAGTGAATGCAGGAGAGTATTTTGCATGTTCCTTTTTTTTCCTTTCCCTGTCCCTTTCCTGGTCTCTTTGCTGTCCTGTTCTGTCTTATACGTTCCAATAACTTTGTATTCCTTTCTAACTGCTAAGTTATTTTACTGCATGGGAATTAAAATATTTCAAATTGCTGGCTCCTGTGTGGCTAATTACTTAGGATGATGCTGGACATATGGCATCAATAGTTACCTTCCAAGAACACCAAATATTACAACTGCATCTGTATAGAGGCCTTGAGTTGCATAAATATAGAAAGATACTTTCCCTTCTTTCTATACAACAGGCATTTTATGTCTATTATGCTTTGTGTGCTACCTTCTTTCCTGTCTTTCTCATTTTAAAATAAATGTCATTCAGATTTACTTTCCAATTACATAACAACAAAGAGTACTATTAATACAGGAATAGTCCCTTGGTTCACTTCTACCATATCCATGCAAGAGAGAAAAAACAAACTGAAAAGAAAAAAACAACTCAACCCCACCAAAACCTCCACATATAGACCCCTTCTAAAGAAACAAAATTTCTTTTTGGATGCAAGCAAAAGTTAAACCTTTAAATACTATGCTAGAATTTCTTTAAAGGACCTGTCAAATTTACCATACACAGCAACTCAGACTCCTGCAAACAGTAAGGAAGGGAAAATAGTTCAGAAGTTTGTAATTCAAAAAACTAAAATACACTTGTGTCTGTGATCCCTCTCACTATTTCAGTTAGCAGTTGTGGGTACTTGTGAGAGAGCAGTTCCCAAAGACCATGTATTTTTATAATTGTGTACATGCAGTTGGTTTTGTTCTAAACCCAAGAGATGCAAAGGATCAGCATTTATAATTTCTTTAGCTAGTGATGAGATGTACACAAGGCAAACACAATCAGAAATTACCCTTCTTCTTCTCTCTCCTTTCTCTCTCAGGCCTTGTGGGCAAGACCCATACTTCTTTCATTCACTGTCATGACCCAGCAAACCAGTGGGCTGCCTGATTCAGGAATAGACCACAACGATGAGCTGAAAGGCCTTATCATAGACGAAAATCCTCACCAACACTAAACCAAAGGTCAAAAGCACTACATAAAAAACCCTCCCGCTCTTTAGAAATGATAGTATCCCCACGCAAGATCTCCTTATATAACTAATCATAAAAACCTTTATTTTGCTCCACTACTGTGCATAACCCTTTGTGTACTAAGAAAGAAACTACTTTTGTTTGTGCCCCAGTTTCTTTAGAATTTAAATGTAAGTTTCTTGGATTTAAAAAAAAAGTATACTGTGAAGAAATCTTCCACAAAGTGACCACAACAATTAAGAGCTTTGGATGTATAACACAGGAGAACATGCATGTTAATATTGTGTTTGATTATATGTCGATTTTTCTAAAAATATATATGGACTTGAGTATGCTTCTTTGGCTGAAAAATACATGAGTAATTAAGCATTAACAAAAGAATACAGTGAAGTGGGAGATCAGTTAACAAGCTCTGGAAGTCAGCACATTTCCTTAAGCACAAGAAGCAGATTCACTATTAATGTCTTAAAACTTTCATAAATACCATATTGTATTTCACTGTTCTGCATTTCCAATTTACATCAGTGTCAAGGTACAAGTGGTATTTTTTTTCTACACAAGGCTTTCACCTACATTTTCTGGGGCTCTTTTGCAAACAATGTGAATTCTTTTAGGTATATTTCAGTTTTAGACATAGCCAACTAAAACTCACTACACTGGAGCAAATAGTAATGATTTCTGTGCATAGTTTTCCACAGAGTAAGAGCTGAGGTCCCATCTCTCTCCAGAATTCGTCTTACCTGAGAGATAGCTTCAAGGATGGAAGGTGTGTTTTGGCTCTTGCAAGGCAGAAGGGGGATTCAAAGGTACTGAGCAGTCAGAGCAAAACTGGGGTGGTCAGGTGTTGCAGTTTCTTGCAGGCTCCTTTCCCAGTGAGGAGGAAGGAATTCCTCAAGCCTGGAGATGGTCCATGATTGCCACCTATGAACATATGTTTGCAACCGCCCTGGACAAATGGCGGTAACATATGCAGCATTTCAGCATCAAACTTCACTATTGAAAATCTGTAGTAATCAGTAAACCCATAGCAAAATCGACCTGGCAGCTAGAAAAGTGGTAGTAGTGATCCGGAGGAGGCCTTTGCATGGAAACAAACACAGATTGACCCCCACAGTGTGAGGGGAGGAAGAGAAGTATTTTTCAGAAGTGGAAAGATTGAGAATAATCAGATCTTCAAGTCAACCACGTACTCTACCTGCCCAGGAGCAACAAAAAATAAGCAGGTGTCATGTTTAAAATTCCTTCCACCTTATTTGGCTTTTGTGGGACGTAAGGGTTGATTGTTATTATTGAATACGAATAACCCTTTCTTGAATATGCAACTGATTCGTGTCATCCTTTATTTCTCCAATAAGTGAAACTCTTCCTAAATAATCAAAAGAGTATGTTTCACATACAGTGGTGCAGGGCATGTTTCTACATTTGTTAGTAGTGAGGCAACATTATTTATTTTTTCTACTGTCTGAGGTAGACTCGGTAGCTTGGGTTAAAACTAGATAGATACATTTGAGGGTGCTAGAAAAGATGCATACTTTACTGAGTTCAGTAAAGCAGCCCATTGGTTATCATTTTCCTGTCTTTTCTGGCATAAAAATATACCTAACTTCAGGGAGCATTATGGTCTATTTTAGTATTGAGACCTACTTTATGTAGAAAAGCTAAGAATATGTTCACAGTGGAACAGACCAGGTGAGAAGGAGCACAATAACCTCTTACTGCCTGAGTTTCTACCGCTATTTTCAGATAAGTATACAGGTCTGTAAAGGAGCTGTTTCTGTGGAGATGAAATTGTACTCTGAATCAGAAAGAGGAGATTCAAGAAGAACTGAAAAATCCTGAGGCCTATGGCACAAAGAGAATGATCTTAAATATTTTTCATTTCCAGGAGATTTGAAACATGTTTGCTTTATTTCTTCTGAGGGTCACAAAAAGTTTCCTCTCACAATGAGGACTGAGTTGGAGTACACTTGTATACGTTGGGAATGTCGTGGGTCAGCGGAACAAGGTCCTGCAAGTGGACTACAGATTGTGTCTCATCCCAAGCAGCTTGGTCCCACAGCTCCTTGAATTCTGTAAGGGCCCCTCTCGTCTTACTGCCTCTGTTGAAAGGCTCCCTGCAGCTAAAAAGCATGTGCTATGACAGTTCATGTAAATAAGTTTGTTCCATCACTAGTAGCATCTCCTATATCTCATGGACTGAAATACAAGAGAACTTATGACAAATATTCGCCAGTGACAATATTCACAGGCAAATTAACTGTGATTTGTTCTCCAAAGGCAATTAATGAAATGGCCTGTGACCATCTTGTTTTATTTGGAGAGGCATCTTATTTTCTTCTACGGAACTGAGTCAAAGCTCAGCTTGTAAGCATGAGTCTGAATAATATCTTTCTCTTTTCTGTACAACTTCCTTGAATCTATGTAAGAAAAAATGCTACATGGATTTCAAAGAGAACATGAGATAAGGAAATTTATATGGAGTTAGATAATAGGATTGAGTCACCTGCCTTTATGAACTCCCTATCTTTTCAGAATTTTAATATTTTATTTCTGCAATTGCCCTGCTACCATCTGTTATGCTTTGATGTTAATAGGATTTTTCATATAGTCACACGGTGATAATTGTGTGAATAAAATTTTTTCTGAGCATTCTGTACCCACTGGAGTAGAAGGGAATTGGAATGAAACGGATATCGTGGCAAAACTTCTGAGAGGAGGCAAACATTGTTTGCAACTAAAGCTTCAAGAAGCTTCTAGAAAGGAGATGTCCCAATTTGTTTAAGCACAATTTATTACGAAAGATAAAAAGTACAATAATGATCAAGCTGAAATACAAAGCTTTGCACTTTGCTTTTGCATTACCCCAAAGGACCAACTAAATGAACCTCAGAAGAGATGAATTTGCAGGAGCATTTAAAATGTTGTATTGAATGTAGGGCAATTTGTGTTTGTGGTGAGGAAATCGGAATTAAGAGTCTGCATTCCTTTCCCCAGTGATATAACTTTCCCAAGATATTTAAATAAAGATTTATCCAGTGTTAATCTTACAACATTATATTTCACTAATCTGAGTGTCTTAGTAGGTCCAGTAAAATCATCTGTGGATTGTAGAAAATTCAACACCAGTACAAGTGGCAAAATCTAACCTTGAAATTAGGGTGTCAGTTAACATGTCTCTACAATTCATGCAGTACTGTGAGGTTTATATCAGATGTCATTGATGAAAAGAAGTTCAAGTCAAATGTTATGATTTAAAGAAAGAGCAGATATAAGTCAGATATAGTCTGCTATTAACACAGGCACTTCTATCTCCCTGGTCTTAACCCTCTCCTTTTTAGTACATGGAAGAATTAAATAAACAGTTCTATATATTTCACATTGAGTAATGGATATTCCAAAGTTTTTGTGAGACACCTTTTACAAATAACACCATGAACTGTAAAGAAATTTTTCTCTCTGACAGATATTTTTTTAGAGGAACTGCTGGATGCTTTTACAAGAGAATGTTGAATGTTTTCCTGGAAAGATTTTAGGCATGAGATCAGCTCTTTGTAGCTGACTTTACTGCTCATTTACTAGTTCCTCATTATGTTTACAGAATTATTTCTACTTGTTTTCATTCGCATTGGTTTTTCCCCCTTCTCTCCTTTCTCCTTGTGACTTGTTCACAGGTGCCAGAATTCCTTGTCTTTATTAAGCAGATTTGTTTCCCTGTTCCATCCATTTCTGTTTTTCAGAACTCAGGTTGTATTTCTTTTTCCTGATTTTCTATACAAGAGTGGAGCAGTGATTGCTACTCATTGGAGGGGAATACTACCAGTACTGCTTTGTTGGTTTCCTAAAGGGGTCATTTGGTACTAATGACTAGTAATCACTCACCTTAAGCTATAGATGTTCCAGGAGAACATGTGTTAAAACTTTCTACCAGCAGGATTTTCTTCTTTCCTTTTGAAAAATCTAAGACCCCATGTAAGAAAATGAACAACCATGTAGGTCAAAATGAGGAACAGACGCAGAACTACTTACAGACAGTTCTTCAATTTTCTTCTGAAATAAATCTTAATTGTGAGCTAAAGCCAGAAGTCCTGCTGCCATATTTCTTGCTCACTGTCTCCAGTACAAGTCAGAAGGGATTATATTGAACCCAGAGATTCCTGCAGAAGGCCGGAATAGCCAGAATAGCCTAGCTGTGTGTCTGACTTTCCCCATATATCTGAGAAGTTCATGTTCTGATGACGTAAATCCTTAAGTAGAGCTGCTGCACATAGATACTACTATTTCGTCCACCTTCAGTTCTCCTATCCATGTGGGGAGAACTACAATAACGGAAGAACAAGGGAAAATCCTTTGGAAAGTAAGACCAATTGACTATAAAAATTTTACCAAAAAATTGCTGACTATCTCGACACTCAGGGCATAGCTGTGATATTTCCTTTGCAATGTGAAGGGATTTCATTGGTTGACATTGAGGGGGCACTTTTCTTCAGCCGTGTTGCCAGTAGTTTAGACATAGAATCATAGAATCATAGAAACATAGAATCACAGAATCATAGAATCATCTGGTCTAACCGTATCTGTCCTCTTACTCAACTATGTCCCTATGAAACTCATCTACCCGCCTTTTAAATACTTCCAGGAATGGAGACTCAACCACCTCCCTGGGCAGCCTGTTCCAGTGCCTGACAATCCTTTCAGTGAAGAATTTTTTCCTGATGTCCAATCTGAACCTACTTTGGTACAATTTACAAACATTTCCTCTCATCCTATCACCTGTCACTTGCAAGAAGAGATCAGCACCCACCTCAACACACCTCCTTTCAGGTAGTTGTAGGCAGTGATGAAGTGTCCCCTCAGACTCCTCTTCTCTAGGCTAAACATCCCCAGATCCCTCAGCTACTCCTCCTATGACTTGTTCTCTAGCTCCTTCACCAGCCTTGTTGCCCTTCTCTGGACGTGCTCCAATGCCTCAATGTCCTTCTTGTAGTGAGGTGCCCAGAACTGAACACAGTACTCGAGGTGTGACCTCACCAGTGCCGAGTACAGGGGCACAATCACTTCCCTGGTCCTGCTGCCTGCACTGTTTCTGATACAGGCCAAGATACCACTGGACCTCTTGGCCACCTGGATACACTGCTGGCTCATATTCAGCCAGTTGTCAACCGACATGCCCAGGTCCTTCTCCTCCAGGCAGCTCTCCAGCCACTCTTCCCCAAGCCTGTAACGCTGCATGGGGTTGTTTTGTCCCAAGTGCAGAACTCAGTATTTGGTCTTATTGAAGCTCATCCCATTGGTTTCAGTGCATTGATTCAGCCTGTCCAGATCCCTCTGCAGAGCCTCCCTTCCTTCAAGCAGATCAACACTTCCATCCAGCTTATTGTCATCCACAAGCTTACTAAAGGCGCACTCCATCCCTTCATTGAGGTTATTAATAAATATAGTGAACAGGACTGGACCCTACACTGAACCCTGGGGAACACCACTCATGATTGGTTTCCAACTGGATTAACTCCATTTATCACCACACTCTTGGCCTGGCCGTCCAGCCAGTTTTTCACCCAGCAGAGGGTGTGCCTGTCCAGGCCAATGGCAGAGAGTTTCTCAGTGAGAATACTGTGCGAAATGGTGTCAAAGGCTTTAGCGAAATCCAAGTACACCACATCCGCAGCCTTCTCCTCGTCACTAAATGGGTAACCATGCCATAGAAGGAGATCAGATTGGTCTGGCAGGACCTACCTTTTGTAAACCCATGTTGACTGGGCCTGATCACCTGGTTGTCCTGCATGTGCTGTATGATAGCACTCAAGATGATCTGCTCCATGACATTCCCCGGTACCGAGGTCAGACTGACAGGCAACATAAGGAGCAAATGATGAAAGAAAGTAGAACTATTGGCTAGTTTAACTCATGCTGTCTTGGAAAGACCTGGGGTTGCATTTTTCATCTTAAGCTCAATGTTACTGCACAACACTGCTGAAAGTAACTCCACAAGCCCAGAAACAACAGACACCTATCTTGCCAAGGGTTCATTCCATGAGGCACACAACAGTGTCCGATGTCTAATAAGCATGAGTTAAAAATGAAGAGGACAATAGTAGTGTCTATTCACCTGTTTTCAGAACGCTCTATTGAATTTGGTTAAAATTGGTCACTAGCTTCATGGGTAACAAGTCCAAAACAGATCATTAAGCAGAAATAGAAGGACTAACAGTAAAAGCAGACTCATATAAAACCACTTTCTCTCAGAATTGAGTCTAAAAAGCATAGAGAAGATGCAGGTCTTGCTTGTGTCATTAGTAAAAAGCAAAAAAAAACATAGAGTAAGAAACGGTATTGGGGGCTCACAGGTTCAGGCAGATCTTTCAAAACTCGTCTTATCTAAACATTTTTAACTTCCTATGACTGATTCCCAACAGCCATGTCAGAATATCTTTTCTCTGTCTTTTTAACTCTCCATATTTTTATCTATCTATCTCTCTAAGCTTGTCTATCTACCTACCTAAGAAGAGTATCTAATGAAGTGAGTAAAATTCTGCTTTTACATTGACTTTAATACCAAAATAAATGAGCTTTTCTTTTCTTTGATTTACCTGGCTGTCAGAAGAAATCATGACATCCACTCATCAACGATAATATATATGTCTAGTTTTCTTGGCCTAAACAATTAGGCATTACCTTTTGTCCTTCAATTGTTCCTGGACCCAATAATAAGTGTATTGTAGCATTTGCTATAGTTGCCCTAGATCACTCTTCAAAATCCTTTTCTTCTTAATTAAGCAGTTAGAAAATAGAAGGCATATGCCATATTTTGATCCCTGAGAGTGAGATTTTCTTTCAGACTATGTTCAATCAGCTTGAATCTTATAAGAAGGACTGAAAGGGATTTCTCTACAGTAAATTACTAGTGTGAAAGCTATTATCAACACTTGAAACTAAACCCAAACTTTGTAGCCAGCCACAAGATGAAGTTAAATAATAAAAAACAATACGACCAAAGCAAATCAACCACGTTCTCATTGAAGTCACTGGACTTTTTGTCATTGGTCTTGATTGGAGTGGGAACTGTCCCAAATTCTGCACTTCTCCCACTAGAAAAAGGAAACTGAAATTTGTGTTGCTATTTTGCCACTCCTAATCTCATTTCCTCATTTTCCTCTCTCTCCTTCAAATCTAGTTCTCTAGGGAATTTCTGAACAAAGTAGCAAGTATGAGGGGAGGGCTGCAGAAAGACTGTGGTAAGTTTCATGCAACATAGCCTTTTTGCTGGCTATTTGCTGCATCAAAGCGATTTGCTTTCTGCTTGCAGAACTTTATTTGAGTCTAGATTGTGTCTGATACAGATCCAGGCATTTTACAAGTAAAAAAATATCATCCTCTGAATGGATGCTTGAGTAAGTAATTTTCACCTCAGTACTGAAAATGGGAAGGTATTTTAATATCACTGAAAGCACTGGGGGGCAGTGTGATCTAGTGAAGTGTGCATTGGCGCAGCTGTCCTGCCATCTGCCTGGGGTATCACTTCCAGGAGGGACTCCTGTCTTCACCTGCCAGATCTACTGTACCTTCTTGAAAGGAGTATGTGTGTGTGCTCTGCTTCTTCTGGGGAGACCTCTTAGCTGCTGGGTGACAAGGCACTGTAAAATAACCTATAAAGTAATGTTAACAAAGACTGGCAGTCTAACAGGTTTGACTTACTATGAACGTGCTGCAAATGTTTTCTCTGTGGGACTGTATGAACTCTGAGAACAAGCAGAGAAGTCTCTGTGGTGCCTGGGTCTATGACTGTCTGGCAAGAAAAATGCATCTTGTCTATTGTTTCCAAAGCATACCTCTCCCTGATAACAGAGGGTGAAGAGTGCTGCAAAATATAAGTGGTTGTATGTTCTCTGCTAGATTTTTGTCTACAATTTACAGTTTCTTGCCTTGCACAAAAGTAAGCAAGCAAACTAATCAATGACATAACATCAGCTTACCTGGAAAGCAAACAAAGTGGCTGCAAACATAGGTGAAAAAATACACAAACAGCATTTCCCAGAAAGTAAATTATTGATTTTCTTTTTTAATATCAGAGGGTACTACTGTTCTTATCAGCCTTTTACTTTAGAAAATTCTACCTTGTTAAACATCACTGGAATTTCTAAATTTACAGAGAAATAGGGAAAATCTGTTAATTTTTCAAACAAGCAGAATATCTAATGCTGAGGTTTTAATTCTATAATTGTCAGTACTCATTCATAAGGAGAGCATGGTCTTTACAAATGACTTTTATCTGAAAAGGATGCTCTAAAGGGGTTGCAGTCTTAAAGGCATAACAAAAAATTCCCACAATAAGTTTCTAGTTCAAGAGCAGGAAAACTGTTACTGCTTTAATCATGGGATGAACGCTGAACCCCAGAAATGGTGTTGAAGAGTGACTTCCACTCGAGTATCTTAAGAGGAACTCTGACTCTTGAGCCTTCTATATGGCATAACGTAACATGCAATGTATGAGCTACCTTGAGTATGAAAGGCAGTGTAGCTATACGCTCAAGGAACTTTTTCATACGGTGCATTGCTTCTGGTCTTCAGCCAAAAATCATATCTTTGGCCAATAGTTTTTCCTTATGCAGTGTTTATAAAAGAGCTCCTAAAGCAAGAGTTGTTTTACCTTCTGTCCCATATTCAGTAGTCCTGCTCTTGGTATTAACTCCTTGACAGCAGCTGTTGTTGTGTCTATGTTTTTCAACAGCCAGCTATGCCTGGAAAATGGATGAAAATGTTACAAGAAAAGCTGTATTCCAAAAAGAACAGCCATGCCTGGGCTCCATAAGGCTCTCCTGGAGTATGTAAAGCTATCCTGACTAAACGACTGATGGAATGAAATTTGATATGCTTTTGGGTGGGGAATTTTGTGCAGTTTTTTTTCTTTTTTTTGTTTGTTTTGAATTGAAATCTTCTGTGCTAAATGAAAACAAAACAAAGAAACCTAAGAAAATCACCCATATCACTATGACACCATTGTTGCTCTTACCGTAAACCTTTAAGGAGGGTGTTTAGTCTTTAGTCATACAAGATAGACATTTTCAGGGGCACTTGATTTTTCAGCCAGGCCATACTTCTGCTTTGGATCTGTTTCATATGAAAAATTTTGATTGTCTTTTGCTGTTCTTTTATATAACTGTATATAAGTATATGAAGATAGACTATGTGGCCATATGCATGCTATATATGCCGGAAACCAGGCTTCACATACAAATGTAAGTGGGGTAAACCAAGGATAAGTAGCCTCTCATCCTCTGTACAGGGCTGACAAGCCCTGGGAACAGAAGCAGAGGTGAATGTTAGCACTGCAAGAAGTGTAAGGTGTTGAGAAAGGTTAGAGTGAGGTTGTTGCCAGCAGAGACAGACAGATGTCCAACAGTGGTAAACCGGGATTTTTGACATTGTCAAGTTTATTGGCTGACCTTATATTTCTAAACAACACCTAGGAAACCACTAAATGAGAAAAAAGCTACAGAAAACACTAATTAAATATGTGCTGTCTCTCAGTCTAATTAGCACACACAGATGTTAAGCTCTAGAGAATAAAACATTCGGCTTGGAGAGTGCAAGGAAATATAATGAAAAAAACTCAAATCTGACCATGCAGTACTGTCGTTGGAAAGTGTATTTGCTGCTGCTTACTCTGGAGTGATGCTTAGCTTTCTTTCTTTTTCACTTCACCTAAAATCACCAGTAAAACTCATGGAGTCACAGAGTTTGTTTAATTTTGCTAAGAGTGTAGGAGATCATGCAAGGTTTGCATGCTACTTGACCAAGTTCCCTTGTAAAGTCCAGGTATCCTTGGAAAACCCTTCAGATAGTATGAGAATGTAGGGCCTATTGCCTCTAAATTTCAAAGAAGATTAGCAGACCAGGGCCTGAGATTCAAAAAAATGTGAGTAATATTCAGATAGTGCCATTAAAGTGTTATTTTGAGCCACTTTAGTTCTCTAGGTCTCATTCCCCTTTCCTAAAGACACTTCAGAAGTGTGCAATGTGACAGTTAAAAAATGGTTATTATCATTCTATTTCATTTTCCAAGTTTCAAGCAAGGGATAAAATTCCAATCTGCCAAAATTTAACATAACTGTAGGGTTTTTAAGCTTAAATTTCTGTAGCTTCTGCGTGCACAGTTTTATACTCTATATTGACAGACTTTGACTCATTCTTTTTATCTTTCATATCATATGTCAATAGGTAAATTAGTACCTCCACACCAGCAATCTTCATCATTTTTACCTCTTTGCATGTATCAGTTTTCTTGTCTAAATGCAAACATTAGCTTAATTAATTTCCTATTTATATCAACATGTACAACCTTGCAGATATCTATTTGCATTCAGCTATATTATGATTATTGCAGTGCACACAACAAAAAGTGGTATATATTCTCCAAGTGTATTCCATTGGGATATAATAAAACACAGATTTTAAAAATAAAAGTCTTTAGAAATATTAAATAATATATACTTCATATACTTAAACCTGGCCAAGACACTTTCATGTTGAAGAGTCTTATGTTAAAACAGCTAACAGCAGGAAAAGCATAGGTCTCCACATAGTGCCAGCAGCTGCTTTTTTAGCAAAATACAGCTAAGTGGAAGGTCTAGCCCAACGGATTTTAAAATCCCAAGACAAAACTCACATACAGTGACAGTAGTCCCATACACTCCTCTATAAGAATTTGATTTGGAGCGATATTTATATATGTTGGGGCTTAAAACACCATGAAGAAAAATCAAGGAAATCTGATCTTTCACTGCTTCTTCATCGGGATTTTAAGAAACGTCACATATCCTCAGATCAGTAGAAAGCACATTCATATTTAAATGTACCAAAAAGTACATTTGAAAAACCTATTTTAAAATGAACATGGACTCGGAAATTACTCTGAAGAGTTCAACAAAGCAACTGAGGCAGCCACAGCCATGGCGTAAGGCAAACAGATTGTGAGTAACGTTGCAATAAACTGTAGGTTTCACAAGGGCAAAATATCAAGAAATAACTCACATACTACTTTGGCATTTTATGTTTCCTCATGAAACTAGGAAGTCCCAAACTCCAAAATACGTACATTCTTTTGTAGCCTCCAGAAGTCTGTGTATGTGACAGCTGAGAGTCTTGCCTTAAACTCTTGCTCCTTTGTGAACAACATACATAAACTTCAACATGAGTCTGTCTTATGCAGTGAACTATATTTATTCAAGTGTAAGTATCAGTAAAAGACAAGTCGAAGTGCTCTGGTAATTAAGATTGGATATCCAAGTGAGGATATGAAAATGAAAAAATAGACAGTATAAAGAAAATACGTGGTGAAGTAAGCTTTTTGATGGAATATACCTTTTTGAAAACCTGACTTTATCTCTGTGAAATGTTGATAGTAATTTTTTTTGGAAAAAGTGTGAAGAACTACTTCTTATTTACAATTAATTTAAAAAATATTTAAATTGAAATGGAAATAAGTCTTTTGATTGACCCAAAATAAATTTACGTCAGTTTGGAGATTTGATTTTTGATTGTCTTTACTATGCAGTGCACTATCATTACTGATTAACTACATGTTTACCTTTCTATGCTATATTCTTTGACCCTTTATTTTTGGTTGGGCATTTTATTGACCTCAAAATGCCATGTACACGTATTGAAATAATATGATGTTTAAATTTACTGTAGTGAAAAAAAAAGGTAGCATTACTTGGATAACTGTAGAGATGCCATTGCTTGCAAAACAATTCCATTTCCTTACAGCAAAAATAAAATCATTGCATGCTTCAATAGCAAAGTAAGACTCAGCTATGTATTCTTTGCACTTAATGCCTTCAGAGCTTCAGTAATTTATTGAACTTTAAGAAGAGCAATCAGAGTGCAATTCATAAGCAACTGCCATTTAGGCAAGAGGCATAAAATTTTTGATCAGGCAATTCAGGCATTGTTTAAAGGAAAGCTGCAATTAGGTGACCTTTACTTACTTAATATATCATCATTAATTTTAATCAGACATATTTGTTACTTTTGGCATTAGAAAAAATCTAATTAAATTCTAATTCAAAATTTACGTCTGTATCTTGATGTAGACGGTCTGCTGCAGTGTTACTTTCATGAAAAAATATACTTCTCTTGACACCCCATTAATGAAATGACCCTATTTGCAAAACAGTGGCTCAGATATATAGATTAATATGTTTTACAATCCAATCTTAAAGGGATTGCTATCATATTTGTTTTAAATAGAATAATAAAATGTTTATATTGAATTTGCATAATTTACAGTAATTGTTTTTATAGTATTTTAGTTGGGTTAAGAACAAGATTTCCTCATATTTACCTTACTGATACTGAAAATTATCTACAGAATTTTAATGACTTCATGAATGCTAACTCTTAAAGTTCTCATTTTAATAGGTATCATCTACATGATATGTTTCAATACCCAAGATGAATAAAAAAAATTTTCTGATATAAATACTTGCTCTTACCAACTATAAACTGTTTTATAAATTTTCAAACATTCTTTAACCTCTGCCATGTTCTGTTTCTGTTGCAGGAGGCAAATCATTTACTTAAATAGCAAGGTGGTTAGATTCTTCCCCGAAGTATCTAGTGAAAGGACAATAAGAAGTGGCCTCAAGTAGCACCAGGGAAGGTTGAGACTGGATATTAGGAAAAAACTCTTTACTGAAAGAGTGATGAAGCAGTAGAAGCCTAGCGAAGTGATGGAGTCACCATCCCTGGAGGTGAATAGAGGTGGCACTTAAGGTCATGGTTTAGTAGGCATGGTTATGTTGGGCTGATGGTTGGACTTGATGATCTTAGAGGTCTTTTCCAATCTTAATGATTCTATGAATTAAAAGGAGAGGTAAAATAGAAGAAACCAAGTCTGAGAATACTTGGAAGTTACACAAAACCCAGCTTTGTATTACAAATAAACTTCACTTCATAAATTATGCAGTGTTCTACAATTTCAGATGTAACAACATCAAAGCTGTGGAAATAATAAATGTGTTTATGTTCTAGTTGTAGGAAGAGGATGACATATAAAAATTATTTTAAGACTATTTAGTCCATGCTCAGGCAAAGGCAAAGTTGACAATGTCTGTCAACTTTTGATATCTGCAATCTTTTAGTTGTTATTAAGTTCATATCCAATACTTAGGTGTTTGTCTAATTAATATTTCAAGACACTTGCACATATGTAAATCTGCACTGATAGAGATTTTAGTTTGATAAATTTTTAATTTATTTTGATAATCTGGGGGGGAGTTGTTTTTAAAGAGTTAGACTAGAATGTTTCAGTCTATACACCATGGAATTCTTAAAACTTAACCTTAGACATCTGTTTGAAATTTTTACTAGAGTGGTTTGTAAATAGCGGTCTTGCTCCAGGATGTTGTTAACTGCATCTCTCAAAAGGTTTTAAACTTAATGATTTGAAACTGCCCTTCTTTAACACAGTAGAAAAGACATGTAAATCTTTGTTACAGTTAATAGTTTAGATAATTACAGAAGTTTTAAACTTGCTCTTTAATTTGACGGGCAATTTAGAGGACCAAGAAAGTGTGTCACTTGTGAGCCCTATCAAGAAAATGTTTTTTTTCTATCTGCTTCACTGCTCTCTGCTCTGCTAATTCGACTACAGAATGAGAACAGAAACATCTTTGCAATATCAAATTTATTGGCAAGCTATAGCAGTTCTTTTGCTCAGTGTTCATTTCAGCTTTTCTGCAGAAATACAAAACATACATGAAGACAGAGTAATGTTATCTTATAAGAGCTTCATTGATAAGGATTTTTGGCTATATCAGTAAAATTGATTATTCAAACTCAGATGTAGAAGATTCAAGAGATAATTCAATATCTGATAAATGAAAAGATATTAAAACTTTTATTTAAGAGCTGTAATTTCATGGCTTTATTTGGAAGAGTGAGATTTTTAGCAATTGCTTAAAAGAAAAAAACTCATGTACTGCAGACTATTAGCTACACACTTAATTAAAATTTAAGAATCACAACTGTAGCCTTACTGCAGCTTATGAAGGTTAAGCTCAGCCATTGATTTCTAACTGGATCCTGACAGACTGCAAACTTGCCATTTCCTGCTTATTAGAAGGTGTACTCAATATATCTTACTAAATATGATGGTTGACTGTAGATGTATAAATATTTAATGTAAGGTTGATTAACATTTTATAATCTATAGATACTGGGACTGTCATTAATGACTGAGGTGCAGAAGGTTATCTGGTCCTTACTGGTTACTAGGTGAGTAAATGTGCTAAGAAGGCTTTGTGGGTCATAGAACAGGGTGTCTACTTTGTGGATTTTTGTACATAGGATTAATTTATAACGCTCTAGACAATAGATGCAGCCTTTAGAGAAGATGTGGGTGCAGTGGTAGGAATGGTATTGTAACAACAGTGCTCCAATTGCCATAGACACAGGTCTGCACCTTTGGAAATAAGGACTTGTTTTCTGGAGTAATATAGAAGGCCTTTTTCTAAGCACCACCACACTTATAAGAAGACCACTGCAGTATGTACTGTGAGTATCTGTAAACAAGTGAAATGGGACTGCTCTATCTCACAGCCAAAACAAGCAGAGAGATAGGTGTTGAAAGCCTTGAGAAATACAGACTGTGAAGCCCAACAGCAGGCTCTTTGTATGTGTTATGTGTGTATTTTAACTGGCAAGTACATGAATCATGTTGGTGAGTCCTTTTGAGACAGAAGTGAAAGCTGTCCTACAGGGAGGTGGAGTCACAGAGCCCTGAACTCTGACAAGGATACTCCCATCAACTTCACGGTTGCGCACCTGCCTCTCCCTGCTCCGGATGCAGTAATACCCATTTTCGATTTTAAAGGAAAAACTTTTAAAATCCTTCTGCCACAGAATTTTTGATAGATCCATGCGTTAGAGAAAGAAATAAATGCTCCACCTAGTAGACTAAGAATTTCAAATCCTTCCACTCACTCCTGTTGGGCTGAAGCAAAACATTTTTTCTCTGATTTTCAGCCTGATAGTTATCACCAGAGTTAGGCCATCAATGTGGAGAGAGGTCACTGCTCACACCTATTCCTATGTAAATTCAGGCCATCCCAGAGCTGGTGGTGAAGGGGGGGTCACATCTGCTGGAAGGGATGGGTTACACAGCCTGCCTAATGAAGTATTCCATGCTGTACATATCTTGCTTATTATAAAAGTTTGGAGACTATGAGGGTCGCCTCTCTTCTTCAACGGCCGATGTGCATGGAAGACCTCATCTCTCTGTCTGTCCCTGAACCCATTGTGATGTTCCTGTATCCAGTTCCTGTATACAACTCATGAGCCCAGTTCCCACCTGCTGCTGAGGCCTATCTGGGACCTTCCCAGCATCTGGCATACAGCATCAGCAGTGACCTATGATTACTGGCAGAGTTTGAATAGTTTTTTGCTTCCTTGTATATATTTTATTAGTTTTCTTATTAATGTTATCTTCCTTTCATTATTGTTGTTTCATCAAAGCTGTCTTAGTGTTAGTTTCCAACCCACAAATCTTTCTCATTTCCCTTTAACCTTTCCTGTGGGGCTTGGGGTGGGGAATTGGGACTAAAAGCTACCCAGATTTAGGTACTGACCTGGCTGGAGGGAGGTGGTGGTGGTGCTAAAATGTAACAATTAGTAACAGAGTTTTTGCTTCTCTCCTACCTGAGAATGTGCCCTATGCTCAGGAGACCCACCTGCCTGTCCAGGGAAAGCCACCTCTCATAGTTCTGCCAGAGCTCTTTCAGCCACATCACCACATGTATCTGGTAAATTTGGTCCTAATACTCAGACTTATTAATTCCTGTCCTTTCTCTAGGCCAAGTAGCCAAAATCCTGAATGCCGGCTGGGAATGATTTTGTTACATGTATAATAATTCCCTTGAACATTTAGTCGACAATTCCTAGAACCTTACCGTCATGGGTCAAGTTCCCTAATTCACAAATAATTCGTATGAAGTGTAGACTAGCTAACATCAAGATGTTAAAAAGAACAACTCCTCTTGTACTTATAATAGGAAACTGCTGTGTACTGAATGCAACAGGTGACACTATTTGACTTACTTTTGTAAATTGAATTTGCTTTTACGCATAGGTAACTGGGAAAAGGAGGAACATTGCATTTAAATGTCAGCTGAAAGCTAGGTAGCTACAGGCATTGATTTTCATAGAATCATAGAACAATTCAAGCTTGGAAAAGACCTTTAAGGTCATCAAGTTCAACCACAGTTCATTATTGTAAAGAAGCATGAGACTGAGATTTGAATATCAACTCAGCATGGAACATAATGGTGCAAGTAATCTCTTTACACAAAATGCAACAGCATGGTGCATACTTACATATCCTTTAAATGTACCTAGCCACAAAGTCAGTGATATCTGTCTTTTGGCAACAATAAATAAATTGACCATAGCTTATGTAATGAGAGACAGTTCCGATAGCAAATTTCATCATGACTAAGACACAAAAATAACCCAAAGAAATTTATCTTCCTAGATGATCTTAAACTGTTATGCTGAGCTGCAGCAGAATGGTCTCTGAAGCACCCTATCCTTTCACCTAACCTACATAGCCTGAAGCTATTCACAGTGTAGCTATTCACTGTGACTTGGAGGAAAAAAACAGGTGTCACTTAACAGTAATGGATATTTGAAGCTGCTTAAGACTTTAATGCCGTTTTTCTTCTCATATGCAAGACATTAATCTCCATTTATTTTCATGAGAAGGCAGTGCTATGTAAATCAGGTTTGTAGAAATGTCATCAGGTTGTAGCAAACAGAAATAGAAAAAAATTCTTTATATTGGGTGACGTAACAATACTACTACTGTTGTTTTTATTAACATGCTGAATCTTTGGAACTGAGATAAATTTGGGCACTAGAAAGAGTTTTTTTTATCAATGTGAATGTCTGCATTATGTTTGCCACAGGATATAGTCAAAGAGCATAGTTCATAGGATGTTTTTTCGTTTATGCAGGTCATTTAAAATAGTTTTCTCACAAGGTTTGGAAGACTGCTGTGCTGGTTTTGACAGGGATAGAGTTAATTTTCTTCATAGTAGCAAGTACAGGGCTGCATTTTGTATTTATGCCGGAAACGGTTTGATAATGCAGGAGTGTTTTATTATTGCTGAGCAGTGCTTGCACAGTCAAGGCCTTTTCTTCTTCTGACACCATCTTGCAAGTAGGCTAGAGGCACATGAGAAGCTGGGAGGTGACACAGCCAGGAGAGCTGACCCCAGCAGACCAAAGCTATGTTCCATACCATATGTTGTCATGCTCAGCAATGTAATGTTGGGAGAGAAGAAGAAAGGAGGGAGATGTTCAGAGTGCTGGTGATTATCTTTCCAATCAACTGTTATATGTGATAGAGCCCTGGTTTCCTGGAGATGACTCAATGGTTGCCTGTTGATGGGAAGTAGAGATTGAATTCTTTGTTTTGCTTTGCTTGTGTGTGTGTATTTTGCTTTACCTATTAAACTCTTTTTATCTCAATTCACGAGTTTTCTCACTTTTACTCATCTGATTCTCTCCCCATCACCTGGGGAGTGAGTGAGCCACTGTGTGGGGCTTTGTCACTGGCTGGGGTTAAACCATGACAACTGCTCATTTCACAATGAAAAACAAATGAAAAAGCAAAGGTGCTATTGGAAGGGAAGAAGCAGAAAGAATAACTAAAGTCAGCCAATTTTAAGACTCACTGGAATCCTGAACATCTCCCTGTTTACTTGATGGTCTGTGAAGATGAAAATAAATGCAACTGCAAGATGCAAGAACTTATTAGCCACAGTGTATGCAACTGCAGATGTAATCCATATAGTAACTGCTCACATAGCACTGTGCACAGATGTCAGGAGATATAAACATGAGCACAAACTGAGAGCAAACGTCATGGCAGTATCCTGATAGCAAAAGTCATGGCAGTATCCTGATAGCAAAAGCTGTTGTGAATCTGTTGTGATTCCTTCATAACAATAACTCCCACTGGAGAATCCAGGTGGTGCTTGCTGTAGCTCCTGTGTGTTCTTGGAGAGCCCTCAGTAAGGTGATGGTGCTCCCTGCAGAAAAACATGCTTTATGATCCTGCAAAACACAATGCTTGAACAGCACGTTGTTTTCACAGTCTTCCTGGTGCTTCACACACACAATCTATAGAATACAAAAATGGTTCAAATGATGAGATTGAGCCTGGCTCCCCAGGCTTTTATTCAACAATTAATTAGAAGCAGCACTCTTTTTTTTTTTTCTTAAATTAAACTGGTTCTCACCCTTTTATTAGAAAGTTTGACAGTTTCTTTCTCATGCAAAATCTTAAAATCCAAATTTTCCCTAAAATTGTTCATTAGTTTTTGAAATTTATGTGTGATTCAGAATGAAATTCTCTGCTCTGCTCTGTAACAATATGAGACAAATTGGCTGATATCAACATTTTTTTTGACCTTTACGATAATATATTGCACAGAAATCCTTCTGGCCTTGATAGAAGTGAAATACCATCAGCTGATCTTTCCCAACTAAAATGTTGTGTGTCAGTAGACTTTATGTAGTATTGTCAGCAACTGCTGCAGATTTGGCTTCCAGGAATTGTACCACTAAGAATACAGGGATTCAGGTTGTAAGACCCTTCCATAAAGACAAAGATGGAGTTTATTTAAATCCTATTAAAGCCGAATAGAGTTAAAAATATTTATAAAAGCATGCACCTTTGAAGGGAAAATGGCCTTCACTGGCTCAGAGTCTGTGGGCGATGTTATCTTCTGAGGAGGAATGGGTTAGAAAATCAAAATCCTCCAAATCACCACCCAGTGCCACCATTCCAGAAAAAGGAATAATTTAGTCCAGCTCGTGTCAGCTACAAGCACTCAGTGTATCAGCTTATTTGAAAAAGGAATAATCTTTACTGACTAATTACAGTTGAGGTTATACATGACAGCACTGAATATAACCATATCTACTTTATCTTGCACAAGGTTCAGGACCTTCTAATTTCTGCCGTGAATAAGTCTAAACAAGCCACAGCAGGGTTAGTCAGTGCACTGAGACACTGGAATCTCAGTATAGATGAAAGCCAAGCTTAAACAAATTTGTCCACAGGGTTGTTGTTTCAGTGCATGGTGTTAGAAACAGGTATGCATTGGCTATGTTGAGTTTATTAAAGACTTTATTTACTTTTAGTCAGCTACTATATAAATGATTTATTTTGAGGAATCGTATATTTGACTACTGTGTCTCATCACCATAAGCTAGTGCTCCATCCAAAATTACTGGCTGTACTCCTGATTTCATACTGTTTAGTTTAATCCTGCTGCTCTTCAGTTCTCAATATACTCCTGTTGCTGTATGACTTCCTCCCCCTCCTGTGTGCCTCTTTAATTCAAACAATAACAAAATATTGTTCACACTTTAAAATTAATGAATAGCTGAACACTACCAAAACTTCCATTAGGTTGAATAAGAGGATGTCTTAGGTAGCATGCACACTCTCTCTGTACATGCATTTTCCAGACTACCCACAAGGCATGCCTAAGGATGTATAAATGTTTTTTTCCCCTTCTCTCTCCGAAATAAACAGAATGTGTGCTTGGGAAATACTTGACATCTTTTCCCTATTCAACTGTCTGCATTATGGTGCAAATATAACCTAGAGTGACAGTTTTAAACTATACCCCATTCTTCCTCTCAAAATGTTTTTCCTCTCTGCTTTGTTAAACAAAAAAAAAGCTGGAAATACTATGTTAAAAAAATAGTTTTGGGCACCTTTACTTAGAATTCGTAATCCCTTAATGTTATTCATCACTCTTTCTGAATGTCACCCACTACTTAAATAGGATACGAAGCGTTTGGAACAACTTAATTGAAGTTTTTGTCCTCCACCAATGACTACTTTGCGTAAATCTATCATTCCTAATATTATTATCTCCTACACAAACATAATTTGTGTGGTCTGAGTCAAAAAACCCAAGGCTAAACCTATAGCTCAGGAACCAAGAGTGGGAGGGGAGAGACAAAGAGATGGTTATAGAACATGTTGTAACCTGCCACGCTTCACTCAGGGCAAGTGGACACATGTTCAAATATAGATTTTGTTTCTTATCCTTGGTCAAAAAATGTCGGCAAATTAAGATCAAGTCTCTTGAGAAACTGAAGAAATCCACAACAGAAACTTTTCAGTTATTGACTGAAACTTACAGAGAAGAGATCCCATAGATGGGGTTGGTGCTCAGAGGAACCCCCTTTTTTGGTTGGTAGAAGATGTGAAAGCAAAACAAGCAAAACCAGCAAAGATCATCAGTAGCCTTACAGCAAATGATCTGTGGAATTGCTTTGAACATTGGCAGCATTATATGCAGCTGTGTGTCAACTCAGAAGGGAACTGTTTTGAAAGTTATTGTAGCTGATTTTCTTAATTTCTTAAATAAAAAGTTCAGGCACAATCTCAGGGGTTTTTTTATGTTGGTCCTCATTTGTAATCACAGCTTCTCAGGAGCATAGGTGGCCCTGGTTTCTCGGAGAGAATAAACAACAGTTGCCAGGAAATTTTATAATTTATTAAATTTTCCTTCTTTTACCTTTTTCAACCATTCCTAGAATTCACATTACAGTGATCATATGAAATCCACTGATTCAAAATGCAATCCAGAGGAAACAAGGTGAAATACCAAGAGTGTGAAACATGGTTTAATTTTAAAGAATTACTGTTCTTATTTCCAAATGCATGTTTACAATAAATTTAAATTATATATATCATAAAAGTATATATAAAAGTATTAGAAGTAGTTTTTGTCCTAGAAGGGAAAATAATTCCAAAATGCTATCTAATACATTTGTGGATCTAAATACTATAATTATTCTCTCCTTTATAAAAATAATACATTGTTTACAAGTTTCCAACATCACCGACAACACTAATAAAACCTAATAGCACACTCAGGACACCAGAGCTGGCATTATAGTTTTATTCAGATTCTGATATTGCTTAGCATATATTCAAGGATTACTAGAGAAAATAGCTGCGATCAGTGGAACTCTTCACCCAAGTATGATTACCTTGTTTATCCTCCCTTTGTGCTGCAAAATGGTACGAATTGACATAAATAAAATTATGAAACATATCTTTGTTTTTTTCCCCTAAATTGGATTTTGTCCAGTGAGAGAAAGGCTATTCCTTCTATAAGAGGACTGAGCAGCTGAAGAGGCCACACTAGACCAAGTTGTGAACAGACCGAACTAAAAACAACAGCCATACTCTTTAGTGAGGCTGTACCTCCTTTGTCCTGTTAAACCTAGTAGAAATATTTCCTTATACAAAGACAGATGGAAAACTCCACCATTTTAGTTGGTGCTGTCTGTGAAAACATTGAAAATGTAAGGCAAACATTTGATGCAATCCTTTACTACTCTCCTGAGGAGCATTGGAGACAAAGTTTTGCAGTCTATAACTCTGTTTCCAATTAAATTCAACAAGGGCAGTAACAATAGCCCTGGCTGAGGGGTCAGAGCTGATACCACAGTTCAGAGACACTGATTTAAGTGATTTTAGTCAGACCCTGAACCCAGGGCTTCAAGTTCAATGGTTTCTAGCTTCCTTCATTTCCAGTAATTTCCTAGGAGATTCTGTGGATGAGACAAGAGGCCAGGGAGGCTAGATAAACAAATTATTAAAGCAGTTGTTTTCTAATGCAGCCAACAATTTGAGTGCAAAGGCTTCCTTTTCTTTATTCTGTCAGATTTCTGGCTATTATAAAAAGAATTGACTACCTAAAAAGCAAATCATAAGACATAATAATTTTGAGAGACTATTTAATGCAGTCGTATGTTATTCTTGAACAGATGTTAAATTTAACACAGAAGTCCTCTATCGTCAAGGTGTTAAAATTAAATAAATTCTTAATGCTATTTCTTGTAACAGTAATCAAAATTTTGTTTCCTGAGACCAATGTCTCTCAAAAACTTAATCAACCATGACTACAAAATAAGGTCATTATTTCTGCCCTTCTGATTCTGATTTTGAATAGCACTCTTACTTTCAAGCTACAGGAAACAAACCTGTATACTTCAGTTCTAAAGTGGAATGGTTTGAAGGCACAAATTATTTCCCCTTCATATTTAGTCAGAAGATTTTATAAGGTTTTTTTTGACTGAAAGGAGGATAGAAGTGAATTTGAGAGACATCTATTCTACTGGTACTGGCATAAAAGAATTATTATTTGACAAATTTATGACATGCTCATAAACAAAAAGTTTTCATTCTTACAAACGAAAATGCAAAATTTAAATGAGAATTCTGCATGAAAATAGTTATAGAGAAATTTAACTTCCAACATGAAAATAGCAGATTATATTTAAAGCAATTAATTTTCAATATCTAGCATTCCATCCAGATTAAAAAGGAAATTATAAACTAGAATTTTGTCTTGATTCATAAGGCAGGATATGAACATTCATTAAATTATTTATGTGTAGTTCAGATTTAATTTATCACAGATTAAATACTTCTGTCACTCATCTGACTTCAGCCATGTAAATTATGACATTTAGTCAGAGTCATTTTAGCTCCTTTACAATTCAACAGAAAAGTATCAAAAGCACATACATTTTTTGCAAGGGAAAAAGGAGAGAACCTTCTTTCTATTTACAAACACCAGAGGATTTTTTGTGGTTCTCTGGGGGTCTAAAACTGAAGCTAAACTAACTGAATGGATTTTTTCTTTTTTCCTTTCTTGGATAAGTCATTTAAATAACCAACATTTAATTCCAAGTGGATATGTAAAATTAACTTACATTTCCAGTAATATTTGTAATAGTGAACTTAAGGTTTCTTAGACAAGGTATATAATTAGCCTTCAGGAAGTCTACAGCTCCATAGTCAGAAATCATAATATTTCTAAAGCAGCTTTCCATCTGTTTTTCTGAAATGCTGTTTTTACTGAATCCAATCACTAAATATATATAGGGAAACCATGTTGTAGTAGTATAACTCCTGCCGGGTGTCATGGATGTCCACTTTCAAATTCTGTTAGGATCCTGGACCTCAAAGCCAGAGATACAGATTGGTGTCAACAACACTATGTGATTTTCAAAACACCAATGATAACAAAAACGCCATATGTAGAATTATAAATATTCGAAAACTCAGGAATAGCTAAGAAATCAAAATTAAGTTCACACTACTATGTTCCCATTACAAATAAGGAGAAGAGATCATGCCATGCTAATGTGTGCTACTGCATTAGATTCTGAGATGTTCGGATGCAATATTTCTTCCTCTTCTGCTGTTTTACATTTAGTTTTCACATGATTACCCTCTCAGATTTGTGCTGACATTCACTGGAAGAGGAAGAATAAAATATCATGAGAAAACCTTTGCTTGATAAACTCGAAGAAAATCCTTGAAGCCCATGTATTTGTTTTACAACTGCTAAACATCTGGAACTCCTCTTAAAAGTGAACTGAACCCTGAAACACAGATGTTTGTCAGTAACATTTGCTCTGTAATACTGAGACTCTGTAATATCCAAAGACTTAGCAGAGCTTTTAGCAAGAAATCAGTGCTGCCCAGCACTGGAAACCTTCTTTGCAAAGTACTTTGAGACAGAACTGCCTTTGTCTTGTAATGTCAGACTCCTGATAGAAAGATGTCCTCAGTGACTTGTACCTCAGAGCAGAGTAATGCAGTAGTTGTTGGTGAAACTCTTCCCTTGCTGTATCAGTCATTGCTCAATGTGGCCCTAAAACACACACTTGCAGCCTGTTACTGAAGAGCCATTATATACTTTGCTAAAATAAAAGGTCTTCTGGACAGTAGTCCACTTATATTTCTTCTGCAGTTGAACACCGAGCTTTTTCCCCTCTAATTCACAGTTCTCTATGTATTGCTACACTTCTGTTATATATTAATATGCTTCTGCCCAGGCACTGTTATTTCCAGAGTACTCTCTCTCATCCTCCTTTGGAAGAAAAGAGAGCCCTGCTCTGCGTGTACTCACACAGCCTGCACCTCTCTGCACAGAAGTGACTTCATCTCACCCCTGCGCCCACTGTCTTATATCAAAATCCCAGAGAACAGGAACATTTTATAACACAACTGCAACATAATGGCAGCTCTGCCTCATCCCTTGAAACTATTCCCGGGTCTCTACAGATTACAATCCTGCCAAGCTGATTCAGCTAATCAGTCCCAGTGCAGTGATAGGAAAATGACTCCACTCCTGTATGCAGGGAGCTCTCTGTGACTATTGCCAGCTCTAGAGAAGCAGGGTCAGTACTTTAATTAATTTCATGAATTTGCACCACCAACTTCAATCTCTCGGAAAAGTACGAAGCAATATTAAAACTGAATTGAAGAGGTGTTTTTTTGTCATTTGTTACTGAGATATTCCTCACTATGGAGGATAGCAGGACTGAAACATTTCAAATAAAAGTGTCAAGGCTTTGTCAGCTGGAGAGGTCAAACCATCAGTGCATACATCTACAAAGGCAGTGGAAGGACTGTTTTCTCATAGGTGCTTGTCCTGTGATTTCAGCCAGAATTGTGAGCAGTCAGTCAACATATCTGGAAAATATTAAGCCTTTTAAAAGAGCAGAAGCTACTTTCTGATCCTACTTCTGATGCATCTTCTTTTCCTTTTTTTTCTCTCAGCCAGGCATAAGAGATCCTCTCATCCCTTCCTTCTGGAGCAGAAAAAGCACCAAGACTTCAAAATCTGCCTGTGACCAAGGGGGAATCTCACATAAGGTTTGTCCCCCAGGAGCTCCTGCCCAATTGAAGTGCTCTTTGCAGAAAGCAGTGGAAGAGAGAGCCATGCACGGAGTTTGCTCTGCCAAGTTCTGGTGCTTTATCTCAAGTCACAGCTTTTGTATCACAGGAGCTGTTCCCCAAGCTTTTGGCCTCCTGACAAATCCTCTTCAATAACACACACAAAATGAGTGCAGGTTTCCTGACAGTAACAGGCTTTTCTAGGAATTAGAGCTGAGGTTATCAAAGTTATAATTCTTAGAGAAATCTGATAAGAATAATTTTTTGGTCAGGTCTGGTCAGAGCTGATTTGCAGGCATTAGTGCTGCAGGCAAAAATCTATTTAGATAATCTAACTCACCAGCAATGAAACCTGAGGCTGTATGAAAGCTAAAACCACTTTTGTAGACCAATAGTAGAATACGTGATGTGCAATATGTTTTTGTTTAGTTCACTTAAATTTAAACCTAATTTATACTTATTTTTATGTTTCTGAAATATCTTAATAAAACTAATACCAGGCCACAGTAATCTACCTTGTGTTAGAATTTTTTTTCTTACACTGTTCTCCTTTTAAAGGTAAACTATTTGTGAATGAGGAAAGTGAAAAAATTACATAATCTTGCAGATAGAGATAAATTAAAATACAAGAGTTCTGAATTTAGCCAGGTCACCTCTTTTTCTGTATCTCGGTTCTGTATTCTGTAAAACGACAGTGACTTCCCCAGTGAAAGCATTTTGAAATCCAAAGAAAGAAAGCACTAGAAGTAATGGTACTAATGGTACTGCCATTAGTTCAGTTTAATGGTAAGCCAAACAACATCTAATTCATCAGATAAGAATTTTTAGAGGAATAATATTTTCTCCTACTGAAGTAGATAGAGGTTATATTATGAATAGCAATCAGAGTAAAATTAGGCAAAACATTGAAGTCCAGCTAAATACCTATTGAGTTACCATATTTTCCTTCAGAAGCTGAAATTTCAACTCTCAAAATGTAACATCTGACTATAAAAAAGAATTAAAGGAAATGTTCTGTTAACTGCAGCTACCTTGTTCCTATGAATGTCGATGGCTGAAAGATTTTTTGCATTTGTACTCTCATAATTTGTTTGAAAATTTTTCTTTTCTTTTTCAGTATTGCTTCACCAAAAAGTCTTCAGGAGTTACACATTATTTCAAAAGAATGTTGGGAGCTTTGGACATGTCAAGTGCCTGGAAGGAGGTGACTTCAGAAGCACAGAGGTCATGTTAACTGGAGTTGTCTCTCATTTTCCACGTCACCCTGAACAGTGTATGAATTCATTCCAACCGAGACCTAGATTAGTAGTCAGATTTGATTACATAGATATGAAGTTATTAATACAAAAGAATTGTACAAAAAATATGAAAATAAACATCCAGTAGAATAGAGGCAATGAGTTCCTGCAGCTTAACAGGTCACACAGGTTTTTGTGACCTCACTGAAGGTTTCACTGTGAAACTGGCTCCAACTACTGAGCATACAGTCACAGTATTGTAATACTGAGACAAATAACGTTTCAATCTCAATATTATAACGAATATTTTGAAAATATTAGTCTCCACTGTGCATACTTTTATAAACATACTTGTGCAGATACTGACTTCTATTTCTGATTGTTGTAGATATCACAGTTCCGTATTAAAAGTTGTGGCAAATGTGTCTTTGGTAAAACTAATTATTGCTGTGATCTACTACCATGTTTTGTGATGCACCTCATCTGGCTATAAACTTTTCTGCACTCATGATGTCAGTGTCACCTTGCCTCTAAGAAGAGAGACACACTCCAACAATTGTAACATGAGATTTTAAACTTAAGAGGAAAGCTATTAGAGAGAAAAACCTTGTTTTCCAAGGTAAAATTAACTAATTTGAAGAGGGAAATAAAACAATAAAATGAAATGAAAAAGAAGCTGAAGATTTATGTGAGAGTTATGGTTCTAACTGCACTTGAGAAGGGTCTTGTCATTCTAGCATAATACACTAAATAATAGCGTTTCTTTTCAAACACTCATCCTTTGTTTCAAGGACAATGGCTTTTTCCTAAGTAATAATGTCGTTGTTGCAAATAAGTTTTTTTTCCTGCCAGATTCTCAATTTTTTTCCTTTGGGCTTTCGATAGGATGTCTGGACAGAAATGTTTCTATCAATTTATCTTTCCTGTGAAGCCTGGTAACACCATTGCAAAGTTGATAGAGAACAAGATATGGAAGAAAGAATTTTGTTTCTGTCAGAAAAAGGTGACTGTACAGTCACATGCAGTTGTTTGTTTATTTTGTTTTTTTTCCTGGTGAAATCACCCCTGCACAGGTCTGCTGTTTAGCTTTTACCTGTGGAATTTATTTATAATCTGTATTAAATATTTGTAAAGTTTTCTTCTAGTCTTATGTTTCAGGACAATAAACAGAGAAAATGTTTACTCCTCTCACAATTTTCAACAAGTACTTGGGGGGGTTGTTGCGGGGGATTGCATGTTTTTTTTGTTTTTTTTTATTATTAATATTATTTGAATAGTGCTTGATTACACATGTTGTTTTAGATGCTGGACTTCTTTCAGAAGTTTCTCAGCTGAAACAATTCTAAGGTAGCAGTACATTTTGCTCAGATAAGTGATTGTTAGTATATAAATGATTTTATAAATAGTCTGAAAAGCTAGAACAAATTAACTGTTTAAACGTGGTTTAATGCTGTCAAGCACTACGGATGTTCTGATGGCTGGCCAGATAGCTTGCTCAGTCCCTCATGTTTTCAGGACACTCTTCAGAGTACAGGTTATTCAGGAGACTCCTTTCCTTACCAGCCTAGCATTTCTCCTTCTACAGCCTAAACCTAATGGATGCAAAACCACCATGTATTTGGGTTTATGCCACAATACTCAGACTTATCCAGATAGTTTGGAGGATTTTCTTGGAGAGCTCTGATACTTCTGAGAGTTATGCCTTTATGTGAAGACCACCAATGCCAGTGACCTGCAGCTTCGGCTTTTGGTGACCACCATGTTGTCCTCCTGGCAGCCCCAGCACCTTCCTAAGTACTGGCCAAGGCCAGGCTGGGACATGGGCCTGTGAGTGGGCCTGGCTCAGAGAGATCTATGGCCAAGTAAGGCAGGGCCCTACTGCATGAACACTAAGGCAGGAGCTGATGGCCCGAGAGGGCTGACATGAGATCCTGGGCTGTGGACAGGTAGAGGGGTGTCCTGGGGCACAGTCAAGGCCAGCAACATCTGCAAATACCCTAAGAGTTCGAGCATTCTCTTGCTACTTGTCTCAGATTCTTGAAACAAGAGACCGGTATCAAGCAATTCATGTGAGGAATATGGGCATAATAATATTTGCATTTTTGAAGCTAGAATTACAAGGTCTAGAAGAAACCCAGAACCCTTTCCATTCACCACTTTTCATTCCCAGGCAGTGGAGACCTCACCCCAAAAGGAAACACCATGTAGAAGATCCCACCACCAAAAGCTCTCTGAACATGGTGTGACAACCCTGCCCAGTGTGGTTTTGCGTTGATGTTCTCTGGTCAAGGTGAATTCTGTCAGGCCTTTAAGATGACACACACACAGAGAGGCGCTATGCATTTGGATCCCAGCTCCAAGTATGTCTGCTGTTGGGGATGAGGTATTTGGCAAGGGTTTGGGCATGGAGTCCATCCTACCTCCAAACACGACACGTAACTACTTCAATAAATAAAAATCCAGGAGGTGGAATCTGGTGTCTTTCTATCTTGACATTGTGCAATCAGAAATGCTACCACAGCTTCTCATAGACTGCAGCAAAAGACAAAAGCCTCCCTAAAGCTTAAGTCAATAAGAACAGCATTCTCCTTTTCTCTGCTTTTTTTTTTTTTTCCAATGATTCAGCTGGAAATCTGTGAAGCGGCAGAAAATACAATAACATGATAATGATCCAGCTGTTGCATAACCCCTGTCAGTGGCAGGTTTGTAGTTACACTGTAGGTAGTTTTAGCTTTACAGCCGAGAGTCTTGTTCATTCCCTCTCTCACTGCATACATATCTGGAAACATACTTTTCATATTGTGTGCATCTGCCAGATGAGACTAATATGTGATCTAGGCTCACATGGCCTTATGTATTTGTTCTTGAAGGAGCTGAAAATGTTCACCCATTACCACTCAGAAATTAAACAATAAGAATTTGACTTTGCCTTCTCAGTTTTTAAGAGATAATAGTGCACAAATGGAAATGAAAGTGATTCTATATAACATCTGCAGTTCTTTTCTCAGGAAAAAAGTTTCATTTATCCCCACATCCCAATTACTATTTACCTTTCCAAAAAAACAATTAGAAACATCTGCAAAATGGTTGGAATGCTGTATGGAAACCACAGGGATAAAGAAACTGCACCATACCTCACAGCAGCTGTTAAGTGATAGAAAGTCCATCATTCACTCTGAAAAAAACAAAACTGCGAATGTCTTCTTACTCTCATTTTTTACCTCCTTCCAGAAAAAAAGAGAAGCACATAGCAAATGCATTTGTCATCTCCCATAAAAACAGAAATGGAAGATTGAGATAATCTAATTTTGCCCACATTCCGTTTGATACCAGCCAACAGATTTAGCTCTGCTAAAAAAAAAATCAACATAAGGATTCTTTAGGAGAAAGAAAACAGAAAACTGTTCATCAATTTCCTTAATATTTTTGATTGCTTGTGAAAAATAAGTATTTCGTTACTAATCAGATTTGGTTTACAAAGAAGGAAAAAACCTGAAAAATATCATAAGGTTTCTTAGCAGAAATAAAAGATAGATGGAATAGGATCTAATTAGACTTTAATATTATAGAAATATCAGAGAGCAAAGAAGCTTCCAAATATTTTTAAGTGGGTTGCCATCTCACCCCTCTCTTTCCAGTTCGGCCTTAGTTCATGATTCCCCCTTCCTTCTTAGGGTCAACATTTATTGGTGAAAGAGTGTGACAGGTATGAACCCACCCCTAGTATTGTTCAAATTCTTCTAGTACTGGTGGCGTGTCATATCAAATACAAGTCTGTCTTTATTAGAAGAGAGGTGCCTGATGATAAATATCACCCAGAAAACTGTGAAGGAGGGAGATTTGAGGAAGGCTATCTCATTTTACTTTTAAAAAAGTATTACTTGGTCTGCCTATTTATGATCTGAGTAATAATAACACGTTGGAAATAATTGCTAATGCATGTGGTGTATTATTGTTTATTGCAACCTTACAATCAAACATCCCCTCCCCCTACACTTTCATCTCTTCCTTCCTGCTTTTCCCAAAGTCTTGAATATTATTCTGCTAAAATTGTAATTTAATGGCGAGTGAGATTTAAATCACTTCATACTGAAATATCTCGACCTCAAAAATAGGTCAACAGAAGAAAAGAAAAAACCCCACCCACTCCTTTTTTTTCAAAATACGTGACTCATTAACCCTTATTACTAGCTGTGCTTTTGGCATCTGTACATCAGCTTGAAAGGCAGGCAGTCACTTAGATCCACAAATCGGCAGCTCCACTGCTTCCATGCAAGCTCTTGATGACCACTCTCAAAATCTAACACCTACAAGAAAGGTGCCTCCCATGTAGTTTATGATCCTTGGCACAAGCTTTAAAATAAAACCACTACTACATCTCAAACACAACAAAATTAATATCTTTTTCATCTTATATGTCTAACGGATTGGGATGGAATACTGGCTCCAGGTACAAGACAACAACCTGATTTCAGATATATACTTGTCTTTGAAATCAAACTCCTTTACTTATTATCCTTATTATGCTAATTACATAGACCTATTTCTCAAAGGTAGCCCAACATTATTAATTGTAGTAGCTGTGGTTTCCATTTTTTTTTCTGACACTTGCAAATTCCTACCACAGCACACACCCCCACCTCTTTTATGATCAACCTCAGTGAACTATACTTTACAACCTCTGGCCTAAGACACCAAAAACCTACTTTCCTTTGTCATGAGCATCTGTCTGCTTGAGAAAATATCCACTGTAATTTGGATATCACTTTCTTTTGGCTACAGATATATTCATTTCTTTAAGAAAATTCTTCAATTACAACAACAGAACTCAGCCCCTTGAGTAGGAGCAGAATTACTTTTCAGTCCTACGGTAACTAGGTAATTCACTCTCTCAGTTTATTCTGGTCAGATTTTGCTTCAGACTTCTCTGTTAGCCACAAAGGTAGTACTTAGAGATCTAAACCAATTCCTTCCTTATAAACCAAATTCTTTTCCTTCTCATCTCCTCCCTGTACTCCATATGTCGGCAGCCAGATCATGAAGAGTTAAATAATTATAAACTTCCCATAGCACAAGGTCGGTGAATAAGATGATTGTAACTAATGAGTTTATCTGATTTTACACTGTTCCTTAACTATTTGGAGGATGAAGTGGTAACAGAGATAAAATTTTATAACTCTTTAATCTGCAGCACAGTAGTATCTATGTGCTCTTATCTTTTATTTTATTTCTTATCCAATTTTTTCTCCTGGTTTGAAAAACTACTTGTAAATATTTGGAAGAACTGTGAAACAGATGGTTCAGAGTTAGATCAGAGAGTTACCTTGTGTGGTCCCTTTCTTATCTCCAAAACAAGATCATTCTGCAACTAACCTTTAATTAGACCCAGGAGCAGAGTAGGATTATCTATAATCCTTGAACACCATTCAGAAATGAGAATTACTGAACAATGCTCTAAAGTCAGGAAAGACTAAAATACTCAAACAAAGAACAGATGATGGAGTCTTGTTAAATATATACTTTGGTAAGTATCCCTTAATACTATTCAGTCTTTAATTTCCCTATTGTGTGCGAAACCATAAAACACATTCTTATTGCAGCAACTTCGCATCAGGTGCATGATATTTAGTCAGCTTTCTCTGACCAGTTCCACATTTACTTCACTGTGCATAGACTAGCTGTGAGTGACTTTAACCTGCCTTGCAACCCATCAGGGCTGAGATTTTGTGGCCAACAATTTTAGTGGCTTCATTTCTTAATAAAAGGGTAGTGTAAAGGAAGTGTACTCTCATGGTAATAATCATACTTGGTCCAGAACTACAATACTGCATGGGTTGCTTAAGTACTTGCCAGTGAGTTCACTGTGTTGAGGCAGAACACATAAACCTGGAGCATCCTAAAAAAATCTATATTGCCTTTAAACACCTTAATGAAGGAGAATACATAATCCCTTTAGCTGACAGACATCTACACTAACATGAATTTATGGCTTCAGAAGATTTCCCTAAAATGTGACCTAAAATTATATCTTCAGGGGGAGAGAATGTAGTCTTCCTTGTAATAGACCTTTATGCTTTGAGAAACTGTCATCAGTCTTCCATGTTTTAGATTAGATAAAATTAAATTAAAACCTTCAAACATTCTCTGACTTTCTTCTGAACTATAGCTCTGTGTCGAAGAAGAGTATCTGAAACCCAGCACAATGTTCCAGTTTAGCCATCACGAGAACTTAGTAAACAGATACAATATTGTCCTGTGTTTTGCAGGAAATGTTTTTGTTAGTATTTCACATCATGAGATTTGTCTTATTTAAAACATGATTACATTCTAGATCATTTTTGGTCTGTTGTCCAATATACCTTCCACACTTTTCTTATTAAATTTCTTCCTAGTCAGGTTTTTGAATTTTGCCTTTAGGCATCTGATTTCACTTTTCTGGGTACAATGATTTACACCGACCTTTTCTGAATTTCATCCTGTTGACTATGAGTTATTTTCCAGTTTAACAAGAATGAAAAATAAACATTTAATCTTTGCCTCGAGCCTGCCACTCATCCTAGGCTGGTATCATTTTGCAAATTTGAAAAGCATCTTATTTTACCATTGCAAGTGAAAACGAAATATAGACCTGAATCTGGATAGACCAAGTCTGGGTCCCTCCAGAGAGTCCTGCCAGTGAGAGAACATGTCACTGACAGCTGTTGTCTGAATATGTTTTTTAACTGCTTCTAGTTTCATATCACATTGGTCTTATCTACTTCCTTAGCCTGTTCATGAGAACAGCATGTAGACAGTAGGATCAACTGTTCCCTCTTCATTTATGCTGTGAAAAAGAAAATTAATTTGCTTTGGCTTGATTTGGTCTGAACAACTTCATGGTGGGTGTATGTTTTATTTTGTTACTTCATTATCTCAATATTTATAACTTGATTACTTAATAATATATTCCATTTAATTTCTAACTATTTAAGCTGACTGGTTGAGAATTCCCCTGCTTTTCCCATATTCCTTTAGGTAGAGGTATTTTTTTTCTTTCCTTTTGTCTTTCATTGTTTTTCAGTGATACTCATTGTTCCTTCTGCTCAATACTAATTCTTCGTGTATCCTAGAATGAATTTTTGACATGTTGAGCACATGCACTGATTTCATTCACAAAAACACTGTTCTTTCTTACCCTGCTAATGTAATCTCTATGGATCCCTCTTTTAGGAAGAACACCTGATGATTATCGGTAATTTCCTAGATTTGTTCCCCAATGTTGATTAGCATCCTGAGTTCCCATGAAGGACACTCAAATTTTGGCTTAAAAGATACTTCACAAGATCTGTCTCCATTATAATTTCTGCCTTTTAATTATGTAATGTGGACCTCTTCCTACAAGTGTTTGAATATCACAGGCCTTTATTGACACTGTTGGGAAGCGAGTGTTTGCCACACCATAGGTCTTCTCCCCAAAGTGTGAAATCACATCTAATACCATTCTTGGAAAAAAACCAAAAAATATCCCATTATATTCTGGATTTTCTGCTTAGAAGAGTGTTTGTTAGTATTGCTTATAATTTGACTGATTGCTCTGTTTACTATAGCTTTTATGCCTTTCAAAAGTTATTAGGTTTTCACTCTACTATGTTTAATCCCACTTAGTCACAATTGGTTTAGCTCTACTTGCTTATTTGAGATATTTGATTCGAAATCTTCACTGGCATGACCACGGTATATCCATTTTCAACTTATCACATTAAAATCTCCCATTCCCAGATTTCTTTAAAGCAAGTAATTGACTGTAATCAAGGGTGTGAATGTTTTTGTGCAGCTGCATATTCATCTGCCTGCAATAAACTTTTTATTACAAACCAAGTGAAACCAGAAAATAAAAACTTTTTTTTACCAGGGGTTCTTCCATGAAGGGTGTTTCAATTTGAAAAGGTAAAGTTAAGCTACATACTCATGCCCATCATTTATCACTGCCTCAAAAATTATATCATTAATATAAATTAAACCACTGCAAATACCCTGATAAAAAGTAAAAAAATGATGAAAATAGAATTTTATATTAAATATTACTCAAACTTACATATTAGACAAATTTCACCTTTGAATCTCTACTTCTGTCATCAAATCTGGTATTAAAAGATGACTTTTCTAAATTGCTTAGGCTCCTGATCATTTATCATGGGGTCACCACACAGAGGAGATTAGGCTCTTTTTAAAAATTTTAACATCCTTCTAAAAAACCATTTATAGTCACCACATACACTCACAAATAGATACCTCATTTCATTTAGCTTCAAAAACATTGTTGGCGATATCTTTGTATGTGATTAATCGGACAGACATCACATGTACAAGTTTTGAAATCAGTATCTGCATGGATACTGACTCTTGCATTTATAGAAAATAATCTTGCCATAAACCACTTTCCTGTAGCTATTTAAATTTTAAAAAAGAAAAAATATATTGTTTAATGAACTAGTAAAGAAACACTTTAAAAATAACCTAATAACCCAACTTGTAATAGTTAACTACTCTACTGTTTTCAGAAGAGATAGAAATAAAAATTTCTTTACCAAGAACCAAGATACTGACACAGGACACAGGGGCCAGTGGCAAGTAAGAATCGTACAAGATCTGACATAAAAATACATGACTAAGTCTATAGCTCAGGAACCAAAAGTAGGAGAGGAGACGCAAAGAGCTGGTTACAGAAGAAGTTCCAGCCTGTCACAGTGAGACAAGGCTCAACTCCAACAGTTAACTTGGTATGAGAGGATGTGTGTTCAAATATAGAGGTTTTCTTACTCTTCATTGGAAAATGTTGGTTTGCAACAGTGGACATCCAGTTAACATCAAGTCTCTTGTGAAACTGAAGAAATCCATGATGGAAACTTTTCATATATTGGCTGAGGCTTACGGTGAAGAGATCCCAAACTCAAGTTAGAGCTCAAAGGAACCTGTTTGGTAGAAGCTGTGAAGTTGTTAGAAGTTGTGAAAGCAAAAATGATGGAGATTCTCAAGAACCTTCCAGAAAATGGTTGTGGAATTCCTTTGAATGTTGGCAGAATAGTATGCATTGTGTGTAAGCTCAGAAGGGAAGTATTTGAAGGTGATTAATGTTGATTTTCCTAATTTGTTAAATAAAAATATTTACAGTCACAGTCAAAATTTTTTTGTGTGTCACACCTCATGTATGTGGGTTCACTCTGGCTAGCACAAAACATGTTTGATATGGGTGTAAGTTATATACAAGAATTTTGAAACTGGTCTTACATCATCAAGAAATGACAAAACTTTTAAAATGCTTTCTCAGCACAAAAAAATCAAGGGAACACTTGTGTCTCATTCAGCCTGATTTCTCAATGTCAGATTGTTAGTACACTGCATCAGAGTCTGCTAATTGATACACTAAACTCTCAACTTTGTATAACAGACCCTTTCCTGTGTTTTATCCATTCTTCGTTTTCCACCATTTCATGGGATGAAACAGTTCTAAGCAAGTTTGCAAGTGTTGTGATCATATTCTGAATATCAACCAGGTTTACTATTATTTCTTTTACCTGGCTGAATTCCTAAGAAGAAGTCCACGGTGTCCTTTGGTCTTGTTAGTTTGTCAAATAAGCATATACTCTCAACAAATTATATAATTCTTCCTCCAAGGACATTACTTTCATTGTATCTGTGATTGCTAACTGCTCTTATTATAGGCTCAAACATTATTGTCTGTATTTTTACTTAAATTATTGTAAACAACCGAAGTTAAAGAACTGAATTATGAAGCTGAAGCAATTGTTATTATGCAGCTCCTACAATATTTCAAGCTTCCTCCTAAGGGACCTGTGCTCCATTAATTGTCATCATTCTCAAAAGTATTTTTTTTTTCCTTTTCTCACACCTTTATGCTCTTCGATTGTTAGTTTATAGCAAAGAACATTCTTTACTTATTTGGTTTACAGTGGGAAAGCTTCAGGTCTTCCTGAGCTGGATGAAGACTGAGAAGAACAATGGGAGATGAACAGAACTGACAAACAGGTTGTTACTGTTACTGAAAGCTTTTCCAGAAAATTAAGGTTTTCTACAGTTGGAGTGTATTAGTTATAGGTTTTTAGATTACTTATTTAGTTAGTATTTGTCGTGCCTCAAATGCTAAATCTTCTTATCAATTCTTTAATTGCAGTTGTTGCATTTGTTGAAACTGCCTCTTTTTTGCTTTTTAAGGGTCCTTCCCCCTAAAGCACCCACTGCCCAAACATTTCTTCTGTATAGTTTTACTATACTTCCTGCTGATTTTCATATCACTCAATTAGAGATATGATTTTCTGTAAGCATCTCTGATTTCAGGAACGCTTAGCATATACTCAGAGTGGTTCCTTGCCTTACAGATGATGACATATTATATCCTGAAAACTGAGGCAAACTGGAATCTTTGATCCCTACATCGTGAATACATGTGTGCAAAGAATATTCCCTGAAGCTTGAGGCAGAAGTGAGACTTCACAGGGCTATAGCACCTGTGAAGCTATATATAGCTATATAGCTACAGAAAGACCATCTCTGGGTATCTGCACCTATGTGTAGCAGCTCAGATGGTGCTTGGGAACAGAATAAAAAAAAAAAGAAGAAACAATTAAAACCAGACAACCCATGAAATATAAACATCAACATTTTTACCTAGAATATCTTTACCTGTACAATCTTGGTCTTCCATGAGAAGATTAAGGTTCCCCAAAAAGATTTTTTTTTAATGAACAAGTCATTTCAGTAATATACATGGGGTACCTATTTTGGAGTAACTGTTTGGAGTACCTATTTTGTTAATATTTGTTGTGTCTCAAATGCTAAATTTTCTTTTTGATTATTTAATTGCAATTAGTGCATTTGTTGAAATATTTATAATACATATGTAAAACAAAAGTTAAACTAAGATTATTTTTTTAAAAAAGTTAATTGAAGATTAAAATATTGATGTTTGTATTTTCTGTAGAAAATGACAACTTTTCATGAAAAGAGACATTTTCACTAAAATTGTGTTTGTCATCAGGTAAAAACTCAGTAATTCATCTCTGTTGACAGAAACAAAACTGAGAACACAAACAAAATGCAAACGAAGATCATTACATATCAAAGAGAAAAATGACAACAGATACCAAGCCCCTTTCTAATGCAGTATTCATTGGACCAATCTTTTTATCTGGATCTTTCCGTTATAATTAAAGTAACATTACTTTTGAAGTCAAACCTTGTAACAAAATTTATTATAATAACAGTCAAATACTCTTTCTTTTAACAGCATCTATCTGCTTTGCATCTTGAAGTGTGTTCTGTTTAATCAAATAACAAGAACGAAAAATGTTAAATATTCTTCTAAAAACATTCATTTGCTGATAAACTGAAAGACAAAATGTATTTTCTTACCTATAAATCTCCTAGTATTATACAAATGTAGGATCCTCATTTTCCAGCTCATAGCTAGAAATTGTATTAGTGTTTTGTCCCTCCAATGGAGTTAGTGAATTTACAGCTGCTTTTTCACAGATATTTGCAATTCTATAATTCATTTTATTTTCATTCTTGTTATACCTATATTAAACAAATATAACAGTATCATGCTAGAGATAATAGGACAATAATTTTAAAGACTCTTGAACAACTGAATGGCAGTCTATTTTTCACATTCATGTTTATTTTATGATCTATTTTCCTCAAGTGTTTAGATAATATTGAAGGGCAGAATTTAATAGGCCTCTAAGTCAGAGGTGACATTATTCATAGAATATGCAAAAGTAATCTTTCTTCAGAAAAAAAATTAAAATTGAAATAAACAATCTTTAGTCACAAAGATAAGTGTGTGAACTTAGCTTATTCTTAATGCCCTTGACTAGCTTAACAAAAAAAGTTTCCCTAGAAAATAAAATAGGTCTTTAAATACAGTTCTTTTGATTATACCTGTGAATAAGAGCTTAACTAATAAAGCATACGTTTTTTTCCTGTTTTCTCATAATTAAGAAAAATCTGTAAGGTTCACTCAAACTTTCTACAATCATCCATTTTTCTTCGTTTCTTGTAAGCCTTTAAAACTGAACACCATAAAATCTTGCTGTCTTTTACTTCTCATGGCCTTCATCAAGAATGGTGTGGCCAGCAGGGCAAGGGAAGTGATCCTTCACCTGTACTCGGCATTGATAAAGTCACAGCTTGAGTACTGTGTTCAGCTCTGGGTCCCCCAGTTCAAGAAAGATATTGAGGTGCTGGAGCGGGTCCAGAGAAGAGCAACAAAACTGGTGAAGGGACTTGAGCACAAGTCCTATGAAGAGAGGCTGAGGGAGATGGGGTTGTTTAGCCTGGAGAAGAGGAGACTCAGGGGTGACCTCATTGCTCTCTACAACTATCTGAAATGAGGTTGTAGACACGTGGGGGTCAGTAGCCAGCAACAGAACAAGAAGGCACGAGCTTAGACTCTGCCAGGGAAGGTTTAGGCTGGATATCAGGAAAAAGTTCTTCACAGAACGAGTAATCAGGCATTGGAATGGCCTGCCCAGAGAGGTGGTGGATTCACCATCCCTGGAGGTTTTTAAAATAAGACTGGATGTGGCACTTAGTGCGATGATCTAGTAATCATGATAGTGTTGTATTAAGGGTTGGACTTGATGATCTTGGAGATCTCTTCCAACCCACATGATTCTATGATTCTATGATTCTTAAACTCATGTCATTGATCGAAGGGGTGAACATGAAGAAAGCACCATGATAACCCGAAGAAATGACAGATAATTTCAAAAGTTCTCACTGCTTGTTTAAAAACTCATACTGAACCTGAGTAGTATCCACAGTGTTAACTGAACTGTTTCATTTTTCTTGTTAAATATGCACTTTGCAAGACAATACATGTTAAAAAAGTGTTTAGTTTCTTCCTCTGACAAAGGGGTGTTAAAACATTTCTACTCTGACTGAAATAATTGGATATTAATTGGGCCATGAAGAGGGAACAAAATGCCTATACCAGGGTTAGAATATTTATGTAGGCGTCAGGACATCTTTAAATACTTTGTGATAATTATCCTCTGGAGCTGAGCATCAATTCTACCAGGTGAACACCCTTCTCTTCCTGTTCTCTGTAAGCAGCCTTTTCTGCTTCAATACATTCTGAGTTTAGCTGACTAGATAAGTTAAAGATAGAGGAAAAAGACACAGAAAATATCTGAAGAAAGAGGTTTTCTGAAGGACTGCTGGTGTAGAATAGCCCTGCAGTCTTATTTTTGTGTATTTTTCTTTATTGCTCTCCTTAAACACGTGGCAGTAGCCGTCTTTCAGCCCTCTTTTTCTATTGTCCTTCCTCTGTTCTTGTGGAGAAAGGAGGCTGTAGCATGTCCTAACCTTCATATGCTCAAGAACATACAACTCAAGATAGAATATTAAAAATTAATCCAGAGAGTTGATTTTTGTAACAAGACGTGCTATATATTTACAATTGGAAATGTCCATAATTTATCTGAGGCTTAGATATTTCCTTAAACCATACTAAGGAACCCATAGATATGCACCTGTTAGATGGATAGGTACAGATGTTGGCATTTTTACAAATGGTTATTTCATGGATAACCTTGCAAATCTTGTCCTATTGTTCTTTAAGGAGTCTTTCTGCTTTATAGATTCATTGCAGAGGGCCAGAGCTCCAACAAGGAGGTTGGGGATGGGGGAGATTGGCTTTTTTCACAAAAACGTATGCTCACAGATTGCCCTGATGTAAAATTTAGTTCTTTAGCACAGAAAAGCCAGAGTGAAAGAATAGAGGTAAAGGTTCTACACTGACAGTGAAAACACATCTTTACTTCTTTTTGATGCTAAAAATGCATCCTTTCTTGGGGCAGTAAGATGCAGAGAGGTTGTGTCTGTCAAGGTTTACTTGAAAGGAGTGAGACATCATCTATGAGGTATCCCAAAAGAGAGACCAAATTGTCCTTGTAATGCAGATCCAGTCCTCAGCAGAAGGAATAATAGAGAACAAGGTGGAAAGCCAGAAGTAGCTAAGAGAATAAGAGGACCTACCACATAATTGCCATGGAAAATGTGCATTTTGCACTGAAGGAAACCTCTGAATTTGTATTGAAATTGGAATTAGATAACTGTCTGGCTCTATGGCAATGCTGAGCTATTACAGCATTAGCAACTGTAATTTTTATCATTTTGACAGTGTTTTTTTGTCTGAAACTGAAAGCTGTTGTTTCTCAAGCTGTCATTAGTGACTGTCACTTGGAAGAAGCACAAGCTTGTTGACTAAGGACAAGGGTGATGATTCCCACAGCAAAGCCTTAACAAAGTTACTCTGTCCTCTCTTATTCTGCATTTGTCTGTGCTCACCACATTTACCTCACACTTTTTCTACATCAGATTTTTTTCTTATGTCAGTTGCACTGGCTGTGGAAAAATCATCTCTTTATTTTATGAGAGACTGTGGGAAGAGGACAAGAAAATTATTTCTCTTATTTTTACCTTTATCAGAGACATATTCTAGACCTTATGAAACTAGCAGTGGCATTTAACCCATTCTTCAAACAAATAAGTAATACGAATTTTAAAAGCTCCTATCACATTGTCCATGTTTGTGGTAGGGAAATCTAAATTAGAGATGAGATTAGAATTCATACTAACTGTGCAATGGACTCAGAACCTTCAAAAGAAAGTTCAGCTGATGAGCCAGCGATATCCCTGAAGTTAATAAAACACATATACTAGTATCTTCAATGACACCTATAAAAATGTGACAATCCTCCTTCTCCTTTTAAAACATAGCTAACGAACTACAGCTCATTAGTTCACTCCTGTGTTTTATAAAAGAGGCAAGCAATGAAAATATTTTCATTTTTTAACAAATATATTTCATATCTTTCTACTGTAATATTAACTACAATTAAACAAATTTGACTTGTAAAATGTGATAAATCTCCAAATTGCATCAAGAAGAAACATAGAAAAAAGTCATTTTTTGCATATTAAAACCCAATGCTTTTAAAAGCTAAAGGCAGTTTTCAAATTTTGAATGTCATTGCCTTCCTAATAGCTCTTTAGACTGTGACTTCACAGCAATAATGCACTGTTTCATAGTTATTGACTCTAGCTGAATTCCATCTTGTTTTTAATTTATCTCAGTTTCCTCAGTTCTCAACTAAATAACACCATTAATCCAGAGTATTTTAATTCCAAATGTGAAAATGAGTGCTTCTAGTCCAGTATTTCCCTTTAAATGGTATTTTTCAAGGGAACAGTATGTAAGAAAACAAAAAAATAACTTGAAATAATGCTGAATACAGTACTTAATGCCACCATATTTTAATACGTTTGGAACACAAAACTACCAGAAAAGAAGGAAATTCTTTTATCCGCTGCTATTGCTACTTATCAATATTATTCAAGTTAGCCAAACTCAATACTACACTCAACAGAGGTAGTTCTGTAATAGCTATATGTTAGATATTTCACATCACACAGCTGGTGTTAAGCATTCCAAAGTTTTCATTTGTGAATAGTACCTACTTTCCCTTCAGGAAATTACATAGATTCAAGAAAACTGGGAACTAAAAATCATGTGCAGCAAGATTAACCATTAGAGCACAGTTCGAGGCAAATAACTTCTAATCTTGATTCTGGCATTGGCTTGTTCAACCTCCTTTTTTGTTTCTTGACCTGTAAAACAGAAATAATATTTTACTTACATATTAAGATACTTCAATATTAATTACTGAAGAATATAAAGAAGAGCACTGCTACATGCAACATGCATCTCTTTCTTCAGAGTATTTCTTAATTTTTCCTTGTGGTACATACACAAAACAATATATATACTTTTTTTACCCAAACTTTAAATTTCTGTATTCATTCACACAGAGCAAATCAAAACAGTCAGATTAACTTTCAGAGTTGGGGAAAAAATTCATTAATTTTTCCTTGAACTGACAAAGAAATTATGTCAACATATTGACTTGAAATGGAGAGACAAAAATATAGTCAGGAATTTGAAAACTGTCATGATTTTCATTTAATACATGAATATATTTTTAATATGGTTTGGAGCTCTTTCTTAGTCTTTTACATAAATATCACAGAAAAACTGTTCCTGTAGGAACAGTTATTGGTTGTGTTAAACTAACTCTGTACCTTAAGAGAATACTCTTACATTATTCAAATGTGCTAAATCTTCCTATTTTTCTGTGAAGTGTATGTCTGGAATAAGAGAAGGACATAATATTTCATTTTTTAGTAGCATAGTAGTTTTAGAAAGTAAATTGAGAAAGTAAAACAGAATTTACAAAACTGTGTAAAAGAACTTGGGACCACAAAGTGGTCACGGTACGAATATATATTCAACTGCTAGTACCTGCTTTGAACACATAAATAGGATAACAAACCTCAAGTGATAATAAACATGTCCTCAGATTTGGACTCTCTCCCACTTTTGTTTCAACACAGGAAAGTGATGGCAGCCTGCATAGGGCAGAAGTGCTCCCCAAGTTGCAGCCATCAGAAGCCAGATTGGGGCATATCTTGGCTCAGCACACAGCTGTAATTATGTTACCTTTGCCAGAAGCAGTCCAGAAAATAGGCATTAGACTAAACATTTCAGACACGCCAGAGCAGCCTACCAAAAAACTGTCAGATGTCAACCTGGAGATGATCAGCTTAAGGCCTGGCTTGGTCTGTGTTAGGACAGAAATACCACAGCCAAGGTTCTCTGCCTTGATCAGCACTGAGTTCAAAGTTTTCCTTAGTCTTCTTCAGTGGAGTTGTCTAATTTATGAAATGGGAGCGAAATCCTTACAACTGTTATGACATGAAACCCTGAATGTAAGCAGCTTCCTATATTCATTACATGCTTTATTTCTGATAATTTATGTGGCAATATTGAAGCAAACATTAGGCACTCTAATGAAAGAAATCGATTTGGTAATTCTGTCTTACTGAGACTTGCAAACAGACCACACACAGAACTGCAAAACATGAAGTGCTGGATAATGTTCTGATAAGACTTTGTAATACAAAATTACACACGCCCCCTACCAGTGTGTTTAGGCATGTTTTTTAAGTTTTATGAAGTTTTGACAAAATAAGAAGTAAGGAATAAAAATGCTACTCAAACTAATAGGGCATTTTTGTACAGGTAGCATTGCTTGTCCATTGGAACTGTGGCAATTTCTCTCATCTGAAATACAATTCAACTTTTTAGGCTGGTTTACTGTTGAGAACTTCCAATTTCTCTTCTACTTTCAAAGTCACTTCAAACACAGAGCAAGAAAACTTGGCACTTATAGATCAAACATTCTCTTCATTTCATGTGTCTCAAAAGATTCTCCCAGAGAAAAACAAACAAACAAAAAAACAAAACCAAACTGAACAAAAAAAAAAAAATCCACAAAATCTAACAAGTCTTGAGAATGAGTCATTGCAGCTTCAGGTTATGGCTGGGACAGTAGGGGAGGTTTAGGATACTGATCTGCAACTACAGCTCAGAGGTCAAGAGGGAGATAAACTTCTGGTTGTCTATATTCAGATGACAGCTGTCAGTAGCTTCCCTCAGGTAACAATCTATCTAAACTAGGTAGTGGAGTGCTGGCAGGCTCCACACTAGTGGAAATCCATGAATTAGGCAGTTTTGAGAATTTTAATTGACCTTTGACTCTTCTGAGATTATCAAATCCAGTACAATTCTGTTCCTTTGCCAGCAGAGAAAAAAATATTCAGTTGTTTAAAAGGTTATAATCTTCCATGCATTTTGTATTTCCCTTTCTTTTTTTACAAAGATCTGTTGGGAAAATGTTACCAGAGGCAGAGTGAGAAAATATATCTGGAACTAAGAATATTGTGCTGCAATAATTAATAAATCTGAATCTGGAGAAATCTGCACAAATGTAATAGAGAATATTTTACCTTCCTTTCTTCTCATCTCCTGGTAGCTTTCCCTCTACTGCGAGGTGGTCCTGGCATTTTGGAAGCCCTATCAGTTACTGATAGAAATAAAGCAGTATGGTTTGCTGATATTAGTGCCTAAAAAAATGCCTAACCCCCCCCCCCCCCCGCCCAAAACAAATTATCATGCCTCTGCATTTTCATTTCCACACTTACAAGATTTGAGTCACAATTTATTTTAGGCATTGCACTTCAGTTTTAGAAATTCAATTTATTTGACCTGTTGTAAAATAATACCATATGAGCAATAGGTTTAATGGAGCATAATATGAAGCATGCCCAGAATTGTTTTTGCAAACTAGAATGCTCAAATGGTGCTTCATCTAATACAGACAAGGCCTGAGAGTGGAGGTTGTTTATGCTATTGAAATAGTCTATACTTTGCTGTAGTCATTTTTGAATATTCTTCTGACTGGGAGGGCACACAAAGTCTAAATCACCCATTAGAACACTGCCTTCACTGCTTTGCTACAGGTTTTTATGTGGATGTGAAACTAACACTGAGGTAACTACTGAACCTTTTCTTTTGATAATCTCTGCTACCCTCTCAGCCTTTCTTTCCCCGTAATATCTTCCAGCTGTTTCCATTTTAATGCAATACTCTAGGCAGAAAAGTACGCTTCAAAGTCTGATTCTTGAGTGGCTGGATAACAGCCCCATTTAATATAAAGCTGCAAGTCCAGAGCAGACTTCAGCACAATGCTGTTGGTTGTTAGAGAGCTGTTAGAAATCACAAGGAAGTAGGAAGGAGGTCAGGATTATCTAATTATGTGGCTAATATGCCAAGATTTTAGTGGAGCATTCACAACGTATGTGTTTGTCTCAAGCTTGAAATATTGGCTGACATTGCTCACTTACAATTAGTCTAAATCAAGGCAGATAACCATTGTTAGTAGTTCCTTTTCTTCTTTGGATCTGACTGCACACAGGACCTTAAGCCTTCCTTTTTCATCAGAAAGTCCCTGAGCAACTTGTTGCATGAAGACATGAAGAATCTGGAGAAAAAAAAAAAATACATCAGGTTATTGACCCTTTCCTACAGGAAAAGGAATATTAAAAAAATCCAAACCACTGTGTTACCCAGATTTTAGATGTAAACTAGACTAGTTTAGGACTTCTAATAAAGTGATTCAACAAAAGAGAAAAACTGATCTGACATATCTGGTTGCCAATATCAGACAGGCCTAATTCACACCTTCCCAAAACACAAGAAAACTGGATGATCTTATCTCTGACTTAGGTCTGGCGTTCAGATGTGACACAGAAATACCTAATACAGGAAATATAGCTGTTTAGTCTTTCATAAAATAAAAGTACTTGCGTCGTCAAAAGGAAAAGAAAAATGTTTTAGAAACTAAATTAACATACTATTTATTCTTCTGTTTGAGCTCACACTCCTGCAATGAAAATATCTTGAGGTTTTAAAAGCAATGTTTTCTAGAATGATAAACAATGTTCACAAAGGTCAGGTGTTCATTACTATGAGCTACTTCTACCTAGAAAGCATAAGAAATAACACAGTGCATAGTTTCCGCAATATATGGTATCTATGTTTCAGAAAGCCTGAAAAGAATGTACAAAATGCTCATACTTCTAGTCCTTTCAGAATTGATAACAGGGAGTAATATTGTGGGAAAATATATACAAAATGACATACAAGCTATGAAATACATCAGCATATGCAAGAAAATAGAAGTACTCTCATTTGAGCAGAAGACAAATCAACTTTGCAAGAGGTACCACTAACTTCAGTCACTTGTTCAACGAGCTTGCACTGTTACACATGGTGAAGGACACCAGTCACAACCTAGCAAGCATGCAGTGTAAAAAAGACCTAATTGCTATAACTCTCTGCTGGAAATCATCAACCATTATTCCAGAAAAAAGCAGTCGTCTGCTTGATCTGGATATACAAGTACAGATGTTTCCTAATTAGAATCTAATAGAAACTCATCAACATTATGTATCTATTAGGTTTGTAACAGAAGACAAATCCCTCTTTAATATCTCTTAATGCTTTCAGCCAAGTATTTTAGCAATTACAGCTAAATTTTCAGGAGACCCATTGGTAAATTAAAATAATTCTGTTTTGCAATGGCAGTAGATTTATGATTTCTTACCCGAAGTTTTACTTAGACCATACAGACTGACAAGAAGTTTTAGAAACAGAGACAATGATTTCTTAGTAAATATATCAAATATTACAAAATAATAAATATAACACCTCTAATTCATCAACTTACATCTTGGGGAAAATACTTTTTTTTAATCTAGCCTAGAAACATGGGTAATTTTAGGAAATATAAAGTTTATGCCTGATGAACTGAGTGATGATGATTGTGTGGAAATGTAAGTAAACATGTTCATTGATGAATTAGGGAAACATTCTCTGTGTAGAGTGCCTATTTGTGCTGCAACTTAAATGTCTCTTTGCTAGCTCTCTTTCAGTTGCATACATTGGACTTGCACTTCTGAAAATCATTTGGTTTAAGATATATTTTGACACTTATATATAGTGGGAGGAATACAAATTGAGGGACCCAGAAATATTTTAATGTGATTTGGTAAAACTGAATATTAAACCAATACAAACCCATCTTACTGCTGCTTCTCTCCTCGAAGCTCATGCCCTAGAAGTCACCATCATCATGTGCTTGTTCCTTAGCAGTTGCCCAAGGTATGGTTTATGGGCTTGAAGATAAAAGTTATGTTGAATAATGGTGCGTATGATCTCAGCTAATAAATATTTCCAAATTTAATCTAGTATTGTAAATTCCTGATAGAATCATAATCCATAATGAATTTAAGATCCAATAGACATTTTAAAACCAATGACTAAAGGCCAGATTGAATAACCTGCTGTGCATTTTGTGGTGTATAATAATAAATTTTGAAAGTCTACAGACTAAAATACTAAGTTAAACATTTCCTTTCCAGTATCTCAATATCTATACTACAAAAAATAACATTTTAAGACTAGTACATCCCTGTGTGTTTTGGTGTTGTTTTTTAAGAAGCAAAATGAAAAGAGTAACGCCACTTAAATGAAAATTTATTGTAATAAGAGAAAGGATATTCTTAAACATATTTAAGAATGAAAATTTGAAAATTCTTTTTTAATGTTTTTTACATGCAACATGTAAAGTAACTTCACATTTTGATAATGAAAATGTCAATTAAGTCAATATTACATAGATGAAACCAAAGTAAAAGACATCTCTAAGCAAATATCTCTGTCTTTCTGTCAGACTGCTTTACAGTAATTCTTTTTAAGGGCATGATTTAAGAAGTTTCAGCTGTTGTCGTAATTCAGAGTAGTTTTTAATTTCCTCATTAATTTAACTCCGCAGTCTGCTTAAAATGACAGAAGATGAAGACTGTCTAAAGGAGGATGAGACTTTTCAAAGCTGTATGCCATTCACAATAAATGCTGTATTCCTGTATGCCATTCAATAAACCTGGGATCAGAAATCAGTGGTGGTTAAAGACCAGGGGCATACCCATTTTTTCCACTAAACTTGATGTGTCAAGCAGTTGCCACCGTTTACTCAGATTTCTCTTTCAAATCTTTGCAAGACTGAAAAAGGCTTGATTCTCAAAAAAAAAAAAGCTATGTATGAGCAAAATATTTTCATCTCAGCCAGAGTGTAGAAGTGAAAACCTAAATTCTTTACCAGTGCTTCCTTGCAACTATCTATCCTCCCCAGAAAATACATTGAATATTACGAACTCAAGCTAGAAAGGAAAGGCAAGTGCTTTCAACCTCTCAGAGGTGTGATGTTTGTGGCATAAGGTTATTTGTACCAACTCCTATTCAGTGCCCCTTGTCCATTCCTAAGCAGTGGACTGGAGTGTTTAGTGTCACAGATCACATAGATCATGCAAAGGCTGTTAATTTCCCTCCCAAGTACACTGATGAGGCATTGGTGCCACTTCAGCAGCGTGCACAAAAAATTTCTGGTTGCAGTTGTGTTACAGCAGCATAAGGCACTACTTCATATGTCTGCACCATCATTGCACCCTCCTCTTGTCACTATTGGTCCCTGCATCCTCATATCAATCAGCAAAACTACACGTGGCAGTCACTCTAGCCTCATTCTGTCAAAGAGGTCTGGGTGAGTCTGAGTGCTTTGAAGAGTGAGGTTGATGATTGCTCTGGCTGTTTGTTTTTTTGTTATCTTTCCCACCAAGTTCATTTGACAGCAACGAGTTACAGAAGGGAGCATGTGTGATGATGTCAACAGACCTGACAGGGCAATAATCTTCAATGGGTAAGTGGCGACAATTTGCTTAGGGAGGTAGTGTTTTATCTTCTCATACAAACCCTTAGACGCATTAGGATAGTGCAAACACTCTTGCCTTTTACTGGTTATGCTATTTTCAGATTGATAGTTTTTTTTCTGTCAGCCCTTTCTCTCACCCAGTAGTATAGCAATGTGTACTTGCCCTACATTATGATTTTATGATGCATAATAATTTTAGGAAAATTCCACTTTTGAGTCACTCTAAAAGTAAATTTTAGGTTTTCCTGTCAATTATAAGCTAACCCTAACAAGATCATCCATTTCTTCCTTACTTTTAGTTTTGGTAGCTAACTTGCCTATCATTTCACATTCAAAAGTTTGTTTGTACATAAAGTATAGAAAACTGATTTTTAATCTGAGAGCTCTTATTCTCTTCTGCATGCTAAGAACACAGATATGAGAGCTCTGGAAAGGCTAGATGGTTAAGTGTTGAAAGCAATGTATGTTCTGGCTGTCTGGGATTCTTGACAGCTTTACAATTTGAGGGAAAACACTCTTTAAATCAGGGGTGTCAAACTCACGGCTCCTGTTATTCTCCTGCTCCCACAGCGTAACGCATGTCACTCACTGCACACGTGACCAGCGCTGGAAGGAGCGCAGGGACAAGGCACTCGACACTGCCACTGGGTAGAAACAAGGTGCTGGGCTGGATAAAACGAGGTGGAGGGCTGGATTCAGCCCATGAGCCATGAGTTTGACACCCCTGCTTCAAATGGTGTTCAAATATTACAGAGGTTTAACCTTTTCTTTTTCCTTCCTCTTCTTAGCACAAACTGCTTCACTGACTTCCATATCTATAATATGGCCTTCAGCATCTAAAAATGTATGAATTCATCTTGGAAACAAATGAGAAGCGAGAAATAAAAATCAATGTGAGAATGTTTTACATTCCCTTGAGCCCTCTTCAGCCATCAAATTCCCTGCTTGCTTGAAGAACACGATAATACTAAAAACTGAAAAGGATTACAAGCTAAGAGTGCTGTCACTTCTGCACTATATTCCCTACTGTGTCTGTTGGAAATACGCCTTCACCTCTAGTATCTGATGCTGAAATGATATCAGAAGCACAGGAGATCAAGACACAGTACAGGCATTGTGAGAGGTTTTCTTTCCAGTATGGATTTTGTTGTGTAGGGAGTTTGTTGAGATGGTTTGGGTTTTTTTGATATTGGTTTGGGTTTTTTTTGCTATGCAGTCCTTATATCCAGCTGCACTGTAGATGACCTGAACCAATACGATAGTCAAACCACAGAAGACACCACCTACCCGCTCGTGGCCCTTGAAGCAGAAAGGAGAGCACTTTAATAAAAGTGAAAAAGATTTCATGATGTGTCAAGTATGTCATTTTTCTGTGCAAAGTGAGAGCTGAGGCTTTGCAGGGTAAATCAGTCTGAGAAATAACAAAGAGCTCTTATCCACTTTGGAGTGAAAGGAAAATGCAGGTAATCTTTTTAAAACACATATTTGATTGAAGTGAATCAATTCGTAGCTAATCACATGCTTAATTTTTAAAAATTGAAGTGCAAATAATTGCATAATGTTACTTGAATTGTTGCTAAATATATTAATCAAAATTCCTGTCTTGAGTAAGAGTATTAACTGATATTTCAGTCATGCCCACATGCATTTCCATACTCACAGTCATTATGCTGTCTGTCATCGTCTTTGAACAGGCTCTGACTGGTAAGATTTCACGTGCTAGTGAAAAAAAATATAGAGAATGAAACAAGTTCCTCTAGCTGTCCTTAACAGACTTTTGTTACTAAAAGGAGAATTTCTTCTTCCTAAATCCAATGAGAATGCATGAAATCTAAAAGGATGTGATGTGTTTGATAGGACCATTTCTCCCTCTTTTATTCACTATGGCATGGCAAAATTGGACAGTAACGTTGCATAGGTTCTTCGTGTTAAGACTGTCAGTAAAGCATAAGAGCAACCTGGTGTGATCTCATCTGTGCCTCATTGTGAGTTGTATTGACACGACTCCTTCAGAACTCACCCTCCTCAAAAATCACTACTTAGCAGGAGCTCAATACATCACCCTCTGGAAGGACGTCCTTATATATCCTTTATAATATCTTGATAGAAACTGTATTCCCAATCTATTCTTTTTCAGTTATGTTACAAGGAGATTTTTAATACTCTCTTCTCACAATGTTACATCAGCGTCACTTTAGAACTGGAGTAAATTCACATAATATCAATCTTCTAGCAAAAGTAAATATTATGCTCTGTATATGATTAAGGTGTATCTAGAGGAGTACTGAAGAAAACAGAAACTTTAAGGCCTGGAAGAATTACAGGTTGTTTCCACTTCTAAGATATTTTTCAGTTCCTGTTCAAGACTGTCTTTGAGAGAGACCAGTTTAAGAAATTGCATTGGTGCCTCTAAGTAAGTTACTCATTGCTCTTTTTTTCCAGGTAATCAATGATTTGGTAGTTTTAGATATGAATTTACAATATAGAGTTGTTCCAATTTGAAGTTAGTTTTACTGCATATTATGTTCACTTAAATGTTATTATTTGAGTGGTGTTATGTTACTGTCACAAGAAAGAAATGTACTACAAATACAGCTTCAAGCAAAGCACAGTGTATTGAGGGTAGTTCACTTATTTTACTTGTTAAACATTCACTCAAACTAAAAACAAACAGCAACTTGAAAGCCTCTGCATTATCTGCTTTTCTATTTGGATTTAGTGACAATTACTTCCTGTTGTCAGTGGCATTTCTTTTAATTTATTTTATTGTTTCATTTTGTTTGTGTTTTTGCTTCCCTTTAACTGACATGCTTTCAAAATTTATGGTCCTTTTCTTTTTTGGAATGTTGTTAAAGAGAAGTTTTAATTTGAAAATGTAACCATTGTTTCCCTGGTAGACATAGCCAATCATGTGAAGGGCAAGCCAGATACAGCTCCTTTAAGAAAGCTGGAAAACATCCATTTTAAATCCAAAGTCATAAGACAGTTTTTACGTTCCTCAGTATCTCTGAAAGCGGAGAAAACCTCTATTAGCTCTTTCTTTTGCAGCAATCGGGAAGAAAGTTCTTTAGATGAACCCTAGAGCTCTGTGTTTTTTGCTGCCTGAGTAGACTGAATATTAGATGTATTCACATGTCACAACCTAACATATTGGTTATATTTAGAAGTAGAGGTAAGTAAGGTACTTACCATGAAATAATTCACCACATCAGTTTATCACTGGAGAAAGTATGTTAGTATGAACCCAAATTCAAGATATTTAAACCTGTAAGAGATCATGTCCTCTATACTGGCAGACTCAACCTCCTGAATCACAAAAAGCCCTGACTATTTATTTCCATTTAACTTCAGAAACAGTGTTCAACACCTAAAAAACGTTTTGATGGAGACTCACTTTTCTGCTGAATGTGTACGTGTAAAGAGAAGGCTCTGTTAGGCTATTTTATAACTAACCTTTTTTTAAAAAAAAGTGAATTGGAATGATTTTCTTAATTTAGTCCAAAAATCTGGACAAAATAATAATACTGGCCAAAGCAGCAGAACACCTTCCCTCAGAATATAACCTCTCCCATTAACATTAATATTTACCTGAAACAACTCTGTCTGTTTTGACGGGTTTTTGGAACTGTTTTGAACCCATTGTTCAGGAGACATAGAGTACCTAAAGAGAATTTAGGAAAAAGTAAATGTGTCATAGCTATTTGGATTGTATGCAAAAGAAAAAAAAGTACAAATTAATAAAACATTTGGTGTTCTGCAATTTGTATACTAACAAAGCACCCGACATTCTCCAAAACCTGTGGCATAAAATAATTGAAACTTCAGACAAATATGTAGTAAGGTTTAGTTCATTGCACCTCCCAAAGCCATCAGATTATCTAAAATATGTATGTTATTTTTAGAATTCTGATCCCCTTACGTGTCATACCAGAAGGCTTAGCATGTGTGTTATAAATGAAATAAAAAAACAAAACTGTGGTTTTTTTTAATTTTAAAAGAAACATTATTAACTTTATTAGGTGCATATATATATGTAAAGACATATTACACACCGGCCAGCTAATTATTTCAATAATAATGCTAAGTCCAGAAGCTGACTGTTCCACAAACAGTGTGTTACCTTTACAACAAACACCTCAGCTGCATTTTCAGACATTTCAGAATTGACCTCATTCTAAAAAGAGTCAAAAAGAAGAAGACTCAGAGAATCTTTTTGGTATTTTTGCCTTTTGTTAGTAAAAAAAATTTCTCAACCCTTCTCTATCCATTTTTATACTTTAGTCAAACTCATATCTTGAGAGAACTGTATGTACCAGGAAACACAGTCATAGTCTGAAGTACACCAGCTTTACAGTTGCTACATCCAGTCTCTCTGTACGTCACTTGTTCAGAGTGTGTACCTATACGACTATAAGAAGATAATCTGGTTTGCAGATCTGAAAAGACAGTTGCTGGGGTGGGGTGGATTTTCTGCACAATAGTCAACCTTTTTTGGCAAATATGAAGAAACCTGATTCATATCATTTTTTCTTGTCAAATGAGCTTGAGTTGCAGTTGTCATGGAGTAGAGAGTAGAGACATTTTGACCCTAAAGTTTTCCAATGGCATATACAATAAAAAGACAAAAAATAACTGATGTTCACTGGGTCAAAAGCTGAACTCGTGCCAGTGATGTTGTGCTGTTGCAGAAAATAAACTCACATGTGTAGACATAAGAGCTGCCATTAAGACCCACAGATAACCCTGTAGCTCTGGGTGAGACTGGTAGGACTCAGTGAGAATACTGTGTCCAAGATTAGGTAACACATCTCAAGAGAGGCGTTGACAAAGTGAGAAAGGCCAAGGGAGAGCCAGAATTAAAAATAAAAAAATCAAAGGTGTTGGAAGCATGAAATGGAGAAAAAAAAAAAAAAGAAAATGTCATCACTTAAGAGGGCAGAAGAGAATCTTAGAAGGAGACAAGACAAAACTCTCTAGTTGCACTAAAACCCTTGTGAGAAGCAGGGAAATGCATCTGTTGACTGGAGAAATGTCTTATTGATTTAGACAGCAGCAAACAAAGACTTGTTTGTATGCAGAACTAGCTAAAGTTTTCTAAAAATAAAAACTAGGTGAGAAAAACAAGGCTATAGTTACTCTGGTGGGGTGAAGACCCCCCCTTTCCTGGATGGATTGTGCCAGTAAACATATCACAGGAGTGGTGTAGGTAGCTGGTCCTGTATTGCGGCAGAGAAGAATAGCAGGTAACTTCTGAAGTTCTCTCTAAACCTCATTCACTGTGATCTTGTGAATCTATGTCTTAGAAAGATAAGAGTAGAGAGGAATTGAACCATATGAAAAATTCATGGTGTCACAATCAATTTCTGGCATTTGGCAATGGAGAAAGCAGAAGGAAGAGAAAGAATTGCTAAGGAATTGTAGCCCAGAAGTTGAGACAATTAAGCTGCTTCTGTGGCAGTTACATACCTAGCCGTATTATCAGTAAATTGATTGTCTGTGCTATAGGACCCATTCTTAAAATATTGTCATTACCACAAAATTAAAACTAGAATCATACTTCTGCGTGTCATTGAAATAATTTCTTTGCTATTCTGCTTACTCATGTCATCAGTTACAGCTTACTTCTAAAGCTCATAAACACATTTCTACAGAGTAAATCTACGTAATGTAGCATCCTCTCTGTCAAAAATATATGCCTTCTTAAATTGGCAATAGCTGAACATCCTCACCAGAAACCAGAAAACACTCAGCATGTGTGTTTCAAAAATCATCTACTGTGGTTTCAATTGTAAGAAAGTGTTATTCCTTAAATGAATAAATGAATTGAAAGATTTGGCAGCATCTGCCATTGTTCCCTCTTTGGATAACTTTTCCTTGCCGAGTGCTACCAGCAATGGAGAAGGCTTTGTGGCCCCAGTCTGTGCAAGAACACTGATTTAACAGTGAGAATATGTTTGACAAGTTGGCGGAAGCAGAAGGGATGTAGCTGGGCAGTGGCGCTGCCCTTTGCTGTGGGGGGTGGTCAGCAAAACTGCAGGAAGGGACAGGTGTAATCTGCTAGTGCTAGGCTTATGCCTATGATAGGATAAAAACCCAGATTTTTGAGTACTGGGGAAGAGCGAATTGCATTGTTTGAAAAATAGCTGCTGACATCTCAACTTTCAAAGAGCAAGCAGACTTTCAGAGGAGATAAAAGGTCTGTGACAGCTTTTCCTCATAATCTAGGGGATGGAATTCATGTTTACCAAAGCATTACTTCTTCTTCCATTTACAAGCGAGCACGAAGGGCATTGTTTTTCCTGTGTTCATATGCATGACCCCAGTGAGGTCTCACCTGGGTTTCCTAAATTGAACACTAGAGGGTTTCCCACATAGTGTTAAAATTATGAATTTTTAGGATAAAATTATGAATTTTTAAATTCTCACGTTAGTTAGCAACAGAAATTTCTGCCAAGCAATTACTCTGCTTGAAAATGAATGATAATACTACAATAATCATATAATTTTAAAGACTCTTTTACACAGAAATATGATTTCTGATTAAAAGACATTCTAAACAAGCCACAAAGACTCACAAATGCCTACCCATTGGATGACAAAAGAATGACAGAAAGGAGTCCATCACTAAGGATTTTCTTTTTGTTGTGCTGTCCTTTAAATTTTGAATTGATAATTGAAGTGTATATAATTATATGCATATTCAACAATATTGTGTCACAAGATTTATACACTTGGAATTTTTAAGTCATTTAGTCACTTTACCTCAATCCTGTCCCAAGAACAAGTGAATTGAGACAGCTGTGTGAAAATCGACACCTTCGATACAAAATTTATGAGTTCATGACTGCCAAGAGGACTGGAGTTCACAGACTGGTTCAGCAACTACTTGACAAGTCCTCAAGCTACAAAAGAAAAGTGAAGTAGTTTAACGCTTTCTTTTCATTGCCTACAAATATCTTGAAGAAATGTAATATGTTATAGTGAGCCAAAAATTGGAAGCTGAAGTGAAGTACCTGATAGGTCAAGCACTAGTGTGTGGCTTAAAAAATGTGCAACAGAAATTGTAGATTTCTTTTTCTCTTATTTTTGGAGAAGTAAATATAGTGAAAGTGTATTATATGTGACTACTTCATAACTATTTAGTTGTTAGAACAGAGCTGCCTTCAGATTCCCTGGAAAACTTATGGATAGTTGCAGTATTATCTATTCTTTTTAATTTGTTTGGCACAGTATATAAATTACTTCATCCTCTTATTTAGTGATGCATCTTGGGTGGAAAAATCAAAATTATATTGTTCTACTTTTCATCTTCATGACCTTTTATATCTTTGCCAGAAGATATTTATGTTGCATTCCTTGTATAAATTGATATAAGCTGCTGATTTTCTTTGATAAATCAGTAACAGTTTCAAAATCAAAACACAAGTAAAGGATGCATTATTCAAAATTCTATTTGGAAAAGAAAGGTGTGACCTCAATGGAAAGTTAAGCCCCACATGTTAAAAACATTAATGAGACAATAGCATGTTTTTCCTTTCTGCTTCTTAGTAACTTTTCTAATTGTAGTATTTAGTAGTTTCAGTTTATTTTTTTAACATGAAGTGCTTAGTATCTAGTTAAGTGTATGTCTGTTAATTGTATGTTTTGAACCTTGTAACTAGCGGTGCCCTGTCTTCAATAGAACTCTCACTGAACTCTGTAAACTCCTATGCTTTTATCTATGCTGAAGGTCATGGCCTTTTAATTAATTTTTTATCCAACTTTTGACACAGCTTTACTCTCTTAGCATCAAAACGTGGTTATATAAGAAAGTGTGTGCCTTTCTCCATAGTCTATCATTTCCCCTCTCTAGAGTTAGTGTGAGGGTTTGATAGTTACAGTCAAATCAAAGGACGAAAACGTGAAATTTTATATAAAATAACAGCTTGAATTTTTGCCTTTATAGTTTTTACATTGTTTCTCATTAGCAGTACTGCTAAGTTGTAGAGCAGGCTGGTAAGACTGGCAGGATGGAAATATATTCACTAAGATCCTTTTTAGTTGTTGCTATTTTATATCTGAAATCAAAGTAGTTCTGGTGTGAGGGGCTGTGAAATGTAGGAAGGATGTGATTTTGAAATTGTGGGCCACTAAAGTAGGAAGGTCCAATATCCACAGAAGGTGTTTGAAGGATTCTTTCAATTTAATGGTCTTAGACTTTATATTGAAGTATAGTATTCTTGTTGTGTTTAAAATGTATGAAGCTACAAATCAGCTTAACTTCTTATATTTGAGTATGACACACAAGTTTGGAACGTAATTTGTTACGTAGAGTATCGCACACAAATCTGTTTCCCGGAACTGGAAGAAAACCAGGCAAATGAAGAATTGCAGATACTACTGAATCTAATACTTGCAGGCTTACCAGATCTGTCCTTGTTCAGCTCAATGTATGTGTTTTGATTTTTTTTTATTATATTTGGGATTTTTTTTGTTATTGTGGGGTTTTTTGTTTGTTGGTTGGTGGTTTTTTTTAGTTTGAATGGACTAAAAAGATTGCATTCTTTATTTGCACTGAAAATTTGTTTCACAAATGATTTTTTTTAATCTTTCCTTTTTTCCTCCTGGCTTTGAAAATAATAAGGGAAATTTTATTTGTAGTTATAATTCATGTATCTTCAGTTTATCGATATGCTATATAGCGTACAATTTCAGTAGTCTTAAAAAAATTGACCTCTAACATAAGAAAAAGATATTTGACTTATAATGTTTCAACCTTTGTATTTTGCATCTATACATTATACTCTAAATAATCTTCAATTCTACTTCATTAAAAAATGAAATCTGTAATACAATCTAGCAAAAAGAGCACTCAGGAAATGACTTATTTACTCACTTGTGGCTGGAAAACAGCATTTAACTTCTCCACAAGCAGCAACAGTGAAATCAGTATCCTTGGCTGTAAAGTTGATGTGATCTTATATGAAATGCTGTGATATGAGCAGCGCTAGGCTGTGCTTCCAAGTCCCAGTCTTTGATGTATGCCTACAGCTGAGACCATCCCTGTAGATATGCTGCAGTCACCACCTGCTCTGCCAAATAGAACTCGAGGATCACACACAACAGCACCAAGAAATTTTGCATGCAGCTGAATTGCTAGAGAGTTCAGGAAAATGCATCCTGATTTATGTTTGCTGGATGCAGATGTGTTTTGTGACAGTGAAAATCCAAACGGCTCTGTACTTCATAGTCAAAATTCATCCAGATGATACTTTACTCTAAACTCTTCCCTGTTCCTCACTTCCTTCTCTAATTATTTTCTATAAAGGTAGCATATTCTAAAGCAGAAGGATCAAAAAATTCACAGTATCACAGCGTCACAGTATCACAAGGTTGGAAAAGACCTCTGAGATCATCTAGTCCAACCTATGACCCAACACTAGCACCCACTCATCATTTAAACCATGGCACTAAGCACCTCATCCAATCTGTTTTTAAACACCTCCAGGGATGATGACTCCACCACCTCCTTGGGCAGCGCATCCCAATGGCCAATCACCCTTTCAGTGAAAAATTTTTCCCTAATATCAAGCCTAAACCTCCCCTGATGAAGCTTGAGACCATGTCCTCTTGTTCTGTCACTGATGGCCTGAGAGAAGAGACCAACACCTGCCTGCCTGCAACCTCCTTTAGGTAGTTATAGAGAGCAATAAGGTCTCCCCTGAGCCTCCTCTTCTCCAGGCTAAACAACCCCAGCTCCCTCAGTCGCTCTTCACAGGGCTTGTGCTCCAGCCCCTTCACCATCTTTGTTGCTCCAGTTTGACCTCTTTACCTATAGATAAGAACAACACCACAAATGCTTTGGAATTCAGAACATACCTGTTTGTTCCAGCAAACAATTTAATTCATGGCATTTTCAAGAGACTTTCAGCACCAGTTGAAGCAATAAAGCTTAGTCTGTGCAACTCTGGAAGTATGTGGAAAGCTGAGCCCTGTTGAATCTCTTTATACTTCAGAAACAGTGTGTGTTAATGTTGGTGACCTTTGATGCATCATAGTCCCTCTCATTTCCAGCAGAGAGTCATCTGAATTTCTTCCCAAACCCTTTAAAAAAAAAGTGAAGAGATATTGCCAGGCATATGGCAAAGCTTAACACTTGTCATGAACATAACAAAACATCTGCAATAAATGCTGGAATTTTTCCACATAACCTTTCACTGAGACCATTGCAAACAACATTTACTATGTCATAATAGTTTGAGAGAATAAAGAATTAATTTGTTTTGATCAACAGTTTTTTTTTCTTTTGCTAAGAAGACTCTCCAGTAGTAATCTGAAATAATTAATCCTGACCAATAAACTTTGGACTCCATAAAACAAAGAACATAAAATTAAAAAGACAGGAACAAACCAGAAGATCTCAGAGGTTTTTCCTGGTCACACAGTAAGTCCCACAAATACTACCAGCAGTTTGTCCAGTGAGATGGATGTACCCACAGAGTATTCATGGCCATGCGGTTTTGAAGACCGCTCTCTGCCCCAGGCTTGGGCTTACCTCTTCTGTCTCCCTGTGTTCCACATCACTTCTAGACAAGCAGGGGAAATACATTCTTCTAGTAGAGCTACAAGTTTCCATATTTCACAGGAATAAGACCACTTAGAAAGCACACCATATCTTGGAAGAATACTTCTTTTTCACTCCATCATTCTTCACCACTCTAGGGTTTGCCATGGTATTTACCACTGTATTTTCTAGTGTTTTGAAAAGTAGTTCTTCAATCTTTCCAAAAAAAGCTTTTTACCTCCCTTCATCCTCTGAAATTTATGCTGTATTTGAATGTATTTATTTCTGATGATGATGATGATCCCTTTTTCTCTTTCATTTTCAATTTCTTTGCCTTCACCCCTTTACATACAGAAAGTATGTTTTTAAGCTCTTTTTATAGTACATGTTTAACTCTCATAATTGTTCTCTGTTAATTCCCACATTCTTGTTTCTTTCTGAGCGCTTGAAATAACCTGCCACCTCTCCATTTTTTCTTCTCCCTATGCTAAGAACAACACAATCTACATGTCGTAGAAATGTTTCATGCTACCTTTATCTTATGATGGTTCTCTGCAGAAAATCACGTTGACCTTTTTTGCTTTCTTATCGCAAGCTCTCATAGTTTTATTCTGCCAGCCTACGCTGGTCATGGATCATGTCACGGTAGAAATGGAGATATCTGCAAGGCTCTACGATGCTTGAAAAGGGGAAGATGATAGAAACACTATTTGACAATGTTAAATATTATGTCTGCCTGTTTTGGATTTCTCAAGATGTTCAAAGCTGTATTATTCCACTCTTATTCGTTTTGGTACTGAGTTTTTGACATTTAGAGCAAGTGAATTCTAAATCTTATATGTCCATACATCTTGCCTGAGGTACGTGCCCATTCTGTAGTGTTTCTGTGGGAATGACTTGTACCATATTTATTTATAGAATAGAAGAAAATACCACAGAAATGCCAAGTATCCTTTTCCCCTTGACCTTTCTGTTACCACTTTGAAGAGAAAGTTTATTACTTCTTAGGAGGGTTAAATAATCAACAGTCATTAAAGGAAAGAAATATATCTTGGTGAATGAATTATGGCCATAGCACAAGACAATAGCTGCTGTTACCCACAACTTCAGAATATCAATTATTGCTGTCTTTCCGTCTTACTCCATAATAAATGCATCTGTGACCTACTAGGTAGTCACACGGCATCAGATTAAAATGTGAGCTTTGGTTGCATGTAGGAATAGCAGCCGTTAAAATCCCCCCCTCAGATACTGCCTAATTCTGTTAGAGCCTAGATCTGAAGACTGAGAGAACTGTACCATTATACACGCTTTCCCTAAATGTTATAGTTGGGAAACACTGGAGAGCCCGGCATGTGTTTAACATTCAGAATAGCTAGGTTTTCAAAAACAGATATTCTCCAGACAGGCCAGTCCTGTACTAATTTAGAAGCAAATCTAAAATATAAGTTTAGGGACTGGACAAAAGATAAATGCATTGGTTGCCATCACTGATATCTGTGATATAGTAGTCAGAGAAGTCTTCAAGACAGACATAGAACTTGGTATCTGCCACCTCCTAGGAAAGTGTATGAATCTGCTGACTATAAAGGGTATTTTCGTTTTGTTAAACTGTTTTGTTACAGCAAAGATGAGTTATACTGCCTATACACTCTTCCTTGAGCTCTGATCCCTCCTTTAAAGAGTATATGTTTCAATTTTATAAATGAAAAAAAGAAAATCTGATTCAGAAAGGTCTTCTTTATCCTTCCTAATTTACAGAATGTCATTGTTAACAACTCAGAAAACACCAAATGGACATGGAACTATTAACGTTAGTACAAAAGGTAAATCGCGATGCAATGCCTAAACTTTATTATAATCAGACATGTATGTATCTTATATGCATCTTTCCTCCTTTCATCAGTGAATTACTACTGAAACAATTTCCATTCATATGCTTTTTCAATACAGAATTTCATTCAACATTTACTATCTAAATATTGACGAGACCTTTCACAAACAGGGCCATGTCTTTCTAATCACAAAAAGCTGAGCTCCCTCAGGGTGGTGAGCATGAACACTGTGTTGGCCATCACTGGTGCTATAGGTAGTTCACTAAATAAATCTAATTTTCTGTATTAACTATAACACCCCTGAAATTAAATTAAAAGAACAAAGTAGGGTGATTTTGTTCTTCAGAGCAGTCACCATATTTTATTTCATAGTAGAAGATGTACTGTCAGTGGCTAATAGTATATTTATCAGCTGTTGTGTGGTACATGAAACTGAATCTTCTTTACCCAGATTGAATTTCCTTCTCACATTTCATATTTTCTCTTTACAAGAAATAGGTTTTAGCAGGGATAAGACAATAGTAAGAGCAAGAGTTCAGTTTGCTTTCGTAGTAGTGTTTATTAGGTTCAGCACTGAAGATTCATCTATAAGCTATCATGTCAGAAATCCTCAAGGGAGAACGGGATGAGATCAGAGACAGAAAGTGACACTGATGGCTTAAGTGGACTGTGATACAGTTTGCTGTAGAGTCAGATTAATTGTAAAAGTTCTGTTGTGTCGTTTTTTCTGCTATTAAAACCCACTCATGATTCTGTGGGCTAGCCTGTATCGAAACTGAGTTTCCAGATACGAAGCCTGAGAAAATAGCAGAAACTAGAGAACAGGATTGAGCTTATTCAGAAATTTTGTACTGCTGTTTCGGGTTGCATTCCTCTGAATGCACTGAAGAATAAATTGACTACTTCATCTGGTAAGAATGACTACTTACTGTGAATGGAAAAAGCTCAAGTACAGAAAGATAGGAACTACCTGCATAGGCACTGCTTCAAAGGAAGTATTTTAATTAATACACATCCAGGAAGATGAAGGTGCTATATAATCACTAGGGACAGAATGAAGGAAAAAAAAAGGGCAATAGAACAGTAAATGTAATAGGCAAGATGAAAAAAAATTACGAACATGAACACTTTATATGGTTGTGGGGAATGACAGAAAATGATGACATACTCTTCAGATATAAAAGAGGTAAATATAATGGACAATTAATATCATTTCTCCTTTTTCCTTCTAATTTCAGCCACTACCTCTCGGACTTCTGTATGTTCTGTGACTATTTAACACTGTTTTTCAGACTACTTCTGCTTTTTCACTACTTCAGTATTGTAAGTGAATGAAGTGCCCCTTAGTTCACTGAATAGTTTTACCTATAGAAACATATGAAAGAGTGTAATGCAGCAAATTAAAATCAAAATTAATTTAAGCACTGCCTCTGCTGTACTCATTTTTTGTTGGCTTTGAGATTAAAAGAAATCATTCATGAAAAATTACTCAGAATGAAAAATAGACTCAGAATAACGTAGTCAATAAGCAGAACAGCAAATTCTGTTGAAACTTTGGACACTAGCTGAAACAATAGTGAACAGAATTCTGCACATAATATTTGGATGGAAATAGGTGCAGTCAAATTATCCACTGCAGATGAATAACAATAAATCATCAGAATGTTCTAATTCCACTACAAGAGTGAAAGGGCGAGACAAATATTTTAAAGATATCAGCTATTTTAAATAATTAGTAGTCATTAATGGAGTTATTAAATAGTCAAGTTTGTTTTGAATGTCTTACCTAGATCTACATTTTCTTCAGTGCAAAAAGTTTTTTGGAAGAAAAACTTCAAACTTCTAAATACCTCACAATTTTGTCATGTAAAATTTGTTTTATTAATAATAGAACATAGGTAAGAAAAAAAAAAGGAGGAACAAAACGCATCGGTGTGATTTGCATTGTTTAACCTATGCATCTGAAAGGCAGAAAATACCTGAATAGGTTTCAACTGCTACAGACAAGGTTCTTCAAGGTGTGTGTAAGCTCCCAAAGACTGGGAGGAGCAGAAGGATATGAGTGCATTACCACTTTGAAAACAAGTACAATACTTTGCAACATTGCCTCAGGATGTCATGTTCACAAAAGTGTGTATAAATGTTCTTTAGCCACTGCAAGGCAACGTGAGGTGCCTTAATATTGGTGGAGATTAAGAGACCTCATGTAACTGTCTCACTTTTTGTTCTGTGAAGATAAAAAATCTCTCTATGTAAGATTTTCTCCATTAAAAATTTCATAGGATAGATTCTACAATCGTTACTCATGCTGAGCAGTAGATTACCACATAAACAAATTCACTGAAGTAAATAGCTGCCTTGAAACATGGTTTATGTCAGGAATGCCTTTCAGTAAATGATCCAGAATTAAGTCAAGGCTCCACGGGATGGGGTCCATGGCTGGCTTAAGGGAACAAGATAATTATTTGTAAGTATATTGACGGAAAAAAGCAAGTCAACTCTGCTCCTGTCAGCCCTAGAGAGCATAAAATTAAAAAATCTCCTGCTTTTCTAGTATGTATGATAATATGAATTGGATCAATTAGGTGTTAAATATTTGAGACAAAGATGATGCAAATCAGCAGTGTAGCTCAATCCACCTACACCTGAATATGCAGAACTATCTTACAGCCTCATTCAGCATCTCATCTTGCAGTAAAAACAAAAGTTCATAAATTTAAAGAAACACAAACAGAACACTTTGAATAACAAACATTATCAAGCTGATGGCTGTCTTGAAATATTAGATGAAAATTATTTGCATTGACAAGGCAGGATATTTCTTTTCAAAATGCTTTTTATCACAGGTTGGCTTGAAGTCAGTCTAACAGTCCCTGAATGGGTTAAGGAATACACTTTGTTAAGAAAATCTGCCCTTCTTATTAAACATGTACCTACACAGTGTTGATGGACCCTCAAAACTGGACAAAATGTGTGGATGACATTTGCGGAGGAATAGGAATAGCACATGCTTTTATACAAACATATTTATTTGACTTCTGTCTTAGGAAACAGCACCACTAGTAAAAGATCTTTTCTTTATATTTGACGCAGATATTTCATCAAAAATTTCTGGAGAGAAGAACTTCCCTAAGCTCATTTTTAAGATTTTGCACTGAGCAAAATTTCTTAACTAGAATAATACTACCTTAGGTTAGGAGATCCAGAGCTTAGCAGAATGCAACACCTTTGCTAAGTTCCAATAGGGGTTATTGATTTTTAGCTTCAGAGTAAGACTTGGATTTAAAATCAATGTATGCAAACCCAGTATTCAATGCTACTATAAAATTTAGCGAAGATTAAAATGCCATGTGTGCAACAGGTGTTTCTCAGCTCATGTGAAGAGTTGGGGTGAGAAGTGATGTAAAAAGTCCCTGTTATCCTCCTAAGAAATTAACAAGAAGCATTGTCTGCCACTGATTTTCAAACAGCCGATCAGTTTCTGCAAGCAATGAATGTAATTTTGAACAATTGCAATCACTGATTAATTTCTTCAAGGTATTAGTTTGCAAATAATTGTGGTCTGGCGCACACTCAGGGTAATGGATGTGGCTGCTTGCTGGATGTGGTGAGTTCAGCCCCATTGACCGCAAGCTGCAGCAGAGCTCTCCCATCACTGCAGGGTTCAGCAGCATGACAGAATGTTTCCATAAAGCCTGAGATGCACTTATACCATCCAAAATCTCTGTGCAGGTGTTTGCCTGCTAGTACATTGCTTTGCTGGCCACTGTGTCTAGTTTGGATTTACCTTTGCTTCTATATGTTCTTCCCTCCTTGCTTTTCTATAAACTCAAGGCTGCAAGCAGAAACTCCTGAGATCACTTAAGCTAAGCCCATGTCACATATTTGGATGCCTTTGATTGACTGTAATATCAAATATATATATATAATGTACATTACATGAATCAAGTATTCCCAGTTTTATTGGGAAACATTTGGAGTTTGTTGGTATTTGATTATTTTCTTTTTTTCTTATTATCTCAGAATTTTACATTGTCTTCCAAGATGTTTTTTTCCTGTCAGTCAGAATGACCCTAGAATGTATGACTGTCCAGTAGAACTAGATTTACAGAAAGTGAACTGTGACTGAATAGTGCAGTGCTTGGAAGAAAAGAATGTGATGATGAAGGCAAACAACAAGAAATTTTATATTTATGAATGTTGTTTATATTTCAAGGTTTCTTAATGAAGGGAGAATGCAGGGGGAAAATACTGCATAAATGGATATTATCCATAGATTATACAGTACAAATAAAATTAGTATGAATAGTTGTGAACCTGCAAAATTAGGTTGCTTGACTATTTTAATAACAAATCAACAGCGGAGCTCTGACAGAAGGACTTTAGCAAGGCCTTTGACGCTGTCCCCCACAGTAGACTCCTAGGGAAGCTGGCAGCCTGTGGCTTAGATGGGAACACTCTGTGCTGGGTTAGGAATTGGCTGGATGGCCAAGCCCAGAGAGTGGTGGTGAATGGTGTTTCACCCAGTTGGCGGCCGGTCACCAGTGGTGTCCCCCAGGGATCGGTGTTGGGTCCTGTTCTCCTTAATATCTTTATTGATGATCTGGATGAGGGGATTGAGTCCATCATCAGCAAGTTTGCAGATGATACCAAGCTGGGAGGAAGGGTTGATCTGTTAGAGGGTAGGATGGCCCCACAGAGGGATCTGGACAGATTGGAGAGCCGGGCTGATTCTAATGGGATGATGTTTAATAAGTCCAAATGTCGGGTACTTCATTTTGGACACAACAATCCCATGCAGAGCTATAGACTGGGGACAGAGTGGCTGGAGAGTAGTCAGGCAGAAAAGGACCTGGGAGTGCTGGTTGACAGGAAGCTCAACATGAGCCAGCAGTGTGCCCAGGTGGCCAAGAAGTCCAATGGCATTCTGGCCTGCATCAGGAATAGTGTAGTGAGCAGGACCAGAGACGTTATTGTCCCGCTGTACTCGGCATTGGTCAGGCCTCATCTTGAATATTGTGTCCAGTTCTGGGCCCCCCAGTTTGGGAAAGATGTTAGGATACTGGAATGTGTTCAGAGGAGGGCAACGAAGATGGTGAGGGGGCTGGAGCACAAGCCCTATGAGGAGCGACTGAAGGAGTTGGGGCTGTTTAGTCTAGAGAAGAGGAGACTCAGGGGAGACCTCATTGCTCTCTACAACTACCTAAAAGGAGGTTGTAGTCAGGCAGGGGTTGGTATCTTCTCTCAGGTGGCCAGTGTCAGAACTAGAGGGTATGGACTTAAGCTTCGTCAGGGAAAGTTTAGGCTTGATGTGAGGAAAAAGATCTTCACTGAAAGGGTGATTGGCCATTGGAATGGGCTGCCCAGGGAGGTGGTGGAGTGCGGACCCTGGAGGTGTTTAAGGGGAGACTGGATGAGGCACTGAGTGCCATAGTTTAGATGATGGATTGGTGTTAGTGCTGCTGTTAGTGTAGGGTTATAGGTTGGACTTGATGATCTCAGAGGTCCTTTCCAACCTTGTAATATTGTGATACTGTGTGATACTGTGACTACATTAGTCATGTGCGAAATACTGATAAATAGTTAAGGACTAAAGAAGATAGAACAACATGTTGGGTATATTTGGGGTTTTCTGTTTGTTTGTTTATTTGTTTTAATATAGAGTAGTATCTCCTCCCAATTCCTGAGAAAACAGATCCATCATTGCTTAGCAGCTTTGGGATCTGAGAACTCATGCAGCAGAAGCAGTGTGGGATTTCACAGCAAACAGCATGTGACCTGCACTATTTGACAACAGCAACCTCAACAAAGCGCCTGTTGCCAGTTCCAGCCTTTAAGCATTTGTTTCTGAAGGCTGTTGTAACAGTGTGTTTGCACAGACATGAACGAGAAATGTGTTGCCACGTCAGTGTGACCAGCTGTCCTCTCCCTGCAGTGGCTCAGAGAGGCATTTCAGTTGTGTTCCAGGTGGTTTTTGTTACAAAGCGTTTCAGTCTTTTCCGAGGACTGAGCAGCGATACCACCGTGTATGTGTTTACTAGTCTGTCCCTGCAAAATCAGATGAAGATTTTGAGTACTTTAAGGGCTGCTTTTCAGTGACTGGGTGTCTAAAGCTACCTCGAAAGTGAAGCCACAAACAGAGATGAAATTCACCCAAATCTACAATCAGTTTTGGAAAATTGTTGATGTATTTTGTCAGCCCCTAAATCTAGAGGTGATAAGCTAAGGCCAGCTTGCACACAGCCTAGATCAGTCTCTAGCTGCTCGTACACATGCACACTTGTATGCAAGGGAGAATGGTTTCCAGCTAAAGACTTCTAATTATTTGAACAATTCCAGTTCAGACAGTCTGAAAAAAAGTCTTTGTTAAGGTTTCCAGCTGGTTTTTAAAGGGCCCACCTGCTGACCATGCTATGCCACAAAGTAGCAAAGGATTTCAAGCTCAGACATCATGTAGTCACACTGCTTTCAGGTCCAGAGATCACTTAGTATGAGACAAGCACCATCTGTGTCTTGCACAATGCAGACATATTCTGCTCAGCTAGGACTTAGTATGGTCATCCAGAAAATTAAGAATGCACATTTAAATGAAATCTTTATGTTTTCTCTTCTTGGAAACCATGTTTTTTGTTTATTTCTCTGTGATGTAGCTCAAATTACTCAATAAGGATTACAGCAACTCTTCACATCACATGGATATGGTGAAATACAACTCTATGTGTGCATCTTATCATCAGCTGCTCTGATGAGTGTCACAAAATTCCATTATATAAATGACAGAATTTAAATGGTGTATAGTAAAAAGACATATGTTGAATGAGGATGACAGAAAAAATAATGAATAATGAATAATGATTTTAGGCAGTGTATATAATAGGAATTGTTTGTACAATGGAATATATAGGTGAAATAATGAAAATAGGTATTGAAATATTTAAAGAGTGTCATAGCAGCTTCTCAAAAGGAAACTGAATTAAATGTGTGTCGTTAACTTTAATTCCGACATTTAAAAATTCCTCAATATTTTCCTGTAGGAAGTATTTTAGAAGAATCAGGGCCTTTTGTGATCCTTGAGGCCTGTATGCACAACTCTGCCTACATACAGTGACCTTGGCATGTTGTGAGAAAATGGAATGTTAGCTGATAGATAAGAAAGAGAATGTGAAACAGGAGGTTTCAGCTGCAGGAGAAGGGGGGCTGCAGGGTATCAGGTAACAGCGCACTAACAGCCCTCATTGACCAATAATAAGGTGACAAATGGTACCGCTTAAGCGCATGGGAAGCATATATATATATATATATATATATATATATATATATAGTAAAGAAGGCAATAAAGGTCTGCTTCAGCTAATTCATATTGAGTCGTCTGATGATTTCTGCAAGCCAGTCTCCCGCATTTTCCTTTTCAAGTTTTTTATAAAACACCATAGTAAGACAAATTTTTAATACTTTTTTTTTCTTTGTCTATTATATTTTCTATTTCTGGTGAAACATGCTTTATAAATTATTGTATGCAGACATATGTGTGAATAGGAGAAGTGTTCAAAATCATCCTCCAGTCTACCTGATCTCAGAAGTCATTGAATCACACCAGTGCACTCATAAATAATTCTCCTGGGTCTCAGAAACATCAAATACACATGACCTCTCACACTTACTTTCCTTTACCTATCACCTTCATGCCTCTGAAGGCAAAAGGAAATTCCATACAGGTTCCAGGCCAGGGTACAGATGATTTTTTCATGTTGCGTGCTACAATTTAATTTTGGATGCAGATGGAGTACTCCTACCTTTACAAAAATGGTTGATGCTTAAAGTAGCTTTAATTTGGCTGAAGGCAGATTTCAGGGTATTCTCATACACCATGTATCCAAAACCAATAAAATCATGGATCAGGAAAGCTGGGGAGGGACTTTTTACAAGGACAAGTAGTGGTAGGACAAGGGGGAATGGCTTTAAACTGGAAGGGGGAAGATTTAGATTAAACATTAGGAAGAATATACACACAATAAGGGTGACGAGACACTGGCAAAGTTTGCCCGGGGAAGGTGTGGATGCCCCTCCCTGGAAGTGTTCAAGGCCAGGTTGGATGGAGCCTTGAGCAGCCTAGACTGGTGGAAGGTGTCTCTGCCCATGGCAGGGGGGTTAGAACTCGATCTTTAAGGTCTCTTCCAACCCAAACCATTCTGTGATTCTATGATTCTATGATTTTTCAACTCAAAGGTGCAGGTGAGAGATGAGTATTTACCACTCCTGAATTGCGTACCATTTTTTTTGTAAATCAGCCACAAGTTTCCAGTAAAATCATACATATACGGGGTGTAACAGATACTGCTGTATACTGTGCTTGGATTTGTTGGGTTTGCCTTTTGCTCTTTCAGCCATGGAATAATAAATGTTAATGTCTGATACTGCAATATTCATTTGCAGAACTCAAAAAATGTTGCAAAGATGAGAAGACATTGTTATTAAACATTACAATTGAAAAAAACTGAAGTCAAAGAGAGGAGATGACCTGACAAGAAACTCAGATGAAAAAAATATGGTATGGTTTGTAGATGTCTTGTGCAGTGCTATGACCCCTTCATTGCAGCGGTCCAGAAATCACTGGGATTATATAATACTAATATAATACATACTGTTGATAAGTGAAATAAGCAGGTACATAGACATTGTGATTTTTTCTAGGCATCCTGGAAGGAAAAATGCATTTCAGAAGGGAAGATGAAGAGGATCATTGTCCTACTTTGCAGGAGCTTAAAAAGACCAAACTTCCCTGTCATGTGCTGTATCATGAAAGGAAGCATAGAAGTGTGTTTGAAAACATAAGGAATACAGAGGCTGGTGTAATGGGATTATCAGAGTTAGCAATGAATCTCAAAGAGCGAATAAATGATGAGAAGTAGTGAAGGGCCTTGATTATTATTTTTGCATGGAAATAGATTGGTATTTTTCCTGCATTTGCATATTCTCTGTTGTCAGTCAAAAAGGAATTAGCTTTCAGAATCAAATTTCCAAAACCACATCCAGTGGCTTTTTTTGAGGGGTCAAGCTGACAATGAAGGGGACCTGCCAGAAGTTGGTTTCTTTGTCCTCCTTCTGTTGACTTTCCAGAATAGTTGTGCCATTCCCCCTATTGTAACATCCTTCTGTCCTTTGTAATGAAATTAATTCATTGATTAAAGAAAAAAAACCCATACAGTCCTCTGCTTGGAAATCTTAGGCAGAGAAGCAGTCACAGACTTACCATGAATTGAGTGTAATAGTCAATATAATTTCTTGTATAATTTAAGTCCAGCCAGATGGTCAAAATATTTGCTACTGGGTTGTACATTGATCACTGTCATCCACATATTCCAGTTTTCAGCTGAAAACAAGGGAAGAGCTGTTTGGAAAAAGCTGTGCAGATTATAGACTACAACACAACAAAACTTTTTTTTCTGTAAGAAAGTAAAAAAATCTACCCAAGAGGGGTCCAGATACTGCTGCTTGAAATAGAAACATTGACTGGGAAAAAAAAAACAACTTAATCAAAATTGAGCTATTAAAGGTTGGGGTGTTATTTTATTTAAAAATTAGTAAATTTGGAACATATTCATGTTCCTGTATTCCATGTTCAGCTTTCTACAACAAGCTTGACTCCTAATAGTTCATTACAACAGGAGTTAAAGAAACTAGTTTGAATAATCTTAATGACTTAGCCAATTAAACTGTAAAAAAAAGAGGTTTTATTTAATCTTAGAAAAATTCTTTAGAATGAAACAGAATAATTTGATTCCCATATTTTAGCACTCATAGGTCTATACTGCCAAAGACAAAGACCAATATTCTTCAATTTCTTTTCCTTTATTGAGACTATCCTTTTAAACTAGAGCTTACTATCATCCTAGATTTTATGCTATCCTTCTCCAAAATAATTTTCTTATTAATGATAGATATACAGCTCAATAAATTAAGAAGTTGCCACAAAAGTATAAACCGAAGAAAATTAAATTAATTAAGAAGATGCAACAAATGCTTGCATATGCTTAATGAGGTTATCATAGCATTAATGTTCTTAGAATTTTACAAGGATGCTAGTTTCAGGCTATCAAAACAACAATATTTCCAACATCTCACAAACACACTTTGCTTCACAGATTTTTGGGTAGGAGAGCAGTGAAATCAAGTCAACTGTGTATCAAACAAGCATCTTTCTTTTAGGCTTTTGTTACTAATTCAGCCCACTGATAGTTATTCACACCAGCCTAATTAGACTAATTCTCTTATAGTAAGGATTTATATCTTTCTTATTTTGTCTTTTTTAATTGTTACCTTCAATAATATGATTTTTTTTCTTCTTTTTAAAAATGCAGTCAGATTATTTATATTCTGGAACATTAGATGTATACACACTTTTTTTTGTAAACTGATAAAAACAAGTGTTTAAACCTCTACACTTCTTGCTTTTTACAAAGCTGAAATAATATCAATAAATCAAAGTAAAGAAAACCAATTTTTCATATTTAGAAATATTTATCAATATTTCTAAACCACTGTAAATATCATAACAATAAATATCAAAAAAAAAGACAAAAACAATTATAAATCTTCTCAGCCTGATTCTGTAGCTGTGAATATATTAAAAGCCTGTACTAGAACTGAACAGCTCAAACAATTCTTTTTTTAATCACATGAATAAAGCCTTATGAGTCTCAAGGGAAATGGCATTACTCCTTACCTTCGAAGATTTAATGGATAAAGATTAGCTTTCAGTTTATTATTAAAAGGAGTCATTCTGAATGTAAAACACATCTCTCAAACCTTTTACAAAGCGCGGTAAGGGAATTAGTTCCAGAAATATTTTTCCAATTGTTTTAAGTTAGGATGACAACTATGATGGTAGTAGGAATTTGTCTCATCCAAGCATGTATCCAACATCAATCTGAAGTTATGTGTCTTTAAAAAGCAATGACAGAAAGACAAAGAAGACAGAGAGAGAAAGAAAGAAAGAAAGAAAGAAAGAAAGAAAGAAAGAAAGAAAGAAAGAAAGAAAGAAAGAAAGAAAGAAAGAAAGAAAGAAAGAAAGAAAGAAAGAAAGAAAGAAAGAAAGAGAAAGAAAGAAAGAAAGAAAGAAAGAAAGAAAGAAAGAAAGAAAGAAAGATTACTGTCAACAAAGCACAATGTTTTTTTACAATTCTTTGCCCAAGCTTTTGCAGTCTGATATAATACACTTTTGTGGAAGATTAGTTTTGTTAATAACCATGAAGGCAAACAAGATAACATTCACAGGAACTTAAGACTAGTAGTCTTATCATCAAACCTAAAATTGCATCTGAAGTATCTAAAGAGAGCAAACACACACATAATGTCTCCTTTTCCATCCTCTGTTCCTTTATCCTAGTCTATAGATTTTCTTCAGGGGGTTTTCAAGGACTGATATAATTTGTTAGTAGCTCTCTGTATGTCTTTCTTCCAAGTGCGTGTTTAGCATCTCTTTTGAGGTCTGCTAAAGACGCTGCATCTGCAGAAATAAGTTCCTAATTTACAGCACAATAATCTGGTGTAATATTGCAAACTAGCTGAGAATAAACTTCTCCACAAAATTCTCTTCTCATGTTTCCGCATTGCTCTCTCTCCTCAGAAAAGCCTCCTGCCGTCAAGGGCTTATGGTAAGAATGCACTTGGTCTCTATCTTATTTCAGGATATCAGATTTCTCACAGTTTCTTTCAGAAGTAATGTTAACCTGAAGGGGAAAATGCATCCAAATATAGGCATTATTTCGACAGCCTCCTTGTCTCCTAGAACTAATCCAAATTTCAATGCTATTCCTGTCTTCGGCACAGCTGACTTTTCCCTTTCCCTTTGCAAGGCTGTGAGAATGGATCCATAATTTACTGTTATCCTCAAGTTACTCTTTCAAAATACTTTCCAATGAGTCCATAGCTTTCCTCTTTTACAGTTAGCCACTGTCCTTCAACTTCATCTCCCATTCTGTGCTATTAATATCACATCTGAAACTAGCACATAAACTAATTAAATGAAATGCCACATAAGGATGGATCCACGTTTTCTTGATATTTTTTGTAAAGTCATGACAGACATGGACTGAGAAAAGACAATACCCTTGCGATGAAGCACAACATCTATTCATCTTTGGTGTGGAAGACACAGATAAACTTCAGTGTGGATTTTCCACAATCTATCTAAGTATATTAATTCTTCCCTTAAAAATGTCTAGCAACAGTAAATAGCAAAACTGAACTCAGAAACTATAAAAACATTTTCATAAACATCCTATCAATATATATCTGAAATTTTATTGGAGCAAGAAAACATCTTTTTGTCCTTTAAGTTTCTTTTACAGTTTTGACTATAGCTTTAGGATAATTATAAGAAAATAAATACAGGGTAATTGTCAAAAGATACTGATCTCCTTCCTCAAGATTGCTCAAGAACAGAAACTCATAAGATATGTTTAAAAAAAATTAAGTGCAGTTATGCATACATGGTAAAGAAAACAAAATGCATGGACTACTACAGAATTCTCGCATTGTTTTCTTTGAAAATATGTTTATAATTAGCTCTGAAGTTACTTGTTTTATTCCTACTTGGACTAAGACAGTAACAAATATGTATGTGGACAATGTAGGTTCTTAGTTTTTCTTCAAACCAGGACAAATTTAATAATATATCTTGTTTTTGATGTAAAACTAATGAATATTTGGAAATGATCTCCAAAATCTGGCTTATTATGTTTGGAAAAACAGTTTATTGTTTTTGACAAGGAAAAGTATTTTAAGCTCCTCATTTTATTGTGTGTTATTATAGCTAATTGCATATATGATCCAAAATATTTATAGAAAGAGCCCATAGAAATACCACAAAAATGCGGTAACATTTTAATTTCTAGACTAAATCATTCTAGACATAAGATATTCCAAAGAAGAAAGATAACATTTTAAAAAAAAAAAAAGAAGCATATGCATCTTGAAAATTATTTGTTTGATTTCAGAAGGCACATAAAAGAGATGTAATTTTGCAACAGTTGCGTTATGGATGTATATGTGTGAAAGAAATATATGGAAAACCAAATTTTGTCACGCTTAATGAATTAAAATGACAACTGTGGTAAAAATAAATCCTGAGGTTTAACCTGTTTTTCTTTATATGAGTTGATACATCTGCCTTGTTTTCTACAAATACATGGACAAGACATATGATAAATGTACCATACATGCTACAGATATGTATTTTATATTATCATTTCACTGCTATATTTTATGACATTATTTTATGACTCAGAGGATAGCCAAACCCTTTGACTAGATCTCTTCTGGTCCCTGTCAAAAATACTTGACACATCTCGCGTTTTTATTTGCATATGTTTTTACATATACATCACCATCAAATTCATTTTAATTTTATTCAGAACATATGTCTGCAGAAACATAGAAGATGAATAAAAACGTCTGAAAATATGCTATAACTTCAAAGTGTGCATGTAAATAATGAGATAAGTAGCATATTACACTGAAAGTTGGAGGTCTGTATTGGGACCAGTACATTTTAACATCTTCATCAATGACATTGAGGGATTGAGTGAATACTGAACAAGTCTGTACATGACACCAAGCTGAGTGGTACAGTTGACACATTGGAGGGACGGGATGTCATCCAGAGGAACCTGGAAAAGCTGGAGAAGTGTGCCTGTGAAAACTTCATGAGGTTCAACAAGGCCAAGTGCAAGGTCCTGCACCTGGGTCAGGGCAGACCCGAGGGTCAATACAATCTGGGGGCCAAAGGGATTGAGAGAAGATCTACTGAGAAGGATTTGGGGCTACTGATGGATGCAAAACTGGACTTGAGTCAGCAATGTGAGCTCACAGCCAGAAGGCCATCTGTGTCCTGGACATAATTTCAAAAGAATCTTGGCCAGCAGGTTAAGGGAGGTGGTTCTGACCCACTACTCCACTCTGGTGAATCCATAGCCAGAGTGCTGTGTTCAGGTCTAGAACCCTCAGCATAGGAAAAACATGGACCTGTTGGAGCAGGTCCAGAGGAGGGCCACAAAAATGATCAGAGGCCTGAAACACCTCCACATCAGAAAGATGGAATATCTCTCCTATGAAGAATATCTGAGAGATTTGGGATTTTTCAGCTTGTGAAAGAGAAGTCTCTGGGGAGAACTTATTGTGGTATTTCAGTACTTCAAGAGGGCATATAAGAAAGATAGGGACAAATTTTTTAGTAGGGCCTTTTACAATAGGAAAACAGATAATGATTTAGAACTAAAAGAGAGAAGATTTAGAATACATATATGGAAGATGTTTTTTGAAATGAGAATGGTGAAACATTGGAACTGGTTGTGTCGAGAGATGGCAGAAGCCCCATCCCTAGAAACAATCAACATCAAGTTGGATGGGACTCTGAGCAACCTGATTCCATTGAAAATGTTCCTACTTACTGCAAGGGTATTGGACTAGATGACTTTTAAAGGTCTCTTCCAACACAAACCTTTCTATCATTCTATACTCAAGACTTGGAAGACAGTGGGATGCTAACAGCATTTTAAAAGAAAAGAACATGTAATTTGCAGGGGGAAAGTGGGAAAAGTATATTTAAATTTCAAGTGAGAATGAGTAACTGAATAATGCAAATGCTGACCTACACCTGAAGTTCAGAACACTGAGTAAAATATATTGTGAGTTGGTATGACCTTGGGCTATCACTGTTAGGAAGAAGTAGAAATTAGAGAATGAAAGACAGAATTATTTTTTACTTATTAGGGTCAGTAGTTAAGGGTTATTAGGGTGAGTAGTTAAGCCATTGCTCTTCAGGTTCTTACTGAAACACTTACAGATTCATAACTTGAAATGATTCATAGATAGAACTCTACAAGGCTATGGGGAAACTGTTATAGGTCTTTGACTCAATATGCACTGAGGGCAAAGCATTTCCAAGGCTTAAGCTGAAATGTTTTCAAAATGCCCCCTTACAAGTGTTCTGGGGATACAGAGAGATTTAAAATCATATCTGAGAAGAATATCAAAGCAGACAAGGATTGTGTTCTGAGTGAATTATATATCATCCTCCTGAAGTGGTACTTCAGCCACTCCAAAACTTGTTTTCCCAACCTCTCTCTTCCACCTGCTAGCCCAGAAAACTCATGTGACTCAGACTTCAGAAACATACTGAGACAGCTTACACTTCTGTCATCTCACATTTCTGACATCCTATTTCTGAAAAGAAACTAAATTGATCCATTAACCATGTGATGATAGTGATGACAGTAAGTAACTACCATGTGGGTGCAGTTCAGGACCAGGAAGAGGTCCAAAAGATTATCTTGGGAGATAATTTGGATTAAAGAAGCCCATGTGATTTTTAACGTGAGTATGAATACAGGATTGAATGAAGCAAATTTACTCATGAGCAAGAGTAACTACTATCGCAGTTGCTCCAGAACAGCTGTTTTTTTACCAAATTCTGTTCAGTGTCTGAAAAATAGCACATGTGACTATTTCTAAAGATTAAAGGCTGGTGGCTAACAGCCTGACCTGAAGTGAACTTTTTCACACTTTATGCTAGTTTTGCTGGAGTTATTCCTAATTTAAATAATTGTACCAAAAGAAGTAACCATACCTCACAGTTCTAAAACATAATCATGCAACTGTAGAAACATCTGTCATTTTGGGGTGTGTTCATAGAATTTAATTTCTTTAGTAAAGGTGGGAAAATTAAACCGTGCTTGGAGCTGTATAAAAAAAGGGTGTTTTTTTCAGATTTCATTATTTTGATGTTTATTTTCAGATTAATCCCTCATTATTTTTAAATAACTCATAAAAGTGAATGAAAGCCAGGATCTAGGCCAACAGCATCAACAGGATAAAGCAGAGCCAGAAAACCTGAACCTTGAAGAAGATAGACAGGTACATTCATAAACACCATCATGTCATCTGGAACCCAGGCAGCGTTGCTTAAATTCATTTCTATAGGAGACCTACAGAGGACATTCATGTTAAAATTCTGCCAAAAGAAAAATATCAAAAGGCAAAAGCTGGTTTCACCAAAGCTTTTTCTGGATTTCATTTCTATTGGATTCAAATATGTGAAAGCACTTTTTTTACATGACCTTGATCTTTCTAAAAACAAATTGATTTCTTAATCTCCACCTCAGGCACTATGCACAATGATCTAGTTCTTTCACTGCTTTTGTTAAAACTTATTACAAAACTAAAGGTCAGGAGACCTTTTTACTGTTTTATGTTGTGCAACAAGATCCTATCTATATCTGGAGAACTATTTCTAGGTGAAAAGAGTAGTTTAATAAACTCTTGTAAGAATAGATCACTTGCACACTCTATTATCAAGCATGCTGGTAGTTTCAGTAATGTAGATACCTACCCACAACCAAACTTCTAAGAGAAATTAGATCTTAATTTTGCAGAAATGGTGGAAAACAGAACTGGGCTTTAGAAACATATCAAGGCCTCTAATAGTGTTGAAAATACAGGGTTTAAGAGATAATAAGAAAGTGGAATGGAAGAAACCCAATTTCCAGATCGATTCTGACCTTTTCTAAGTGGAAATGCCATGTACTGTTAATAATGTACCACTCTTTCATATGGCAATCAGTTTGATGGCAATTGCACGTTTATCATTTAGTGATTCAAAGTGATGCCTGGTTGGTTTAATATGTATTTGACATTGTAAATAAGTTCCCTGAAAAACTACTGGTTATTAGAAATGTTCCCATTTTAATACTATTTTCTAATTTGTTTTGTGAGTTTGGACAAGTCACTAATTTTCTCAAGAGGTTAGTCTACATGGCAAATGTAGTGCTCTAGATGACACAGCTTTTTTTTAATAGTGCTAGCTTAGGTGTGAAAGAGGATCTACACATGGTAGACCAGTGCTCTTCTGTGTGTACTGATTTACCTTGAAAGAGAGCCAGCATTTAGGCATACCCCAATTACATTTATTTCTTGATCCAAACAAGTGGACTGATAACATACACTCAGCTGCCTCAGGTGCTCCAGAGGCAAAGCTGTGCTGGTCTCTTGGTACTGATCCCACAGCATATGACATATTTTACATTTGGAGGCTTTTCCAACTGATTTTGGCCAAGTTTTTTTTAATGTACTCAGATTACATCCTTCTTGTAGATATTATTTTTCCTCTGTCTTGTATCCTCAGAGACCTGCATCCCTGACAGTACACCATTGCTTCCAGGAATAGGGCAGCAATTTTTATTTGTTCCCTACCACCCTACCTGAAAACACAGTATCTTTTGAGCATGTTATTGTGCTTTCTTTACTAGTTCTATAAAGAATAGTGTTGCCATTGCATATTAGTACTACATTTAAAGAAAATGTGATAATTGAACAAGCTTTTTTTAATTTTGATTGTCTGATTTATTGTTCTTGTATTGCCTTGAGACTCAAATGTATTTCAATACACAACTTAATACCAAATTATTCTAATAACCAGGAGACTGTCTATTAATCTGTCTACTTTGGAAAATTTCATGTGTTATGCTCTTTTATACTACGTAGTCAATAATATATTCATGTGCCATAAAAAATACAGATGTATGATGTTTGAGCAGAATAATCAGTTGTTCTGGAGTAAAGCTGCACTAAGAATCATGTTAGAAATCTGCTGGTCAAACAAAAATCTGTAAAATACTATCAGTCTTTCTTTAAAAAAACTCCACGTATTATTGACTTATGTCTTACTGATTTTTTTTTTTTATCAGAGATATGTCTAGATGTTTAATATTAAAAATATCAGAACAACATATATGGATTTTTTGGATATTTATTTATGTTCCCTCTGTCTTTTTGGCTGAAGTAGCTGAAATTCAGATGGGATTACCATTTGTAGTCATCATGAACATGTCTTTCTCTGTTTAAAAAAACCCCGCATATTATAACAACAAAAACAACACATCTTTGGGGAAAAATAAAGCCCACAAAAATTCCTTCACTGAAATATGTTTCTGAAATAATTGACAAGCATATTGAGACCAAGACCCAATCCAGTTAAGCACTCCAGTACATATTCATTTGTATTTTGGGTCCTTTTTCTATTTACTTTACTAAGTGGTAGATTTGATATTAGCCCAGACAATCCTATAACCTAGGAATGATAGTACTAAAATCTTCTAGCAAGGTCACAAGCAAGCAGAAATAAGTTGTTATTTTCACTCTTGGATCAATGAAGGCTCCCCTGAGAGCATAAATAAGTACTTTTACAAGATTTCATGTTTATTGATAACATCTTCATTCTATCCTCTGTTCTTTCATGGGTAGTTTCACACAGATCTGGTATGACTGAGAGAAACAGGTTTTGCTTTGCTGCAAGCAGAGCACTGATTATTCCGTTTTATTTCAGGGACGACCCAGTGGAAGTGTTCTGCTTTGTTCCTCCCAAGGTAATTATAAACCTGGTGGAATAATGTATTTTTCCTTCTCAGGTATTTTGTTTACCTTAAGGATGTTAGAATTTATATTCAAAGCCTCAGTAGACTTTAGGTCTTTCAGAATGATGGCTGTCTTTCCTCCTTCTTCACTGTTTACTGCAGTGGAAGCATGAACACCAGATTTTCAAAAAAAGTGCCAAAACCTCCGAAATAAATCACAGGCATGTATTATGGAGCATTATTAATATTATTACTATTATTATTACATTTTTAATTAAATTCTGGCCTCCCAGGTACTTCTTCCCCATTCAAAGTAAAGCTATGCTCCAAAAGACATCTTTCTTTACATTCCTTGTGCATAATATAAATTTATATTTATATAACCAAGTATAAAAATAGCCAGTCAGAAGTGGTTCATTTCGTTTTAAGTAGCTAGATTAGAAATATATGCTAGTTTCTGCAGCAGCTCACCAACAGAAACATGATTCGCACTGGAAAAGCAGCTGCAGCAGAAGGAGAAGATTAAGAATATATTTAAACTACCAGCCATTCTGGGTGGTTGGATTTTTGCAGGGGAAAATATCAGAGTGCTCTAAGAGACTCCTTTTCCTCTATGACTATTGCATAAGAAATGTACAGATGCAGATGTTTTAATTTTTTATAAATGTACAAGTAAATACCACTACTATGACCTTCATCCAGTGAAACACTGGTGAGCAGAGCAGAAGCAGTAGAGGAATTATCAGTGGAGGTTTAAGTCAGTGGATGGGGACAAGCTTTGTTCTACAGTTGGAACTTAGTTAAATTTATTGGAATTCTGTAAGCTCCTTTCAACAAAAATGTTTGGAAATTGTTTAAAATCTTACAGAACTGCCTATTTCTGTGTGTGCCTACATTTCAAGGGGAAATTTACTTTTTTTTGGGTTTGAGCAAAATTCTGAAAAAAAGTTATCCAGAGCAAAGGTTTTGTTAACATTCTTAAATATGTACTATGCATAGAAACACATGCTACAAGTATATATGTAAAACATATATATACAGACATATAAAATATATAGTGAGAAAAATAGATTTGCCTAAATTATTACGGATAGTAACTTATATTCCCTTGTGTTTATACACAGATATGCAACTTAATTATACAGATTGTGCTGACTTTTTGCTGGGTTGTATCTTCTTGAGGAAGACCCATTCCTTTATTAGTTTTCTTCAGGGAACTTCTATACATGTTAAAAATTAGTAACTGTCTACTGACACCCTTAGCTTGAGCATCTTTTTGTCTAATAATTGTTAAGTAATTTTTTGTTGTTGTTCTAGGCATTTGTATTTGAGAGGTAAGGAAATGTCATGTAAAAGACGCAATCTTTGCAAAGATTGATTAACAACTAGGTAAGTGAAAATTGCTCATTTCATCAAATTTTTAGTATGCTGTATAGTAATTATTCTGAGAGTGAAGTGGACGCAGCAAAGCCAGCCTGAAAGCACAGTAGCAAGTCAGCTCTTCCTAGCACATCCTGAGGGAAGTTTCTCCAGAGAGACCTAATCAAACAACATAAGAGGACTTACTGCATTGCGGCACTGGTGGGGTTTATATTTGTTCAGTAGAACAGCCTGAATTGCTTGATGAACTCCGCCTGTTCAAATAAAAACCTGTAATACAGCCAAATGAGGAGTTTTACACTATTGGAGAAAAAAAAGAATGGAAAGCATAAAAATAGAGCATGAAAATATATGCCCTTAAAAAGGATATCTCACAGAAAATTATGTATAGAATCACAGTGCATAGACAGCTCAAATGGAGTTACCATTGTAATGCGGGGTCAAAAAGGCCTAAAGCAATCCTTAGATAAATACAAAAGAAAAGAGTAAACAGAAGGGAAGAAGTGATTTTGCTTCTGTATTGGAATATCATGCAGGATTTTTGTCCAATATGGTTACTGAAAATGTAAAGACATGTCAAAAAGAGATGTAAAAATGGGTTGAGGAGCATAGAAAGTCCTTTTCAGGAAAGTACTTAAAGCATAGTCTGTTTAAATTATCAAAAAGAAGTCTGAGAAGTTAGTTGAGTGCTGGATATAAGGACCTTTGAAGGAAGAAAACTCTGGAACATGAAGATTGCTCTAACCCAAGACAAAGGAGAGCAGTAAGGATCCATAGCTGCAGACCAAACCCAGCTATGACATAGGTGATATCACGGAAACGTGGTGGAACGACTCTCATAACTGGAGTACTGCCATGGAAGGCTGCAGCCTCTTCAGGAGAGACAGGCGTGAGAGGAGGGGTGGAGGGGTAGCCCTCTATACTAAGGAAACCCTGGATGCTGTCGAAGTCGAGATAGGTGATGACCAGGTTGAGTGTCTATGGGTAAGGGTCAGAGGGGCAGTCAAGTCTGATCTCCTGGTTGGAGTATGTTACAGACCGCCTGACCAGGAGAAGGAGATGGATTTTCTATTGTTTAAACAGCTGGAGGCTGCCTCTAGATCGGCTGCCCTTGTTCTTTTAGGAGACTTTAATCTTCTGGATATCTGCTGGGAGCTTAACACTGCCGAGAGGAGGCAGTCCAGGAGGTTGTTAGAGTGCATTGAGGACTGCTTTCTGTCACAGCTGGTGAGTGAGCCCACCAGGGCTGAGGCTCTCCTTGACCTGCTGTTTACAAACAAAGAAGGGCTGGTGGGTGATGTTGTTGTCGGAGGCTGTCTGGGCTGTAGTGATCATGAGATAATTGAGTTTTCTGTAAACAATGTAACAAGAAAAGGCAGGAACAGGACATTGATGCTGAACTTTCAGTGGACAGGTTTTGGATTATTTAAGGAACAGGTCAGGAAAGTACCCTGGGAAATAGTTCTTCGTGGCAAGGGGGTCCAGGAAGGCCGGATGCACTTCAAGAATGAAATCTTGAAGGCGCAGGATCGGGCTGTCCCCATGTGTTGTAAGAAGAGTCGTAGGGGCACACGGCGGGCCTGGATGAGTAGGGAGCTTCTGAAGGAACTAAGTAAGAAAAAGAGGATGTATCGCCGTAGGAAAGAAGGGGACATAAGCCACGTCATGTTCAAAGATGTTGTTAAGTCATGTAGGAAAAAAATCAGGGAAGCGAAAGCCCAGCTGGAGCTAAAATTGGCGACTCCTGTTAAGAATAAGAAGAAGAGTTTTTATAAATATATCAATGGTAGAAAGAAGGGCGGCGGCGACCTCCACTCCTTGTTGGATGTGGGGGGAAATATAGTAACCAAAGGTGCAGAGAAGGCTGAGGTACTTAATGCCTTCTTTGCCTCAGTTTTCAATAGTAAGGAAGTCTGTTCGCTTGACAGTTGGTCCTTTGAAGTGGTTGATGGGGACAGGGTGAAATATTCCTCCTGCAATCCATGAGGAGGAAGTTAGAGACCTGCTGAGCCACTTGGACCCTCATAAGCCTATGGGGCCGGATGGGATCCATCCTAGGGTGATGAGAGCGCTGAAAGTTTGCTTGGATCTTCCCTTGCATGATTCACAAGTCCATAAAGCTTATTACACAAAATAAGAGCAGCAAACTGCAGGGAAATATGCAGTCTGCAGCTCTGCTCTGGCCCCCTTCACATAACCCGAGCCCTAAACACTGCTCTGAATTTAGAAAGTGTGACAAGAGCCTGACATAGAAAAGTTGCCAAGATGGACTAGCTGGGAATAAAGCAGGTCTAGGCAGCTGCTTTTGCCATAAAGCTGTGGGGCCCTGGGCAGAGGGAGGGGATAAAATACCTTGTGAAATGCAGAGCGTACAGCTTGAAAGGGAGTATGAGCACTGTCAGCCTTAGGCGGTGCCTGTGCCTGCAGCCTGGTGAGACACTGGGGCCTTGTTACGCGTCAGTTTGTTTCTATGAGTCACTGTTACACACATGATCATATATATATATGTATATAGTCCCCCACGCACTGAAAAAGCCATAAAGCTATTTATTATTCATGGAAAGTCCAATTTCAGAGTCATTCTTCCTACCTTTAATCATAGTCTAAGTTGTTATTTTCTTCCTAATGGGCTAGTCACAACTTTCATAAAAAATAATTTCAAAGGAGTTATTCTAAATATTTTTGCATGTGTATCTTAAGATAATTTTTCTTAAATATACATACAGTTACAGACAGTTCAATCTAACTTGACTATGCAATCTTGGGCACCAGGGAAAGTTCAGACTAGACATTAGGAAAAATTTCTTCACTGAAAGGGTTGTCAGGCACCGGCAGAGGCTGTCCAGGGAGGTGGTTGAGTTGCCATCCCTGGATGTGTTTAAAAGACAGGTAGATGAGTTTCCAGGGACATGGTTTAGTAAGTGGACAGGTGTTGTTGGACTCGATGATCTCAGAGGTCTATGATTATATGATTCTTTGTCCTACAGGTTAGAATATGATTAAGCCACTCTTCTTCAGTATTCAAATAATACCACCACATTTTAGTATTAAATCCTGAAAATATATTCCCTGAATACATCTGCTCTGAAAAAAGAATTTACCACTAACACTCCTATATAGCACCATACAGAAGGTACTTTCGTGACTTGATGGACTTACTGCAGCTTGGAAACTCCTACTAGGCATTTTAGCTGTCTGTATTGCAGAATCTTTGCTGTTATTTTTACTCATACTTCCTAAATGCAAATGTAACTACTTCTGGTTTTAGATTGAAAACTCATTTCACATGTGTCAATGCACAGCTTTCAGAAGGTAATAATACATTTTAATTTTTTCTCATTCCATTTAGAATTGAACTGAAAAACTGGAAGCAAGAGCCATGTATCCATTTACAGTGCAAACACTAGTCATATGCGCATTAGGGTTTTCTTCATTATTTTAAAAATTACTTCCTTTCAATAAGAAAATTATTTGACTTCAAAATAAAATTAATAAATCCTGTAGTTAGTGTTATAAAAATATCAGTTTAATCTTTATTTCTCTTGTCCCAAGAAAGGAGAACAACTTCAAAATCTATAAATCTTAATCCTTACGATATCATCCATCACACTTCACTTTAGAACTTGTGTAAATGTAAGATACAGCTATAACTTGGTGGACTCAATCCAACAACAACAAAAAAAATCGTTTTCAAAGACACCTTTCTGCTCAGCCTTTACTGCCCATATGCTATTTAACAACAACAGTAAAGTTAGGAAAGAAAGATACCTCACAGCCAACAGCATTGGTGTCAGCTGGTGTCAGATGTGAGTAGAAGTATGGAGATAGGGCTGGAAACGCGAGTCAATTCCCTCTAGAAAGTGGCAGTGCCATGTAGCGGAGGTATTAAAACAGTCATTGGCATTGTGAGAGAACGGCAGGTGTCAGAGAAAGAAGGGGGCTTAGTAGAGTCTCCAGTGCCCAGCCAGGGCTGTGATTCATGTCTGCAAGTTATAGAAGTGGAGTTTAGTGCAGGTGACTGCCTGACAGCTGTGGCTTGTTCTCTCAGTGGCATAGGAACATCTGAGGTAGCTCAGGTTCAGACACAGGACCTCAACAAAAGGAAGAGAAAAACCTTACTTTTCAACATGTCATCCTGTCTTACCACTGTGAAAGGGTGAGCAGTGCTTTCTGCCTCACCTCTTGTCAAGCCCTGAAAGACTTTGTTGGGAACTAGCATGCATTTGGTAGAGGAGTGCCTTCTCTTGCAATTTTACTCAAGGGACCAAGTTGTCAGGGGCCTAGTTTCAGAAAACTAACTTTTATAGAAAAATGCAGGTTAACAGTCAGGTGAGAGGCATTACGCTAAAATAGTTTTACAGTACAGTAGTTTTACTAGAATAAGTAGAATAGTTTTACAGTTCCTGAGACTGAGACAGCTTAAAGGAGTCTGAAGTGGGGGTTGTAAATTTAAGGAAGAGGGACAGCAAAGGTATTTTCAAACTGGAAAAAAATCTCCTCTTAGACTGGAGTTGTAGCTCTAACTAGGCAATTAGGCTCCAAGAAACAGTCAGTGACTACCTTGTCTGTTAGCCCAGAGGTGAAGAATTATGTGCTGATGTAGCCAACACTGAGTAGTCACAGCAAGTCTGTAAATGCATTTTTCCCACTGCAAAATAAGGAGAACCCAACTCTGAGGGGGTTCACCCAATGAAGAAGAATTTACATCTGTGGCTTTCTGACCAGAGCAAATAATACAGGATTTGTCTTCATCATGTCCCTACATCCTTCCCAGGAAAACAAATACAGGGACAGATTAATGCTATCTGTCTCAAAGTGTGAGGCAAGGGAACGCATCTCAGAAGGAATCAAGAGAAGCCTTCACTCAGCCATAGTGCAATTAGAGCTGTACCAGTAGTGTTTTATTCTGAGGGCAAAGGCTGATCATGTAAAATCCTTAATTATAAGGCACTTTGCAATCATCTATGCATATTACACCATTATTTCTTAGCACCCTCAGAGTATACTGTTCAGCATAATGATGGGTAAATTTATTTATTCACCAGGGAGACAAATCTTCAAATAGGGGCAGGATATAAACCTGGTGGCTGGCAGAAGTCCCTCTAAAAGACCTCTGGAGGGATGGGAATTCAGGAGAGACTATGGATGATCTCATTGGTTTTTGCAGCAAAAGATATAAATAAGTACAACCAACAGTCAAGCTTCAGACATATTCCATTTATCTATACATCTTACCTCATTTAGCTGCTAAAACAAACTTTTCTTCCCTGAGGGGTTTGATAGTTATCAACTTTGGGTCCTATCACATTGCAACTGAATAATCATTTTTAAGTTCTCATTAGTGCTACCTCAGCGAAGACCAGATAGATCTTGAGGGAAGCTGTGGGGAATTTTCACCCTTTCCCTACCCAAAAAGGTCATGAGTTTCAGATTGTTAAAATAATTGACTAGAAGCCAGCTAATCAACATGAAAAATGGCAGGTAGGTAGTGATGAGTCTATGTCTATGTTACTCAGACTTGATTAAAAGTGGAGACTCCGAAAATACAATCTTCACCACCTTTCTTAAACTTCTGGTAACATGTTTAGAAATATATTAGTTTATCTCTCTCAGCAAGTCTCTGACATCTGTCAAAAGTGATAGATATCTGACTTGATAATACAATTACAGTATCCTAACCAAAAGGGGAAGATATCTGTATTACAAACACCTAAGTCATTTTACAGAGCAATTAGTTCCTCCCTATAAAGTTACGTAATTGTATCAAGTTCAGAATATGTATCAGATCCGTATTTGTTTAATCTGTTATTAATGTGTTAGGAAAGCCAAGGAGAGTTAATAATTTTTATATAAAGCCTTTGTCCTTGTCTTTGTTTTTCCATCCAAAAGACGAAACATGAGACATAATGCCTTTTTGGAATAATATTTCTTTCACCTGCCTGCAGTCCTTACTGTAGTTGTAGTTCTAGAAATAATACTTAGTTGTAGTGGCAAAGATGCCATTTCCAAAAAGTGCAGGGTGAGCTGATGAAAGAATTGCAGAAAGCACAAAGTGCTGAAAATTGATATGATGTTGTATTTCCACTTATCTTGCTGAGGAAATAATGAAAGCTGTTCACTTTTATCTGCAATATCTTTTAACAAGCTCTCCTATCTATGTAGTTACAGTGTAAGAGTATCCAGGATAGTAAAGATCTTTTCAAATGGAAAAGGGGATCTTGTGTCATAAAATGAAAATACTCTTTCTTTCAAGATCTGAAAAAAGTTCTCTTAAGAAAGGTGTGTTTTCTATATTAGTCTGGTCCTTGTATCAGTGGGTGACTAGTTCTGAATCTGAAAAGAATAGTTTTTGCTTTCCTAGGAAATAATTACTTAGACACATTTTCTTTCAAAAAAGAAATATTAAAAACAGATCCTCACATTTTCCAGAAAAGCCATTATCGGCAAGGTAAATGTGCATTTATACAAGGTTGATCTGTGTTAATAGGAAAAATGAAAAGAAACTTAACACTACATAAACTGTGAACCTTATGCCATGGTAGCCATTAAGAACAAACTAACTATAGGATGATTAGCTATCTTTGAATAAGTTGGTTTTGGACTAAAGATGCTTACCTTTGTCTTGTGTTTTGTTCTTTATCAATACCGTCAGACTTGATGTATTTCAAAAGGAGAGGGTGGAGAGAAGATCTGAAATTGCAGGATTTTATGGGAATAAAAAATAATTAACAATTCCCTAACAGCTTAATTCGCAGACTTCATTCTGTAGCGAATCCCTTTTATTCCCACAAATTGCAGCATTTTGTCATTGTTCAGCAATCTGTCATGTTTTCTATAGTTTAGCTGACCTACAGGAGTCAGAGATGAGATAGTCATGCTGTCTGATATTTATATATGAGGGGGTAGATGGTGAGTAATTAATTTTGGATAATTCATACAAATAATGTGTTTGATCAGTTTTTTTATTGAAGAAGGTTAGGAAGACTAAGTAGGCTACCTGTTTATGTTCTTCGCTTTCCAAGAAGACACAGGTATTTAATTCAAGGGAAAAGGTATTTATACAAGGATCTTCTAAGCTAAATGATGAAGTCTGTGACTTTCTGTCACAATACACCCTGGGAAGGATATATTGAAGGACCTCAGAAGGATTTCAAGGATGTGTGTGGGAAAGGAATTGTTATTTGCAGCTTTATTTGTCATTTTAAGCTTTCTGAATTCAAATATCTAGATTTGACCTTTTGAAAGAGAACTTAGCTCTGTGACAATGTCAGTGAGCGTGAAGACTATGTCACTTGTGTCCAGAACAGTAAATAAGTACTGTAACAACAAAAACCTTTGTTGTGTTCCAAACCCAGCTCTTGTAAAGATGTACAAGGGATACAGGATGATATCTCTTAGACCATCGGTAGTGACACTTCTCTGCTATTTATAAAATTAAGACAAAACACAAGCAAAGAGTTTAGTGAAGCAAATCTGTTAATTATTACATCTTTCTCTATTTTAGAGTGAGAAGCCAGTGGAAGGAAAGGAGAGCAGGAAATATGTTAGAATTTTTCGACACAGGAGTACGTATAATTATTGAATGGCATTGTCATTAAGTGATTGCCTGGTACCTTGCCTCAGAGATGCAGTACTGGGATTTCTTGTGGTCCAATCCAGTCTGAAAACATGATGGAAAGGCCATACCAACTGTAATTTAGAAAATTCTTATAAAACGCACAGGTGAATGTTGTCTCAGCTGTTAGAAAGGGAGAAGGTAAATTGATCCAGATAAAGTGTCTTTTGAAAAATTGTCAGCACTTGGTGTGTCAGTGCTCAGTTATGTTGAAGACAACTTCAAAAATAATTTCTTACATAAATACTAGTAGCCATCTCAGAAGGGACAAGGGTGAACCACTATCCCTCCTGCTATTTAAATACAAAAGTGACCTGTGCTGGTCACTGTGCATGAGGAGATGTGGCAGAGAAAGAAAAAAACCAAAACTAAAGCCTGCAGCTGCCCATAGAAGGAGTAGCTATGTCTAAGGGAATAGTTGAAACAAAGTGTTTACACAATCTCTGTCTCTCAAAGATTTTCTGACTCTACACTGAGTTATCAGGAGAGAGCCCTGAAGCTAGAATTGATTTATGGCTCAGGAGAAAATTCAGGAAAACAAATCATTCCCAACAGATTTAGCCTGGAAATCATTTTCATTCAAATGAATTTATCTGGTAGTGTACAAGGCATTGCAATGCCTTTTACTTTCAGGTATGGTTTTCAGTAAGCTACTGTGATATTTGAAACACATTTTTCAATGTGTTACTCAGGTCTATAACACCTTACCACACCAGACACAGTGAAAATGCTGATTACACAAAAAATATAATGCAAAATCAGGTTATAATGAGTATTAATTTTTATGCAGGTGCCAGATTTCTCTCCTGCATTGAGTGCAATCCTTTCAGAGACAGACTGACAAGGTCGTTTGTGTCAGGAATTATGATGGCTGTGCCCTTTGGAATCCACTTCACAGAAAATTAGTAGCTCAGATGTGAATTCATGAGTTTCCTGCCTGGATGACTACAATTCCTGGATGTTTCCCTCCAACCTTTATTTTTCTGTAGAGATCCACAGCTGTCAGTCCAGACATTTTCCCTTCTGTGCTCACAGGCACAATATCATCTTTACAAAGTCTTAGTTAAATTAGGAGGAACTTCGAGAGCAATTGCCGGACCTCACTGTTCCTATTAACCATAGACACTGTCTAAACATCACCACTGTCTGCAGACCTGGCTTTTAGACAAAACTTGATGAGACAGGCCTTACCCTTGGTCAAAAAGGTGGTAACAGGAGATGAAGAGTGTCATGAGAGAAGTGCAATAAATTTTGGAAAATAATAATGGTTTTATGTAGTTTAATAAAAGATATTTCATATATCATAACTTGTCAAAAGATAAAACTTCAGTCAGAAATGATGACCTCTACATTTTTTTGCCCTAAAAATATATTCTTTTTTTTTTTAACTAAATATATTAAATAATTATGTCTATAAGACTGTGCTTCTTTAGCCCTATGAACTGGAATGCGTTCACCGAATGGGACACTGCATCCAAAGTATACCTATCCAAACATCACTGTCCTGGAGAAATGCAGTACTATCACTCTCCCTCTGCCACATCTGGGCACTGCACTAGTACTGCATTTGTCATTGTTTAACAAGAATAACAGTGATATAGATGAAAGAAAAATATATACTGAGAAAGAGTCAATATGCTTTATTAAGACAGTACCATTGCACAGAAAAAAACAAGAAAAAACCAAAATAGAATAGTTTATTTATAGACTTATAAACGTCATTAATGAGCTTTGTGCCCTCATTAAAATTAGTGGAAAGCAATAGCTTTAAGTACAAATATTTACCAAGCAAGCTTTTATTTAGAAAGAATAGCACTAAATTAAACTTGTATAAAATATATATGTGAATGAAAGTAAAGCAGCACTACATGGCACAGGAAAGTCAGAAATAATATTGTCATTAACTAAAATTATTTTTAATATTTCTATGTTATCTTTGATGCTCGTTTCATAATTTCTAAGTTTGTGTATCAATTAATGTAAAATTTACAATAACTTTCTCCATCTTATTTCTTAAAAAGTGACAAATTGCAGTATTCTCATTCTAAAACGCATCTCTTGTCATCCAGTTTTGTCTGCTTGATTCACAGCATAATGAAATTTCAGTCCAGCTATTAAATACAGAAGACAGGATGACAGGGACATATTCTGCTAGGCCAGAATAACATCTAGTGAAACCTAGGATCAGTGTTGGTGGACGCCCCTGCAGGCAGCCCCAGCATTTGAGCACAGAGAGAAACAGTCCTGTCTACTCCATCACTGCCTCCCTGGGATCTTCCAGTTGCACATCCTGTCAGGCCCAAAATCTGTTTGAGATAGGTCATCAGTAGTGGTCTCATAGCAATAATAGCGATTTCTAAACCTGGAATAAAAGCCTCAGAGCATCAGGCTAGAAACTGAACTCTGCTGCTTAAGCAAAGAAACAGAAAACTTGATTTGAATAAAAAAAGTTCTTATCTGTCCCACATCACAGATTTTTCTTTTGTTGAATGTCTAGATTGTGTTTCATTCTGGAGGTTATTTTGTATGAATGTCTTCACTTCTTTCTATCAATTTTGTTTCCTAGGTTTTGGGACAAAAAAAAGGCTTATCTAAACCTATAGATAAAGAGACAAATCTATGTGAACTAATTAAGACTGCAGAAGCAAAAAGCACAATAAATTGATTTAAGATGAAGGCAAATGTCTTTATGGAGAAAGAGTTGACAAGTGAATAAAGTGGAAAAATGGAAAAGCTATACAGCAACTAATTATATGAAATTTGGTAGCTTTTCTCAACAACTTCTTGTGCCCTTGAGTTAACCTAATATGTAAAATACACACAGAAATCCATTCTTTTATGCTATTTATTTCTTTTCTTTCCATTTACAACAGGGAGGGCATTTAAACTTAAAGACAGAAAACAAACCAATCTTACTTGAAGCTGCTCAAAACTTAAATCACATCTAAATGACTGCTATTCACTGAAAAGATGTTCAGAAACAAGGTGTTCTCCGGCCTTGAATCTTTGTTGAACAATGACACCAAAATCAACAGTTTCTACTATAAATCAAATGTTTTCTGTTTCACAAAAACAAGGAATAAATAAGAATTAACCATTCTGATTTTCCCTTATTTTTTAGCAGAACAAGCTACTTTCTCTCTGTGATAAACTATTGATCAAAATGGTAGCATTATGGCCCTCCAACAAGGATTCTATGGCCATAGAAAAAGAAAATGGTATAACACAATGACTGATTGCAGTAGAGTGATTCTACCAGTAGTAGGAGAGAGAATCTTTAGTGCAAATATTAATTTCATCATTAATAATCCCTTCTTACTACTATACTTTACAGATCAAACAAAAAGGAGGGGAATGGAGTGCTGCTATGAGAATACTGAAGTGGGAAAAGAGGAGATGTTGGCAAAGCAAGGAGGTTTGTTTTCTGAAAAACAGACACTTCAAAAGTGTATTCTGGTTAAACGGATCCAGTATTTACGTGATCTAAGACCAAAACCTGTTTGGGAATATTGAGGAATCTAAGACAGGAAAATGAAAGTGAGTGTCTGTTCTCTCTAGCAGCATACTTCTTTTTCCTCTGCCAAGTAGGTAACTGAGTACAAGAGCTCCAAACATGAGGATATTTGTACTTCCACTATAAGGTTCTTCTGAACTGGAGGAAAAGTATATTCCCAGAGTTCTTGTAAAGCTGTTGCATAGGGAAAGGTTTTGAAATTATTTGAAAGTCTGGACCTGATTCTCTGGGGAATTCATGCCAGAAAATTTCCTTTGCATGATGAGAGTACAGAAGTAGTGTCTGCACATGGCATGCATTTAGATCAATAAAATATAAGAACATATGGGCCTAGCATCATGGGATTCAAAAGAGCAGTTCTGAGGGCATCCTCCTAGGGTATACAATAATTTTAGTATATAAAATAATTGCGTTAAAAGAAATAATTAAAAGAACATGATTGAATTTGCAAACTAAAAATTAGAGTTACTCATTTCTCTCTGATTTTGCCACTGGGCTCATGATTGTTCTGTAGTTGTGGATCCTTTTATTTTTATATTGTTTTGTGAAAACAGAAAAGACATTAAGGACACAGTCTTAAGGACACAGACTAAATTATTTGTAAGAGAAAAGAGTGAAATTATTTAGGGTGCTGTATAACTATTCCATTTTTTCCCGAGCTAGGAACATTCTCTACAAGAGACGTTGTAAATGGCATGTTAGAGTTGAAGATGTCTAACTTTGTACCAGTTCCTGAGTTTTTATTGATAGATATGGAGACCTCAAAGTATTTTCAGCCTCCTCGTGCTTTCTACGTGAAGGTGCAGACTTTTAGGAATGTCATCTGTATAGATGACTTTTAGACATGGGATTTTAACTAACTTTCTCAAAGATGTCACTCTGTGAGAGAAGTAACAAGAGAGAGGGCACCTTCTAGATGATTAAGCAGAAGTCCACAATTCTGCACCATTCTGAAAGGGTTCTTCAAGGAATCAAGAATCTCCATCTGTCAGGTCAGTAATACCTTTGGAAATACGTACATGAGGTCCCATATGAAAAGAAATCCATCAAGAGTCCTTGAGGTGAAAGGCTTTCAAAAGCAGATAATCATCATCGTCGTCATAGAAACATCATAGAACGGTTTGGATTGGAAGGGTCCTCAAAGATCATCCAGGTTTCTCAAAACCCCTTCTAACTTGGCCTTGAACTCTTCCAGGGATGGGGCATCTACGACTTCTCTGGGCAACCTGTTGCAGTGCCTGACCACCCTCGTAGTAAAGAATCTCTTCCTTATACCAAATCTAAATGCCTTCTTTCAGTTTAAAGCCATTACTCCATGTCCTATCACTAGATGCCCTTGTAAAAAAGTCCCTCTCCTACTTTCTTGTAGGCCACCTTAAGTACTGGGAGTCTGCTAGAAACTCTGCTTCTCCAGGCTGAACAACCCGAATTCCTTCAGCTTGTCCTCATAGGAGAGATGTTCCATCCATGTGATCATCTTCATGAGCCTCCTTCAGAGTCACTATAACAGCTTCATGTCCTTCCTGTGCTTGAGGGTCCAGAGCTGGATGCACTACTCCAGGTGAGGTCTCACCAGAGCAGAGGGACAGAATCACCTTGCTCTACCTGCTGGCCATGTGCAGCCGAGGACACAGCTGGCCTTCCAGGCTGCAAGCATGCATTGCTGGCTCATGTTGAGCTTTTCATCCACAAGCACCCCCAAGTCCATATTGGCAGAGTTGTTTTCAATCCTTTCATTCCCCCAGCCTGTACTAATACTAGGCATTGCCTTAACCCAGGTGCAGGACCTTGCACTTGGCTTTGAGGTTTTCATTGGCCCGCCTATCAAGCCTATCAAGGTCCCTCTGGATGGCATTCCTTTCCTCCAGTATGTCAGCCTCACTACACAGCTTGGTGTCATCGGAAAAACTGTGCCCTCAATCCTCATGGACAAATATGTTAAACAGTGCCAGTCCCAGCACTGACCCCTGAGGAACGTTACTCGTTGCTGATCTCCACTAGAAAATCAAGTTGTTGATCACAACTGTTTGAGTGCCACCATCCAGCCAATTCCTTATCCACTGAGTGGTCCATCCATCAAATCCATGCCTCTCCAATTTAGAGAAAAGAATGTCTTGAGAGACAGCACCAAATGCTTTGCACAAGTCCAGCTAGAAATGAGTTGCTATTCCCTTATCTACCAACTTTGTACCCCATCATAGAAGGATAACAGATTTGTCATTATTTGCCCATAGTGAAGTCATAAATTTCGCCTTAGGTATTCAAAGGGAAGCTGAAGTCTCAGTGAATTTAGATAAAATGAAAGGTAAAGGTGTTAGCCCTGAGCGCTAGCTTGCTGAGTGAAAAAATTGGCTTGATTTGTTACTCTTTTTCACAAAAACATGAAACTGAGACACTTAATAAATTATCCTAGGTCCTTTTGGGAATTCAGACCAAGAAGAGATTTCAGTTTCTGACTTATCCATCTGGGCTCAAAAACAGCTTGTTCTTCCTTCCTCTGGATGTCCTACCTGACCCTGAAAGTAGGATAAGTCACTCAACATTGAATATTTAAATCTAAATTAATATTTTCTCTTCAGTTTTTTCAAGTGTTTTCTCATTTCCATCACCTATCCTATGGATCTAATCTGTCTAAAATCTACAGCCACAGTCGATTCTTTGACTGTAACTAGTCACTTTAGCAAAATAGGTTTGAGTGGAGAATTAATTTTTTTACAGAGGGGTATTTAGAAAACCATGTAGTTTTTTCCAGGAATGAAACTGAACTTTAACCACAAACTCACACTGTAGCTGAATATTTCTAGATTTCAGAATAATTTTAAAATTATGCTACTTTTAGTAGAATTGGAAGTAATGAAATCTCAAAAGAAAGGCCAAATTTCCTGGAAGAGTTGGCTGAATTTTGTGTTTTAAGCATATTAGAGGCCAATTATATTGTCAGATGAAAACCACATGAAACTCAATGATGCTAAAACTTTTTTCAGTCCTTCAGTCTTAACAAATACCTCTTAATGATTCCCATGTATCATTCTATCACTACTTTATTTTCTGGTTTGATTTATCATTTTTAATGAGTTATATAAAATATATCAAAATGAGATTTATTTTACGCATACACATTCTTTTTCTGATAAAGGCAAAAGTATTGCATAGTACTGGAAAGTCACTAGCAAGATTTTAGAGGGAAATTTTGTTTTATAAAAACAGAAAAAATCTAACAAAAAATATAGGACATTAGTAGAATTTTTGAAGCATCTTGTCATTTAATAATGAAGTATGGATCTCTTGAATGACCGCGGAAAAAAGGTATATTCCAAGTACAGGTAATTCTAGTTCATATAAGACCTTCAGTGTTTAATCTAGATAGACTCCATTAAGTCACTCAGTTAAAGAGATGACTGTATGAATCAAATCACAAGTTACCGGACAGAAGAACTTTGCCGTTAACTACGTGAATCAAGGTTAAGATAGGAAGTCAGACTGAGTGATCATATCAGACCTTGCTATGACTAACTTTCAATAAACCAGCATTTTTCTTGTAGGCTTTCTTATTCCAAAGAAAGCCAAGTAAGCAATGCAATAAGAGTATGAAGCTGAGGTGATAATAAAGTAGCATATACTTCAGTGATATTTAAGAATTTGATGTGCCAGCAGGAATAGCTAGATACAAGTATTTCCATATCCTTGACACAATGTCCTATTCAAATGAAATGAAATGGCCTTCGTGGTTAAAGTGAGACAGATCAGAACAGAAAAATGCCTTTTGCTTTTCTCTTTACTAATGCAAAAATAAAATACCATATTGATAATATGGAAATGACTAAAAGAATATCCCATTGAGGTATTATGAACTTTGAAGCTCTTGTTCCGGCTGACTGACTCCAGGAAATTAGAAAAACAGTCAAAATCCTATTGGTTCTTATTTCATTACTTTGCTTCATGCATATCAATTATAAACAGTAATGGTTTTGTAGGGCTCACTAGCTTGAAAAACAGTGGCTTTCTCACAACTGAAAAACTACCATCCGTGAGTTTATAAATACTGGAAAATATGGATGTGATTTTGTTACTCATTAATTAATTAATAGTATAATAAAGTAATTTTTAAAAAAGAACCTGTGGGAAATTCTGTGCTTCTTCTGCTAATGTATTCCAAAAATATATTTACAGTTGCAGTAGTAAAGAGAACTTTAAGGACACAGAATGGTATATTTTTGTCAGAGGAAAATATTTTTCAAATTTAATTGTTACAATAGACATTCAAGAATTATTAAGCATTTTTCATATATATATTACAAAACTGGTTTTGCATTTTTGTTTGACTTTTTATAGTTTTCCTTCTCAGAAATACAGAAGACGCATGTCAAATTAATTCCAAAGAATAGTTATTTTGCTTTTTAATACTTTTATGTATTTTGTCTTAATGAATACCTAGGTGGCTGTTTCACATTTAAAGTAGTTCTATAATGGTTTTCCTTTATTGCTCTATATTGTGCATGTCAGCATTTTTCACATGTGAAAATTTGCCATAGCTTGTTTCTCACCTAGATAAATATGCACTGAGAAAATAACAAAAAAAACCCTGACTGTTACTTTCAGAGAAGTTCTGTGCAATATTAGTCAGTGCTATAACTAATGTTGGTTTTGGAAAACTAGTCAGTGCAACTGTCAGAAAATTTTCCTTTGAAGCACTCTGTGTTTAAACAGATTTTTTTTCAAGGGTAGAGATCACTCCAGCTACGACAAGATTAGGCTATTTAAAATGTTTTATTAACTTAAAATTTTATTAAAATGTTCAAATGTCCAGCTGCTACTCCAGGTTACCTCTTGCAGAACTTACATTAGTTATACCTGTTATCTGAGTAAATGTCCTAGTTATCTCAAATATCATCAATATCCGATACCAGAAAACTGCCTCAATAGATGCTGTTTGTTTGTGGAGGTTGCTATTTTTATTAATAAAGTTTTATGGACTTCATGTTTTCATTATTCCACTGAATTTTTTTAGAATCAATGTACTAAATCAGGAAAAAGTAAAAGTATGAGTAATATTACTACAGTCTTATTGGATGGGAATGCTTCAATATTAAGGATAATTCACTTGAAGATTCTACTTGGAAAAATTATCAGCTTAAAGGAGATCTAAGACATCAGACTCAAAATGAAAGGAAAGACTTTTTTTCTCTGCAAGAGAGCCTATTTTTACTGGAAGATGTAAGTAGAGAAGAATTACTTAAATTCTCAGGGTAGATTCAGCTGTGGTTATTATCTATGACAATTTGAATTAAATTTCTAGATCAGAAATTCTCTAGATACCTGATTGTTAAGAAGATAAAATAAGCCAAAGATCTCTGTATTATTTGTTCTTATACACTAATCTTACATTACTAGACACTCCCAGACAGATGGCTTGCTGCATCTATGATCTGATCTTGTTTCCATGGTGACCTTTCAACCAGGAAGTGTGCTAAGAGCTAAATTATGATCCTTATGAGGAATAGGGTGTTGGTGGTGGACATATACGTAAGTCCATGGGACTGAATGAGATGTATCCAAGAGCTCAGAGGGAATTGCCTGATGTAGTCACCAAGCCACTCTCATGAAAAGTCATGGCAGTCAGGTGAAGTCTCTGGTGACTGGAAAAAGTGTGACATTGCACCCATTTTTAAAAAAGTTAGAAAGGAGGACCCTGGGAACTATCGACCTGTCAGCCTCCTCTCTGTGCCTGGAAAGGTCATGGAACAGATCCTCCTGAAAGCTATACTAAGACACTTGGAGGACAGGGAGGTGATTTGATACAGCCAGCATGGCTTTACCAAATATAAGTCCTGCCTTACCAACCTAGTGGCCTTCTATATACATCAGTGGACAAGACAAAAGCTATGGATGTCATCTATCTGGACATGTCTAAGGCCTTTGACATGACCCCCCACAACATACTTCTCTCTAAATTGACGAGGTATGGATTTGGTAGATGACTTTTTGCTGGATGACAAATTGTTGACATGGTCACACCCAGAGAGTAGTGGTCAATAACTTAATGTCCAGACGGAAATCAGTGACGAGCGTTTTCCCTCAGGAGTCGGTTCTCAGACCAGTATTGTTTAATACCTTCATCACTGACATAGATGATGGGATCAAGAGTACCTTCAGCAAGTTTGCAGATGGCACCAAGCTGAGTGTGGAGGCTGGTATCCCTGAGGGATGGGATGCCATCTGGTGGGACCTTGACAGTCTGGAGAACTGAATTTGTGAAAGACATCACGGAGTTCAAAAAGGCCAAATGCAAGGTCCTGCATCTGGTTCGAGAAAACCTTCAGTATCAACAAAGACTGGGAGTTGAAGAGATTGAGAGCAGACCTGTGGAGAAGGGCCTGGGAGTCCGGGTGATGAGAAGCTGGACATGAACCAGCAGTGTGCGCTTACAACCTGAAGGAAATGATTGGGATCCTGGGCTGCATGAAAAGAAACGTTGCCAGCGGGTGGAGAGAGGTGATTCTATCCCTCTACTCCGCTCTGGTGAGACCACAACTGGAATACTGCGTCCTGCTGTGGGTTCCACAGCAGAGGAAAGACATGGATCTGTTGGAGTGGGTCCAGAAGAGAGCCACAAAAATGATCAAGGGCCTGAAACACTTCCCCTATGAAGAGAGGCTGAGAGAGTTGGGCTTGTTCAGTCTGGAGAAGGGAAGACTCTGAGGAAAACTGATTGTGACTTCTTAATACTTAGAAGGGGCTTATAAGAAACATGGGGTAAAGCTTTTTAGAAGGACCTGTAGCAACAGGACAAGGGGCGATGGTTTTAAACTAAAAGAAGAGAAGCTTAGACTAGATATTAGGAAGAAATTTTTTATACTGAGGGTGGTGAAACACTGGGACATGTTGCCCAGAGAAATGGTAGATGCCCCAGCCTTGGAAACATTCAGGGACAGGTTAAACAGGGCTCTGAGCAACCTGATCTAGTTAAAGATGTCCTTGCTCACTGCAGGGGGCTTGGACTACCAGACCTTCATCGCCTTTTCCAATCCAAATCATTCTATGATTCTGTGACAGTAATTGGCAGAGTTGCGTATGTAAACAACTTTCCTTGACTTACCACAAGTAGTCCACCTGACAGCATGTGACAGCTGGTGAGCACACATGGCACAATTCTCCATATGCTTTCTTTCAACCCTGTCTGGCAAGTTTACCTACTAAGTGCAAATCACTGAGAAGGTCTGCTCTATGTCAATAGCATCGTGTCATGTGTCGTTGTTTCTCTTAGGAGTTAGTCTACATTATGCTTCCTTGTGTATGTGTTCCACTTGAATCAGATTATTGTTTGAAGTGATAAATGTATCTCACCTCAAAACTGCGCATGGACTCAGCTTCTTAATCATTGCTTTAGCTCTGAATTTCTGTGTTACAGCTGAAGTTGTAAGTGTTCTGGTTCATTTCCATTGCCTGACAGACTGAAACTGGATTGGCAATGCCACTAACTACTAACTATATACCAGACTGAAAGCAGTAAAAGTCCACAGCAAAATAGACAAAAACCAGCAACAAATATTTTCAGCATATGCTCTGCATCAATTTCTAACTATTCCCATTGAAAATTATCTTTTAAAGAACAGTTCTCATACTAAAGTAGAAGGAAAATAAAGGGAAAAAATAGCATGGATACAGATTCTCTCCGTTATTTCTGTATTCTGGGGTTATGGTTTTCCAGGCAACTATTTCTGTGAAAATAGTTAAAGCTGTCAAGAAGTACTCATTCCTGAAACACAGTTATGAGGAACTCTAGCCAATGATTCCAAGTGATTAATACTCATGAAACTATTTTATAAATAAATGCAAATTATGTTCTATTTTGCTGGCTTAGCAGAGATGATTTCTTTAAAGTTGTCTTTCATACCTTAGCCTTCTTTTTTTGTAGAAGAAAAGTCTGTTCTTTAAAGGAAACTGACACCAAATTCTGTAAGCTGAGGTCTTCTCAGCTGTGCTATACTGGCAAGTAGGATTAGCCTTATTTTTCACATATCTATTTGATAAGTGTCTTCACTTCTCTCATCCATAGATTTAAGGATGAGATCAATTACTTACAGTGCAAATATTATAAAATTGCTTACTTTTTAAGACATTTCATTTATTTTTGCTATATTTATCAAACAGTCTTCAGGTTCAAATATTTGGACACAGATTGAGTAAAAGGCTGAATGTTAAATCTTGAAATAATTGCAGTAAACTGAAAAAAATTCCGGTTAGTATCAGTGAGAGAGTTTTGATTCAAAATATTTATGTGTACTTTGGGCAGGATTCATTAAGGGGAATGAGTCAGGCACGATAGGCCACATGAATCATCTCATCTATGCTTCCTACGTGATCAACAGGGGAAGAACAATTCTTGATATGATTGATCTGACACTGAGAGTTTCCTGGATAAGGACAAGGACACCATCCGAGAAATACTTCCCTCTCTCCTCTAACAATGCATGTTTTCTAGACAACAGCTTTAAACTGGATGACTTTCTGCAGATGTCTGCATTCAGAAGAAATAAACACTCAATGTTAAACATTTCATACCTTTAAGAAAAATTGGTCCTCCTTAATGTTAGGGTCCTCATGGAACCAAATCTTTCTTAATTCCTGTACATATTTATCTCTTGAATTTTAGGCTGAAAGGGGAGGAGAGTTTGCTTTTTTTTTGCTTAACAATGTTATCAACAGTTTTTGTCATTTGTTAGAGGATGAAAAATTAAAACATCTAGCAAACACTGACTGACTTAAAGGAAAATTGCTATAAGAATATGTGTAGAGAGCACCTTAAGACAAAAAAACCCACCACCTATGTCACTGAAAGCTTGCAGGTATGCAAGCCAAAAAGGCAAGAAGCCAAGACTGAAGGAGACAGAAGAATTCAGAACAGAGGGCATGGATGAGGAAAGTTACAGCAAAGGAAGCCTGAGTATTAATTTACAACACTCCTGTCATTTCAAAAGAGTCGCCAGAGGATTGCATGGCCTATGAAAATAAAGACAGGTTGCTTCTCACAGCAAGAGGCAAACTAACATATATTTTCCAGAGCCATAAAACATAAGCAGAAACATAAATTCCTGCTATCCTAAGGCTCTGAGGTGGTTTATGCAGTAAAACGCTCCTGCTTGCTTTTCCTTATAACACAGAAAAATAAAGAAACTTAACGATCATTTCTTCAGAGCTGAAGTCAATCCAACTGCTTTAAAAAGGATGCTATGACAGTTGACAGTATATAATTGAAAACATTTAAAGTGTTTCCTCTTGGGTTTGCAATGGTGGGATGTCTTCTGGGATACATTTTCCCTCCAGCAAAGTGATATGCGGCAGGCAATCAATTGATTGGAAGTTGACTCTAAGGAAGAACCTAAAAAAGAGGTGGAAACTGACTAAGTAAAAGGAAAAGCAAACAGCAGAGATCTTGTCCCAAGCTCATGGTGGCTCAGTGATCTTCTCCAGGCTGCAGTAATTACTGACCATGCTCCTGAATGCACAGTTGACTCCAGTGAAGATGAAAACGAAAGACCTTCAGCCAGGGAGGGAGCCAGCTCCCACTTACGTGCGGTGAAGGGAGCCAGGCATAAGCCCTCTATCAAAGGGACCCTGCAGCTCCTCTCTGACCCTCTCTCTGTCATGAGTGTGACCAGATGCTTGGGTGATGACTGTTTTAAAATATGCAGCCAGTGAGATTTCTCTAACACTGCTCCAAAGGTGATGGTTAAAGCCCCAGTAACGATCAGATGATGATTACTTTCTTGATTCTGGAAATATGAAACTTCAAATGTAAAAGCTTTGATCTGCTTTGAGGTTGTTGATGTTGATTTAAATTATTTGTAACAGCACTGGATGGACTGTAAAATACCTTAAGGACAGACAGAGATTATTTTCCCTGTATGTAAATCTTATAAATCTTAGGAAGCAGATACACTCTACAATAAAAAGCAAAATTAAAATTAATCTCTAAAATTAAAAAAGAAAAATGAATATTCAGTATAACTCGTAGAATGGTATTCTACATTTTTATTGGCAATACATTTTTTCAGGTCCCTTTTCCTAGGCACTACTTAGTTGTTATAGAAAACACTAAGGTAGATGGGCAGCTACTCAATATCTTTTTTTCTGCATAATGAATAGTGATTATAATGACTATATGCAGATTTCAATTAGCTTTCTGAAGAGCCATTTTTCTGTTGATGTTAAAAAAGACAAATAAGCTGTCTAATCTCATCCTGTGTAAGGATATGACTTTTATTTTAGTGAATTATATGCATGTATAAGGTGTTTAATTTAGAAAAAGAGATGTCTTAATAGTATAATACATGTTCCATTTGGATTAGATACAACGGGGTACCAGAGATGTAGCAATGATTGAGAGGTTTATAGAATAGAGAAGATAATACACTTTAATGCCTTTCTTATGGATTCCACATACTTTTTTGATATCTTCATGTGAGAAGAAGTGTACATAATGCTCTAGACCATCGTAGAAATTGCTGTACAAACTGACTGTTAGCCTGTGCCTTACTTCTGAACTGCAGGAAGGCTGCACTTAATTTCCCTACTTGAAAAATATTTGTCAGGTTTATGATATTAGATGGGTTGGAAGGAGTTGGTCATCCTTAATAAATGGCAAGTTTCAGTTCTACAGAGAAAGACACATTTTGCTTTTAATGTTCTAAGAAGAAGGTAGTAGAAATAATACAGAATTCTATACAGGTCTTCTTACCTGTATTTCAGCAGAACAATTTTAAGAGACATATGTTCTGTCTTAATCTTTATCCTCCTTTGTGGTACATCCACAATCAAGCTAGTCTGTGTCACAGGACTAGCTAGGGTTGTATGAGGCTCCTGAAGTTCATCTTTTCCATCCCATCTGCTTAAGCAGAGTCACCAAGAGCTGGTTGCTCCTCTCCATGTCCAGATAACTTATTAATATCTCCAAGATGGAGACTTTACAATCTCTATGGACAAGCTATGTTATTGCTCAGTCACTCTCACAGTACAGATGGTCAGATGGAGCCTCTTATTTTTCAGTGTGTGCCCATTGGCTCTTGTCCTGTCGCTGGGCACCCTGGGAACAGACTGGCTTCATCCTCTTTACATCCTCCTTTGAGATATCGGTATACCTTGATGATATCAACTCAAATCTTCTCTTCTCCAGGCTGAAATGTCCCAGCTCTCACTCTTTCCTCATAGAAGAGGTGCTTCAGTCTCTTAATCATCTTTGTGGTCCATCATTGGACTCTCTCCAGCAGCTCCATATGTTTTTCATGCAGCTCAGACCAGTGCACAGTAGAGGGGAAAGATGACCTTCTTTAATCTGGTGACAACACTCCTCCTAATGTAACTCAGGATATCATTCCTTTTTTACTTCTTAACACAAAGTTAATCAAGAGCCTTACTATAGCTCTTTGATCAGTCCTTGATAATCCTTTAATTGTGCTTCTTTTAGTTCTATGCTTTTTTTTTTATGTATCAGGGAAAGTGAAGTTATATTGCAAATTATTTAAATTCTTTAAGATTCCTCAGATAAGAATGGACATCACTCAAGTAATTTTCGTGTCCCCTTTGTTTTTTCTTGCCAGTATTTCACCCCAGAAGTGAAACACTAAATGGGTGGAGAACAGCTGTTATAAAGACTTCAGTTTTCTTTTGCTGAAGGATATGTGTAGATAAATGAACTTCAAAGCAGATAAAGCAGATCCACAAATGCTGTCACTCTTCTACAGATCTAGGAATTGCAATGATGCCTCAACTCTTCAGTCATTGTCATGTTATTTGTAGATAAAAAAAGCCCACTGTAAACACACATGGTAGAAGACTGTAGCTCGTATATGAATGAAATTCAAGTATGTGGTCAAGATTCATTAGAGGAGTTGATAGCTAAGAGGTTTATATATACCTCTTGTTCATTTTCAATGAGAGAACCATGCTATCTGCTTATTCTCTTAACGCAATAAAATTATAAGTGATTTGTACTGGCAACTCAAATGAAGGTTTTAATAAAGTAATTTGTTAAGGAATATTTTTGAAATATTAGAGCTCTAAAGGTGCAATAGAACAAAGAGAAACAAAGCTTTTGGCTTTTTCTCAAGCAAGGCTGTTACGCTTTGTTACAAAGAAATTGCCATCAAAAGATGTACTATGTGTTCATTCTACTGCTCACTATAATTACGAGCACAATTTAACCTCAGAAATTGTTACTGTCAATTTAGGATGTATGAAGCTGGAATCATGTTTGGCACTGCAATGAATTTTATTATTAAAGACTGGCTAATCATAGCCAGCTGCAGGTGATCAATCTGGAAATCTCACACATTTAGGAACAGGTCACAGATGATTCTCTTAAGTTTGGGGGTATTTTTGCAGTTAAATTCTAGCCACTTCTATGGAAAGAGTAGTCTTAAATGTCCTCCTTTATTGTCCTTAGCCTAACTATCACAAGCAGATTAAAACCTTTCTTAAGCATGTTTTAATGCAATTGGGTCTCCCTTGTGAACAAATGTGGAATCCTGTATTATTACTAAATAGACACTTCCGTAGATGTAAGGTATAAAATATTAACTTTATATTCTCAGATTAGAACTTGGACTCAGAAAATTTTCTTTTGAAACACAATCTTGTACTCTTGTGAAATAAAATTCTGAATTTATTGGATAAAATATTTTTCCCTAGATTTTCCAAAGTCATAGCCTTTGAGTCTGCTATACAAAACTTTAGTTCTTTAGCTGATACCACTGTGTAATGCTTAGCTATATATCAAAAATATATAGATTATATTCTACTCACAGACCTTTATGAAATATAGATTAAATTTTCCTCTTTTATTGGTTGGTCCAACTGGAATTGTGAGTTGAGTGCTTGAATTACTGGAGATTTATGCTTAGATGAAAGAGCACAGAGTTAAGTATTTAAAACAACTTCTGTATTTTTCAGTGTTATTGGATTTGTTTTTAACTTCAGTAAGTGCATAAATTTTCATGCACCATTTGACTTTTTTTTATAACAGCAAAATCTCTGTCATATTTTTCAGCTTCCAATTACTAGTTCTGTAACTTGTAACTCAACTATATGTCTCAGAGAATAAGTAAAGTTCAGGCTAGATCTATGAGAAATCATGAGAAATATTCTCTCAAAAAGTAATAATTTTAAAAAATGTCATGAGAATTTAGTTGTTTTAAGATATGAAAGGGGAGTACAGATTTCAAACAGATTTCTATAATTATTAGAAAGCTTATTTAAAAAGATTATTGCAATATACAGTATGTCACAGTTATTGACATATGCATAAGAGAACTTAATTAGCATTTTTTTCACATCCACAATATAAACAAAATTGGTGACTTTAGGAAATAGCGTCCATCTGCCAACTACAAAACTTCATTTGAACTTCCTGTGCATATGTGAGCATGTATAAGAAACTTGGTGTCCAAAGTGCATAGGAATAACAGACAGATAAAGGACTTAGAGGAAGAGTAGTGTCAGGAGACAAGGGGCTTTCACAGAACCTATATGTCGTGATTGTTTAAGATGAATAAACTGGCCCTGACGAGTCTGAGTGGGAATATGAATAGCTACTCAAAGCAGTCTGTTGTCATGAAATTTAGACTTAATACAGAACTTAGGTTTTTACCTCTGCCCCTGAAAAATATTTTCACGGGGGTAAAAAAAAAATAAATTTAATTTGTGAAATCCTAATTGAATTAAAAAATAGAATTACTTAGGTGATTTTGCACGGTCAAACACAGTATCAAAGTGGTCCAGCATTCAGCAATATTCAGAATCTTGAAGTTTTATGTCACTATGTTTTTCTGTTAAGCAGCTGGACTCAACAGTTTCAGCTGAAGTGATAATTAAATTGGGAGTTTTTCCTTTTTCATAAAGCTCATTGCCAAAGTCTCCAATGGTAGGTTTGTGCCTGAAGACACGTATGAGAACTTGTGGTGATTTGATTTTAAAAGTGGGCTGTCTTTTTGCATTTCACTCTTTGTTCTTTTCTCTTTCCATTCACTTCAAATTGACAATTGCACCTTCTTATAGCTATGGCAACAGCCACAAGCTTGCTCCCTTGGTTTGCATTTTCAGTGTATACATCAAATAATATGCCAGTTTAAGTAACATGGCAGACATTAATATAGACTTTATTTTCAGCGTGCTTCATTTGGTGGTTAGCTTTTCCACTTCTTCTGAAATAAACTCACCGGATATAGTTTTGCTGTTCAGAGCATTATTAGTTCAGTATTTTAAATACAAGCCTAAGCTTATATCCTAGAGAAGAAAATAGTCTCGGCCTGGAATTCTGAAGTGATATGCAGTTGGTATCATAGGAATAGAGGATTCCATGTCCCACTACTTTACAAAGAAAAAGTTCTAGGTCTCTATGTCAGTAAGAAGTTAATTTCAAAGCACATTCATAAGTCATTATCTCCTATGTATTTATCAGTTTTCATGAGAATATCAGGTATTATCAGGTGCAAAATAACAAACAAAAAGAAGCATAAAAATATCTTCACCCCAAAGCATAAAGACCTGAAATTTGCAAGTTCATTCAAAATTTGAACCTGACATAATCCAAAATTATAAAATAGGAGTATTCCATATTTTGCATAACTTGGTGATTACAGTTCATCCTGCCTTATGCAACAAGCCAAGTAACATCTCTTACTGAAGTATAAGTTGTGCTTCTGATGTTTGTGTACATGTTCTTTAACCAAGTGCAATTTTGTAGTCAAACATTGTACTTCAAACCTGGCAATAACTGTATTTGTGTGTAATTCCTGTAGGTGATAGTAGTTCAAGTGTTATCTTCCTGAAAGACATTTAAACAAAAGAGTATGAAAAGCATTCCTGAGGATAAACAATGACAGGAATGAAAAGAAAATTCACTATTCTTCATTCTTTAGTGGTCTTCAGATCCAATCATTGCTTTCATATTCAGATGTTAGAAAATAAAACTTTTTAAAATGTCATTTAGAGAATCCTGACTCCTTTTAACTATGCGTAATGATCATGGTTATCAGACCTACCTCTGAAGCTCACAGTTTTCAATTTCATATGTTTACACTGTTCATTAATAAATGAATGAGAATTGCCTATGACTTCATTATTGCAGATGATACTTGGATTTCCAGACACATGCCAAGCATTGCCTTTAGAAAATATCAGAATGCAACTACAAGAATTCTTATTAACTTGCTTTTATTTGTATCTTTTGTAATTTCACTTGCTAAAAAGAGTGGTCCTGAGAATTATAAAAAAATTATTGCAGTTCAAGTATCTACAATTACTAAGGAAATTACTGGAAAACCTTTGAAAATATCTTTATCATATTTCCTAATTTATTGTAAACCATTTCATATCCAAAATATCTCATTTATCACATTACAGAAAATATAAAGTAAATAAATTGTATTTTTGTTACTCATAAGATAGCTGCAGTAAAAATGGGAAACAATTTCCCTTTGCTGATGTCTGTTTTGAGCATATACAAATCTATATGATTACTGAAGACTTTTTCACAGTTCTCAGTATGCAATTTGTAGCACTACTGGACACCCATTTTCATTCTGCATTTCTGGTTTCTAGACATTGATAGAAAATACTTGGGTATTACTAAAAGAAGTTATAAATTTATTTTATTTATCTTTGTTTTTTAAAAGTAGGATCCAAATCAACCTCCTTGTTTTCTAATCCAGCAGAACTAAAGGCAAAGTGATAAGAGCTGTTGACGCATTCATCTTCTGGGCACCACACAGCTTGGGTTCTGTCTACTGTAAAGTCTGTGAGCAAGTTAGAGTTTGAGCTCTTTGAACAATATCTAAGTTTTGGAAGGGCCAGCATTTTAAGAGCTGCTCTGATTCTGCAGACTTGCAGGGCTGGTGCATCCCTCTGTAGTCCACCAATCTGGACAGACAGCAGTGAGCATTGCCGGGGACCATAGAATGGTTTGGGTTGAAAGGGACCTTAAAGATCATCCAGTTTCACCCCTCCTGCCATAGATAGGGACACCTCCCATCAGACCAGGCTGCTCAAGGCCCCATTCAAGCTGACTTTGAACACTTCCACGAAGGGGGCAACCTGTTCCAGTGACTTATCACCTTTATTCCTAATGTCCAATCTAAATTTTCCCCCTTTCAATTTAAAACCATTCCCCCTTGTCCTATCACTACCTGCCCTTACAAGAAGTCCCCCCCCCAGCTTTCTTGTAGGCCCTTTTCAGGTACTGGAAGGCCACTATAAGTTTTCCCAGAGCCTTCTCTTCTCCAGGATGAACAACCCCAACTCCCTCCATCTGTCAGATTTCTGTGTTTCCTGCTGTAATGCTAACCCGCTTTCTAGAAAAAAAAAAGTTAAAATTAAAAAATTTATTGGGTTTTTATTTTTACCTTTGTTCTGTGTGTTACTAGTCCAGAAGAAAGAAGAATACATTGGAGACAACACCTTCATCTGTGCTGGCCATCCAGGCCAACAGATGCATCATCAAGAGGGAGACGTTTAATGCCAGGTGTCCCAAGCATGACCTGTTGCCTGCTCTTTCTCCTGCAGAAAAGCAGGATTTGCTGACTGGTAATAGCAAATGTTACTTGCTGGGAGTGAGATTTCCAGTTCATTCCTGCTGACTGCATTATTGCATGCTCTTGTTTTTTTCACTGCTGTTTGAGCAGGCATATATGTACTTGCAGGTAAACTCTTATCCACAGATGCCCGTGAGGATCAGGAAGGCAGCTGTGTAAGTTTAGTAGCAGGTAGGACAGTGTAAAAGACTGATGAAGCAAATTACTCAGTATAAGCTTTCTGCCACTTAGAAATATATTCTTCTATAACTTTTTATTATACAAGTACAAGCCTAATGCACTGTAGCTTTTTATAACTTTCTAGTTCCCAGTCTGCAAACTCAAACTGCTTTTAGCTCTCAAACTTTTCCCCATGCAATTAATTTTCCTCATGGATGAGTGGTTTAAAAGTAATCTATTTGGAAAAAAAAACATATAAAAATTCCTCCATTACCACAGTGAGTTTTTTAATATTATAAGAATACTTTTACAGTTTCACAGTATCATAAGTTTGGAAAGGACCTCTGAGATCATCAAGTCCAACCTATAACCCAACACTAACACCAACACTAACACCAACCATCATCTAAACCATGGCACTCAGTGCCTCATCCAGTCTCCCTTTAAACACCTCCAGGGTCGGCGACTCCACCACCTCCCTGGGCAGCGCAATCCAATGGTCAATCACCCTTTCAGTGAAGAACTTTTTCCTAACATCAAGCCTAAACTTTCCCTGACGAAGCTTGAGTCCATGCCCTCTAGTTCTGTCATTGGTCACCTGAGAGAAGAGACCAACCCCTGCCCGACTACAGCCTAGTTCTAGAGAGCAATGAAGTCTCCCCTGAGCCTCCTCTTCTTCAGGCTAAACAGCCCCAACTCCCTCAGTCGCTCCTCGTAGGGCTTGTGCTCCAGCCCCTTCACCATCTTTGTTGCCCTCCTCTGGACACACTCCAGCATCCTGACATCTTTCCCAAACTGGGAGGCCCAGAACTGTACACAGTATTCAAGGTGAAGCCTGACCAGTGCCGAGTACAGCGGGACGATAGCTTCTCTGGTCCCGCTCTCCACACTATTCCTGATGCAGGCCAGAATGCCATTTGCCTTCTTGGCCACCTTTGCACACTGCTGGCTCATGTTGAGCTTCCTGTCAACCAGCACTCCCAGGTCCTTTTCTGCCTGACTACTCTCCAGCCACTCTGTCCCCAGTCTATAGCTCTGCATGGGATTGTTGTGTCCAAAATGAAGTACCCGACATTTGGACTTATTAAACATCATCCCATTAGAATCAGCCCGGCTCTCCAATCTGTCCAGGTCCCTCTGTGGGGCCATCCTACCCTCTAACAGATCAACCCTTCCTCCCAGCTTGGTATCATCTGCAAACTTGCTGCTGATGGACTCAATCCTCTCATCCAGATCATCAATAAAGATATTAAACTGGACCCAATACCGATCCCTGGGGGACACCACTGGTGACCGGCTGCCAACTGGATGAGACACCATTCACCACCACTCTCTGGGCTCAGCCATCCTGCCAATTCCTAACCCAGCACAGTGTTCCCATCTAAGCCACGGGCTACCAACTTCTCTAGGAGTCTACTGTGGGAGACAGTGTCAAAGGCCTTGCTGAAGTCCAGGTATACCACATCCACAGCCTTCCTCTCATCCACCAGGCCAGTCACATGGTCATAAAAGGAGATCAGATTTGTCAGGCAGGACCTATCCCTCCTAAACCCATGCTGGCTGGGTCTGATCTCTTGGCCGTTCTGCAGGTGCTGCATGATTGCACCCACTATTATCTGCTCCATAATTTTACCTGGGACTGAGGTCAGGTTGACAGGTCTGTAATTACCTGGATCATCCTTACGGCCCTTCTTGTGGATGGGCGTCACATTGGCCAACTTCCAGTCTTCCGGGACCTCCCCGTGAGCCAGGACTGCTGAAAGGTGATGGAGAGAGGCTTAGCAAGCTCATCCGCAAGCTCTCTCAACACCCTAGGATGGATCCCATCCGGCCCCATAGACTTATGAGGGTCCTACACGACTTAACATTTTTTAACATGACCTGGCTTACGTCCCCTTATTTCCAATGGCGATACATCCTCTTTTTCTTACTTAGTTCCTTCAGAAGGTCCCTGCTCATCCAGGCCCGCCGTGTGCCCCTACGACTCTTCTTACAACACATGGGGACAGCCCGCTCCTGCGCCTTCAGGATTTCATTCTTGAATTGCATCCGGCCTTCCTGGACCCCCTTGCCACGAAGAACTATTTCCCAGGGTACTTTCCTGACCTGTTCCTTAAATAATCCAAAACCTGTCCACCGAAAGTTCAGCATTGATGTCCTGTTCTTGGTTTTCTTGTTACATTGTTTACAGAAAACTCAATTATCTCATGATCACTACACCCCAGACAGCCTCTGACAACAACATCATCCCACCAGCCCTTCTTTGTTTGTAATCAGCAGGTCAAGGAGAGCCTCAACCCTGGTGGGCTCACTCACCAGCTGTGACAGAAAGCAGTTCTCAATACACTCTAAGAACCTCTTGGACTGCCTCCTCTTGGCAGTGTTAAAGTTCCCAGCAGATCTCTGGAAGATTAAAGTCTCCTAAAAGAACAAGGGCAGCCGATCTAGAGGCAGCCTCCAGCTGTTTAAACAATAGAAGATCCAAATCCTCCTCCTGGTCGGGTAGTCTGTAACACACTCCAACCAGGAGCTCAGACCTGACTGCCCCTCTGACCCTTACCCATAGGCACTCAACCTGGTCATCACTGATCTCAACTTCAACAGCATCCAGGGTTTCCCTAGTACAGAGGGCTACCCCTCCACCCCTCCTCTCACGCCTGTCTCTCTTGAGGAGACTGCAGCCTTCCATGGCAGCACTCCAGCTATGAGAGTCGTTCCACCATGTTTCCGTAATAGCAACTATGTCATAGTAACAAAGATTGTGGGGATACCTCACAGAATTATTCATACATAACTGGTATATATTTTAGAGTGAAAACAAAAGGGTTTATCCAAGGCAGACCCTATACTAATGGACCTCCTGTCCATACTTTCTCTCCTGCAGAGGATCATCCTTGAAATTACAGGATTTGTATATGTTGATGGAATTTGTTCTTTCCGAGGAAAAGCACTGTTGCCTTTAGAAGCAATTATTTTTACCATGGAGTTAGCTGAACAAATGAAGCCATCTGTCTGCATTTACCACCATCAGACCAAGGTAGAACCCTGCTATTAATTTCTTGTAGACATTGATAGAGCTCCACAAGAAGAACAAGAGCAGATTGCTTGTTCCGCTCTGTTTCTGGAAATAGCCTGAAGGTGGATGGCCTTGCTTCCCCATGCAGGTTTGCTCTTCATGGGAATTCACCATGCCTTCATACTGCCCCACCAGGTTGGGATAAGGCACATTCTGCTCCCTTGGTGGAAATACTTTAAGTGACAAAATGGCAGAAGCTTTTAGGTGACTTGATGGGAGCTATTCATGACAGGGTTCTTTGAGCTAGTTTCAGACCAAAACCAAGACTAGCATCCATCTTAAAGGTGAGCATTTATAACGAGTGAAGCAGGAAGCTCAGCAGAAGGAGCAACCAAGAAGCCCAAACCATATAGACTATATAGACTGCATATTTGCTTGAGGAAGAGGAAATTTTTATGCTTCTTTTGTAAGAGAAATTATTTACCTTCCCCATCATGTATTTTAATTTAACATTTTTTCAGGTGTGTAGATTATAACAAGCTTGAAAACCAATTTTCTCTGGAGAAAGACTGGAGTTGTTCAGTGTGGGAATACTGTGAGAAAGACCCAGACTGTTACTATTACTATATGCAGCTCTCTGTTCCAGGGATAATTTTTATAAATAATCCATAATATCAAAGGAAACACTAATTATCACCTTAATATGTAAATAAATCCATTACATTTAAAATAACAGAGAAATTAAGCCTTACAATCAGTAACAGTCCTTTGACAGTAAGGTTATTAATGAATGGGTATATTTGAAAATGATTTTTCCTTGCATCTTGGATGAGTTTTAGCTTTCTGGTGCATGTCCTTATAATAGAAAAATCAGAAATGAAATTACAAATGCTAAAGAGAGGTTTTTATCTTCTATTCCTTGCTTACTTGAAACTAATCCAAATGATCAAAAAGTGAACAAACAAACAAAACACCAGACAATTAAATCTTTCAACCTGGAGCTTCATTTTTACAATTTCTATATCAAGTAATTATTACTGTGCACTACTTCAGTTTGTGTGAAGTGTACTTGCAGCTCAATGCTACCATCACAGCTCAATGCTACCAACTGTTTTAACAACAGTTCCAAGAACTAAATATTTTAAAATGAGGATTTTCACATACCTGGAAAACTTGAACTTAAATAGTGCAGGAAAAATCCCTCATTAAGAGTAGCTGATTTTTAATAATTCATGGAACAGCCAATATTTAAAAAAGATAAACAGGATGATCAAACTAATTATACCTGTCAGCCTGTCATAAAGCCTGAATGGTGAACATACTCATAAAAAACTTTATTCACAAAAGATTTAAAGTATGTAATTCATTCCAATTGGTATGAGTTTATGGAAAACAGATCTTGTTGGATCAGCTTTATACTTTCCTATTGCTGAAAATAAAACAATCATCTGTGGAGAAAAATGACAAGAAGCAAGCTGTAGATACAGGACCAAAGCTGAGGCCTTGGACTGCCTGTAGGAAGCTGTTACCCTGGTGCAAACAGGTTGCATAGCTGAACAGAAGATCCCACTGGAATAGTCAGATCAAATGAGCAACTCGTAAAATATTAGGGTCATACAGGATCTTAAAGTGTTATATCCCTTTTTCCTTTATTTCCGTCAACCTTGCCAGGCCAGGATGGAGGTAGAGATTATTCTCAGTAGGATTTTTGGAGTGGTCACATTTTTTATAACGGTCACAACTTTTTTTGGGGGGAAGGGTCATTGATAAGAGGTTGTAACAGTGTGAATACAGACTTTTGTTTGCTAGATGGACTCAACATCAGGAAATAATCCTGGGTATATATAATTTGTGGGGGTTAAAGCAGTCAGAGTGCCTCAATTTGACACTGTGGTAATATCACATAGGAATTCTCTGTATTGATTTAGACAGTCAGTGGCAGACTGAGAAGATGCCACAGAAAAGCCATGAGAACAACTGGTGGGCTGGAAAATGCTTTGAAGTCTGAAAAGTTATCCACTGTGTCTGAAAGCTTACAGAAAAGATTAAAGTGTGATTTGATAACCTCTTATAAATACCTACAGAAGAAACAGGAGTTTAATAGTGGAGAATAGTTGTTCCATGGTTACGAATTGATGTTGAATAGTTCAGACTGAGAAATAAAGGCATCATTTCTCAACTACAAGATTTATAAGAATAACCACTTAGAAAGGTCTACAGTGTTTTCTCTATTACTTACTTTATTGTGATTATATATTTTCATTCAAGATATATTTCATACAAAAGGGAATTAAGCCAATATAGCTATAGAGAAAGTCAGTGCTAGAGCTGCTGATTGTGATTCAGCTCACATGTGGGATACAGAGGCTGCTGCTATCACCACAGGTTATATGCCATAAACAGCTGTACAAATATTGCTGAGAACAATTTATTATTTTGAGAGACCATTAGCTGCCCAGACTTTTGGACCTACTCACTAGCTGGGAGGCTTAAGAACTGGCTTGGGGATGAAATTCAGAGCATGCTATTGCTAATTCCAAAGGTGGAATTTCATTAAGAGACAACAACCTTGGAGCAAATAGAAGGATGCAATTACCCCAGATCTTCAAGTGTCTAACTGAGGGATTGTACCATGGCAGGTACTGAATATACATTATGCTTCTTTCAGCTAGCTCAGGGGAACATCTGACAGATAATTTAGTTATTCCCTGACAATCTAGGAAGCAGGGACTTCTAACTTTATGCGCTATGAACTCTGCCAAATGTAGGTGCCTACATGAATAGGTAACATGAATATCTTCCATGTGGACAGCTGTTTGCAGCAAGGGAAAGGAATAAAAAAAAGCACTGCTTGTCCAAGGAACTCATATAAGCAATGTGTCTAACTCACACTGAAAGTCAACAATGAGTAGATAGCTAAAAGGAGAAATGGCACTAAGGTCTTGAACACTTTTGACTTACAAAGGGATTCAAGCAAGGATGCATGGCTTGGCTCTATGGAATTCTGTACTCCAAGTATCTCAATTCTCTGCAAATCCTAGCTTTAAATTGAGGACTACTGTGCAGGTCACAGAAGTAGCTGCATTCCCAGCCACAGCTGTTTCGTGGCCTACATGCCCTTGAGTTGTTTAGAACTCTCGGTATCTCTCAGGAGAGCTGAGCTATGCTAGCATATATGTGTGTGTTTTAGTCTATTTCTCTAAATTAGAGCCTTTACAATGCATTGTGCTACAATTATATAAGACCAAATATTTAAAGCTACATTTTTCAAATGATCTTAAATATGAAAAAGGCAAAAAATAAAGGAAGTCTTCTGTTGAGGATACTGAGAAACAGTCTAGACACTCATAAGTTTACATTTCAAAACAGTTTCTCTAATCTCGTCAGGCAAATAAAAGTTTTATGGTTTTGATGTACAGATGTAATTCCCACTGGTGCTAATGGAGAATTATGTGTACAGTTCAGCAGAATACTCTGTCAGACCTGGTAGATTGAGAATAAATTTTAGAATTCTACTGCATTTCTAAATCTCCCTCTAGGTGTAAAAATTTTACTTATTGTGGGTTTAGTAATATATAAGTACTGATTACACAAAAATAATTTCAAAACCTGGGCTGCATAACAGAACAAAAGTTGAGCTCTGTGCTCTCCCCTTCTTGTTGCACTGAAGATCCGTGCTGAGATTATACAGTAGCCTGTGAAACAGAACCACAGTATGTCTGCTACCTGACCTGTAAGATTAAAATTTCGTTACTGTTGCTAGAAACTGTGTGACCTGCTTGGTGGAGGTACCAGAGCCATTCAAACTGGCAAGTGCAGTAACGACTTGAGGAGGTGAATTCCCCAGCTTTAGACATCTGGAGTACAGAAGTCTGCATTTGTCTCACTGTCTATGATCTCCTAAATGTTAGTAGAACAATCCCAGAGAGGAATTAATCTCATTCCAAAGAGTTCAGAATAATTGGTCATTAAATTTGTCCATTTTATTTTGTTGAGTGTGCAGAGTAGAAAGTAAATGGCTCAGATTTGCATCTAAAACTAGGTGAGAAGACACCCATCACCTAGTTTATCCACTGATATAGAAGCTGGTCTGACCTCCAGTGACAGAGTCTGTAATTATCACTTTAATAATTTTTTTATTATAATTTGAAAAAAAAAAATTAATGATAATCTGTAAATTAAACCAAATAACAGTTTTCTACCCTGTAGAGAATCTCTAGAGAAGGGAAGCTGCTCAGCTTTCCATTTACTTGTGGCATTTTCATGTAGACTATGCTTTTCAAGTTTCCTTCTAGGAAAGTCACATGAACCTGTGTTGAAAACCTTACTGGACCTGTGATAGGACACCTGTTGTTTTTCATCCATCCATAATGCCTTTGCCCTTTGTAGGAGGTTTGACATGATTCTTCTGAACACACAAAGGCTGGTGGTTATTCATCCCTTTGCTTTATTCAGCGTGTTCACAGAAATCTTGCTTGTTTTCTCCGTGTGTTTTTCAGAAAGAGAAATTGGAATATCTGCAAGGTTATGGCACCTCCTTTATAGGTGCAATGCATCTCTTTTTTTGCCTTTTGCTAGTTTTTCATATCCACCTGTTACCACTACTCAGAGGAAACTTAACACAGAGCTTTTATTAAAAAAATCTTTCAGTGCTCTGGAAAAAAAAAAAAACATCAGATGAAGGCAGTTTGAAAACATCTGATTAAGTCAGGTGTCAATTTGTTCCTTGCCATATCAGGCTGATATCTTGATCCTTGGTACCTGATATTAATTATGATAGCGTCTGATGACAAATGAGCTTTGTAGAGAGAGTAAAAGAAGTTATGAATTGTTTAGAAATTTGCAACATTCTACGTCAATCACTTTTAATCTCTGCAGGAGTAAACTAAGTATCTCTCATTTTCATCATACCTCTGGAATAATTATAAGTATTTTCTTGCTGCTGTACATTTCCTCCGTGAGTTTCTTTTCATAATTTGTTTTTCTAACCCAAAATATAATTGTAGTGCTGTGTTTTTGAACCCATGCCTATTAGTTTGACCTGCTCTCAATTTTCTATCAATTTCTTTTTTGTGCTTAAGATACCAGTGAGGTATTTCATCATACTTATAGTTTCCTAATAGTTTGCCCTAATATTGTGTTTAATTGCTAATGTCTTTCACACCTTCTCCCATACAAGCCATTTGAAACAAACTTTCATTCCAATTCTCTGATTTCATTAAAGTCTGACTTTCTGAAAGCTGTTTCCATTCTGCCCTTATTTGTGCAATCAGTTTGAAGGGTCATGAAGCTATGACAGTTTACCTTTCGATTTGGTGACTTCAGTGTCCTTTCCTCTTGGTTGAAATAATATATAGAATTTCTCCCTTATAAATGTCCTGTAGTTTTGCTATAAATTGGAAGAACTGGTAGGGCAGTTATTGTCTCATTATGTCCATCTTTCATAAGCTGTTTCTGTTATTAAACATTTCTTCTGATGACTGCTCACTTATGGATTTTAAAGGCTCAGCATGACTTTACCTATTCTAGTTTACAATTATAACAAATATTTTTGCTTGAGATTAAATCAATATTTTGTGAGACTTTGCCACTTATATATATTTTATTTATCTTTATATTCATTGTATTGACAGTTATGAGTCTCAGCTATGGCTGAAAATTCAATGTTTTGAGACACTCTGTAAAGACAATAATAGTAGCCCCCCTGTAACTGTAATATACTTTCACAGTAAACTTAATTCTACTCAATTCCTTTGCTTTACCTGTATTGCCATTTGTCTGTAATGGCTCATTCAGCACAATGAACTTGTGTGTGTACGCATAAGTGTGCATGCCTGCCTTTAACTTAATATTGAAAACAGGGGGTGAATTTTCACACTAAGGAGGTTACATAATAACAGAAAACGAAGTGTTGGTATGATTCCTGGAATTACAAGTGGCAACTAAGATGTCTGTAATATGTGGATTTAAAAACGTCTGAGAAAAACAGGTAGATCTACAAGAATAGTTGAATGACTTCAGGAACCTCAAAAATATTTTTAATATTTTCTACTATGGAATTAAAAAAAAAATAGTCTTAGCCACATATAAGCAGACACATCTTCACAAAACCCACAAGATAAATAATCTTAATAAAACATTCAAAATTTAAGTTTAAAAGGCATTTAATTTGTCTTCTTCCTTACCACACACGTTTGTAGTCATATCTTCCCACCACTTCAGAGGTCTTCGGATTGGAATTAGACAGGCTGATTTACTTTGGCTCATGTTTCATACAAACCCACACTTAAGCAACTTATCCATGAAAGATAAAAAAAAGAAAACTTATCAAGGATTCAGAGGCCTGAGAAAAGTGAAATGTTTTTCTATCGTAGAATTAAACTACTGAGGAGTTATCATTTCAATCTGCATTAAAAAGAAAACTGTATTTTTTAACCCTGTGTTTCCTTAAAATCTTGATTCCATGAGGCTTTAAAACACCTGCTCTACTTCAAAGTATGCTCACAATTGCTTTATTAGATCAGGTCCTAATTCACTCAAAAACATAAATGGACCTTATTAAAAGTCAACAAGCTTGTGCTCCGTTGCTTACTTTCAAGTTATTTCATTTGAAGCACAGGAATCCAATTAATTCCAATGAAGCTGTTTTACAGATATTAAATTTACATATTAAGTACTAAATTGAGGCCAAATTGAAGATTACTGATGGTCTAAATGTTTCCGATTCTATAGCTGTCTGCAGTGCAAAACTATTTCTGCCGAATAATTTCCTGTAATTAGACAATTTTATAAACTACAGATATATTTTTTTCCAGATAGCATTCACTTCATAAATACATGCATCTTTCTTAAACCACCTCACCAGAAAAATACCAGCACATTGTCATGCCATGATTTTCAAATATTGATAATAAAATAAGTTAGTGTAAAGAAATGATGATATTTATCCACTGGAAATATTACCTACTGAAATCCTCAGAACTAATTTCCAGAATGTTTTAGGTGCATCTTGTTAAGATGAAGGTTGGTTCTGATTTATAGAATCACTGTGGAGTTCCTTATTAAATTGTCACTCAGAGAGTATGAGAGTGGAAAACCCATTACTGTGCTAATTAGGGCTGTGGCATTTTTCAGACTGGTGGTGACAGCTGCCTGCATGTGGCCTGGCATATATATTATCCAAGAGGCAACATTACCTCTATTGGGGTAGAAGACTGCACAGTCATGACAAAAATGGAAGGGATGTTGCTTTGCCCCTTAGAAGACAGTATCACAATCCAGGAAAAACTTCAAAGATTAGACTTATTTTTTTTGGAAATGAAAAAACATGCTGAAACTTCATTTCGTTTTGCTCTTTTTTACTTATCACCCATGGGTAAGTGCTTTTCGCAAAAATCCTAGACACAAAATCTAGTGAGAAAAAATTAGAGACATTAATACCAGAGGACTATATTGTTCAAAAGCATTGCATTTCTTGCATGATTTTAGCCACAGAATTTCAGGAAATAATTCTAGGATAAAATAGATATTTTCATTTCTGGGCTATACCAGAATGGGCTTAGGTAATAGGTTGCTCCAAGCAACTCTTGGTATCTTTGATTATGTGCAGTCTCAGAAAATGAAAGTGAGGCAGAACTTCCTACCATGCCAAAATCATTTTCAAAAAATATTTAGAAAGTTATGTCTCTAATCTTTTAATCAGACTTAGGCTGCACTATGCACAACTGTTACTGCAAAACAAACTAAGGTACGATATTAGGATGTTTAACTGCTTTAGAGCAAATTCATGTAGGTTTATGCTTACCTATGGTAAATGTGTAGTAGCAAACCCCACCTCCATTGGTAGGAACATGTTCAGAAAGGTAAATAAACTCCCTCAAATTGCCTGGCATTAACTCAAAGTTGTTATTGCTTAGTAGCCAACACTCCTTACAAACCTGAAAATACATATCCTCACTAGTAAAGCATTCATGTTCATGTAGTCAGCACGCCAAATCACATTAGAAAAGCAGTATATTCTTTGCTAAGTCAGTAAAGGATGTCTCAAAACAAGATACAATGACTCAGGTCAGGCCCACCAAAAGCAATATTGTCACCTTCCTGAATCCCAAATACTTTTCTTCTACTGTCAGAAGAAAAGTACTCTTTTTGCTCCAGCATTACACTGGGAGATGTTGTTCAGCAGTGTGGCAAGCAGACACAGTACACAAACTGAATCATTCATTAAGTATTTGCAGGTTTACATGAATACATAGACTTGTGGAGCATGCTGAATATCTATTCTACGCACATTGCTGTTTCTACTCTTTAAAAGAGTAGATTGGTCTAAGTAAGAACCTGCTGTGAATCCATTGAAGTCAGCGCACAGTCTCCTTTTGCACTGGATAGGCTTTGCACCAGGATCTCATGCAGTGCCCTGTTGAGAAAAATGACGTAATGCTTTTTTCCCTGTCTCTGACTTCAATGACTCCCAGATGTTATCTTCTCTGTGTTTCCATCTCAGCCTCACTTTCTTATATATATCTAATTTTATCCCCTTCTTGTGTGACATTTTTAGAATTCATCATTTAATATTGGAAATTAGGTAGAACTTTTTGACATTTAAAAGGTCATGGACTTCTCAGCAGAAGCCAGAAGCCAGGCCACGATTAGTGCACAGTTAAAACTTCTCCCATACATTTAAATTGCTCCATTTCCCAAAGTCAGAAAGAACAGATAGATGAGACACTAGTATCATAAATTGCTGTTGACTGAAACAAGAGCAAGTAATTGAGAGAGGAGGCTGAGCTCTTGGACTTACTTTTAGTCAAAGGACAGAAGCCATTTATCAGGTCATCTGGAAAAATATAGTTACAGTCAGCTAGCAAATAAGCTAATTCAGCCAGAATATTTACAAAACAGAAAACCAATATTAATTACATTTGTCTGAAGTCTTTGTGATCACTTAAGGGTGTGTTTGACCGAGCTACTATATTCCAATTAATAGCAGCTAGAATGTCAGAGAGAAAAAGAAAGTTGCCCTCAAGATTATCTGCACAATGTTCGTGATCCATCCTTCACATGACGGAAAAACATAATGGCAGATTTTTTTTCTTCTCTTAACTAAGGAGTCTGCATATGGAACTCATATGTCATCTTACCTGCATCATGACCTTATTTCAAAGTCTCAGTTAGTCAAAGGTTTAAAAAAGTGGTGGTAATCCATGTTAAAACAAGGAAATGGGAAACATACTTTCTTTTGGCCAAAAGAAACAACAGTTTACGTTACTAGTTTTCACTGAATAACCTTTCTGAAGATGTGGGTAAGACCTTCCAGACAGACAGTGGGTGAAGAATCACACTTAGGAGCTGTCTCCACTAAAGCAGTGATGCTAAAACCAGTGGATTTTCAGAGGAAAGCACAATAAATTTGGAGCTGCTGTGAATACTTCAGGCTTTTTGCTGATTTTACAGAACCCATTTTAATGTCTGACATAACAACAAGTTCAAACGTGAGATCACAATAATTTTCCTTGACTGTATTTTTTGAAGTAGCATCTGTCCCCCAAAAAAGAACTTGGATTTTTTTTGTTCACCTTTATATTTAAAAAGTTATTTGGAAAATAAATTGTCAGAAGCAGCAATATATAACTTCGTTTAGCAGTAGGGGTGCAGTATATCAGCCTCAGGTATTTGACAATTATGGATCTATATCTGGAACTCTCAACTTATTTTCTATACTCAATGGTGAATTAAAAATGATTTTGATAAAGAGAAGAGTCTGTTCTTCAGAAGTCAGTTAAATTCTCGTTTTGTTTACATCTGACCAAAATAAAAAACTGAAAACTTCACTGTCAAATGAAGATTCCTACATCCACAGGTGTGCACTGTACTTCAGAACGTATATTGTTGAATACGTGTTAGTGGTTTAAATTATGAAATATTTGTGAAGATATCATAAATCAGGAGCCCATTCATAGCAAAATTCAGTCCAGTAGATCTAATGAAACTGGTAAAATGCACTAGCGGATGTTATCATGAATTTTAATACTTCACAACAATTAAGTGAATTAAAAACTCTTAGTAATGCCAGAACTAAGTACTTTCATGCTTACAACTATGCTCATTCCAATACAGTGTATTGGAATCCAAGCCTGTATAACACCCAGACTATTGTGCTTTTGACAATAGTTTGACAAAGGAGAAGTATATACTTTTATTGCATACAATACAACCCCCTTTTTTTTAACTTAGATTTGCCCTCTATACTGATCTCTTACTAGCTGAAATTCAAATCTTATGGTATAACCCAGCCACACAAAACACTAGTCTCTCATGCCGATGTTTATTTCCATGTGGGAGGCTAGAAAAGTGTTAGATTTGTAACAGCAATGCTATGACAAAACACTTGAACTCTTAGCTGCTGTGATTATTATGAGTTCCAAACTTACTGAGTTTCCTCTTATTAATGTTAACTCTTGGCATAGAATTATGATGCAAGTTTAGCCAGTTATTGAGCCATTTGTGAAGTGCCTTAACGCAAGGCATAGTATTAAAAAAGTTCATATTAATTTTGGGGAATACACAGTTCATGATCTTGTCTGTAATTCAGTTAAATAAAAATGAAGTCAGTTGGCAAAATTGCTATACTTGGACTAATTGCATATAATAGTATATGAAAATATGGGGATTACAGATGAAACTAAATCCTTCCCCTCCTTGTCCTGCAATAACTATGAAAAAAATTGAACCTCTCACTAAATTACATTCCTTTAATTAGTCAGTTTTCAAATAGAATATTATTCATCTCTTGTCTTCATTTCCTGGCAGAGAACAGAACAAATAAATTAATTCCATTAAGAGCCATTAGAGGAACAATATAGAATACTAAATCTGGTCAATAATAAACTGACCTATTGAATCTTGTACTAAATTAAAAATCATTTTAAGAGCCCACAGGCTAAAGTATTAAAAACAATATCAAAACATTTTTGGTTTGAGTGTAAGAATTAAAAGAACCAAAGGGCTGGAGGCTAAACACTGAATTCTCTGCTCATTTTTCCCATACAATCCCACCAGTAACTTCAGGTTTTGTATCAAACAATGACACACAGAAATGATGCTTAGACTTACATTCCTATAAACCAGCATAATGTCGTAAATGTATCTATCTGCACCAGTCTACTCCACTGGAGGTGAAATTTTCTAAGTAATACACTCGAAGGGTCTGGATGTTCAAAAACCGCGTGCTAAATTAGTATGGATAAACTTCAAAACAAAGTCAGTTAGGTTGCCACGTCTCTACTATGAGAAGCCAGAATATTATTTTAATGGTGTATGATGGAGGACAAGGTCAGATTTAAAAAAAAAAAATAAATCACCTTTTTATATAATCAAGTATATTCTTTTTTTTATAAACCTGTCCCTCAATACAAAACTGTTAAAAAATAGTGTCCAAAATTAAAACCATTTTTTTATGAACACTGCAAAGAATCATAGAATATCGCTGATGATAGATACATAGCCAAAATTTAGGAAACATAATAATTTTATTAATGTAAAAAATAATTGCCATTTTCCACATCTTCTCTTGTTTAGTGTATGGATGGGAATGTTCACAAATTTCGTGTTCCTGTTTGAGCTCTATATGTAAATACATCTGTATTCATACATATATACACATATAAACAAATAAAATTTCCTCCAGGTAACGTATACTCTTCAAGGATACTGAAGGTTACTGCAAAAAAGGAACTGAATGATCTGTTTTTGTCCATGGTGGATGGGATGAGAAGCAGCATATTTCATAACATGAAGGAAGACTCAGATTAATCTTTATTAGAACTGTTTGTAAAGTAAAACGATATACCAAGAGGGAACAAACTAGAGTAGATGTGTGGGAGGTGATAGAGTCTCCATTTTTTGAGGACTTTATAAGCAAGCTGGAAATTGCCAGAAAAAGATACAATTAATCCTACATTAGAGGAAGAAAACAGATCATATGATCTCTTGAGACCCCCTAGACATTCAAAGCAGAGTTAACAAATGGTTAACCTCCTCTGGAGGCCAAAGAAAGGTGTAAGAGTGATTGTAGAGGTCTGGGGACAGCTTCATTCATTCTGACATCAAAATTTTCTGCCTACAGATGACCTGACTCCTAGGATAGCTTTACACAAAGGTTTGATATTCTCTTCTGAAATGGGCATATTAAGGATGGAGGACAAAATCAGAGCGAAAATACTATAATAAACTGAGATGATGACAAAATGAGAAATTCTGTATATATATATACAGCAAACATGCATCTTTGGGACACAAACACACACACATATATAGTAAGAACTAGCAGTTACTCATAAGTTAGCAACAAGCTCTGATAACAATTTGTCAGAAAAAAATGATGAAAAAAATGAAATGGTGAATTATCTAAAATGCAAGAAATTACTCTTCTGGCCAACTGTGTAATGGCGAGATAAGTTTCCCAACTTGCAGTCTGCGGACTTTTTAATATCCATCTACAAGGTACTGCAGGTCTGTCTTCTCCCAGAAACTCTCGTTTTGGAGGAACTTCAAAGTAGAAAAGGCAGCCAAAAGAATATGAGGATGGGCTGTTATTGAGGATGCATATATTTAGGAAATGGAGAACTTTTGAATTCTGCCAGTTGTTGCCTCTTTGTCTTATGCAGACATTTTTCTTTCTCCTAGCAGACTGATGATTCTATTAGCTTTGCTTACAGAAAAGAACAATCAGCTTTTCAAACAATGAAGGACTTTCTTTTAAACACACACTGAGCACAGGTAGGCTGCAGTATTTCCCTAAAACTGAGGCTAGTTTGAAGACAGCACATCAGACAAAGAAGAAGATAAAGAGTAGCACATTCCTGTTTGAAATGTTATATTCAGGTTGTCTCAGAATCAGACACCGAACTTCCACCTCATGCATGTGTGCAAGTGGGTGATACTGTTTCGTTCTGCCCAAAGTCATTGTGACAAGATTTGAAATTGCATCTGATTTTAACTCTCTCACTGCTACACAGTCCAATATCACCAGTTGTTAACCAGCACCTGTACTCCCGAACTGCAATAAATTCCAAGGATATAGTAACTGGATATAATAACTCCCAGTGCCTCCCTACAAAGCTGTCCCTGTTCAGTGCAACCTTTTGCCTTCCTACAGACTTGGACCTTGAGGTCCATATACCCAAAGTTTGACAAAGTTCAGCATGTAGGCAGTTTTCTTCCACAGAAAATGTTAGGCTTTGGGACTGGCATATTTGGGGAGGAATGGATTTCTAACTCTGACCGTTGGATAAAAAACTTTCTACAAACAACAAAGAAACCTTTATGAAGGCGTAAGTCAGTGACCTTGACTGGGTTTTATAAGATGGCATTAATTTCATAATCAGTGTCGGTTTTCTGCAGGAAGAACAAATGATTCCTTCATCAGGAACTTAAGTCAAAGGTGCAGAGTTTTTTTCTTTCTACAGATCAAAAATAATTTTTGAAACTAAAAAATAAGTTACCTTGCACTTATATTTCATACCAGTATTGACTGAAGTGCAAACTTACTCTGACGTGCACAGTTTTACTCATTTATTTAGGGAAATGTCAGCACAGTGTTTAAAGAAAACATGGCAAAAAAAAAAAAGATCCCTTATTACCTGCTTAGACCTTCCCAGGTATTATACTTTCTGATTTTTTTGCGGAAAGGACACTAAAAAAAATAATGTTGGGCAGCTGGCATATAAACATTCCTTTGGATATTGTCTGTGACAGCTGGCTCTCGTATAGAACAGGTGAATTCCTCACAGCCATGTAAGTGCTTGAGGAAGTTGACATTTGCTGCAATAACTAGTGAATACATAGTTTAGGTTATAAATATGCCAGGTTACAGATGTTTTTCAGAAGGTTAAAACAAAGAGCTGGTTATTTAGCTGCTCCAAATTGTGTAGGACGGGAGAGCCAGCCAGTTTTGTGTCTGTGTGTGTCTGTGAAAAGGTTCATGTGACTCGTCAAGTGAGTACTTTTCTAACATATAAAAGCTCAAATCAGCGCTAATCACTAACAGCAATCCAGAGCACAGGAAATATTTTTCCTGCTCCTACAGTCAACTGAAGAAGTTATTATCCTGATGAGGTGAATTTTTTATTAATCTTATTGGCATAGTCTCTAACAGCAGCAGTCTCTACATCTTCACATAAATCATTAAGTTCTTCATACAAACATGCCTGATAGCTTTCTGTGAGCAGAGCCTGTGTGAGTTTTGGTTTGATTTTGGGGTTTTTTTTTTTGTTGATTTTTTTTTAACAAGGTAATTACTGCCTGTCACTCATGAGTTCATTGGAGACCACCACACAACAGGACTTTGTTCTCTGCTTTGCTGGGCAATTCTCACAAAAGAGATGCTTATGCAGGAACACAGTTGCAGTCCTCCTTTTAGAAAATAATAATGAGAGAAGTTTTTATTTTTAAATGCACTGTATAGCCTTTAAAAAGTACATGTGGTATGTATTGTATGTATGTATTGTGTTGCACTGTTACAAAATTACACTCAATAAAGCAAATTCTCTGCAAGAAGAAAAAAAAGTAAAACAAATCAAAATAGTGAATCACACATCCAAAAATGATTGGCTTAAAATATTTTCCTTCATCAAATAGTATTGTGTTTATCAGCTTTTTTTGAAACTTGTAAGGTTCACTGAAGTTATATTTTTATGCTCCCTCTGCAACTACAGGGAAATATCTTACCTGAAGGTTAATATTGGCATGGACCCAAGATTTTGTGGTTAAAAAGAAAACATCAGATCTCACAAGAGTTGTGATGATATCATAGTAAAGTCACCTTGAAGAACCTGGGAATGAGTCCTACGTTGGTCCCAGAAACGACTGGCACAAGATGACCAAGTAACCGATTCCTGTCATGAAACAGGGGCTGGGGACAAAGACGGTACAATACAGTACATGTTTAGGCACAAAGATCCTTCACTGTGTCTGTAGCTCTTGTAAGGCAAAGAACATGTGGTGAGAGTTCAAGGCTGCCTCGCTCCTACTTTCCCTTCCTCTGCTATCCTTCTGCACTCTTCCCACCCTTGCCTGAGTACAATACACAGCTCTGGTCCTTCAATACCTGCTTTTTTCTGGAAATCGTGTCAATAGATTTTTTTTTTTTTATCTTATTTATTAAGGAAAAAAAGTATATCTTCTTCATTTTGCCATAGGTAATATTTTGCAGGTCTCTTCTCCTTCCACCCTCGCCCTCTCCCAGTCCTCAAACCCAGGCGTTCTGTAACACTGCAAGCACATAGTTTGGGCTTAAACTGGAACATCAGCTTCACTGAAAGAGCAGTGAAAAACAACATTAAAAGGTCACCTCTGTAGTAAAACGCCCCTGCACCTTTCTGATGCTGGAATACAAGGCTTCTGTTGACTTTTGGCAAAAAAAAACCCTGTGATTTGGGAAAGCTGTCTTTGTTGAAGGAAAAGAAGTTATTTTACCAAAATAGCAGAGGCCGATATGATCTTTCCTTAGATCTACAAAAAAGTGATGATACATCATCTGCCTGTTAAATGGCTGCCTTCTAAAGAGTTCTTGCTATCAAATCAAGCTTCATAAATTCTTCAAATGTATTTTTTATTGAGAACTCCGTGATGTATGAGGTTTATGTAGGCTTTCTTTTTGTTTCGAAGGAGTTATCCTAGTCATCCTTATATTCTTTGGGGATTAACAGTGACTGGAAAGTGCAAGCATTAATTTCTGCAGGGGAAATTTATTTCAGAAGCTTTAAGAGGCTATTCAGATTTTTATGGCAAATTCCTATCTGAAGAATCTAAGCATCACCTTATATTCATGACCCTCTAATATAAAAAAAAAAATAGAACTTTTAAAAAAGAACTTGTGGATATGCTTTCCTGATAATTGCTTATAGAATACTTCTACCATAAGCATATTTTGAATGATGAGTGTTACAAGGACCAGGAAGCAGCATCGGTTTCCCTTCCAAAGTACAGCATTTATTGCCCTAGCTGTCAGAGATGGATGGATTTAGCACGTGGTGCTTATATCAACTGGTTAGTTGTTTTATGCTTGACATGTGGCAACAGCTTAAACCATTTGGAAGTAGAAGCTAAGGCAGGTTTCTGCAGAGTGAGGGATGACATTGCTGGAGTGAGCACTACTGCACCTATGGGGACAATTTATATCTGGTGCCTTTGAGAAGTTGGTTTCCATTCTGCTGTGAAAAGCCTGCCTCTATTATGTAAGCCTGCATTTTGGAAATGCAGGTCAGGTCAGGGAAAACTACCCCATGTTTTTCCACGCCCTATCAGTCAGAAACCAAGTGCCTTTTAAATAAAAGGAGTCATGTTCACTCTCACCTGAGATGTCACCGATGACTGCATCAAAAAATTATTATTACATAAAATACAGTAATATAAAGCAAAACCAGCAAGAGATTTGGCACTCTGTTCACCTTGACTAAGACATCAAACACCAGGACTCTTGCTTTGGAAACAGCAAAGCAGTACACTTACCACAAGAGTCAGACTATGTCCTTTCTTCTACTCAGCTGCAGGTTTGAAGGAAGAATTAGGGGAAAACCACAGGAGTGCACAGAGAGCAAAAGTCGCAAAAGATAAATTTGCTTATTTTCATGATGTTTAAGCACCATTTATTTAATGTCTATATTTAAGAAGCATTTCAGTAAGGTGGAGAAAGACCTTTTTCCTAATAAATACTTGGAGACATTCAGCAAGATAGGGAAGATATCAGTATCAACATGACTAAAAAATTATATTCAGGACTATATTCAGGACACTTCTCGGGAGTGACTCAGTGCCAGACTGTTTAAGGAATGAACATTTCTCCAATCTCAATCTCACCTTTGAATGGCATGCTTTTAGATTTGTGACTTGGGGTATTGACAGAGATTGGACAAGTGTGAGATGAGGAAGAGTGGGATTTCCATCCCTCTTTGTGTGGTTCTTGTGTATCACTTTCCTCTGGTAATTTAAGGTGAAAAATAATTGGAGCAAGAGCCTCCTACGCACTCTCTGCAGGACATGGCTGTTAGACTACCGAATTGCTTTTTTCCTAGTTTTCACCTTCTGGCTAAATGCCTCCTTAAATTATGTATACAAATAGGAATCTTTCAACAAAAATGAAATGATAATTCCCCATTCTCCACCTCATCATGTGCCCAAATAACAGGTGTGAAGCATCCATACTGTACTTCTTTTAAAAAATTTCAGCCTCTTAGTTCATCTTTTACATATCATAACAATGGAAACTATCTTTGTTAAAAACTAAGTTCAACTTCCCAGTGGACAGTCCATTAAAAATATTTTTGTAGAAGTCAGTTTCACTGTGTGCAGAAGGCTAATGTCATTTTGGATTGTGGAGAGCTTCAGGACAATACAGGTAATTGACGCTATTGAACTTCTGGTGACCACTGGGCACAAGCAGTACTGCAGGAGCTTAGAAAAATGGATACCTTCAACGTTAGGCAACACCTTCTTTATATTGGAGTCAAGTGCTTAAATTCAAACACTTACTCTAAAAAGAGATTTGCCCGGAAAGCCTCTGAGGCAGGGTCGAATAAAGAATTAACCCAAGTGTTGAGGTTAGAAGCAGCAACAGCCATTGACACAGCAAGAAACTGCAGCCATTCACTGCAGGAGCAGAGACAAATGGCATTTGTGAAGAAGGAAGACAACCCGGGTGTCCATCATGGTCTCTTCTGATTTTACAAATCTGTGAAAGAGGTAAAGTCTCAGTAGCTATTAACCAGTTTTACCTGTAGCTTGTTGACACGTGAACAGCTCTTCAGTGCTGCCATCATTCCTCACTATTTCTTCTGTTCCTTTTATTTGTTTGCTAAGCCATATCACCACACTTCACTTTCAAAGAGCAGGCAAACCCCTGAGGGCAGAGACTGTCTCTTACTCTGTTTGCACAGAGCACAGCATGATCCTGACAGGAGCTGAAGGAGTACACAAGCTTAACTTCATTCATCAAATACTCCTAAAAGGCAAGAGGATTTTTGAGTGAACAAATTGATTCCAATGATCCCGGGCAAGTGCAGGCTGGGATTTTTTCTGGTTGTGTTTTTTTTCCCTCCCTCACAAGAACTGTCAGGTCTTGTATCAATACTGCTTTTACCCTGACGTACAGGCACCATAACTGGGTCACTCCCTGTTTGCTTCCAGGAACTCCAGACATTGAATTCTGAGGTTTGATTTTTATTTTCCTTTCAAGTCAAGATTTTGTTATCTAAATAAACTTTATCTTTCCTCTGCTTTGAGGTTCTCTGAGCTTGTTCTCAGTGTATAAAACTTCTTGCTGCAACATCTAGAAAGCTGGCACCCACTGGCCCCAAAATACACCTTCTTTTCCTCAGGTTGCAATTACAGTTAAATTTTGCAGAATGTTAGAGAGGGTGTAAGTCCTTACTCAGGGAAACATTGTTCACAGACTACCCTATTATCAACTTGTATGGTGAAGCTAAGGAGGCTAGATCTGCTCTCCCTTAAAAGATAAAACCCTTACAAATCACAAGAAGTTGATATGCCAATTTTTGAAGTAAAGCTTATTTCTACCTTGTTAAGTAACTGCATAAACAGCCTCTCTTCAGCTTAGCTTCTAAAAATAATTGAAGAAAGAGTAATTATTCATTCTTTTTTACAACTTTCCAAATCTGCATGAAAGATATTTGGAAAAATCACCTGGTTACTGAACCAGGTAGATTTGTGATGGTCTCTTCTGTTACCTGTCTGACTGCTGTTTAGTGTTACTATCTATACAACTAGCTTCAAGGAAAAGTCAGGGCAGATGTAGCAGTCTCTTCTTGATAGGTTCCTAGAATTTCAGCCCAAGAAGAATGTGAAAAAAACAACAGCAGCTAGAGGCTGCATGTCCAACATCAAATTTGCAGTTTCCTGGAAGCTGTGTCTGTACCCAGCTTTTCTGATTTAGAGAGGTCACCTCGCAAAGTCCCACGTCTGTTGTTGTCCCCTCACTCTAACTGCTGAAGTTCAGCAAAGAAACTCAGTTAACTCACTTTCCAACCTCTGGGTTTTTGGAAACTCACTAATAACTGCAGCAATACAGGCCAACTTTATTCACTGAAAAAAATCAGTCATCTTGAAAGTAATAAGTTGTCATTATAGTTATTTTCCTTCGTTTACTATTTTGTCGTTTCTTAAAGTCTGTGTGTTCATAGAAGCCAGGGGACAGAGGATAGGGTATTCACACATGCTCCTCCTGCAGGTCATCTTTCTCTAACTGAATGGGAAGCAAACTAGTTTACTCATTTCTTTCGCATCCTTATGACACTCGACAAATGCAAAGACAGATTATAAAAATTCATCTGGATGGCTGGTGAACATTGTATGAATTTATTGAGAAACTACCAGACTAATACAACCATGTCAGTCAAAAAGCAGCTCATGTGCTATGTAGTTTGCATTAGCTATGGGACAAATGCTATTATCGTATATCACTTTTAAAAAATGGTATGTAGATTCTAGATTCTTGTTGGTTTGTTTGTTTCTAGAAGGAACTTTACTAAGCATCAGTTTTCCTATAACTATGAAAGATAATAAATGAACTCAAATGAAAAGAAAATAAAATTGTTAAATGGAATAAAGCCATTATGCTTTGTGACTGTTACACAGTTTCTCATGGTGAGTACCAACAAGGTGTAGAAAATCAAACACAGTTCCATAGCCAAAAAAAAAGCTTGCTTTTAAGAGAGATTTTATGAGTATTGGAAACTGTTTCCCCTGTATAAAAAATGCAATATCTGGGAATAAAGATACTAAAACATACGTTGCCAGAGTACAGAATTTTTACCAGAACCAGTGACCTTAACGCAAAATACAATAGGAATCAACTTTCATTAATGAAATATGGCACAAACTTCTCTGACTTCAGCAGTTAAAATGTTCCCACAAGAACATGTTGCCGGTTGTATGCTGAGATCCCCCCCTAGCAAAGTAGGCTTCCTGGACCACAGAATGGTAGGGGTTCAGGGGAACCTCTGGGAGATCACCCAATTCAACCCCTCTGCTACAGCAGTTCACCTAGAGCTGGTTGCACAGGAATGCATCCAGGTGGCTTTTTAAAATCTACAAATGAGACTCCACAACATCTCTGTGTCAGTACTCCACCACCATCACAGTAAAGAATTTTTCCCTCATGTTCAGGCCGAACTTCCTGTGCTCCGGTCTGTGCCAGTTGCCTTGTGCTGCTGCTGCTGGGCACAACTGAGAAGAGTTTGGCTCCATTCTCCTGACACCCACCCTTTAGATATTTATAAGCACTGATAAGATTCTCCTCTCAGTCTTCTCCAGACTACACAGACCCAAGATGCCCCAGCTTTTCCTCGTAAAAGAGATGCTCCATTGCCCTAATCATCTTTGTTAACCCTCCACTGGACTCTATCCAGTAGTTGCTGAGCTGGGGAGCCCAGAACTGGATACAGCAAGTACAAGTCAGCAGGAAGGTTAGAAAAATCACGTTGTCCTGAACTGATCTATTAACATAAGCATTGGCAATATTGTATGTCAAGCCGATCAAAATATAATCTGATAAAAGTTACTTAAAAAAGCTGTGAAGAATATATGAATTTAGATGACCTTTCACATCACTGAAATTCCTACCTGAAGTTTTTCCTTGTGCTTTTGTCTGCTTAACACTTCCTCTAAGTTTTTGCAAAAGCCTCTGCTTCACTTTATTCCTGTCTACTGAGATAAAAGATTGTCCAAAATTGTGTTTGTCATGTATGAATAGCAACAAAAAAGTACTGTAAACCAAGCTGACGTTGTTAGGCAGGTTTCTACTTTTACAGATACTGCTGTTTTATAAGCAGTGGCTTTCTAATAGAAAATATTAAAGCTTCCTTTTACTGAGATTTTTGTGCAGCGTTGTTGTAATTTACAATTTCTCAAGTTGAGTCAAGTTAGTCTCAGTGCCAGCCCATGTGCCCTGGCCACATGAACTTTTAATAAAGTTGTAGTGTAAACCTCTTAGCCTGGAAAGTAGGCAGTGATTTCTTACTTTCACTTTGCTTTTTGTTTCTCTCACTTGTAATTCTACCAGATTTTTAGAGACATATCAGCTCTGTAGAAGCACAAACTTCCACATAATAAACGTCAATAGATAAATAAATAAATTTCAGCAGTATAAAACGGCCTGGTACAGACTTCTGTTTGTATATTTTGATTATCTACATATTTCATCAACTAATTTAGTTCTGCTCCCTCCATGTTTAGCCTCTGATTAAAAAAAAAAAAAAATCCTTTTCCAGAATATGAAAGTAATATTTATCAGTTCTGTTATAGTTGACTACATAGTTCCTGTTCACTAACAGATTGCAGTGTCAACTTTATTGGCACAATTTAATTTTATTTACCAGGAAACTGGTTGTGGCTTTTATTTTTCAAAGTTACAATGAAGTGGGTTTTCAGAGAACGAAGTAAATATTTAACTAGTCACAAGTTATATAAAGCAATTACCTCTATAGGAAGCGCACTTTCCCCTTCTTTATGTAAGGGACCCATTGTTTCCAAAGAGGAATTTTGCCAAAATAATGACTGAATGACACACTTACATAAAAGGAGAGAACGTCATCCACCAGTAGTGATGATAAGTAATACATAGCCATTACTGCTTTCTCTGCTGGCAAGCGCTGCCCGAAGCATCCAATGCGTATTAAAGCATCCTTGTTTGCATTCCACACAAGGCTGTCTGTATTGTAAGCGTTTATCACATCGTAGGCTCAGAAATATGTGTGTGTTCGTGTAAACTGGCACTTTTACTAGCTAGTGCATTCAGAAAGCGTAAATAACTTACTGCCCTAGAGCACTGACCTTAAGGCTGGCATTATATGGTAGAACCGGAAAATTTCTTTAAAAGCATGTAAATTTGAAATGAAACCTGCTTTGCTCGAACAACGTTTCTGCTGCCCTCTCTACCTCTCACGCCTTCTCTGGGGGTCCCTGTCCTACCCTCAGCACAGCTTACCACATCCTCTTCTGACAGTCACAACAGCTACCACAGCCTTACCTCCCTCTGTGGCTTCTTCCATGAGTAAAGCAGATTAATTAAGGGTAATTAAGAGCGATTAACTACTGAGATAGCCTCACTGGGCTGGAGTCACGCTTTGTGAAGCTCTGCTGAGCCAATGACCTGTCACAGATAACTTCATTGTCCAGAGATTGCAACGGTCAGGAAGGACCTTCTTACTTAGATGTCAGGAGCAGATAAGACACCTGCTATTTTTAGTAACTTTACTTTAAGAGTCTTGAGCCAGTTAGGCAAAATACTGAAACTTTCTTCACAATAACATGGAATGAAGTAATCTGAAAGGCAATCCTGTACATGCTGAATTCACAGCTGATTTGCAGAGAGCTCTCCGTGCTTAAAATTAAGCACTAACTGAAATTTGGATAGCTGAGTACCAAAACTCTGTCTTTGATTATCAGAATCTTTGTCAGTGTATGTGGCATTGATAAGTGGTAGAATTGAGGAAATTTTACATTACAGATGAATGCCATTATCTTTATTAAACTTTTGTTTTTAATTCTGAAAACATTTCACTGTTTTACCCTAACTACGCAGATGACTATGATCTTGTGTTATAAACTCTTTTTGGTCCTTTCAGTCTCAAAGACACAAAAAATTGTAAAGAAAGTCAGATTTTGAGGTTTGAAAAGTACTCTTGAGATATTCAAAAAAGGGGAAGCCTGTCATTTTGTTTCCCTTTTGTATACTGAAACATGTTTTTATTAAACTAGAATACCTTATGTTTGTGAATGCTAGGAGGGATTTACTGGAAATGCACAGAGAGGTGTTGTAGTGGCACTAAGAGTAAAATCAGATTTATACAGAAGATCAGTTCTGTGATTCCATATAAATATTGTTCTTTTGTGTAAGACTCAGTAATGGGGACAATAGTTGTCCCTACTGAGAAGGTTGCTCTTTGCCTTTACAGGAGTATTCTCATAGGTAATGTATTTCTTACAGTACAGAGCACTCTGAAAGTGTGAAAGTGCTATCATCTACACTGGGATTGAGTGGTAGCACCATAGTGCATTTTTGATACTCTTTCACTAACAATATATAACAATGATTATTCCTTTGTACGACTGAATTCCCACCTAAAGTATGAAATATTGTCTCCTTTTCTGCTTCAGAAGTTCTGTCAAAATACATGAGATGGGTAAACTGGTTAGCTGTGAAAATAATTATTTTATACAGAATAGATAAAAGCTAAAATCCTACCTTTGGAAGTAAATAAAATCACAGTTACAGATACCATAATTTTAATCCATCTTGATCACCAACCACGTTACAATAAATTTCTCTATACATTGGAACTCATTCAACATTTTTAAATAGGTACAGACAGAGGATTAATTTTTAAACTTCTGTTTTCAAGTATTAAATCAAAAGACAAAACTATTTATGACAAATGGAAGCTACACCCATGACTTTTATTTTGAAAAGGTGTATTTTCTATAGAAAGACGGTAAGAATAAGCAGTTGTATTTTTATCGGTCATCATTCCACTAAAAAAATTACTTTAAATCTAATTTAAATGTAATTTAAATCATTCTCAGAAGCCTTCTGTTGGGTTTCTGTGAGATTTTTGGACATCACACATAAATCAAGTTTTTGGAGAGATCATAGTATGTCATCATATTACATTCTATTAATACTAAACCTTTAGGATTATATATATATATATATACTTTATTTTATTCCTGTTGCCTACATTTTGGATTTTACATATAAGTTCACAGTTTAAAAACCATTCACTTAAGAGTAAGCTCTTTTTAGTAAAGATAACTACAATAGGAATGTCAGAATTATTATCCATACATTGTTTGATGATGCCAAACCTATTTATTATATTAATTATATTTTATTCTATTTATTATAATTCTATAAACATTTGACATGTACTATTTGTAAATAAAAAGCAAATTTACAAAGGTGGAGAATAGTTATTGTATTTGTTTATCGTTAGAAGTAGGAACACAGAAAGGTAATTACTTAAATTTCGAACAAGAAGTTCTTACCAGAGTTGGGAAGCTATAGGTGAATTTGGTCTTTCTTGAAACTGGACAGAGTTTACTGTTGACTTTTCACACATTTGTTTCACACTTCCTGGTTACAGATAAGTAGTTCCTGTTCACTGCTTCAAGTGCAGTTGTTTGGGGCATGATCAGTCTGGTACCCAGTAGATACTCAGCTTCATCTCACTGGTGTTTTGCAGTGTCTTTTAACTTTACAATAAGGCATCACAGAAAATTACTGATATTTTCTTGCTTTTGGCTTGGTTTGTGCAGTGTATTTTATTGCAAAGATGTATTATAAGAATTATGATGGTTCCAGTTATGAGACCAAATCTTTTTTAAAAAGTTGCTGGAAGAGGTTAATAAGGCATTGCCACTAACATATTGTCCATAGAAGTTGACAGTTCAATAACATATTCATTTTCTGAACTATATTTTCTACATTTTGCATTTCACTTGTCAAACACATACTGTTGCCTATTACCGAAATATCAGTGATCCAAATCAGTGAGCATGTTGAGCCATTTCTGTCGGAAATTGCAACATTTTACTCAAAAACAGTAAGACAGAAAAAAAGCATGAAATTTCTTCTTGTGTTTCCCTCTGAAGGACTGAAAAAGGTCTGCACAGTTTCTGTTTATGAAGCAGACCTAGGAAGTGCAGTACAGAGCCTCACCCAAAAAGGCAAACATGGGAATAGAACACAGGGTTTTTAAAGGAGTCTTCAATGAAAGAAAAGTGGCATAAGTTGAATATAACCAAATGCAAAAGAGCTATCAGGTGACAGAACAAAACACTGCTTGGGAAATACCTGTATAAAAATTGAGTTGACAAAATAGTATGTCCAAGTGTTCCAATTTTCATACTCTCAGAGACAAGAGGAAACAGAAATTCCCCCTGAATCACCCCATTCCAATCCAGATTTGACAGCAGTACATGTTTTAGTGTAAAATGTTCAATATCCTCACCTGTTCTGCTTCCAGGCCTTTTTAAGAAGGCTGTCTCAAGCCAATGCCTAACTATTAGGAGATTTTTCTCTATGCTAAAAGTACACTTTGCTGGCTTAATTTACCGAGATACGAACTGATGATTCTTCCAACTTGAACATCTATCTCCTGTTACTGTAGCACTTTTAATTCTAACGCAAGTTATACAAAATTCAGTTCTCAGTTTTCAACTTCAGACAGTCTCTCCAGATATTTTATTCTCTGATCTATCACTTAAAGACTAAAAATAGTGTGGGGGTTTTTTATCTGTTATGATCAGAATAGAAAACAATAAAATCTGTGTTTATTGAACTGATCTCATACAGTGATTCCTCACATGAACCTCAAACTAAATGCTTCTCAAAATCAGTTTCTGGTAAAATGTACCCTGAACTGCAACCTGCGCTTTATTGTCACTTGTATGATCTAGAATTAATTCATGTTTTTTCTTCATTTTTCATTTCGCCGTTCACTGAAAACTTTTTTGAGTTTTATTTCATAATGCAATAGCATTATTCAAGGCCTATTAAGGCATGGTATTTGTCTGTATTTCTCATCTTCCCAAATCATTTCTATTCTGTCCTCGTCCTTTTGTATTTCTAAATGGTGGTTGTCCCTGGTCGGGTGCCAAGTGCCCACCAAAACCATGCTATCTCACCCGCTCCTCAACCGGCCAAGGGAAAGAACATATAATGAAAGGCCCATGGGCTTGAAATAAGGACAGGGAGAGACCGCTCACCAATTACCATCATGGACAAAACAGATTCAACTTGGGGAAATTAGTTTGATCTATTACCAATCAAAATCAGAGTTGCATAATGAGCAAATCAAAACTAAATCTTAAAAAAATTGCCCCCACCCTTCCCTTCTTCCTGAACTTCACTCCCAAATTTATCTCCTTCCTCAGAGCTGTGCAGGGGGATGGGGACTGGGGGACTGCAATCAGTTCATCACATTTTGTCTCTGCCACTCCTTCCTCTTCAGAGGGATAAGTCCTCACACTCTTTCTCTGCTTCAGAGTGGGGTCCTTACCATGGGAGACAGTTCTCCACTAAGTTCTCTAGCATTAGTCCTTCCCAAGTCTACAATTCTTCATAAACCACTGCAGCAAGGGTACCTTCCACATGGTGTAGCCCTTCAGGAACAGATTGCCCTAGTGTGTGTCATCCTACAGGATCGTAAGTCCTGCCAGGAATCCTGCTCCAATGTGGGCTGCTCTCTCCATGGGTCCATAGGCTTCCCATAGGATCACATTATCCTTTGGGCACATCCCTGGGCTCTAGTGTGGGTTTCTTCATGGGCTGCAGGTGGGTATCTCTTCCATTGTTAACATCCATGGCCTGCAAGAGAAAGCTTGCCCCACCATGGTCTCCACAAAAGGCTGCAAGGGCATTTCTGCTCTGGTGCCTGGAGTACCTCAGCCCTCTCCTTTTTCGCTGTCTTTTGTTCTGCAGAGTTGTTTCTCTCACATATTCTCATTCCTCTTTCCTGACCGCTGCTGCGCAGTTCCAACCCCCACCCACCCACCCCTGCCCCATTTCTTAACTATATTATCACAGAGCTCTTCCACCATCATTGTTTGGTTCAGCCTTGACCAGCAGCAGGTCTTCCTTGGAGCTGGCTACCTTTGGCTCTTTTGACCATGGGGGAAGCTTCTAGTAGCTTCTCAAAGAAGCCACTCCTCTAGCCCCACTGCTACATCCTGCTACCTTGCCATGCAAATCCAATACAACTTAAAATAATTTATAAGTGTTATCAAAGATTTATAATGCTGGGGTTCTTTGGAACAATAATGGATAAGTTAAAATTAAAAGAAGTATTTATCACTGTAATATCTCTCCACAGCTCAATAGGTGATCTTTTATTATCTTTTCATTAGGAAGATGTATCCTTTCTTGTCCAAAGCATTATGAACTAATAGTGAGAAGAAACACACTATGTCATAAAGCTTGACTATGTGAGTACATTATAGCTGCAATGTCTTGTTTAATAAGTCAATATTTCAAATAACAATGAAATGGTGCTTTCCTGTAAAATTTCTAAAAAATATTCCAGCTTGCTCTTTATGGCTTTTTTTTAATATGAAACAAGCATGAATGTGTCTATGCACATCAATTCCTTTGCTTTTGAGCCATATATAAAGTACATTAAGTAATCAGCTTCTGGTTTTGAACTTTGGTACTGCACTTACTTTTCTAAAATTCCTCAGATCATCATCAATTTTCTTCATGACTTAAAAATGTTGTTCAGTGGTACAGTAACTGACGTGTTATTATAGTTAACCTTCCTAATGGCCTAGAAGAATCAGGTAACCTGTATGTGTTCCATTTTAAGTATTTTTCCTCTTGGAAAATAATTTCTACTGTGTTATCTTGGTACTTCATTATTTTTTTCAGTAATTTCATTTAGTTTCCCTCATTTGGTAAACAATTTATGTTATATATTGCAGTATTTCTCTCTTATACATTTATGATAATTACTTCCTACTCTTTTTCTACCATCTCATGAAGTCTTCATGGACCTGTACATATTAGATATTAATAATATTAAATTGCTCTGAAGGATTGTTTCATAATTGTTGGAATTTCTGTTTCAGTCATTAGGCTGAGAGCTGTATGCATTGTTATCATTGGAACAAACCTGTCTATATGGCATCAAGAAAACAGCATGTAGAGCAGCAAAGGAAGGAGGAGGTTGCAGGAAGTGTCCTTGAAGGCTTGAGTGATGCTTGGAACAAAAACAAAGTCTGCATGAATATGCAGGTAGCACGAGAAAAGAAAAGGTTGCGAATCTACCACTCAAATAATCTTCTTGTTTACCTACGTGGTTTCATTGTTTTATTCCCCCTGCTTTTTATCTTCAGGTAAAAGGACAGGTAGTCACTAGAAGCAGAATGCCTACAGCAGCTGGAACTGAGCTTGAAGGCTGGGCTTCAGCACAGGGAAGGATGAGAGGAGACACCAGTTGCAATATATTGATGAGAGAAGAGTCAAATATTGAAATAACTACTTTAATGAGTAGTCTATGCCAGATAGAACTAAAGAGGTCATATCTACAGCCTGGCCATATCAGTCATATCTTCATTTCTATTGCTGTGGGGTGAACTGATCTGTGGTATGTCCTTGATATTGTAGCAGCAGTGAAGCAGACTGGAAGCTGCTGTTGTAGTCTTGGGCTTAAACACATAAATGTTGCAATCAAGACGATAACCATGTTGTGGGCCTCATTAGAATATAAAAATAAACCCAAGTAATTAGTATTAGTAAAACCTAAGGGCTTTAATGCTGGGAGTAATTTATAGCATGTCAGTTAATATTGCCAAATGCTATATGACTCCCCAGGGTGTATACTTGAGGAAATGTCGTAGCTCCTGTATTTTTGTATAGTCCTCCTATGTCTTAATAATTGCAGTCTATTCCGCCATCTTTCTTTAAAGGTAGACATTTTTACTTTAAATCCACTATTGTTCGTATTAGGTAGATTTCATTCCCTGTCTTGGGTTTCAGATGACATTGATGGATGTCTTCTGATTTCACTGAACATACACATTCATGCAGTTACATAGTTATCAAGCTTCAATGCTTTAAAGATCAAGGCCGTTACATGTCTCCAAAACTCTAGGCCTGAGGCTTTACTTCAGCCATTTAGGATGGGAATTTTTCAGCTTGTTCTAGTATGAAGTGGAGATTACAGTGGCCGAAAAGTTGACTCTGCAGGGAGCGAAATTTCAAACTTCAGACCTGTACTGAAGGATGTGCTCACATATGATCCCCATGCCAGGTGGCACCTAACATTTTACACTATGGATGCAGGTCAACAAGATTAAATCTTAGCCACGCCATTGTCTCATCAAAATAAAACAATGTGTAATTTGCAGGCTTCAAAACTCTCTTTTGAACCATCTGTGTCTGTTCTGAGATTAATTTTACTGTAAAGGACTTATTTACGTTCCTGAGAAAAATTAGTGAAAACATTTAGTCATCAACAGAATAGTAAATCTCTGTATAGCCCTGCACCCACCACCCCATAACTTAATACATGCCCCATAACTCGATATCCGATCAAACTCCTGCATGTACTTACTTGTCCTCCCAAGGACTTTGTATAACAGTGCTGTCTTGAGCCAGATTTCACTTCACAAGCCACACATTTCTGGGTTCTCCCTGTTCCTTTCATGGCTGTAGGCAGCTATCCTTTAAACTGTTCTCTTTGAGACAATTTACTCCAAAAGGTGAAAAGTGCTGGCCTATGACAGTGTGATTTCGATCTGGGAGGGGGGCCTGGATCTATCCCTTCTTACCAGGACAATTAACGTATTTCATATTAAATAACGTAAGGAGCCTTGAAGCAAATCCCTCATCTAGAAAGTAGTGTACGCTCGTTTCAGATGGCTTCAAATGCCAGACAAGTGCAGCATTCAGCTTGCTGATTAGGCCGTTCCTTTTGTTCTCTTGCCTTGCTTCTGGCCTTTTGGAGAAGCAGTTTCTGAAAACAGGTTTATAAGAACTATGGTACTGTTTGGAAAACTTTCCCTTAAAATATTCTTTGCTTCTTTCTGTTTGGAGAGACTTGGTTAAAAATAAGGTATGTGTTAAGTAGTGATTTAAAAGCTAATGATATGTGAACTACTTGACTCTGGGGCAGCCAGAGTATTTTGATTAGAATTGGTGTAAACCTCCAGCAAATCTCTGCAGAAGTTGTCCTGTAGTCTTTTGCCTCCCATTTTCCTTTGTTAGAATGTGCTTTCTTCAGTCACCCTCTTTCCCTTCTTTTCTCAAAGAAGGGGTAGTGAAGACGCACAAAAAAGTATTGATAGGTGGGGAAGAAAATGTAAGAAAGTTGTGTGATTTACCTCACCCAACTAAGAGTCTGATATACAATCTGTATACATTTCCTATGGCATTTACCAATCCTCTCTTAAAGGTGTTGAAGAAAATGACTTTTGAGAAAAGGCTGACAGAGTGTGGTTTGGTAAATGTGAAAAAGGGATGGAAGAGAGAAGGGCCGTTTTTGCCTTCTAGTACTTAATGAGTAGCTATATGGAAAGTGGAAAGGGACATTTATTGGAGTTGCACACTGAAAGAGTGAGAGGCAGCAGACTGCTATTTCAGCAAAGAATATTGCAATTAGATGAAAGGAAAAAAAATATTTCAGTGTTGGTCAAGCCATTCACCCAGAGAGTTTTTTTTTGAAACTCCACTTTGGAGACATTGTAAACTCAACTGGAAAAGGACATAACTAATCTCAACTAAATTTTACTTTGGCCCAGCTTTGCTCGGGAGTTTGGACCAGACAACTTCCAACATCAACTACTCTTTTTTTTCAAGACTATAGCAGTAGAAACTGTGTCTGAGATATGATTAGAAACAAGGATATACTTATTATCTTTACGTTCGCATTTAATATTTCTATATGTTTTTTAGCTCTCTTTTTATTCTCCATCTCTGACATTTGTGGTACAGCACTGTTGTAAAAAACATCTTCCTTGATCTATCAAAATGTTTTGTCTGATTGCTTAAAACTCTTACTTTATCTCCATAAGAATCATGGACGACTTTTTAAAGATAGAACATTTCTTATTGAAGTACCTATTATAAAGTAAAAATTGGGAGAAATAAATAGCAAAAAATCCTGTCCAAAACACCAAAGTTTTGAAAACTCACTTTGTCTGAATGGTTTGCCTCAATATAAAATTTCTATCATTCTCAGATCTATCTATCTGATGTGCTCTCCACGTTGTCAAGAAAGTTTCTTACCTTACCACAAGACTCCAGTGGTATGAAGATTAAAGAACTAATGTTCATTATCACATCAAGCTGTCGTTACAGCACTTCCAGTGAACAGTAGGTAGTACCTAATCAGGTAAGGCATGCAGCATTTGTTGTGGTTGTCTTATACTTCCCACTACGACACTCAGTTTTCAAGTGCACCTTAGTTTCACCAAGACCACTTTGTGTTATTTTTTCCATATTGGAGAACTGTCTCAAGTGTAACATTTTTGGACAATTTCAGATAAAATTCTTTGTCTATTTTCCTGAATGAAGGTAGACTTAAAATTGTTGTTCTTTGCCTTGCAAAGAAATATTCTGGTTAACTTTACAAACACCGCACTCTGGAAAAGAAACTTGCACTCTGTGCTATGATCTGCATAAATCTGTATGAATTTCACAACTTAAAAACTAATCTTTGCTTTCACATTCTTAGAGATAGTAAAATCTCCCAAAGCTCCCATCAGCTTTGACCAGCTAGGACTCATCCTCCACAAAACCATTGTACAACATTTTGGACTGGGGTTCAGGCTGAATGGTCAGGGTCCTTGCCAACAACATGGTTCTTTGCATAGCTTGGCAGCACAAAGGAAATCCCACATGTCAGATTTTCTTGAAGAAAAGCAATACCATGATGAGGGGAAAGATAAAAATGTGTCTTCTCAGAGAAAAGACAGGTGTTAAACTATAATATCTGCAATTAAAAATAATGCAAGGAGCAAATGCCTATGAATAAAAGGCCCTCACTGACCACCTAGGTGGCCTACCTAAGAGTGTTTATCAATTTTCCCTAGACACAAAACCTAAATATTATGAGCCTACATGAACTGCCTCTATATGCTATCATCAAATTAATTTCAATTCCTAAAAATTATTTTGAGGTACAGAGTCCTATATTTGTTTTTTAATTGGAATTATGCAGCTTTGTGTTAACTAATTGTCATAGAATACTCACCAAGACTGGGCCTTACTTACGTACATTTAAGGTTCTTAAAACATTTAGCTAACCAATAATATACTTATATATATGATATCTAATATAAAAAGAAATGTTGATATCTCATGGCTTTGTTTTTACTGCAAACACTTTTCAGTAACCATTACATGTTCTTCCTAAAAACTTCTGTTCTATACATTCTTGTCTTTGTTTCCCTGCTACAAATGAGTTTTCTAGCCTGCTGAATCCCAGTACCTCATTTGCAAGCGGTTGTGAACCCACAGGACTATGGTGATTTATCAGTAGATGGGAGTAGTATAAGAATATGAAAGCTTTCTAACATTTTTACAGCCACAAAGCTTTCTACATGTAGTTGAAAGTGAAAATAAGAATAACTCTAAAACTGTTACACTAAAAAATGAGCTGTTTAAAAAGGTCAAGGTTTGTTGCTGAAGTACAAACTTTTCCTTCCAGAAAACAAGCCAGTTTTTTTCTCGCTAGCAAGGTCATGCTGCCAATTCATTTCATCTAACTTTAAGAAACTATTTTTAAAGCACTCAGTTTATTAGATTTAGGGCTTTGGGCTGATATAGATTGTTGTGGAACCAGCAAACCTCTGGAGTTATGTTAGCTTGGCATCTCATTCTTAAGTTTTTTATTCTGTGTCTTGCCACATAAATAAAAGTGGTCATGACAATAGCTCTCCTCACAGGATTTTACATGGATGGAGTTACTGGTGACAGGAAGTGGCTGAAATTGTTTGCAGGTTCCTGTGCAACAGGATAAGCTTCTATGTTTTTCCTCCTCTAAAAAAGCAGCAATACAGTCTCAAAGACCACAGATGTGCTATGTGTGATACTTGAAGGAATCTTACCAGTCAAAGATCCTGTATGGACTGGTAAGACATACGTACTTCCCTGACTACCTATGCCGCCTCCCTGGGGATACCTCCTTCCTCCAGGATGTGAGAAAGTAATCTGAATGTCCTGTAGAAAAGGACCAATCCTAAGACTTAATTTGGCTCCCAAATTTTTGGAAGCAGGTCTTATATGATAAAAAAGCTAAATCATGTATGGTCTGTTGAGTCCAAGAGTTCAGCTGTTGTGACTCAAAGTCTGGTGTATGTACAGCACCACCATCTACCTGGGCTTCGTTTGACTGCTAAAGTGGGTGAGTGCTGAAGCAAGAGCTGCCTGACTGCCAGTAAGAAGGACTGCTCTGCAGCTTCTGGGGCTATGACAGCTACCAATTCAAGGATTCAAGATCTCTGATATGAAAAATCGAACAAATAAAAAATAAAGGGAAAAAGGTGTTAAAGGAAACCTATAGAGGGTAGCTCAGGCATACTAAGGCTCAGCTTGCTCCAAGTTGAAGCAAAGGCTCACCTTTCCACCCGTGACAGGTGCCTGCAGAAGTATTTTGTCAGGCCTGAGGAGCATGCTATTGCTCAGCCTGGCACTGTGTTGGTCCTGGCAAGGAACTGCATACGTAACCCTATAAATAAATGCTACACATTCTCTGCGCTGTGTAGAGCCTGTTTCCAAAGCCTCTTTGCATGTAGTAAAAGGTGCCTCAACCAAGGTGACTCACGAGGGAGAATAATGTACATTATTGGCATAAGGATTCCTGTTGACATAAATTCCGTGTTTGCACTTCACTATAAATATTTTAATTATTGATAAAAGCGTGATAAGGAGGGAATAGAAAGGGACAAATAATGAGAAGGGACAGAGGAATGGAGAGGAAGGGAGGAAAGCAAAGTAGAAATATTTTCTCTGGACTTCTCTTGAAGAACAGGTTGATAATATAATCATGTACTCAAGCCAAGAGTGTGTCCATGCATGAGCAGAGATTTCCATCATGGTCTGGAGGTGGTTGCTGAGACCTCTACCACTCTCTACAGAGTGCCCTCCAACCTTGCTGATGCAGGGTGACAATTTGTCCACAAAGACATTGGGGGCACACCAGTTCCTTCAAATCCTTCCTCTCCCGAGATTCACATCAGGGTTGAGAATGGAGAAGGGAAAACAGGAAAAGAGCAGTCTGTAGGACACGGAAGGAAAAGGGCAGAGAAAAGAAAAATAGCCTACCTGAAAAAGTGAAATATTTATCCCACAGTGAAACAGAGGTATGAGAACTTGAATATTCTCACATTTTTCTTGGTCTAAGTCTACCTAGACACAGGTAGGTCTTGAGGATGAGCTGATTATCTAATTGTTAACCTTTAGCATTCGGTACTCTTAAATGCTAAAATTACTTTGAAGTACAAAATTTCTTTTGTTTTCTAAAACAGTACCATAGGTGAAACTTTTAATTATAGATTGACCAAACCAAAACCCTCATGTAATAGATTTGAGTGTATTTTATTTTACTGCTGAGGGAAATTCTGTGTGCAATATGGCAAAAAACAAATCATTCAGTTTCTCCTGCTACAAGCCTCCATGGAGCATGGAAAATCTCAGTTACGTCTCATTAGCTTTTCTGCATGCATGTCTCTAATTATGAAGTGCTATAATTGATCATTTTCCCTTTCAAATTAATTTAAAACATAAGAAGGTTTGATTGAGGAAATGTACAAAAGGAATACTTTGGTTTGACCTTACAGCTTGTTGCAGTTCTGGCTGGTGTCCATCAGGGTCATTAAAATCAATTAAGGAGTTAAGTACAGGACATCCATTGTGCTGCCATAGAATCAATAGACCCTTTCAAATCTCCTGTAATTTTAAGAATCACAGCAGACAGAATTCCTCTTTTGTAGAATCACAGGTTCTAATCCTGCATGCAATGACTTTGTCAGGTTTATTTATCTCTTTAAAGGCAAATATATATGCTTTTGAGAACTGGAAATATAGCATGATATATAGAGAGGCATTCAGTCCACATTTCATCTCTGATACCAAAGTATGCCAAGTGGAAACTGAAGCATAGCTGATTTTGTTCCTCCAATCAATTTAAGTGAAATTACTAAATATTCTGTCCATTAATGGCTGGTCATTTGTAGCTGCAGCTACGTTTAGAAATAGGAAAAAAGAGATATTTGTATCCAAGTAACAAGGAGGTGATCTACATCATAGCTACGTTCCTGGATCAGCCAGTGGCAGTCATTGCAGAAACTGAAATAGGAAGTGTGTGGAAGGACAGAATAAGAGAGTCCTTTAGGCCCAGAAACCGCACTCTTGCAATAATAACTTAGAGCCAGAAATAAACTTACCCTTTTTGGTGGAATAGGATTATTTCATGTGAAACATGACTCTATTCAGAAACTCTAAACTCAGAGCTGGGGCAGTGCTCACTCATATTTGTCTAGCACTTCACAAATGGGACTGTTAGTGCCTAGGGGTGTCAGTGTTAATGCCGGGTAAATATTAAATGACTCTTGCGCCTTTTATTACTTCGCAGATATCACTGGACTATGGAGACACTGGTGCTAAGTATAACCAGTTTCAATCACAGTGAAATATTGCAGACCAGATAGTCATGCTCGAAACTAAGGATGAATAGAGAATAATACCATACACCTCATTGATGACCAAGTTTAGTACATATGAAGGAGAAATGACCAAGGAGAGGAAATTCTCTAAAGTTGGTGCCTATAGTTACACTCAAATCTCATTTATGGGCAAAGAGGAAGCACACCATGCTTAAATAAAGTTAAGAGTTTATTGATCATATAATCAAAATTGTAGAAGTCTAATCGGTTTTAGTCCACAACTATTTATTATGGAAAAAGAAAGAAGAATAATAGAATTAGCAATGGTACATGCACACATCTTAGTTTCTACCTGTTTTCCTGGGTTTGTGTTCTCCTTTTCCATGTCCTGGCAGAGGCAATTGTTATGGTAAGCTGTCAGTATCTGGAGTCCCTCAACTGGAAGAACTCCACATTTCTGTTGATAGTTTCATCTCACTTTTAATATTTTTCTTATATGTTTGCTAACATGCTCGTTATTCATTGGTCTGCAGCTCCATGTTATGTCTAGGCTTCCTACATACAGTGTCTTTTTTCTGTGCTGGACACTATTTCTCTGTTCTTTTTTCCACCCCGAGCTTCTCCAGCTCTGCATGTGTTTGACAGCCCACAGCTGAGCAGTTTATAGCTATGAGGCCTCCAGTGCCAGCCTCTGCCCCATCTTATCATTCGTTTTCTTTTCGTGCCTCCACTTCTGAAGGCTGCTATCACACAAACCTGTGTTTCTGTACGTGACATTATTAAGGCAGAGTCAACAAATTAAGGTGGTATCATACAAAGACAATCCAAAGGAAAACAAATTAGTTGTAGACTCCTGGCAATTAGGAAAAATATTGTTACAGCTAAACCACATTAAAGTAAAGCTGCTGATATGTCAAGAAAATTCAGATGGAGTAAGTCTGACAATCCTGAGATTGTCAAACTCGGTTGACAGGCCTTGCAAACTCAGTACAAGGTTTACGGTCACTTGCTAGCAATGACGATACTGTATTGTAGAGCTACACGGTAACATTATTAGCTTTGTGTAAGTTCAGCAGCATATCCTCTAAAATGAACATTTTCTTCATCTGACAAGATGTGTAGTCAACATTAACATGTTGTCTATCTGCCGTGAGAAATAGTCACTCATTTTTCTACTGAAAAACCAAATTAAATGAGTTTCCATATCCAGTGGGAGGACTCCGAAGGACTGATTAGTAAGTAATCTGTAATAAACTGTCATAGAAGATGTCTAAATTAAAATTATGAGTAAAATATCAGTGATGTAACTTCACTTTATACTGTAGCTCTCAGCTTCTGTGAGAATAAGACTAAACATAAACATAGTCCATGACACTATATAAAATTGTTATCCACAGTATCATGACAATTCAAAACACTTACTTTCTTGGGGAAAAAAAGTGTGGGAAAAAAACTCCTCAATTGCTATAATGGTAATGTGAAGCCATAAAAATTATATTGTTATTGTAGCAGGTGATCTCTGTTCATTTTTTCTCCTCAAACTCTCAAGCAAACACTCCATTAGGCTGCAATTAGCTCTACTGTCAACAGAGCAGTAGTGGAGGTCCAGCCAAGCACAGTCAGAAGGGAGATCTAGGAGGCAGCAGAGGGAAGGGATAATGGCAAGATAACCCTCTCCACAGCCACCAGACTCTGGGGGTCGCAGGGAGATCTCCTGTCTCCCTTGATCATGGATGAAGGCGTAAGAGCTACTTATATGTCAGGCTTAGTGAGAAGACGGTAGGGGATTTCAGAGGATCCCCACTGCTCCACTGGTGATGAAGCAGGTCCAGAGACTCAGCCTGCCCTTGCACTACGCCTCCAGGCCTGCCTGCCTGCCAGCATGCTTCTGAGGGCTTCTCCATCCTGTTCTGACAAGAAGCTTGAACTGTCTCTCCTGCATAGACGGGTACCAGGTACATTTCTAAAAATGGAGTGTGACTGTCAAAGTAACAGGCAGGAGTTAAGCCTCTCCTTGGCTTGCCCTATCAGCTGGCTGAGAAGCCGCAAAATGCTGACAGCCAAAAATTCATCACTGAAATATTCTTCTGCATCAGTCTTTCTTTCCTCTATCACCAGCAAGCCCTCAACATCAAGACAAGCAGGGTGACCCTGACAAAGAGCTGACTATTGTCTTATGAGTGCCAGCTATCATGTTTTACTACTGTTGTTTTCTGGTTTAGCAGAAGCATTCTTAATTCTGTGTCAAGAACATTTCCTGCCTCAGAATGCAATTATCTATATTGGTAAAGAAATAAACAACCTGAGTTTTTTTCATGAGCCAGTGTCTTTCTTCCATAGCAGTACTTGGAGGACTCAGCATCCCTCTTCGGGTGGTGCCTGTGCAAGCCCCAAATTCCCAAACAGCAGAGAATAAATAAAGGGGAAAACAGTGTTTACCAAAGGGCTTTAAAACTTCAGAGATAACAACAATTGCAGAGTTCCCCATGTAGCCTTCTCCTAAAATAAGAAGTGGCAGGATACAAGCAAGCATAACTGGGAAATACGAGCTTTGGCAAGAAAATGCTCTGTTAACACTCATCAGTTTAGATAATTCACATGCAGTGTGCAGGGCAGCACTGTGGAAAAACAAATGTTGCATTTATTTATTTCTTTTTTTCTATGGAGCAAATATTAAAAGGACTGCTCTGCAATTTGTAATAAACTACCTGGTATTTCCTCGACTCCAGCATTTTGGGGTTTCAGATTATATCCTATTTTCACCATGAAACCTGTGGGAAGCACACTTAGAACCTCTGTCGAGAAAAACACTTGCATACCTTTCATATTAATCTATACCTAAGAAAACCAAAGGAATGCTTTTGAATGGAATCACAGATTGCACATCCTTTATCAGATTGTCTTTTTCTAGTAAAGCCTGGGGTCCTGTTTTCTATAGTGCAATTGCCACACCTGAACTCTTTATTCTGAATTTATTGTTCAGTAATGGTTAGGTATACTTGGAGAGTCAAAGTTTTGTAGATCTAAGAAAGTGGTCATTGAGTTTTTCGATGTTACAGACTGCTTTTCTTCTGCTTCCTCATTATTCATTTTAGGCCTTTTTCTTTTTCTTGAGAAATTAGACATATAGCATCTTGGGTTACTCTCATAGATCTTGAATTTTGTCCTTATAATTTTACCTTTCGTGCAGTTATTTGCATTATTCTATGCAAATCATTGAGTATTAGATTTTCTACTTGCATTTTAACTTTCAGAAATATATATCATGATATAATATTATCAATGTTTATTCCCTTTGGGAAATAAAAAACCAGCTGTTTTTTGTTTTAATTAATCATTGGCTGTCACAATCACTTTCACATTTATTCTTTTATGTCACACAGATTACAAGTCTTGGAAAAATCTACTAGGTAACAAAATGTTTCTTAAAGAACTGAATCATACAAATTTAATGAAGAATATATACATTTCTAAATGGCATGTATTGGAGATAAAAATGATAACATAGAAGTCCTTATTTTTCAATTACTATTGTTACATTAAGAAAAAAAACATTAAATTTGTCAGAATTCAAAGCAGAACTAAAATTCTCCCATTTAATTCCAGTTCCTCTATGATATTTTTTTCTGAAAAGCACTCCAAGGAAGATTTACTGGAACATTTTATAGCAAAAATTAAATACTCAAGAAATAATTATATGTTGTAAGCCTCTGTCCATGATATTTGAAAAGTCATGGCAGTCAGAGGAAGTCTTTGGTGACTGGAAGAAGGGCAACGTTGTCCCCATTTTTAAAAAGGATAGAAAAGATGACCCTGGGAGCTACCAGCCCATCAGCCTCACCTCTGTGTCTGGGAAGATCATGGAACCGATCCTCCTAGAAGCTATGCTAAAACACATGGAGGACAGGGAGGTGATCTGAGACAAGCAACATGACCTCACTAAGGGCAAGTCCTGCCTTATCATCCTAGTGGCTTTCTATGATGGGATGACTGCATCAGTGGACACAGGAAAAGCAGTGGGTGCCCTCTATCTGGACTTCTACAAAGCCTTTGACACAGTCGCCCACAACATCCTTCTCCTTAAATTGGAGAGATATGGATTTGATGAGTGAACAGTTCGGTGGATGAGGAATTGGTTGGATAGTCACATTCAGGGAGTAGTGGCCAATGGCTCAATGTCCAGATGGAGACCCATTAAAGGTTCTGTCCCTCAGGTTTAATATTTTCACTGATGATACAGAAACGAGATTGAGTGCACCCTCAGAAAGTTTGCAGATGACACCTCACGAGTCATCCAGTTGTCACACTAGAAAGATGGGCTGTCATCCAGAGGCACCTGGACAATCTGGACAAGTGGGCCCGTATAAACCTCATGAGATTCAACAAGGCCGAGTGCAAGGTCCTACCCCGGGTCAGGGTAACCCACATTTCAGTACAGGATGGGGGGGTGATGTGATTGAGAGCAGCCCTGCAGAGAATGACTTGGGAATGTTGATTGTTGAGAAGCTCAACATAAGCCAGCAATGTGTGCTCACAGCCCAGAAGGCCAACCATGTCCTGGGTTACATGGAAGTGTCGCCAGCAGGTCGAGGGAGGTGATTCTTCCCCTCTACACTGCTCTCTTGAGACCCCATCTGGAGTATTATGTCCAGTTCTGGTATCCCCAACATAAGAAGGGTATGCAACTGTTGGAAAGGGTCCAGAGGAGAGCTACAAAGATGATCAGAGGGCTGGAAAAACTCTGCTGTGAGGACACAGGCTGCGAGAGTTGAGGTTTTTCAGCCTGGAGAAGAGAAGGCTCCAGGGAGACCTCATAGTGGCCTTCCCGTACCTGAAGGGGGTCTCATAGAAAGTTGGGGAGGGACATTTTACGAGGGCAAGTAGTGATAGGATGAGGGAAATGGCTTCAAATTGGAAGGGGGAAGATTTAGATTAGACATCAGGAAGAAATTCTTCACACTGAAGGTGGTGAGGCACTGGCATAGGTTGCCCAGGGAAGTTATGAAAGGCCCCTGCCTGGAAGTGTTCAGGGTCAGGCTAGATGGGGTGTTGAACAGCCTGGTCTAATGGGAGGAGTCGCTCCCTGTGGCAGGAGAGTTGAGACTATATAGTCTTTAAGGTACCTTCCAACCCAAACCATTCTATGATTCTATATGATAGTGAACTTACGCATTGGGTTTGACTACTCTGCAATATGTATGCAAAACTGTTATATAAACCCAATGGAAAACATTTCTTTCTTCTGTGAGATTCCTATTTGCTGGATTAAAAAAGTCTTACTGTAGTTACATAGAAAGAATAATTCATTTTTTCTTTTTTTTCTTTTCTATATGTAATTGTCTCCTAAATGAAATCTGAAGACCTGTCCAGCAAGAACGGATTCATTGTATAATAAATTTAATTCTGTATAGGAAAGAAACTTACCTTTCAAATGATCTTGAACTGCAACTTTGAATGCACTTTCCCACACAAATAAAAAAGAAAATTAATTAAAAAGAAAAACAGTCATAAGTGCTTGTTTAGCTTAAAGTCAAAAGGAATAAGAAATTTTTCAGAATTTTTACCCAAAGCATTTATCAGCAAAAGTTTTGTTTACAGAAATTTCTATAACCATTTAAATCCAAGTCTCCCTCCTCATAGTTTTTAAAAATAATATTTAGCCAATACGCTAGCTACATTTAGCCTAAACACAATAGGTTAAGCCTCTGAATGAGACAAAGCTAAAGTGCGACATGCTTTACCAATGAAAGCAACTCTATTGTACTTTGTCAGAGTGCTTGTATTTGCACTTTCGTACAGCAGCTCCCTATCCATGGAAACAGATAATTTATATTTCAGCCATATCCCATTTTCTTATTCTACTCTTCCATTAGTACAGGATCTGACTGCAGACAAGCCTTATATATAGCCCAGGCAGTGCAAACAGACGGTTTGTTTGCATTGTGTTGTCATCACTATGATTTATTGCAACCACTCCCAGAGTAAGACATTAAATTTACCTTATTCTCCCTCAAGGACCAAGTTTTGGAGCTGATAGTGGAGGATAGAGTAGAGTAGATGAAGGATGTAAAGCTTCCCACAGTCACCAAATTGATTTTTTATGTCCCTGTGGTGCTGAACCACAGATTCATAAAGTTAGGTCAAAAGAAAGTTTTTCATGTGAATGTTTCAAAAGTGCTGGTACACAGCGATATGTCCTCCTTTGTAAAACATGAAAAGGCCAGACTCTAAGTACTTGCTACTCCAAGACTCTGGCACCCTGCTGATACAGTAACACAGGAGCTCTGTTAACTGTGATATTCCTTGCTCTATAGACCACAATGGTGAAGCAATTCAGAGTCACAATATTAGCACAGTGATCACAGCACCAAGAACGGAAAATAGCAGTTCTTCCATCACCAGCTCAAAAGGAAATGTTTATTTTAAATATTTCTGTATTAGCATTTCTTTCAAAAATTTCTTACAGGAAAACTTTCCTGATATGTAACCGTGTGTCTGTCGTCTTCAGGAAAATGCAGTCTGCTGAGATATTCCTGCCTGATGGTGGGAGAAAAACCGACTGACTGAGTCAGAAAGAGGCAGCCACGTACATCTGCACCTAAGACAGGATTGTTCTTAAGAAAACAACACAAGATGATTCAAACAAACAAACTGATCATTCACTAAGGTTACTAAAGGAGATGTGACAATCCACTCATGACTCACTTGCAATGTTTTGGATTGCATGCTTATTTCATCATAGTTTAAGACTTTTTTTCACGCAGAGGTATGTGATAAAGCTGTGTACTAGAAGAGGTTGTTATGCACAGCACATAAAACCTCTGCAGAAGCAAGCGGGTGCAACACAAAAGCCATTACAACAATGTAAAGCTCTGTGCTCTTACCTTCCTTTTGTGTTACCCATGCCATTAGCTGAAAGTCTTTTTTTCCACCAGACAAGCCAAACTCCATTTGTTGTTCTGTTCTTCCCCTTTTTGTGATACCTGCACTCTCAGACTAGTGGGTGTATAGGTTATGTGTATTTTGAAGTTAGATACACCTGAGCCAATAAATCTGCAAATCAAGCTAAACTTCAGCATGTAATGCATGTTAAAGAAAATTTAAAATGTGCTTTCTACTGTTTGAGAGTTTTTCTGACCTAATTCCGTTGCTGTGAGTAGTTATAGCACCTTGTGTATTTAAGAAACACTAACCTAAAATTTCTTGGCATCTCAATTTTTAAAAATATATTTTCTAATACAAGTAAAATTCAAATTTAAGCAAGCAATTTAGATGGAGATTCATGCTTTAGAGCATTACATTTCAGTTTTGTTTGGCTTATCATATAGAGGCATGCAAGAGGTACTTAAGATTGGAAAATATCAGAACTCACAGAAGAACAAAAGAGAAGGATGTGCTGGAGGTTCTGGCAAAGAGAAAATCTGTAGAAGCAGATGATAAATGGCCACAAAAGGCTGTGAACCCAAACTAAGATTGGAAAAAGAAGATAAAGCGAGGAAAGATAAAGCCATCAAGCATGTAGCACAATGGTACAAAGTAATGAAAAGCAGTAATTACTCCCATGCAAAGTTTTGAGGAAATCTGTAGTCTGAGAAAGTCAGTTTACAAAGACAGTTGCACAATATTAGCCCATGTCTATACGCTCCTGTTTGTGGTATGTAAGACAAAAAATTTCTGTAGCATCTTGCACAAGAGCTCTTACCTTACCAATTCTATCAGCAATCTATTAGTGTTAGCACTGCATAGACACTCAGTAAATTCCTTTCACTGTTAACAAAGGTAAATCCGCCTGTAAAGGAGCAGAAATGCTCTGTCTCCATCAAGGACCTAACTGCAAGTATTAAGCCATGATGCACAGAGCACGAAAATTCAGGCTAAGCATCTAACCTATATCTGATCCATCAGGTCCTAACAAAAGGACTGTCTGTCCTTACTTTGAGACAAATAACAAGGACATATCCTGGACATAATAGCTTTGGTCACATCATCTGAAAACAGCATCTCAGCCACACAGAATGTGTCACCTGAGGCAAGGTGCTTCCCCTTGTCAGCCCCAAGAATGCAACTTTGTTGTCCCCACTGTCTCGTATTAGGAAAAATCTTTGTTGTTCAGCTCCAGCAGGATGGTGGCCGGAGCTGGTCTGGGAGGTGCCAGAGCAAAGCTCCTGTGGGGCAAGTTTCTGCCGTGCTGCTAAGGATTCCAGGAGAGCCGAAAACTGGGGACATGGGTAATTCTGAGGTCATCAGCAGGAAATTAAACAGGGGTAAAATGACCTACCCTCAGTCTGGGGAGTTTGAAGGGGAGATCCTAGGGAACCCTATTAAACCTGTGATAGAGAAGAATTTAAACAAGGCAGAGAAACACCAAATCAATAACTGAAAGGAAGTGAGGTGGCAATTGTGTTGTTCCATGTGAGCAATGTTAAGGTTAAGAAGTCTCCAGTTTGATATGCAGCATGCACACACTCTGTGTGATGCTGGGCAATCACTTGAAAGAGAAAAACTGATCAAAAAGTTGGTAGACCAGAGGAGATAACATTGCAAACAATGCAGACATAAAAATGCAGTTTAATATTATGACTGGAGATGTGTGCAGGTGGATTCAAGATACCTTCTATTTATTTAAAAGCTGTCTGCGTTCTTAATTTGATAAATAGCAAGATAATTTCCAAATATGGTCAGAGTTCTGGAAAACAGCCATTTCAAATGAAATTGATAATGTTCCTCCTAAGTGTTAATAATCATATAAACTTGGCCATGCAGCCATGAAAATGAGAATATGATAATGTTATCTGCCTTATTCTGATAAATGCTGGTTTCCTCCAGCATGTATCTGGAAAGCTTATACTAATTTCAACATTTTTATTACCCAGAAAATTTCTGCTTAAAAGAAAGTATGAGGATGTTTTCTCCTAAAAGGTTGTATACTTTATAATAGGAAAGCCTTTCTGACTCATATGTTTAAATTGAATAAGGGAAAATTTATTCCTTCCCCACAGGACTCTATGTATTCAGTCTTGTGTGTTACAAAACCTACATTCAAAAATAGCAAGTCAGTCAAAATAGAGAATTATGACGTTTAGCCATTTTTAATATATTTTTCAATCGGTTTTGTACTTCTCGTTTCCATATCTGTATAATATATGAAAATAATCTTTTTGATATTCTCAAGCTAATTTTGGGGTTCTCATTTACTTGCTTTTACACATAAAGACAAAAACTATTTTTCAGGTTATATCTTTAACTTGTTGCAGCACATCATATTTCCTTTAGCAATTTTGATTATTTAAATAGTATCTCATACTAGTCTAGAAAAATAGTTAAAAAAATCAAATAAGTTGTCAGTATAGATTATCTTATAGGTCTTATAGCTTAACTCATAAACAATTTTTTGAGTTCAAAACTATACATCATGATGAACAATAAAACAAGCTAGACCATACATGTGCCTTCAAAAACAGACATGGAAACACACAATATAGAAAAAAGCATTAGAACCCTGTAAGCATACAAATCTGTGATGCTAAATATGAAGAAAAATATTCATACTTCAAAGGAAAAGAAAATTAGTCCCGAAGCATTATGTTCAAAAACCCCTCCACACCTTTAACCTGAATTTTTGAGATGCTCTTATCACATAACTCTATAACTGTCCTTAAAAGTTTCTGCTAGTAGCAGAATGACTACTGTTACTCTGAACTAAATTCCCACTACTGAATGAGCAGATACAAAAATTCATTTTGAAATATATTCATCTCCAAATATTGAGTTAACATCCATTTCTTATGGAGTTAGTTTGCTCTCTGTTCAAAACCACTTCTAAAAAAAGATTAATGAATTCAGTAAATGCCATAAATGTCTTGTTGTTCTTTGTTTTCATATTTCTAAAGCTTGGAGCATCCAGTCAGAAAATATAAACACCACCATGTGCCAGTGGAAACATTTGTAGCCTGCACTTCACAAATTTTGAATTCTCTTCTTCACCATTGTATTTTGACTGTTCCCTAGCACACCCATAAACTGCAGAAGTGTTTTATGTATATAATTTGAGCCTTGATATCTATAAGTTTTCTTCCTACTAATCATAACATTTGAACAGGGCCTTGTATGAAATGTGCATGCATGCATGTCATTTGCTTGCCTGAAATGGGCTGTGGTAAATACCTAGATTCTTTACAAAACTCCAGTCTTTTCTAATGTTAAAGGCTTCATGCATATGTTAGCTCAGATGAAGGCCATATAACTACCCAAGTAGATGATTGCATGAACACAAGAATGATTAAAATCCTAGATAATGCCTACAGAGGGCTGCCAAAGAAAAGTATTCAGGAAGAATGAAATAATTAATCAAGATTGTACTATTAACAACCCACATATATTCCACTTTCAGTACCCAGAATCTTCCCTTTAAGACTTTCTGTCCCCAAGCTCATCACACGGCACTCATGAGGAACAACAAAAAAATCACTTGCTTTTAAGTTTAGCAATTTGTGATTTATATAAAGACAAAATGATAGATGGATGTCTGGACTCATTAAATGAGCTGGACGCGGTTTTGTAGGAAGTGGCAGCTGATCTTAAATAGCTACTTTGAAAAAGGTCTGTGTACTGCCTTTGCCAGCAAGCAGCTAATACATTACTGTAGACAGGAACCACGCTTACATTAACATATTAGGCAAGATACAGCTCTACTAGTGATTGCCATATTTGTGTTTGTTTATGTTATAATAAATTACTATTTAGTTCAGGATGAAACTGAACACCAAAGCTCCTTTATGAGTCTATCTCTTTGACACTGGTAGGCAACCCTCAAGTAGCTTCACAGTATTTTCACAGAAGGAGATCAGTGATCTGGAAACTCCTAGTGAAAAACCTCGTATCAGTGTTTTCACAGTGGTACTAACCAAGGCAAAACAAAAGTCAGTTGTTTCTTTGAAAACCAAATATAGGATCATAGAAGGACAAGAGTATTCAGGAAAATACTTTTTAATCACAATTCTGCAAGTCAGAATTGGTAGCAAACTTAAATTTACTTGTCACTGTTATATTTTACCTTTGTGCACGGGCAGAGATGCAACAAAAAGGATATACAATGGCACAAATCCTCACTTTGCAGGGGAAATGCTGAAGAGGCCTCTCTGTCTAGGATGAATTTACAGTCTCAAATCAGGGACAGAACTAAAATTTGGTCACTATGTATAAGCAGGTCATAAGCGCTTTCAGCCAATGTTAATTTTTCCTAAAGAAATATTAAATTTTAACCAAGCAGAAAATATGGTCTTCAAAAAATATTCCTTGTGTAAAAAGACTAATAGTCCTTTGCTCTTAAATTCTGCTCCTCAAATATGGAAGTATTTGGTGTTACCTCATCAAAAGTATATAGAGGACCAAGTCTTGCTGTGATTTTGAACTTGAGTCATTTTTTTCTGAGAATTGTCAGCAACTGCTCAGTTTAAAATATGAACTTTTGTTACATGCTTTTATAATGAATTCTGTGGAATGTATGTACAGATGACAGGTTCTAAAAATATTCACTGATTTTCTCTGAGTACAAAGAATAACTTTATACTCTTCAAATATTTGAAATTAGGAGAGGAGAGGAGAGGAGAGGAGAGGAGAGGAGAGGAGAGGAGAGGAGAGGAGAGGAGAGGAGAGGAGAGGAGAGGAGAGGAGAGGAGAGGAGAGGAGAGGAGAGGAGAGGAGAGAGTACAAATTAGGAATTTTATGTCATTTGAACTGAATGTTTTTTGATGTTCTGCATATGCTCTAAACATTAGCACTACATGTAAATATAAAATAAAAAGTCTTATATTTCAGGATAACCCTTTATTTTACAGCTTCTCAATTCCTATAATGAAACTTCAAGTCCTGTTACTCCTTTGTGACAGTCGAACAAGCCCTTACAATCATGTGAGAATCTCAATTTAATTCTTGAATGTATTTCTAAAGACTTCTATGCAGAAGAACAGTGAAGAGAGACTTAAAAATTGTATCTACATGTTTTCCTTTCCAAAACCCGATAACATGCTACTTTAGATGAAACCAGAAGTGTCAGTACAGGTCTCTTGACCAATGTTTAAGTGTTACATCTATCTGCATAATAAGGACCAGCCCAAACTGTCATATTACAACTACATCATATGCATTCAAACTCATTCCCAGACATGGGTTTAATAAAGCTATCAAATTGATAAGAAATTTTAATATACTCTGTGTATATCTTAGCACAGTTTTCAGTGATTGTGTCTTTCCCACCTGGTTCTAAACCTCCCCTCTTAGGTCTTGTATCTGCAGGGCTGTCTTGAAAGGAAAATTTGTTGCTTGCCACCAGAGGATATAAACTCAAGCTTCCAATGAAATAGTAAGGATAAAGTCAATGTAGCTCTGTGGAGCAGGGTCAAGGAGCATTCTGGGGCTGACGGCTCTTGTATGATGGTGAGATGAGAAGAACAGTATGGTGACTAAGATCTAAATTGTCTTTGAGCTCTCTTACAGTGGTGAATAGCAGATGACTGAAGATGACTATCAGAATAGGACAAATTGTATTACAGGGATATTCTGGGCCAGAAGATCTTTGCGTGTAACAGACTTGTTTTTTCCTTTCTCTTTTTCCTTTCTTTTTTTAATTTTGTAATACATTTGTGTAATCATTTTTGAAACTATGCAGACTCTTGACATCCTCAATATTGTGTGGCAAGAATGTTCAATTTCACTGTGTAAAAGAAATGTCTACATTTGTTTATCTAGAATCAGATCATGTCAGTGTGTTGATGATAGTGGGGGAGCAGTCATTGCCTGTTATCTACCCACCTGCCTCATGGCATCACAGTCTGCAGATATCCCCACCTGTTTTTCATTTTGAAATGCAATCATCTTTTAAATACTTTGCTGTGTGAAAACTGGTTATGGTCATCTTTGTCACTCTTCTTTTGCAATTCTATTATATTTTTTTGAGATGAGAATCAGAATTGCAAGTAATCTCCAAAACAAAATAGCGTCTTATGAATCAGCGCAGTGACGATATGATATTTTCCTTGAAATTTCCTAATGCTCCTTTTGCTTTTGAAATTGTTGCTTTTCTTCAAATATCATCAGTATTGATGATTGCTCTCAAGAAGTCTGTTAAAAATAAGCAAAGATGTCATGATAATTTCTGCAATTACTAGGCCTGACAATGTTATAAAACCAGCTTGAGTTCATGAATATTGTAACTACCATAGCTTGCTGACTCTACACTGTAGGTGGATTTTAACATTTGTATGTACTCCCAAAAGATCTCTGGCAGATTGTCATCACTTACTGAAGTGTTTGTTAGCATTATGGCAAATTACACATTATAATTATAGTTTGCTCCTGCCTGGTCCTATATTGGTTATTAGTGTTTCAGGTATGATTGTTACTGTGTTTTTTAAAAGTGAAAATACACGTGGTGGCTGAATATATTTGTCATTGCTTTTAAAGGCGTTTTTACCTTGATATCCAAATAGCATATCCACTAAAATGGTTTAAGGATGACTTAAAGAATGACTTATCTTAAATAAGATCCATATTTTCATTATCAGTTAATTAGTAGTAGTATTTCTTGCAAGATTCATTTTAAGTGTGTCAGAAACTGATATAAAAAAACCTGCAAAAATATTTCTTTAGCAAGCTGAAACAGACATTCTCTGATTATGATTTCGAAGTTTGATTACTGACTCAGTCTAAATATTTCATGCAGCAGTGGGAAATACTTTTTGAGGGAAGGGGCTAACACAGCTTATTTGAGGACAAAATAATTGTCTCTCACATTGTTTATGCAAACTAAAAGCTGACTTGGATTACCTGCTTCTTTTCTGTGTCTTTTATTTGTAACTTCCTACTTATCAGTAATTGCAGTGCTTGCAAAGGATGCTTTGATGCAGGCACAGCACTGCGAACAGAGCTGTAATCAGAAATAAGGCTTGTGTGTGGAAGAACAGCTGGTGCAGAGGGAGGCTCTGTGGATGGCACAGGAAATGCAGCTTCCATCTGGGAGCAGAGCTGTACGAATGTAGCATAATGGGATTTTTGAATATTTTTGTGAAATCTGCTGAGCTTTATGCTAGTGTCATTGAAGGTCCCCATTTCCCTTTGTTCACTGAACAGTGAAACTGGAAAATTTTCTCATTATTCATGTGAAAGACTTGCACAGTTGCAATAGTTCAGGGATAATCCAAAGGAAATAATGGGATCTTCCTCTCTGAACAAATATGGAGTAATTTGATGAACACATAATATGTTATGAATATATAATACTCATTCAAAATCAGTCATAGACAGTTCACTTGTCTAAACCAATGGTGCCAGCAGCTCCCCAAATAATTATGAATAGTAAATGTACAATTAAATTCATGGGTTGAGAAGATACTACTCATACACACATGTAGCACCTATGAATAGTAATTGGGACAGAGTTCAAATACAATTTATTCTCAGATCCGTTACCCCTGCTTTTAGAGTTGATGAATTTGAAGAGCACAACTCCTACATAGACCTCATATAGCCACAATTATAAGTCAACTGTAAGAAAAGAAAAACCTACGAAAGACAAGTTTCAAAAAATCAAATTTTCCCTACCTGATGAGTACTCTTCCTCATTAGACTGACTCACTTTGTGAACTCTGCAAGGACAGATCATATATCTTCATTAACATCTGCCACTTTTTCCCATGACAGTCTCCAAAGCAAGGTAGACACTTAAGGTGGACAAAAATGCCTGTAGGTGGAAAACCAGTGTTAAAGAGTAGTTACCAGTGGGTAGTTATCAAAGTAGAAACCTGTGCTCATGGGTGTGGTTACAATCAAGGATTTCTTTCATTGCGACAGGAGTACAATAATCATATTCTTTTTAATTTTCAAGTAAAATGGATGATCAGGGTCTGCGCAGGATATGAGTAACGCAATATCTTTACACATCACTTTCTTAAACTATATCTCTATATACCTCAGCTTTGTTCAACCCCAAATATTACTACTTAGCAGCACTGTCCTCAAAAGGATTTCAATTCAAATAATATCCAGATTAGCTTGAAATAGATTTTATCCTGCAAGTTCTATAAGAGACTATTCAGATGACTGAGGTTCATGAATTAGACCTATGTCGACAGTGATGCCTATTTGGAAAAAAAAAGCAAAGCATTTCACTGAATGCATAAATAAGACATATGAGACATGAAGTAATCTTTTGGCTTTACTCAGCAATACTTCAACGGCCACCTTTAAATCCCCGCCTTTAAAAATGTTGTTGAACAGCTGAGATAGCTACCAAATCGCAGAAGTTGCCAGAAATTTACAAAAAACAACCTTCAAAGAGAGATATGGGGTTGTTCAGCATACCAAACAAAAAGCAAAAGAGAGACAGTAAGTATCTTAACATGTAAAGAACAGCTACAAAGAGGAAGCAAAAAAAAATACCTTTGCCATAGATAAAGATATTATAGGCTTGTGCAACTGAGGTTCATTTGGTAAAAACTTTCTGATAGTAAAGATGAAGTATGGAAAGGGAATATTGCAGAACCTCCTACTGAAATATTTGCAATAGAAAATTAATTAAACAAGAACTGCTGTAAATGGCTAGGGCACAAACTGGACAATCAAACGGATGAGTTCTTACTCAAACTGGTTTTCTGTGGTATTACACTCATTTGCAGACACAAACAAATTTATTCTTTTTATTAAAGTAGATTAAAAAAACCCATCCTACTGATGGGTTTTTCAGAACACATGAGAATATATATATATATTGATGTCAATGGAGTACCATGAAGTCAGTGATGTTCTTCAACTATTTCTAGGTATATTGAATTTAAGACAGAACCAGCTTTGGTTCTTCCTGATGATTAACAGAGTGGAGAAATTTTAAATCTGATGAAAGTTTATTTTCTTGCCTTCAGTGGGTCGTGATTCATGTACATTGGATCTAAAACTGTCACAGAATGCATGAATGCTTTGACTTTTTAGTTTAAAAAAAAATCATTGCTAGCTCCATGGGGACAAGCCCACCCATTCATTGTTCTTAGGGTTAACCCACCCATCCATTCTCCTTTCTGATCCCATTTGTTCTATTTTAAATTCCTTATCTTCTGTATTTCCTTCTTGAATTCTAATATTTATTTTCAACTATAAAAGCTAATAAGACCTGCCAAAAACTTAAAATTCAAAACTAGAGATTACAGGTGATTAAAATGTTATCTGAATTGTAATCTAAGTTTTGGCAGGTACTCCATAGTTCCTATTGAAAACTTCAGTAACAGAATTTATTAAGCCTCTAACAAACAAAATCAGTAAGTTTAAAATGAAATTATTAAAAATCTTTACATTGAAGAATGAATTTCTTTTTGAGATTTAATATGATATAAAATAAATTTAAACTTTCCATATTAGAATGTATTTTCTTTATACCATATAAATAATTGGTTAAGTATGCACTAATGTATTTCAAAATGTAGTAAGTACAAAATGAATGCAACAAAATGCCAGATTAAATGTAATTATTTATAACTGGACCATTGCACGCAAAGTAATAAAGTACACTTTCACCAGATTTTAGTTTCCTGAGCATGCTCCATCTACTATAGCTTTAAGACTAATAGTTGCAACTGAACCACTCCAGCTGAATTAGCTGTATTTTCTTACTGCACTTACAGTGTACCATGCCTTTGGTGAGTAAACTATTTTTGTAATACAAGAAAACACTTTATATTCAGCACGTAAAATATGCTAAGATCAGGCACATAGCCAGCTTTAACAGCTTATCTAGCATGCAATGCTTTGATTGCTTGCAGTCATTCTTTTTATCCTAAGATAAATACTAGGTATATTGGCTTTTACATCACAGGCTGGAGCTACAGACAATATTATATTTGTTACAAACAACATTTGACAGATGAATTTTACTGATGTAGTTCATGAAAGAGTGAATGCTGAGATGCAAGTGATGTGAAATCTCTTGCAAAGAGAATTCTGAACCTCCTTGATACACTGTCATTACAGAGATCACCACCACCAGAGGATGACTAAAATACTGGGCCCCAACAGCCTCTGGTTTTCTACTCTTTGGTCAAAGAACTCTCTCTTTCTTTTGCTGAGAACAGACTGTGATTTTGGACAATAATAAACAAACAACACCAGCATCTTTTAAAAGAAATATCTGCACAGCATGAACAAAACCAAGTGGATGCGATTTAATAATGGATTTTAAAAGAATCCCTGTATGTAGCAGTGGAAGGCATATAATTGTAAACTTGAGCTTGTGAATCTACTTCTCCTTCGGTGTAAGTCCTTTGAATCAGCATAAATAATAATCAGTACGTTGCATTCCTTGTGGTTTTCAATCTCTCTCATGTTACCTGAGGCACTATTTACTCTAAATACCAAAAAATGCCACTGACCACAACCTTTAGGAACAACTAGAAACTTTTTGGACTTCTTAATGTCTGACACTATCATTTTTGTTACTGAAAATTATAGAGTCTAAATATGATTGCAGGTAGCCATGAAATGTGATTCTATAGTTCTTTACATTAAAACAACAGGTATGCAACGTAGTCGCTGGAATCCCTCCACAGTGCATCAGTTGGTCTTGCTCACTCTTCCATTCCAGGGCTACAATACCATCTCGCACATGAATTAATGTTTCAATTATGGCCCTTCTCAGAGATTATTTCACAGACAACTCCTACTGCTGCTGAGGACTATATATATGTTTTTCTGAGTCATCAACTTAGTGTAGGAGACTGAGTCCCAGTTTGAAAATGAACTTGTGAATTTTAGGCCGAGATTCCTCCTACGGGATCCTGGAAAAGATGGGCTTTGGAGAAAAAGAAGAGCAATGAGATAGGGAGAAGAGGTAGAACTTGGAAGATTGCAAGTCACGATAGAATTGCTAGAATGTAGTCTACTAAGATAGAGAAAAAATGGCTTGAAATACTGTAAAATTATAAAATGGTGCATGTAACATCTTACAGATAGCAATCAGGATCCATGTTAATGAAGTAATGACAAGCAAATAGTTTCTTTCTTATTTCTCTGCATACCTTTACCCAAAATGTCACTGTGCATCATGCAAACTTCATTGTCAATATTTTTTATTAATTTTTGCTTATATATGATAAGTTATTTAAAAAAATAAACAATATACATCTTGTGCAATTTCAGAGCTTTTCTAACAGGAACCACCTGAAATGTCTGTGACAAATAAGGACTTTCCACCAAATACTCATGGCTTCTATTTAGGCTACAGAAATTGTAGTCTGAAATGTCTCCAATCAGCATCTAGTCATCTATATGAAAATAACAAGATAGGTGGACAGAAAGTAACTTTCCAACAGTAAATATTGAGAAAACTCACTGTGGAGCCAATCACAGCTTTCTAACTGTGCAAGTTACAATGGGAAGTGAAAGAATCAAACTAAAGCCTCTGGTCTGAATTATTAAGTTAGCTTTTCCTTATTTGACTATTCTGAATGAATCCAGAGCCTCTTCTTTTCAGAGGATCAGAGCTCTTGTCAAAATTAAGCCAGATTCAACAAAATATTGTTTTATCAAAATAACCATAGAAGCATAAAGGTTAAATCTTATATTTTCTTCTTTTCAAAACATGTAAATCCTTTAAGACCAGAAGATGCAGGTGTCCTTATCTTTGACTTGTTTGATTTGGTACAGATGAACACTGAGTAACTTTTAGTTTAATGAGTGTGATTCCCTTATTCCTTTCAAAATTTCTGAAGCTCATCTATAAGACTCCACCCCTTAAAAAAGTATTTTCTAATTAGTGCCAACCTGACCCAGTTTACTAAAGCTAGTGATTTTCTTGATTTTCTTACAGCAAATCCTGGGACTTAGATGAAGTTTAACTTCTTCCATTTTCTATTTTATGTCACTGCAGCAGAATAAATTTATTTCTTTTCTATACTGCATTTTTCTTTTCTGTTCAATCATTTTCGTGAAAGCAAGGAACTGAATGGTTAGGTTGATTGTACTACAGCAAGTATTTAAATTTTAACAGTGGTAGTACTTCTGTGGCAAGAAATATTATTACCTTATAAAACTGCTGTATTATTAAACATTTTTATGTGTTATGAGAACATAATGCCTTAAGGAAACAACAGTATAAAATCATTATTTCTAATCTAAATTTGATTTGCAAGATACGTGTCAATACATTCACATAATTTGGTTGGTCAAAAAGTTCTTTCACTTTGTTATTATGCAGTCATAGCAGATCTGAAATGCACATGAAGTACAAGTGCTGCTCTATAGTTACTTTTAAATTCATGAGCAAAGCCACAAGTGGAAAACTGGCTTTTAAATTACAAGTAAATTCTCACTGCTGCTCTGGGAGGAGAGAGGCCGTTATCATCCTGCCGTAAACCTCCAGAAAAGGTTTTACTGTTGGACAGGAACACTCTGTTTGTGGCATGCTCTGTGCGGTTGTTCCTCAAAGGTGTAAAAAGAGACTGCTAAGAGAGAAAAATTATAAGGAAGAGGAAACATACTTGTTCTCAATTGACACAGAGTCCATAATCGTAGAATCATAGAATTATCTGGGTTGGAAGAGACCTCCAAGATCATCAACTCCAACTCTTAGTCCTACACTATGATGATTACTAGAAAGAATCTGGAAGACCTTCTGGACTGTTTTACTATATGCCAAAGCCAGATTCTATTCCTATGTTTAAAGAAATTATAACAGGCTTCCAGAAATGCATTTATTCCCTGCACATTGCCCTAGCTGGAAAAAAGACATAACAATGAGCCTATTTTGAAATCCTTGCAAACTGATCTTGATTCTTTTACTACACAGAAGCCAGAGGGCATCTGGGGCATTAGTAAAGAACTTTCTTTTGATAGAGTCTTCTTATGAAGGGTAAAAAAAGAAAAATATAGATATGCACTCCTTCTTATTATCTCATGGGACCACTGTTAGGAACATCTCGTGATATCTCAAGAGAATATGACTAGCAGCAGAAGTATAAAAGTATGAGGCTAGCAAGAGATTGCCTTTTCAGTAGAACTGACTCACAAAGGTGTAATTTCTCAGAAGTACCCACATCCTATTTCAGAAATGATTAAGGTTCCTGGGAGCCAGTATCTTGTTGCGCATAGAAACCAATTCTCTTCACACCTTGTGAAAATTTTATTCTGTATGTGTAGCATATTACTACCCCTTTCCACCAGACTGGATCATCTAAACTGGTTTCTCTGTATGGGAAAACTTGATAGTGAGGCCAGGTATTTCTTTGCACACGTTCCTGTAAATAAAGTGATTACGTAAGTCTGATTTCTCGAAATACAGCAGGAATCAAACAAGAAGGGAAAGCGTTTACTCCCTATTCCAGTATTGTTGGAGAATGGTTGCGGGAGCGTGGGCTCACCTTAGGAGCTCTGTGAATCGGCCCTGACAGAAATCAACTGAGCTGGGCTGTGATGAAAAAGTACTGAGGATTTTGCCGAGTCATGCTGACAAGGAGGGAGGCAGTGAGAAAATCGTCAAGATAAGGTCAAGAAGACCTTAAGACTGATAAACAACTTAAGGAAGTAGGCCAGAATGAGACCCGGACCCAAGCATATAGCAGTAGCTGCAAGTAGGAGGAGCAAGTAGGAAGAGCAAGTAGAAGGAGCATGCTAATGTAACCTTAGAGCTAAGCCAATGATTGCAAGTAGGAGGAGTATGACAACGTAACTTTTAGAGCTAAGCTAATAATTGTAGGGCCTTTAGAGCTAAACTAATGATTATAAGACAAGTGTATGTAAGGGCCAATGATTGTTAGACAAGCCAATGATTTTTAGACAAGTAGACATGAATTAAGTAGACATGGGTTATGGTATAGACGTGAATGAGCTTCGCAATAAACCAGAACTTGCTTTACCACTCACATTGAGTCTATTGCATGGTTCTCCTTGTTCGTCGCACAGTATTTTATAATACATATTATTCAAAGACTCTGTCTGAGATTCATTTCAGGTCATACTACAGGCTCTTTTTTGGCTGTCCACTCCTTTTTTTCAGCTTTTTCTCTGTTTCTGATGTTTTTCTTAGACACAACAGTGCTGCTGCAATCCAACTGATATCTTATCCGAACTCTGTTAGGAGAACTTCAGGATCGCCTTGTGGTTCAAGTCTTATGTTCTGCTGCATACTATCATACATAATTTACCTTGGCAATCTAATCATATTGTTTTAGATTACCATTCCATGGACAACACAATTTTCTAATTTTTCTGAACAAAAGGCTTCCAAACCCATTTTCATTATGCTTTCTCATACCTTAACTATGTTTTTTAATGGAGTAACAGTAAACATTCTCAACTGAAAAATTCTAAGGAATTTATCTATCTCTAACATTTGCTAATTGTGGTCAGAAGAAGAGAGGACTGACTGATTATAAATACCCTACATACTGCTATTTTCAGGAGGTCCTCTGTAAAACACATTGAGAGCTCAGCCTACTGGTTGACTGAAATAACAATCTTTACTTTTTTGAAAATTTGCAGTCAGTGCACAGTGCGATGAGGGATATCCCATCCCTACTAAAAGTCTGTACAGTTCTTCTGAAACAGATGAGTATCCGAAAACACAGAACAGGGCTGAGGACTTTGCGATTGCCTGACTGGACAAGTGATATTTAACCCCAGAAGTGCAAGGTATCCTAGGGGTTTCCCCATTTGTAATAGCAGTAGTATGAAGCCTGATGCAACTACCTCTTCCTGATGCTTCTCAGGAATTCCAGACTTGAAAATGACCGAGTTGGGTAAAAGTGTGCATTCACTAGAATGATATCAAAAAAAGCCATCAAAAAAGCCACACCAAGGAAAAAAAAAAACCTTCACAGTCAACATGAGCAAAAATGGAATTTTAACTAATATGGAAAAAAATTGACCTTGAAAAAAACTACTGGATGACACACTGAGAAAAGATTAGACAAACATGAGGTGAATGTCATAGTGACATGTAGGCTTAAACTCCATTTAAGCAATTACTTCAGATGCGCTGCTTCTAAATAAGTAATTCATATATGTCAAATGTATCTGCCTGCCTCTGGCTTAGTGTAACCAAAAGTATGATTTTTCAAGTCAGAGGAGAAAAAACTACACAACACACATGTCAAGGGACTACGAGGAAGAGTAGAATTGCCGAATGTAGGTTTTATACTGGTTCCTTCTTCATTTAACTTGGCTTTAGGAAAAGCTAATGTTTATCTTTCAGATTATTTCCTAGGTAGAATTGAGCAAATATAAAGCCCTATTCTTTCCCTGAGGCAACTGCTCAAATTCACACCAAAATCAACAGATTCTGTTTATAGCAGCAGATAATTTTACTTCACATATTTGCTCAAAATCAGTGCATGTTCATAATGTATCTTACTGTGGCAAATCTGGTGTGAGTCAGTGAGTCTCATCCTGCAAGTAAAATGACTCTAACAAAAAGTAATTTTCTCTTTTTTAAAAGATGGCCTTTTTCAGACTGTTCCTCATCTTGCTGGAAAGAGTTTACATATTCCAGATTATTAAGACTTTTGTTGTCCACATGGACCATCCTGGAATGAAAGTAATCCTTCTGTCAAAGGTACGCCTCAGAAGGATAACTTCCACTTTGCTCCTCCAGCTATAAAAGGGTAGCAACAAATCTGGGCGTTTACTCCAATTCTGTCAGAATTCTCTTTCGCTCCTCTTCCAACAGTACCTCTTTTAAACCGTAGTGTTTATGATAGGATTATGCAGCAATGGAGTTTCCAAGATATGTATGGGATTGTATTAATAAATCAGGTCCCAAGTTTTCAAAATGCTTTTCTCATTCCCAGTTATGAAGTCTCTCCAATGCTTTTAATTTACATTTAAAACTTGCAAGAACTTGTTTAAAAAAAAAAGGTGAGGCAATTCAGATTTTAATTCACAATGAACTAACTGCCTTAAAAAGTCATGACAGTGATATCAAAATAATTCATTTATTTAAGATAAATACATGTGCTACATTAAACATTAAGTACAGGTTGCTAGATTTGTGTAAGCTCTGTCTGGAAGACTGCCAGTGGAGTTGAAATTAACATTTTGACACATTCAAAATTGTAGGAAGCCTTTTAATGAATAATTATTTCTACAGAATTATTTACATTCAGAAGTTACAATGAAATTTACCACTGGCTTTAAGTAGAACGACATCTGTCTTAACTTGCTATTAAAGGGCATATAAATCATAATTTACCTTTGCTGCATAACCTAATGCAATCTATTAAGGAAATAGTTCTTTTAATAACAAGACTTCAGGAAACAGAGAGCACAATCACACATAAAGAGACAATAAGATTACTGTTAATACATTTTTAATGTTTTAATAACGCCTTTTGATTTGCGCACAGAGCTGGAGGGTCATGTTCTTACGAGACCCTTTTATGGACAGACAGTTTAGTCGCCCCAGAAAATAAACCCATGGGTCAAAAGTGAACTGGTGTCCCACATCATTCCCTTGTTCCACAGGAAACAAGGCTGAGGGCTGTGCAAGTTACTCTGAGTAGCTGTCAGCATGGTGAGTTTGGAGGTCCTGGGAACCATGAGATTCATTTGAGCAGAGGTGTTTTGCTTTGCATCTGGGATAGCTGTAGGCAACTTGCACAGTTGAATCACTTGGATGTAACTCAGTAAGCTCCTATAATTCAACACTTCCATCTGAAATACCACCCCCTAAGACCCCTTCTTTTGCCTTTATTCATGCTGTTGATGTCAATGGAACCAGTGAGGCACTAGGCAACAGACATGATGAGACTACTCTTATTTTGTCTTAAAGCTGAAAAAAGGTATCATACTTAATAATGCAAAGAATTCTAACCTTCATACTGAGCTCGAAGTGTTTATCCCTGAACACTTTAAGGGATTGAAAGTTTACCATCACTGTATCGGGATTTTTTACCAGAACAGGCTACTCTCAAGCAGCAGATTTTTCAAATTTTAAATGATCGATAAATGTGGAAAAATATTGGTAAACTGAAGCAATCAGACTTCTGGTATCTGCAAATCACAGGAACAAACTTCCTCTTAGGACTGACAGTATGTTTTACTTCTGGACTCCAGCAAGTGCCAGACTCCTCCCAGTCCCAAGCAAGCGCTGCCTCTGAGGATTCCTTTATGAAACTTAAGCTACAGTTGTAAACTCAGGCTGTGCACAATTATTTCCAACTTTCAGAAAGTTTAGTCTGATCTTTCATGCTAGTGATGTCCATGACCGTAACAAGTCTTCTGTTTTTCACAGGAGTTTTTTAGATTCAGGAATAAAGCCAATTCTGTATTTTAGTCTTGCAGTTTCTCATTTCAAGTAATTTGGTTAAGCCATTGATAGCTTACAGGAAATATTGAGATTTGTTTCAGAAGAGCAAACAGTTTTCTAATCTTCTGCTGATTTATTATCTGATTAGTTGCTGACTGCTGAATACCCAGCAAATATGCAAATTAGTATCTCACTAACAAAATAAAAACAAAACAAGAAGACATTTTTGGCATTTGAGGAAAATATGAGCAGATTTTTACAACTCTTTTATTTTTTTCTTTCTTTTTCCTTTTTTTTTTTTTTTTTATGCTCCTGCACATCTCAGGACTTTGATCTTCCTTCCAGGAAAAGGATACATTTATTAAACATACATTGTGACATGTTCAAAAATAGAACACATACTGGAAAAAGTCACACCTCATTCTGGCTTACAGCACGTACCTCCCATATTTTGCTGAATGATTTTGTGTTCAGTCACTATTGACTCTACAAGTCACATTTGGCTGGTGGTGTCTTCAGTATGTCTGTCTTTTAAGCAACAAAATTTCAACAGCATTACAGATTACATTTAAGTTGGAAATTAGAATTTAATAGGATCAATTTCCAGCTTTCTATTATTATAATGACTATCCCTAAGCTTATTCAAAACACACCCCACTTAGTAGCTAGGCATAATGGCTAGCTCTGCAAGACACTGAGAGCACTTAAGAGCATTTCATAGGACTCCCCATGAAAGACCTACTCCTACCCATGAAAGCTCCTTACGGTGTGTCCTCTGGGCTTTGGCCTCCACACCATCCGTTGGTCCCTAGCACAGCTCCAGGCCCAATAGCCCTTAAGCTACCACAGGGAGACACCACTACAACCTGCTGTCTCTCCACATGAGGTGCTCTGAAATAAGTTACCAAAACCCAAGGGACAGTTGTGGCTGCTTGATGTAGGCGGCAGAAAGTTCACGAAAATTAAACCCAAAGGAACCGTGTGATTAGCTAAAATATTGCATCGTTTTAAAAATAAATTTGGAGGAGAGTCACAACTTCTTCAAGAGGTAGACTTCAGTCATTAGTGTTTGGCTCTGTAACACTTTGCACCTTCAAGGAACAGAAACAGGAAACTGCTACAACAGAACTTTTCAAGGTGTCATATGGACTCCTGGAGCTTTGTTTTTATGACAAACAGTGACTACTTCCGTATCCATGACAAATGGCAAAAGCTGATCATGTGCTGTTTATGCAATCAAAAAGGTAGATAAGACAAAAAGCACACAGAAAAAAAACAAAGTAAAATTAAAATTTGGTTAAAAATTAAATAGCTATATATACCTGGCTGAAACATGCAAACAAACATATGTATTGTATGATTAAAGGTCTAGGTAAGAAGAAAAAGCTTAGAGTATAAAAAACAATGAAGAGAACACCTAGATGCATTTAACAATAGAGCCTGCTTCCTTGTCAGAGGAGGGTCTTGCTCACACTTTTAACTCCTTCATGGCTGATCCTCTCAGACTAACAGAGGCCATCTTTACCTTGATTTTATCTGAATGATTATTCATAGGAGCTACTTGTTACAACCTTCTCATAGGAATACTTGCAAAAAAAAGAGCCTGAACATATATCACACCAATTTTGTTCACTTGGTGTCTCAGTAAAGTTGATGTCACTTTACCGCAGAAAGGAAGGTGGTTCCTCTTTTCTCCACTTGCAGCTTGGCTTCTCTGATTTGGGTTAATGTGTTTTGGTTAAATGAGAAAAGATTATGACTGTTCTTGGACGTCCTTTACAGATTGTTAAGATGATATACTGGACAGTACTGTCAGCTAAACTTCATATGATCGTGATAATCCAGTTTGCTATACAACTAAAACATCATGAGGCCAAACAGAGCAAACTAATATAGTGATTAATGTACAGGTAATTTAGATGATATGCAATACAGAGCAACAAGGACAGAAAGAATACCTGTAGGTGACATAACAAGATGGATTTTCCTGGTATGCAAAGCTGGTAGAAACTAGAAGACATTTCCTTGCTAAGAAGCATTTAGAAATAATGTGAAACACTGACTCAATGAAATACAATTGATATCATCTTCCAAAGTTAAGAAAATACTCACTGGGTTGCTTGAAATAAAAGAATTATTTAATTTATGAATGTTTCTGTAACTGAAATTTCAGAACCATAAAAAGATGTCAATAGTCAAAACCAAGAAAATGCGTGAGATAAAATAAATTCTAAAAATGGAATACAGGGACCACAGTATGTTATAGTCATTCCATATCATTGAAAATATCACCTGGTAGAGAAATCATGTGTTAATCTCTGAATGGATTTTTGTTTAGGCTGGATGTACGAGTGACAGCAGTTAGGAATGGCTGCTATGGATCTACATCAATTAGAAAGCTACCTGTACAACCGGTGTGTCCTCTCCTGTCCCAGTAATTCATTATGATGCACTGTCAAGGTTTATACCTTCTTCTAAAGAAAGCAGGCAAGAATCCAGTAGACTTGCCCTGTGTCCTCTCTGTGTCTTCTGCACATAAGGCAGAAAATCCATGCACCCACCTATGAGATTCTTCACCATGTGGTTATTTTTCTAGGCTTATTTTACAATGTTCCATAGCTTTCCCATCATCCACGTTGGACACAAGCTCTGTGTTTTTATTAACATTGTGCTAAGCCAACACTAATCTTTTCCTCCTCAGTAGGTTTTATTAGATTGGGCTAAGTTACACAGCTTCTGATTCATGATTGGCTCACATTTAGGTGCTTTAAAAAGAGGGTAAACTTCTTACATAACTATCTACAAAAATTCATTTAATTGTAGTCTCTATTGAAGAACAAGGTTACAGTATTTTATTGCCTCCGGCACTGAAATTTTTTGACTGAAATCAGGTACTTACAATCTGTAAGCAGAGTATATTCACAGCTATTTTGAGAGCTTCTGAGGCAGAGCTGACTGTTTGTTCACAAAAAAGGCTTCAAACGTCATTAAACATGATCTTCAGTTAGACTAGAATTAAAGTTCCACATAGTCATATCCTTCTTCCTTATGATAAAATCTTTTCTTGAGCTTCTGTATATCCTATACATATTTTGTCCTTCATACTGCAACTACTTAATAGATGTTTCTGGTGCTTCTCCTTTCCCTGCAAATGTTCTGTAGGAAACATCTATAGGAAATTCTCTTGAATACAAAGTCAAATAATTTACTTAAGAGCAGCTGAACATATATATAGATATATGTTCACCAGTATGTTCACCATACTGCATTTAGATCATGATCTTGAGAGTAACTTTGACTGAGGAAGAGCTTTGATATTTCTTTGAAAGCCCAATTCCTAGAGATTTCATCATGAAATCTGATCAGTTTGAGGGTTCACCTGGTGGCTGCAGCAAATACCTATCAACAGGCACTGATATAAATACAATTTCATTTATTAAGTTGGTGCGTGTATTGAAAAAAAAGAAAGGTTATTGCTTTCCACTTGTCATCCAGGTTTTTTTCTCACATTTTGAGTTCCAGTTTTCTAAAATCCACTTCTCTCATCATCACAGTTTAGTGTATATGCTAAAATTAATCAATTTACGCCCACAATTACTAGAGACTCTATCTCCTAAACATGTTTTTGCCTTCTTTCTGCACAGGTCATTTATTTTGGTCTTATATACAGGTACTTTTGTCTTTATACAGGTACCTAAATTGATTTGACTTGGTTTATTAATTCCCTGATAATCCATGCCTCTTACATCATCCTTTACAAATGCATCTGAATGTATGATTGTATTCAATACATGTCCACTTAACAAATATCCTAGTGTAGTCATCAGAATTTTTAGGTCTATAATATCCATAGCACTTTGGGGGTTTTTATCTTTTTAATAATGGATTCTTTAGTGTGTTTTGTCTAGATAAGATGAAACATCTGCTACATTAAAATATCGTTTTAAATTACTGACAGCAGTAATCCTTCAACCCCATTAAGGGTAAATTCTCTCACATGTAGAGTCTCAGAATGAATTCTGAAGATTTAAATGTTGAATAGCCTTGGCTAAGAAAGTCCGGAGAACATAGAACATCAGAAAAATTAGCCAAGTTCTAGCCAGTTGGGTTTACTCCAGTGCTTCCTAAAGTAATGAAAAATTCCTGTTGATCCCAAAAGATCAAGTTCTTTTTGTATGCAGACTCATTAAAAATAAATTAGAACAGGAGAGCAGGGCAAAATCTGACACTGAGTGTTAAAGTTGAGATGACTTGAATTCATCTGGTTCTTAAAGACCTACTTACGTATTCACTATCTGATAAATGAGGAAAAATCAATTGCTGACATTTTCTGTAGGATTTTCATATGTAAACTCTAACACTCATCAGAGCAGGTGAGGGACATCAGACTGACTTCATTGTGCTTTTTATACCACAGTGGGGAGATGTCCAGAAAGATGTGTAACCAGCATAATGCTGTGTGGGACAGTGTTTATGTAAGTCTGACTAATTCGTAGAGATATATATAACGACACATATGCATGACTGTTCACTAAAGTGACATGGCGTATTTGGCTTCAAATGGCTTATTTGCTACAAGGAAAATGATAGTAGAATTTTCCCTTGTTAGCAAAGAGATTCCATGTGTTTATATATATAAAAGAAATATGACAGGAAAGAATTTTTAATGTTTGAATTTCACTTCCAAAAGATAAAGTCATTCATCCATGGGGGAAAAGCAGTTACGTGCAGAGGCGAAGAAGCTCCTGCCAGCTCAGTCTTTGGGTGAACCTTTTGATTTTTGAATTAGTAAACAATTCTTCCTGATCCTTGAAAACTTTTCAAGTCTGAATGTTGCCTACACTATACAAGATGTAATTGAAACTCCATTTGTCTGAGATCAAACCCAAGGGAAATTGCCTGAAGCTGAGTGCTCTAGTCAGCTGGATTTAAAATAGCCTTCTGAAGGAAACATGCCTTTGTTGTTTGCTTGGTTTTTTTTTAACCTGGTGTCTTCCTATCAATTGTTTAGTAAAAGTCCTTAATTAAAGCTGGGTGTTATTGTGAGCAGCCAAATTGGTTTTATGAAGAAGCTGAGTTTCTAGGAATTATCTGTTTTGATCAGTGTTGAAGGAGGCAGCACATTTGTCTTGTTCTGTGTCAACCTTTTTTTTCCCTTACAGTAAAGTAGTGGAATTTCAAAGCCATACACTGCAGCTTGGGGAGAGAAATGTCAGACATACTTTGCATCACAAATGCAAGGCAAGTAATCGCAACTGCCTTGAGAAAAATCCTAACAGGACATCTGCCTGTGTGTGGAGCGTAGGTGTTTATCTAACAGCACACAGACATACAGTTTGCAACTTTACAGGGCGCTTTATGTAACTTTCTTATGTTGCAAAAAGTTAGGAAAAAGCATTAAATGACAGTGGGAAAAATTCTCTAACATTTTAATTCCTGCATAGGACAAAAGACTCCACAAACTGGAAACCAATTGATACTAATCCTGCTTTTCCAACAGCAAGACCAACAGTTCCCAGAAAATTATCTTAATGGTTTTTTTCCCTCATGTTTGGGTCGCTATGATTCTATCCTAGCTACGTTTACTGGCAGACTTACTAAACAAACAAGTCTGTCCAAACTCTCCATCTTGTATGCTGGCTGAAAGTGGAAGTTTGATTACACACGCCCTTGTTATGGACTGATCATTATCTCTTTGTATACGATTTGTGGAGTGCTATCTCGGTGAGACAAACAGGGCCAACAGAATTGCACAGAAGCACAATCTGTAGGCTTTCTATCTTCTGCCAACTAATTGTTAACAATATATCTAGTGAAGGATCTATTGCTTCACTTTAATTGTTGGGAAAACAATGCTTACACTGTGTGTAACTTTCAGTGGATAGAAGCAAACAGAGTCAGCAAGTGACAAAGAAATAAGTCTTACATTTCTTTTATCCATCTACAAGAAACATGTATGAAACCATATAGAAAGCTTCACTCAAGTTGAATTCCCCCAAGCTGAGATGTAGCAATATTGGCTAGCAAGACTGGGAAAATCAGTTTAGGCACTGATTCCAAATTGATGATAATACTTGAACAGAACTGCTGCTTGGAGCAGAAGAGTGAAAATACAGGATATTACGAGCATCACTCGTTCTACAATGCAACCTCTAAGAGTGAATTCTTTCACATTCTTTACCATAAAGTATATTTTTTAAACTGAGATACTAGTTTAGATGATTTGGTTTTGCTCTGTGAAAACTTTCCACCATGAAACTGCAGATAAGATTGAAGGACATAAAGGAATACAAAAGTAGAATTTCTGGCTGTGATTGAGGGGGCTGATGCAGAACCATGAAAAATAACCACACCCACCACAGAGGTCAAATGCTTCTCAGTAAATTCCTTTTTACACTTATCAAAATTTACTGGTACTCTGGGCAAAATCTTAAAATTATACCATGTATTGATCTGTCTGCCTCAAATTTTAGATGAGATTTGTCATGCTTAGTACAAGTGCAGCATTGTTTTTTTTGTTGTTTTTTTTTTTTCCTATCACAATACTGTGTCTTATCCTGATCTTCGTAGTTTCCCAGAAAGTCATTCCTGGGATACTGGACTCAGGGAAAGCTAAAGAAGAGATCTGCATGCTTTTCATATGCATTGCTAGGTGTCACAGGGCAAATAATCTGAGGGATAATCTGTGGATGGTATTCAAAACCACTCTAATATGTCTCAACAATCCTGCCAAAGCAGTTGTATTGTGCCTGTACTAGGGAGAATATCTAACAGACTCAAGAACTGTTCTCCTGCACATTGCGTCTAAAGAGAGCTGTTTCATGTCAACATGGCCAAAAAGACCATGGTTTTGGGAAAAGGTCATTGTTGCACTCAGTCCATAAAAACAACATGAGGACCATTTCCCAAGCAGAGAATGGCTTAGGAGCAGATTCAAACGGGGACAAAAATCCAGACCAGAGTAGAGTTCACCTCAGTTTTGTAGTTTTTTGTCCCTGGGCCACAAATAGATGATTAAAAAGCCAGAGCTGCATCCTTACAATCATTGCTATAATCTTGGCCAGGAGGCTGATCTCCCCGCTACTTTTGCACCTTGCTTGTGCTGGGTGACACCCCATCTGTCGTCACCAGTGTATGAACCCCGTTTGCTCTGCTCATGTTTTGCAAGACAGCAAGACTATCACCCTCAGGGCTTGCCTCTCCACTTTATAGTTTGTTTCATTCATTTTTTTTATATAGTCAGGCCCTCTTCTAGAAGGTTTTCCAATGGAAATTATTTTAACCCCTTGTACCCTGCTCTTAGCAATTTTACACTAATTGTTACAGGAAGATAATATTATTGAGTAGGCATCTCAAACTTTGCACATCAATGCAGTTGGACTGTTGTGATGAGTCTACCCTGAAAATGATGACAAATAGTGATTTTAATTTAAAAAAACAAGTTTAATGGTTGATCAAGCATAGGTCTAAATGAAAACTTGGGAAAAGGCATATGACAACATGTGTTTTGAATATAAAAGATGAAAGGTATAATTTGTCACTAAACACCTACTGATTAGTAGAATATTAAAAAGATAGTGCAATCAATCATAAAGTACAATCATAAAAAAATAACCAACAAAAAAGTAAGGAAAAGCAACAGCAGATAATCCATGTAATCAGATACTTTCTGTTTTCTGCAATGAACTGGTAGAAAACAGAGAGAGGAAAATACTAAATGCACTGAACTATATTGCTCAACTATTGTCTGGAGCTACCACTCTATTTTTATACACAGTCAGAGAATGTTAATCTTACCACAATTGCAGATGACTAGCTTGGAAGGGAGGATGCCATGGCTAAAAACTTTGTGTAGAATAATTGCACTTCAAAACTTTGTAATGGAAGTTTCCTATGCATTTAGAAGTGTACCAACAGAGCAAAAATATATATGTTTTCCACTTTATCAGAAAAATTAAACTTAACACACAGAACTAATTTATATAAAAATCAGTCTTACATGCTGAAATGGTACTTTGAGGGTATATTTTAAAAATTAAACTGATGATCCTCCAGGGAAAGAGAGAAACACTGAAATCTAGATATAGCTTTTTAAGAATAACAAAAAAAATCCTGCCTATAATTTATGATTCACACGAGTGGAGATAATTAGACACTAAACTCTGAGTTGTCACCAATGGGTTACACAGCCTCTGCCTGCAGTCTGGTGAGAAGCTGGCTGCAATACTTACAACAGAATTACTGAAAAAATTACTGTAATTACAACAAAATAATAGCAATCTCAGGACTGATATGACTGGTTTTTGCAACAGTAACAGATCACAAAAGAAAAATACTTATGGGTTGGTGTATGAAAATATTTTGTATGGTTGCTGCAACCCTTTAGCCTTTCCTGAATCTGCCTCATGTTTGGATAATTTGCAGAGCTTTTTGTAGTGGAAGAGTGTCAGTCCTCAAAAGACAGGAAGTGCAAAAGCACTTGAGAGGCAAAGGAGAGTTATGAGAAGCGCTGTCCTTGGAGGAGGGAGTGTGGGGCTAGAAGACCCTCCTCACTGAAAAGACTCCCAATATCTTTCCAGCACTGGATCTGAAAGAATACAAGCTTTGTGAATATGCACCCTAAATAACTAGTGGATCCTGCAGCCTCGTTGCTAAGAAGAAGAAGACTTTATGTTGTTTCAGAATGATTTTGTCCTATTTTTCCAAATAAATGCTTTTAATAAATTCCCTTTTTGCGGAAAATATAAATATTGTTAATCCTCACTCTAACTGAAAATTAAAACTTCAAAATATTGGAATTTCACTCACAATGAACATTCCAAGCTTTAGTAAGGAGGTGGCTTTGTTTGTCTTTTCTTCTGTTTAATCTCTTCTTTGTTTTGGATTTCTTTTTCATACTGTTTTCGTATAACATCATGAGCTGGGCAGTTGTTGCTTGAGCAGCTTGGCAGAGAGGTTCTGCATAGCAATTTTTATTTATCAATCAGTGGAATTTTCAAAGTATTAGATGTTATTGAATTGACCCAAATATTACAATAATTAAATGAAATGAAATGAAATGAAATGAAATGAAATGAAATGAAATGAAATGAGATGAAAAGAAATGAAATGAAATGAAATGAGATGAAAAGAAAAGAAAAATATATTTTGAGCCATTAAAGACATTCTAAAATACTAGGTGGCGGGGAGGCAGAAGTGGTTCTAAGTTTATTTTCTATTTAGTAATATCTTATCTCAAATTGCATTTTCTCATTTCTCATGTTTGATTATACATGGACATGAGGGCTTTTCATATTTCAACACTGATCCAGCATGTGCCTTGCATGTTCCTTTCCTAAAATGGGCAACTGTCACCTCAACATCAGTTAGACCAATGTCTGACACACAAAGGTATTGGGAAACATATACATTTTAAGTTCTTTAACTTCCTCTAGCTGCTTAACTGCTGCAGTCAGTGAAAACGTCCATGAGGATAGTACAGTCAAACAGCCTAATTAGCCTTCCTCGGGATTAAGCCCACAGTATTTGCCATGGTCTCTTTCTCATACAAAGATACTTTCACTCCTACTGCAAACCAACAGTGCAAAACCAAAAATGTGAAAGCTGGATTTGCAGCAAGCACAGACTCTGATACTGTGACATTTAAATCTTCATCTAAACCACCACAGACCAAGCTGACCTTTTGCTAACAAGAGCTAGCCTTCGTGTTGTTCAAATAAAAGTTTGCTTTAACAATTTACGCTTCAAAAGTGTAAAACACTTCATCTTTTTTTTAAAAAATTACTTTATTGTTACACTTCAAAGCTACTACTAATAGCAAAAACTAAAAACCTCAAAATAAACAAAACACAGAGAAAGAACCCAGAGCATTTCTGAAAAAGATATACAAATATCTAAAATTGTTAAGGAATTTTTTTTTTTAAATTTCGGATAGAAAATATTGAGTTTGCTTTGCATTCTTAGGCTAATAAAGCATAACACACTGAAGGATTTTAAAACAAGTTTTACATTGTGTGGTTGCGATAGTCTATATTAAAAGGCTTATACAATGTCAGACCATCCCCAGCTTGCACCACTAGTTATGTGCAGGCAAGAAAGCTTTCAATTTCAATGTTATGGCTTTGGAGAACAAGTAATACCCAGCTATTTGTTGTTTGCATATCCACGTGTGTCCACATCTTGGTACCCCAAGGTTTCCTCAGCTGTGGTGTCTTGTTCCAGATGTTTGTGGAGTTTCTTCATCTCCCTTGTCTCTTCTGCTGTTGCCACTGCAGATTTGTTCACAGAGCCTCATGGGTGCCCTCACCTGTCCCTGCCCTGAGTTGTGCAGGGGACATACAGGACACACATGACAGCATGAGCCAGCAAGGGACCCCCAGTCTCCTCTTTATCATTCCATATGTCCCCACTTCTACTTCTCTCCCTCATCTGTTGATTTGCTTAGGTTAAGAGAAGAAGGCCCATCCTGAGATGGCATATATGAGGAAGGAGCTAAGCCCGATGTGAAACAAGACATTGACGACAAGTATTTAAACTGCACATCTGTGCTTTGTAAACTTTCCCTTCTGTTTAAATTTTTAGTTTTGCCTTCAAAGCCACCTGGCCACTCAGAGTTTCACCTAATTTCCTTTTAGATGGGTTAAATTTTTGTCTTTCATTTTCATTCTTGCAGTTTATCCCATCATTCTCTGCTAATAAAATCACTCAGTCTACCGCATCTTGTAACTTCACAAGTGTCAACCCAAGTTGTATTCTGTTTGTTTATTCTTAAGTCCATTATTAGGTTTAAATAACACCTTTCATAGAGTCGTTCTTTTGCTTCAAATATCCTTTAGCCACTCATGACCTTGGGTTGCATTTATATACTCTCATTCCCTCTTTTTCATGTTCAAAGGCTAAATTCTCTTTTTCTCTCATTCTGCTTCTTCAGCACAAACATCTGAAAACCCATGTTAACACACTCTGAATTTCTTTTGGCCAGTTCCTCATGTACCTCTTTCAAAATTTCCTTAATGAAAGCCAACCTCTTATCCTTTTCTCATAATCTGCTTCCTAGTTCTCCCTGTAATGTTGCTACACTTCCTTTGGCCTTAGAGTTTCACTTCAGTACATGACCCCGCTGCTGGAACAATACCCTGTGACTGGCTGTTGTGCTTTAAACCAATAAAGCAGGTATGAGTTGCCAGCACTGAACAAACAGCACACTGAGGTTTTTTTTGTTTTGTGCTGCTTGGATTTATTTTTTAATTCCCACACTTCTTTTGAATCATAGATTTCTAACTTTCTGTTACTGCAAATGACTCTTCCAAAGGGCGTGGTCTCCTCCAAGCACAGTGCAGGGGGGAAGACGCAAGTAAGGAAGGACTCTGCCTACCAGTTTAGGTTCTGCTTAGGCTACCTTTAGTGCTCTTTGAGCAGGATTGTGTATTTAGTGTTCATGCTCCTTTCTTGCCAAACAGACACAGTGGGTTATTGCAGAGTAGATCCAGAGGCATCCAGGGAGAGGGGAGCATGGCCAGCAGCCATCCCACCCCTGATGCAGTGCTGAGCACAAGCCAGTATAGAAAACCTTCAGCCCTTCTCTTTAGGAGTTTTATTCTCAACTCAGAAAGTAATGAAGGAGCCATGTTATTGCTTTTCTTTCAAATGCCTGGCTGGGCACCTGCATTTTTAGCCAGGGTCAAGCAGTGGATGCTCCCAGGCTGCCCAGCATCAACTCGACAGTGCCATTGAGAACTGCAGCTGCCAGAGCAGCTGTCTGGGGTGGATGTTTCAGCTCTGAAGGTCCTGGCTTCCCAAGCGACATCTGAGGTTCCTAAACACTTTTTTACTGCTAGCACTGAGAGTTCCAGTTCTTAACTCCCTGTCACTTACAAGAGAGTCATAACAGAATTAAAACCTTTGAAATGTAGCAGGTGTGCAATTCATCACTGTTTTGAAGTAAGTATGTCAGAGCGAGGAATAACCATTCATTATTCTGGAGAGTTGGAGGGAGAGGGTTGTGAACTTTCTTTCTTTTCTTTTTTTTTTTTTTCTTTGAAGTTTTGGCATTGTCTTGGTGTTTTCCTGCTGTGTTTTGCTCCTCTGGAAAATATTTTCACTTAAAAAATTGCAGCACTTACCAACAACAACGACCCAAACGCAAGAAAAGGAAAACAACCAAAGTTAAAAAAGCCTCCAATCACAAATATTAAAAAAACCCTTAAGTAACAAAGAAATTCAATAGTTTCAAGAAGATAAGAAAAATATATCTTCGACATAGCAGTACTACAAATCAGATATGTCTGAAATATGGTCAAAATAAATCCCTATGGTATTTCAGCAATAAGCCAGTTACTTCTTATAGAAATCAAATTATTTTTTAACAAACCCTTGGGGGTTTTCCAAACAAAGTTTGAAAAGAAATACTCATTTTCAAAAGTACAAAATCTCTGGGATGCATGTTAACCTCAGGGCACCTGGCTGGTTTATCAAATTTTACTGTGTTCATTTTAATGTAATAAAAGACACCTAGGTGGTTCAAGATTGATAATTGTGTAGCTGCACATCATTCAGCGAGTTCTTGGACGTGTGAGTGCACATACCTCCACTCTCTGCGTATGGCTGTGACAGTTATTAACAATCTTGCTCTCTTTTTTAATGATACAGCAAAATAAATTGGAAAAACGAGTGTAAATGTCTGTTATTGATACAAGCCATCATTTTGTTAAACTTTGAAAACTGAGGAAAGCTGGTGGGTTGCCCTGAAATGCAGGCTGCAAAGTGCCATCCCCTCCCGGGGGCAGGTGGCAGCTCTCTGTTGTCACCCTGGCTGTGTGATTGTGCGCCCTTCATCCTCAGGACAGGTCATGCAGAGATGCGAAACCCTCCAGGGGACATGTGCCCAAACTACTCTGGATTCTCCTTTTAATCATCTCCTGCCCTTCCAGCTTGAGCGAGAAGATCACCACGGTTTTGAAAAGTTGTCTCAGAAACCATGAGTAACAAATTGCTCTTGGCAAATAAAACTGAAAGCTGACATTTTCTGGAAGCAGCATGATTCCATGAGCTTAGATTTTAGAGAAATACTGAATATTGAAAAGTTTTGCAGCGATTCTGTGAAATTTGTTGGGATTGCATCATGGAGGAGATGTTTGGGCAATTATCCAGAGATTTTACATGCTTGTAATAGAGCTTGTTCTCAGCTGCTGTCCAGTACAGCCACTGATACTGGATGGCAGAAAGAGGGGATGGTGGAAGGAGTGAGGTTTGTCCAGATGTAAAAGGAGTTGCTCTCACTGAAAATCACAGCTGCTCGGGTGATGCAGCACACAAGTTTTCTTGCTGATAGAATTGTTTTCAGTGGGTGACAAACTCTGCCCATCTTCACTATATTGGAAGGTTCTTTATGAAATCACCTCATAAACTCTAATATAGAGTCCTCACATGATGTTTTTACTACGTAGATCCACAAGCACCCAGCAGGGTTCCTAGGAATCAGCTGAATTTTTTTTATTTCAGTCCAAGAAAATCAAAATTAAAATAAACAACACTGGAATATTTGGCTGGTCTGATCATTTAATTAAGTGCAGCTCTGTACTAAAATCCTTCTTTTCCTTCACTCTGCCCAGGCATTTCTGCTGGGCTACTGACTGTTCTCCAGCATATTGACCTCCATGTGCTTCTTCATAAAAAAATAATACCTTAAAATACCATAAAATATTTAATACCTTTTACTTAATTTCTCTCTTTAATCTTTTGTTTAAAACGTTTTGGGCACAGTGTTAGCAGGTGACAATACCTCTATTTGCTGTAAGCAGAAGCCAGCAGGGGAAGCAGTTTGCCTAGGAAGCCAAGGGCAGTCCTTGAACCTGAGTCCCTCAAAATTTGCTCTGTGTCTTGGCACATTGCCTCCCACCAGCCTCCTCTATTTACCTTTCACAGGGTGAAAGCCTGGCCCTTTGTGCCTGTGGGTAGGGCTTCACATTGGTTTTGACAGGTTCTCATAGTCCTGCTTGCCTGTACTCCTTGGGCAGGGGTGAATGGGGACAGGATAACACACAGAGTAAGGTCAAGCCTTTCAAACATGAGACTTCAAAGGGAAGACTGTTTCTACTCACAAAGCTGGGCCTCTGTTCGCAGTAGTGTCACAGAAGTGGTAAGCAATTTAATTTTTTTGCCCTTTTTCTACTGCCATGGTCATAGTGCAGTAAAGATATGAAAAATCACAGAGTTGTCTTATGGAAATAAAAGTGAAAGAGAACTGCCACAGATTCCTATGTGCTAATATTCATATTTATGAGAAAAAAAGGCTTATAGAGAAAAAAGAAATTTAATGTGTTTTTAGTAGACAATTCTTCTGAAAATGTAAAGTGATTTTATTTTGCAGACTTTGAATACCTGCACGCTAACCTTACCACCTTCAGTTAAGAAATACATAAAGCACCCCTGCATTTCAGAGGCAAAACTCCAACAACATTAGATTCAATTTTAGTAGTAACAGGAGTCTTGCATAGATAATATAAGGAAGTGACAGATCATGACTATCCTGCTACTGTTGCTTGGAAAAGCATCGTGCTAAGGGAACCTCAAATTCCTGGTTAACATTAATGTGGTATGTTGATAGTACCTCTTGCGCTTTAGGATATACAGATTTTCAAATATAGGGTCTTTCTCCAGTTAGCTGCCTGCTATTCTACCTGCACTTTCCTGTATCTAATCAGTGCTGGAGGACACTGAGAGAGGACCTCGTAGTAGTTTAGTGCTTCTGAAGGAGGAGGAGCAGGTGCTGAACTCTTTTCTCTGGTGACCAATGATAGGACCCGAGGGAATGGCAGGAATTTGTGTCAGGGGAAACTTAGATTGGATACTAGGAAAAGGTTCTTCACCCAGAGGGTGGTGGAGGGCTGGAACAGCTACCCAGGGAAGAAGTCATGACTCCAAGCTTAACAGTATTAAGGAAGTGGATAATACATTTAGACACACGGTATGAATGTTGGGATTCTTTTATGCAAGGATAGGAATTGGACTCAATGGTCCTTGTGAGACCCTTCTAATTCAGGTCATTTTGTGATTCTGTAAGCCCTCTTCCCACCTCACGCACACTTGCCTATGGGCACATGGAGCGATCTCACTGCTTTTTCACCCTATGGTACATTATTGTTTCTTAGTTTTCCACTATTTCTTGACAATTGTAAATGTAAAAGTAACATGTGCATCCTAGCGAGGCTCTGTGAATCTCAAATGCATTTTTCTGTCAAGGGAGATGTTTTTGTCTCAGGAAGAGTTTTTTAAAGGTGTTCTCATACACTTTGTGATGTACAGCTCAGCCAGGCAGCAATTCCTTCAGTTTTTATTCTTCTTATATCCCCACACATGCTTTCTCAGCATGTCATTTTATAGGTAACTTTTTGCTATCTATACGATTTATGGTATAGTTTACACAATTTAATCTTTTCCAATGCATTTGGTTTGGAAATAGCTCTGTTTATTTGAATAAATCTCCATATATAAATGAGTGTTCAGATGATTAGGGTGTAGAAAAGCAGGAAAATAGCTTTTTGGGGTCAACAACATGTAATTTGTTCAATCCAAAATAACATTAACATAATGTTTCAGTTTTGTTTAAAAGGCTTATGATAAAGTAAGTACATCTCTAGACAGAACATCGTGCTAAGTAGAAATATAAAAATTTTGCATTTTTAGTGTATCATAACAAGATGTTCAAATTTTTCAGAGCTGAGTACTTTAGCACAGAAGGAATTCAGTTTTGACAAAATTGTGAAATGTTTTATTTGTTATTTTTGTGGTGAAAAATCACACCTAATAAATTAATTGCATTGTATTCATGGATTTATCTCTTGGATTATGTTTTTTTTTTAATGTAATCTTTTTCAAATAAATCTATAACATAATTTTTGTTTCAAGACCACATTAAAAATGGCATTAAGGTAAAAGATCAAGGGTCTTTGTAAAGGTATACTAAAAGAAATATATTAATTCACTGTAATGTAAAGATTAAAGATAATTAAAACTGTCAAAAGGCAATTTAACCTTCATTGCAGAACTAATAAAGTATTCTGGTTACCCTAAATCTTTTTATCACCACTGAACCAAAAATGCAGTGATTGCAAAATGTCATAACAAGAATGGCTATATCTTGCAAAGTATTTCTCACCCACTGACATAAAACAATTCACAAAGCACATAGGCACCAGTTTTGGACAGGAATAATGATAAAAGCTCTGTGTTACCAGCTGAGAGACTCTGTGCAGAGGAAGGGATGTGACATCACATGGCAGGAAGGCAAGCATTGGCAAAGCATGGTAAGGCAAGGCAAGGCCAGATAGGGATAGTGGGGTGTGTGCAGGAAGTCTGGCAGTGCAATGAAGGGAGAAAACCCTGCCTGCTCCTGAATTTCTTCTGGTGCTCTGTGGCCTTCATATTGATACATTATGTTTCTTGGTAGGTGTCTGAAGCAATGTCAAAGCCCAGTAAATTCTTGCTCCCAGAACAGAAACCTGAGGCCTTGTGTCATATGCCCTGAGGTCTGGCATGAATGTACAGGAGGCTGCACAGCATTCTGGAGAAGTTTTGCAGGATTCTAGGAAGCTAAACCTGGTTCAGTCTTGGGAACACTGCTATTTGAGCTTCCTCCAGACTGTCCTTGGAGAGACCTAATTGATACAACACTGCAGGAGAGTTGAGGAATAAGGTAATATTGAGGTTGGACAAGTAGAAATCCAATATAAAAGCTCTTCCTTGCCTTCTTTTATTTTGAAGCACAATAACACTCTAATTTAAAAGAATATTTTCATCATAATTACCCATGACAGCCCACAAAGTTCATAACCACAGCTACATTGAAGAGCTACGGCTGCATTGAAATGTGATACACAGGGCAAAAAATCCTGTCTTGCAAAAAGCAAGCACAATGCCTACATACTCTTTATATCCCAGTCACATTTTTTTTTTCTGACCTGAATGCTAGTGAGTATAGACCTTGTGGCACAAGAGCAAGTTTTTTACTCAGTTAATTAAACTAAATTCAAGGAACAGAGAAGCTGTATCATACATTTGAGAAATTCTGAGGCTTCTGATAAGGATCTGTGCAACACCCAGCATGTGTAGCATAAGCTGTTAATCTGACCCTCTCCCCTACTCATCAACAAGACTAAACGCTGATCTAGAAGTGATGGCTCTTATGCTTCTTTCTGCTGCAATCAGAGCTACGAGTCCTCACCAGTAACAGCTTCTGAGAGTTAACTGCAGTGTCTCAAGGAATACCTCTGCTGCAATGTTGCGTGACAGAGCTTTAACAGTCACTAATGGTTTTGCTATTACTTATTTTATTTTGGGATGACAATGATAGATCTTTGTTTGAAATATAGATGTACTCATTCCAGTTAGCTGAAATGTAATGTCTAAATTACTTGGAAGTATCTTTTTAAACGTATATGTAAGGACAAAAGACTTCTGCATTGTAAAGCAGCAAATTTTAGTAGGTTAAGAGGTATGCAAAAGCATCTGATACTTCACAAGACCAATATTTTTCACTTCTCTATAAATTATAGCTAATTATCTCTGAGTTTTGGACAAAGGCACATTCAATCTTGGTCCTTGTTTGAGTAATCTCTGTTAAAGCCCAACCCCATATTTTCCTCCACATGTGTCACTCAAACCATTGTCCTCTCTCTGAGGCTCAAAAGCAACATTCAGTGGAAACAAAGTTAGGGGAAGTCTGGAATTCCAGAGACCTTACCTTCCCTGTCCTCCCTGCCCATCTTCCTGTCTTACTTAAATGACCCCACACATGGCTCTGTGGGGTTTCTAAGCCTCTTTCATAGAGATTTTAATGTGCCAGCCTTTGACCATTAGAACACATTGGTGGTTGGGTACAGCATGGATATGCTCAGCAGTATGTGCAAGGCCAAAGGCCGCTCTCTGTCATTGCACTGTTGATTTCTATAGGACATGGAGAAAGAAACTATTTTACCAAACACATTTTTACTAAAATCTCTGGGGTGAAGTATTGCCATCAGTATGAACCGGTGCAGAATAATTGGGTAATAAATGTACACCATAATTGACTTCCGCTAAAAATGGGGCTTTGAAGGATGATTGCTGGTACCTTTTTCTTATATAAAAAAATGGTTTGCAGATTATGAATAAATAAAATGGAGGGAATCGAACCTACTGTTTTAAAAAAGTTCACTAGCACAAAATGTCTTTGAGAACTGGAAGTAACTACACGAATAAAGACCATGATTTAAGAAGACAATTTCTTGTAAAGATATGTTAAATTATACACTATATGATGTGTTACTATACCTAATACTTAAAGTTAGGGCCATGGTCTCGTAGATACTGCAATAAGATGGCCTCAGGAAATGAAGCAGAAACTATCCCTGGGATAATGAAAACTACTGTGAGTCTCTTTTTGTCAAGCATACTGCTGTCAGTCACCCTCCGATAGCAAGGAAAGTTGTTGGGATACCTAAAGCCAACTTCCTGCTCTCTAGGCACAGACCTGTTCTGGTCCAAAAGCTGCAGAGTTGAGGCAGGGTGGTGCTGAGAATGAACTTCATTCACCATGGTAGCTGGATCAAATCCAAGCATTTTAAAGCACAGAAACAAAGTAAGTTTGCATCCGTCTCGTGACATCGGTGCAGAAATGCCTACAGTGTCTCAGTATTTCTGTTCTCTGACTGGAGAGTAAAATCATTCTAATGTCCATTTTCAGCTGCAGGGTGTGGTATAACCAACTCCTGTTTCTTTGTATTCTGGAGCTATTGAAAGAAAAACAAGTGAAAAATCCCTCAGATTGTATTTTTCTGCACGTCACAATTACACACATTTTTGGAGGCCTCTGGATTGTAAAAGGAGTACCTAAATGTTACACAAGTTTCCGAGCAGATCACTTAAAGGACCAGAAGGGCATATGTTCTTTAGTAGTAGCTAGGAGTAGCTGCAAATTTCACTGAGATAAAAAAGGGTCATACGCATTAGTGTGAACCAAATATAATCCTTTCATTTTTTTTAAATTTAATTCTTTTGCATTTTGTTAAATTTTTTGCTTCAAAAAATGAAGAAATGCTAGCATTTAAACTGGAATAATACTGCTAATGTTTTCAGTGCACATAATACTGTGATTTTTGTGGTTTACAAAGGTCATATCCAAATCACCTGTGTTATATTGCCAAATATGTCCAGTAATATTTCTTAGGAATTTTTCAGTTAAAAAATTTCTAATTCCCTGGAGAAGGTTCAGTCTGGAATTCCAGTCAAATGAAAAAGATTAGTGAACAAGATATACATAAAATAGCCAAGGAGTAAGAATTCACGGTACCCTTCATGATAAGGGAATCTCTGGTTCATGTACTTCCTGTACTCCTGAGCTCACTTCTCAATAGTGTTGCCATAGTAATTTGTAAAAACTTTGAATAGGAATTTAAAGACTATTTTAAACATCATCAGGGAAATTACCTACTCTTCAGCCTCAGCAGGCATGAGTGCCTAAAGCACTGATAGTGTAGTCACACAGTGCACAAATAGAAGTACACGTATTTCCTTTTACCAAATAAAAGGAAACTTCAAGCTTGCAGTATATATCTGGGTCAATTAGATCTGTGCCCATCATAACTATTCCTTTCAAGTACTGCCTTTACACAATAGACAAAAAATAATGCTGTAATATCATACTGGTAGCTAATATTCCTTTTTGTATTTTATAAATTCAGATAGAAATATATAACAATAGAAAAGCAAAATATGGTAGCAAAGCAGTGGCAAAATGGCAAATCTTTCTTTATCCACTGTGCCCTTAGAAAATTATATGCGGAAAAACCAATTTTTTTACTGGTGCTTTCCAAAGGAGCCACAACACAAATACTCAGTTATCTCCAAAGTGTTGCATAGTTCATTTAGGGACAAATCCTTCTCTAGAAAGGAGAAGCTTAGTATTTAACTAAATGGAATAGATATGAAACAAAAATATGGCTAATGATTAGATATAATATTTTTTAGCATGAGTAGAACTTGAACAATTATATGACTTCAAGAAAAAAACATCCAACAGAAATATTTCTTTTCAGCCTTCAGTAGTTTGAAAAATAGCAGCCTTACCTGTAAGAAGTAGGTTTTGCCATAGCACGTCACACTTGTTTCTCCCAGCTCAGATCATTTCTTGGGATAAATTACTCTAAGCTGTCTGCAAACACCACTGAGAACAACAGGCGAGTGTCTCTGGCCACTTCCAATGCAGCACAAAAGGGCAAGAGCGAACTGCGCCTGTCAGTCAGGGAGCACTGCTCAGAGGAGTCACTTGAGATGTAAATAATTTGGGTGAGAGATATTCCAGAGACCTCATTCTCTCCAGCTGCTACTGCCAAAAGACCATGCATTCTTAAAAATTCAAAGCCACTATTCATTTGTTTTGGCACCATCATATCAGAGGACCAGGTAGAAAACATAGTGCATTTCAGAATCTTAGCAGGAGAAAAGATCTTTCAAAAGCTTGAGATGCTTTCAGTGACATGATATAGGATGCAGTATCCTATCTCCTGCTGCTGTTGACAAATGAACTGAGGAAGCTGCTTCTATTCTCTAAGCAGTATGATAGCGGGGATGTTTCTCAGAAACAAAAATTACAGAAAATACAGGGGTAGGAATAGCCCATTACAGCCCTCCTTGCTGCAGGGAAGGATAAACTATATCTAAACCTTTCCTAGTAGAGAAATATTTGCCAAATCAAAGCTAGATGGGCTCCCCCTTCAAAACCCATTCCAAAGACTTCCCAGCCAGCCATCTTTGTGCACCATTGAAGACATACACCAGAAGCCAGGATGGGAAGCTCTGTGCCATTGGGCAGGAAGAGGGAAAGGTCCAGTCTGCAAAGCTTAGTTTCTCAGTGCTGAAGGGCAAGCCAGGATGGATGGGCGAAACAGCTCCTGCTGTGCAGGAAGCCTCCCCAGCAGCAGTGACAGCAATCCCTTTACAACCCCCTCCAGTTTCTATCATCCCAACTTTTTCTCTTCCCACAGTAGCAGGATGAGACTCTGACTCTGGTTTTAGTATTGTGGCACTTGCAAACACTGTCAGCAGCCAGGAAAACTAGTGGGAAGGATTTTTGGAGAGGCAACTCCAGCGCTTCAAAATCTCCTAAAGCACCTCAAAACAACCCTGAGCTCCTTCTCCCCTAGAACACACACCCCCCAAAACTGCTTCATCCTTCTTTGTCACTTGCAGCCCACCAGTGACATCTTTCCCAGCTTCAAGCTCCCTCATTTGTTCTCTGTCCTGCTGCCCTCATTCATCCAAGAAGGCCCTGTGCATCCCAGGCCTCTCCCAGAGCCACTTCCTCCTGCACTCCAGCTGCTTCACCTTCCAGATGCTGCAAAGCCCAAGCCTCACTCAGCAAGGTCTTTCATCAGACTGTGTCTCATATTTGTGCCAGGACTTCATTATGAGCACAGCATATTTATTTCCCTATCAGGCTTGTACAAAAAGACCATTAATGGAGACATATGCCTGCACTTCCCTAACACCTTATCTAACAGAGACAATCTTTTCTCTCAATAAAGTGCACATAGCACAGCCATTAACAGTGAAGGCACTACAGCACCACTATTTGTTTTCAGAACGAGTTAACACTTACTTCTACATTTTCAGTGTTTGCTCCTCCATCCAGTCTACCTCTTGTTTGAGTTTTGGCTGAGTACAGGAAACAGTTCAAATAATTATTCATCTATTTGGACAAAAATGGGTACCCTTTCCATAGTTACAACTGAAATCAGTCTGTCCTGTTTTAAACTTTGATTATTTTGATTCCACAGATAAGTTTGATGTGGAATTTTAATCCAATATCACCTCCAGATTCAGAGAAATAATTAAACTATCTTTAAGCTAAATTTAAATAGCACAAAGGAAAAGGCACTAAAAACTGGTTCAAGGTTTGCATTTTCAAGTAACATTCTTTTGTCTACCTCGAGCTTCTAAAATATTCATGCCTAAGGTATACTTGGCAGTAGGTTTATAATTACAAACTATTAAGCTTTTGTACAGAAAATGTGAAACTGTTTTTTTCCTGATTAGCTAATCATAATTTTTTCAGGGAAATAGTCTTCTGCTAAAAAATTATGATTTGAAGAGGCAAACTCTTCAGCAGGAGTATGCTGATTATAATGTATTTTCTTACAAAAGTCAGTACATCTTCCAAGTTTTTCAAGTTTGTCCTTTGGTATCAGGTCCACTTCTCTGCCTGGAACTCATCCTTTTTCCCAACACTGTCTTTATAGAGGCTGCACAGTGAGGTGCATCATATAGATCCTGTCAATATTAGTTGTCTATTACATTCATGTGAAGGCCATAGCTGAGGATACATGTATAACAATAGCTCTTCACTGCCAAGAAGGTACTCATACCTGAACCTGTGATTATACTGTTACATTACAGAACACAAAGATTCACAGACTGGTAAAAAGTGACTTATTGCTTAATGATAAAGTAATCATTGGGTGTACATTCCTCAATACACACAAGCCCTTCCTTCTGCTCACAGAATCTATCTTAAAGGTATAGAAATACTTTTCTCAAGCCATTTTGTAATTCAGTATGAGATACATATATTCCAGGTGGATTTTAGACATCAAAGGAATAAATAGCTTAGCAAAACCAACAAATCAGCTGTGTTCGATGTGCCGAAGAAACAAAAACACTTTCCACACCCATTCAGTCACACACTCCTGAACAGACATATACCAATAGTAATCAAATTTCCTGTTACAAGGAGTTTCTATCTGCTTTCGAAAGCTGTTATGAGAACTTGTACTTAAAACTCACATTTGACATCTGATATCAAGTTGGCAAAAGGCTTCTCCAGGTTTTAAGCTCAAAATAAAACCCTTAAAGCAGCCACGAGGCATGAAGGCAGAGGCTAAACATCCACATTATCTAAATCAATTTAGAGACCTTGTTAGAAAGAATTTGAGTGATTCTTGAATACATAAAGCACAACAATAACTATCTTTTCCTCTGACTCCTAAAACCAAAGTTAAATATGACAAGCAGGGAGAGAAAGGGGGATAAGCCAGGAAATAGGTGAATCTACAGCATGAAAAGCTTTTATTGCTAAAGAAGAGGAGAAACGAGCAACTGTAAAGCAAAAGTAGGAGACCTTATAAGATAAGATGATCATCTATCTCTGCTATGAGCTGAGGACTTTTTCTACCATTCTCTATCATCAGAACAGAGGACTCATTCCGTTTCTCAGGACTTTCAGTCCCAAGTTGCTCTCAATCCTTCCCCCAAGTTCATGAAATAAAAAACTGAGAGAACTCATTTCCTTTCCTTAGCAATACTCAGAGATTTGCAGTTTCCATGAAAACAAAGGGTTTCATTGAAGAGGTCCATTTTTCCTTCATCCGAATTCTGTATTGTCTCTCAGTCACTGTGTCTGGAAAGTGTGAAAATAACCTAGGTAGTGTAAAATTAAAAAAATTAACTAATGCAAGTCTATTTTTTTAAAACACTATTCACATAGTGTCAGAGTCTGTGGACATTCTTGGGCATCCAAACTGCTTGTAAAGCTGCCCCTTTACTATATCCAATTGCTCCACCGCCATAGCTCTGGACTCTGAGGGTCAGAGACGGATGGGAGTTACAGTCCTGAATTTTTACATCAGGGCATTATAGGTGGAAGCACAAGTGAATTGCAATACAATTATGGCAAGTAAGAGAGGAAGGTTCCTTTCCAACGTGTCCCTAAGTCTTTCCCTCTGCCTTTTAAGCATCTGTTACCTTAAAAATGCCACTACTTTAAACTCCCTGGAAAGTCCACCGCGCATGAGGGACATCTCTGAATAGGAACACTTCATATCTGAGCTGCCCCTATTGAGTTTCTTCATCTCTGTTCTTTGACAGTGCATACTGTGTCTGTATTAGCAATTTGGTTCAGAGCAGTGTGTAGCTGTGTAGAAAAGCCTCTTGTTTTATTTATCCTGTGTGATTTGGTTCTCAGAGCAGTTTTGGTTTACATGTGCTGGATTCACTTTGAAAATTTGACCTGGTAACACTCCCCAGAGCTTTTCACTGGAGCACTGCTCCAGCTCCCACTTTGTCTGCTTTTGCCCCCATCCTCAGCATCTGTCATCCCTCTTTTCAAAGGCCATAGGGGCATTTCTTGTTGCTGAGATCCTTTTTAATGTGGGAAGGACATTTTCAATGGGTGTAGCTATCTTTGATTTTGAAGGGGAACGGTCCTCTGCCTTCTATACTGTGTGGGAAAGTGGAAGTCACTTCTGCAGTGGAAGGTGTGTTTCATTCAGAGACCATGGGCTGCTGGTGGTTTATCATAATGTTGAAAGAGGACAGACTCCTTGAATAGTGTTTCAGCATGGGATAGATGGCTGATTTCACCCAAGGGGTGAAAAGATGTGGAAAGCCATTTGCTCAGGAGACTGAACAGTTTTGCACTCTTCACATTCCTTGCCAGGTTTCTTACTGCCAACCTTTTCTCCCAGCACCTCCATACAGACCAGCAAGCACTTCTGTGCATTTCTGTGTCCCAAACATGGACTCACCTGAGCAGCCCCTGACAATTACATTCTCTAAATGACCCATTTTACTAAGTTCTGGGAAGGGCAACATAGGACAAGTCATAAAGATGCAGGTTTGCAAATATAAGGAGTAGGAAATGTGGGCGTATTAAGTTGTCTCTTCTAAAACATATGAGAAATATTTCTGGATGCAGTTCAGCCCTCTCACACCTTTATGTGAGAAAGCATGGGGATGCACACTCAAAAGTTGCAAAGAGATGCCTTCAGGTTCAGGTGCAAATGTAAAGTGTGAAGATAGGTCAAGAAAATTCTGTAATTGTGACAAAGAAAAAGCAACTACCTAAGGTAAAATAGCCATGGAATAGATACGATTACATCATGTTCTGTCATTTTCCTTAGGAGGAATCTTATTCAAGTGAAAGATGTGAGGGTTATAGAAAAGTTTAGTTGGATGAGTAAGTTCAAGGTTGTGAAAAGATGTCTTCTTCAATGAAGCAGCAAACCTCAAGTTTCCTTATTTGTGAGGATAATAAAGTCAGGAGGGCTTAGGGGTTCCTACCCTTGGAGAGCAATAAGAAAAGAAAAACAGCTCTTCAGAAAAATGTTTGACAATCCTATGTTAGTGTTGTTAGTATTACAAATTATATAAATAATTTACTGTGTAAATAGCTATTTAAACTAAATGATGAATCATTGTAATTCATTATGAACACTGTGTGTGTAACTGTAGGTGCACTGCCAGTTTGACTCTGATAGAGTAATCAAGGCCTGAATTAATAAAAAATGGTGAGAGATATTGTTGACTGACATGTCTTCCATCTTGGAGGCTGGCATTAGCCAATTTGGCTTTAAATGAAAGAGAAATCATTTTCAATCTACATATCCGTTCCATTTTGTTAGCAGATTGTCTGCTTCTGTTTGCAGATCAGCATGAGTTCCTGATGACAGCTGACTCACACATACTGTAAACCAAGAAATATCAAGTAAAATTATGTTTGTCAGCAAAGTAACTAAAACATACAACCATACAACCATTTAAATATTGACACTTGACTTTTGTCATATGAGCAGCAAGATATTATTTGAGTCTTTTACTGATGCATCTGGAATACTTGTTGGTGCTCAGTATTTTGTCCACCATGGAGATGTCTTCAACATTCTAGATGTCAAAAACAGCATAGAAGTGATACAAATTTTTTTTGCCAAACTTGTTAAAAGTGAAGCAGAACCAAGGAGTCCCCTGCTGTGTGCACAATAGTGATAGTGCTAGGCTTCTACAACCTCTGTTAGAGGCTATGGGCTTCTGCTATGGGCAGTAGCAAAGATACTAGGTGGGGCACTGTGTGTGTTTGCTGAAGGCTGAAAAGAGCTAGAGGTGCCTTCTGACAGTGGCAAAGGAGGTGCCAGCTCGTTATGTAGATGGATGAAGTCTCTAATTTCTAACAGAAGCTACACCATCTTGCCAAAACTCAAGCTTTCCTTTGCTTGCTCTTCACTTCTGGTGCACACCTTGTGATGTGCTTTCCAGAAGAATAGAACCAGTGCTCAGCCTAGGTTTTCCAACATTTGGTCGTGAAAGAGGTACAACAACATCCAAATTTAAGGGAATTGAGGAGACCCTATAGCTGAGTAGGCTGGCCACCAAACTGGTGGGGTTCTCTAACAAATGATCCTGTATTGCTCCGGAGATGGAAAAGGTACACAGAAATAAAAAATAATAACAAACCTAGAGCCTTCTGCTTCAATAGGCTCTTCTATTCAGATATAGCTAATGTATGTAAGGACATGTTACCAAAACATGAAACCAATCCATTTTCTCATCTGTATAAGGAAAGGAACATACGTTATGCCTTATGTGTAATTCTTAAAAGGGAAAAAAAAGTCCTTAAATACCTGTTACTGGCGTTACACTTTTGCAGCTTGCATTTATTCTTAAAGTTGGGATTTTTTAACATTGTTACACAGAAATTATTAAAGAGATTTTTATACGGGAAGTGAAGTTTCATAGTCAGTTAAACACAAAGGTTTTCTGAATTCTTTATTTTAGGTTCATGAGCAGGGAAAGTGGACATGCAGATTTGACCTCAGGAGCCAAACCTCTTAATATGCTCAAGAAATTTTTCACTTGGAGCTGTTATAGGAAAAACATTTTAAGTGAACTGGTTTTTTTGATGGGAGTCAGTTTCAGTGACATGGAAAATTAGTTAATTTATTTTAGTTTTAACAGATTACTCATTTTGGTATTATAATATTTTCTTGTGACAGTTCAAAGCAATTGAAGTTTCTTTCAATGTTAATGTAAAGACTTTCAATAAAAATAATGCCCAAATACAAAATAATATTTGTGATTTGTCAAAAATTTGACTTTTCTTTGGGTTTGAGTTGATTAGAGTTGAAATTTTGCCAGCCAACCAACTTATCAACCAGCTAAAGAAACCAATTAGTTTCACATGCTTAACTTGAAAAAGTAGCAGGAAAACTATTTTGTACGTAGCTCAGTAGTACAGTAAAGAATACATGTTACTGAATGCAGAAAACATTACTCTCTTCTCACATGCTTTACACACACTTCTTGATTTTCTCGTTTCTGTTACACTACTGACATATCTTGTCATTACAGAAATTATGCAGCATGATATTCCATTAAAATAGTTCATCAATTATGCATCCCTGGAATGATTTTCTAAATTTAATTTTTTTTTTCCTATAAAATATCACTCTGAGTGTGTAAGTGTGTAAACACAACAGCCAAAAGTATGTCAGATTTAGTCTTGAGTCTAAGACCTTAAATACTGTATTATGATAGTTGTCTCGAAAGATAGAGGCTTTGAAGAGCTACCAATAAAGTGAAAGACCTGTTGCTGTTCTGAGCCAGGACTATTGTTCTTTCATATCCTAATAAGACTCAAGAGAAAATCTTTTGATTGAATGGATCTTAATAATTACAAATTTGTTGTCAATAGACCAAATGTCTTTACTGAGAGTGGAGGTCAACCCAAGAAAATACTTACAGAAAACACTGTATTCAACAGTTTTCCTAAGTGCTGCAAATTCTAGACTACTGTATCTTTAAGTTAAAAAATTAATTTAAAGTACACTATTGACTTTCAAAACACTAAAAAGAAGATGCTTTCCATTCTCTGATCACTTTTGTCATTCTTAGTCTGAGTAAGGAATTTATATAGAAGGATTTTTAAAAAATTTTAAAACTCAGGAAATATCAAGCAGGCTACTAGCTGCTCTACAGTGCAAAAGCTGCCAGTTTTGCACTGTGCAGACTCCTCAGTCTCTGTCATCCTTAGGTATCACATATCCTGTGTACCTCAGGAAAAGATATAAGCAAGAATATATTAGAAATCATAATTCCTAATACATGTTCAAATTTGTCAGAGTTAGAGTCATCTGCAAATACCAATTTTACGACAATGTGTTTCTAGTGAATATAGTGTATAGTTAAATGAAAGACAAGGCTTTAGCAATTGCTTCTCATATATTTTTTCCTTCCAGTCGTGAAGGTAACTAAACTTTGGTACAACTATTTTTTGTTTCCTATAGCACATTCATCTCCACATGGTTTAGGAAGATATGAGACAAGATGAAAAACATTGTTTTCTCTTTCTCTTGCCTTTAATGTTAATATGCTGTGTGAGGGAGGAAGCTGGAGGAAATTGAAGTTTTCCATGAAAGATCATAAATATAGATCTGTTACTCATTAATGAACTCCATACAGCTCTTAATTACCTGCAGATTTGCTGTGTAGAAAACGAGCATGGTAGAGAGTCAAGAGGGGATGCAGGCAGCAGGCAATCACAAGTGAAAGCAGTGCACTCTTTCTTTTAGCTTGCTAAGGTGTCTGATAGCCATAAAAAAAAAAAAAAGAAAAATTTGTATGCATCCAAGCCTGTTTGATCTGCATGCATCATAAAATTGGTAACAAAAACAAATTGACAGAAAAAACAGAAAAACCTCTCTGCCTGTTAGGATTGGTTTGGTGATGAAGCCTACCACCCCACTGCTGTATCAGCTGCTGGATTGGTAAGAGCTGGCACTTACCCTCCTCTTTGTGGATGGATAGACTCACACATCTCAGCCAAAAAATACAGAGTTTTAGACTTTAAGTAGCTCTTTAAATAAGCTGTATAGTAGCTACAACTGTAAAACTATTATGTCTGATTACTGGTATTTACAGCATTTGCACCTGTGAGAAATTGTTTGGAATGTTTAAAATGCTATAGGATGATATTACCGGGGATGTAGATGGAGAAATTGCATTTTCATAAGAAGTACTGAAATAACTTGGACAGAAACAAAAAACAGGAGGGTTTGAACTTCAGAACGACGTACAGTAACATAGGTTTTTTAAGTTACCATTTGACCCTTATAGAACAGTTATTGGCAAGATATTGGAAAAACAGATTTTTTCCAAATGCCTTATCTTATCCAGTGGGCACAGGCTGGAATAACGAAAATTTCTAACCCAAGCAAACATGATCTCTTCTTGAAGACTGCCTAGTTAATCAGTTTCCATATCAGTACTTTTCAGCAATATCAGAGAGAATTCTGCTGTATCGTGCTTGGTTTTATGCCTGACAGCATTTTGTATACTTATTGACATCCAAATTGCTGCTGGGCACTGGATCATGGAGTAGAATTCACCTTCTGCTTTGTTTTATTCAGAGTCAGAATGCTAAGTCATACAAGGACTATTTGAGAACCTAAAGCACACATTATTTTTTTTATAAAGAGAGCCATACAAAAAAGATGGAACTGTCAAATACTTTGAAGGACCTTGCAATCTGGACAGCTGGAGACTTCCATCTCTCTCTTATAGTGCAGAGATAAAGGTAGTTGTTCTGTCTTAGTTGTCAATATTTTATTTCCTTTTCTTTTTTCCATACTCAAAACACTTTATATTCACCCAACTGATATATTAACTTAAGAAACTGGAGCTGTAGCAACAATGAATATGACCACCTCCTCAGGGCAAGGAACTGTGTCTGTTTTATCTGAATGAAATTGATTTAATTGCTTAGTGGCAGAGCAGGACACACAGGTTTTACAAGAAGTGGACGTCTTGAATATATGGTGTGCCTCATGGTTTGTTTTTCCCCTGCAGCATAGATGTAGCTTTTGATTTCTGCTTCTAGCTCAGTTGTGGTCATACTGATTTCATCCTCTCATTCCCATTCACAATCCTGCTTTCCCTTTCTTTCTACAGTCAGTCTGCTGACAGAAAGCTGAGTTGAAGTATTGTTTCAGTGTTGGTTTACAGTTTTAGTCTTTGCTCTGGTTTCTTCATTCCTCAGCTTCCAGAACATCATACCTTCTTTTGTAATTTCTAATTCATCTTGGCTTTTTTTTTTTCTTGATTGACCCTTATGCTTCTTGACTTCTAAGCCCCAACTATTTGCCAACAACCCTTTTTCTGCTCCTTAGGATCTATTCTTAGATCTCACATCTGTTTTAGAGGAGAAGAGGATGAAAGGGACAGGAATGAAGACAGAGGAGAGGAAGATCTCAGGCTTTACCAAAATATTATTTCTTTTTACTTCACATGCAGGTTAATTCTGTATTAATCAATGTCAATAGTTGACTGAAATGGATTAAAACAGAAAACAGACAAAAGAAACCAATGAACCCAAAATTTGTTTTAAAATCAATTTAATAAATGTTATATTTGCTTTTCCTGTATTTTTTTCCTCTTTCCTTTCTCCCCTTCCAATGTGTGCTACTGTGTACTACAGTATTAAAGGGATACTCATTACTCTCTATTTTATTTTCCTGTACTTACCTCAACTAATTCTTCAACTTTACAAAAATTGAAGAATGTTACAGAGAATGGAAGGGTGGAAAGGAAAAGGATTTTTTTCATCAATTTTTATATATGAACTTTTTGATGCAACTCATTTATGCATAATCCACTTTGTACAATTGTTTCTTTCTCTGTTGTCATATGCTAATATGTATGCAAAATGCTTTAAGAATAATTTTAAGCAACGCTCATAGGAAATTGATATTTCATACCTCAGGCAGTGACAACATGATTTTTAAAACTAGAGATTTTTCATTCAGTCTTGACATCTGATTTACAGCCATTTATACTATACAGGTATTGTATTGAGTACAACCACTCACAGATACAAGAAAACACAAGCTCTTCATATTGCTATGAAGTTCAAGTTTAGACCAGCAAAAGGGTGATGTGATAGATCTCTCTATTGTGTAATAATGGCATGGACAGTTTTTCCTTTTGTGTCTAGTGGTAACATAATTTCATGGTCTACTGTGTAGCTAGACTCTACAGACTACTAGAAAATACGTGAAATTAAATTATTGTTGTCAACATGTTCTTCATACAGATATTTAGAGGTGAATAATTACTTGAGAAAACAATTATTCTCTTCTAATAACATGAAGGCAAATTTATTCTCTAAGGCATAACTTCGGAAAAACAATAATCCTGAAGTTACATCAGAACCCATGTACCTTAATTTTTTAACTTACTTGAAAGAAACAATGGCTCTCACTTGCCTTAGTCATGGACCCTCAGATCTGCAAATGGGATCTCAGAATCACAGAAATGTCGAGATTGGAAAGGACATTTTAGAAGTCACCTGGTCCAACTTCACTGCTCAAGCAGGACCACAAAGAGCAGACTGCCTAGGACCATGTCAAGATACTTTTTGAATATCTCCAAGGATGGAGATTCCACAACCTCTATGGGCAATCTGTGCCAGTGTTCAGTCATCCTCAATTAAAAAGTGTTTCCTGATGTTCTGACAAAACCTCCTGTGTTTCACTTCGTGCCTCACTAGAAGGAGCCTAGCTCTGTCCTTTTTGTGCCTTCCCACCATGTATTTGTAAAAATTGATGAGATCCCTTCTGAGCTTTCTCTCCTCTAGGTTGAACAATTCCAGCTGTCCCCATGTATCTTAGTAGAAGAAATGCTCTAGTCCCTTCTTCAACTGTGTGAGCCTTCATTGGACTCTTTCTCGCATATTCATATCTGTTTTGTCTTGGGGAGCCCAGAACTGCACACAGTCCTCCAGATATGGCTGCACCGGTGCTGCACCGGAAGGATCACCTCCCTTGACCTGGTGGCAACACTCCTCCATTAGCCTTTTTTGATGCTAGGGCATATTGCTGAGGCAAAGGTAGCATTAAGTATATCAGCCTTTTCCATGCCCCAAGCAATAAGGTACCCCATTTTTTTTAACTAAATGAGCCCACATTTTTCTTAGCCCTCCTTTTGTCACCTAAGTACTTGCAAAAGCCCTATGTGGGATGGGAGCTAAACACACTTGATTCCTTCTGCAATATTTTGGGCCTTACTGCAAAGTACTTCTTCCAAAATTGCAACTTTCCTCATCCCCAATTGATTTACCGTATTTTAAGAATAAATCTAAACTCTACTGCCTTTTTACTGTTGCTTCTAATAGGTGATGTAATAACCCCAGAGCAAAATTCATCCTCTTCTGTGTCTCTTATTCTCTAAACATAGAGAATAGGGAAAAACTGCATCTCTACTTATATAAAAATGCTATAAAATCTTTCTTTATGACTGATGCAGAGGTGCTCTAGCTCAAAAGACCACTGAAAAGAATTGAGATGTCTTGCTAGAAAATAGTCATTCAATTGAAACCTGATTGCTTTTCTAATTCAGCTCTGCCTAGGACTCTGTGCCAGATCAAGTTGGTTTAGGAAGTCCTAGCTGAAGGGAGGTGAGTATGCTGTCATTAGCTACCATTTAGCAGGACAGCTCCAGCTCAGCTGTGTCCTTAGCTTCCTACTTCCATGTCCAGAATAGTTTCCACGTTGTAAGTTTAGCAATGCTGGGTACATAGTGGAAGTGGGAGAAATTAAATACATCCTAGTTAACTCAGAAACTGATTTCAGTAACTGGAATAAATGTTTGCTAAAATAAAATTGAATAAATATTTATTTGCTGGCAGGTATTTTTGATGTTTACTTAGAAGGTAGGGAACTTTCTGTCTCATTAGCTTTGTGCGTAAGACGATCATGAATACAATTGCATAAGCTTTGTGTTTTGAGCTGAGTTCTCAGTAGCATAGATATCTATCTGAAGTATGAGTCAAATGTAAACTTCAGCTTCATCTAGTAGAACTCCCTCACCTTTCAGTCTTACTGGGTAAGATGGAGGATTGCTGTCCTGCCTATTTTACACAACAGGGTTTCAGAAATCTGAGGCCCGTAGGTCTTTGTTCCTAGCTAGGGCTAAACTGCATCTGGCATTGTATTTGGTAGAATAAGAGGTTTGTTTATGAAGCAGCTCTAGGGATCCACCTCCCATGATATTTGAAAGGAAAAAACAAAAATACAATGGACCATGACAGCAAATCTGGATCAAGAACAGGCAAGCTGGATCCCACTCACTGTTTTTTCTCATTGTGATGGCTGCTATCATCAGAAGAATGAATAGATCATTACAGAAAAAAGCTGTTGGGTGTAAAAGGGATTTTTTGTTATGCTTAACAAGAAGCAAAGAAGATTAAATTAACCTATTTCGTCACATTCATAGAGAATTATGTTAGACTTCAGGGTGAGAACAATCTCGCACTGTTTTATAATATTTAACATCTGATAAACTGAGAGTCAAAAACAGCTGGATGGTTGTAGAGAGGCTTTATAGGTGTTAATTCTCGTAAGGCCTTAATATCTGTTAATGATATAATTAACAATGAATTCCAAGATTAAAGTACAAAACAAATGCAATGTCCCATCCACTCAATATGGAAATATTGCGTTGCACATACAAGGAAATTGACATAATCATATCTGGATACTGCTTAATTACCCCACATCTTTAAACATCTAAGTTTTGTACATAACTTTTTCTTTTCTATTTTCTTCCCCCCACCCCTCCACTTAAACTCTGAAGGTTAAGGAAGCTCCAGCACCTATCTATTCCATGATACTATCATGGCTTTTACAGAGCCTAAATTAGATGAGACGAACACAAGAGAAGACACCTTTTACAAGGATGATATTTTTAGATTTTTTCCTTAAAAAAAAAACCCCAAACTATTGTTCTGAAGCAATGGTCCAAATCTCAACTAGAGCCATTGAGCTAACTTTAGGCTAAATACCAGGTAAGATTTTTCTTCTTCTTAACTCCCTGAGTGTGCATTGAGTTTGTTCGTACTGTATGAAATTATTGAGCCCCATACAATGTGCTGTTTTGAGGACTTTCATATGCTATCCTAAAAAAAATGACATCCCCTGCTACTATTGTCTGAAAATACTATCATATTTCCTGTAAGTGGAGGATTTGTTCCAGTCTCTTTGTGGAAAGTTGCTCTGTTCCTGCTAGGAGCTCTAAATTGTTTGATTTTTTACTACAGAACTGACTGTCTCGTGACTGTGTGATAAACTTTTCCCTGTATCCAAGCAACTAGACTACTGAACTAATGATAATGCTTGCTATAAGACGATTTTCTAATCATCACAATATTTACTTTCTAACATCACTAATAATTAAAAATCTGGACATGTTCTGAAGGTACAGTACATTGTATTGCAGAAATACTAATTCTAAAATATGAAGAACAGATGTATCATTTGGTAAATCTAACACTATACTGTTCTTCAGACTAATCTCATTAATCCATCAAGAAGTGTAAGTGAAAATTTATGTTAAATACCATCAAATATAAGCTCTGGTAAAACGCAGATGACAGTCAGCCACTATGCTTACCTCGCTACTCCATCTGGTCATAAATGACCTGGCAGAACGCTTTTAGTTTAAAAATATAGAACCAGCAAACACAAAACTTTCTGCAAGTATGCATGCATTTTATGTAAGTATATGTTTACAAATATATCAGTTTCAAAATAGTCAGTTTTTAATAATAAGGAGGACTTGTTCCCATTAGAATATAGAGAACATAAGCCAACAGTAGCTTCCACAGATGATCTTTTTTTTATTATTCTTTTACTACATTTTTGTGTGAAATTATGAACAGGTCAAAGTCTAAAACATCTAAGAACATTTCCCTGAGAGGGGATTATACCTATCTGATATGAGTGAAGAATTAAATGTTCACTTTTGCTTTGTCCTGAGCAAATTGCAGTTCTGAATATCAGTGTTTATTCAAACATGCAAACTGAGACAATAGTCTTTCCAAGTCCATTTGCTCTTTTTGAATAATGAATACAAAGCACTGAAATAATGATGTGCTATGCAAACAAGTGGTATTTTTCTCAACCACTATATCTTACAAGCTGTAATTTTCAGCCTGGTCAGGGACTTTCGATCGTGCAAACTAAATGGAACCATTGCATGAACAATTTAGAGGTATGGATGCTTTTGTCCAGGACTGAGTACTTCAGCTGAAACAACTGAAATTAGAATATGTTATCATTATCCTGTCTACCTGCAAAATTCTACATAGGTATTTGCATTCCCAAGTAAAAGAGGGATTATACTTGAAGGAGTCTGTGACAAAAAAATGGAAGCAAAATAGTTTCCTCACTATTTTAAAAAGTGAAAAAACACGTATCTGGCCAAAAGTGTGGAATATACCAAGATCTACCTGAGGATGTCCAAATATATAGTGGTCCATTCACAGAACCAAGAGACTCTTCCCATATTGCAGTTTGGGGGCCAAAATCCAGCAACATAATCTTACCTATAATAATTTTCCTTCTTTACAGTTCCCATTCACCGCATACAGTACAGTTAAGGGAAAGAAAAAACAAACTCAAAGCCCACAAAAAACAAACCATGACCCACATTTGTCACATTTGTCAGTCACCTGTATTTGGACGTAAAGAAACCAAAGCAGGGATTGTGTTCGTTATCTTGTAGCTTTTTACTTTCACTACCTTTGTTTCTGTTTATCAATGCTATTCTTGTTTCACCAGTGCTGCTGCACTCAGAAGCCAGGAGATCTTCCATATGTTTGTGTTCATGGACTGCCAACACAATGACCCAACCTGGGAAGATGTTTGCTTGTGTGAGCAAGACAACAGTAACAGAGTGATGGGAAGTATGCAGCAGACTGCCTATGTAATTGCTCATAAACCATCACCTAAAAGAGAAAAACTTACATTTAGCAACAGAAAGTCCAGAAAAAAAGCATGTCAGAAACAATGGGAGTACTTTAAAGACTTTGGGTAATGCAGTCTGCTCAGAATATGGAGCTCTTTGACTTCTTGCAATATTTTTGGACTTAAAAAATATTTAGTATTTTTTAACATAGAACTGTATTTTCGTGCATATTTTGGCTAAGCAAAAATAAGAACTAAACAAAAGCTCTATAAATTTTCCCTATAAAAGAGAAGTAAGGAGGAAAGGGGGCCACCTGGGAGCATGTGTTCATGTTAATGGAAGCTGGTGTATCTCCCACCAGTATGTACAACAAAAGAATGATTCTCTGCCTGCTAAGAATTTTTATTTTCCCTCAATTCCAATACTGAATTGAAAATTTAGTTTGTAGAATTCTGGTCAGCAATATTGTAAATATTGCAAATATTCTAAATATTATATAACACTAGTAATACTTACTACAAAGTTCATCTCACTCCTATAAAGCAGCTTGATGATATGTGAGTTGCTTTGAGCATCACTGTAAGTCTTCTTTACCTGATAAAAGGCAATGGTATACTAAATCCAAAGTCCATGTAACTTGTTCACCATCCGGCCTGTCACCCATGTCACTATCTCTAACAATTTTTAAATACGTTTATTTGGTGCATTTCTTATTTCAAAATCAAAACCTAAATTCTGTCTCAGGAGGTGAAAGACTCATACATTTGATCTACCGAATAACTTGGCACTGGATTTACCTTTCAGTCCCACTTGCCTTCCCAGAATGTGTAATTTAGCCAAAAACAATTACCAAGATCAAGCAAGAGCCAGGATGGAGAGATTCTGTGGTCTGTGATAGGCAATTAGGAGAGAAAACTTTAAGCACATGCCATTAGTGAATGTGTTTTTCTGAAAAATGTATTGACTACACCTGTTGATATGAGAGAGAATTCAGATTTAAAACCAAAATAAACCACCTTTAGTATCTATTTAAAACAGCTTTTTTTCATACACCAGTGCACTCTTGACTCAAATAAAAGTCCTAAGCTAACTTGTTGGCTTGCCAATAACCCCAGTTTGTAAGGAATTTTATTGATACGGCTGTGGAAATTCAACTTACTGAAAGTAATACATAGTGGAACATGTCATGGCTTGGAATGAAAAGTAAACACAGCGTTTACATTACCATAGCACCAATTTATGCTTAGATTCAGCAGAGTATTCCATACAAAACTAGAACTTTACATGTTGCTAAACAAGTAATAGAAGATAGAAATCTCTTCCCTTGCTGATTTTTAGAGAGCAGTTTGTTTCAACACATTTGCATTATGCTTGGATCTCCCAAGACAACCCCAAGGTAGCCTGAAGAATCATGCTTTCAGGGATCTGGAGCCAAGGGAGGAGAAGACTTCTACTTTGTTGCCATGGCATCTGGAAAATAATTGGCACACTATCACATATGGTGGTTTTCAGAGGCTGTGGCATGCAAGGATTATAGCCTTAGCAAAATAACTGTTCCCCAACTGAAATTTTCCAGATAACTTCACATTGCATGAACAATATTAAAATGTGGGTGGAGGGATAAGAGAGATGCCTCACATTTTCATCCGGATTGACAAAACTTCTTAAGTAAGAGAGCAGAGAAAGGGCTCTTAGACTGCATCTTTTTCCTGAACTAGGATATCCAGTGGTCAGTACTGACATCTTCCATAAGTTTGATTGCTTGAGTGAATACAAAATCTATTAGTGGAGCTGCTTTTAAAGGAATATTTTGCTGCCTGTTCCACAGTCGTTCTCAATAAACTCTTTTGTGTGAACTCAGACTGCTTTAGGTTGACCATCTGTGTAGGAACTGTATCAAAGGCTTCTTTACTAGGGAGGGAGAATCCTGAAGCAGTTACTACTTTGTTCCAATTTGAGCAATTATCCCAAACTTCGTAATTTATTTAAAATTAACATGGGTTTCTTGGAACTGATAAATTTCATTTGAGCATATTTTCTCTATGAAAAACCATGAAACAATAAGCTTTTTAGCTGATGCCTGAACAAGAACATAGTGCAAATACTCATTCAACTCATGACCATTTAATTGCCCACTCTTTTAGTTTAGGTTTTGGAGTGTTTTTTTTAGTTTAAATTCTTTGGAACTAGGATCATATTATGGGTGTGCATGTTCTGACACTATTTTCATAATAACTAATTATGAATTTTAGTCTTAGGTAGATCTTTAGAAAAACTCATCAGTCCAAATTTCTCTGTTAGAGAGCTCTACTTCCCCATTAAATGAGAAATCAAGACTAATAACTATGTCATCTGAGGCACATTAGTGATCACACTCCAAAATACAATTTTGTACCTTCCCATCTCGCTGTCCCACTTCTCAAGAGCTGAACAGAGAAAATGCAGAATGAAAAAGAGGTGGGAGGGAATTAATCAATTCTCGTCAGCCTCTATTGTGTCATTTCAATTACAGGTTCACCTTCTGTGTTCTTCTGGGAAACAGAGCAAGATGCCAGAGGATCAACTGAAATAAAGTGGTAGTGGAAGTGCAAAATAAGTTAGAATAGGGTAGACCGTGGACAAAAGCTAGAACAGACTAAATGAAGGGGAAGAGGAAAGGTGGAATTGGAGGGAAAAGAGAAACATGGACCAGGTAAAACTTATTGCAACCTGAGAAAGTGAACTTCAAATTTAAAAGTGCAGCATTTGAGATGGAAAAAGCAATCATTAAAAAGGAGAAGACTATCTTCTCAGAGAACAGAAGGCGAAAATGAAGTGGTGTCTAAGAAGATACAGGAAAAAGGTTAATGAAAAACAGTGTGGGGGTGAGACAACATAGGTGTAGGAAAAATAACAAGAAAAAGAGTGGGAATGAAGAGCATCATTGAAGAAATGGAAAGCAAAACAAAAGATGCTAAAGAACTGAAGATGGAAAACAAGATAGTGTCAAGAAACAAATGAGAATATAGGCAATGAAGAAGAAGAAATTTTGTAGATAGGAAAAAACTAAGCAATAAATAAAAGATATAAGTACACTCATAATGAATGACCACAAAGGTGACGACCTTGTGTTATGTGAGTTTGGCTTAAATTTAGTACAAGCAGTAGTTTTCCCACTGCTGGTCTAGCTTTTGTAGAATAAAAATACAAATAAGACAAACTTATTTCACAGTGAAAAGCTGTGTTCTCGTGATGGAAATGGACTTGAGGTCAAGATAGTCTGAGGAGAGGTTCAGATAACTTGTTTCCTATGCTTCATAGTACTGCCTTTTGTTAAAAAAAAAAAAAAAAAAAAGGATCTAGGGCTTTATTCTATCATTCAAATACATGCTGAGTAGTACCACGAGCTGCAAGTGATTTGAGTGAAATCAATAGGACTGCTTGCTGAGCAAGGACTTGATTGCTGCTTTGCCATGGGTCAACAGCAGAATTCCCATTGCTTTCAGTGAAAAAAGATCAGGCAATAAGACAATAGCTGTGAGAAAGGTATGACAGAATTGCATACTATACATAATATGTATATGCACTGGGATGGGTTCACGGCAGCACACTATGTTATATACTAATGCAAAATATGAACAGCTCTTAGGAATGTTTCCCATTTCCACCACCAGGTGCGGATGAAAATCACTATAGAACAAAAGGATATCAAATGAATACCTTCATTTTCAAAAACATTGTGTTGCTAAATATCAGATAGACATTGTGTCTCAAAAGTACAATGAGGTCTTTTGCCCATCCTATTTATAATAAAATGTTCAATAAATTAAATTCACTTTGAAGATTTTAATAACTTTTAATGAAAATGGTATGTTCTATAATCAGTAGACTTTAGATGGATAGTAATACATGTTTGTTTTGCTTTAATACAACACAAGTAGAATCATACGGAAGACTGGAAGTTGTAATGCATTTAATTACATTATTTTCTATGTTTAGCTAGTAGGCTTACACCACCGTGAAGTTCTTAGATTACCAAATGTCCATACAATAATATATGGCCTTTTTTTCACCAAATCAGTGAAATTTTTGAGATGTTTGTAATGTAAGTAACAACTTGTTGTCAAATCTTTTCCATTTTTTACCCTTCTGGATTTTGGGTAACTTCTGTTTTATAGAGATTCAAAATAAACAGTTTGACTTAATGCCCTTTAAAAAAAAAAAAATCTGAAAATTTTCTCAGAATTGGTTTCACTGCTCTGGACTGAGTGAGAACGTTCATTTGATTCATCTGTAACTTTCCACTTGATTAATTGAGTATCAAGAAAGAACAGGGATTGTTTATTTTTTAACTGAAAACTTATTTATTATACTGAGGCATTAGTCTCTTAATATTTCAGAAGGTCATTTCTGAGCGATAAAACTCACTATGGGCTTGAAGTTTTGGTAACAAATTATCAAATTACATTTGTATCAACAGACCTGTTTGTTTAAACCTAACTTTGAGTGTATACCTTCAGGGGGAATAAAACCCTCTGTAGTGTAGGTCACTCAAGAAAGAAAGCAAATAGACACAAAATAGAGAAACCAGACAGTTCACATCATTGCACAATTAAGCAATCAAAGGAGACTGAAAAGAGTAGGTAAAGAGGTGATAGGCTTATAACTGATAGTTTTCTGACTATTGAAATGAATTGTCTTTTAGTATCCACAGTAGCAAATATTGAAACTTATGTTTTCAGTTAGCATGCCTAGAAAATTGCACAAAAGGGAACATTTGGAACAATGAAGCAAGGGGAAGAAAATGAGAACCAGTAACAGGAAGATAAATTATATTATTGTATTATGCATACCTTTCACAAAATGCCTCCTTCTTAACTCCATGCTATTGGAAATCCACCCAAGCTCATTTTTGCTAACTGACAAAAAACAAAATCACACATGAATCCTCTTTCCAGACAGATCTTTACTAAATGGGTCTTCTATATCTATAAATAATTTTATTTTACAATTATTTTGCTTGCAATGAGCCAACACACTATGGAGACATATATGGAGTGAAAATAACTTCATATATCTTCATATATGACTACAGTCATGCAGAAAATAGCAATAAGTCACAATAAATATAATACAAGAAACAATGCCAGAAATGAATGCAGTGCTATGAATTTTGTCACACTGTCTGGGTTTGTGATTCAGTAGGATTTTGCAAATTAAATAAGCTGGGGCCTAGTATAATAAAGTTGCGTGTTTGCAGACAGATTTATTTACCAGATCCGTCATGCAGGCGTCTCATGATCCAGGTCTGGACTCCAGTCCTGCCATTGCAGAGCCACCAACCTCTTGAGCATACAGGGAGCTAGTTAGAGAACTCAGCTGCTGATATGATCTTATCTTCTCTGCAATCCAGCTACTGTCAGAAGAGATGAAGCAAAAGCTAAAAAAAGTATTCATTCAATTCTGAACAAATATTATTATTATTTTTAAGAAGATGTCCGTATAGAAGTGAAGTTGTTTTCAGTTTACCAGAAAAGTGCTGCTGTTGCACTGGCTGAAAGAGAGGGCAGTTGCAATGGTGTTGTCCTGGCTAATCAGGACATCAGATCATCAGAGCATTCCCACCAGAATCACTGGAGCTTAACACAAACTCCCCTCTTTATTATCCACCTGGGAAACAACATTTGATCTCCCTAAATTTTGCAGCAGTATTTAGATAGTTCCTTCTTGAGGACAAACTTGCTTCAGGCCCAGTACTAGATGCCTTATCCCAATGCACAACAGAGGCATGAACTCCCTCAACCGTATTATGCATGAAATCAAAACAGATAGCTTTTCATTTATTCAGAAAACTGTCCTTCCATGTATCCACAATCAGTTTTTCTCTGTACCTCAAATTTGTTTCAACATCATTGACAGAGAAAGGAAATAGCTCTCATCTTCTCTCTGTATTTCCCAAGGAACAGAGACAGTGCTTAATTTTATTCTCTGTAAGAGAAAAGGGAGCAAGCATTGAGTGCTCTTAGTCACCACCTTTTCAAGTTTGGGATCTCTAATAGTATATTTCCTACAAGACTATCTCACTTTTTTAGCTTCACAATATCTCGTGCATAGTCCTGAAGGTGTGTAAGTTCCGTAGACTGTTTCTGTGTTATTAATAAAATAGCCATGGTAGGATTATAGAAGGAAAGAAAACCCACTATTTATCAACATATCTTCCACAAGATCCTCGAAGATGCTTACATATTCAAGTCCTATTGTAAACACACCAAATCTAATACAAAGACTAGAAAACTACAAGGAAAATATGAAGGTCAAAAAAACAGAGTGTATTCAAGACAAACGTTCATTTGGGTTGATGCATTTGCTCTGTGTTGGCTTAGTGCCTGCGGTGTAATGCCTCAAAGGACAGAGCATGCTGAGGAGGACTTTTAATAAGCTGAATTTCTAAATGCGTCTCCAGCTCTTGCCAGCTCATTCCAAAACCTAAGACATATAAGGCTTTTACTAGCAAATTCGGTGCCCTTTGTTATCAGGGCCATACTAAGTCTATACAGCTATCAAAATATTTTCAATTAGACATGCACTTTGGAGAAAAAAAAGCACTCTACAAACCAACTTTAAAAATCAAACAAACCCCAAACCTTCATAGGGTATTTTATAAATCACCCAAAATTGTTCAAATCACAGGGTACATTTTTCGGAAATTAAAGAGTATCATGTGGTAGAAATTCATTATTTTTTACAGTAACATCTTCTGGCCTCGTTTAAAACAGTGATGTCTAATAGTTCCCATGGATTGTGCAGGGATGGAGTTCAGTAGGAAATGAGGTACCATGATGAGTTACCAGAAACATCAGAAGCTATTGTTTATATCTTTATTTTCACAAGACTTGATACCTCTGTGAAGGCACATCTCTGTGTTTTGTCATACATGTTGGATCAGCATTAGGTTACAATGCCTCCGAAAAGAAAAGCTATCTTCTTCTGGAAAAGATTCTACAATAACTTGGTGCTGCTATATGATGCTGAAGCTACTATACCTCAAAAAAAAAAAAATAATGAGAAAAAGTAAAGTTTGTTGTTACTTAAGAGTATCACAAGTCAGAGAGTGGAAGCTCTTTTTAGCATGCTCCACTAGCCATAGATTCTCCCGGTTTTCTTTTCCTATATCATCCCTTCTTTCTACACAATATGGTATTGTCTAGATCTTTGTTGCAGGTGTTCTAGAACAAATCCTAACAGTAGGAGATTGATCCCATTTATTTCTGTGTAAATATTTACATTGGTTCATTTAAGACTGCCTGGATTTGTCGCTACATGCATAGCAGCTCTGAAGCAGTTCGCTGCCAAACAACAGACATATTTCATTTCAAAGTGTCTACCTTTTTGAACTAAGTTATTTCCAATAGTGATACGAATTTATAATTTGACTCCCTGACTTTCATACATGTATTGCAGACATTCTTGTTTAGATACTGTAATAAGATGAACTTAATTTCTCTCCTTGTGTGGTGCTTTCAATCACAGTATTATATCATTTCACATTTTAAAGGTATTTTAAAAAATAAAAACCCATAACAAACAACTTCAAGAAATTTCCCTTTAGATGTTTAAAAATTCAGTAAATAAGAGTGATGCAATCATGGATATTAGTGAACTAGCAAAGCAGTATCCCTCATTGGTTTTAATTATAACCTTCTAGCATCTTGACTAGCTCATTAAATAATCTTCCTGTCCTCTTGGAACAATTCCATGTGCCTTTAATAGGAGGTCTGGAGCTATCAGCAGCTTTTCTAACCAGAGCTGACCTTTGCTATTTCAGTCTCCTAAAGAATGGAAATGCATCCACCCTCTCCTGCATATCCCTATAATTTACTGTGCTCACCAATTAGAAACCTCTGAATGAAACCGCGAAAGGGAAGATACAAAGTCTATATAGATAGAAACCCTAATAATGTAAAATTGAGTGTATTCCAGCAACAGAACAAGAAAATAAAAATCTAACTCTCCAAGTGAGCAGTTCAATTTTTTGTAGTTTTGCTGTAGCATACCCACGTCAGCACGGATACACGTTTTGTGTGTGCCTCTTAAAGAAGACAATGTCACCAATGTCTAGTTCACATCTGTCTTGGGGGAAAACTGTTTACTGAAAGATGAGAAATTGCCTTTATGTTGTTTTGCTCTTTTATTTTGCTAATACTAAAAGGCAGCTAATAGGCAAGATTTGTCCAGCAGCTCAGCTTTAATTCAGACAGTAAACATCCCACCCTAGCTCAAACTGAGTCCCCTTTCTGGATGGGGATCCAGTCCTTCCAGAGGCCCCAGTACTCAACATCTCTCTCAAAGGCAGCACAAGCTTCCTCAGTTCTGTCAGCAGCCTCAATAATCAAAGGCGCTTGCACATTTGAGAACACAGTTTCCCACTGTTGTTGAAAGAAACCCAAAATGAATGAAATTATGCAGTCTTATGAGACGCCATGCAAGCTTAGACACACATTGTCTCTTAGACTTCTCTGCCCATGCTTATGTCTTCTCTGTGCTATTGCTGCACTTGGGATGCAAGGCAGAAGCTAACTCCTGTTTTCACAGGAAAAGGATTAGAGCTACATTTTGGTGTAGATATTACCTTTCTTTATCTTCAGAGAAACTAAGACACTTGGAACTGATCATACATCAACTTTATTTTGCTTTGCATTCTGTACTATGGTATTCTGTAAAGTAACTCCCGAACAGGACTTTGTAAGTGAAAATAAAATCAAGACAACTGTTTTTAGGGAAAATGAAACTGCAACCCTAATAGATTATAAAATTTATTAAAGTATCTCATTATGCAGACATCCTGTATATACTGAATATCACTGGGACAAAGTTAATTTTCTTCATAGTAGCTCATATGGTGCCGTTCCGGATTTGTGACCAAATTATTTTGTGTTTTTGTTGACAAAACACTGATGGTTTAGTTATTGCTAAGCAGTGCTTATATCGCATCAAGGCATTTTATTTCTGTTTCTCACACTGTCCCACCAGTGAGTAGACTCAGAGTGCACAAGAATTTGGGATAGGACACAACTGGGACAACTGACCCCAACGGGCCCATGCTACATGGCATACTGCTCAGCAATAAAACCAGGGAGGCTGGCTTGGGCTGCCATTGATCAGAGACTGGCTGATCATCAGCTGGCTGGTCACAAACAACTAGGGTTTTCTTGTATCATTTGCTTTTCTTGGGTTTGTTTTCTTTCATCCTCATTTTTGTTCGTTTATTTGGGTTTTTTAAAACTTTTTATTAAACTGTGTTTATCTCAACTCACAAGTTGTCTCACTTTTATCCTTCTGATTCTCTCCTGCATCCCACTGGGTGTGTGGGGCTGAGCTGCCTATTGGAGTTAAAACCCAACTCCACTATATTAGCCGTGTTCATGGAATCAAGTCTTTTGTGAAGTATTTTTTGGATGGGGTCTTGAAAATAGGAATCAAAATGCTGGAAGACTGAGTTTTCATCAGCTTCTCTATCTAAAAGTGTCAGAACAGCGTTAATTACTTTTAATTGTAAATAATTGTCTTATAGTCATTGTGTGTACTAATGAAAGCTATTTATCTCTGTTGAACAACTTTGTTATGTGATTTAACATATTAAAAAAAACATAACTGATCATCTTGCACTTCTCACTCTACTTTTTATTCTTTTCTGTATGCACTGACATCGCTAGACCATAGATTAACGAAGAGATCTTTATTTTTTTTTGCTGTATACATTATTGATGAGAAATTCAGCAGTTATGACTGTTAAAGGGCATGGTAACATTTTGGATTTTTTCATTTTTGATCCCATCTTTAAGTCAACAAGAGCAGCAACAAATTTAGTAAGACTGTTAGCAAGTTGAAAAGCAAAGCAATTGCTGCACTCCCATTTAATTGGCATTCAGTTCTTTCTAGATTAAAAACCATGCCTTGGAGCCTGAATATATTACTTACATATATTTCATGATTTTTATACTGCTGATTCTAAGAACAAAATAATGATTATTGTCACCTCCAACAGTATGTGTGTGTGCACTCTGCATCATACAGGTGTCCCAGGTGGAAGACAGCATAGTGAAGAAAATCAATTTGTTTAAAAAAAAACCTTGTCTGTTTCTCCAGCCTTCAGTCTAGTGTAAGGCTGTAGATTGTAATTACTGACAGAAACCTCTCCTCTGTGATCCATTTGAAAGTGTACATATTTTTGTTTTCTTTTAAGTTGCAGTTAAATACTGTGTTTTCTATCTGAAAATCGAAGACTGATGGAGAAGGACAGGAGAGGATGCAGCCTGGGAGTAAAGGATTAAGTTTTTCAATAAAACAGTCTTCTTGTCTGAGAATTTGCAGTGATTCATTTGTTTGGAGACAAAACAATAAAGGAGGACAGCGGGATGCCGAGATGCAAATCAAGAATAGAGACAGTTCTTCCCCACACATTGCAATGTCATTGCAGTTCTCTCATCTCTTCTCTGAAATCCAGTTTTCAAAACATACATTCATTTGGCTGATATAAAAATAAGTCTTAAATTGGAGCCTTTATCAGGATAGTTTTCATTTGTCATTTTTTTTTTTCTTCCTTAGTATTACACCTTCATGTTCTTATTCCTTCTGGGTATCTGTCACTTTCCTTGTTCTTACTGTGACATGAGGGGAAGCACTACCCCTGGATAAGGCAGCAGAGAAGTACTCCCAGTTGCCTTCATATCTTCGTTCTATAATGGGATGTGACACAAGACTGATCTTTTATCTGTTGTCTCGGAACTAATGAAGTGCTATAGAGGTATCCAACATCACAAAACCTTTATAAGACCAAAATATGTCCAGTTCTTCCTATCTATCCCATTTGCGGTGATTTTGGTACAAGTGCCTCTTCTAGTATCTCTTTATTTACTAGCATTTCGTTTAGTTTTAGGTATTTGTCCCCAAAAGCTGCACTGAATGTTGTTCATTTTGCCTTCCAACCTATTATTTTATGTCATGGGTCATTTTTTCATCATATGTTTTATTTACACATGCTATGGGAATTTAAATAATAAACACACGATGTATTCCTTCAATGACTGCAAAAGTGTGGCTTGAGCAGTGACTGACATAAAAAATATTCAGTAAAGAATCAAAGGAAAATAAGCATGCAGAATGAAGTAAGCAGGATTTGTTTGTATTTCCACACAAATCATTCCTTATACCAACTGTCTGTCTGGCAAACGTATGTGTCTGTATAGGGGAAAATGAAATGGAGTAGATGTCAGAAATTGCACAATAGAAATAGTTGTTCTGATTTTAAAGTTGATCTCCTCTTTGTCTGTCATACCTTAGTTGCATTACTTTCCTTCTTTTGATATACTGGCAAGAATGTAGAAGATCCCATTTCTGTTCACCTGTGAAAAATACAGTCCCAGAAACTACGGGAGTTTCAAGCCAGAAGATTTCCACAAAAGTTAATGTGTGCTCTGCTTAATTAGGAAAACCAAACAACCTTTGTCCGGTACAGTAAGGGAAAATTGAAGGGCTTATCTAGACATTTCCAGTATCTCATTCATAATGTACCATTTGTGGCAGACCAGACAGTGCCAGTTATGGGATCTCTCAGACCAAGAAACATAATTAAAGTTTGTGGATGCAACAGTATTTATACTATCATCCTTAGGATATTGTTTTCAGAGGTTATTTTCAGAAGTGTATTTAACATGTATTAGGAAATCAGTTCTGTAGGAAAAGATACTTCCTGAAGGTGTAACAGCACTGATTTTCCCACTGCTAATGCAAAGCTTCTTCACTGTTCACATTACTATCTGACAGTGAACCTAGTAACTGTGTAACAGGAAGGAGGCTGGAGACAATCAATTAACATTGATTCTTATGAAGTATTAGCCTAGCAAATAACACGTTTTGTATCTGCTGTTGTATTTGGAGACTGGATGAGGCACTGAGTGCCATGGTTTAGATGATGGGTTGGTGTTAGTGTTGATCTCAGAGGTCCTTTCCAACTTTGTGATACCGTGTTACTGTGATTTGTGAGTATTTGTTTATTGCAGAGGAAACAGTTAATCAAGGCTGTAAATAATATTTTTCAAATATTTCTTCTGTCTAGGAAAAAAAATTCATTGAAAAAATATTAAATTCTCAAGCAGTTCTAAATACCTAACATTTCACATATTAGTTAGCTGAGAGAAAGTGCTTATACAAAATTAATTTACAAGTCTAGAGCAACAAAACTGGTGAAGGGACTTGAACACAATTCCTATGAAGAGAGGCTGAGGGAGCTGGGGTTGTTTAGCCTGGAGAAGAGGAGGCTTGGGGTGACCTCATCACTCTCTACAACTATCTGAAAGGAGGTTGTAGACAGGTGGGGATCGGACTCTTCTCCCAGGCAACCAGCAACAGAACAAGAGGGCACGAGCTTAGACTCTGCCAGGGAAGGTTTAGGCTGGATATCAGAAAAAAGTTCTTCACAGAACGAGTAATCAGGCATTGGAATGGCCTGCCCAGAGTGGTGGTGGATTCACCATCCCTGGAGGTTGTTAAAATAAGACTGGATGTGGCACTTAGTGCCATGATCTAGTAATCATGATAGTGTTGGATTAAGGGTTGGACTTGATGCTCTTGGAGGTGTCTTCCAACCCAGGTAATTCTATAATTCTATGAATACTATTTTAAATTTTGGAACAAATAAAGTTATTACATTGTCATGTTTTTGCCAAAATTTTTCTATCAAACATTTTCTTTTTAACAGAAAATTTTTTACAATGTGAAATATTTTATGTAATACTACACATAAAAAATATGGCTCTGTTATTAAGAGACCAAATCACTTCAAACAGAAAATTTCCTGGATCAAAAAAAGATATTTTCCTAGCTGTCATTTTGTGATGAATAAATAGCAGGGAAAATAATAAGACTTCCATTCTAGACTAGCCAAATTAGAAAATTCATCTGTCCAGATGTGGTCTGGAAAACTTATTTGCAAATGTGTCATAAAATATATTGGATTTCCAAAGTTGCAGATATCTATTATTAAATATTTTAAGGTTATGATATATAGATCCCACAGATATTTTTTTCCGTTTCTTCTGAGAGAATAGCGAGTGTATCTAGAAAACCCATCCCTTTTTTCTAGAAATGCACAAACATTTTCCATTTTAGCATACTCTACTTATATTTACTATATTTATTAATATCTACTCCACTCTCACAAGACCTCCGTGGAGTATTTTGTTTAATTCTGGAGTTCTCAGCACAGGAAGGACATAGATCTGTTAGAGTGAGTCCAGAAGAGGACCATGCAGATGATCAGAGGGCTGGAGCACCTCCCATATGAGGACAGGCTGAGAGAGTTGAGCTTGTTTAGCCTAGAGAAAAGAAGGTTCATGGGAGACCTGATACCAGCCTTCCAGTACTTAAAGAGAACCTGCAGAAAAGGTGGAGAGGGGCTCTTTATCGGGGAGTGCAGTGATAGGAGGGGAGTATAACATTTTTTTTTTTTATAGCAGTTTACTTAAAAACTGTTATACTTAGATTTATACTTATATTTAGATTAGATATTAGTTAGATATTAGGAAGAAATATTTTTACTGTGATGGTGGTGAGGCACTGGCACAGGTTGTCCAGAGAAGTCGTGAATGTCCCATCCCTGCAGGTGTTCAAGGCCAGGTTACATGAGGCTTTGAGAAACTTGGTCTAGTTGAGTGCATCCCTGCCCAGGGCAAGGACGTTGGAACTAGAGGATCTTTAAGGTCTCATTCTAATCCAAATCATTCTATGATTCTATGATTCTATCTTATTTGTAACAACGAAACTTTTCCTTTTGTTTTACTGTCTTCAATAGGAAGGCAGTAGTGGTAAGTGAAGAAAGTTCAGTGTTCAATAGGGTATCATAGATCAGCTGAAATATAAAGAACGGGACTTTTGCTGCTTCTGATAAAGCCATTACCTCACTAGTAACTACATATGCTCATCCTAACAACACTAATTACCTCTGTTTCAGAAGTAAAAATGTATCCATGCAATAGATGACTGCGCAGATAAAGCCTCAGATGTTTTCCTCGCTTAAATAGTAATCTTGATTTTTAGTTTTATTTTTAAATTTCTCTGCATTTAAATGTAGTTTAGTGTATAATGCATGCATAATGATGCTGAGATGAAAACATTCTCTTTTTTTGTAACTACTTCAAGCTATCTTCAAGAGAACAACTATAAAATAATTCAGCCCAATGGTATTTTATTTTAAAGAAGTTGCTGGACTTTCCAAGTAAGATCTCGGACAAAGTACATTTACTTTGTCTCTTCACAACATCAGCACTACACTAGTGTTACACTAGCATTGCTGGGATACTGCTACATCTGAAAGGGTCATTTATCTTTCTCTATCATGATTTGCAGGTTTTATGTTCCTTTTGTGCAACTACAGCTGAGCTTTCCCATCTGCTCTTCAAAGCAAAATCTTGGAAGTTTGCTCTTAACTTTTATGAGCTCTCTCTGCGGTTACTGAGCTAGAGTTCCACTGGAATCTTCATTTTATCCATAAAAATTTTGAATAAATTTTGGGTTCAGTTTTGTTTTCTGCCTTTTTTCCTTGGCTGGCTCAGAGTTCTGTCCAGGTGCTGAGTCAGGGCTGCTCCCCGGGTCTGCATGTGTTGGGCCAGCACCACAGAGTTGGGGCGAGGTCCAGCTTTCCCCTCCATGCACGGGACAGAACAGCTCTGCCAAGCTTTCCCATGGTGCATCTGCACCTGCATCCAACTTTTTCTCTTCTAGCAAAGCTAAAACAAGTATATAGTGTTCATACTGGCCCATGCTAAACCTGAAAATTTCAATGATTCCAAGGCAAAAATAACCAAAATAACTTACAGTGCATCAGGGTTTTGCAGGTTGGTAGCTGTCAAAGTCTAAAGACAAAATTAATATTGACCTGATTGCAAAGAGGGTTGAATATTGACAAAAACTCCCGTGGAGAAAACGGAATTTCAGCAGTGTTGAAGACCAAAACATGATGCGGTGTTCTCATCAAGAATCGCTCATGACCATAAAAATTCCTAAAATTGAACATTTTCTTGACAAAAAGACAAACAAATCATTGTTCTGACCAACTTTATTATACCAAAGCTGCAAGCATAGCCAACATACTCCTCTACATTTTTCCCACACATGATGTTTCCTATTGATTTCTAATTAAAGTGGAACTAATTTTAAACATGACTCAGACTTCTCCCTGAACGTTTTTAATAGCAATGCCTAGTAGTAGGCTTTTCTCATTTTTCCTAGCTTTGAAAGTTGGCTTTTGGTTGCTTTATATTTTTCACAAAGCACAATTTTTGAACAGATGGGGGGTAGAACTGAACAGGCAATTTTTGCACCTCGAGCACTCAAAAAAATGTGGTTGGCCGTTGAAAAGAAATGAAGCTATTCTAGAAAAGAGCTTTTAGTTGTCTATCCTAAGCACTTCAAAATGGACCATGAATTCTTCTAAAAAATATTTCTTTTTGTGTTCTCTGGAAGCCTGTGAGTCCTTCCTTGGTGTGTGATCTGAGTTATGTTGTGATTCCTTATGTCTGGGTTTTATTTTCTTTTTTGACTTTTTTAAGGTCTGCTTGACAATCATAAGACTAATATGTTATGGAAAAGAAAAACTGTCAAAGAGTAATTCACAGGCTGAAGAACTCTTGAAAATGTATACAGTGGCAAGACTGATCTGATAATATCACATTGATATGTCTGTTAAAAGACTTCTCAGTGTGAGTATATTAGTGAAAGAATTGGGGATTTTTTTAAATATTCAGACATGGCACTAATAAAGAGTTATTTCTAGCATTTAAGTCCAGCCAGCAGGGTCCAAGTGCTGCACAGTTTTACCCTGCCTCAGATAACAGAGGAGCAGAACCTTAACATAGTACTTTGAGACACGTTGAAGTAAGGATTTCTGTTCACACAGTATCACACACTGTATCACAAGGTTGGAAAGGACCTCTGAGATCATCAAGTCCAACCTATAACCCTACACTAACACCAGTACTAACACCAACCCATCATCTAAACCATGGCACTCAGTGCCTCATCCAGTCTCCCCTTAAATATCTCCAGGGTCGGCGACTCCACCACCTCCCTGGGCAGCGCATTCCAATGGCCAATCACCCTTTCAGTGAAGAACTTTTTCCTCACATCAAGCCTAAGTTCTAATTTGTTCAGGCAGAGCCACCAAAGGAGGACCTAAAATATCACTGAGCCCAGCTCAGCCACAAGGATTTTGAAAAAATGTTGAACTCTAGATTTTATGTAGAAGGTAATTCTCAGAATACTAGTAGATGGATATAAGTGAACCCATTGTAGCGATGGGATAGATTAATTTTTATATGATGTTTTGAAGACAAAACACTACTGCAAAATTATGAAGTAAATATGACATTCATATTTTAAACAGGCAACATGTAGACAAATAAGAAGACTAAATAGGGTTTTTTTTAAGAGGGTTTTTCTAAGAGAAACATGACGCTGCTTCTACGGATAAGTGCTAGAACAGCCATAAAGAGAATAAACCTGATGGGTATATGACCTCTCTTGAGTACTACTTTCTATGTGATTGAAAGCTATTTTTTTAATTTCCAAGTATCTACTATTGGTCCGTTGTGGACCTTGACCACAAATACTTTAAAAATTTATGAGTTAATGCATCTAAAATAACTGTGCGAACAGATTTTGTGCTGAAAAGTCTTTTTTCATTAGTGACAGACTACCAATGGAAATGTTGTACTTTCAATTGGTTATCTGCTTCTTTGGTGACTGAGTGGCTGCAGTTCATAGCTTGCACTAAATATTTACCATTTCATACATCCATTTGACTTTTTGCTATGTTCTTCTGATTAAAAAATAAATGAATATAAAATCAAAACATAGCTAATAAAATTAGACAAATATCAATGATAAATTCGCATTGTGCATGTCCAAATCAAGGAAAATATATGAATAATTTTCTGGAATTTGATACTCTCATGAACACACTTGACTGTGCTGCATCTGCTGAGCTGGATACTAAGGGAACTGCTACTGCAGATGGACACCCACTGCATAGCATGTGTGTTGATGGAAAATCTTTCTCTCCTTTTCCTTCATGGGCAGAAAACACAACTTGAGTGTTGTGTGATTTCACCACCAAGTACCACCTTGCAATAAGTTAGAGCTATTATTGTGTTGTTCATGAGGGATGACATGCCCTTTGACCAAGAAACAGAGATGGCAGAAATAATCCACATACTTCCTCTCTCATTTCATACTCCTGCAGGATTCACTATGGCTGGTTGGGCTCATGGAGTCTAAATTTAAACAAGTTAAATCACAGCTTTTCATGTTCCCTCACATGATTCAATCTAATTCTCTTCTGAGATTTTCTATTTTTTTTGTGAATTATATTGATTTTTACTTTTTCTATTCATCTGCACAGTTATACAAATTAGTTTAATGTGAGTTAGTACTGTGATCTGCATTAGAAATTTATTCTCATATCATTTCTGGAACTAGAGTAAAAAATACTCAGCACCTCCACAACCAGATTTTCAGAACTTAAATGAACTAAAAATACTTGCTTTATTGTTGTGCCTAATCCCTCCACTGTTTCAAGCAGCCACAGCACATACATCCTCTTTTCCTAAGTAGTGAAAATAACAGGTCAGATTGTCAAAATAAATAAAATATTTTTGGGGAGCCATTCAGCAAATGTTTGCTTGTAACAGCAGAGGAATCAATGATCCCAGGTTTTTATTTCCATAAGACGCAGACAGAGACAAAAAAAGATAACCAATATCTAGAGAACTTCTAACAAGAACCAGGCCTTTCAGGCAAACACAGAGAGTGAAAATGTTATTAAAAAGAATCAGGACAGTGACTGGAGAGACCTGGATGTACTCGCAGTGGGAAAGTGTTTTTACATAGATTCATTGAAAAGAGATTTATTGTACTTTTCCTTTTGTGTGGCTTAAAATTCCTGCAGACTTAAACCGGTATCATATAGTTTTCAATAGTCACCGCATTCATTAAGGACCAACTGCCAAGTAAAGCTGCAAAATTGGGCATGTAGTTGAGTTAGGTTCCAGGCAGCTGTTGTGCAAGTTATGATAAAGAGCCCTTACCAGGACTGCAATGAAGGAGTTGTTTTTGTTACACATATCAAACTGTCCCTTTCTGAAATACTTCAAGTGAATGTTATAATCCCTTAGTTTAATTCTGAGCTTAAGTCAAAATACATAAATCAATGAAAGGTTACTTTTTTTGGTCGTTTTGGAATCTAAATTCCCTTCTAGTTTACTTAGCTCTTTGGTAGAAAAATGTTTTCTATTTATTATCTTTTGCATTTAGTGTAGAGAAGTAAACTGTGTGAAAGTGACTTGACTTTGAAATGCTGGTAGTTGGGGTGCCCAATATTAACATATTTTTCCCTTGTTCTAGCCTCTTTGACACTCTTGGTGATAGTGTTGGAAAATCTGACTTTACTAGGAAAAAAAGAGAGATCAATATTTCAAATTATTTATTTATTTATATATTTAACTATCTGGAAATAAATCAAGCTGTAGTTCCTAAAAGCTTCATATTTCTTACTGAGAGCTGATCAGATACTTGCAGGGAAAGCCATTAGCAAAATTTATGTGTAATTCTCTATTTGTGTGGCATATTTACAAATACAAAGCAAGTGGTAGAATGATAAAACATATGCCTTACCGAGAAATCTGAGAAACAGTTTTTCATGAAATGTAGAGTTACATGAGCTGCTTACAGAAGGAAGACAAGTTGGAAATGGAATTAAATCTCCGGGGAGAAAGTCATTGCTCCGATGAGTTATTTTGAGAACTTTTCTAAAACACAAACATCAAAACCTCAGTGCCCCAGATGCATCAACTTTCAGTTGCCATATGGATTGCTTATTGAGTTCACTGCAGTGTGGATTTTGTAGAGGTGTGAACAAATGTGGTGGAACAGTTAGACCGTTCTAAGGGCTCTGCCACCACCGGTTCAGACTCTCCAGCTGATCTACAGCTAAAAAGTTTCTCATGTCAAAATGTGTTGTATGCAGCAAGTGGGAAACATGTTCTGTCCAAGTTCACCTCCTCAACCAGCTGAACTCCACATTCCCCACATCAGTACCATATCAAGAGTGCAGTGTTATGTGAGTAGAAAAGTCTCCTTTAATACGCTTTTCTTCCTTTTACAGTGAGTGTCTAGCTGTCTTCTAAAGGAGAATAGGTGGCAGGTTTTATTTAAGAGCAGGACTATGAAAACCTAAGGTGTGTGTGAGGTGTTCAAGGTCACCAGTAGGACAGAATGTGAAGAAAGGGTTTATCTAAATTCTCTTGCAAATAGATTTAAAGGACAGCAATCCATTTGGACCAGTTAGAGTGAAGAGTACTCAATATTTAAGAAACAACATGGAAGAAAGCACAAAGAGATTACAAAGGAGAGAGAGAGGAACTGAAGGGCAGTGTCACTGGCAAGGAAACCTTGACTTTTTGACTCTGTAGGAATGCAAAGTTTGGTTCCTATGTGGAGCAATTCATGAAGCATTAGTGAAGAAAATGTCACTGCTGCTGCCCAAGTCATTGCTTTGGGCTTGCTCACATAAGAAACATCCAAAACATGAGATATATTTGCAGTTCTGTGTACCTGCTGGTTTTAAAGCACAGAAACAGCATGTAGTCTGTAAGCTCAGTTATCCTCCTTTGTAGAGCCTTGTGCAGCTCCAGATGGGATACAAGGTCCATGTTGGCTGCACTGGGAAGGGACATCAGCACAGATTACGCTGAACTATTGCCTGAGTATTGTCCATCACACAAGACAAAGCAGAACTGGTGGCACCTGTTGATTTTCCCAGAGGTAGGAATCTGAAAACCTATTATATGCAGAAAACAAAGCAATATCTTTGAGTGTAACCACCCAAGCATCCAAGCCTAAATATTAATTACCAAGTGCTCACTGGATAAGTTAACAGTGAGGTCTATCTAATTGCTAAGTTCCTGGTCAAGAGTCAGATATATATTTACACTGAGTTCTGAAGATGGCTTCATTCAGTTAATATGATAAACAAGTCATGACATAGAAATATATATGTAAAAAGTTTATGAACAATATTATGTCAAATAAACCAAATAAGTCAGAATATATTTTGGTGATGCTAGAAGAAAAAAATACTGCAAAAATTATGTCTGCATACAGACTGAAGATTCAAAAAGAAAAAAATTGATTGCTTGTGACTCCAATACATCTACTATCCATTTTTTCAGCTTTGTGTCTGCAACTGAAATGGTGAGGTAAAGTCAAGAATGCAAAAGGAGTAGAAAGCAAAGTACCTTTACTCTTGTGATTCATCTGCAGCTGTGCCTTCTCTAACAGTAAAATCTCTGGATGGAAAAGAGAAGAGGAAGAGGACAGTAAGCAACAATTGTTTCATTTATCAATTCAGAATAAATAGTGACATTTATGTAGCATATAATTATTTTTTAACATTTATTATGTCTTCCTCATATTTCAGTATATTTCAGTATTCACAGTATTTCTACTATGATCATAAACCTTTCCTGACTCTTGTCCTTTTCTGACTCTTGTCTATTGTCCTAATGAAGGTAACTGGAAGAATGGGAACAGAAACTGTGAATTTTTAATATAAAAGGCCAGGAATATCTAAAAGAAAGGATACAGCAAATTACTATGACACACATGAGCTGAAAATAGGAATCTCTACAACTGATTTTAGAAAAAAATATCTAAAGAATTTAAAAGAGGTGGAAGAAAATTGTCATGTAAATCTCACTGAACAGGTGAGTTCTACAGCTGAAGCAATCTTTAGATTTGTTAGCAGAGTTTATTTATTTTATAGCTTAACTAGATTTAGTTGTTTTAGTTGCTTAGTTGCTTTCCTGCTCAGGGTGAGAGCAACATAATATGTGCCCTCTTTATATTATTTGCCCCCTTCTCCATTTGCTTTATAGCATATCTTTATAGGTTATCTCTTCTAACTCATTTTCTCTCTAAATGAAACAATATTTCAATTTCCTTCCATAGAGTAGCCTGTCTGTAATTCTAATAACACCACTTGTCTGTTTGTGAACCTCTTTTATTGCTGTCATATCCTTTTCTGAGATAGGATGATAAGAATTGAGCAAAATATTCCAAAGGAGAGCCTATAATTGATCCTTGTAATGACAGTATAATATTTTTGTGCTGTTTTCTAACTCATTTTTCTTGATGCATTCTTTACAGCAACGCTTTGGACTTGAATAATTATTAGAGCAGAAGACGTGAGCAGCTCAAATTTCCCTTCCATTTTTTTTCAATAACTCAATTAACTGACAGCTGTATTTCCTTCCTCCAAACATTCTGACCTCTCTGAAGGTGCTTGGAGCTTCCCCCGGTTATTTACAGCTCAAATGTTTGTTCTTTAAATATCCATGCTGAAGTTGTTGATGCTGCATCACAAGATGCATGTGAATCTCCTCTTTCCCAGCAGTTCCCATACAGTCAGCTGCTTCTCATAACTTTCCAAAAAGAACAGATCCCATGACTGGAGTGTGGCTATCGATGGCTACAGGGTTTTCAGAAAGGACAGATGAGGAAGGAGGGGCAGAGGCATTGTCCTCTATGTCAGGAAATTGATGGAGTGTGAAGAGCTGTCTCTGAAGAATAGACATGAACAGATTGAAAGCTTATGGGTAAGAATCAAAGAGCAAGGCAACAATGGAAACTTTGTCCTTGGTGTCTACTACAGGCTACACAATCAAGAGGAGCCTACTGACACAGCCTTCCTCTCTTCTTCCTCCAGCTACTGTGAGGCATTGCACTCTCAGGCTCTCACCATGCTGGGGGACTTCAAATACCCTGAAGTCAGCTGGAAAAGTAGTATGGCAAGTTGTAGGCAATTCAGGAGATTCCTGGAGTGCATTAAGGATAAATTCTTAAGTCAGATAATAGATAATCTGACCAGAGTAGACATGGTACTGAACCTGATGGTTACCAACACAAGTGAGCTAATTGGAGGCAGCCTGGGGTGCAGTCATCATGCACTGGTGGTGTTTTCAGTCCTAAGGGATGCGGGTCAGGTGAAGAATAAAGCCAAGATCCTGAATTTTAGGAAAAAAACTTCCATGAGTTAGTCAATAGGACTTCCTGAGAAACTGCCCTCAAGGATAAGGGAGAAAAATAGACCTGGAAGATCTTTAAGCATGCTTTCCACAGAGTGCAAGATCTCTCAGTCCAGAGGTGTAATAAATCAGGAAAGGAAGACAAAAGATTGGCATGGCTGAGTCAAGACCTGCTGGTCAAACTAAAGGGCAAGAAGGAAATGCACAGACAGTAAAACCAGGAATAAGCATCATGGGAAGAGTACAAGGACACTGCCTGATTGTGTAGAGATGGGGCCAGGAAGACCAAGGCTCAGCTGAAGCTGAACTTAGCAAAGGATGCAAAGAATAATAAGAAGGGCTTCTACAGGTATGTCAGCCAGAAAAGAAAAGTCAAGGAAAGCTTATATTCCCTGATGAGCAAGACTGGCAAACTGGTAAGAACAAACAAGGAGAATGCTGAGGTATTCAACAACATTTATGTCTCAGTCTTAACTGGTAATGTCTTTCCCGACACCTCTCAAGTGGATGGACTGCAAGATAGGGACTAGGGGAACAAAGTCCCTCACACTGTAAGAGAACACTAGGTTTGTGACCACCTGAAGAATGTGAAAATATATAAGCCTACAGGATCTCATGAGATGCTTTGCAGAGTCCTGAGGGAATTTGCTGATATAGTTGCCAAGCCACTCTCCATGGTATTTGAAAAGTCATGGCAGTCAGGTGAATTCGCTGGTGACTGGAAAAAGGGAAACTTTTCACTCATTTTTAAAAATGGTACAAAGAAGGGCTCTGGAAACTACCAATCTGTCAGCCTCACCTCTGTGTCTGGGAAGATCATGGAACACATCCTCCTAGAAGCTGTTCGAAGGCACATGAAGGACAGGTAGGTGATCCAAGACAGACAGCATGGTTTCATGAAGGGCAGGTCCTGCCTGACCAACCTAGCTGTCTTCTATTATGGGGTTACAGTGTTGGTGGATAAGGAAAGAGCAAGTGAGGGCACCATTGTGGGCTTGTGTGATTGTACCAAACACATCCTCCTTCCCCTTAACCTGGAAGCCAGTAACAAGAGATTGACAGTATCTATGCCAAGGAAAAATCTAGGTGCCTGTCTTGTGCATACCTTTCCACCTCCTGGTCACCAATAGCTTTCCCTGGCACCTAACCAAGTCCTCTCATAAGGTGCCATGTCTTGTGTACCACAATGCTCTTCCTCTCTTTTCCTCTCTTACTTCCCTTCCCATTTCTGCACTCTCTCCCTCAGCAGCCCTCACCTCCTTGTCCCCACCTCCCTCCTCCCACCACAGGTCCTTTGCCCTTTCCTGCAGCAAGTTATGCAGCCTCCAGTTCTCTCTGCCCCCGGGGACTAAGGAGGAAAGTGGCTGGGGAAGGGGATGATGACCACACCCTGTCACCTCCATCACTCCTGCTGACCTTGGTCCTGACCGTGTTTCAGTCTTAACAAAAGCACGTCTGCAGATGTCCCCCACAGACGAGTTTAGTCTTTTTGTTTATGCAGTCTCTTTATACCTTTTACGCCAAAGCTTTCTCCTTAAGTGAGTGCACACGCCTAATACAATTAGCAACGCTTTGCTGTAGCTTTTCGGAATTCGTTGCATCCACTGACTTTTCAAAATTCTTGTGGTATACTATTTACTGTTCTTCCTTTGGGTGGGATTTTTATAATTCCCTTGAAAGCAATCAGGTCAAATTTATGCTGCTTATTGCTTACAACTTTATCATTTTCTGCATATATTTAAGGGTTTTTCTATTTCCATTTTCCTTACAGAGTGGAATTCCATAGATACATAAGTATATTAAATACGTTTGTTGTAAAATGTTGCACATATTTCCTCACGTGCTGGTGCGCCTCTTGATTAAGTGACTCATAGAGATCATTGACTCAAAGGCAATTTATATGCAGATAAATTCTGTTTATCCTGCAGACCACCCACTGCCAGCAAATATAATTATCTTTTTATAATTGGAGAAGAGCTGAAGGGATGCAGGAGTATGTGTGTGCACACGCATGCATATATGTCTCACTTGCTATATATGTGTACTTATGTAAAATGTATGCATCTACAAAATGGACACATGCATACTTACTGAGGATGGACAAAAAAAGGAATTCAAGAGAATTAAAAAGTTCTGGTTAAAATAATTACCCAGCAGCACATTAAAAATATAACATACTGGCACCAAATACACTGTAAATGCATATTAAGGTCTGAGTAAAATGCAAGGTTAAAACTATTACAAATAGGATGGGGACAAGGGTTGTGCAATGGCTGGGCTTAGTGTTTCTTCTTCATCCACAATTACATCTTTCTGTCACTTCATAATTTTTACAGAGTTATGATTAAATGAGGAAATACTTGCAGGAGATTAAATAAAAAAAATGTGGTTTAGGGGAATGTCTTTATCCAGCCTTTTTAAAAAAAAAAAAAAAAAAAAAGACAAGAGCAGCAAAACCTGGAAATAGAAAAAAAAAGAAGATACCTTCCTGTGATGTGTTTTCTAGCAACACCTATGATACAGTCACAATGACTGAGTGTTTGCGGTGCTAATAGGTGCTTTCACCCATATAGAGATGGCTGGGAATCTTTCATCAAAACGTGTTTTGAACTAGTCCTGATAGTTTTCTCTGAATTCTTTTTCCTTGGGGGAAAAAAAAAGCATAATACTTCTGTCCTTCGTGAAAAGTTATAATAACTTATAATTCAAAGCACTCTTTCCTATTTTGATACCTAATTTTTTTGAGTGCAGAAATATTTCTCCTTTGCATTGAAATTAAAACTGAACACTGGGTTTTATAAGAGCACAGAAAGGAGGTGTTTGGTTTGAAACATAAGATAGCCATGTAAATAATAAAATGAAAGTAGGACATTCCAACATCGATGACATGCACTAGTTTTATGCTAGTGACTGTCATTTCTGAGAGTGAAAAACAGTGAAATAAGAGGTGTGATTTCAAAGCTTGGAAACAATTTTGAAACAACTGAAAATCCAAATGCCAAGTTTCTTTATCAAAGAACGCTTTTGTCATGTCAGAAGAGGAAATATATTTATAGAGAGTGGAAATGGATTCTACGATGATTAATTTTACTATTTACTTCATATATGTATTTTTAGCCAGGCATTACACAATGAAGAGTAAAGTATTGCACAAAATAAGTAACTGCAACTACTGCGCGAGTGGAAAAGCCTGGAGTAATTTTCCAAGCTTCACATGAAAGCTAGCATGGGGAAGAAGAATGGATCACATGGAGCTGGGAAGCAGAAAACCATTTGGACAGCCAAGGCCTCAACTGCCTAAGCAGAGCGGAGAGGCAGCCCCCCAGCTCTCTCCTTTGACAAGGAAGGCGTGAGTGAGGGTGCAATATCCCAACCAGGCAGCGTAGGACCAGGGGGGTGAGAAGGGGAGTAAAGCAGTGAGTTAATGTGTGAGACATGACAGCTCTGAAAATGTAAAACTCCAGGTGTGTGCGTGTGAGTGTGTGTGTGTGCATATCGCTTCCCTTCTCTTTTATGGAAGGATTTTTCAGTGACCTTTCAAAAACCATTAGCAAGCCAGAGGGATTTCAGTCAACTGATTGGTACTTATGACAAATAAATCTCCTGTGTAGCTCCTTATATGTGTACTTCAGGCCATATATTAAAGGTATTAGGTTTAGACAACAATATTTTTTAATGAATGTATCCTTCATTCACCTCACTAGATTATTACTTGTGGCAGCAGCTGGTCCCTCTCACAGTCCTGTGTGGTTTCTAGAGGCAGACGTTTAGCAAGGAAATGTCTTCTGAATTTATTCTCCTATGAGCTTTAGGCAACGATTGTTCAAGTTTTCAGTTCATGCGCTTTGTATAATTATTTCTCCTTTTTTTTCTGACTTAATTTTAATTTAGAGGACTGCTCTGGATTTATGTGGTACTGTGTCTGGGAGAGAACCTTGTGACCTGCACATACTCACATCACTGTGGAGTATCCCTTGCGGTCTGGGTCTAGAGTTTTTGTTTCCTCTTCATAGGTCTTTCTATTTTCATCATTTAAATCAGGTGCTGAGGCTAAAAATAACATCAAACACTTATTTTCTTCCCATTAGATCTCCTAACGAAGAACAGCTAATGGAGTGCATGCAATGAATTTCATGTGATGGGATTTTGTGGTCATTTTTCATTAATTTTCAGCTATTTGAAAATGCAAGGCAGAGATCATGAAATTGGTTTTAGAACAACAGATTTGATATTTTAAGAGGATGAAAAAGGGAGTGCATATGCTTTTATATTCATGAAGAAAACAGTCTTAATTTTATGGAAGTAAAAATAACTGTACAAGATTGAGATTTTGGACAAAGGACTTTAAAAGAAATAGATAATTTAAATTTAAATATTCAGTGGAAAAAAAACAATAGTTTCTGCAAACAGCCTGTTAACATGGAATTTCTAGTGCCTGCCAAATTCTAACAGCTTTTTTTTTTTATTTAAGTAAAGATAGAACAACTTTTTCTCATTTGAGATATTTATGTCAGTGCCTGGAGAAGGTGGAACAGAGTGATTCCAGTGAAATCCTGTGTGTTGTGTCAAATCTATTGCCTGCTGCTGTTCATCAACCGTAACATTCATTTCATATCTTATGCATCGTGTGATCAGAAAAGGAAAATATTTTCTTTTCTGTTCCCCCAGTTTATAGTGCCAGTGCGTCACTTTATTACTCAGAGTATGAGACAGACGCCTCTCCAGCGAAAGCAATGAATTGACATCACCCACATCACAATTTTCATGAGTTTAAAACTGTATGCCTAAGTAATAAGTCAAGCATTCCAGCTATTTGCCAGCAACATCATTTAAACTTTACTTAACATGTTACAAGGGTCCTCACAGCAGGATAATAAAAGTATAAATCAGCACCTTGAACTGAGAGACTTCCTAGGGATGGACAATTAAAACCCATCAGTCTTTATAAAAGGAATATGCAGGTGGTGGTGGCAGAAGTTTCTCTCCACTGTTGTGAATTTGGGTGTTTCAATCTTGGATTGCATGGGTCACCCACAGGCGTAAAAAGAGAAGTAATTTTTCGTTTTTATATTGCAAGTACTGGTTGTCACCACGAGTCTCAATTAATGTAGGGCACTAGAAGCACTTTATTTAAACAAAAATCCCTTCTGATCATTTTTGTTGCATCCCATTGAGGCAACTCATTGAAAAATCTAAATAAAATCTGCTGCTTTGGAAAGAGCTCTCGACAATGACCTAGGTGGGAAAACGCAGTCCTGTTGAAATTCTCAAGCAAAGGGCCATTAATACTGATTATTGTTCCATATTCCCCTCCTCTTGGGAAGCCTGCATCTTTAAACATTGCTGAAACATTAGAAAACCCCCTCTGCTCCATCATGGTCATGCATTAAGCTGTTTGAAGAGCTGTCTCTCACTCTTAATTCACTTAAACTAGACTTAAGTTGAACGTTGCAAGAAAAAAATTACACATTATATTTAATCGATCTCCTGAACCGTCTTGTCCTGTTCAAGAACTTCTTTCGCATGCAGTTATTAGAACATGGTGGGGAATAAACATCTCCCCTTCCTATGTGACACCCCATGCCATAAGGCTACCAAGTAATTTTCTGAATATCTTCCCTCCACGCAGAGCCACCTTTCAGTTGAGCAAGAACTACTGAGAACTTCTCCCACAACAATCTGTGGGCCAAAAAAAGCTGTTGTCTGCTGCTTGCTTTGGAGCATGAAAAGATCATCTTTTTTGAAACTAAGTGTAAGCAATAATACTCATAGGGAAGTTGAACCAAGCAACTCCTTCCCCCTCTTAAAACTATCTTTTTCTGCTTTAGTTGAGCTTAACTGGCTTGCAGCCCCACAGCCAGGTTCTTCATTCTCACCTTCATTATCTCTCTTATTTTAAACACTTTTCTCTCTTCTGATCTCTCGATGAAGAATGCAATGAAGAAAACGGATAACATAGTTTAACTAGACATTGTTTTTTGCCTGCTTCCTCTCTGGCTTGTGCTTTTTGTTCCAGTCTCTAGGTACAGGCTTCCTTGGCCTGGAGAAAGAAATCAGAAGAACATTTTTTACTGATTAACCTGTTGAATTTTTGGGGTTTAGTTGGTTTAGGTTTTTTTTTTGCAGTGAAGAAAGGGCAGGAAAAGAAACTTGTAATTGCATCGATTTTTCTTGACCTTCTGGGTAATTTATATTTGCACATTCTCAACTTCTGACTTTCCTACCTCTGCAACAGTCACATCCAACACATTCCTGCATCGTACTGAAAGACTTCTCATGACTCCTCCAGTCAGGTTCATTTGTTATAGAGGATTGTGTTTGACTGCACTCGCCTTCAGATCTTTTTGAAGTTTGCATCCTCTAGCTAAGTTTTAGATCCATTGAAGAGTTAGAACAACTGTCTTTAATTAAAGACTTTCTTCTGCCCTCTTTGTACATAATTAGTGATGACAATAATTCAGGAACACTAATACAAATCAGATAATGGTGGCTATGATGATTCTAAGTGCTTCTGAAAAGAGTCCCATTTTAAGACACAAACACAAACCAATTCTTCATTTATGGCATGAAGCAGTCTTGAACTGCCCCAAGATGAAAAGCACTTTTCATTTTGGATGTATAGTTTCTTCCAAGGCATTAGTGCTTTTGGCTGTCTAACCACTACATTCCTCCTACCAAATTATTAATTACACAATCTATCAAAGCAAGGAGTCGGATAAATTGTTGGCACTGCCTTCTTTGCTTTCTTGCTGTCTCAAATCATCTTCCCACTCACCACAACATATACTCCTTAACCTTAACCGGAAAGAATTTGGGTTTTGTGTTCATGACCAAAGAGTAGAATGAAGGAGGGAACTTTTCGGGCAGGCAAGAAGAGCACTGCTCTCCCCTGTGGTCTTGGACTTACTCTGCAGTCATTACATGAACAGATAACACAGGCTACAGTGCTGTTAACTATGCTAAACCTAAATTTTGTGATAGGAGGAAAGCCTATAGGGAGTCTGGGAGGTAGGCATACTTGATCATATTTTTTTCTGTACTGTCATGGTAATAATTTCTCTAATATTTCCATCTCATTTGACCTCACTGAACTAGTGGAATAAGATTTTCAGTAATTAAGGTATTAACAATTAAAAATAAATATTGAAACTCCTTTTCTAATTCAGCAGTTAGAAAATCATTCTTCTTGTAAACCAAAAATTGCCTAATATCTGGCAATTCATATTTCAAACTCCTTGCTTGAATAGCACGGCCTTGGCCCATAGGACTCTGCAGAACTCCTTCCAGTCTCCATAACTAATAGGGCTTTTCCAGAATATATTCTGTTTTAAATTCTTCTGTTATTTTTCAAAATCATACAAATCATACACAACACAAAGATAAGTGAATCTTTGCCTGTCTCCTCATGTACAGATCCCAGCTATCCAATTTGATCCATTGCATAGAGGAAATAAATAATTATTAGTTTAATTTGTTATTCTTATTTTCAGTATTCTCCTTAGAAAAATGATACTTTCCCTATGACCTCCAAAAGTCTTCAGAAAATTGTTTAATTCCATGATTTCTGCAGAAATTAAATTCTTAATAGTTGCTTCTGGGTCAAGGAGTAAATAATGAGTTTACTCCCACTACACCTCTTTTTTAGGAGTGTGCTTTGGATAGTGGAAAACATAGCCTTTCTCAAAATACTCTGATCTCAGAGTTTTAGCTTTGTCTTTCTGGGTAACATAAAAAAAGCATCTGAATGAGTGTGGAATTTTACAAGTGATTTCTGTTCTTCATTTGGAAAAAAAACAGAGAAACTCTTTCCCAGCCCTATGTCCTTCTATGCCCAAAGCCTAGCCCTGAAGAGGTGACTGCTCCCAGCTACCTGGCATGTAGCCTTTACTTAATGAATCTGACCTCTCAGCCCTGACAATAAAACTGATATAACTGTGTACCTCATCGTTCCTGAACTCTCCTCTGTCAAAATTATTTGGACTAGAAAAGATCTACTGGTGCAGTGTCTAAACTAACCATGTCTCCTTGACAGGCATCTGGATACTAAATTCTGCCATTAAGCAATATAGTTCAGTATTTTGGTTTCTTTTGCTTTGATTCCCTTCTGGCACACAACCTGTATCAAACTAGAATTGTCACTTCAAATCTCAGAAGTGAGAAAATGAAACACTTGCTATATCTCCAAAAGCTGCAATGAGATGTGATAATGGTGTTTTTGCAGAACAGCTGATAATTTTCCCCTGCCACAAAGAAAATTGTGATGATATATGAAATCATCTCTTTAGCTGACAGTTCAAAGCATATCCCAAAATGTTAGTATGGACACAGATAGATGTTAATTGTGATCAAACATTTCTAGATGGAGAGTTTACAATGTAATTTTTCATGAAAAAAAAAGGGGTAGGAAAAACCTGCAATATGTTAGAATAAATCTTACAGACTGTTCAGGGTTTTTGATATTACACAACACATCCTGATGATCAAAATTTTACAAAAGTTTTTTTTTAAATGAACACGGTTGTATTTATTGCAATGAGATGATGCAATCACCTCATATTTTACTTGTAGACCTGCATTAGGTATTTTTGTGTACAGATATCAAAAAGAAAAGAGACAGCTTCTATGGGGAGTAAATTTAGGTTAAAAAGCCTTGAAAATCGTTGCAAAGCTGACTTTATGCTAAAAAGACGTTGTATTTCAGTCACACTCAACTCATCAGTGTTTTCTACTGCCTAATGGAACCTTTTCAACATGCAAACTAATGTAAGTCTTTCTTCTGCATAGAAGATGATTATGCATTTCCTAGAGAAGCCGTAGTTCCAGTTCCATAGGACAGTGGGTTCCAGTTGTGGTTGCAGACACATAGTTGTAGTTGTGATGACATTTGTTATACATCTCTACATAAGCAGTACTCAAGGCTGCATGGCCTTTTCTGAGCTATTTCAAGACAGAAGTGTTGGCTTTCAAGCAGAAGAGTTACAGTCTGCATGATTATCTGCTTTCTGTCTTTGGAGAGAGATGTGTGCACAGGTTCAGGAGAAAGTGTCTGCTCACATAAGGATTTTGTCAGGTTAATTTGATCCATCCCAACATAGGATTTCTAATTTCAGGTTAAATTCTTTTATTTTGACCAATATTCTGTGCACATAGTGCAAAAATAATAACTACATTATACTACCTGCCAGATTGAAATGTTGGAAGTGATGGATTCTGATTTGAAGTCACTATAACTTTAATTAAAGTTAGGAACAATGATGTTCTCTCTGGCTGTGTGACTAAATTCAGTGCCTTATTGTTAAATGATTTTTGCTATTAAAAGATAAGGAGGTTGCCATATGCATTTGATATATTTTTTTTTATACTTTCAAATCTGCTGTTAACACTCAAGTGTTGTCCTTAAATATGCAAGTTGTTTCAAAGCTGAGTTAATCTAAATTTAAAAATCAGTACTTATTATTACTCATTGTAATGTTTTCTTGCTACTGCAGGAAGAACTGATTGCTTTCTTCAGTCACATATTGACTAGAAGAGCCTCTGCAATTATAATCACTGAATATCCTTCCTCCAGAAAGAATATTATAAATTTAAGCAAAATAATCCTATTACTCTTGCAGTCAGTCTAACTTCATGGACTCATCTACAGACCTTTCCAGTCCTTCATTGGCATGATGGAAGCTTACTGGATCATGCCTAGTAACAGCATTTTACACGGTTCCTCTGCTATGTCTTTTGAGTCAGACAGGCGAGGAAACTCCTACTGCTACTGATAGGTACTGCCTGAAAAGGGTGCTGGAACAGTGCAGAGGGACCGTAGATGATCTGGGTTCTTTGAGCACAAGACTTTTAGAAGTATTTTTACATATCACTCCTTGGAAATGGAGTGTTAGCAGTTTTTGGTTGATTTTGAGGGGAGCATGACAGGATCTGAAGCAGCTCAAGATTTTAATTATTTTTGTTCCTTTATAATTGTTACTTTCATATGGGACTACCTGGAGAGACTGGGTTCAGGTCTTCCTTTCTGAGCCACTGTTTGTAAGGAGAAAGAGCTGAGTTTGCCATGGAGATGGAGCAAGCAAAGGACCCCCAGGTGGTGATATGTAGAGCTGTCAGGGGCTTTTCAGAACTCAAGGGGAAGGTGGATGTCCATGTGCATACAGCTGGTGCCACAGATTTCTGACAACTCATGTCAATTCATAGGTCATGTTGAGTTATCACAATTGTCTTAGTTCTCTACAATGTACCACACCTCCTGAAATACACCATGGCCAATAAATCATAACGCAAAAGCAGACAGAAAGCCACACATCAGCTCTTTTTTTCCACCCAATTTATTTTTTTGTTCAGTGTAAATACTTCACAGAGTTCGATTTCTATGAAAGTTTAAAAAGAAAACAAGCAGATCTCTGATCTAGCAGGCAGATAAAGATTTGAGAAAAGTAAGGATCCGCTCACCAAGTGCCTGGTGAGCTGACCCTGAAACGCCAAGGTTTGAAATTCTTGAATTGAAATCTGAGACCTCAGGGTTTCACGGTGAATCCTGAAGCATAGGTCGGAGAGGGATCTATCTAAAACCCCCATGCAACCACCTTTTCAATGGTCTTGTTCTCTATGAAACAGAACTGCATTGTTCTACCACAAAGTGGGTTTAATTCCTTTCTTTCATGAGGTTTTGAGATCTGCTTTTGTTGTGCTAAGTTCTGTGTGCTTGCTTGTTTGATAAAGAATGGTATTGGCCAACTGAGAAAATGAAAGGATGAAGTGAAACGAAAGGAAAAGTCCTATAAGTTTATGCCATCAGTTAACAGATGGCTGAGGAGAGTGGGATGGCAAAAGCATGATGGTCTATAAATAGCTGAAAGATGGAATTAAGTGTTGGGCTAACTGAAGACATCTTTAATGAAATATCAAGATTTTACCAAAAAAAACCCATAAAGATATATTATATAAATATTTAAAAAGACTAGCCTCTTGGAAGACTCTCTTTCTCCTTATCTTCCATATTTCCAAAATGCCACAAAAGGAATAAGCCATGCTTTTCTGTGGATGACGCTAAAGTGGCTTTTGAACATATTGCAGTTAATACCCAAAAAAACTGCTCTTAAATGAATGATGTGTCCAGATAACGAAGGTAATCAGGACCAGAACTAATGTGTCTAAAGTCATGATCTGCAAATGTTGATAACAAGATGCCTTTAAAAATAGGAAAAAAGAGAAAATAAGGCAAAAGCAGCACATACAAGTGTTAAATGCCTTTTTTTTATTCATTGTGTTTGGTTTTGGTTTGGGTATGTTTGATTTAACTTTGATCAGAACAAATGTCTTTTCCACAATAAAAGTTAATAAGGATTTACCTGTTTTAGAGGAAAATGTCTGAAACAACACCATGGATTTATCAAGGATTAAGCAGATCGAACTCTTCAAATGTTAAATTCCATGGGGGCTTCTAATCTAAATAAATAAAGTAATAGCCTATTTTGTTAAGGGAAGATAACCAAATATGCTGCAGATTTGTCACATGCACTTCCCTATTTTTTATCTTTTCTGTTTTGTGTCATAAATCCTTGTGATGCCACATGACTGACCACCCTATGTTGTAACCTGATATCTCCTCAATATTTGTCTGAAAGTTCATTCCAGCCAACTATGTGGATTTAAACACTACTAAAGCTGATACCTGTATAAAGGTGAAGATAAGATCTAGAAAAGGACATAATTTGCACAAACTGTAAGTAAAATTCAGATACATACATTCAAAATTGCAATCTGAAATAATTTGCTACCAATTTTAGAAACGCCTCGATTTCATTTACATGACCCACATGAATAAATTAGCTAAGCACCTTACCTTTTGGTCCTCTGAGTACCAATCACAATTCAAACATCTCATAGCCTAGCTTCTAGCTAACATGTGGGCCAATTTAGAAGCAAGTATGTATGTACTCAGGGTATATTGAGAGTCACATATTAATTCAGACAAAGAAAAGTGAATTTCCTGATTGTCTCCACCTACATTGTTTTGGCCCACCATGATAGAGTAGTCTCACAGCACGTGAACTGGGGTTTTGTTTTTTGATTAAACTAAATTGGAAGATGTGGAAGATGTGCCCATAAGTGGGAAGTGGGCTTTAATCTCTGATTCATAAAATAGAGACATGGCTCCTTTGGTGGTTAGGAAACTCACGCAAAACCTGCATATTAAATTCCTTTCTCAGCAAGGGGTGCAGCATGATCAGTACCCCTACTGGAAGTGATGGCTCAAGAAGTAACGTGCATCCGTGAGTTCACATTTAGGGTGTGCTCCTTGAAAGAAGTTCACAGAAGTTATGTGACATTTAAAATATTTTCTAGAGGAAAAACGGTCTTGGCAGCTGCTCCCAGAACCACTTATGGTCTTCAACCCATGTGGCCAAGTCTATCAACTGGGTGTGCAGAGCCATATTTCTTCTCATACTTTCAGGTTTTAGCACTGTGAATGCTTCATTGCTTTCTGAATCTCATTGCTTTCTGCACAGTGTCATAGTCCCAGAAGGAGGGACTGAAAAGATCCACTACAAAGCCTGTGACTTGGATTGAAAGGCCGGCAGTGGTTACCGCACAGTCAATAAGGTCCTTGAAGATGTTCTCTGGTCGTTTTGCCCAGAAGGACACAAGTTTGTGTGCTTCCAGGCTTTTCCACATTGTAACTCAAAGCATACCAATGGGTAATAAGGACATCTGTTTTGAAGATGTACTCTTGGCCCAAACAAAGCCTTTAACACAGATATATCCTGCAGAAATGCTCTGAAAAAAAATGTGATCTGTTGCTTGGGCACCCTGAGCATGAAAACAGCATCAAACTTCAGTTCCTAGGACCCTGCACAAATGTTTTAGCCATTGGTCTGCGGCACAAAAAAGGATACAACTATCACTTCCTCCAGCAACCCTCTTCCAGCTGGCTGTAGGTTTAGGGTCACTGATCTGTCCATTGCAGCAGTGGATCTGAGGGCAGAAGCCCACACTGAGGATCGGTGCCCACTGGTAGCAGTGCTTCAATGAATTGCTGAGACAAGGGATTTCCACATCCTTTCCAGATAGCTCTGGATATTGCCTCCCTTAATTGAAGACAGTATTTCGGATTTGACATCCTGCCTGGAGGCCAGTGACCTGCTTTGGGGATTGGGTGACTGGAGTTTGTGCACTACAAATAATAGAGAAAGAGAAAGAAAAAAGAAAAATAAACACTGGGATTGTATTCTACAAAACCGTATTTCACAGAAAAGAACTAACAATTTAAGAATAAGGATATACAGATTTCATATTTCAGATTCAGAAATATATAGGCAGGAAATTTTTAAAATAAACATAATTTTTGTTACGCCGACTTACCAGGCATCATGGCCTCCTGTCTTCTGGTGGCAGCGCTTAATTGACTACTTCTGTATCTTGTGCCTACTTTGATACAAACAGCAAATCCCAGCAGTAGCCTTTTACAGATAATTTTAAATGCTTATTCTTTTGCCGAGAGCAGGTAAAACTCTCTTATTAATTTCTCCACAGTTTAGCGAGTTGTCATATTAAAAAGTAATAAAAAACCCCAACCACACCAAAATTACATTCCTGAAACAAATAAGTGCAATGCATTCAACTTTGCAAAAATAAATAAAATCAAAATTGCTCACCATATGGGACTCTGTCAAGCTTTGTGCCTGTGGGCGTAGGCTAATCATCACAAAGCACCTCTTTATAACTGAATGTTTTTATTTTTAAAACACATAAAGGCAAAATAACAACAATAACAATAATAATAAAAGGAGTATCTCAGTATTTTTCACACTTAGTGTTTTTTGTGTAGCAGATACATATGAACTCCGAATATTGCAGGCAAGAGTTCATATATCCTCCTTCTGTCCACCCACATATACAAGGGCAATTCTAGCCCACATGACAAATTTAAAAGATTTTTCTCCCAGCTTCTGTGATTTTTAATTGCAGAACCTCATCTAGTCTGAGTAATAAGGGCCAGAGAAGATGCTTGATTATTTATACATATCGACGACAACTTCTGTTTAACATGCAACGTATCTCATACAGATTGCATTTTGGATATAAAACTTTAAGAGACAGAGAATCCTGTATAGTTTAGGTAAATTGGTACTGTGGTTTTACTCCTGCTACTAAACAGCATATGAATTCTACTCTGAATTTGTCTAAATTCAGTTTCCAGGCATTGGACTTCATTATCCTTATTTTACTAAATTAAGGAAGTCATTATAAGAAGTCTTCTCTCCATAGAGGTACTTCTGAAGACCATGATCACATCACATGTTAAACTAATTAACTACCCTGAGTCTCTCGATTCTCTCTACACCTCTAATCAAGTTCGTAGCTCTTTCTTGAACTTTTTTTAATCTATTCCAAAGCATGAGTAGAATCAGGTGTGCCCCTATCCTCATCCCTTCCTGGTAATACTCAGCTCAGACATCCCAGGACTGAGTTCATCTTTGTGGCTTCGGCATTGCAGTGGGAATTTGTATGTAAATTGTTTAGCTCCTAGATTTCTGACTTTTTATTTAGATGTATTAAAATGGATTTCTTTCTGATAAACCTTTATTAAACCTTAAACCTTTGCCTGCAGCAACACATAGCATTTTACCAATTTTTGTGTGATCTACTATTTTTTCTCATAAAAACATTTTATATTTTTTCAGATTATGCGTAGGGTTATTGAGAAGCACTACAGTAAGGACCTCAAGAAATGCAGATACATAAAAGGGATCATGCTATTTTAACATAATGAAGCAATTTTTAAGTTGTACCATGAAGACTGTCAGATTATTTATTTTATGAAGCAAAACAACATAGAAAACTAAACTCTTTGAAGATATTTAAAGTTAATATGATACACTGCTACTAAACAAACTTCAGTTTTTAACTGAAAACAGACACTAATTCCTTTGGCAAGAATAAGTTCCCTACTCAAACTCATGTGGATTTGCATGAGTTGTAGTTCCACCCTTTGGAGTTTCCATGAGGAACACTCCCACATAGGACATATATGGCTCCGCTTGCATATCAAGCCACGTATTCAAGGTTGAGGCCTATTCTTCTTTATTGCCAAATTTCTATTATTTTTTGTAAATCATTCTTCACCAGGGAGCCTGAAATGTTTAAACACTTCCTTTAAGTTCCCTGCCTCTACCTGGATTTTACTTGCAATGTTTATTTCATTGCAGTACATTTAAAACATGGTATCCTGCAAGGTTTATCAGGAAACCTAACTCCCGCACAAACAGCAAAGGTAAAGACCCCACTTTGCACTGGTTTTGACTCACTTTTCCAGTCCTAGATACAGAATGACGAGTCAAGTGGATGAAAACCAACTACTTAAAATTGGTTAAATCTGAAAGCATCCCTGTGTATTTGTTTGTTGTCTGCTCTGAAGACCTAGTACCTCAAAGCAGTTAATTAAATATCAGACAATTAAGAGCAGTAGGGCTTTGTTCTCCTTTTGGAAGGGAAGTGTACTGAAGTGCCAGAAAACGTATCTGGGTCTGGGCTGTATCCCAGCTGCTGCATCAGTCCCACCTCCAGGGCCTCATTGTAGAAGTTGGAGCTGGAGATAAGGGAGACAGGAAGACCCTGGTCTGATTTCAGTATTCATCTGGGGATTATCAAACAGGACATTTGGCAAAAAGATTACTTTCTCCTTCTGAATGGAACATGAGTTTTATTTGCAAATCTCGGAGAGAAAATGATAGTGGAATCCACAATGCTACTTCCATATTAATTTCTTGGAATACAGTTGTACTTTAAGAGCATTTAAGAGAGTACCTTGAGCACTAATTTGAGGATTCGACAGAGTTACTTAAACAATAAAGACAATGCATTTGAAAACTAGATGTAACAAGTTTTTTGTAGGTTAATGAAAATAAACACAAGGAACAAATTAAATGTAGGAGAGTTCCAGAGACAGTAAATGCACTTAATAATCTGGAGAAAAGGTAATTCATATCTAAATAGTGCTCTGCTAAGGATAGGCACCCATAGAGTTTTTTCTGTGTTCTGGGAGAGAGTTTCCTTTCACTCAGACTTCTTTGAGTTTTTGTTTTTCTTTCACAGAAAAGCAAATTTATAAAAAATATTATAAAAGGAGGTTTTAAGACTGTCAGGATGTCAGGTCTCATCCTTCACTATAATGACTTAATTCATTCCCGGCAGATAAATAACCACTCAATCACATTTAACAGTTTTCCATGAGAAGAAATGTACAATTGCTTTATCCAACACAATAAAAGTTAAACTGGGCCCTGGTCTCAGCTACTTAAGATTGTATACACAGCTCTTTCAGGACAAATAGATTATCTCCTTATGTTCACAGTGCATAACTAGAAAGACAACATGCTCAGACACTACTCTGTACACACAGGTAGTCCAAATTTCAGGAGCATCCTGTCTAACAGGGAAATGCTATTCTTTCTTGATCAAGGGTCAGGCTGAAAGATCCCTCATGCGAAGCCTTTTGTTTATTTTTTTTAAACAATTTCTTCTCAGGTAGACTAGATCATTTGAATATTTCTCAGGCTAACAACACAGTCTCCTATACTAGGCCTTATTAGAATATAAGTCATTAGTACCTTCAACCTTAAAGAAAGCATTGTGATTAAATCATTTTATGAGAGAGATCTCTCTAGCATTCTTGCACAATAATCAACTGAAGCAAATTTTCAGTAACATCAGTGCAACAGAGGCAGAGCTGCAGAACATACCAAAGCCATAGTAGATGACAGCTGGTATGCTTATTTGTCACATGTTTATTTAACTAGCTAGCTGAATTGCTTCTGTTGAAGATGTCTGAAGCAGAGGAAAATCTTTTGAGTTTTGGAAAATAGTAATTTTTACAGTGGTTACCCTAAGTTCTATTTGACTAATGCTATATCAAGATAATATGATAAATATGAACTTAGTCCTGCAACAGTTAGCAGGAAAATACTCCTTATTTACTCAGCTGTGAAAGTAAATTCAGGTATTCCCTTGATATTTGTTATAAGTCTATAGTTATGTTAATGACATCTATTGAGGATAAGCTACAAAAATGAAATTTACCTGGGTATATTTCCAGCAACATCTATAATCACAGATTTCAGAAACCTTTTCTTCGAACAACACGCACTACTTCTATGCTGCTATCAGTCTTGTGCACAATTTGTTTTTTAATAGTCCCTTTAGAAAGCTGATAGGCCTAGTCAAAGTTTGCACAATTTCTGTTTATCATCTAAGAAAACTAGCGAGTCTCCACCAAAGGAAAACATCTCTGGCAAATAGTACACCTCAGCTCATTACTGAAAGATGTGGGCTGGTTCTTTGATGCAATTGCTAGCAAAATTAGTGGCAACAAGAAAGTTATTTGTATGCATAAACAAATGTTAAAGGTCTTCAGATTTATATTTATAACAATTTCATCTGGTTTTATAGCAATAGTAACAGTACCATTACTAAAGTAGTTGTTTTACGAATTAGTAATTATTATTCCTACTAAGTAGCCAGTAACTACTGAATTATTTTTGCACATTGGTAAGATGAGGCAACCAAAAATATGAACATATTTCTGGCAGGTTTTTTTTCTGGTAAAATTCAAGTTTTGTTAAATCAAACTGAATTTGACTATGGGAAGTTTGGAGATTTGCAAAATTCTTAAAGAAATATAAATATTCCTCAATATGAAATGTGCAGGAACTAGTATTCTCACCAGTAGATAAAATCACCTGTCTAAGCATCAAGAATGTGGATTAAAAATAAAGTCTTTGCTTAATGGCTTCATCCCACTACCCTTCAGCTGGTGCATATCCAGAAGTAATCTTGCACAGGGACAAAGACCTGTATTCTCCTAACAAAATGTAGGGCACTTGGGCTCATGTATCTCCAGCCTGCAGGTTTTGTCATTGTTTGCAAGTTTTGCAGAATGGTTGACTTCTCTGTTTATTGTTACGAAAATTACTCTTTATAAATGCTTTGTTATATTCAGCTACCTTTAGCTTTATAGAAAGAAAAACATCTTTTTCCCACTAAATGCAAAGCCTGTACTCCTTTTGTTCCATGTGCACTATTGCTCTCACTATCACAACTTCTGACACTATAGGGTATTGACACAGTCTACACTCTGAACCTTATCATGCATAAGGAGATCACCTAGCCAACCAGTGCAAATACAGATTATTTTATTATTTGTACTTTCTTTAATTGTTTCAAATGCTCTCAAGACTACTATGCAGATGGATATTTACAGTATTTAGTTCCAGCATCTTGAACAAACACGTTTTCAAAGCATTTTGGTGGATGAGAGAGTATAACCAAACAAATGTTGCACATGCAGTAGTGGGTGAGAGACACTTTGATGCACACTCACTTTTTTTTTTAATCAAATTTAATTTTAAATTGAGATTTTGTTGCAGACTAGATTGCTGAGGCACTGTGGAAAATGAGACTGAACAGAGGGAACAAGCAAGGTACAGGACTATTTAGCTTCTTGTAGAGTGGTCAGGACTTTAAGCATTTCCCTGATCATACAATATTTAAACTATGGTAAAGCTTTACAGGTCTCCAAGTTAAAACTAAAAAAACAGTACTTATGAATGATAATGCATCTGATTCTAGCAAGAACTAGAAAGCAGAAGATACTTTTAATACAGAAAAAAAAGATGGGTTTGTTGTTATGATGGAGTAGTGAAATTCACAAAGCTCAGAGGTATCCTCCTTGATAATGAATTTTGGTGCATCACTTATGCTAACTTAAAGGCTACCAACAAACCCAGCCCATTTAAAGTTACTGTTTTCTGGCAGAAAATAACTGCATGATAAACTAATATTTATCCCTGCAATCATGCCCTTTGATAATTGAGTTCATAGGAAATCATGCAATCTCTCTGTTCTCTGAAGTGTAAAATTAGCATAAAACCTGTAGATCCACCTGATGAGTGGTTTTAAGACAAATATACAGATACCTGGATAGAAAACAGTTCTAAAATACAAATCCAGACAAGATATCCCCAGCCTTAAGTGCTGTCTAGATGCTGTACATGCCTCGTGCTGACTCATCAGACCAACTCCACTCACCATACTCTTGACATTGGACTTGTACCACAACCTCAGCTGTGACCTTCCTCTGGGTTTTCCCCCCACCCTTCTCCTGCTTCTCACTGCAATTTTTTTGGGGGGGAGGCAAACACGACTTCTGCATTGTGTTGCTACTTAAAGCTACTACCCGATTATTTTAAAATCTATTTTTAAACAGATGCTTAAAATTTATTGAAAAGAAGAAGAATGAAACCTGAAGTTTTTTATGTTAATTCTACATCCTACAATCATATACATATATTATATACTGGCTTCCCAGCCAGGGTTACAAGGCCTCTCAGTTCTCTCCCAAAAATTGCTTTTTGTTTCCTATTCTTTTTTTGCCTCAGATCAAAAAATTAATGATACTGAAGAAGTAAGGATCTGGCTTCTTAATTTAGCACTGTCTTACTCAACAATTTTTAGAAGCTTCATTGGAACAGGAAAGATACAGAAAAGGCACTGTTTGAAAAGAATACTTTTTTCTCTTATGATCAGTCAGGTTGGGTGGTGGATCAGTCCTGGTCAGTGGTCTGGCTTTCCTGACACCAGTATTTCAGAGAACTCTAACACTAGAACAAATTCCCTATACACTCTTGAAAGTGTAGTATTGGTAAAATACAACTGTAGCTCTGGTATACTATAAATTCATGTGGTCTGCATATAATGTGTACCATATACATGCATACATGTGCGCTTGTGAGCATGTGCATCTGTGTGTGCACCTGAGAAATCCGTATATAACTATCCTGTGCTCCCCAGAACTATTTGTGCAACAAGCATTATCCATTCAGCTGTGTTTGCACAACAGACTCTGTCTGAGCAAAGTCACTCCCTGAGCAAGAATTAAGTTACTCTCAGTATGAAAAGCAATTTATTGATCCAGTCCCTGATAGATTTCTTTTTCACTCAATTTTTACCTACTGTTAGCAAAACATAGATCTTTAAAGGGAAAATTCAATAACTGCTTTTCCTATTGGGCACAATGTAGCTGGAAGACCTAAAGCTTTAAAAGCATCTGAAATTGTAAGAGGACTCCTGTGCTACACCAGTGGGCTGGGAAAAGAAAAAGGAAAAAAAAAACCACAAACAAATAAACAAAACAAACAAACAAACAAACAAAACCAGAGACAAAGCTCTGGCTTGCTTCTTTGGGGACATCAGGAGTGCTAGACTGAAATCCTTACTTTTTCTGAGCCAAATCAGAGAGATGATTTTAAGTATCTCATCTTAATTCATTATAATCAGTCTGTAAGCCAATTATTTCCCTCACTTCATAAAAAAACAGGACCTGCTTCCTTCTCTGGACAAAACACAAAAAAGGTTGAAATTTCAGAAATATTTCCAGCAGCAGTCCTTTGTGATGTATAGCTCTTAATGGTATTTTTCTTTAGAAGAAGTATTCTTCAAAAGAAAAAAGTATTTTCCAAAAGAACAATGCCCTGATTTACAATGAAAACCTGTTTAAGAAGTTTTCCTTACACCAGGAAGATTCCTGCTTTTCTGTTTGCTAATACACTATTGAAAGCTTTTGTGTCATCTTAGTGAGGCGTGTTTGCTGGGGTTTGAGAGGAGTGTCTCACTTTTTCGGTAAACGACTTCCTCCTCTTCTCCATGTCCAGGTGTAACTTTCCTCAGTAACCATCAGTTTTTTTCCTGAATTGTATTTAACTCTTAATCTTTGCCTGATATGAGACATCTTAGTTTTGCAGTTGGATCTGACAGCATGCATGCCCTTCTGCAGAGGCTTGCTTTGGCATAGTTCTATCAGTGTTGAACATTTCATGCTGCCTGCTGTATTACCCCTGAGTAACCATTTGGCTTCCCTCTGTGTAGATTTCTTTGCTTCCATGCCAGTAAAACAAATAATAACAACTTTCTTCTCTCTCTTCTTTATTGCTTTATTGTATTATTGCTGCCTTAGTAATATCAGGTGAGTGATATTGGCAGCGACAGCCAAAATACTAATTGCTTGTTGCCACAGAACATTACAGTGTTCGGATTCCCAGGACTCATTTCTCTCACACCAATACAAGCCATTAATAAAAAAACAACAGCCATTAATTCTAAATGGCTCCAAGTGAACACAGAATCATAGAGTGCCCTGAGTTGGAAGGGCCCCACAAGCATCATCTAGTATAACTTTTGTCCCCGCGTAGAACAAACCCAAAATTCACACCATGTGTCTGAGGGCATTGCCCGAATGCTTCTTGAATACAGTCAGGCTTGGCACAATGACTGTTTCCCTGGGGAGCTCTTCCAGTGATCCACAACCCTCTGCGTGAAGAACCTTTCCTAATATCCAACCTAAACCTCTCCTGGCACAACTTTCTGCCATTCCTTTGCGTCCTATCATTGATCACCAGAGAGAAGAGATCAGCGCTTGCTCCTCCTCCTGCTGTGAGGAAGCTGTAGATCACGAGTTTTTCCTCTATCTCCTGTTCTGCAGACTGAACAGATCGCGTGACTTTAGCCAGTCTTCATATGGCTACTTCTCTAAACTCTTCACCAACTTTGCGGCCTCCTCTGGATACTCTTCAGTAGCTTTATATCCTTTTTATACCATGGCACCCAGAACTGCACACAGTACACAAGGTGGGGTTGCATTATATAACCATGCAGAGATATGCAAGGTTTTGTGACCTCAAACACTGTGATGCACTAAATATTTACAATGAATTGCTTTCTCCCACAACAGCAGTAATACAAGGAAGTTTATTTTGTCATGCTCAGATTTCAAAAAATAATATCTTCGTGTATAACTTCCCTATCCTCAGTAAAACAAGAAAGCTCTTGTGTGTTCCAGTTCTAACACAGAATGTAGACCTTGAAGAACATCTTTAACATACTGAGAGGAATAAATGATTGTATGGTTTTAATATGTTTTAATACAGGATATAACAAAAGATATAAAGCTACATTTCCCGGAATATCTTCAGTGAAGTCAGAGTGACACACTTGCTATGAAAATTGTAGTACAGTCCTTGGTGAATGGTAAAAATAAATTATGTCAATTAACAGAGTATATTTGATGAATTTAGAATAGGAATTGAAGTTAGACAATGACAAATAGAAGGAAAGATTTCAGAGTACTTAGAAATCAAAACCTCATATTTATAGGAATACAGTGATACATAGGAATTTCATTTCCCATTCTGCCCTTGACTTGCAGTGTGACCTTGGTTTAGTCTCTTGACCACTTCGTCAGGTTTGGCATAACAGTATGCTTGTTTTCTTCCTATAAAAGAGATACTTTCCATTGGTTGTTATTTTTTTCATTGCAAACAAACAAACAATGAACCACTGAACATTTTAAGAAAAAAAATACTGAAAAGTTTTAAAAAGTTATAGAATTCTAAGCGGAATTCTACATTTGCATTTCCCATCAAAGATTTTCCAGGAATATTTTAATGAAATTTAAGCACTTTCCACAAAAATGAACGTCAAGTAATATATTTCCCCATCAGAATTAAGTTTTAGTGGAAAAACACAGAGAAAATTAAACTAACATAATTACATGCCGACTGATCTATATACATCAGGAAACAAGAGGCTTGGGTTCCCAGGTGGATGCGGTTTTCAGCTGACCAGGTGGGTTGAATGGTATGGACTTAGCAGTTTTGGACTATCTGAATGCTCCCTGCCAAGGGTCCCCTCCGCCCCTCTGCAATCTCTTTTCAGCAGCATGACATACCGTCAGACACATCCATGATGTATCTAAGAACATACAGTGCTAAACCAATTTCCTCTTAGCAACAAGTCAGTCCGTGATTCCATTAATAACATTCATTTATCTTAAATCCTTTGCTTTTAATTAGTCCAAAAGACTTTTCATTGCTTTCTCGTAAAGCTCGTATATAAACTGGCAGGGCAGCGACAGAGTACATCTGCTCATCTGACAAAATGATGGAATAATTTCTGGATTCATTTGGACTATAGCACAACCAAGGACATATGTCTGATAGAGATGTATTGACCACTACAGTATTCATAGGGTTAACTGGCAAAACTTGGAACAAAATAAGTACACGACATAGACATTATCTCAGGGCCTGAGGTGGACGATAAAGAACATAAAACTGGCTAAGATGTCATAGTCATAGGATAAGTTAGAACTAGCTTTGTTCAACGCAGAGTTCATAGGATCCCGGAACTTCTTTGAAATGCTTTTTTTACTCCCTCATTTCCGAAGGAAGACAATGAAGCATTGCTAACTTCTCCATTGCATCACACATTTGTTTCTCATTCAAAGCTATGTTCTTTGTTCTTTTACTTTCCAGTTTCCTGGGAGTTCACATGGCAATGAGTTAGTTTAATTTTATTAATGCAGAACAGTTTTTTGGTGCTAGTTGTTCACACATTGCTCCTGAGGACACCTGTATTTTTCAGACAGTTGGCTTGGGTCTGACTGAGCTAGAATTGCAGTTGCCTTAATATTTTACCAGCTTCACTGAGACTAAGGTTAGTTCCTTAGAATGAGAAGACAAATAGGGAGTGTTTGCAGCTTTCGCTCTGCTTTTACACCCTTAGTACATAAATAAAAAAGTTTCAGTAATTTATAGCATCTCTAAAATCATTCTGCTTGTTGTCTCATTGTGTTCACTATTGCTTCTACTAGATAACTATGTATATGATGTAAATTAACTAATCCAGAGCAATTATATTTTTAGAAATAGCACAGGTTTGTGCTGATAGCATCTTAAATATTTTTTGCTTTATTTTTCATCAAATGTTACCTTTGATTACTGGATAATAAACTTTTAAAGCAATTATTGAAAGGGCACAAGCCCCATCAAACATGTGATCCCACAAATCATTTCTGCTAGTTGAAATAGCATGTCTTTTCCCGAAGTAGCTACTTTAAAAACCCTGCATGACAAATAGATTGAGTTCCATATTCTTTGATACACAAACAAACAGAATCATGTGTTCTTTTAAAAAAGTCGTTTATTATGAAGATTACTAGCCTCTCAGTTAAGCTTTTTGTGAACAATCTTGACTGTTTCAGAATATCACTTTACTATTTCTTTGCACAATAGATTAAAGCTTGGCATAGTTTAGATGAAATTTCATATTATCATGATTATTATTATTATTGTAGTTACGATGATATGTAGTATTTAAATCATTATTCAGATAACAGAAGAAACAGACTTTTTAGGCACAGGCATTATTTAAAAGAGAAGAGAAAGGCTTTTACATACATGCCATTAGATACTCAATTTATTAGAACAGACAAAAATTTTTTAGTATGAGGAGTCTCGCCCAGAAATGGGTGATACTGTGTTTTCAAAAGTAACCCTTCATAATGCTTGTTAACTGGTTAGCAAAACTGAACAGTTCATTTCAACAATGGATCCTTTCCTTATGATTTGTAAACTGGTGTTCATAGAAAGAGTTGTCTGGAGACTTTCTTAGTATCTAGGCAGCCATGTAACTGTCCAACTGTCTTAAATACTGCCATGACATCTCTGAACTTGCTTGACTGCTTGCAAATCAACAAATGTGCTCCAGTATAATCTCCCATGGCCTGCAAGAATGAACAAGAAGCACCTAGACTATCTCAAACACAAAAAAAGAAGCCTACAGAGGGTGGAAGCAAGGCAGACTGGGAGGAATACAGAGAAATTGTCCCAGCTTGGAAAGCTAAAGTCCTGACAGAATTAAACCTGGCCAGGGACATCAAGGGCAACAAGAAAAGCTTATACATGATGGTGGTACAAGGAAGATTAAGGAAAATGTGGGCCCTCCCTGCAAAGAAAAAAGGAGACCCAGTTACCCGGGATATGGTGAAGGCTGAGGTACTCAATGACTTTTTTGCCTCAGTTTTCACTGGCAAGGGCTCTAGCCACACCATCCCACCACCCAAGCAGCAGAAGGCAAAGGCAAGGACTGGGAGAATAAAGAACCATCCACTGTAGGTGAAGATCAGGAGCATATCCATCTAAGGAACCTGAAAAGTGAACAAGTCCCCGGGATCTGATGAGGTGCACGCATAGGTCATGAGGGAATTGGCAGATGGAATTGCTAGGCTACTGTCCATAATATTTAAGAAATCATGGCAGTCCAGTGAAGTTTTCACTGACTGGAAAAGGGGAAACATAACCATCACTTTTAAAACAGGAAAAAAAAAGACCTGGGGAACTACAGGCCAGTCAGTCTCACCTCTGTGCCCAGAAGGTCATGGAGTATATCCTACTGGAAACTGTGCTAAGGCACATGGAAAATAAGGAAGTGATTGGTGACAAGGCTTTACTAAGAGAATACTGTGCCTGACAAATTTGGTCCATGTCCAAGTCAAGACTGGTGATGACTGGAGTTCCTCAGGGGTTGGTATTGGGACTGGCACTGTTTGACATCCTTGTCGCAGAGAGGTACAGTGGGATTGAGTGCATCCTCAGCAATTTAGATGACGCCAAGTGGAGCGGTGCAGTCGACACACTGGAGGGAAGGGATGTCATTGACAGGGACCTTGACAGGCTTGAGATGTGGTTCTGTGAGAACCTCATGAAATTCAACAAGGCCAACTGCAAGGTCCTGTACCTCGGTCAGGGCAATCCTAGGCACAAATACGAAATGAATGGAGAATGGATTGAGAGCAGCCCTGAGGAGAAAGACTTGGGGGTGCTGGTTGATGAGAAGCTCAACACGACTCAGCAATGTGTGCTTGCAGCCCAGAAAACCAACTGTGTCCTGGGCTGCATCAAAAGCAGTGTGACCAGCAGGTCAAGGGAGGTGATTCTCCTTCTACTCTGCTCTCACTCTGCTTTCTTGAGACCCCACCTGGAATACGGCATCCAGCTCTGGGGCCCTCACAGAAGGACATAGACCTGTTGGAATGAGTCCAGAGGAGGGTCACAAGGGTGATCAGAGGGCTGGAGCACTTCTCCCATGAAGATGGGCTGAGAGAGTTGGGGTTGTTCAGCCTGAAGAAGAAAAGGCTCCAGTGAGAACTTCTAGCAGACTTCCATTAGCTGAACAGGCCCTACATGAAAGTTTGAGAGGTACTTTTCACAAGGCATGTAATGATAGAAAAAGGATGAATGACTTTAAACTGAAAAAGTGTAGATTTAGATTAAATATAAGGAAGAGCTTCTTTACTATGAGGGTGATGAGGCACTGGAACAGGTTGTCCGGAGAAACTGGGGATGTCACATCCCTAGAAGTGTTCAGGGACAGGTTGAAGGGGGTTTGAGGAACCTGGTCTACTGGTAGATGCCCCTGCCCATGGCAAGGCATTTGGAACTAGATGACCTTTAAGGTCCTTTCCAAGCCTAACCAGTCTATGATTCCATGATGTTTAAATGGTTAACTCATATAATATAGCTTTTATTGGGTCCTGAGATACAAGTCAGGAGCAAACTCCAAGAATATATTCCAAATAAAGTGAAGCAAATCTTTGCTTTTGTAATGTAATGTGATGGGTAGTGCTGAACATCAGCTGGGTGTCTGATGTAAAATTACTATAGAAATTAAAAATATAATACAGTAAAGAAAGAATAGCATATCAAGAAAAGACATGATATAAGCAATTTACAAAATTTATGAGTATGCAAATTATAGATGAGAAGGAAAATATGTGTACAAATCTTTTACATTTGAAAATAGGATTGTTCTTCAATGATTATAAGAAACATGACTAACTTTTGGAGGAAGAAAACCTTACTAAGCTCAGAGGCTAGATGTCAAAGGTTTGGGGTATGTGCAGATAGAAAGCCTCAGTCTGAACATAGTTTCAAGGCCACAGAAACACCATATTGGAATTTTTTTTGCTACTAACATATGATTAATCATTTTGGAATAAATAAATACCTGTCTTTAATATAAAATGATATCCATATGTATATTAGAGATGAGCTCCTTAAACTATATTAGTGGTTAATTTCTTACTTCTGAAACAATTCATGCCTGACTTTTTCCCTATCACATATTTTCCTGTTGCCATAACTAAAATGAAGTCACATGCATGCTGCATATAGTAGTTTTTTCCTAAATTTGCTAAGCTTTGACTTAGTTAATTTTCTCACTGACAGATATTTTATAGTATTTTTATATAATCTTACATAATTTAACATCCATGTTTGCCTAATATGGTTAACAACCACATTAACTAATAGGGTAGTAGAAGAAGTATAGCAGGAACAAATGTTGTGACTGCAGCTTGCTCTGAACATCTGCTCAGGAAGCTCTGCATTAAGGCAGTTGATATGAAAACACTGCCCTTCAAAGGTGCATCCTTTTGTAGTTGTTTCTTTTATCTTTTCTATGGTATTTGCACCTTGATCTCTAGCAGGCTTACAGTTTTTCAGAAGTACTGTCTTAGACCTGAGGAACTGCACAGTGTGCATTGCACTAATATATTTCTGTCAAACCATATTGATTTGGGTCTGTTTGGGTGATATACTGACAGAAGTTCTTTGGATGCGCTGCAAAGTCAGAGGTTTTCTCGTCATTTTTCACTCAAGTGAATACAGAATATTCTCACCATGCCAAAAGATAACAGACTGTATCAGACTAAATAGAAATGTTTGCATTTACAGCTAAGGGCACAATATTGCAGTGGCACAACTAAAGGCTACAGGGTACAGAGTTCTTGAAAAAATATTTCTACATACTGCAAAATTTCACTGTTCCTGTTACTACCTCAGGATCCAGGATTTGCTTTCCTGAGGGCTTCTTAGAATGCTTCTGAAATAGTCTGTTTCCTTTTGTATAAAAATTCAGAACACAATACATAACGAAGTTAATCAATCAGAGCAGTTAATCCAATAACACCATATTTTGTATGTTTCTACTGGCATTCCATATCTAGCAGTAACTGTGTACTAATACATAAATTTGGGGTATTTAATTTCCTACTCTTTAACTGACCATGGTCTCTATGAACATATGCATGCTTATCAGTATAAATATGTACATTTTAGGCCTTGGCTTCACGCAACAATGAAATCAAATATTTACAAAATATACACAATAGAATCCTCCATTTGTTAATGCAATTCATGTTCAACACTAGCGTGTAATAAATTTGTGTCAGTGTCGGCATAACCATCTGCTTGCACTTTTAAAATGCTCACGACCGAAAAAAAGGAAGATCAGCACACTTCTCTCACTAATAAAAAAAAGTTGTGTACGTAAGGTTGAGCAGAGGTCACCATGAGCAAAAGTGAAAGGTTTGAGAAGGTGTAGTTAGGATCAGACACAATCCCAAAATGCAGAGTAAATGACAAAAGAAATTGAGATAAAATTCCGTCTTCATCTGCTATACCCTCTACCTGAATCTTATTCTGCACTAGCGCAAAATGCTTTCAAAATTTGTGAGTTTCTCGATCAATTATCCTAAGTGATTAAAATATCTGCTGGAATGCCCCAGAAGAATATTTTATGGGTATGGCTTTTGCATATGGATATGAATATGAACATAGAAAAAGTATAAAAAAACCCACTACTGACTCCGAAGCAGGTAATTAGCCTCGTATTGAAAGCTGTAAAAAAAAATCCCACACAACTTGATTTGTGAACCTTTTGACTGCATAATTTCCATAAAATTAATTATACTGCAAATCCAGAAGAGTGGAACTTCAGCACTTACAGGCTGTTCACATTGCAATCTTTATTCAGAGCCTTCAAAGTAGATCACAAATATTAATTTACTACAAATTATTATCTCGTGACAAAAAAATAGTCTTGTTGCCCCTACCTCTTTCTATCTTACCTTTCAAGAGACACCTATTTTCCCTGGCAACCCCAGACTGGGAGTGAGCATTTTGTAGCAGTTCTTGGAAGCAACTTCAGCAATATAGGTCAGTCTTTCCCTATGGATAATTCCCACTTGAATATGATCTTAGGGAAGCAAATGAATCCTTCTCCAACACAGCTGAACTGCAGGGATTCTGCTGCAGAGATGGTGCCAAGCTATACATCAGGGAACTTTTGTGAGAATTTGTTAAGACTCCTGATGGCGAAGGCCAACCACTATTATCTATTTTTTTCAAATCTCAACAGGACTGTACTTATTGCTTTCTAGACTGCAGCATGATGTGCTCTCTTGAAGTGCTGTGGCAGAGAAATACATATTTTCCTGTATTGAGTGAATTGGAAAATCACGTGGTTTTAATTAGCTGCAAAAGGACACTACAGCAGCTGGTACTACAAAGCATATGAAAAGACTTTCCTTCCTTTGGGTTTGCACTTGGAGGATCAGTTAAGTGCCTGCCTTTACAGAGAGTGACGAATGTGAATTATGTGGATTGGAGAAGGTGTGGCGTTCTAAACACAGGCTCTTCCCTTTTCACTTCAGTGCGGCTGGGTGGCTGCTAATTTACTCTTGCTCTATTGCCTGTTTCTGGATTGTTACTGCAACTGTGTTAGTCATTCCCTAAGATATTTTACAACATTTCTTGAACAACAGACAGATGGTGTGCAGCGAAAGCACACCATACAGGTTCAGTCCTCCTTATACTCTCCTGTACGCTCCTGGACAGGCGAGGGCAAAACACAGAAGCCTGCAGAAAATCTCGGGAGGTAGAAAGAAGGAGATATACCAAGAGTGGGATTTCCACCTCCTTTTTGTTCTGTTACCTCCAAAAGAAAAAAAAGCAGGAATTGTGGGTGCCCAGGTAGCAAGTTTCCTTCCCCTGAGTCTCTCCTTTGGCTTCTGTGATGGAGAAGCTAAGAAGCAATGCAAAATGCGCTCGGTTAATATTTCTTGAAGCTGCATGAAATCATCTCATATGTTCTGTGCTACTCATTTTAGGAGGGCACAAGCTTCCATTGAGACTTCAGCTTCCTAGAAAGCAGCAATAGCCTCACTCAGATGAAAGGGACACGGCACAAGAGCATTGAAGTTTGGGATGGGTAAGCAATGAACATTAATTGAAAATGAATATATTCTGTGTTTTGCCAGAGTTTGGCCTGAGCCTTTAGAATTTTATAGAAGCAACTTTCCTATTACCCTCAACTTAGTTCATGGAGACATGGACTAAACCTGGTTTTAACTTTTCTGTGTATTTTTCCCCTCCTCACTATCACTCGCAGATTTTCATCTATTCAAAACTGGCAGCATTTACTAAAGCTTGTCAGATTCGAGTTCCCTTCAGTGTCCAGCATTGTGACTCACAGTTAGCACAACCATGCTATCATGGTAATATGGAAATGGAAGATGTATATGAGTCCTAAATAGCAAGTTGTCAAAATGATATAGCCTTCAAGATCTGTGCACATCAGCCTTAAGCCTCCACAAATCAGTCACATTTTTACCACATTTCTGTAGTTTTGTGTGCCATGTTCCGAGTACCTATGTGAAAGATTTCCATGTTTTGATAACTAATTTGATGGTACTATAGAACACTTGTCCGAAACGATGAAATCCTGGCTAACACTGCAGCCACATAACCACAGACTGGCCATGTGTATACTTAACTTCAGGACACCTTTCAGACCGATTTCTCTAAATCAAATTTCTGTGGAAGTCACTACACCTTCAAAATACTTCTATAGGTTTTTTCATTGTTTCTAACAAACACCATGGAAAGTGAATTATTTTATATAAGGAATAGCAAACTCATACTCCTTGAAAAATTTCCAGGTCAATGATGAAAATATATTACCTGAATCCTAAAGGTGGAGTTGCATGAATTGGCACAGTGCTGATTTGTCTCTGTTGAAATGTGAAGAGGTATCTTTTCCAGCTCATCTGATACTCCGCTGAAGAATTCCTTAAGTGTGTTTTCCTTATAAGAACTGGACTCAATCAATTTCCATTAGTGAGAAACCTATGTGGAAAAGAAAAAAGTTTTAACTTACCACAGCAGAAACACCATTTCAGTTTTTCAAATCTGTCAAAAACAAAAATCATGATGGCTCAAGCAGCATAAGTAACTCATGCGTGGACATAGTAAGGATAAGTGAACGGGTGTTTGTCTTTACTCACAGTTAGACTATTCCAACATTAAATTTGATCCCCTCAAACTACTGAACTTCATTCTTCCAAGTGTTTTCCAAAACAACATCAAATAAGCCAGTGGATGCACTGGGTTTTCCTCATATAGTACATACACAACACTGTAGGTGGCTGTTCACATAGATGCCCCAGCAACACTTGCAAATTCACCTGTGGAGATATGATGGGTTGACCTTGGCCAGCTGTCAGACACTCTCCCAATATCCCTCCTTGACAAGAAAGGAGGAGAAAATAAAATGAAAAGCTTGCAGGTCTGGATAGAGAGGCTACTCACCAGTTACCCTCATGGGCAAAACAGGCTTGACCTTGAGAACATGAACGTATTTCCAGTTAATAGTAGAGTTGGATGGTGAGAAATAAAGACAAAAAATAAAACTAAAACACCTGCTCCCTACCTCTCATTTTTTTTCTCAGGCTCAGCTTCACTCCATTTCCAGCTCCTCTACTTTGCCCCCTGACCCTGGACAGCACAGGGGCTGTGGTCAGTCCATTGCAGCTCCTCTCTGGTGCTCCTTCCTCCTCGTGCTGCTCCTGCTCCTCAAGGATGACCTGCTCCAGCCTCAGCTTTCTGTGGGCCACAGGTCCTTCGGGACGTGTCCACCTGTTGCGGTGTGCAGGAGCAGCACGGGAAATCCCATTGTTTTGCCTGGAGAATCTTCTCCCTCTCCTCCTGCTCTCATTTTGCTCTTTGCACTGTTGTTTCTCACAATTTAAAAAAAAAAAGTTTTGCCCAGCCTGAAATACCCTTTCCCTAAAGTGCTCACCAGCACAGCTGGGGGGCTGGGCTGTGCCCTGTGATGGGGTGGCTGGATCCAGCAGGAATCAGTTGTGCCCAGAGCATGGGGCAGCCCCTGCAGCTCCTCACAGAGACGACCCTGAAGCTTCTCCACTGATATCTTCCCACCAACAGCTGATACAAGAGGTACAGTCCTAAAGGCATAGTTTGAAACATTTTACAACAGCATGACCTACTCTTAAAAGCATTTTAAGTATGCTAGACAGAGTTCAAAGGGATGCAGCTATCTAGATACTCTGAGGCAATTGAGCTTGGCCTACATGTTTCCAATGTGCATTAGATGTCCAAACAATGCACTGGAATAATAATTACCTAATGTTTATTTTTACAACTTATAATCAATTACAATATCTGCTTCAAGACCTGAACATTACCAACCTGAATAATATGAAAGATTTTAATCAGTTTAAAGTATTTGATCACAATGCTCAGAAATTTATGCTTTTGCTTTCTGCCCAGTTGACCCTCTGCCAACTTCCCCATCATTGTATCACCATCTACATCTGACTGATGGTACTTCAGTTCTTCAAAGTTTGAGATTAATGACCAAGCTTCCATGTCTTGGTTACTGGAATTTGAGGAAAGGAGTGTGAGTTGAATTGTGGAGGTTAAAAAAGGAAGATATTTTTCTTGTCTTGTAATGGCTGAAAGGTCATTTATGAGCACAGGTGGTTTAAATAATTTATCTTGAGCTACTGAGTCATAACAGAGTTACTGATCTGTCTTTTATTATGGCGACATTCCATTTTTTCAACTCTGTATTTTTTTATTCCGCAGTGGGATTAAATAGCTCTCAATCTGCAGTAACCAGAAATGTTAAGCATGCTGAAACTGCATAATGATGCATCATATCTGTGCCTTTATAGCATGACTAACAGAGAAGTGCCTTGATGGGACTACATGTAAAAAAGAAGTGCTTTGCTTGGGAAAAGCATGCCTGCATCATTCTTCTAAGTAATCTGTGCGTACTCACTTTGCAACAGGAGGTGATTTGAGACTCCAATGCTGATCTTCTTTTTGAATTTCTACACCGGCACTGACAGTCTTCCTACCTCGTTAAAATTATCTTCTTTATTTTGTGAGCTTCATTGTTCTGTGCAGTTGAGGGGTGTTGATATATTCCTTATTCTAACTTTTAGTCACTCTGAAAAGTTGCCTAAAAGTTAAAATAATTTTCACAGCTGCTAGTATTTTGAAAATTCCATTTTGTCTTTAAGGCAAATATCAAATATAAAAATATTTTTGCTTTCCTCACATAACTTATGTACTGAAGACATTCTGGATCATATTCCCTGGTAGAGTATGGAAGCTTGGCCCCTTGAAAAGTCTATCTACCAAAATGTCTTTACAGTTTCAGACTCCTTTGATTGCAAAACCTTCATTCACCATAACTGCAGATGCTTCTAGTTGCTGCATTAAACATCCAAAATATATTGCCTCAAGGAAGACTGCACAATCCTCATCTTCACTCTGTTCCTTTTTCCTTGTCTCTCCTTTTGACCTCACAAACCATAGCTAAGGCCTCTGCAGGAAATATGGGTCTCATTATGATAAAAAGTTCCACTTGGCAGAATTTCTGTAGTTCAAGAAATGAGGAACAGTGTAAAACTGCCATTGAAAATAAGTAGTAGAGATGAAAAAAATCCTACTTAAAAAAGAAAAGGAAACACTGGATGCTGTCATGAAGCTATTTGGCTCCATGCAGAGCTAGCCCCTATGTTAGTTGTGTTTTGGTGATGGAGCCTGATTGAAGACACAAATTCTTGTGGGTCCTTCTGCAGGGGGCCCACGGACTGCCAGCTCTGCAGCCCAAACGCCCCCTCAAGCCCCCTGGGGTCTCTCCTCATGCAGTTTCCCCTCGCCTGTCCTGTGCAGCATTTTCTGCCCAGGCTGAGCTGGGGAATCCTTAGGAGTCTGTTCTCTCAACACAGAAAGAGGTAGAAGGTAAAACCAACCATGGTAAAAGAATATGGCAAATTATAAGAATGAAAATGAGTTACAGGAAATCTGGTTTTAAAAGAGAAGAGCTACTAAGACTGCATGGTCAATTTGTAATTCTGTTGGACATTAATGGATGCCAGATGTGAAAGGTGGTGTATGTATGTTACATTAAGAAAGACAACTTCATTTCTACTTACTTCATTTATATTAATAGATCTACTATTGCTATTGCATCCATTGAAAAATTTGAGAATAATGATATTAAGCTTATAAAGGCCTTGGAAAAGTTAATTAATTGTTTTGGAAGCGTTCCCTATTTTGTAAAATCAAAGCATCATAAAAATCATATTACTATGTTACAAAATAATAGGCCTAGAACTTGAATTTCAGTTTTGACTAGACCAGTTTTATGTAGACAAGGCTCCATCTGAATACACTTTTCTGCATGTATATGTTTTTCTAACAAACTGTCAGATACTTTACCTATGACATTTGAAATAATCTTTCCATTTGAAAAATTGTGAACACTGTCATCCTTGATATTCTCTGAAACTGTTTTGAAATGTGAAGGAAACCATATTCTTTAGATCTATGAAACAGTAGAAAATTTCACAAATTCTGTCTCATTTTTTTCAGATGTACTTCATGGTTGGCTTTAGTAATGACCTTGATCATCAGCCATTAACATGATTTTGATTTTTCTTACACTACAAGGATCAGCTGACTTTATGTAGTGTGTGGTTTGCACTAATTTACGTGATGGAAAATCAGATAAAATGCAGCATAAGTAGATTGTGCCAGACTAACTTGATCCCTTTTTTAGACAAGATAAATAATTTTCTTGACAAGGGTAATTCTGCAGACCTGATCTGTTTGGAGTAAAGCTTTTGGCAGCCTGACACATGGGGAATTGTTAGTTAAGCTGAAGAGGATGAGGATTAGTACAAGAATGTCAATAAATTAAGGCATGGGCCAAAGGGGAGACAATGAGGTGTGTTGTGCTGACAAAGCTTCAGGCTAGATGGATACTGCTGGTGAAATTCCTCATGGAGCAGCAGTTGCTCAGTCTTGGCCAAAAGAGGGGGGATGTGCCAGCTGAGGCTACTGGTGAGATGATGTTCAGAGGCACTGCCAATGCTAAGTGACAATATCTGGTGACAGGACGAAAAATATGGAGTGACTATAAGGTCAAAGTGAGGCATGAAGTGAGAAATACAGTGAGGCAAAATAGGATAAAGCACATAGGAGCTAAATACAGGAATGTCTGCCATGAGCTGGGCATTATCACCTGGAAACAAAAGAAGCAAAGGAAATACTTGTCAGTACTATTCAGCCAGAGCATAGTTATCAGCCAGCAAGGTGACAGAGTGGTGAAAACTGCAAGGGGAACACCAGCTTACAGGCCAAGGGCACTCTCACCACTTCTGAGCTCTTTCTAACTGGTTGTATTTAGTACCTTATGTAAAACTGGGATATAATTTCACCCATATTGAAGGAAACTTAATTCAAAAGTAAAGATGATACACAAACGCAGCTTAGATAAGCTTACAAGAGGAGGACCCATGTTACAAAACAAGACTAAGAAAGCACAGGTTTAGTCCTAGCAAAACTGGGAAGGGTAGGGGGTGGCATTGTAAAGATTGTAAAACTCAGCAAAATGTTGAGCTAGCTCAAGTCAAGCCCAGTATTCTCAGAAAAGACAAATGGGTATAAAGCATTCAGAAATAAATTGAGGCTTAAAATTAGAAACTCCTAACTATTACAGGCTGAGGTTCTGCTGTTCCAGAAGAGCAAAAAGGGAGGGAGCAAAAAGTAAAAGATGATCTTAATCACCTGAAGTTCTGAATTAAAATGATTCCATGTGATGAATGATGCCATGGATGAGAAAGTGGTGTTGCCCAAGAAGGTCCTTCAAGGGTAACTTCAGGAAGTGCTCAATAGAGATAATTGTTTTGATTTCCTTAGCTTGTCTGGAACTTAGCTGCAAATACACAACCACAGAGCATCCAGAGAATGACTGTATAGACTCTGGAAACAGCAGTGGCACGCACACATGCTCAAAAAGTGCAAGAGGCCAATGATACAGAACAGCCACTGACAAAGATGAAGCTGCAGATTCAGTGGTTTTCAATGTGTAACAAAAACTTACAGTGCATCAGCCTGTCCAGTCGTCCAACTGCGTGGTGCTCACATGTACATTCCCACCTTTCTTGCAGTGCTGTTCTCCGCAAGGGCTGGCATGTGCATGGTGATTTGATCTTAATCCTCCAGGGAGTACCACAAAGCAGTTAAGTTCTCTGTTGTTCAGTGAGAAGAGAAATAAATCAAGACTTTGAGAGATGTGCAACTTCTGATGCCAGATTCAATCCTTATTCCTTTAGATGCCTCAGGAAAGATAATCAAATAATACTTTCTAGTTAAAAAAAACCCTCACAACAGAGTCTTCAAGTTTCACCTCTGTCACTTCTTAAGAACATATTATAAAAACACGTGTTGTATTATACCAGGAACTGTGCTATGCAGGTTTGAACCTCTGGTCTCTGCTCAGCCACAGATCTTGTTAAAGTCAATGGATTTTTTTTCCATAAGGGGTGTTATTTAGTAGTGTTGCCGTAAAATTTATTCCCCTACCTTAGGCATCCCGAAACAGTTCCTTGACTGTCTTAAAGCTTACTTCTATACAAGACATTATCCAATATGTGCTTTCTAGGATCATTGACTTTAATGTGTATATGCTTCCTTTAAAGGCTCATTTTGCATGACTCAAGGTTAACTATATTTATGGTACACAATTGTACTAGGCAATTGGGCTCTGATTTATAAAGTATTGATATGTGCCTTAAAGCAAGGCAAATCCAAAGCCAAGCTGTTCTAAGCTTGCTTCAAATATTAAACATATTTTCTAAAGTACATTCTACATTATATATACAGATAATTGTTTTGCTAAAACCTTAGAAATTATAAGGTTATGGTAGATATAAAGCAGTGTGCTTTTTGACCCTAGTCTACTCATATTGTGATTTTCCACTTGGGTCATGTGTATATCCCCACATGAACAGTGTATTTTAATACATTATCTGCCTCATCCTGAAATCATCTTAGCTGTATTTTGTGTGCTCACAATTCCGACGTCCTTACACAAATATAACAGCTAATTAGCCAATACAACAGACAAAGGGGAAAAGACAATGGACCTCTCTAGGTTTTGTTTTTTTCAGCTACAGCTTCAATGGCATAAGAAGAAATACTTTATTTCTAATATAATCTTAAGAAAAGTGTGCGTCCTGTGATCTCATGTGATCTCTCACATGCAGGGATGCTGAGCAATCAGCAGCTGAGGTGCAGAAATTCCAAGGACAACCCTCACTCTGAAGGATCACCTGAGATGACTCAGGCACAGGGGGTTCTCAGTTGCTTTGAAACCCCAGCCTCATATTACAGGGTGTAGTGTTATTTTTTATGTTATTTTTAGTTGCAGGGTAAAAGGAAAAGCATAGATAGGCAGTAAAGCAAATGTATGTAGGGCTCAAGAACAAAGGGATCTTTGCACAAATGTCTTGATTTTTTTAATGCGTAAGAATTTTTATGTGTAAGATTTTTTTTCTTTTTCATCTCACAGGTATTTTGTAGGATTGTTGTGAATTACTAATTTAATTAATGGAAAACCAATAGGTTCTCAATTTATTATTTAAGTAAGTGTTTGAAATTTAGTATCCAAAATTTTACATATGCTTTCACAGGTTCTGGTCACAACTACTTGTCACTAAGGGTCCTTCTACGAAAATCTTGGCATCAGGGTGTACGGTGCAGCCCCTTGTGTGAGTGACTATAGTACCTGGCTGGCACTGGAGCAGCATTAAGGGTGATGAAAACCCACCACCCAGGGCTGGCTGCATTTTGGTAGCGGAGGAAGGATCTGTAACAGGTAGGTCATTCTTCCTCACTGACTACTCAAGGAGCAAGACGAACACCAAATTTATAAAACTCCTTTCTGAAAGTAGCAGACAATTGAAATAATATTATTTATAAGATGAACAGAGAATTAGACACCTCCAAAGTATATACTGCTGTTTTTACTTATATCTTCCAGAGCACCAGTTTGTAAACTTTTGTCTTACATGTAACCAAGAAATACATTGGCACGCAAACAGAACACACCCTGCTTCCTTATGCCACAGCAACTTTACAGCCAGCAACGCAGACCACAAAAACAGGTGCTAAATTCTGGACTTCCTTTCTGTTGAAGGATTTCAAGTTAAATTTATTAATCTTTTATGACAGTAGAAACACGGAAGCTTGAGACACCTCAGTTTGCTATAACACTTTTTCACATACATTTACAGGATCTTTTAAAATGCTAAAGATTTCCTATGTTTGTCTGGTCCAACATGTTTTTATTGTGTATAAGCATATTTTAATACATTAGTTGGCTTTCTATGAGTTTGTAGCATGCTCCGATTAGTTGAAAGGGAAGAATATTTCAAGAAGGTCTTTTGAAAGCTGGCTAGCAATGAATCAATACCATATTAATACATATTGCAGAGCTGTATGATGAGATGTGACTTGGTTGATGCTATATGCTCCATTAAGAGGCATATTTAATATGCAACAGAAAATTATTTACTTTCCACAAGCAGGATTACGATCTTTGAGCGATAGCTGCTCATATGTCTTAATTAAAACCAATTAAAATATATCCCCCCACCCCTCAAAAAAAAAAAAAAGAGAAGAACCATGGCAGACTAATGGAAGACTTCCCCACACAATCTCTTTTTCTGTGAGTCATTTCTACTTCGCGGGCAGTCTGCAAGGTCAGGGGGGTGGGTTTTCTTGCAAACCTCTGGTTTGAACCCCCTGCACCCAGAGGCAGGTGCTGCGGGCTGACCCCCCACGTTCCCCGCCACCCCCCGCAGTGTCCCACCAGCTCAAGGACGCTGTAGGACCACCGGGACACCCGGCATCGCGCCTCGAAGGCGCTGCCTGGTAGCCGCCTGCCCCGCCGCCCCCGTGCCCCCCCAGGGCGCCCTTAGGGCATCCTCCCGCGCCGGGTCGGGCGGGGGGCGGCAAACGGGAGTGGCGAGCGGGGCTGGGCCCCGTGAGGTCAGCGGCGGGCGGACCAATGAGCGGCGCGGCGTGGCGCGGCTCGCGGCGGAGCCAGGGTGCCCCTCGTGCGGCGGCTGCATGGGGAGGGCGGCGGCAGCGGCGGCGGGGGGCGGTCCGGCGGCGGCGACGGCGGGCGCGGGGCGAGGGGTCCCGGCGCACCCCCGCCCACCCGGGGGGCGAGACTGAAGGAGGTGGTGCCGCTGCCTGTGGGCACAGGTGCAGCGGCGGCGCGGGCGGGTGCGGAGCGCCCTCCTCCCGGCGGGGGATGTGCCGGCCGCCGGGGGCGCGCCGCCCGTGGGAAGCGCGCTCCTAACGCCACCTGCGAGCGCCCGGCACGGAGCGGGCGGTGCGGGGTCGCTGGGAGCCGGGCAGGTAGGAACAGACGCGCTGCTTCGGGAGGGTATGAGGTGCTTTTGTTCGGGCGTTTTATTTTTTTCCTCTCTTGTGTGCGGGGCTCCGGTGGCACATTGGCGTGCGGGGTCGCCCCGGGCAGCGGGGCTCCCCGCAAGGAAAGTTGCGGAAACTGCGCCTACGGCTGGGCGGCTTGAGGAGCCGCGGGACTCCCTGCCTGCCGCTCCCCGTCCGCCCGGCGCGGGGGGCTGCGCTTGGGGCGGTGGCAGAGGCGGCGGCGACCGCCGGGGGGCTCCGCGGACCGCGGTGGAGCCGCCCCTCTCTCCGCGGGGCTCGGAGGAGCGGTTGCTTCTGGGAACAGCTGCGCCCCTTGAGCAGCGAGACTGCCCCGCCGTGCAAGCCCTGGACTCTCCTCTCCGTGTGGGATCGGGGACCGGGGCGCACGGTGCGGCCGTCCCGTCCTGTGGCGGCTCGCACCGAGAGTCCCGGAGCACGGCTCGACGTGCCGCCGGGCTGACCTGCCGGGGCAGTGCGGGAGCGCGCAGTCGTGCGCGGGTCCCCCTCCCCGGCCCGCCGGTGCCCCCGTGGCATCCGCGCTCAGTGCGCACCGTGTCTCCGTTCTGGATCAACGAGGTTCCTCGGGGCTGCGTAGCGGAGTGCAGCTGGAGTTTGGGAAGGCGTCAGTGGCGGGGTGTGCGCTTGCGACGCACCCACGGGAGCGCCTGAAGGAGCGCGCAAGTGTTTGCTTAAAGCCAGAGCTTGCCGTATTCCCTTTGCTGTGTAAGTCTCAGAGTAGAGAAGCCTGCATGTGCTCGTGTGCGTAGGGCTATGGGTTTTCTTACTGATTAGCAGGCTTCTGACGGTCTGGGATTACTTCTGGAAAAATGCAGATCCCAACAAATATCTGTGCTGACCATATATAGAAGTAGTCATAGGCGAAGAACTGTGACTTCAACATTGCTGACACACATTGAGAAACTTTTTTTTTCTTAAAAAAAAAGACAAACAAAGACTGGTATATGTCTCAAGTTTGTTTTTGCCCAAGAAGTATATTTTCCCATCTTTACACCCTACACCGACTTAAGTGTTCATACTTCTCTTTTTTTGTGTTTATTTACCTATGCACCTCAAATTCCCTGAATGATATATTGATTTTATTTTGTCTGCTTCTGTATTTTTAATCTGACATTTGGTTTCTGCTTGTGTTGGACCAGGACTGCAGTAGGTAACACTGATTTTTCAAGAGTGGAAGCCTGGTGTTGTGGCTTTCCGAAATGTGCCTCAGTGTAGATGCAAGCTGGTCACTCATATAGTGGCAGTTCTCTGTGGTATGCAAGAAGTATTGTGGAGGTTTCTGAAGTTGTGTGTCTTAAAAAATTCTTATGATTTGCTCTCTTCGTGTTTTTTTGTTTTGTTTTTGTCCCCCCTTTATTTTTTAATAGTTCTGTTATTACCAGAAGCTTTTACATGTACATTATTGCTCATGAATGAAGTAATGTGTTTTTGTTTCAGTGCCGTGTGCATGTTAACAGGGTAACTTCAGCTTTAGGGAAGAAGAATCATTTGGCTCAAACTGAAACAGTGAAAACCGTTCTTTTAGACTATTTTACATGTAGCAAGTTGGCAATGAAATACTCCAGGAGTAATCCAGTATGAAATTCATATGACTTGCTGCCAGCTATATCAAAACAGGCTGCAAGTTTTCTGCTTTTCTTCTACGAGCTATACTCTGCTGCCGAACTCAGAAATTGTTGCGTATTCTAATGTTTCATTCAGAAGAACTAGAACCTAATTTGTAACAGAAACTATTATGAAGTGCAATTTCATGTATTTTTAAAGTAGATGAATAGTAACTTTCTGGAAGGAGCTGATTGCATACTTTGTCATCTATCAGTATATTTTCAGATACAATCCGTTTGTTGGTTCTGTTACTGGAAGACATTTGAATTTCATCTTACTAATATAGTCTTCACCCAGCAACTTATCAATGTATTTTAGAGTAGTCGTCTCAGAAGTAGGTTTTCATGGTGAAAACCAACCATGACTATATGAAAGATCACAGACATAGTGGTCAGTGTTGTCTTCAATTAAAATTCTATATGTTAGTGTTAAGAATTAAAATGAAATAATTTGTAAGCTGCTGTAATAAATTGCCACACTTAAAACACTCATCATTCTAAAGCTACAGTTGCTCCTTCAAAGCTATCTAACTCTTCTTTCTTATGTTATTAGTTGGATTTCAGTCTTAGTGTTATGAATGTTTTCAGGATCAAATACTGAAATGCTAAAGAAAAGTCTCGTGATGACTAAAGTGGAAATTTCTCCTACATAAGTTGTATAGCATTATGGTTCTTATGTTCATACCTTCCCTCTTTCCTCAGTGTTGATTTTAGCAGACAGAAAGCCTTGACGTGTACCTTTTGTGCTGGCAATTGCTGTGCTTACTAAGTGTTATATGAGTCTAAAAGGAAGGAGAAGGCGGTGCAAAAGATGCTTAACACTAGAAGAAAGTTTAAAGTGATCTAGATGACCTGGATTATTTTTGTCCGTTCTCAAATTATGACCTGTTTGTCATTAAGAAGAGGATGTACTCTGAGGGGCTGTGATGTTCTAAGGATGATACAAAGTATCTGGGAAATATTTGAAGGCTATAAAAGCTCTAATTAGTGGTTGTAAAAACGTGGTTCCTGAGTTTAGTACATAATATGTTACAACAGTTTACTAATATTATTAGTATCCCTTACTGTAGTGGCAGGTTTTCATTTAATGAAGATGTATAATTAAGCTTTGAAATAAGGAGCAGTATGGATAAGAATATGTGGGGGAGGATATGTAATGCCACTCTGTCAGTACCCTCAAATATATTTAAGTGTCTTATTTTGTGAATGTGTAACAAATATTTAAATGGATCTTTGAGTTTGGAATGAAAAGAAAAAAACCTGATGACAACAAAAGTAGTCTGTTTTGCAACTTCATTCAACAACATTTTTACATCCTCCATGACTTCATTCTATGTCTTTTCAGTAAAAGAACATCAGTTTTGCTGGATGGCATGGCTGCTGTAACGTGTGAAACTGTCAATTATAGGTACTGGAAATGTGTATATCAGCTACACCTCCAGACATACGAACTGTATCTGTCAGTGCATCCAACAAAAGATCTTGTAGAATATACACTGGAGTATATTCCCAATGGTGTTGGGGAGTAAAACAGAATTAATTCAGTATAAGCCTGGCATGCCATATTTAGATTTGGACTTCATGCTCAGGAGTTTATATCTTATCTTTGTTGTAAGAGAGGATCAGAGCATGTTGTGATGGTTTCTACTCCTTGTGCCTTGGTTGAGTGCCATCAGAACACAAACTTCTGCTTGCAAGCTTGGCTAGGAGATTCAGTGAGGGCAAGGAAAAGCCAATTTGCTGAATATAAATTGTTGAAGTTAACAGGAGAGGATGGAAGATTAATCCTTTCACCTATTAGAATATGTAGTTTCACATTGGAAACATCAATTAATGTAAAGGAAGATGGGCTTAAGTGAATTTTTTCATTGAGTATTTACAAACCGAAAGCAAGGTCTATTTTATGGTTGGAAGATTTTTGGAAAAACAAAAAAAGAATGTAATTTGTATTACAAATGGTAAATATTCAGTTGCTGAAATGAGAGCTAGAGGAAGCTTTATACTGCTGTAAATTAATCTTGATGGAGATAGAGAAATATTTGATAATACAGCTAGAGTATGGATTATGGGAAATTTTTTTCTAGGTATATTTCAACAGTGCAGTCACTTATCAATGCCATTACCTTTCCTTCTTCTATGCTTTCATTCTGATGTTGGAGTGAACAAAACCCTAACTGTTTAATTTAGAGAAATTTCCTGCAGGCAAATTCAGGGTTTTGTTTATTTAGTAAGATGCAATATAGCAGTGTAGCCACAGTATTGCAGAGCTCCATGTAGACCAAACTTCTGATAATTTGCCTGCTCTTTTAGTGAACATAATGCCTAGTATTGATCTCCTGGAAGTTGTAGCTGCTGTTTGAGTTCTTATCAGGGTGGTGAATGTGATTGGGGGATTCGAGATTGTCCAGTTATATTCAGCAGAGGAGCGACTGAGGGAGTTGGGGCTGTTTAGTCTGGAGAAGAGGAGGCTCAGGGGAGACCTCATTGCTCTCTACAACTACCTAAAAGGAGGTTGTAGTCAGGCAGGGGTTGGTCTCTTCTCTCAGGTGACCAGTGGCAGAACCAGAGGGCATGGACTTAAGCTTCGTCAGGGAAAGTTTAGACTTGATATGAGGAAAAAATTCTTTATTGAAAGGGTGATTGGCCATTGGAATGGGCTGCCCAGGGAGGTGGTGGAGTCACCGACCCTGGAGGTGTTTAAAGGGAGACTGGATGAGGCACTGAGTGCCATGGTTTAGATGATGGTTGGTGTCAGTGTTGGTGTTAGTGTTAGGTTATAGGTTGATGATCTCAGAGGTCCTTTCCAACCTTGTGATACTGTGAATTATGGTCAATAATGAGTATTTCTGACTTACCTTTTCTTTCAACATCTGAATGGGAGGACAGTGTGGTGATATGTAAGGATCATCTCACAGTGCGTGTAGGTGATAATCTGTCCTTCTGCATTCACAGTATTTCCCTATGAATAAAGATTAATTGTGATATGGAAAAGCTTTTAATACAAAAAGTCAGAGGTTTCTCTCTTGTTTACAAGTTCATAGAGAATTGATAAATTTGTGGTGGGATAGGATTTAAAAAAATGCTTGGAATTTCTGTGACGTGCCTCTGTTGATGGGCCTCACTCCTGTTAAAGAAAATGATCTAGTCTCAGTTCCTGTGGTTGGCTAAGGTGCTTTGTACAACATTATTTGCCTCCTTAGCTCTAGCTGTGTTCCAGAGTACTGTCCTGTCCATTACTACCTTACTTGATAGCATTAAGTGTACAGGAGCTGGATGCTGAGGGCTCTGTGTTGGCCTTAGATCTCCACGTGACATGTAATGGGACCTCTTCCCAGGTCAAGTCTACAAAGTTGTGACATTGTGCATTGTCCTGCAGCCCCCTTACTCCTACCTGTCCTTCTCCTAAGCAGGAGAAGGCCCCTCCAGCATCTAGGATTAATGGTTTTTGAGAAATCTTCCCAGCATTTCTGCATGAAGGTCTGAGGTCTCATCTATAGAATGTAAAAGAAATAACCCTGGCAGACTTGAAGGGAAAAATGGTATATATCATGCACAAGGACTTATAAAAAGGCTTTGAGGGGCAGTCTGCCACTGACTTACAACACCATCATTTCATTATGAAAATTTATTGAGTTCAGTAATTATGAGGGTTTCTAGTAGGAGAAAATACATTAGTAAGACAGTAAAATAATACTTTTTATGAAATCTTATTAAATACGTACTGCAGAAGCAAAGCATTCCACTTCCTTCAGCCTTGCATTATATGTGGTTATGTAGAGCCACACTGTTCTTCATAGAACTGAAATAGCAAGTCAAGCCAAAAAGCCGATGACAAATTCTCTCTGAAACTTTAAATACCTTGTAGAAGGTACTGGGCTGCAACAAAACCAAATAATTAATGAGATAATAGCAGTCTTGATGTAGAGTATTAATTATTACTTTAAGTTTCATATGACCTGGAAAACACTCATTGGCTTCATGGTTATTACTCAGGAATGAAAGTGAGTAAGTAATTGTCTTGAAGCAACACCCTTCCATCCACTAAAAATGCAAAAGAAAGGTCTCTGCAAAGCACTGAAAAACCAGTGTCAAATCTGTAGAGAAAAGTATTGAATTACCTTTCCTTATATTAATGTAGAGGAGCTTGTTCCACAGGGTGCCATTATGTATGAAAGCAGACACATCCTTGTGCTCTCCTAGGAATTCTGGGAGCAACAAAGGCTGAGCCCACTTCAGGGTATTAATGCAGCAACATTCCTGCTGCACGTACATATCCATTATGTGTATAGAATTTAATGACATGAAAGGTTTGGTTTTATAGCTGCAGGCTGTATATTGGTCACCTATGTAAAATCGGAAGCGTTTTAGCACTCTCCCATGTTTCTCTAGTAAAAATTAATAGTACTAATTGCCACTTCTTTTATCATTAATTTCTGAATCAACATGAAGTATTGCTATAGCAACAAATCCTTTTGAACTTCATTGCAGACAATTAGTATGAGAATTCAATCTCAGTATGTAATAAGCACAATAGTAAGAACTACTTAGAGGATTAAGGAACTTTCTTTTAAAAAGAAGGGGAGTAATACAGGCAGTCAAAACTAATGGAAGAACAAAACTTGAAAATTTTCATTATTATCTTTTTATTAATCATTTCCTGTTGCTGTACGAAGGTACATTTTACTTCTAACAAAATAATTGCAGCCCACTGTCTCCTTGGAGAAAAAAATACATCACCCTGTGGAATACTCCACAGATTTTTATCTCTGATAATAATGTTTCACCATAAACTGCTGTGCCTTCTTTCAAAGGATGACTGTTCTGCAGCCCTAGCAGTGGATGTGTGGGAAAACTATAAGTAGGTTTCAGGATTAGCCAGACATCAAACAATCCAAATTTACGATGTCAGAATTAGATAGTGCTTTATCTCTACCTTTTTGCCAGCTGAAGCATCCTTTTGTCTTTCATTGAAATGGATTGCTATTTGCATTGTACCTTGTCATCTCTCTTGATAACGGACAGACAAGGGAAACTATTCATGTATACATACACAAATTAGGAAGCATGCAAGATGTGGAAGTTCTAAATACCTGAGGAATAGTGGAATAAAATGGACCTATCTTTGACCTGTGAGTCTATGATTGCTGTTATTGCCTGTGACAGATTTTTGAAGTAGTGAAATCTTATGTATTTGTAGGGAGAGGTAGGTTTCTGAGGATGTTCATTGCAGTGGAAGAAGGCTGTGTGAGAAGCGAACAAAAGAACAGGTGAAGCCTGTGTCTCTTGCATGTGTACAAGATAGAGAAAAGAAGGGTGAGGGTACAAGACCCAGAAGAATGGAACTACACAACTGCATGTGCTGAGCGAAGAACATGTCTTTCACAGAGATCCTGGGAAGGATGTGGCATCTTGCTTCACCTTATGCAGTGGGTGGCTTCATAATAGGTCTTCCTTGGATGTCAAGACTAGCTCTTTGGTATAGTATTAAAATATGTTTCCTTATATGCGATGCAACTGTCACCCACCAGACCTTCTCTGGGTCCTCTGACTGGACTGTTAAACCTGCAAGTAATGATCAGTAGAAGGCAAATAATAAAAGTGCAATTGCACGCAAGGCCACAGCTCTTTGGCTTTCTCTTGTCAGAACACCTCTTCTTGGAGAACCTCCCAGAGCCCTTTGGAAGACCTAACCAAACTACTACAAATTTTCTTTAAGCCGTCTGTCTGTAAAACATTATTTGCATGAAGATGCCAATTTTTAGTGAAGTTAGTAGTATATTCATACAACATTTAGGATTCCTGAGTTCTATCCATACCGGTAGATTAAACGATCTCAAGACTTTTCTGTCATTGAGATGGCTGTATTAAATTTGATTTTGGGAGAGATTCAGAAGATAATGATAGTTAACTGAGGACTGTGTCCTGCGGGGATGTTTCCAACTCACTACATGTATAGATGATGCTTTTCCAGTGTCCAGGCACATATTTCAGTTTACTAGTGTGAACAGAAAGGATGGTATTCACCAGACATACCAGTGTGTAAATGGGAGAAAGAGCTATGATGACTCTGACATCTTCAATTTGCCAATATAATCAAAGTTACCGTTTTTAAGCAGTCAAAACTTCTCTTCAAGTTGTAACTTTTCATCTGGATTTGTTAACGAGGAATTCTTAAAGAAAATAATGTAATAAAAGCTAAAAGAACGTTACAAAAACCTATAGCAAAGAGATGGTGAGTGTGTTTTACTTTTAGGATTCTTGCAAGACAAATAGTCCCTGGAATATTTATGTATGTAAATATCTTTCTAAAATGCCTGCTGCAGAAAGCGTCTCCCATTAAATACAGAATGTGCAAAGTCACTTTAACAAAGTGTTTCTTAAGGATTGCTGAAAAAAAAGGAGTCCCATCTTGGGTCTGGAACTGCTAAGGTAAATTCAGGGAGATTTAAATCTAGTAAGGAGATTTAGTAAGGGGATAGAGTTGTTTATTTCAAATTTCTTTCTTTGCATTCTTTTTCTGGTTAATACTTTTGTATAAAATTATCTTGGATTTCCTGTAAGAAGAGATGGAAAAGTTCACTTGTAAGAAAAAGGACATAGGTTTTCTCTGGAACACAGAAAAATATTATCTCTGGTGTCTGGATGCATTGTAAAAAGGCTATCAAAGTATGACTTTAGAACAAAGACTGTTCAAGGAAAGGAAAAGGTGTAAATTAAAGCAGATATTTGAATGGGCTAACAGAGAAGCTTACAGGACTCCACTCTGGGGGTAAAGGATTGTGCTATAGAAAATAGTTGCTAAAAATAATGCTGTACAATGCAAAGGGAACAAATATAAATAGAAAGCCAGTGATAATAATTTGTAGTTCCATTTCTGGAAACTGCAGTTCAGTAGCTACTGGCTAGTGATGATGTGGTAGGCAGATGTATTGATCCTCCTTTTCCTTGGTCATAAACTACAGTGTGATAAAGAAATATAGTAACAAAACTGAAAACACTGTTTTACTTTCCTGTTGATAATCATAGGTATGTATTTCAGATGGTCAGATTTTTCCTTTTCAGTCATATACGTAGTTTTCATTGAAAAAGCATAATAAGCATAATGCTTACTCAGACTTCCAAATAAACTTAAAAGTGATTATTACTTTTCCTCCTGTTCCATATCTTATTAAAAAAAGTTATTTTGTGAAAGCGAGTAGATGGAAGGTGCAGATACTTGTGAACTTGAACTGTGCTTTCCAGAAGCAGCAGACGGTGTTTATGCCATTCACTACTGAGTCAGTAATTTTCATTCTCACTCAACTGAATGAAAGCTGTGTTTGTTTGCCAAAGGAAATGCTAAAGAGGGGAAAAAAGGGGAAGCAAGATTGAAAAAAGGCTAGTAAAAATAGCAATGGGTTTGTTCATCCTTGAAAAACAGTAGGAGGTTAAAAAAAAAGCAAAGTGAGTTTAATACTTGCAAATCTTTCAGTAGTGTTTAAAGACTGCCTAAGATATGATCACTTTCTGTTGCAGTCTGTCTAGAAATTTCTGATTTTCTTCTGTGATTATGTTAGTTTTAACACTTTGGCCCGAGCAGGATCTCATGGATAGAACTTAAACTAAGATACAAATTCATATGAATGTGGAAACAGAAGCGTTGTGGTTCTCTTTAATATCCAGACTCTTTGGGAACTGATGAAGATTTTTGTGTGGATATCAAAGTCTAGGATTCATACTGATGCTTATTTTATTAGTAAAAATGTCATTAAGGTATTCATTGAAATCTAGCTTTCATTACTATGCTTCAGAAGATTGTATTTTATATGAGCTGTGTTTCTCATATGCGGAATATATGATTGTTCATTAAAAGCACATTCTTACAAGCTGAGGAGAAGAGAGTTTTAAGGCTGTTTACCTTTCCATCTGGCTTGGGGAAGGAAAGTGCCATTTGTCATATTCATTTCTATAATCAGTGTGATGTATTGCCATCTGTAAATAAAATATTGAATCTGAACAGATAGCATGATTCTTACTAGTGTGTATTAGTCTGCTCCCCTGTCTCCTCCCCAGATAATGATATTAATCTGTAAAATAAAAATCATGATTCTGGAAAGACTTTCTCAAAGACTTTCTCTTCAGTAATGCTAAGCAAGCATGGATTCAGTTTTACAGATTTGTGCTAAACACTTTCATGAGTTAGGTTGAAAAAAACCAGTAGATGTAGGAATCTGAGCTACTGATTTAAGTAAACGTAATGTTGAGTCCACCATCCAGAAATGTGGTTCAGTAAACAGGTACTTGGAGTGCAGAACCTTTGTGAAGCATTATATGCTGAAGGTTTTCAGAGCATTTATATAAGCAAATCTGCTGCTTATGTGACCTGCCAGGAGCGGCTCCTGTGTTATGGGTGTGGTAAAATCAAACTTTTAAATGCCTGAAACAGAAGAATGAGGATTATGCAATTTTTGTAGACTGACAGCAATGATGAGGAGGTCTGTTAAAATCCAGGATATAGCTGAAGATGTTGAGGACTGAAAAAGCAGATATGATCTCAACCGAACTTCACTTAGAAGAAATTGTACACAAAATCCACATTGTGTCTTCTTTATTTCCTGTGACATTAATACACATACACAATTCTAAGTATTTGCGAGTTAAGAAAATGCAGGTTGACAGATAAATACGATCAGATATGTTTCCAAGAAGAAAATATTGCAATTGCAGACTTTTGTGAAATAATTTTTAACGTGCTGATTACTTTTTAATGTAGCCAAATGTCTAATATCTAGCAAACTGCCAATATTAGCATGCGGCGGTCTTATCCTTGTTATACTAGTTTTGCTTTCTGTGGTACACTGAGTCATATGACTGACCGACTGACCAGTATCTTTCTCTGTGTCAGATCTCATCCACTTATTTCACTTGATGTGTTGGTTGATTGGTTGGTTAATATGTTTCTGGGAATAATGCATTCATTTTAAAACAGCTGCACAGTTTTGCTTCTGCTTCTCTTAAATTTCATTGTAGTTACTGTTTTCATAGCTGTTATGGAGAGTAGAAGTTCCTTTAAAATCCCAAAACCTCATCCTTCTGTATTAAGAGGTGGGAACATTTCTTTGATATGGTTTACATAATGAGAGGGGTAAGAATTTATTTGCATTGTGTATTGATTATATGACAAGAACAATTGCGTTGTAACCAGTTGTGGTTGTGTGACTTGCATGTCTTTGATCCTACTTTCTGTATTGTAGTTGGAATCAGGCATTGCAATGTCATAAGGAGAGTGTTTTCAAATCTTAATGTTGGATATATAAAAAACTGAATTTCAGGTTTGTTCCTTTGAACTACTTGGATTTTTTTTACGGACCATGTGTTTGAAACTGTAGTGGTGTTTGTTTATTGGTTTAGCAGCTTTTTTCCTTCTTAGTGTATTTATTTTTTTACTATATTAGAAATAACTTTTCATGATCTTTCACTGATTCTTTTTTTTCAATTGATAATGCTGCTACTTCTGATCTCAGTGTAAAAAATTCAAGGCTTTGTGGATTCATTGGCAACTAGGTTGAATTTGCAATATTAAATTATTAATTTAATTCCTGCAGGGGTCTTGGGAAGTCTTTCACCTAACATCTTCTAATAATATATTTATATAGATACTATCTTGAATAGTATCTATGCAAGATACTTACCATACTGTTTCTGGCAGAAGTCCTAAAAAGAAACATTTCTGTAAGAAATTTGGAGATTCTGTTGGTTGAGATAGTAAATTATGCTTGGGCTTGAACATGTACTCTAGAAAACTTTAATGCTGACACCCCTCCCCCCTCAAACTCCGATGCCAAGTATCTTGGATTATTAATGATTAAGAGCAATGAATAGATGCAGCAAAGCTTCACTCATCATGCTTGGCTAGCTCATGCAGAAGGTTAAGTCTAAAAGGTAAAACATTAAGAGCAAGCACTGTAGAAGTGTTCATAAATTTGATGGTTGTATGTATACACCATCTGGCTGTGTTTCTGTCTTAAAAATATGGGATGACACCTAGCACTGTTAAGCTAAAAGTTGGGGGTTTTCTTTTAGGTTAGGAAAAATTGAAACTTCAGCTTGTATTTCACTTTCTTTTTCCTTTTTTAAGCTCAGTCATTGAAAACTATATTTTTTTTCTCAGTTTTACATTTTTTTCCAGTTTTCTCAGTATTTTGTTTATAACATTATTTTCAGTTTTCCAGTAGCAGTGGTTCAAAAATCCCCCCTTTTCCTCTGCCAAAGATATTAACTTCTCCTAGTTAAAATGAAACAGAAGTGCTAATTCTAGAAATATGTGGCCAGTCGGTCTTGTTTGGTCAGTGATATATGTGGAGTGTATGTGGGCAAACCATACTTCAAGGTTTATGCTAATCAACTTAAGCAAAATAAATTGAAATAAATCTCCAAACTATTTGCAACAGTTAAATTACATGAATTTAAATAAGATTGAAGCTATAATATGTGTAGCTACTTTCATGTGAAGGTAAGCTGGAGCAGTATTCTTCCTCTGATCCTAGTTTAGAGTAAGAACCAGCCCAGAACTCTTCATTTGAAGATTATTATTTACCTTCTGAATTTCTAGTTTGCTCTTCACCCTGCCCCACACCCCTACTCGTTAGCTCTATCATTTATTCCACATATTTTTCTCTTAGTTATTGGAGAAACTTGAGTGAGATGGCACACATGGAATAGAGTTGAAGTTCTACAGATTAAAACCCAATTGTTTTGTGCTTGTGAAGGTAAGAAAGTCGTATTCTGAAACAGCTTGTAAAGTGAAAGGTCCTCAATATAGTATTGCTGTAATAGGTATAGCATTAATTATGGATTTGTAATTTTTAGGCATTTTGTTTTTTCAGCAAAATTTGTACAGACAAAATGCTGACTGAAAGCTAAATAATATATAAAACAAAAAGGTGAGCATCTAGTGGCTCAGTTAAAAAGTTTTCAACAGCTCTAACTCAGTATTTCAATGAGGTTAATAGGTTGCTAGACTACATTATTTATTAGCGAGGCTTTACTTTGCTGCTAAATCCTTACTATCTGAATTTAGTGAAATGTTACGTCCACTTCAGCTGTTATCATAGATGTCACTGAGATATCATGCAAATATGTGAAAATGACTTCAGTAGTAATGTAGCACATAAAATGGGTAAATAACTGTTTGTTAAAGCTTTGCGTAGTCAACGATCTGTAGCAAAATAGTTATTGTGTGTTTTTTAATCAGCTGAACTTTACCTAACTTGATGGTCAAATAAAAGTAACAAATTTTTGATTTGGGCAAAGCAAAAACCATTAAAATATGGGAGTTATTCATGAGTCTGCACTGTCACTGAAAGGTATGAAGTTGAATGTGCACAGTATATTCAAATGAAAGGTCAGTTTTAATTTTGTAATTACAAATATGGATTGCAAACAGCTCTAGAAGTGATATAGTGCAACATTTTATCTGGAAGAATTTAATGTAGAGAAATGTGGGCTAGCATCCGGTAGGTGTGAATTACACACATCCTATTAACTCACATTTACTTATGTCAGTTTGTAGCTTCTCTGAAATCATCAGCTTTGTACAGAACATCTATGTGCACTCAGGTTCTGCCAGCCCTAGGAACTTTAATTACCTTTTTAGGCTTCTTGATGGGGGGATACAGAATATAAAAAGGCAATATGTAGACAGCACATGTGCCAGCTGCTGTGGTTTCCCTTTGCACACCCTTGTTGTCCTACACTTCTGCATTCCTTTTGTATTGTTTGCTGATCTTTTTGAGATGAAAATTACTGAAAGAATCAGCTGAGTGTTACAGTTTCTATATTGGAAAAGAAAGTGTGTAACTATTGAGTTATAAATTTCCAGGTTGATAAAAGCTTTGACTGACAATCCTGCATTTCAGGAGTTTCTTGAATATTTTTGAAGAAAACAAAACTTCATGTGCTACAAATCAACTTTATCGCATAATAACTTCAATACAAAAACCTGAGAACTGTGGACTGAGGAATTCGTTTGCTTTTCTGACAAAGCCTGTAAAAATTAATCAACTAGCTATAGTCGAAGGAATGTATCCGATTTTTTCAGGCATGACTGATGGATCTCTGCAGTTCCATAACAGCTATATTATCACCTCAGAAAACTTTTAAACTCTTTAGCTTAGACAGCAGATGGATAAAATTCTGTCGAATTTTCACTGAGTTAATGTTATAGGATTTCCTCTTGCTGTTCCTATTAATCTTCTCTGTTTAGTTAAAATTCAGAGAAAGGAGATGGGGACAGTTATCTGACTGCAGAGAAAGGCTGGCCACACGAGGAAGTTTATAATAATTGTAGTAAATAGCGAGGAACCGAGAAAGTTTAAGTTTTTGTTATTAATGGACTTGGAGCAGCAGTGATTTAAAATTTTGGCATTACCATTATGTCTTGAAAATCTATATAGGTATTTTCCCCTTCCATGAGACAGCAGAAGTTGTCTGATAGTGATTTACTGGGATCCTGGAGGCAATGGCAGATGGGATACAATGGAAAACAGTGTTGAAATAATTCACTAGTATGTATTCCTGTCTTGTACACATGTAAGCATTCTTACAGGCACCTGTCAGTGAGTGAGAAATGTCAAGGTTTGGCTGCTGGAAGTCTTTGTATATAATATTAACATGATTGCATCAGCTGTATCTCAATAAGCTTGTGAGTTTGTAAACTGCTGGTTACTAATGAATTATTTATGCAAATTGTTTCATTTTTTTTTGCTCTCTGAAAAGTGGAGCTGCTAATCTGCTTCAAGAAGAAAATGCCCCTCCTCCCAAGAATTTGGTTTGTTCTGTGGCAATTAATTTGATAGGATATTGACTATAAGGTGGATCAAGTGATGATGTTTTTTCCAGGTTTTCAGCCAGAAGTAGTAGTTTGGAAGTGGGTTTCCAGTTTCCCAGTCACCTGTTAAAGCTTTTTTCTTGAAGCTGTTTATTATTTCTGAGGCCTCAGTATATTTCTCACTATTGTAAAACTGTAGTAGTCAAAGATTTCCCCAAGCCAAGTTGCTGCAAAATCCATCAATGACAGATTTAAGTCAGTATTGCTGTGTGTCAGTATAGCAGGTATTTCACCATTAGTGTAAATTGAAGTCAGTACCTTAAGTATGTCACAGTAGAGAAGTGAATTGTGTATGTTGGAGAAAATTGAGTGAGTATGGGTGATGGTGGGAGCTCTTACAGGGGAAGAAGAGAAAAACTAAGGTTGATACCGCAAGATAGTAAATGTTCTTTTTACAAAGACATGATATTTTAAATCACTTAACAGATCAAAAGTGAAAAGTTTTTTTCCCTTAGAGTCAGGGATAGTAAATTAGCAGGCAATTTTCTAGCTCATGTTGATCATAGTGACAGGGTAGTTTTGAATTAGGTGGATTTGCCAGTGCTCTTCTGCCTGATAGCTGTTGCCATAATCAGGGTGGAAAGAATTCTTCCATGTGCTCACACAAATTGAGTCCATTTTTTTTTTCTGTTTATGAGTCTGCTCCTTGAAAAAGGGATTCCTGTGCTCTTCCTCAGTTGCAGACCCCTTCTCCACCAGAAGTGCAGTAGTCTGGTAAGCCAGTAGAAAGGGTGACGACATGGACAGCAGTTGCTGAACCATCACAATCCATTATTTTAACCTTAATTATACTTTGGCCCATGATTAATACAGGTCACTGTTGTCTGGTCACATTGTAGATCATGCTGAATATTGTACAATGACAAATAAAACTCCTGTGAGTCATTTTGACGCCGTGGCTTAAACAATCACTGTTTAAACAGGGTAAGGAAACTGTTTATTTAAAAGATGTTTCCAAGAAGTCCTACTCCCCTTTTGGGGTAAATGGAAGAGTTTCTGCTGAGAGATTACTTTGAGCCGTAAAAAGCAGTCAGGAAAAAGGAAAATAGAAAAGGAAATAAAAAAGATAATTTAAGAGTTATTCTGCTTTCTCAGCAAGTAAAGTGACAAAATTTCTTTGGATTGGATATATCTACTCTTTAGCCCAAGGACTGGGTGAAATGTCTTTGCAGATCAAGAGATGAGTTGATTAGGCTAAAAATGTGTTCTTGGGAGAAGACTTTGGGTCAGTGCTTAGAAGCAGCCTAGCTCAATGCCTGCACGTTGACAAAACTCGTCACTGTGGTGGGAGTATCATTGGATGAGAAGGGGGAAATCATTAGCTTAGGGTAGATCATTCATTCACCATAAAAGGTAGCTTTGTTCTAAGGAGTTTTGAACACTGTTCTGGTGATTTCCCTGGAGCCTGCCCGAGACATCCGGCTCTTCTGGTTTGAATTGCTTGCAGGTCATGGTTACACCTTGTATAATGAGCTAGCATCTGCCTGAGCAAGAATTGCAGCCCTGCCATCACATCCCTGTTTCTTCCTTAGCAAGCATCCCTCTTTTTGTCCTAATTACAAGTGTTTCATATCACATATCATATTTTCAATGATGAGGTCCAGTGCCTGTGTCTCCTGAGGAGAAGAGTTGCGGGTGAATTACTTGGGAGAGGGCTGTTCTGTAGCTGTGCCCCCTTCTATCACCATGCAGACTTCTAAGCAGCCCTTCAAATGTCATGCTTTGTCCTGGGGTTTTTAGGGGACCTGAAGTTACCACTGGTTTGGCTGAAAGTGTTGGACTACAAAGTCTGGGCTGTCTGTGCAGCAGGGGCAGGGGCGCAGCTGGGACTGACAGTCTCTTTTTACTTTGTTCCTGTTCATCATTCAAACCCTTTGGAAAAAGCCATGCCAAGGGAAATAATATATCTGAAACATAAATGTGTTCTTGAGAAGTCAGAAATATATGCTTGAACCCACAAGTTCAATTCCCCACTGCTTCGGGGGACACCAGTGGGCCTGAGTGACAACTGTAAACCAACCCTGTGCATGGGCTTTTCTTTCAAACCTAACTGTGTATTTACATGCCTGTTCCTAGTTGGTTGAGTATAACGTGCTTGTTTGACAGAAGATAATTCAGTTTGATCTCCATTTTGCTAGAAAAGGAATCTTGAACAATAGTAATTTAGGTTGACACCCCCTCATTAATTAAATATGTTGCCTTCACAGTTTTATTTAAAAGGCAAAAGATTTATGCTTCTGAGTTTCTTTTGTTTATGTAAGAAACAACGTGAGAGAATTAAAAGTTGAGTCACTTCAAGACATAAAGCAAATGAAATTATTTGCTGACAAAATCACATCAAAATATTTTAAGGAAACCCAACTAAACTACTCTAAAACTTTTCATGTGTAATCTTAGTGGAGGTTATATTCTTGGGAGTTGTTTGTTTACTGTCACCCTATTTCAGGAGTAATGAATAAATACATAAATATATTTGTATGTTAGTACAATTCTGCAACGCCTACTTGTTGCAGGATTGCAAGAGTCTGACAGGAGCTTCTATAAATGGTGACTACACATACATAGATGTAGAATGTCTTCAGAAGCTCAAAATTCCCTTCTTGTCATCATGTGCAGTTATACGAGAGGCTTTCTGTTCATAGGACCATGTGATGGCTTTCTTGCAGTGATGAGCAAGCGGGAGTAGAGCAGAGGGGAGCTCTCTGCACTGTGTCCCCTACATAATAACATTTTGAATGATGGAATGACTCAAGGCTAAGTTGTCTGGGCATATACGTACTTATAGGTTAATGTAGGTACAGTAGTTGCATTTATTCAATAATTTCTTATTTTTTGTATAAGTGTTTGTAAGAATATGAAAGTTGTATTCGTTTGTCAAGTTACTTTCTAACAGTAAGTAAAAAGGTTAAAACAGAAAGCTAATTCTATGTATGAAGTACTTGAATGATTTGACGACAGAAGCTGTTCCACTCTCTCATGTATGTATATTCTTCATTGCCTTGATATTTCAGGGAATTTTGTTCTTGTGTGGAAGTAAACAAAATGTTCCGTCTTTGCTATTTTAAGCAACAAATGGAAACTTTCATGGGTGAAACAAAGAGTTGAAATGTAAACTGAAACAGCTTTCAAGTTGCAGTCCAATTTTGGGGTTATAAACTGCTTTTGTAAGACTTCAGTGTAGCTTCATTGCTTCTTTCGGACACAAGTATGATTACAAAACACTGTTAACGTTTCCCTGAGGTAACAAAGAGGGGGTGAATGCTTGTCTGAGAAGATAGGGGAGCTGGAAACTTTCCCTCTTTTACTTAATATCTCAGTTGGCTTCTGTGGGGGGAACTGAATAATGGGGAAAGCATTTGACTAAAAACTGTAACTGCCTCCTGCGTGTTGTCTCATCTTTCCTTCACCTTCTTTTTGGTCTCTTATAGATGCTTTGTTTGTTTACAGTCTAAAATATCTGGTCTCACCCAAACCTCTCTTTAGAGGCTGCTATGTTATAAATGTACCCTTTTGTTTATATTTTAATTTTTTTTTACAGGATGCTGGCTTTTTACTCACTGTCAAAATACAAATTTTAACACTGATATGGGTCTTCTCAGCTCCTGTTTTTGATTTGCATTTAACTGAAGATAAGGTGCCTGCAATTGTATGTCAGGTCTGGTAAGCTGTGCTGCCACAGATGTAACAGCCAGCTAAAGATACTAATCAGTGGTAGAGTTGTAAAACTGTCATAGGAAGCTCAGTGATTCCAATTTGTTACTTTAGATACTGGACAGGTTTTTCTGGGGTGCCAGTGTAAATCTGTGACAAATAAGTTGAACATCCTTTTGATCATCAGATTTCTAACTGAGATGAATGAAGCTGTAATTGATATGGATATTGTGCCCAGTCCTTTCCCAGCAGAATGCTCGAGGAAGATATGTGCTGAATTCTTCCTCTGCAAGAGCCAATAGAAATTAATGAATTCACCTCTGTGGAAACAGGGTCCAATCAAATTTATTATGTTTACCTGAAGTTTCTTCCTGATACCCGTATAAAAAACAAAGAGGAAAAGATACTGGCTCTTACTATCAGGTATATGAGCATTGTTAGTGCAGCTCCAACTGCTTAAGTCTTTCAGGTTTGCAGCATCTGTGCAAGAATTGGCGTGTGATGGTGGGGCATAAAGCTTTCTGCTACAGCTTTAAAGACTACAAGGATTACCTCACTCACTCCTGAAGCATACTGGTGTCTCAGGCAATATGTTGGAAGTGTAAAAAAGCTACAGATTTGTCATATAAAAGTTTACGATAGTAGGTGATGTATTTAAAATGCAGGCATGATACAGTTGTCTAAAATGAAGTTTTGCTGTTAGTTCAACATTAAAGCTCATCCCTAAAAATGACCTCTGTTTACAAATGAACTAATAACTGTATTTGAAAGTATAGTTTTTTTGTGCAGTACTGACACCCATGAATGGCAATTCCCATAAAGATACCATTGCATGTACCCTGCTCAATTCTCTTTCACCCAAATACCTACCTACAGCGAACTGTGTTTCTACCTACCAAAGCTTATGTCTATGACATCTGAGAATTTGTCACACCTTTTTTGCATGGTGCAAAGTACCTAGCTTATTTTTATTGTACAACAGTTTGCATAATTGTTTCAGCCACATGAATTTAGTAAACTGGGCAATGCTATGGAAGCACTCAAGTTTTCATATATCTTAAAAAATTGGACAGAAGTATCTCACTGACTTTATACTATCTCACCTTTGAATTACTTTTTAAAGCTAGCATTTTATGTATGCAATTCTCTTTCTTCCTAAAACTAGATGGAATTTACTTCAGGTAGGTGGTATCATTCATTAATACACATTAGAAAAGAGCTTGAGATCTTTCCTTAATATTTCCTTACATTTCCTTACCCATACACATCTCTGGTGTTTGTTACTGTGTAGTAGCACTGTATTGATATTGTAACTGTATTGATAGTCATTTTGCTAAAAATATTTTTACTTAACATCAGTACCATTGGCTATGGTAGACTATTTTGTTTATTGTAGTAAAATAAACAAAAGCTACATCAACACATGGTAATCTTCTCACATGTACACGTATTTTTCTTAAAGCAAGGTACAGTAACATTTTATTTTTAATTTTCATTTTTTTTTTCTTAAAAAGCTGGTTAGTTTCAGAGCTATGAGCTTCCTTAAATATATGTATAACTATTAATAGAAAAGATGAATACAATTTTTTGAGGAAAAGAATGCAGCAAGTTGAAAGGACAGATTTTTTTTAATATATTTTGGAAAAATTGATCAGAAAAAAGTAATTTAAGATTTTATATTTTTTTTTTTTTTTTAGAAGTGTATGGGTTTAGCTTATTGCTTAGTTTCCTGTGAGGAGATAGTTAATTATGCCAGTTTCAGATATTCTTGGGAAAACTTGAAAATTAGAATTAGAATCTTAGTTCAAGGCTTAGATTCTAATCTAAGACTATGGCAAACATCTAGAACAGGGGTGTCAAACTCATGGCTCATGGGCTGAATCTGGCCCTGCACCTTGTTTTATCCGGCCCTCCACCTTATTTCTTCCCAGCAGCAACACCAAGCTCCTTGTCCCTGCGCTCCTGCCAGCGCTGGTCACGTGTGCAGTGAGTGACGCGCATTACGCTGCGGGAGCAGGAGAGCGGCAGGAGCCATCAGTGTGACACCCCTATCTAGAATTACCTCCAAAGTTGCTTGCATTGAAAAATAGCAGGTTTGTTTAGTTTTCTTAAAAATTAATTCTAAGAGCAATAAATTTCATCATAGTTTGAAGTGATACATTTGATTTATGGATGATCTTTAAAAGATACATTTAGGAGATGTTTAATTTATGGCATAGAAGAGAAAGATGACATTTGAAGGTTTTGTTTGTTCCTTTAGTTCCTCCAATCGTGTTTGTAGTCTAATTTAACTCTAGTAAATGTTTTTATTCTAAAATAATTCTTGGAAGAAATGAAATTTATAACTTATTCTAAATTTTGTAGGGAAGAATTAGATGTGTTTGTGAAGAATTGAAATGAATGAGGTTGTTTTAGTTGAGAATCTGATATTTTAATCTCTGCCTGAATATTTGTATTATGAGAATTGCTGCTTTGCTTCCCATACAGGCTTTTATCTGTATAATACATGGCGTTTGTTAGTGTTGTATCCTGACTTGTTCAAAAATTAAGGCAGACCCAAAGTAAAATTTCTCTGCCATTTTCTAAAAATTGCTTGTTTTTTGAAAGTTACTTTTTCTTTATTTGGTTTTTAAATTCATCCTGGAGGTGAATTCAACTGTAACTATTTCAATTAGTCCACTCCGTGCCTGTATAGAGTCCTTAAGGCACACTAATGGAAAGTCTGCAAGATAAGGGGCTTAGCTTTCAGCCTTGGGTGGGTCTCTCCCCGATGTGTTTTAATGTTACCATTCCTTTGAATAATTCTGCTTTATGCTACTACTTACAGTCTGTAGTGAAACACTGTGCAACAGAAGAATAAAAAAAAGGTACCTAAAGTGCATCTCAGACACAATTCAGGAGTCTCCTTCAGACTTGCCAAAGCTTTAGGTGGCCACACTCACCCCTGAGATTTCTGCCTACCCTTGTTAAGGACTTAAAAAGAGCTGGCTGAGACTGGTGCTGGGAAGTCAGCCGAGGTTGTGCAGCCAGGAAGGGAAGGAAGGTCATACAAAGGGAAACTATGCAACAAGCCTGAGGAATCACATCACCTGCTTGAGGAGAAAAAACATAATATCAGTCCCCTGTAACAGCCCAAAATGTTGAAAGCTGCTCCTCTGCTGGGAGGTACCTTTCCTATACTGAATGGAAGGTAGCAGAATCAGTGTGAGTTTTGCAGTCCGTTGGTTCTCATTAGGATGGGAGAGAGCAGCTCCTGTTCCTTGCTTCCAGGACAAGTCATGCGTTATTTCTAGCAAGTTCTAATATAAAATGCGTAAGCAATCCCAGCAAAGAATGGAAGTTAGGAATGTGCTCATCACTTTACTGCTCTAACTACATTATCAATAAAGCATATGAATGTTTCACTTGCCCCTAATATTACCCTAGTGGTGAAGTACTTGCCTAAATGGATTACGAATAGGCTGCCTCTCAAAAATGGCTATTCAGAAAGTATCACAGTATCATAAGGTTGGAAAGGACCTCTGAGATCATCAAGTCCAACCTATAACCCAACACCAACACCAGAAACCTATTCATCTCTTCAGAGCTTAAAGAAATTTTTAATAATTATTTCGTTAAATAATTTTTTGTTAAACAAAGATGAAATTGTTGACAATTATGCTGTCTACACATTTTATCAAAACAGTAAACAACTATGACAGTGAAATCAAATACGTTATACAGTTGAAGCAGCCAATTAAAACTGGGGAGGGCAGAACCTAGTCATGGGGCTGGGTATCAAAGTGTGAAGCACATGAATTCAGTTACTGGGCCTTTCAAAGTCCGAGTCCCGTAGATGGTGCTGTAGAAGAAGACGCTGGAGATATTTGTGTGTGTGTATATATATATGTAAGAGAGTATACAAATATATATAGGAATATATGTACACACACCAGTGTATATGTGTATCTCTGTGTATATATATAAAAAAAACCCTGATGCAGATTGGCGAGTCTGACCCTAGACAGCAGTACCGTTTTGGTATTCGTATTGAAAAGAACTGTTAGGGAAGGAGGAAGAAATTATTGAGAAGAGCACACAGACAAGGAGTTAGGAGAAATGCTTCTGAATAAAGAAACTTCAGAGCTCAGTTTGCTAACGAAACCAAAGATTGGAAGATAACACTGTAATAGGAATTTTGTGGACAGAAAGCCAAGAATTAAAGCACTCTCTGCTATAGCACTACAGGCAGATGTGGAATGACTGTGAGTGAGGTTCAGATTTTAACATCAACACGGGTGAGTCACCATAATCCGTGGAGGTTCTCTAGCCCCCAGCACTCCTCATTATGCCTCTGTGCCATGCTGGCAGATCTGCTCTGGTAAGCTAGTACTAGCAGGATTAAATACAGCAGAATAAATTATTCAAATGAGATTTGCAACGAACAGGGGCTCAGAGAAAGTCTTTGTATATGTAGTGTCTTCTGGCCTTAAGTCTGCTTAAATATTCTTATACCTCAAAGGAAAATTCCTGAAGTTTTAGTTAAATTGACTATTGACTACTGTTGTGATAGGACAAGGGGTAAAGATTTTAAACTAAAAGAGGGCAGATTCAGACTAGATACAAGAAAGAAGTCTTTTATGTTGAAGATGGTGAAATACTGGAACAGGTTGCCTAGAGAAGTGGTAGAAGCCCCATCCCTGGAAACATTCAAGGCCAGGTTGGACCGGGCCCTGAGCTCCCTGATCAGTTGAAGATATCCCTGCTTATAGCAGAGAGGTTGTACTAGATGACCTTTAAATGTTCCTTCCAACCCAAACTATTCTGTGATTAATTTGCTTATGCAGGAATTGTGTAATGGCCTTACTAACAATGTATGTTTGTTTAAAATATAGTTCAGCTGCATTGCATTTGTCATCTTCCCAAATCTGTGTGACCTCTCCCTCCTGCTTCAACAAATTCTGTAACAGAAATACTTCTCTATGGCGTTTTATTTGTCATTGAATAGTAATACAAACAAAGACCTAATGAGGACCCTAGTCTAAACCCTTACTGCCATGGTTCAGAAGAATTTAAGATAATGGCATACTAACCTTGATGTGGTAGTTGTTTTGGAGAACTCTAGAGGAATCATTCTTTCATCTTGCACTAATAATTAGAAGATGCTTAATTTGAGGCTTCCTTTCAAGAAACTATGATTAATTTGTATATTTTTATATTAATGCCTGAGTAAGGATTCAAATTTTGAAAGGCCTAAATAATTTCACTTAAAAGAGATTCAGACAAGAAAGATCCCCTGTGCTTTACGACCACAAAAGTATTTTAAAAATTTAATGAGATTTAATTAAAAAATGCTGGTATTTGAGTTGGTTCTGATATTACTTTAGCAGTAAATTACTTTCCTAAAGAATCTTTCCATAATGTTAATTATTAGTGGTAGTTCTGTTCTGTGGGGTTTTTTTTTTTTTTTTTTTTTTGCTTTTCTTACTCAGGCTTCCCAAACCACTGCTGCTACTTCTCCTCATCACAATAACTCTAAACGAGAGCAGTAGAACAGAAGAGTCTCTGTCTTGGTCTGTATCAACAAGCAATTCTTTTTTTACACTGCACGTGCACAAATGCTGCCAGGGACTCTTCATTCAACCCTGAACAGCAGGGAATGGCCACTTCCTTAAAATTTGTCTGATGAGAGAGGTGGAGTTCTTCAAGAAGAAAACCTCTGTCAAGTTTACCTTCATCAGTTCCCATTCAGCATCTCTGAATTGATGGGTGGATGCTAGACAATCAAAAAGAAAATGTCAAAATGCAGCTGTCTATCAGCTTTGTCTCCATTACATGTCAACTAATTTTTCAAAAAAAATGAATAAAAAATTAATTCAGGTAACATTAATTCAGTAGCTGTTTTGAATATGTTAGTACAATCGAAATCCTGTTGCACGAAAAGAAAGAAGATTGTGGCTGTTATCTTTCAGCACGGATCACACTGTAACATTGTTAGTACTCTAAATACTCTTCTACTTTGTGGAAGGGAGAAAGATAAAGGGAAGGGAAGGCTTCTGTGCTAGTGTGCACCCCACGATTTGTTCTATCACAATGCTTTGGATCTCTGCATCTTTTTTTTTTGTTCTGGTCCAGTAAAGTATTGTATGTTAATTAAAAGCAGACTTCCGTAGCATTTTGAATTTTATAATTTTTTTCTCTTTGCATTTCCTGAGGTCAGTACATGTGTGTGGACAAAGGACTTATTTTTGTGTTTTGTGTTCAACAGTTAAATCTTTTCCTGCTGATCGTCGTCTTAAGTCTTTTAAGTGTTTGGGTTTTTTTTTTTCCTAGCTGTCTGACTTTCTGCACTATGAATCCCTTAAAGTTCTTGCATGGTGAAATGCTGACAGAAATCTTGTAATACTATGGATTTGGATGTTAAGAAGGCAGAACATCAAAATCTCAGAACTTTCTCTTGAGAACTCTGCATTGCTCCTAGGAGAAACAGCTGTCAAACTAGGTTTCCACTTGAGTTCTATGAAGGTGCTTTGAGCTGCGTGATGCTTCCACCTCGCAAACATTTGCTTATCCAGTGAATTACTTGGAACCCAGCTGATCTATGCTTGGTGATCTCTGCAAGTCTCATAAGTGTTTGTGGCTTCAAAATTTTTAGGTCTGTGACACTGCTGCAGCTGCTATCAATACTTTTCCCCCTATTTTATTGTATACCTGCTGTTGGCTATCTCTGCTGTCGCTTTCTCACTTATTCTGTAGTTGGATCAAAAAAAAAAAAAAGGAACAGAATATTTGCGACTTGGTTGTTATGCTGAGTGTCACTTACCTATAGTGATATACTGCCATTTAAAAAAAAAAGGGTGAGTGAAGGCAATTCACTCCCTTTTCCTCAGCATAAAAGCTGTTAGTAAATGGAAGGTCAAATGGGCTGGGAGCCAGGAGACTGGGTGCTAATGTCTCTCATCTGCGAACTGAGGTTGGTTGTCTGGGCAGTGCACAATCCCTGTTGACTCAAGCCTCTAGTCTCATTTTTAATGTTGAAGTAACTAGCATTTTGTGTATATTTAACTGATGTTGTGCTCAATCATTTTAGTGAGTGTTTGAAACAGGGTTCAAATCTCAGCTTTTTATCACACTTCAATCTCAGTACTTCTGGCATGAATGTGCAAAATATGTTCAGTGGTATCTGTTTTCCTTAGCAGGTCACAGTTTCGCCTCAAAGATGTAACTCGGGAACCTCAGTATTGGCTCTGCCATTGTCCTGTGGCAATAGAGAGGTTACAACTAGTGGCACAGAAAAGTGTGGGCAGAAAGGAGGTCTTGAGGGGAAATAAAAAAAAAAAAAAACTAAACAAAACCAAACCTCAAAACCTATGCTAGCTGTTAGCTGTCAGTGTCTTTGGGAGTCCATGATGCAGCCGGCCACGTCATCAGTTCCTCTTATAGCTTCTCCATTACCATTGGAGGCAGAGAGAGATCCAAAAGATCATGTGTTCATATCCTCCTCATCCGCTGTATGAATGGAATAGCATGGGATGGGCTTTTATTATGAAAACTGTAATTGCATATACAGTAGTGCTGTCCCTGTGCTTTATGCATTTTCTTAATAGAACTTCGTGAGCATGTCTCTTCTCTTTTAATTATTCTACTTGCTATATTAAATATTTCATGGTAATATAAGTGCTGTAGAAACAGAAGGCTGTATCTATAAACAAATAAGTAATAGATTTTAGGGTAAAAATTTTTTTTTGAAACTTCAGTTATATTCCTTGATCATTCAGTGATTTCTGCCATATAGCGCTGCAAGACAAGTAGAATTACTGAAAGGGAAGATCTGCAGGAAGGTTGTGCCTATTCATGTTTTGATGAACCAATAGCTGTTTGCTAACATGCAATTAAGGAAAGAACATCAGTGTATTGCAGAAATATGAGCAATATAGCAATCAGAATATTTGTGCTTATGAGCTTCATATAAAAGTTCAAAGCTCTGCTTGATTTTATTTGCATATTTGAGACTGATGAAAAAATGGGTTGTGAAGCATCTGAGTACAATCTCTGCAGTGATGCCTGAATACGCTGATGTCTGAGAACCTATCTGAAAAAAAGAAAATCCCAATTTCCATTTAGGAGGAAAAAATACAGTAGGAATATTCTAGATTTCTGATAGTAATAGATTTGTGACGTAATGGAATTAACTAACTTTCGATCCAAAATGTGTATAGCATCTAACCCAAGAAACAAACAGAAGCAGGGCAAAAGAAAAAGTGTTCAGAGGAATCTCCAAAATGCAAACAGTTTGCCTGAAAGGAGCAGTTTGAAGCATGGGGGAGAGGCACACACATACTGGTATAAACAGTATTTTCTATTTGGACTAAGAAACTGAATTTTAGGATGGTTATGCTTCTCACAAAACTGAGCAGAAAAGAACATAATGTACCTAAAAAAAGAGACAGAAGTATACATATCCTGCAAAATGAAATGATTTGTTTAATAAACTTCTACATCCCCTAGCTGAAATAATTTCCTTGAATATGATGGAACATGGGTGTTGCTTATGTGTTTGACACTGAACCATGAGTTGTCAGATAGGTCAAGATGAAGCAGTTGAAGGTAAAATCTAATAATGTGTAAGCATAAGTAAAAGTTAGGCTGTACAGAGCTAAATTAAATTCGTAGTTGACAAACTGCACTTGGCTGAAAACAGGTAGAAACTACAATAGTGTGAGTATGTACAGCAGATTAAATATAATGCTGGAGAGGAAATCAGGGCCCTGCTTAGTCCCTCTTCTGTTTCTGGTGACATCCAATTCTGTAAGTAGGGATGTTTTATACAGAAGTAAATTTAAAAAAAAAAAGGCAAAACCCCACCAAAACAAATTAATGAACACAAAATCGTTACACCACAGAGAAGAATTAATCAGTAACTGTACTGTGACTGAAGATCACATCAGTTAAACCTTCATAACTACTAACGATATGCACGTAATGGTGAAAGAAGGCCATTTCAAAAGCTAGCAGTCTTAAACCTTAAGAAGGGGCTGATGGATGAAAGGACAGCCAAGAAGAAAAAGTAGTAAATATTTTCAGCTTCACTGTAGAGATAAATGGGAATGATTTAGGATGGTGCTGTGATGAGGAGTCGCTGCACATAAGGTCATATTTTTCTTTTGTGATCTGAGGTTTTCCGGAGTTGAGCCTTATTGTTCTGACTCAGTGAAGGTTGTCTTCCCTCCTCTCCCCCCGCCAAACTCTGGATTGTTTGTGTTCAAAACATGACTTATGTGTTTAATACTGATTATAAAAATACCTTAGAGGATATGCATTAATTCATTAGTGTTGGCAATTACATCTCCCTAACCTTTTCCAGCCAGTCGTACTTCCTGGCTAGAGTGAAGAACTTCTCTTTTCTTGTTGGTCTTTGCTCTAATTGAGCAGATGGCAAAATAACAATGTTGATTAAACAAACAATTCACTGTTTATAAACTAGGTTTTGCTACACTTTCTTAGCAGGACCCAAACATTTGGTCCAAGTAGCGTGCCTTAATGAGTTACTATAGTAACTGTAGTGTTTTTCCTTGAATTTGCAAGGAGCTGAAAGTGTGAACCTGGTTGATGACTCTGGGTTACCTAATGTGCAGCATTTGAGTAAGCTATGAGAAGGCAAATTTATGTCAGAGATCTTTTGGAATGGCCATCCAACCACATCTAGCTGCAAATAATAATTTTTTTCAACCCTGTCATTCAGAGTGTTTCTGCCCTGGAGAACATGCTGATCCCCTGAGTCACTGATCTTGAATAATTAAGCTGCTGCTTTCAACCGACATACCTGTATTTTTTCTAGACTATTTGTTGATCTGGGCCTAACAACTTCATAGGATGGAGCATAAAAATCTTTCCTAATTATCAAGACAATAAGATCTGTTTAAAGATGTTGCTTAAATCAGGTAACCCCTGTGGAGGAACTCTAATGCAAATCAATTTCTCTTGACGCTTTCTAATTGTGCTTCAGGGTATGGTAATCGTACTTATTTCTGTAAAAGCATATGATGGGTTGAAGTAATAACTCTGTATAACTTGTTAAGGTCATCTTAGACCTGCACTGTCCCTCCTCATCCTCAATTCAGTTTGTAACTGTAGCTAAAATTACCTGAGGGCTGTTTTTCATATATATTCACTGGAAAGAAAAAGTAGAGCTCTAAAGAGGCAGAAAAAAGGACAATATTTAGTGTGCATTCACGTTACATATTATTTTTAGAAAGAATGTATACCAGAAAGTCCCACTAACTCTCCTACCTGGGGAACAGGGCTTCATCAAGCTCTTTGGATTAGTCAGTGTATTAAATTTAACAAATAATTTCTTAAATATATAAAAAAATATTGTTTTAAAAACTATTCTTAATAACTTTTAATTAAATGTAAAGATACAGATAAACTTTACAAGAGTCATATCAAGGTATAGCACCATGTAATTGAAAATTTGGTTGCTAACTCTGAAACTGAAGATTTTTTTCATGTATTTGGATTACAAAGAAGTTTACTCAAAAGTCAGTTTGGAAGAGGATAAAATGTTTTAAGACAAAGTTAAAAGGTTTTAACTTAAATTTCCAAACTGTAACGCATATCAGCATTTTAAATATAAAATTATTGACAATAAATGCCAGTTTATTTTTTTTTTATGGAGCACTTTAAAATGTTGTGGTTTGTGTTTATTTTTTTATACACACACACACTTCAAATACTGTCAAAAAAAGAAATCTGTTGAAATTAAATGCCAGTACATTGAATATGGTTTTTATGAAACATTTTGATTTCAGTAAAGCAGCATTTTTCTGTTGGATAGTTATTCACTTGTAGTTTCTTCCAACTAGATCTAATATAAAGGGGTTTATTTATACACTTTTTATTTGTGCATGTTTTATTTTGTATGTCACACTTTCATTTCATCTTAGGAGCTTTACAAAGATTAAGCTTTATAGAGCCCTTTTCTGCAGATATTATCCCCATTATATATCCCCTTCCAACAGAGGAAGGTTAATTGAATTGCCCTGCTGCAGTATGTGAGTATTGGAGCTGGAACTACAATTTGGGAATGATCATTCTCAAGTCAGTACTTTAATATAGCACAGGAGTCTTTCCTCTGGTAATGTAACCATAGAAAAAGGAAGGGCAGAAACACAAAGTTAACAAGATCTTAAAATTAAGCTCTAAGGTATTGCATTTCAACCTGTTAAGATTGTGTTTTCTTCTTTATATGTTTTTTCCGATAATAGCTTTCTTAGCTTCATGCCATGGCAAGTTAGATAAATGGGACCAACTATGGCCAACATGAACCTTGCTGCTCATTTTGGAGACCAGAGTTTTAGTTGATCATATGTCTTGGTTATGTTTTTCTATGTATTTGAATAAGTAGTAAGGCATAGACTCTTAAGGGCCTTTAGGAACCTAGTCTTATAGTGAAGATCAGTTGAGAAGTATTTATATGACTAATGAAGGAGATGGCCTTGTATTCGTAGGGATGACTTTGTGGTGTTGACTGTTTAAGCGAAATATCAGCCACTGTCCTGATGAAAGTAAATCTCCAACATTCTGAAAAGCCGTCCAAGTGATCCGTGGCACATATATACGGTCAGCTTCTACCAGACTAGTTTTTGTTATAACTTTAACTCCTGTTGGTGTGCTTTCACTTAAATCAGGATTGAAAGTTGAGATTTGGTCATGAAGTATATTACATGATTGATTTTTAGAAGAATTATTTAAGGTTAAGCCTTTACTTTGTTACTCTAACTTAAGTTTCTGTGAAACTCTTAGTTTAGTGATCCTGTGGACTTACAGCAGAGATAGAAGCAATCAGTGCTGGCATGTGGCTCGTTTAATGCCAAACCCCTCATCAACAAGGTTGTGCAAGCAGAGAGGCGGAAACATGGTAGGGAAGGAGGTCTTTGATCCTTTCCTGGAAGGGATCCTCATGCATGCAGTGTAATAGCACCAGCAACAGGTATAGTACTCCCTTTATGGATTCTGTTTAATGGCAGCTTTTGGGCTTTCAGGGAGGGAAGGGGAAAGCTTGTTAGTGGTTGAGAAAAGAATGTGCTCAAAATCTGCTTTCTCCCTGTGTTCTTGGAACTGCACAGCACTCTCTGGTGACAGGAAGCAAAGCTATGGATACATTACACCCTTTGCAGTAGTAATTCATTTGTAATTCTGTGTTTCAGTTGCTCATTATCTTAAGCATTTAGTACAAATGTGTTTATGGAAAATTTAAGATTTTTATGTGGTAGTGGAGGGGCAGCAATCTTTCTTCCATCAGGAGGGTGTTTTAAGAATAAGCATTTTTTTGTCAAAGTAAATATCCAACTCCTTTATTACTTTTCTGGGACTGTTTTTAGATTATTGTAGCTTGGTTTTAAACTGCATGTCAAAAATTATTTACCACAGCATCTGTAAAATGTTCTGGGGATCTTGGCAAATTCCTGATAGTTTAGGTCCATGTCCGTACACATATATTTGTGATAAATAGATGAAAACTGCTGACAGATAAGCATGCAAAGAAAGAAGAATTCAGGGTGAAATGGTTTTGTTATTTTGAGAAGTGTCTTTTTAGTAGATTTATTTTATGAAAGACGTTGCCAGAGCTCCTGTTGCAGATAAACTTGCTTACTTGGGACTACAGTTTTAATGCAGGAATAAAGTTTATGTGCTCCCTTTTTCTTGCTGAGACTTTCAGAAATATAACAAAGCTATAATACTTTTGTCCTTTCTCTAAAAAACTGAAGAAACAAGAGAGTCCAAATCCATTTGAATATTGTATAGGTATGATAAAGTAGCTAACATCTCCATGAGAGGGAAGTATGCAGGGCTCTTTGTCTTGCCTCATAGGGAAAAATAAGAAAAACATCTTTCTATACAAACATGGTGACTGTATGTACTAGGGAATAAGGGAATGTACTTTTGCCACTGACAAGCTACAAGTTCAGGATTTTATTTACACTGTGGTAGAGATTTTGTCTGTATCGATGATTCCCCTCTAGGCCCAGTGTCTCTTGGAAGTTTAAAGTTTTCTTGTGCAAAAAACTGCAATGTCTGCAACCAGGAAGAGTTCTATTCTTCCCTGGAAATGGTAATAGTAGTTCTCTGTGTTTTTTTTTTTTATGGTTTTGTATGCATCTGTGGAGATGATGCAGAGTACCGGTTGACTGTTCATTCTTAAGGCTAGAGAAAACCAAAAGTGTATTGAGATAATACCTCCCAGAGTGTTCCATAGTAACTTCTAAAATTAGTTCATTGAGACTCCACAGGTTTTTTCTAATGAGTTCAGTTGAACTGTGTTTTGAGGGCTGTGGTAGAGCTAGGCCACCATGTGAGATCACAACTATTAGACCCTTCTGTTACATTGTGATACTGTCCTTAGCTGTACTTCTCTGATTTATGAGAATCTTAAAGTAAAGGACTGCCATGCTCTCCTACAGTGAGTTTTATTGATTGACACTGAAGGAGGTGGGGTAAGCAACCTGGTTGTTCCTTACAAATCACTGCTGTAGTGAAGGCAGGCACTGATGTTGGTTTCTTGGGCACTTCAAGCTGAAGTCATGCCACAACATCTGCTGGACATTGATCTCTCTGTATCAGCTGGTGAACTTTCTGGTTCAAAGTTTCAGAGAACAATTTAGAGACACATAACTTTTTTTTTTTTTACCGTTAAGCTCTACAGATCCCAGCCAATTTTCTAAAAGTCTGAAGCCCACATTCAAGTTTGAGGTAGACTTTTCCCTTGCCCCTGCTTTTCTCCCTCAGTCATTCCAGCATCTGGTATAAAAGCCTTCAGAGGGAGAGGGCTGCCCTGAGAAATGTTGTGGGAAGATTGTGTCCTTGGCTGTTTCCCCCAAAAAACACTGACCTATCTGTCCTGTACATATTGTACAATAGAGGGAAACGGGATTGGTGTTAGAACCATCTTGGAGTTGCTGGTCAGCTCTTGCCATACATACTCAACGTAAAATTAGGAGATGTATAGAACTTTCTTCTTTATGAGAAAGAGACAACTAACAACTTGCTCTTTTTGTATGATCTTTGATGATAATTTTGAAGTTCTTTCTGAAGAAATATATTGTAAGGAATAAATATTCATGGAAATCCCCAAAACAAATCAGTCTGACTTTTTTAAGAATGAGGCACAAACATCAAACTATGTGCAGTAGCTAGATCTGCAGGAACCATACCTTCTCTTTACCCAAAAGGATTTAACTGCCGTCAGGAAGGCCGTTATATTTTGTGAAAAAATTTAAAAACACAAGACAAATATATCACGATGATTGACTCAGGCTGTTTCAGAATGAGAACTTGAGAGCTACGCTTCTGTGCAGTTAAAACTGTGTCCTTGTAGATCTGGAAAAGATGTACATGTTGGAAGGGGGGAGCTTTCATTTCCTTCTGCAAGTCCCAGGAGAAGGCTGAGGCACTGATACTGCTTTTGGTTACCTGTCTGGTCCTTGGGCTCAGCCTCAGCTGCAAACTGCTGCAGGGTGCCCGGACAGCAGGCAGAGGCTAGGGTCCTCTCCATCTGCCCGCCTCTGCTGCAGCCATGGTCTTTACTAGCCAGGTATTCTCATGGCTTTGTTTAGTTGACATTCTCTCTTGTAACCAAGAGGGCTAGAGTTACTTCCCACTGTTTGGGCAATCTGCTTTCCGCCTCCACTGCAAGCTGCAGTGGTGCCGTTATCCCCTGGAAGAACACTCTGGCACATCCAGAGTAGGATGAGTCCAACCTGAGAAGGCGGAAGGCCCTTGGAAAAATTCTGCCAAGTCCAGTGGGAAAGGTCGGAGGGAGGGAAGCACCCAATACACAAACCCTTACCTGGCACTGTGTTGCTTGTTCTTGGTCTCTAGGGTTGGAAATTGGGAAAGAATACCTGAGGTTGAAGGGTTTGGGCATTGTTTTTCACACCATCGTCTGTTGGACTTTAGCATTCACTCTGTAGTTCCTTGGAGAAACCTCCCCTTTGGCCAAGCCTATCCATAAATACTGATCTGTTACCTTTGTTGGAGGGCAGCTGGGAGGGGTGCCTGCAGGAGCAGAGCAGAGCTGTGACCTCACCTGAGATGTGTTTACAAAGCAGACTGGGCATGGCAGGTGATTAGTTGTTCCTCTCCTGCTTATGACCCTTGGCAACAGATGGCAGGGCAGGTACTTGACACCTTGGGGACCCCATTGACCCAGCCTTCCCTTGCTCAAGCAGTGTGTATGTCCCTCCCTGTACTGGCTGCCTTTCTTGGTGTGATGTCTGACATTGCTGTTTGCTTCATTGCTTTTCCTACCCACCCTGAAATAATCAAGGCAGTCTGAGCTCAGTCCTCAGCCTCCTGAACAGGGGCCTGGCCCGCAGGTAGGCTTTGCTCTGAGATGGACAGGAGAAATTCCTCTGACCTGCAGGTGCTCCCAGGAGGAGGAGAAAGAAAAAAAACCCTGACAGTTTTTAATTCTTCTTGTACTAAATAGCATCCCCCCACCATTCTTCTGTGCATTCAAGTGCCCGTACGTCCAACAGTTCTCCCTGCCTGTCGAAGCAGAGGCCACAGGACACGACTGTGCCATTTACAGGCAGCAGAGCCAGCCCAAGTCAAGCTCTGAAGGTCTTCTTTTTAAGAGCTGTAGTTTGATTTGTGTGATTAATAAATACGAAGAAGTATCTCATGTATTTGAATGAAAACACTTGGACATCTTTCTCCTCACCTTATAATCCCTTTGGCGATGTGCTTTTTATATCTCTCTCATCTTTGTTTTTTTTCTTCTATTTTTATTTCCTGCTATTTCTTTTGCATACTGGCAGCAAAACTACTTTAAAAAAAAATTAATTCCTATGTGACTAGTCAGAGAGCCAGTGCAGGTACACTGTTTCTTAAATGACTGTGCTGGCACACAGGCCAACAGGGAACCGTTTTGAGGCGCCCAGCCCTGTTGGCTTAGGGTAGGAGGAGATGTCTGTGCCTAGTGTGGAGGCAGAGACTAGTGCAGAGTGGTGGGCTGTGAGCTGGCTCTCCTCTCGCACTGGCACTGCCTTGGAGGTGTCTCCCCCAGGCAGGAGTTGGGCATGATCTAGGAAGAAGCGGATTAGGAACTCTGCAGTGCCTGTGAGTGAGGTGCCATGTCCAACAGCTAGGGCATGTGTGGATGCTGTGACCTTTCCCTGCTTGCTCTGCCCTAGGAGGCGAGGAACAAGCAACAGCGTGTCCTTGTGTCTTCACTTCTGCAGCGTTTTTCCACCTTGCCTGTCTCATCAATTTAAGCTGCACCTGTAGGATGTTTCCAAAGACTTGTGATAGTATGCTTCTTGTTTTGAGGGAAGTAATATTTTTTTTCTTTCAGTTGTGTAAAGAGAACATAAGCACCAATACTTTCAAATTTTGGAGTCCCAGACTCCAAAATTCAGGGGTTTAGCGTGCCGGGAGGGTCACAATCTATGATTTAGGCTGTGCACTCATTATTGTACCAGCTGCTCTGGTATCCGGAAATCTTGGAGCTAGTCTAACATCAGCTAGCATTATCAACTCTCTCACAGTTCATACTTGAGAATGTAGCTCATTTTATTTGCTATTTTTGTTTCCCAAACGATCAAAAATTGAGCTTCTGCAGATTGATATGTTTGTTCAGTAGCTCCTTCCATTGTTCCAATATTACAAAGCACAAAATTGTAAACATCCACAATTTTTAGTGTTCAAATACATTAGTACCTTGATGCTTCTAGTGCTGAGTACTTCACGTAGGCTTTATTGAAAGGACTTATTTTGCCTGCTACTGAGTATTGTATATGTATGGAAATCGAAAACCATAAGGTTTCCAGGGATTATTTTTCTTTTTCTGACTTGTAGAATTTGCCAATGTCAGTATCAACTTTAGAATACCTGTACATACAGCGAGATTTATTGTTTTCTAGGTTTTGGCTATAACTGGTTTTTTTGTTATTTTTCTGTAGGTCTCACAAGTTGTAGAGGTGGTCAAATTTAACTAAATTTACAACTAACCAATGTAAGAATTAAATTGAAACTTTGGATGACTGATTTTTAAAAAAAAATAACTAAACTACGCTGTTACCACAGGTAAACTAAATCACAATTTTCAATAACTGAACTAATTCTAATTTTAGTAAGTAAAACTCGAAAATGAAGAATAAAGGATTGAACAATATGTATGGTTTGAAAAAGATCAGTGTTGCTAATTTGTATTGGATTTTAACACAAGGGTTCTATTTATTATAAGTTTGTTACTATAGAAGTATAAACTCAAAGGTAGTAATGATGACTTAGTGTAATATGTTATATTAAATAAACTTGTCCTGTTAATGCTGCATGCAAGGCTTTATTTACATTACCGTAAGCTGTTTTCTGCTGCATTTACAATTCTACTATACAAATAAATTAAGGGATCTCATGACAGTATGATTTACTTTCTCCCTGCAAACTGTAAGGCATTAATATTTTTAAGCATGTTTACTTGCAAGTAGTTACATTAAATTTTCTGTTGGGGCAGCATCAAGACTACCATCTAGGAAAGGAAACAGATGAAAAGATAGATGAAAGTGAGACTTATCTTCTTGTTCTTATACTTAAAGGATGAACAAATATTAAATATTGTGTTTTGAATTCAATGCTATTGCAAGCAAAATTGAATAACCTTTTAAAATATACTCTTGTCCTGTACTAACAGATGGACACCCACAAAATTAACTAAATTAAAAGATCTAGTACACGATCACACACAAAGCTTCTGACTGTTTGGTCTTCTGCATTGTATAAATGCACTCTTTTAGAAATCAGTGAATTTATGCTTTAATTTTGGTTGAGCTGAACAGGTGCAGCTCAGCAAATGATTTGGCCTGTAATATTGGTGGCAGCAATAGATAAGCTGTGAGGGAAAAACTGAGACTGAACTATCAGTCCCAGGATAATTTGCAGTGCTGAGAAATTGGAGAGTGAGGTCAGGGAAGAAGTATTTCTGTTTAGATAATGAAGCAGATTTTGTCTGCACTCCAGGTACAAAGGCCATGGAACATCATAGTCCAGTCTGGTTTTGTATAATATTTTCGTTAAGATACATACTTCCGACATATGGGTATAACTCCTGTGAACATCTGTTCCTTTAAAAAAAAAGTGTAAATATAATTTTATTTCATAAAAGCACAGAGCTGGGAGAATTAATTTGAAATATCTCAATGTAAGTATTTGGAGTTAAGCTCTTCCTCTTTCTATCATTTTTCACTGAAAGCTGCTTGACAAAACACAGGGTAACCTGTTCTTTTTGTAAACATTGCCTCCTTTGGTTGCTCAACCTGATGCAGTTCCCATTTGTTAGGAGCTGTCAGCCCTGGTTCTCGGAGGAGGGGGATGCTACTCACACACAGAGCTGACTCTCTTCTGCAGGACACCATACAGCAGTCACCCCAGGGAGGGCACGTGCCATCAGGCATTCTGAGCCACTAAATTCAACAACACTCGAACTTATAAATTGTCTAATTGAAACACTTACAGGATTTCTAATGATTTGTCTGATAAGATGAAAAAGAATTGTTCATAATGCAGCCCTGTTCTCTGAAGCTCCCTCACTTGCAGAAAATGGTGTATACATGACTTCCTCAATAGTATTAAGCATTCATACTTTTGTTTCATGTATACATAGGAGCACGAGAGAAATGTCAGCTCTGCTATGCTCAGTTGATTGTGTTGCAATGTTGCTTACATCCAGACTTAGCTTTTTGTGTTCTTCCCAGCTGGATGCACTTCTCAATTGCAACTTTTGCGTTTTGTGCCTCTGTGGTGTGATGCTGTTGGTTTAAAGGTCCTGTGTGCTGTTCAGTTTTTTTTCAGAGATTTTTCTCCAGCTTTCAGGTTATTGGATGTAGAAGGCAGCAAAGTAGGTGGGACTAATGCCCGTGGAAACTAAGTGTGGTGTTTGGAAAAACTCTAAATAGTACTGTAGTTTTAAATAACTGGGGGAGTGGGAGAGGTAGGCCACTACTCTTATGCCCTCTAGCAGATCACTTTGAGAATGTGACTTTTACTTTCATTAACTATTTGCCTTCATTTTTCCTTCCCTTATTTTTCTTATTTTACCTGTTCTTTTCCTGGAGCAGAGGGGTAGGGGGAATAAACTTGTAATTTTGTAAACTATTTTTCTGAGCTGTAGGATCAGCACTTTAGTATTTTTTTTCCAGAATGATTCTCCTGTTATGTTTCAATGGAACAAAAACTTGCAAAGAATACTCATGAATAAAAACAAATAAGTTTCACAGGAAAGCTAAAGAGGCTACTGAAATGCCATTTCAATGTTTCTAACTTAGTAGATCTGCTTTGTCTGAAAGTATGTTAGAAGTTTTGATTACTGCAGCGAAGTTACAGTACTGTGAAATGTTTTTAAAAGAAATATTTTCTAGTCTATAAAAAGGCTCTTATGCAATTAAAAATGGACTCCTGACTTCGGTAACACGTTCTCTCATTGGATATGTTGATTTAGTTGTCAATATTACATTGAAGATTTTTTTGCATGAAAAAAGTCATGCAGGAGCCCTAGGGCTGAATATCAGGTAATAAACAGGAAACCAACTCAGCAAAAACTCAACCAACAAAAAAAAAACCCTAGTAATGATGTGTAATTGAGAAAGAAGGTACTTCTTTAGCGTTCTGAGCTGGGCACAATGATAACTTATCTGGGAAATTACAAGTTATCTGAGAGCAATTGCTGCTTATTTAAAGTTTCATTAGAAAATACTATTATTTTGCCATTTCTGGTGAAGGTGAGCTGATAAGATTTGTGTAATGGGTCTGCAGCTTTGTAAGCTGTAATTCAAATGTAAGTAGGTCCTACCTGACCTCTCTTCCGTGTTTCTCTGTCAGTGGAAAACAGAAAGCAGAACTTGATACTTTATTGCTATTTGGCAAAATATTAATGAACCTTGTAGGAAGATTTTACACATTTATTAGATAATGCTTATGAAAAGCTCTGAATCTGACAAACATAAAAGAGTAGAAGACTTTGAAAGAGTAGTGTAGACAAATTGGCTTTCTGATACTGAATCCGTCTGTCTAAGGTCTGTCTGTGTGTCCGTGGACTCCCAGGAGGGTGCAGGGCTGACAGTGCTGTGGGCCATCTCCAACAGACCGGGAGGTATCTCACTTGCCTTAGGATGTCTTAGGTAATACCAGGCACCCATAGTTAGGCAACAGAAATAGATTTTATCTTTTAAGTAAGACAGACATCTCTGTAGATACCTAAATATAGATGTGGGAATCTCAAAGCAGGCCTTTCACTAGAAGCCTGACATTTTTCATTACAGCATAAAGCAAGAATGTCTTGCTTTTTCTTCTCCTTAAAAAACTGATATTTTTTCTTCATTTTTCCCTTGTTATGACAAAAATTTGGACTACAGTTTGTAATCAGTGTGAAAACACTGATAAACTCTGACCCAAGGCATCTCCCACTTAGTTCAGAATCCCTCTTATGCTCGGACATATACTTGTGTGAAGTTTTTTCTTTCACTGCTTAGCTTATGATTTTATCCTTACAGAAGAATTAAAGGGAAAAAGCCCCATCGTGTTTTCCTTGCTTCATTTAATCTCATTGTTATCAGCATTAAACCATCAACACTTACATGAAAAGTTTTCTTCTTGCACTGGCATGACTTCAGAATGTATTTTCCTTTATCCAAGTAGGACGTGTTTCTGTGCATGTGTACTATTTTTTTTTCTAAGTAAGTTCTCCTATCGTCTTGCTCGTTTCTGTTACTATGACCTATCTGTAACCATTTTCCAGCCACATCTCTAGTGGAGACAAGCTTCAGCTAGTATGTGTGGGATCAAATTGTACTTAGATATGAATTGTTCCATTTTCATATTTTACAATAGTTTTACATAGTTTAAAATTATACTGGCTGTTCTGTAGTCCTATTACGTAACAGTCAGTTTTCATTTCAAATTAATTTCCTCCAGGGCTCTTGTTACTATTGCTTTTCAACTTCTTCCTGTATACTAAATTGTTATGAGGACCCTCAGGTAAGAAAGGCCTGATAGTGCTAGAAAACAAAAAATCAGGGAAACAAAGGTCAGCCCTACCTGGGGAGCAAGAAGAGGTTCACTGAGTAGCTGTTAAAAAACTCGTAAGACACAAGCATGGAGAGCAAGTTTTTTTACCATTTCTGTAGTGTCTTTCATATCTAACTCACTATTAATTTAGAGACTTTATTGTTAAGAAATAGGCTATTTGTAACACTGCTTTTAAATGTTGTGTAAGTACTGAATATGTACATGTTCCATTTAATTGTTTCTTCTTTTTTCTTTTTCCTGGAACGGGCAAATGCAAGTACTAGGTAATGTAGTAACATGGTTTGGGGTTTTTTTGTATATATTAGCCTATTGACTTTTTTCATTCCAAACAGTATTTATTAAAAAAATATTTTATTGATACAGAGCTTATCAACATAGTGAATATGTTGTCAGTGTCTGGAGAGCTACCTATAAATGTTTTATGGTGTCCATAGGTAATGTTAAGATGAAGTGAGATGGTGAGGACCAGATTTTGATTTCACTGTGTGAAGGAAATACAAATTGTTTTCATTGGTTTTGTTTTGTGTAGGTTTTTTTTGTGTGGTTGGTGTTTTTGTTTTGTTGTGGGTTTTTTTTTTCCACTTTTTAGAAAGTATAACCATTTTTGTAGTATTTTAACCTACAGGAGAGAATTTTGGTGACTTCCCTGGGGCTATGCTTACTATCTGCATTGTTCTAACTTTTCAGACCTTTTCCGTATCTGCTAATACTGGTCGAATATCAGTACTTAAAGAGAAGGTAAGACAGCCAGTTAGTCTATGTAAAACTATATTTCTGTCAAAATATCCAAGGTAATCCGTGTCCAGAAACAGAAGTGATTTTAACTTCGAAATTTTTTTTATTTTGTTGTTTACTGTTAAATTCAGTGTTGTGACTGGTGGCAGAATGATCCATGCAGTTATGCTTGTTTGTATCTTTCAGTTACTGTTTTGATTACACTTGGAAAATACCCCTGGATTTGGGTTTGTTTTTATAGGACATGCTGATAGTCCAGGATGCCCCTTTCCGTACAGAGAACAGAAGCAGGGGATATAAAGAAGAGTGCATAATCCAAACTGGAAATTATAAAGGGAGAAAACAAAAATAACAAAAAGTGTGTACGTCTGTAAAATTCTTCATGGATATTGCAGAGGTTTTCTTGTGACTAAGTTAAAAATTATGCCTGCAGCAGCAGCTCAGCAAAGACAGCCTGTGTGCTGCCTGCTGGGAGGGGACTGGGGCATGCTTTTACCTTCCTGCTTATCTCTGCTGGTAGAGAAAGTCATCTTGTAGACTGTACTTGAATCACAGGTACTAGAGGAAGAAATTTCCTTTGTGGTTTTAGCAGCCTTTTGGATGCTGTCATTGGTCCCTGCCTGGGCCACTGATAAATTCTTGGCTTGTTTGAATTACGCAGTGTATAGCAATACAGCAAGTTGAAAAATAAGAAACCTTAGAAGTACACGTGCATCCAAAATCTTTAGAGGACTCTGTGTGTGTCTGGTTTTGTAAGAAGCTTTCTTTGTATCTAGAGGCTTTGTACATCACCACAGTCAATATCAGACTAGAGAGTTCACTCGGTTTTTCAACTTTTTATTGTTTTTAAAAAGTCACCTTTCCCATTTCTCCTCTGCTGATCATGTGAAACCATTTCAGGAAGGTGCTGCGTGTGAGTACTAGGAGGAACTGTGGGTGGTTGCACTGTGTCTTCCTTCTCACTTCCCCTGAGGGCATGGGGCTGCTACTGTCCCTGGAATTATAGGTGGAACACTTCAGAATCAAGTGGGAAATGCCTGTAAATTTTGATGAGACTAGGCTGCCAGAATCTCCTAGACCACTTCTAAAATTTTATGTTGTGATTGAACGCTTCTTGGGAAGTTGTTTTCCTTGAATACTCATTTCTTATTGGCTGAAGGGAAGTGCGTTTTCGTTGTGCTGGTTTTTGAAACTGGAAGAATCAGATTTGACTGGAAGTATTTGTTTGATATGAAATATGTAATTTAATTCTGAAGGATGATGCTGTCTGTATACTATATACTAGTATTTTCAAAATGGCTCCTCTTGACATATCTGGTTTGTTCGTAAAGTCTTTTTTTTTTTTGATCATATGAAGTGCCCTGGTGTATTATTTTTATAACTCATACTCCATGTAATATTAGACTGAAGCATTTACCACAAATTTTGGATCTGATACAACAACATATAATCCTATTATTTTTCTCTATTCATTCTTTTTTTCTTTACATTTGTATTATAGGAAATTGCAGGGTGCATGGAAGACAGTTCTCCTGCTCATTGCTGAGAGTGGTGCAAGCAGATAACCAATAGACTTTGATATCTGTGTGCAAGTCTAACTGCGCAAATGCAACAGGACCAATCAACCTTAATGCAAAGATTCGGGAAGTTTGGGGAGGTATTGCTGGGAAAGATGTGCTTCAGACACATGGGCTAGTGGGAGGCAGTGTAGTGTTCAGAAAAGACAGGTCTCTTCTCCTGTTCATCTTTTCTATTAAGTCCACTGATGATTCAACATAGTGAATAAGTAAATACCAAAGCTATAAAACAATACTCTTTTGATCAGTAAATCAAACTCACCCAGTTCAGAGGAAGTCAAATTTCAAAATTACTGCTGGGAAAATGATGTCAAATATGACGTTCATCTGAAGAACTACTACTAGTGTTGGGTGGGGGTTTGGTTTTTTTTAATAATTATATAAATAATATACATTATGAAAGTACTGAAACCTGGAAAGACCAAAGTGGCTGGGTACTGTTTTTGATAACGTGCTAAACTCTCAGCCAGTGGTGAAGGTGGTCATGCTAGACATAGTAGACTCAGATTCAACTTACTTTTTTGTCTAAAGACACTTGGACACACAGCTCCCCCTCCCTGAAGAAAGGGCTCTGTAAACTAGTCTAGAAGTAACTCAGAAATAAGATCTGTTGTGCTGTTCTCTATACAAAATTAAACATTCAGGGGAACAAGGACTGGAACTAGATGTCTCGTATCCCAAGTGACTAATGTAGCCACCGGGACAGATAGTTGCATTTTCTCATTACCCTTCCCTTCCTCAATTTACATACAGCATATGCATGGGAGACAGTTCCAATTGGCCTGTGGTATTACAAGTTATCACACTGGCATATAGTTTTCCACTGGCTATAATTTGACCATGCCCAATTCAAGTGCAGGAGGAGGTGATTAGCCAAAAGATATTTTGGTAGGTCAAGTACCAAGACTTTGTATGGTTAATTACAAAGACAAAAGTTTTATTATTTTTATTTGCTTTATCTGAGGAATTTTTGTGCCCCTTGGGGTTGCTTCAAGGAGCAGTCTCAACTGAAAAGAATATAAGGAAATGGTCTCCCGAGGTGCATTATAATGACTGTTGAGGGATTGAGGGAGGTGATCCTTCCCGCCTATCTGGCACTGGTGAGGCAACATCAGCGGTGCTGTGTTCAGTTCCGAGCTGCTCAGTACAAGATGGGTATGGATATATTGAAGCAAGTCCAGCACAGTGCCGCAAAGATGACTAGAAGACTGGATCATCTGCTCTGTAAGGAGAAGCTGAGAGAACTGTGACTGTTCAGCCTGGAGAAGAGAAGGCGCAGGGGGATCTCACCAATGTATACAAATACCTGATGGGGCAGAATGAAGAGGAGAGAGACAGACTTTTCACTAGTGTCTTGTGACAGGGCAAGAGCCAGCGTGTTTCAGTGTTAACCTGATGACTTCCGAGACCCAGAGTACTTCAGCAGTAAAGAGCAGCATGTGCAGACGTTGTCCTTGCTCTCAGCACGCAGTCACTGGGAATTGTGGTATATAGTTTGAAGAGGGAAAGCTGTAGTGAGATTATTTTTTTCCTAAATACTTTTGTCTCCCTGACGTTGGGTACTGTGAAAGCTTCAATTATAAATAAAGCTTCGACAGAGAAAAATGTAAATTAGTTTTCATTAATGTATTCAAGGAAAGAGAGGATTTTAATAAATTCTGTTAAAAATTTAAATGTAAAGTGCATCTTGGCAAAATTCTGAGCCTCCTTTTTCCAGTGTGATGCTGAGAACCCACTTCTGCTTTGGAAGGTCTTTGGTATGGTCAGGTCTCCGTGATCTAGTCTTCCAAGGCTAACTAAAAAAGTTGTGGTTTGCTTTCAGTCTCTACTGTTCATAGGTTTTGCTTGGAAAGGGGTAGTACGTATTTCCGTGTGCTTCTGTCAGAAGTGGCTTGACCCCTCTATCTGTGCAGGTTTTGTCTCTGTTCAAAACAGGCAGGCTGGGGCTGTGTGTGATGTGTTAAAGGTTTGAGGGTCATTCCTCTCAGCCGTTCCTTGGTGGCTTACCTCACACTTACCACACACTGCTTGTCCCCAGGCCTCAGTTGTGATGCAGAACAGCTCGTGGGACTGTGCAAGGGAGTATAATAAGATACGGCTGGAGGCTAAGAATAGTCATTTTTGCTGAGCTGTTTTCAGTCTTCATCATTTGCCTGCCCTGGATCACTGCCGGCTGCCCCAGACACTTGAACTGATGTGAGTGATGCGGTGGCCGACAGGCCTGCCTTGTGCCTGCACTGCTGCCGGGCAGAAGGGCTCTGCACCCCCATGTGGAAAGGCAAATACTAGGCATGGTATGCTTTAGGAAATAAAGTGAACAAGTATTACTGTATTTCTGAATGCAGTTTAAAAGCTGAGCGTATATATTAAGTCTGTATGATCAACAACTGTATTTCTGGAAGTTGTCATTTTAGTCATTAGTACAAAATTTGCAATGTCGCACTGTGGAGACTTGGGTTCTCTGTGACTCTGAACATGTTCCAACACCTTCCTATGTAACTGAGTGACGGGTTTTGCCTTTCACAATTGTATTTTGCGTTCTTCCAGTGAAAATTTCTGTACTTCATAAACCAGCAGGCCATGGGATTCAAAACAACCACTGAGCAAAGTGTGAGTCCTGAATATCATCTTTTAAATACCTTTCTTTTAAAATCTTTTCCTCCTCCTCCTATGTCAGTAAACAGAATCCTTTACAGTTATTGGGAAAGACAGCCTATGTAAACTTGACATTGTAACTTCCAGACTGAGAAGTCAGTCATGAAAACATACCTTAAAGGGGGTTAGTTAGTATTTGATTATAGTGTACAATGCTTGTAAGTTCATTGACTCAATCCGTTAGCCAATTTATTAGTAAGTGAGATGGCACATGGCTAGTTCTGTCAGCTTAAAAATTTCTATGACATTTAATATTAATTTGCAAAAAGAAAAAGCTGAATCATCACTGTACTATATTCCAAAGGAAGAATGTCTTTATGGCTTTTTTTTCACCTCCTTTGAATAAATCCGTTCCTTCATTTATCTTGACTGAAGGAAGCCAGTTGTGTTGCTTTTGTAACTATCAACAAGCAGGCTGGGACAGCGTAGTTGTTGCTTATTTACACTTGGTGCTTTAATTTCAGTCCTTTATGGTGATTTTTTTTTTCTTAAGTTAATTAATGATAAACCTAATGAAAAGTGATTTTTTTTTTTAGAAGATGAAATGAGAAAGAGAAAAATTACACTCTATATATTTTATTACAAGAAATTTAGAAACAGGTGGAAGACGCGCATGTGTATACAGGGAATAAAGGGGACACAAGTGTTAAAATGAAGAAAATTACTATTGCACCTATTAATTTTGAATGACTACTTAGGCTACCTAGAAGCTCAGTACTGAGGGACTCCCAAATTTGTAAGTATCAGAGTAAGCAATTTTGTTTGTCAACAAAGATTTCTTTTTTCAATATTTAATATGTGCATAAAACAAAACATTAAAAAGGGGGAACATTCAAGAGATGGAATATGTTAGATAAGTTAGTTAATTTATATTGCCTCAATGCTATCATCATTTTACTTTGTAATAGAAAGTAGGCAACAGCTGAAGAAGCAGAATAAGTAAAGAGGAGAGCTACTCAATGTGTATATTTATCTGTTAGTTGCAATTTATAATAGAATGAAAAAATCAGTAAAATAGCAACATTTGAATTACTGAAGTTTCTCTTTGTAGATTAAGTGAATTGAAAGTGATGGCCCTGTTTGACATCAGTTTGATGAGTCAATGCTTTTGTTTCCAGCTAATTTCATTTCAGTGCCTGAAAAGAGTTTAAGACAATTTCATGTTTTCCTTGAGAAGGTCTTTGTTGTTTTTCCTGCCTCCATGCTCTTAAGAGCTATTTAGTTAGTTCCACTGAAATAACTTGTGACTAAATGTTCTGTTTATTCATTTTTTTTTTGATTGCTAACTTCAACTTTGATGGGAAAGTGTAGATGCAAAAATTAAAATTAGTTTCAGACTAATCTAATTCTAGAAAGTTCCTTCTTTGGATATGTTCACTGAATTTTATTATAGTTCAATAAAATATTTGATGATGGCTTCCTGAGACTTACTTCAACTTCCTTGATTTGCGTTTTCCATAAGGGAATGTAGCTTGATATTTTAGTTAATTTTCAGTAACAGCAACTTTTGAAGTTACTTTTCAGTTGTTTCATTTCCATTTGTTAAACTAATTTGTAATCTGGAATATCAAGGAACATTTATTATTTCAATCAAAGAATTCAGGTTATTTAAATATTTCTGAACTGTCATTTCTGTTGTACTACTTTTTTCAACATACAGAAGTGTTACCAAATTATAAACAGGAATAGTAATTTATTCTGCAACCTTGAATAATTTTACAAGGATGTTCTAGCTAATTTCCTATCTAACATTTATTATCCTGATAAATATCTTTTAACATGTTTCTTTAGTGATTTTAGTCTTCTGTTAGCAATCGGTAATACCTTAATTCTTCAAGTTGTTCACACGTATGTTTTACTGTCCCTAAGGAGAGAAAGCTGTGCAAGAAGTGTCCAATGTTAGTAAATCTTGATTTTGATGTATACTGAAAAATGATGAGAATTAGTATCTGCAACACATTCGTCTTCCCAGGGGAAGGATTCTTTTTGTTGCTTATCACCTTCCCTCTCCAGATGTTCATTTTCGAACCTCTGCTGCTGTTTATCCCTCGGTGGAGCTGCTTGGACCGCTTGTTAGGAGATACTGGAATTGATAGCTACACTGATGGGGTTCATTGCTTATCTATAAACAGGGAAGCTGGGCAGCAGCAACCTTCTTAAATTTGCCTTTTTTCTGTAACAGGGGGCTCATGGAGCTTCTTCTTAACGCAAGGTGCAACCTGACCCCATGAAAAGATTTGCTTTACTTTCTCTCCCTAACGTCACTTTCAGTCTCTCTTTTGGCATTGTCTCTCAGCATAGAGATAATTTTTTAAGTGGCTTTGCTAGGGCTGCTTGAATATGTAAAGCTAGAGATACTTGAAAACTTTATTGAATCAGGGACCAGATTTTTCATAATCTTCTCTTTATTTTTAATCTGAATGAGTGGGTCAGTCTCGGGAACCAGATGTCTTGCTTTCAGAGTTCTGCACTTTGTCAGTTGTGATCAGCCCTTACTTTTTTTTTAACCAACATTTATTTAATTTTTTTTCTTACAGTCCACAGGAAAAAAAAATGAGATTCTAATTGTGTTAACAGCTCTTTTAAAGAAGGCGTAAATAACACCAAATGACCAATAGCTGTATCTCAGCTGTACAGCTTTGGGAAGTTGCTAAGTATTTTTTAAATTTCTTTTCAGGTAAAGACAGCTAATTCTGAGGCCTGTCTTTGTAGATGCATTTTGCGTAATGAGGTTATATTACAATAAGTGAGCAAGGTATTTACCATGACTTCTCTATGCTGTGCATGCCAGAACTCCTGGCATTACTGGAAAACGACATCATGCTGAGTTAAGTGTTGTATAAAGTATTGAAGACACGTCTTTTAAGCTTGGAGAGTGGAAGATTCTTAGTGTGCGTATTTCCTTAGACATCTCTTAGGTCAAATTGTAATTACAGGGAAATGTCCTCCAAATGGCATTATTTCCAATTATATACAAATTTTATTTAATTTCATAGTTTTGAAAAAAAAGTTTTAGAAGCTTTAAGATTTGTGTTTCAGTGTTTTGAGAAGGCATAAGTGTATCCTGGAATGGAGTACGTGTTTGCATTCACTTGGTGTTACATGCAGCCTATACAATGTTAACTATCAGAATCCAACCAATCATTTGAAATTATTCCTAATATTTACGGTTTTCTGTGTCAGAAAAGGTTGGTTAGAAGCTCATAAAAATGAAGTAGTTGCCTGACTTTTGTAATATTAGATTCCATTAAGATGACCACAGTCACTTGGCCAATATTGCATAGCCACAATACTTGTATTTACAGAAGAAAACATTGACTTTTTTAGATTGAGAACAAAGCTGATGATTATTCTACAGTGGTGCAGTAGCAAGTGGTGGACATCTAGTCTTTAATGCATTTATCTTATCATCATTATTGGGAAATCATGAATCCTAGTAGAACTCCAGCTATAACATGAATATGAGGTACAGAGACCACAGCAAAAATTGAAAGATTAATAGGTGCTTAAAACCTATTTCAAGAGCTCTTTAGAAATCAAGAACTGCCTCGTCAAGAACTATCATTTTATAGCACCTTATTTTTTCCCTCTACAGTTGTTCAGGAAGTGGTAAAAAGCTTGTTTTGTCTTAAATTGACAGAAAGTTTGAAAAGAAAGAGCAAAGGACTTGGAACTCTACATACGTACTAGGATTAATTGCAGCATATTTTCTGAATTCAAGTTTGTAAACAATTCGGTGAAAGTTGTCATGCTTTGTATGTTTTGTTAATTTCTTAATCAAGATTCAACGTTGTGCCAGGTCTTAATAAAAACAAGGTTTCAGCGGTAGTGTACTTAACCAAGTCTATAATTTTTGACAAAAGTAATGTTCCAAAAACTCATATTAAGTAAACATGAATTGTATTCACTTCCATTACCACTTTTGATTAATTTATCACTGTATCTGTTGTTGTTTCTCAATTTTATAATACCTGTAGTTTTTGGGTTACTTATTAACCTTGCTAAATATTTGTATTATGACTTGCTTTCAGTCTTCTGTAAGCGCTGCTGAATTCAAGTGGCAATCCACGTGGCTGAGGACTTCTTGACCAGATCTTGTAAAACTTTTCAAAAGTACTGGCTTGAATTTGCTGGTGAAATCAGCTATTTGTAGCTGTTACTTAACATTATTGTTCTATATTGTCATACCAGCAAATACATATTAAATAAATATTGCCTGATTTTGATTTACATATAGGCAACTTTCACCATTTCTCTGTTACTGCTTATTAAAATACTAATATTTTATTTAAAAGTAGTTTTATTTTGCTTTCACATTTTAAAGAATGCTGAATCATGTCTTGTCAGTCAAAGGTCTCTTAATATGTATATGATGTATGTACAGTAACCTGTATGTAATTCCTGGTGAAATAACCAATCACTGGATTTTTTTTTTCAATTATAAATAAAATATTTGATTAAATTTGGTCCTTTTTGGTAGAACAGGTTTTACCTTTAAAAGCAGATGTCAACTTGATCATAATCACAAAGATAAAAATATCGACAAACACATCCTCTTTCACATCTACGTGAAGTCAGCTAGATGATTATTATTTTATCATTTTAATGTATTCTTTATATAACATTTTGCAGAGTTTCAGGAACAAGTTATAATGGACAGTTTTCCCAGTGTATTTCATTAACTAGCTATTTATGGAAGAATGTAAAAATCTGTTTTGACAGGCAACTTTATATCTTACATTGATTCCTGCCTAAGATTTTTGATAAAAGCAGCCAGGATTTTAGCCATATAACCAGACAGTCACATAACTTTTAGAAAGTGTGTTCTAAGAAATAGGTCTGCAGTTCAACATAATCTTGTTCAACTGAATTTACTATTTCTGTAAAGCACCTCTGAGTTTCTTGAGCTTTTAAAATATTTGATCCCATGTGCTGTCCTTTTCTTTCCTTTCTGTATATTTTTAGAATTTCTGATATTTTTGAGTGTTATATATCTTTCCATGTATTTCTTTTTTCCTTCTTCAGATTCGAATGTAGTTCTTCCCTGTGTCTCTAATTCATGCCTTTCCTTCATGCTTTCCAGTCACTTTAGTGTGGATTTCTCCTGCGTTCTTCTTTTCATTGTATTTGTTTTAAGGCACTGTGATCAATCAATAATTTACACTAAATCTCCTTACAAAACTCTTCCCTTTCTAAGTGCCTGTCATTAATTCACAAAGTTTTGTAAGATATTCTTGCTTATGTATGAACTATACAATTCTTATTTGTATTTGCAAGTCTAATAACCTCAACATTGTCCTTTTTGTTGTCATTTGGGAGTTTTGCTGAAAAGAGTATATTCATGTACTGAAACTTCTGCCTTTAAGTGGACATGAATGCAGATTTTATAAGGCAGAATTAAAATAATTTTGGCACTCTTAGTCTTTTATTATGGTACAGAAGTTTAAAAAAGCATAATGCAGAGTAGTTGTCTTTTTCTGCTTCAGTTGGTTTGAGTGTCAGGGATACTGCGGATGAAGGCTGAAGTACGTAAAGTCTTGCTCAACGCATTACCACTGTTTGTCTTACCACATTAAATTTGTCTTAATATATTTCTTGATCATTTAAAGTAAAAAGGAAACATTAAGCTAAACTCTTCATGAGGAGAAGTGCAGGCATAAATCATCCCACTTCTATGTTGTCATATAAAAACTTGGACCCATGAAAAACAGTATTTTCATCAACCTTTCCCTGGTTGTATGTATTCATTTTTTCGGACAGGATCCTTAACTATAACATTAAACTTGATAACTCTTTTATCATTACATTGCCTGTTAATAAGCATTGTTTCGCATTTGCTTATATTATTCTAGTCTTGTAAAATATAGATATACTCTTATAATATGAAATATAATATTTAACATTAATTACTAAGTTTGCTTTGTAATGCAGTAGTCTTGTTTGAATGCAGTCATCTTGGGTATGTATAAAATAATTAGTCTGTACTGGCAATTCATTTAGTTTTACAGTTTTATTATGCACTTATATGTAATGAATCAGTTAAATATGGCTTGCGTTACCTAAACTAAGAAAGCAAAATAGAACAGCCTTTTATTTTTTGGTGACTAATCCTGATGATTTCTCATGTTATACTGTCATTATAACTTGTTTTCTAATGTTGCAAAGTATAATTGTAGATTTCAGAAAATGTTAATGCCCACTGCAGTTGTTAATGACTGAGACATGGAAGTCTTGATAACGTTCATGTGACAGAGACAAGTATCTACTAATCTACAAAGGGAGAAACTAAAGAGCCGAAGAGTAGATGGCATCTTCCAGGTCATTCCTCCAAGACTAGCTGATTCTTGTTCCTTTGTATGCTGGTGAGCTGATTACTAAAGGAAGAAACATTATAAACAATGTGACAGTGTAAATTACACCAGTTGTCTTTCCAGTAAAATACACAGGAAGGAAGTGACACCCATGCAGCGGACACACTTTTGAAAACTTCTGTTTTATCTCAAGTGGCAGCATTTAATCAGGGAGTTTCATTCTTGCATGTATGTTCTCTTTAGTTTCTGTGTTTTACATTTTTTGTTCAGCCCACCTGATTTACCCTTCTGGGTCATAAGTATCCTCAGCTTTTCATGCTATTCTTCAGTTTTGAAGTGTCGATTCGGGATTTTGGGGGGATGAACTAGTTGACTTGGCATTTATTTTTCTAGTAAATTCTGGGGACTGCCCAGGCAATTAAGAATTTTTAGTAGCTAAAAAGTAAAACATTTATAGTTTCTTCTATGTAAGCCACTAAAGATAATAAATATCTTTATGTCCCAAATTTACCTTTTCTCACTCCAAATAGGTATATTTATATGATAAAATAGAATTCTAAAGTTATTTTCTTCACATTAAAATCTACTCAGTGACAAATATGTTTCTCTGACAAGGGTCCAGTGCCATCAAAAGAAAGAGCTAAATGGATGACTCTAGGTGGTTATGAATGTTAAGGTCATTATTAAAGTATTACTGAAGAAGTGTAATAGTAAATGGCTTTCTGGTCATAAATTTTTATTTTCTGGATATGTTTTTCTCTTATCACTAAATAAAGTATTTGAAAGAGGCCTTACACCATGGCTGGCAACCTTAAGCTTTCAACAGTTCATTTCCTTGCTGAGTTTGCTTTTAATCAGAAAGAAAAATATTTATATTAATAGTCAAGTTGGCAGCTATGATGATCATTTTAACTTGCTGAGTATAGAGTAAAGAGTAATTTATGACTATAACTCTTTAAAATAAAAAAGGTTTTATGATTGTTCATGGAAGTATGGGGAATATTTTCTGTTAGAGCTGATCAGAAAAGAAAACACAGATGTGGACAATATTTTAAATACACATTGATTATTCTACTGTTAAGCAAAGAAAGAGGACCTAGGTTGTGCCATGCAGTTGACCTTTTTCCTCTCCCCCCCTAGACAGGCGAGCTCTTGCCTCTTTAAGAAAGTCATTAATATTTTAGAAGACCTTTTATAAAGCTAATGTGAATAAATGTCTTTTTGGTTACAAAAAAAGCAACAAGAAAAGGAAGGATGTTTTAAGAAAAGTGCCGCAGATTAAGTAATTGTCCTCTTTTATAAAATAATTCTGTAACTTGGGCTCAGTTCCTTCCTCTGCCTGAAAGGTATTTCCTTCCCTGGGATGGTGCAGTGACTGCAAGGCTATAGGAAATTTAGGTGTTTTTAAAGGCTGATTACAGTTGGCAGTCCTTTTGATTTCTGCAGGTCATACTGTTCCCATTATTACACTCTTTGCACTGTGGGAGGACAGGTTCCAGGGACATTTGGGCAGGTGTCTCTTGTCTTCTGTGCTGGTGAGCAGAGCTTGGATGCTCACAGAGAGCCAATTCCTCATCACTCTTCCCCAGTGTCACTGCACGTATTACAGCAGAGGTGTGTGGAGGGTTGGCAGGCAGCCCCTCTCAGGTTCCTTCCACCACATGACTACATTGGATGCTACCCCGCCCCCCTCCCCCTTTCTCTCACTGCTCTAGACATTTAATTTTTATTTTATTTTTCTTTTTCACTTTTACTGGAATTGTTATTTCTCATTCAGAGGGCTTGATTTTAATTCTAGCCTGTCTTAGGTTCAGCCAGACCCTAGTTCAGTTTACTTGGCTGCTGGATGTTCCTGACATCCCTTAGTATAGATAGACCTGATAAAGTGCCTGTTTCCTAGCTGGGTCTAGGACAACACTCCATGGGTGCAGGCCTAAACCTAAGGCTAACTGTAATGACTCCCTGTGGAGAACTGTCCCTTCCTGCCCCTATCCTATCTGCATGGCTGCAGCTGTTCTCTGTGGCCTGGGAGTCAGCTCTGCCCCCTGCCTGGAGAAAGCCAGTGCTTTGCAGATCCCAGCATGATACTTGAGTCTGCATTAAAGGTGTACAAAGGTAGAACTGCACTCCATAGTTTGTATGAAATACATTAACTGGATTTGTCCATCTTAAGAAATACTGCTCAGTTGAGTTATGTTTTGGTAATAAACAACCTCATATATGAAACACTGTAGCTCCCTTGCAGTCTGGTGAAGCAGGAGAGATGTCAGTGCAGACTGGCTGGACATTGTGGAGTTTGAAGCACCTAAGGGTTCAGCATTACTTATGCAAGGATTTGCTGTAAACCATGTAAACAAACTCATTCTTCATCCAAAATTGAGAAAAAATATCCCTAGTTGGGTAGATATCCTTAATTCTTATTACATTTAAAATAAATTATTATGTATTCTCGTTTCCAACCTTCAGTTTCAAATTGTGGTGGCAACATCACTGCAGTAGATAATGCCTAGGGAAAAAACAGCCCAAGCGATTAGAGGCAAAGGATTGTAAGAAACTTATAAAGAAGCAAAGATAAAAAAAAATATAAAAAAGAAGCATACTATTTAGACTACAATAATATAAATTTGGACTGCAGTGTGTGGATACGTTCCTTCACAGAACTGGGGTGGACACAATTTCTTATTCTGAAAGAGAAACCACAGCTAAATATGGGAACAGTTCCTTTTTCTTTTCCCCAGAAAAAGTGAAAACCAAATTTTTTTGCTGTCCTCATCAAATTGTTTACTTTAACTTACTCCAAACTGTACTTTTAATGTAAAAATGATGCCAGAATGCGTTCAATACCATGTATAATGCCAGGACTGATTGTGTCATAATTAAAAGTAATACTCGTGTCTGTCACTGGTGCTAAATCCAAGACTTATTTAGATGCATGAATCTGCCATTCTGTAAGTGTACATACTGTGTGAAACCAGGTATATATGATAATGCGTCTATGGCTGTTAGGATGCTGTACTGACGTGAAAACAAAGTTAGGTCAGAAGTATTATGGTATTAGTACAAACTATGAGCTTAAGTCTGAATGTGGACACATTAATCATTTGCAGTTTCTTATTCTGTGCACATTTTATATGAAGAAGCGGAGTTAACTGAAGTTATGTTTCTCCTACACTGTCTGTAATAACATTATTTGCATTCTTTTTATCAAGGGACTTATTTCAGAAAATTTTAGTTCTTACATGTTCTTCCAAAGCGAGCTGATCATTCTTTGCTGTTCTCTTAAAATACAAATGAAGCAGGAAGCCACACATGGAGCTTATTTAATTATTGCTGCATTTTCCCTTAAAAGATACAAATTTTTAGTCATAGATCATATGTTGAGTTTTTTTATGTTTGAGATCAGAAACTGAAGAAGTGTCACGCATAAACAGTTCTTAGTGTTTTTGTTGTGGATGGATAAAACACAAACTATAAAAAGATACTGCAGCTCTTATTTAGAGTCTTAGCAGCTACTGTAAACATCCTCTTTGCCTTCCATGATTTTTTTTTTTCTCAAACGTGTGAAGTTTCCTTTTACCAAGAACAGGGATAAAGGCTATCCCGTTTTACCCATATGCTTATCCGTTTGAACTGTTTTTCACAGCATTGCGTCTAAAAACTTTTTAGTTTGGATAGTGTTGATTTGTTTCTTTCCACCAAAAAATTCTTCCATTCTTCTTGAGGAAATCTAAGTGATCTTGATTAACTCTTTTCAGTAACCTAGCAAGCAATCCACAAGAAACCTGATTTTAAGTGATACTCTTGCTCGTGACTGGCTCTGTTTTGCTAGAGAGTGCTTTAGCAGTGATGCCGAGGCTAGAACTTTTTTTCTTTTTTGAGGGCAAGAGGGTAGAGGGGGATGGATACCCATTATTATGCTTTTAGCAGGTGTTTCACTCTCTTGTTCTGACTGCCAAAGGGACTGGAGTTTATATAGTATCTGAGAAACTTACTTCAGAAAAGTCTAGTTAAAATGGAAATATTTTTGCAAAATACCCATGCCAACAAATGGGTATTTCTGATTAGAAAGGCTTTGACTAGTTGTGGCTGACGGATGACTTTTTTATAGTTCTTTGTCTTTGGGCACTGTAGAAAAGTGTGGCACAGTACTAAAAAGAGTTCATTAACCTTTTGTTTCTCTTCTGTGATGACAATCAGTATGTTCTTAGCACATAAATCTAGCTAAATTTCATTTGCAAGACGGACATAGGTGTGAGGAAAGATGTGGACTAGCCTGTGGTACAGTCTGTAAAATGTGTGATGTAATTTTCAGTCTTGCTATGCATCGACTTCATTTCCAAACATTTTATCTTCCAGATATGTTTTTGAAAGAGGTTTTTCTGACTTGACTATATTTATCTCCAAATGTAATTTATTCGTATGATACTCTGCTTCAGTTTCTGTGACTTTCTTGTGCAAGTTTCTCTATCTTCATTTTTTAAATGCCAAGAAAAAAATCTCTAAGTAAGATGGCTTCCAAACTCAGTTTTGGACCTTTGCTTCAAATTATTAGATAAGGTTCCTTCTGGTTTTTGTTTTAGTATGTAGCCACTTTTCTTTAGGAAAAAAAGACTTGCCTTGTTGCAGTGTTCTAGGGCACCCCTGTCAGTTGTGAAACTCCGGGCTATTTGAAAGAAAATTTGTGAGAAGTGGTGCCATGTGCTGAATGAGGAGCTGAGAGAGCTCTGTCCCATCTTCATCTGCAGATGTTAGCTAGTCATTGCCCCTAAACTGGCCATATTGCAGGGAGGTGGCCTGAAATCAGCTGTCTTGTATTCTACTGGGAGCTGGAGAAGTGGGAAGGAGCTGGTGGACCTGTTGCATTTCCTTCCTCAGCAGCTTCCTGCAAGAGCTGGAAACTTCCTGTTCCAGTGTTTGGAAAATACAATTACCTGCCCTTTCCTGTGGAGCACAAATGTGCAAACAGTAATCCAGAAAATAACATTACTGTTTCTGTGTGATAGGGTTCTTTTGGTTTGTTTCAAGAAACTTTTTACCTCTACTTACCTTTTTGTGCTCCCTTGTATTTCTGTTCATATTGGCATATACTTCTGCAAATTAAAGCAGCAAATGCCTCCCTCCATTCTACTTCATTTGTATGTAATGCCTCGTTAATTTTATTTCCTAGTGAAATTTGTTTCCAAATATGACTTGGAAGCACATTTCTTCTTTGCCTTTTATCTTAACACATCTTCCTAGCTTTGATGTATTATTTAATTCTGTAATTTTATTATTTACAACCTGAGATCATGCTGGAGTACAATTTATGAAAAGCCCAATGTATAGACGTGCACACTGTTTAAAGCTGGTTAGAAATTTTCTGAAAACAAATGAACAGCAAATGTCTTCTGAAAGTGGAACCAGATTGAGCCTTTCTTTTCAAATACCTAGGTTTAGAGAACTTTGAGTGCTTGAAGAGAGGGGTCCGAGGACCCATCAGTTTCAGAGCTGTAGCTTTGTTCAGTTAGACAAGAACAACGTTTGGGGGGAGAAATATAAAAGGGGAAAAGCCGCATTATTTTATTACTGAAGAGTCAATAATGACAAAGAGAAAAAGAAATCGCCGTTTGTACCTCCTTGCTCCTGGTTCATGAAAATTATAAGAAATCCTCTCATGGTTCTGATTCCATGGACCTGGGTCCTTTACAGCAAATAGCTCAAGCGACTCTAAATCTTATTTGTATATGCAAAACAACTCACATTAAGTGGAAGAGAGAAGTGAATGCTGTTAAATAAAAATCAGTATTTGGCTTTGAGCCAAAAGCACAATTTGCCTGATCCCTTTGGGATCAGTGGCGTGTCCATCCTAAAGAAGTGATAAAATATCAATGTAATCCTAAGATTCTCCAAGCCACAGCAAGGTCTCTGGGAGTAGTTACTGCTTACTGCTGGCTGATTTTCATTCTTAGAGTCAATGAGTATCAGAACACATTAGCGTTCATTGCAAATGAGTCCCTTGCTTCTGGAAAATGCCAACGAATTGTAATTTTTCTGTTCATCTATTTATCCAGGATATATTTTTGCCTTCATTGTCTACTAAACATCAGGGCTAAAAAAAAAAATAATTTACGATGCTTGTTTAGACTATAATTACACGAAGTGACACCTAAATTTCTTGCAGTGTTCTGCCACGTGAAAAATAATTGAGTTAACCTTGAATAAGTAGCGTAGCCTTGTCAGAGGTGTGTTCTGCTCAGGTTAAATGCTGCTTCTCAGCACTGCTAATTGGGTTGTTGCACTAATATTAACTAAACTGCCTTTTTCACGTTAGTGACCTGGCACTTTCAATTGAACTCAAGTTTTGGTGAGTTTGGACATTTTGATTTATGTACAATTCAGGATGTTTTCCAGTTATTTTACCATTCTGTGAGAAATAATTAAAGATTCAAAATTATGTTCTCTGTATTTTTATCTTAATGATCCCCATATACATCAGTGCAGTTGTGAAAGATGCAACAGTATTGCATGCCTGAAAGTAAAATGAATAACCCCCTTTAGTAATTATCCTTCCATATTTTTTGTTGTTTCTTGCTAAATATTCAAATCCTGCCTTAAAATGTATCTCTCTGATCAATGTGAGAAACAGCTGAGAGGCTCAGTCAAATGAGATTTCTTCGTCTAATAGAAAAGATTAACAAGGGAAATTCAAATATGTAGGTCTACTTATCATATCTTCTATGAAATGAATATACAATATGTTTTGACAATATGTGGATTTTCAATATATTTACTTTGTGTTGATCTGTGACCTGAGCCAAGAGATCAAAGACTAAAACTATCCTCTGCAAGAGGATCCTCAACGCTGTGAAAACATATCTTTGGGCTAGCTTCCTTAAAATGTAGATTTAAAATTTGAGCTTTTTTTTTTACGTTCTGGATTTATTTTAATTTTTAAGTAACTTGCAATAGCTGTAAATAATTCTGTGCTTTGCATTTGCAAAGTGACTTCTTTCAAGATTCTTATTCATGATTTCTGTTTAATCAGAATTGCCTTCTAGCCATAAGTTCAGATGAGAAACCCATCTTTCTTTTCTCAAAATTTACATTTCATTTTAGAACTTACTATTTTGGAAAGTTGCTAGACACTTCCAGCTGGCAGAATTTGATGTCATGGTTCAGTTCATGAAAACACGTCAAGGATTTATTTACCTGATAATCTACTGTTTAGGTACTGAAAAAGTTCCCTACTTAACTAACCCATATGCAAATATTTATGTGCTATGTGATACCCCTGGGGTGCCATAAAGTTGCATTCTACATGTGGCAATTGTCATCATATCCCTTATAACTGGCATGTGGTTGAGATAGTGTAGGCTGCCTAACAATTGCTTGTTGACATGATAGTTGGAGAAATTGTGATCCGGTGCCTTTATAATCTTCGTGTTCTGTCATATTGCAGGGTATGAGAAGGTTTTTGCTGAGAATTTTCTTCTCTGTCATGATCCAAAGTTGTTCAGCTTCTCTGTAGGAAGAGAGGAAATCAGCTCATCATTCTTATTTCGCAGTAGTAATCGGCAAAGGACACCCTCTGAATGTGAAGCAAAATGTAGTGTAGATAAATTGGAGATATTAGGAAAATATGTTTTAGACCTCTCTTCAATGTGCAGTGAGTCAGAGCCACATAGTCTAATTTGGCACCAGCTAGAAGTAAAAAAGAGACTTCAAGCAAGATAATTATTTGTCTAAAAGTAGCAGAGAGGCTTGATAGCATACCCATGCTCAAAACAGAGTTCTTCATCCTAAAGATTGTCTTGGACAAAAGTTGGTTATTGTTGTTCTGTGTGTGCTGGGGCCCAATAACAGTACCCTGTGTTCATCCTTGGGAAGGACCCTCATAGGTTAGGCCAGGCCATGAAAAGGGTGGTAGATCATAAGTCTGTCCTTCCAAAAGCTGTATTAAGGGCACACTAGTTTATGGCACATAGCATTATCTAATGGTACTGCTTATAGATGCAAATCTTTATTATGGTTTCAGTAGCTTCATCATTTTAGACACTAGCCTTTGCCTCTCCTTTGCAGCCATGTAATTCGAATTACACTGTTAGCAGGAGAAAGTGTTCCCTTGCCAAAACCTCAAGCAGATCAGCATCTCTTATATCACTGTTCTGCTTTACTGCTGTTCTGCATGACATTTCTGAATGTATTTCTGCTGAATCTCTTTAACTTTCTACCTTTGTAATGGCTTACTACTTTCTTAAGCTAGCTGGCCAAGTATAAACAGAATAAGCAATGATGGATAGCATTTATACATGTTACAAATATTTTTACTACAGCACATTAAAGCAGCTACTTAAGTTCATGTTAAGTGTGGTGGGAGTGCAGGTGGGAAGGACTGTGGAAACTCGATTGATTTACAGGATGGAATGAAATTACGTCTCTTCAGAGGAAAACAGTTGTTATGAAAGCTATCATTTTGGGCAATTTATTTGAATTTCTTTTGGAGGGGAAGGAGAAGATTTTTGAAATACTTCATCAAATGAAGATGCAGATATTTATTAATAAAAAGTCCAAAACTGCTGAAATATTCTACTTAATCAGGAAAAGATGTTATTTAAAATCAGGCTCAATGTTGCCTAGTGAATGTACTTTAAGCTTCCCCTTCTTGAGGTCAGTTCTGGTGAAGTTAAATGTATCTTTGATGCTTTTCTTGTCACGTAGAGCTTTGCTTGATCGATACAGGAAGGGCTGGACTGATGTGGGAGTGCCTCTTCAAAATAAAATGCACAGTTCCTTTGGTACTTGTGGTATGGAACATCTTTTTTTTTCTTTTTTCTGTGAACACGTGACTTTTAAAAATTATGTGATGCTTACTTCATCTAGCCTTAGGTCATTACTGATCTGACTTAATTTTGAAACTAATGAGTTTAACAGAGAATACAATATTTCATATTTGAGCTCCTAAAGCTATTCAATGTCAAAAAGTTTTGGTTGTAATTGTTTTGTTTTGGTTTTAATATATGGCAACTAACATTTATCAGAAAACTGAAAGAGAAAAGTTCTCTTGTGGAAGGTTCTTTAGTCACTGTGGTGTGGTGGATGGCAAGGTCCAGGTTATGTGCCCACCTGAGAGAGAATTAAAGTCCTAAGGATGGTCAGATGATGGTAAAATTATTTTCATGAGAGGGAAAGAAAACCAGGAAAAAATATTACTTGTAGCATTTCTATCAATTTGCCCAAAGCAGCAGTACTTTATTATTCATACATAACTACTTTTAAGAGGCTCTTCTCTGTTTAAAATAACATTTATTTTGAAAAGAATGTTAAGTATTAGACTTTGTTAACACATGGCATATTTTACATCTCCTTGCTTTATTCAATTACTGTAGTAATGCTGTTTAGTGTTTAGCCTTTTCTCTGCATGAATTAATGTAACTGTTATGAAATGCTTGATATTATGAGCCCTTCTTCCAAATTGCAGTTCAAAGAGGGTTCATGAATGTTAACATGTAGAAGGTAGACTGGTAGATGGACGGCTCTTGTTCATGCACCAGGACAATAGGAATAGTTTATTTTCCAAGAATCTACCCTCATGTGTTCAGTTAAACCATTCTCTATGGAATTTAATCTGTAAAGCTTCCAGAAGACCTGTATAGCAAAAGAAGACAGTCTTTCTTTAATTGTGAGAAAAGAAACAGAAAGATCATTGAATCACAAACGTAGGTGTCGTGGAGATTTACAGAAGGGTGTTTTGCTTTGATTAATAAAGTGTTAAGTTGAGCACTAGTGGAAATGTTATCAGTTTCATGAAACGACAATTATAGCAGGTTGACCAAGCTTAAAAAACATAATAAATGTAGCAAAGTGAAGAAAAATCAAGTTCAAAGAATGGGGCGAACTCATCTACAAGCAACATTCATGTTTTATACTCTTTCCCTGTGGGAGTGTTCAAAGCCAGTCAGTAGCTTTGGTACTGACTTGCTTGAGCCTCACTCTTTGTCGGCTCTGAGGGTTTTTTAATTTATTTTTCTTTGAAGAACAGTATTTTGGCTTTGCAAAATAAATTGACTTAAAATATTTGTTTATATTTTAAATCTTCTTTAGTAACTAACATTTTTGCTGAAAATTGAGGCAGCTCTAAGGAGCCCATCTTAGAAAATCTAGCTGCTTAGGTGTATTGTCAAATAGTAATTTTTAGATGTTGTGCTTCATTACAGTAGACAGATGCTTTGTTTACATGATTTTGCATTGATAAAATCTAGTAACAAGTAAAAAGCGAAAAACGGCCCTTATCCAGGTTTATATATTTTAATTTCTATGAATTGTGATCAGAATAAAATAAAAATTCAATTGGTAATGAATTTATGTATTATTTCTGTCATTAAGAGATCTGCTTTTTGTCCCATGCCTTTCCCTGTTCCACAAAAGCAGTCACAAAGCAGAATTTTTGGCATGCCATTTTCAGTTTCCTTTCTCTGTACACTGAAGTGGTTTGTAGTTTGAAGACAACAAACAGTGCCAGGCATCTAGCTTCTCTTCAACTGAACTGAAAGAATTTGATTCTATGCAATTGAAAGCTAATTTGATTCTGTGTAAATAAGTTTCTTTAAAGAACCAAAGAACATCTGTTGCTACTTGCATGGCTTTAGGATTTGTCTTTTAATAAAAAAAATAATTTTGTTCTGCTTCTGTATTTGAGTCCTTCTATCCATCACCAGCTACATATGCATTAGTGTTTGTTTCTGATCAGTGGTGTGGTTTTAATGCAAATTCCCTATTGGTGCCTTCTTACTGCCTACTTAGTGCATGTTGCTTCATTACCTGGTTTTAACAAGCACGAACTGGCTTCTTCTCAGAGGAAATTAAACTAGAAATCCCATTTCAGAGTCATAGCAATGGAGTTTATCACGGTCTTTCTTCCACATAGGGTAATTACGTGATTTGGATTATAAAATTGTCTGAGATCTTAAATATGGCTTATCATAATTTTTAAGGCAGAAAACCAGAAAACATAGTAAATTGTGCTTCATAATTTTCTTTTTTCCACCCTCGGTAATTTCCTTTTAAATTAATTGTATTGTTTTGTTTTGTTTTCCCTGGTTGGGAATTTTATCTTTTGATTCTTACAGCATTTTCCTAGTGCTGAGATTTTAGATATTCTCTGTTTGTGGAAAGCACTTCTAAAGATAATAAAGTTTTCTTTAAAATTCAAAAATATACAGACTCATTTATAGTTTTTAAAAAGTATGTGTATAATTAGTGGGTGATGTGAAACTATTCTAAAGGAATTTTTTTATGTCTGTATTTTGAAAATTGGAAACTAATTTCAGTTTAATCTGGTTCAGAAATTACATATTTAGTCTTTTTTTGTTAGTGTTTGATTCGATATAAACGTATGTAAACTTGAAAATTAATTGGTAGGCTAATTATAGAGGTAAAATGATGACAGTCATAAAAGCAATCATTTAAGAAAATAGAATAAGCATCTTTCTTTCCTTTGATTTATGAAAGCAATTTAAATATGCTACAGTATTATCCTCAACACTTATTATATCTAATGGACAATTAATTTAAGCTTATTTAAGAAAACGCAGGGAAATGAAAGGATTGGGCTGCTGTTTAGGGAGGATTTGAGCATCAAGCATGGTGGATCAGAAACAAATCAGCAATTTGCCAGTTAAAAGCAAATGCCTGGTGTGATCTACAACTTTCAAATGCTTAGAGCTGAAGCTTGGTATAAATGTTGTAAGGGATTGTTGCTAGCACTCATTGAAAACTAGAAAAATTGCTTTTAAGAAAGCACTTCCCAAATTGTGGGGATTTTTTTCCAATGAGTGGGAAAATAAAGGAAAAAAATCTCCATTTTTTTCTTGATGGAAGAGAAGACGGATGCACTTTCTACCCCTCTTCCTTTGCAGAGTGGGATGTGAGGGATGCTGGTCGAGACATGTAGCTTCAGTAAAGGCCTTATTCTGGGCTTTATGTGGCAGGTCTCACTCTTCCCTGCTTTGCAAGCCTATGTTCTTGATCTCTTGAGAAGGATTCTTCATGCAAATAAGTTCAAAGGATGCTTTCCAATGAAGAATATTGAGTTCAAAGATTTCCTCATACCTTTAGTGGATTCAGTCATATATTTCTTGACCCAGGCTGTGTTGTGAGATGTGCTTAGTTACAACTTACTGGAATCACAGATTTCAGTCTTCTCAAGTTCCTAGCAGACAAATAACTACTTCAAGAAAAGTAAATGCTCTTATGAAGATATTTTTGCTGGGAATTACTGGGACATGGGTTTTGGGGTCTGTTGATTTTTTTGAGGGCTTGTTTTGATTTTGATTTATGCCTCTTCTGTCTTCTCTTCTTCCCTGCTTTGGGAAGAAGAAGCAGTTATAAACCTTCCACAATTACTGAAGCAGGAGGAGGCATGGCTTTAATACCTCTGATGGACTGAGCTAGTCTGGTAGTATGAAACAAGCAAATGCAAGTGCATTTTGGAATGCACGTAACATGAAACCAAGCAAAAGTAATCTAAAACTAAGTTTTCCAAATAGACTGCAACAGTGTGTTTGACAGGCGATGTTATTTAAAAAAAAAAAAACAAACAGAAAAACAAACAACCACATTACAGTTGGTTTTTGCAGGAGATGGGGAACATCTATATGGTTTATTCAGAAAGGATGTCTAATGTAAGGGTCACCTTGTCGTCAGAGCAGGTGAACAGGTTCTCTGCAGCAGCCCTATGTAGATATGTTATGCTTCAGTTGCTGTAAACTGACAGCTGAAATGGCACCTAAAGGAAATTATTCCAGTTTTGACCCATTTGCTCTTTGTTGGGTGGTGGCATTTTCTAGCATGAGTAAGTTTGTGGCAATGGCTAGTTTTTTCGAATAAGCTTTTAGGGCTTTTACGTGTTGCAGCTTGTGTCAGAAGGGAGACAGCACCTTTTATTTCAATAAACATTGCATGCTTCTCTCTTTACTTTGCAAATGTTTTTAATCTACCTTTGCTAATCTTTCTTACATCTTTTAAGATGTATATATCTTCAGAGTTATTTGTAATTGGCTACTTCTTTTATGCAGATTGATGGTTCTGTTTTTCCCATGATTGACTGGGTGTATCAGTGTGCTCCGCTGAATGTATTTCATGGCAATACCCTATCTGTATGGCCAGCTGGCCTTTCCCATGTCACAGAGATACTGTGTGGCTATTGCTAAAGCAGGCTTGTAACTCAGGCTCTTCTGTGGCTGCTTCTGCTCCCACTGTCAGGTGACTTTTTCAGTTTTGTTTCAAACAAGGTCATCTGTGAGTCTTTTTTAGTCATACAGACATCGACTTGCACTGTAGGACCTGGTAGAAGTTGTTAGCTTCTAGATTGACGTGTCACCCTAGCCATATCCTATCACTTCATGCACCTCTCCTCCTCGTTCTAGGTTCTTAGACCTAAAGACAAGGACGAAACTTTCTGAGCAGTCCCTTGGCAGGGCAGTGAGGTGCCAGGGTGAACAGATATGATGCCAAGTATGATGGCAGGGCTCCTTTGGTGGCCATGGACAGGGCATAGTCCTGGGGAAGATGCTACTTAACAAAAGAGCCATCTTTAGATGTTTTTTGCTGTTGGATGTCTTGCTGTCAAATGCAGTGGCAGTGAGGGTTCACACCCTGAGCTGCCATCCCAGAACCACAGTTTGTTCATAAAGGCCAATGTAAACCTTGTCTTAAATGTCCAGGATGGGGTCTTTCCTATAAAGAGAGTATGTTCCTAGGGCACTTATCTGAAGTCTTGGTTTGGGAATGAGTGACACGTAGGGCTTTCTTCTTACCACATACCTCTCTCATGAATTAAAAAATAAATGTGCCAATTCTTAGTGGTGCAGTAACAGTTAACTCATAATAATTCTGAGGGGTTATATGTTTTATGTATGAACTGCCCAGTGTGTTGTGACAAGGTCCTTTATTTAGTTTTGGGGTTACCGCAGTCCTCAATAACATGTACTATGACAATAAAGTGCAAGTACGGAAGAATTTAAAACATGGTTTGATGTAGTCCAGGTGATTGCCACCAGAATGAAAGAAAAAGCTCTTTGCATCCCTACCTCTGCCACTATGTAAGGGGATTTCGAGAAAGTTAGCTAATATGTGTTCCTCCTTCCCTACTTGAGATTCAATCCTGAAGATTTTAAGGATGTGCTATATAATTTATAGATCCTTTATAGAAGGAAACCCTGCTTTCTGACTTCAGACTGTAACTTCTAGGGAGCAAATAATTTCTGTTGTATGGGATATTGACAGTATCTCATTATTAAATAGTAAGGTGGTCAAATAACAAATTTTGACTGGTATAGCTTGATTTATGCCTGTCAGTAGAGCAATTAGAAAACTTCTGACAAATTTAGGTACTTTTCCTACTACTAATATTCTCATATTGCAGCATGGAAACAAGTTTACTGACATAAATCTGTTCAGAAAGAATTATAAGGTATTACACATAACAGAAAATGAGGGGGGAAATAGGGGCGAGAAAAAGAAAGCTTTCTACGAAGCAAGATGATTCAAAATAACAGATATCAAATGCCGCATTAAACAATAAAAATACGGAAAGCTCAATCCAGGCTGAATCCCTGTCTTGAGTACTGCTGATTACTGTATGTCAAACATTATTTGATGGCTACAGATGTTTTCATGAATGGGTAAAAACTGATTCACTATGCTTAATTCCTACTTTGCAAATAGTTGAGTAGAAAGTAATAATAAAAATACTGGCCAGATAATGCTGTTACGAATATGGTATGTGAGATTTTTTTGCAAATGAGAAACACCTTTAGTTTTTTTATTTTCCTTTGAGACTCAGGAACCATTTTCTTTAATAAGCATTTTTTAAAAAGAATCTGGATTGTCACATCATTCATAGTGGCACAAATCTGGCAGAATGTACATGCCTTGGAGCACTTCTCTGCCTTAGTAGGAAGAGACACAGATTCACTGAATAAACTTTTTCCCAAACTCAAATTGTTTATGATTGCAGAATAGGTATTTTTACCCTTATTTGTAGTCTTTGAATTCTTAACTTGACTTCAGCATAAATCACCATGGTTATGCAAAAACACCTAGAGGCACCTAAAGTTCCTGCCCTGGAATGTGGCACAACAGTTTTCTGTTTTCTTGGCTTTCTGTCCCCGGAACTCAGATTTCCTTCCTATGGCTTTCTGACAAAAACTTGGGAAGTTAAAGATGATTCAATATGTGAAGACTTCCTATAGCTCTAACAGATGAAGTATTTCTGAGGTGAAAGTGTTGGGTCCCATCACTTCTTTCCTTTGCCCATCCTTTTTGGTTCATTTCCTTTAGCTCTTTCTGCTGTCCTAAACCTAGACTATTCCAGTTAGACATCACAGTAATAAAGTGGAACAGAATCATCCATGCATCTGATGATATAAAGACATCTTAACATGAAGTTTTACTTTAATTGCCTTTTATGGAGCACAAGGGAATTCTAAATAGGCAAATGAGTTTTATGTGATTAATAAAACTGGCCATTCCCAGAAAATGATAGACCAGAAAAAACCCTTAAATTTTGACAATTGAAAAAGGAAAATTGATATAAATGAAATCTCATTTTTTTCATGTGATTTGGCTACATTCCAAAGCATTTTAAGTGCTTCAGAAATGATCAACACATTTACAGCAGAAAGCAATTATAAACATTTAAAAATAGTAATTTAATTTCCACCTTTTTCATAAGCCAAAATACACGTTTAAATATTGGGAATCCGTTTTAGGGAGCTTTGATGAACCTGAATCCAGGTGCAACCTGATTAAACCATTTTTTTTTTTTTTGCAATTGCTACAATCTGATGGGCTTCTCACCTGAATCCTCTTCAAAGGTGGAGTATGAAGTAAAGAGACTTTCTCAAGCCCTTGCAGAAATGGTTAAAATAGGGAATGGATCATCTCCTTTGTAAACGGCAATCTGGTGCCATAATCATGATGGTATCTGCTGACACTGCTGTCTTTGAAAGCAGATCTCTCCTGACACACTACTGGTGAAACAGTGACTCCAAGGACAGGACATGTGCACATATAATTTAGGTATGTCTAGCCAAGCAATGAACTGAATGTTAGCAGATTTCAGAGAAAATTGTACAGCTACAGCTCCCTACCTGGCAGAAACTGTAAGGAAAAATTTGCCTTTTATTTATTCATAGAGAAAAATCATCCTTTAAAATACTCAGTTTCTCACATTGTATTGAAGGTGAATTTCTACATGGATACCTACCTGGTAAAACCTTTTCATGACTTAAAATCAAAGTTTAAAGGATTTCATAGACCCCATTTGATTCTTTACCTTTAGGAAACACAGATGACTTTTTTTTTTAAATTATTGATATATGGATATGTACAACTGGAGCTGTAACTTCATAGAGCCTTTTATGGTGCGCAAGGTAACTTAAGTACTTTCATCTGGAAATTCAGAATAATTCTAATAATTGAAGAACGTGGACATTTTTTCAGTGCTCGCTACAGTGCTACACTTTAGAAATACTTATCTTTTAGGTCAGAAAGATTGCAAAAGCTCTACAATGGAGCAAACAGACATTACTCATTCAGGCCTAAGAATGATGAACAATTTTTAAGCTTAAAATATGTCTCAGAACCAGACACTCTTAAGAGGGCATTGTTCTGCCTGCCACATCTCAATTTGTTTTTTTTCTCTGTGACTTTTTCCTTTATCCTTTTCCATATGTGATATCCATGCACAACCGCTGTGCTCATACTACTGCCTTCCTTCTGTCCAGATCCTCTTCAGAGCCAGCATTTCAGAGAAAAGAAATGTACCATTTATTCATTCATTCAGCCCTTTCCTGCCTCCTCCTTGTTAGCAAAACGAGCAGGAAGCTGTTTGTGCCTGGTGACTCACCATCAGATTTTTACGAGGGGATTATGCTGAACATCACTGATTCACACACTCTGGGCTTTGTTGGAGGTCAATGTCTTGGCAGCATTCCCCTGTAAATACCATATGAGTATGGAGTTGTTGATCTCAAGAGCCTTAAGTCATTTCTGCCTTCCATGTCGCAGCTGCTTGTTTAGAAGTCGCCAACAGGGGATGAGGTGACAAATTCTGAGTATTGAAAGGAGAAATTTCCTGACACTCAGGGGGTGTGCGGGTGTTTGCTCAGCAACAGCCTCTTCCCTTTTCCTTCACCCTGAAGCATGCACTGATTTTTAATTTCCTTAATTCAAAGAGCTGTTGAGATGAACGCATAAAATCTAATTAAATATTGTTCATGGCCTTTCACTTTGTAATTCTTCTCCTCTCTTACCACACTGTTGCTTTCTGTCCCTTTATTCTCACATTTTCTCTTTTCTAATGGGTACTACTCTTCGGAGGTGAAAAAAACCTGGGCATTAACCGTCATGGTCCTTAAGCTTAAGGAGCTATCAGCTCGTTGAAATCAGGGAGATTGCTATGATTTTAAGAGTTAAGCTACAGAATCCCAGCTGGAGATTTTGCATTTACTTGTTTGTATTTCTCTTAACACTTTTTGCATATTCATAGGCACATACACAGGAACCACCTATAGTAGGCTGCGTATTCAGCAGCATAGGGGGAGGTCCAGGAGGCAGTCCTGCAAGCAGTAACACAACTGCCTAATTAACTTTGTTTTCCTGAGCTGTGCCAATGACAAAATACTTAATTTCTGCAGAACGAGGCATGGGCTGTACACAAGATCTTGAAATGGAGAAGGTCGGTTGAAGGTTTATGCCATCTGACACCCCCAGTCAGTCCCTACTACTTCTTGATTCCCATGTGTTGCTGTGTTTTTGCACGATATTTGCTTCCAGTATTTCTGTCTGCACTCATAGTACAGAGCTCCTTCGGATCTCGCTGGGAAGGCAAAGATCATCAGACTTGGAAAGGACCCCTTATAGATGAAGTCTGCTACCAATAGGCTTGCCACTGGGTAGTTCATTTAATTTGCTCATGGAGATTGCCAGGACGCTTGTGGTAGGGTAAGATGAAGAGCATTCTCCAAATTGCCCATCTCGCTCTGTGTACGTGCAGTTTTGAGCAGAGGTAAGTGTAGGCACAGATCTTCCTCTCAATATATAATGTCTAGTCAATAAAGTTTCAATACATGGAATACTAACAGATCATTCTTTTACCTTCTTTACAGCAATGGGGATTTCCCTTTGTGATGTGTTTTCTTAAGGAAGAATAAAATGTACAGTGTACGCTTTGTTACATACGCTTCTCGCAATCTTGCAGAGAAAATCCATCATTGAAATATTGCTATTACCTTTTTACCTTTGCTTTATGAACTAGTATATAAAGCAACATTTATTTTTTTTTTAATGATATAGGTATGCTCAGTTAGATCTGGTGTTCAAAACAGTTTGTTCCATAAACAAAGAAAAGAATGAAGCTTTATTTCTTTTGGATTTGTTTTCTGTCTTATGCCAATTTACATCTATCTATCACAAATTTGTTCCTTCCGCCTTTGGTCACATCCTTTGTCATAGTCTCATTGGAGTATCTTTGGTTTTTCTTCCCTCTCTACTCTTTGTGGACAGGATAGGACTCAGAAAACATGATGCTAGAATAGAACTGCTGACATGCTTGGTGCCAGCAGGTGGAATGGCTGCAAGGCAGAACAGACTAAGGCTGAGTTTTTCTTGCCATTTTTCCTAGGCATCCTTTTGTTACTTGTACCTGTTTTCACTACTTAATCATGCTGAAAATTGTACAAATCTCACAACCTGGAGAGTCACATCTCCTTTCTCTTTTGGAAAGCTTTCACTTAGAACTAGGGGAAAAAAACCTCCCACCCTGTAAAGGGGATGTTTCTTCGTTTTGTTATTGTCATGATTTAGTTGTAGGAGATAGAAAAATTGGTTAACTTGATAACTGCTCATTCAGGTAGAATTATATTTCATTGGAGAGCTTCTGAGTGGCAAGGTTTGCTGATGGTGTGAACTTATTTCGGATAGTGAGGGAAAGTAAAGAATTGCAAAGGGATTTTAGGAGATGGAGTTAATACTATACACAGAAGCCAAACACTAAAGTGGCTAAGTGATTTTGTCAAGTGGCTGGGAGCTGAGAAAAAGGTGGGGAGTGCTTCAGAATTACTTATGTTGCTGCCTGAGCATTTCGTTTTGGCTACGTTTGGAAATGACAGTCTGAGCTCCTTGAATGTCTTTCTGAGGCAGTGTAGTACACTTCTATTCCTACAAGTTTCTGAAAAAGGATTGTGTTTAAAAAGCCAGAAAAGGTATTTCAAGCATGACAAATAACTAAGGAAAGAAAAAGCATGAAAGGAAGCAAAACCAAACAAACCACTCATGCATAAATTGTACTGAGGAATAAACAACTATTTGTAATGCAGTTCATATGAAATAAAATTTAGAAGCCCGTGTTTCTTATTAGGAAGTCTTTGGCTGTCTTGCTTAGGTGGGCTGTGCTCTGGTTTATAAAAGATGTTAGCATCTTTGGGAGAATCAAATGTTTTCAGATCACTGGACAGGAAAATCTTTAGTTTGGCTAGATGTACAAAGTAATCTTCAGTGCAAGTTTCGCAAGATGAGATTAAAATAGCACATTTACAATTACTGCCTTTAGAAACTTTTGGAGAAACAAAATCTATTAAAAAAATAGTTTGTTTTGCCTGGAAAGAGATGGTCGTTAACGTTTGTTGACTTTTCATGATCACCATGTAAAAACAAACACAATTCCCTGTCACCTGAGTATCTGACGAATTGTAGGTTAACTCTGCTCAGAAGGAAAAGTCAGAGTGTTTCAGAACTTGCCCTCTCAGAATTATCACGTACTGTTGCAATTACAGTTTTAGACAGTATTCATCTTTACTGATTTCCTTGGGATATAATGAAACTAAACTCCACATAGGTGATCAATATTTTTCTCTCTCTTTTGTATTTTTTTGCTTTTCTCTTCCTTTCCTCCCCATATATCTTAAGTGTAGAAGCCAGTCTTGGAGGTAATCCTAAGGTTGTTATGGTTTTGGTGTGTACTTCCTCATCATGTTGATGCAGGATTGGTGAATGTCTCATTGTTTTCATTAATTCATGGGTGATTATTTTTTAGAAAGGAACATGCAATCTTCAGCTCCCCTGTATGTCTATGTATAGTTCATATGTTGTTCAATGAAGTTATTGGTGAAAATAAGGAATCTGTCAGCTTGAATTAGGGTTTTTCTTCTAGAAAAAGCTCCTTGTGCTTTTTTTATAGTTACAGCCAAATTATCCTTTCTGAGACAACAGTTGTATCACTTTGAAAGGAGGCTGTAGGAGAGCGAGTGCTGGTCTCTTCTCTCAAGTGACAGCTGATAGGACAACGGGAAATGGCCATAAGTTTGCCAGGGGAGGTTCAGACTAGATATTAGGAAGAATTTCTGTGCTGAAAGGGTGGTCAGGCACTGGAACAGCTGCCCAGGGAGGTGGTCAAGTCGCCATCCCTGGAGGTGTTTAAAAAACAGGTAGATGAGTTTTTGAGGGACATCGATTAGCGGAAGATGGGTGCAATTGGACTCAATCTCAAAGGTCTTTTCCAACCAGAAAATTCTATGATTCTATGATCACTCAGGCTCATTTACCTCTTGCATACTTTCATCTCACTGATTTTGAACTACAGATTTTAAAGCTAAAAAACTGTCTAGTGAAGTCATGCTCATTGCCAATAAAAAGTATTAAATCAACCCTTAAATTTGTATTATCATAATGTTATCTATCCTCTCCATCTGTAGTTTTGTCACATTTAGAGTTTATGCCAAGAGGATTTGAATGAAGAAAACAGAAGATTGAAAGTAGTTCAGTGCTGTACTTTTCTTACATATAGGGCGCTGCACATTTCAGTTGAAGGCTTGATAAGCTTAATCTGATACTCCTAGTATTTGGGATGCCTGAAACTTGCTACTGAACTTATTTTTTGATACTATGGCAGTGGATGTTCTTTGAGTACCTAAAAGATTTATAGGGATTTCAGATGTATGCTTCTAATTATTTACAGTGGAGAATAGGGTTAAATTTTATGCACTTCTATACGATCTTATTTTTGCATTATTGATGTACTGTATGGAATGCTGTGGCATTTTAAATTTTGATTTCTGGTCATTTATGGTCATTTTTTTTGAAGCAAATTGCAAAATTGATGGACACATGTAATCTGATTAAAAAAAGGAGACAATAAATAAATTGTATCTGTTGAAGGAAATAAATGGTTTCTGTTGTTCCACTAGGGTAAAAGAATCATAGCTGCTTGTCCCACCCCACATCCAGCCCCATCCCCTGGCCCCTTTACCCTTTTGATACCAGTTACAATGTAGGATCACAGCTTTGTACTCATTTAGAATTTGTGAAGAACACAATTATCCTGTTATTTTGTATAACGCATGTATAAAGTTACATGATTCTGGGGGTTGTATGAGATAACAATCACGAATAATAAAGGATAGAAAAATAAAGTTGTGACCACAGAAGAGTATTGCGTTTTAATGAAAACGTCTTTGTTGATATTCTGTTGAATCATTCTAGTTGTTTTATAATGGAATTTTGAAATAGAATGTAGAAAATGAATGGTAACCTGTATTTTGATCCTTCACCAACCTTGAAATAATTCTTCTTTTCAGTAATTTAATTAAGTGACAGTAAGTGCTGTAGATTTTTTGTTTTGTTTTGTTCTTCTTCAGTAGTTGCCTGTTTTGGAGGACAGAAGTAGGACAATATTGGTGAATAATTGTGATAGTACATAGAGGTGCTCGCTGTTCAAACACAGTGTTATGACAGTTTCTTTGTACACTGCTGGGCTCTTCTTAATGCAATTATAAATCTGTTCACTGTCCATAGCAGGAGGAACGAGGCTTTGCTGGTATGCTCAGAAGGATGTTTCTGAGCATGCAGGCCATGTGCTGAACTCTTTGAGCCTTGTTAACAGAGGAGGAAATAAAGTCAACATTTGGGCTGTGTGTTCTGGGGTTTCATCAAAGCGAGAAATTTGCAATGACTGAAACATTCTTTCTAGGTCTTCGAAAACAGAAGTCCATTGACACAGAAACCTATATCCGAACTGGTTAACTTAGCAAAGTTATAATCCACTTAAAAGACAGGTTGAGGAGTTATTTTATTTTAGCAGTACAAAAGTTGCTGTCTCTTCAATACAAGCATTTGTACCTGTTTCATCTAAAGAAAAAGTATGGGATAAAGAAGACTTTGAAAGGAAGGCATTCTATTGAAGTCTATTAAGACTGAAAATTACGATTTCTCTTTCAAATTTCTATTCTAATAAACCAATACAAGAATGATATGGTTCTTCAGACATGTACCTAAAGTTTATGAAGTGGTTATCACTCCATATATAGTGTGTTTTGCTTGCATTTTGGAAGCTTTTTTTTCATATCTAAAGGTTACCCTTTAGGTCATAGCTTTTATAGGTTTGGCATAAGCCTTTAATCTCTCTTTAATGATTTTTATATGTAACTTATCCTCATAATTATTACGATAAATCTACCACGTAGCAAAGTACAGTACATCCTTGTAGTATCAGAATTCTTTATCTTATTTGTTTATTTCTTATTAGAAGAAAAATTACTGCTTGTCTCTTCTTATTTCCCCTCAAAAGGACCTTTCTAGACACTATAATGGCACAGAGCAAGAGTAATGTAGAAAAAATATACTCTGATTTGGCTAACAATAACATCATCTTGGTCAGCAAAACAGTTTTAATTTTGAGGGTAAAAGATTGCAGACTCTCTTTTATTTTTGTTACTCTTTTGTTGCCTGGGGTTAACTTACAATAAGAATTATGCTAAAACAGTAATAAAAATAGGTTTTTAAACATTAGATTTTATCACTCATATAAAAATCAGTAATATAACTTGACTGTCTGGGATTTGTACGATATGTACTTATGTCTTAATAACAGAAGACATCTGCTGAACTAATTTGCTCAGCAATTTGAAGAGCTGCATATATTGTGAACTGATGGATATTATCTATTACCTCAAAGCCTTTTGAACTTTTTACATCTTATTGATTATAGCAAAATTACTTGTTTCTTAGTGATTTTGTTATACGGTATTTTCACAGAAAAATAAATGTAATGAAACTCTAACTCTCCTTTCTTCTGATCTCATGTGATTTTTCTTCCTGCTTTCAGGATGCTACTTCCAATACAAGTCTTCTAGCAATGAGAAGATAATTTCCTGAGTCTGCCTCTGCTATCTCGTTTATTTTTCTGGTCATTCAGAGGAAAAATACCTGATCGGGTATTTAAATATTGGGCCAGCTGGCTCTCTTCCTCAAGAGATTGAAAGTAATTTTCCTGGTTCTTATACTTCCTGATTTGAGGTTCTAACCTTCCCTCTTCCCAAACCTGCTGCTCTAAACAGGCAGCTTGTGAATTGCTTAGAGCATCACTAAGCAAGCTTCAGGGTAAAGCAACGCTTCAAATGTTCAATAACTCATCTGTGTACAAGATAGGAGAGGTACAGTATTGACACTTTTCAGCTTCTTCCCAACCAGTCTTTACAACTCTTTTCTTCCTCCGGTGCTATCTGCTGCATCCTTTGAGAAGTGCCTTTATATTTCTAACTGTAGCTCTGAGATCCCTTAGGGATTTTAGCTGGTGCTTGGCTGTTCCATTGTAAGTGCATAAATACTGGCCATGCTTTAACTGGTCGTGTGGTGGTTTAGCAAAAAGCAACACCAGTGCACAGAGGAGTTGAGAACTCGGTATATCTTTTATTGCTAGTCAACAGAGCAAGATGTGATGTTTTGGGAACAGAAATTTAACTCTCCTTTTTATTTCTGAAAGAAAAAGTACCAGGAAAGTTTTTCTTGCCAGTAATCCTTAAATCTTTCAATGTTGTAATAGTCTCTCTCGCTTTGCCCCTACTGAGTTTTCTTTAGTTTAGATGATCCAGATAAGTTATTTTCTATTCTGAAAAGTAACTTTTTTTCTTCTCATTGTGTTTTTTGAGGGATTGTGGATGGGGAGGGGAATCAACATTTCACACCTGCATCTGTAGGATAAGTCATTAAGATCTCTGACCCTAAAGAAAGTCCTTAGAGTCAACAAAGTATGTGACCAGCAATCACAGCTAATGAACACTATGCAAACGTGTAGCATCAGAAGTTGCCAGGTGAAGACAACTAACACAACTAATATGAAGGCCGTGAATGGAAGACAGTTGAATAATTTTGTTTATAAAGTCATGATTATCATCAATCTGTGCACTGCCTAATTATCGGTTACTGACTGCTTAAATTAACTTGTATAGTAAGACTTCATTCTGTAATTTTCAGACTCTGAAATTGCTGTTTTCTTTCCCTCACATCTTAAATTTTATCTTTACTCCCAGGAAACTGGGACTGTTTTCCTATTTTGTAGTTAGTGTACAGTGTGTATTTGCTGCATCAAGTTGAGTGTCCCACATACCAGTGAAAAGAAGGATGAATGACCCTTCTGAGAAGGTTAAAGGGTCTGTTGTGCCCTCACTTTTGAGTCCAAGTCCATATTACTGATGTTGGGGAAGAAGTGCTGTGAAGCTATTCCAACGTTGTTTCTCTTAGGCAGGTTTTAATACAATATAATATAGGTTGTATTTCAAGCTTTATTTTTTCCACAAGTGATATGTCTGGCATATTTAGAGGTTTATTGTTAATTAACGTCAGTTCATTAAAGGATTAGTTCTAGGGACACATGCTAAGCACAATGGATTGACCAAGGGAACTGTTTTCTGCACTGAGGCACCACCCACAGTCCTGGATAAGCATGCTTTTCTGGATGAAGAATGATTTTCTTTTGATCTTATTTTTTTGTTTTGTCTTTTTTTTAATGAACTGTTGTTGCTAGGTGGTAGCATATGGGCTCAAACCATCAATCTTTACTTAATTTATTGCCCTCCTATTTTATTCATACCACACATAAGCAAAAGATGATGAGATTAAAAAAAGGGGTTGGTTTTAACTGTTGCATAGCACGACAGGAGTGTCATTAGTTCCCCAAAATATTATTTGGCTCATAAAATATGAAGATACAAATACTTGCTTTGCTAAGCAATATCAGTGGCTTGTTCACAGAATTTAAATGTGCTGAGAAGCAGTATTTTTGCATGTGACATGTCCTTTCTGTTGCTAATATGCTAAAAATATTCTGGTGGGTCAGCCATTTTCTGCAAGGTAGAAAAGAAATATACATTTATTCCACTAGTGTAAAAAGAAGAAATAAGTAGTTGTCAGAGAGCACAGTTGTTCCCGAGGTCCATCAGTCAAGAGCCTGCTAGACTGTAAACTGCCATGAAAGTTAATCTTGTGTCATAGAAAGGATGTGCACGGCCATGCTAGAGAATGAATGTCACATTTTCATTACGTATTTGCTCAGAGCACAGCTCCTCACAGGAAATAAATTGGCCCTATTTCTTTGCTGTATGTACTGCTAATGGAAGATAGCGAGTCACAAGGGAAGTTCATAGACTGATTTAGGAGGAAAGTATTTTTAAAATTACGTAGCTTTTAAAAGTTATACTCAGATGAAATTAAATGCACAGTTTGTTTCCATGCATATAAAATGTGATATTCAGAACCTATTGATATAAACTGACGTGTTGATTCCCCTGTCCTCTTCCATTAAAGCAGGAAAATGGATATTTTTTCCTATAAAGAGCTTTAAAAATGCGCAGACAAATACTGACATGGCATTGCAAGGCTTTGTACAGATCTGAAGTAAATAGCGGAAACTTAAGTTCATGGCTTGAATTTGGAATTAAGAGCAAAATGTTCATTCAAATATTTCTAAAAAACATGCAACTAAAATAATAAATACCACTAGTGATTGCATAAATACATACATTCTAAGCCAAAATGACACTGTTAATCAGTAATTCATTACTAGAATTTTTGTTTTCAGTAAATTAAAATAAAATAATAACTTTAAATACATGACAGTGTTCAAGTGTTGAGTCATAACCTTAAATTCATTGCAAACAATTAGTGAGAATGTGGTAAGGTGGGAGATCATTGCGGAGAGAAACAAAGGAAGATGTAAAAGGAGTGTAAATGGTGTTTCACAGTTTCGCTTGTTCTCCTACAAGCAGTGTTCACTGTTCACAGGTAAATGGTCCTTCCTGCCCAAGTCTTAAAATGTATTGTTTGAAAAGGTAGTATCAATCAGTCCTTTGAAAATGGAGGAGTTTTTTGAACAATGCATGTTGTCAGATGCGCTTTTAATTAACTATGCTCCAAATTTTTTTGATATATTTTTCTTTTTTGAGAGCAGCATTTTAATAGAAAATCTTATCATTTGGACTCTGAGAAGCAGATTTTTTGTTGTAAGTGTAAGCTGAATTGGTTACACTTTAAAAATAGGTCAGTGACTAGTAGAGTTTGTATAGAGACTAGAAAGACTGTCAGTACTCATTAGACATTGTGGTTACAAGGTCTCACTTGTAAGATAAACGTAAGAGTTTCAAGCAATAATATACTACTCCACAGTTTTTAAATAATGCATATTTATAATATTAAACAAATTTTGATGAAAACAACAGTTACAAATATTTGCTGGGCCAAACTGCTTGGTTATTTGGGTATGAACCAGTTTTGTTCATTATAAGAGGACAAATGCATCCGTTTTCTTTCCCTGCTGTAAATAATGTATTGTTTTTCTTCTGAGTATTGTAATAATCAATTGGCACTTAGCTTATCGTTGATGCAAATCTTAGCATAACTAAACCTAATGAGAAGTCTTCAGTTAAATAAATTAAACTGTATAAATAGCAGTCAGTTTCAATATAGTCAAAGATTTTAAACAGGCTGTTATCATGAAAGCTCTTTAGAACTTGTATGCCTTTACACAGTGTGGCCATCCTGGTTTGCAGTGTGTAGCTGGCAGTGCTGTTGGGTTTCTGTGTTTTCTTTTTGTTACATTATACCAGGTAGTAACCATGGCTTTGACCAATTTAAAAAAAAAAAAAAGAAGGAACAAGGGTCAAGATTCATGCTTAGAATTAGAGGTACAGGTACACAAAATGTTCTACCCTGTGATATGCTTTGATGAGTGAAAACTAATATATCCAACAACTAAATATTTATCCAATACTAAACTATGTGTTTTGGCTCAGAGTGATGCATGCAGAGTAGCAGAGGTAGTTACTGCATGGATAGCTGTGTACCTCTCTGCCCTTGTGGCACTGGACCAGGCTTGTATAACCTGGCCATAATGGGTGTGAGAGTGACTCATGAATTTCATCTGAACAAGTCGAGCCATTTGCAGTTAGCTGTTTGAGATTAATCTTTCACTGATTGTTAAATACATGCAAAATATCTCTGGTTTCTAATTAGGTTTTGGTGCAGCTTGCTTGTTAGGAAAAAAAACCCTTTGCCTTTATTGAAATGACAGCTTAGATTTCAGTAGAGAGCAAAGCTTGCAAACTACTGTCAATAATGTTCACTTCCTTCAAAGCAACTTTTCTAATTAATGAAATTAACTGCTAATTCATGTTCCATCTGGATACTTATATAGCTGCATAGGACACTCACGCAATTGTTCTTTTCTAGAAAGGCTTCTGTTGGAGATACATGTACAGTCTTAAACATATGTGTGACATATGTACGGTCTTAAAACTGTCCACATTTCTAAAAGAGAATCCAGGATGAAGTTTTTACTGTCTTTAGAGACCATCTGAGTATTTTCTACTGACATTAGAACCTCTGCTCGTGGAGCAGGCTACCCTTTGTGCTGGTGGGTACTGGTGCCAGTCCTTATACCTTTGCTGGGGCACTGCTGACCTTTCAGAGGCTGGCTGCAGGGACGTGCAGTCCCTACGTAATACTGATGCACAGGGACCGCTTTTTTATGTAGTTCTATGTGTGACTTTAATTTCAACCAGGTGTTTTGTGTCCAATAGTGAAGTCACAACTAAACTCTTACTGACCACCCCCATCACTTGTGCCAGGTAGATGCTGGGAACAGATCAAGACTCTGGCTTCAATGAACAAATTTTTGGTTATTTAAGTTTCAGGTGTTTTGTAACTTTCGCTAATACTTAGTAGCTTTCTGGAAAAATCTCTGTATTGGGAATACTACCTTATTTGGGTTTCTGTGTACTTAAAAAATATAATAATGATAATTCTCTCAAGGTTTATTTTTCTTTCAAATTCTTGAAGTAACTGAAAACATCAGAATCTTTTTATGGCTTTTAGTTTTATGGGCAGTGAAAATACCACAGAAAGGCCAAAACTTTTATTGTTTTGGCTCTGCAGATATTGTGTGGTTGAATGATGGTCAGAGGTTTTTGTTAAAATGTTCTAGTAACTTTGAACTTCATAGAAGTAAGTTCATTCTGTTGCATTTGAGACGCAGTGATTGATCATGTGTATGTACCTAGTCCATTGACATATGAAATAGAGTGCATTTACTTTAACTGCAAGTTTACTTCAAGTTATAGCAGTGTAATTGTTTAAGCAAAGGTGTAGTTGTTCAGAAATTATGATTTGACATGCAGCAGTTACATGACCAGGCCCCACTCTTGGTGCTTATTGATGGCTTTCTACCCTCTACAGCTTCTCACAGAAGAACAACATGCAAAGTTTATGAAAATTTTGGGGAAGGTACTGCTTGAGTGAAAAAGGAAGCATGTGCTGAAAAAAAAAAAAAAAAAAGGCTCTCTGAGTTGTTTTTTTTGTTTTGAGGGAAAAAACCAAAACCCAGAACCAACTAGGAAAAAAATACCCAAACCCAAACAACCCCAAATTTGTCAAATTTTCCGTTTGACCCAAGGTTTCAGCTTAAGTGGCTGTACTTTCTCAGAATTTGGAGGAACCATGAAAGAATGGTTCTATATATATGTATTTTTTAAAGAAACTATTAAAAATTTGTTGAGATAAACCAAGATTGCTGAAAATTGCTGACATTATATGTTATTCAATGAAAGTCCATCAGCATTTATCTCAGTCGTATACAACTACTTGACCTGGAGCCTGAATCTCTTGCCTTTCTGCCCATCATCTGCATTTAAAAATGCAACTTTGACATCAGATTCTCTAATGAGCTTTGTATCACTCTGGCCTTCATGTTTAGTGAGATAGAAACAAGGAATTATTAGGAGTATGTTTCTGTTGATGGGATGATGGGTGTTCCTTGTCATGCATGCACTCCTAACCCAAGTTAAGCAGCATGCCTTGTGTTAGAGGTGTTGGCATTGCCAGCCGCCTGCTGACACGTGTGCTGGGCTCAGGCCCAGTCAGGCTGCCTGCTCCCGTCACGCCCTTCCCTGTCGTGCACCTTTAGAGCTGATTTCGGCATATGGATTTTATGCTTTGGTGGAAAGTGCACTGTAAAGTTCTACATAAAAGAATAAAAATTAAAAATAAAATTACGCTGGAAAATTGTGTTTTGAATATTCTGATGTGTAAAACTATCATCTTTAAACAACAATGAATTAAAAATTCTGAATGCTGACAAGTCAGGTGAAAGAAAAAAACACTGTAAAGGTAGTATCTGAGCAAAATACATTTCGGTGCTTGTAAGAGAAGCTCTTGCTGGATGGCGATGGTATGCAACAGACCTCTTTTTTAACTCTCCTTATAAAAGTATGCTTTAATGAGCAGTGAAATTGTATTTTAAATAAGGAACACTCACTTTTCATTATTTCAATATCTGATTATCTTTTGTGGGTTTTTTTTTGTTTGTTTTGTTTTTAAGATCTTGATGTTTATGGCAACAGCTTTCATCAGCGTATGGTATAATGGGCTGCGGGTTGGATGATTTACAGTCATGTGAAAAATGATGTATACTTCTCTTCTTCCTCGTCCATGGTAAGTTTTGTTGCTATACATACCTAATAAAAACTTGAGTTTGCAATGACTTGCACTGGATGTCGTTCCCATTATTTTCATATGGACTAGCAGAGAGTTGTTAATTTACTTGAATACATAACAACTGGGTCTTTTTCTTAAGCTGTTTAGGAATGTTTTAAAAACTTAACCTCAAACAGTAACCATATAAAAATTTTCTTCCTTTTGGGTGATTTTGGAGCTTTGCAAAGATCCTGATACACAGATTGATGTTATCTTTCCCTTCGGCTTGAAAACATCCTCACCTCCATATGGAGAGTCTTAGTTCAAATTAGATTCCAGCCAAATGTTCTTTTTTGGTATGACACATACTACAATGTATTTAAGAACAAAATGACTGTAACTACATTACAAATATAATTCAAAACATGGGGAAAAGAATAAATAGGAGAAAATATTTAAAAAAAATTTTCAGTTTTATTTTTTTTACACCGCGTTTATATTTTATGCCTACAATTAATCTGGTTATAGTATCCATGAGCAATATTCAATATTGTATAAACAGTAATATTAAAAGCAAGGCTCCTCATAGTATAACTGAACTATCACTTCTGGTTTACAGTTTCCAGACATGCAATAATGAGATCCATAGCACTATTTGTTCGTTCGGCTAAATGCATTGACAGCCCAAATTTGGATATGTAAGTGTTCTGCTCACTGACTTCTCTTTAACACATCACAAAGAGCAGCCTTCTCCTATCCAAATTCCAGGTTAAGCATTTGAGGTTAAAATCGCTGCTGTCTTTCTCTTCTTCTTTTTAAGGGTTTTGATACAGCTTTATGCACACAAGGTTTATTTGTGAATGGTACTGTATTTTCTCGAATAATTGCTTAGCCATTGTTAAAATCTGTCTGTAAATTTTTTTTACAATTAATCTGTGTCTAGGGTTCAACGTAGGAAAGATATGACATGCCAACATGAAAGGTATTTTTCCTGTTCTACTGCTGTTCCAGAGTCCTTAGAGGTATGCAGTAGTAGAGAAGAGTAGAGAGATGCAAGCATTGAGAATAGAAGAGGCAAATTAATGGCGTCAGTCAAAGCCATTTTTGTGATGTGCTGAAGTACTGTAATGAAGTAAGACAGAGGCAATACAGTTTCTAGAGGTGTGTTTGAACTTGATGAAAATGACAGACATACAGCACATCTTTTTCATCCTTTGGAGGGCACCTTCTGCCTTCCTCTCAGCAATTTCAGCTGGCTTTGCTTTTCAAATGATATGTCTCCCAAGTACTAGCCATTTAACTCTGAAGCCAGGGAGCAAGATAAATAGCAAAGAAAACATCACCTCACTTGTTTCTGCTGATAAATTTTGTTTAATGGGTTATCTAGCACCTGTTGATTCTACAAGGCAGTTTCTGGGGTATTCAGTGAGTTCTGAGTCTTTCCCTAACCAGGCTTTTTATTTGCTGAGTTAACCAATTTGCTTCCAAAGACTTGACCTTTTCTTTTCTCCTCTCCTCTTCCTTATCAGCAATGTGCCATACATTTCTGAGCCTGTTTTGCATCCTGAATGTGCATTGATTCATGATGAAATAAGAACTTTGACAGGTCTGGTGGAAGAACTGACTTCTTTAAACAGAGAAAAGGATGTGCATGCCATATGTGTAAACACTGCAAAATATTGTTTGCTTTTCCAGAGGTCTTCTACACCACATTTTACTGCAATTATTCCCTGTGACCACCAGCATGAAAACAGAATCAAGTCCACAGTGTTTCCTTTGTGGCTAAATAAAAAAAAAATAGTGTGATCATATCTTTAATTGTTTAAGAAATGCTGTTTTACATTGCACTGACAATTAAAAACACTGATTGGTTTGGCAGTTTTATTTGTCAGAATTGTTCCTCTTTGCAATCAAACCAAGCAGAGGATGTATGTGTGAAAGGGCATCTGCATGCCCCCATCCCCCACACTGCTTCTTTCTAACCAGATTAAAGCTAAAGTGGACATCAGGAAGTAAACTGAATGTCAGCACACATGATGTGAAACCTAGAAAATTTTCTACCTTTTCTACAGTAGCTTGTGGAATGATATCTGGAGGCGAAGTATGTGTTACTTGTCAAAGTCAAACCCTACAAGAGAAGAAACGATATTCAAAACAGTAATATACATTTAGAATCTATAAAGTAATAATGATGATTATAGTAATTCTGGTTTGTTCCCAAATCCTATATGTCGTTAGCTAGATCAGCAAAACCTACTACAAAAAGATGTGTTAAGATGATGAAGTCAGGCTTTTAGAGGAGATAGTAGGATATGAGAAGAATTATGTGAAAGGGAAATGGAATCTCTTACAAGGAAAGAGTACTGGAAATGCAAAACTGTACATCAGCCTGTAGTTCTTGGGTGTTGTCTTTGCCTTCATTCTGCATTGGACAAGCTGAAGTCAACTTTGGCGGTTTTTTTTGTGGCTGGAAAGAAGTCCACTGAGATAGAAAAAAAAAAAACCAAAACACAAAACCCAAACCTAACAATAGCAAAAAATGGAAAACCGTAATTGTCTCCTGTATATAAAGAAAATTCATATGGTATTTTAATATCAAAGGGACTCTTTCCAAGATATTGAATATGTAAAATCAGCGTAGAGTGACAAAGAAGCAATAAAGAGCAGAAACTGGGTGCCGTTTAGGAGATGTGATAATTAAAAATAGAATATATAAAAGGTTAAAGGTCAGGACATCTACAGACAAGGTAAGTGACTCAGACCATATGCTAAGTTATAAGAATAATGGATGAATTTTTAGTATATAGTTCCATCAACTTGGAAGGCACGCTGAAAATAAGTCTATGAAGCTGAGTAAAAGAATGGTAGCAGGTATGCCAAAGTCCTAATAATTACCAGCTGTGTTTTCTGGGTCTTATATAGTGTAGAGGACAACTTGAAGGAACAACATCAGCAGCTGATGCAGTTCTATTACCTGAGTTTTCTTCTTACTGCCTTTTTTTAAAATACGTAGAAAGTCTAGCCCTGGATTTCAGTTTCTCAACTTGAAACAATCTATCCAAAAACATGTACCAAAACATCCTATACAAACTAATGGGAAGCTTGCATTTTGGATGAACGCTTATTTCAGCCTCTAATGCTATGGCTCGTCACAGTTTACAGATAGTGTGGTAACTGAAGTGCTCCATTTTAACTGAAACCATCATTAATAAGTATTAAAGCAAATCACTTTTTGATATTCCAGTGATTTCTCCTTATTGTGGAAATGCAGTTCTCCAAAATGTCACTGGTTTTGCTTAGAGTTTTGCTCTGTTAGAGTTCACACAGATGCACTCGGTGACCCTGGGTCCGTCCTGCCATGCCACCTGCTAGCTGAGCTGTCCGAACACATTATGGGCTTCATTTGGATGTCAGAAAAAATAGCATAGCACTGAGAGAATCAAAATGGAGCATGCATTATTTATGGAAGTAATCACAATCCTACTGAGATATATCCTGAACTGAGATGCCTCCAGCTAGTAAACAGAAACAAAGAAATAGCTGTTAGGGTTTGTTTTGAAAATTCTGGTTTGAGTGAACTTAAACTAATTTTTAATGCTGCTTCAGTACATTAAAATAAAATCAGAGCTTCCCTTTCCCCATTTACTTGCGTTTCCGCATGCTTCAGTATATTTAATTTTCAAGCTAATATTGTGATCCAGAAGGCCCACGCTTTGTCAAGGGTTTTGAATAAATTATGCCCTAGAAGCTTCAAAACACTACAGAGAGAGTAGCCTCAAAGTTAGGTGTTGGTTAGAGAAGGCTCAGTAACCAAAAAGGCATTGCTGCTGATGTGCGTTCTACTAATGTTAATCTATTAGTAGGGAATCTTGACTAATTATTCTATATCAGTGTGTCCAGGTTGATGTGCTAGTGAATGGATTGGTATGTCATTGTAATTCCTCTTAAAGAGCATCCTTCTAATGTGAGTGTGATAGGATTTGGCTTTAAATTGACTGCTGCAAGAAATTTGTCTGAATGGAGACAGGAAAATATTTGCTCTTTCTATAGGTTTGAATTTGTGTGTAGTTTTCTTGATTCATAAATTATTTGTGCCAAGTAACAACCTCTCTGGGCTTTTTGCATTTTAAAAACAATAGTAAATGAGTAACGATGCTTGGAATGAGAAGAGGCTCTGTTGTAACTTTACTGTTGGATATAAATTCTGTACTCTTTAACTGCACCAGGCTGTTAAGTGCTGGCTTTAAAGCTCCAGCAAAGTTACTTGAAAATATATCTAATTAATTAAACTTTAATTTTTAGCCATTGTACTGTGGTACTGTAAAAATGCAATGTCAGCCATTTTCTTCAGAAGACTAAGGGCTTTGCCGGTTTTATTAGGATAAAAACAAAAAAAAGCCACATACAATTACTAGTCAGCTTTATCTTTAGAATGTTAATCCATTTTTTTTTCTCAATAATTAGTGATATAAGAATATATTGTGAGTGCTTCAGATCTGTTTGGTTTTTATTAGTATCCTACTGTGAAGGTAAAGTTTCTAATAGAAAACCAAGATACAGTGAATATCTATCAAACCCATTATTAGTCTGATAGGAGACGGTCCTGGAAAGCTGGAAGGGCTTAAATAGTGTGTAGTCTAGGAGACTCATATCAGTGATCAACTGCTTTTGGTGCCCTAGCAGCAGCATCTCCTCCCATCAAAGTCAGACGTTTTTGAGTTGCAGATAATTAGTGAAACTAGCTCGGTGAGAGATCTTTTTGAAGGGAGAGCTTGCTTTATTTTAGATAATCCATAACTCAGTTGATTTTACCTACTTATATTCTCACTGAAATACCTGTCTAGGTGATCTGGCCACCATCACTTGTGTGGAGGCCAGAAGACACCAGCAGCTGTATCCTCACCACTTCTTTTTGTCACCACCAACCAAGAGGAAACAGGTGAGTTTTGGGGAAGAGCTTTTATATCATATAGGACCCAATGGATGATATATTTTGATCATTCACCTCAGAATTTTGCTTACTTCAGCCTCTGTAAGGCAAATCTGCTGCCAGGTATTCTCGTTCATGTTTCTCAGAGTGGCTGGAGTGGCAGGAAGAGGCACGTGGCATTACTGCATGTGATGTAACCTCTCCTGCCTGCTTACACTTCTGACCAGCACAGCAGCTTGTTTTACAGTGTAATTAATCACACAGTTTTAATTCCAACTACCTGGCTTGAGAAAATATACTAAATGCTTACCATGAAAATTGAGCACCTTAAAGTTACCTAGGATTAATCACCAAAAAATGTGCCTAGAAGCTGGAACTTTGTTTCTCTTTTAAAAAAAACACATTATAATCGATATCCTGTTTGATTGATAATAACTGCTGGAGCCATATCCCTGAGAAACCTGATTTTTATAACTCCCAGGGTTTCTCACAGAAAGGATGCAATAGGGGGTTCTGAGAAATTAGTAATTTTTTTCTTTGCTCTTTCATAGTTAGCAGGCAAAATTCCTTTCTGAATGCTTATTATTTCAGAGCTTTTGGAGGTTTATGTCACGGAAATACATATGTTGGAACTAGATTTTTGTATGAGCATAATTCTGAAACAAACAAGATAATATTGAGATATTTAAAAGCTATGCGGCCCCAGCTGTGGGAGAATAAAGCAGGACTTGGTAATGAGAGTAAACAAGGGTGGCTCTGCCTTTTCTGGCTGTCCATCCTCTCTGCTCCTGGTCTTGACTCACGTTGGGGGGTTTTCTGTGCCGTGAGCCCACCTTTGCACCTGGAGAATGTCATGAGGTTCCTGTTGGCCCAAACCTCAGGAGTGTTAAGGTGTTTCCAGCTAGAAACCCTGCCATCAGCCATGTCAGGACTACCCCTAACTTACTGTCAGTTGTATATTACTAATGAGACATCTTTGGCAACCAGCAGGTCACGGATGAAGCCATTGAACAACATAGGCCACCAAAATTTACCTTTGCAATGAGGTATAAATTCATTTTTCATTTTATTTTGAATTATTTTTATCATAGAATCATAGAATTGTTTATTTTGGAAATATTTATTTTGCACTCTGCCTTTAAAATGGTAGAGTCCGTAATCGTAAACCTAAAGCTATGAAACCATGTCCCTAAACCACATGCTAAGTTCCATACCTACACATCTTTTAAATACCTCCATATCAGTGTTATTGCATCACTTAGCAGTAGAATTTTTTTATAAGGACATGTGCGTGAATTAAGCATAATCATTTGAACACTCATTCGAAAAATAGCTTCACAAAGCACAAGGTAGAAAACGGGCAAGAATCACTGCTCTTCTATGACTTCCAACTGATGACATGCATATGGTTATCTATATTGTCTTTAGCTTTGATTATTCTCGTAGCCAGTATCAGCAGTAGGAGGAATGGGGGAAAGAGGAAACTGGTAGAAAAGACACAGCTTCTGAAAAGCAATTTATGTTTCTCAGCTCAGGGAAGCAAAATCTAGGCTTTGGAAAGGACTAATGAAGTCCTTGAGAAGGAGAGGAATGACATTCATAAGTTTAATTCATGCTGTTACAGCAGGCATCCACAGTTAATTTTGCATTCACTGCTTTTAGATGAGATCTATATTAAATCTGAGTAAATTTATTCAGAAATTTACGTAAGACTCTTTTTTTCCCTCTTACTTTTGTCAATAAAAGTAATATTGGCAGTTTGTTACCTTGGCTAGAGCTGTCTCATTGATGTTGGAACTGGTGCTACAATACTGGATCAGTGTTGAATTTTACAAGTAGATCAGTCATATTTTCTGATTGAATAGCTACTGTTTGTAGATAATGTTCACCTTTTTGAACTCTCTGGTTACACCAAAATGCTATTCAATACCCTTCTTTACCAGAAAATTCACAAAGTTGGAGTAAACCAACATAAATTCCTCAAAACTTTAAGGAGTGTCTTGTGGAGTTGCTTTTGACTTATTCTTTAGTATCATTCTTTGTTAAGTTTAACATCTGCTTTTTGCAAAATGGTGTAACACTTCCCTTTATCAGCTTTCCTCTCATATTATGTTCCCTTGTATTTTACTTTTTTTCTACAGCTTTACATAAACATGTCTTCTGACTGCATTTGTGTGAATTGAGTGCATTTTGCAGTGGTTTGTAGCAACTAATTTGGGCTATTAACTTCTGCAGGAGCAGATTTCTCTGGCAAATTTTATTTTTTTCTGCTGAATTATTTGCTTAAATGCTACAATGTATTGATTTGGTATCAAAAATAGTTCTTTGGCATGCTAATATTAAGGATGTAGTTACTTAGAGGCATCCGAATAGTGGTTTTTGGTAGTTGGTTCAACTGGCTTACTGAGACATAATATTCATTATTCTAAGAATGAATATATGCTGTTATATCTCAGTGTTAGTTTGCTGTATGCCGTTAACTGATGTCTTTTTTGTGTGATGTATAAACATATGTGCATGTACATAAAAAGATGAAAGACTAGTTTAAATTTAACAGAGACTTTAAAAAAGAAGTTTAGGGAGGAGGGAAGGATCATCCTCTTGAGAGATGAGCAAACTTGGAAAGTAATTTCTTTCTTTTAAAATGAAACCTATACTATTTTTTTTTTAAATTACATGCTTTATCTGTTTTCTGAATTCATTACTGTGCATCTCTTATTACACAGATCTTTATTATAAGGTAGGATTCATCTGGTCTCTCTGGGTTGTCAACGGGGAGAGGCAGGCAACTCCAGAAGGCAATTCTTCTCTTACATCTATCTTAGGCACTTATCTTAGAAGGGGACATATTACTCTCTGGAATTGGCTGTGCATGCAATATTTTTACTTCCTATTTCAAAAACAGGTCAAGATAAGCATTAAGAACTCAATGCTTCCTGTAGTTCTTTTTGTTTTGTTGGAGCTATAGCAATTGCATCTCTGAGGCAACTGCAGTTGTTCGAGTGGATTCTACATTTTAAGTGGATCTTAAGTGCTCTCTCTCAAAATGATAGAAACTTTCAGGCTGGGAGATACAGTACTTTAACACTGTTATTACGTAGCACAGTAGGGGAAAAAAAAGTCATCAATTATACTAGTATTGATTCTAAATAGATGGTATTCTTCAGCTCTTTTGTTTGCTTCATGGTTCATCATTCACTCGTGTTGTGTTGTGACTAGCATATTTATATGTAGAGAGTGTTACATTTATTAAAGTAGGAGGCTTTTACAAAAAAAAGAAAAGATCAGGAGAGGTGAGACTTTGAACCGTATTCTGCTTTCTCTCTTTGTTAATAGAAAAGAGTAAGATATATCAGTATTACTCATTTAACTACTTTGTGCAATATAATTTCTCTTACTGAAACCTGTGTCATCTCTTTTCTAGAAAATCTTGGTCTTACTGTTTTATTATTTTTTTTTCATCATTTATTCTATTTTGGACAAGCTCATGCTGCCTGTTACCTTTCATGTTGCCTATACTAACAGAACTTTAAAAAATCTTTGCCTTATTTAGAATCTTTCACATAACACAGGATCAACTATAAAAATACAACAATGCTTCAGTGTAGTATCAGAGCATTGCCTACGTTTACTCACTATTGTAGCTTTTATCCAAGTACCTTTTGAATTCTAGTGTCTTTTACATGTCCTCCCTTTGGCAAGAGCTTTACCAGTTTAACATATTTACTTATCTGTAGTTTTCCATGGATTAGACGGTCTTAATTTCCTGTCCTATGTGGAACAAGTATTGTGATGCTCTGTTAAATAGTGCAATGCAGGCATTTTAGTGGTGTGGATATTATTTCCCATTGGAGAATATATAGCCTTATTCAGGACTTAAAATTTACAGTCCGAGTTTCATCTTCAGCCAAGTTAATGGCATTACTCTGCATTATACAAGACCTTCTTGTATGGTGCTAATTAATCACTGCCATGCATTAAAGCTGAAACCTTTTGGATAAAAAATAACAGCAAGGTTTCAACCATTTTTACTAATAAAAGAAAATATGCCATTTTGGGTTATGGTGACCAGATTTCAGCTTGTATTACATCTGGTGTAATAACCTTCTTAGTAAATTTCAATTATATAGTCTGCTGTTCTTTAATTCTTCCTCTAAGCTGTTTTATTTCTTGGCACTGTTGAGCAGTTGCTGTGTTCCCACCTCCAGGTAGCTTCACTTCAAATGCCTGGAGAAAAAATGATTCCACTTAGAAACAGGGAGCACCACAGTAACATATAAGAGGTATTAAAATATTTCATGGTCCATTTTTTCCTACCTGAAAGATTGTTGGTATTTTGGCTTTACTACATTGGAAGAAGGAGAGAACATTTTTCATGTTGGGAAAATAATTTAATTGCTTTATAGCCTGACGAGCTTTGTAGGTGTCGAAGAGCAGCTGAAGGCTTTTGAGAGAGGATTTGTGGGTGTGATTATACTCAGGGGAGAGGAAGGAAGCGAAGGATCTGCCTCAAAGTGGTGAATTTTGTGAGAACTGAACCATCAAACGATCTTTCCAACAAAAGCCTGAAGGAACACATTAGCATCTGCAGCAGGTGATGCCAAGGAGTCTGAAAAGCTCAGATTAAATGAATGCAGGTGTTGGTGTTAGAGAATCAGGTCTCCAAAGAATAGTGCTAGTTACTATCAAGGGATTGTTCTTGGCAAAAGAAGTTTTGAGGTAATTTAAATTGCCATGCAGCTCAACTTTATATTGACTCCAAGCAAGGTCATAAAATAGTCATGCATATAATTTAGTTCCGAACGTGAGTCAGCTGCAGAGTAGGAATGCTCTTAGATTTACATACTTGAAAATTTACATACTTGAGCTGATTCAAGCACAAGCTCACCATATTTGTTAAAGATCTGGTACGTATTTTTAAAACCAGATGAGCTAGAAGCTAACTGAGGAGAAACAATTCAAAATTATTTTTTTTAATGCGGAGTTTGTCACTTCTCTGTGCACAATGAAGAACAACAGCTTTCTCAAAAAATAAATAAATAGAATCCTTGAGGTGTATGTAAAGGGTGCTATTAAATACTTTTAATGTGTATTAACATTCTGGATAAGCAAGGTGGGTTATGGAAAGATATAAGAAATTCTTATCCACTGTGTTTGGGTGTATAATCTAGTTGGACAAGATAGACAGAGAAACTTTGACCGTTTTAAAAGGTTATGGCTTTGGGAAGAGGTGACTTAATTTCTGTGTTTAGAATGGTCATGGTGACTCCACATGAGGCAACAGGGTTTTTGATTATGTTTAACTTCTGTTTTTGTTCCCAGTGTTCTATGAACTTTGGATTGAATTCATGATTCTAATGTGATTGTGGAGAAGCTCTTACCTATTCGAAGGACTGAAATAAAGCTCTTTGACTTTTCCTATGCCTCTCTTCCCCCTTTACTTAAATTAGTCATATAGGAGAAGAAAGCCAAAGCAAGACACCAGGATTCGTGTGCAAAGAAATTTGTCGTAATCTAGTTATGCTATTGCTAAGAATACTTTGACTCATCAAAGTTACATGATACAATGCTCTTAAAAAGTTGGCTACTCTCAGTCTGGACTAAATTATTGGAATAACTGGATACTTCTCAGGCTTGATGGACTATATATTATTTTGTCAAGTACTTTCACTAATCCTTAAGGTTTCAGTTCCCTGATGTGACAGGTGAAAAATCAGCTGAAGCTGAACATTTCCGTTTCCCTCTTCCTCTTCATGTATTATTCACAGGCAACATAGATGTCACTAATTTCCAGCAATATTGTGCCTGTCTCCACCAGTCCTTAGAAAGAGGGAGATTGAAAAATGAATTTTTTTTGTAGATTTCACAAAGTTGTTTTAGCATTTTCCATCATCCCAGAATAAGATAAAGTTCCATGAATGCTTTTTTTCCCCTACTAACGAAATCCATGCTGCTTTGCCAAGAATTTAATTTAAAAACTATGTTGTTTTTCCCAAAGGAGACTTCTAAGTTATGCCAATTAAAAACAATAAGCTATCACCTTTCCCCTCCATTTAATATGGATAGCAATTCCAGTGTAACTAATCCATTATCCATGACAAGCTGTTACCGTGTGGATCTTCGTGTGCCACTCAGTTTGTGTGAGGAACTGCACTAAGCGGAAGAACTAAGAGCTTAAAAATTTGTCTACTGTGGCAAAAGAATTTTGCTTCCAAACATATGAGCATTTGTTGACTGTAACCCACTTCGTTTCTGCAGAGATCTTACTCCCTGGCTCAGCTGAGAGGATGGTGGTTGCTATGCCCCAGCACAAGTTCATTCGGAAAAGTCATATGGGGAAATAAAGGGCATGGATAAAACAAGGCTGCCCATCTTGAAACTGTAGTTGCACAGCAGTAGCTAACGTTGAGGTTTCAAAAGGAAGGCCCATGGCAGAGTGTCATTTTATGACTTGGGGACGTGAAATATGTGTTTTGACGTGAAATAGCGCAGTTCAGAAAATTACTTACAGTTTAGAGAAGCAGACTTTTCCAGGAAGTTACTTCACTTCTGTGTTATCCACAGAAGGTTTGTCAGACTTTAAGAGACTGTGTTACAGTCTCTTAAGGTTCTGCAGATCCCTGATATCTGGGAAAAACGTGTCTCATGGCCTGCTGTGGTGAGTGATAAACTAGCATGATGTCTGTGTTTTCACTGCACTTGTGGGGCTTGTCCTCTACTTATCAAATATGGATAAATTGAAATTCATAATCCAGGAAAAGAATATATGAGGTTAAGACATCTGTGGCACGGTGAGAGAAGACCAGCAAGTCACTTTAGTAGCTGGTTTGTGTACTCTTACACCTATTGGAGGTAAAAAAAAATAGAGCCGAAATCAGGAATAAAGGAGGGAGGGGGCATTGCAAAGACAGGAAGAAAAGGTGAATATGTAGTTTAGAATAAAATATCTTTTCTTTGGAGGTTGGAAAGTTTCTACTATTCAAAGCTTTCTGCTGCTTGCCTTTCAGGTTAGGAGAACTTCTTTGGAAATACCTTCCTTAGAAAGTAGGTCAAGCAGCTTCTGTCATTGTAGTGTTTTGTTTCTAAGGGAAAGGGCAAAATTAAAGTAATTTTCTGGCGATGCTTGAGAACTGTCGCCATCTACTCCTTGACAGAGTGCAGATGACAGTAAGTGGCATGTTAGGGTACAAGTTAAATTAGCGATATTAATTAGCTGTCTGAGCTCTCTGTTTATTGTTTTTGCTGCTATGGGTCTTTCTTAGATGTATCTTGCAGGTTACACAAAATAGAATCGAAGCAGTTGACTCTAATTTATGTATGTTTACTTATCTGTTTTATAATCCTACTTGTTCAAATGTGCAAACTACACTGATTAACTCTGCTTGTATAATCTGGCCCAGAGTGGTGATATTTGTGCTAACTTCTTTTTGTCTTTCAACATGGAAATTTTATTATTCAATTGAATTTGAGAAGTAGAAAGTTAATGGACTAATAGTAACAGGTACAGGAGTGATTTCAGGACTTTAAATGGAGAAGAAACTGGCAGTGTACCAAACTGACAGTCTATAAATTCTTCAAATTTAGATTGAGTGAAATATGGAGGTATTTTTGAATTGTGCAGCTATTCAGCTTTTTTCCATACTAAAAGACCATAAATACGTTCCTTATAGTCTTTTCTTCTGACCAGGTCTAGTTTGATCTAGGGTAATGACTTTTTAGTAGGGTCAGGAGAGCAGTTAATAACCTTAGGAAGGTGTTTTGGGCTTTCTTGGTCAGTTGGAAATGAACTCTTCTTAATACTGTTTGCAGAAGGAATTACAGCAATGCATAAATGTATGATAGGATGTAACATCTAGCACTGGATTGTGTCCACACGTGCTGAAATCTCTGCCTGTCCCTGCACTAGCAGAATGGAAGCTGGTGATTTCTCCATGCATTGACGATGATGATGGCAGGATTGGTTACCTTTCTTCAGTCCACCATCTCCTTCCTTTTCCTCAGAGGTTGGGATCAGCTCTCTGCTGGTGCGCTTACCCAAAATCTGATCCCAGGCTGCAGTGGCAGCAACAGCTGGATCACTCATTAAGGGTATCAGGATAGAAAGCCAGTCCAGAGCTGTGCAATGCCAGCGTAGCTTCACACAGCGCTCCAACAAAAGAGGTTATACAGTGCCTCGAAGGCACAATTAGTAACCCGGCTTTCTGCATGGGGGTGCCTGGGCTGTCTCCTGAGTGCTGGCAGGTGTAGTGCATAGGGGATGACGTACAGATTTGGCACTGCTTTGCAGTTAAGTTCCCATTCCCCTGTTTGCCCACGACATCTGATTGCTTGTGTCCCTCTGTCCTCAGTTCATTTAGATGCCTCACTGATTGATGGGAAGAGGGCAAAATTTGGATTTGTAACAGTTCAAAACTTGAGTAGTTACTTTGTGTATTCTTTTTAAGTCCTGGTTGGGCTTGGTTTTGTTTTGTATTTGTATTTCATGATTAGGTGAAATAGTGATTAAACTGACATCCAAATGAGGCTTATGTTGGGCTTCAATATGTATATTAAAAAGAAAATAAATTAACCTCTTCAGTAATTATTTAGTTCTGTAGGAGGGCATGAATAAGATCTGACTTAGTTAATTTTCTGCTTTTTCTATGTCTCTGCTTTGATATAGGCCTTTTTGGTCACTACAGCTTGTAATGTTGCGAGCTTGTTTCTCCTTTCTTGAGAAAGAGATTTCACGTTATGTTTCCCCCATATTTATTGACAGATTTATTTATGGATTCAAAACTGATTATTTCTTTGTTTGCTGCCACCAGTTGCTTTTTGAGCTCTCTTGGCTTTTATTGAGGTGCTGGTGCTGTTTTGGGTTGCAGTGTTTGTTTTTGTTTTTCTCTCACTGTCATTATCCTTCAAAGAGAATAATGGAGACTAATCCTCATTAAAGGCAAGAGTAATTTTTACACAAGACCAAAATGTATAAAACATGTATAAATGTAGTTTAGGAGTTGGAAGGGAAGCTCTTAATCATTAAGGCAGTTGAACTCTGCAGCAGCTCTGAAATATAAATAATGAATTTGATAAAAATATTAAACCAATCATATGACCCTTTGATATCAAGCACCTGGGTATCTGAAGCTCATCTTGCTAGCTCCATACAAATGCAATCAGCATTTCACAGAAATTGGGTTACTTTTAGAAATCTGACTGTTTTGGTGCTTTGTTGGAGATGAGTAAGACACCATGGCACATCAACATAACAGAACCGATTGTCAGCTAGATCTAATCGGGTCTGTAGAAGGGTATTGTTCATCCATGTATTATCCCCTTTAAAACAAGGGAATACATGATTTCCTAGCTGCAGTTATTTTAAATAACAGCTACTGGCATCAGGAAAAGCAGAACAGATAGTGTGGTACCTTGAACTGAGTCTTTTTCTGCAGGCTGTCAGGGCTCGGTAATCTAATCTGTTGTGTTGATGATAACTGATAGAGTTAAGCACCACATAGCAGTGCCAAAAAGGAAGTTATAAATAGAGGTCTTGCAGAACTGGCGAATTATATTGAAATCGTCCTTCTAAACGGTGTACGTCACAGCTGCTGGAGTGACAGAAATTACTGGGAATGTTTCAGCGGCTGGAAGGTCCACTACGAGAGTCTTAGCACAAAAAAAAATGAACAGTTCTAGATATTAAAAAGCAAGATGTTGAACTATGTTAAAGATTCCTTTGCTTACAGCTTTGAAGCGCTCTTGCATCCGACAAAAATATTCATAGGATTGAGAAGTTATCCCCCTCTTGCTTGTGCCTGCCCTTTCTTGTGTAGATATTTCCCTTTTTCCTCAGCTAATCCTGCACTCAACCATGAAGCCGAAAGCACTGATTAAGTTGTTCTCTTTCACTTTATGTTTTGACTGTGCCTTGTGTTTAAGTCTTCTCTCTTCTGACTTCTGCCTCCCAGTTATTTTCTCAGAGTGGAACATTTAAGATTTGTTTTTTAACCTGAAGTCACTGTTCTCCTGCTTGGAAGATTTGTCAGCTTTCTGAACTCCAGCCACTCCTACAGCCATGGCAAAAGATAACTCCTCTGTAGCATGAGACCACCAGCTGAATGCAATCCATAGAGGCAATTCATTGATTTACTTATTAGCTCTTCTTTTATTCTGATGGGACACAAATAAATTATTCCCTCTGCCTTCGCTATGTTCTTTCTCACATCTGGAGGCTGTACTTGCCATGCCCTGAGGTTACTTTTTGGCAGCTCTTTCTTTCCCAGCAGGTGAGGCACAACTGTGTTTGTTTATCCTGCCTTCTGTCAGATCCCTGGATGCTGGGTCTGTCCCCTCCTGGCCCAGGTAGGTGGGAGAAATGCTATGTCCCAAGCATTGGCATGAACTGCCTCCTGCTTCTCAGGATCTCTTCCCAAATTTTCCTCTCATCTGCAAGACTTGGGGTCCCACTGTGCAGATCTAAGAGGTCTGTGCAACCTGTGGCTTAGAAGTGTGTTGTTTGAGCTTTTCATCAAGGAGCCCAAAGCCTTGAACCAAGTGTCTCAGTCACTGTTCCCCACCAAACCTGGTAAAACAAATGATTGTTTTGTTGGGGAAAAAGGTGTGGGGGTGTTTTTGTGCGCTAGCAGTGGCTGAAACCATCAAAAGCTTCTCTAAAATACTTTTTCTGTATTAGAATATTTTTTTAATACAATGGTGTTGAAGAAACTGAGGTGCTTTCAGCTGCAGTGATGGAAATATTACGATTTCATGTGCTGTAAAATCAAGAATGGTATGTTGTTGATCTGTTAGCTTAAAGTTCCTGTTCTCTACAGTTTTAAAATGTCATTGATACAATAATTTGCTAAGATATACTAGCAATGCTTTGCAGAGCTCTGACATTTTGCATTATAAAATAATTCTTGAAGCAAGGGAGTTATTTATTATCTCATCCCTCTAGGCTGATAACCAAAGCAGAGGTTGTCAGTCAAACTACAGATTACAGTATGTAACAAAAAATATTTAAATTGTTTCAGATGTTTTTTAGCAAGATATATAAAATATGCTAACAATGATTTATGGTCTTGAAATTAAAAACAGATTTGTTTTCAAATAAAATTGGTGCATTATGGAAGATCCACGTTTCAGAATATCTAATCATAATAATAGGATACAATCATAGACCCATTTTTCTCATATGAAAGGCAAATTAATATTTAGGCACACAAGTAAAAATCGTCGATCTCTTTCTTGATCTGTTTTTATTATTATTATTATTATTCCTATCCTAGAAGCACTGAGTCTACAGAAATTTTCTGCACTCTATATAGGCACCTTTTTTTTTTTGTCTGCAGCTTGACACAGTGTAATTTTAACACTGAAACGTTAATAGCATTTACAGGGGAATAATTCATAGAGTTCTATTGCTTATGTCACTGTCAAAAAGGAAAGAAATTTGCCAGACCTGGGTAGTTGTTAAAAGGCAGTATAAGCTTGAACAACTTTGTGAAGGGCACACACGTTCTTCATGGCACAGCGCCCTGCCTGCTGGATGAGAGTTGAGGACATTCTTCAGGTTTTAGTTTCTGCCTTTCTTTTAGGTTTTGGAGGCAACAGATGATATCGCTGAACGCTGAATGCTCACAATGCTTTCTGTGAAATAATTTTATCATGCTTGGCCTATTTAGGAGTATACCTGAGCCATGAGTGGGCTGAGAGACCTCTCTGACCCTATTAATGTGCTGTAGAACAACTTGTCTACTAGGATAGATATACCTGACCCAGTGAAATGATTGTCTTACTTCTAAATTATTCTTTACTGTTGTTTTTAATATAGTTTTATGTTTTTGGGGCATAATCTGGTTTTTCCCATACTGTGACTTTCTCTCTGAATTTCAGCAGAACTGCTCATGCATTTAAAATAAAATGTGCCTAAGTGCTCTGGTGGCGGGGGGCCAGAGCACTCAACACGTTGCAGGGCTGAGCCTTAAGTACGTGCTACTTTAATGTATAGTCTTCTCTAGCTCAGGATAAATCAGGATTAACTGTATAGGAAGTATCATGGTCCTGTGAGGACTTGGAAGATACTTCTCTATGGTGAGCTTTAGCCTGAGCTCCTAGCAAATACAAATGCGAAGAAGCAATGCCTGTGGCATTAACATTTTTTAAGTTGTTGTCAAATGAGGTGCTTTCTGTGATTAATAAGTTGGTCAGTTAATTTTCTCATCACCATGTTCATACTTGTTCCTACAGTTGAACATTACTCTTCTTTTTTCAGATGTTGTTGAAGATGGCATTTTACTTAACCTTTGCCGTTATAAGAGCGTTAAATGCCTTTATGCTAATATTGAAGAAATAGATTTTGTGGTTTAATCTGCACATAGAGTACCTTTATTGCTGCTGAGGAGGCAGAGGGAGGCAGGTAGGAGGTTTCCATTCTCTGTCTTTTATTCTTGTTAGACCACAGAGGCATTCAAGGGTCCTTATCAGCAAAGCAGTTTTTTTCCATAGTAGTAGTGGTATAAAATGTGATATAGTTCAGACATGCATTTTTGCAAGTATTTGATAAGTAAGTCTTTAACATGTGGTTTTATGCATAATCTATTTTTCAGTTTCTGTGAGGGAACTTTTTCTGTTTGGGGGATAATTGAAAGACATCCTTTTTATTTATTTTTAATAACTTCCATTTGAATAAAAATCTGGGTTATTTAGGTTTGGATAAGTGACAGAAGATAAGAAAGGTGAAAGGGGATGTTAACTAGTGTATGGTTAAATTTTGTTTATTTATCACTGCATTCTGGATGCAATGTCTGGCTTACTCTTCTACTGCTGCTTTTAGTTCTCTTTTTTTTTTCCCCAGTCAGCTTATTTTATATAAATTGTTACACAGCATGGAGAAGGAGCTTTTTGAACTGTTGTTTTCCAGAGGATATTGCTACCCTTATGCTTGCCAGTGCTGGCCTGTTTCAAATCTGACTGGGCTGAATAGGGTAGCTCCAGTGTTCAGAAATCTCGGGGGGAACGTTTAAAATGCTACAGAAGCGAAATTCAAGAATTGTGTTTATTGAGTCAGTAAAGCATGGAAAAGGGGCAAGTGGCTTTCCAGTCTCCTGAGGGAAATCTCTTGATGACAGAAGATGAAATTATGGGTGCAGAATAAAAATAAAACAGTGTATGGAGCTAGTAAAGCTTAAAAATATGAAAACTAAAATCTGTAAACAGAGAGCCTGAAGTGGGGCAGGCCTGGGTCTGGAAGTTGCAGAACGGACATTGTAGAGGGTCACAGATGACCATCTAGTGTTTGGGGTATTTTCTCAAAAAAATCAACTGGAAAAATAACAACCAACCAACAAAAAATACTGCAGTCTCAACTGTGGTGACGGAGAGGTATAAATAAGATTGACAATACACTAGCAATTCAGAGTGGTGTCAGTGTGTTCTCTATAAGTATTACAACTGGTTTGTATTCTGTGTAGGGGGCTGTTTCTGCCACTTTCACAAGTCCAATTCAGTCCTCAAGTAAGCTTCCATATGGTCAAACATTTTGGTTTCCTAAACTTGCCTTTACTACTGTAGCTGATAGATTATCCTGCTGAGGACTGCTGTTGCCTGCGAGTTAGTGTGAAGTGGCTCAAAACTGTTTATTCCTCTACTTATTGCAGCTGTTTTTTTCCAAGCAAGTTTAATTGTGTGTTTCTAGTCAAAACATATGCTGGCATCTGCTAAGTGCAAAGTGTTTATGGTGAGTTAAAATAAACAGAGCATACAATTTGCCTCTTTTCTTCAGATACTGTAGGTAGGGAAATAACAACTGTTAAGCCAGGGTTTGGTTTTTTGCATCCTCTGCATCATTTTGTGCTTGCCAATCATACCTATTTCTCCAAAGTAATTCTGAAACTCATTACTTGCCATTTTCTCCCTCTGTTTCCTTTTTTTTTTAGCAGAGATCAAACCCCTTCTCTCTACATTTTTTTTTAATTTTCACTGAATTCATGGCAAATATCACATAGATGAACTCCAGTGATCTTGTGAGAGCTTTTATTGTAGAGTACCAATAAAATAGAAGATGGAGAAAAACGGTCCAAGATCTAAAATAGACAAAAGGTCCAAAAAGGTATTTCTTGGACGTTATACTGCTTGATGGATATATGTGACTTCCATGCTTGCCAAAATCTGCAGGGTAGGAGGTAACAGAGAAATGCATTCCTTTGTCTAGGGAAGTTTTCCTGTATGTTATTCAGCCAATATTTAAATAGTCCATAAAAGATGATATAATCAGTATGAAGAGAAGTTGGTGTAGAAGTATGCAGCAAACAAAAAGAGTTATTTTTTTTTATGCATAGACCTTTGCACTTTTCAGGGGGGAAAAAAAAGAAAGAAGCAAAGGCTGCTTTATAGTGGAAAGGACCTCTAGAGATGCCTTTTCCAGTCCAGTGCTTGAATCATGACAAGCTTCATGGCTGGGCTGTGCCCCAAACTGTGGTCACTCAGGTTTTGTAATCATCCCACCCTCTGTGGCTTCTGGCATTGCCTCTGCTCAGCCTCCTGATCCCAGCGTGATGTTTCGGGGTTACTGTGGTCTCCAGCACATCCAGAAGACAGACAGAAGAGTCAGGTTCTTGTCTTTAGATGACCACGTGAAACCTGTGCGATGGAAAACACAGAGCTTTTTCACAGAAAAACAAAGACCTTAGACATAAGAGGACAAAATGCTCCTTTAAGTTTTGAAGAGCAGGATAGTAGATGAGATAAACAGGTTAATTCCACTTTTGGTAGCAAGTACTGTTGCTCTGATTAAAATCTGGAAGTACACTGCTACCTTGCTAGAAAACAGTACTTGCCATTTTCCAAAGGGGAAAAAAGTTTCATCATCTTTAATTATGATGGATACCTATCAGTAAAATCTTTGCATATTACCATAATTTGTACTAAGTGATGTCTTTCAAGATTGAAATAAAATATGACTGTGTTAGACCATAGCTCTGTCTTCACTAGTAATAGATCTTTGCTAAGTGGGTTATCACTGCCAGTAGTCCAAAATTGTTCTGTGTCACAAGCTATTGTAACTCATCACAGTGCTGTACTACTAAATTATAGTTAATTCTTGCTAAACTATCCTCAAACAAAATATTTCAGGATACAGGGTGCTGCAGAAGTGGTCTATGTAATATAAGATAATAATCTTTTTCATGTTGTATTGATGTTTATAATTTGAAAAGTCAATATTTATTGCTATTAAAGGATATGTTGTCGAGAAAGAGTAAGCTGATGTTTGTGCATAAAAGTAATCCTACAAAAGACTGATTAGGAGGATTGCCAATTGCCTTCTTTTTATGGAGTGTAATGACAGGCTTCAGATGTGTTTTCCACTGCGATCCCTTTGAAGGAGCTCAGCAACCATAGAATAATGATGTCAGAAACCACTTCGTATTTCCGCTCGATTAGCTTGTGCCACTTTTATCTCTTTTCTGAATTCGCTTTAAAATCCTGCTAAATCCTTTCATTGCTTTCTATATGCCTCACCCACTCTGTCAAATTGTAGGGGATGATGCTTATAAAAACATCTTGCTGAATCACCTGTGGCATGGCAGAGCCCGGGGAGAATGGGGCTGACAGCAGGGAAGGACCCTAAATGTGTGGTCACAGCCAGGGTTCCCTTTTACTTGTCCTGGAAAGGTATTTCAGAGACTGCTCCTGACTCTGGTGTTTTGGGAAGGGTATTTATTTCACCCTTCCTAGCAAATCATGTGATAAACTGTCTCCTGCACTAGAACAATTTAGGTGCCTGTTCTGAAACGGCACAAGCAAGTGTTCCTTTGATAGCCACCCATCCAGGAATGTTAGCAGAAAGCAGCTGTAATAAAAGTTACAGAAATTTTTATGGGAGCTTATTGTTGCTCTGCCCCAGAGCACTTGAGCAGGTTACAGTCCTTGTATATACAGTGATGGCTATAAGTCTGCTGTGTTTTCCTCATGGTGATTCTGGATGATCTGCTCACTTCCAGAGCAAGAAGTAGAATGGGGATGTGACAGAAAAGAAAAGAGAGGAGTCTTGTTTAAGATTTCAAGTGATAATATATTGAGATGCATTTGTGAGGAAATACATCAGTGAAGTCAGGAACTGTGACTAAATGCAAACCTTTGAAATGACTGAATTTGGTCAAGTCCTTGTGCTGCAGTTGCTTTACACAGCTTTAAGTTTTTCAATAAAATTACAATAAAATCTAAAGTAAATGCAAAACCAAAACCAAACAACTATCCTCTAGAATGTTGCTCCAGGCAACGCAAAAGGGACAGATTAACACTAAGTAGCAGCATTCAGAATTCCCTTTGTTTTCCACAGGCATCTTTCTTTTTATATATTTCATAGCTTTGTGAGAAAAACAGGCATGAAAGTTTTCTAACAATGTATCAGCAGCTTGGTTTGATTTCTGTATACTACAGATATGTCTTCTGCAAGGTATTTGGGGAGGCAAGTAAATAATTTTGATAATCTGTGTAATATTGCTCATAATAAATCACTTCTAATACAGAGAGATATCTCTGATACTAGTTAGTTTAACATCTAGAATTAAACTAATTTATCCTTTGATAAGTTACCTGTAGTTGTTCACGAAGTGCTGTAACCTAGTTTGTAGTTTTCTGCTACATAGCCAGTAAGTATTGATGAAGTGGTGAATGCTTATAAAGCCTTTTCATGGCATGTTATCTCTAATAAGAATCTTGCAGTCTGCAGCTGGGGTCTGGGTAATAGATTGCCTGTGACTAAGCATTATGGAAACTTTTGGACTTGCTTAAGATAAAAGAGTTCAAAGCTTTTAACTCTGTGCATGATTGTTACCTTAGTTGATTATAGTCATGTACACATTCGTGTTACATAGGGCTGAGTTCGTACATTGTACTTAAATGACGTACTGAGCAGGCGCTTGAGCATCCAGGACAGGAACGTCCTAATTCCTTGATGAAGGATAGCTCAGAAATGGAAAACTGGCGCAACCATTGTCTGGAAGGAAGCTTGGCAGGACTCCAGCCTCCTGCCTGAACTTTCCATTCGTGTTGAGCAATGCAGAAAATGGCTCAGGTCCCTTACAACTCAGAGCATTGCAGTGAAGAGGCTGCATAGAAAACACTTGAGACCTGGGAACTAGTTACAGGAGCACTTCTGTAGTTTATTCTGGAAAAAGTGGAGGAAAAGAGGTGCCCATATGCATAAGTACAAGTGAAAAGAAATGGATAAGAAGGAATATTCTATTCAGTGAAACTCGTACAGATGAAAAGTCCCTATCCTTACACACTGATTTGCCTATTTAACTACACTTATAAGAATAATTCTCAAGAGGCAAGTTGGAGACGCTTAATAGACCATTTCTAGCAAGGGAAGCTATGAGGGAGATGTCAAATTGCTGTCTCAGGACAGAGATAAGTAGTCTGGATACAAACTCTGGCTTAAAAGTCAGCCTTCACCTCTCAGATGCATAGAACCAGACACAGGTTGCAGCCCAGCAATGAGCACTTTGCCTCCTGAAGCTCCTCAGCCACCTGCCTGGGGCAACCATGCACTGCCTCAGAGTGCCCACTGCCTCTCCCCTCCAAAGACCCCAGGGGTGCCTTTGCTCAGGAGCAGCCCAGCACAGCTGCTTGGTGCGATGTGCTGAAGGTATCCAGGAGAGGGCAAGGGAGGAACAACAAATAAAGGCAGGCCCAGAGGGAAGCCTGAAGTCTGCTCTTCGTATTCTTGGAGCAGAAAACAGTAGCTTCTTGGCCCTCCCACCTCTAAGAGCTCAGCTGACGGATGCAAATTATGTTCTCTCATGTCCTTTTCTTATCCCTCACTTCTGCTGCCGTCCTCTTCATCAGTCAAAGATAATCTTGCAACCACACACTTGAAAAACAAAAGGCAGGTTTGTCTTTTAACTCCTGTCCAGTCTCCCTGCTCCAGCTTTTTTACACAATATTAGAAAGCAAATAGCCTCATGCCAGTTTTCGCTTTCCTTTTACACACACAGACAAATAAACATGATCTTTCTTCCAGCCCTAGCTCTGATCTTCAGCAGACTCTCTCTGGAATCCCAGAGATGAAAAGCGTATATTAGGCAGCCAAGCACCATCTCTCTCTTTCAGAAACAGCTCTCTTTGAAAAGAGGCAGTGGATTTTCTCCTATAGCCCTTGCATCAACTCAAACAACCCTTCTTCCTTTAGGCCTTTGCCTTCTGTCATTAATTGATTTCTGGTGTCTATTCTGTTAATCCAGATGCCTTGTCAGTGTTGCAGTGGCGCCTGTACTTCTTTACAGGCTGTGACATCCAAGCTGACTTTCAGCTGGATGCCATCTCTGACTTTGATTTTCTTCTCCAGATACCTGCAGAGCTGTGCCAGATATTTTTCTTGTGAGTATAAAAGAGAGTATTCTGGTAGTATAGATCTAGAAAAATCGTTGTGCAATCATTTGTGTTTGAACAATCATTTGTTCAGACATCCAGACACACTAGTCCTAGAGCTTTCTTGAAATAATATTTTTGAGTCCATTTTTAAAATTAAAAAAAATTGTTTCCATTTTAAAGCATTGCTAATTGTATTACTGTGGATTTTTTAAATTACTTTCTAGGCAGTTAATCACTAGGTGTTGAGATGACTTTGCCATTGTTTCAGTATTTTATTGAGTTTTATTTGGTCCTTACTAATTACATATGCGATTGTGTTTGCTAGTGTAACAAGCTTTGAAAGTGTTATTCAAAAGATAGTAAGTGAGATTTGCCCTTACAGTTACTCATCTTCACTGTATTTATAAATGTTGTGCAATATAGTGTTTGCAGTAACAGAGAACCCGGTCAGCAACTCAGGAGGTACATTCTGATCCTACAAAGTTAATGACTGAAATTCAGTAATGTTTGCTGAGTCACACTGATAATATGCACCAATGTTCTTTACAGGAAAAGTATGTTGGCAAAAAAAAAATAAATCTGTTGGCAAAAAAAAAAAAAAATCTGTTTGAGTTTGCACTCCTTCCTCTAAGGTGTGACTGTCCTGAGAAATAATTCACCAGGATTTTCTCTTTAGGCAATGGCAAATAAATTACAGCATTGGACTATTCAAAGTATTACGTCTCCAATCCTGTTATGAGTGCACAGATGAGTCAATAAAATGCTGGATCATATTAATAATTTATTATAGAGATAATTATACAGGAAATAAAAGGGACAGAGAAGGCCATTGTGTGCTTGCATCGTTTCTGAACATTGAGATGTATTTTATGCCTGATGGAGCTTCTTAATCCTACTTAAGAAACACTGGCCTGTAACTGTGCAGAACTGTTGACACAGCCCCTTAGATACTAATTACTTCCTAAAAGTCTTAACATGAGAGAGAAATAGTGCGGCTTTAAGAATTTTAGATGAGCTGAACAGTGAAGTTCTAATGAAAAAAAAAATTAAAGTAATTTAAAATTAACAATCAGCCTTGTCAATACCTTGCATGCTTTTCACCAGTACTTTCCTTAAGCCCAAATATGAATTCTAGAGGATCAAACTAACAATTACAGAGTGAGATCTTATCTTTCAGAAAGGTGGGACACATTTTCAGTTAGCTTCCACAGATCCGGATTTCTTTGATGTCTTCCTGCAGGCTGAAAAATAATGCAATAATCAATAAAAATGCTGTTGTACGTATAAAATGTCATTATTTACATTCTGAATAAAAGAGGAGCATGCATAGATTGAAGCCAGGAGAGATCATTGAAGTCATATAAATTCTCAGACTGTATTAATATCCTCAGTTGGTTTCAAATGAACCAGAAGTACTTTCCCCACCCTCAATGGAAAATATTTTAGATGCCTTCCTCTTACTGTTGCAGTCCCTTTTGGTTTTTAAACTTGATAGGGGTGAAGTTATGTGAATTTTAGTGAAAAATCATATTGTCTAACTTATTAAAAGACAAACCACCTTGTACATTATGTCTATGCTGAATGCTGTCAGTGGAACAAGAAGATTGAATTTTTTTATAAGAAACCTTACAAAGCAAATCACTTTGATCCTTAATACTTAGAATGGTGGGCTGGCCCAGGATGGTGTAGTTAGCTAGATAATTTTAGATGCTTGGGTTTTTTTTTTATTTTCTCTAGAGAAATTACCCACGGTACCAAAATTTGGTTTATGTGGCAAGTTGTGGTCACAGAGCCTGTTCTATCATTTCTGGCCAGAGAAGCAGGTGCGTTAGAATTGCTCATTTTTCATTCTCATTACAGCTCATATTTTCCAGTACTCCATGTCATGCTTTAAAACTGGTCACTGAAACAGTGTGTCCTCATTTCTTCAAGCCTTAGTCAAGCCGTGAGACCAAACTTACATTTTTCTTGCATGGAACTGAACTTGTTACCACAGGTTCAACTGGCTCTGTAGGGATATTGTTCTTACAAGATCTCACTGGAAACCTGGAAACACCTTCCTTTTGTTGTAGTTCCCTTACCGTCTCCTGGATATCTCAGAACATCACTCCAGTCAGTTGTGACAGACTGTTCCTGAGCAAAGGCACTTCCAAGAGCTTTGGAGGAGAGAGACAGTGCATGGTTTGAGGTGACTGCAGAGCCTCAGGAGGTGAAGTGCTCATTGCTGGGCTGCAGACTGTAGCAGGCCCCATTCTTATCAGGAGTGAAGGATGACTTTTAAGCCAGAGTTCGTATCTAGACTTCTTTTTTGTTCAGGGACAGTGATTTTGCATCTCCCTCATAGTTTTCCTTGCTTGATAACATAAATTCTCTATTAGGTTACTTGGACTTTCGAGAATTAATGCTTATGGAGTGCTGTTAAATATGCAAAGTAGTACAAGACAAAGCTTTCTGTTACTTCCATTGCGTGCCATCACCAGCCTTTTAATAGGTAATTTAAGCCATTCTCATTTGAGGTTTTTTTAGTTGGTTAGTTGTTTTTTTTGAGAAGAAAGTTTATTGTATCTTCCTGAAGAGGTTACAGAATTAGGGTTACTGCCTCTAACTTTTGTTTTAATCTTTGGCTTAAAGGGGAAAAGATTAATCCATTGTAGAGGTATTTTAGTGCAGATAAACAAACTTTTAAAGCACAATAGACATTTACAATGTTATTTTAATTTTTTTTTTAATATTATAAAGAGCTGCTCTTATGGAACCATGGAAAATTGGGGGGGGGGTAAGTCTCTCCTCTGTTTCATACAATATACCTATACTGAGCTATTTATTTAGAAGAAATAATTGAATTAGATGTTGTAGAGGGTGTTCTTTTAGACATGTAAGAAAGCATTCTCTTTGAAGAACGAAAATCAAAGGAGTTGGTTTGAAGAACTGTAGTCTCTGTGCTCAGGGACATAAATGCTGACTTGTGCCTTGTTTAGAGTAGGCTGCATGGCCTCTGCTTAGCCAGTCAGCATGGCAGGAAGGGAGCATGTGTGCTGGGGCATGGAAAAGACAGTTTTCCTTTCAAAATTCCCCAGTTCTGAACTTCTCTCTCAGAGGGACACCTCCTTACTGTCAGTTCTCATGGCTGAGTGTTTTTGTTTACGTGGATGGGGTTCATCCCCTCTTATTGCTCTGAAAAACAGACTCTCTTAGCCCTTAAAACAAGTGATGCTTTCAAAGAACTGTCCCCTCTTAGGATGTGTTTCAGAAGTTGTTGCTTTGCATTTGTGAGGGAGCCAGCAGCATGCTGTCTTCTGGATGAGAGTAGAGGCTTCTCAGGTGGCTGCACTCTGGGCTTCTGCAAGCCTCATGTTGATGAAAGAGGTGTGGTCAGGGGACAGGGGGACTGGTGTGAAAAAGAAACCTTGTGGCACCCTGCTCACAACACTGGCTGCTCACAAAAGAAACCTTGTGAGCGCCCTGCTCACAACACTGGCTGCTCCACTGCATTGCGCCAGCTGTTGTGTGCTGCACCACTTACTGATCTCTGTGTAGCCTCTCATTGCCCTCTGGAGACAGATACATTCAAACCCCAGGAGACAAAGAACATTTCTAAGGGTTTTTATTCCCCTCATTTTTTTTTTTTTTTTTTTTTTTTGTTAATCCCCCCTGGAAGCTGAAAAATGACTCTGAAACACTTTCAATGAAATGCTGCTGGATGGAAACCCAAACGTATCATACTGGGACAAGCTTTTGAAGAGATGAGAGATTTCCTAAAGTGTTCAGTAGTCAGGGTTAGTTTGAGGGAGTGACAGCTGCCTTTGATATCCTGGGCTCCAAATATTTAAGGAGAGTGTTGTAGGAAAGGAACAGAAGGCTGGTAATGTGATGCTTTGTTCTGAAATCATGAGCTGTGTGAAGAAAACCTTGAAACTGTAAGATTTAAGAAAGAGAAATGTTCGTGCCTCAGGAGAGAATTTGAGTCCTAAGAAGCTGAAATTCAGGTAATTCTGCGGTTTGATCTGCATATCGTTTTATCTTTTGAGCTAATTCACTCAAGCACATGCGGGCTTTAGCTTACTGGGCAGGTTTTAATTAGAAACATACTGAACAGATTGACATAAGTTGGAAATATTTGAAAACTATTTTTGCTGTGATTTCTATAGAAGGCAGAATGTTTACTGTTACTGTTTCTTGATCTTTGCTTCTCTTTACAACTGGTGTTTGCTGAAAAGTTGGTGGCTGATAGTAGTTCAAATGTAATTGTGTGCACTTAATCACAACATGTGGCAATTCTTAGAAAATATCTTAGATAATTTTTCATTTTTATGTTGAACACAGGTGATGATTTAATCTCAGGTCTCCCAGTTCCAAGCTTTGTTGCTGGGAAAGGGAAGAAGTCCTATGGTTCCTGCTTTGATACTAAAATTGCAGCTGTTTTCAAATTATCCATTTCTGTAATGGTATCATAGTTCAATTTTATCACTTTAGCTGATCAGAGAAAGAACTCTAATTAAAACACTGTGTGATCTTTGAAGCAATTGATATTTTATTCCTCTCTTCTTTAAGAAGCCCTCAATTTGTACATCTTATGACCATTAATACTTTTTTCACTTCAGGAAAAGTGATCTCTTAAAATTTTTCCTCCTCTTTAGAAAGGATGATGAAATGGCTTAAAATATTTCAGAAGAACCAGCAGATTTTCCAGACCTCTCAGTCTGGTAATGGAGACATATATGCATTCCCTGTGAAATGCTCTTTTGAGCAGTGATGACATAAGGTGTGCAAGCCACAGAAGTCCTACTTGGACTCTGGTAGTGTTTGCATTGCCTTGATGGGAAACAAGGAATTTTTGTGATAGATCACCAAGCAGTAACTCCATAAAAGAAATACCGGGTTACAAGCCTAGCTGAGTATCAAGATAACCATCTCTCTCTCTGCTCTGTTTCACAGTTATATTTCAGCAGAGTCGTACCCATGTAATTTTGGGGGAGTGAAGTGGAGAATCTATACCCAAGCACTTTTGGTTGTCCTGAGCATACAAGCAGTTTTCTGCATTCTGTTTTATTGCAGTAAAGTGTACTGTAACATCTACTTGGTGATAATGCTAATTGGAGAATGTCTAGCACGTTGAATTCATATTTGTCATATGAAAGGCCAAATTTTTCTAAGTGCAAACAAAGTATTGGCACACATAGGATGTCCTTGCAGCCTACCCCAGCGTTTCCCACATTCTGTGGAATCACAGAATGGTGTGAGTTTGAAGGGAACTTGAAAGATTATCTTGTCCAAACTCCCTGACTTGAACAGGGGCATCTTTCACTAGATCAGGTTGCTCAGAGCTCCATACAACATGGTCCTTAACATTTCCGATGATGTCCTGTCCAAAAGGTTCTCAGGGCAGCAGGGAGTGGAAGGACACCCTCCCTGCTAAGGTGGGGTCAAAAAGAGGAGGGTGAGTGTGGAGGGATGTAGTCAAATCAAAACACCTCACTGTAGTATCAGTGTTAGTCATGATCAACAGGCTACGGGCAGTTCTTATTGTTTTGACTTGTAATTTGATTTGGGAGAGTGTCTGAGTAAGAACTCTGTACTGATCCAGCAGTCATCTTCATTCATCGTAATAGTACCCACGAGATGTAGCTGAGTCACCAAGCTGGGTTATTTTTTCTAACGTGCATCTGTGGTTTATTTAATTATAAAGTCCAGATCCCCCTGCTTTCTGTTACAAGCTTTTTATTTTACTCTGGTAGTGTCAAAATCAATTTGTAATTCTGTGGTGTACACATGAAATTAGTTTTAATTTACTATGTGTTTCCAAGGGTGACTGACATTTAATATTTTGTTCTGAGGGTCTCATTAGTGCTGTGCACCCGTAATCTGTTCCGTGGGTGTAATGACAGAGGGTAAGTGAGCTATTGAACAGCATCCATCTGTTCACTTAGTGAATGGCCAGAGGGGAATACAGGAAAAAAATAGATAATTATCAGCACTTCTTCATTTGTAGTTTAGAAAAGTCAAATACAATACCATGGGTTTACTGTGAGCTTCAAGGATTTTGACCCTCCATGACCCAGAAGGCGCTTCTTAGTAGTAATTCATACACACAAGTGATAAGAAAATCGTGGCAAAACCTGTCAAGGCAGAACTGATTTTCAAGCATGAGAGCAATTGCTACACTGTGAGAGTAGTAATTCCTTTTGTGTCCCTGTCTTCAATATTGAGAAATAAGTTACTTTAATCTAGTAACTGCCAGTCCATCTCTTATCTATGCTGTAGTCAACACATACATGGGGGGTGCATGGCCATTGGTTGGCTTTATTTTGCTGTCCTATGAGTGACTTGTCTTATTTGAAGTTCTATATGGTTCTATAAATCTCTTCTCGCCTGAAGTTATAGAAGAAAGATTACTTTATTTTTTTTCTTTGTTTGTGTGTACTCATTGAAAAAGTAGCCATTTGCTTCATCTCTAGACTTCAGTGAGCTTGGGGGAAGGTTGTTAAGAATTTTTTCCCTGGAAGGAAAGCGTGTTTTGTGTTAGTTCTTTTTATTAAAATAGACCATTTTGATTGTTTTTGTCTGGCAAAATTAATGCCTTTTCACTAAAATAAGCTATTTCTACTAAGTATAAGGACAGAATAGACTAGGAAAAGCCTTTCATTTATGTCAACACAAATATTTACTTTGAAATATAAAGGAATTGTTTTTAATAATGGATTTTTTAGCTATGAATGATAAGAATTTAATCTGAGCGCAGCATTGTGTATTCGAAAGTATGTATAAACTATTGCCTCTTGTTTAGGTACAAAAAAGCATCCTTAATCGAATAAATTGTGTAAGCCTAATGTGTTGAATTGCATACCAGAGGATGCTTTTATAATTTGAATTCATATACGAGTTGTAAAGAAGATTTGGTTTCCATGAGAAGTTCATCTCAAATTGAGATGGAAAACCCAGTTAACTGCAATCATAGCAACTGCATAACAGTTACTTATAGAAATATAATTATATGATCTCATGGCTGCTTTAGCAGTTGATTTGAAAGGATAAATTGACTAAATTCCAAATCTAGAATGAGAAGCATCTCAAAAATAGGACAATAATGTTTTAATGATGCTATGAATAAGACATACCGCTTCTGATTTTTTTTGGACTTGCAGCTTTGTTCCCCATTAACTAACTGTGAGAGAGTGATGTATAGAGAAAATGGGGGGGAACTGCAGTTTTCAGAAATGTTATGTCGTCTACAAACTGTTTTCAAACTAACCTGAAAAGATAACTTTATGTGGGCGATTTTAAATATCACTGGCATCTTTAGAAGTCCTCACCGTGTTTAACAAGAAATACTGTTACACAGAGAAACGTTTCACTTTAAACTTCCTTGTTTCTTAAATGTCAAAGAAAGTCATAATTTTTTTTATACAGGTAAGATATTTGGAGAACTTTGTGTTGCCAGAAACAAACTTTACAGTCTTGGCTTCCTAACAAGATTTTTTAACCTATAATTCAAGTAAGCAAACCAGAAACAGTCAGTGCAATTGGCATGAATACCATAGGAAAAGAAGTGAAGGAAGAAAACCAGAGTTAAGTGATTCAGAGATAACAGAAACCTGTGTGAACGTAGGTAAAGAGAATGATAACTTATTATAAAGCAAAGTATTTCAAAACCCTTTCAGTATATTCACTTTTATCACACTGAAATAATTTATGTGAATTGTCTTGATGGTTTTGTGGGGTTTTTTTGTTTCTTCAGGGAAAAAAACAGCTTGCAAGTTGCATTTTTTTTCTCTGACCTTTCATCAGATTCTTTTTTAAAATCTATATTCTTCTTTACGTTATGCTGTACCTCTGCCTGATAAAATTCCTCTGCTTTGCTCATTAGGCATGAGGTGTCTATTCTGATTATGCAAGAACAGGACAAATGGTAAGGGCAGAAGAAAGAACAGATTGTACTGTTAGATTTCACAGTTATTTATGCCAGGGCAAAGGACACTCAAAGGATTGCTTTCCAGAACAACTGCTCTTATCTAGACTTTTTACAGTGCTTTTGAACTTGCGTCTGGTGCTTATAGTCTCTGTCGTCACTGAGCCTTGACTTTCAGCAGTCTACAGGACCAGCTATAATATAATATTTTCTCATTTGGAGAAATGTTATTCTGCACTGCAGAGGGTTTGCATCTTCCTTATATTCAGTCCTGCTTTGAATTCTTGCTTTTGTCTTGTACGTTTCCACGTTCTTTTTATAGAAAAATTTTGTCTTTTATCACACTGAATTAATGTAGAGCTTGTACTTAAAGAAATTGTAAAATAATATTAGATTTTATATTTAGATGCATCTACATATTCACATATTCTATACCAAATGTATTTAGATATGTAGTAAATAACTAGTAATGCTTGCATGCAATTTTTACCTTAAAAATCTTTTATAGCATTATATTAATTAAACCAACAATAGTGAAACAAAGAAAACATCCACATACTTTCATTTGATGATTTTTAGAAAGCAATGGAAGCTGCAAGAATCTGCCAAAAAAACATTCATCTTGCTGTTAACTTTCTCCAGTTTGCTTTTAATTTCTGCTCTATTTGTATAGATATTAGTTTTGCTTTCTATATAAAATACAAAGTTTGTCTTTATAAAGATATATCTTTATGAATTTTATATAGTATAGATTTTACATATTTATAAATCTTTATATGTGTGTATTATCTTTTTGTATTAGAAATGTCTTTGTATTAGGAGATTATTTCAAAGAGAGAGGAAGAACAATTAACTACGTTTTGTTAGTCTGAAACAAGGCTGTTGTATTCTTTGCTTGCAAAAAAAAAAAAAAAAAGAGGACTCCTGTCTGCCTTTTCTCATCTTAACAGGCTGCACTTTTTGACCAATCTCATTTGCTAATCATTCACACTCCATTCTTCTCATGCCTCATATAAGCGTAGGGAGCTCGAAAGTTGTTGTATCTAGGAACTGGCCATCCTTATATGTAAATACCTCCCATTTATGTAAAGGGCATATGAAAATAGAAAAGGAAAACAGCCAAAAATATGTTCTTGACATTCAAAGGTTAAAATCTTTCTTTCGATATTTATGTGCAGTAATTTTATCAGAAGTATTATCTCCTACAGACAAGAAATGCTAATGTTAATATTGGCATTTTTTCTATATAGCTTTTAGTCTCAGTGACAACGGCTGTTCAAAATTTTCTCCCAAATGGCCTAACCATTTTGAAAAACATCGAAGAATGAAAAGGAGAGGTCTGGTTTCAAAGTTTGCTTCTCGTGCAGAGGAGTGAAATGTAGTGGACAGGCTATCAGTTGCAAGACAGTGTGCTTTAGATTTTATGCTCCCAAACCCCTGTCCTGCCTGAGCCAACTTTAATATAGTTTGGTCACTTATCCCTAGACTTCCTGGCCTGAAGCAAGGCTGCTTACTGCATTTTAGCCTATCACAGCAATTATATCACTTTAGAGCTCAGCTAAGCTTGTCAAGCTTGTCTGTTCGATTTAAGCAGAAGACAAGAAGGAGAGAAGAAGACACGGGAATGAGCATCAAGTGCTGCAGAGCAATAAGAATCTTAGATCTGTCTTTAACATATTCAGCCTATTTGCTCATATTAAACATGTTTAGCTCTGGCATCTTGACAGGGCAATAAGGCTGTTTTTGCAATTGCTTTCTTTTGGACTCCAGAGACTGTTTGCTGATGCAAATCAGCTGCTCATTTGATACCTCCTTCTTTAAGAGAAAAATAAAACAACATCGCTATCCTATCCAGTTGAACAATCAAAACGAATTTGTAGCTATAAAATGTTAAGTCTATTCCTTTGTTCTGTTTCCTGCTCCAATATTTTAGGCCATTGTAATTTCAGTCTGTATGAAACTGTAACCATGAGAGTCGTGAGTGAACAAAAAATAAAAATCCACCATATTCTTGAAATCTGTCGTGAATATGGCACTTTAACAAAGCATAGACAAGATAGGCCAGATTTTTCTAGGTGCATGAACATTTCTTGGTCAATGAATGCACACCACTAAAAGACACACAGATTCTGTCTTTTTTAGCATATTTAGTTCATTTTTTCTTCCAAATTTTAGAAAGAAATAAAGAAAACTTAGAACATCAATGTGTCCTGCTAAAAAGGAAATGCTGTTTCAGTTGAACTATCTTCAGTTGACATGGATATTGGTCTTTGTTCATCATTCCTCAAGCATCTTTCAGTGAGTGACTTTATAAAAATATAGGTTATATTCTTATAGTCACGTAACAGCAAGGATTTTGTATTCTATTATAGCAGCTAAGTGATTATGTATACAGATATCTTATTTACATTTTTCATAACCCAAAAATAATTGTAGGAGGAAGGTGGTTCATAGAAAAAGACTGTCTCCTTTCAGTGACTATTGGTCTACTTAGAGTTTTGATTTACTTGAGGAGTCCACGTTTGAAACAAATCTCTTGATCTGCAGTTTTGTTCGTGTTGTGAAGACATCTTGATAAAACTAAACTGGAGGCAACATACAGAAGCCAAAATTGTAAGTAAAGAGCTTTAGAGATTCTGTGTATTTCATGTACTTCAGTTCATTGCAACCTCTTAAAGTACTTCACTTGTGACTTTAAATATCCAATAAGCAATAAAGCAGAAAATACTTGCTATGAGTCTGCAGTTCTTGATTTTGGCCTGAAGTTAGTCCAAGATCAAATGCAGCATCTTTTCAGTATTACTAGGTGATGAGCAGCATGTGAAATACAAAGATTGAAAAACTAAAAAAAAAATCAAAAAACCCAAACCAAACATAATAAACCCCAAAACACATTGATACTAATTAACTTTTCTTAAAAAAAAGCTTCACAATCTTTTTTTTTTTTTTTTTGTGTTAGCGTAGCAGGAAGCAGAATTAACTTTCTCTCCATCCATTCTAGTCTTTGTTGAATGACTTTCAGAATTCATTTTGATATAGAAATCAAAAGGACTCTTTTTGGTTGATGGATTCATTTCATGTTAATATTAAGAATGTCCCTTTACAAAGTTTCTCATTTAAAAATGTTCTGAATTTAATTTTAAAAAACGTTCTGAATTTAATTTTAAAAACCCGTATGATTCCCAAGTTTTATTTGTGGAGCTTTAGAGCAGCTTTGTCTGGAAACAAACAAAAAAAGTTGAGACACTTCTACATCTTAAATATTCTTTTCTTCTCTTTATCCACTGTGTTTGGTTTGAAATTCTGGATTATTGCATATGAAAACCAGTTATGGGAGCAACTGTTTCAAGCCTTTTTGTAAGAGAAAAATTGTAATCAGTGTTTAAGTATCGGTATCTATTCGGAAATGGCAAAACCTCTTATCTAAGTTTTGATAGATGCAGGATTAAAGACTGTAAAACCTCTTACTGGAGTTTTGATATAATATATGCAGAATTAGAAATATTTGTTGTCATGCTTTGTAACCTATTTATCAGCATTTGCTAAGGATGCATTGTTGGAATACCACTCGACACTCTGGATTTATTTTCAGGCTACAGATTTAAAATGCAAGAAGGTAAATCCTGTAATGTTCAAATGTATTAAATATAAGATTAAAAATATATTAAAAATATATTTATATTTTTTATAAAAATATATATTTATAAAATATATATAAATAAATAAATATTAAATAAAATAAATATATTAAAAATTAAAATATTAAAATTTAAAAATTATATAAAATAAAATATTAAAATATTAAAATAAATATATATTAAATATATAAAATATTATATATTTATAAAAATATATCTATTTTAAAATCAAAATACTTGAAGGATTATGTGAAGCTATGGTGAATTTTTTTTTCTCATTTTTAATAAGAAGGATACTGAGTAAGTAGGACAGTGAATAAGGAGTGTGAAATCACTTAGTGCTTTTTGTGTTCTAACTTTTGGTTGGAATAATTTGTATCTCTCCACTGAGGACTGACTGGAACACATGTCTGTGTGAGATGTTTTCTCAGAGGCGTCTTATTTACATTACAGACCAAAGACTTCCTCTAGCTGGTATTTTTACAGAATACCTGTAAACAGGGGAAGACAGAATAGATGTGTTTCTGCTTACCAGTTCTGACCTTTCTAAAATTTTAAGGCTGCTGAAATTTCAGAAGAAGTATTTATATGAACTAATTAGGTGACATTTATATGAACTAAAGGTGACATTTAGATATGATATGCTAAATGATGATATTTGCAAAACCCCCTTAACTTAGGTTGAAAACCTGTTTGTATTTTCAGTTTTGTCTCTATATGTAGTGAAGGAAGATCTTGAAATAGGTTCCTGTCTGTATTATGTAGATACATATATATTTATTCTGTGGACTTTTTCAGAAATTACACTGGTCGGACATTAGTCAGAGTGAATTTCAGTCTCAAAAAACCCAGGCAAGTCTCCAAACTCTTCCTTTTGAACTCTTGAGATGATGTAAACTCACTAAGTTCCCTGAAGCTGATATGAATTTATATTGTCTGCCTTCTGGGTGTGGAACATGTCATATCTAGCTGTTAAGTGTAAGCATACAATATATACTGCAGAGCCTTTCATTTTAATTCATTGCAGTCAGCAGTGGGTATGACAGTGAGGTGTTACTAATTTAAAGAGATTAAAAAGTAAACTGTACTGACTCGCTGCATGATTAATTTGCTGTGGTGTGTCAGCAGCCAAAATGGAGACTGGTCTGGCATCTCGAGGCTCCTCATCTGTTGGTTCTTCCACAGCCTCGTCTTCACTCCAATGAGAATTGGACTGACCATGAAACACAGGTTAGCTAGGTTTTTTTTAGAGTGCACTTTCTTGCCAGTGGTCATAAAACTAAAACAAGTGAAAATGGGAGAAAAGAGGAAGGGGCAAAGTACGCATAAGTCATGCCATAAGGGAAGATCGCCTGTCATTCTCAAGCAGATTACTCTATTTCGGAAGAACAATGCTGGTATTAAAGATGGCAGGTGGTGACAGCTGATTTATACCATAACTTCTAAGGTATCTTTACATTCTATGTGTATGTATAAAAAAAAGACATAAAATATATGAATTCTCTGCTTCAGTTCATCTAAAGTTCAGGAGGCCAGAAAGAGCCATCTTTTCCAAGAAATACTTAATTCCAGAGGTGTGCTGGGAGCACAGTTCACATCCTATCAAAGGGGTAATCCCACGTACTGTTTTCTGTGTTTCTCAAGTGTTTTCAAATATATATGACTTTTACATCTGTTACCAAAATTCTCAGTTCTTCCTATCTTGTCAGTTTTTCCTCTTGCACAACCAAACCAGAGCACTGGGGGAACATAGGAGGAATTGTGACAGCTCAGGGGTAATTGATCATGTACCTCCTTTGGGAGTCTGGGGAAGAATGTCAATATTGAGACAATGTCAAGGTGGAAAATGATACTTGTGAGTCTTATTTGCTCTTACAACCTCATTTCTTTTTTTTCTCAGCTCTAATTAAATGGAAAATTGACTCTATGGACCATTTTGGATGGCAATGATTTTTGATTTTGGATATTTCTTTTTTGACGAGTTTTTTTGTTTACTGAAATTACTGTTGGGAAATTCTTCAGATCTTGAAGTGTTCTCATCGTTAATAGGAATTTGCACATTGTCAAAGGTGTGTAACCTTGCACTGTAATTAGACGTGAAGAAATATTAGAACAGGATCAAGAGCTTGAAATATAACCACCACTACATGGAAAGTCAGAGATAAGTGTGAAGAACACAGTCAGTAATTTCTTTATCCATACAGAAATGTCTAAATAATGAGGTGTTTTAAAACTAAGCCTTCAGTTTCTATTAGATATGAGAATTCCATTGTCTGTCTGGTTTAAAGGGTTATCCTCTGTTACCTCTTGGTTAGGGCGGTTTGTCCCCACATCCTGCTGCCAACAAATAGAAATTGGAAACAGTTTAGTATGGGTTTGGGTTTCTGTTTTTTTCTTATGGAGAATTTCTCTCCCATTATGCACTCTTTTGGCACAGTCAGTGTATAACCAGTCAAAATTGGGAAAAAAAAAAAGTTTAGCTATTCTCTAAAACTTTATCTAATTGAAATGATGTAGCACAACGGAAATTTTAGTAATGTAGGTGCAGTCAAAGATTTTTTGCTAAGCATGCCTGACACACAAATGGTTCATAAATGAGATTGTAATTTTTTCATCAGAATTCATGTCTTGCTGTAACAAAAGACTCAAAGGATTTTTTGGGGATGCAGTGATTCTAAACGCGGTTCTCTATTGACTACCTAAGCCATTACGTGGGCCATTCTTGGTTCCGTTCTTTTTCGTTTTGAATCTGTATTTAGTTGTGATGTCCTGCCAAGGCCAAAGTGGCCGCCAACTTAAAATGCCCAAATTTCAATTTAGTTAAAGGGAAAAATAGCCATTAATAACATCTTTTGGATTTGAGGAATTCAGCAGATTGTTTTTAATGATCCATGCTGATTTGCTGAGTTAACAACTTATTTCATTTTTAAAACCCAAAAGAAGACAGTAGAGTTGATTGGAACCTTGTCAGATTTTCATGTGTGCCCTTTTTTTTTAAATGCTTTGAAAATAAGAATGTATATTTTTCTCATATCAAAAAAATTGCTATAATCTTACATCTTTCTTATCATCACATTGTTATTAAGCATATGATTATGTGACGGTTATGTCCATAATATGTATTTTACAATTTTAGAAAAAAAGGGGATAAGATAATCATTGAATGCAACAATAATCAGTGAAGCACTGTTAATTAGCTTTTTATATAAAATAAACTTCAACAGAACAAGAGGAACTTGCTGAACTGCAATTTTTCGTAACTTAAAAGTTATTAAAAATAAGTATTTAGAAGAAATTCTGTTTCTTAGGTAACGTATGCTAATGCATGGGCTATTCTGAAGATAATACTGCATTGTTAAATACTTGTATCTAATACAATTTGGTAGATTCAAATGACTTAATCTACTGTGCTGTTTGTGAAAATATTACACAAGTCACATAGGTGATGTTTTTTAAAAGCTTAATGTATAAGCATATATGAGATTTGCTGGAACTCTTTGAGTGGTTGTGCGTAAGTACTTTCCATCCATACTTATGCTCATAAGTAGCCAAGAACCTTCTCAGCTCTTAGACCAAGGGTCTGACTTGTTCTGATTTATCCTGGTTGATGTAACAGTTAGACTAGTTTCAAATCCAAAAAGTAAAATATGAACTAGTAATTTCCCAACCAGCTGTTAAGCTAAGTCTTGGGAGAATTTTGCTTAAGGAAAAATAAAAAAAAAAGTACAGTACTACTGCTATAGTAACTTTGTTACCTTCCATTCTTTTTAAAATGATGGAGCATAGGCAAAGAAACTTACTATGGCAAATTTGATGTGATACAAAGATTTTAATGTACTTCTTTACTTGATTCTCATCATTCCTGTAGTATTTTTCTACTTGCAAGTGATGCAAGCAGTCTAATCTTGTGGCAATATAACCTTTTAACACAGCAATCTATCATAAGTCTTGGTGTGCATGGATAATTTTTTTTTGATTATTTTCAGAGTATAGGTGGGAGGTTTGTCCCCTCTTGGCTATCGAGCTCACTTGTCATTGTCAATTTAAATGAAACTCAGAGAAAAACTTTAAAAACTATTCTCAAAAGGGCTGTTTCTTTATATCATGCGTGTATATGGCTTTCAGTGTTTGAGTCAGGTGTTACGAGTCAACAGGGCCAAGATTGGCATTTAGTGTCCACTAAAGGTGGTTCGACTCTTCAGCTCAAGACAAGAAAGAGTAGATTCAGTAGTTATTTGAGAAATATCCTGGGTAAATTTTCAGAATTAATGTTCACGATGGTCTTCAGTTACTGTCTTTCTAAATTTCAAAGTGGCACTATATCAAATGCAGTGCTCCACAATTTAACTTTAACAAATCTTTTCCCTTGTGGCCAAGGTATAAAGTTGGCATAGTTTGTTGGTTAAAAAAAGGGAATTGGCTTCTTTCTTCTGCCTTGAAAGGAAAAGTTGGATTACACTGGATTCATTTAGAATTCATTATACACAAATTATTTTCCATGCTTCTCACAGAAGTTCTACTGGTGAAACCCACATGACACCAGGTGTTTATTAGTCCAAATGAAATACATCTGTAGTTTATTAACATGATGTTGCTTCTAACTCAGCCTTGGATTTAAGAGTTTAAATTGAATACTCTCTGTATTGAATCATGAACAATAACTGGGCAAATGCCAACTGTTTCCTAGCCATTTCCATCTTCTGTAGATATGATGGTTCTGCAGGTTCAAAATAAATTATGAGTAATAGTTAATGATAGTTAATAATAATAAATAGCTAATAAAATAGTTAATACCTGTACCAGTAGGTAACATTGCTTTACAGTAAACAAGGATTAGATCTTCTGAGAGAGCAGGTTCTGCATTGTTTCCTAATTGTGCAATCACTGTTTCTGCAGAGAAGGTGAACTTAAAGAACTCTGAATAATTCATTTGTCTCTAGTAACGTCATGTGAAGGCAAGGATGTTCTATGGTCTCAGCAGCACTGATGACTTCAAAGCAGTATTAAATTTAGGTTTCACAACACAGATACCCAGCTATGTCAAAGTCTGGTATTTTCTGCCTGTCACACGTTCCTGTGTTCTGCAAAACTTTTTGTGCAGCTATGTGGTTAAACAGATTGGAAAACTGATTTATCTTTTTTTTTTCTGAAGGAAGGCTGAAAAAGGAAGAAAGGAGATTGCCAAGAGGTTGTCTAATGTTTTATATCATAAAGTGTAGTTTGAATCTTTCTGTACCCATCCAGAGGGATTGCTTACTGGTTATAACCTCCATTTGACAAAAGCAAAATAAGTCAGAAGAGTTAAATCATCATTCAGAAACATTTTGCAGTTGGCTTTAGAATAGAGGGTGTGAAGTTAAAAAATGATTAAATGCTGCAAGTACCTTTCTCCTGTTACAAAGATTTAACCTTCACATTGTGAGTAACAGCTGCTGCCATTTAATAGAAAAGCTGCTGTTACCCAAACTGACAGAAAACTGTCTTCTAATGTGGAACAGAAGCAGCAAAAGTGAAGTGAATGATATCTTTTGAAGGTTTGTAATACTCATAAAAATGTTAACAGTTTAGGCACTAGCAATCATCACTTTCTTTTATAAAAAGAAAAATATAATAAAAATATTATTGAATAGAGATGTTTCTAGCGTCTACATCTCAGGCTGTACTTTCATAGTTGTTAATAGTTGATTTGTGCCCTACAGGACTACTCAGAAATATAGATATAATCTACACCAAGAAGAGGCAAAACTCTTTGTTTCTGTTCAGACTTACTAACCTGTGTGACAAGGAGTTTCTACCACCTCTGTTCTTTTACTCATCACAGTACCTCGGAACAATAGAGCTGGCATGTAAGAGTAAAGAGAAATACACAGGAGTGAAAGTAGAAGGTTAAATGTATTAACCTAAGACAGCTCTAGTCCAGAAGTGAGCACCTCGCAATTTGTGGAGTTGGTTGCTTAGCAAAAGTCAACATCAAACACATAGCTCAGAGAACCAAGTTAAGAGTGCTGCATGAAATGTAAAAGAAGAATAGTTAATGACTGTTGCAGTGTAGTAAAGACTGAGTGCTAAGGCAAGCTGTGACAGTGTCATGTATTTCTAAGGCTCATTTAAATTCTTTGCTGTGATCTGTTATAGCTGGCATTTGCCTGTTGGTTGCAGTTCAAAAAGCAAGTTAATCATGCCTTTTTCCTGCACAACTCGAATGATACTATTGCTTTGTGGAAAATGAAGAAGCTGCTACCTGTAGTCCTGCTCTCCATTCTGAAGTACTGGAATAAAAGACCTAATGGTGCTCCCTGCCAGAATCTGTAACAGAGCAGGCGTATGACCTTTATAAAATCTGCAAAAAGAGAAGATGGTGTTTTCCTGACATGAAACTTGACATGCACAGTGGTGTGGATCATAAAGAGTTTTAATATGAGCCAGTCAGGCACAGGAATGATAAATCTGGTTTTGTATATTTGCAGTGGATGAAAAGCTGATGCTAGAAATTAAAAATCAGGCATTTTCATCAAGAACAACCATAGCAATACTGTCAATTGATACTATCAAGTAATCAGTAACATCACATCAATTTCTAGGAGAAATCAGTCATATCGCTTCTATCTTCTGGTGAAGTGTTTCAATCTGCATTAAATGCAAAAAAAAAAAAAGTCCATTCATATCAGAAGTGAGCTTGCTTATGCCAAACCAAAATTTCTGACATACACTTCTTATATGCTTGAAGTGTCTTAAGTTAATTTGCAATCACTTTGGAATATCAGGGTTTGAATCTTGATTTTTTTTTTTTCTGGCATTAGCATTGATGTTAAATGTGAACAAGCATTTTTGCACAGTAGTTGCCTTGCTGCTTACTCTAGATGTGGTTGGGAAAAATTTCACTTGGTTTTGTTTTTATGAGAGATTTAATTACATGTAATAGCAGGAAATGCACAAGAATGAGGATGATGAGAGTACTGACACTAATCTAGTTCAGATGCTAAAAGGTCTTTGGAAGGTACATTGTCAGAAAGTTTATTCTGGCCTAACCCTGAGGGGTTTTTTGCAGCTATTAAAATAGGTACTGCATTTAAGCTACCTGACGTATTCATCATCTAACCACTTAAAGCAGACCAGAGCACCTAAATCTTAAGTAAAATATGAAAAAAACAAAGTAGATGTTGGTAGTCAGTTCTTGTCTTGATGTTCTTCTACTTGATAATTATCGAAACTCTGTCATCTTTCAATGATGTAATGCTTCTAGCTCTTAATTTGCCTGTCTCTATGGAGATAATGTGAAAGTTGTACAAACAATTATATGTTTTTAATCTTAATCTGTTTACAGAAAAAAATATTTTCTTGTATTTTTGATTGCCAGCAGTGTTACTACCCGAAAGATTGACAAAAACTAGAAAGAACTGAGTAGGCTTAACATAGTTCTCTGGTTTCTTTGTATGGCCTAGTTTCTTAACTTCTCTGTAGTTCTTAGCAGTTACTAAAGATATTACCTTGCTGTCCATGTCAGCGCTGCTCCTGTCATCAGATGTGCTCTTCAGTATGGAGTGTAAGATACCCTTCTCTGCGTTTATCCTCTGTTTAAGAAGCAGATTCTTCCACCTCTCTAGCCAAGTCTGACTTCAAGTGGTTTTGCTTTCACTGGTGTTTTTCCTTCTATGAGCTCATTAAAATGTGTTAGTTTAAATTTTCCAAATTACACGACTCTAATCAGAATAATTAAGTAGTCCCCCCAAAATCAGGGAGCTGGCTTTGAAAATGAGAAAATAAAAAATGGGATGTGAAGTTACCTTTCTGTGTGCTGGGTTGGTATTTGGCTACAGCGAAGAGGTTTAAATTTATTTATCTGTAACTCTGGTTATATTCCTGTGTCTTCATTAATTTTCCAAGGAAGACTGAGAAAAAAGGATCCCATGAGTTGAAACCTTGCATTGTTTTTTCTTTCTTCATTGTGAAAGCAAAAGGTTTATGAAAGCAAATAGCATACCAAGTTTTCTATTCAAGTGTTTTATTATAAAATATTGGTAATCTGTAAATATCACCCTGAATAAATTTCTCAGTTCTTGGGCCTGATTTCCTATGCTTATATCAAGACTGATTTTCTGAGGTTTTCTTTACAGACTTTCAAAGTTGTAGTTCACAACTCAGTGTGCCTGATCACCACGTTCATGCCCTCCTTACTGTACTTTATAACAGACATATGCAGAGAAAAGTAGCTCCAACCTGTATGCTGTAAAACCACATTAGAGCAGAGGTGATGTGTTTTCTTATCTCTCTGTCACTCCATAGCACTAATAGGGCATTTTCTTAAAACAGATCCAAATTTTCTAAGTCTCCTTTCTACTCTCTGCTTGAAGGCAAAGGAAGGCACAGATACTTGGAACGGGAAAGATTCCAACGAAATTGTCATTTTTTTATAGGGAAGTACTTTGTAAATTGTCCTTTATGCTACTTTTAATTAGATTAATTACATAATCAGAAAACTTTTCAGATACAAAACTTTGATTTCTTTGAAGTCACAGTTCAAAGGGAAGGCTATTTGATCATTTCAGATATGAGAGGAGTAAAATATTGATGGCAGTGCTGGTTCAAGGAGAGTGCATGGGTTATGGACTGTCTCTTTGTCTGAACTCCATGTATATCTTTTGGAACTTGTAACAAGACAAATCACCTAAGGCAAATTGTGCTCAGGCCAGCCATGTTTTTTTATTTTAACTGCCTGTCTCAGTTTCTCCATTCATCTCTACTAGCTTTTGAGGCAATGGCCTTCCAGTCTGGATCTGCTAGAGCTAATACACAGCAGACAATGCGTAAGAATAGTTAACAGAAGATGTTTTTTATGTAGTGGTGCTTCCAGGATTAATAATGCACAGTGCTTAGCTTCTGTGTGATTGCTCTCTCTCACTTGGTGATGTTCAGTCAGTTATAGGGAAGAGATGCAGAACAGAAATTACAAGTAGAATAGTGTTAAGATCCAGTTTTCCACAAATGAGGCTACAGAACAGTCTCTTGTAGACCTTTAATTCTGTTTAGTTTTTCCAGGCTTGAAACTGGCTTAGCAAATAAATAGAAAATGTACCACCTGCCAAACAGGGTAGAGAATAATTTGTTCATAACTCTCTGAGGTATTTGGATAGTCTAACCTTTGGTTTCAGTAGTAGATGTTCCTGTCAGGAACATGAATGAATGAGGTTCTTATATAGTTAATAAATTTAAAGTAATTTTATGCAAACTCTTTATTTTGAATCTATGATCTGTAGAAATCTGAAGTAGTTCCCTAGAAATGCATACTTTATTGGGTTTCAAAAAATCTTGCAAAATATGCAAAAACAGCTGGAGGGAGAATAGTTTAAGAAGTGTCTTTTAACTGTATCTACATGTTAATAGGTATTATTTCTCATAGTTGAACAAAAACTTGTCTTGAATTTTAAAATATGTTGTTAATCTGTTCATTCCAGTATTCATTTATCAGCTGTTTGTAAACCAGATAAAGGTTCTTGTGAACAGTACAGATATGTATACCCATACACAAGTGAAAAAAAACCCAAACCTGTTAATTTTTTAAAATAAAACATGACTTCAAAGGAATACTAAAATACTCCCACCACATTTCATCCCAGATATTCATAATATCCCTGAAATTACCTACAAGTATGTTATTGTAGTAACAAGCAGGGTATGTTTATGTTATTGCAAATACATGTAACTAGTTGGCAGGATTAAATAAATTAATAAATCTCTGTTTTCCTTGCTAAAATACGTTCAGTTTATGTTAGCAAACATACTGTCCATCATTAGTTATGCATTAATATTCATATCGTACTTCAAACACACTTGTAAATCATTTGATCGGGATTCAGCTCTTTAGGGACTGCAAGCTATTCTGCCATATCAGATGGTTCTTCTACATTTTCCTTCTTGGGTGGTAATCATAAGATGCAAATGGCAAGTTCTTGCGAGATATTTTCTAGCATCTGATTAGTCATGGGCTCCTTTGGCATCTGGATTAGATGAGCTGGATGAACTTCTGAGATACACTCATAATGAAATGGCTTCCTGTCCTCTTCAATGCAGTGTCCCCTCCAAGATGTGAGAAAATCTGCATGTTATGTCTTGCCACAAAGTCCAAAGATGCAGATTATTACACAGCCATAAAATGCAAATGCGTGATGTAAATTGAGCGTGCTGCATAACCATAAGCTATGTGGATAACTGATGTGTTGTGATCGCTGCTGGGTTTCACTAATGTGAAAAGCCAAAAAAACCTTAGTAGTAGTAAATGATATTGCAAATTTTTGGAGTAACAAAGCTCAAAGTAGAGGCAGAGGGAAAGAAAGTTTATGTATTTTGAATTTAAATTGGAAATGAAAATTTACTTTGTGTGACTTTCGTCTGTATGCTAATTTTTCTATTCCTGATAGGTATTCTTCGGCTGTAGTTCTGTATTACAGATAGATAACCAGGAGTTCTTTATAGCCTAGTGGGCTTTCAGGTACTTTGATGAAGAATGTTTACCTATATGTACATATCAACTCCGTTTTTTTTTATGGTGTGGAGTTTCAGCTTAATATTTAAGATTGAAAAACAGGTACCAGCCTAGTATGTTAACAATGGTAACAGGAAACCTGAAAATAAAGAGCATATCTTTCTGTCAATTAAAATAAATTGTTATCATCTAGAGACACAATTGAACTTGACAGTTATTTGTAAAATATCTGCTCTCTGGGTTTTGTCATTGATTATTGTCTTAGATAATCAAGATTGTTGTCTTGATAACTACTTGCCTAAGGAAAAAAAGAATAAAGAAGTAAAAGATAAACCTCAAGGAAGTTTAGATATCACATTAAAAAAATGTTGAAAAAAATATGGGGATAAAACCAAAACCCCATTTCACTTGAACAACTATTTTCCAAAATGCTTTTGATTTTTTTTTCTGAATGGAACACATTTTTGCATAAATCCTGATTGTAGCTAAAATTCTGAAAGCTCAAAAAATAATTTCAATTTGAACAAGCATATAAAACTGGAATACTTTTAATTTCTGCTTAGGCTGTATTTGAAGGAATAACCTCGACTGAATAGACTGAATCTGGCTGGATTTATTGAATTCTTTTGGCCATAAAAAGAACTTTAGGTAATCTTCAAAATGTCACTAAGTACATTGACACAAGAATACCTTCTTGTGAAGAAGAACTTGTTTCTTATTGCTGCGAGTGAGAAAGTTTGAATCAGAGAAGTTACAAATAACAAATTAGGAGAAATTAGACCATTTTCTAATTGTCCATTTACCTCTCCCTACTATAATGTTAGTATTTGAAGGTAAGTCAATCTAAGGTTTTTTCTATTTTTCTTATTTCTGAACAAATAAAAGAACTTCTATGTAGTAGCAAATAAGTTTTTTTCATTGTTAAAATTCTTACAAGTTTTCACTTAGACTCATTAGTCAAGTGGGAAAAGCACTCCTCAGTATTAGTTGAGGTATTATAATGATGTAAAGTTAAAATTTCTTTCCTTTTTTTTTCTTTTGCTTTATTATTTATCTGTATCTATATTTTACTCTTGATCTTATATATATGCTAAGAGGTTTTTTGGACCTTTTTGTCCTTGTAGGTGAATTGAGAAAAACTAGTTTCTTAAAGCAAGAGATAGATTGGAGAGTGTATAAGTCATGCACTATAAGTTAAGAGGGGAAATGGTCCTATGATTAAGAAAGGCAAAGAAAGGGATATGAAGAAAAATATAGCTGGAAGTTTGTCTGTGAGGCTTTGTTTTGAACTACCAGTGTCATTCCTCCCTATTACTCCACGACTAATCCTGATGTGAGACTCTCTGGTCTGTGGAAGAAGCCCAGGGGAACTGCTGTGCAGTGCAAACTGGTTGGCGTCAAGGCTTGCAGGATGCTTGGTGCAGCAGCATTATTTCAGCAAAGCCTTCAAATTTCTTCCAACAGCACAATGCAAATTCAGGAACACCCTAAACTCTCCGCTCCTGGCAATATTTAGTTGGGGTTTTCTTCTTCCTCTAAAAGCTTTAGCGTGTAAGATTATAAATGTTATGCATATATCTATTGCAAAATTATATCAACATCATCTTTCAAGAAACAATGATCTTGGCTCTTCATCTTGAGTGAGGGGCATTCAAAAGTGGAGAGAGTGACCTGTATCCTTGTACCTCTTCCTTCTGAGTTGAACTTTGGGTTGAGTAGAGTAGTTAGGTTGAAGCAGCTTTAATTAATGATTTGGATTGCTGACATGCAAGGATAGGCTGCCCAGGGAGGTTGGTTGAATCACCATCCCTGGAGGTGTTTAAATGTTGAGTAGATGTAATACCTGGGGACATGGTCTAGCGGTGGACTAAGCAGGGCTGGCTTGATGGTTGGACCTGATGATCGTAAAGGTCTTTTCCAACCAAAACCATTCTGTGATTCTGTCATATGGGCAATAATCTGTCACTCCAGAGCCACAGAGTATGTTGATGGTGAGCTATTTTTCTGGTAACCTCACATGAATTTTAAATTTTGGGGGGTTTTGTTTGTTTTTGTTTTTCTCAAACCTGTGAGAATGAGCTAGGGTAAAGCTCAGCAAATCTGCCCTATCATTTATTATAGTAAGTAAATACTGTTGCACCATTAGAAGGACCAGAAACAAACTGTGAAATGTATTTGTTCAGAGTGGAGTTTCCCCCAAACAAGGAATATGCTATCTTGATCAAAGTATAAAATCTTAGAGAAAAGATCTTGTCTAAAGTAAACACATTAGTTACCCATTGTTTTACTGGAGAGACTATCACAAGTTTATCAAAGTCATTAGAATGCTAGGCAGTTGTGAACAGATAGGCTTCTTTTACTTGAAAGCAATTGTCAAAGTCATATCCGTTATAAAATTCTGTTCTCTGTACCAAAGCAAATCTTTGTCTCAGCTAACATTGCTTTGAAATGCATCTCATTTAGATTTGCGAGTAAACAACCAAAAGGCACTCTTTCTGCATGAAATAAGATGATGATTCCACCTGGTTGAAGGCTTACCCACCTGGGACCTAGCATTGCGGCACCATTACTCTTACCCATCGTGTGTCCCCTTACTCTGCTTTCTTCCTTTTCAGAGTATGCTTTTAAACAGGTGACATTCTTACATCTAATGCATATATAATAGTGTTTGAGGCATCAACACACTTTGCATAATTTCACACTGCTTTTTGAATTTATAGGCTTATTAAAATGTTCCCAGTTATTCCTTTTGTTCACTGGGCTGAGAAAGAGCTACTTTCATACAAGTAGCAGGGCCTTTAAAAGTTCACTTATTTGAAATTACATGATAAGGCAAAAAAAAGTTTTGCAGATGGAACTTCTTTATCTGATGCCAGGTAGAGAAACTGTCCTTGCAAATGACTAGCTATTAAAATAAAACCACTCTGTTGTTTGAACTGATATTCCCATTAAATTAACTTTCCGTGAGATTAGTGGACTACTCAAACAAATAGATGACATCAGAAGCAGTTTCATCAGTTCTTTGCCAGGCTTTCTTCCTGAATAGGGCTAATATTGAGCAGTTAGCAATGTTTGCTTCTCTTTTTATTGTGTTTTTACTTCATGGGGGGGTGATGCCGGATTTCTTTAATTGACTTAATGTACAGCGAGATTATGATCCGATTCCTAAACTGGAAAAAAGTGCAAGCAGAAAATTTAATTTTTAAAGACATTAATAGCTATAGGAATATGATAACATTCAGAGCTGAAGCAATTCATGGTCCTGGCTGTAAGCAATATATTTACTTTGTTGGCAGCACTGTTTGAAAAAATAGGAGGACATGAAATACTGTCTTAATGCCTGTTGGAGAAGAGCTATGCTGTACCGAAGTGTACAGAATATGGGAAGATATTTGCAGGACCACCAAGACCCGCTGCGCTGAAAAGAGAGTTGCATAAGTGGCACTAAATGGGTGCTATCATAGCCTTGTACTCTCAGCATAATCTGGTCAATGCAAGGACAGTCTGTTTTGTGTAAGTAAGGATGTTTAAAGGATGCGTTTTCTTTGAAACAAGGAGGGAATTTGGAGCAGATGTACAGAGTAACACCTTGCTCTCCGCTCTGTTTTAGGACTCATTTCAGCAACATGCTGTCCTTGGTATAGTTCATGGCAAAATCAAGGTTTAGCTATGAATCATGAAACCAACTGACTTCTCTATTGACATATGTTTACAAGGGCTGAGGGTGTTATGATAGAAAACCACAAAACATTAAATATTCATGTATGTAACTTCAAAGTTGTTTTCTCATATGTTCTTAATGCTTAGATTTCTCTTCAGGAATGTTGTCAAGTAAACAACAGCCAAATAAATCAGGTGGAAATGTAGGAATTACTGAGTAAGCTGTGTGTCTTTAGCAGACTTGATATAAGCTTCACAAGTTTAGTATAGCAATCAACAGATTTCAGACTGTTTTCAGATGACTGTGAAGAGGGTGATAATCTTCAGATCTTGACTGTATCACTGCTTTACAAGAAGGAAAAGGCCAGAATTTTATTTAGACTCTTGACTTAGTTTTGGGTGGAATCCAACTTGCCTAAAGTTATCTGTCTCAATGTTTAATCTAAATTAGCCATTGGGCTTTTTCCGATGATCGTAGAGAGAGACTGCTGCAAGGAGTGATTCACATCAGACTAAAATAAGTTGTTACATTACGTGGTATCAACAGCACTCTCCAGGGCATTTCTTATGTCTCTGAGAAACCGAGCCTTAGAGATATTGCTGAAGGAAAAGATGTAGTGTTTTTTAGAATTGATGCAGTTATCATTTTCATAGCACTGGAGTGGTATTATTCCTCCTGAAGTCTGTTCATTCAAAAGTTGCTCATACTGGCCCAGTTTCTGTGAGGGGAAAAAAAACCCCAAACAACATAATAAGTTCTGTTGGGTATTCTGCATTGGTATTTCATTATATTATCCTAATGCAAGACTGCTCTCTGAGCTCAATCTTAGGGTTTTTAACTCCAGCTTTGACGTTATTTCTCTCACTGCATTCAGAATAGCTGAGCTTTCTGTATCATTTTCTGTAACGTCAACAAGGTACAGAATTTCTGTAATTTCATTGTTAGCTTGTAATTAATCAGGACCTTCCTTGACTCATGAACCCAATGAAGATGATCACAGAATTTTTGTCTGTTAAGTCTTTATTAAGTAATTTAATACTACCAGAGTGAGAGCCCTTGGTTGGGCTGATTGTATACTAATGTTCTGTTGCCTTCCAGAGGTAGCAACTGTAATAAGGCAATGTTGCTAAAGATCTTAATTGTCTCAATACATCTTGGTGTGCTTTAATACCTCTAAATTAATTATGCAATTTAATACCGTTATTAAGTCTTGAATTGCATTACTTCAGCAGAAACATAAAGCTAATGTGATTGTGTGCCATACAAATGGAAGTACCTATGTTTTTAAGGATTATCCCTCAACATTGCAATTATTCAGTAAATGTCTAGTTCAGACGGTTCACAAAACAGATTGCTCATATGCTCCTGGGGGCCACTGAAGATCTTACATGTAACTTATGACTTACAAGAAAAGGTCAAAAGCCACAAGTACAAGATGCCTTAGAAAGAAAGTGTAAGAAATGAAGGCCATTATGCCCATATGAAGGACAATAGCTAAAGTGCCTGAAGAAGCAGAAAATATGTTAAATAAAATGTATTTGTAGGGAATACAGCATACCTCGTGTTCCAGAAAAAGGCAGTAATAAACAAAATCCAAACCAACAGTCCCTGCCAATCTAACCTGGGGACTTTTCTGCTTAGCTTCAGATTTAGTTATTGGCTTGAAGAGTTGTTTTGGGTTTGTGATTTGTTATGTTTTTTTGTTGTTATTGTTTGGGTTTTTTACAGAACCGAGCTAGGTACCAGAAATTTAGCATAGCTGGCAGCTTTGGTTGACATCACGGAGATTGGTCTGGTATAGCTAACTTTTCCTTGAAGAGGAAAATAAGCTTTCAGTGTACTTTCAACTCTGCCTACAAAGTGAAAGAAAACAGATATGAATCCTCTCCCCAGTTACTGAGGCATGTTATTTTTCTTAAATATTTGAAAATATAGGTTACCTCCATTTATATCATCTATCAAAAAATCCTGTCATTTTCTTTGCCTCCCAAAGCATCTTTGTGAAAACTCTATATACAGGAAAAAAAGAATCATTGTGCTTTAGGGCCCATAACTTCTACGGTGAGTGTATAGAAACAATGCTACCACGCAGTGATTTAAATTGAAATAGAGAAGGAAATGTGTATAGGCATAAAGCAGGTTTATCCCCACTAGAAAATATGACTGGGTTTGCTGTCAGTACTCAAGGTAAATGTGTACTTCTACATTTTGTATAGATGACAGCACTTCCATTACTGTAATGACCTGTAAAATCATGGAACAGCAAAGCAGCACTGCAACGCAAGAGTAATTACAGTGAATCCGGCAGAAGTGCCTGTTCTTATGATACTGCCTGTGGAAGTCAAAGCCTACATGCAGTGCACAGAACTTCTGGTCCCCACCAATTCTCTTTCCTGGAAGGCTGTAGGTCATTCTGTTCCTTTCATAGGTACATCTAATTAGATTTTAATCTCATGTATCATCAACTGAGTTTATATACTTCCAGAGTTATTTACAGTACTTTTCTCATCTTGACTCATGTAAGTAGATGTATATCGACACCAAATGTTGATTACTACTGGCTTCTAGTAGTAATAAGCTTTTTTCCAATCTCAGAATTAAATAAATCCTGTGCAAAGCCGAACTTGTATTATCTGAGCAGAAGAGTTAAATGGTGATAGGAAAACCACTGGATATTTCCCCTGGGTTATCTATCTAGTTTTGGTAAAGTATTGGCATTGGGATGACATAGCGTACTTTGTAATTTTGTGAATCTCATTTGTTGATTAAATTGTTAATTTAATGACAGACTCTAACACAAGGGTTTCATGTTAGGGTTATGTTGCAACCTATCATTCCTTTCTGGTTTTTTGATTCCTTCTCCCTTCTCCCGACCAGCTGAAATCTGTTGAGCTTTTTAGTTTGCAAAAACATTCAAATAAAATTCAACATATTGTTAGGGAAGGCTGCTTTTTTTCTGATATTGAAGCTCTATTTATTAATTCAATACAAAATTAATAAAAGATCTTTAACTTAGCTACCCAGAAAGCCACACTGCAAGTGATCTACAAAGGTTAGCGGATTTTTGGAGATCAGCGAAGGCATATTAGAATTCCAGACTTTACTTGTGATTTTCCCCCATAGAGGGGCAAGCTTACATCGCTACAGTGAGCAGTTTTCTCAGTTTTTGCTCCTCAGACCTCATGCCTATGTGGTTGACACAATAACGCAGAAAAATGGCTAACAATAAATTACATTCTTAGCAATGATAAATTTTAGTTAACACCTGTTCTAGCCTGGGCTCTCTGTGGGCCACAGATCCTTCAGGGCATGTCCCCCTGATGCTGTGTGGGCTGCCAGGCAGTGTTTTGCTCTTTTTTTAAATCTCCTTTACCTGAGATTCCCAGTAGGGCTGTGGGGCTGGGTTGTGCCCTGCAGTGGCTTCACTGGAGCCAGCTATGCCCAGCATGGAGCAGCGCTGGCCTCTTCTGACAGAGTTCACCTTGTGGCCCCACCCCCACCAGTACCTGGGCACGGACACCCAAGGCAGAGGTAAATCTAGGGCCTGTTAGGTGATTTTATTTGGTCATTTAAAGTGATTTTTTGCACTGGAAGTTGTGTTAGTGCTGCCATGTTTCATAGAATCATAGAATTGTTTAGATTGGAAAAGATTTTCAAGATCATTGAATCCAACCGTAAACCTAACATTGCCAAGCCTACCACTAAAGCATGTCCCTGAAGCACCAAATCTACACGTCTTTTGAATTCCTCCAAGTATGGTGATTCAATCACTTCTCTGAGCAACCTGTTCCAATTCTTGACAACCCATTCAGTGAAGAAGTTTCTCCTAATGTCCAATCTAAATCTTCCCTGGCACAGCTTAAGGCCATTTCTTCTTGCGCTGTCGCATGTTACTTGGGATGAGAGACAGATATCCACCACACTACGATCTCCTTTCAGGTAATTGTAAAGAGTGATAAAGTCTCCCCTGACCCTCCTTTTCTCCAAACAAACCAGTTCCCTCAGCCTCTCCTCTTAACAGGTGTGCTCCAGACCCTTCACCAATTTCAGTGCTCTTCCCTGGATGTGTGAGGGACCCAAACCTGAAGACGGTATTCAAGGTGCAGCCTCACCAATGCTGCGTACAGGGAGACAATCACGTACCTAATGGTGATGGTCACACCATGTCTGATACAGGCCAGGATACTATTTGCCTTCTTGACCACCCTGGGCACACTACTGGCTTATGTTCATCCAGCTCTTAACCAACAACCCCAGGTCATTTTCTGCCAGGCAGCTTTACAGCCACTCTTCCCCAACCCTGTAACGTTGTATGGGGTTGTGTTGGCCCAGATGTCTCCAGGCCATGCAGGAGCACCTTGCTCCCGTTCTTGGAGACACCAGTGGCACTGCTCCCTTTGGGTGCCTGGGAACAGCTGCAGCTGCAGGAGATGGCACAGATACCTCCATCTTGGTGTCCCAGGGTCCTGTCCCTGGGCCCAGAAAGCTGCCTGCTCTACAAGGAGCTGAAATTCAGGTTGAATCCAGACTGGCGCCCATTGGCCAGGCCGTCAACCCAGCAGGGCCACTGGCAGGTTTAGTGCTGGTGGATTTATGGGTGGGAGGGCCCAGGCTTCAGGGAATGCCTTCACCCTATAGTGGTTTTACAACAATGGGTTCCTTTTCCAGCTGTTGTTATGCCTGTAACTCTTGGGTGTGGAGAGAGTTGGACGTATTTCAGCACCTTTTTTCTTTGCCTAGAGATATAGATTTATATGTTTGAATATAAAAGTTGCTTTGAGCCACTGTCTGCGTTTCATTTAGGGGGTTGTTTAAGGTTTGAATATACATACTGTTAACTTTCTTTCGAAAGGTAATTATTGGACCTCTTGTCAGAAGCTTATCTCTTCCCTGTGCTTATAAACATCTTCATTAACCCCAGAATTTCTCATTAGCAGTTTCACTAAGAAAATTGTTGGGCAATTTTGTGTATACTTTATACAGAATGGAGTTTAGAAAAAATAAATGATTACAGAGATTTTCCACTATTGGCTAGCAGACATACTTAGGAAAGACCAAATTATAGGACATTTCCTACCTGAGCATCCTAGTGAACAGGCAGCACATTTCCATTAACAGACTTACCATCCATTTTCAGGGAAGTCCATCTGGTTCCAACTGATAAAGCAGCATATTACTCACAGTGCATTCAACTGCCTTACATGATAATTCAAAACTTTACTTATGATTTCCCACTTTCTCAGATTTAACACACCAGACATGTTTCTTGTGTATGTGAGTCACATGCAAATATTTCCTGAAATATTGAAATTTCTAATGTTTTGTGAATTTTTTAATTATTTTTTTTCTGCTTGGATTAATCATTGACACTGAAAACCACAGGAGAAGGAAACCTCTTTCTCAATTACAGTTATAGATAAAAAAAGGCAGTCAGTAAGGGGTTCATGACTATCTTAAAACTCTGTATGGAAGAAGTGGATCACTATGTTTACTCAGGACATCATTTTCAGATAAGATCTTCTTCCATGAAAAGGATAGGGTTTTTTTCCATATATATATAGGTATGTAGTAGAGCCTAATCTGACTTTAAATGGATAGAATGGATCAGAATATTTGTAGACTAAAATGTGGATGAGAGGGGTTTGTAAAAACAGTTATTACAGATACCAATTTATGGTCATGAGAAGTGAACACCAGGGATGGGATTCATCAAACCAGATTTAGATGTGCTGTGTAATGGATGGAGGGCATTATGTACTCCAAAGGCTTCCTTCATCTCATCCGAGGCCAACAATTACAATACGTCAGCTTTCTTGAGTGGTCTTTTGATGTGGCAGCTTTCCCTGCATTGACCACCCAGGGTCTGTACAGCTCAGAGGTAGATGCCTGTAACTTAAAGATATCTAAAGTGAGACCACTTCATATATTATTAATGCTGATAACTGTGTACCAGATAATGAACTTTCTGGTTTAGTCTGTTTAGCCATGATTATCTTGTAGTGTCGTGTAAAATTATACATAACATTTAACAAATTTTGCTTTAAAAAAATAATTTTTTTTTTCTTAAAAACAGAGGTGCTACAAGTCAGGCATTGGTAGGAACCCAAAGGAAGCAAAATCTAAGAGTGATTTTAATCACTTCTCAAATTTTAAAAAGCTCTTGTGTTTCTACATCAGATACGTAGAAAATATAGGTAATAAAGAGTAAAACCAAAGTAGCCTTCTAGTAGTTCTTTTTTTCCTGCTCTTTTTAATGACTGCTTGTGCTACTGATTGTGTTCAGGCACGGTAGTACACTTATGAGATGCTTTGTATGTGAACTGAACTGAATTGAACACTTTCACGCTGAGCAAATCTAAATGAATATTTCCAAAATAGCCACTCTGCCAATAAAATGCTGAAGTCACTATTCTAGAGTGAAACAAATGTGATTAAGTCTAGAACAATTTACAAGCCATATATGATACTACCAAATTTAAAATAATACCTGAAATATCTGAATTTTGTTTTACCATACTCTTCAGAACTTCAAAACTGAATGAAGCCTTCTAGTTATTCAGCAGCTGAAATAGATTTGGCTGAGTCGGTACTATGAATTGACATTTGTTTGTTCAGAACATTGTCTAAATTCAGGATGCTAATGATTAATTTTTGCCTCAGTTGAACTGGATGAAAAAGACATAAAATTATTGTTTTCAGTCATCTTGAAAAAATAAAAATCGAGCAAGGTGGGTGAATTGTTGTGTGACATCGAATTTGTCCTATTATTTGGTCTTATGGAATTTCTGCTACAACCTCAGAAATGCAGAAGATTATTCAGCTTAGTGAGAACTTAGTTTACATATGCACTATATAGGAAGAATTTAAATTTATAGCTAGTGTTTAGAACAGACACAGGACATCACTTTATCTTTAAAGTCCAAGTTGGCAGAATGAGCCTGTAACTCCTTCTTCCATCTATTTTATAGTTATTCTAGAACTGTTGTTCCTTAATGTCGAAGAATGGTTCAAACCACTGTTTTCCAAGTGTAAAATACAAATCAAGCAGGTTTCTATTTTTCCTGGTTTTAACCTGGGTATTTAAGCGGTTAGCAACCACATTTTTATGGTGTCTATTGCAGGTCATGCTCATAAAAGCTTCTCATAAGCTTTTACCTCCAAATGCTTTGCGTCAAATACCAGCTTTCTCTCTCTTCTAAAAGAATCAGATTGAACCAAGGTGGAAGGATGTGTATGGATAAAACTTCAACGTGGTTGCTTCAAATGGACCTTCATATTCTGCACAACCTGAATAGTAAACTGGTTTTGATTGCTTTTTATAAAGAGAAGAGTTTATTAGGTTTGTAGCTGAATATACAAACACCACAAGCTTATTTGGGGATTCTTAGTTTGTCATAAATTAGGGCAATGAATTCCAAAGCTCTTAGTCACAAGTTGCATATTTAGAGAAGTAAAACTAAATTCTTGATAGTAATAGCATAAAATTAAAATACAGTAGAAAATTACTGGGAAGTAGTTTCTTTATTGAGAATAGCTTGAGAAGCTAATTTAATACAGAATTAGTTTATTGCTCACTAAAAACATAATAACTTGATGAGAAGAAAATTATTAGGCATTATTAAAATTCCAGTTTTAATTGTCAGAAAACTAATTACTCAACTAAAAGGAGAGTCAACTAACTAAAAAGTATCTTCCCCTTTCAATTGTTTTACATTCTTAAAATGACTTAAAACTGGGTTTGGTCATGAAGCAGATTATCTAAAATTATTTTTCCGCATTAATATTGTGAATGAGAAATGTTTTTTATCCTTTATACTTTCTATATGGAAAATAATTGAAAAGTTATTTTTCGAGTGTTTTTAAGTGTTATTCTTGTTGTTTCATGGGTGACAGTATGTAAGTCTTCTACCAAGGACTTTTAGGGACCTCAAATAAATAATAATTGGTGCATGCTGTGCAAATTGTAGTCTTAATAGATGACTGAATTACTAAGCCTTGGATTCATTTCTGCATCACCGGAATGAAATACTGAAAACAGAGCTGATGTTTTGACAAGTCTGGAACCATCCTTTCTAGGCCAAAAGATCAAGCTGTCCCACTGTAAGCTCCATGACATCCTTAAAGAGCTTCTGCCTCACTTAACAGAGAAAAAGCCCCTTCTAGGTGGGCAGCAGTTAAATGATGTGCATGTGCTCCCTGCCTTTTCCTGGTCTCTTTCCGAGTGTTGTGACTTTCCACTGTACAGACAGATCTTCTGCTGCTGCTCTTCTCATGCATTGTTTGTCTGGGAGCAGTGGCAGAGATGGACTGTTTGAGTAGATGTACAACAGCTCAGAAAAGAAATGCCTCAGAAAATAAATGCTTCAAGGAGCGGAATTCATAGAATCATAGAATCTTCCGGTTGGTAAGACCTTTGAGATCATCGAGTCCAATCACCCCCATCATCCACTAAACCATGTCCCTCAAAAACTCATCTACCCATTTTTTAAACACTTCCAGGGATGGTGACTCAACCACCTCCCTGGGCAGCTGTTCCAGTGCCTCAAAAAAAACAATCAATCAATTGAAGTGATTGTTTGTCATCTAAACATTGATCTGGGCTGAGAAGATATAAAAGGCTGCTCTTATGAAAGGGTTTGCCATACTCACATATTCAGGCTTCTTCTGGTTAAGAATTGCATGGCATTGTTCGTAACACAAGTCATGCATTTTCCCTCTTTCCTGGTCATATTTCATCTGATGTTCTTTCTTTCCACTCACTCTTGTCTTCATCTGATATAAGGGTGTTTTCAGATTTGCTTCCACTCTAATGCATAGTGCTCTTGGCTGTGCAGGGTTAATGTAGGCAGTGGCTCTCTTTCAGGATAGTGAGGAGGGGGAAACCTTAATGATTAATGGTATATCAGAGCTATGTTAGAAGTACTGTGTTGGTGTGCAGCAATATACATGCATAGTAAATGTGTATTTTTTTAATTCTGAAAATGAATTGGAGTGTAGTCTCAGCCCTGTTGTTGGTGGTTTTGTTTTGTTTTGGCTTTTATTTTGTATTTTCCTGAGAAACTGAACATCCAGCATAGCCAGTGTGTTCTCTCTCTGGTCTGTTACCTTCTTTTTATAACACCTGGGAGTGAAATCCCTTGGCGTGCTGGTAAAGACTGAAACATTGGGTGAACACATGGAGCATGTTGATTCAGAATCACTCTTCTGTGCTTAAGTTATTCAAAGGGGTCTTGAAGCCTTAGGCTGCAATGGCAACCAATGCCAGATAATAATGGCAGATGGTTCTACTTGGCACTAATTATATATAATGAAATGGAACATGGTAGTTAGTGGCTAATCCTTCTCCTACACTTCTGACTTCAGGACTTTGCAATTTTTGCAGAGGAAAGTATGTTGTTTAATTATTGTTATTTTTGCTTCCTCTGTAGTTATGTTAACTTTTAAAAGAGACAGTATATTAAATGCAGCTAAAAATATAATACATGGAATACGTTAGGGGTTTTATTTTTCTAGATTTTTACATTTTTACATGAAAATTAATATTCAAAACCAGCTTCTTGAATTGGTTAGCTTGAGAGACTGCATAGTTTGGGGAAGAAAAGAGGAGCCCCATTTCTTGGTTCTGCTCCCAAGTCAAACAGCCCCTGGGATCTAGATGGGCTCAGGATCCCATGCCTCCCTGTGCCCAGAGGTGCCAATTTCCAGGCACAAGCCAACAAAGCTCCCTTGCTGAGTTGGCTGCATAGTTCCTTGTGCTGCTTTGGAGAAATTTTTATGCTCACTTCATTTTGGTCAGTTGGTTTGAAGAATCATCTAAAAATACTGTGATCACACATAGACGTTCGGGGGTAGGTGTGAGCAGCTCAAAAGCTTGTCAAGTGCCATCTGATTACCATCAGTGCTGCAGATCTGTGTGATAGAGTCATGCTTGAATTGTTCTATTTTCAGCTAGATCTCTAAGATTTAAATATATATATAAAATTCAGTAATACAAAGAACATAAAGTACCAATAACTGTTGTCTTTTCTTGGTCCAAGGGAGGTCTTTTGACTTATATATCTATCTCTCTCACCTGTCCTTTATCTATTTTAATAATTATTCTTCTGTCTTCTTTTTGTTCACAGCCTACATGCTGACATGCTACCAGTTTTGTTTCCAAAAGAAGGGTTCACAGAACTACACAGTGCCTGATCCAGCTAGCTGCTTTGATGTTCCTCACTGGACCATGTAGGTAAAATTCACAGAATCATATATATTCACATTATATCTTTCCAAGTATCCAGCATATTGCAAAACAGCTGATTTTTGGCAACAGTGCTCGCTTTGCAAAGTCAGAGTCTTTTGGGATTTATGGACTGCAAAGTCATTTATTAAGACCCTCTAGCTTTGTATGTCTTTTATCATCAATAGACATACATAACTGTAGACTGTTAGATGTCACAATGTGTTTGGTTTCCTTGCCGCATCTCTTTTCAGTTGCTGTGGGTGCTGGGAGCACTGCGGTGCCTATCACAGTGAGCTAACTGAGCTAACTTTAATTGTAGCTGCAGTGGTGCAAATTTCAGGTTAAGACACAAAACCCGGCAGAGAAATTGAAAGCAGTTGGCAAACCTTGAGCTTCTTGTTATTGCAACTGCACAGCTAGCAGAATAAGAACTAGCCAGGGTAAGAACTAGGCTGAACAGGTTCACATGAATGACACTCTGGCTTGTCTTAAGAAGAGTAGAGCAGAATTATGGTATCGGCAATCAGGAGACATGTGTCTTCAGGTTATTCCTGTTGATCATCTTGAGCTTCTGCACAAATCTTCAAGTTTTCTGTGAGTTTCAGACAAAATAAAAAAATGTAGGTGATATTCCATCTCAATGACTTCTGTGCAAAATAGTTTAGTCTTCCTACAGCAGAGGTGAGAAGCCAACAAGTTAAATTAAATTTGTTTAGAAATGTGATTTCCCTTCTGGTTTTGGTGTGCTTCTTGGGTTTAGTTTCAACAAATCATTTCACTCTGCGAGACTAAACCTAGGCAAAGAAGTAAATTGTTCTGATTAAATTACCAGCATTCGTTATCCCTTGACTGCTTTCTTCTTTGTAGGTTACACTGTTTTATGTCTGAGTTGCAGTGGCAGTTAAAATAATTTACATGAACTGGTAGACTGCAGCGTATATTACGGCTGATGTGCTTTTAACATTCATTGCATGTTTCTGTAAAACTTGCACCTTCGTTCACATTTCTAATTTTGTAGAAATGAACTGTAAACAGGGATATGTAGCAGTGGTTTAGATGGCCTGTATTTACACATGCTGGCACACTCTCTTTGCACAGAAAACAACTCCCCTCACGTACTTGCTTTAGTGACTGTGGCACTGACAGTTTATTGTGATTGTTTCTGGAGTATCTTGAGATTTCACTCACTCAGTTCTGTCAGGAGAAACTTTATAACCAAGTAATCTCAGGAAAGCATTTTCATAGCATGCTGTTTGAATCTTTATGTGGCTTCCATTCTACCAGCAGATGTTTCAGATGAATCCTGAAACAATGCTTACCCCTACTTTCATATCCTGAAGTTGGAACCTGGTATCTTGCACACTGTTACAACAGCTGACCACATTCAGTTACAGTTGTTTTTGGTTTTTATGTTGTGTTGACCGTATTCCAGCTTTACTTAAATGTTTCTTTCAGGTATTTTGTGTAAGGTAAAAGGCCATGCATTTGTTGTTTGGGTTTTTTTTTTTTTTTTTTTTTTTTTTCTTTTTCAGACAACAGAATTTCTATGAATAAAATACTGAAAACACAAATTTTCTGCTTTAGTAGCTAAGTTGTCACAACTCATAAGTGGGTTGCTGGTTCTAGATTGGAGAAGAGATTCATGTTCCTTATTGTGAGGATCCAGAATCTTCCCTAGATGTAACTGATGGTCAGGAAAGCAATCCAAAAAGATATTTATTATGTTGGAGAGAATATCAAGTCTGAGCAAGATGCCTTTTCTTTTGGGATTAACAGCACAACTATTCCTTGGCAGGAAATGTTTTAATTAGTGCCAAAATTCAGATTATCCCAAAGGAACTGGAATTGAACTGTATTCAGTATTAGCCTAATAGGAAAGTAACAACAAAAATACTTGAATTCACATAATTAACTTCTGCAAATTTTTTTACGGTCCATGACTCTCTCCCTGTATAAACGTGTGTTATTTATCTCTTAGACTGAAGTGACAGCGGGGAAACGGTGAAAAAAATTAAAGGGTTAAAGCATCAAACCATATAATCTGTCTACAAGAAAGAGAGTAACAAAGTTTTCAGAAAGCCAGAAATTAATTTTTTTTTTTGATACTGAATCAACAACAGCAAAGCCATTCATGCAAATCTAATTGATTGTTTTAGAATTACACTACACTGTTGTGCTACCTTTTAAGGGATTTTATGTATAAAGAAACAATAGTGTGCTTTACTACCCATAAATGGTCATTGCATTAAACAGAATTTGTCAGCTCATCTGAACACATTACATTAGTCAAGGGAATAGCATCATTTTGCTTAGCAAAGGTGCATTAGCTCAGCTGTTTGGGCTGTCAGAATCTTAAAATCTTGCCTCACATGTAAGGGTAATGATCACTATGACATGCATTTGTCACATAACACAAGTAATGCTTGTGCTTTAGTAGCTTTTAGCAAAGTATAAATGTCTGGAAAGGTTGCGGTAGAGGCCAGCTCAGTAATACAAAGTGCAGATTTTAACACAGTTGGTGTAACTTTCAAGTAGGAACAAGATAATGCATCATCTAAGAGACAGGGGAAATGTCTTTTCTTAGAAGGTTTGTATAGCAGTATTTGCATGTTATTAAAAAAAATTGTATTAAAATTTATTCATATTTGTTCCATATAGTCATAAATGTGATTAAAAATATTTTTATGCATTTAAATATCTGCCTCAAAGTTTATGATATTGATAAAATCTACTAATGCAATCAGGAGTGTAACTCCATAGCATTGTTTGTTTTCTAGACTAGCGGCACAGAAAAATTAGCTCTTATACAATACCCCTTGAAAAATCATTCACACCCTTAAAGCAAAGCTAATGAGGACTTGTATTTTTATTTATTTAGCTATTTATTTATTTATAGGTTTTGGTAGTAGGTTAGAGCAGAAAAGTAGGTTTGACAAATGAGTAAGCAATTCAAATAATATGTAATTTGTGCCTATGGCTGTCATGAGCCCATGCTGTTAGCAGTTGCACAGTCAGCCCAACTTTACAGTGCTTACTTGCTTAGTCCCTTTGAAGTGACTTGGCTTGACGTTACTTCAAAAGAAGCATCACAGCCTAAACCATTGTATGTTTATGGCTAGCGTGTTGAGTTAATAGTTCATCCATGAGGACAAGGTACTATTATGCTTTAAAAAGATGATTAATGGCCAAAATTAATTTTCTAGAGACAGTTTCCTCTTTGTCTGTAATTGTGTAACTGAGACTATGCAGACACTATTGATGGTGAGGAGAGCGCATAGGCTGAGGTTCAATTTATTCATTAGTATTTACTTATTAGTAAATAGATTATTTTAATTACTTGGAAGAAAAAGGGTGGCACAAACTGTTCATTTGTAGTTTGCATCCCAAAAGAAATTTATACTAGAATTATTTTTTAAGCATTTGTGATTTAAATGAAAGATGGAAATATTTACATATTTAAATTTAAGTATACAAAATGTAATTACTCTCAGCTGAAGCTCCCTCTAGGTATAGTGTAAACTAGTCTTTCATTACATACATTAAAAAGTCAAGTTGCGTGATTATGACTGAGTTGCGTTCCCTCTGAAAAAAAACATAACTCTTATCACAAAGATCTTTCAACACCTTTTTTTTGGAGGGAAGACTATTAGTTTCTAGAATTAAAAATTTCTATTTGCTCTGACGTTTTACAAAATATTCTGGATTTTCTTGTCACGTACTTTACCAGACTGATCATGTTTAACTTGTGAGGACTGACTAGTTTGCAGCAGCGGGTGGTATATGAGACATAGACTTCAGGCAGAGCATGACTTCCATCACCACTTCAAAGGAAATACATTATAAATAAAATGCATTTCTCTAGGGGCTTACAACACCAATCTGTTTATAATTTAAATTACATTAAGCTAAATAAAATAGTACAGTAAAATCCTCATGGGAAAACTACTTCATTTAAGTTTGAACATTATAGTACTTCCATTAATTGGAAGTATTTTACTCTCTCTCTAATAATATATTTTTCATTGACTATATATAATTAAAAGTATTGTCATTATAACAGAAGTCTTTTTTTTCCCATTTGTGTTCCAAGCCCTTCTGTTTATTAGTTCACTGTAGTTTTATTTGCCTGTCTTCCTTCATCTCTGACTGCTTTGTTCCTGGTGGCTAAACCTCTGAGCATCAGTGTCTGGCAGAAGATTACCATCAATGTGTCATGCACGTTCAACTTAACCAAACTTATTTTGGAACTAAGACTCTCAACCAGCCCAAACTTTTGTATCAAAATCAGTGTGTGAGTCTTTCTTCTTTTGAAGTATTTTAGAGTCTGCTTATCCATACTATACATGTTGCTTCTAGCATCCAAACTATGCACGTTGCTTCTTGCAGGGTGCTTGCAAGGGTAACGAGCAGGGGCTGCAGTGCAAGCAAGATAATCCAGTAGTCTCACTACTTTATAAATGTAACTTGGAGGCAGAGAGGAGGTGCTGTACTTACAGGTGCACATGCATATATGCACATGGGTATATTTTGTGTATCTACAAATTTAAGCTCATACATGACTGGGCATGTGTGTACATGAGATTTACTAGTATGCAAATTACTTGCTATAAACATATGCCTATTGAGTTGCACATGGGAACTTGATAGGAAATTCCACTTTATAGTCATATGAAGATAATACGACTTCCAGGAGAAAGTGACTGGGAAAATATTGGAAAACCTTAGTGAGCTATCTAATTATGAGTGCTTTATTTTACCTTCCTTTTTCACCTCGTGACAAGAGACCATACAGACTGAACTAAATCAGATTATTGTTCTTAACAGTATAGAAGGTAATAAATTTGAGCTCCCCTAATATTGACAGTTTTTCACTGTAGAAATAGTCCAAGCACATATAAGATTACAGCAGCTGAACCAGGTTGTGTAATAGAAGTAGACCAGTCCTATATGCAATACTTATTCCCACTTTAGAGTCAGCTTTCAACCAACCACTGACTTCAAATGAGTCCCCATTTAAAGTGAAAATCAAATTTTGTGTTTCATATAAATTATTAAAAATATTTTTCCATGAAAAATAATTTTTTACAGTGAAATACTGGTGATATTGAGATATAAAAAGAAAGCAGCCATGCACAAATTTTCCACTAATTTGGGGGCTTTTTTGTTTTTTTTTGTTTGTTTTTTAAAGCGCACTTTCAAAAGGCAATAGTAATGAAAACTAACACTGGATTAAATAAAAACTTTGTTGACTTGAGATTTTCATATTATACTGAATGAACCTTGAGGGCAGTACAAAATATCAGAGCTTAGACATGTTTACTGTTGACGCAGAACTTAAAAGTTTTATTAAAAAAAGTAAGAAGACTTAGTCACAAAGTAACTAAAGAAATTATTCCTCCAGCATATTTTCTAAGATTTTCATTAAGGCTTAAATAAGTTTACAGTTTGAATGTATATCCTTAGAAAACATTTATTTTTTCTTTCTGCCTGATAAGAATCCTTTTTTCCTACAGTATTATTTGCCTGCGTTTTAAAACTAACCTTTGTTCCTACTGTAAATAGTTGCAATGTGCTAAACAATAGAGGTAATGAACTCTGTAATGAAATACTGAGTGTAGGAATTGATCTGATTTTTTCTGTATTGTTTTTGACTTTGTCCAAATTAAGGGTAATGGTGGATGAAAAGCTGGCTACAAGCAGGCAATGTGTGCTCACAACCCAGAAGGCCAACCTGGGCTGCAGCAAAAGAAGCGTGGACAGGAGGTCGAGGAGATGATTATCCCCCTCTGCTCCGCTCTCATGAGAGTATTGTGTCCAGCTCTGGAACCCTCAATAGAGGAAAGACATGGATCTGTTGGAGCATGTCCAGAGGAGGGCCACAAAAATTGTCAGAGGGACGGAAAGGCTGAGAGAGCTGGGGTTGTTTAGCCTAGAGAAAAGAAGGCTCCAGGGACACCTTATTGTGGCCTGTCAATAATTAAAGGGGGTTAGTGATAGGAACTAGGGATAATAGTTTTAAACTAAAAAAGGGTAGATTCAGATTAGATATAAGGAATAAAATTCTTATAACGAGGGTGGTAAAACACTGGAACAGGCTGCCCAGAGAGGTGGTGGAGGCCCCATCCCTGTAACCACTCATGAGCACGTTGGATAGGGCTCTGAACAACCTAATCTAGTGGGAAGTGTCCCTGCTCACTACAGGGGGTTGGACTAGATGAGCTTTAAAGATGTTTAGAGTGTTGTACAGGAGAAGTCCATCTTGTATTGCCAACTAAAACTCAACATCCTAAGGTAGTTTGGGTCCTATGCCCAGAGCTGATTGTTCGATCATAAAAAGAAACAAAAGCCCTTAGAGAAATTCAGGTTGGTAGCAAACACTGGAGTCGTGGGGTTGGGAGGACAGCAGTCCTAATTCTAAAGTGTCCAAAATTTTCATTACAAAATATTTTCATTCTTCGGTGCATATAACAGTGTGTCTGGTCTACTTTTCTAGTTATATTACTCTGAACAACTATCTGTGTCTTCCTCATTGTCTCTCATGATGCTATAGGACTGTCTTGAAATATCCCCTCAAAATTATACTGTTTTTATTATTATTTTGAGTAAATGAAACTGAAAGTTTGCAGTGTTAAAGTCAGGTGTATTTCAGAATGTATTAAATTATTTAATGTATAAAAATGTTTTTTAAAACTTATCTCTAACGTAAAACATACTGTGTTTATATATCTAGCCATCTCTTTCTTCTTATTTGGCCTATGAGTTTTCTGGGGAATGTCTTGAGTCTGATGTGTTGGTGGCTGCTATCAAAATACAAATAATAAAAGATATCATAGTGGAGGTGTCAGTCCAGCTGCAGCTGGTGATCAATGTTGATTTGAAGCAGAAATTGTAGGAGGAAAAGGAACTGGTCCAAACAAATCAGATTTTTGCTTTTCCCTGGGATTTTTGATTTTTTTTTTCCATTTTAGACATGAGAAGAATAAGTGTTAATAAAACTGAGTTTTATTTTCGGTTCTTGGGCACAGCATATCACTTGTGCATGAAAGCTAGAGGGATTCTCAGTCAGCTGGGTGAATTAAAAAGCTTATGCTTTCATACCAGTGCATATCTTCTGGAAAATGCCTGTATTTTATTGGGATATTTTATTGCAGAGTTGATCCTACCAAGTAAGGTGCAAAGGGCTGATTCCCTAAGGTACGGCAACTCTCAACATCACCCTCTGTATTTACTTAACTTAACGCAGTTGTTTGCATGTGACAGAAAAAAAGATTCCTCAGTGTTATAAGTGTTTTAGAATCTCTGTTCAGTGAGGATTTTGAACAGGTAGCTTTGTCTCAAAGTCATTGTTTCAGAATAAATTAAACTGGTCCTAATTTAGGCTTGCAGCATGCACTGGTGCAGTGTGCTTAAGGAAAGAGTTAGAATCACATTCACTGCAATATGTAATTAATTTGTTGGAAAGTTTGTAAAACATCCTAGTAATTAATAGAAAAGAAGAAATTAGTGGTGTTAACATTTTTCTATAGAAGATATTCCATTCCCTATGTTAATTTATATTAACAGGTTGACTGTGTTGACAGACTGACACTAAGGAAAGAAGCTTATGCATGATTGTGACCCAGGTGTAAAATTCAGTATGATTCTTCAGTTTCAATTTTTTCTCAAAATAATTAATTAAAGGATTGATTTAGTTAATTAAAAATGTTGTTGTTGCTTTGGTGCTTATCTTTAAATGAAAAATATTTTCACAACAGATTTGCAGTGTCCTCAACTGCGGCCCAAGGGTTGCCCAAGACAAAGTATTGCAGTGCTTGGGAAAAATTGATAAAAAAGTTTTACCACTGAAAGCAGAGCTTTCCATGGTATGGTAACAAGGACTTGGGCTCAGTTACCCAAATGCCCTCTGCTTCTATTTGTAGCCAGCACTCTGCCCAAGCATTTTCACGTTTTATTTCAGTTTGTCTTTGTGCTCACTTTTCAGCATTTGCCTCATAGATTTTTCCACTGCTCTGCAACATCTGCAGGATCTGATGACCAGAATCTCAAAGTCTTGTGTGCAATCATTGATCATTTCTTACAGAATCAGTAGGTGACAGAGCTGCAGGCAACACCGCTTGCAAGGGAGGACTTTACAGCCTGATTTCCGATTTTCAGGTGAGCTCTAGGCACCACTCCAATACCATTTCACCTAAGGTTATTGCTGTCCAGATGTGAATGTGCAAAAGATTTTGAGCAGCTGGAAGTCAAATGGACTGAAAAACATATACTGGGCAGCTCATCAGCTGCATTTGCCAGCTTGACTGAGTTGTAAAGAAAAATTTGTTAGTGACATTTTTGAAAGGGTATAATGTCTATCTTCAAAAGTACCGATCCAGATCTTCAAGTTGTGTTACTCTGAATAGTTTTTAAAAGTATATCTTCCTTCCGGAATATTAGTGTACATTGCATGGTTAATAATATGGGTACTTAAAGGTCCCTGAGGAAAGAAACAACAGGTGTTTCAAGAGTCTTTTTTTTTTTTTTTTTTTGTATGGGGAACATCAAGTTGAAGATTGGGTGCAATATACTATGTTGTTTTATTTCTCTGTCCACAGAAAATAACTTACATTGTATACTAAGGTATTACCCAATGCATCCTGGGGAGAGGATGTGGACTTTTAAGTTTCTAATCTTTTGTTTGCCCAAGCCAGTGTCTCTTTCATGAGCTGCATTTCTACATCCATTCCTAGTGATTCCTTTTCCTCTAAATAGCAGCCAAGATTGATTAATTCTTATTATCCCTTATCTTTATGCATCTATCTTTTTGGTACTATTTAAATTATATGCCTAAAACTCAGTCAGGGTTAATAAAGATTAAAGTACTAACAAATCTATTTTCTTATTACTCTTTAATTGGGAAAAACACAGAAACCTAATGACTACCAATCCATACGTGCCTTTTTCTCTCTAGCCAACATGTTTTGCATTAACAGGGGTCCTATTAGCAATTTTTTGGTTTTCTGTAATTGATGAAGAGGCCTTTGGGACAAACTGTACCAAGAAGCTACCAAAAATATACACAGTTGTGTAATGCATTAGATGCTGTTAAATGCTTAAATTAGATCCCTAGTGCACACATGTTCAATCATTACTACTTGTGATATGTATCAACAGCTTTAGTTATAAAAGTTTAAGCTCAAGCTCTGTAGTAGCCCAGATTGTTTCTCAGTACATATAGGGACTTGTTGGAAAGGGTCAATAATTAGGAGTATATTGGCTGAGGTTTCTTCGTCTTTTTAAAGATAGTTTTAAATTTTGTTTCAGTGGTTTCAGTGAATGTTATTATCTTTTGGCAATTTAAAAAAAATGAAAAGAGCAAATCTTAAACTGAAAAGAAATGCTTATATCTTTCTGGGCCCTAATTTCTGCTAACGCTGCCTGTGGAGTAGAACAATTCTACAGAATAATGTCTATTAGTTATACTAGAATAGAGAATCAAGGAAATAAAACTTCAAAACCTTCCAGACAAGAAGGTATGGATCTGTCTGAAAAACAGACATGAAAAAATGATTTCAAGCTGCTAAGTATTACTTCTAAGGGAAAAGAAAAAACAGAGGAAAAAAAAAAAAGATGTAATATTTAACAACACTTAGGGGAGACGGGACTTCATTTTTTAAAAGTCCTGTGTAGGACCCCTATATGCTAAGCTACATAGAATTTAATCTACCTCTGAAAGATGAAAGGATGAGGTGAGCCTGCCAGAATTTAAGCCTCTGCTTCCAGGGAGTCTAGCTTTTTCTGCCTTAGTGATTATATCTCAAAGCTCCTTTCTCTGGCTATAAATCCCTCTAAATCATTGCTTTAAAGAATTGTATGCAAACTGACTGTATCTCCATGAGGTAGTGAGTAGTCTCCATTATTTCAGTGCAGGAACCAAGATTGTTTGTCAGGTGTTTGGGAAAAAAACATAAACTATTCCCTGTTGGTTTCTTCTTTCTCAGTACTTTTTCATTTACTTCTGACATAAATAATAATACAGCTTTGATTTTCCAGTGCAGATTCCAAATTGTAGGCATATATATTTCTTTATGTACCAAATTTAGCATGTTCCCTGCAGATTAAGCCAAAGGGATTCCTTCCTTCATCTATGTATTTATGTATGTATAATTTGTTTATTTTGTTACATTTGCCTTCATAACTAGAATCTTAAAACCAGTGGAATTCTGTTGTTCCACTTTTGTGAGGCTTAAATAGTCATTTGATAATGGCAATACAGAAGAATAAGTGACTGCTTTTGGTCTATAAACTTATTTTAAAAAGGCTGGACTTTGTATTCAAATTTTCTATGTAAAAGCAGAATTTTTTTAAAAAAGAAATAATAGTATTGTATACAATTAATATCAATGAAAAATCTTACTTGAAATTTATGATGAAATGTAATAGCACATTTTATTATGTAATAAAATATTACATAATAATGTAATATTTTAATTTTAGTGACAGTCTATACATTCTCTGTCATCATAAACTGACTTTTTAAGTTATACGTCATTAGATGTATCAAATGGTTTTGCATCATTTTTATTTGAAAACGGTATTTGTTTTTTCATTGACTGAATTTTTCATAGAGAGTATTATAAATAACCTAAGTAGTGACTTGTTTCATCTAGGAATGAATTCTTTCTGTGAGCTATATAGTTACATCAATTTTCAAAGGAATATCGAAAATTTTCCCATGTAAAAGGGGTAAGAGTGAGACTTCAGTGCTTGATTTCAGTACTGCTTCCTTTCCAGCTCTTTTCAGTGGTCTTGCTGTTAGTGAGCTGTATATACATATAGGTTTTTATTTTTTCGTCCTTTGTGTGATTGCTGTTATAGAGGGAAAGCACATGTCAAATAATAGCCAGATCTTTACTTTTCATTAATTAAATAGAAACAAGTATATAATAAAATAAACAATAGTACAAATTAATTGTTTTGGTTTTGTAATACAAATGGATAGCACCATCTTCATGAAAAAACGTGAAGAGGTAATTAGGTTATGGATTTCTAGAAGTGTCTAAAGGAGGTTAAACTTTAAACGCAAAGTTTTAGTTTATTTTTGAGAATAAAATAACCTATTTCAGAGAATTTCCTGTCCCAGAATGCCAGACTTAATAGATGTTAGTAATGGCTGTGAACTCAGTCATACGTGCGGATTGGGTCAGAGAGGAGAAGCACACTATTTCTGAGCTTTGTGCCGGTGGGAGGGACATGAACCCAGAATTTTTTCTGCCCCATTTACAGGAAGCTGAGTAGCAGCAGCAGCAGTATTCTGCTGGGAAAAGTGGTGCATTCCTTCATTTCTCACCTTTGTGCAGATGTGTGAAAAGCAAGGTGGCTGGGATAGTCCACATTATCCATTTTTCATCAGAAAGAAATAAACGTGATCAGTCTTTTTATGTGTGCAAACACATCTCAGAAAAGCGTGGGTATCTGGCTGGCAGTGACTAAGTGGACTTATTCAGGTATTTCACAAATGTAATAGACCAAGGAAGCAGAACATTTATATGATACTGTTAATCTCATCATAGTACAGGTGGCTTTTATCTGCAACTTTGGATAATGACTGGGTAGGAAGCATGGATAAACTGTGGGAGGCTGCCAGCTTGCATGGGATCTCAGTAGGCAAGAGAGCACAGCTGTCTGAAAGCAAGCACAGCTCTCTCACACAGAGATGTAGGTGCCTGCATGAAGGTATCTGTTGCTATGCTTAGCCCAAGTAGGTAGGAGTGGATGTGTTCTAAACTTCAATATGATTTTAAAGGACTTTAACTAATTGTCATAGATCAGTACTGCAAGGAAGAAATTCTACAAAATCAACACTATGGACATGTGGGCTGTTCAAAGAACAGACTTACAGGAAGCTGACAGGTAATACAAGGCATAAGGTTTCTGTAGCACAAAAATCACATGATAGTAAAGTACATCTGTCTAATGCCAGTGATTTAATTATGCCATTTTAATAGTTAAAAAGTAAATTCTGCTGTAATATTTTTAAAAATCTCTAGAAAAAAAATCATTCCATAACAATTCTATGCTCAAGGTATTTCCTAATCTCTACAGTCAGGATTGGTTATTCTAAATGTATGATTTATTAATTTTTTTAAAAAAAAACAACTTGTTCTCTGTTACGAGGACTGAAACAGTAAATCAGTGAAACATACACCGAAACTCTTAATCAGGAGTTGTTTAGAGACTTTTCTAAATTTCGATCATAATAAACGTAGTTATCTAGTAAGCAATAGTGTTTGCACACACAAAGCAATTCTTGTTTTATAGCAGACTTGTTAATTGCTTTCTGAATGCTGTTCTCCATCACTTTTAATGCTGTCCTTCCCATTGCAATATTGTAATAACTTTTGCGTATGAATTGATCACTTATCATGTCTGCAAAGAAATACATCTAGTATTGTGTACTGTTGTGGAAGGGTTTTCTTGAAGCATTCATGCTGCTAAGGAAGGGTTAAAAGTATTGAGACAAGGTTGTGATAGTTCTTTCTTTCTGTGGGAATTCATTCCTCATATTCTGGCTAATTTCTAGAACAACTTTCTCTATTTTCCATGCAATCGTTATTCCTGCAGAAATTCGTATTATACTGAAGAAGTCATATGTTTGTAAAAAAAGACCAAGTCCCTAGAGGACCAGCCTGAACAATGCATTCTCAAAATGCAGCCATGGTTAGGAACCTGCCAATTAAGCAATACTGCCATTAGCATTTATGATGTTTTTGTTGTGTTGTGCAGCAATAATATCAAGCAGAATCCTTTTTTAGTCACTATTGCATGCCAGGTAGCACAGAAGTTCTCTGTTTTGCTCTGCATGAAGTCTCCTCTGTAAATTGTTTTTCTTGGTCTAGATAGCCTTTGCTGTCCTGTCTGTCCCTTCCTAGTCAGTTTGAACAGGAACAAGTTAAGGGGATTTCTCAGGTGGAAACAATGGAAGAACTCCCATGAACTCAGTTGCTGCTCATGAGCCTGTTGGAGAGAGATACTTTGAATGAAGGAAAAATTGCTTGATCCTCACACATTGAGAGGCATCAGGAACCTCCACTCTACCCAACATTTGTTATATGTCTAGAAAAAATCTCTATAAATGCTCTGTCACTCGCTCAGCCATTAGTAAGCCTTCTTCTACTAGTTTTTAAATTTTTATGAGGTAGAGAAGTAAGCTAATATTTATAAAAGCAGAGAATTAATCTAGGGATATTTTACATTTATATCAGTTCTATTTCTTGCTTTCTGTTGTACTAAGGTCAGCTTTTAAATAAGCAAAATACTAACTCTAGCTTCCCGTCCCTTGAAAAAGAAACAATATCTAAAAAGAGCCTTCATAAAAACATCATCAACATGATATCATAATTGTTGTATCTTCTGAATCTGCACAATGCATTTATTCATTGTGCAGGCCAAAAGACTATTGCTCTCATGGTCTACTTTGAGGATTCAGGTAGTCAAAATAAGCTCCTTCCATCTTCCGTGCTTTCATCTTCCATTCTTTATAATTTGTAGTTGATGCTCTTTGAACTTCTGTCAGTCTGTTACTATTCATTGGCTACTTTTGAGGTCTTCAATGATACCTACAACTTTTCACAGATACCAAAGAAATCTTAACGTAATGTGCTTCGGAAGTAGGAAACATAACTTTTCATTCTAGGGATCTTTTATGAAGGTTCAGAACCTTATTCATCCAGTTTTCTGATTTAAAGAGTGGATGCAACGATATCTTTTCATGAACTCTAGAGAATGTTGAATCAAAGACTACTGCATTTTCTTGTATTCTTCCTAAGTCGTTTAAGAATAATGTATTTAGATCTATATAATTTTACCTGCTTCCCATTTGAGCTTTTGAGAGAATCACTATAATCACCAGTCTGCTTCACCCCTAGTCTAGGGTAATTTCATAGACCTTAGTGAGAGCTTGATATGAAATTGTATCCCCCAGTTGCCCCATTTCCATCTGAGCCATTTTTGGAATTTCCTTACAGACCAAGGATGCTATACTTATGTAATGCGGCAAAAATTCTCAATCTACCAGGTTTTAAGACAGAGCCCTTTAGATTCTCTAGAAATTTTCAGAGACGGGCTCAATATAAAATTTTAAATCTGCATCATTATGTCCATTTAAAGCACACCTCTTCCTGTTTACACTAGGAAAAATATTGGCTGCTTTTCAAAGTTGAAAACTTAGCATTTCTTAGCTGTTTACTACTTTTCTCTTTCCTCGTTTTAATGTATATATGCTAAATGGATTAATGTGTTCTCATTACATATCAAAACCTTTGCAAAAGGGACGCTTAGACACTGTATCTGTGGACTTCTGTGAGGAAGTGGTCCATGTTTTCAGTCATATTTTCCATCTTTTTTGAATTTTTTAAATATTGTTTTCTTAATGCCCTTTTCCCTGAGATTATAGAGAAGTTTTCCTCTGACTCTTTAAGATTTTTTAGAGAAAAATAGAGCTATTTGAAAGGTGTTGTCAGATTCTATCTTTCTATGCTTGCAGACGTATTCCAGAAACAAGAAGACAGTTCCCAAAAGAGCTTATCTCTATTTAACAGGAGTTAAGGTTAGTTACACCACTGATTAGATTAGTCTAGTCTATCACACATAGTTTTATTTCCAGATTAATTTCCTACATGATTTTCATCTAGTTTATAGAACAATTAAATAATGTTCGTAGATTTTCTGAACTATGGCTATGAAATTTTTCTCTAAATAATACATTATGCCAGCACCTAAACAAAGTAGCTGACACAAAGACTGATGCAGTGACATATTGACTTTACAGGAGTAGGGAAGAAAGTGGGGAACTATCTTTATTTTTCCCCTGCTTAGCATAAACTAGTACTGAAAGAGCTGAAGTTCTGATACTCTGGGCAACATAACCTTTTCCAGATTTTGCAGAAATTAAGAAAATTCAATCATAAATATTAGGTTTGATACAGATTTTACTCTAGACCAAGAAGGATCCTCCAGAGAGTGTTGGAACCTCATAGCTGGTTCCTGCTATGTATGCTCATCCATTTTTGTCTCCTCTTAGGAATGCGCAGTATGTGATGTGAGGAAAATTATAGTGGGAAACAGGACTCCAGCTGGGACAGTCACAGAAAACACATGAGTTTAAATACATCCATGATTTAAAATGGCAGTGATCTAGGCTATCAGGAAAAAAAATCTACTTCTTTTAATATCCTTTTGATTACTTAGCTTCTTTCTTTGTTTTGCTGCCAATCACTACTTAACATTTTGTCTATATGTCTGTATTCCACTGATTTTGTTACAATTTACTAATGTATGATATTTGCAGATTTTCAGTATTAACCATTAATGCAGAAGGATGGAAAAAATAACTAGTGTGAGACAGCATTGTCACTTACAGGTTACAGGAATAAATATCTTGTATATGCCAAATTCTAAGACAAAGCTCAGATTCCAAACTTCTGGGTGGGCTTTCAGATCACAGCGTTAATTGCTTTGGTTTTGTCCACTGAGAGACTTTTGGAGTAATTTCATCTTATATGTGAGATTCAAAAGATGTCTTAAGATCTCTACCTTACAAAACCACAGAAGAAACTAAATGACACCTTGCTGCAAACTGAAATAGCTATAGTGACCCCTATCTAATATTTTTCATCAAATTATAAAATATCCAATTTGATGCTAGTAGTCTAATATGACACAGCATATTTTGTGTTCCTGCCAAGTAGTTCTGTCATGTGGGTGACTTGTCAGTTTCTTGCAGTGGAGTTGTATTGCTGTTCAATTATTTTTAATTATTTAGGCAGAAAATGGCTATAAATTTGTGGAGCAGGGGGAGAATTGTTGCGTAAAAAGGTTAAAAAATAATTTATAAAATGCCATATGAGTAAACTAAGAATTTCTATCTGTAAAGAAGTTGGCGAAACAGGTGAAAGGCTGCTGTTGTCATTTTACTGCTGTTGTGTCTCTGAAAAAATATTTGACATAACTTTCATGACTTCAAGGGAAAGAGTTCTGCCACCTACAAACACATCTTAAGATAAACTTTTCCAACATGGTAAGCTGGTACTGCAGAAATAAAAAGTGCGTAAAGCCAGCTTGCATTTATAAGGGGTTAATGGGACCTCTGGTGCTTAGTCTTGTTTTAGCCTTGTTTTCCAGTAGAGTTAATTGAATCAGTAATTTCCTGCAGTGCTCTTTGTGTGAAGCTCCTTGGAGGAATAAAAGCTACCCAAGAGAGCAATCATTACAGCCTTGGCGGCAGCACTAACAAGAAGAGTGTCCTTCCCAGAGATGCCGTCCTTTCAGTACACAGTAACTATTATTTTTTAGAATTGCAGTCACCATTGTTCCTGCATAGGAGAGGACACCCTTAGATCTCTGTGCGAACTTCGTGAAATTCAACAAGGCCAAGTGCAAGGCCTTACGCTTGAGTCAATGCGGTCTTCAAGCACAAATATAGAATGGGCGGGGAATGGACTGAGCGTAGCCTTGAATAGAAGGACTTAGAGATGCTGATGTTTGAGAAGTTCAACATGAGCCAGCAACGTGCGTTTGCAGAGAAGCTGCCAACCATATCCTGGGCTGCATCAAAAGAAGTGTCAGCTGCACTTCTGATTCTGCCCCTCTGTTCTACTCTGAAGCGTCCTCCCTGGAGTGCTGCATTCAATTCTTGAGTCCTCAGCACAGGAGGGATATGAGTTTATTAGAGCAAGTACAGAGGAGAGTCACAAAGATGATCAGAGGGCTGGAGCCCCTGCCGTACAAGAAAAGGCTGAGAGAGCTGGAGTTTTTCAGCCTGGAGAAAAGAAGGCTCTGGGGAGACCTTATAACAGCATTCCAGTACTTTAAGAGGGTCTACAAGAAAGCTGGGGAGGAGTTTTTTTGTCAGGGATTGCAATGATAGGACAAGGGGGAATGTTTTTTTAAGTTGAAAGTGAGTGATTTAGTTTACATATTACGAAGAAATTTTTTACTGTGAGAGTGGTGCGGCACTGAAAATTGTTGTCCAGAGAAGTTGTGGATGCCCCATCCATGGAGAGGTGTTCAAGGTCAGGTTGAATGAGGCTTTGAGCAACCTGATGTAGTTGAAGGTGTCTCTGTCCACGGCACGAAGGTTGGAACTAGGTGATGTTTAAGGTCCTTTCCAACCCAAGCAATTCTATGATCTCTCTTTAGAGGTGAGTTGGTCCCATTTGGCAGTCTTGGTTGATATCATTGATAGCTAAGGAGAACTAGAGGACTGATGAAAAATTTTGTATATAGTTCATCTCAAAGATCAATTATTTTTTTTTTTTGTTACTAGTTCTTTCTTCTTAGCTTTCAGTTAGCAAGGTGAAAAGAACACAGTGACATCATGAAGAGTCCAGTAAAATATGTATTGGACTGTTTTCAGAATAGGCCATGGTGGTTTTATCTACCAGACTATAAAAAACTGGTGAGTATGGCTACAGTGTAATCACTTGAGAGAATGTGCCCATATAAACATCTCACAGCTGGCTTAGTACTGCTGGATCTGGGATAACTGGAGAGTTAAGTTCAAGTTAGCAGCCTACATATCTACCCAGCTTCTCAGACTGTGCAGAGTGTTAGACGACCTTGGGCTTCGTGTTGCTGCAGCTGTCATTAACCTTCAGTATCATCAAACTAAAGTCTCTTTACCCATCTATTAAGATTTCTATAGTTTTAGTTGAAAAGGAAACGTGAAATGAGTTGTGAGCATCGGTCTTTGCATTGATTTTATAAGGCATGTGCACTTATCATCTCACCAATGGATTTTTAGCCAAATGGAATCAGTTAGTGTTCAATTTAGACATTGGAACTGAAAATGATAATATAATATGTTTGTATATCTTGGTTAATCTCAAACTTTATAGTTATGCTTCCAGGTAGATACAAGATGAATAAACATCCCTTAAGAGTCTTTAGTATGATGATACGCTGGATTCCTTTTAATTGAAAGCAGCATGCTCTGCAAACCATACTGACATAGGCCATCTTGAATTTTAAATTATGCCAATTACAGTGTGTCAACCCATGGAAATATTTGCAGGCTCCTCTTAGGTTTTCTTTGGCTCTGAAGAGCGAGGTACAGGGAATATATAGCAATGCCTAATGTTTATCTTTCATATAATGCATCTACAAAGTCAAAGCCATTCTGAGCACAGCCAGAATACATTTTTAACCAGGATCTGCTTACTTAAACTTCAAAAGGTGAACCACATTGTCACCTCTGTCCAGAGAGCATGTTTGATTGTTCCAGTAGGAAGCCCAGGCTAAGCAGCCAGGCTAAGTTGGCTTTTCCGGAGATTTCAAGCTTCAGAAGCTTGATTTTGCCAGCTAACCAACCAAGCAGCAATGACAGAAACACTGTACCCACTAACACAACTCAGAGTTGTGCCGCTGCAGACAGTTGTTCTATAATCTTAGGTACTGCCAGAGATATTTCGTTTCCTTCTTTTTAGTCTATATGTATGTGCTGGTTACTTTTCTATTTGACTGATGAGGACTACAGTTTGGTACATGGTTGGTGTGCACAAGTTGCAGCCTTGTATCTGTATCTTGCATCACTATACCTACTTAGTCTCCTTTGGAAGAAGTTGTCCGTTCGTGCTACAAAGCATTGCTTTACATACAGTTGCATGGGCAAATAAATTCTTTGGAAGTTTCCCTCATAATTCTATGCCACGGTATGGTTAATCAGAATTTGTTATATTAATAATAAAATATGTGCTGACCTCGGCTTCAGCATAAGGGGGATTTCCTGTGTGACCCTTTTCGAATTAGAAGAGCATCTATGTTTGATTTATTTGGCCTTTTGTATTTATTTGTTGAGGTTTTGGGGTATTTTTTAAGCATTCTCTAAGACTCTTAACTCTTCTAGATCCATGTTTTACATCTGTTGTTGAGACAGCCTATTTGTCTTCTGCCTCTGTTGATACAACAGCTGTTGATACCAAATAACCTCTCACTTTACAAAATCAGTTTCTGAGGAACACATTTACCTCTTTCACTCTCATTAAATGGGAATAAAGCACTTGTATATTTCTCCCTGGATGCAAATAAAGGAAAACTGTGGTCTTAAAACAAAATTGATATGTAAAACAATCTTCTCTCTACTGATCTTTTCTGCTCTCACATCTCAAATTGCAAATTAAAAAGTCAGTAACCCAGACATATTTATATAACATTACAACATGTTTAAACTTAAGAAAACAAAACCACTGTTTTGCTGGACTTTGATGAAAGATATTCTTTGCCTAAACATTGTCTTTGGAGCAGGTTTTTTTGTTGTTCATCTGGTTTTGTTTGTTAGGACTTACGTGCTGATATTATAAAAACATATTTAAGTTATTGCATAATTTTATTTGTAACTAGGTAGCAACAGGAATCAGGAGGCAAAAAAACATCTCTGGGATGAGAAAAGCTACCAGGAGGACTCAGGTGGCAGTAGTGGGTGCCAGCAAGGCACTGGATGTGAGCGCAACATTCCAATCATGCTCCTATAGAACGGGGCTGGTACATCACAATGTGGCTGTATTCACACCTGCAAGAATATGGCATAATTCAGGCCCTTAGGATTCATTCCAGATAACTGCTCTGGATTAAAAACAAAGAAATACAAAAAGGAAAGTAGACTTTAAAAACTGTGTGATGTGTCTGCGGAACTCGTCAGGATGTGTTTCAAGATACAAAGTAAAGTTACGTTTTCCTGCATTTTGCATGTTACAGACACGTTGAAACCACTTTAGAGGATGTTCCCTGAGCCATTTGCAGTAGATCTTCCTTGCTTCTAATAATAACCATTTTTTCTAAATCAATGCAGAGCTTACAATTGCTATGACCTCTTACTGCCCTTTCTTTTATTTATAGCCATTAATTTTATATTATCATCATATATATTTTTGTGGGGAAGCATAAAAGAAAACACAGAGGGGAAGAAAATAACATTATAATCAACAATCACAAATTTCCTATTTTTCTATATTCGTTCATCTTACCTTGTATGACAAATTCATTTCTCCTCTGCCTAGAAAATTCAGGACTTAATTAAAGTGAGTATATGCAACAAAGATACTAATCTATGGTAGATTTCTAAAATAATACTTACTGTTATAATGGAAGCTTTTTTTTCACTGAAACTGAACAGGTATTGCTTTATATGGACAGTCAGAAAGTCAAAACTTAACTTACATAATTATATGTTGTCTATAATAAGAAATGTTTAAAATTCCCTAATCTCATGATTTATCAAATTATATTTAATGTATTCCAGATGCTACAATTAATCTTCCAAAACCACAAAGAGTAATTCTGTCTTTTCCAAATTCATCTATTGGTGTCCTTTCAGTTACAGCTGAACTACTTTAGGTCTATGTTTAAATTTTCAGTTACATGATTTTAACGTAACATTTATGGATTATTGATAGTTAATTCCATTTCTTGATCGATCATTGTGAGGGGAATATGTAATTATCAGTACCAGATTATTGTCAGACCAACTATTTTGTAATCATTAAATGATTTTAAAGGCCATAAGATACAAATAATGTTGCATTTTTTACAATTGCACCAGATACAATATAACCAGTTGTCATAGTTTAGCCCTAGCCTGGCCAATTTTGGCAGCTAAAACCAAGCCCCTCAGCTCCCAGTTCTCTTCCCCCACAACTCCCAGGGGAAGAGGAAAGGGAAATGGGAGGAAAAAACTTGGGGATTGGAAGCTAAAACTGAAACAGCTTTAATGTAATAATAAGAATGAAGAAAATCTTATTAATAGGAAAACAATAAAATATATACGAATATATGAAATTGCATCCACACTCCTTGATGACTATTCATCACCACAAATGCTGTAGTGCTGACACAGAGAAGAGTCAGCATCACGAGAGAGCTGGACACAGGAGCTAGATTCAGGAATGCACAGATCCAGGATCAGGGGCAAAGAGACAGATAAGGTCCTCACTGGGTGTTGGCTGTCGAAGTGAGACCCTCATGATCTCTCAGTTTTGTACCAAGTGTGGCGTATATAGGGCGGAGTACTCAGCTGGTCAGGTGTCCTGTCCGCCCCTCCTTGCAGATGTGGCCTTTTTTTGCCTCTTTGGCTTCCAGCATTTTATCAGCTCAAGCATGTCATTGGTTACTATAGGAATTAGTATAAGCAATGGCCTTTCTACGTACCAGTGCCCCATGTTATCACTTCTAGAGAAAAATACTGTTTGAAAAACGTGGTTAACTGTCACAAGTGAAGTAACTTAGGCGAGACTTAGCTGAAGTTAGAAAACTGATTCTACTTCAGCTCAAACCAGAACAGGGTGTTGCACTTCCTTACAAGAGTTTAAACTGTGAACCAAGCACCTTCAACAGCATATGGGAAATGACACCTAAAAAGCCATTATACTATATGGGAATTCACTTAAAAGAGCTACCAGGAAATGCTGAGGGGGGATGTGGGATCTGTGGCACCCCTTTCATGCAGAGTTATATGACACATCATCTTTTCTGCTGACCGTAGTCAGTCAGCAGCCTTCTGCATATGCTGCAATTTGAGAAAAAAAAGTATCTTTTGCTTATTTGTTAAAGCATTCATCAAGGTTTGAAGGACATCATTTGCTTGAAGGGAACTCGTGCTTTCTGTTCTCAGAGAGTGTCCCAGAATAGAGGCAAATGCTACAGTTGCCCCCACAGCCAGCAGCGCTGCCAGCAGAGCCCTCCTTTGCCTAAAACACCAAAGTTCAGCGATGCCTGCAAAGCTAGAGTATTGTGGCCTTCAAAGAGCATGGGGCTCCCCTCCTCTCTTAATAAGTTTAATTCTTTCATGTAAATAGCACATAATCAAACACAGTTACTGAATTCTGTGCAGTGTCTCTATAACCTTCAGTGGAGCGTGGTTTTAATAACTGCAGACTGATACCAAAATATTAATGGATTTAAACGATTTCATCTTCTCAGATCTTCATGAGAGTAGTTTAAAGTCTTTCTTTCAGTACCATTGTTTTTCTTTTTTAGAAGCTTTTAATTTTCAAATATCTGTGCATTTCCTACTTTTCATACATATGAGGGGATTTTATGCTTTGTCCACTCTCAGTGCAAATGGGGATTTTTGCAAATGACTTGATTATCCCTATACATCATTGTTCATACAGGGAAGGAAGAGGAGTGTCAATGACAGCAGCATAACAGCTGAGAGAAAACGGAGACAAGGTTGAAAGGTGTAGACTAAAATCCTTATAATTAAGGCTCCAGAATAATTGAGGTTCAATTGTTTCAACAAGTGTGTCTGTACCTATCTTGAAAGCTCAGTAAATGAGATGGAAAGAATGTTCTTTGTGTAAAGAACGGTCAATATTACACTTATTTGACTTCCCCCTAAATTGTCTTGTTTCTGCAAAGTTTTAAAATTGATGATACCTTTGCGTGTTGAATCTCCAGGGAACACTGCAGCAGGGAATGCCATCTACCTGCCACCAACCTGTGGCAGAAGGGATTTAGGTCATTCCTGAAGATTTCTTTGCATTGTGGCACTTAACGTTATCAGTCATTGACACTCACGGCTTGGTCAGAAATGCATCTTTTTTTTTCTGAACAGCCTATGTTTTCTGCCAGTTGCAAGGATTTTGTCTGCAGACTGTTCATTTCTCTTCTTGAGAAATAATATGACCCTCACCACTCAGGTTAGCTTGAGACCACTGTGTATACATTTCATCAAAAATTGTATTGTCTGTAGGAAATCAAAGGCTCCTTCTTAGTTGCTCTAAGTAACTTGTAAATGTGATGAGGGCATCCACACTCTAGAGCAGCTCTCCTCAACAAAGCAGTCTCAGTAGGGGAGCAGAAGCAAGACCTCTGTTCTAGCACCTGGCCAGATCTGTTCCGTTCTTGATGCTCTTTCATTGGCTGTATCATTTGAGAGACCGCAGGAGGCTGCAAGGGGATGACCAGGCAGAACACTAATCACTCCAGGCTGGAGGGACAGGGGGCCTGCAGCAACTTACACTCCCAATTAAAATGCTCCATAATTTGGGCTACGTCTGCTCGATCCTCTCGCTGGAAGTGCAATCCCTCTACCGCACATGTGTTTCTTGAAGACCCTTCTTGGTCTTTTGCACAGGAAGAGAGAATTTGAATGCAGCTGTGTCTGTATTTATTCTTCCACCTTCTTGTGCTCCCTAACCTAGGCTATAAAATCAGGAGCTTCCATTTTTCTGGAGATTATCTCTAAATTTACATTTTTTTAAACTAAAGTTTACAATTAAGTACAAGTTTCTTAAAGTGAGTTCTGGTTACTCACAGTGTTTTCATGACTAGCAGTATTTTGTGAATGACAGGCCATAAAATGTGCATAATGGGCAATGACTTCTTAAGCTGCCCTAAAACCATCCATTACATACTGATATTTTAGGTGTCAAGTTGGGAACTTGGGGTGCTTTCCTCATGATAACCTTGTCCTACATTTTCAACTTTAGGAATATGTAACATTACATGGTCAAAGGCCCAATTTCGGCTTCAAGAGGGCTCTGCTTTTACTCTCTGTGCATTCAACTCTTCTACTTGAGCCTGTGGCCCTTTTTTCCCTGAGTTACAACTGAATGATCATATCTTTAAAGCTTAAGCTATGTTTAATGCCAACCTCCAAAAGTAAACTAGGAATTATTTTACATTCAAATATAGGGCATTCCTACAAACAGTGATTAGTTTCCGCTTCACTCCTCTGGTTCACAGGCATCAGTGCTGGTACAGTGACATAGAGTACGTCCCATTTCTGCTTCTCTATTTCCAGAGTTCAAAGAAAGGTGCTGTAGTTCGTCCTCTGTCTTATTTCTAATGATAGAGGTAGGTTTCCCTTGCACAGGATGTATCACAGAGCACAGCAATGAACTGGTTTGTTACTATTTCTTTTTTGTGCTCCAGAAAGAATGAGATGTCTTTTATTCCTGATAAATCCTGAATGAACTAATGAAGCTCTGAGTTGAGCGCAGACCTTGCCTTTCACTGTGGACCATTAGTATTATCAGTGAAGAGATTCCAGGGACAAACATCAGTTTACACGTGAATATAGAGTAAAAGTGATGGTACCTACATTGCGTGTGACTGTATCACTCTGTTAAAAGCATTAATATGTTTCTGGGAATGTGTGTAATTCTTCAGTCTCTTGGATTTGATTTAGAGCCTGACTTGTATATACAGAATCTGTGGGAATATTTAAATTTTCTATTTAAAAAAAGACTTAGTGGAAAAATGGAATTTCATGACCATTTTTATTTGTTTGATAAGTATCTGCAGAACCACTGGATGTTGTAAGATTACTAATATAAAATAGCAAAGATTCCACAGCAGAGACTGAATATTGGCCAGATTTCTCAGCAGACACCATGGGAGAATATTCTTTCTTCATTTTGTCTCTCTGCCAAGGAAGTGAGGCAGATCATGTTTTTACCACAGAGAACTTGATGTTGTGTGCTGTTGATTTGATGTCACAAGAATTGTTTTCACGTGTGTATATAGGTAAGTATATTTCCTTAGTACAAGCCCTACAATTTTTGTGTCGCTGGCTAGAAAAGTTTCCAGAGATGGACATCACTTTGTTCTCCAATGCATAGTAAAAGCAATAGTACCCATGTTTGGTGCATGTGACTAAGAACTGAGATAGTTGTTTATGTTGGTTGGATTTGTAGTTATATTGAGGTTGACAGAAAGAAGTTCAATCTTTCATGGTCTCCTGGCTGCTCAAGAAAGAGCTTAAGTAATGAAACACTTTACCATGGTAATTTTCTGTGTCTGAATTTATTCCTTATATTTAGGAAACAGATTACTTCTTAAATAAAGTTTAGTGTACCTATTTATCCCAACCAGTGGTCTTAACAGTGCTTCAAGTGGCAATAAAGAGCAACCATAGAACCACTTGTGCCTCTGCATCAATACAAGGATAATCTTTATTTTACTGCACCTTAGCACTTATAACTTAGCACTTAGGATACTGGAATGTGTTCAGAGGAGGGTAACAAAGATGGTGAAGGGGCTGGAGCACAAGCCCTATGAGGAGCGACTGAGGGAGTTGGGACTGTTTAGTCTGAAGAAGAGGAGGCTCAGGGGAGACCTCATTGCTCTCTACAACTACCTAAAAGGAGGCTGTAGTCGGGCAGGGGTTGGTCTCTTCTCTCGGGTGACCAGTGACAGAACTACAGGGTATGGACTCAAGCTTCGTCAGGGAAACTTTAGGCTTGATGTTAGGAAAAAGTTCTTCACTGAAAGGGTGATTGGCCATTGGATTGCGCTGCCCAGGGAGGTGGTGGAGTCACCGACCCTGGAGGTGTTTAAGGGGAGACTGGATGAGGCACTGGGTGCCATGGTTTAGATGATGGTTGGTGTTAGTGTTGGTGTTGGTGTTAGTGTTGGGTTATAGGTTGGACTTGATGATCTCAGAGGTCCTTTCCAACCTTATGATACTGTGATACTGTGTGATGACAACTATTCAGGTGCTCTTAAAGTACGCAAGCATGGCAGATGGTTTAGCTGTGTCACAGTCTGTGTTATATATCATCAAAACTTGATTTCTCATGAGATAATGGCAATATGTTTATTTTTGTTAGTCTTATATTTCCATAAGTGTTGGCACTTAGATCCTATAGTCGGATATTCAAAAGCTTTATTTTAATTTTATTAAATTTTGTTCATCACAACTACTTTTTTTAAATGTTTCTTTTCTGTGGCTACTTTTTCCTGATTTAAAGGTAATGCAGTTAATATATCTGAAAAATAACCATTGTTTACTGTTGCTGATTGCTGCAACAGGATATGAAAGTAATATTAGCTGTCTTTTTTTTCTAGTGCAGCATTAATGGATCCTAAGATGCAAACCTTTTAAAAATTAAATAACTGATGCAAATTACTGCAGCTCAGAAAGGGAAACTATCCCAAAGGTCAAAGCAGGGATGTCTACATCCAGGAGGAGAAGCCTCATGGCTTTGCAGGAAGATGCAGGAGGCAGAACTGGCTCCTTTGATTGACAATATACATACTTCTGGCAGAATAAAACTTGAGGTTTTGCTAGATCGATCTGCCCTTGATCCGGAGATTTTGCTTACTCTCCAGGAGACACGAGTGGACGTGGATGGAATTTCCTGCGGGACATCATGATTTCACTCTTCTGAGAAACCTCGCTGTTTATTCTTTAGAGAATTCTATATTTTTCACTGATCCATAGACTAAATTGATAGAAAGGTTTCTTAGGCTTCTTTTTCATGGACTTTTTTTCATTACTTTAGTAAATTTAAGAAGTGGGAAAATGGCGAACAGAGTAAATAGATTTTATTTTGATATTGAGAACTTAACGTCCATCTGGGAGATTTTTCTCATGAGAGAATGGTCGGGAAGTTATGCCATTCCTTTCGTAGTAATTTGCATGACAGTTGCATATTCATTATACATTTACAGAATTGTTCAAAGGAAAACTCTGGATATTTTCAGTTTCATAGTACTCATTCATATGGCTCAGAAAGAATACCGTTGTGTTTCCTAGGCTAGCAAGTTTGTGGCTTGTTCCTCAGTTGTCCTTTTGGTCCTGTAATATTTGCCATTTCTCTGACACAGCTATCTGTACACAGTCTCTAGATTACATCTGAAGTAAGCTGATTTTTATCAAGCCACTGGGTAATTCGGACTACTTTGTCTGACTATTTTAGTACTGTGCCATGGCAGCTGACCTATGTCAGTCAGGGATTCTTCTACCACCAGCGTACAAAAATATGTCTTGGAGCATTCTTTCAGCACATGCCTGTCAAAGGTAAGGAGAGAAATGCTTTCTGTGTATTAAAAATTTAATAAGTGTTACGTGGAATTAGGGGATGAGCTGTGTTTTCGTTCTGGTTTTGTCAAGGCTTTGAAGGAAGCAGCTGTGTGGGTCTGTCGTGGCATCACTTTGTTTTTGTGCAGAAAGCATGCTATCATCATTGGACTGTTGTTCTTCAATCCAGAAGGAAATTTGTGACAGGTTCTTCCTGAAGTTTTTTACAGTACTGTGAATGTTATTTTAGTGGGGCAAAGCTACAAGTTCCCTGTATTAAAGGGGTTTGTCTGTGCAAAATACTTAGCAGCAGTAGTGCTCACTGTGTTCTTAATGCTTTTACTTCAACCAAAAGACCAGCATTTTCTCATAGTGTGAGTGCTGAAACAAAGCAGTATGTTTCTCTTTATCATATTTAGTGTTGCATGAGGATTAGATAATCCTGAATTCAGGCAGATAAGCCTGAAAGTGATTTCAGATGACTGTCTTTAGCAAAAAAAATCTTTTCTCCACCTGTTTTGTTTTTTTTTTCTGGAGGAAGGGGGGAAGTAATAAACAGTTTGCATTATCAGTACAGTAGGAGAGTATTTTTTTGTCTAGCATGAAAGATGTTCTGACTTGCTGACCAGGCAGTTTGCTGTAAGATGCAGCAAGAAAAATAATAAATTCTGATCAGAGCAACAATGTGATTATGAAACATTCCTGTCCTGTGAAAAAATAACAACCTTCATAGAAAGCATCATTTTATAAGCAAAACCAGATTGTAGAAAACTGCTCCAGCAAAACGTTTGCTCTTAAATAGGCATTGCATCATCCAGAAAATTAACAATGACAATCCCTTCTGATTAGAGACTAAGATGATCAGTTAACCAACTGGCTTTTGCATTAGAGATCTCTTTATTGTATGCATTTCCAAAGATTTAAGTCAAGAATAGGTTTCAAAACTTAGCATAGAGTTTGCATGAATTATTGTTCTTGTGATGGTCCTATCTCAGGAAAAAAGGGATTGGTTTCTGCAACAAGGCTGAGATTTTGCAGATTCTAGTTTTTCGTCAGCTCTGTAGCCTAGGAAATGCAGAGCATATAATGAATGCTTTGAAAAATTCGCAGTAATCCTTGTATCTCATTCTGAGGTCGTTAGAGCCTTTAGCTCTTGGTGTCTTCTGAGTAGCCTTCTGAAAGAATAAGATGGAGAATAAAATATTTTCTTCTGTCTGGTAGCTGAGTTTGCTGCAAAGTTCAGCAAGGAGAAAGTGTAGGTTATACTGAAATTGATAGCTCACTATCCTGACCATCTCAGTGATGGTCTTCAGTGCCTGGTGGGGTTGATAACAGTGGCTGACATATTTGGGCCTGTTCTAAAACTTGTATTTTAGGCCAAACATTCTTAGGTTAGGTACTTTGTTTTCAGAAATGTACTTTCATTTTTTCCTGTTATGAAGACATGAAATATTAAGCTCTTGTATACAGATTTTCAAAGACTCTGAATTTTCCTTTCATTTACCTTTGTTAAAGCATAGGCAGAAATCTCTGGTGAAAGCAGACTAAGTCAGGCTTTTACATTAGGAGCATTATAAGGTACATTGCATAATGCCATTTCTACTGATACAATATTGTTAGATGAGTAAAACTGAAGAGAGAGAAAACCAAATTCATATTGCATCAGAAACACTAATACTTAAGGGAATTGTTTTGTGCACTCCATATTAAAATAATAAATGCTTTTTCATATAAAAAGCAGTGGACATTGTAATTTTTTTACTAATTTTGTAATTTTTTTGTAATTTTGTAATTTTTTTCACTAGCATGAGTAGTGCTTTTCCATTTGTTGTAGAGAAAGACTTAATGTTTTAAATAGTGATATTGGAAAGAAGATGAATAAAGATCCTTCTGCAAGATATTCAATTTGAGGAAACCAAAAAGAAAGGAAATATGTTTGGTAGTTTGGAGGGATTTTTTACTCCTTATCATATGTTTGCAAATGAAATTGCATTACTGGAATAATCTATTTTAAAAACAAAACATAAGTTCAATTCCCTGTTTTACCCTATCCACTGAGAGAGTGATCTTTTGTGGTTTTTTCTCAGAAATTGAGCAAGATATCTGCCATCAGAACCAAATCACCTCTATGGTACTGGAGTCCAACTACTCTGTTTCAAAACAAGAACCTGACCTCCACCTTGGGTAGCATACGATGTATATGCTCATGCAATAAGCTGGTCAGGAAATGCAAATTCCAATCAGTTTTTTTCTCCTTCCTCACTGGATCATTTATAATGTGCCTTCTCTAATATTTAGAAGGTATGGTCACAATAAAGTAGAGCTCAGAGCCTCTTTATCATATTGCCTATTAATTGTGATATTACCACCCAAAATTACGGCCCTAGGAATTCTTTGAAGGGTCCCATCCGTTTCAAGAAAAGAAACTGCAGTTGTGTCAATAGCTTGGATGCCCTGCCCACAGAATCCTCTTGGTATTTCTATATCTGAGCCAAGATTTGGAAAAGAGATGACACAAGGAGAGAATAGAGAGGACAGGATGGCAAAACACATTCCTATCTCTGTAGCCTGCCAGAATATGGCTAAAAGTGTGTTCCGGATAATACAAGGTTATTAAAATACATAGAAAGTGGAACTGGCTAAATTCCTGAGCTGGTGTCCTGTGGAGGAGCACAGTGCAGCAACACTACATCTAGGTATTACAGCTCCATTTGTTTGTTCTTCTAATCACAATGAAGCCTGGGGACTTGCAGTTTTACAGAAATTATTGAATATCCTCATGACGTGGACCAGAAGACAGGTCAGAGCTTCCTAGACCCCATCTCAGTTCCTCTTCAGTGTGCTGAACTTGGCTCTGATTGTTATGTTTGCTCAGCTCTGTTTGTATGTTTGCTCAGCTGTTTGTTTACTCCTCTCTCTCTGAAGTTCCTCTCACTGATTACCCCTTACAGCTTACTATTCCTGCTAATTAGGTGACAATTTAATAATTGATTTGTAGGTGTTTTCTAATTAAAGTTAATCATGAATGCACACTTGTAATTTTATCTCATTTAAAAAGGAGCGTGATCACAGCCAATGAAAAGAGGGCAGGAGGAAATGATTCAATGTGTGTGCATAATTCTCCTGAAAACCATGTAAATGCTTTTCAGATTTTTCAAATGTTGTATATTTATCTACCAGTTGAGCTGAAAATGCTGCCAGCAACTGAATAGAGAATCAGCTACTTAATCTAATGAAAATCCTACCTAAATGGCTAAAAGCTGAGGACTAGGAATCCTCAGACAAATCTCCAGAAGTATCAAGCACATGTAATGCGACCTGTGGTGACATAAGTGAGAGCTGGGCTGTCCAAAATTTGTCAGCATCAGCCTCTGTACTTACATTTCTGTATCTGTATTTATTCTTCATTCTCCCACCTACAGTTTATCCTGTAGGTGTAAAACGTTGGAGAGTTTTAGTCTAACATTAGTTTGTAGTGTCTGGTGGTAAATATGTTAAAGGCGGTTTTGGTGAGTCATTCCACTGAGAGAGCAACAAAAATAACCTAAGAAGCTCATCAATCCACCTAAGTGGATGTCTTCCTTAAGCCAGTTAATTTGAGGGTTTTTATGTGGGTTTTTAGACCATTCCATTGGAACACTTCCTGCTGGTCTTTTGGAAATACAAGGGATAAAGGATATAAAAAGTTACATCCTTTTTTTCCCTGTGTATCAGGAAAAGATGATTTTGAAGTCAGTTGAGAAAAGGCATTGAAAATATTTAGATCTGGAAACAAAATCACCTTCGTGTAAGGAATTGGACTTTGCAGTTACACTGTAGACAATGCTATGAAGAGCAGTGCTTAAGCAGAGAGTTGCAGTGAGGCTGTGAGTATAAAGGGAACGTGAGCTGGTGAAAGTGCAGAGCTGCGGCTGGGGAGGCCACCTTGTTATCTCCTGACCTGAATAACAAGTCATAAGTTATTTCCCTGTTGTAAAGGAAATAAATGGGTAAGGAGGTTCACTTTCACTTCCCACCTCTGAAATGGGCTGGCAGTCGGCCAGGTATAGTGTAGGCAAACTTCTTCATGCAATTGAGCAGCTGCGGATTAGTTTCTCACACATAAAGGGGGCCTGAAGTGCATTTAGCACCTTTGCTGGGCTCCTGCCACCTTTGCTGCATGTCCTGCTTTTCTCACTCCTGGGTGTGTACATAGTGCCAAAGTGGGTGCCGCTTTCTCCCTGGTCCGGCGCTGTCATGAAGTGTTCATAAGAGGTGTTCCATTTGAAACTGAAGTGTGCTAAAGTGCTTCAGAAAGCTCAACTTCAGTGATGGTAGTGTAAGTGCTTTGCTGAGCAATATCTTAACAATTGCAGGTATGCTGTTTGTTTTCCAGAGGTGTCCACCCCCTTCCCCCCGCCCCCCCCCCAATTTGTTATAGCTCTTAGTAACACATAATTAGATTTGTTTATGTCACTGTATCACTTTTATTCACTGATCCCCGTCCTGTGCTGGCTCTGACTGCAGCCAGACACTATTGTAGGATAGGAGTCAGGGGTAGTGACCATCTTCAGTTCACAACAGTTCAATGTTGTGAAGTTGCTTCAGGGTTGAGTAACAACATGAAACAATGTCGTATAGGCTTTAAGCATAGGACAGGTCACAGGAGCAGGAGAGCAACTAGTGAGCTTGATCCTGAAAAATTGCCAAGAACAGCTGCATCTCTGGTTGCAGCTAATCTATTGTAAAGTACCTGAGCTGCTCCTCTAGCAGGTCTGTTCAGATGCCTTCCTCAAGCTAATTTTCACAAAATATACCTAAACAATGACTTAAGGAGTAGAGACAACATAGATGTGAAGAATAAGAAGAGGTTTTTCGAATTGGTTTTCTTACACTTCTGGTGAGTTGCTTCATGCCACTTCAGTAATGCAGAACAGCCATAAAGCTGGTTTAACAGCATGTTTTCCCTGGATTTACTGCTTCACCAGAGCAGTACGAAACAACTGGAGTGCAATGATGAGTCAGTCCTGTTTATTCAATTTTGTTTTGCATACTTGAGCTTTACAGCAACATTATTAACGGTTAAAACTTGAGAAACATTCATCTTTTTTTATAGCAGAAGCTGAAATAATTTGAAGCTGAAATAATTCAACTTTTTCAATTAAATCACAGTTGAATTTTGCGTCTCTTGAGACTCATTCCTCATTATCTTTTCTCAGGGTTCTCTGTGTATGTGTGTGTGATTTCTCCAGCAATGAACTCCTTGGGGCAAGCTCCCTACTTTACATATTCCATTAATATGAGGCAATAAAGAACAGATTTATTTGACAAATAGAAAGGAAGAACAATGCAGTAAGAGTAAAGTCATCACCATGTGCAGTTGTAATTATTGTGTGTTGTGTTCTCTTGTACCTCTTCTTTACCTCAGATATTTTGTTATGTACTTCTCTATGCATACATTTTACTTAACTATAACTTAGCTGTATATTGAAATAACTCTTTAGCAAATAGACTCTGCCAATGACAGAGAAATTAGAGGCTAGCACTACATTGTTAGTCCCAACAAAGACTTTGGACTGTTTCCATTGAGTTGAAAGGTGACTAGCAATTTAAACTGTGCAAATTTAAACTGTGGAATCAGCTGGATTCTTTAGTAGCTCCTTAGAAAGTTTTGATTCAGTGCAGATCTTCTCTTGGGCCAAAGAGGTTTGTATTTTCCAGTCCTTCTTACAGCAACAAATGACAACTAAATCTAGAGCATCTCTGTATTTGATTAGTAGTTTTCTAGGCAGTAGTTTTAAAAGCCAAAAGCTGAAAGGTAGGCTTCACATATTTGTGTTCAAATGGAAATACTTTATTTCTACTCCCTTCCAATTACAGGGGTTATGTTTATTCATGTTTAGACAGTTCTAAGGAGAAAAAACTTAGGATCATAAACACCTAAAACTGAAATGCAATGAATTTTAGTAAGATATAATGTCTTGTCAACTATTTTTAATGTCTAATCAACTATTTTTCCACTATGAATTGCTTCACCATCCTGATGAAATTCAAGGATGGGTCTGTATTTGTTATTTCTCTTTCAACTGAGAGCCAGAGCCAGTCTCTCTTAGTTCACAGAGATTGTCCTGCAGCAATCTCTCATCCTTCAAAGCAAAGCTGACATACATCTGTCTTTCAAGATCTGTCTGCAAAACAGAGCAGCCAGCTCAGGGGCTCTTGCATGGTGAATGCTTTACTCCAGTGCTCCATGTTCCAGAATGCACAAAGTGATTTATATGAAGTGTTTCCAGGGGAACCAGAGTCTAAGTCACATAGATTAAGAAAAGCTATGTTTTCTCTGCCAGAAATCAAACCACACAGTTTTATTTTTCAAAACAACTGAAAAAAACTGTACACTTGTTTATTTACATGTGGATTTTTAAAATGTGATTTTAAGTGAAATACATATTCACATTGAAAATATATTGAACTTAAGTTGGAATTTGAATTTGATGGCTTTTGTGATAATCCATTTAGTTAATAAGAGCAAATTCTAATGGGGAATAAGCCCATTATTACATTCTGACACTGAAAACATTGCTTCATTGCTTCATTAAGCAGGTACCAATAAGTTCTGTTTCCCATCTGAAATATTTTTCCTAAGTCATATCGTTGCAAATTTCTGAAATAAATCCACCCAGCAAATCTGAGGTGTCTTAAAACTGCCAGTGAATAAACACACCTGGAGTCACATCCTACTATCATTCCTTTTTTATCTCCTTAGAATGTCATTAAAGTTAGTTTTAAAGAATGCATCACTTTGATTCATTAGAGATAGGGCACCTTTAATGACTTTAGATGAATCTACGCAAATTTTAGGATTTGTGTATATATATATAGCTGCCTTTCAATTTCATGTCATCTTCTGCGAGGTGAGTGGTAATGATTTTGCAGTAGTTTATCGGTAGGGACCTGTGGACACAAAAAAATTCATTTTTTGGTGGTAAAAAGTTTTATCTCAGTTTAACTTGCTTATAAGCAACATCTTTTGTTTGGTTAAAGAAAAGTAAAGAGGCTTTATTGATATTAGGGATGAGGTTTGCCACTTGTTTCTTCAAAGCTGGAACATCAGCTTTTGTTTCATCACCTTTTCAGTTCCTCCCTTAATGCACTTGCCCTACTTCTGGGTTCTCAGCATCAATCTTTCTGCATTGTGCATCCCTACTTACTGCTGCTTATGGGCTCGCCTGCAGCTGTGTTGCCCACATTCCTCACGGCTTTGCCCCTAGGAGGCTTCAGCACCCACATTTTGCTGGGTGTCACCAGCACAGTTTGGTGGCTACTATGCAGGCGAGAGGTTTGCATGGCTGCTGGTGAGCCTCCAGTGCTGCTGGACACTCTGACTGCGAAGGAGGGTGTCCTGGGGCTCTTTGAGGCTGTGTGTGCAACTGGGTTTTAAACAGAATCCTTTCAGCCTGAGGATCACTGACACAAAGCGTTCGAGGTTTGCGTTAGTGCGTGGGCGGAATTTTTAAGCATATTCATTTGGTAAAGCTGTAGTCTTCTGGTACAGAAAGCACCCGTTTGTTGGCAACTCCTACTTCCCTTCACTGTGAAACCGCTGGCCTGCTTGGAAAAGCCTTGCTAACAGCTCTGGGACATGGCATAAAGCTGTCCTGGTATTTCCTTCTTTGTGTGAGGTAAAGCACCCAATGCTGCAATGTGAAATCCAGGCCCCTTACTAATGCGGGAAAGTGTCCTGATTTGCTAAGCTAATGCTGAGGAGCCTGGTTTGCACTGAGCAGTGATACTGGGACAGCAGCAGCTTGGGGGTTTTTTGTTGTTTTGTTTGGGTTTTTTTCAACTCTAGTTCTCCAGAGGCTTACTTTGAAACCTGGTGGAACCCCTGGGAGACTCTATGGGTTCAGGCTAAAGTAAAATAGGCAATACCATGCTTTTAGGAGGGAGTGCCAAAATACACCTTTTAAAAAGATAACTTCTGAAGTTGAAAAGTTCCTTGCTTTCTCGTGTATGACCCTCTCAGCTTGTTCTGGCATTGTGAATTGTTTACATTTCGTCTGGTAAATTTGAAGTGATTTTGTTCTTTTTTCCTTGATGTTCATTGTTGATGTTCGTTGCAAGACTTGTAATGAAAACTGTAAAGATACTTTGGTAGTTATTTCAGTTTGTCGCTCCACTTGAAATAGGATCATGATGACTTTATTTCTTATTTGGAGTCAAAGTTGTCACAGATGTTACCAGAGTTAAGGTCTCTAAAAGTACAGCAGCAGTAGTAAATGTGCTGTGTAATTCAATGGATTTTGTAAATGGAGTTGTAACAATTTGATAAAATCAATATGTGCTATTTTCTGTGAAAATATGTTCTGTTCTTTTTTAATCCTTGACAGTAGTTTTATTAAAGAGCTTGAGTCTTAGCACGTTCTTTGAACACAATATAATTGCTTATGAAAATTCCAATTATGGAGAAGACAGTGGTAAATCATCTTTTCTTCATAGAGAAAGAGGAGTGTCATTGTATGATGAAGACTGTGGGTGTGTAATCAGGACTGTAGAATTTGAAATACTCTTTTTGCCATTGACTTTCAGTTTGACTTTCAGCAGTCATTGCTTTTCGTTCTTTGATTTTTCTAAAGTTGTCAATAATAGAATCAGTGAACTTGGAGGGATTCTTAATATTTGAAAAATGCTTTTCAGCTTTTAGCAGAAAAATGCAAAGATAAGGCAAAATTAACTTGCTAATTATTAATTTTCTTCTATTTCTGATATTCTAAAATGAAAAGTAATTTATATTTCAATGGTTTCTTGATGTGAAATTGCTAATAATAAAGGTATTTGTATGGTCTTATGTGTTTACAGATACTGACACAATAAAAGTAATACAGCTCTTTTTTTTTTATTATGTTCTGGTTTCTTCCATCTAATAGCCCATTTTGGTTACTTTTGAAGAGTGAGCTTAGATCAATTATCCATTCCCTGTCAATAAAATCAAAATTAGAACAGCAGACTTTTTAGAGGCTTTCAGTAAATTATTAAAGATTATTGAATATTCTGTGACCAAAGAAGTTTTGAAAAGGTTTTCAAGTTCCAGCAGGTTTAGCTGGATTTTATGCTGCTTTCAATTATTTGCAGAGGTTCAAATGGAAACACAGCATCTAGGTAGTGTCAAGAAGAAAAAGAAATTATACATAATATCCACATTAAACATATTAGAACTACACAGTCTAGTGGAGCTTGAAATATACTTCTTTTTTTACTGTTTGTTTTGGGGATTTGGGGTTTTTTTGTCAATGTAAGCTGTGTGACAATCACCAGTTCAGAGGAAGAAGGACTAAACAGTGCCGGTTGCAAGTTAAGTCACTCTTATTAGCGCTATTCTGACTTCCGTGAGAAAGAGATGAGGAAGAACAAAAATCCTGTATAGAAGGCTGTTGGCATGGCCACGGGTGCAGTGCTTGAACTTATATTTCGAAGGAAGCAGAAGCTTTTAAAATTCAGGTTCTTCAGTACTTTCTATCTTCTTTTTAAATCTCTTTGTAATTTTTAGATTGCCCTTAGTGTCTGAAGTGGGCTGTTAATGTCTTGAGTTAGTTTAGTGCCTTAAGTGAATTAAGTTTGTCCACTGATGCATGGCTTTATCTCTTGTTTCACCAAACAACCTGCAAAAAATGGTGTGGTAATTGCAGGTGAAGCAATGCAAACACTCTCCCAAGATATTGACTGAATTATAAAAAGCAATGCTTAAGTTACAGTTTAGTTCTTCATCAGAGTAATAAAAACACTTAGGACAAGATCTGCTATATACTTTCTCGCACTGTAGTTATTTAAAACATCCTCCAAAATTTATATGACATTTTGAGAGTGTGTCTTCTGTGTCTTCAGGTCAGGTGTTACAACTAGTATTACTTACGTTAAACCATGCAATATCATTTAGAGCCACAGAAAGTAAAATGCTCTACATCTTTTAGCTTGAGAAAGGAAAAAAATCATTAATCTTCTGGGACTTTCCTTAAGATACAGAACAACGCTACATTATGAGAGTGGAATAGATGTCAATTAACTGTGGTTTTATGATGGATTGTTGCTTACTAAATTGCATTGAAGCAGTAATAAAACATGAGAATGGTGAGATCAGTTCCAAACCTTGTTACTGTGCATTTCTTCGGTTGTAGTCATGTCTTTCAGCTGATACCCATTTGGTAAAATGAGTTACTGCTTTCCCTTGTGCCCCATGCTGGAAGATTGGCACCACTTTGTGAAACATAGTTTGTGAGACAAATGTAGGTTTACTAGTTTAGAATTATTGACGTGTCTCTGAGAGTAGAATTTATGGCTTTGGGCTCTGTCAGACAAGAGGAGCAGATGCATCCTCAGTGCTTTCACCGAAAGATAGAAGGTGCTCATGAGGCTGGTGGTGGTTACAGCTTAGTCGTGGAAAGAAACTGCCAGAGATTACAGCCTACACTAATGGCATTCTAGTGCTTATCATGCACATGGTGGCAAAAGAGATCAGAAACCATGTACAAACATTTATGGCAGCCCCTGAGAGGTCATGGCCATGATATCTAACTGCAGTGCCACGTCTGGGATAGATGTGTGGCACCCCTAGCCCGCCTTGGAGTCTGAGCTGTTGATACCAGGAAAGCAGTGCTCCTTTCCTCTCAATATGGGCTGGTACACCAGATGTGCTTGTGGTAATCTTTCTGGAGAGATGAGGAGGTTATTTTGTTCTGATAGTCTCTAGTATAATGTGAAAACAGTTTTCTTCCATGTATACAGAAAACTAAAAAGGTTTCCTCTGAGTGTTAATCTTGTGTTAACCCGTATTCTATGAAGAAACACTGACAAAATATATGGACTTTGACAAAAAGTACAAATTCTATACATAAGAATTTGTGGAAAAATAATCCCTAAATTTTTGTCGTACAATGGACACATAACTTCATAAAGGTTCATGTATTGAACCTCTTATCCATTCCTTTACAATTTATTGTTAATGGAGTAATGAAGGTATTGATACTGTTTTATTCTGAATCAGTGGTTTGAGATAAACTTGTTTAATTATGTAACTTCACATTTTTCAAAAAGATAATGCATTAGTTTTATGTGCAGTAAAGGGGTAATATTTAATACCTCTTTAGTTATACTTGTCGTAAAAAATTAGAATTTTTTAAATCAAATGGTCACAAGAGACCTTGTTCCTGCTTCAGTTCCTGCTTTTTCCTCCTAAGCCTGTATAGTTTTTCCTCCTAAGCCTGTACAGTCTCTCTCACAAGAGACCCTCTTCTCCCACCTCTTCTTGCTGCTTCAGTTCCTGCTTTTTCCTCCTAAGCCTGTACTGTTTGGGCCACAGGTAGACACCCTGACACTTACCAGAGTTGTGCTACTGGTAGATCTCTATGCAGCAATTAGGTATAAACAGAGTTATTAGTCAATTTCTGTGGGGTGTATACATACATATCTGTATAGGTACATATATATATATACAGTGGTGTGCACTTCTAGTATTTTGCAAAGATAAGATGTTTCTTCTATTAAGAAATAGAATTGATGATTATGGTAAAAATCACTTTCTTTTGTTTTACTGAAGTACAGTTACTGATGTTTCATTCTGCTGAAACTATTATTAAAGTCCAATAAAATTACTTCGATAAATAACAAAATTGGGGAAATGTCTCCACGTTATGTTCTATTTAAAAATGCCTAGAATTAGCTCCTTCAGGGCAATGCAAATGATTCTGGCTCTGTTTTTAAGAACATTTCTTGGAAATAAGCTCCAAAGTGGCTTAGAGTGCTTGAATTGACAACAAAGACAAATTTGGATTTTTAGTAGAAAAATAGAAAGTGTGGGAACAACAAATACTAATGGTGCTGCCATGCTAAGCACTGTGGACAGAAAAGAACACTTCAAGGAAAACGTGTTTCATGCTAACATAATACATATTTAATTTTACTCATTTGAGGTGAAGAAAATCAGATAAATTGATACAATCTGTAAATCCAAAATTAGAATCACATGTGTAAAATAAATAAGGATGATTTATCAGTTGGACTAAGTGTGCTTTTCTCTAAAAAGGGTATGAATAAACCCAGCACATAACCGGTTTTATACATAACAGATGTTATGTTGAAGCTATCCCCTGAGGAGTTTGTTTCACAGTTAAATTCATGACCTATTTGTCATTTTTTGTATGTCATAAGTTCATGCTATTTAGCTCTATCAGATCAAATGTGAGATTACGGATTTTTCCTAGCTTTTCTAGAGTCCAGTGCAGAGGATTTGCTTGTCAAACTGTTCAGTGGACACCCTGGCAAGGTTCAGCACGTGAAATTGAGGGAAAGTGAAGTCACCAGCAAAGGAATTGCAGGGACAGCAAAACACCTCCAGTTTTAGTGAGGAGCTGTTTAGGCAAACCTTCATAACTATTAATACCTGATACTGGGCAAAACTATTATTGAAAGATAAGTAAACATGCATATAGTTAGATGAGTCTGCAGCAGTCTTAACTCACCTGAATTAAGGCTTCAAAATACTAACTCTTTCACACAGACAAAGCTAACACAGGTAGGAAATTAAGCACATTTTAAGCACCTCTTTTTTGCTCCTAGGGTGTTCCTCATGTCTGTAACAGAGATGCAGTATTTTTTTCTCTAGATAAAGCCCATGCCTGTGACCCAATTTTGCGCACTTGCAGTGGAGAGCAGAGTGCCGCTTGGTCCACTGACGTGGTGTAAAGTTCATCAGTGAAGTAGCTGCAGGGTGTGCACTGAGTCTCTGCCAAAGCCCAGCCAGAGGAGCACTCCTTCCCATAGATGGAAGCATCTTCTATCCAGAAAATAAATGTATGTGACTTGCCTGTGAGATAAGCCATCCTTTCTAGTCCCTTGAAGGGGCTAGTAGAGTATCTTTTTTACCAAATAAAAAATTCAGATTATTGCCAGAGGAAGGGAAATTAGTATTTTCATAGCTGTAATATGGAGGAGAAGATAGGACATATAGATACAGGAAAACTGTTATGATAGAAGCAATTAATGGGACGTGAACAGGGTATGAAAAAGAAATATAGTTTTATGTTGATAATGCCTCTCTGTTACCTGGTCTGGGAATGCTTTTACTAGGGCCTTGAACCTGAAGAGAATATTTGTTTAGTGGCAGTTCCTCTAGTCCTACGCTATGGATATAATGCAGTGAAGCCTTTCTAAAGTATTGATTTTGAAGGTAAACATTACAGAAGTATAATGCTTGTGAGCAGTAAGATTGAGTACCATTCATGTGCAGTCAGCCTGAAGCATTGCTAAGCCTACATAACTTATGTGCTACAAGCACACTGGGACCTGTATCCATTCAGGACTCACTGCATGTTTTCTGCAAACTCCCTTTTTGGTGAGTTTCCAAGAAAACAGGAACAGAATTTCTCTGTCTTTGTGCTTAGAAGCTTTTTTATTTTGGAGGCTGAAATTGTACGTAATATTCCATTCCCATGGAGACACTTCTAGAACCTTGTAGTCCTTAGAAGTAAACCTGGCTTTCTACACTTCTTTCTGAAAAGTTTGATGATAGAGCCTTTATCCATGTGTATTCATTCTTAGGACAGAGTGATCCTGTTTTCACTACAAGCTTTTTCTTTCTAAAATACTGCTATCAGCAGCTCAGTCCCAGTCACTCTGAAAAGGATCATTACTTATGCATTTATTATGAATTATTCATCATTCATTACTTATTACTTAACCTTCAAAACCAAGCAGAAGGTCACATGACAATAGGACTTTCTGTATGTGACTTATTTACAAAAGCTCTAAGAAAAAATAAGAATATAAGCTCCCCTCTAGTTTGTTAGCTCTATATCTAACAAGGAGGAGAGAATATTCCTGCAACAGGCTCACTGCATTATTCCTGGTCAAACTGACAGCTTTTGCGCTATTTCACTGGAAGCCTTGAACTGTTCACTATGCTTCTGGCTCCACCAGTTTTCCAAAGGTTTGGTATTTCCTCATCTCTCTGTCCTTTTCCTTTGGCAGTTACACCATGAACTGGACAGGCTCAAGGAGCTGTTCCTGTGTGGTTGATGGATTGGCATTTATTATTTGCTTGGGTGCTCCTAAGTAGCTTTGCTGCTTTGCTTTCTCTGCCTGAAAACCTATAACATTTAATTCCATAGCAATTTGCTTTGATTGCAAATACAGAGAGGTTGTCACCGAATTCAGAAAATACGCAGTGTAGTTTCATAACTGTGCAGTGTTTGTTTGTTCAGCTTTGATTGCGCCCTGCCTCAATAGAAAAAGGTAAATTTGAAGATGGCAATAAAGGTATTTTTAAGAAAGTAAAGAAGGAAGAGAGGAAGGAAGAGAGGAAGGAAGAGAGGAAGGAAGAGAGGAAGGAAGGAAGAGAGGAAGGGAGGAAGAGAGGAAGAGAGGAAGGAAGGAAGAGAGGAAGGAAGGAAGGAAGGAAGAGAGGAAGGAAGGAAGGAAGAGAGGAAGGAAGGAAGGAAGAGAGGAAGGAAGAGAGGAAGGAAGAGAGGAAGAGAGGAAGGAAGAGAGGAAGGAAGAGAGGAAGGAAGAGAGGAAGGGAGGAAGGGAGGAAGGGAGGAAGGGAGGAAGGGAGGAAGGGAGGAAGGGAGGAAGGGAGGAAGGGAGGAAGGAAGGAAGGAAGGAAGGAAGGAAGGAAGGAAGGAAGGAAGGAAGGAAGGAAGGAAGGAAGGAAGGAAGGAAGGAAGGAAGGAAGGAAGGAAGGAAGGAAGGAAGGAAGGAAGGAAGGAAGGAAGGAAGGAAGGGGGGAAGGAAGGAAGGAAGGGGGGAAGGAAGGAAGGAAGGAAGGAAGGAAGGGGGGAAGGAAGGAAGGAAGGAAGGGGGGAAGGAAGGAAGGAAGGAAGGAAGGGGGGAAGGAAGGAAGGAAGGAAGGCGGGAAGGAAGGAAGGAAGGAAGGCGGGAAGGAAGGAAGGAAGGGAAGGAAGGAAGGAAGGAAGGAAGGAAGGAAGGAAGGAAGGAAGGAAGGAAGGAAGGAAGGAAGGAAGGAAGGAAGGAAGGAAGGAAGGAAGGAAGGAAGGAAGGAAGGAAGGAAGGAAGGAAGGAAGGAAGGAAGGAAGGAAGGAAGGAAGGAAGGGGGGAAGGAAGGAAGGGGGGAAGGAAGGAAGGGGGGAAGGAAGGAAGGAAGGAAGGAAGGGGGGAAGGAAGGAAGGAAGGAAGGAAGGAAGGAAGGAAGGGGGGAAGGAAGGAAGGAAGGAAGGAAGGAAGGAAGGAAGGAAGGAAGGAAGGAAGGAAGGAAGGAAGGAAGGAAGGAAGGAAGGAAGGAAGGAAGGAAGGAAGGAAGGAAGGAAGGAAGGAAGGAAGGAAGGAAGGAAGGAAGGAAGGAAGGAAGGAAGGAAGGAAGGAAGGAAGGAAGGAAGGAAGGAAGGAAGGGGGGAAGGAAGGAAGGGGGGAAGGAAGGAAGGGGGGAAGGAAGGAAGGAAGGAAGGAAGGGGGGAAGGAAGGAAGGAAGGAGGGAAGGAAGGGGGGAAGGAGGGAAGGAAGGAAGGAAGGAAGGAAGGAAGGAAGGAAGGAAGGAAGGAAGGAAGGAAGGAAGGAAGGAAGGAAGGAAGGAAGGAAGGAAGGAAGGAAGGAAGGAAGGAAGGAAGGAAGGAAGGAAGGAAGGAAGGAAGGAAGGAAGGAAGGAAGGAAGGAAGGAAGGGGGGAAGGAAGGAAGGAAGGGGGGAAGGAAGGGGGGAAGGAAGGAAGGGGGGAAGGAAGGGGGGAAGGAAGGAAGGGGGGAAGGAAGGGGGGAAGGAAGGGGGGAAGGAAGGGGGGAAGGAAGGAGGGAAGGAAGGAAGGAAGGAAGGAAGGAAGGAAGGAAGGAAGGAAGGAAGGAAGGAAGGAAGGAAGGAAGGAAGGAAGGAAGGAAGGAAGGAAGGAAGGAAGGAAGGAAGGAAGGAAGGAAGGAAGGAAGGAAGGAAGGAAGGAAGGAAGGAAGGAAGGAAGGAAGGAAGGAAGGAAGGGGGGAAGGAAGGGGGGAAGGAAGGGGGGAAGGAAGGGGGGAAGGAAGGGGGGAAGGAAGGGGGGAAGGAAGGGGGGAAGGAAGGAAGGGGGGAAGGAAGGAAGGGGGGAAGGAAGGAAGGGGGGAAGGAAGGAAGGGGGGAAGGAAGGAAGGGGGGAAGGAAGGAAGGGGGGAAGGAAGGAAGGAGAAAAGGAAGACTCCTGCTATCTAGATGGGAGGACTGTCTTCTACCAAAATATACAGTTGAATAGCAATGAGAGAAGATTTCTCAGCTCTGTCTATGGTTTACTTTGATTGTTAAGTAGTGGTATGCCAGTTGTATTAGAAGATTCACCCTTCAAAAAAAGAAAAAAAGAAAAAAAATGTGGAGGATGAATGCAAGGGGAAAGTCAGTGAAAAGCTAAGAAGGTGGCGTTAGGGAGATGGTTGCAAGGAGCTGGGGGTCTGTTTGTCACTCTGAGAAAGCCAAACCTTCCTCAGCTGTGGAAGAAGACATTAGTCGTGTCTTTTTGTTTGATTTTGTACCTTGTACAGGTATGATTTAACGTTCAGAAATCATTTATTTTCACCAAGTTATTCTTGTGTTGATCTGGACCACTCTAAATTAAGGAGAAAGTGACTTTCTGAATGATGTATAAGGCATCAAGCGCTAGAGGATTTGTTGCTTCTTTCAGTGTTTTTCCCAGTGGATGACTATACTCTATGAGAATGTGTGCATTTTACTTGTTTCCAGACATTTATTTCAGCTTCAGTCCACTAAGGCCAGTGCTATTTTTTGACAAAATGAAGATTATTTTAGTATTTTCTCTTTTTGGTAGGACATACTCTAAAGAGATTATGGGTCAGTTTTCTTTTCAGTAAGGTAGATAAAATATAGTTTGGGAAAAAAAATAGCTCTCTGTTTTGTAGCTACTCTTAATTTTCTATTTCTTTTACAACATTTCCACAAGAATTACATATATTTGTTTATTCTCAGTTCTCCTAAACCACACTATTGCCAATGTTTTTGTTACTTTTGCATTGTCAGTTGTCATTGCTGTTTGCTAAAAAGATTTTATGTGCAATCTGATTTTCACTGCCACCTCACTCTGAGCTTAGGGCAGAGAAAACATGTCAGTAAATATTGAACAGCAAAATTGTATTATGACTGACAGTTATCCTAATTCTTTGAGAACACTACTATCAGTAAAGTAATGTCTCTTCAAGAATGAAGTGCTTAATTTCACTTTGCTCTGATTGCAGAGCTGATTTGGTTCTCTTAAAGAATGATAGCTGATATAATTTTTAAAGCAGGTGTCATATGTGCTTTATTTTTCAAGTTCCATGGTCTAAAATGGCAAATAACTGATTTTCTGTGTCATGATCATCTCTAAATATAATAATGTAAGAGCACAAATACAACAGCAAATCAGAATCATAGAATCATAGAATCTTCCAGTTGGAAAAGACCTTTGAGATCATCGAGTCCAACCAAATCGATCTTCTGTTAAACCATGTCCTTCAAAAACTCATCTACCCGTTTTTTAAACACCTCCAGGGATGGTGACTCAACCACCTTCCTGGGCAGCTGTTCCAGTGCCTGACCACCCTTTCAGTAAAGAAATTCTTGCAAATATCCAGTCTGAACCTCCCCTAGTGCAGCTTATGGCCATTTCCTCTTGTCCTATCACCTTTCACCTGTGAAAAGAGATCAACACTCGCTTTGCCACAGCCACCTTTCAGGCAGCCGTAGACAGTGATGAGGTCTCCCCTCAGCCTCCTCTTCTCCAAGCTAAACAACCCCACTTCCCTCAGCCATTCCTCATAGGATTTGTTCTCCACCCCCTTCACCAGCCTCATTGCACTTCTCTAACGCGCTCCAACACCTCAATGTCCTTCTTGTAGTGAGGGGCCCAGAACTGAACACAGTACTCGAGGTGTGGCCTCACCAATGCCAAGTACAGGGACACAATCACTTCCCTTGTCCTGCTGGCCACGCTGTTTTTGATACAGGCCAAGATGCCATTGGCCTTCTTGGCCACCTGGGCACACTGCTGGCTCATATTCAGCCAGCTGTCAATCAACACACCCAGGTCCTTCTGAGGCAGCTTTGCAGCCGTTCTTCTCCAAGCCTGTAACGCTGCACAGGTTTGTTGTGTCCCCAATGCAGGACTCAGCATTTGGCCTTGTTAAACCTCATCTCGTTGGTCTCAGCCCATCGATCCAGCCTGTCCAGATCCCTCTGCAGAGCCTCCCTTCCTTCAAGAAGATCAACGCTTCCACCCAGGTTGTTGTCATCTGCAAGCTTGCTAAGGGTGCACTCGATCCCTTCGTCCAGATCATTAATATTGAACAGGACTGGACCCAACACTGAACCCTGGGGAACACCACTCATGACCAGCCTCCAAATGAACCTAATTCCATTTGCAACCCTCTGAGCCTGGCAATCCAGCCAGTTTTTTACCCAGCAGAGGGTGTGCCCTGTGCCTGTCCAGGCCAGAGTTTCTCAATCAGAATACTGTGAGAAACAGTGTCAAAGGCTTTACAAAAGTCCAGGTACACCAAATCCACAGCCTTTCCCTTGTCCATTAACCGGGTAACCTTGTCATAGAAGGAGATCGGGTTGGTCTGGCAGGACCTGCCTTTCATAAACCCTGACTGACAGGCCTGTAGTTCCCCAGATTCTCTCTCTAACCCTTCTTGTAAATGGGAGTTACATTTGCCAGTCTCTAGTCAGGTGGCACTTCTCCAGTCAGCCAGTGGGTCATCTGTCTCAGATATGTCCAGCAAAACCTCTTCCCAAATGCTTCTCTACCTGCCGAGGAAGCTCCCACCAGCTCCAGGTCAACTTCGTGGGCAAATAGAGGGTCCAGAGAGTCCAGCCAGCTGTTACAGAAGGCTACCTATGGCCTTCAGCTATCTCTGCACTGTTGGAATGCTTGTCTCTGCCCCTCTACTTAGTAGATCTCCATTCTGAATCTCTACCACCACCCTTCACCTCAGTTTTACTTCACATCTGGTCACGTTCACCTACATTTCTTTGCCTTTTATAATTAAGCTTGAGCTGTCCCTTTCTTAGTGCCCCTTTCTTCCTTCTTGTCCCTTCTCAGCCTGTTGTTCTCTTTTCCGTTGCAAAACTAACGTTTATCCTGATTGCATTGTTCGCGCTGATTAGTTTTTGTACCACTTTCTCCTCACATGCCAGTATTGTTTTTCCTCATTTGTAAATTCTTCTGGAGAGCTATGGTCTTTTGCTATATACCTCTGAATAGTATGAAATTCTTTGAGGCTCATCTTTTGCATGGTTTTAGGCACTACTGTAGTAAATATGATTAGTAATACTAACACCTACTGTAATGTACTTGGTTTATAACTGTACCATAAAGGAAAATTACTCCCTCACCCGCATACTGATTATAAATTTTATTTTATCTGCTTTAGCTGTAGATATATGTCTCCCTCTATAAAATAGTTTAGTATACTGTTTTTCTCTGCTGAAATTTTAACTCTGCTCTGTTTCTTCATTTTTTTAATCCAAGTGAGTCCAGCTAGTTTGACATCACTGAAGCTCGTCAGATTTCCCCTGAATCAAGTAAAATAGCTTGTCTGATCACAAGAATGTTTTTTAATTATTAGTATTACTACAATACTCAGGAGCCATCTAGCATAAAGCATAATAAAAATATAAAAAGAAAAAGAAAAGGAGATAAGCTGTCCCGCTTACTTACAATTAATTGAATGCAGGCAAACAATGAAAAACTACTCACTATGCTCCCACCACATGCACAATCTATGTACATTGTCTGGGTTTTGGGAAGTTGTTGTGGTGGAGGAAAAACTTTGTGGACACATTTGCCTAAGCAGGGGTGTTGTTATGATTTCTTTTCTGCTGGCCCCAGTGTTTGAGGACTTTATCTATCAGGGTACTATACTAGCTCCAGAAACCTTAAAAAAATGGTAACATTCGCTAAAATAAAAGTGTTTCTTTGAAAAGCACTGTAGAACAGTGAGTTCTCGCAGACAAGGTGTGATGTAGCACTTCTTTGTGCTCTAAAGCATGGTCGGATTAGGTCTAGAATAAACCCCACCCAAAACTAATGGGGGCTAGTGTGGCTCCTTTTCAAGATAACCTCAGCCTCTGCTTTTACCTCTTTTTGAGAACAAAGAAGCAGAATCTGTGCACTAATATTGTTATTAGCATTGTATGAATATTGTCCACACCTGTGTACCTCTGAATGCTATGGAATGTTATGGGTCTTGTTAACGTATCTTTTATATGCTTTATTGGCAATATGAGTCATGCCTCTTCCCTGCATGAATACTCCTCTCACATCAAGGAAATCTCACATGTTCATTTGTTGCATTTTTCGTCTTTTGTTATTAAAATAACATGGTTGTGGTTTTCTACAGCAAGCCATTACAGAACTCATTTCCTGTAGTACTCAGGTTTTTGTGAGAGGAGTAGGGAAAACATTCATTTTTTTCAAGCTGAATTGTGCTACCATGTTGTCAGAATGAAAATACTGAAGTTAATATTTACCAAAAATCTCATCTTTATACAGCTGTCTAAACTAATAAAGCAAATGATACACCATACCTCACAAGTGTTTTCTAGTATTAAAAACCATGAAAGCCTGAAAATAATATTCTGCCCTGAATATAGAGCTGTATGTGTTGTGTGTGTTATGTATACAAGTCTACTCAGAATACTAGGATAAAGGATGCTTATGGTGTTGGTTAGGTCCAATTGAAATCATACCTTCAGTAAGAGAAGACAGGCTATTCAAAAAGGAAACTTCTGGGGTCTGCAGCAGCATTGTAATTTCTACAGATGATTGAGTATTCATGCAGGAAAATCAAATTTTCCTGTTGATTATCAGCTGACCAACTGAACTGGTTGTGAAACCCTTATAGTTAGGTATACCGCCCATTTCTGAAACTGAACTCACACTGACTTAGGGAGTTCAGTTGTCTTCTATGGCTGAAACACTTTAAGAAGTTAAATATAAGTGGCAGGATAAATGATAGGTGTATGCATGATATTTATGTAACGTTTAGTCTAGAATTTATGTGCCCAGTGTCTTCCCATGTAAAAGTTAAATATCTTGTCTCAGCAAGTGGACAGCCTGGAGAAAGGTGCTTCAGGAACAGGTGTTTCATCCAGCAATGGGTAGTATTGAAGGCATGTGAGGTGACCAGCTCTGCAGTGGAAGATGATGTCTGTGAGCCTTTTGCTTCTGAGGCTGAAGGTCAGATGTTAGTAGTCTGACTGGATTCCTATTAATTAATATTTGTGTGCATTCCATTATCCTAGTCCATTATTCTGTCCATAATTTCAGTTAGGAAAAATTATTTTACTCTGAAGCTACTAGGCTAGTGTGATCTTGTACAGTTAAAACTACCACAACTCTATTTATAAACATCTATGGTTTTAGCTGCTTTATACCAGTTTGCAAAGCTGAAGAAAGTTCCTGACTCTGACTTCAGTGATAAGGCTCCTGAAGTGTAGATGTAAAGATTTTCCCCAAATAATGCATGTATTTACTGCCTTATGGGAAGCAACCTGTGTATCTTCAGTCTTGATCGAGTGCTATAATCATGAAGGAAAAAAAATATACTTCATAATGTTAGTCTAAACACCTCATCCTGCAAGTATATAAATACTTCCCATGCTTAACTTCGACACATACTATTAATCACGCTACGTTAAAGCTAATCAAATTTAGAGGTTTTAACAGGTTCAGACCCTTTTACTGTATGTAGTTGTATTTAAGTGTTGTAGATAATTCAGGAACAACTTTTAATTGTTTTTGATAATGCTGATTGCCGTTATCAATTGCCAGGACACATTCAGAAAATCATATTGTATTCTATCCTTTAAAATACAAATAATGTGAAACACCTTGAAAGGATACAAAAGTTCTGCTGCAGATTTATTTGACAGCAGGGAATAGTGTCTGTTTTGTCCTGAGATAAATTCCTTAACAGGTAGAAGATAAAGAATATAGGAGGAAAGACCAAAGAAGGAGATAACTTTATTGCATCTTTTAAACAAGATGGCAAATACTTTGTTCTCAGAATCATGGTGGTGCCGAGATGGAAAAAACCTCACAGTTATTTTTCATTTTAATGATGCAGGAAAAAATAAATTGTTTGGTATCTTATGGAAATGTTCTGAAATGAAGAATGTTGTGAGCTGAAATGTCAAGGGCCCACGTCCTCTGCTTTTGGATATCTTTAAACTCTCTGTGAGTCTAACAGACTCTCAAACATGTCATCAATGACACCAAATGACAGCTGTAGGAGAACAAGTCACGCAGAGCTGCAGTGTTCGGGTACCTTAATTGGCCCCACCCATGACAAATGCATTTTTTTGTAGCGTTTGATGAATTAAAATTGTATGATCATCACTGAAATAGACTAATTATTTTGTTAAAAGAGGTCTCTCTTTGAATATTGAGTAGTTTTGGGGTCACGTTCAATGTTAACAAGAGGATAAAATGAACATGAAATATTTCACAGGCATTTTACAATTACCTCAGAAAACTGGAGTGGTCAGGATAGACATCCTTCTCTTTATGTAAGAGAACACTTTTGCAACTAAACTTTTATAATTGACTATTATATTCTTTTCAAGTTGAAATTCTTGAAATTACGTTTTTTATGTTTTCTCAAAAGAACAGAAGTACCTTTCTGCCAGATGGTCCTATTGGATGGTTATTTTTGAATTACATGTGGTTCCTTTGATGTATGTGTCGTAGCTGTCTTACTGATTAGCCCACGGATTCATTACTTGGTATCCTTTTTTACCGAACCTCTGATTTATACTTGGGAAGACAACATTCTCTTACCTTCATAGTTATGTATCGTATTCTGGGGTAATAGAAATTTCCCTGCCTTCTATCTAGTGAGATTTAACTATTCGCTGCAGCCTGAAAATATGTCTCTGACATATTGTTTACTTCCATATATCCAGATATACTAATAGTCAGGTCTTCTGAAAAAGGATCTGCTTGTGGTACTTTTGAGAACCCCGACTGGCAGTACACAGAACAGTTTAAGGAGTCTCTTGCTTCTTGCAGCAGCAATATCATGTTTACAAGAAACGTTCTGAACTTCTGCAAGAGTTAGAATGAAGGCATTTAGCAAAAGGAAAATGTATGTTCTGTTCAGAGCCTGAACTTGGCTTCACACCTTCTGAAGGGTGAGTGATTTATCTTTATCTATGGAAGAGCAATGCAAGATCACACTCCCACTGCAAGATTATAATGAAATATTGGCATGCTAGAATAAATCACTGTACCAGCACTTAAGAGTCGTCACTCTGTTTAGCTTGGTTTAGACCTGGAAACTATTCTTCTTCGTAGTTATTAGACTGTGTCAGTATCCCATGCTATCTGAAATGACAGTTCAATTACCATTTACTTTCTAATATGTGTTTGCTGAAAGACCTTTAGGACCAAATTCTGTCCTACTCAGTCTTTCTGATTTAAAAGGTCATTAGAATCTGCCTGAACACCTCCGTCTGCTGTTATTCTCTCAGGCTTGGAAAAGGTTAAAAGGCATTTGTTGGCTCAGTGAGGTAGATGAGTCATAACTTCTGGATATAAGAGGGGGAAGTGACTGCCTGAAAGATATAATCTAGGGTGTAGGCTCAGAAGTCCCAAAGTAGTTGTCTTGGCAACAAGGCTCAATAAAATGAAACCGCATCAACAGAAGTTTTGAGCTGAAGTAAGTTTATCTTACTTTCTTTGTTAATAAAAGCAAATCCCTGAAAGGCACTGGAATAGGATTTTATGTAACATGTGGGCTCTGTGGAGAGCAAGTGACTAAGGTTCCTATTCGCATAAGGGAGCACCAAAGACTAATGCGAAAGGGTTATTCCAGATGAGCAAAGCAAGATCAGAATACTGAACTTGTATACTTTTTTTACACCAGTAAATTTGCATAGCCATTTTATACCCTTTTAATTGTCACGAGGTTTCTTACAAATATTTTGTTGACATTTCTATTTTCCTTCGTATTAACTGATGCCTGTATTCTACCTTGGTTTCACTGCAATAGCATCCAGCATGCCTAGAAACAGATGTATACCTTTTGGGGGATTTTCTGTGTGGGAAACTAAAGAAATGCATTGAAAGTGAATGTAAGAGAAAAATAAGAGAAAAGTAAACTGAAATCATTTAGCTGTGTTTTCCCTCTGACATTCTGTTTTCCTGCATGGAAAAACATATTGGTGTATATCATAAAAATAATATCTTATATGATTGTCTCCATGCCACTGCTAAATTCAGTTTATCCTTCTTTAAAATGATCTAACCTGTGCAGACTTTCCTTTGTTTCTGAGCTCAAATTATCTCTTTTATATGCAGTCCACATTCCATCATAACACTTTTGATGAGATTCTGATTCTCATTATCTTCAGAGGACCAAGCCTAACAGTGCTCCTCCTTTTTTAAAGTTTATATGTTCATGCAGTCTCAAGAGACACTGGTTTCTGTTATATTCAGCTGATTATGTTTTCCTGACCACAGCTGAAAATCATCTGTGTTTAGCAACTGCTGTCTTTGCTATAGAAAGATTTTTATTTTGGTAATAATCTCACAATGTGTGCTTTGCAGTAGCAGGAGTTGCTTCTGATCCCTTGTATTTTTAGTTTATTGCTTCAAAGGGTTGCTGTGAAATTACGGCACATGTAAATCTTCTGCATCAGTAATCTGTAGTAACATTAGCATTATGACCTAAGATTGAAGGGTTAGGTAGAGTGCAAGAACATGCAAGGGAGGAACAAAGCTATGCCTGAGCCCTTGTTGTACAATTTGGGGAACAGAGGCAACAATACATTGTTTTGCAAGCTGTTCCACTTTGTAGCAGTTCAAAGCCAAAACAATATGGATACAGGATTGTTGGGCTTTTTATCTATTTAAGTATTCGTGAACAGGTAATAGCAGTGGATGTGTAACTAGACTTTATTTTAGTCCGCTAATGCCTATTTGCCACAGCACTTATGGGTCATTGAAATGGGAGTATATTCTTAGAAACTAGGAAAATATTCTAAGGGAGAAAACAAATCTTGCCTTGAATTCACCTGGAGTTTACAAGGAAGTCTTGTGGTACTATAAACTGAGATACAGCTCAAACTCATAATCTGCCATCATCCTAGTTATCATTAATCTTCACAGTTTCACAGTTTCACAGTATCTCAAGGTTGGAAAGGACCTCTGAGATCATCAAGTCCCACCAATAACCCAACACTAATAACCACCCATCATCTAAACCATGCCTCATCCAGTCTTCCCTTAAACACCTCCAGGGTCGGCGACTCCACCACCTCCCTGGGCAGCGCATTCCAATGGCCAATCACCCTTTCAGTGAAGAACTTTTTCCTAACATCAAGTCTAAACTTTCCCTGACAAAGCTTGAGTTCATGCCCTCTAGTTCTGTCACTGGTCACCTGAGAGAAGAGACCAACCCCTGCCTGACTACAACCTCCTTTTAGGTAGTTGTAGAGAGCAATGAGGTCTCCCCTGAGCCTCCTTTTCTTCAGACTAAACAGCCCCAGCTCCCTCAGTCGCTCCTTGTAGGGCTTGTGCTCCAGCCCTTTCACCATCTTTGTTGCCCTCCTCTGGACACACTCCAGCATCCTGACATCTTTCCCAAACTGGGGGGCCCAGAACTGTACACAGTATTCAAGGTGAGGCCTGACCAGTGCCGAGTACAGGGGGACGATAGCTTCTCTGGTCCTGCTCGTCACACTATTCCTGATGCAGGCCAGAATGCCATTGGCCTTCTTGGCCACCTGTGCACATTGCTGGCTCACGTTGAGCTTACTGTCAACCAGCGCTCCAAGGTGACTCCTCTCCAGCCACTCTGTCCCCAGTCTATAGCTCTGCATGGGATTGTTGTGTCCAAAATGAAGTACCGAACATTTGGACTTATTAAACATCATCCCATTAGAATCAGCCCATCTCTCCAATCTGTCCAGGTCCCTCTGTAGGGCCATCCTACGCTCTAACAGATCAACCCTTCCTCCCAGCTTGGTATCGTCTGCAAACCTGCTGATGATGGACTCAATCCCCTCATCCAGATCATCAATAAAGGTATTAAACAGGATGGGACCCAACACTGATCCCTGGGGGACACCACTGGTGACCGGCCGCCAACTGGATGAGACACCATTCACCACCACTCTTTGGGCTCAGCCATCTAGCCAATTCCTAATCCAGCACAGAGTGCTCCCATCTAAGCCATGGGCTGCCAGCTTCTCTAGGAGTCTACTGTGGGAGATAGTGTCAAAGGCCTTGCTGAAGTCCAGGTATACCACATCCACAGCCTTCCTCTCATCCACCAGGCGAGTCACATGGTCGTAAAAGGAGATCAGGTTGGTCAGGCAGGACCTACCCCTCCTAAACCCATGCTGGCTGTGCCTGATCTCTTGGCCGTTCTGCAGGTGCCGCATGATTGCACCCAGGATTATCTGCTCCATTTTACCTGGGATCGAGGTCAAGCTGACAGGTCTGTAATTATTTGGATCATCCTTACGGCCCTTCTTGTGGATGGGTGTCACATTGGCCAACTTCCAGTCTTCCAGGACCTCTCTGTGAGCCAGGACTGCTGAAAGGTGATGGAGAGCGGCTTAGCAAGCTCATCATTCTCATCACCCTAGGATGGATCCCATCTGGCCCCATAGACTTATGAGGATCCAAGTGACTCAGCAGGTCTCTAACTTCCTCCTCATGGATTGCAGGAGGGCCATATTTCACCTTGCCCCCATCAACAACTTCGGAGGACCAACTGTCAAGTGAACAGACTTCCTTACTGTTGAAAACTGAGGTAAAGAAGGTATTAAGTACCTCAGCCTTCTCTGCCTCTTTGGTTACTATATTTCCCTCCATATCCAACAAGGAGTGGAGGTCGCTGCCGCCTTTCATTCTACCATTTATATATTTATAAAAAAAAAATCTCTGCTTTTACAGCCTCTATAATTTATTTCTTTAGGTATTCTAGCCCATCTGCTTGTGTTACTGTGTACAGTCAATATTCATGTATATGTGGTTTTAGAAATGAAGTTTCTGCAATCTGTTTCTGGTTTTAATTCAATGAGACTTTATGTTAAACTTTGAATTTTATGATGCTCCTGATGTCTTAAGAGTTTACATTCACAATTTGCATCTACCAGGCTAACCTAAGAGTGCCATTACTTCTGTCTTTTTTTTCAAAATTGATTTTTTTTTCTTCTTCAAGAAATACCTTAAATTTCCTTAGTTGAGTAATTCTAATTAAGAAATATGAACTGCATTTCGTAGAACCATCTCTTTGGGAAAAAATGGATGGAAATTTACACCTAAGCATAAGTTCATTGCATAATTCTTGCTTAATATTCCTCTTATGAGTGTCATAAAGCAGACAGTTGCAAACAGGTGCAGTCTCTAAAGGGTATGACTCATACAAGTGATCTCTGTCAAGCACTGCACCCCTTTTCTAACATTTTCTGAGTACCTCAGAATCTTAGAGTCAAAGTCAGAAGAAACTCAATGATTTTATAAAGACTAAACTTCGAAAACTAAGTGCCAATGTCCACTCTTAGGCCATTTTTCCTTCATGTGACCCAGTTAACTTAATGTAAACCATCTTTAATTTACATTGGAATGAGAATGGAATCTGTAAGGCAGTATTTTCTTCTGTAGAAAATTAAATAATATCTGAATGATACTTTTTGCTCTCATCTCCAAATATTTAATGCTATGGTATTTCCATAATATTCAGTGCCACACAGAAATATGTAAACATAAGACATATTTATTATATTTACCACTTTTTAGAGTAATTGACTGAAGTATTCAGTCAAAAGAAAAGAAATCATTAGCTTAAAATATGGTGAAACCTACTGGAATATCCAGTTTGTTATTCATCAAACCTCAGATACACCCCTTTTCACCTTACCTCTGCCTTTTTCGCTGTATTCTATCACAAACAACAAATACACTCTCCTCCTCCTTTGGAACAGCACTGGACAGGAGCTTCTTCACTGAAAACATTTTATTCCATTAAAAAATCACTGTAATGTCTGCTAAATTTCGTAGCCTTAAACCGCATCATTACTTAACACTATATTTCTCTTACCCTCAAACTGAATGCACTTTGTATATGTCTGCTAAGAAACCTCATGCTACAGCATCTTTCCTTTGCTGTCTGCATAACACAGTACTGAAGAGACATTTCAGCACCATAAAACTTTTCTTTCACTACACTGAGGTCATTCTGAGGCCTCACTCAGGTGTATCCTCCCACAAAGTGTTAGGTCTCCCTCTAATAACTGTCACAGCCTGCTGAGCAACTTGCCTGTTCACCATTCCTTACAACCATACTCTACATCTCAAGTGGTGGCACGCTCACAGATAGTCTGTCTAGCTGGTGCTCATTTGGGACGGAAAACTGGATGCAATTGTCTTACTAAGCTGTGTTTATATGAGATGAATAACAAACTATGTCAACAATTTTTTCTTATATATCCTAAATAAAGATATTAAGCTTCGTCAGGGAAAGTTTAGACTTGATATGAGGAAAAAATTCTTCATTGAAAGGGTGATTGGCCATTGGAATGGGCTGCCCAGGGAGGTGGTGGAGTCACCGACCCTGGAGGTGTTTAAAGGGAGACTGGATGAGGCACTGAGTGCCATGGTTTAGATGATGGTTGGTGTTAGTGTTGGTGTTAGTGTTAGGTTATAGGTTGGACTTGATGATCTCAGAGGTCCTTTCCAACCTTGTGATACTGTGATACTGTGATACTGTGTGATATTGCTTGTAAGTGCTTGTTCATGAACATTTAGATAGCTGTAATTGTCCTGCTGGATTGCATTTGAGACAGAAAGTCGAGTGTATGGTACACTCTGAAATTAGTAAACTTGCTTCTCAGCTCCTGGACAGCCAGTAGTAATGGAATGAAAATTTTCCATCACTGGAATATTTTAAGTATGATGTTACAAACACAGCCAGGGAAAAAGCACGGATCTCTGTCCTACATTGTTGACTGTCCATAAAGCAGTAGCACAGGGACTTTTAATGTCTGAGAGAAGAAACAGTATCTGAATTTTTCTCACTCCTCTTATTTCACTGTCTTCTTCAGGATTTGGCGCTGCTCAGCACAAATCTCATCATTTAACTTCAATAGCATGAAAAAAGTTGCTCTCTTTTGCCTGTTGTCTTCTGCTTCATATCTTTATTATTACAGGCCCATCTGATCAGAGGGACATATCTTTCCTTGGTTACAGTACCTGATATACACTGACAGGTATATAATGTTAAGTCTCCTGGTCTCTCACATCCAGGTGTTGAATAATTTTTGACAAGTCACTCCCTCTGGAAAATGCTCAGTTCAGATAATGTTGAGGTGATCTGTAGAGACTTTCCAGTAGCCTTTTAAAATTTTGTTCACCTAAATGCAGAAAGAAGAATTCAGGCTATAGAAGGAAACCACAGCCTTGCAAGTGAACCTTGTGCAGGCTTTCCACAAATGTAAGGAGGAAAAAAAAAATGGTGTCTTTACTCTGCTCTATTCCATTAAGAGAGACACCAAAACCAAAGGTATGTTTTGGGGAATTTTTAGTAGGAATTGGAACTGATGACCTTTAAAAAAAAAATGATTCACACTATTAGTTGCAATAGAGCTAGTGGTCCATATATTAGAAGTTATGATGAAAAAGCTGTGTGAGTTTTTTTCTCTGCCTGGTCGCTGTCACTGTAGTCCAACACTGGAAAAATATCCACAGAGCAGCAGTGATTTCAACATAGACACCGACCTGATCCGACTGAATTCTTGGAGGTCTTAAGAAAGAGACTTGGCAGGCAGAAGACTTAGAAGGGCAGCATTTATGAACATTAGTATCAAGGTTGCATTATATTACATTTCAGATTGAGATTTTTGTTTGTTTGCTAGTACAACCTATTTTAACTTGTTTGTTCTAATGAAGGGGAACACAATAAAACAATTATATAAATGTTATAAATCATAATAGTTATATGATAAGACATCCAGGAAGGAAATGTGCTGGCTGAAAGAATGTTGCCGAGTGACTCTATGGTCAGCCTTTAAGGAAAAAATAACTGTCTGAACTCATCGTGCTATCCTAGAAAATCTCAAAGTTACTGCAGTCATTCACTAAAGTAATAGTGGAAGCCTGTTGCAATAGGACAAGGGGTAATGGTTTAAAATTAAAACAGGGTCGATTCAGACTAGATATGAGGAAGGCATTTTTACAATGAGGGTGGTGAAACAGTGGAACAGGTTGCCTAGGGAGGTCATAGAAGCCCCATCCCTAGAAACTTTCAAGGTCAGGTTGGACGGGGCTCTGAGCAACCTGATCAGTTGAAGATGATGACAGTATCACAGTGTCATAAGGTTGGAAAGGACCTCTGAGATCATCAAGTCCAACCTATAACCCAACACTAACACCAACACCAACACTAGCACCAACCCATCATCTAAACCATGGCACTCAGTGCCTCATCCAGTCTCCCCTTAAACACTCCACCATCTCCCTGGGCAGCGCATTCCAATGGCCAATCACCTTTCAGTGAAGAACTTCTTCCTAACATCAAGTCTAAACTTTCCCTGATCGTAGTCATTGCAGGGGAGGTTGGACTAGGTGAGTTTTAAGTGTCCCTTCAAACCCAAACTATTCTATGATTGTCTGAAAAGTGCATAGTTTCTGTCATTTGGCTCTCAAATAGTTTTTGGAGTCTGTGTATGCCACCCATATCCACTTATTTTCCCATCGTCTCAGTTACTTGGCCATTGCTGTCAAAGTGCTACTAATGCTGAAAAGGAGGTTTAGAAATACGCAGTTGAAATAACTCTACTACTGTTGAACATGTGCTTGAATATTTTTTTTTAATCAATTCCTCAGTCAATAGGAACTGAACTTTTCTGATAGCTCTAATAAGGTTGGCTAAAGATGCCGTGAAAATAGTACCTGGCAGATTTGCAAGGGATAACCACTGCAGTTATGCAAGTATTTATTCCTCCTTTTAGGCAACACAGGGATCACCATTCTTTCGCCAGATCAATTCGGAATAGCATGGAAAACTCCAGACACGTTCAGGCCCACATCTAGTGGTTTTCTTGCTTCCATCTGGACACTGTGGAAAAGTGACATCCTAAGACATAGCTGTGCCCAGTTGTGTTCAGGCCCATGAACCCAACAGCCTGAAAGAGTAACCCAAATCCAGTGTACTGTTCTTTCACTGCCAGATGTGGCAGATTTACTATTTCCCAGCCTGTGGACAGCCGGACTGGGGTCAGTGCATAAGAACTGTTATTACTGGGGTTACTTTAGTGAAAACTTTGTCCATTTAGGGGCATATCCATTTTCACTGCAGTAGAAAATGTGGTGCAGGGGTGGAAGTGGTAATATTTATTGTCCTGCCAATAAGATGGCCTTCTCCTGCCTCATTGGAAATGTAAAAAGGGATAAGTTTGCAGGTAGAGTTTATTAAAATGCTACTTCTTTCTTCTGTACTTGAATGGAGTTGAGGGCTACAGTCATTGATTATAGTCATTGACCAATTAAGTGTTCCAAGAAGTCTGGGCAACACCAATAATATCAACAAAAAGGCTTCACTCGTCCATATTTGTGGTTGCCACAGGTTGTCTTGCTTGTTTGCAATAACTTGGAATACTCTGGATGTTTTATACCCCTCATTCTCATGAATCAGGACACGTTGCTTCATTTACATGGAAAGAATGTACTCAAGATAAGTTACGATTGCGCTGCAACTCAGCAAAGAGCTGTTCAAGTCAAACCTTTCGTAATGGTTTATTTTCCACTTCCGTGATGTCAGTAGTGTTGTCTCTGTGAGTGCCTATTTTGGTAACTAGCACAGTAATAGTGCTCAAAACTCCTTTAACAGTTTTATAGTTGATATCTGTATAGGATTATATGCTGAAGGGCAAACAGCACATGAGGAGAGTACTTCTCATGGCTATGTGCTGATTTGTGTTCATATTTCTCCACTATTTTTCTTTCAGCGATTTAAAAGCGATACAAAGTGTAAATCACAGTCTCCTCTCAGTAAACCAGAGCACTTGAGTGGTTCTACTGGAGTAGTGAGCATGGCCCATCACCTCCTGCTACTCACTTGCACAATGCAAAGGTCCGATAGAGCAGCAGTTTGGGAAAAACACAGTCTAAACATTAAAATTGGTGCCATAGTCTTCACGTTTTCTCTCTCTCTCATAGACATTAGCAATTAGCTTTTTTTTTTTCTCCTTCTCTCCCCGTGGGATACTTTCCCAAGAGAAAATTTACTTGATTTTGAGAATCAGCTGAAAATTAATTACACCGATTTACATCTAAGGAAGGAGGGGTGAACCTGATGTTAAGACTCCAGTAAGGTGTGGCTATTATCCTAATTCTCATAAAAACTTAACTCTCCATTCAATAAATATGACCAGAATTATGCCTTAGAAGATCAAAATCAGTGTATTATTCATAAAGTAGTGAAATACAATTATGCATATATGAAGAAACAGTCTTCTTTAAAAAAATCACTGTCGTGATCTCTGCTCATTGTGTTGTAGATATAGACTCTGGTCTGAGCCCTCTACAGTCCATGAAGAGCTTTCATTTCAAAGGATTTTGGACTGAAACTATGAGAAGCTTAGAACTGTGATAGTCCATGAATTACACTGTACACTGAAAACATTCTGGTCAGGGATCATTTTCTTATGCTCCATTTGAAAAGGAGTGGTGAGTCTTATTAGTTGATTTACACATCAGTGTTTCCATAAAAATAGTTCCTTCATTCTTTGCATTGTGTGTTCAGTAAAGTAACCACTTCCTGCCCCAGATATTCAGGGAACTTTCTTGCACTATTTCTTGCACTATTTCACAGATGAAAATATATTGTTCAAACTAGTTTAATGCCTTTTTCTGGTTCAAAGTGTGTCTAGTAGCGTATGAAAAAGTAGAAATGCTTGTTCTAAGTTCAAAATAGGTATGCTAGATTAGCTGTTGTTTTATGGAAATGCTAAAGATATTTCTGAAACATTAATTTTATGTCAGTATTTCCTGTGTGCATACTATACCTATTTTTATGTGTTGAAAGGGTCAAAATCTTGACTTATTATGTTTAGACTAGGCACTGCAGCATGTTTGTGGATAGTTCTGCCATGACACGGCAGTGGAATTTATTCATGACTGTGTGTGTCTTACAAACAAGGTTGGAATCTGTCTCATTAAAGACAGATCATTAGAAATCATCAGGTGAGAATGAGTGTCATTGTCAGCTGTAGCTATTGTGTACATCTTCCTATGAAGATAGGTCCATGCACTCTAGCAAGTTGGCTTATTACATGGACTTCTCAAAGGAACTCAGGCCACTGTGGGGATGACACTGCTTTCGAGGTTGGGGGTCCATACTTTGCATGGGATTTAGCCATGTAAAAATATACTGAGAGAAAATCATGTACTAAAGCTTGATCGTGGTTTTGAATATATCACAAAGAATCACAGAATCGTAGAATCTTCGGTTGGAAAAGACCTTTGAGATCATCAAGTCCAACTGCACCCATCATCCGCTAAACCACGTCCCTCAAAAAGAAAGAGCAGTCTTTTGATCTGTTACCCTCTGAGTATACAAAGAGATCATGCTTATGTGAGCCACAGGAGGTCCATATGTGCAATTTATGGAATTACAGGAATTATTTTAGTGGCCCAAAATGATTTTACATCTCTCCTACATGTCTTGCATATCCGAGGCTAGAACCAGGGAAGCTAATTGCACCTCACTTCCCTCTGCCAGAGCTCCTCATTGTAAGGAAACATCAAGTAATTCAGTAGGATGTTTGGTGAGCTGAATCTGTGCATGAACTACCGTAAAACTTTAGCGCTATGAAATAAATGCACACTAAGTATACACACATCCTTGTCATGGATGTTTCTCAACATAAAGAGCATTCACTGAAAGTAGGTAATAGCAGGAGCAATGTTATGGCAGGCCTGTGAAATATAATATGCTAGAAATCTGCCAGGTATCTTTGCTGGAGAAAAAAGAGTGTGAACAATGGGAAAGAAAACTAACTGAACCTTGATTCCGTAAATAATGACATATCTTAAAATTTGGGTCATACCTACACATTCCCATAGGACACACTGAGTATCACTCAGGATACTTACAATGTGCCATTATATGTTCATTGGTTGGGTTAAGATGACAAGAATGACAAATCCAAACATTCAGGCAATAACTTGAAGGAAACTTCAATCTTCTCTGGCCTAAGTAGTGTTCTAAACATTATCACTAACTAATGTTTGTCTTGTCTAGGTATGTTATTCTTTGTTTTTTCCATATAGTATGTCTATTCTCTGCTTTCAAAGTATTTGTTAAAATTTAACATTTATATACAGATTTTTGTTAGGTTGGTGAATCACTGTTAAAAATGAATTCCTTTCCTTTGAACTCAGTCTGAGTTTAATTTGTATTCATTCCATTAATTCATTGGCTTACTGCGTAGTGAGGTAAAACAAGTAGGCTCAAAGCAAAGCTGGTTCTAAGAGAGCCCTGGAGAGCTGGTAATATATTAGAAAAGAAAAGGAAAATATTCAGGAAAACACAGTTTAAAAAAAACAAGGCAGATATAAAGGGAAGTTCCCCCAGGCAAAGGACTGGTTAATCTTCTGGTAAATGTGACTAGGGAAGTTGCCTCCACATAAATGTGTATTTATATATCTACTCTGTAAACTGTTCGTGTCTGACTTTGGATGTGAAGATCCTCATGTGTCTTGAGTAGCACTGACCAAGTGGAAAACAACTGATGTGACAGTGTTTTGGTTCAAACGTTCAGACCCTTGCCTGACAGTAGAATATTGCAACACTTCACAATAGACAGGGAACACAAAGGTGTTTGGCCTTTTTAACGAGTATGAAGTACTCTGTCATGAAGATCATGACCAAACATGTTAATTTTATGACAGTTTAATTCAATACAGAGTTTAGTTTGTAACCATTGTAATAGTTGAATGATGGTGACATTTTATAAAACAGTGACATGCACAGGAAATGGGTTGTTCCCTGGAAATGGTGAATATTCGGAGGCAGAAAAGCAAACATGTAATATTACATTAAGTATTATGTATCTTAAATCAAGAAATAAAATATCTCTTTCATTAGAAGAAAAATATTTCAACCCTACGTTATCTTTAAAGATAGTAAAAACAATTGTGATCCAATAATTTAATTTTTAGAGTGCCTTTGATGCTTCACAGTAAAAAAGTTCACTAATATCTCCTTAAGGAGAAGAGGAAATGGAAGCACCTCATCTAATCAGAAAGCCACAGACATTTCACTGATCAGAAAGCCTTACCCATAACATGAAAGAATATTCTCTTTTTATAGATAGATTTTTAAATGTTATTAAAACTATGCTTGTAAAATCCCTGCATTCCTTTATTTTATCTTTAAATATTTTCATGTTGCTTGCATATTCTCCCGAGAAGCACAAGTTATCCATTACAATTTTTCAATTAGCTACTTGGCCAGTTTTCCTCACTTCATATTTTTTACCAGTATATTAATTTACAAGAGGAAAAATAATAATCACATAGACAGAGAAGAATGGAAGTGATTCATTGCACCAGAAAAAGTCTGCAGTAAACAATGGTAGGAGGTTTTATTCCATATTGTTTCAACAACTTTAAAAGATGTCACTTTATAAATGTCTTAATATTTGTTTTCATCTCTACTGGTACTAAACTTTTAGCCGTGCTTGATTGTTTTTGTGGGGAAAAAAAATAAAACTACAGTCTCAGGGTAACTAGAACATAGGGGCACAGTCTAACAAAACCAGCTTACTTTTAAGAAAAGGAGAATTATTCTTTCAGTGACATGCTCAGTTTGACTTCCTGGAGGAAGCTGTGAGGACATGGAGTTTTAGTATTGCCCAGGAGTTATTCTAAATGTGACACTGAGTAATGAGCAGAAATTTCAAAGGGCAACTGCTACTATTAAGTTCAAAAGGAGTTTACTTGACCTTAAGTTCAGTAAAATTGGACCTTGAATTATTTTTAAAACATATTTACCAAGAAGCTCACGCCCTGCCTGCAGCACGGTGGTGCAGTAGTCCGGTACCCTAGTTTCACTTTCATCTTGCTTGAGCTATCTTAAACTTTTTTTGCTATCCACTGCACCTTGGGAATGGAATAGGATGCAGAGCCTCCTTCTTGTAGCAGTGGCAGTAATCTTTGTTTTTCCCCAAAAAATTAATTATAGATTAAAAATAAAATAAAAAAAAATTTCTAGCGTTCCTCTACTCTTAGTATTGTCAGTGAGTACATGGGTGATGCTGCAGTAGTCTGCAAAAGTGGTTAGTGCAGCAAGGGGTGCTTCAGAAGGGGGCCGTGAATGTGAAGGTTTTCCAGGGTGCTGGAACTGGAGGGGAAGACCATTCATAACCAAGAAATGTGAAGGACTTTAGTGTAGCCTTCCTGTTGGAAGTGGAAGGGAGGGGGGAATTAGATGGGGTTTGAGCTTGATATGTTTATGAATTACATTATATCGTTTCTTAACATTGCCTTCATGATCCAGAAGATGTGTTCCTGACATAAATTTGCATTATATCTAGAAATTACAAGAATCATATTAGGGAAATCCTAGCAAATAAATACTGTAAGTAGGGAGAATAAGTGTGCTTTAAAAGACCAAAAAAGATCTCCACAAATACATTCATAACCCCTGCTTCATATTTCTTTCTTCTGTCCTTTAGAGAGACCACTGAAATTTGACAGTGAAGGTTACATGCAAGAGCATTAGCAATTCTTAATCTCTCTTCTAATTCACAGAAATCCCAACTATCAAATCAAGAAGTTAATTAAAGACACGATTCCAATTACAATGAGTTTCTGTACAGAAAGTATATAAAAAATTGCATAATGAGCTTCCATTATATCTCAGTGATTTCAGAACAAAAGTAGCTAGTCTATCAGGAAAAAATAAACTTCCTCCTGTAAAGTCTCACTCTGCAATACAAGTCTACAATTTAAGAACAAAGTTTTAAAGCTTGTACATACATTGGTTGCTTGCTAGTCCTTCACAGAATGACACAGTAGGTAGCCCCGTTCCCTGGGTTACAGCTGCCCATTATGTCAATTGGACACGCTTGAGAATAAGCAAAGTCTTTCCCACCAGTCCTCCAGGTTTTGTGTGCTGCTGGGTGCCTCCCTGTGAGCACATGCAGAGCTGAATCAGTAGCCTGTGGTCTCCCCACCACTACATGGTGCCCTGATAGTATTTCAGACAGTCAGTGTCAGATCTCGTGGGCTCCAGTTGTGCTGGAGTTGTGCTTCAAGAGGAATGTTCACTCATGCTGTAAAACAGCAATGTTTATAATGATAACAAAAAGCACAATAATTCCTCTAATATTCAGTTTGAGATTAAGACACACAGTTTAGGTTTCTGTAGGTGACTCTCTTCATATGAATGAGGCAGATGATCTCCTAGAGTGGCCAAAGGTGATCTTACTAGTAGTCAGCAAAGTCTAAAGAAAGATATGGTTTAGCTGCTTTGATTGTTTATGTGGAGAATTAAACCACCAGAGCTGTAACACAACATCAGCAAACACATGTGCTCACTACTAAAAAATGTTTAAAATCCATGGATCCTACAAATGCTCAACAGAAAGTGATTATACTGTATCTAGTGTCTTCAATGCCCTCTTGGAAGTTTTAGAAGAACATCGACTATGACCACCTATGGATTTACACAGACAATTGACTTATACAAATAACTGGTAAAGAATAGAAATACAAGCCCTTTTATTGAGGTTAAACACAACTATCATCACTGTGAGATGCATATAACAGGTATGTAATAGAAGAGTCTGGGAAGTGAAATTCGGTCCTTCCCAGTTTACCAAAAAAATAATAGACTCAGCAGAGACCTCGGGTCTACAGTCTTTCTACTGCTGCATCTTTTAATCTCTGATACCCTCTGATACCCCAAATTCCTTTTTTCCTGCGTCCCAAAGTCTCCTAGCCAATTAATTCTTCTGGCTTTAAGAAATTGTGGTAACTACTTGTTTTACCCAAGTAATTGAAGAATACTGTAAGTTTAAGATAAGGATTCTTGTGCCTGACCTTTTCCAACCTGGGATTTTGCTTCATCATAATAGTTGGATGAGGGAACTGCAAAACTGAATTTCCACAAGGAAACAGCCTCAGTGCCAAAGGTAGATGTTGTTACTTACTCATAACTGCCCCAGCACCAAATTCTCAGTCCCCTCAGATTTTGCAATCCCCCCTTTTTACAGATGCTTACAATGTCTTAACTCTATCAGTGAATCCATTTAAAACAAAACCAAGACCCTCCAAAACAAGACCCCCACATTTCCTAAAAAGGGATTATTTTTACTCAGATTACACCAATGATAAAATTCATCATTACCACTTGCATTGACAGCAGTGGTGCTGTGAGGAGTTGCAGTATAGGGATAGGACATTTTTCATGCTGGCTTCCTTGACAAAGAAAATATATCATGTAACCCTGACAGTGAATGTTATATTCTTTTCCTAATTATCACAACTTGGCTAATAGGAGATTAGAAGATTGGTAGGCTTCCTGTGCCTTCAGGCTGTTTCTCTTCTATCCTTGTACCATCACAGCCGCAGAAATGCTATTTTAAAGAACGAAATTAAAACTTCTTTTGTTGTTGTTTAAGAAATAGGACTTTCAATAGCAAAAAAAATATAACTGTTGAATAAAAAGATGGATATATTTACAAATTCATGTTATCTTGTATAGAAGAAATATTAAACATAAATCCAAATTAGAAACATCAATATTACATTTTAATTTCAGCCTGAAAGCACAATTTTGCAGGTGGCTTAAGATTCACAGACACAAAATTTGTGCTTACCTTCAGTAGTGCCTTACAGATTATTGATATGCGTGTAAAAAGGTATGCAAACTTAGTAAACAATTCTTGCAAACTCATATTTCTCATCACAAATGAACTCTCAGTTGGCTGGTGCTGTGAACCTTAGTAATGGGTGCAGCTAGGGCAGTTTACTTCATATTAATATTGATTCAATTCTTAGCATAAGGTTAGTAATATAAAATTAATTACTCTTCTATCAGCAGTCACTAATCCAGTTCTATTATTGATATATTTTTGTGTGTCTGCTTTATGGCTCTTTTTTTTCCTATTAGAAATTGAAACACTGCAAGTACAGCAGGGGCAAGTTTACTGGATAGGAGACAAAGGTTAGATGAATAGTTGGGCAGTCTACAGCTCTATCCAGGTGGTAAGAAGGGGAGCAGCTGGATCTCTTTGCTATGTGGCTCCCACATGAGTCTGTTTCCCCTTTCCTCACTTCAGCTGCAGCTGTCCCTGTCTGGCAGATTAGCTGGGATGCGGATATGTGGAAACTGAATCTAATTTCAAAGTGCATTACCCTCCGTGGTCAGCCCTCTTTCCTTAAAGACTCTGCAAGGGTAAATTAAATTATTTGACTAGCACAATGCCTTAAAAAAAATTGCTAATGAAAATTAAAAAATGGTGATTTTAAATGCTCTTGTTAGTTACAAAATTAGCTTAGATATTGAATCCTTTTATGTTAGATTTATACTTTTAACAATGAACAATTTTGAAAATCCCGTTTCTTTTCCTTTTCGATTTCATAGTTCTTTCAAGTAGCCATTTGAAAACAATGTTTGTCTGGTAAGACAGCTCATATTTAAATATACTAGAATACTAAAATTTTGCTGTGATTGAACATCAGTCCAAAGACAAATGCAAAGTCTAAATACTGCTATACGAAAGGCAGAAAAACATGTTTCTGAAGAATTCTGAAACCTTTAAAATGTAGTTTCATTTACTATCAGAACTGAGCCTCTAAATTCCTCATGCAACCCAGTAAAATAAAATCTGCTTTGAAATGATCAAGTAAAGTCATCTGAAATTTTGATGGACTTTCTGATATTTAGAATTTAGCATGTAATGAAAACATCAAAGCCAGATATAATGCCAAATTGAGGATCACTGCATTTTATTCAGGGTATGTTATAAAAGGATATTTCAATACTTTAAATACATCTTTTTTCTTTAATATTATTCAAAGTGTTGGTAACATGGGACAGGATTCAGAAGCTTTTCACAGTTCATTTAGTAGATATGATAGATTCGTATTAAATATAATTTAATAGAATTTTTCAATGTATGAAACCCATTTCATTGGCATTTCTTTTCTTTCTGCTTGAAACTTTGGGACCCCTCATCTTCATTTACAGTGCCACAGAATCATAATGTACACAAAGTGTGTCTTAGGTATTACTCACTTTGTATCCATGATCCTTACTTTTCTTAATTTATGTTTTAGTCTGTGATGGAAAAATGTTTTGTAAGCTGTATGTGAAGAGCCGGAGAGGGTGGATTTTATTCAAAACCAGCTACAGCAAAGTGTACTTTAATCAGTAGAAATCTTGTAATACCATCCTTAGATCTGCAATCAAAGGAGAATTGAAGGTCTGTTAACTTTAGCTCTGTCCAGCTCTGTCTTTGGCAGTTTGCAGTTGCCAGCCAAAACCATAAAAGGCGTTAACAATAAGAATAGGTTTTTCAAATGGTTTCATATTAAAAGCTTTTATTTTTTAAAACAAAACCAATAATCAGGTCCTTGAAACATTCCTGTGACATATAACTAAGCATACACATAAATGGGTATATATGTGTATTCATACTTTTTATCATTTTATGATTGTCCTTCATCAATAGTATATTCAGAGAGAGACTAGAACTCCTCTAATTTCTTTGTCAAATTATTTACTAAGTGTTAGGATCCTTGCCAGTATGTGGGTTTTTTACTGACCTTTCTTTAATTGCCATTAGTTTATTTGCTGAGTTGCCAATGCTTGTATTATGTTTGCCGCCTAGAGAGAAATGCAGAAATGCTGATAAGATCACACATTATTCTTGGCTGTACTTCGGCTCAAAGAGTAGAAAGGGACTGTGTGTCTTTTCCCTAGCTTCAATGTTCTGTTTTTTTCTAGATAAAATCATTTCACTGAGAAATAGCATCCCTTTCCACCTAGCAGGCCAGTTTAAAAGACTCATCCCTGAACTTACATACTTTTTCAGTTCAGAAGATAGCAATGGCAGCTCTGAGTACCATACATGTGAATTGGTATAGGTGCTGCGCTGCGTGAATAAAAAAATAATGTTAAACATATTTTCACAGTTTATTTTCGTATTTGTGAAGTTTGAAAATATCTCAGATATTTTTTTTGAACTCCTGTAATACACAGATGTTAAGTAATAGTATTCTGAAAGTCTGTGTCTGCTAACTTAATTTAGGAGAAATATATTTTATAAAGTAAAATTTTTGTTAAAACTGAAATTTCCAGAACTCTGAGAAGATGTAGAAGATGTAGAAAAATTCTGTAAGAGAGTTTTTTGGGTGATGACAGACCCACTTTTCATGTGACCATATTTAGATGTACCTGCGGTTCTAAAAAAAATGTAGATATTACATTTCTGTGGGGTTTTTTTTTCCTAATTGTGCATGTTTTATTTCTGGTTTCAATTTGACATTATTATCTATTATTATCTGTTTGGATTTTGGTTTGTATCACTATTTCATCAAATACTGGTGTGTTTAGTTATATTTTACCACTCTCCAGAGTGGTATATAAAAAAGCATACAAAAAGGTTAAACTTAATACCTAATTAAAGACCTTAAACAAAAAGATTGATTTAGGTCTTGAAAATTTATTTTGTTGGGGAAAATGGAAATCTAACATTTTGCTATTGGAGACAAACACAGCTAAATGAAAATGATCTTGAACACAGATTTTTTTCAATTTCTATATAGTTTAGAAACCTTTGACACTTATGCACCTGGACCAGTTTGTTCCAGCTGCTTTACAAAAGACAAAACGAAAGAATAGTGCCTGTACCAAATTTGGGTATTAACACTGAAACAAATTAATAGTAAAAGCAATAGCGATGTGAATTTGCAAAGATTTGATGTGACTTGTATGTGTGCAAACTTCTAACATAATAGGAATATTGATGAATCTACACTTAAAACTTGAATCTGGACATTTGGATGTTCCAAAAGCATACAACACTTAGAGCATCCAAGTGAGGTGTTCAGAAAGAATAAGAAAAAAATCAGTACAACTGAGGCACGGAAGAACTGGTTTAGAAATGTTAAAGTCACAAATGTACTTTCTAAGAGGATGATAATATGTTTGAGGGATATAAGCACTAAAAGCTGTTTAGAATGTTCCAAGTGGATGTAGCTAAATGTGATAGTTTGTTATTTATGACATCTTTAAGCTATCCACTTATACCAGGCGTGTTGAACTCATAGCCACAGGCCGAATCTGGCCCAGCAACTTGTTTCTACCTGGCGGTAGCGCTGAGCTCCTTGTCCCTGCTCCCCTTCCAGTGCTGGTCATGTGTACAGCGTGTGATGTGCATTGTGCTGCGGTGAGCAGGAGAACAGCAGGAACCATGAGTGTGACACCCCTGACTTATACAAATAATAGGAGCTTTATCATATAAGTTTTAAATCAAAGGAAAAAATATATAAGATTAATTTTATATAGGCTGAGAAGGAATGAGATTACTTTCTGATCATATTACAACTCCTGAATAATCAGAATTCCATTTTGTTTATTAGAGCTAATGACTTCTGTCTGGAAGCGTTCAAACAAACGTGTGAGTTCTGAGGAGTCAAAATACAGAGAGTTAGGTCCAAATATTTTAAGATGAGAAAGATCCAGAGCCCAGCTCCCTGTCCTTGAATCAGCACCAGTATGCTCTGCAAAAGCAAGCTGTACAGCTGTTTCCTTAATTTACCTGGTAAAGCCTGGGTCTCCAAGCTGTGTTAGGAGAGAGTCGGGCACTCATAAATGTATTGCTGGGTCTACATGTCTGTATGAAGTTAAAATCCAAGAGAACACTCAGCTCGAGAAGGGCGCTTGTGGGTACTTTAAATGTTGGAAGTTGAGAGCTGACTCACTGGCTAATAACCTCTCATTCTTTATGTAAATTTACAGCATTTTAATTTTCTTGAGATTCTTATATTCCATCCTCACTTATCCTGATAGAAGCTAATACAAAGTCTGGCAATTTTCTTTGTCTGCAGAAAAAAAGGAAAATAATAATTACAGATACTTTCGTTAGAAGTAGGCACTTAGTGCTAATATATTTAATATTTCACCTAAGGACATGCTCTTGTATTGACTCTCAGTAACTGTTCTTGTTGCCAAAGCATGCCTTCCTACATCATGCTAAGTTAGTGAGACAGTTTTTCCACTGTAGCAGATTTTTGAGTTTTTTTCAGATCTTTGTATGAAAATTTATTCTGACTGCTCCATGTTTGGTCCATCACATTTGCTAACTGTTCTCAAGCTGCTAAGCAGTTTTTTGCATTTCCACCCCCTGATTTTAAAAAGAAGACTTTTGATTCTTCAAAACTTCAGATTTATTAATGTTTTTGATCACATTTCACAATATATCTCTACAATAGAATATTAAAAATACAAAGTATCACAGTATCACAAGGTTGGAAAAGACCTCTAAGATCATCTAGTCCAACCTATGACCCAACACTAGCACCCACTCATCATTTAAACCATGGCACTAAGCACCTCATCCAATCTGTTTTTAAACACCTCCAGGGACGATGACTCCACCACCTCCCTGGGCAACACATTACAATGGCCAGTCACCCTTTCAGCAAAAAATTTTTTCCTAATATCAAGCCTAAACCTCCCCTGACGAAGCTTGAGTTCATGCCCTCTAGTTCTGTCACTGGTCACCTGAGAGAAGAGACCAACCCCTGCCTGCCTACAACCTCCTTTTAGGTAGTTATAGAGAGCAAAAAGGTCTCCCCTGAGCCTCCTCTTCTCCAGGCTAAACAACTGCAGCTCCCTCAGTCGCTTTTCACAGGGCTTGTGCTTCAGCCCCTTCACCATCTTTGTTGCTCTCCTCTGGACACACTCCAGCATCTCGACATCTCACTTAAACTGAGGGGCCCAGAACTGGACGCATTACTCAAGGTGCGACCTGACCAGTGCCGAGTACAAGGGGATGATCACTTCTCTAGTCTTGCTGACCACACCATTCCTAATGCAGGCCAGGATACCATTGGCCCTCTTGACCACTTGGGCACACTGCTGGCAAGTAAAATTTTATGCTTCACTGTCTTACTTGAAGTTACATCTGTAACTCAGCATAGGACAACATAATAAAAAATTAAAATAAGCTCTGCTATCACATATAGGTCTGTTTTTAAATTTCTGGGGAACTGGGAACTAATACTACATGGTGATCACGTGCTTTCTTTAGTTATACACTATCCATGTGGACAAAGAGAGAGTATGGTACATATTATTTTTGAGCTGTGTTTGTTCTAGTAAAACCAAAGCAGAAATGAAGACTGACATTCAGGATTTGAAATTAAAATAGAATTGAAAGTCAGCCTCGTGCTTCATGTGAAAGACTTAGCAGCTATATACAGAAGGGATGTTGGTCCGGACAGTCACTGAGAAGTCACTGTGTTAACTAAATATATAGTACTAAAACCAGTGACAGACAGCAATAACTCTGAACATCTAGCTTCTTCCAGGAGTGAGTTCACCTGGAAAGATTTGTTTGGATTAATTTGCCTGGATTTGAGAGCAGAGATCATCAAATCTCGCCTCAGAAACTCTTTCTGCCCCACTGATGCCCCACTTCTCGTGTGGCTTCAGTTCCTTACAGTGCAGGGGTGCAGGATGCACACTGGCCAAGAGCTACTGAGGGCTGGTGGAATTGGAGGTTCAACTATAAAGCCTCACAGGCTTCAGACCTCAAGCTAGTAATGTGTCATGCCCACCTCCTGTTTCTTTTCGCTCCTCTCCTTTGGAAATTCCAGCTCTCAGATGGGGAAGATCAACGGTCCTACCGATCCTGTCTTGTATTCTCAGAGGAACTGCTAGGCAAATGTTATTTCTGGGAAACTGATATTTTGCTTTTTGGCTTCTATACATAAAAATCACCACTTGCATTTAATAATTTTATTGCTTGGAATTAATGTGGTCTTACTGGAACATAGAATTTTAATAGATAATAAAATATGTAGAACATATAGAAATAATGTATAGGTATAGAATATCATATATACTTTATCATATATATTACTTCAGTTGAATGAAAGATTGATCAAAATGAAATACTGTATGTTGGCATTGAATTGTTTTGAAATGCTTCCAATAAGGTAATCCAAGAATTATGGTCCAGCAAAACATTTAAAGTCTGACATAACATTTCTAATGAAAAAGTCTTCTGTCAATTATGTTTTTCTCTAACCATCTCTGGGCATTATTTCTTGTAGCGAGAACATGACATTTGTTTCATATATAATTCACACTGATTTTCAGGAGATATAATACCAAGAGATAACTTCAATAAATATGTGATGCCTCCACTGTAATCTGGATACTGTAGTGTTTGCCTCTGTCACTGTGATGCCTTGCAGTAATTGTGCCTGTAAAAAAAATGGCAAGGGAGGATCTCTTCAGCTAATACAGAAAACAAATGGTGGTAAAAAGTTCTCTGAAAATGAGTGGTCATTTTTTTGTTGTTCACCAAACCCAAGATTCAGTTCAACAACTATATTTGTCGTTTGGGGCTTTTTCTTGTTATGAGGATTGAATGAAGGGGTAAGGGCATGTTTGTGATGATAAATTTTCAGCTTTGTATATAATTTTTCAGATTCATGCATGTGTTTTTATATGCAGTTCAAGAGTCTTTGTAGGCTGTATTTTTAATAACTTTTTATTGGCTATATTTTAAGTATATATTAGTTGATGTGTTTAATTAGCTGGGGAAGGGTGGTGAGCAGGATTATCCAATAGATTTTTAGGTATTTCCCTTGCTAATTTCTGTAAGTCTAGTGGGCACTTTTGCCAAGAGCCATTCTGCATGAAGCAGAGCTCTGATCCCAGCCCAATGGAGCAAATTAGGCACAGCAAACAACCTTCATAGCTGGCAAGTGTGATGGCAAAACATAGCAGCTCTTAGACAGACTGGGAAAATGACAGCATCTCCTGCAGAAGCACAGGAGCCACCACATACATGTGGCCTTGGTCAGACCAAACACAGTTTACTTGTGATCTAGAATCAAGTTACAGTCCTCCATCTGAGTAATTCTGGGTAAAGAGAGAAGTCAGGACTTTATTCCTCCATTGCTTGTTTTGATATCAACCCACCACAGTGGAAAAATAATTTGCAGCTCTGATTTTCAGAAGGACAAATTCTTTAAAAGAAGCCTTAGCTTTTATAAAAAAGGCTGTCCCAGGGGCTATTGATTGTTCACCTATAAGAAGAGATGGCTTTTTCTCAATTGATTCTCTTCACTGTATTCTAATTTACTACCGGTATTTGCATTATTTTTCATATTTCTGTGATCACTGTTGTCAGAAGATCCTGCAAAGCATCGCAGTATGTCCGTTACATTTCCCCCCTTAGTCTGTGAATTTGTTTATGCATAAACACACAAGCAGAAAATTCTTGCCTGACTGCTGTCTTACCCTAACATTGTGTGCTAGATGCTGCATTAATATGGGTTGGGATGACAGAGTGCATGCCTCCAGAGTGCAGCCAAAGGCATCTTTAATCTTTTGGTATTTCTGCCACTTCAGTTTTAGTTTTTTGTATACTGTACTTGTCAACCCTGAGTAGAAATTGTCCAATGTCTCAAATGGTTAAATATAATTAAGAGGATTTACAGCTTCATGTGAAGTGTAACCTCTTTCCTTATGGCTGTGAATTAACTCAGTTCCGAGCTACTGAGGTTTCAAAACATTTTTGAAGTACGAGATTATGAGACTTCAAATATAAAACCTTTCTCACTTCTCTAGATAGTCACGTTTTACAAATTGTCAGATTCATCTTGGTTTACTGGCAGAGGATAAGTCCTAGCTGTTGTATTTTAATTCTGCAGTTTTATAGCCCTTTAGTATGGCTGAAATTCTGGAGATTAAGAAAAAGGATCTAGAAAAGGAAAGGTTCAGAACATGATTTTCAATAATTATCTGATTGGTTGCCCTGCAGGGAAAATTGTCAGTTATTGATGTAAGCAGAAGAAATATCCAAGTATCTTTGTGCTTCTATCCTGCTTCCATATGAATTCATATACATTTAGCCATGTTTTATTTTATTGTACACACAAAATGGGATTAAAGATGCAGCCTCTTCATACTTACAAGACAGACAGCTACAGGGAAATCTATCAGGAAACGTTACATACAGTATTGTATTCCTTTCTGCATCTTATCCTACGCTGTTGCAGTGCATCATTGTGTGCTATTAAACAGTTGCTCTTTTCCACCCCAAAATGCATTTCATTTTGCTGGCTGAAAATTAGTCAAGATAGCAGAGACCATGTCAGGGAAAGAGTGTGTGGCTGCACTGGCATCTGTGCCGTGTGGAGAATATTCACCCATATGCTCATGTGCTGTGGACATGACTACATGTACAAGCATCATGAGAAAAAAATTGGCTGAATATCATTTTGATGGATGGTCTAGCTGATTTTTTGCTTTAAACTCCAGAGGATTTCATACATTTTTTAATCTTAAAAGAGCACATCAGTGTAAAGTTTCACGGTTGGCAGTTGATGCTTCTTCAGTCTGAAGAAGTTATGACTCTTTCAACTAAGACTATGAATCTAGTGCAATGCATATTGAGATACTTGAGAGAAATTCACTGTGCAAAAAGGGTAGCAACATGTTAAATCAAGTCCCACTTTCCATCTGTCTTGGGATGTTTAATGGAAAGCAGATTTAAACTATATTTTGACCTTGTTATGGTTATATTGAAATACTACTTTACATCTGTTCTTATACCATTGTACTGTGCATTTGTTTTGGTTCATAGCTACTCTCGCTTTTTGGGGAGGGGGAACGAATTGTCTGTAGCTGTGTTTTTGGGCAGAAGTCACGCTCCTCAGCCTACAGGATGACTCCACTTCCAGGATGAGTCCCTCTTATTCTTCTTGTAGGGCATCTCTGCTCCTGCTGTGGTCCGTGGTTCCTCCTCCTTGAAAACAGGAGGATAGAACTGCATGATGTGTTCCAGATTGTCTTGGCTAGAATCATAGAATCATAGAATCATTCAGGTTGGAAAAGTCCATCCATAAACTTAGCATTGCCAAGTCCACCACTAAACATGTCCCGAAGTGCACCATCTACATGTCTTTTAAATAGCTCCAGGAATGGTAACTCAACCACTCTCCTGGGCAGCCTGTTCTAATGCTTAACAACCCTTTCTGGGATGAAATGTTTCCTAATATCTAGTCTAAACCTCCTCTGTCACAACTCAAGTCCATTTCTTCTTCTCTTATCTCGTTACTTGGGGAAAAAAATCAACACTTGCCTTACTAAGGCCTCCTTTCATGTAGTTGTAAAGAGTCATAAGGTCTCCCCTGAGCCTTCTTTTCTCCAAAAGACAATTCCAGTTCCTTCAGCCTCTCATCATATGACTTGTACTCCAGACCTTTCACCAATTTTGCCACTTTTCTTTGCACACACTTCAGCACCTCCATATCTTGTAGTGAGGGGCCCAAAACTGAACACAGTATTTGAGGTGCAGCTTCACCAGAAATTTTTTTCTGAGCAAAAGAATTACAGCTATTTCTTCCGTAATATAGGTATAACCCTACTTCAGTTTTGAGCATACTTGCTATCTATAATATCATACCTTTTCTCAAACATCCCCTCAATTTGTTTTCCTCTTTATATCTACTATGGTTATTACATTTTGCCATTTGACTTTTTTTCCAGTCTCTGGCAAGCAATGTACTATCATCTTCCACAAGTCACAGAGCCGCAGTGAGCTCTCATTGCCCCTTCATCCCAGCTATACCATACTTCTGCATCTGTGCTAATACTGTTGTCTTTGGGCAAAACATCACTCTCTATGACATCAAGCTGCAACTATTCTGTTTAGTCTTTCTAGAAGGGAAAGTTTTACAACTGTAAAATTCTGATATGCATGGGATCTTATGGAATAAAGTGAATGGGCAAGCAATGATTAACATTTAGTATAAACTAGGTTTCATCTATGTTCTTTATGGATTAAAAAACTTAATCTGCTGCTGTCAAAAAAAGAGTGAATAATATACCCTTTATAGTTCACTGCCCATAACCCACACATCAGTATGCAAAGGACAGCCAAACTCTGGAAAACAGGAATGTGCAGGTAGGAGCTTGGGTAAGGGAAGGAGGGGTTATATTTAGCATACCTCTGCTGCATCTTGTTGGGCTCTCTTCCTGTGGCAGAATTTCTTCATCCCATTTAGTAGGGGAATAACTTTTTGTTTTACTGAAACCAAGATGTTTATTACTTACACCTCTGCTCAGTGTCACACAGCAATGTTTCCTAATTGACACACAAATAAACAGTATTTTTTTTGTCCATTTTACAAAATAAGGTATTACCTACAGACATCCCTCATTTCCTTTTTTCTTTTGAATCTGTTTCTTTGTAGTGGTATTGCTTTAACGGTAAAGACTCCATTTATACTACAAAGGGATTTTTGATTTGTATTGGTCTTCTTCTTCCAAAAATAAGACATATTATAATGTATTCTTCTTCTATTTGGACAATGATGGATCAGAAGGATATTTTTTTCCTATCCTATTAAACAAGTGATGTCTGTGCTCTGTTCTGTTCTGTGCTCAACTCAGCTTTGCTTAATGTTATCTATGAACGATGTTGTTAGGCACATCCTTTGGGTTTGTTGAAGAGAAAATAGTATATGTGGATAGAAAAATTCACAATGTTGCAATTTAAACTCTATGATACCTTTATAAAGAAGCTGTACAAAAAACAATTACAGAAAACTGGTAGGCTCCAAGCTCATAGTAAAGTTTTTCTGGCTGAGTTCAAGATTCTTCCAGGAGGTGACAGAAATAAGCACTGATAACCAAACCCCAAGGATAAAACTGTGCTGTAGCCTGAGGGCAAGATCTGTACCCTGTTTATTGCACTGTTATAGGAGGCTGGAAACATGTAACTCCCTGTTTGTTGGAAGCATGACTTTATAGCCATCAGCAGACAGTTTAATCCACTCTGCTTTGCTAACTGGGAGCATAAGTATTTCTCCATCTCTCAAGACATTGTGTCTGGAATCTAGAACAGGTTCAGAGACTATGATTGTAGTTTCCATATAAACACACAAGAAAGATTGCTATCTGAAAATAATTTTAATCATAATGCTGGAGAAATGTGTTGATTCCATGCCCTGAAGTGTGGAATAAAGGTGACTAAATTTACCAGACTTCCTAATTGTAATAATCAGGTTTAAAATTCCTTTAGAAAGGGATTTTTATGAATAGTGGGCTTTTCCATAGGGTCTTTTAAAATTATGAAATTGTTCTCTCTATGTAAGACTATTTACTCTTACATTTCAGTAATTATTAGGATGGTTGCAGACTAGTCAACTAGATCCCTTTCATGTTTCCACATTTAGTTCCTAATTGGCTTAAATTATAAAAATTATGGTTGTCTAGTTAAACTGGCCATCTATATTGGTTGAGAAAACATGTTATCAAGTCTATGGCTCCTAGAGAAGTCAACTGCGTTTTAGGATTATTGTAAAATATGCAATGCATAGGTGCCTGATATATATTGTTCTCAATTTGTCCAGCTGAGCTGCTATTAAAGCAGCAAGAGACTGGCCTATGAGTCAGCAAGTACATCCCTGCAGAGAAATAAGGGTACATCATTTACATTATCGTCTGAATTGCACATTACGGGACAAGGAGAGCAACCTCCCTAGTCAAAAAAAACCAGAATGGACAGAAAGGATCTCTTCCAGGGCTTCCTGGGGCCTTTGATCTGCTTCTGCTTTGGAGGAAATAGTTTGTGCTAGATATTTGCTGCCCTGTATTGATTCTTGGCCCTGCCACAGGAAGACTAAAGATGATACTATAACTATGTGACATTTTGCAGTCTGCTCATGGGACAGCTCCTCTTTGTGCTATGCCTTGCAGGAGGTTATAAACAAAGCCGAGATTCAACCCCAGATTATGTATTGGTTAATGAATAATAACATAAAAATGAAAAAAACAATCGCAAATACTCACATATAGAAAGCAAACTCAGGGCTTTGTTTCAGTGTCTGTATTTCTTATTTCTATTGCTAGGATCAATGTAGCTGAAGGAAATTCACATTTATTTTGTCTGTACATGAGTGGTTCTGACACTTAGTGTTGCAAATGTGCAGAAAGCAACACCTTTATTTAGTGTTAATGTCAACAGATACAGCCTCACAGCATCTTGGAAAACCCTTAGAGTACTTAGAAATAAGGCTTAAGGGAAAAACTGTTCAAAATTCTTTAGTTTGTTTCAAGTAGAGTATGTCTTCTGTGAATCAGATTTATATAGTCTGAGGCAGAAGGTGTATCCTGCTTTCAACAAATACTCCACTAATATAGTAAGAACATAAAAGAAACAACATTACATTTATCAAACATGACTTGAAACTATACTTTTAAAAAGAGCGCTGGGACTTGCTGTTTGCAGAGTTTAAGGAAAAGTGATGGTATCGTCAGCCGTTATAGAGCCCATGTATAACATCTACCAGAATCAGAAGAGGCATTTTTTCAGTGCATGCTACTTCTTTAACAGGTACAGCATGCAGCCAGCCCTCTGCTCGGAGACAGAGGCAGCTGAGGGACTTCTTCTGAAAATGAAGTTTTATAGTGAACTAAATGTTTCATAGGTAGTTTCATTCTTCTCTGTTAACTTCTCAAACATAAAATAAAAATAGATACAATTTAATTTATAAATTAATAATTTTTCACACTTCATCAAGATTTTCCAAATGTTTAGAACAATTTAGAACAGTCCTTCTTAAATATTGTCTGTCTGGCACTTTTTTTTTTTACTTTAGTTCTGAAAACAGAACTGCAACACTAAGTGCTTTTTGAACTAGTAGGAGCTGGACAGTAGTCAGAAAACTTGGGAGAACTAGTTTCTGAAAGCCTTCCAACTTTTGCTAGCTAGAAACATGGTATAAAAAGAACTACATTGCAAAAATTATTTTATTCTTACAAAAGCCCTGAGCTAGAAACATAGGAAGAAGAATCTGTAAAGTTCAACTTTGAAGAAAATTCAAGCTGACTTATGTGGACTCAAATTCCCACACAGTTTCTTGTAAACTATTCTGTTTCTAGAGTTTAAACAATTTCCTTTAGACATTCATCCAAATTGCAATTAGGATTATATAATTGCTTAGTGCAATGGTCTTTATGCGAGGGGGTTGCAATTACTGCATTGAAGTCCATGGCAGAAATTCTGGCAGAATTCCCTTCAAGGGTTTGAAGTGAGCATACACAGGAGAGGCAGCTTTACTGTCCTTTGGAAAGATGATCCTTTCTTTACCATCTGTTCCACTCCCAGCCAACTCCACTTGGCCAGGTCCCTATCCTCTCTGGGCAGGGAGCACAGATGGCAACCTGTGGATTTTATCCAAATAAACTGGAGCTAGGGTGCCCAGATTTCCTGGGACAGGACATATTTTCCTGCATATTTTTGAGTCTTTCATGTTTTCTCCCTAGCTTTTCTTTTCACTGAAAATTATGGAATTTTCAGCGTGAGGCTGTAGACTCAGAATTTTATTCTTCCCTTTTTGAATAAATACTCTTCCTCTGCTTTAGTACTAGTAATGATCTTGTACTGGAGACACCCAAGAGATATGTTGATATGCACTGGGGCAGGGGTGTCAAACTCACAGCTCCCGCCATTCTCCTGCAGCATAACGCTTGTCACTCACTCCACATGTGACCAGTGCTGGCAGGAGCACAGGGACAAGGAGCTCAGTGCTGCCGCCGGGTAGAAACAAGATGCTGGGCCGGATAAAACAAGGTGGAAGGCCAGATTCAGCCCATGAGCCATGAGTTTGATACCCTTGCACTAGGTAATAAAAAGAGCTTTCTGTGAGTGTTGTCAGGTAACATCCAAAAAAAACTCCATAAACCTCCCACAATCCTCTCCTTATAGGTCATGACACTCATTTATTACTAAATTCTTGCTAGATAACGTGCAGCCTCAGCAATAATCAGTGGTGAACTGAGCTGACTGGAGAGGCTGGAAACCCTTCCAGTCCCTCTCCAACAGTTGAAGCTGCTACAGTCTCCCTGTGCAGGGCTGGGGCTGCTATATGAAGTGCTGAGAGAACAGGACTTTTTCTCACTCTTTGAGTCAGTTGGGCTCTTTTTGATATCTGAATTTTTGGGCTTTTATTAGGAGTTTTAAATAAAACAGTTCCTACTGTTTGGTCTAAATTAAATCTCAGGAATGTTGTTCCTTTCTCTGTAGTCCCAATAGTGCAGTTACTTTTAGCTGTCCAACTCAGTGACAAGAGCGATGCCGTCTAAGTTGAGCTGTGTGTTGAAAAGCGCCTGCTCACATTGACACCTTCCATAGGATCAACATCCCAGCAGTTCTGAGAGCCAGTGTAGAAGGAACTGCAGGGCTGTATAGAGATAAAAGAATCTATGTGCCTTTGGGAAGATTTCTCAAGGTGCGTAAAGGGGAATGGGGGAAGGAAAAAAAAGACCAGTATGTAAAGTACCATTATGAATTTCGTCATATGGGCAAGGACAGTTTTATAGCCTATTGGAAAACCAGAAAATTGATTTCTCACAAAATCATTAAGCCTCCTAGAAGATAGTTCCAACAAAGAGCAGCAAATCTCAAAGTAATCAAAAAGCTGAAATAAAGGACTATTTAAGCTCTTGGATACAAGGGAACAAGCTGTTAAAAATCAAATGGTCTCAGCTGAGTTTTCTATATTACAGTACTTTATGAATCTATCCTATTTAATTTTCATCAGATGAAAGGCTGACCGTTTTTGAAGGAAAACATAAGACTACAATAAAATTTTCTGTAATGCTTGCTCATCACTATTTCAGGGAAGTGTTTTAATTAAGTGAGTGAACAGGCAGTTAATAAAGCCCTCAGTAACCTAAGTACCAATCAAGTGGTTTCCAGGAGGATTTTCTTAACTTGTCCTTTTGTTAATTTGGCACATACTTCTTGTATTATCAAATATTATGTTCATTTTCTTAATAAGAAAGATTTTGGACTATATTTGGTTTCAGAGTGGTATTTTTCAAGCAGTGAGCTATAACTCTTCTTGAGGATCACAAAGGCTTTGAGATTGACTGAAAAGCTTTAGGAAAAGCTTAAGAAATACTTTCTTCTATGACATCTCAGGCAAAAAAAAATGGAGTCAAGTTTTCAAAAAGTTACAGAAATAAACACTTCTGTAGATTATACTGTATTTTAAGCTTATAGCCTGGGAATTGTTTAAAAGCAAAACCAAAACAAAACAAATCCAAGCAAATAGATTATGCTTCAGGGACTGAGTTACTAAAATGAAGGAGTATGTTACGAGGAGAGTTATATCACAGCACCATTCGGATCCAGGAATCCTTCAGCCTATGGCATCCAGGAGCTGCACGCACTGTTTGAGCAGCCCCTGCTCCTGCCTTCTGTGGAGTGGGCTAACTGAAGGAGAGGTAAGCTAAGGCTTTATTCTGCTATACAAGTACTTTTTAAAGGTTGATGATTACTAGAGGAGTGAACCATTCTCTCAATGTCATCGATATGAGGAAAAATAAAGCAGTGGATTGTTTAGATGGAAGTGCTCATAGGAAGATGTGGAGTGAGTCCATTAAGACTAAGGTGGTAGAAGCACTCCAAAGAGCTGAAAAAATCTCTTAAAGCAATTCACAAGCAAAACTAGGTGGGGAAAAAAAAGCAAACTCAATAAGTTTTCCATTTCTCTTTCCATATCTAAAGTTCTTTGCTGTATCAACAAGGTTGGAGAAGGGTAAACCAAAGCAGATCAGAAATACGATGATGAATTTTGTGCAGCATGGAAAATCTACTTAAGGGGAGACAGGGCATGTCCCAGACTTGTAAACCAGTGGATAAAGGAGATATGTTTCCAGTTTCCATTGTCCTGTAGCAACCTACAGTCATGCACAGTGTAGTTTCTCACATTTCAAGTCTTCCTACAAAAAGAGCTGGAAGGTTTTTGTGCTTGCATTAACGCAGAATGAAAGCAAATACAAAAAAAGAGACTTTTTGAGGGAACAGTCATTGTCTTATCAGTGCTGTTTAGTAAGTGCTCTGCCATAGTGCCTCTATATAACCTTATCTTATTTTTGTCTTGCTGTTGGCATTGCTGTTGATATAACTTTGCTTCGGAAGAGTCTTCTGATCTTTACACTGGACATACCTTACTAAAGTCCCAGTGTGGCTGTATTCGTGGTAATGGGATAGCGAACAGTCACACCCCAAGGCAGAAGCTACCACCTACCCTATAACCTTTGTGGCTGTATCTAGCCCTTACTTGCCTGTTGCAAGATAAATATATGGAGAAGCCAAAGTTGAAGTAATTCGTAACTTCACTGCTTGATGACTTAGCTTCAAGTGTGCTATTTTTCTCCTGTAATTCTTTAAAATTGTGTTACCATCTTAGATGACACTGTAAACTTGTAAGCATTTCTTTTTAGGCTGGGAATTGAAGGTCCCAGCACCTAATCTTTAAAATTCTCTGACTGTGAAATCCGCCTCTTCTAGCCATTTCTTATTGGAATTCCAGGTGCTGTCCCATTTACATATATAATTGTTATATTACATGTTTTTCATGTAGTAGGAGCTTGGGAGTCTCCTAATGCAGCTGAATTTTGAAGAGTTGCTGTAGCATATATAAAATCTCTAATCTTTAGACAGAAGTATTCATCACTTGTTTTACAGAGTTTATTTGGGCATTTTATTCAGCTTGAAACGAGAGGTGATCTCGGGTTAGTTACTCTGATCTGCATGTTTCTTGAGGGCAGTTCGTTTTAAAGCAAATTCCTTGCATGTAAGGCTTTAGGTAGATCACGTTAATGATTAATTCATTGAAAACCTTGAACTGTCACTGTTCAGATGTGGTATAGCCTGCTATGTTCTGCAGTTTCCTGTCAAGCACTGGCCTATACTGTTGCTAGTCCCAGGTGATGGGCATCACTCCTACCCACACCATGACGCTGTTTGCTACAGTGATCCCACGGACAGAGAGTCCTGTGCAGCAGCACAGAGCAGCCAGCAGGTCTCCACTGTCTTTGAGCAATGGTGAGTTTGGTGCTCAAAGTGTCAGGTGGAGTTGCAAAGGGCAATACTGTCCTTGTAGCCCTCATCGTCCCTTCCTCTCCGTCCTGTGGCCAAACACCAATGGCTCAGCAACCCGATCCAACCACATATTCATTTCACAGATACATACCTGTAGTTTATCTACAATAGCTCAGATCCTATTGCTTACAGAAAGTGGAGGCTGGAAGTCACAGATGGGTGTGAGAAGAAAGGTTGTCAGCAGCTAGTGCTTAAACTGACTAATGCAACCAAGATATCTCAGCTGCAGGCTGAGTGAGATGCGCACAGATGAGCAGGTGGAGGAGCTTGTTCTGGAGCTGCACAATTGAGGGCTGGCTACCTGCGACCAGCCATATGACAGCCAGCTTTCTCACCTCCTCATGCAGGCACAAGTTCCTGGAGCATCCGTATACAGCTTGTTCTCCAGAGTCACATGCCAGTCTCCTGTTTATACAGTGTTTATCCACCACAACAGCAGCATACCTTGGTTTTACAGACCAGCTTAGCCCAGTACAGTTGGAACTAGTTACTGGCTAAGGCAAATGGATGAGTTTGTCAAGTTTCACCCAGATAGTAATTCTGGAAGAGAGGGGAAAAAACTAAAAGAGGGGGAAAAAAAACCCAGTCCGCAGTTTTCCCATAAATACGGTAGTTCAAACTGAACCTAAAAAAGAGTTTGCTTCTCTTCGCACTCTAGGAGTTGCAGTGAAACATAACCAATTTTTTTTAAGCACCACAGGATGCCAATCAGAATTTGACAGGATTTCAGAACTACTTCTATGCTGCTCTGCTATGGATTTGTTTTAGCTCTGACTGTGAAGGCTTGTTCTTTCCAAGTGCCTCGTGTCCCCTATTCCCTCTTCAGGGTCAGAAAATTAGTACTATACAGCCATCTCTGAAAGCTGCCATAATGGGGCATGGCCTCATCTGATTATGAATGAGACTGTATTTCTTGCCTTGGTGGGTTGAAGTTTGACTCAGTGTTATTTACATAGGTTGCATTGTTCTAGTTCAAGAGAGAAGTTATTAAGTTTTAAATGTGCCATTGAAGCTTTTAGAGCACTAACATTTCAGATACACACATGTACAAAATTCAGGTGAGGTTGGAACCAAGAATGCAAAAATGACAATGTTGTCATTAATTTAAAACTGAGGATAATAAGAAAACTTTCCAAGCCCAGAATAAATGTAAAATAGACAAACATGTTAAGATACAGGTAATAACATTTAGATCTTCCATGAAGTTTTACTCTACTAATAAATGACAAAGTGCTTGAAGAAATAAAAAGGAAAATGGTAATGGGCTTTTATGAGCAATTTGCTGAGTGTATAAATATTGCTATAGTTTAATCATTAATAGTATGCTTTAGTATGATCTCAGTCAAAGTTTGCATTTGATATTTTAAAACTTGTCTTTTATTTTTTTATTATATTTGTAATACTTGCAGTATTGAGCAAAGAAATATTTGCCTAATTTGATAAAGACACTACCTGGTGTAATATAAGAGGATAAAGCCAGCAATACTTTTTCAGTAACATTTTGCAAAAGTGTTTTTAATTTTTGAGAGAGCTTTTGTTATGCAGGTTCAGTACCTATGAATACAAAGCAACAAGACATCCACAGCAAAGAATGAAATGAGGCCTGCTGAATAAGAATTGCTCCTTACTGACCTAAGGAGTGTTTTAGACCACCCATCTTTAAGAAACTGCAATCATCCAGGTTTATGTTTTGGGGTAATTATGTGAGGGAGATCAATGGCCTAGAGATGAGTGTGCATTATCCAAAGTCTCCATTTTCCTTCAGTGTGTTTTAGGGTTCAGAGGGTAAATGTCTCCACTAGGCAGTCCCAAGACTAGAGGCAGAGGCTCAAAGAGACTGGCCTAGGAACAAGCTGAGGCACACAGCTACACTGCGTCTAAATGTGTCATGGGACATTGTCTCCAGTTTGATGTCAAAGGGATTTCAATGTGGTATAAAACAGGCAGATATAAGGCAAATTTCATTGCAAAATCAAGAAATAATAAAGGAATATACAGGAATGTCCAAAACTAAAATATAACATCTTCACTATCGTCTCTTTTCCTTGAATGACCCTGTTCTTTCTGTGAGAACAGCTTTCAAATGCGCATCATTCTGGACCCCTTTCCTGCCTCCAGCCTTTTGGTCTTCATTTTCTCTAGGGCAACTATCACATATCCTTCTAATATCTTTCTGTCATTTTATTTTACTGACACTTGTCCTTCTTTTCTGTTTGTTCAATCCCCTTTCCACTGTTTGAGTTTGCATGTAATGTCACAGTAAATAATGACTCTCCACCCTTCTGGGCAGCAGCTGTATCTTCATTTGTTAGTGGGTGACCACTTCTTGAAATTTAGCTGATACATAGCTCCCAAAAGGCAGAATGGATAATGTTTGAGTAAAATCAGCTTAACTCCTGTTCATAGAATCGGGAAGACTCAAAGGAAATATTTAAATATAAAGCAATTCATGTGGTTTTTTGTCTCCCTTTTAACTAGCTCGCAATACAAATTACATTGTCATGTTGTTGGTATCCATTTATTTGTTTCTAAACAAATACATTCTGAGAGGCAGTTTCCTTCTGCAGATGGATGTGTTTGCTTTACCATTTCCTGTTTATGTCCCACATTTAATTTCCTTGTAAATCTGAACAGTGCAGTTTGTAGTAAGAGATGAGAACTGATTACAGTACTTAAACAATATAGTGAGAATAGCTGAATGCCAAAATTCAGTGACAGTAGAATCCCTAGAAAATCATTTATATATTATGAAAGCCCCTTTCAAAGCAGTTTTCTTTATATAAAATGCTTCTTTTTGGTTTAGCTTTTCTCCTTTTTTTTTCTCTAGGATACTTGTAAGAATGAGGCCTTTATTTATCAGTGCAACTCTCTGTTTACTATTAAAAAAAATGACTACATTAGTTTCTAAGGAGGTGATAACATGGGTAGTGTAATATGTTACGTTCTTATTATGTTAACATATAAATATTTTATTTTGAATGGACCTGTTTGCTGTTCTGAAGTATGAAGTACTTTAGATGAGCGCAGATATGTGGCTTTTCAATAAAAGGTCAGAGACTTCTCAAAGCTTTTTATGGATGGTGGCAGAATTTAAACACGTGTTGATGTTGTGCCTGTTGAGCAAGCCAACATTATTCACAGTATCACAGTATTACAAGGTTGGAAAGGACCTCTGAGATCATCAAGTCCAACCTATAACCCTACACTAACACCAACCCATCATCTAAACCATGGCACTCAGTGCCTCATCCAATCTCCCCTTAAACACCTCCAGAGTCGGCGACTCCACCACCTCCCTGGGCAGCGCATTCCAATAGCCGATCACCCTTTCATTCCTCTGAATGTTGCTGGAAAACAGGTGAATAAGATCTCATTAATTTGAAAATAAAAGTTAATGAATCTGAGTAGTTCCCTGAGCCAGAAAGAAATACTGCCAGGAAGTGAATGATCCTGTGGAAATTTCACTGAAGTATTTAGCCAATATTCATGTTTATATTGGTATTTATCATTTATTTAAGTTAGCAAGAGAAGAAAATAATAGAAAGGAGTGAAATAGAGCAATATGATATGTAGTTTAAGGAACAAAATAACAATTTTGCAGCAAAATAAGCAAAATATTCTAATAAACATGCCAGGTTATCGAATATGCCTGTTAAGGACAACTTATAGGTCTAGCAGTCACAGCACAGGAATTTATGTATAATATTCGCATAGATTTTTAAGGTAGGGCCTGAAAATCTTCAGTCTATTTGGAAAATGCTTCAGAACTTTCTTATCATTTTCAGGTTGTTGTATGATATTCTAAATTGTAATCCCTTATGTTATTACCTATGTGATAGTTTCAGCTATAAAAAGATAGTACTTGATGCAACTTCTGCTATGACGTGCCTTGCCCACATGTGTTTATTGAGGTATTACAAAGAAGTAGCAGAAGATCTCTTTACAATGCAATACATATTGGTTATAATTTCTGAATCCATGTGGGTGAAATGACAAGCTTTCAGCGCTATGAAATTCTTGGTGCTGTTTCTTAGCTTGCTATTCCATTATTCTTCCTTTAATAAAGATAATTTTCACGCAGCAATTCTTATAACAGACAGGGTCCCTGAGCCCTGCAGGAAAGCCAGCAACATCACATATGATGGCAAACAATCCAGATCATACCCAAGAGAATGTATAGGAAGAATACTAAGAGAGTTCTTGGAAACCAACTTCCCTTTGTCTTTCTCTGCTGTCACGCTTTCTGTCATTTAATGTGTGGAATGATGTATGATGTAGCTAACTTGTCTGTTCCACGCTAGACCATTTACTTATTTTGCTTTATGAAATTCCCAGCCTAAGGATAACTAGAAAGTAGGAAAGAAAGTATAGCCAGTAGTTTGTGAATTTGAAAAAAAGCAGCATTGGAATGAAATGGGGATTTGTGATAAATGTAGGCACTGGTATGGAGAATATTTCTGAGGTAATACTACATTTGAGTTTTACAAATTTCAGTATTTCTATGTTCCAGGTATATGAATCTTCCAAGCTGTGGAGTCCTGCCACAACTTCTTTTTTTGTTTTGCACACAGTGTCAGGCAAGCAGAAGGAGGCCATAAGTTGTTCAACACACAGTGAATAATGACTTCTTTTTTAAAAGTCGCTGTTTGTTTGAGGTAGAGAGAAACAAAGACAACTGAAAGGTAATTTCAACCTGAAAAGAAAACACAGTGGGCTGGGATCCGAGAGTGTTAAGTGGCTGTCACAAGGCTAGAAGCAGTTGTACTGGCTCTCCATTGCAGAAATACTGCAAAAAGAGCCCTGCATCTTCCTATGAGGTTTCATGGGAGTTCAGGGAGTGGTACATTCCCATAGTGATGCTGCTATGTGAAATACTGACATTTTCAGCCCTTGGTTTCCCTACAGGCAGAAGATGAATCCAGAGTAGCCAGGAGACTCAGAGTTGGCAAAGGGAGCAGCAATGTCTCTCAGTCGGGCTGAATGAAGAATTTAGGTCCATGTGGTTTCTGTGTGCCCTGTAAGGTCTTGCAATTACAGAGTGACTCAGAGTATTGGAATCACAGCTGGGATTTACGCTTGTACATTTATGTGCATAGGTTCAAGTATTTCATTTTGGAACTATTGGCACAGAGTTTTGCTTTTTCAGCAAACAGGAGCATAGCAGCAGGACTGCCGGGTTGTGTGTATTTGCATACATGGAGGTTCACGTTTCTGTTTTCCTGAAATCACTGTCATGAATTCATAGGACTGCCTCATGTTAAATTGTAGGTAATGATCAAGGATAAGAAAAAAAAGAGTAAACATGAGTAAATAGGAATGAGGTAAATGAGTTAAATTGGAAAAGCAGCAAGAACTAATGTGCCTTGGGAAACCAACTAAAATGATTTATGGAGAGTGACACTGTTGAGGAGCTGTCGTAATTATGTGAAGTAGTCAGCAAATCCAGGGAGCTGTCACATATTTTATCAAACTGGTTAATTTGCTCTGTCATTTTCAACAACATGTTCTTCATTCATGTGGTCAATACAGGCTTGCATTAATGCACATTTCCTTTATTTGGCAAAGATATTTTCCTTTCCGTTTAGAGCAGCCATTATAATTGACCTGCTTCTTTGTCATAAGACTGTCAATAAATTAGAAATAATTAAAATGTTGCGCAAGAAACAGTCATCCTACTGTTCATTTCCTGATAAGGTTGAAATCCTGTTGAAGATTTTCATTCTCTTTTGGATTAGCAATGTCTATCTTAGCAAGGTTTTGTGGAATCACTTCAGTACAATCAATACGCAACTTTCAGCCAAATGTCAAACTGAGAGAGATTTTATTGCTGTTACTGTTTCTCAGAAATCACTATTCTGAGCATTGGCTTCTTGCAGGTTTTTTGATCCCTGGGGTCCTTGACTCCCACTATTTATTATTATATACTTATTTGTTGTCAAATACATTTCGATTCTGTTTACAAGTAAATTAAAATCACAATGTGTGACTATATTGTGTCCAGCAAAAATGGAATATAGGTCAATATACTCAAATGGAATATAGGTCAATATACTCAGACTAGCAGTATGTAGAAAATACAGCATATAAATGTAAATGCGTTTTTGTATGAACAAATCAGGGAAGAATTCTTAATGAAAGAATTCCTCAAAACATCTGAGACTTCACATCTTTGAAGAGCTAGAAATCAGAACTACATGCTGAGCTTGATGTTAAAAGGTCCATTATTAGTTTTCTGATATGAAAAGCCTGACAAAAATCAGAAATATCAAAATTGTGGTGACTTGCATGTGCTAATATATAGTCTTGATCTTTGACAAACTCACTGCAAAGAGCAGCTGAAGGAAGGGTTACAAGAATACCTCCTTTGAAATCTTAAAGCCTTTCTCACTGTTTCTTCTTTCATTGCCTTTTCTCCTCTAGCCTCATCATCCATTGTGCCCTCTCCACATTGCTTCTTGTTCTGCTTCAGTTTTTCAATTTGTTTTGAAAGAAAACAAAAATTTTTCTCTCAAGATAATGTTTCAAGAAATGGAGGAGAGGAGCAGTCAGTCAGCTCAGGCTGGTGACACTCCTGCAAACCACAATGCAGTCGGCCATGGTCACAGTGGAGCACACTCACTTCCAAACTGCAAGATCGTGTCATTTTCCTACATTAGCACTCCAGCTAAGCAGGGAGTGAAACTCTCTCTTCTTTCCTCTTCACTTCTTCATTCATCCTGTTTAGAATGACAGTTCAGAAAATAAGCATTATTTTTTGCAGGATTTTTGTAATATTTGCATATGAACCACATGATCTAAGCATTGAAGCAACAATTGCACTGTGTGGATTTAGTTTTTTAAAAAACAAAATGTGGCTCCTATTTAGGCATTTCAAAAGCAGCTGAACTCTTTCCAAACTTAGTATTTATTTTTAATGTGATGACCGTGAAAACCATGACATACTTAAAACTGATATCAATTCATCAGAGACAGCAGATAATAATTTGATTATAGAGGCACCAGGCACATTCTGCAATATCACAGATTTCGATTTCATCTATTATCATGCATATTTGGAAGTGCTGCCAGGGTGTTTGTAAACTTCCAACCCCTTCATCAGGAGGCTCTAGGGAAGAAAAGCGCAAGAAAAGCAGCTGAGGAGCAGCAATTCCTGCAGAACCTTAGGCTGATCTCTTCCTGGGGTATTCCAAAAAAAGTATTTACATGTCTGTTAGTGGCAAAATAACCTACAAGTGCGAATGCTTAGACATTATATGTAAATGTGATAAATAAGGGTTAGGAGGCAGGAATCTCTGCAGCACAGTTAAATATTTCAAAGTAATCCGCAGGGTTATTTGTATGTCTTTTTTTTTGAAGCACAAACTCTATATTTGCACTAGAAAGTAAAAGTCTCTATTTCCAGAAGCAGTATTTGTACCAAACAATTCAGTGCCATTGCCAGAAGAGACGAGAGCTGCATGTGTCATGCCAGGGAACTTATGCAGTAATTTGAGAGCCATTATTATGTATCAATAAAACTTTTAAATATGTTGTAATGTCTCTTCTTGTGACCAGAAGCACTATTGCCTAGGGTATGAATAATGAGATTAGTATTCTCTGCGTGGCAGGCTCTTTGTGTGTAGCTTTTGTATTTAATAAAAGGCAATTACATAAAAGTCTAGGCTGTCATTCTCAATTTTGTACATGACCCTTATGAAAATAATGAGAAAAAAAACCCAAATTTTCTATTGTGTTCCCAAGGAGAATTCATAACTACAAGTGAAAAAAATAATTATTCTTGAAATAAGACAGTGCAAATAACCATAGGACCTTTCTTTATTTGAACAACACTCCATTAAGTTTCTTTACAAACCTCAATTGCAGTGTCTATATTCTATTTTGTTTGCTTTGCCAACCTGTAGAAATAGCTGTCACAGTTTATGAATGCTACACTATGATAGAAGGTCTGTGTATTATAAAAATATCCAGGATACATTGCCTAGTTCTTTTTGCAGACAAGAAAGAAAAGCAAAATGTTAATATCAATCTGTCCTTTTTTATCACCAGAGCTGAGAGTGGATAGTTTTAGAAATGGAAAGTTTAACAATCCAAGATCCATGTTCCTGGTTGTTATCTGTTGTCACAGGAGTAGTTAAAAACATTCGTATACCTATCTTATATCGCTTAGTGGTTATTGGATGTCTCATTAAAATTAGAAATAAATGCTGTATTATTTTAAACTATATATTTCTGAAACTGTCTACATGAGTATATGATGTAAAAATATTTGCTTCCATATAGTAGCTTTAAAATGTTGTCTTCCCAGGACATTTGGTATAACTGTGTGTGAGAAAAGGAGAAAGGTGGTAGAGTTTGTATGGGTGTCTTTCCGTGCAAATCAGTTAAATGAAATATGCAAAATCAAATACATAGGAATTAGGAGTATGAGTCTCAAAAGCAAAATTTAGCATAATGACAGGCAGGAGACTGTTTAGAGGGGAGGAGCTGTAGGCAATAGTTTTACCTTAATGAATTACTGATGCATAATTCTGATAATGAAACAAAATTAATTATTGTTTTGTCACAGCAGCTGTAAAATGTGTTTTTTACTTGATGATTCAGACAAGGCTTGACATTGATGAAAATTAATTTAGTCTGGAGGGAGCAGTAGTTTGAACTATTTAAAATAAATCAGAGCCAGTGGAAGTTACAGTATTCGTAAGGGAGGTAGAAGGGAGGTTATCACCCCATGTGAGCATCAAACTAGGCCATGCTAAGCAGTATTATAAACTTGCAGCTCCATCTTCCAAAATCCTATATAAGTGAGTATATCTACAGCTGTATGTATACTCATAGGACCTTAGTTGTGATTATTCATTCTCATCTTGAGAGTTCAAGGGCTGATCATCTTAGATGATTATTCTTCAGCTTTTAGTACTCATCTTCTGAATGGTCTCTAGACAGAGTATAAAATTAATGGTAGCTCCTTTTCTTTTGAAAATGGCATGTTTGCAGACTCATGGAAATATAATCCACTGGATAAATTTAATTTCCTCTAGTCTTTACTGCTGGGGTTTGACTGTCAAGCACAACTATGAGCAGATTGCTGATTGATCTATGCCATTTGCATTGGAACCGCTGTATTCACTGCGTAATTATTGGAGGTATATAAAAGACACAAACATATATTTTTTTTAATATAAAATCAACTTACTGATTATTTTAATGGTAGATTTCTTTGTGTTATGGTTAAGAGATATCTGGTCATTTTTACTGTGGTAGTTAAACCTTGGTGAGGTATTAGAAGATCTGATGTATTACAGGATCCGTTTGTATTTTCAAAGTAAGATTTGACATTTAATGATAATAAAGGAACCTCTGGATTATTTAGTACTTCCTGTTAACAACAAGATGAAGAGCAATGAAAGGAAAGTTCTTACAGTAAGGTTTGGGCTTCCTACTTCTGATTTGTAACAAGACCTAATTGTAGTGGCAGTTAATATTTATAATCAATAGGAAATGAAGCCAGCGTACAAACATATAAAAAGTCTGTTAGAAAATTGGTTGGTTTGTTTTTTTTTAATGTTCTGTTGCTTCTGTAGAGGCATGGGAATCTCCTAGAGGGCAGAAGACAGAGAGGGGATGTGGTTGGCAAGAGGTTAAATATGTGTTTCTCAGGAGGTTAAACTGATGAATCAGTTTTAATCACAGCTCAGGAGACTTGTCTTTCCACATCTGATACCTGAACTCAGAAATGTGTAGTTACACATTTCTGCACTTCAACCAAAAGCAAAGATGACAGGTTTGACCACCTTCCATCTTAGAGAAGCACCAGGATACTTAAGGAAGCTTTTTTTCTTTTTCTAGAAGTCCTAGGTCAGTTATATGCTGAAGGCACAGCTGTGCCTGCTGTTACTGCAGTCACCAGTCACAGGGTGACTTGGCACTGTAGGGAGCTACTGTAGAAACATGGAACGAAGAGATGGTCTCTCACCACAACCTAATTTATAGTCAGAATATATATAACAGCACTATCAATCACAACTTTTCCTTCTTTTTTTATTTACTATACAGTAATTTAGCTGCGTGATCCAGTGTTTCTAAGATTTTTATTGCAAAATTTTGCCTAAGGTTTATGTAAATAAAGAAAATCCTACAGAAACGCTCAGACCAGTCAAACGCAATGAAGCTGTGACTTTCCAAGTAAGCCTGACTGGATATGAAACAAACCAGTCTTCTTGGTTAAGAAGAAACATTTTCATGGAGCAAAACTCAGAGCTTGTGAACAAAGTTCTGTAGTAATTTAAATTAAAAATTATCATTCATTTAAGTTACTGCAGAAATTTATACCCCTAACAATACAGAAAAATTACCCTTATATTTAGCTATCACAATTCCATTCTTTTTTAAAAAATTCCAATCACTCTTCATTACTCTTAAGGTTATTTGAAAGCTGAGCCAAGTTTGGTGGGGTTTTATTTGCTTTTCATTTTATCTTTTTTTTCATTTTTTTTTAATACAATGATAATTATACATTATTTGACTATCTTTGGGAAATATGGTAAACAAGCTTCAATTGTATTACACCACCCATGTATGTAACAGCCCTAATATGAGATATTGTGCTCTTATCTAGACACTTTTCTCTTAGAAACTCAATATGCTTTGCAGACTACATAAACTACTTAAAAAGTTTTTAAGATGAAGGTACTTTATGAAAATAAAATCTGTTATTTCAAGAACCGATACTATTTTGGTACCTTTTTTGTACCCTTTTAGATTAATTGCATTCTCATTAACACATATATGGGTAATGATTTAATAAAAGTATTCATTTAGGATGAAATATAGTTCTGTTAAGAAGATATACAGCTTTAGGAAGAAATTCAAGTCAAAGTTTTCTGAGCTTATTGAGACCTAACTGATGCATAAACTTTGTGCTACCTTTCTGCATAGGTAGGTTTTCCAAAACATACCATAAAAAGCTTGAGTTTTGAAATTGGGTTTCAAATTGAAGAGATTTTAAAGTTGAAATTGTTTGTATTGAATTTGGTTTTCTTTGTGTTAAATTAAAGAAGTGAAGAAGTCCCTGAAGGCTGGAAAATTACTGTTTAGACAAGATTTCTCTAACATGTTTTGCAAGGACAGTATTAGGTGTTTCAAGTACAACAATTTTAATACGCTAGCTGTTGCTAAAGTATCCTTATATAATTAGTATTTTGCAATTAACTTTACTGTATTAGGACCTGCATGAAGATTTAGGGAACAGAAGATCTAGCTGCTATCAGTTTCCACTTTTCCCAAAAAAGAGGTTCCAGGTATGGTGGAGCTCTGATGCTCCTTATTGCTTTAGCCTTTATAGCCTCTTAAAGCCTGTGGTAAGAAGCACTATGCTGAAAGAACACCACAGGCATTGAGCTTCCCTAAGCTGAGACACTCAGTTCCACAGCTCTGCTTTCTGCAAGTCATGAATTAATCTCTTGCTTGCTGCCTGGAGTAATTTATATATATTTACAAGTGTCAGCTATGCTTTCCTCCCTGACTTCTCTTCTATATACAGATCTGAATTTAAAGGTGGACGGATACAAAATCATATTCCCATCTTATCTTCTCAAATGCCCTCCACTTCATAAAATACCTTCTGCACAAGTGGGATGTCACCTCCACACTGTGGAGCAGTCCCTGCTAAGTCCCCAGTATGATGGTTGAGATCTTTATCATGTATCTGCAAAATAGGGGAAAATTTAAGCCAGCCCATACGTAGTGGTCAAGTCTCAGCCACATTGTGCCATCACTATAGGCTTAAGTCCACAGAAAAAATCCATGGCTCACCGCTGAGATCAAATTAGCTTGAAGGAAAAAAGGTAGAGAAGTCTTCCCCAAAATGTTACACAACTCATCAAGATTTAACTGTTTTCTGGCCCTCATGCCCAGCAGGTTTCTCCTTAGAACTTCATTTTGCATACACTGATAAAAAGCCTTTAGCCCACTTCTGAGTACGACCCTCAAGCAGAAAATCTAGCAAGCCATACTAAATGGCATGTGCTTCCATCAGTTATATACTGAAATAGCCAGAAAACAGATTTAATGTTTCAATTCAAGTCCCTTTCATGAAAACAGACACCAAGCCAAATCCATCTGTATCTCACAAATGAACAATAGCTAGTTTTATCTAATATAAAGAGTATGGTTTATAGGGCCCTGTGTAGAGGCCCTGTACAAATTTAATGGTAAGGCTGAGGATTGTGTCCATTGTGTGTTTACTGAATATATACTGAATATATTTAGTAACCACATAAATCTAGTTTATTTCATTAGGACTAGAAGAAATGTTTCACTTGTTTTATTTTCTCTCACAAATCTCTCTAAGCTTCTTGTGTTTCTTCTTTCCTGAAAAACCTGTCAAAGACTGATAAAATATATGTATTGATATTTTAAATTTTTCATTTAATTCTGCGATGGAATTCCATAATTCTTCATTTCTTTGCATTTGCCAACTTCTGTAGGTAAGATGCCACTGACATCCAAAAGCGGCACTTCTGTTATTCTGTCTATGTTTTGGCATTGGAGACACTGTAAATGGCCAGAAGTTCTGCAGCACCATTTATGAAAGCAGCTTCTCTCTTCTTTAATTTTCATTGCTGTTGGGTAGCCACAATGTGGAGCTGAGCCTGGATGCAAGGCTGATTGCTGCTATATCAACACCATTCACAGATGGAAAATTACCACTTGCTCTGTGTAGTGTGGTGAAATCTGTGCAGATGCCACATCCACTTGAAAGGCAATTTAGTGTCTGTCAAACACATGGATTTGTGTTATTCTGAGGCATTGTGGGCTTCTAAAACACAATATACAGCCTTAGCTCCCCAGAAAAGACTGTGCGTAGGGAAGGCAATTAAACCTGAGTAAAAAACAGACAGATTTCTTCAGATGCTTTCCCACACAATACAGGGTTTGTTGGGTGTAGAGGATTGCAGGAAGAAGCAAGGGAAGCATCCATTCATGGTGTTTAAATTTATAAAAATCAAGTAGTAAGTTGTGAGATTGTAAGATGTGAGATTTTCCCAATGCATTTCATATCCTGAAGGCCTCTTCTTACTTTTCTAATACCTTTCTGAGGTAGGTCACTTATGTAGTATTTTCCAACATGTTTCAGCAATAAGTAGAATTTTAGAATTTTGCAATATGTATTTTATCCTTTATTGTCAATGAAACTAGCTGTAATTTGCGGAAGAGTCATGAGAAAGGGAGTCAATCCTGATGGGAGGGATCAGTGGTTTCTAGCTTTTCTTTCTGAAAATCCAGTGAGATATTTGACTGTACTTTGGGAAATGTTCCAGATCCAAATCATACGGGTTGCATTTGAATTCACATGTAATCAGCAGCTGCCATTAGATACAGGCCAATGTTCTCAAGAAATTCATATTGCATTTCATCCCCTGGTAAATCTCAGGAAATAAATGTCATCTAGTCAGTTTACTTATCATGGGGTTTTTTTCCATTACAAGTTAGGCTACCATGTGACAATCCCAGTTGATGTCTTAAAAGTAACTCAATTTTTTTTTCACTCCTGCTCTCTTTGAAAAAAATGGACATAACCCTATAGACTAATCTGAATGGTGTTTAACACTGTACTTTGTTGGCAATGAGAAAAATTCATTCTTTTTTTCTTAGTTTCACAAATAAACTTTCAAATGAAAAAAATACTTCTAAATACTCTACTTCAACAGAGGATGTCAGAAATATAACGGCATTGAACCGTTTTTTTTTTCCCACAAGCAGATTCTGCTGTTCTATAGCCATCACTGTTTGCAGCAGGGGTTTTCAGTTTTTATTTTCTTGTGTTTTTGAATAGCTTGGTCTTGTAATTGATTCCTGCAGGGATTTTTTATCTCAACCTTTTTTTTTTAAAGGATATTTCCAATTAGGCAGTTTGTATATACACAAGGGTAAAAGAAGCATGTTGCTTTCGGTAGAATAAATCCATTTTCACTTGGTGAAGAAAATGTGTCAAGAATGTCTAAGATCAAAGTTTTTAACCAAACTGACAACAAAGATTGTCACAAATGGAAAAAATGTCTTTCTGCAGAGAAGAAAATATTTCTAAGAATTTGGTCATAAAAGTAAAGCCTTCAGTATGCAGCTTCCAAAGTAAAAAGTGGATTTAAAGATGTATTTGTGATTATTGGTTTGTATATTCTGAGAAGAAAGGCAATGTGAAAACTAGGAATAATTTTTTTTCTTAATGGTATCTATTACTTTATTCTGAGGAACCCTGATTAGAAATAAAATTATACACTATAATATCACCCTTCTAATACTGAGAGAAAGGAAGGTAGAAGTGAGGGAGTAACAAAAGTTACCAGACACTGAGAATTATGTGTACACTAATGCAGGAAATCTCTTGTTTTAAAGGATGAAAGTACTTTCCTTAAAATGAATCATTAGTGCAATTATCTATTTCCAGCATGTATATTTTTCCCATAGAAAACACAATAGAGGCTTTACCTTGACACCCAGCACGTTTCCTTCTTAGTTTCCAAATGTAGCTCTGTAGTGTTTAGAAACAAGTGTATTACAAGCACTTTGTTTCCAGACATGGAATCGCTTCTTTGATGCGGTTCTTATCCAACTAATTTGGATTTCCCATAATCACAGGAGACATTACGAGTGAGCTGCATTGCCCGGGATTACTTTATTTACTTGTGCATTCCACTGTGGCATGAGGGCTGTCATTTGACTGAGCTGATGCAAAAGCAGAGGTTTCACCCTTTCACAGCCTCCCACCAGCTGGCCGACTGACGTTTGGCTGTAACAGCAGGAGCGCGATGAGCCACCACCTGCAGCGATGTATGTGACTCCTCCGTTCACTCTCTTGCACTTCACCGAGCTGAGATGAACATTATCTCTGTCTTACTGAGCTAACGTCTTCACCTCTCATTCTCTCCAGGCTGTGGCACAAACAGGTTTTCAGTAACTTCCCACTTCCATCAGCCAAGTAAAGATATATGCATTTTCTCATTACTTTCCTGAGGTTTGCACAGGAACTTTCAGCTCCAGTTGAGAGAAGAGGGCAGTCTCAGAATAAAAATGTTGAGGATCGTGGGATTAAGAGATCATTAAGCACAGATCTTCATCAGTAGACATAGTCTAAAATAATAATGTCTAAGTGTCCCTACTCCTGGTACAGAAATGCTTTAGCATTCATTATCATCTTTGTTGAGCTCTTATTTCAGCAGAGCTGTATGTTTCAACTTGGTCATCCCATGGTACAGATGCATCAGTAGCTTTCTAAGCAACAAGAACTTTTATGCTGGATGGAGTCCATAAGAAGTAAAGTCATCATTGGTGGGAGCAATTATTCAAATTACTGTTATTAGAACTTTTTGTATAATTGCAAGCAGACCATAAATTATTCAAAAAAAAAAGTAAGAAAAATATTTTTCATGGGAACTGAAAAATGACAAGATCCTACAAGCACAAAAGGGCACAAAAAAGTGATTCATGTGTCAAAAGATTCATTTTTATTGTAGCTAAGAGACCTTCAGAAGATGAAGACTAAAACCTGTAGTCACATTTTTATGTTTCAGATGTGAATGTTGTGAAGTGAGCTTTTACCGTTACAGTTGTTCTTGATGCACACAACATATTGATCTGGAAAAGTAAATTTGTTCTCAGAGTTTATAATACCAGAGAATAAGTCTTTCATTTCTCTAGTACTAGATTCTTCCATTGCAAAATACTTAAGTACCAAATAAACTCTTCTCTCAGATTAAATTAAAAAAAAATACGTATTTTCATAAACTGGTAAAAATTACAGACTGCTGAATCTGTTGGACCCTGTAGCCCATCTCCTTGCTAATATGAGCATCCTCCTCACATCTCTTTTCTTCTCACTTTGCTGGTTTAGTTGGATTAATTTGTTTGCCAGTTTAGCATTTTAAGAACTTCCTACAGAGCTTCTGACGTATCCTAAAGGCTGATAATTCATGGTGCCAGGAAATCTTCATTCTTGCTCATATAGATTTGTGTACTTTTCTTATAACACTGTGTATAATCCTCTGTTTCTTAGAGCTACACTGATATTTTTTGCTCCCATTGTCAGCCCATACATTATTCCTGAGACACTTGTGCTTCATCGTTGAGAATAATTTCATTGAAGATATAGACACAACCTGTGAGAATAATAGTGTCTCACTGTTTCTGATACAGTTTCCAAAATTACTTGGTGCCCTTCAACTTTTTAAGTGTTTCTCCTGTACTTGTCATTTTTTCTTAAATTATATCATTCCTCACTCTCTTTGCATAACTCAATGACTCCTATTCCTTAAACTTTTCTGTTTTTTCTTCTTTAATCTATAATCTTTAATCTATAGTTAGTTTGTAAGTATCTTGTGCAGATCAAGTTGACCTGAACAAACCTCTGTTACACTGTGGCATATCTTTCAGCTTTCAGTATTTTCAATATGAAGTATCATAGAAATGCACATAAGGCTGTGGGTCATGAGGATGTCTAAAGTAAACTGAAATTCATTTGTTACTAAAGGATAAAAGCATTCTTGTATAAGAAAAAATCTTTAAATCATATATTGTTTCTTTTATTCAGATGACAAAACTTCAATTCAGAACTTTTAAAGAGCTTTCTCCTTTTGCTGCAACATATAATATTACTACTGCTGAAGCAGTGTAAGGCATATAGCTCTCAAGTAGGCTTAAGGTGTTAAGATTGTCAACTACTGTAGAATCAATTATGAAACCTTCAGCCTTAAATCTATTCCTGCTTTAGAAGTTTACAGTTCACCTGTTAAAAAACTACTAAAATGACATTAATACAAAATTAAAGGAAAGACATCAAAAGATGAAAATGACTCTCCAAAGCAATTTATTTCATAATTTTTCTAAAATTTAGGGCTAATATTATGAACTATCAAGTTAATTTGGTTAGTTAATATTTCAAATTATTATGACTGTAAAGTATAGCAATATCATAAAAGTAACTGTCTCAGAAGAATGATGTTTATAATTCTTTCCTACTTTATTCCACTAATTTTCTCTTTCTATGTACTCTGATTCTATACTCTTAGTCTTGGATTTACAACTGGTGTTCCATTAGGGAAGTCAAAATCAATTGCATAGACAATTTTTTCACATAGGGAATTGCACAGGTACTTGCATAGAAATTTTTTTATGCTCCGTGCCAATGGGTTTTCCAAAAGATGCTACTGGAAAACAGTTTGGTAGTCTGCAGGCACTAGCACTGTTCCTGCACAATTATGGTAAAGAAAAGCAAACAATGTAGTGTCTATTGGCAATGATTCAGTATCCATTTTCTTTCCATTATTTTAGCTCTTGCACACAATTCACTTGCTGTCTGGCCTTGAGGTTCGTGATTCATTAACAAATTGGACTAAAGAAGCTTAATATTTCTAGTGAACCATGTTTTGCTATGAAATCCAGTTCCATGCATCTGCCGAAACTAGATTTGATATATGTATCACAAGTGTGTGTTTTCATGCATAAAATATGAAAAAATATATGTTTGGATTCAAGAATATTCTAATTCAAATACTTAGTAACTGAGATTGCATTCTGACTGGCTAGAAACTTAGATGCATTTTTTTTTTTCTGAAAACATATATTTGCCAAATAATAGATATGTTTTCAACAAAACTTTCTCTTGGAAAAAATCAATATTAATTTTTCAGGTAGATTTCACTCTGTATGCTGTGAGTTATTTTTGTTTTCACCTGGATGCAGTATGTCCTGGAAGTTTCTTGCCTCTGAGTACTGTGAGAGCTGTACCTATCCAGAAATTAAAAATTGAACTTACAGAGGCAGTACATGGCTTAATACTCTCTTATATAGATGCAAAGTGCTATAAGTCATTGCAGCCCACTTCTAAAGTGGAGCAGAATTAAATACTAGAATGTCAAAAGGTCCTGCAGGAAAGGAGAGTTCACATTTCACTTACTTGTGGTTTCTGGTTGCTTAATTGACATTTTTTTTACAAGTAGAATTTGCAGGCAAAATTATACATGCTACTGTCGTAGAAATATAAAGTATATGCTGATTGAACTTTTTCGTAGAATTTTGTAAAATATCAGTAATGATTTTTATTTACAAACAGCCATTGCACTTACCTGTACATCATAGTCTGACAATTATGTCTGTACAAGGGAGCTCTTAGCAGAAGAAATCCAGCCAAACTTGCTACGTATGGCTGGCTCTTTTTTGTGTCAGGGAATCCTGTGTGCAAGCCCACATGGTTGGAAAATATCTGGAAAGCTTCAGGGGTTCTGCTGAAGAGCCCTCAGGGATTTCAGTTAGAGATACAGAGGCAGAGGAAAAAAAGTAAATGAGAAACTGGCAGCAAACCAAGGAGAGCATTCAAGCCAAGGGGGGCAGACTACCCTCAGCACTTCTGTTGTTGCGTGGTATATTTCTTTGTTTTCAGCAAACAGCCTTAGGTTTTGACACTCTACAATGGAATGGGAAGCTTCTAGCCTTTGTACACGGAATCTTCACTACTACCTAGAAATTTCTCACCAGCTAAATTAGTCACCATGAAAGAAGATAGTGAGATTTCTACCACAGCCTAACTCCAAATGTTATTCAAAGTAGTAGGTATCGGGAACTGCAGGTTCTACTTCGTGTACTACAGTTAGTGCAATAACATTGTTTTTCTCAGGCAAGTGCAACCATGGATGTGAAGGAGATGTAAATTCTTCCTCCTTGCCAGGGAAGCTTTAGACTAGATATTAGGAAAAATTATTTCACTGAAAGGGTTGTTAGGAATTGGAACAGGCTGCCCAGGGAAGTGGTGCAGTCACCATCCCTGGAGGTATTTCAGAGATGTGTAGATGTCATGCTACATGATTTAGTGTTGGGATTGGTGGTGTTAGATTACGGGTTGGACTAGATGGTCTTAAAGGTCTTTTCCAACCTAAATGATTCTATGATTCCTCAGAGTTGCTGCAATTGTATTCAAGGTTAGATTATTACTAATCTGGCACGGGTGCTCAAGACAGAAGGGACAGAAATGGTAAAAACTGCTGCCTCCCTATTTTTTCAAAGAGAGGCATTTCCAGCTGCTGCTCTCTCTGAGTCAGGTGTGAGGAGTCAGGTGTGAGCAGTACCATTGCTGAAAGTGCTATCAATCACTTGAAAAGTAATAAACTGAGAAAATCCAGTTTTGTCTCTGCAGCCAATGCACCTCTAGTGCCTGGGTTGAGGATACTATGAAATAATATTCCAGTGAGCAAGTAAGGAGTCTCAGTGCAGGCTGCCTCCTTAGAAGAAGCGGCAGTTAACTGTGTGCACTTACATTCAGAGACTTTATTCCTCTCAAAAGGCACAGAAAAGTAATGAATTCTGTAGTAGAAATTAATTGACATATATATTGCGATTGTGTTGCTCTCAGAATAGTTGTTGGATGACCACGTGTAGTAGATCTCTGGAGTCCTTGATTTGTCTTCGTAGTTGTTTCCTATTTCACTTGTGTCTTATAGTAAGTGGCTGTGAAAGTCAAAATGTGATGTATATAAATAGTACAGGAAAATTTTGTTATTAAAAAATTGATAACCATTCTTTTCTAGTTCCATGAGTATTCCATAATCACTAAGAAGACATTCTAGAAGAGTTGGATATGTTGTGTTTATTCACATATACTCACTTGCATGTCTTCACTCCTACCCAATATGTCCAGCCTTAATTTGTCCCTGATAATAAACTACCATTAGCAGCAGTTCAAGAGAGGCAATCTTGCCAGCAGTGTCTGTAAATGCACATATACATTATAGTGACAGCAAGAGTAATAACTTCCATAATCAATATATTAAATTAAATTGTCCTCTTTTCGCTACTGTTACGATATGTGTTTAACATCCCCAAACGTGTTTAAGTGTGTGTGTGTGTTTGTGTAAATGCATAAATTGATCCCTGGCAAGGATCAAACTATGTTTTGTATGTATTTGCTGCCACATTGGAAAAGTGAAAGTTAAGCTTGGCAGAGGAATAGGTTTTCCTGAGAAATATCTTCTTTCATTCCTTCAGAAAATACTGGTTTAGACTTAATCGAGTTCTTACTGATAATGTACCAGAGTTTGTTTCACGAAGCCCGTGAACTAAGGCAGTGTGTGCAAAGAGTGGCTTGAGTACTGAATCTGCAGTTTCTGGAGATGGTCTAGCACTTTTTAAAACTTTAATGTGTAAGATCAAGCTTCAAAATAAATTGCTAGGTTAGTAACACATGTTCAAAATTTCTAATTTGTTGAGTACATTGATTGCCATTAATTCAAACTTAGAAACTAAACCTAAAATGAAAGAATTCTTTAAAAAAAACCCAAACAAACGTGTGTATGTAACCAAACACTGTCAGTTGTAACTGACTCTACTCTGACAAAATTCCAGTACTGTTTCAACTGGATCCAATTCCTACTTGAATATAAGACTCCTACTCGTATACAGTAGTCAACAGCTGAGGGTGGAAACTATTGGAAGCCCTAAAATTATCACTTTAACTTCTTTCTTCTTAAAAGTTGATGAATTCATTCCCCCAAAACCTTCAACTGGAAAAACTTCAGCTGCAACTAGTTGTCTGAAGTTTGAAGGCTTTGGTTTTAGTTATAATCCAAATGAGAATGATGTGAGTGAGTATGAGTTATAGTTGTAGTCCGATACTTGAATGCCATACACCACACATTAACTGCTTCTAGAAACATACATGTATTATTAGCATAATCTTATATCTGATTCTGGCTCTGAACAGCACCTCAGTGTTGTCTATGATGGTTTACTCCTGTATATCATATCAGAGATTTGTTTCACATCTTTGGAGCGTTGATGCTTTAATTTCTTTGGTGATTGTTCTTCTAATTCTTCAGATGGATCAAAAATGATTGCTATTGAATCAATCCTTCAGTTTGGGCATGTATAGTATTTAGAGGACCAAGGGAGTCTCACTGTCTTCTTGTAAATCAGCTTGTTTTCCTAAGCCTTGCTCAAAACCTTTTAGGTTAGTACTGCAATAGTGCCTGAAGGAAAAATGTCTGGTGCTTCATACAAAGCCTTTTGAAAAGACTCAGAGAAACTCTGCTTTGAACATTACTAATGACATTGTGTCTGCAGCTAGCAGAGTAACAGATAACTTCATGTCTATGAGGCTTACAGACAGAGCTGGACAGAAAGCTTGAGATACAGCCATTTTCACTGCTAAACATGTTTTTAGGAGATGGAACTTACTGTGGAATATAGCAATTCTGCTGAAAATTTAAATGTGAAAGAGTCTAAATGCATTATGTAGACTACTAATTCATTAACTACTGGTACTCTTAAAATTTAAATATTTAAAACAATTTATGACATTATTAAAGTAAAATATTTTGACACTGAAATAATTTCTCTACATTGTTAAATGAAAACCTGCTTAGATTTTAAAAAACACAAACCCTTCGGAGTTTAAACTACTGGCTTTTAATTCCAGCCAAAAAATTAACAGTTCCTCTGAGCAAAAAAAATGGATTTTCACATACCCAGTTTTACCCATGGTCTGTACTGAGCTGCTCCAACCATTCTACAAATTGAGTCTTCCTCAAAGCTTTCTCTGTTCAAAGTCGTGTTTATATACTTTTTTTACACTGATAAGTCCTTATGCTTTTTTGCAGTTTCATGAAGAATACTGGGAAAAACTGCAAATGGAAAGTTGTTTCTCAAACTACACTTTTAGAACTCCAGGTGCATTTTGCCCTCCCTTTGCCTGAAAGCATTCATTAATAGCCTCAGGGATAGCTGGAAACCAAATCCACGTTCACTAAGCTAAGAAAATGGCAACTGTCTTTAGATGTAGCCAGTATTTTTTCCATAGCTCATCCAGCAGCACTTTGAAGCTCTGCCATCAATCAGAAAATTATATGTAAATTAGATTGTAGATCCTAAAAAGCTTCAGTAGAAATAAGTGATAGTGAAAGTCAGAGAGAAAACGTTTTCCACACTGAGGTCTGGAAGCAGCCAGACTTCCTGTAAGTTCAAGGGATTTATTTCATCAGACATCAATTACATTGTAGATGTGGGACCAATATCTTTCAGATAAGCTACTAAAATTATGAGGGAGAGGGTTTTTGAGAAAGCAATCATTGACTTGATATGATTTTCTGAGTTCTCTGCTTGGTATGTCATGTCATCCTGCAACCATTCAGTGGCTAAGGAGGTCCTCCACCAGGATTCATGCAGTGCTTTTGTGAAAAGCAGCTGTATATGCTTCAGAAGATCTCCTTCCATTTGCTGTTTCGAGCAGCAAGCTGCCATCAGGTAGTCCTGTACAGGAGAAAAAGAAACATAAAATCTATTGAATGAGATTGGGATCAGTAGTGCCATAGGCTGGTGAAAATATGTTGGTTTATGAACAATATGTACTATTAATTCACTAGGGGTTTTTACCATTTTGGTATGTGGGTTAGAGTGTTTCTGTAGTTAGAGAAAAAGTCCAAATATTAATAGACAGTGAAACAATGAGTAAGCCATACTCTGCAGTTGGAAGCTTTATATTATATGATAAATTCCCAATATTTTATAAAGCACAATATTTTAACCATACTCTGATGGATGTCAACAGTAAAATAGAGTATCAGCAGGATTGATTTCCCTGGAATCTTAAACCTGTGTAAAACCAACGTTGATCAAATTAATTTCTGTTATAAAACTACATAGCATTACATTCAGATTGCTTTATTTTTCAGGCTTATCAGTCATAACTGTGTGTGTGGTCTCTACAGGAAACATACTCTGTACAAGCATAGGCATCTAGGCACATTTAATCTGTAGATGATTTAACTGGATTTAAGAACGTGCATGCATGCAGAATTTACTTAAATGCTTTTCTGAATGAAGAACATATTTTAATTAGAATCACAAGTCAGAAGGTCATACCATAGATTATCCAAACCACTGTCAAGTTTCCATCAGACAACTCACTTCAGAAACATACTGTGCTCCCCCTTAAAGTTTTGAAACTTTTATGGTTTTGTCAACTCTAATTAGAGCAACAATTTGGTTTGGTTTGCTTTGGTATGGTTTGGTTTGATCTCCAGTGAAACGTTATTCTTGACCATCCTACAGCAACATCTAACATTTTATGGTGATTTGAATAATAATTTAGCAGATCAGTTGGCAATAATAATTTTCCAAAACTGCTGCTGAAGGAAGATGTATCACAAGCTTGGAAAAGGACTATCAAACATGACTGCAGGTATAAAAAATTGTGGGAATACTGCATGTGTGTCAAAAATGTGTGGGAAACAACTGTGGAGCAGTATACCAGAATTTATCTTTTAACAACTTCAAATATCTTTAGAGCGGCAGATCTGGACAAGCAACTTCTGTTTTTTAATATATATTCTTCATTATTATTGTGTAGAGCTGTGTAACAGGCCTTCATGCAAAAGATTTATACATTTTGTAAGAAATAGTAATGAAATTTAAAGTTTGATAGACCAAGCGAGATCCTGCTGACCCACAGAGAACATTTGAAGGCAGTGAGGATGCAACTACCTCAGCTCACACACCTGCGCAAAGGATATTTGTAGGGTTGGGCTACAGACAACTGAATGTTACCAGTGGTCGAGGTGGTTTCCTGCACTCAGACTGTCATCGGTCTAATCCCTGACCGCTACACACGCTTCAGGATTAAACCGTCTCTATTTGTCCAACTGTGAATTGCTACATGACTAATTGTCATTATTCTCTGATTGCAAAAAGTAGCTATACGCTGCCAGTTCCTTTAAGAAAAAAGAAAATAAGTTGTTCATTATGTGTATCGCACATTCACTAGCTCTTGGCTTGCACTGAAGGTCGAATATTACCCAGGCATATAGAAAATTACAACCTTGCAGATCATTATTTTCCTGCTGGGTAGTTAAAAAGTGGAAAATATAGCAAACAGTTTTGGTGCATTTTATCTTATATGCAGTTTTGATGCAATTTATTAATGAATTTTCAGAATCCATTCTGTAAAATACAATTCTAACTTGTAGGGAAAAAACACTTCTATATAGGCAAGCATATTTGGAAATGATTGTTTCCTGTTGAGAGCATTTTGAATGAACACATAAATGCTGCTCTTCATTTACTGTGAGCCGGACTTAATATCATTTTTTTGCAGAAAAAGAGCAATTGAAAAATAATCCATCTTTGCTACTTTACACTTCATGGACTTATTTGCATATGTGAGTTATTAGACTAAATCACAAATAAGAACAGTAGTATTTTATTCCTGTTTTGCATGGACGGAAATGACCTGGGAGCAAAATGAGAGATCAATACAAATTTTCACAAAAGCCATGTTAACACAGCTATACGGAATCTCCCAAATTTGTGCATATTTAGAAGAGATCAGGGTGCAGATCTTACAGCAAACAGAAAAACAAAATTATTAAGAAGAAATCAGGGTTGTTTGTTATTTAAAAGCCTAAGTCCAACTCTATTAAGAGCATGATAGTGTATAGCAACCTGGAAGTGATGAACTCTTGTTGTCTAATAGGAGCCTAATGAGGACAGAAGAGTCAGTCCAGGAAGACTCTGAACACACGGGACTGTCTGCACTCGGAGCCAGTAGGAGTCTCCCATGCAAAACCCTTTGCAGATTAGATTTCAGGCTTTATTGGTTAACAACAGGCACACATAGGGAGATCTTGCGAAGTCCCATAAAATCTCATAAGTACCTATGCGTTAATTCGGTTGGTGGCAACTTTTCACAACACTGAATTATGTGAATTTCCCCGCTAAGTTTGCTTGCACTGCCCATGTCCCTGCTACTGAACATGAGCGAAGGAAATAGAATTGAGGTGCTGTTGAGTGGCTGTTCTAATCAGGTAAGCATTGCTCGAGAGCTGGGAAAGTATCTCTATTCCACTTGGATTTCTCAAGTCAAATTTCATCTAGACATGCAAACGAAGGTTTGATATTTACCTGGCTTTAAGGAAAAGGTCAAATTAAATAGCTATTAGCTATTTCCTTTTAGCTTTAAGGAGTTTTGTTCCAAAAGCATGAATATGTCTTAGGGAATAATTCTGTTGGGGCTTAGACATCAGGATTAGGGATTTTATACCCATTTATAAAAAATGAGGGATTAAAGTGACTTGCAGAATCTCACACCAGTGACTCCCATTAAAAACAAAGCCAAGTGTAACCTACTGACTTCTCTGACGATGCAGCATTGCATCTATGTGTGTACATACACACACAAGGGACTCATAAGTATATACAGGGGAAGATGTTCGAATGGGTGTTTTTATTGGGAAGTGTTAACTTATGAATTGCTTTTTACAAGTTCCAGGGAACCATAATGGGTAGTTGAGTTATTTGGAAATTTCTTTATGTGTTAGAAGACAAAAAAAAGTACTTCCTAATTCTTAAAGAAAGAAGAATCTGGTTGCCATCCACTTCTAATAGGCACTTACTAGACAATTAAGTGATCTGAATTTGCTTGCGTTTCACTTCCCTCGCTTAAGGTTAAATGGGCATTACAGGGAGAATTGCTTAATGGAAAAATCTGCCTTAAAGAAACTTTCTAATGGAGACATTATTTTTGTAGTTTCCCTGGGTTTGCAATAAGACATTCGTATTTAATATTGATGCAGATTTTTTTTAAAAAACAGTTATAAGTGAAGGTAATAAGGATATGAATCAGACTGGGAGATGGCCAGCTACTTGATGAAGCCAAAAAACTGAATGATATACAGTAAAGGGAAAGGGTAGTAAAGGGAAAGCTGCGTAGAGTTGTTCTCCAATTACTGCTGAAATGAGGCATCCCAGAATCCTGCCCTTTGTGCATGCGTATCAGTTATCTCTATAATATATTTTGTTAGCAATGCTATTTTCTCTCCACCTGTATATTAGGCTATGACTGGTGCTCCCTGCCTCTGACTAGAGCATGACACTGTAAGGAGTGCAAAGAGCTGAGATTTGGTCACTCAGATTCATGACTTCCAGGTTTGATCTCTTTTTTTTCCAATTGACTTAATTTCTGCAGAGAAGTTTCAATGGGTAAATGAAAAAAAACGAGCAAGTATCACTGACAGTCTCAAGTGAACTCTGACATGCAGTATTATGAGGGCTGTTGATGGGAAGTTACTACACAGCATCTGGACCCAGCAGTGCACCTGGGTAACTCGCAGCTGTCTGAAAGCAGAGTGAGGTTAGCACTTAGGAACTTGGAGTTCAAATCGCACACCTGAGACCCTGCCACAGTGGCTTCTCATACCTGGAGTTTCTCTGGCACTTGCAGAGAGTGAAGCCCCAACCTTTCATCTCCATTGGGTAACAGGGGCTGGTAAATATGTTATTAGCTCTAGAAATTTTGTGCACTGTATAAGGTACAAAATTCCTGAATCTCTGACTATGAGTTCCTTTTAAGCCACATCCCCATCATTTCCTGAAACTCTTCTATACTAGAAACTATATTATGGCTGGAGCTTTATATGTCTTCCATTTCTCTTCTCTGATATCAGTATCTCTTTTTCTCCTTTCTTGTGCTAGAGTCTGTCCCCATTTCCAGTTGACCTTCTCTTTGCCCATGCCAGCAAACCTGCATGTGTATTCATGTCTTAAGTTTGTGTTTCTACAATGGCCAAATACTGCAGTCTAAGTAATATTAAGGCTTTTCTCAGTCATCTATTTTCTTTTTTGCATTTACAAAATAATAAGGGTAAGAAGCTTTGCAAATGTACTGAATTACTCAAATGGAAAGAAATTATTTGAAATTGCAAACAAAGTGTGTTGGAATAAACTCAGTGTGAAATCTTGCAGCACTGGAATTAAGGACAATATTTCTAATTACATCAGCATTTATTATTTCCCATCTCTCACATTTTTACAGGTAGAACACACTTTTTTATTTTTGCTTCTCAGAAAAACTTTTCCTCTTTTTTACGAAAGGAAAAACAAGTATTGATGCATAGAGAGGCTATAATGAAACGTTGATTCATCTAGGTCCTGTAATTTGAAAACTATTTCTAACAGAAAAAAGCTATGCAGTTTATTATACCTTTTTGAATAAGGTCATGGGAGCAAAACAGTAGAAACTCTTATTTCTGCTGACACTTTGCATCTCAGAAATTGTTTCCTCTGGTACACTAATGAATCTCTTTTTTTTTTGCCCTTGTCTGACACAATTTACCTCTACCTTGGCAGGAAAAGTCACTTCCTCCTGTTAGTAAATGAGTGATAAAGGACAGATGAAAGGGCAGAAATGTGCAAGTGCTATCAAACCCCTCATTTCTCAGTTTTAATATGCTGCAGCTGCAGGCATGGAACATTTCTCTTGCAGTTGAAAGCACAGCCAGCATGGGAATATTGATAGATTTGCATGAATCCTGAAGAGTCACAGCTTATTTGTATTCTCTAATAAACTGGAACTTGGAGGATACTGGCTGTATGGATACATTTTTAGCTGGAAATATCATGAAACGGCAATAAAGATTAGCTAGAGGGATTGATGGGGAAACAGATATTTGGCTCAGATCAAAACAGGCTATAGTGAGACATAAGCACTGGATGTTAAGTGCCTATTCGAAGTCAACAGGACTTTTCTGTGATTGATAGGTATCCTGATGCTTTCATTTTCATTAAGCAATTAATTAGAGAATGTATTTTTGGATCACGGTATTGAGAATGGAAGGAGAATCCAGCACCATTTTGATTATTTTGATGACAAATTTACAATACAGCAAAAAATCTAGAAAACCCTGCTGTGTGCTGTAATGATGAAAGAGCAATTCAATTAAATTCAATTAAAGACACAGAGTAAATATTAAAAGCACTCAGAGATGCCATTATACTTGGACTGATGTGCCTTAGTTTTTCTCCCAGATAGAGTTTCAAACCTGGTACGATGGAGTTTGTCACTACCAGTAGGGCCCATACACATGACAGTTAGTTCTGATTTAAGGTAAACCAAGTGCACATTTAAAATATAAAAAAATAAATAAATAATGCATTTTTTAATGATTCTAAATAATGTACATTATTGTACAATTATATTCAGGGACCAGAGCAGAATTACTAAGGTTGCTTTAATAAAAATTCCAGTTTTATGTCTCCTGAAACATTATTTTGGCTGTGCAGCCCTAAGAAGCTGAGATTTATCTGATGTTAAGTATTTGGTCTCTGAAAGGAGAATACCAGTGGTTATGGATCCACAGAAGAACAGGAAAGGAATTGCTGAGGTACCTCATCTTCAAAAACTCCTTAAACATTGTTTCCAGCTGTTACATCACTGCATCACTGTATAATTTTTTAGCCACTCTGGTTGGACTATATTGCAGTGATGCAGATTCTGCATTCCTGTTCATGGCTGTGGTTCAATGTACTGTTACAAATTCAAATTAATCTTATTGCACTACAAGGGAAAACAATACATCCTCCTGATATGAATGAACTTGTCCTAATATGTCTTCTTGGAAAGCTCATAATTTTGAAACAAGTTGGAAGGATTCAATTGGGAATATAACCAATATAGAAGAGAAAACTTTAGAGCAGAGACAGGTTTTATTTTGGTGGAGCTTGAGAACTTTGTATTTTGTGCTCTCAGAGGTCTCTAACATCTTCAGAAAGAAATATCAAGACTTAGACCAAAAATCTAAAATGCTAAAAACTGCTTTCTTTCTGGGAGACTTATGGATATATATTGTTTTAACTGACCACTGATGTGAAATTTCTCATTGTCTATAGAGTCCTGAGGTATTTATGACATGGAAGTTTTTGTGTGTAAGCAACTTTGAGCTCTGTTACCATACCAAGGGAAGCAAAGCAGGGAACAGTTGTTGTTCTTTGTTTGGTTTTTGTTTGCACTTCTGTGAACAATACCTTGAAGTGCACTGAAGAACTCAGGATACAGGATCCTTTTAGCTACAAAGATTACAAAAAAAGTTCCACTTTACTAGAAACGCAGTGCATAAATATAGCAGCTCAGGCACATTCCTACACTGTTCGGTCTCGCTTGGCTTTTGTTGGCAATAATCTTACAATGTAATGGTGTTTGACCTGTGAGCATTTTTCAAATGTTAACATGTTCACTTTCATAATCATATGGTTACATGCTTTGCATATCACTTCTGGACTGACCCATAAAAATTATTAGTTATCACTAAAGTATGAATGTCACTTAAAAGATAAAGAAGCCAGTCAGAATGTGGTCCCTAGTCTGTTATCATATTTCAGCACAGATCTGCTTGAGGAGCTAACTTCACTTTCTCAATGCCCTCTCCCTCTGTGTTTCAGGCACATACGGATAAATCCATTCAGTGCATTCTCCTTGTGCCCATGGATTTATAGAGATGCCATACACTCTCTTTCAGTGAGTGCTGCCTCCCAAGTATCAAAGAGCTGTTGGAGCTCCAAGCAGCCAGCACCAGAGTGGGTCTGTTAGCTGCCTGCTGCTATCACTAAGGGAATCAGTGTATCAGATGGGCCACTGCTTATCTGAACTGTTCTTCTGCTACAGCAATTCACTGATGTGAGGATAGCCCTGGGAACAAATTGCTTTTCTTTTTCTCGCCAGTAATTTTTAATATCTTCTTGCTTTATTGAGTTTTCCCCGCCTCCTTTCTCTCATAAAATGACACTGGATCAGAGAGGTCCCATGCAAGGAGGGAGCAAGCATGGTGAGTTGGTTCAGACACTTGCTCTGCAGCAGCTAAAGTGGCAGGAAGAAGGACTTGACTCCAAGGCTCAGATGTTTATCTGCCATCACCTGGCCTCACCTCACTACGCAGAGTCACTGACTCCTCTGTAATGCCCGGTCTCTTTGGAAACCTGATTCTCTTTTTAGCTCTGTTCTTCGTGCTACCGTGCCAAGCGTCTGCAAGCAGATCTCTGTCTCAGCTGAAATGGTGTAAAACTGAAGTAACTGGGTGAGGGATTTTTTATTTTATTTCATTTATTTAACGCAAGGTGTGGGTTTCCTGAAAGTCTGGGACACAACGTGTCCTCTTCCTTCTCTTCACTAAGGTCACCTAACACATATGAGAAATAAGATATTGATTTGTTTATAGTAGATGCTAAAACAACTTTGTGCACTGGTCTTGCTCTGTAAGCATCTGATATTGCTAACAGAACCCTTGCTCTTCCCTTCTTGCTCTTTGAATTTGTATTTCTACTGTGCCAAACAAAAAATTTAGGTTCTTTAGGATAGGAACATTTTTTCCAGCAACTCTCAAGCAGTTATTTTTCTTGCCTAATTTTCAATAATTCCTGACTGAACATACTTATTTCTCTAGAAGGGGGTGACAAGCACCCGCTGCTCTTGACATCTTCATTCCAGCATACCTGGACTGCTCTGCTGACCATAGCTGTAGTTCTAATAGCCTCACTTTCTTAAAGAGTAAGCCATGAGGGCTGCGATGGGAAGAGGGAGGAGTGATGTCTGAGAATTGCTGCTGCAACTGATGGAAATATCTTTTTACTTCAAGTGATTTTGTTGCTAATTTGAGATACAAGAACCTTATACCAAGAGAGATGATTGCTTGCATGCCCTCCCTGCTTTCCTTGTCGACTTCAGGTTCTTATAAGGAATTATCATATTTCATCTTAATAATCTTTTTACCATGCTTTACCTATTCAGTTGTTTTATCTTCTGTCATTCCTTATAATCTATGTTCCTTTTATCTTTGTCCAAATCGCTTTTGTTTGTACAACTAAACTTTTTGCAGGGCTCCAAGAGCTTTTAACACACAAGTATTATGTGTACACAAGTATGCATGCAGTTTATGCTGATATTCACTTTTCCCCCAGTACCCCAGCCTTGGGTGCAAACTCCAACTGCACTTCTTCCTCTCTGAAGTACAACCCCTGGCACACAGGGCAGTTTTTTTAGGAGAACAGAGTGACATTACAGTACAAGCTTCTCTCTGAACACAAGGAGCCAGGTCACAAGCCCTGCAAACTGGGAATACTGAATTTAGAACATCTCTGGGAGCTGTTGCTCAGGTCGTGCAGGAGAGCAAGAGGTAGCTAGAGTCTACACTAGCTCTTCTACAGTAAACCTTTCATCCTGCAAGAAATGGGAGGGTAGGGCAGGGCAGCAGTCCTTTACTTTGATGTCCACCAGCAGAAATTCAAAATCCATTTACCTCATCTGGAGTCTGTCCACAGGCTGCTGCACATACTTACCTAAATAAGACTTCTCAGTCCTATGAGATTTTACCCACAGGTATCACTATAGGACTACCAAGAAAGGTTAAAAAAACAAGAAACAAAGTACCCTCCTGAATGGCTACGAAACTGGGAATCCTTTTCTGATGCTGAAAAATAACTGGTCAGATAGACCAACAAGCTACCTGGAAGTACAGCTCAGTGGCAAACTAAAGCATAAAAGCAGGGCAGCTGGAAGATAAAGGCAGATGAATGGAAGGAAATAATTAATACTTAATGAAGCATTAATACTTCTTTTTTTGGGCAATAGGACTCGATGAAACCACATGCAGCATGCATCCCTATTTTTAATTTAAGCATTAAAATTCCTTTGACCTTCCAGAGCAGGAGATTTTTTTTTTTCTAGGTGCAGATTCTCTTTCTTCTGGCTTTCTAATTCCTTTCTGGAAATAACATATTCTACTTGCCATTTGAGCAACGCTATCAAAGCTGGGAGAAATATATTCCTTCTAATTTGGCTAGGACTCCTGGTTTGAAGTCTTTTTTTTATTTCAATCAGCTGCAATGAACTTGTAAAATGCAGATTTTATAGGCTTGAAAGAGCAAATGCAAACATTCAGGACAACATTTTATGTTCTTATTTTAGTAGCAAAATCCTGTTACTTAGACAGCAACCTTTACAGCTAATATAATTATATTTCCCTGTCTTTCTACTTACCACGTCAGAATGCAAGAATCCTTAGAAACAGCAAGCAGGAGTGCAGAGCACGATGGTATTGTTAGCTAGGGAATGAGCAGAAAACTTGTAGTGTAGTAGTTGAATGTATAGTTTCTGAATTTTAAAATGGCCTTTTTTGTTGATGGAATGATTTTAACATTTTAGAGGCAGGCAGATGAAAACCTGCAAAAATATAGTTCAAGATGGTTTATTTTGCAAAACTGTATATTACAAGAGTTGAGGAATGCCTCTGCATTGCTAAATTCAGCTTTAAAGTATCCTTTCAAGGTAAGGAGGTATTATTTTAGAGAACTGCATAAGTTGCTCCTCCTGTAGTATGTGGAAAGCCTGTGACCAAATTAGGAATACGCTTGTGTTCCACATTTAACTTACTTAACTATGAGTCCTTTTTTCATCCTCAGCCTTGTGCCTCCTTTACTACATTCCTCCTACAACCATAAGGCAAGAGGATCTTAAAGAAACCGGTGTTCTGCTGTGAAACTGCAATTAATTGCTGGGGCAGGTCCATTCTGCACACTGAATAAAATCATAGTGTTGTGAATGTGTATTCTTTATACTAGAACTGATTTTTTAAGACTGTAGTTCAAGACCTTAAGATTCTTGGGATATATTTCAAGTAGACAGAAGATGCAGATATTAAAGCAAATATATAATGAAAAGATATTAGGAAGAAGACCCTGCCACAAGGGTTAGCAACAGGCATTTATGTAGAATAACTCAAAATACATATTTCATTAGCACCTCTTCCCTCTCCGTCAGAACTGTTTTCATTGGGCATGCCTCCATTTATCTTGCTGTGTAACTCAAACCCAAAAGAAAAAAAAAGATAACCCTACGAACAAACCCTAAAAAAGATTGTAACATTGGATTATTTAATTACTTGTCTGTATCTGAATAAAGACCAATTGCTTACATGCAATAAAATCCACACTGCCTGCTACCATTGATTTCTTAGAGACTGGCACCATGTGGGCAAGGCTCGGAGTTTGGAATGGGCCATTTTGATTAAGTTACACAATGTCACTTGGACTCTCATATTTGTCCGTTCCAGGAAAAACAGAAGTTAGATTAGACTATAGCACAAAATCCACCTATCACTAATTGGCTGTTAGTTTGATTCAGACCGATATTTGGATAACATTCATTTCTTTTAGCTGCTGTCTCTATCAAGGAATAGATTTTTTTTTTTCATAATTTCCACCTATAAGATGCAGGGTTTGTGAAAGACTAGTTATGGTTTTGTTGCAGGCTAGACGTTTGCTTCTGAATAGCTGTTGTGCCACCTAGTGGGTATTAAATGACACTTCTAAATGGATAGCATTGACTTAAAATATACTTAAAATATACAATGAAAGATATAAAATATAAAAATATTTCCAGTGACATGTTGAAACAAAGCATTTTTCCTTTTCATCCAATTTATTATCAAGATATTTCATTACGGTAAAAAAAATTCAGTTTCCACTGTTATCATAGCATTTTGCTTACAATTGTATTAAAGGAATATAATTTATATTAAAGGCACATACAGAGCTCCTCACCCCTTGGCAGTAGATCATTCCTTTATAGATTACTGGTATGTTTCATATTCTTTTATACTTTGATCAAATTATCAGGATGAAAGGATATACTCAGATCTCAAGTGTTAGGAATTTACATTCTGTAATACAATTGAATAAATAAACACACTGAAAATGTTATTTTCTGACCAACTATGCCCATTTTCACTTGGAACCAAAGAAATGCTTTAAAATATTACTATGTTTGCATGTCTTTAGCATTATCTAGAACAAATAAGCAATGTGATTAAAAATATAACATTCTGGCACACAGTTTTTCTCATAAAATTTCCTTTTCATTATAAATAGTTCCCGTGTCCAAGTATCTATATAGATTTAAACAGTTTTTTTTTCTTATATCCTCTCAACTGTTTTTTTTTTTTTTTCTTTCAGCTTTTTAAGTAAACCATCTGTCCAGTGTGGGAGTGTTGGTTTAGCTGCAGTAAACGGAATAATATTTTAATCACCAAAGCAAATAACAATAAATTTCCCTTAATAGAGTGTTTCCTAACATTGTTCCAGCCACTTTATTGCACCTTATGTAAAATTGTCTAACTGTATCATCAACAAAAGCTCTAGTAGGTAGTCTGCATTTTTAGCACCTGCATGCAATGTCATAGTTAGAATATAAAATGTAGTGATCAGAAAAAGTACAATTTAGAACCTTTAGGATTCTGTCAGACTCATGAGAACTTTAAACTCATGTTATTTAACACATTGTAATGATGTTAGAGATCTTTCATATAACAGGACCTAACACCAGGTAAACATGTCGTCTGGACCAGAGGCTCTTTGCCAGACCTTGATATAAACACAAATACTTTTTATTATTTTCCTTAGAAAATAAAAAAGTGGGGTTCATTTGCATTCAGCAGCATTTGTCAAAAAATATCTGAGATTCAGCTTGAAGTTGACAGAAAATGAAGTTACTTCCCCCCCCAAAAAAAATAGTTTTTGAAAAGGCAAATATCAGAATATGGTTTGAGGTTTTATATACGTTTTAGTTTGAGCTATTTATTTTCTCTTCATGGAAAGGATTTCCAGAAAAAAATATTTTCAGTTTTCTGTTATCAAGGCTCAACAGTATTTTGTCATTTCATTTTCTTCTTGCAGACAAAGGAAGTTTAGAAGAGTGTGTCAGGTGTCAGGTGAGCTTTTTTTAAAGCTCATGGTCTGGGCTTTCTGTCTTCTTTGATACTTGAAAAATGTTTTTAGTGTTTTCCAGTTTTCCCTGGTGGTATATTGTGTCACTGAACAAATGGTAAAAGTAAAATTATGTTTATTTTTGTAGTATAATCAATTGATTACTTTATTTCAAAGCAGGTTCATTAAAGATAGTAAAGAGTTCTACTTGTGAAATATTTTCCCCCTAAAGGTTCTTAAAGGCTAATAGTCACATTAAATATGGATTTGAAATGTATGCAAGGATTACTTAAAATTTACTTGTTTTATCAAGCATTTGTAATGAGCTATTCTTGTTATTAATTTGCTCAAACATGGGTTTTGGTTGTTTTTTTTTTTTAGAGAAGAATGTCATCTTAATAAAAGAGAAGTTCACTTAAAAGATTGACATTTTTATTCTCTCAATGTAGGCACATATTTTTTCCATGCTTATTCAAGGTATTCTAGAGTTTAACAATATCTAGGAGGACAATATAGTTAAGTGTAAGAATTCTCATTACTTCATTTCACATGATCAGCATTTTAATGTGTGGGAGGATTACCTGCAGAGTCAATGGACAGTGTTTTGTAAAGAAATAGCTGAGTGCATAGTGAAATTTTAGGTCATGACTTTGATTTTAGATCATAGTAAATAACAAAATATTAAGCAATAATGTGTAAAAAAACCCTGTATATGTGATAAAATATGGAAATAAAGTCTCTAAGATGGATAGTTTTGTACTCAAAAGTTAAAATATATACCCCTCACGCATAAATGAGATCGTTAAATGGCTGATATTCTTCCTTCATCTCACTCTAATTTCATCTTTAAATTCAACACAGTAACCAACTCTTCAGCCAGACCTTCTTGTCCACAGATACCTGCAATACACAATATTAAAGATAGCAGGTTGCCCTCACTATCCTGTAATTCTGACTACATTTTGGATCGCATGTCCGTTTCCTCTAAGATCAATTAGACAGACAAAATGTAATTTTAATAGAGCTCTCTGAAAGAGAAACTGCCTGGAATTTAAATAATTTCCTCTCTTCTTAAGAAGCACCTTCTAGATTTAGCCATTCAAGCTGATAGTCAATGTTTACTGTAATTCTAATTAAGCAAGACCTAATTTGATCTAGTTTGCAAGCATTTGAAAACTGTAGACACATCTAAGCCCAGGCTTTTGAATGCTTCACTTTGTTCTGTGTGAGTTGTTCAGACAGTAACCACAAAGTGCTGGTACCTAAGAAAGAAAAATACCCTTTGTTCATCAAATCTGCTGCCACCACACCTGATAAACTGTCACTGCCCTTTTCCCTTATCACAACTGAGATTAGCAGCTCATTTCTGAAGCTTGTCTCTGGACTATGGTAATACAGTATTTATTCTTCCTTTGTAGCAGTGCAAATAAGCCAAGGTTTCTACTGAAATCACTAACCATTTAAAAAAAATTGTATTCAAAATTAAATAGCTATCATAATACAGAAACCCTCATGAAGAGTTCATACTACATGAATTAAGGTGTTTGGAAGAGCAAATATTATGAAAGCAGACATGGTATAGTCAAGAAAGGCCCGTAATGGATGCTGCAGGTACAGCTGGGTGGTATGAACGTAAGCCTCAATCCAGGTGAAGGAGATGGCAGACGTTTGGCAAAAGCTAATTGGTAATATCAGGACATAAAATTGGGTCTTCCCAAGGCTCAGCTTTAGATACTGAATTTCCTGGCTGTGTTAGGTGTGCAGTCTTAGGTGCTCCCTGTGTGACGTCCTTATGCATCCCAGCAGGAACACTTGAGGTAGCATCCCCCTCTCATCTGGGAGGGATGCTCCCTTCTGCTGACTGCAGGGCAGCAAGGGAGATGGACAAGGTAGCTTGGTGCTGTGCATTAGGTTTTCTAAATGCTCTCCAAAGTAATGAATAAACCCACATATGATTAAAGAAATGAGTTCCTAGTTTGCTCATGCTACCAGAATGCAACACACTACGAAAATAATAAGCAAATCTAAGTCATTAATCACAAAAGCAGTTTTAAAGTACTGACATTAAATGTGAGTGATTTTAGTAAGCATAAGTAAAACATCTTCATGGATGGAAATGCAAAAGCTTGGGTTGAAGTTTAGTGGGATATGTTCGAGATTTATCAAGTTGATAGCTAATTAGTGAAACAGTATTTGGAATAAGGTGACAAAAGTTTGTGTATGTATATATATATATAGACCTGTAAATATATACATTTTCATCTACAGATATATGTACAAATACTTTGGTCACACTATATATGTGACATATTTGTATGTATGTATCCTTCTGTGAACATATACATAAAAGTGTAAGAGTATATCAGTTATTTATCTGTATCTACTGTGAGCATGTAAGTCAACTGGCTGGGATATTTCCTAATGGGATTGATTTCTGTGGCTCAGTATTCTCATTCTACAAAAATGTAAAACTATATTGACTGTAGAATATTTAATCATCAGTATAACTAAGTCAAAGTAAATCTGAGGTCCTTTTCACCGATAATTAGACCGTGCTTCCTGTTGTCACATAAATATTTGTAAGAAATGCTGTACCTTGTGCTACACTAGCTACAAATTATATGCGTGGCTATCTAATAAATATAAAACTGTGAATGCTATTGTGGATCCTCACCTATTCATTTGTTTTTATTTCAAGTTTTTAAATCTTTTTTGTGTTTGGAGAAAATAAAAAACACAGTGTGTGACTTGAAAAATAGGTACATGTAATCTTGGCAATAATTTCAGGAAAACTTCAAAATTCGTATCTATTTTTATTTGACCAAATATTAGTTCTGGAACAAAGCTTATGTGCTAGTTTAGGCAAGTGCACCAAGCGTTCAAAAGGCTTATTTCCTTCGTGTTAGAAAACAGTTTTAGAGTTCTCTACTGTTAAGGCTAATATGTGTACAACAGACAAAAACTGAAAAATAAGGTAAGCAATTTTCTCTTCTGTGCGAACAGATGAGATGTGAAACTCTTCAATCGTAAAGACTGGCTGGTTTTGAGTTCCCAAGACTATAGAGCGCCATTTGACTTCACAGAAAATGCATCTTGGAGCCCTTTAAAGACAACAAGAAAACAGACTTCTCTGCAACAATGGAGGCTCCGTGTTTGTGAATAGGAAGTTTAAGGAGAGGAAAAAATATGGTAAACTGAAATGTGATGTTTTAACAAAACTGCTGAAATATTGAATAAGCTAAGAGAAATTAAATGCAGTGAAAATGTGTGACAGAACTGTTCCTACTATCTATTCTATTTTACTTTCTATTTACAGCAATGTGCACTGAATTAGGATATTCCAAAAATTGAGGCTTTTAAATATGTATTAGCTCCATTTAATGAAATTTGTGACCATTTCTGTAACTGTTTTTTCTTTCCCTTCCAATGAGGCTTAGTGGGACATCTAATATCTCAGTCTCTCCACTGAGGCAGGTAGCCAAGGTGCACTGGGAAGGATGTACATGAAAGTTTACATAGCCATTGCCTGTAATATGCCTACACTTTTCCTGAATAATTCTGGGAAGTGTACATTATCTCTGGTGTTTTCTGGCCTGTACATTTTGTAAGGTCTTAACAAAAAGCAGAAGCAAGAACCAAAATAAATCTGAACCACAGTGAATAGCATAGCAGTAATCTTAGGTAAGTAATTATATATTGCTGAGCTAAAAATAGTTTCTGTTGTTAATCCCTGGCTTGAAATTGCAATGTAGTATAAGGTACCAATGAATTGTAAGCTCTTATCCCAGTGTATAAACCTATAGTTCAGTTTGTTTTGCCTCTCTCCGGCTGTGCTGCACTGTTTGTTTTACAAAAATATTTGTGGCTGCTTTCCCACTTTGTCACACATCATTCCATCTTGGAGCTTGGCTTGCTGGGCAGGTGCTGGCAGGCTGCACTGCAGGGCATACTGTCCTTTTTCTTGCACCCAGGACACCCTCTCTTTTCCTTTAACGCTTCTTTAGGGAAAACAGAAAATACATGGCAGTTTTGAAAAGTGATGGATAACTTAGTTTGCTTTGGCTTCCTAAAGGGAAGGAAATCCAGTTGCACTGATCTCGTGTGTTGTGGTGGTAGTGATAGGTTTTTTATATGCAGATGAACATATGGGTAATACATTTTTAATTGAAGTAAACAGTTCAATTACAGGAGCTTGTAGAAGAGCCAGAGTAACAGAAGACTGTACTCAGCATCCTACTCACACTTCTATTATCAAAGCCAGTCCACTCAACGCAAGTTTAAAGGTCTCCTTAATGCCTGAGAAACTCAAAAAGTCGAGTTCCAACTTGTGGGATTTCACTGGGCAGCAGGGAGCTGTCAGTGGGTTGCTCTCACTCCTCTTTCTCAGTTACTGGACTGCTGAGGACTGTGCAGGTTTGCATTGAAACAGTGGCTTAGAGAAGTTGCTTTGAAGTCCAGGGATGCTAGAACTGACCTGAGAAATAAAGGCTTTGTTCCAGCACTTGCTCAGTGTCTAAAAGACTGCAGCTGAAGCACGGTTTTCCCAAGCTTCCTCATAATGAGTCTTTTGAAGCATGACATTTCTGAAAGGATTTATGGGCTAATTTACATTGAAACTCCATTTCAAAGTCTACAATTAAATGATTGTGAATTTTATGGACTTAGTGATAAATAAAGCAATACTTACACATTGATTTTGCAAATTATTTGTGTCTTTTATGTGGCAGTTGTTTTGGACTTCCAAAGCTAACACTTAGGTTACTTTATGGTTGTGTTATGCAATGACAGTGGAAAGTACTACCAAACTGTGAACTCTTTTTGTTTCTTAGTAATACTGTTGTTTCTACCATCTCTTCTAAGTGATACTGGGTTTTGTTCCATGCCTTGTAGTTTAAGTTTCATTTCCTTTATCAATTCCTTCTACCTGATCCTTTCTTGTGTCTTAGAAGATTCCAGCTTGTATTTTTTATGAAAAAGCAGCATAATTATATCATTGCCATCTACACTTACCTGTCTGACTTCTCATTCAATATTTGACTATGTATTTTGGCTGTTAACTTGTAGACGTTTTACAAAGTAAAAGTTAGTCTGTGGAGGGGATGTTTCTGGCTTTCATCCTCTGCTCTCTGTCCCTAATGTCAGTGAAAGAAGGTCTGCACCCTATAACGTTAATCATTTCTGGCATATATTTAGCAAATATCATTATTTCAGTTCTCTCTCATACTATTCTGGTTTTGGCCTCATGCTGACAGCTTTCAAAAACTGCCTGCTTCCTAAGTAAAACATTGCAAGACAGATTGTTTCCAGCAATCATGTTTGAGTCAGAGATTTTTTTTCCCCACTATGACTAACTACCCTGGCCCATAAACGCCTGGCAAGAACATTGTCAACACTTGCTTAAGGGGTCACTCACAAGTGAACTGTGTTTTTATTTCACCCACGCATTGGAAAGGGCAAGCCAAACTTGAATACTGCTTCACTGTCTTCTTCAAATGAGAACATTATTGTACATTGGGTTTCCATGGGCCTTCATTTGTAATCTTGGAGTATGTGGGATTTCGGTTTTATAAACATGTAAATGAACGTTGTCTTTGGTCAAAGAACAGGACTGAGCTGGTATGAGTGTGCCTCAGGGGGGTGTGAATGAAAGCAAGAGCATCCAGACCTCTGCTTGCCTTTTTGCGAATGCTTTTCTGCAGACTTTAATTTCCTTAGTGTAGGTGTGATGGATCTATCTCTCTCACACAGATTTGACTTCAGCAGCTGCTTTGAAAAAGCATGATAGGGATCGGTGAGGGCATGTTGCTGTATATGTTGTGTCCCATAGATTCTCCAACAGATGGCAAAGACATGGTGCAATTGTTTCAGAAAAGTTTGGTTAGGTTTTCTTTGGAAAGGAAAAATTAAAAAGGTGAAAAATAGTGAATATTTTAGAGAAGCAGCCTAATAAATTTCCAGAATATTTTTTTGCCTAAAATTTCGTGCAAAACTGTACATCTTTCATATGAACTTTGCAAAGAAAACTTGGAATGCCAAAGTTTTTTGATAAAAGATTCTTTTAGTTTCAACCTTCTCTCATTTTAAGAAAATCAAAGTTATCAGTGTTGGTTTACTGTTTATAAAATCCTTGCCATTTTTTCTGCTGGTTTAATTTTGTTATTTTTGTGTTCACAGTCTGATACAATAATCAATGACTTAAAAGGATTTGAATTAGATTTGGATAAGGCAGCATCATTATAACCTTGTCTTCCTCATATACGCTAGATATGAGGGGTAGCTATTGTACAAGGGGTAAGGGAAGGAATTGTTGGTCTGTTTACTGCATGTGTCAAAGAAGCTACAGCATTTAAAATCACATTGTGTTACAGCTTGCTAACAAAACCAAGTACAGTTCAAGGAAGACAGAATTTATAAATTAATTAAAGAACCAACACCAAAACCTCATCTTTTGGGCAAATATTTTGCATAACTCCAGTGTATTGTGATAGTGTTTTGTGTACTGTAATAGAGTGACCTGGGAAGGATTCACAGTTAGAAAACGAGGAATAATTTCTCTTTGGCAGCATATTTTGTTTAACATTTACTATCAGCGATGGACTATTGCGTGACCATAAATGTTAATGAAATAAGGGAATTCTCAACATGTCTTCATTTTAAATAAGTACTTGGGGAAGAGGATTAAGGCTTAATTATGAATCCCTTTCATGTTTTTTTTCTCATTTCCTGAAGTGTTTAATGATTGCTTTGACATACATCTGCCAAACATTTCTTCTTGACTCTAGAGACCATATTTTCAAAGGAAATTTTAACATGTGTTGTCCCAAAGACAAAAGACATTTTGAAGTCATTAGATGTACAAAATCCTTAGTCCAAGTATAAAAACGTGCATGAAAAATTAATAGTGGCCTGTGCAAAAAGTGCTTATGAGAACATTTAGTGCCTTTATCAGGTAGCTGTAAAGCAGATGAAAATGCAAAGATCTTTGCAGCCTCACAGGTTAGAATAGTTTGTCACACTGACGTGATGATAGCTTGTATCCCTGTAGTTTAAGGAAAGATAGAACACTATTCTAATTTGTCATTAGCTGTAACTGGAGGCAACAGAGGCTGGGGCTGTGTTTTATTAGTGCCAGGATAGCACTGAGGAGCAGCTTTGGTTCATGCTCAGAGGATTTGTGGCTGCATGTGTCTTGACGTTTGGTTTTTGAAGGCTCCAGGACAGTGGGCTGTTGAGATGCAGAGTTCAGGATAGATCTGTCAGGCAGCGTTTTAAATCAGAGTTAAATTAGGGGACATTTTAATACTACTAGGGATTTAATTCTCCTGGGATTTTTGTTCTTCAATGACTGAATGTTTTTAAGGAAACAGTAAGTGATGACTACAAAGAGCTCAGATTAATCACAGCTATAAGTTAAGTACTACCACATACACATCTGACTTGAAATTTCTTATAGGTAAATTGGCTTTTAAAGACATATTTCAAAGTGCTGAAGGGATTTTATGTATGACTATGAGGATGATTATCTATTTACCGTCTCCACCTGTTCACTTACATTTTGTTTGCTTTTTTTTCCCTGCTGCAGACTATGTCAGAGAGCCACGATGATCATGCAAAATAACAGTTCAGCCTCACCTCTGTTTTCAAATGTGAGCTCCTTCTGGAAGAGAGATTCACATGGACCAGGACTCCTTGATGAAGCAGCATCGCTCATTGGCAGCTATGATTTCCCACGGACCACAGAGAGTTTTCCGTACTCCACTGTGGAATCCACCAATATGTCCCTAAATGCCACAAGCAAAGACCCTCTGGGCGGACATAGTGTCTGGCAAGTAGTTTTGATTGCTTTCCTTACTGGAATCCTTGCACTGGTGACCATCATAGGAAACATCCTAGTGATTGTTTCATTTAAGGTTAACAAACAACTGAAAACGGTTAACAACTACTTCTTGTTGAGTCTTGCTTGCGCAGATTTGATCATCGGTGTTATTTCCATGAACCTTTACACCACGTACATTATCATGGACCATTGGGCTTTGGGAAACTTGGCCTGTGATCTTTGGCTTTCCATTGACTATGTTGCCAGTAATGCCTCTGTCATGAATCTCCTTGTTATAAGTTTTGACAGGTATTTTTCCATCACAAGGCCGCTTACGTACAGAGCTAAGCGAACAACCAAAAGGGCTGGAGTGATGATTGGTTTAGCATGGATCATCTCTTTTGTTCTGTGGGCCCCTGCCATCTTGTTCTGGCAGTATTTTGTTGGGGAGAGGACTGTGCCTGCTAATGAATGTTTCATCCAGTTTCTAAGTGAACCTATCATCACTTTTGGCACTGCCATAGCTGCCTTTTACTTGCCAGTCACCATTATGAGTATTTTGTATTGGAGGATCTACAAGGAAACCGAGAAGCGCACCAAAGAGTTAGCAGGGCTACAGGCTTCGGGCAGTGAAGCAGAGGCAGCACGCTTCGTGCATCAGACAGGCAGCTCCCGGAGCTGCAGCAGCTATGAGCTGCAACGGCAGAGCATGAAACGCTCCACCCGAAGGAAATACAGACGCTGCCACTTCTGGCTCACAATGAAGAGCTGGGAACCCAATGCAGACCAGGGGGACCAAGAGCACAGCAGCAGTGACAGCTGGAACAACAATGATGCTGCTGCCTCCCTTGAAAATTCAGCCTCCTCTGATGAAGAAGACATGGCTGCAGAGACCAGAGCCATCTATTCAATTGTGCTGAAGCTTCCTGGTCACAGCGCCATCCTCAACTCAACGAAACTACCCTCCTCGGAAGATTTGCATGAGTCAGGGGATGAACTGCAGAAATCTGACACAGAATCGAAGGAAAAGAAACCTAAAAAATTGCACCCTCCCAAGAATGTTCAGGATGATGGAAATTTTCAGAAGAGCTTTTCTAAGCCTCCAATTCAGACCGAGTCAGCAGAGGCAACCACAGCTTCTGATGGCATCTCATCAGTGACCAAGACATCTGCAGCCTTGCCCTTGTCCTTCAAGGAAGCAACCCTGGCAAAAAAGTTTGCCTTGAAGACCAGAAGTCAGATCACAAAGCGAAAACGAATGTCACTTATCAAAGAAAAGAAAGCGGCACAAACACTCAGTGCCATTTTGTTTGCCTTCATTATTACCTGGACCCCATATAACATCATGGTTCTGGTGAACACCTTTTGCAAGTGTATCCCCAAAACTTTCTGGAACCTGGGGTACTGGCTTTGCTACATCAATAGCACGGTGAACCCGGTGTGCTATGCACTGTGTAATAAAACATTCAGAAACACTTTCAAGATGCTACTGCTGTGCCAGTGTGACAAACGAAAACGACGTAAACAACAGTATCAGCAAAAGCAATCTGTCATTTTTCATAAGCGGATCCCTAGGGAGGCTTCATAGAATAGTATTTTTTAAACAATTACAAAAAGTAATGAAGCAAGGATGGGACAGGACGGCATGGGATGGGATGGGATGCGATAAGATGGGGCTGGATGGGATGGGGGATGGGGCAGAATAGGATGAGATGGGACAGGATGGGAGAGGAAGGAATGGGACAGAGTGGGAGGGTGTTTCCAGGGTGCTTATTCAAAGATTCAAAGACGTGAAAGCAGCTGTCAGGCTTATGTACCCTTTTAATAAATCCAGTTTAATAGAAAAATGAAGTCTTCATTCAGCAAAAACCAACAAACTTCAATGTTTTTACTAAGCAATGAAAGACTTAATAAAGTTTTCCTACAAATTTGCAAGAAGCTGTATAGCAATTATAAATCCATTACTGATCTGCCCAGTCCTTTGATTAAAATCAACTCTGGGATCTCAGGTAAGCACATCTAGCTAGCCCAACTCTTCTGTTTCCAATGAATCCAACAACTTTCGATTCAAGTCACATACAGATGTAGCAAGCTAGCGAAACATGATTATGAAATTATTTGAGACGCTGTATAGGTTGCAAAATTGCTCTCCAAGCAGAGCTTCCTGTCTACTTCTCTTCTGGTGTGTTGTTAACCGTACCCCTGATTTGTGATTGCCAAGTATCTATGTGTGCAGCTCATGTTATATTTATGTGTGTGTGAGTGTGAATGTATGTATAACATACATACACATCTCTACAATACACACATACCAGGAAAGAGGTGGTCCATTTTTCTAGGATTTACAGGGTCTCCCATCACAATTACATGTGCATAAAATTTAAAAAAAAAAAAAATAATAAAAATCAGAAAATCTTATTAAAAGGATCTATCTCATTATTTGCCACCTGAAATTCAAGTTTATCTTTGAAACCTCGACACAATGTCCGCTTTTCAAACAGAGAAAACCAAAGCATAGCCTGTGTAGGCTTTACAGAGTCTACCGGCACATGCCCAGTAAAACCTTAATCTTGAGCACGGTATTGCTTCCCAGAGCGATCACGCCTTTTAACAAGGTATGAAGTGAAAGGAATTGAAGGCTATATTGAGGGCAGAGTATGAATTCATCTTTGTAGGGTATAGGATGGTGAGATCCCACATCTGGGCCACAAAGGAAGTTGCTCAGGAGCCAGGAGGACGCAGCCATTAGCAGGAGCCCCGTTTTGTGCTTGGGCGGCAATGCTGCTGTCGGGATACGCACAGACACTGCGATACCTTGTCCTGAGTTGCACCGTGTGGATGCACCACCCTTCTCAGAGCCAGCTCAGATTCAATGCACTGATCCATATGGATTTCACTCAAAGTTCAAGTTGTATTTTTCTGTCTAAACTTGGTGGAGCCTCCCTGCTTGCACTGTCTGCCCGGGTGATCTTCAGATGCAAAAGATTTCTGTAAAAGAAGTGCTTTATTTTTGTATATGAAGAATGTTCACTAAAAAGTGTTTCTTTTCCAGAATCTGTTTTCAAAGTCATCAGAAGTGCACCTAAATCCGTTTAATGGCAGGTTATTCAGTGTCACAAAAAACTTGGATATTGCCAATATGTAACCTGGCAATTTTTGATAACGAAAATTACAAAAGGGCTTTAATATTTATAGCTTAGACATGACGAGTATTTCCTGGTATTTATGATGTGGTCTGCACCAAACATAGTGTGATTTATAGAAGTCAGAGATCCCCTGGGGAAAAGATTGTACTTTAAACTATTGTTCTAAATCTGATTTAGTTACATGTTGAAAGATAATTTTGTATTCTCCTTTGAACTGACCAAAACCTTTTTTTATTGCTTAGACTCTTATTTTGCTGAAAATAAAACAAATATCTTCTTTTACAAAGGGGCATCAGTGTTGTGAACACAGAACTGATGTAAAAGCTGCTTTTGTATTCAGTGTGAGATGGTGTTTACAGATGATTTCGACAACAGTGGAAATATATTAAATGGTGTCTGTGTATCTGAACTATTTAATTTTGTGTTATGTTCATATGAAGAGATATTTATACATACTTCACAAAATGTTTTATTTAATGTTGATAAATATTGCTCTTCAGTCTTCAGCTGTAGTATCCTTTTAAAGTGATTCATAAAGGTCTGCTTGAGAAATGAATAGAGTATACCTAGCTTTCTTGTCACAAAAACGAATACTCTTGACATACAAGTCTTTCTTTTGTATGAGTTGTTTAAAATGTGTACCTAAAGGTAAGCTTGTAAATGATACTGCAAGTCTACTGCAAATACAAGCTTAGTATAAAACACAAAAATGTTAAAGCTTCATCTATGTCACAAGTGTGTTTTGTGCTATAGTCACCCAGAATTTGTTTAGCAGTTTAGTAGCCACATACAACCAAAGACTTAAAAGGCGCCCATGTTGCAAAGACAATTAATGACCTTTGTTTATAGAAAGAAGCATATGTTTGAAATATATTCATTACTCAAGTTGACCTAAAGTTTTGACATTTAAATATGTATCTGTATCTATATATATTGCCATATTATTATCTTCTGATATCTAGAGTAGTGCTGTGCCCCTAATAGACCAAATGTGAGAGCATGTAAGGAAGCCAGAGTACATCAGGGGTATTTATGGTATATTAGTATTGATTTTAGAATGGGAAACTTTTATTTTTAATGAAGTTAAGCTTCCTTGAAAGCATCTGTCACCACTGTTTACATAATAGGAAGAGTTAAACCCTTGGATTGTTTTAATAGAGAAATAAACAACCTGTCTTTTGATGTGTGAACAGGCTTTAAAATGTTATTTACAGGCATCATAAAATTTGTATGTATACACAAATTGTAGCATAGATCAATTTAGTTTTTATTTATTTTATGGAATATGCAGTATAAAATATGAATAATTTGGCTGTGTTACAAGTACGGTGGGGATCAAATTAATTTGTGTTTTGTATGTCTATCTGTTTGCTTTAAACTCATGCACACACAAAATTTTTAGCTATATACACAAATGGATGTATTATTTATGAACACAGGCGCACATGATAGGTTGCAGGAAAACAATACAAGACCAAAAGGTACAATCTGACACAGCACTGCTTGTAAGAAGTACAAATGTTATAACATTTCATTTGTTTTGAGGAAAATTAAGTCAGAAACATGATAGAAAGCATCACTCTGAGGGCAGACAAACAGCTCAGTCCCATTCACACTCCTCACATGGTTGGCTTTTCAGAGACTAGGCATCATCCCCATTAATTGCAATAATAAAAGATCAGACTCCATATGAAGAGGATCAAAAAATCAGAAGTGGTTGCCACACAGAAGCCATTGGGTTATCTGGAGAAAGCTTTGTAGAAAGGGCCATAATCACTGTCAGCCTCTGAAGAGCTCTAAGAAAACAGAATAGGTTATATTACATGCTTAGCTTTCACAATGTAAAATAATTGTGATAAAAGTTTATTGCTTGTGTACCAGTATTGACAGTGACAAATGTCTGATCGAAATCCAGGGACAGGTGTCACGATGCATGAAGCGCTTTATCCTACTTATACTTCTACAAAAGTAAACTGCAGATCAGCGTGACACTTATAAATCTAACCAAATATAGGAAAGGCCCAGGATCTAAACCTGTGGATCTATAAAGCCTGAACAATAAATGATCTAAAGGAATCTGACAGTTTTGTGAGGACCTCACACAGGTGTTCAGAGGCAGTTGGTTGCCTTTCTAAATTATGTACCACTTCACTTTCTTATTTTGTTGTTTAATTATTATATTTCCTTACTTCTCCTGTAAGAATATTCTAAAAAGTATTGGCTCTTTATCAACCTTAGATATATAAAGAATACAATACAATATTGAATACAAGTCCCAAAGTACACCCAGGTTGCCTCTACAGAATGCAAACATCAAAGCAAAAAGAATTTTTTATCTTTTTCCCTGCTTAGCAGCATCACTAATTCTGAATATACAGTTATCATCATAATACCGTACATATGGTAGGGATAGTTATGGAGTATCACACTAAGCTATTTACAAACTGCATTTCACTTAATCCTTCGACCATCTGACTGTTTACGTATCCTGATTCAAATTTATATTTGAGATTCCAAACTCATCCTCCTCCAAATGGCTTCTAGATTCTTTTCATAAATTATGCTTAACAAGTTTGTCTTGGTATCAAGCTTTTTCTTTCCTTTCAGAATATTCTTATGCAAAGTTAATCTGCTCTTAGATTATCAGAAGGCACAACACTACACTCCAGTAGTTGTAGTGTTGAATCTGGTACTTTCTTTCTAAAGCTGTCTAAGATTTATCAAAAAGAACTGGAGCAGAATCCACAGATTCCAGGTCTTATTGGCAGAAATGGCCTGTACCACAAGTTGGCTGGGCTGTTCACCAAGCCGGACCCTCTTTGGGGCATCTGGGGATGACCCACCCCTTTAAGGACGTTCTGCCAAGCCACCACTAGACTGATTTCATCCAGTTTATGAATCGTTAAATATTTTAATACATTTAAAAATCTCTAAAAACATATATATTTATCGTAGTAACACTGAGTATTCTTTGATCTATGTAAATCTATTGTCCCATTTCATAACTTGCTTCCAGCATCTGTGATTTTCTATTTTATATATTCCTGTTATTTTTTATGTGTTTACCCATGCAAATACCACTGTATTTGCTTCTGGGAGCAAATCAAAGTGATAGGTATTTGTAGATTGCTTCTTGTTAACCCAAAGGATATGTACAGATGGGTGGTGGAGCTGAGGTTTTCATAGTGATGGCTGTCTTTTCTGTTTTATGAACTGGACTCCCACAATACCCAAGCGTTTCTGTGCATAGCTAAAGCATGTATGATATTCGGGTTTCCATAGAATTAATAACCTTATTTAGTTAGAGTTTTTCTTCCTCATATCAGGCACAGATTGTTTGTAGGTTCTGCACTTTTCTACTTCTGCTTTTAGGAGCTGCCAGACAGATATTGAGGAAAATACTACATTGTAATATCTGATACTTGTTCATTTTTGTACTTCAGCTTTTAAAGTAGGCAGATGAGATAGTTAAACCAATTGTGCTATTTGTTGGAAACATGTTGAGTATGAATAGGGATGTTTGGAACTATACACTGTTTATTCTATTTCTATGCTGTGGCACCACAGTTGGCTGAGACCAACCATCACAGGATTTGATGTCACTGATGCATCTTCACAGTCTTAAGTGGCAAACTCATTAGTCATACAAGCATTCAGGACTTTGACTACTTCTCACTACCCATATTGTACATTGAAAATATAGCATAGCTTGTATTCTTTTTCTCAAGAAAGATAGTAGTTGTTTCCAGATACCTTCCTAGATGTGATTGAGGATTTCTTTGCCGAATTTTAAAATTTCAGATTGCTCAGAGGAGTTTCAGTTAACCTTGACAGAGATTGTTTAATGGAAGGAGTACAGGTAACACAGGAAAACATTAAGTGCTACTTATTTCATGGTTCATTCCAACATGTGTTGTCGAGTACGCATATTGTACTTATTCATCTCTGTGTACTACTTATATCTCTGAAGGATAACATATGTCTGACCTAATACTGTTTATGTACATATAGAGAGATGCACGCACCTGTAGAGGAATGTGTACAGATGTACATACAAATTTATGCTGAAATTATCAGCCATGGTAAACATTGCCTTTGATGCCTCATCTGTTGTAACTGGACAGTAGAACTGTGTCTAAGTCTACTCTTTTCCGCTGCAAGAAGAGTTTCTGCATCTTTCCGTAGTGTGTATTTTTCTATTTGCATTCTTTTTATTTCTGAATGGGGTGTTTTAAGTATAGTGCCCAAAATTTAGAAATGTATGACCACTTTTCTCATATTGAGCTATTGCATCAATACTTCACTAGGTTTAACTCCGTTAGCTTAATCAAACTTGGCTTTGCCAAGTAGGAAAATAAATGCCCCCGTTTCTAACAATGGACTTTATCTAAGTTCACATAAGAGAAGCTTCTGTGTCCATGTGAACACCACTGTCAGTTTCTCAACATGGGTACAGGAATCCAACCACTATTAAAACAGTTTGAGGCAAATGTCATAAATATATAAAGGTAAACCAAAGCAAGTCACCACTGCAAAGTATTTAATGCAACAATACTCTTCCATTACAAATTAAAGAAAAAAATATGATCCTCCCTCACCCCATTCTATTGCTTTTCCATTTCTGTTGCATGGAATAATACTTTTCATTTGCCTGTCCCACAGGTGGAACTGTGCAAGCTTTAAAAACCTCGTTTGCGTGGTAGGACTGAAGAATGCACAGTATATGTAGATCACTCACTCTTTTATGGTTTTGTAAACAATAAAACCTTGACTGAGTTTTACTGGGATGTATGATGCTGGCCTCAGGGAAGGTCTTCTGATAATGTTGGTAAAATCATTCAGCTGAACCGTGGTGAAGAGAGCTAACTTTTTTTCCAAGCTTGTGAAGAAATTTAATTTATTTAACTTGGCAGAAAGCATAGAAAATAACCCAAGTCATTTAAAGTTTTTATAGATATGAACATCCTCCTTGCATAAGGATTAATAAACACATGTAAAAACAGTGCCTAAAAAATTCACTCTATGAATGACTCTATAAGCCAAAAAGCACGCATCACCATCAGGACAAAAGTTATTTAGTGCCATATCTGGAATGAAACAACACTTGAAATGTTCTGGTAATCATTACTCAACTATGGCTAATAATCAGAAAAGCATAGGACATTACTGTATAGAGAACAAGTTTATTTTTCAAATCATTCACAGAGGCATAATTCATTTCAAGCACTCAAAAGATCTGAAAACTTTTTCACTATCATGGAAATAAAGTCTCTGGGCAAAAATCTAGTTCCTTATGTGGCTTCAAAATATCCAGTCCTCTTAAGATTACTTTCTTCTGGATTGAAATCTGTAGGTAACAAAACAATTGTAGCCACTCCCCAAATACTAGAGATGTATATGTGTAAGTACAATAAGTACAATGCTCGTCAAAGTCAAAGGGATGAGGAAACGGCCTTCATTAATTTGTGCTTATTAATTCCTTAAGAATTATTATCATTGTGGCACAGACCAATTAAGACCAGGAGGGTAAAAGATATAACCCAATTTACTTTGAACTCTGCACAGTGCTGGTCTCTGTGTTGTGTGGATACATCACAAGAAATAGACCTGATGCTCAGTACTTTTCTCCATTCATTACTCTTATTTTTCATATCAATTCAGTCCCCTTCTATTAAATATACCTATTGAATATATCTGTTGAATGTACCTGTTCAATTCCTCTATTATCAATATAGAAGTATGCCATTTTTGCAACCTGCAAAATTATATGAAATCAGATGTAGCTGGAGTTCAGCAGCTTTTTTCCTCCGGTGGGGTGAATTTCTCTGTTTCAGAAATGCATTCTGGTTTCTTGCCTTATATCTTCATTTACGATATTTATTTTAAAACTGATACCAGGACAAAAATTTTCCACTATTCAGGCTGAGAAAACATCTGTGAGTAAATATTTGGTTCCTTTCCTCAAAATGAGTGTAGTTAATCTAAACAAAAACTTCAGTGTATAGGGCAGAACAAGCTTTATCTCCTGCTCTGCCAATACATTTCACTGAATATGATGGAGGATCCTTCCAGTCTTACTTTCAAAACAGTATAGCTACTTTAAGTAGCTGCCCATTTCCCCACAGTTATTGGTACTTTATGAGGAGGCTTAAGTTCATGCATTTTCCTCCCTGCCATAAGACAGGCACTATCACTATAAAGAACTACCACACCACTGAATGCAAGAGAACCTTAAATTAATACACACTTGTGCCATTATTTTGCACTCTTTGCAACGCGTTAATTGACACAATATCTATCATTAGAGGTGAAATATAAAGCAAGACTAGGGATTCACAACTGCTCTCAGAAGCAAGTTGCATAAGGAAGGATCATTGAAATCCATATACTCGGTGCAGAAAAGAGCATATTCAAATATTACAGCATAGAAAAAACATGAACTGCCATTCATTGTTTTCTGATAGAACTAAGAAAAGGTAAAGTTTTGTCGTTGTAAGCTGTAGATGTTAGAAGACATCACTGAAGGGGGCATAACTTTTTGTCACAAATTATCCCAGGATTTTAAGAGGTGTCCCCTCACCCAGTTGACTCCTTCCTGACTTAATGTTGACTGACAGTCACAGGATTCCTGCCTAGTGCAAAGCTGGAAGTGAGTTTCTACCCTTTCCACCCTGCTGGGGAAGGGTGTGGGCCCCTAATCCAGAGAAGTTGTTACAAGAAAGAGTCATAAGCTTCCTGCTTCTGTTTGGAGGTAGCGGGTATTTTTGTCTGATAGAAATAGAAATACTATCACAGGAATCTGATTAACATAGTTTATGTTTCCTGATATGTTTTTCTGTTCCTATTACTTGAAAGCTTTCTGTTCTGACTAGGGAGCAAAAAAAGTTCCAGAGACAGTATCTGAATATATACTTACAAGGCTTGAGTCATTTACATAAATTGACATTTTCCTGATTCTTTCTGATTTTGAAGTATACGGACAAATCACATGCATTAATTAAGCAGATCAGAAATTGCTTTCTTAAAAAGGATTTGTTGTTTTACTCCTTATCAAACACTGATTTTCTTCAGCCAAAAACAGTGGAGCTAAACTTACAGTAAACTGATTAAATAATTTGGAAGCAATGGAAAGGAGACCCTCACCTTCTGCTAAATAAAAAGGCAGTGCTTGAGCATTCACTCATGGACTGTTTTCTATTGACCTAGTCATAGCCATCCATTCAGATAACTACACATAATATTACCATTTTTAAAATTATTGGCCAAGTTGCTGGGGTTTTTTGCTAACAGCTGCCTTACTGGATAGCAATCCTGCCAACTAATTAGATTCTCTGTCTGGGTAAGATCTCAGAATGAATAATTGGTCCTAGCTCATGTTGACAGTAGTTTGCAAAACACTGGCACATTAATTGAAAGAGTAGATGGAGAGCGATTGTTTTCTTCAGCAGCAATGTTTTACAGAAACCTTCCCTTTCACAGCTAATAAAAACAAGAGTAAGAGAAGATATACTGAGATGGACTGCAATGCTTTTGTAGGCATCCTCCCCTCTGCAACAACTACCAGTGCTGCAGTTCTGAGAGCAGAAGGTGGATGGCCATATGTGAGTTGAAAAATGAACATGCTGGCCCAGGTTAGATGTCCCACGAGCACTCACTTTTCTCCTTGAACTGCATGAGTATCAGCCCAAAACGTGTTGTCAAAACTTGGCTCCCACTGAACTATCATGGTGGAACATTGTGCTCTTATAAGATTTCCTCCTGCCAAGATGCTTTAACTTTTTTTTGGTTTTTTTTTAACTCTCCACATAAACCTAATTAGGTGGCACCTTCCCGTGTGGAACTTTCCTTGTAAGTATATTATTGTAATCTACAAATGACTTTTACCCTGTATGCCCCAGATAACAATTAAATTAATATAAGCTGATAAACTCATTCCTTTAGTTACTGCTCATAGAGTGGCTTGCCAGTTAAGATAAAAAGTGAATGATGTGATATAAAAGTCATAGCTAATTGTACAATAATACACTGTGTGCCAGGCAGTTGGTGAAGTAAGGTTTACATAACCACTAGATGTTGCTTGAACTTTGGAAATGTATTTCCATATTCCTTTTTCCTCTCTGTACCCAATGCAGGGGCACAAGATAGAACAAGCAATTAAGAAAAATGTAATTGTCTTGATTAAAATAATTGGAGATAAAAAGTTGCAAGAGGGGTAAGCAATCTAGAAAAGTCTTTGGAAGATTCATCACGTAGACCCCTTCCTTACATGAAACTCATTCTCAGTCTGGGAGGATCCATGGCTTTTCACAGTCGTATATTTGTGGGAGGAAATTATGACTCTGTTCATATGCTACAATGTTTTTGGGCTGCTGCTATTAATTCGCTGAATGACAGAGTCGGTTGCTCATTGAAATTGCTCTGCACTCTCATAGCAGCTGCGAATGCCAGCCTTTTCTGGAGGCTGATCCAAGTCCAGCTCCAGCTGATGGAAAGACTCCTACTGTGCTTCTGAAATGTACATTTCCCTCCCAGACAGGCAGAAGGCAGCCAGGCCCCTGCGCTATGGCATGGCCTCCTCTCTGCATCTGAAACCTCCGCCCACACATCCTGCACCCTCCTCTCACAGACCACAAGCCTGCAAAGAAATTCTTTGGGAGGCCATAAGGAAAGCAGTCAGTAGCCCTATATCTCCTACCAGTTCCATTCCTCCATCCTGCTGCCCGAGGACAACGTAGTCACATAAGAAAAAGGGCAGCTTTGAAAATAATTTCCAGCTTAATTTTAAATTGCAGTGACCTTTATTCCTGATAGTATTAGAGAAAAAATGGAAATGAGGAATTGCTTCTCTCTGGCCTGTTTATGATTTTTTTCTTTTTTCTTTCTCATTTAAATGGTGTATGTATAACATTTATTTGTTTGGAGGAAAGATTGCAGCTTACTGATGCAGTGCTCTGATAGATATTTTAAAGTATTCAGAGAGGAGAAAATTCAGCCTCACAAATAGACATCTTGGGTTTCTTTTTTGTTTCTTCCCAGGTTTATTGCAGACAGTTTAAGACTCACCTCTGGCTGCATGAGTGTCTTCCTCTATTTTTGACAATTGAGCAATTTTCGCACATTTGCCAGTATGTTCAAATTTCTTCCTTTGTCTGCTTCCTCACTAATGGTTTCTAAATTAGCGTACTTTGCCCTTTTGCCAGTGCACAGAGTCTGTTTGCACCAGCTTTAGTTTAACTATGCTATCTTATGTATTGGGAGCGATCCAGCTGCAGTATGAATCTCCTCTATCTTACCTTCTTTTACAGCTTGAATTAGACCCTCAGTGTTCTCAATTATCACACACTCACAGACAATGGGTTTTGTCCACTGCTTTTAATCTTCATAAAATTTAATAAAATAATCAAGCGCATATAATTGAGGTGTTAAAAATACCAATCTATAATCCATGCTATTACTTTAAAGTACCCTATCAAATATATTTTCCTATTAGTTGTGGAAGAAAATATCTCTGTGCATAGCCATGACTAGCAATGTAGCCTATAATGAGATCTAATACAAAACAGATATTCTTCAAGTATTTCATTAAATAATGTGACCTAATTCATCCTGGCTGAACAGACTTCATTTAGCTCAGTCCTGCTGTTAAACCTTCTTGAAAATTCTTGTTAGCATCAATGGAAATTCTAACAAGAGCAGATAAATCAGTCTCACTTTATAGGACAGATAAATAATGCTTTGGTTTTGTATTTCTAGTTAATAAATGTAATCAAATTACTTAAAATATAAACACTTAAAGCCTGTTCTATGCCCTCAGGGAACCCCTTTCACTATCCCAGTGCAGTAAAGCTGCATATACAGGATATATTCCGCTAATTCAATAAAAAAATATGGGTGTATAAGACTAAACAGCTTAAAAAAAATCATACTGTAAATGATGTGATTGAGTGAAATTGTATGTATATTTTTCAAGTCTTCAGAATAGTTGAAGTTTTAACTTATTTCAAATTTTTAAGTTGAAATCTATTCATATTTGGGAATTTTGTACAACCTTGTAAAGTTAAATACTATGTCACTGTAATTTATTTTTGTTGTTATATATTGACACATGCTCATTTATATATGAAGTGTACTGTTTATCAATTGCTTCTAAGTCAGCAATAAAAACATGAAAGTTGTTCTCATTTTCCTGTCACAGCTGTTATTTATATCCAGTATATTTGTGACTTTAATACTTTTAATTCTGTTATTTACTAAAACAGATAGCATGCTGATCTTTTAACTGTATCTCTTCCAGTGCTATTCTTGCTTGTGCAGCGAACAGAATTTGGGGATACACTGTGCAGAAGCCCTAGGAAGTGATCACCACTTTAGTACATCACCCCACGAGGACATCAGAAAGTGAATGGGAAGAGAAAGTTAGAACTCCTTGTCTTTTCCTACCAATATTTGGTTTAATTTTAATTGAAGGTTTTCCACATCATACCACAAGTCACAGAATCATTTGTTTGGAAAATGCCTTTGAGATAATTGAGACCAAACATACCTGTCCACTACTGAACCTTATCCCTGAGCTACTACTGAGCATCTAACCGTCTTTTAAATAACTCCAGGGATGGTGATTCAGCCAGTTCCCTGGGCAGTTGTTCCACTGCCTGATAACAGTTTTGGTGAATAATTTTTTCCTAATATCCAAACTAAACCCCCCTGACACAATCTGAGGCCAGTACCTCTCATCCTGTCACTAGTTACTTCGGAGAAGAGACCAACACATACCTCACTACAACCTTTTTTCAGGTAGTTGTTGACAGTGATGAGGTCTCCCCTCAGCCTCCTCCAGACTACAGAGCCCCAATTCCCTCAACTGGTCCTCATAAGGCTTGTGTTCCAGACCTTTCAATAGCTTTATTGCCATCCTCTGGACACACTTCAGCAGCTTTATGTCTTTCCTGTACTGAGGGGCCCAAAACTGAACACCTTGAGAGGTGCAGCCTCACCAGCACCGAATATAGACACAGTCACTGCTTTGGTACTGCTGGCCACGCTGTTTCTGATACAGGACACGACACCGTTGGCCTTCTTGGCCAACTGGGCGCACTGCTGGCTCATATTCAGCTGATTGTCAACCAACAGCCCCAGGTCCTTCTCCTCCAGGCGGCTCTCCAGCCCCAAGTCTGTAACGCTGCATAGGCTTGTGTCCCAAGTGCAGGACTCAGCACTTGGCCTTGTTGAACCTCTTACTGTTGGTCTCAGCCCATCCAGTCTGTCCAGATCCCTCTGCAGAGCCTCCCTACCCTCATACAGATCAATGCTTTTGCCCAGCGTAGTCTTTTCAGGCTCTGTAAAGTGAGGGACATTTAGACCTCTTATGAAAATGAGGGTGAGCAGAAGTTACAGAAGACTTGATTCAGTAACATAGCTCTTCCCCAATTTGCCTTCATTGCAGAAAATGCTTTAAAGCCTTCCTCCACAAGCACAAACTATTGGGGGTTGAAGTACTTACCCCCCACCTTGCCCTTCCACACCACGGGATGTTCCCACAAATTCCCAGCTTTATGGCATGGTTGCACATAACCAGTTTTTCCCTTGGTACAGCCCGAAGGCTAGGTGTGTAACAAAGGGCAAATGTGGTTTCCATATGCCCAGGAGTACTTGTTGCTGTGAAATGCAACCACCTACGGACATCTGAGTGTCCTATCTGCAGTCACTGTAAAACAGAAGGCATATAAGCAATAGGCATAATTGGAGGGGTTTCCCACAGTGATTCAATGTCTTTTCCTCCTTGCTGATCTTCTGAGGAACGTAACTGCAAAGGTAACATTGACACTAACTTTAGTCAGAAACAATAAACTTTGTTTTATATGACAATATTTTTTGAGCAGTCTCTACAGCCAAGTACTAAAAGAAATACAGAAAATACTAAGAAACAAAAGGAAGGCCCTGGAGATGGACCACACACATAATATATTAATAAAAGGAACAGAATTTTTTGTCGTGAAATGGATTCATTTACTTTATATCATTACTGCAAATGTGGACTATTTTCTTATTGGCTGTCCTCTGGTATTTGCTTATGTCATAAGCCTTCCTTTTTGAACACTATCGAACTTCATTTGCCTGTCTTCCATCCTTTTATTCTAGGGTGGAATAGATTTATTGTCACCCTTTCAGGAATGAATGTGAACTGTGGATCACAAAGTAACTCAAGCAGCTGGAGCACAGCTGGATGTAGTGAGTGGCTGATGGTACCCCTCCTCCAGCTCCCGGCCAGCTGATCTACACTAAACTTCTTGTGACAGGCTCAGGAGGGAAATGACAAACACCAGGAACTACTGCTGGTCACCTGAAAACAGTAGCTCTCCCCTCAGATTAGGAATGCCTTCTCAGCTGATGTAGACTAACCAATTAACACTGTAAGAGAGAAAAGAAGGATGAGAAGGAAGGCTAACAGAAACATCAGCTGAGATGTGCAGGCTGTTGCAGTTTCTGGTGAGTTTGGGACCCTGTCATAGCAGTCTGTGTGGGTGAGAGGGGCTAGGAGATTTGCTTGTCCCAAGTGTGCAGCACAGACTTAGTCAAGATCTGGTTATTAGGGTGTTAGCAGTGAAAGCTCTATGTATTGAAAATTATTGATGCTGCATTCAAACATCAGTTGCTTTGAGTAAGTTAAGGCAGTGATAGGTACAGGTTAAAATCCTGGATTAAGGTTTTAAAGGTGCTTTTAAGCACACTTAAAGTAACTCTGGGTTGGGATTAAAGCAAATTTCCAGTGCGGGCACCTCTAAATTGCATAATCCAGCTCCACTTCAGAAGCCCCACTATAATTTCTTAAAAACTATTAATTCCTGATTCTCTGAACATCCTCAGCCTTCTACTCAATGCAAATGGCTCTGTGTGGCACTGTTTATAAATACAAATCAAGTTGCTTCATTAAATATAACAATAAACTATCCTCCTGACTTGTAACCAGAATAATGTCTGCCACTTTGGCAGCGAAATACATCTGTCTGATATAAGAAGAAAATGTAAAAGCACAAATCCTTTTTTCCAGCCAGCAAGCTGTTTCCTGCTGAGGCTTTCAAAATGGAAATTTGCTTCTGCTTCATTGTACAAATATCCATATGCTGCATTTTTCAGCATTTCTGTCAGCCAGCTGATACAACCCTTTGCTGGTTTTTGGGTGTGCTACTTAATTCAACCAGATGTGGATACCAGTGAGTTGTTTACATCTTCTCTGAATTTATTTCTTCTGCTGTGAAGTAGTAAGTCAGTGGCGATGCATGGGAAATTGTTGGCTTATTGAAAATGTTTCCTAGCAATTTTTGTGTTTCTTCCATTCAGTTGGGGTCAAAGAAAAAGTAATGCTGCTCGAACAAAACTGAAGGGTGTATTACTTAGTGTGTTCCTCAGAGCACCTGTGTATTTTTATTGCAGTTCCTTCAGCAAGAATTTGCACTATCACTTAAATACACAGACTTGTGGCTCTGAAATACGATGGATAATATCTTTTTTAGCTATGAAGTGTGCCTATTTGGCAGACTTTTCCATGGCTTAAATTAAAGCATGCTTATCTCAGAGAAAGAAGATGGAATTCTTTTTTTCTCCAAAATGTCCATCAGGGATACAGAGCAAAAGCAGCAGCAAAGTCTTCAACTAATATGATGCAATCAAAAAACCTCAACTTTATTTCAGGTGCTTTTTGCAACTTTAAGTATTTATCATCCATTTGTAGTCAGTCTGAAAAAAAATTACCTTGAAGCTTGTGGCTCCAAACAAAAAAAAACCCAGAAAGGATCTTGTATGGAATGAATGTGCCTTATTTTTAGATTATTTTAACAGAATATGGAAACGTTTACAAGAATCCTTTGGATTTATTATATTATCAATATCAACAGATTTTTGGAAATGAGGATGTATTTGCCTCTTGCCTCTCCTTTCTGTAATAATAAGACTACAGACCCTGTGAAAAGTACTTTTTTTTTTTTCTTCACTGTACGTGCCTGGTGTTGAAGATTGTGAGGTTCTTTGCCAAATATGTTTTCCTCTTGACATTGTAGAATTGTAGAATTACTTGAGTTGGAAGGGACCAAAAAGGATCATTGAGTCCAACTCCTGTCCCTACACAGGACACTCCCAGCATACACACCATGTGACTGAGGGCATTGCCCAAATGCTTATTGAATGCTGGCAGACTCTCTGCCATCACTGCTTCCCTGGGGAGCTGTTCCAGTGCTCCACCACCTGCTGGGTGAAGAATCTTTTCCTAATACCCAGTCTAAACTCCCCTGGCATATCTTCCTGACATTCCCTCGGGTCCTATCATAGATCACAAGAGAGAAGAAATCAGCACCTGTGTCACCTCCCTCCCCTGTGAGAAGGCAGTAAACAGCTATGAAATTCCCTCTCAGTCTCCTCCAGCCTGAACAGATCAAGTGACTTCAGCCGTTCTTCATTCAACTTCCCCTCTCAACCCTTCACCAGCCTTGTGGCCTCCTCTGGATACTCTCCAGTAGGTTGTAATTTTATACTGTGGCACCCAAAACTGAACACAGTATTTAAGGTGGGGCCATATAGATGGGGACTGAAGGCAGGACAGGAGCCCCTGGAAACAAACCTGGTTTATACAGGAAAAAACTCTGTACATTGCTCTGATCACAGTAGTGTTCCCTGTAGAAATTTAGCAATGGAAAGACAGCGCAAAATGAGAAGTGGACATAACAGTTGAGAGATCTGCTGAGTCCATAGAAGGCAAGAAGGATGATGTAAAGCAACTATAGGTTTCTGCATAGTTATGTTCTTACTATAGATATTCTTAACTATTGTGGATACTTACCATATATATGGCTGAACACACTGCTTGTTTTTTTAAGCTATGTACTTTTTGCCAATGTCTTCGTCTCTGAGAATAAACATCAATATTTTGTTGAAATGGTGGTAAGCGGGGGAAAAAAGAAATGACCAGACATGGAGAAAATAATCTGTGATTTCCACATATTTCATTTTAAGAATTATCATTGGTTCAGCAGCTGTTCTTTGACTTGATGTATAATGAAACTAAGTTGATTCTCAGATCTGACTCTCCCGAATAAGGATGTGTTTTGCTTGAGTGATTTACAACAGTAATAGGACATGTAGAATGCCCAGCCCTTCCCCTATATCTTGTTTGTAGGGAAATCAGGAGAATGACTAGTCGGTTAGGTGAGATGAAACCTCTCCAAGGGTAAGAACTATGAAATTGTAATAAAAATGAACTGCAAAGACAGCTGTAAAAATATATGAAGCATACTTAGTGTTTGGTGTAGCACTGTTACAGAAAGCAAAGGAGAACAATATCTTGTCGTCAGTCTTCTGAACTTTCTTATAATTTCATGTTTGAATGGTTTGAATTGTCTGTCTCTCAATACAGGGTGTCGTTAACTTTGTTGTAAATGCCTTTTTCAAAGTAGACTAAAGAAGAAAGAAACTGTTAAAAACATCAGAGAGCAACCTCTTATCCTGCCCCTGCAGAGAACAGGTCTTTGTTCATATGCCACATGCTCAGCTGAGTGGTGCCTAGAAAAGCACCCAGGCTTAGTGACTAGAACTAAACAACAGTTAACTACCAGTTACTGATAGTTGCTACCTGAAGACTCAGTTATGTGACCTGCCAGATGATCTAGTCTGCATATGATTGCTTTCTTTAAGAATTCCTTCATATAGTACTTGTTCACCATTTTAATGAAATAATAATAATATTTAAAAAAACAAACAACTGGCTTCTAGCTTTTGTAGCTAGTGTACAGCAGCACAATACAGGCCATCGAATGGATAAACCAATAGATAAGACAAATTCTGGGAAAGTTAACTTTGCTACCAGTTCATCTATTTTTATGAAGTGACAGAAACCGGACAAAATTAATTTGTAAACCTGGGACGTTGTGAGCTGACTGAGTCAAAGACAGGATAGTCAAAAAAAGGAGTGGGGGTGGAATTACACTTCACTGAAATTGATTAATTCTGAAAGGATTTGACTACTTTCTTGCTTTTTGAAGATGCCTGGGGTCACTCTTGATGGAATGCAAACCTGTTTTCCAGCTAGAACTTGTCTCCAAATGGCAAAGTAAAATTAAAGCCCAAGAATCAGAAGGTGTGATGCTTTGCTACACAGTAACACTTGCCAGCTCAGGTGGCACTCAGTGCACAAATAGACTCTGCTTTTCTGCCTTACACGTCCCCTTGCGAGGAGGGGACTGTGTTAGGTTGGAATGTTAGTCAGCTACAGGTGTACCAGATAAGAGGAAAATTAGATGCTATAACAGGGTATGATGTATATAATACTCTAATGGTATATAGAAAGACTATATGAATGACTATTCTGTCACAAGGAAAAATACTTGCAGAGTATCATGTCTGGTAAATTCCTGGCGGTTGATCATACCATAACAACACCCTCTATTCAGTGTAGCACAGTAGTTGCAATTCTTTCCGTAGGCTCTAGAAGGATTATCACTGGTAAATAGCTCGTTGTTTCTGGTTTAACTTCTGGGGACATACAATATCAGTGTCAAGTAATAAACTGTTCAAGACAATCTTGAGGAATGCAGCAGTGTCTTTAGAGCTCCAGCTGATGTTGAAGAGAGCATCACTAGAAATGAATGTTAGGAGCATTGATTTCTCTACTACTACTGAGTAAACTGTGAAGATCACTGAATCAAACAGCTTAGATAGCAGTACAGGAGATGCTGTTCGGCTTCATGATGTAGCCTTTGATTCCACTGAGTGTACCCCAGTCAATTCCAACTAAAATCCACTAGGCTATTCAAAGCGCTTGTGGAGGTGATGTACTATTCAGTGATGCATTATATATTTGCTGATAAAAGTAGAATTTGTTTTATGCTTTGGCTGAACTTATCCAATTATTGCAGAATGACTCATCTAATGTGGACATCTAATAAAGGCCCTCCTGAGAGAAGCTCTTTGTTTCAATTTGTCTCAATAAGAGACATGTCTACAACCAGCACAGATTAATACCTCTGTTGCAGATATTTCAAGTTAAGAGTCAGGATTCATCTTGCCATCTGTTGTAGAGGGGAAGAATCACTCCATACACAAAGTGGGAGTGTTTCTCCATCTGTTTGTGTTCTTAGATTGCAGTTGCCAATACACTATAGACATAAATAAATAAGCCTGGCACTCTATGGTAAGCAGGTCAGTGGTTGCTTGCTCCAGGCGAGCTGTCGTTTGAAAGTTAGATGACTTCATTAAGGCACATGGCACACATTCAGTATGTTATGCATATCCATAAGCCTTGCTGATGGCACGCTTGCTTTCAAATCAGACCTTGCTTGCATCTAGCCAGCTTGGTTAGAAAAAGTGAAGGTAGGTCATTTGGCAGTGGTGCACATGCTTACCTAGCACAGGATGGGGAAGAGGTAGTCATGAACACAGGAATCTCCTAAGGAGAAATTGCATAGACTACTGAAAATATGCAGGTGAATAATTCTTAGATAAAAATTTCTGTTTAATAATGCACTCCATAAAATCTTTTTTTATGTTTGTAAATTCCTTTGCTTCCAGCTGTTCTCAATCTTAATTTACCTGTAGAGATTAATAATAGTGTTCTCATTGTGACATAATCTAGTTTATCCGATTCTACAGATTACCACATCTAGGTAGTTCTGAACTCATCTCATTAAGCTGGGGGGGGGGGGGGGGGGGGAGAATTAAATAAACAAACAAATAATAGGACAACCTTTTCTGTATTAGTGAAAGAATCAAAGTCAGTTGTGGGACGTAAGGATATATAATTTCAAATTCATGACTGAAGATGATGGGTCCATTCTCTACTATACCAACAGTGCTTGAATGCCCATAGTTGTTCAGAGAAATATACTGGATCAATTTTCAAGCGAGAAGAGCAGATGCATACCATCTGGGCTATGATCTATCAAGTTTCTACAGATTGCTGCATTACAACTCTGTTTAATCTCATTGTTGCTATGTTTATATAACTGTGAATAATATGAGTTCCTTATTATTAAAATATTTAACAATTTCCCTTAACATATAATACGGACCCTTTTACTTTCTCAAAATTCCTTGTAAATCATATAACTGTTCCTAAAGTAAAATCACATGAAATTTGCTAATTTATCCACATAACATAAAATACAAATATACTAAATATCTACATTTATACTTAATTTACATATATTTGTCTACAGGTAGTAACTGTCATAATCTACAAATTCAAGAGCTACACAGAAATCTTGCAGGGAAAAGAATAAAGTAAATGCTTGAACTATTCAATTTAAAACTATCAGATGCAATTTCCTGCTTGACTTCTAACATTTTAATGAAGAGATACGTTCACAAACACATTTAATTTTGGCGTTATTTTAAGTGACTACTGGTGTCAACATTTTCTTAAGCAAAGATACTTCTCATTATTTTCAATATATTCTCAACAGTAGTTTTACTGACAGGATTAAAGGGTAATGCCAGACATTGCTGTATGATGAGGCTCTTTCCTCTGTAGAATATTTGTAAATAGCTCTGGTTTAAAATCACTCACTTTGCTAAGCATTCACTGGCAGGTTTGAAGTGAGCATGCATCTCAGTTTTACTGGGACTGGGCTGTGTTCTCCCTTGTTGTAGCGCTTCACACATGCTTGTCTGGAAACTACCCTGCCACAGGAAGTATCTTTGTTTAAGGAGAAAGTCTTACAATCAAGCTTAAATTACCAAGTTTAAGTGGTTTTATACATGCAAGTAGAACATACAGAGTTGTACAAGTTTACAAACTCTGATTTGAGTTACACCAGTGAGATATGAATCTGATTTCCAAAGTTCAGGCCATACTAAGCTCTGGGGCTTTGGTGTGAGACTAATCATAAGAAGAGGATAAGGCTAATTACAACAGAGTAAACTGACCTAGTAAGAGAAACCAGATCCTCTAATCTCTTAAACATACAGATTGGTTAATTGGTGGCCCAGAATCTCTCATGAGGATGATGGCAAAGTGCTACATAGTCTCAAAAGACCATTCCAGTTTAGTAGATGACATCTCACAGAAGTGAAGCAGCTCACCCAGAGTCGTAAATCAAGGAGGTGTCTGTAGCCATGCGCACCAGGTCAGTGAGAACCCAATGAGGCTCTGTCTCTCTAGGGGCTGTACAATAGGTGTTTTGTGAAGTGAGAGGCCTTCACCTTTGCTGGGGACAAACATGCACAGCTGAGGAGGTTTTCCTAGTAAGAAACATACTGAGCAAAACTGTCTTGGGTTTCCTGCTATTAAAATCACTGAGCAAGGGTGTAGTTGTCTGTATCAAGCTGTTTGCTGTGAGTAGCTGGAGAACCCTAGAAAGAAATAAGAAATCAAAGGGCACAGATCTGGAGAAATATAAGCTGGGTAGCTGTGCAACTGGAGAATGGATTGCTCAATATCCTGGGCTTCTGGACTTGGAGGGCAGTGTGGTCCCAACAGAAATGCTGCATACCAAAGGTGAAAAATCACTGCTTTGACCTTTTAACAAAAAAAGACAGAAAGGACAGATGTATATTAATCATCCCAGGGAAGGTGAAAATTGCCTTTAAAAAAGCTCTAGATCTTCAATTTTTGCTTACACCAGAAGGCAAGAACCTGTAGTCTGCCCAGAACACAAAAATCACAAATCTGTTGGAATTACTGTTTGTAATTGACAGCTCAGAAAGGCTATCAATCAGGCAGACGAGTGCAGTCTTCCACCTGAACTTATGCATCACTTTTAATAATTCCATCCCTTCTGTAAATGTTCAGTTTTACAATCTTTAGTTATAACTTAGTTTTGGGTCTTAGGTATTTGTGGGCTTCTCGGTATCAATAATACCACAACAGTGATAATGCATTTTTCTCTTCTGATTAAATTAAAAGAAAAACATCTATTCAATTTTAATTATATTTGAAAAATTATATTTGTATGCAAATATTTTTTTTTTGTACAGGATGACTCAAAAGGCTATGGTATCATTTAGTGCATATCTGTGTCTGTTAAGGCACTCCTACTCACAAAGTGTTAGCCACCTCATTACACATGCATTAAGCGCAAAGGTTTTGGTAACAGGCAACATCACACGCTTCCTTGATAAATGGCAAAGCTCTTGAGAAAAGTCCTGTCAGATGTGGGAAATGTATGGCAGATGTCAGGGAGCTGCTTTGTGAGCAGCCTGGTGGCACTGATTAAAACTCCACTAAATTGTATTACTGAGTAGGTTTGCTATTGCCAAAAAGAAATGAAATATTTCCTATATCTATGGTAATATTGAGAGCAACGGTGTTTATATGTGGCTGGGCAAAGGAACTATTGATTTGCAAAAGGAAGAGATCAATGCAAGCATTTAGGAAGCCAAGATTTGACCTTAGAGAAACACCCTGAAATGCAGGCTTCTTCTGAGCATTTTGGTGAAAAATGGTAAAAAGCAAAAGCAAGCTAAGCAATTTGCACACCCTACTTGTAATTATGCTTGTGCACCATAGTGAAGGTATTTGTTTACTGACAATGCAATTGAGATGAGAATTTGGTTGTGGGAACCTGTGAAGAACTCTGTAAGCAGCCATGAAGGAAGGACACCATGACAAGGAGAGTACACTGAGCTTCACAAAAGCTTCCCAACAGCCGTGAGCGAGGTGATGGGGACTGTCTACTTGGTGTGATAAGGGACGATGCATTATGTAAACTTAAATAAAAATAATACTCTTGTCAATCTATAGCTGTACTAGCTTTATAGAAATCAATATTTACAGAATTAAAAATCTGTGCTATTTTTTTTCAGTCCCTGAGGCTAGAAGAATTGGCTCAAAGCAGAGTCATCTACTGGTTGGCTTGATTATTCTGAGGTTACATTTAGAAACATGTCATTTTAATTGTGTTCCTGAAGCTAAATCTCTTCATGCGTAATGGAGTTATACCATACAGTCTGTCTCCACTGCCAATGCTACTTGCAGTAAAGAAATATTTTGCTACCTGCATCTTGAAATATTTGATTTTCATGGATTAAGGAGTCTTGGCTTCTTCTGCATAAAAAACCACCAAATTTCTAGGGGAAAACTCCCTTCAAGAGGTAGTGAAGAGAGATGCTGATTCATGACATATTTCAAGGTTTCAGTGCTGCTTGTTATGCCAGCAGTGTCCAGCCATGAGCTCAGATAGACTTGCATATTTCACCTTAAAATTTGTGGGAATAAAACTGAACTTTTAAACACAATTCAGGGAATTTAAAATTGTTTGTAATATTGAAATATATATCTAGTTCAGAAAACTACTTTTCACATACACAGTACATGATTTTCCTTTACTCTGACAGAAGGGGATTCTATTTAGGTATTATCTTTCAGAGTATGGATACTGTAGCCATGACAACAGTGGGTGCCTAGAAGAAAAGTGTGGAGATGCAATAGACATGCTAGAAACACATTATCTGTCAGGATAAATGATTGCTTAAAGACCTTTGACTCACGAACCCAAATTCCCTTAGAGGGTATTTTAACACATTATTTTTAACCCCAGAGAGACAGGATGATCTCCTCAGAAAGGTAAGTGGATAAAAAAACCCAAACCACAAAAATAACACCTTTACATATCTGTCTGTATTCCGCTTTCTCGGACCTTGACTAATATTGTGGAGTTACAGAGCTCAGTGTTTTTTTGCTTTCTTCCTTGAAATGGCAAATACTTTCAAAATTTATGTTGATAAAAATGTAACAACATGATTATCTTTTCAGCAATTTTAATGTGAAGAACTGAAGGAAGAAAGGTCTGTTCCCTCTGTCCCTAGCCTGATATTGACAGTCTTGGCTTCTCTTCCATTGCAGCTGGAATTTTGGACCAAGGACAAAAGCACCCCATTGAATTCAACTGGAATCTTTCTCTTGTATTCAGTGTGTCCTCATTCAGTCCCTCAGGTTGTATTTCCCTTATACCTAGAATCATAATGAAGAGTACTAAAGCCTTCCAGGCTCCTGGGGAGCCTTAGCAAACTTCCTAATTTAGCTCCACATAGCTTCATGTCTATATTGGGGTAGGATGCCTACAGGTAAGTGCCATACTATCAGAATGATGAGGTAAGTTTTGGGTTACTTACAGTCTTCCTATGCCATTGCCACATTACATGGAGTCTCATTCAGGAGCAGATCCCTTGGCCGACTTGATTGCAAATCATAACGTAAATCTCATGGTGTATGCACAACATATCTCAGTGTGCAACATGCCTGGTCCATCCACCCATAGAGATGTGTAGTCTTCCTCTTTCCCTTTACAGTAAGCTTACAAACAGACCTTGCAAGACTGTATCCACAGTGTAAATTCAGATTAAGTTTTACACTGAGACTGGATTTTGTTTTGTGTACAAAACATATGTATGACCTTAAAGTGCACTTATTTTTATATAATTAACCCCATTATGAGGGACTCAGGCCTAAGCCTCTATACCTACATGCCTGGCAATTCCTTAATCCCGTGCCAAGCATATGATTTGAAGAAGAAAGAATTGTGGGATGCCCCCTCCCTGCTGTGTGTAGCACTTGAGCTGCAACATGGAACAAATGCTGCCAATTATTAATGTAGCTCATTGTGCTGTGCCCTAGTGAAAATGATTGCTTTGTCATTGGGTTTGCATGACCCCTCTGCATAGCCTACCACATTACACTTTTCCAGCAACGTTGTTTTCACTGTCTTATCTTGTTTTAAAGATGTTTATAGTGTTCAAGGACTCGTGGGGAACTTGTGATCAATTGAGACAAAGTCATCAGAGCCTCAATGAGAGACTAAGTCTCTAAAGTAGCCTCTGTAAATGGAAAAATATGCCATTTGTAGATTTTGGTAAACCATGCTACATGCTTATGGCCTAAAGAGGTAAAATCAGCTGTCTTTCAGTGTTTCAGAACCTAGTATGGTCCTTGCAATGGTTGTAGGGATGAATTTTCAGGCTAATATTTGTGCCCAGATTACTTTCTATTGCAAGTGAGCCATAAAAATATCAAAATCAAATTATCCATTTTTATGGTTTCAGCATGAATATAGACTTTGCTTAAGAAGGGCAATTTGCTTAAATGTAGCAAATTTGGTGAAGTGCTAGGCAAGCACAAATCAACATGCAGCTAACCCAAAAATCTGTATACACTTTACAAACTAGTAGATGATTTTTTACCTGCAAGCCCACAGTGCCCTCCACTGATTTTTTGTATGTTTTCACACAGATATTCATCAAAATGTTCTAAAACAGGTGATCCTAAAGGCACTTTTAAGGATGTCTGTAAGTTGCTTAAGAGAACAGAATCCTCTATAACAGGCCAACAAATAATAAAGAAAAATTATATTTTATAGTCTGGTGGGCTTTTTAATGGATTTGATCCTCACACCTGCAGAGGGCTTCTCTGCTTTACCAGAAGCTGGCCTGTATTAGACATTTCTCATCGTCACCTGCCAAAAATTCCAACGTCAAAAATCTGAAGATGGAAATGAAGATTATTGTTATAAAATTTTAACCCTTATTCATTTATCAAAGGACTTGAATTTATGCTGGTAATGATACCTCTTTGAAACTGTATCACTCTTTGAAACTGTTGCATGTTATAAAAGGAACCTAGAGACCTGCACAAAATCACTCCTCTTCCAAAAGCTGTAAATGCTCCCTCTCCCTCTGGATATAAAATCAGTTTCAACACTACAAATGGAGAGGTTGTGTATTTGTACATCCAAAATTTAGAGTTCTTTATTTTTTTTTTAAAGGAATCCAGGAAACTAGAGGAAGTATTTAATTAATATTTGGGATTTTAAGCCCTTAATGTTTGTGCTTTCAAATTGCATTCTGTAGCCACAAGTGCTAGAAACATTTATTTTTGTTCAGTTTGGCTTTGGTTTGATTATGTGCAAGTACAGATTGTCACGTAAGTACCTGAGGTACAGACCTATGGAAAGACAGCAAACTTTTCATACAGCTGTGAGATGCCACATAGTAAGAATCACAGTATCACAGTATCACTGTTGGAAAGGTTGGAAAGGACCTCTGAGATCATCAAGTCCAACCTATAACCTAACACTAACACCAACACTAACACCAACCATCATCTAAACCATGGCACTCAGTGCCTCATCCAGTCTCCCCTTAAACACCTCCAGGGTCGGTGACTCCACCACCTCCCTGGGCAGCCCATTCCAATGGCCAATCACCCTTTCAGTGAAGAACTTTTTCCTCATATCAAGCCTAAACTTTCCCTGACGAAGCTTAAGTCCATGCCCTCTAGTTCTGCCACTGGTCACCTGAGAGAAGAGACAAATTCCTGCCCGACTACAACCTCCTTTTAGGTAGTTGTAGAGAGCAATGAGGTCTCCCCTGAGCCTCCTCTTCTCCAGGCTAAACAGCCCCAACTCCCTCAGTCGCTCCTCATAGGGCTTGTGCTCCAGCCCCTTCACCGTCTTCGTTGCCCTCCTCTGAACACATTCCAGTATCCTAACATCCTTCCCAAACTGGGGGGCCCAGAACTGTACACAGTATTCAAGGTGAGGCCTGATCAGAATCGTAAGATATTAAGAATTATTTTAAGAATCATAAAGCAGCCATTCAAGCTACTTTTACAGTTAATACTTACATAGTTCCATTGAGGCTGACCATACTCTTATCTTGTTCTTCAGTCTGGTTATGAACTCGAGGGTGGCCTTCTGTTATTAACTGTGGAAGCAGCCCCAATGAATGGCGCTGTGTTACTGCTGCAGGCTCTCATGTGCACACTTAGACTGTTACATTTTCCTGAGGCTGAAATGTAAGCTTCCTCTTGCTCTTATTTCCATAAGATCTTGTCACACGTAGAGGGAAATTCTTTTTCTTAAGTTACATACATTTGTAATAACTGCTCTTCTCAAGAACCACTTCTTAATTGCCCACTAGAAGTTCAGTAACTTTGTATGTTGTTCAGATAAGCATGTTTTCTGTGCTATAGTGATAAACTTGAGCCTTCTAAATTTGAAATAAAATAATTATATTTTGAAATATTGCATAATTTAAAAGAACGCTGTTGTAATAATATATTGTGGGGAGGGTAGAACAGCACGACCTCCTCCCGAGAAGCTAAGCGATTCCCTTCTCTAATAACCTATTAGAGAAGCTGTTGGTTTCAGCAGTAGCTGTTTGTCTGCAAACCTCAGCAGCAACAAGTAGGTGGCACTGCATGATCATTTAAAACTGCAGAGTGACACACAGAGCTGGGCTCAGTCCAGAGGACATTATTACGACTCTATGAGGAGTAAGTGTTGCACAGTTCTTAGGCTGATGGCAGCAGCACTCTAGCTACAAAAATAATGTTATAAGAAGGTATGAAAATACATCAAGATAGGTGACATCTCAATTTTTTACAAAGTAGATTAATAAAAATGGATTAAGTATGTTCATCTGTTGAATTTACTTATAGCCTTTTACATTAAATATCTAGCTACCTGAAGACCTGCCTCTCTCTAGATATATATACACCTTCTAAATAAAATAAAAGTGTACATGGTGTTACATGGCATTTATTCCTAAATTCTGGATGTGCAAAAACCAAGCAAGTATTTATTTTGTAAAGTAATTCTTGATCATGGTTCTTTGATCCTGGCTCTTGACATGTAATTTGTCACAAGGAAGTAGAAAACCTGTACCAGAACTAAAGATTGTTCCTCTGGTGTTTTCTTCAAAGGCAGAACATCTAGTAGCTAATCAGGAGGGGTCAGTATCATGTCAAGGTTTTTTTCTTTAAGCAAATACATTAAATCTTATTACTTCCTCCTGCACCAGGTCACCAACTGTCAGAGCCCCCATGCAGGCAACTAGTCAAGGTATGCACCTGAGAATGGAGATTTCTGAATACTCCTTTACAGAGTGTCTCCCTTTCTAAAGACTATGTAAGCCAGTGCGTGCACAGACTGCTGGAAGCACAGACTGGATGGCAAGGTTCATCTTTGCAGCCATGCCACTAAGCAAGTTGGAGTCCCCTGTCCTGGCTTTCCTTCCCACCTTGTGCACCTCGCAGTGCCAACGAGTCTCTGGCCCTAGTGACTAGGAGCTGGACCCCCAACAGGTTTCCTACATCTTCAGCCAATTCCTGCTCTGAAAAACCACTGTATCACCGCTAACTCTTGTGTTTACACAAGGGTGTGCCCTCTGGGCAGAGGACTTGATACTGGCAATCCCAAATACGTGGATGCGCTTATCTCAGAAACTGGAAACCGTTGAGATGTTATCTCAGGCTTCGTTTTTCTGCTTGTTGGATGTAGGCAGGTTTTGTTCACCTTTAAAGGACAATTCATTACCTTTCACAGGAGCTTTCACCTCACTGCAGAGTCTGTGTATAACTAAACTGGGTTTCCTGCATCATTTATATGGGCCACTGACATTAAGAAAGTTAATTTCCACCCCCACCCCCCTTTCCCTCCCAGAAAAAATGTTTCAATTTCAAAAATATTTATATTAATACATTGCTGTTCTTCAGGTTCCACTCATCCAAAAACTAATAACCTCTAGTATAAAGAATATGTTCCTTTCTGCCCCGACAGGATAGGATAGCCATTTATTTCAGTCTTCTTCCTCCACTAAACTCAAACAACAGATGAAAACACTATAACTTGTCTAGAGTCCCATCATTATACCTTGAGGTTTTTCACATTCATGTTCAGGTATGAATTGTTTTATGTAATTTTAACAAAAAAAGGCAACTTAACATAAGTGCAAAAGCCAAGAAGTGGAAGAAATAAAAGCAGGGCTTGGGGAGATGGAGCAGTTTCAAGGTAAACAAAAAGAGAGATCAGAGAAGGAGCCTAGGAAGAGAAACCTTGGGAACAGGAAGAGAAATAGGGTGATTTTTAAAAGGTGCAGCAGCAACAGCTTCTGTGGTTTTGTTAAGTTGTGGTGGTTTTATTAATGTTCTGCTTTCTGTTATTGGGTGGTTATATGCAGTTTTATATTTGCATGGTTTAAGGGGCAAAACTTGATTCAAAATCTGTAAGCTATATTTAAATAATAGTAACTATCCTAAACAAATTGCTAGCTTAGCCATACTTATTTATTTAGATATAGAATATAACAAATACAATGCTGAACAGTAAACCAGGCCTATACATCCCATTTTAAGTGCTCTCCTAATGACAACTCTGGCAATACAAACAAAGAGATTGATTCCCAATTTCAGCATTACATTTTTAATTTGTTATCTAAGCCTAGCTCTACTTAATTAGTTTGCTCTGTCAATAAATGTGAATTAAAACCCGTGCCTGGGGAGTGTTTATTTTCCCAGGATGCTACTTCACTAATCAAACTATGCAGAAAAAAACAACAACAAAAAAAGCCCATGTGATAACAAACAAACAAACATTTTATGATCAAAAATGCACAAACCCTCACAAAGTTATTCACAACTTAACTGTTTCCTTATGAAAGTGTATCTGATAGAGATACAAACAGCAGTATCTAACCTACAGCTTTTTTTTCTTATCAACCAACCATCCACATGCTTGCCTTTATGCAAATACTTTGTAATGATTTTTTTGTGCAGGTGGAAAAGCCTGCTATGAGTGTGCCCCTTTATATAGCATTTTGGGACAAAAAACCTGAAATTATTAGATTCATAGTACAGTAAAATGTTTCAAAAATGAATTTAGGAATAATTCAACAATATGCAGCACTGCTTTTCTTTGAAATAAGGTATTTGTAATTTCCTAAATAGAAAGATATTCCTGGGGATTGATCTCAATTTACAATCTATTTACTGTGCTGTGTCACAGGTGTCTCCTGTCTTCCATTATTCTGCCTGCACCCAGCTTCCTATCACACCAGTACCTCCTCCAGTTCATAACTGAGTTTATTGAACCTCACTGAGCACAGCTCTAGTGCTGCAGAACACACACCAGACGTTACTGCATATGAGACAAGTTTTATCAGCCCTGTGGAGTCAGATCAGGCCAAGATAAATTCTGCAGTGACAATTTAAAAGACTATATGCAAGGGGAAAAGTGGAGTTCCTTATCAATTTAGTGCCAAAAGACTGGGGATCATACAGCTACCATCCTAGTTGGCTTAAAGTGTATGGCTCTAGGCTGTGAAGCTGTGGTACATCTGCTCTGCCTAAAACAGGTTCAGAAGAATTCAACACCAACCCTCACAGTTTTGTGTCACCATGCAGGGAGAGCAGAGAGGATGTGCTACTAGTGAGGAAGAAAGAAACCTTTCTCTCTGCCAACAGAACTGTCAATCTTAATGGAAAGCAACTAACAGCTTGCTCCTTCTTGAAAGAGTGGGTCTGTTCCCCACAGCCCCTTATTTTAACAGTATGCTGAGACATCTCTCCTGCTGCACAAATCTGTTGGCCCTGATCCCCCACCAGCTACAGCAGATACACGGCTGATCCAGGGCTGGGAAGAAGCCGCTGCTTTCCTAAAAGTAGCCTGCTGAGACCCTCCTCTGAAGGGAACCTGGCTAATAGTCATGATTTTAGTGAACTTTTTATTTCCACCTTATTTTATTCCCGCTATTTTCTCCTATGTCCTGTTCTGTTCTATACCACAACATTCATCTGACTCCATTTAAATGTAAGAGTTCTGTATGCTCACTTAAAGCTATAAACAGAGATTACTCTGATGTCTGTGCAGTGTGAAAGTTGTTATACTAATAGCCATTAGGAGAATAGAGGCTTTCAAACTACGCTCTTCAAGGAGCTTTTTCTTTTCCCCTTTTCCTGTGTTTTTGTCTTCATCATTTTTTGGCTCTTCCCTGTAAGAGTCTTAACGCAGCCCACAGAGAAAGAAAGATACATGTAAATTCTTTGCTGATACCCTTAACACAGCATTGACACAGGCAGAGGGACACCTGTGGCAGAGACAGGAGGAACAGTAGAGGCACAGGTGCAGTTTGACAGACCTGCAGAACTGTTAATTTCTATTGATGATTTATAGAAAGAGGGAAATAGAGGTCTGACTTTCAGTGTTCAAAGAAAATACCTAGGCAAAGTATCTTACAGATGAAACTTTATGCCTGAGTTCTTCACCCTGAATCCCATAGGAAAAGGTAATTATCTCTCTCTACATTTGGAATTGTGTTTTTAATGGAAAAACTAAATGGCATAACTTTTTGTCTCTCATATTCACCAGTCAGTTCTTAATTGTTATCTGCTTGACAGTGTCATCTGGTACATACAAGACTCTGGAAACAAAAAGAAAAATCTTTTTCCTTGTGTAAAGAAGTATTATCCAAATGCTTCTTGGCAGCTGATGATAAAAGCACAGTCTGTAATCCATTTCTCCAATTAAATTCAGGCAAAGAGCCAGATGTTACTGTTATTCAGTTTGCTAAACCTACAGCTGTGCTTAGATTTTGGCTATCTTTTTTTTTTTTTTTGACCATAACAGAGGTGGAGAGAGTCAGCATTAAGACTTGATTTAAGCATTTGATCAGGTAGGAGGTTAAAGAGAAACAAGAACCTCCATGCTTATTCTTCTGTGGGTAAGTGTTCTGCAGTTTTAGTGAGTTCCTTGGACTAATACTGGGTCTTAAGTTATTGTCTTAAGAAATGTATCTTTTCATATTAATTTAAATTGGAATTTTTTAAAATGTTTGAGGTTTTTCATGTGGTACTGATTTTTAGCCAGAATTATCTCTCTTACAAATTATAGTTACTTTTGCACCATAAAGATGTCTTGTAAGAAGCCTTCTGCAAACAGAAGCAATTGTGGGATTTTTTTAACCATGTTATTTATACAGCTAATGTTTTCTGTCTTAAGGGGAGGAAGCTTTTCAACTGGAAGCAAAATGTAATTTGCTTTATTTCAAACTAAGACACGGAAAGGTTATAGAGTTCAAGAATGGGAACATAATGAAAAAAATTAATTCATGCATTTATCTTAAAATATCCATACGTTGCTGTGGAGGAAGGAAAATGTTCATAAGAAACTTTTTTTTTTTTAACATGAAACTGAGTGTGGAATGAAGGGAGTGGCGAATATAAAGCATACAAACTGTACATCAAAATAATGTGTATTTGTCAGTAGCAAACTTCCAGGTTCATGGGCTATTTTGAAAGGTAGTGTGAGGAAATCTGTCACAACGTGCACTTGTAGCTTTAGCTTTAGGCAGGATATGTTTTTGTAACAAATGTTAAAGAATAGATCCCCATGTGGCCACCCACATGTGGAGTTTCCTTTCCAACTCTTGCTTGAGGAACAGTTAAAAGGAGACGGTTGTATCTACAGTCTTCCTCTCTTTGTCCTTAAACAGTGTCTGCCTTACCTGGTACAATTTACAATACCAAGCAGTTATATCTTTAGACCTTCCTGAGGTCCTGGGGACCCCAAAACAGGGACACAGTTCTGGTTAAAGTAGTAGCTTTCTTTTAAGCATTTCAGCCCTCAGTGACTCGAGCACAGGCCTTGGGCTCTAGGTAGTTCTGTCACCCAATTGCTGGACAGCTTTTGGCAAGGTATGTAGTCTGTCCATACTTCCATGCTTGAAAAAGGGGCACAACAATACAAAGATATCCATGACATTTCTATTTAGACCCCTCTTCACATATGTATTTGCTAAGTCTGTAAAGCATTATTGACAAATTCAGCTGCATGAATTACCCAGGACCTCCTCAGAAAAATGATGACAGATGCTAGAATTAACTTTCAGTTAGAACTGTGAAACACTTTCCCAGTCTTTGTAATTGCTAAAAAACAGCTCTATGGTTTTCTATTAACAAAGCAAACAACTTTATTTTCTTAATGATCAGTCTGATACAAGAAGTAGTTACCACTGCAAAAAGTGGAATATTCTGGTTTAAGCTAAACTAGTCAGTTTTCTAACTTCAATCTCATTCAAGTGACAGTATCTTTTGAAAATTACAGACAGAACGCCCCTCTCGTAGCACGTTTTTTCAAACAGCTTTTTCCAGACCCTGTTCTCTCAAGAAATAATATCTTGTGTTAAGTATGACACGTGCTGAATAGAATGATCTTCTTCTGTAATCATCTTTTTTTATAGTCTCTCTATGTAAAGAATGTAAGGTCAGACAGAGAACTGATACTGTCTCATTTAATGGAGATTTGGCTGTTGTGAAGTTCATAACATTAAAATTAGTCCTTGGAAAGTAACAGAATATGCATACAATTTCTGGGAAATGTTATACATATGCATGTATATGGGAAATATATTCTGTAACTAACTCTTGTCTTGTTACATGATTGGTGGAATTATCCACCTTGTGTCTGGCACTGTAATAAAGGATGCTTGCTTTCTAAAACTCCAAAATGAGTATATTTCCTGTTATTTTTGGTATCGTCTAACTTTTCTCTTTATCTTCTTGGAATTTTTCTTTCATCAAATGGGTTCTTCTCTTTTAGAGCCTGTATGATAGACACATTAGCCGGAGTGTTAAAATTGGGAGTATAGTCATTAACACATACCAGATTTCTGAGGTGATATAATATGCTCACAAACTGGAACTGATTATCCTTAGGCCTGCATTCAGACACAAGAAAAGGCACAAGAAATCCTGCCTGGAGATTTTTCATGTAGGTGACAGCAGTCAGCAGAGCAATGAAGTTGCTGTTTCAAGGTAATACAGAAAGCAAGATTTGCATGTTTTCCAAGTACTATAGTTATGGCAGACATATTCTAGAATATATTTTTTTTTTTTTTTTTTAGGTAATAATGAACAATTTCAACAATTTAAACACCAGTTCTGTCAGTCTCAAAAGTGCAGAGCTTTCTTGGGAGTTCTGCCTCAGCCTCTGAAATGCAAAATATGACATACAGGCCAAACTGATACTCTAATTCATTTATGGCTCTGTCTCCATAAAAGGAGACTTAAAAGGTATCCTCTGTACAGGATACCATAAAATTTAATATCCATCCAGTGTTCTGAGGATGTTTTATGTCATATATAACACCCCGATAATGCAAAATAACTACCTTAACTTACTCTATGCAGACTCTTTAAGTGCTCTGATGAAGCAGTGTATTCAGCTGTATTTCAGTAAATGAGTTTGCAATAATGGCCAGAAGGCAAAATAAAGGTTAAAACTAAATTTCACTGAATTTCCTATGGGTTTCTGTGCCAGGGAGAGGATTCACCTGTCAAAATGCCCACAAAAAAAAAAGGATATGAGATTTTCTTCTTCTTTCACTGTATATGTGAAGTAAGATATGCTTATAAGCAGTAATAAAGTAATAATCTGGCTTTTCCCTGCGTCGTTTGAATGCCCCCACTGAGGTGTGAGCCTCTTCTATCTTGATCAGCAACTTAGTTTAAAATTCTTAATTTTCCTGTATGCAAGAACTTCAGTGTCTGGATCATCACAAATACTAGTACATCACACATCTAGAAGAACTGAGAAATCGAATCAAATATTATATCACAGGATTTGAAAACAGTGAAAGACATTTCTGTATGCTGAAGTTTCAAGTAAAGGAAATTGTTGTTACTGAACATGTTTCCTTATAACTATTATGTTTGCTGCTTTGCATTTCTGAAATAGTGATCTGCTCCAAGCCACAGTTCCTAAGTTTCATGTTGTTTCATTTTCAGTCATAAAACCCCATTTTGGTAATGGGAGTAGGATTGCAACTTGGTAGACAGTTAATAGTACCTTCAAAATCTAACATAACTTTTCATTTCCAGCATCTGGAGGACCAATAGCAAGGCTATTACAGGGGACTTAGCCATAATAATCACCTCTTCAAAGGAGATTGTTACATAAAGAAAGGGAATTTCTGACTTCTTAACATTGAGAACCTCTTCTGTGCTAAAGCTTTTGTACCTCATGACTGTTTCCAAGCCTGCCCTCAACAGCTTTCATTTTGTGTCATTCTAAATACCAGTTTGGACAGTGGGGGGAAAAAAATTCCTCATAAATCTATCCCAGGCAGGATTTTTGGCAAGGCAATGATTTTAACGCATAATATGTTCTAGGGGAACAAACCAAAAATAAACCTAAACACCATCCCCCCCGTCCTCTCACTTTTCTGTCACTGCAGTTTCCTATTACTAAATATGGTGACTTCACACTTTTTTTTTCCTGATGGGTAGGAACAACAAATTAAAATCCACTTTTCCAACTTACTAGAATCTTGGAAGATATGTTTGTTGTAGCAAAACATCTCCATGTGGGGGGCTTTCCTTGTAGGGCATCAATTTTAATCAACCTTGTCTTAACATTAAGACAAATGATTTGATAATTGGAGGAAAATAGTTTCAGGAGTGATTTCTGACCTGCACCTGCAGTTAAATAAGCCTGTGCAGAACTGAAGACAAAATAATCCACTCACATAAGTGACTTAATGATTATTGTATAGACCTCCTTCGATATCAAAATCTGGATCATAATTTCAGAGGATTCTACACAGTCTAATAGCTGCAGTGGAGGGAGACCTGTAGGCTGGTAAGCTGGACTGTATTTGGTCTTTGTTTAAGTCACCGATGGGACTGTTCTACAGCCAAACTGAATTCAAAAGGATACTTTGTCAAATTTTGGAAGTGTTCTTACCAGTTTATAGGGCTTATTTTTGCTAAACAAAGGATTTTTTTCTAGCTCTACTGTAGCTTCATGTCTTACCTATACTGTGTTCTTTCCTCAAATATCTTTGCATTATTTATTACTTCATGAGCTGACTTCATGAAATATTCTCAAACAATATTTTTATTAATCCTGTTAACTCAGTCGGGTAGGACAACCTTTAGTTTGTTTTCTTTAGGTCAATGTCAGCCTGTCTAAACTCCTGAGTTTACTGAATTTTCCTCTTTTTTCAAAAAATTTTTCAAAATTTTGACAGCTTTCCTATAAATATTGCATGGTATGACTGTCTCTTGCTCTGATTTATCAGGATAAGTCAGTCTCTTTCGGACTGTGGAGTTTTCAGAGGCTATGGTTTGTTTCATCTGTCTAATTGAGTACATTAATAATGACAATGCAGTTAATTGGGGGCAAGAGAGGATGGATAAAATAGTGAACTATACAATCTCCTTTAGGTCTATCCTGTTAAAGCTCGAGTTAGGGAAGAAATTTCATGAAGTAGGAATACTGTGGTATTACTATCGCTGTGTGTGAAGACTTCTGGAATTCTTCCTTCTGGAGTACAGGAATTTTTTAGAGGAACACTCAGTTGTTTAGTTGTAATCTAGACTAAAAAATATGACAGAGAAGTAACACCTTCTCATGCTTTCAAACTAAATGAACCAAGTTCTGCTGACTACCTCATTGCATCTAGCTTTTGGGATGTGTACAAAAGATTATGGTGGATCTATGCTTTTCCAAAGCATTATGCATGTTTCAGAACAAACGACAAAATCATCTCTCAAGTATTTTCAGCCATCAGATAGATCCGTGAATGTTACACCACATGGTTAGTAGCTTTTACTAAAACACCACTTACTGCACAAACTGGACATTCCTGTGGGACACAAGCACTGTGGCTGTGTAGCTCATGCTCATTCAGTATAATCTGCTTATTGTGTCCAAAATGCAGATGAATGGGGTGTTTCCTGACAGTAATTAATCTTTGAGGACTTGATCACTAAATTAGATTACCTTTAGTTTCTGAACAAAAATTCCAGTTGTGCCCCTTAGTATTAATAAATGTCTTTGCTTCTTTCCTTTGATTGTTCATGGCAAATATATAAAATCAGCCCATTTCTGACAAATGTTAGATGCACATAACATGCAAGCATGATACAAGTGATCTGTCCATAGTTAGGAAGTCTGACATCAAGGGAATGTGAATAGGCTTCTCCTGCAAAGCATGCATCAGAAGATATTTACTAGCTGGAAGCCTCTTGGGTGGGAGGAAGACTTAAAATAATCCACGTAACTTCCATTGACACAAAGAGGAATAGGAGTCTGTCAGATGCTTGGACCCAGTTACTTCTTATCCTGTAATACAATGATCTAGGGACACGGCTGTGCCTCTTAAGGTCACCTTCTGAACATGAGACTGCCTCAGAGACTGAAAGGAACTGGAACAAATGATAGCTAAACTCCAAGTGTCTCCATTACTGCAGTCTTATGAAATGTAAACAACAAATCTGTCTCCTCCTTCTCCATTGCCTCCACCCCAAAATGTTGTAAACCTGATAGAGAGCTCCTTCAAATCTAAGAAAGTAAAACCAAATTCTCTTGTAAAATTGAAAAATGTGTTTAAAATAAATTAATGGATTTTACTGGAAGCTTAGGTGCCAGTCACAGATTTATCCTAATTCATCACCTTTTTTCATCCAGAGATGGAATTCATCCCATTTAATTTCTCAAACTCTGGCAACCGTTTAAAATCAAAATGTCATATTCTTCCCTGATTTGCACGCATCCTACTTTAGTGAACTTGTAAAGACATGAGAGAGATAGAACTTTAGTCGAAGTGGTTTGTTCCTTAACATACTGTATAGCTATGTATCATGCTACCATGAACAACTTATGTTACTGCTCCTCATAAATAACACGTCCTGTATTTTCAGTAACTTTTAAGCAGTGAAATTTCTCAAGGCATTTATGATTTTTTTTTTTTTTAAACAACATTCCTGAAAATGTCAGTGACTGTTAACATCTGAATCAAGCTGTTCCTGGTTCATGTGACTGGAAATGGTGCCCAGAGCAAAAAAGCCAGACACTCTGACTCTCATATAAATGTAGTCTGTGAGAAAATGTTACTACTCAGCTCAAGTAGAAGTTGCTGAATCCACATCAGAATACATTTTGGCAGGAAAGAAGGTAAGACTGCATCACAACCATTTTATTATTATTGTTGCTACTTTTATTAAGGTATGTTCTAGAAGTGGTCTAAGAGCTGAGAAAAACATGATAAGCTGCTAAATACGGATTCTGGCTGGCCAAAGGCTGAAACATTGCTGGAAGTATCTGGAACTCTCCTGGGATTATACTGGAATTATCTCAAAGGAGAGAAGAGTGAATTTGGGGTTTTACCTTATAGTCATCCCAGAGAGCAGTTCCAAACGGTCTTAGGTTCTTAAGAGGTCTTCTACCTTCAAAGTAGAAGGAATGCCATGCAGTAACCAGCTGCACATAAGGGTAAAGGGTTCTTGTAACAATAAAGAACTAAAGAGATGAACTGAACTCTGCATGAGTGAGATATATTTAGATATGTTGCATGGCTGGCACCAAAGACAGAAAAAGTATGCCAGTCAAAGATGGCTGCACTAGAAGCAGCTGCAGAATACACTTACATTTTACCTCCAAAGAACTTAGTATAGCTGAATTTATTTCAGACATAACACATTGACATATGCACATACTTTCAGAAAAATTGGAAGGTCTACAAACATAGCACAAAATATGTAACTTCCTGCCTAAGAAGGTCGCAGTTAACAGAGAAAAGCTTTCATACTTATAGGCTCATATGAGTACTAAATTTATCTGTAATTTAGGAATAAGTCCTTTTTTAGACCAAGCACTGAATGGCCTATGGCATGTAGTTAGGGTGCACATATTATTATGATACTGCTTTACTGAAGGAAAAGAACAAGGAACGGTAATTAGCTCCTTCTCCCCATTCTCCAGCTACCTTCACTTATCGTTACCCAATGCTGTTTGCAAGCTGCTGGCTACATGGAAGAAACTTTTGTGGCTGCACTGCCTTCTCCTCCTCCTCCGTGGTTGCTTTAAGTCCTAACACTATGGGAAGACTTCCCAAAGCAAAAAGTAGCTACAGAATATGACAGCTGCAGTCCTTTGTACCTTGTTTCCCTTCTCTTTCTTCTCTAGTTCACCCTAATGTGCGCTCATGCAGGAGAGAGGAAGAGGGCAGAGAAGTAGCTGTATCGTACATCCACCAGTCACAGGAGGTTTGCCGCTTCAGCAGCACAACACTCATGTACCTGTGTAACTATAGGGCAGGGTCCTGAGACTGCCTTCATAACAATTGACCTTCATAACAATTTGGGACGCAGGCTACCTGCCTGAAGGATGGATTGTTTTTTTTTCTTTTTTTTTCATCACAAAAGTTATTTTCTTTCCTCCATGCTCTCAAGAGGGTATACGGTAGAGGCTAAATTAAGAAAAATACGTGCATGATTAGTTTGACAAGGGAAGCTTGTATCGTGTTTCCAAAATAGGTTTGGCATAGTGTGAAACAGTTGGTATTCATCCTATCTATGCTGGATGTGGATTTTGATTTAAACACAACCCTCCAAGAAAAGCATGAAGAATGCATTAAATACATAAATAAATAGCAGATAATGAGGTGTTACAACAGATCACATTCAGTCTTCCAAGATCTGCAACTGATCTTCCTAAGCAGAATCCTTCTCCTTTCTAAATGATACAAATTTATGAGTTGTCTACAGATGCTGGGAGGTCATCTTATGAAAGAAAAGAAGCTATACCCTCCGTGTTTAAAAATAAGCAACCTAATAGGTGGCTTAGCACATCAGACCCAGTTTATCTGGTTTATGATGATAAATGAAGTAACAGTATAAACCAGTTTCTGTGGATATTTCTCTGAGCAGCAGAACCACTCTGAAATATGTGTAAAAGCCATAAACTGTTGAGATAACTAATACCACATAGTTCTGTTAGATCTCCTGTAGAAAGCAGTTGTGCTCAACAATGCAGAAGAATCCAGAAGCATTTCATATTTGAAGTTTTCCTAAGAAATCATTTTATCAGAAGAAAATGAAGTTGAATGCACTTTCACATACTCATTAGTCAAATGGTTTGATAAAACAAAAATAGAGATGTGCTAGGTAAAAATGACATTTAAATAGTGAGAACTTATTTTAATAACTCTGAAATGGTCTTGTAATCAATTCCAGTTACCGAAATTTTTGGTGACCATGCAATGTCTGCAATGTATCTCAGTCTTAGTCATCTGATGACAACACAAAAATACGCCAAAACCCAGCAGTTTTCAAAGTTCCTCACACTGAACGTATACAACGAATTTTGCAGGCAGGTTTCATACGCATGCCCCTTGATCTGGATCAATATTTACTTTGGCATTTTGCAGCATAAGAGAATTCTTTGTTTCATATGAAGTCAACAAATGTTTATGTCCAAAATTTTAATCTTTACCGATGCTAAAATACCCTATGATGTCTTCACATCTGAACACAAAACTGTTTTGTTGCATTGAATGAGTTTCACTCCAATACTTTAATCATTACATTCTCATCTGGAGGTTTCTCTGCTTCATGCAACAACTCGGGCCTTTACTATCTTTTCAATTGAAACTTAATGTCTATTTCCTCAATGTTCTGCTTTGTAGCACAGCATTTTACATACAGGCTATCATTTTAATGGAGAGTTAAATTACATTCTCTAAAGCTGCCTTTATATATATTCATTATAACTATTTCAAGGCCTTCTTTTCTCTGCACTTATTTTCATAAGAGAACCAGAAGAGAATGTGGAGTGAAAACTAATCAAGAAATAATATATGGATAACTCACAGCAGACACTGTAATTAAAGGAATTTTTAAGTAACTTGACATTCTATCTCTTTGAAACCTAAGCTATACTACATGTTAATATTTGTGTAAGGAATAGTTTTCTAGGCCACGAACAAGGTATTTCTGTCTTTTCTCTGTATGCCTTCCTCAGAAATCAGCAGGCAGGATCTATTCGTTTAAAGCTACATCAACTGGAGTACCAAGGGTTCCAGGACACAGCTGGAGCATAACCTAATTGAAGGAACAAGGCAGCTGTGTGAAGATACACATATATTAATAAACAAAGAAGATTTTTGTGTGGGTTTTGCCTTCATGTCTCTGAAATCTTCCAAGCAGTTAGGACTTTAGTTGGCAACAAAAGTAGCCTTATTAACAGATGATTTGGATGGATGCCAGTTTAAGAAACTAGCTTTGGCAAGGACTATAGGAGATGAATTAAAAATATATCTTTTAAAAAAATTACATATATACAAAAATTTACTTCTATTTTCAGGAAAATATTGATCCTGCATACTTCTAAACAGATGTTTATTCAAAGCAATTTCCAGTTGCCTTATTTCTACATCTATGGATAATCTTGAGAACTGTAGTTTAGTGCAAAGCCATCTGAATTTCTTGCTGGGACACAGCTGGACTTTCACATCAAAGGGATAAATGTCAGGCTGCCAATAATGCAAATTTTCACACAGAAATATTAGAGTGCTTAGAACCTTGTTATGGCACTTGAGGCATTTTAGACTAGTATTGAGTTAGAAGGGACAGAAGAAGCTTATTTGTGTCTAATCAAATATTGACATGATGCTGGAAGAAAAACAATAGCATCATGGATTGTCTATAACGGCAGAGAATAACAGTAAATTAAATGGAGTGAAACAGAAAAAAGAAGGATGTGTTATCTGTGTATAATTATCAAACTTTTTCCTCCTTGTTCCTTAGGCTGATGCAAGATACTCATTTAATAAGATGAAGTTTATTTTATACTACTGTTCATTACTGCTTCATCTGTAATCTTCCCATGTCTCAGATAAAAAAAACAAACCAAAACAAAAAACTCCTCAAAACACTCACCAACACAACCTCAAACCCAGTCTTCTGCTGTGTTTACAGAGTATTTAGTGCATAGTGGACCTTGGTCTAGATCAAAGTCTAATGTCAATACAGATCCTGTGACAACAGTTGCCTCTGCTTTTGAATATTCTAATTTTGCTACAGTAACTTGCCACAAAAGAAGGAACAGTAACAGTAAAGGCTGAAAATAAAGCTTAGTACGTCAACATGAATAATTATGTGTTCCTGCAACAGAAAAAGTCCATTACTTTTGTATCTGTGAGGCAGCAAAGATGTTTGCTCTTTCAGTGCTTGAGGACTCATCTACTTGGATGAAATGAAAACATGAGAGAAATATCTAGACCCACAGTTGAGCCACACAGGAGCCGAAGATTTCAAGGCAATGTTCCCTTATGACATATTACAGAAAAGAATGATATTCGATCTGTCTTCAGCTTTCCTTCTAGAATTTTTCCTTCACTTACATCGTGATTGAGCTTTCCATGTCATATTGATCCCATGTCAATGACACTTATTCTCTGTCCTGAGGCTTTCTTTAGCGTATTACCCTTTACTTTGAAAGTGCTGACAGATCTGGTACTCTTTCCTATCCTGCCTTTACACATACCTCTGTGGTGCTGTACACATGAAATGCCCACTTGATTTTACTGAGCTAGGATATCTGTCCTTTCCACATCAAGAATCTTTCTTGAGTTTGTAATTTCTGGAAGGCTACTGGTATTTGTTCATCAAACGTCTCTTAACCGTGTTGTGCGTGCAAAAATAAAAACAGTCAAAGGCATGGGGAAGCAAACAAATGTAATTGAGTTAATGAGGTTATCCATGTGAGTCTACTTAGACTGTAAGCTTTCTGGGATAGGAACAGTAAACTTGTAGTGTTTTGTTTAATGTTTGATACATCTGCTCCCAACTTTGACTGAAATGCCTGTGAGTGCAAAATGCAGTTGACATGATAGGGAAAACATCTTGAATTACAATTACAGTACAAGATTCTGTGTTGTAAGACCTACTTAAAAACCCCAAAACTAACCCCCTTGTCTAAGGACATATATTAACCTGGATGATGGTTTTGGGGAATAAAATTTTTCATTGCTTACTTCTAAGGTGTTTCCTGCAACATTGTCTGTACTGACCACTGCTAGAGGCGTGATGTTGAACCAGATGTATTATCAGTTCAAATTTTATTTTAATTTTTTTTTTAAGATGATATATCCTGAAATATTTCAGTATCTGTGGCTACTGGGAAGATTTCTGGCACAAAAGCAAATAGATAAAGTACCAGATGATAATGTGATAATCCTATTTAAAAGTCATGGGTCTTCTCATGACTTTTTTTTTCCTTCTTTCTTTAGGCTATGCTGAAGTAGCCTAACTCTATTTCAGTAAAGAAAACACTTCCTGTAATAACACCCCATTTAAGACTAAGCCGGCTCAAGACCATCAGAATTTTGTTAATTAAATTAACACTTAGTCTTTTCCCCCTCAGGTGGTGTTTGTTTTCTTCAGTGCTGAGTACATTATGTGAAAAATAGAAAGATAACCCCTGTTATGCCATAATTCATCCTTCTTATTTTATACATATATTGACAGTCCACACAAAGCCTCTTTAAGTTAAATTTAGGATGGTCGCTGAGCATTTCAATCTTGTTCACTCGAGCATCTTGCCTGACCATAACTGAAATAGGAGTGATAAAATGCGTGTCATTTGATGAAAGAAGCTGACCAGCCTGGATGTTAGGAAAGACTTTGTTTTCTAAATAATTTTATGTAAGCTCTTTATATGATGGCACTGGCAGGGGTGGGGACAGAGCATGCTAAAACATTTGCTTGAAAGTTTTTTTGCTAACCGTTGCATAAACCAATGTTTTGGTACTACTTCAGGTTCTGTAATTAACTTCCTAAAGCACTCTAGGTTGTGACATTTTAAACTAAAATGTTTTAGGACAAATTAAAACCTTGAGATGTGATGCAAGCATTCTCTGAATTATAACTCTCCAAATTGCTTGCCATTATTTCTTGGAGCTGAATCTTGTAACAATTAAGTGTGTTTGTTCTTAATCTCTTTTCTACGTGTTTTCTCAGTGGAGTGGGAGTCAGTATAGTGAGCAGAAATGGCTATCCAGCAAAATTTTAATTTGCCATTGCTCATGGGAGAGGCTTTTCATTCCCTGACTGGCTAACCCTAGTTGCCCTATGTATTTAGCCCTACAAAAGCTGTAGTTCAATGGTGGCCTCTATGCATGGCATAATTCTTCTGACATGAAAACATCATAATTCTAGTTGACTTTATCTGGGCATCTGGGTTATTCAGCTGCACCATGATTCTTTTGCATTCCTCTAGTCAAATAGATTGTCAGCTGTTTATCTGTAATATACTTGCTTTATAAAGACAATCAGCACCAGAACTCAGCTTACTATGGTAACTATTCAGTTGACAAAAAGGAAAGCCACGTTAACTACAAAACCAGTAGGAATTCACTTTGCCAATTAGGTTTTCAATCCCTCGTGCTAGGGCCTCCCCAAAGAGCTAAAACATAAGTTATGGATTGAACCTACTTTACATATGCACGTGTCTTCCTGTGGCTAAGTCCTGCCTGAGCTAGTTGAGGCTAGTCAGGCAGTCAGGACTTCCTGGACATTAGCAAGTATTTAGTGGATTTGTAGCCAAGGTAATGTCCTGTCATGCTGTGGCTGATCAAGTGTTGATGACTCCAAAGCCAGCTGCTTTACTACACTGCAGAGATAACAAAACAGATAAACGATAAAATACTTGAAATACAGACCAAATCAATTGCACCACTAACAACGTCCAATTGTGAGGTACTTTGAGAGATATTCTTAAAGCTGATCTGCTGATATCTTTTGTATGGGAACCTAGCGGAAAGAACTAATATTCTGCAGAAATTATTCAGTTCAGAAAACTGAAATAAATAGTTCTACATGTAGCTTGCTTTTTTTCTACATAAAAAGCCCAGAAAGAATAGATCTCAAGGCCTTGGATCAGATTTCATAAGTTTCTCTCATATTTCTGGTCTCTCTTTCCCCTATTATGAGAACAAGAAGCCCTAAACCAGAAGTATTGGGCCATCTAAGGCTGCACATGTGTAGACAAGGCAAGAATTTTACTGATGAGGGGCTTCAAATTAACCAACTACTCTTTAAAGTGGAGAACATTATTCCTCCCTTATTAGGAGCTCTTAGTATATATGCTTGAGACTGCATTTATCAAAATTATTTGCTGCAGTAGCTTCCTCCAGTATCTACTCAAGGCATGAACTTGAATTGTTATAATTGCTATGGCAGTTTCAGTTGCAGCTGTATTGTGGAGATAAATAAAGGCAGAGATCTGAAGACAGCAGTTATGAATCCCTGTATGGATGACTCCTGCTGATCATCATGTGACAACAGCAAAGGATTACAGTAAGGGGAAATAAAACCATGAGACACTAACATAAGTGATACATACTGCTTTAGCTTTCCTTTGAGTTCCTCACAGCTTCTTTCTTTTCTGGTGTCTCAATGCTTATCTTTCTCTGTATTAGATGCTGGTTTATAATTTTAGTTTCAGTACACTCTGTTCATTCCATTTACAAAGGCTTTCATCCTATGAACTATTAAACAGATCAAGCCATTTACATTTATTCATTCGTATAAGTAGTGTTCACCTTGCTGATGTTCTATACTGAAGTAAACCAAGGAAAAAGATGTTCTCCATATTATCAGGTTGGATTTATTTAATCCCAAATCTTATTATGGAAATAGTACAAAAATTTCATTCTAATTACTAAATGTATTTGAGACAATGAAACACATTTGTACAAAATTATTGGCTTATCTTCTAAATCATCCCATTTTGTAAACTTCCCCAGGCGGTTCATAAGGTGAATTTGCACCAGGGTTGTTCTCTACAGGTGAAACATACCTATATAAGAGGATGCTTGCCATTTAAAAAGAACTGAAAGGTGATGAATAACTTTTTCATTTGACCCAAACACTGCGTGTGTGTGTATGTGTGTATATGTATAAAAAGTGATGTGGGTTTTTTTTCTCTTCACATACAATTTCTCTCCAAAAATAATCCATCTATCCATCTCACTAGTCAAGATCTTTAAAAACTGAGAGGAGAGTCTTAGGAAATATTTGACATTTGTCAGCTTTTACTTCAGACTAGTAAATACTTTTTGCAGCAGAAAAGACAAAATTAGAGCCCTAAGTACTTAAATTAATCCCTTGTCTCCTACAGAAAAGGACTATACTTAAAAACCTGCCATGGTTTCATAATACTTTGGGCTTTCTGCAGTCAAAAAGATTCACCGATACGATCAAAGTCCACATTTTTCATCCCTGTCATTAAGTATTCTGGGAATTGTCCAAGAAAACTAAAAAGACAATATGTAATTTTCTGCTTGATTTAACAGAATATATTCTTCTCAAAGGAATGAAAATGAGGAGGCCCAGTTTCCTATAGAGTTATACTCTTTCTTCCTTTGTCTGTCCTCTGGTACAATAAATCTAATCTCTTCTGCTCTCATTTTTCCCTATGAAATGTTTGCTTGTGATGGATAGTTCTAAACTAGGTGAATCCTCTTTGATTGACTGAACATTAATTCTGCTTATCTTTCCCTCCTTCTGCTCAAATACTGACTTAGTATGTGTGTGAATTTTGCAGGGGTTTAATATCTTCATCTTAAAAGCCTGGTTGATGATTCCTACTGTATTCAAAAGCTATTACAAAGTCTGAAGAAACACTCTTATTGCATAAATTTCACTTCTTTAGAAAATAAAATTTGAAACTTAGAGTCTTACTCTGATTTTTGACTGCACTTTCCATAGGTTTAAATGGTAGAAACTTTCTTATCTGTGCTTCTTTGATAGCCTGGTCACCAGATATTTTACTAATTATTTTTTTCACGATACCGCCTACACTGTGTTGCACTGAATTTGCTTAGCATATATTACCATACCACTGCTGGTCATCTGCATTTGAAACAAAATTTGTATGAAATCAACGTTGTATAATGAAAAGTGGGAGCTGTGCCAGAGGATACCTCACTTTTCAGGCTGTGATAGGAAATAAAACAGAGCTTCACACTTCCCTATTGCTTGGGTTTGGTTACAATACCAGTGTAGCATCTTCAAATACAGAAGTCCCTGGCTGCAGTATTTGCAGAGGCCTGGATTTTCAGAGACTGTTTCTGGTGACCCAACCATGACCTGCAATGCATACATGTCTGGAATGCTGGCAGGGTTTTGTTGTTCAGCTAGCCCCTGCTATATAAGTAACTATGAAAGGTTCTGTATAGCTTTAATGCTGAAAAGTAGATTTTAAAATAAAGCAGCAGTAAGAATAAAGAGATGTTAGGTGAAAACAATAAAACTGCTTGTTGGAATGTATATGTTTTTTTCTATGCCGAGCTGATCATATTTTTAAACCAAAAAAGCTCTGTTTCACAATGCATAAATGTATTATCGCATTTAGGTGAGAAATCCAGGAGGTTAAACACTTCACAGATTTTGGCTCCTAAGCAGTGGGCATTCTGCAGCACAGTAGTTGTCAACATTACATTGCTGGAGACAAATGCTTCTTGATAGGTTAATTTTAGTTTTAGTTCTCACTAGCTAGAAATTATGTGGGAGAAAGTTCAGCACTATGTAGCAGACATCTAAAAATTCTAGTCACCATTTTTCATGCACCTAATAAAAGCTCCTAAGCAAGCCAAACACTCATCTAGGATCATTGCTTGCTGTGTTCACGCTCCTTGTAAAGGCAATATTTCAACAGGTAAACAAGATTTTCCGTTAGCTAGATCTCCTCAACATAAATACAATGCATGAGGCATGATTTCCTCCTACTTAGATAAGTATTAAAAAAAAAAAGCAGAATCTCATATCCAATAGAAACTAAGTGAGGCAAGGGCAGGACCAACTTCATCCATAGCCACTATGGTCTCTTAATCCACATTATGTTTTCTGATCTCCTGACTTGGCCTTTGTCAGTCAGAGAAGGAGAAGTGAGCCTGGTAAAACTTGTCAAGTCATAAAAGATAATTCTCCCTAAAGTTGAAAGAGACGGGGAAGTAGGGGCAGGAAACTATTTTCAGCTGCTCAGAGCACAGCTTTGGCAGTATAAGGGAGTATTTGAAGGTAGTTTACGCCTTCTGTGGAGATAACTTTTCCAGCATGCTCAGAGTAGCAATCAGGGGAGGCTTCCCACTGCCACAGAACAGCAGGAACGGGGACTTGGCTCCAGCGCTCCAGTGAATGAGAATGACCTCTCTGCATACCTAAATTCAAGGTTTAGTAACACATAGATGGCTGGGAATATCCTGGTCTGCTTGAATAAACCTTTCTTCATACAGTCTGCATTAACATATCCAATCAGTGACAGTATTTTAAAACAATTCTGCCTTTTATTTCCAACACAACCCCCTGCACATTAAGGCACTAATTAAAAATAAATCTCTACAGAATGTGGATGGCAAAAGATGAGGATCCTACTCTTCCTCTCCAAGCAGCACTCCTGTTCCCTCAGGGATGGGGTGAGAGGAAGCAGAAGAGCCATGGTGCTGGGGGAAGCTGAGCTCAGTTATCAGAACACCGCTGTAGCACCTGGGCCCTGCATTACAATGCTGCAACGCTTAACGCTGCTGCCTCCTTGCCCTCAGCCCTTCTCTGTGTGGAGGTGAGGCAGAGGGTCTGTACCCCTGAGGGTTCAGCCTCCTCCAGAAGGCTTCCACCCCGGGCTGCCATGTTGTGGCTTACACCCAGGAGAGCACTTGCTCTCCCTGCAGCAGCCCCACCCCACCCCAGCTACTGAGCATCCCCAGCAGGGAGCCCTGAGCCCAAATATGCACATGTACTTAGCCGGGCCACCTGCTTTAAGCTCCGGGAAGAGCCAGCCATGAGCACACATACACAGCCTGCTTCTCAGTCACGGTGCAAGGTGGTATGGGGGTATGCACAGGGCACATGGCATGGCTCATCCTTGGGGCATATTTGCTCTGACACTCCATCTTTGCTGTATGGAGGTGATGGTGCTTCTGTGCTGTACTGCCAAGGTGCTGTTTTGGGTGCTTTGTACTTCACTAGCACTCCAGTGGTTTAAACCCTTCCCTGGAATTGTACCTGGAAAACCTAACCTTGCCCCAAAGATTTGGTCCCTGGCAGATGTGCCTGTCGGCAGCACTCATGGGGTGTTATTATCTTCATGCTATAGGGACTTGCTCCACAACTACTATTGAGGGCAGAATAAAATATCACAGTAAATAAACCACAGTGAAAACTCAACTGCCCCAAGAAATCTGTGATTCCCCAGGGCAAGCTCCCCTCGGAGCCCCTTTCTCCACCCAGGCAGCCCATGTTTCCCACAAGCCCAAATGCCAGGATGTCCACTGGCATTCACTCAGAGGGTGGAGGAGCACTGAAACAACTCCCCAGGGAAGCATTCATGGCACCAAGCCTGACAAGATTTGAGAAGCATTTGGATGATGCACTCAGATATATGGTATGAATGTTGGGGTTGTCCTGTGTAGGGATAGGGGTTAGACTCGATGATTCTTGTGGGTCCCTTCCAACTCAGGTGATTCTGTTGTTGCTCAGCCTTTTTGTGAGGAACCTGGGAGAACACTCCCACCACAGTCGGGTCTCAGCCTCAGCCCCGCCCGGGGGCAGTGGCCTGTCTTGGCTCTGCTGCCAGGACGGGAGATCTGCAGCCAGGTGTGGGCAATCGGTGCTGCCGGCAGCCCTTCCCTTTCCGGCAGGGCAGGCAGGCAGAGCTGGGGGGATCTGGCCACCTTTCCAGAGAAGCTGTAAATGTTAACAGTTTTCTTGAAGATAATCACAATTTCATAACAGGGGCTTACTTTTCTAACAGGAATTTATTAAGGTGGAAGTCTCTGGGAGTGCAAGGACAATGCATCTTGAGCTGTAAGTTTTGACTCTTCTCTGTGTGTTATTTGAGTTTAATGAGCTTTGGAGGAAAACAAGGGGTGAGGAAGATCTCAGGCCTAAGCCTGCAGTCTCACCCGTTAATATTCTTGACTGACCACTGGCAAATATTAAATGAGCTAGGCAGGCAGGCAGCCTCAGTTGTTTGTTGACAATTCATAGCAGGCTAACAAAGAGTAATAGTTACTGTTGAAAATGTCTTATTCTTCTTGAACACCTGACCCTCCCTCTTTTCCCCATTTATTTTCTCTTGATAGTCTCCTTTTTTTCCTTTGATGTAGAATGTTGACTATGTTCTTAACTTTTAAAATGTAGGTTATGCTGATGCCAAGAAGTTCTTGTTTCTTGCTGACTTTTAATAATGTTCTTTTCTCCAAAAGCTGAAAGACTACTGAGAGTAAACAAACTCAAGGGTATTAACACTTGGTTTTATGTATGGCTAATGTTAAATTTTTGTACTTTCCCACAAAGGCGGATTGAAAGTTGCATCTGTCACTGTCACTTTGGGGTAATTTGTGTTCTACCACCACCCTCATTTTCTTTATTTTAAAAAAGTCCTTGTATTTACTCTTCATTATATGGAATAATCATAGAAAATTCTTTGATGATCACATGCATACCTTTGTGCATGTAAGTATACCCATTTTGGTGAGGCTTTTTTCCCATATCTTGGTCAGAATCCATGACAGTTAAGCTAGCACATTCAGAGTGACAATCTAGAAACTGATTTGGCTTTTTTCTTATAGTTCTTTTGCTTTTAATATTGCGCTCATGGATTGACAAAAATGGAATAATTTTTGTTGTAGATTTAAGCTCAGGTATTACGTGGCTATACATTTATATCTTTTGGGGGTTTTTTTAGAACTTGCTCATCAGGATGCTATATGAAAACTTCTAGGGAATAATGCAGAGACATGATTTAAACCATTGTAAGCTTCTAGTTTCAAATTAAAAAATGAAGATCCATCTTTTACTGGGCTGTCTTATACTCCAGCTGTGTAAATGGCTTGGTTTTGCAGCACAATTTGTAGTGTAATTACTGTTGGTGAGTTGTCATCAGTTGTAATTGGAGTGTGTTGAGATTGAAATAAAAGCTTACAGAGAAGAAAGAGAAGGGAATGTTTCAGAATATCACACTAATTCTACATTTCTCTTGCAGTTTTAGTCCACAGTATCTTTATATTATTTCTGCACTATGTTAATTTCTGGCACATTTTAGTAGGTGAAGAGCTTTTAAATGGGGTTGGAACCTACAAGTACTCCAGTTGTAATTGAGGGTTACACTCTTGTCAGATCTAGTCAGTGAAAATAGCCATCGAGGTAGTATGCTACTGATATGGTTCCCTCAAACTGTGTCTTTAGTAATTCTTACTGTATATCTTCAGAATAAATGAAGTTACCTGAGCTTTCAAAGGCCTTTTGCAAGCACATAATGTCTTACTGGAACAAATGAGAAACTAAGTAGGATAACAGAAAGCAAAATTCAGGATGGAGTCAACAAGTAAAATCACTTAACGTTCTCTTGCAGATTTTGCTGTAGTAGTTATTGCTAATATATTTATGAATACTGAGTAGTGAAAAATAGAAGAAAAAATGATTAATCACTTTATTAAGTAAATGAAAACTGAAAAAACCCCACAGGGTGTATGAAGTCATCTGATTCAGTTATGACACTTGAGTTCTTGTAGACAGAAGGTTTCTAGTGCCTGAGCCACATAGCTCAGGACAGGACTTTTATCAGAGCAGTGAGTGACTGAGCACAAGGTAAAAATTATGATAGTTCAGAATAATTTACTTGCATGTATTATTGACAGAGCTATTCTTTCCAGACTGATTTAACAGCAATTATTTAACAATGACCACAGCCCATGTTTTTAACGGTATTTACCATCCCTTGAAAGAAACAGTGGACCTAGATAGTTTTTAAAGTGTGAGTTATATTCTTTTACTTCTTTAATATGTACTAAAGCAGAAGAAAGCAAGTGAAACCTGGTTGAAAGCGAATGATAACAAAATGAAGAGTTATGCAAACCAACAGGATGTGTTACCCTGGAATAATGTGTTGTTTTAAGCAATCTGTGATGAAAGGGAAATTGCTAATAAAGAAGATCAGAGGTGTGAGGAATAGAGATGATAAATCATAAACAGAAAACTGTCTAGATACTTCTATGATGGTGTTGAATCAAGATATTTAACTGCTGAACTGATCCAAATTGGCAGTTTGGCATTTTTAATGTTCTTTTGTTTCTATTCTGGTTATTTTATATCTAAATTTTAATGAAGGGAGTACCTGCCTGGAAGTTCAGGAAACATATTTATGAAATATGGATGCTTATACATCTAGACCAAAAATGTAGGAGAAGATGTAGCTGATTAAAACTGTGGCACAAGCTTCCAAAATAGTTAGCAAGTGGCAGTGTTTAAATCAATTATTAAGTATATAGGGTGAAATTAAGGAATGATTTGCTATATCCTTTTCCTTAGTAGCATTTGAATAGTGCTATTTTTCTTGTTTGAATAGTGCTATTTTTCTTGTTTGTTTTGTCTTGTTTCATGCCAGATGTTTTTATCAGGGAAAACAATGGTGGTGTGTTTTAATATTGATGAATTGATTCTCCTGGGAATAATAGTATATCTACCTTCTCAGAATACCAATTGTGGTAGGTTTTTTTAGAGTGTAATTACCATAATGCATTGAATTTTAAATGCAACTCTTTAACACTGTGGAAAGAACTTTTAGTTCATTGTGTTTCTTCTATCTATAATACTTTCAAAATGACTCTCCTTTTAAAACTGTGTACTGTGTTTTGGTGGCCTTTAACAAGTAAACACGTAAATCACCAGAGGTACTGTGTAATCTGTCAAAGTAGCGTATGCTTTAGCACCTTATAAACTATTAAATAATCATAATATTTTTCTTTCCAAGTTTTTAGTTTATTCATTTAAGCAATTGCAGAGTAATTACTTTGTTTCAATCTGTTTTTTTTTTTTGTTTCCCCTCCAGGCACTTGAACATTAAAGTCCTAAAATTATAAATGATTTGATAACGAGCTGAGTTTGCAATGCAGGCAATAAAAACTGTGGAAAAAGAAGTGATTTTGGTAAAGGAAATACTTTTCACAGAGTCTTTCCTAAGGAAACAAGAGCGCAGCAGAAGCCCAGAGCGCGGGCGGCTCTGTGAGCAGCAGCAGCCATTGGAAGGAGCTGTCTGCAGCTCTCAGTGCTGTACTGAGCATGTCCCAGCAGAGCCCAGCGCAAGCAGCACATTATGCAAAAAGGCAGCTCTAGCAGATGGGAGAGAGACACAGCAAGCATTTGCTGCACTTGCATCACAACCGCTTGAAAACAAACCTGGATCGCTAGAGGGGATCTTGCCGGCAGGGCAAAGGAATAAAATCTGGGAGCATGGCTTGATTGCCGAAGGTGTTGCACTGCGAACAATCATGGGGAATCAAGATGGGAAGCTAAAGAAAAATACAGGTGATGTGCATGAAGGAGGAGAGGATGCCTCTGGGCCCAAGGATACAGACGGCACAAAGAAGGTATCGGGAAGCAGAAGGGGGCTAGGGAAGCATGCAAAAGGAAGTGAATCGGGTAAGAAGAAGGGTAAGTCAGATTCAAGGGCCTCAGTGTTTTCGAATCTGAGGATACGAAAAAATCTGTCTAAGGCTAAAGATGGGAATAGTAGTTCACGGGAGGATGTTTTGGAAAGCCAGGCCTTGCAGGCTGGAGAGCTGGACAGTACTCATTCAGTTGTAGCCAAAACTCCAGATATAAGCATCTCTGCAGATGAAGGGGGTCTCTCTGACACAGATGTTGAGCATTTTGAAATCAGAAATGAAACTGTCCCAGCTGCTGCAGAGACACAGGATGGACAAAGGACCAGCTCTGGCTCTGATACGGATCTATACAGTTTCCATTCAGCTGCAGAACAAGAGGATTTGCTTTCTGATATCCAGCAAGCTATTAGACTGCAGCAGCAGCAGCAGGGGGCAATTAACATTGGAACCGAGGACCTTGTCACCAAAACAATGGGCCGACACATGGCCAATTCACAAGCAACCCCCTTAGATTTTGAACGGTTTCTTTCAGTAACTGCCGCTGACAAAGAGAGGAGCCCAGACATTGAGGGGGCCTTTCCAGCAGTATCTGAAATTGCGGAAAAGATTCCCATCTCCTGTGCAACTGAACGTGAACTGAAAGAAGTGGTAAACGGCACAGGCTCTCCTGGTAACGGCTTGTTTGAAACACAAGAACGTAAGCTATTGACTGAGGAACAGAAACAGCTCGTTGCTGGAGTGGATGTTGTAGCTAGTGAACTAGAAGATGATTTAAATAGAATTGCAGTGGAAAATGCATCTCAGACAGACAGTTCCGCACAACCTTTTCCAGCCTTGGTAGCAGATGCTGATACTAAAATTGCTGAAGTGCAGGCTGTTGATTTGCAGGACTCTGTAACAGAGGATAGTATTTCAGATGCAGGCCATGATCATGCTGCTGAGACTCAGGAAGGGAAACACGCTCTGTCAGCCAGTCAAGAGGTCCTGCATAATGGTTTATCCACAGAAATGAAAAATGACATTTTATCTTCCAAAGGGACAGTGGGCAGTCCGACGCTTGGTTCCCAGTGCTTCAGGCCCTATCTAATTAATCCTTGTTACATCAAAACCACAACTAGGCAATTGAGTTCTCCCAACCATTCGCCATCTCCCTCCCCATCCCAGAGCCCACTTTTTACCAGGAGGCAGGAGTCCTTCCACAAAAAAGAAAAAGTCTCAATCAAAAAGCAGAGGTCTGCTAGTTTGGCAGGTTTATTTAGTCGTTCAGCAGATTGGACAGAAGAAGTATCTAATCAGAAATGTGAGATAACGCAGAAGATAGGCTCTGCAGTCTTCTTGGAGCACAAGGGATTTAGAGAGAAATTTCAGACAGAAAGAGTGCCTTTGACTCACTCAAGAACGTCCTCAGGGGTGCAGGCTTCCGCAGAGACATTTCCCAATGTCTTTTCAGGTGAGTGGCATGTATTAAGGTCTTTTTTCCACACATTTTTGAAAATATATTTAAAATACTTGAATTCAGTCCTTTGCATGTACTGTTGTCTTTATTTGTACTGGCAGTTTTAAAATCAAAGGCATGATCTTTCAAGCATAGTCAAATGTCATTGATGAGAATAGCCTCCCTATTCAGTGTCAGCCTGGCAGTACTGCCAGTAAAGGAAGTGCATAACACTTTGAAGTTTTTCTTTCTGGTTTCCTCCTTTGTTTAAATCCTGTAGGAAAAGACTGGATGCCTTAAATCTTGTTGAAAAATGCTAAGAGCTGCACTATTGTAGGCAGGCCATCGTGAACAGATCTTTTGGATGCAAAGCTTTCTGTAATTGTGATCCTGTTTGGGGTTTGCTTGTGCTAGGCGCTGTTCTGATGTACTGTAAATATTTGAGAACTGCACCTGGTGTTAGACTGAGGCAGTGATGTGGATTTGTGGAAAAAGCCATGTAAGCACAGATGGACAGCACCCCAGAAAGGAACCAATTTCCCCTTCAGAAGGAGGAAAGAAGAGGAGAAAAAAATGGTAGTGACTTGAAAAAGCAGCATAAAATGGAGAAGAGAAGGGAAACTGTGGGTAGTACAACTTGGTAGCTAGGGCAAGCTGCTGCTAAGGTGACATTCAGAGAATCATTCTTTTACTTTGCCTGTTAGACAGCTTGCATCCTCTCAAAGGCATAGGAATATAAAGTTTGCAAATGGAATACTGTGAATAGGTGGTTATATTTTCCTGCACTTTGAGTTTTTTTCCTCCTTTCTTTACCCCCCAACTGAAGCTTCTATATAAAGATAATGTATTCACAAATAGAGAAGTCCTCTGCCACATAGGAGATATGCATACAGAGAAAACTTAGTAACGTGTTCCATTTATGTTTCAGAAAACTGTAGAACTAAGAGAATACAGAGAACATGCCCTACAAGCATGCAATGCAAGATTAAGCAGTTCAATCTATAATCAGGTTTGAGTGGAAGTCTGCTCTAGATGCATGAGCACAGTAACCACATATATGTTAGAGCTGTTTTCAAAAAATACAGTGAGGTTTTTTGTGCTTTTGTGAAAACCAAACAAAATAGTATGTTTTTTGAAGGGGGAAATGGCAAGATTTGTAAATCATATGTAAGAAAATAGTTAAGCCATCAACAACTGTTTTGCATAAAAATCTATCTTTTTATATAATTTCTTAAATCTGTAGTATAAAACTCGTGACCATTTGTGTTCATAGTTGCTTTCTTTGTTCATATTCTGCTCTGCTTGACATCATAATGATACTGGTGAATGCATTTGTCTGGAAATAGAAATTAAAATTGGAGGTTTTTTGGCAAGGCAGCTAATTCTAGGAGTTTGAAATACTCAGGTAAAGCATTCACATTTTTCCACATTCAAATCACAAGAATACTTTCATTCTTCAGTGATCCTGAACAGACATGCTGAGTTTCAGTCTTGAAAATGAGAATTCAAATTTTTAACACAAAATGCCAGCCCCTTCTGAAGGGGACAGAGACCAAGATTCAGCTCACTTCAGAGGAGCTTTTTTTTTTTGTATTTTAATTACCTTCAACCTATTTTTTTAATTTCAGACATCCGTATCTAAAGTTTTACAACTTAAAGTGATCACTACTTTCAGATCAATATTTGACAGCTTCTAAGTTCAGAGAGCAGAGCTTTACATTGCATTAGAGTTTCTTCTTTATGGTGGTGCTATGATGGAAATAAATTTTGTGTAGCAAACTTCACGAGCATGGAATTACTTTTTAGAGGACTGTTTCCCAGGAAACAGACTTCACATTTCGTCATAAAGTTGCTTATTAGTAATTTTTGGTTTATTGTGTTTTCCCACCAACACTTTAGACTGTTATTGTGAAGGGATCAACATCCAATGCAACAGTAGTTCTGTCTCTTATGGAGATTACGGTGACCCTCATTTGCATGTACATACGAGCTGTCTTTATAGGCAGAGGACAATTATACCTTTCAGTTCATGCAGAAAAGCTTGAAATGAGGGAACTGGAAATGACATGATAACACTTAATCTCTTTTTCATTATTCTTCTTACTTTCAAAAAATATGTTTACAATCTGAAAATTTTCAAGAATATAAAAAAAACTACTAGTGTACATGAAAAGGGGAAATTAAACTCAACATTAGTATTCCCACAGATTGGCTGTCATTGCTATAAGAGCAGAAGAGCCTTTTTTTAAACCAGTCTGCACCGCAACAATTACAGAAATGATTTCCTGGTAATTTGAATACTGCTTTTGAAAAATGTATTTTAATTGCATGCTTGAGATTCATCAATTCAGGGATTTCCATCAGGCTTTTAGAAATAACATTCCTTGTAGTAGCTCATTTCTATCCTAACAAAGAAAAGAAATCAGCTTCTTGCCTAGAGATTAAATCCCATCTTGCTGTGCAGTGACTGTAGTGTTGTTCTGCATTTCTAACTAGAATCAAGTAAAATATTCCACAACACTTTAGTCATCGATTTTAATGACAGCAGGTTCTATGCAGATGACTGGCCTACTTCTGCACTATGTAGTGGTTTGGCTCTGTGCCATTTGGTTTTCAGTGATCCACATGAATTCTGCAAAGACTGTTTTAATCTAAAATGCAGATGGAAGCCAACAACTGGAATGGTAGAGACATTGCATACTTTAATTTTGCTTTAAATAAGAAATAGATAAAGTATGGTCCTTCAAATTTGATGCATTGACTATGAATAAAGTGTGGACAAATTTATGGGCATTTTCTAATTCAGACATAGGATCTGTTTCGTCTATTATGAGGACAGCTGTATTTGAAATTGCAGTGACAGTAATTACAATTTCTAGATTACCTGTCGCACAGTGGAGTCATGGCTTTTATGTTGTGATCCCAGGAGGACAAGAGGCGAACCTGAATTGTTAGGGTTGGTTTTCACTTCAGTATGTGGCAATGAATGATTTGCACTAATGTTACAAGCATTAGTAGATAGATTTAAAAAAGAGGATTTTATCCTAGCATTAATTTGAGATGCCATAATTGCAGAGGAGCTAGAAGGGGTGTCTGTTGTATGAAATGAATGTAAGAGTCCCATCAGCTGCCCCAGATGGTAATTAAATTTATCCCAGACAAAATCCACACCTTTTCTAATCTCTGTTGGCTGATGGTAACACACTTGCAGCATGAATCTCTTTCAAACAGATCAATTAAATTTCTGTTCAGGGTTTTAGATTTGTCCTGCTCTAGCTGTAAACAGGAGACAACCAAACAAAAACGTCCTGGTTACAATAAAACAAAACCTGAAGTTATGCTTGTGTGCTCATGGCCACTTTCTCATTTCCATTGAGTGCTAGCCTGCTTCTCACAAAGGCTACTTTATCTCACTTAAACACTGTTTTAATGTCATGTGCACCCACTTACAGTTCCAATGCAGAGTCTGCAGGCATATACAATGGTCTTAATATGGATAAGTATGTGAAAACATAGAAAAATAGGATGAAAGTTTGTTTCTGGGACGTAAAGTACATCTTTTTTAGATACTTTTTCAAGGCCTTTTTTCATTCTGATTCATGTGATGATGCACTGTCTGCACAACGTCATTGCCTCTAAATTTGAGAGATGTGGAATTGACAGATGTACTGATTGGTGGATAAGGTTTTGAATGGATGGTTGTGTTCAAAGTGCAGTCAATGGCTCAATGCCTAAGTGGAGACCAGTGACAGTTGGCTTTCCTCCGATCGTTATTGGGACTGGCACTATTTAACAGCTTTGTTAGTGAGAGGGACAGTGAGATAACTCATCAAGTTAGCACTGTTGACACGCTGGAGGGAAGGCATGCCATCCAAAGGGACCTGAACAGCCTTCAGAGTTGGGTCTGCACAAATCTCATGAAGTTCAACAAAGGCAGGTGCAAAACTATGCACCTGGGTAGGGAAACCTATAGTGTCAACGCGGGGTAGGGGATGAAGGAATTGAGAGCAGCCTTGCCGAGAAGTACTTGGAGGTGTTGTCTGATGAGAAGCTCAACATGAGCCAGCAATGTATGCTCAGAACGCCGACCATATCCTTAGGCTACATCAAAAGAAGTGTGACCAGTAGGTTGAGGAAGGTGATTCTTCTTTCTGTTCTCTTGAGATCCTACGTGGAGTACTGTGTCCAGCTCTGGGGCCCCCAATATAAGAAGAACCTGCTGAAATGAGTCAGAGGAAGTCGGTGATGATAATGAGAAGGCTGGAGCAGCTCCCATTTTGAGGACAGGCTGGGAGAGTTGAGGTTGTTTAGCCTAGAGAAGAGAAGGCTCTGAGGACACCTAGCAGCCTTCAAGTACATGAAAGAGGCCTACAAGTAAGCTGGAGAGGAACTTTTTACATGGCATCTAGTGATAGGATAAGGAGTAATGGCTTAAACTGAAAGAAAGTAAGTTTAGATTAGTTGTAAGGAAAGAATCCTGCACCAAGAGTGATGAGGCACTGGAACAGGTTGTTCAGAGAAGTTGTGGGTACCTATTCCCTGGAAACATTCAAGGCCAGGTTGGATGGGGCTTTGAGCAACTTGGTCTAGTGGAAGGCATCCTTGCCCATGGTAGGGGTGGGGGCAGAGATGAGGGAAGGTGGGAGAGTGGAACTCAAATTATTCTGTGATTTGTTTCTGCTGGCTTCCTGAGAACCCTACTTATCATGCAACTGTTATTTAAGACTACTTATGGTTTATTGTTTTACTGCTGATGTTTTATAGCAGTAATACGAATGTCGCATTTATCAGATGATAGGGCAGTGCAGCATCCTCAGCTAAGGGAGCTGCCCAGCCTCAGCCCTTCATGTGATAGGGCATCACATGCTACAGTGAGTGTTGCTTGCAGGGGAGAGATCCTCCTCTTTTTTCATGGTAAACTGAAAATCGGAGGGAGGGTGGGGAGTTACTGTGTGAAGTTAAAAAAAAAAAGGGAGAGGGTCTGCAGTACTGCACTTCAACTACAGTAATGTGTTTGAAAATGGGCTGCAATATGTTACTGAAAGACTGCTGAGTGCTCATAAGTTGCTCTAATATTATTGTGCCAGCACTGCAATATGAGAATCAAAGCAACATGAGTAATGTCACAGGAATGCAGTGCTGTCATGGGGTTATTTTCATGGGGTCCCATGATTAATGCTTTGATCTTTATCTGGAATTTCATTGGGAGTAGCAGGTATTGGTCATGGTGTTGGGTGGCTACATCTCTCTGGCAACCTCTTTCCGAACAGTAGCCCTTTTCTGAGGTCTGACTAGCAGCCTGACTTGCATCTGGTGTTGAAATGTGTTGTCTTGTTCTCCTGCTCATCCCTTTTGGGGTGCAAAGTGAGAAAGGAAAAGGGACAGTTTTTAGCTGGAGATCCATGCAGCTCTGCTTGGATCTGAGACAGTACCAGTATAGTATGCATCATGAATGGCATGTGGCTTGAACTGGTTATTTAAGGACATTTGTGCTTCAGTTATTTCATTCAAAAGAGCAGTGGAATGTTCCAGTGGGAAAAGTTATGTGAAATTCAAGTTTGAATATATTTCTTGGATCTGATTGTGCTTGATTTTTTTTTTTAAAGATTTAGAAATTATTTAATAGCTGGGAGGGTGTTAATTTTTTAAAAAAGATTCTGCATAGGCTTCTCTTTGCAGAAAATAAATAATTTCTTGAAGCAGGCCTATTTTTTTTCTCCACGTTGTGATGTCTAAAGAAAAATAAATGTCAAACTGAAAAGCATCTTCAGGAATATTTTAGGCTACCTGTATGTGAAGGATCAAGTTCTAATGTGAATCACAGTGATAGAAAATGCCGAGATTCTAATTACCCAAGATATTTCATTTGTGCTATAGTTTAACCAAGCTCAGAATATGGCCAAGTGTATTGCTTATAAACTACTCCTGCCAAAACTGGAACTTACATAAGGAATAGTGGTGATTGAAGTATATATCTGTAGGTGTTCCTTTGACTGTGACTTTGATTATTTTTAGGTACATTTAAAAGCATCATTTTGTAGCGGCTAGGTGGAACACAACAGTTTCTGGAAAATTACTTTTATGTATATAATTTATGTTTTTGATGGATGAGATGAGTAGATACAAGGGGGACAGGGCAGAAGCAGGGAGAAACTGTAAAAGGAAGGCAATGGAAGGATGACGTGAGGACTTTACATTGTGTCACCTCATTCCTGCCTCTTCATATGATAATGAAATACAACTGGCCTTGTGTTATGTGCTTTAGAAATGGCAGCAAAGTGGGTTCAGGAGCTGTGTCCTGCTATTACTTCCTCTAAGCAGCAGCAATTTCCTGCATCCCTACTTCCAGTTCATGTAAAGGAAGTTAGGGAAAATGAGATGGTCTGAGTTGCCTTGAGTACAAAGTGACTATTCCTCATTTTATTTCCATGCTGTTGTCTGAAGTAAGCTTCCCTCATGATGATGGAAATAGGTCAGTTTTCTGACCATGAATAGGAATTATGTTGTTTTCTAATGTAAAATCTAGCTTTATTCTCAGATATGTACAGACCATGGCTTCTTTCATGTGTAGGTGCATAGATGATAGAAAATTAGGTCAGTTAGCAGTTGTGCAAGAGTATGAAGCAGTGGTCATGAAACTGTGTATGTGTGTGTGAAAAACATCATAGTTGTAGAATTAAATTCTAATATACCTGAAATTAAATGGAAATGTATAAATACAGAAGAAGTACAAAAATGCTTGACAATTTAATCTTTTTGATAACTTGACATATGCAGCTAAATAGTGGCAGGAAAGCCTACTCATAAATAAGATTTATCAGTGAGACATTCCTATTTCTCAGGAAAAATATGAAATATTTAGTTTCAAGATCTATAAGAAATTTATCAGGAGTACTAGAGCAATGAACTTGGTGAGAATGTGAGTCACCAAGAAGTTAGCTAACTTTACTGTTGAACTAATTGCAGAAATCAGCTCTTATTCTACAGTTTATTTGGTGCTGAGATCGGGTCTAGATGTCCCTTGAAGATGCGCGATAGGTAGTTTGTGGTAGGGGAAAAATAACTCTTATTCTTACCCCTTCCTTTCACTGATAAGGAAATAATCACTGTATAGAAGTCCATGTTGCTGTAACACTATAATTAACAACATTGACATATGCTAACAGTCATGGAAGAAAAGATGCTTTTCATTAAAAAAAACCCAAACCCAATGCGAAACATTGCCTTCATAAAAGAGGGTCTGTATCTGAACACTATTTTGTCAAACAGAGTCAAGACAGTGCAGTGCGCTGAGAAATAGTTGCGGGAAGTATTTGATTACATCAGTGAAAGAAGGCCCAGTTACAGTAAGGGAGACATGCTTAGATTTTATTCAGTTGAAGTGTGGAAGAACATATCTACACAAATATATAAGTGCGCATGTATATGTTTTTCTTGTTCATGGAATGTAGTTCTAATTTTCTACTTTGCTCCTTTCTTCATCTTGCCAGTTTTTATTTATGGATGTAAAGAAGAAAAGCTTTTGTATATTATGATAAATATTAAAAAGTCAGCACTTACTGAAGTTGGAGGAGACTGTCAGACTTCGGGTGTACAGGTCCTGGAGAGGGAAGAAAGTTCAGGCACATTAGGACTCTAATGAGTATGCTGAAAGAAATTTGTTTCCCACTTCAGAGACTTGCTAGTTTAGTTCAGTTGTGTTTTGTGACCTGTGGCTGCTTGGGAAAATACTTGGATTTGCTTGGACAAGACTGTATGAAATGTAGAACCACTGGGAATAAAGAAGTTTTACAAAATTGAGTTATAAAGAACAGTGTGTATCAATTTGGACTGACAAAAGATGCTGTTAGTAATAGCTGACAAAAAAGACATCAGAGGAGCTTCTTACTTTGAAGAACTAGAGAGAAAGAGTTGTGGCTTTCCAGCAGTCTGTGAGAACCTGGCACAGAATACTGCTTTCGCGTTGCAAATCACCACAGAAACTAAAAGGGAAAAATTGGGCAGCATTAAATGCTTGCTGAGAGGAACCCAAGCACCTGGAAAACACAATATGAAAATTGCCAAAAATGCATGTGGTGCCCAGAATATTTGGTAGATTATCTTTTTATCATAAACCGCTATAATTAGAGAAACTTTAGCAATATACCTCTGTAATCTGCAATAATTCTACATTAGAACCTGAAGAGAAGCCAAAGCGAAAAGGAGACATGCCATATAGTGTTGTGGAAAGATGCATCTTGCTTATATTTTTAGAAAGATACATTGTACTGTGTACAACTGCTGTATCATAGTTGGCGAACCGTTTGGTATTTAAAACCTTCAGCTTCTGAAAGATATTTAGTGACATGTAAGAAATATCCCATGGGATAAAAACATAGTTTAATAGCTTGTCTCAGCTCATGCTGGGATATCCTGTTATGCATATGTCATATATCAGAAAATTCAGTGTAAAATCTTAGTCACTGTGAAAGCAAAATTTTGAGGAGCCTTAACATTCAAGTTAGAGAGACAGAGTGTTTAAGAGGCTTCCTAATCTGCAAGAATTCTGAAAGCACTGTCACAGGCCATCACATTTCTTCAATATATTTTGAAGCTCTGGTGATAGCAAAGTGTAATACCTGCTTTTTAGAAAAAATACTGTGTTGTTATTGGAAATAACTGCAGCAGTAAGCAAGTCTTTGGAACAAGTCTTGAAGGAGGAAACAAGACATAATTAGCTGTTTGGTATATGATAAAAGTGCAAAGGAAACCAGAACAAAATACATCATGGTTTTAGCAAAGATTGATAAAAACACGTTATTAATTTCTTATGTACAGCTGCTTTCTAGACAAGGCAAGAGTAGTAGGAAGGAATTTATCTTAGTTTCCATAAGAAAGAAGACTGCAAATCACTTGCTTGAAGAAGAAAATTAATGTTGGTTTTGATAAAGGACTTTGTCATGTTGCTTTACTGCCAGCTGAGAGGAGCAGCTTTGTTGTGGCCTACTTCAGCCTCATGTTGTGACAGGTAGGCTTGGTCAGGCTGAGGAAGTTTAGAGTTCGGTCCTGACCTTTGTCCTGACCATAACGTTTGTAGGATTTGACATTTGCATTGCCAAGTAAACCTTTTTTCAGTAAACTTTTTTCTTTCTGGATTATAACATAAGTTTAAAATCTGGGAGCTGGGCTGGCATCAGGAGTTCATTCATCAGGACCATTTTTACTTGACTGCTTCATCTGTTTCCGTAACGATTTGTGCAAATATGACATATGGTCAAGTCATCTTTTAACTGACCATTGGGGGTATTATGTGATTCCCTTTCTGTAACTGCTTGTTCTGGATGAGTGAGTTGAAATCTCACTGATGCGGTTATTCAGGCTCTCTTGCACAATCCAGAATCTGTTTAAATGATTAGTGATAATTGTGAGGCTAAAAAATTACTTGTTTTAGCTGCACGGGCATGTCTCTAACTTAGAGCTAGTCAAGAGTTTTCATGGAAAATTTTTAACAGTCAGGAAGAGTACTAAGAAATGGGACAGTATAAAGAGATGCCAAGACATTCAGACAGCTTGGCAAAAGTAATGTGTGGTGTGTACTGTGATAATCGGGTACAGCACTGACAGATGTGTAATTAATAATTGATAGCTTTATCCTAGTTGCTTGAAGAGTCTATGAGTGTAATCAATCAGTCCATCAATACATTCTTCACTTGAATTTAGATATATATTTCTGACTTTGAAATTACACTGAATTGCATATAGACAGGCATAGAAAGCTGGGAGGACAGGGAAAGGTAGTGTTGATATGTCTTAATTAATTTATTTAGACAGACTTTCTGCTTTTGACTTCTGGATGTAAAATGATTCATTTGTTTGTATCATCCATAAGAATAAAGCCAGGAAATCTTGAGACAGAATGGAGAAAGAAATACAGAAGAAAGGATAACCCTCTTGGGCATATCCTCACATCCCTAACTTAATAATGTTCTGAATACTAAAATATAAGATATATTTTTATATAAAGAATAAATTAATCTACATTATATATACTATATTATGCAATAGAAATATATAAAGACGTCAATATGTAATCTCTGTTTTTTTTCTGTTAGAAACATATGCTTGTGTACAAGCAGTGAATACAGATATTAGCTTTTACACTGATAAGAAGAAAAGGAAATAGCTTTTGATGGAATTATAGCAGTTTATACAACAACCCTAGACTTTGGCAAGTTTTGCAATTTCTCGGGTTTATGTTGCCTGGAAATTAGACTTATGACATAATTTATTTTGTGTTTATGTATAGTGGAAGTATTAGGGTTTTTTTTTGTTTTCCTTGTTTTTGTTATGAAACCATCTTGTGTGTGCAGGCCTGTTCTTGGTGGGGTTTCCACATTTTATGTAACCAGGCTATGAGAAAACTGTCACGTGGTTTCTGGGAAGAATCTGTCAATGAAAATTCAATCCCTTTAAAAAAAACCACCCTCAAACCGAAACAGCAAAAACAGCCTCGTAGATTGAGAGATTTGGAACGGTTTCCCAGTCTAAATCGGCAGAGAATTAGAAACTCTGCAATGAAAAAGAACAATAAATGATAAATGAAGTCTCTAATCCTGGAATTCTGGGTGTAATCTCCCAGGTCAGTCTTCAGGCAATCAAGAGACTGAATTAATTTGTTACCTATTTGGTGCAAATGTACATTTAATATGCGTGTATGCAGGACTTGGTTTTGTTTTTTGAAGAGAAGAAGAGATGGCTAGATACCAGATTCCAATTCTGTTTCGTTCCCAAGGTTCCGCTTTCTATTTGAAAACCTCTTCTTTCTGGGAAGTCAAGTGTTGCTTGTAATATCTAGGCTGACTGGTACGGGTTAGCTGAAAAAACTTGGAATTTGAAAATATTATGAAATTAAATGAAAATATTAAAGAATTGTAATAGTTTTTACCCTTGAAGTATTAATTTTATATGTGAAATATAAATCAGTGCTTTGTATATTCGAGAGCTAGGAAAGTAGTATATGTTAAACAGTAGAAAGGTGAAAATTAAAGTGGGATTATTTTGCCCCTTGGAAGTGATTCAATAAGCTCTTGCTGTGTCATTTAGGGGAAAATGATGAATGATTAAAACTTGTACTGCAAAGTATTTAAGAAATTACATGTAATTGTAATTACTAGCTCATCTACAGATATGGAAATCTTTGCATTATTTCTGTCTCGCGGACATGTTTTGTCTTTTTGCAGTATTGCGGAGAACTTCTGGTGTTTCACAGTTCAGGTGCTTTGCCAGATACTTAAATGGGACCTTGATGTTAATATATGTAGAAAAGGAGACAGAAAGAACATTGAAGGAAGGGGTGATTTAGTCATATGTGAGGCATCAGATACCTGATGTATTCCCAACTTTTGAATTTTATAAGAATCAGCTTTTCTTTTTCCCTAATTTCTCTTCTTCAAAATTTATAGAGCTGCATTGGTAGTTGGAATCTTTTGTAAGTGAAAAAACATTAGAAGACTGCAATAACCTTTTTATATTTTGTAAGACTAACAGAAAATGTGTTCTAAATGGAAATTCACTATTTTGTCCTTTCTTTTGCTTTTTTCCGGTACTATCTCCCAAAAATAGAAAAAGGCCTATGGTACTTTCAGCTTCAAAGCTTATGCTCTTTGCTGTGCGAGTGTTTCTGTTCTCAATAAAGTGGAAAAAAGAGAGTAAACTGGGGAAGAGAAAGAAAGCTGATTTCAGCTTTTGAAGATGTAAGCAGTACTTGCATGAGTCAAGTTAACCCTTGCCGTGATTCTGAGTAAGACATTCAGAACTGGTCTTATACTGAAGCTGTTCACTCTGTGGTAAGAAAAATTAAAATGGAAAATCTGTCTCCAACCTGTATAGGCTAAGATGTACTGATGCAGCTGCTGTTCTAATGGAAAATGTTGTGTAGTGCTCTGGTTGTTAGAAAGGAGAATCGTGAGAGACTGGCAGAAGTGGTAGATTTTGAAGTATAATTCAGTTTTATCATTAGTCTCAACTTCTGCTTGCTGACATCTGTGCTCCCAGGCTTTTGCAAATGTAGAGTAAGAACAGGAGACACATCTTTAAGGATAAATAAGACTGTAACGGCACAATCCTCAGGGGAACATTATTGCAAGCTCTGCTGTAGTGCAGTGCTTCTGTGCATGCACGTGTGTTTTTCCTTATGACTGTGACTACTGTAGTGTTCTCGTGTTTCTGGCTTCCGTTCATGCCTCTCCCTTCCCTCAATAAACAAGTAAATCCAAAACCAACAACATGCTCATTATATTGTTAGATCTTAAATATTTTTTTGCTTATCTTGTTCTCTGAAAGTTTGGTCTTCTAAGCACATTGGACAGAAAAAGAAGTATAATGTGAATTTATTGAGTCAGGTTTTGCTGTATTTCTCTATGTGCTGAACATGCTGTCAACATTCAATAATTCCATAGGCAATCAAGTATAAAGCAGACGTGCATTTTGGAAAAGTATAGATCCTTATTTTTAGTGTCTACTTGAGGAGAAAAAAGGTTGCTCTGGAATATGAGGTAACTAATAGAAACACCAAATGTGCTTCATTCTAAAATAGACAACCTCTTCATCCAAAGTGACCTACAGTTCAGATCATGACAGACAAGGTGGTTCAGATTATCAGCACTGACAGCCAAGGTCTGTAGTAATCACTGCTCTAATGGAAAGGGGTGTAATACATACACACAGACACCTCTCCAGGCTGGTGCTGAGTAGGATTATTATATGAAATTATTATATGCATATTAAGTAATATATATATAATAGTTTATATTGAAATGTTGTAAAATACTATATGAAATAATATTTATAGAATGACTTTTGGTGGGGCTAGGCTTCCTTTCTCCTTCCACCTTGCAGTTGAGTAAATATGTTTGCAGTAAATCTAAACTTGATCATTCAGGAACACAATTACCTGCTTTCTTTTCAAGAAAGAAGACAGTATGAATGGAAACCATACTGGGACTTAAGAATTTTCATTGTGTAGTAAATAGCTTACATGTTTTACAGAGGTGGTTTTGATGAAGAGTGTTACTCAAGTCTTGGTCATAGGCATGGGATGAAGACTTGTAAGGTCATGTGGGAGGTGACAAAATCATGGTGCTTTATCTTCATGGGAATGGGAGGAAGTGACAAATGGCATGAAGGTGGTGAGCGTGGAATTTGGAAGCTGTAGCAGAAGACCCAGGTTGAGTCATGGCACCAAGGCAGCAAAAGTATCACAAAATTTCCAGAGAGGGCCAGACTACATGGTACTTAAAAACTTAATTTCCTGTTTCCATTCTTTTGGTTAAATACCAATTAATTAATTGTGTAACTCTTTGTATGAAAAGAAAAAAAGTATTTCTATCGCTTAATGGGATATAATAAGTCATTCTAAGCTCCTAAAAAGTAAGGTATGAATTTATAGTCATCCTATGTGCTGAAGGGTTTTGGCAAGATCCTCAGTATACTGATTTGATCTAAGACTGAATTTTAGCTACAGTTCTTCTCTAATTCAGAACTTAGCATGCCTCCTATCGCTCACCAGACTAATACTTAGGGGAAAGGTAAGAATAAGCTTCAGGAATTTCATGACCTGGGACTTCTGGGAAGAAAATTCCTTTGAAATATTAAAAAAAATGGAAACTTAAACTTTTAGGGGCAAAAAGAGATCTGAGAGATCTTTGTTCTTTACTATTTCAAGGCAACCAAGAAAAACTGTTTTACAACAGAAATCAGCTGATCACTTAATTAGTATGAGATCATTAATCATGTAATTATTCCAAGTTATTTCCAGCCATCTTCACTATTGAAGGTATTAACTCATGTAAGTTATGAACATGAAGGACTTAATAGTGTGTGAGGAAAAAGGCTGTTACCGATGCATTTCATTTATATTCAAAGATGAAAAATTGTAGCTCAAAATCTTGCATGGAATTTAGTCCATATATTAGATATGACTGTGATTTTGATTTTGCTGTTTTTAACAAATTTATTTAACAAATATATTCGTGGATTAACATTGCAGAGTTTCGTGCATATAGACACAAAGTAACTTTAATTTAAATTAATCCCAACCATGTGCAGTGTAGATAGGATACTGGTAAAGCATTTCTGATTCCAAATGTTGTTAAAAGTGTGGATTCCAGTGTTAACGAGCAATTTTGCTACACCTGAACAAAGATGTAAGCGTAATCTTGCCTTGAATCAAAATCATAAATGCGATTTCTGCTGCTTCACAAACATCTCTTGCTTTTACATCAGTCCAGGCATAAGTAGGGTCTACCCCAGCAAGGCAGGGGCAGATTTATTACCAGCTTCCCTGGGACACAGAGGACTTTGGAGCTGGAATGCTTCCACTGTAATGGCAACTGGCTTTTACCTGAAGATAGGTGCATGAAAAATATCAGGTGCCTTTAAAAAAGGGAGTAAGTACTCCTTGTTAAGTAGTGGCTTTCAAATATTGTTCTGCCATGTAAAATAGCTTCAGCCCTGTCTCAAACTACAGTGCTGCAGTAAATCCATCTGTCAGGCAGTGCAGCGTGGTGTGGTGTTGCCTGGAGGAAACAAGTGACTTTCTCAGGTATTGAAACACTTTCTCTTTGTAGGGCTTATCTCCTCATTCCCCTATATGGAGAATATGTATTGGTTTTGTTATAACTTTGGCTGGGTTTTGTGTTTTATGGGGAGTGGGTGGTTCTGACACTTGTAATGACAATTCAATTTGATGATAAGCCCTAGCTGATTAGGTGCAAAACTTTAATGGCTTAACTGTTCTGTGGTCTGTTCTAAATATATTGCCCAGTAAGTGCTTTAAACATATAACCCATTTATTGTTGATACAGAGGGGTTCTTTTTCCACAGCTGTTCACAATAAGGCTATTTCTGTATACATTGAAAATTGAGGTTTTTTTCAGCTTGCATTTAAAATGTTTTAACTGAACTGGCAAAAGTATTTCTGTAATTCAGACTTCTGTGTCTGTCTTCAGGTCTCCATAGCAACTGTAAGCAACGTGCAAGCTGTGCAGAGCTTTATCTGACCGTTATTACTTTTGTGTTGAGAACCTTTATTTTTTTGACTGCATATATATTTCATGCAAAGGACATATTATTAATACTTTAGTCAGTTGGAGTTAAATGATAGGTTCTTTTAGGTTAAAAAGTAATAGCTAATATAATTAAATAATTTTTCCTATGCTCTTTATTCCAAAACTACTGATACAGTGCAGAGAAAACTTCAGGTTCAGATAGACAAAATTACGTAAGTAGCAGAGTACAGTAAGATAAATGAAGTTCATTAATGGCTATTTTATATATGTACTACTTCTGTATTGCTTGAATGCTAATGATGTTTAGACAATAGTTAATAATCACTAGGCAAGTTAATTACCACCATAAGAATTAAATTGCAACTAAACGGCAACTAAGATTCTGGAAAAAGTATTTCACCTTGAGCAAGACAGTTGATACAAGACAGTAAATACTACAAAAAATTAGCAAATGAATGGGTGGTTTAATGAATAAAAATGCCTCATTGGCTGTTTTGTCATTTTTGGATATTATACATTAATTGAGTTAAAGGAAAAGAGACGCGGCTTTGGGGGGGATGGACACACCCGTGTTAGGGGAAGAAAAGGACAGGATGGATATGGATGGACACACGGGGATGAGGGAGGCTGTTCTGTTTTTGCATGTCTAGAAGACTCTATAGACATGACAAGATTATTTAACTATTGAAACATCCAGAAAAATAATAGATATAGCAAGTCTGACATTTGAAAGTCACGTATAACATTAGAATATTTAATATGGCATGAAGAAATCTGTAGTTTTCTTGCATAGTCCTATTTTTTTTTTTTTTGTAATGCCAATCTTGTACTTTAGTTTTGACTAAAACTTGCCTATATAGCTTAACCTCAACATTTATGGCTAGGAGAATCCAATTGTAGCAGTAAGAGGGCAGTAACCTTTTTTTTTTTTTCAGTGCTCTTTTGTAACACCACTAAGCACTGGCAACTACAACCCCAAAGAAAAATTGCTATAACAAATCACAAAAATGTCTGTCAGCAGATAGCTCCCTATTTGGGTTTTGTTTCCATGGTTTCATACCATTGCCTTTTTTTCATGTAGGGCATTGCTCTACATTGCTGCAACTGTGAGTAAATTGTTGTTAAAAATCACTGTGCATGTTAACCAGTAAGAAACCTGCCTTCAATTAATTAGTGATGTTGAATATTTAACAACCTATCTGTATCGTTAGCTCTAATAGAGGCACATGTTGAATAATCAACTATGTTACCATCACCTTATAAGTGGTGAAATCAAGGAACATATGTAAACTAATCAGCAAACATAACTAAACGTGTATCTTAGTTTATCCTTCGGGCTATTCCCTTGAATGTATTGTGTTGTGTCTAGTAAAAGGCTAGGAAACTTGGGCTAATAAATCAGATCTTTAGATGTGGAGAGGAAAATCTTAGAAACAACTTCTAAAATTTAATGTATTGTTTATTTTTGGCTATATTTCCATATGAACTTAAAATAATAGAGAAAGTTTGGGCTAAATGTCACTGACCATATCCTTTTAAAATTGCATCCAGATGTTTTTTAAAAAAATTTAATATATTCAAATAGCCTGGGAAATTTTGCATTTTGAATAAAATCAACTTCAAACCGAACTCTTGCATTTTTATGTTAAAAAAGTAGTATTAGCATTATTATTTTTGCTATTATTCCTACAAAAATTATTGCTTAAGGAAGTATATTTTTTCTGGAAAATACCTTTGACTTCCAGTCAATGGGTGGAAAAAATTGGCTATAGGAGCTGATTTATATACAGATTGTATTCACAGTTAGTTCATACTGAAACATAAAATTAACTTTATTACTCTGTCTGCCTTTTTTCTTCCAGTAGATCTGTTTCATAGCTTTATTTATATCCTGTAATTCTGAACTTTGGCATTGTTTGTCATTTTGGATCTTAAGCAATTTAATATTCTTACATTATAGATTTTACTACAGCTGTATACTATGTATCTAACTAAGTTTTTAGTCTCTTTCTGGTTATCTGCATGCAACACAAAGGTCTTTCAAACCTGTAGCATTGTCTCCTCTAATATGCTTCATAAAATATGCTCTCCTTTCATGCTCTGGTCAGATAACAAAGAAAATGCTTTGATCGTGAAATCTGGCCCTTTAATAGGAACAAGTCTGTTTTCTCGCTCTTCAAAAGTTCTGCTTCTTTGAATCGCTGCTTGTAGCACTGCTTTTTAGTTTGAAGAACTCTGCTGCTCTGGAGCTGTATTAAATACAATTTTAAACAGAACAGTTTTCAGGTATCTTTTTTGTTGTGTTTTTTTCAAGATACTCTCAATAAAAAAAAATACTGGAGCACTATTTCATATAGACTATAATCATTTTATAATTCAAAACCCAAAGACTCATTCCAAGAATTGGTAGACTTGATTCTATGTTAACTTTATGTTAACACCCTTGGAAAAAGTTACCTCATTTCTTGGTAATATCTTGGTTTTCCCATCAGGGCAACTGTAAAATATAATTAAGAAACTGATGCTACAGTATCATCACGTGATTTTTGTTCCTACTCTGAAGTGCAGCTAACACAATGTATGTTTTCTTGAATAATTAATCAGGCTACAGAGCAGTTCATGTTACTGTATAGAAATATTTCATATTAAGACTTGTTATCAAGTACTTTCCTCAATAATTCTTTTTTCTTTTTTTTTTTACTTCTAGTAGTTGAGATATTTTCAATACACATTGTAATGCATTGGTCTTTGTGTCCTGTAGATAGCTACAAATTCTTATTGATCTGTGTCATCACCTTGGCAGGACGAACTCTGCTGGAAAAGCTCTTCAGCCAGCAGGAAAATGCACCACAAGAAGAAGCAGAAAAACTATGTTCTCGCATTATTGCAATGGGTCTTTTGCTTCCATTCACTGACTGCTTCAGAGAACCATGTAATCAGAATGCCCAGCAGAGCACACCCACGTTTGATGTAAGTACTTAAAAAGTTACCTTTTGTCTGTTTTGCTGAGAGGGACATGATTTATCAATGGTTTATCAATCCTTAGAGAGTTCTGTAGTCATTTTAATGATAATTGCCTTTTTGAGACTAGCCAGTTGTTATTCTGAGCTCAGGTGCGTTTATTTTTATATCCAGGTAAGCATAAGTATTAAAGGCTCTCCCATAACTTGATTTCTTAACTTTTATCCTATAACTTAATGTTCTATACTGTTATTTGTGTGTTTTCATTAAGTCTTTTTCTCTGAATCAAAGCACTCTATAGGACTACCAACATTTCAATCCATTAGCTACTTCAACAAAAATATAAATTAAAGGAACAAAAGAAAATAACACATCACAACTTTACAGAACCCAGATGTGATGTCTGTGCTAGATGATTTTTTTTCTTACTGAAAACGCTCTTGATACACAATAGTGCAGGGGTCAGTGCAAATTTGCTGGCATTTCAGATACTGTGTTATCTGTGCCTTTGGGCCATCTGGTCAGAGTGCTGTTATTGATGGTGTTTGCATACTATTACAAAACTGTGATGTAGACCTTATATAACATACTTTTCCTTCCTCTTCGACAATGAATTCAACATCAGGATTTCTTTCTGTTGTATGATATTGTAGAGTCCATGAAGTTTCACAGTGAACTTATTTTTATGATTCTTGCCATTAAATTCTAACTTCGACACTTCTTTGTACTGGTTTATGTGGCTGAAGATAGTCAGAGTTTTTGTCTTCACTAATTAAATTCAAAATAATGTGCAAATATTAACTAATCCACTCGATACCTTACTAGTATAGTTATGACTGTCCCTATTCTACACATTAAGCTGAAACTTGGTTAGAAATACTCAAAAAATTATTAACATAGATATTATAGAGAAAATGAGTCTTTTTAATTCTTTAAATCCTGGCCCGCTTTCCTAAGGTTCAGTGCAATTGGTGAAGTGAAAATATATAGAATAAATTTGACCAATGAATAGTTAAAACAAAGATTTCCTAGTTAACCTAGCTTATCTACAAAATCATTCCATTGTCCCTCCAGCAATTTTCAACCCTTTTTTTTTTAAAAAAAGTGTTTAGAACATTTTCAAACTGTTTTTTGAAACTAATTAAAAAATGGAGTGTGACTATAAAACTGAGTTTATTCAGCCAACCTAAAATCGCACACCATCTAAAAGTGTTTGTGGTTAAATATACTAAATAAAGTTACTGGAAAAGACACAGTTATTATTTTTCAGGTTGTTTAATACAGTCTGGCAATGTTTTTCAATTCTGCCGGCTTTATCATATATTCAGTTAATTCTTCTTTAGAGGATTGAACACAATATTCTTTAAAAAAAATTTCTCCTCTCTTATAAACAGATTTTCTCATATTAAAAGTTTGGAAACAAACAGAAGAGGCTCTTTTGTTAACTGGTATACCATGTTTTGTCTGAGTAAGAGGATTATTCTAGTTATCTTTCATTATCTGTATCTGACAGGATGGACTTTCTGAGAAGAAATAGTAGCCTAGCCTGGGACCTTGTGAATAGTGTGCTAAAGTCTGCAATTTAAGACGTAGCTGGCGTACTGATCATAAATTTGTCTGTTACTGGTTTTCTGTGCTCCTGTAGAGCAGTGTCAGAAACAGTGTAAAGCCCTATATATGTGCATGCAACTTGTAGTTCCTCAAAGGAGTGTTCTTCTGTCATGAACGCTAAGATCTCAGCTACTGAATTTCACATGGAAAGGTGGGAGCCGCTGCCTTTTAGTTTGGGGTATGTTTCTGCTTCAGTCTTGGTGACTGCAGTACAGAAACACCTACTTGTTTATTGGTTTCATGCCCTACAAGGGGGGGAAGTACATAGAACTCGCAATATAAACTCTAGTGGCTGAGAACTTCAAAACTGGTCTTCTCCCAGCTGATTTTCCTTCTTAGAGTGAGTAAATAAAATATCCAACAGAAAATAAATGCTAATAGTTATATAAATAAATGAAACAATTAATTAATTATGTGAAAAATCATATGGTGATGCTGTATATCACTTAAAGGACATGCAAGATCTGTTCCAGCTTAGTTTAGATTTTCTTTCTTTTTTTTTTTTTATTTCATTAGAACATGATTTTAATGTTACTCTAACTATTGATTTCAAAGACAGGGGAATTAGATTAACCTAAAGTAATACTTAAATTTCATCCATCTAGAATTAGGAGATACATCATGTTTGACCTTATTCCAAAATTGGGAGCACGGCCAGTCCCATAGTCTTCCTTCATCTCTGTGTTCATTAGATGTGCTTCCAATTCCATCCTGGTTTCTCTCCAGTTTGGCTGGTGTCCTTTTCACTCAGCTGAAACTGATGTGAACAAAGCTCCAGTAACCCTCTCCTGGTCCCAGCCAGGTTCATCTGCTACATCCAGCTCTGCTGCTTGTTTGTTCCTTAGTGTTACTCATTTGGTTGTTTTGATTTTTGTCTTAGTCTGTTTTTTATAAAGTCCCTTAGGTTACTCTTTTAGCATGTTTCTTACTTTTTTCCACTGAAATCCCTCCTTGAATCCTTGCTCTTCTCCTTTTACAACTGATTCCATGTATTTCTGAGCCTTAACTTACTGGGTTTTTTATATTAAATAAAATCCTTGATTCCTCTCTTGCTTAAGTGTGGTCCCACAGACTTTGTTTATTGAAGATTTTAGATTACAGTTTATTAAAATAGTTCAGTAAGTTTTGTTCATTCCATGATCTATTTCTCATGGCTTGAGATGAATATAAACAGATTATTTATAAGTCCTGTTCTCTCACTCTGATCTCCTTTTCTGGATGTCCTCCAGTGAATTTAATTTAACGTGGCCAATGCTGAGTGCTCTGCTGTCTTAAAATATTTGCAATTGCACACTTTGATTATATTATCATTATTACTCATGCACAGTGGTCATCTCTAGTTCTCCCTGTCTTACAACTGTGTATCCAAATCTTATGTGTTTTCTCAGTAACACACAAGAGATCTGTCTTGGTTTTTTTTTTTTCTTCCCTTCTCCTAAGATTTTTCAGGCTTCAATGTGGGCTTCTGCATCACCTCATGAAATAATTGTGCAGAATCTCTACTACTTTTTCAATGGATGCTATTTTTTTCCTCTTCCACACTGTCTAACTGTAATTAGGCAATGTGTTAAGAGGAAAGACCACTTTCACAGTGGTTTCTTAGTTTCTTGGGCTACAATTAAAATGACTCCTGGAAATCAGTTTAAATTATTAGTACTTGTATTTCTGCTGTAGGTTACAATTTGTGAATGTTATTCTTACACTTTTGTTACTATACAGCAAACATGAAGGACCAACAAATACCCAATGAAAGCATAAATTTTCAGAGAACTAGCAACTGTCATCACATTTATGCTGAGGATGGTATCCAGTTTTTGGAGGTATATAACTTAGGTTTTGGGTAGATTTCAATGGTAATTAGAAATGGCATGTTCCTGAAGTATCTCAGACATCTTCGTAAAATTTCAAGTCACGGTGCAAAAGATAAAAACTTAAAAAGTATTTTAAGAACTTATGAGAAAACTTTCATGTTCTATCTTGTCCAATTTTATCAATTACTTATTTCAAAACAGGTTGTGGCAGATGCCCAGAATAACAGATTAGTCTGGAAAAGAGAAGTTGAAAAAAGATTTAAAAGTAATAGAAATAGACAGAGTTGGGATTTTTAAGATGTTTGCTGTTGAGAAGCAGTGGAAGCCATTGCTATCACTCTTCCTACCTACTCTTCTTATAGTATAAAGGGTATATTAAAGAGTAACTAAATGTAAGATGGGAGATTCGCTGTCTAGAAGTATGATGCCCTTTTTGCTAATTTTCTGCCTCCTGGAGAGACTGCTAATTATTGCCTGGTGATGTCACAACTTCTTACTTGTCAGGCTATCTCTACAGCCTTTCATTCTTCTGCTAGTATTTTATAAAAGAAAAAAAGAGGTTTAAAAATTTTTTTAAATGCCAAGAAAATAAACACACAAAGATAGATTAGGAAAAGCTTATTCAAAGGATGCTTCCCTCAAAATTCCTTGCCTCTTGAATAACTATTGTCAGCTTGTCTGTTAAATTTTTCCCTTTTTAAAAGTTGTGACTTGTTCAAGAGGGTCTCTAAAGTAAGACATCTAAGAAATAATGCTTTGTGAAAAACTGTCAGTCTGAAATGACTCTGTCATGTTATTCAATAATTGTATTTCTGTAGTACGGATGCAGTCCTAAGCTTTCTAGCATCTTACCTCATTATATTATCGTATTGGAGTAAAATAAATACAAGGGTGAGCTTGTTAAACAGTCCGCCTTTGGCAAGAATGTAATCACTGGCAAGTTTTGCAGCAACCTTTTGGAGGATCACAGTTTTCAACAAGTAAGGTCTTATTTCCCACTTAGCTCCGCCGTTAACGATGTATCACAGAAGCTAGAAGATGGTTCTCTTTGCAAAGCCATCAGTAATGGATCTAAATTATAAACATTTGCATTGGAACGTAACTTTTTTATATACCAGAAAAGAAGCTGATATTTTCCTATCAATGGAAGGCAACTTTATTTAGCTTTATTTTGCTATTAAGAAATATTTACTTTACTTGATGTTTGCATTTTATCTGTTACTACATGTGGTGGATATCTAGTCCCTAACTGTGATTTCCCATTCCAGATTTTCCAGCTCACACTGTGCAGTCTTAAACTATTGACATTTTTTCCCTTTCATAGCAGATTTCTGCATGTTTTTTTATTTCGATTTGGTTTCTTTTTCTTCTGAAAAGGTTTCCAGGTGGTTTTGTGTGTTGTTTCTGAATGTTAAGATTAAACCTCTGTTATTTGCAGTGAAAACATAAATTATTTTTTTGATAGAAGTTTTATATTATCACTCTGTAAGTGCTTTTGAGAAGAAAACTGAGCCTATCTTTGTATCTATGCTATACACTTAACTGCGAAACTTAATCTCTATTATACACCTAATGATCCAAAACCTACTTCTTTTGTGTGACACTAAACAGCGTTATCTTCTTCCATCTGTGTCTGAATTGCATGCTAATCTTTTATCTTGCTTTATTTCTGGTGCCATTTTGATTGGACCAGCTCTCTTCACATCATTTTCTATATTTTTATTGAATGCTGTTACTGTGTTGAGTACTGCTGTTAGTGCTTCCTTAATTTATAAATTATTTCATCATATTCTATAATGAAAGACCTAAATGGACTTCTGGAGGGTGTCTTTATTGTGCTATGATGTGATTATATGCATAGGCATGTGGGGGATGCTCCTTGTGCTATTTGTAGTGAGGATGCCTGATCCACAAGGAAACAAAGTGCCAGACGGCATAAATGAGAAACGCTATAAAAATGGCTGTTTTCCTGTTATCTTCTGGCTGCCTGTGGTGATGTGAATGCTTTTTAAAGAAATAAAGACACTGCTTGCTTTCTGTTGAGTAGTAGCAGATGGTGGGACTTTGCAGGTCAGCTGGAAGTGGAGTTAGTGACATGAAGGCTTTACTTAATTTTAACTTATTTGCACTGTTTATACCAGTTTGAAAATTCGTAGTTATACAGATTGCAGACAGACTCCTTTCTCGGAAGTCGGAGAGCCAAAATACCAGTGATCGCTTTCCAAAGAGCAACTTTCCCAAGGATTTACTTGGGATAGGAGAAGTTCTCTTCCAAACTTCAGTACAAAGCTGGCAACATTGTAGCATTTCTTCAAGCATATGTTCAATGCTCGGGACTATAATACGTAATGCTGAACATAGTTCCATCTCACAAAATTTGTCATGGCAGTATATTGATGGGCAGTAGTGAAAAAGACTTGAAAAGTTAACAAGTGAAAATTGTGAAACAGAGCAGAGAAAATGGATTGTTAGTCTGCTGTCTTAATCTTTGTCAAGTAGGCTACCATGGCACTTGAGTTTGACCAGATTAAAGCCCTCACGCTTTCCCTTCCTTTTCCAATGTCCAATTACACTTTGTGTCACTTTGTCTTTTGTAGTGAGCAACTCCGAATATTCCCAAGGGTAGTAAAATGGAAACAGTTGGATGATCACTGGGCCGAAGTATTCCTGTTATATTGTTTCCCTTCTTCCTTGTTTTAAATTTTAATTTCATACTTATTTTATAGTTGTTCAATCTTGTCCTGCAGTCTCCTAGTCTTCTCTTCTTGGTTTTTTCTTTTTTCCTTCTTTCCAGTTACTTGTGGTGATGCTACTGTGTACACTTCCAATGGAGGCATTTTATATGAGGGATGTTGTTAGGTTTTCATGCTTCTTTTCGCAGAGGACATTGCTTGCCTGCCTGTTCTGAAGAACTGCGTCTAAAGACACATATTAGATGTTAAGTTTACACCACCTGTTTAAAATTTTCAAAAACACTCTGCATAGAGTGGTGGTGGTCACCCTGTCACCTGAAGAAATCTTTATATTTTATGGCTTTCTGTATATTAGTTCACTTTCTTAAGAATGACAGTCATAACAATGCCTCTTTTCTAGCTTGGAATTAAGAATACAGTGAGAGTTGAATTTGTGTATATTGCATGTCTCTGTTTTCAAGAGATTTCTTTGGAAAATTAAGATTTGTCAGAATCCAAACTTATTGCTGTGTCAGTGTGAGTGAAAACAACTCCTGATGGAGAAATTTCTTGCCACAGCTAAGAATTCCTGGTGTAAAAACATGAGAAAGGACTTGAAGTGAGGTGGTCTAAGTGATCTTGGGATGTGTTCTTCCACATGAAGAAGTGTGGGAGTTCAAGTCAGATGTGTGAAGACGCTTGTTCTTGAGATTCTTCTGTCTCATAGTAGACTGACCACTGCTTCCTCTTCCAAGGAAAGCTTGTAGTAATCTCACTAGTTCAACCTATCCAGATGTATTTGCAGAGGTAGCTGGAGAATAGGAAGACCAATAAAACTCTAGAACTGCATGAATACAGATACGTAAATCTGATTTTCCTGATTTCCTTCCCCCATAAGGGCGCAACTACAGAGTTATTTGCGCTGTTGGCCTCTTGTATCCCCAGGCTATGATGCTGAATCCTGAGTGAAGTTTGAGGGGATAAAGCAAATTCTGTTTTGTTGAGGAGGTTTAATAGCAAAGAAATGTTTCATATTTTTTTGATACTCAAATGTGTTTTTAATTAAATGTTGAGGTACATCATTTTCCTGAAAAGAAGAAAAAAATCAGTCAAAATGCTCATGCATCAAATTTAGTTCATGAGGATAAAGTGCTACTTCAGCCATATATTGCAGTATTATGACTGACTTCTTGTTTTTCAGCCTTGGAAGGTAACTGTGCTCGCAAGTACAGCCAAAGGTAGTACAAGCTGAGTGCCATGTTTAATCACCACTTTGGTTCTGTCAGTGGTCAAATAGAGCTTTGTTACTGAACCTCTACTCAAAAAGTAAACCGCTTTCCCCATTCTTGATAGTATTGATTTCTTTCTTTTAAAAGCTGCTTAAAATAAAGCAGTCTCCTGCTGATAAGAGCATTTTGAGGTAGTCTGGCTCTAATTTCTCATACTAAAACCTTGCTTGTTCATTTAACTATTCATATGCAGTGGGAACATGCAGTTTGGCTTGCCTTTTTTTTAGAGGTTGTATACTTAGTTTATCAGAATGATTAAGCTACCAGAATGGAAAAAAACAAAATCTTTGCATGCACTTGAAACAGTCTAAATGACAAGCAGTTATGCAGAAAGGTGGAACAAACTCTTTGGAGCTCTTAGACTGGAAAACACATTTTGAGTCATGGAGTCTGCTCCCTGCTTATCCTAAGTACCATAATGTGTAATTCTCTGGGTTTATCTAGTTCCATCTTAAATGCAGTTATAGTTCTTCCTTTCCCTGCTCTTTTAACTCTTTCAATTGGAAGACTGTTCACATCCAGACTGATTTAAAGAATAGGAACTTTCTTGTTGCTACAACTCTGGGTTTACTCCGGGCCCATTTATAACTGTCTGCCAACATACCAACTCTTCTGTCCTCCCCTCTTGAGGATAACTTTGAATGTTTTGGTTCTAGTGAGTAATTGTTCAAATTTACTATTTGAAAATAAATGCCCAGCAAGACAGGGCCTTATTCCATCATGGCTTAACACAGGAGCCATCAGAGAGGGTACTACTAATTCATTGTAATGTAGGAAAGTTTTTAGAGGTACTGCTAATGCATTTCCTTTGTCTATTATTGTGCTGATATGAAAAGTAGAGACTAGCACTAATAGCAGAGTACTTCTGTATTGCTCCACCTTTCCATCTCACAAGGCATGAGCAGACTGCAGATTTTTTTCCCTTGAGAACGGTCAAAATACTTTTGAACAGATGTTTTTTCCCCTTGATTCATACATTGTTAATACATGCTTTAGCAACCAGTTTGGACAGATGTGCATACATTTATTGGTCTTTCAACACCATGGTTTATGCCTCTTTTAAGCGTTTCTCGAATTGGCTGGTTTTGTCCTTTGAGCTAGAAGCAGATAAGCAGTTGATTTAAAACTGAAGCAGTGTTGATCAGAAGTTCGTATTACCTGCATATCTACAGGAGAAATACAGCTGCCAAAAGCAAAGGTTCAACGTTGCACATACTACTCCTACAGTGGGGCATATGCCTGGTAGCTGTGTTAAAAATGCCCTCCCTTTTCTGAAAGCTCGGGATCCACCAATATGCTTTCTGATATTTGCTGCAGGTCTCACTCATGGCCCGACATATGGCTCCTCTAGCCTCTTTCTATATGTCATTTGCTAGAGAACCTTAGTAGCTTACAGCATTGACTTCAGTCTTTAAAGATTAGCACAAAAGCATATCTTTAGCTCAAGCAGTGAAGGAACTTAACTGATATTTAGCATATTATGTATCTGCAGTATAACACTGTGGTACCCAAGAATGAAAACTTGTTTTAAAAAAAGGCATTCTTTATAACTACTAAGAGCTAACTGTGAAGAGAGTGGGTTAAATTACAGACCTGACTCTCTCTGACTCTATTCTAAATGCTAGCATCTACAGTGGTAAAATGTCTATTGATTAGGTACCATCAGATCCTGCAGGCAGTTTGCCTCGCCCATGTGCAAATGCTTTGCAGTTACAAGAACCAGTGGAAAGTGCTGTGTAAGGATGTGAGGAAACGAGAACTCTTCCTGACATTGTTTAGTGCATTCAGATAGCTTAGAGCGTTCAATGTCCACCCAGAAATGAATCTGGATAAATAAGACTGGGATCATTCGTTACAAGGATGGATATGGATATGTATTGCCAAAAAAAGAAATACTTTAAACAACAGAATAGTGGAGTCTGAGCAAGATGGATAAGTCTGGAATTTCCACTTCAAAGCTTGATCACGGTAAGAGTATTCACTGGCTGTACTTACAATGATATCTAGTAGAAATTGCCTCTGAAATGAAAAGATTAAAAGAGAAAATTTGGCACTGGAAAAATAGCCAAGTTCTTGGATGCTTATATTACAATTAGTAATGATAAAAGCAAATTAATGTTTTTTATTTGGATTTTGTTTCTTTTGCTTGAATAATAATTTGACGTTACAGAATTAGCAGCATATACCTTTCTTCAAAATACTCTAATAATCATGCAGATTTATGGCATTATTGGATCTGGAAAAGGAGAAATGAGATAGGTTAAGTATATTAACAGACAAGGACCTGAAGGCAAAAGGTTAAGAGGATTAGATATTGGACAGTATCTTGAAAGAGTAGGAGTTAGGACATTTAAATGATTCATCTCTTTTGAAGGGCACAAATGTGGAGACAGGCTTAATCTTCTTCCATTTTAGGTGTAGTTTATGGACTACCAGCTTGTCATCCAGACCTTGATATTGTCTTTGTCATGAGTTTTTCATATTTTAAGTTACATCTATAATTCTGCAAATAATCTGAATGTAGCTGTTTTTAAATACCTTGTTTATATGTTGAACATAGATATGTTTTGGTTGTAGTGCATGTCCCTTCAGGGCATTATTGCAAGCTTAAATTTACCTCCGTGAATTTCTATTACGTGATGACCCTAGTCCATCATCCTTCTCTGTGTTAAATATTGAATGAAAAGAATCCAAAACCAAAAACCAACACAAACAAAAAATACCGAATTTAAACTCACAATCAAATCTCCCATGCTGGATTAGGAGTTGGTTGTGGAGTTCTGTGGTGTCTTAGTTTATAACTTCATAGCTTATATACTGTAACTTCAATCAGCAAGAACATAGGTATTTCATGTTTTGTTATCCTCATAAGTGTATCCTATCTGTATTATAGTTCTGAGACATACTATGATTTCTTTTTGTACATCTTAATTCATGCAGGCCACTCATACTTCAAAAATCTGTTGTTAAATGATTGTACTATATCTTTCAAGAGCTGATGTGGTAAAATATCATGTCCAGGCACAGTTTAAATCTTTGTCTTCTTCCTTTGTGCTATATCAGTATTATCTACAGTCTGTTGTCTTCTGCGTTATTGCCCTATAACCCTACATGTAATGCTATTGAAAGTAGACTGTGGTTATCCAGCTAACCCTTCATAACATTTGTTCTTCCGTGTTCCCTGAACTATGAAAGGTGGTAGATTGGGCAAAAAAAAATTCTTTTGCTTTTCCTCTGAATGACTTTTTTTAATCTTATTTTCCTCTGTGTTTTTGAGAATTGGATAGTGCATAAACAAGATAAAAGCAAAATCTATCAGCTTTTCTTTTTCTTTATACAGCATGTATAGATGTGAATCTTTCTCTCCTTTTTATTCCCGCAGTACTAGAAATTAGGCAAAAAGAAGGTATCCTCTAAAAACCAAATTAAACAAAGGGAAGCTCTGAAGTTGCTGAAAGAACTGCATTAATCAGACCTGTTTGGATGTTCAAATTAACTAGCATAATAATGGGAAAAGGACAAGCTTTTCGAGGAACGCAGAATTCAGGGCTATATAAAGAACCTGATGTGGTTTATTATTAACCTTTTTATCCATTTGTTCTTACCTTTATGTAAGATCTCTGTATGTGGCTGGATTTTTGCCATGTTTTTTATGCCAGAAAGGTCTTCCTTTGACCCTGACTGTTTGAGGCACCCTCTGTAAACAAAAAAAATTTTCTTTATAATGAGCCTTTGTCTGTTCTAAGTAAGTTGCTCTTAGCATAATTTTGCTGTGTTTTTTATCAGACAGTCTGAATGTCTTCTACTTCTAATAAGGGAATCAAACTCAAAGCTGCTGGGTGATATGGATATAATCTGATTTGAGCCCGCTTTTAGCTGTTGAATTTTTTTAAAAAATATTATTATAAAAGCAAACCCACCCTTTTAGCTGCCTTTCTATGAATATGGAAATGTAAATGGCAAGAATGTGGTTGCAAAAAATAAATATCTGTTTAATTTATGCTGAAATAATTGTTCTTTTCCTTGCTTGTGCATTGGATATAAAAAAATTACATAGACTGTGGACTAAAATACTTTAACCTATAAAATACCCATATGTAAAGAATTACAGTCGTGATAGACAGAACCTGTTATCTCTCTAAGAAAAGAAGTGGCAAGGAGTTCCTCAGGCTCAAAAAATGTCCTGAACTTTGTTCTAGCATCTCATTGTGTTCTAAATAACTGACAGATTAGATTTTTTTGTTGTTAAAAGAAGTAATTCCAAAACTGAAACATTAAATTCTTTTCCATATAGATTTATGTTAAATCTTTGTCAGATGAAGAACATAAAAACAACTCTGACTTGATATCGCAGTGGATATTGAGCTATTTGTGTTGGAAACAAAGCCTTTGATATTTTGAGCTTGTCTTTCTATATGAACTTCTCAACTTTTTTGTTTTGATAACCACAGCAAGACCAGCTTTATACTTGGGCTGCAGTTAGCCAACCCACACATTCATCAGATTACATTGAAGGAAGCTTTCCAAGGAGAATTCCATCTGTGAGGCCCCCACCCAAACCTTCAGATGAAGAACAAAGACTCAAAATTACGGAAGAAGGTATAGTTCTTGAACACAGACAAGATACATATGTATGGCACGGAGCGGGAGGGAAGCTGCTGTCTTTTAGAATCCAAGATATCAAGTTTATATCTTCTAACTAATACCTGTTTTTTTGGCGTTTTTGGATTAGCATCAGAAATAATGCTAGCTAGTATGAATCTAATAAAAACTACTCAGAAAAAGAAATGAAAATGCATGCTCTTTGTGAACATCCAAGATGTACGCCTGGCATCTGCTGACTATTGGATTTTACCAGGTGCTGTGACTTTTGTTCTTTTCCAGTTTACATACCTTCAGAACCATGAAATATGGGTACTTTTCTCTTCTTAAAAATATGGAAAACTTCAGAAGCCCGCTGGTGGTATACTGAAAATTATTAGAGTGGTGTTAAGGTATTCCCTTGTGGATTCAGCAGGCCCCTGCTGACAGAGAGGTAGGAAAAGTGTATCTGAAAAATAAATTGAGGTCTTGTTTGCTAAGTCAGTTTATCTTAAAATTTGTTAAGGTTACTTTACCAGCCAAATTTCTGAGATCTTCTGAATACTGATTAAAAGCTTTGTTGAAGATGACAATTAAAACAAAACAAAACAAACCCTCTTGTAGCTGACAAAGAAATTTAGAAGATAATTTCAAACCTGGTTTCTGTTAGTAGTGTTGATGAGCAAATACCACAGGTTCTTAGAGGCTTAGCTTTGCATTAGTTATTATTCAAAAGCTCTCAATACTTTTAGGCTGCATTCATCCCCATGACCTCAATGGAGAGCCACTGGGTATTCTCAAATTTTCCATTTCTTGCTACTCCTCTTTATTCATTTCTTAGATTTGAAGAATTAAGTCTTCAAATTAAGACTTCTTAAGATCTCTTTGTATTGTTCATAGGATTTAAGTGGAGTTAATTGCAGATTTGCTTCTCTTTGGGACTTTTCTACCACTTTGTCTGGAACATGAGCAAAGTATTCCTTGCATGGACATTTATAATGACAACGCTTCATTTTACCGGTGTCAGTTATTCCTTATTCACAAGCAAAATAAGTGATACTGACAAAAATGCAATACTGCTATATTATTACTTTTATGCTGTGGCTTTTTGTAAAGCAGCTCTATTAGTGGTCAAGGAAACATTTCTAAATTCTGATGCAATTCAGAGTGTGTAGAACGCTGCAGTACTGGACTGTTGGGCTAGTCCAGTTTTTGACTAAGATCTACTGTTTTATGCTGCATTCAGTGAAAGTGCTGTCATGTGGTAGAAGAATTCATTGTCGTGTACCCTGAGAGTACAGGTTTTGTTTCTCAGCCTGGAGACTTAGTTAATGGACATGAGATTTTAGCCTGGCAGAGCCTGGTGCAAGTTAACAACAGTTTTGTTACTCTAAAATCTAGAATATCACTGATCACACAAAATATTTTGAAATGTAAAATTTTTCACTATTTTTCCAAATATGGAAGAGTACCTCTACCAAGAGGATAATACTAATAAAATTTAAATATATTCATTTTATGCATAGCTTGTTTCTAGTCTATGTTGTTCTTTTTAATATTATATCTACTACATGTATATAACGTGTATATTACTTATATGCTCCTTATCTCAGCCACTGCCCTCTCGAAAACTGCAAAAAATAGTATTAGAAATAAAATGGAAAATTGTGTATTGTGACTATTTCTAAATGGAACATAAATAGTTCTCAAAATTTACTTGAGGTGCTGGCACTTGGAAATATTATTGGGATTCTGTTTTTTGGTGTGAATTTGTAGTATTTGTAGTATAGGGCATATAGTAGGAAGGAAAAGGAGCAATTGTGATTGTTCTGAGTACAATTCAGGTAGATAAATTTTACTTTTTGTTTGATTGTTCTCATGCTTGCTATGTGGAAGAACCTGGAGGTGAGTGACTTCTCATGAAATTTGAAGGATAAATAGCTTCTTCAGTATTTGTGACTGAATTATTTTGCGTCTATGTGCCTTTGAACAGTGGAGGGGCTTTCATTTTTTTAAAGGGTTTAAATTACTCTGTGCAGAGTTGCTTTATTTTGCATTTTATATGTAAATATTGCTGTATGGGTTTAACAGATAAAATATTGACATTAGAAAAATGGTTTATAAATAAAAATGTCTGTTTTTAAAAAGTATTGACCTGGAGAGGAGTGTAGCAGGAAATTTTTGTATGTAGGCTCTTTATTTTTGTTATACATATTAGCATGAGGACAATATAAGGCCTTCAAGTTTTAAATAAGGCAAGAAGAAAGAAGGTCTTGGGTAATCAATTCCTAAATTAGCCATATAGTTAATCATCTGTTTAACGTAAGATATATTAAAGAGTTTTGCTGTGTGCTCTGTATTATCTGGACTGTTGTTAGGTGTGTGTTGTTGAGTGTGGAGCTATTACAGTGGCTGAGTGCCAGGGTTTTTATTTTCTGGGGTTTTTTGGTCAGGATGATTCAGACTGTTTCATTTTCTTTGTTTTAAATTTGAGGGTTTTTTTAAGGCTAGATATTCGTTAAAGATTTAAATATGAAAAAAAATGAAATATGGAAATACCTAATACGAATTTTTGTTCAATTCAGTAGATACTTTCACCAAAACTATTTTTCAATTCTGGAAAATTTTTTGAAAAAATGGCTCAATATTGTCAATAGGATCAATGCGTACACCACTAATTTTCCATCTGAATAGCCAAAATCTGTTTCTATCACTTCCTGTAATATTTGAGACTCTCGCATCCCAGCACATTGCCTGCTGAATCTAAACGCAATGGGATATTTGAAATTCAATTATTTTAATAATTTGCTGATCACACTGTTCCACTTAAAATATAGGAAGAGGCAAGTATGCAGGCACTAAAGCCCAGACATCTTGTCTCCCATGTGACTGTTGTAGCCACCTGGGCAGAAACTCAAAGTTTATACAACTTCTACTGCAAAATGAAACAGTCCAAACACACTATAAGTCTGTGTAAGTTTACACCTTGAAATCTAAGTTAGTCGCTTAGATGTCTGGGCAAGCCTAGTTTTGTTGATTTGCTTTGTGATATGAAAAATGGGGGGAGGAAATATTTTGTTTGGATTAAATCGAAGGTTTCATTCATCATATAGATTTTTTTTTCCTTTCCTTAACTCTTTTTGGTTGTTGTGGTGGTAACGTTTGGTTTTGTTTTCTTTTGGTTTTGCATAACAAAGGTAAAACCCTGTTACTTTGCTGCAATAGATTGAATTTGATGAATTTTGGCAAACTAACCTTAAAATTAACTGCTAATGTCACTGTGAACTGAGCTTATATTTAGAAACCTCTTTAGAACAAAGCGTGTTAGACGTAAAAATAAGCTAGATAATTCTATCAAATTGTTAAATCTTGACAAATACATAGGAGCAGACTGTTACTATTTTTTTAAGAACTTTTGAGTAAGGGAGGTAGTTTGTGCCAATTTGCATAACAGGAACTGTCTTCTCTAGTACTAGAACATTAGCAAACAATAAAGCCTGGTGGGAGCAAAGATCAAATTAATCTTATAGTTTCTGTCAACCATACAGAAATCTATCTCCCCGACCCTAGGGAGATCACCAAGCCCAAATACTAATGACGTTTTCCTTGTTTTGCAAATCAATTGAGATGAGGTTAGCCAAAAATATTCTCTTTGAGATAATTTGTAAAACAGTATCTCACAATTGCTTAGTTTAACAATGTTAACTCTTCCCTTCCTTTGGAAGAGGCATTAATACGTTTTACCAGAAAAACATTCACTGGTTTGATTCTTTTGGTTGCAATGAGGAGTAAGTGTCCAATTCATTACTAGCATTCTGGATTTTCTTCAATAAATGGACATATCCGAAATTCAGCAACAAGGCACGATTTATCCATGCTAAAAGCTATCAAAATGAGAAATGATGAGTTATTTCCTGATAATAGCAGCCTATCTTCATCCAGCTTTTCTTAATGTGGAACAGTTCTGTCAGATAAGACTTGAAATGCTGTTTTAGTAAACAGAAAATAAAAAAGGTTGAGGATTGTTAATTTTCAATGAGTATCTTTGCAGCATAACTGCCACTGGCAAAGAAACTTTACGCTTGTAAGTCTCGCCTTCCGACAGCTGGGTTTGTCAGAAAACTGTGAGGAAGTCAAAGGTCTAGGAATTATGAATCCAGAGGTTTTGGGTCATGAATGCTTTGTTATTCTCGTGAATGGTCAACAGATTTACCTCCTGTATAGTGGTACCCTTAAAATGTAAGAAGGATGTGACCTGCACATGTTCTCTGGGCAGGTATAAGAAAAATATTTGCTCATGGGTTCTTTTGGCCTTTTGTGAACAGACACAATCTGTAGACCTTAAGGGTTCAAATAATTCTCATTGAGAATGGACTAGAAGAACAAGTGTGAAAACTGTTCCTTGACCTTCATAGAGGCTTAAGTAAATATTTTTCATTGTATCAGAAGTTTTGACAATCAAAGTAGACTTCTCTCAAGTTTTATGTGCTACACATTTAACATGAGAGCATTTAATGTTGAGTCGTAATAAATACATTGCAAATGGAGATCAGGCTGGTTTAATTTATGCATACAACCTTTTCATTTAGATTTCAATTGATAATTTGGGAGTTGATACAGTTAACACTGGTTTTGTTGTTTGTGATATTTTTTTTTACCTTGATCCTCTTTTCATGAAATTCTTAATGTGTATTTTGAACTATCAAGAATTTCTTTTTTAATATATAACTTCGAAAATCTGTATCTTTTTGTCAAATTTAGAGTTGAAACCTACTGTCCTAGAAACAGAGAAACAATGCATAGAAGATGTTCAGCAGGTACAGGTAAGATTCTAACAGAGGTGTTCTGTGTATCATTTTGTAAAAAAGATTGCAAAAGCAGTAATTCAGACTGTTTAATTGCTCTGGAAGTCATGAAGAAGAATGCAAAAATTTGGTTTCCTTAAATCTTGGTTTGAAAAAAGGAGTGACCAAAAGCCCTTTATCTCTTCTGTCTCTTTCTTTTCTTGGTGAGGTTTGCTTTTTTGTATTTTTTTCATACATTTGGCTTTTTCTGGTTTTATATGTTTGGGTTTTTTGAGGGCTTTCTATAATTACTGAATGCTTCAAGCACCACTGCGTTGAGCAGCATTTGTGAAAATGATCAGTGATTTGCTTTTGAGGGAAAAAATCAGGTATGCCTAACAAAAAAGCATGCTACTCATCATTAGACCTGCAAATTTAATGCAGATTCAATCAGGTATTTTATGAGCATGGGACAGGAGAGTAGGTGTGTTACCTTTATGGCTTTTGTCTTTCCAAACAACATTAATGGAGGACTTATAGTCAATTACCTAAATTCTTATACCTCCATAATTAAGAACATTTAAAAACTAGAGTCCCTTAATTAAAATAATATAATAAAATTATTTTATATTGCTATATTTTAAGTTTAAACTAAAAATGTTTGTTCCATTTTTATATTTTATATTTGTAACTCAGATTTCAGTAGCAATGGTTTTTAGTATTTCTTATGAAAAAGAACATTTTCTTTGCTTCCAGAAAGGAGTTTATTTAATCTGTCTCTAGGATTTTAATTCATTGCAAGAAGCAACATATATAAAATGCTTCTTTTTGGGAAATGTAATTAAGGGAAATAGATTCATGAACGTTTAGGTACTTGACCTAAAATAAACTGATTTTTTGCTATGAGACTGAAGTGTCACCAGCAGTGCTAGAGACTGATTGCCTGTACAAGTAACATTTACATTGGGTTGGGGGAGTATTTTTAAATCTAGTCTATGACTGAATTGCATTTGCTAATATTATTGGAGATTCCCATCCCCTTGCTTAGTGTTGATCTCTAACAGTGACGGGAACTTATTCCATGCTGTCCTATTCATCAATTCTGTATTATTCATCAATGAAGACCAGAAATAATTGTTATGGATGCATGACATGATTTTCTGCACGTGAGGTGATCAAGTTTTTGCTATATTAAGTCGTCAGTATTCTGGTTTACTTTGAAAATTAGAGTGGAAGTTATTTAATTTGAGGAACTGTATGTGGATGAAATGTTTTCATGTGTTCAAACTGTTTCTGTACAGTCCCAAAGAGCTGAGTGTATTCTATCTATCCATCAATATAAATATATCTAGAAAGTAGAATGGTCATCGTGTTTGTAGATAAATGCTTTACTGCAGTCACATCAAGTAACACAAAAGTACAAGTGTTACTTTTACTTTTTAAAGTAATAAAATACTAAGAAATGTTTGTATTGGAGATCTAGCATCTTATATTCTTTGTCTAGATTGTCTATAGTTTTTCTTTCTGAGGAAAGCAAGCATTGGCTAAAGTTAGCCAAGTATGTGATTTTTCTGTTTTCTTTTGATACATGACAAAGGAAAGGAAGAAAGCCCTCGTGTAAAATTTGAAAACAATCACCTAAGTCTATATACATGCTTCTTCACTCTCCCTTTCCTGGAAAAACACATTTTCCACATGCTGTTAAAATAATTGGAGATGATGGATTATTGACATAGAAGCAAATGCAAATGTAACATGATGCTGGTAATTCATCTCGCTTATGAAAAGGAGTTAATTAAAAATTTCAGAATAATTCAAAATTAAAAGTACAAGTAACATAAATAGTCTGGATTCTACACATTTTCCCCTGGAAGGGGCTTTTTCTTAATATATACTCTCCTTTTCCTTACCTTTGCAATGTTAGACATAACCTTTGTAATTTGCCGCATCATTTCCTAAAGTTTTTAGGACTGCTTTTTTGAGTTCAAAATAGCTAGTTTCTAAAAATTTCAATTAAAAAATGAGAGCCTGGAAGTGTACTTGCTTTTAGTACAGGAATTGGTAAGTAGAGGAAAAATAAGAAAAATCGTCAGCCATTTTGAGTCCTGGTTTTGAAGTGTTAAAGGAGAACAACAATGTCTGTTTAGTCTTTCCAGTATGAGCAAAGCTGTATTAGGCCCAACTCCTTTAGTGAAGGATGAAGAGAGAAATTGAATGCCCTAATTTAGAAACTCTAGTGTCAAACCTGTTGTTTAGATTTGACTGCTGTACTTTTACGCAAGAGCCAATTTCCTTTCTGCTTTGCACCCCTGATCTTTTGTGGTACTTTGTAATTTTCCCTAAATTTTTACTCAGTTTTCAGGTTTGCTTGATTTTGTTTACGTGGTAGGTAAAAACAGAGTCTTAACAGAAAAAAACCCCAAAACCTAAATCAAATGAAAAAAACCCAACTTATTGTAAAATAAGTACGTGAAAACTAGGTTTTCGTTAATAGTGGGACATCACAGAACCAAAAACTAAAGTGGTTTGGAAGTCACTTAAATTCCATGTTCTTTTATATGCCTTATTATTAAAATATTTTACGTTTTTTTTTTAAAAAAAAAAATTGTGATGAATGTCTATTCTGAGTACCTCAGAAATTTAAAAAGAAAGCTCTCATTTATGTTTATTTAAAGGTCAGCATCCAGATGTAATTAATTCTTCTTCATACCAGTGACAATGACTCTGTAATCATGTCTCAGGAGATGAGGTTTTGCCATACTCTTCCAATTTCTAGTAGTTTGGTTATGAGATAGTTTACACTGAGTATATTTACAGCAGAAAATTTTGCCTTCAGCAATTTTTGACTGTAACATTTCTGGCTCAGTAGTTGATTTTGGTTTGATTGACCCCATTTAAAACAACAAATAATCCCTCAACCAAAATTGTATGCCTTCTTGGAATGCCATGTATTTCAACTGGTAGTAACAACCAGACAAAATTTTGGCAGTTCCTAACCACTGAAGACAGATTTATGCTACATGATCTATTGGTGCACTTTCCAACAATATCATAGGGAAACAATGCTAGCCTTAAAAAACTTAAATTACAGGACACATTTTGCCATGTTGAATATACTTTCCAATTAGAAAACTTTGTAAGTTTTGGAGAGTCTCTTTAGAGTATTCCTAACTACAACGCTTTGCTGGTAACCCTTTTCTCAACCTTTCAGTGGGGATCTTTTTTCTTACTCTAGTCTTTAACTGAACATTATTATAACTCCTTAGGTTAATAACTTACCGACATTTGAAATTTTCCAATTTTGACACATAGTAATACAAGAAAAAGGTGGTGAAAGCCCCTAAGATAAATACATAATCAGTCTATTTAGAAAATATAAAACTGATGGGCTTGGGATTAACTTTTCATTATTATAAAATGTCAGAGCTAGACTTGGTCTTGGAAACATGCATTCTACTCGAAACGCTCTCTTAAATAAGATTTCAGAAAGATGATCCTTTACAGGCAAAGGTAAGATAAAGAAGGTAACTACAAGATTTATCTGAAATGATGAAATTATTCTCCTATACATAGAAAAAGAGGAAAACGGGAAATTTTCAAAACCTATTTTGTCTTGGTATTGCGTGGCTTTCATCGGGGTGGAGGCAAACTGTATATGAAACTTGGTAACAATTGGGTTCAACAAATATTGGAGGAAAATTGGGAACTCCTCCTTGTGATTTTGCAAACTATTCTGTAGCTGTTGCTCTTTTTACATTGCTTCATTTTGTGTGTTCTTTCTTGAAATATTAATTCAGAAGGACTCAGTGATCCTGGGAGCACATGCCATTCCTCTTCCATCCTTTACTGCTTGCCGGATTACTTTTTGTAAGGAGGAAGAGAAGGCTTGGGGAAGCAATAAACGGTTCTTCTAAGACAATTCTTTCCTATGGAAGTTCTTGTCTTGGAAAAAAAATGTAGCCAGACTTGCAATATGTGGTGTGCATGAACTTATGTTCTAACTGTAGGTCCAATGTGTAATTGGAAAATTGGGTTATCTTGGCTTAAAGCAGGTGAATATTGGGAAGTGTATGTAGACAGATAATGTTTTCTTGTTAGCACTGAGAATAAATTATCCTTTATCAAAATACCTAGAAAAGAAAAAAAATCTCTGTGAAACAAGATGGTAGAAACCTGGCAGAGGACTTCACTGCTGGGATCATAGGAACTGCTGAAGAGCAGAGCATTTTGCTCAAACAGGTGGAATCTAACCTCTGAACTTCACACCAGGGCTTAAATAAAAATCAAGTATACATTTTTCATATTCATGAAATATGGTTCTCATGCAGACGTTTCCAATTTTATTGATGCAAATCTGTCTTCGATTCATAATATTAGAACTTACTCTTCAGTTTAAATGTACTGCAGTTTTCAGGTTTGTTTTTAGGAATTCTGACAAGTACTAATAGAATTTTCATGTTCTACAACTCTAGCAGATTAATTAAACTTTTTAAAACATGAAGTGAGGTCCTCTGAGTTGAAACCTCAATAAAATTTAAATAGAGATTCTGTTCTGCACTAATGACTAGTAGCTGAACTTTGTGATTAAAACATTGTCTTGTGAAAATGTCAGGGTTTCTTAAGCGCTGAAGAAAGGATGAGAACACAAATAAGGATTAGAAATGAGGGAAGACATGTTTAATTAGAGCCTGAAAGACATCACGAAGAAGTCGGTCTATGCAGCCACTAGATGGCAGTTAAGTATTTTTGAATGACCTGTGTAAGGCACTTAGAACTCATTCCCGGGGGATGGGGGTGTCCTACAGATACTGTACAGTACTTTTTTTTTTTTGTAAGAAAGTAGTAGGTGGTTAATAAGTTAGTCCGTAACAAGTATGTACATTTACTGTGTTTAATTTGACCAAGATTTAGTAATTAGAGCATCTCTCAAAGATAAAAAAAGAAGTGTCCTAAAAAAAAATTATAAAAATTTGGAAACGTCAGTGTTTAGAAAGTTCTATTCTATCATTGTTAATTTCTTTTAAATCAGTGAAGGGAATGCATTTAATTTAATTCTAGATAACTGTCTTTGTAGTGATAATTTAGAAGCTTTGCTGCTGAATTACCATCATTTAAAAAAAGAGATCAGTTTTCTGTTGGATATGAAATTAATTTCTTCAACCATAATCCTGAATATTTTCCATTTTTACTTCTGATGAGGAAGAGGCTTTTTTTTAAAAAAAGGATAATGTACATTTGGCATCACTTATCAATTAATTGACACACATAGAATTTAAATCATATACATCATATTTAAATAAAAATAAATAAAGGAGTATATCTAGAGCCTGTGTGGTAGTGAAATAAGAGCAGTTAATTTTCAGAACAAATGTTAGTATTTTGTATTATATCCAGACTTCACAATACTTGGATTGACTTCCATTGTTTTGCTTGAAGGCAGTATTTGCTTCTTTAAACAGAACAATACATTGGTATAATTTTCAGTGGAGTGACAATAGTACATTTTTGCATTCTTCCTCCTAGCCATGATGAGACCAAAGTTTGTTTTGTTCTAATCTGTGGTCTTGATGTTGATGTCAAGATGCAGTTGCACTTATATGCTCATTTGAATTTGAAAGACTCTTTATTTTGTTGTTCCTCTTTGATACCTGACATGCTACCTCAATTACAGCTCTGAAATCACATAAAAATCATAGGACTGAAGAGACAGTAGGAGGTCACGGTGTCCAATCTGTTTCTCTCCAGCACGCCAGGCAAGGCTAGCTTAGATGTTTGGTTGTTTTTCTCAGTATTTTGCTCATCTCTGAGGATGGCTATGTGGTAGTACTAAAATGTATTTCCTGCTTTGCCTAGTCATTCGTGAAATGATAAATCCTGCTGTGTTTCTGATGTGTTGTTTTGGTAATAGCTTCAGGAGATGAAAATGTGTGCTCTAAAAACACATCTGTTCCCTGTGTGTTATTCCTAGTTCGCATACTACATACCTACAAGTATTGATTAAAATTCTCAAGAAACTGCTGGGGTGGTTTAAGTGATTCCTCTGGTTTCACAACTTCTGCATTAGACTTTTATGAAAATATGGCAGAGCATAATATAAATTTTGCTTCTTGTAATAATAATTATTCTGCATTTTCCATTTTGACTATGGTTTTTACTTAGACACAACCAGACAGAATTAATTGTACTTAAAATGACAAAGTCTTTGAAAAATAGCACCAACATTAAGGTCTGGGCAATAATAATGCCTGAACAGTGTGCTTGTAAATACTATCCAATGGAAGTTGACTTTGGATTTCCAAGCTTCCCTTTCTTCTGTCATTGATAGGAAAATAAGGAGAAATGAGAGTGAAACTGAAAAACTTACTTTAGCTGGAATTACTTGATAGTACTCAAAATCCTTGGCTATGAAGTGAGAGACTTTTCTGTTTTGCAAGAGATAAATTATTGTGTGGAATAGAGCTTGGGTAGAAGAATTATTTGGTTTTTGTGTGTGATTCTGAGCACTGGTACGATCACAGTGAATAGAAGCGCGTGGTAGACATACACTTATTTGTATATTCAATGATACCATACTATATTTGGATTGCATAGAATATTTTGAGTACTATAGTATTTACGTAACTTCTGAGCTTTTTTTTTAAAGAATTGAACAGTAATTGAGTTAACAGATGAAATCATTAAATATGAGAGCAGGATGAAAAAGCGTGTGCATTTATGTGTGTGTGTGCACATGTGTATATACATACACAGACAGATGCACATTCCATAAAATATGTCTCCAAAGAGTCACTGAAAGAAAATTTCCTCTTCTGACATTCCTAGCAGGACAGGCTGATCTCATTTGTCAAGTTGGCTTAACCTATTTGAGAGACCTCATCCAGTGAAAAATGAGTCATATTCTAAAGCTTAAATTTTTCTTTTATTTATCTCAGCATTAAAGATTAGGTGCCGCTTTACAGTGGTGTAGATCTTGAGAATTTCCACAGGACGCTGCATGTGAAAGAGAAAATGCTTATCTTAGTGAAAATGAATATTTCTTTAACTTAGAAATATCCAAAGTTATTAAAAACGAAAACATAAACAACTCCCCCACAAGTAAACCCCAACTGCCCCAAACCAACTATAACTATTCTATATTGCCATACATAAATTAGACCTTAAAAGTAAAGGGGAGAAGAATTTCTACTATTTGTATACAAAACAGACTAACTGGTTTAACGTCTGCTTAGAATCAGATAAAAAATAAGGTATTGTAGATTCTCTATATTAAGTTGGTATAAGTAAAACCAGTAATATCACTTTTCTATATTTTTTAATGCATTTTTCTTTTTTTTGTCCTTTTGACAATATGCTGATAGGTATATTCAAAGCCCAAAACTACTGCTGAAAAACAACTCACATATTCCTGAATATTTAATACTTTGTTTTCAATATTCAGCTTTTCCTCAAGATACAAACTATTTTTTTCTAATATTCATGATACCAAATAATTTTTATTTAACCCCTCAATATGTAAAGCTCATCTTTTGTTGTTTAATTGTGACTTTTTTTAACAGCCTCTTACCCAAAGTGATACAGCTGTGCACTTTCAAAGAGTTAGAGAAGCTGAGTGAGCTTCAGCCCCCTGCCTTCAGCATGTTTGTGGATAAATTTGTGAGGACTCTGATTCTGTTTCCCCAAACTTTTTTTGATGTGAGTAGTAGGCTCATATTTCAGTCCAGTGGAGAGTATTCATCTCTTTCTACAAAGATTTATTCGTGCTGTGGATATTTTTTGCTGTTTATTCCCTGCTGGAAGCCTGAAACAAAAAGCAACATGTGAACCTTCCATTTTGTGGTCTGGCTGAACTCTTGGATAAAAAGGGCAAGTACTGTGCAGAAGTATCATACTCTGGACAGTTACTTCTCAGGAAGTAGCAAAGCTCACCCCAAAATCATTACCTTTTTTGATCTCCATTACTGGACCATCGGAAGATGAAATTAAAGGCATTCTGAATTCTTCAAATTCAGGTTATTAATGTTCACATTTTGGGTAATAGAATCCTTACTGTTATTTTAGAAAAAAAACTAGTATAGCTTCTGTATATAAAGACCACAGGAATAATGAGGTAGTTTACAAAGTGACTACTTTCCAGATTGCCAGTCAGTCTCAAGATGACTTGAAAGTCAAGAAGAGGCTCGGTGTGACAAAAATCAACTCCTTTCTCTAATAGGCCAATGTAGTAATGTTCAAGGTATGCCAGATTTTATTTTGATTTTTAATAGAATGAGATGGATGATTGCCTTGGCCTGGATACACAGGAAAACTACTCAAACATTTTAGACTCATAGTTAAAATACTTTAGGACAAATGCAAGCAACAGAAGCAAGGAAGTGATCCATCACATATATTTATTTCAATAAACAGCTGAGACATTAAGCAGAAAATAAATCCGGAATACTTTTCATCACAACTTCTAAGGAAATATGTGTCTTGTAAGGTGCCTGTTTCTTATTGAACTGCTGGCACAGGTGGCTAGGTTTTAGTTCTCTTAATCTACTGAAAGACCCAGGTGCAGCTAATTCTAATCTAGCCATCTCTTTGCAATCAACAGCAGAAACCTAAAAAGGTAGAAGAAATAGGCTGGATAAGGTCATATTAAGATTTTTTTTGCCTTTTCTCACTTATATGCTTGTTCTATACTGAGTGAGTGACAGAATAGTTAAATCAGTTTCTGGGCTAAATGAAGAAATATGGAAGGGTAAGCCTTTTTTGAAGTCTATTGTTTGCTGCTGCACTATTTCATGCATCTCTAATAATGATATTTCATATGTGCTAGGAGAGAATCCTTCAGGGCTTGAGGGCAGGGGTTTTGTGTGTGTGTTTTGTGTTTTCTAGATAAAGCAGGTCTAAAACTTTCTGTGCAAAAGGGCTGAAAATTGTTATTTGTGCAGGCTAACACTAATATTATGTAAGACAGTAATTATACTTGACTGCTGTGTAGCTCCTAGGGTGGTTAGTGGTTCTTTGAGATTTTATTTTGTTATCTTGTCTGTAGTCTACAAAAATTCTTTTGAGGTTCCTGTTGTAGCAGAACTTGTGCATAACCTAAGGTTATGTTTCAGCTCAGTTAAGAGTCTTACAACTTATAGAGAGAAAACTTTCTGTCCTTGCATCTCAAGCTGGATTTTGGTTTTTATTATTTACTAAAATGGGAACTGTAAAGAACTGGGATCTTACCCTCTGAAATGCACTTAGCCCAAGGTTAAGAAATTCTAACAGTTCAGGAACAGAAGTTTCAAGAAACTGAATCTGAACAAACCTGTTTTCTTCTGACTTCCAGCTTTAGAAGTTGGTATTTGTAATGCATGCGTTGTTCTTCAAAGTTCATGTGCCTTGCTGATTCTATGCTTATTTGAATTGCAATAATTATTGATTTGTGCGTGCAATGGCTGGGTTTTTTCTGTTACCCATGATGGGTTATGACAAAACCTTTTGGCTGATTAGACATATCCTAGCTATTTAGCTTAGGAAGAACTAAATAGTTTCAATGCCAGCCCAGTGCAGGCTGGTGTAGGAGATTAGTTCACATCCACCAAATAAAGTTTATTACTGACAGGGCAGTGCATTACACTATTTCTACTCCAGGGCTTGCTATCTTGGGGAGCTGTGCATCAAGTTTCCTTGGGTTTGTAGGAAGAAACATGGAGTGTAGCTTAAAATATTGTGAAAATGTATCTCCCTTGTCCCCATATGTGCATTTTCAGTATAATAAAAGCTTTTCAAAAGACTTGATCTCGTAGTCGGAGGAAGAAACTAGTACGTGATATTAACCTTACTCCTTCAGCAGGTTTCCCTGATGTCATCAGCAATTTTGCCAACTTTTGACTCGGCTTCTACTAGTGTAAAACAGAACTGTTGCATTGGGCTTTGAGAGTTAAGTGAAATATGAGAATTAATTAGAGGGATGTTATTTTGCTTAAATACAAATCCAGTGTCCATCAGTACTTCTTATTTGAGAGTCACTGTAGCATTGAAAATGCCTGTTAATCTGTTGTGTTGTGTCTCCTTTTCTTATTATTGATATGCAATTACAAGAAGCTGCTTTGCAAATGAGACAGCTTTAAAAGAGAAACCTGAATAAAGATCACATTTCTTTGAATTAAAGTTTTACTGTGGCACTACTTTATGCCATTTGGTGAGCGTGCATGCTTCACTACTTGTAGAAAACAGGCATTTATTAACAGAGCAGTTGGAAAGAGCATCTTTGCAAGTAACTGGATGCTGCTAGCACCACTGGATGTTGACTTACTGGAAAACTTGAGTCTATAATTTTGTCCATCTTAGTCCATTTTAATTCTATGCTTCTATTCCTTGTGCGTGCTTGCAATCAGATAGTAGCATAGGTTCTCAATTGTGATTTCTGATGTAGAGAAACTAATAGGGTTAATACTTTGGAAAAAAAACCAAGAAACATAATCATATTATCTAAATATGAATTCCACCCAGAGAGGAAATTTTATGACACCAAGAGACAAATTGCTGAAATTGATCGAGATGCTGATGCATCTTGTTGGTTTATAATAGTATAAGGCATTTACATCTGAAACTAAACTGTAATATGTCTTTATTTTTCAAATATTACAAATTTACCATTAAGAACTGCCATGTTTATTTTCAGAAGAGAAAAACACAGTATGGCTGTTCATAAAGTATATAACTCAATGCTGGTTGAGATAGATATAGATAAATATGCATAGATGTAGGCAAATATATAATGTAGATAATATATATATAGTATAGACTGTCAAGGATAGATATTCATATAGATAAATTTGTATAATATAAAGATAGATATATAAATAGATAAATATATGACTTACATATATGTGTATGTATACATCTAGACTAGGGCTAAATTTCACAGATGTGTGGGTTTCTTTCTACCTGGTAATTTAGTTGTAGAAGGGTCTGTAGGTTTCAGTCACTCATCTGAGAAACAAAGTTGTAAGAGGTGGTGAAGAAGGCAGCTGCAATCTGAGCTTTTGTGTATTTGGAGATCCTGGGCGTGTTCTATCTATGTAGATCAGCTTTATGCTCGACAGCTGATGTGCACATGTGGAAAACTTGACAAGATTGGAATGAATTGGATGTAATGTATGGGCTTTTCATACTTGTGCAGATATAAGTCTACAATCTTTATACAGTAAAACAAACATTCCCAGATCAGTTGGCTACTGTATTCCCACAAGCCTATCAGTGCAGCACAAATATAGTCAGGCCAGCAAGTCCCAGGCTGGGTGTCCAGCTGATTGTGCATGGAACATGTACAACCTGTTTGAGAAATGCTGGACACCATACTATATCCATACACTTCTGGAATTTTTTTCCTGCTCACATCTTTCATGCTCAAGTCACCTGGATAAAGCAAGGCTTAAGCTTCCACCTTTCTTTCTTTCTTTACAGAACGAAGACTGTTCCACAGTACCTGGGTCCTGGGTAAGAACTCCAGGCAAGACAGAGTTCCCTCATATCTCTTTTACACCCTGTAGGTTTCTGCTGTGGAATTGTCCTTTGGATTAAAAATGAGCTGCCTTCTCATTATGTGTAATTTTTTTATCTGGGTCTTCCGGTTCTTGTCAACAGGTTTTGACCATCTTTTATAGGTGTGAAAAATTAAGTCTTGCTTATTGTTCTAAGAAAACTGTCTAATTTTCATTTCTGATTGGATACGTATATTTTGGATAGTAGAAATCTCTGGGGCTTATGTTTGTTTGATACAGCCTTTTCTGATTTAGAGGAAGACTTCAAACTTCTTGCTAAGGGAAAGGCAGAAATCTAATTAAACTAGTCTGAGGGCATCTTTAAGGTCAAAATGAGAAATATATTTATCTAAAGTAGTTACTGAAACATATAAATCCTGAGGCTTTGCATTCATAGCAAAGTCTTGTTTGTTCATAATATGCTGTTTCTGTGAAAACCTTGAGTATATTGATGATTCTTGGGTAAAAACACAATAGTAAATCACCAGGTTGTTTGAAATGCCATGTCTTGAGGACAATTTTCTTAGGGTATGGAGTAAAAAGTCACTTTAAATCATCAGTACATTTTTGTTTCTTGTCTGAATTGCTTAAGCATCTCAGTTGATTACCCATTTTTTTAAAACTTTAAAAGATAGAAATTTCATGGTCTGCAGAATAATTTTTCATGTGAAAGAGTGAATTCTAGTTTTTTCCTGTAGTTCAAGTAGAATTTCAGGATTCTAGAATTACCTTTTTTCCTTGTGAAAAGTTGAATCCGGTCTCCTGAGGAAAGAAGACTTCTCAAACCGTGAACTGTTCCGAGATCGACCATAATTAAGGCAAATCTCTTCAGAACATTTTAATATTGTGTCTAATCCTGCTGGCTTCAGCTTGTTTGTGGCAGGAATAAATTTTCCAATTCAGATAAAATTGGAAAGCTGTATCTGTCATAAAACCCATGGTGGAGTGTTCTTTCAGTGTAAAATGGGAACTTAGGAGAGTTACAGTCTGGGGAAACTGCTTTTGTTGTCAAAAATCTAGTGTGTGACCTTAATCCTAGGAATTCCTTTGGTAATGTTGCCTTTTGAAGAGTTGATAGGTCCTGTTATTGTATTTGCAGGTAACTGGTAGGGAGATAAAAGTAAGTGAAACTAAGGGGTAATAAAATATTCTCCTTGTCCTTTATAATGAAGTTCTTAAAAAAAACAGCTGCTGCTACAAAGTATTGAGTTATTAAGGAAAACTAAGTGAACTGAAGCACTGTGAGTCATCTACAATGGGAAATGTCTTTTTTTGGCCTTTTTTTTTTCTTCTTATATATAATACTGTTTGTTATTATATCTGTGTTCATTTCTTCACTATTAATTGGCAAGATTTTGTTGTTCCTTTCTCTGTTTTACATTTCTTTTCAAAGTTTGATAGGGGGAACTAGTTGTAATACATAACTTTCATTTCAAATTGCTGTTCCAGAAAGTTCAAACAATGTAGGGAACTCTAAGTTTTGGTAAAAGTGCTTCAAAATCAAGCAATATATGGTTTAAATGTCATAGTTCCTGTTTTACTTCTGGGATTGCTTTAGGACAGCTGGGAAATCAAGATAAACATGAAATTGAAAGTTTACGTTTGAAAACCAATTCTACGCAGAAACAATTTTTAAAGTATTAATGAAATATATTTTATTACTAGTCCCCAGCTGGAAGTTACAACTTCATTTTCCAGAAAGAAAAATGACTTTTAAATGTTTCATGTGTCAAAGGATGAGATGAAAAACATAATCTTCCTGAAACAAATCAAGGCAGTTAGTATATCAGGTATTGTATGCTTATTTGTAGGCTTCTGTAAAATTTGAATATTTGAAAGATTTTCTATGAAGTAAGCCTACGGTCTTATCTATGAAGCTTATAATTTCATAAAAGTCAACCAAAAGGCAACAAAAAGCTTTTTTGCTGTAACTCCTTGGGCAACCTGTTGCATGACAAACTTAATTCAACAAAGTGCTTGAAGTACTGACCAATATTCCAAATTTGAAGAAAAATAAAATATTAAAAAGGCAGTTCAAGCAACTAGTTCTGTATTAAAAGATTTTGTGTTGCAAAGTCATGTCTGTTCTGTCTGCTCTTCAACTTTCCTGAATAAGCAAAAATGGCTGGTTTTGGACTAGCTTGCTTTTTATGGTGTCATTTGATAAAAGCACATATCCATTAAATTTAGTACAGTTTGTTACTGGTATTTATTTAAAAATGTAAAAATTACTGTGCCATGTAATGTTAACGGTTCCTCTACTCAGTCTACATCAGGCAGGATCAGATGTTTCAAAAAAAGATATAAAAAATGTGGAATCTGTCAAATACAGAATAACCATTCCAGACAGGAAGCTTTTCTAGTGTTACTCAGTCACAGTCTGTCACTTGGCAGAGGAGTTTAAAATCTTGGGTGGGAAGAAAGTTCTCCTTCAGTTTTGTCTCACTACTTTTTCTTCCCAAGCACACTGGCTGGAGAAGAGCAAAATTACTCTGTTCTGAGATTAGCTGTTTTCAAAAAGTGTGCATATGTTATGTTCTGTATTCCTAATCTGTATCGTATCATTAAGGTGTATATTGAAACCCAGCGATCAGTAGTGTGTTGAGTCTGTTATGCCCAGAAGAAACAACATATTTTCAGTTAACAGAATTCAAGTAATGCAGTGCCATGTCTGCACATCCATATGGACATAAACACTTGCAGTACTTGTACTCAGTGGTTGGTGGTTTTCTTGGTCAGGGTATGTGGGGGGAAGGGAGGGGTTGCTGCTGGTTTTTGGGTTTGCCAAAGGTAATCACAGTCTAAGACATGCTCATACTGAAGAAGGTAGTTTTGTACTAGAGGATGTTGTTCCATTGTAATCGTCTTCCACTGTAAGATGCAGTTAGCCAAAATGATTCCTGTTTTTAAAGGCTTGTTGTAACTACTTTATTTCTGAACTTCTAGAATACCAATATTCTTGATCTAATTTTTTTATGTAGTGATGAATGCTACATATTTTGTGCTTATTATTTATTTTCTTTCAAAGGATGATTTTGAGGTCAAGTCTGAGGAGCGTGCCAGCGTCATCCAACAACTTGAGCAAACTATTGAGGATCTGAGGACTAAAATTGCAGAACTAGAGAAACAGTTCCCTGCTGCAGAAGTACAGACTTCTGGGAGGGAGCAGGAAAATGAGCACACGCATACAGTCTGCAGGAAACTTGGCAGTGTGACTCTTCAAACAAACGGAGAGGAGACCATACCCAGGACTGTGTCACAAGCAAGATCTGTACAAACATCACCAACAGAGGATTATTTAACACACACAATGCCTTCAGCCAACACACTGCCACAGCCACCTCCACCACTGCACTTAGAAGGGGGCAAGAGTGAAGGGCCAACTGAGAAATTGCCAGCTCTAGAACTACAGCCCACGTTTTGTTCTGAAATATTAATTCTGTCACCAAGGCTAATCTCAGTGCCACTGGATGTGAGCCAATCTGTAGAGAGCACGGCACAATCACCTCTTCCAGGACCCAAGGTTAATTTGTCCTTTGCATTTGAAGGAGAGACTGACATGCCAGCTTCCCATCAGCCTCTAAGTACTGTAGATATGACTTGTAGTGAACATCCCCCTTCTTTGCCCCCAGAGCCCACATGTAGCATTCCGCCATCACTACCAGCCACCAAACTAGCTGCTCCCTTGCGTGGAGACCATGGTCCTTCCCTTGCCACTCCTATGTCCACAGCAGCAATACCATCCCCATCACTCCTGCCCAGCCTAGGACTCCCTCCTTCTGCTGTCTCAGCAGTGCCATACCTGGACCATTCTTTGCCAGGCACCATGATGCCACCACCCCCTCCTCCTCCTCCACCTTTGCCAAGTGGGGAAATACCAATGCTGCCTCCAGCCCCTCCTCTCCCTTGTGCTGGAGTCCTTCCACCACCTCTGCCACCACCTTTGCTTGGAGCAGGAGTCCCACCCCCTCTGCCCAGTTGGGGCACCCAGCCTCCCCCTCTACTGCCACCTTTACTTGGGGCTGATATTCCTCCCCCACCTCCTCCTCTGCCTGGCCTGGGAATTCCACCACCTCCCCCACCTTTGCCTGGTGCAGGTGTCCCCCCGCCACCTCCTCCACCACCTTTGCCTGGTGCAGGTGTCCCCCCGCCACCTCCTCCACCACCTTTGCCTGGTGCAGGTGTCCCCCCGCCACCTCCTCCACCACCTTTGCCTGGTGCAGGTGTCCCCCCGCCACCTCCTCCACCACCTTTGCCTGGTGCAGGTGTCCCCCCGCCACCTCCTCCACCACCTTTGCCTGGTGCGGGTGTCCCCCCGCCACCTCCTCCACCACCTTTGCCTGGTGCAGGTGTCCCCCCGCCACCTCCTCCACCACCTTTGCCTGGTGCGGTTGTCCCCCCGCCACCTCCTCCACCACCTTTGCCTGGTGCAGGTGTCCCCCCGCCACCTCCTCCACCACCTTTGCCTGGTGCGGTTGTCCCCCCGCCACCTCCTCCACCACCTTTGCCTGGTACGGTTGTCCCCCCACCACCTCCTCCACCACCTTTGCCTGGTGCAGGTGTCCCTCCGCCACCCCCTCCTTTACCTGGGTTGGGGATGCCACTCCCACCACCTTTGCCTGGAGGAGCACCACCCCTTCCAGTGCCAGCCCAGGGCAACACCTACCCAGCAGTCGGTGGGTTTCTTCCTCCGCCATTACCATCTGGTTTATTTGCTATGGGGATAAATCAGGAGAAGGGGAGCAGGAAACATGTGATAGAGCCTTCTCGGCCAATGAAGCCTCTTTACTGGACAAGAATTCAGCTCCACAGTAAAAGGTAAGTCATAGAGTTGTGAAAACTGATATTTTCACTTTATGACTGTCCTAGTAGTGTCATATGTTATGAGCAAAAATCTTTATTTACTTCTAGGCAGGTCTTTGAGAGAACCTTAGGGCAAACATGATTTTATTTGTAGTTGAGTATGTAAATTTATGCCTATATTATTTAAAGCACAAAAACTCTGAGTAATGTTATTTGCACATGAAAGCTCTTTGAGGGCAATGTTTTCAGTACCATGTGTTTATCAGAGACCCAGGAGTGACTTTTTGTCACTAAGTGTCCTATGGGATGGTTCTTAAATTTTCGTATTTGTGTTTCCTCTGAACTTTCAATATAGTTGGTCTCTCTCTGAAGTAGCTGTCAAGTTTTGGTGGTGTCTTCCCATTAATAAAAATGCATGTTGAATGCATTTTATCCTCCTCTTTCCTTTCTCCAGTGATCTAGAAATCCTTTTTATTCACCTTGTACACTCAACAGGCACATTCAAACTGTAATTTATTTGTATGGTAGCATAAAGCTATTCTGATAGCCCTTACTTTGATACGTTTGAAATATCTGTCTTTTGTTGATGCTGTATTTTTGTTTGTAAAATATCATTCTTGGTCATGAAAAGAAGTTTCTTTATTAATCTTTTTTTTATGTGTCTGAGTCCTGATTGTAAAACTCTCCTGCTGTTCTTTAACGATAACTTTTTCTTCTCAAGTTCTTGCCAGTGTCACACAGGTGGTCTGCAGATAACTGTCTCTTTCTACTTCTTTTTGTGTCCATGTCTGTATGTTTTGTAGCCTATATACAGCATATTTGTATTCCTGTGTGTGTAAAGTGGGTGAATGTAACTGAGCCTTACAATTATTGTGCAAGCAAAGAAGCAAACGAAGTATAGGGAAGAAGTAAGAGTGTATCTTACCAAAATGCAGCTAGTAGAAGTTAGGCAACAACTTTAAATTGCTGATGTTTTATTTTCTTCATTCCTCCATTTATGACCTTATTTAGTTTGACATTGCCCTACATAGGTCTTTTGCTTAACTTTAGAGATTCTAGTGCTTCACTTGTGTGGGAAAAAATTGAAGAGCCTTCCATAGATTATCATGAGTTCGAAGAACTGTTTTCTAAAACAACTGTTAAAGAGAGGAAGAAACCCATTTCGGACACCATTACAAAAACAAAGACTAAACAAGTGAGTATTCATTTAATTTTAGATTTTTTTCTAGGCTGTTTTTTATGTAAAAACAGATTTTTGCATGCAGCTCAGATGAATTTTGCCTGGTGTCAAATTGTTACCATATATGTACACACAACATGTAGAAATATAAGAGAATAAGTGAATGTAGGATGGGTTTCAAAGCTTTGTGTTAAAGACTCAAGATTATTTTTTTAACTATGCCTTTTCTTAAAAAAAATCTTTGCTATATCTACTTTAAAAATAACAAAAATAAAACTAAAACTAAAATAATTAGGTGCATATACTATGCTTTGAAATTGACTGCACATGTGCAATGAATAGTATATAAATTATTCTGATTAATTTTATAAATTACAGTTGCATATGAATAACCATGACTTCAGAGAAAAATTGTTTAAGAATCTAAGTCTTCATGTTACACCAATCGTAGCAGTTAAAAGTTCTATGTTTATAAATATAATAAATATGAAATTTATGCATACAATAATTGTCAAGCACTGTTGTGAAAATCCAACATTAATCAAACCAGTTTCCTGAAATGGCATCATGTAGAATAAAAATAGGAAACGAGTTTTTAAAGGTAAGAAGTTTAAACCCTGGGGTAAGTGAATTGAATCTGAATATTTACCTCATTAGAGAACTTCAGTCTTGGTATCTGTGTGAAAACTGAGTTGTTGTTGGTACGATAATTAATTTGCAATTAAAATTTGAGACTATAGAGCAGAATGTTCCTATTTAGAATCCTAAACAGCAGTTAAAATTCTTGTTTTATCTCATGTTCACATTAATACCTTCAATTCAAGACTGGGCTATTCCATCCATCATCTTTTAAGATACAGGTTAACGCTATACAAGATATTTTTCCACAATGGATGCACAGCGGGACTCTTCAGAATCTTCATGCAGTAGATTTTGTGTTTGAATATGACCTCTTCACCTAGCACTTCTGGAGGTCTTTCCCCCACAGACACATTTTGATCAGCAATATAAATATGCAGGCACAGTTTGTCCTGACAGCCTGCTGAAGGCAACAGAACTGGTAGTGAATTTAGGATTATTATCCCAAGGTGTTGGATAAAACCTTCATTTGGATAGATGGGAAGGATAGTGCATCCACAATTTTTTGGTTGTGCGCTGCACTAGACTGTACTAACTGAGATGGAAAGAAAGGTAACGTGGTGCTGCTACTACCTTGCTGTTGTGCAATAAATCTCCAAAGTGCAAGACCTTCTCTCTTCATCCCTTCTTCTAGAAAAAAAATAACAACCACATTTAAGTGGTTATTCTTCACTCAAGTAGTATCATAGCTCTTTAAGTAAAAAAGGAATGCAAAGGTATACCTGATGCTTTTCATCTGAACTGTTGGTCCATTAGCATTTCATGAGGTTTGGTGATACAAAGCTCTAAACAGAATAATGAGTGTTTAATTCTGTAACATAAACAGTGGTTAAAGACAGACAACAGTTAAGAATAAACATTGGATATGGATTTTAATACTCAGACTATTTCTTTCTCTTACAATAACAAAAATTTAAATTATATTGTCAATAAGTAAATAATATATGTATAAAGCTAAATAAGAAAACCTGATTGTTCTTAACTTCTTTGAAAACAAGAAGTCGTTTATGACAGGTATTTTCACACAGAAATTTAAGGTAATCTAAGTAGGTACCGTCATGTAAAATAAACATTCCAATGGACCACCTAATTTAACAGAATAGACCCCCCATGTATTTCTCCTTCTCTGGTGACCAAACAAATGTACTGCTCTTTTGAAGAGACAATTGCCTAATAGAGAAGTCTGATTTGCTGAACTGTAGTATCTGGGAGGAAAAGATCAACTAAACAAATAATCACAGGCTTTCATTAGAACTACAGTTAGAGCTATCATTTATTGCAGATGTCAAAGTTAAATGTTCATGTGTGTAAATCCAGTTTGGGCTTTTCACAATATTGACATGAGACAACTGAAGTAGAACAGCTTCACATATATATCCTATGTATGCCCTCTCTGCCGTTTGGAATGCAGGCCTTCATTTTTTAAATTCTCTTCATTTATACCGCAGTAAACACTTAGATAATGAAGCCCATCCATGTTCAGCGAAAGAAACGGTTATTTGGGGAAAGCACGGCTGTAATTCTACAAGTATGTTTTTACAGGAAGCACCAAGTGCTGGTTAAGTGGTTACTGACTTACATGGCTTCTATGATAGTTACGGGTGTTGTAAAGATCTTGCAAATGGTGTTTCTGTAGTGATTTTTACAGGGATGTTATGCAAAGCAGATGTTTTCTGTCACCTGTTTAGCTATAGAGGAGTACTGAACAGAACAGGGACCCTCACAGCTCACTGTACTGCTTTCCAGCCCTAGTCTGGCACTTGGTTTTCTTTTTTGCACTATTGTTTGGATGTGCTGAGCAGATATATTGCTTAGATGGATTGGATGTAAAATGCTAGCTACACTGTAAATAGTAGTCAGGAAAAAATGCCCAGATAACTTTCAAATGCATATAATATTTGGTACTCTACGTAAACATCTGATTTTAATAAAACGATGTTTTTATTGTAAGCTGAAATAAAATGTACTTACAGAGAAGGCTGCATGATGGGGGCAGGTGGACGTGTCAATTCTAAGTAATCTGAAGAAAAATTTGATAGTTTTGGGACATTTTAGTGAGTGAAAGATGAATTATTTTGGAGTAGCCTACTGTTCTGGGTACTCAGAGCTATGTATGCTGTATGCCGTAGAGTATATGCATTTGTTTATGTATGGATATAGATATGCGTCAAATAATTATTTCTAAATGGTGATTCCTTTCCTTTGTAAATGGTAAAATTATCTATATTGTTATGGATTGTTTTGGGTTTGGTTTTTATTTTTGAGGCAAGGATTGAGTTAATTTCACTCTACCCAATTATTGGTTCTAATTGTTTTTCTGCTTGGCATAATCAAATTACTTAATGCAATATAAATAAAGGATGCTTTAAAAACGTGGCTATTGTATCTAGCACTAAACGAAGGCCCCATTAAAATCCATTCCAGAACTTTAAAGGAAGAGAGAAAATGAAGTGCTGATATTTATTTCTGAATGCAACTGATTTTACTGGTACTGTATCTCATTTGGTCCTACAACAAAAGCTGTGATTTATTTTGCTCTGTTAATACATATATGCCAAATTCTCAGCTGCTGTAAATGTGTGCAACCTCACTCAATGAGAATGCCTACTAAATCTTCAAAGAAAGTCTTTTATAGGCTGTACTATAGGTGGGGCTGCCATTTCTACCTATTAAAGTGGTCTGGCTTCCATTATAAGTCCCTGTTGTTATAACTTTGCCAAAATTTAGGTCTTTAGGCTACAAGTTTTGTTGGGTTTGTTTTTACTTTTTCCCCCCAACATTGGATGTCTCCATCATTTTGCCAATGTTAAGAAAGAAGGCAAAGTCTGGTTTTGCTCATGTCCACATAGTTTCATAGACTTGAAATATGGAAAAAAAAATCAGATATGTACCTTGTTGTGTAAAGGTTTTCTTAAATTGTGCCACTCTACGGGTTATATCTCAGTTCCTATTGCTCAGGGGAGACTTCAGGTGAAATTCAGAAGATGTTTTCCTAACCTTTTACTGGCAGGCTGGAAAACGGGGGTCAAGAGGAGACAGGTAGAGGAAAATTAAGCTGAGTAACTTGGAGAGAAAGTGATGAATAGAGGAGATTTGACAGGTGGAAATATTGAGTATATATCAGTAGGTCTGATTCTGTATGACCTCTTATTAGGTCTAAAGTACTTTCTCTCAGACTTGTTGTGAGGCTGAGACACTCTTGATGTGAGTGTTCCAGTCAGAAAATAGTGGCTCTTATCACAGCTAGAGCGTCTGAGCCAAGCAAAGGGTGAAAACTGGCTTTTGAAGTGTCTTGTTCAGCCACACCCTGTAAATACTAGTTTTGCTTACATTTTCGTAGGACCCTTTTCATAGCTAGCATGGACTGTGTGGAATGAGGACATTTCAAAAGGATTACTTAGGGAATGAAGATGTTCCTGAAGTATAAAGTAGTTTTCACAGTTGTTGCCGCACTTTAAGAACATGTAGGACTAGAGGTAATGGCAAGAAGATGTGCCAAGAGAGGTTTAGGCTGGATATTAGGAAAAGGTTCTTCACTCAGTGGGTGGTAGAGCACTGGAATAGCTCCTCAGTGAAGCAGTCACGACACCAAGTCTACCAGCATTCAAGAAGCATTTGGACAATGCCCTCAGTCACATGGTATGAATGCTGGGAGTGTCCTATGTAGAGGTAAGAGTTGGATTTGATGATCATTTTGGGTCCCTTCCAACTTGGTAATTCTATGATTCTATGAATTAGTGAAGCTGAAGGATAGTCTTATGATTAAGGCCACATAATCAAGTATGACAGTAAATGTAATATTAAAGACTTAATGGGGAATGTTGGCCAGTGTGCGCTGAATGGGTTCAGTGGAAAAATGATACATACTTAGAAAATCTTGATATCACTGTCTGCATATTAAGTATATAGAGGGGTCTATGTTGACTTTCATAGATGGCTTTCCAAACTTTTGAACAGTTACTGACAATCCTCTTAACTGTACTCTTGAAAAATAATACACATGTAACTGCACTGAACTTTCCAAGAGCAGACCATGTGTTCATAATCTGTTGTGTAAATGAAATAAAAATGTTAAAGATATTCTCATATGGCAAGTCCACTATTAATCTATTGACATTAAGATTTTAATCTCCCCCTTCCACTCCAGAAAATAAATAACAGGTTACTGAAGTTTCATTCTGTTTCAAACGCCTTAGATGCAAACAAGATGTATCAATAAAATTGTTTAGTTAATGATTTCAGCATTTTTGGATTTTTAAGTTGAAAATAAAGAAGCCATCATAATAGAATACTGTTAGAGATAAAATGCCACATAAAATATGGATAAATTGTTAAATAAGGTAAATGCCGTGTTGAGTTAGCAGATAAAAGATAATGTTTGTTAATTAACAAGGAATGACATAAAGGTGAAAAACAACTTTCTGAAAAGCAGAGTTTATTCCCTCTGCAAACAGTGGAGGTACTGTCTTAAGGAGCTTTCTGTATCCACACTTTTTGATCTATTACCTGTGTCAGTGACACAACCATTTGCTGTGATTTTATATACTCTCTAGAGATAGCTAGGCTTCTGATGTCCTCACAGAAAGCAATTGTAGAGGATTTGACTGATGCATTGTTTTTATTTCTATAACCAAATAATTAACAATGTCATGAATTAGTTGTGAAACAATTTATTTGGCTTGTAAGAATAATTTCTTTTATGAGATGCTGTATGAGTATGACTTCTGGTTTTATCCTTCGTTCTCTTCTTTATGTGACTTATTGCATGTTTTGTTATTATATTATTTGTTTGGTAACTGTATCTACAAAGACCTCGTTATTGAAAACACATTTTTACCTGACTGCATCAATATATCAAGTATCTTACAAACATGAATTTATCATTCTTGTTTCCTTCCTGCTTTCTTTTAATCAGATCATATATTTGCAGTTTTAAAAACAAACACACGAGCTTGAGATCTGACAATCTTGCAGTCTCATCTTGTGAGTCGAGCTCTGTGATTTCTCTGTTTGTACATGTATCCTCACAGGCACTGAAAAGTTCTGCTGATAGTGCTGCTTACAGATTCTGTATGGGTGAGAAAGGTCATTTATTAACCAAGGGAGCCATGTAGAGTGTGTGACAATTGTGGTGTCGTGTTTCTCTATGCTCTGGAAGACTTATGCAGTGGGGAAGAACTTATTGAAAGTTTATTCAAAAAAAGAGAAGAGTAGGTTTTGGGTTGGAGTGAGCAAGCTGCAACTGTTCTACAAGACTGAAAGCTCCATATCTAAAGAGCGTAACCTAGATCATGAATCCCAGTGGAAAGGTGTCTGCCACCTAGGGCTGTGTAGAGTTCTTGCTATAAATGACACTGTTGAGTAGAGGCATCTTAGTTACAGCCATCTTTCTTGGGAGGTTGGTGATCTTGCATTTACATAGCCAGTAGTTCTACATCTTGCAGATACTTTCTTCTCCATCTCCACATGGTGCTTCTGACTCTCTCAGTGCAAGGACTCAGTGCAGTGGACATTACAGTGATGGAAAACATCAAGGGAAGAAGAAAGGAAGAAAATACAGAGATGGCAATACACATTTCTTCTCCTATCTCTCTGTCCAAGTTGATTTCACTAAGAGAGCAAGAAGCAACACTTTTTAGTACAGTAGGTTTTAAATCTGATCAAGAAAACTCAAATTGCTTCAGAATTAGATGTACATATGGATTATGTTTCACCTAGAAGTTAGTTTAGTAATGTGGTTTTGATGATTTGGTAAAAAGCCCAGTCTAACTTAAGTGTGAACATACTGGTCTATATTTCTATCAGATCCTGACTGACTTACAAGTGAAACAGATTTTTACTGTCAGCAAGAAAATCAAGATTTTAAGATTAAGTTATCTTTTTATTTGTAGATAAATATAAAAAAAACTTTAGATGATAGAAGTTTTGCAGATTTTTTTTTCCTTATGGCTGTATTTTGTTACTTGGTGCTGACTTCAATACAAACAACAAGAACAAAAAAGGTTGTTACATTCATTTGCAGTAGCTAGTGTGACTAATGTCATTTTTGACTGTAATCGTATGTCCCCCTTTAAAAGTGGGAGTAATAAAGCTTTTACAGCATGGGGGTTTTGGTTTTTTTTTTTTGTTTGTTGATATCTCCTCTCCTACTAGATATAATATAGCATTCTCACTCGTCTTTTGGAGTTTTTTTGATTTGGGGCATTTTTTTTTTTTCATCATTCTTCATCCTTTCCTGACCAACTCCCTTCTTCCATGTCTGTCTCCTTGATTTGATGTAACTTTTTGTGAAATAATCAAGAATGTTAACTTCAAATGTATATGGGTAATATGTTTTGCAAGAGGCTGCAAAAATATGTGGAACCGGATGCCCAACTTGAGGACACAGAGACAAGATTTTTCATAGCATTTGGGCCGATAAACTGCAAAAACCACCTGCTGAGTGCATTGCAGAGCATGCATGAAAAAATTCTGACTTTCTTAGAGTTTCTAAGGCTATTTAACTTTTTGGGTTTTTTTTTTTTTGAAGAGTTTATATTGTAGCATCTGAACATTCATTTGTATTACTAACCCGCAGAGACATATTGACATATACAAACATAAAAGCAGAAAATATAGAGACTAAACTTCTAGGTATCATTGTCCTTTAGCTGACGAAAGAAGGAGTAACTATAATGAGGACGTTGTGGGGAGATGGGTGCTTGCCTCTTCTTGCAAGTGAAAAGCGACAGGATGAGAGGAAATGGCTGTAAATTGCACCACAGGAGGTTCAGGTTAGACATCAACAAAAATTTCTTCACTGAAAGGGTGGTCAGGCATTGGAACAGCTGACCAGGGAGGTCAGCCCTGGTGATGTTTAAAAGGTGGGTAGATGAGTTTCTTAGAGACATGGTTTAGTAAGGGGACAGTTACGGTTGGACCTGATGATCTCAGAGGTCTTTTCTAACCAGGTGAGTCTATGATTTTATGATAATTGTGATACATAACAATGAGCTGAACAGTAAAAGAGGAGCTTTAGATATGAGAAAGCAAAATCCTTGTGACCTGTTTTTAAACTAAAGTATTTAAACTTTGCTATTTATCCCCATTCACTGCTCCATTCCTTAAAATTAGAATATTGTTATTTTTCAATAGGGAACATTTTCCTGTTGCCATTCCCCCGCAGAGGAACACAATCTTATCTGATTTATTACTGTGTATGCTAATCTAAGAAGTGTATGTATTTTTTTTTAACTAAAGTCATGAGTGAGGAATATTAACTTAGGTAGTAATCTCTTAATAGATTACTTCTACAGCAATGGTTTTACGATATTCATTTGAAACAATTTTATTTTAGTGATAAAGGAGCATAAAAGGGCATGAACTATTTATCAATGTTGTTAAAAGGCTTTATTTATGAAAGCACAGTAGAGTGATCGATAAAATGAATGAAAAGTAAATATTATGTTTAGTCTTTACTCTTAAGTGTAAAGTTGTAGCATCCACAGACTGGCAGATGTGGCTGCTCGGCTGCACTAATTTTCACAGCATGTGAACAACTTCCATCTAGAAATATATGATGAAGAGAATTTTGAATTCTTAGGAATCTCCTTATAGATTGTAAGAATCTTCTGTAGGAAAAGTAACCAGTTAGTTTGCGGAAAGGATTCCAGATTTGGTTAGAGTAGGAGACAGAGAGGTGCTCAAAATTACACTTTATGATTGAAGTTCTGTGGTAGAAGCTGAGTTCAGTTAAACCTTTATTACCAACAGCATGGATATGCTATTAGACAGCCAGCAGTGGGTGTTAGTTTTGGGGGTCAGGTTCTCTTTTCATAGGGATTAAGTGGAAATGTTTGATCTCCTATTGTACCATGTCCTTGCTACTTGAAGTAGTCCCTGTTTCCTCTCTCACAATTTCCATTACTAGCCAGAAGTCACTTCTGATTTACGTTTAGGAAAAACAAGCAAACAAAAAAAGCCCAGACACAAAAAACCTCCACTCATAAAAGCATAATACTATTCTGTTATATCTGTAAGACAAAGATATACATGTCAAGGTTATGACGAGTCTACAGTTTTACATTTGGAGTACGCTTGAATCTGTCTAGTGAGAAGATGACCACATTACTGCCCTCATCCTGTCTCTTAACATCTTGTTTGTATCTCTAGGCTTTATGCATCCTTTCTGCCACCGTTAAAAGCTGTAGGCCTTTGTACATTGGAGTTTTTTGCTTGTGACTTTTTGTAATGTACAGTAGTTTTTCTTAAGCAGTGAAAACCTTGGAATAGTTTTGCTTAATGCTGGCAGTCAAAATCGGAACCAGAGTAAGTCATTGAAAAATTCCATGTATTAACTAAATATTATTCTGCAGAAAGAGAATCTGTATTTTTGCTTCGGGGTCTCATCAGACATGTGTCTTGCATTACCTTTCACTAAATATCTCTTTGACTGGTTTTGCTTGCGTTAAACAATCAGGAACAAATTTGGCATGTAGTTTGTTTACTGCTTAAAAATGAGGACCACTCAACAATTAAAAAGTTTGTCCTAGACTTCAGGCTGCAGATAATATCTCTGGCTTCCTTTTTATTAAATTTTTAAAAATTTTGTTTAAAGCAAAGTTCCAGAATCCAAACTAAAAAGGAACTGAGTGCTGCGTCTGGGGCTTTAGATCTTGTAGATATTAGATTTATCAACCTTTTGTTGTTCCTCCTTTAAATGGCGTCACTTGTCTGTAGCCTGTAGGCCCAGACTATGCAGCTGATTTATTTTTATTGTTTTATTTTTAAATATGGGGATTGCTTTAGGCACTTATGTTAATATTCATGTTTTCTGAATTAGTATAGTATTGTTACAGCCATTCTATTGGAGGAAATTATAGTAGTCATGCAACTGACTGAAATGAAAATGAAATACACAATAAAGATTAGTATAAAAGTTGTCATAAAACATACATTTTAAATAAAGCCATACAAAACTGGTAGCTGCTACATAAAAGTGCTTTATCTGTTACTGGTTTGCGTCCGTTCAACTTACACTCTTTGGTACTCTATGTGTCATGGTCTAGAATTTTGACAGGAAAGACCTATTCTTAATGAAGACAGTGTTTTATTTTCCATCTCATCAGTGGCAAAATGTGGCATGCAGTAAATAATTATTCTGTCATCCATCAGCTCACTTTCAGAAAAAGCAGCTTCTTTTTCCTTCTGTTGGTTACTCGAGCTTCCTTGTAGTGCAGAAGGCCTGAAGTGATTTACTAGACTGCTAAATCTGATCCTATAGCAGTCTTAATTATTATGCCTCCTAAGAAATCATGTTCTAGCCTGCATCATAATCACTTAGTTATTTGGTTTATTTTTCTCTACAGATGGTCCCCTTGCTATATTTGTAGTCCTGATCTCAATAGCTATAGATAGCTAATGTTGAAACAGTGATTCCCAATTTGAAGTGAAAATAGTAAATGGGTGTTAACAACATTAAGTAGGAGAGTCATGCTAACAGACTCTGCTTATTCCTTTCTCTTTGGGCCTCTAAGAGAGAACAGTGTGGTTCTGCTTTCCTTCGGAAATGTCAAGTTGTGGACCCTTTCTTGGTCCTAGGTACGTTCACACCTGAATGCAGTTGTAATAGTGTTCTGGAGAAGATCATTTAACAAAGCTATTTTGCTCACCATTTTCTTCTTTTCTTTTGTTTTACTCCTGGTCAACCTAGCAGACCACATCAGTTCCACTTCTTCTTCATTTTTCGAAAATACAAGTGACAAGAAATGCATGCATTTGCTCCAGAAGGTCTCTTGCAATTTTGTATGACAACTGTTATTTCCATATGAGACTTTTGGAAAGGATTTGCATTAATTTTTAATTCACGTTTCTGTCAGCATTTGGGATCATTTTCTTGTTCGAAACAAAGGCAAAAAGGGACTCCCTCTATACGTTGATGACAGCAGCAAGCTTAAGATACTCTGTTATTGTGAGATGTTTTAGACTTGAGCAAAAGCAGTAATGGTGGGGGCTGGAGTCAACAGTTTCCCTGGCATCTTTTGTACTGAATACAGTCTTGTCAGTGTTGTCAGAGTGGACAGCTTTAAGGACAAGTTTTTGAACTTTTCATTGTACCACATTGTTCCTTTGTGTTGCTCTGTCTTTTCTGGAAGTATGGTTTGGTAGTAACACCAGTTAAAGGATTCTGATCTTTTTGAAATTTTGTACCCACTTTTTTTTCTGATAGAATGCAAGATACTGTTTGGTGGTTATTAGAGATGTACATTTCAATGTAGTTGTTAGAAAGACTTGATCCATACTTTGATACTCAAGATCTATTTTATTTTGTAAACCTTTTGTGGATGCAAAGAAGTGAATAGGTAATAGCTTCTTTCTACAACAAGGAAGTCTCATATTATTTGTCCTAGTTTTATCTCAGTTCCAGACTTAAATGAGATTTTTGTTCCATTTTAAAAACATTTAAAGTAATTACAGCCTATTAGGAGGATAGTGTGGGACATCCTAATTCTATTTTTCTGAATTATGATGGTTTTCCTTTTGAATTCAGAAAATATGACTATCATATCCTATTTCAGTTCATTTTACTGCATTTTTTAATTTCTGTTAATATATTACATAATTACACAATTGCATAGGAATTTCTTGCTAATTTCCGGCAGATTACATCAATAGCTATGCCTTGAATTTAGATCTTTAAACTTGTGAAGACTTGTTATGACGTACTTAGATTTCAGTATTAAACTTCTTCATTTCATGAGCAAATGCTGTGTTTTTGCTCTACTGTAACTCGTTAGGAACCTATGAGGAAAGAAGGATCAAATACCTTCTTAACCAATAGTTATGAAGGTCAAAGGGGAAAAAAAAAATAAAACAAATAGCCAGCAAACCACATCCTCAGCAAACCTATACTGCAAACACAATGAGTTTCTCGCCGTTCCTTTCCTGAGCAGTCCTCATGGCAGAGTTCTGGGTCAGTCTTACTTATCCTAGGTTGCAACTCAAAGATCAACATAAACACCTTTGTGTAATAATTAAGTGAATAAAAGTTGACAAACATTTTGTGGGTTCTTCTAGGGTTTTTTTGTTTGTTTGTTTTTTTTAAGATGGCTAATTCTACTTTTTCTAATCTCATTTCTACTGACTAATTTATAAATAATTTTGCCATTGGTGCTGTAGGTGATACAGCTCCATTGTGCTAAGAGAGGAACTGCATAACTTGAAAAATTATGCCTATGCTTTCTGACTGCAGTGTAAGAGGAACTTGAGCTTACAGTTCTAATTATATGGCTTTTCTTCTTTCCTCCAAGTGATTCACAAAGGTTTTCTTCAGTGTGTTTTGTACAGTGTAAAACTCAGCAACCTGAGGACATTAAATATTAACCTTTCATCTGCATAATGGTTATAGCCCTACACTTTAGTGTTTCATCTAGAATCGTGTGGTTTTAGCAATAATGGTCCTTTCCTGACATTACTTGCTTCTCATATCAATGATATAAAATCAACAGTAACTTGAATTCAAACAGCTGAGACCCCTGTGGAAGACAGTCTGTGAATTACTTATTTTATACTTCTAAAGTAAATATGTACAAAAGTGTGTTTTAGTGGCTAATTATAACCCCCTGAAGCAAGATGTTATGATGGCATGATTTTTTTTCTTTATTTTAAGAACAAAAAAAAAGCTTTGAGACCTTTTATATACCCTAAAAGTGATCAAAGAAAATCGCAATATGTACACAGTTATTTTGCTTTTTAAATAAAATTCATATTGGCGCCTACTACGTCAAACATTCAAATGAAATACAAATTCTCACAGTTTTAGCTCACTTCAAAGATGGAAATCATTGTGTGGTTTTGGAAGCCAAAGCAGTTCCAAGATAGACACAGTTGGATTTTTTTTATATGACAGCTTGTTTCATACACTTATTAACATCAGTATGGAGTTGAAAGTGTGTATCCCAGTAAAGGAGGAAGTCCAGGGAAACTTTTATAGTGATTCTTTCAGGATAAAGATTGAACTAGGTGATATAGCTACTTACAGTTGTGATGGATTTATGCAGCACAAGCAAAATTAAATAATAAAATTACTCATTTTTAGACATGTATATAGACTACAAGGTACTATTTCTTGAATTTGTTGTTAGTAATGCAAAATTTCTTGTACGTTTTCCTGCAGATTAATACTAATAGTTGGATTTCTGTTGGCAGGTTGTCAAGCTATTAAGTAACAAAAGATCTCAAGCTGTTGGAATATTAATGTCTAGCCTTCATTTAGACATGAGGGACATTCAGCATGGTAAGTGAAATAAGTGATGTTGATTCTAGCTTAGATCAGATCATTAAAAATCTGGAACTGCTAATTATTTCTGCATTTGGTATGTAAAATAAATTTATAGGAGTTTTTCATACACTATTTTTTTAAAAAATAGCTTGTTCTGAGTTTTGTTTTCCCCTTTCTAATAATGTATTCCTTTATACTGTATAGAAAATATGATTGTTTATTTGCAGAAGTGCCATCTACACTTTTTGGTATCAGTTATCTAAGTGGTATAAAATATAGACACTTTGATTTTAGTCTTTCTGAGAAAGAAGGTGTGATGTTGTTTATTTTAATTCAGATAGCCTCAGAATGTGCCCAGAAAAAAATTATAACATTTAATTGATTTGCAATATAAATTAGTCCCTATATTTGGTTTAGTACAAAAGGTGAAGTCTTTAATCTTCAACAGCATTTTTTATAAAGGGAGATCTTTTAGGGGAGCATAATGGTTTTCACACTTATGCTAAGAGACAGTAGTGCAAAAAGGTGAAAAGTGGAATTGCATTTATATTCAGAGCATCCCTTATGTTTCCCAAAGGCTTTGGAAAGATTTGAAGCAGATTGAATTATGCTGTAAAGTGCCAGCCTATCTATTAAATAAATGTGGTTTTAAGTGCAACACAGGCTTCATAAATCACAGAAACATCCTGTGAACTTTCTAGGCCACGTATTTACAGCCATGCATTCAGTTTACTACAATTTGCTGATTTTGTAAAATTATTCACAAATAGAACAAATTTTAGAGCATGCTGTCAGCTAGTGAGTAACTCTTAATCACAGTTTTAAGTTTTTATTAAACTGTTTTGATGGTTACTAGACTTCCTCAAGCTGAAGCACTTAAGATGGTAGTCACAGAGCAAGGCGCCAGTACTGGCGCCAAGAAGTACTTGGTATTTCCAAAGCTGGCAGATGTAGTTCAGTTAAGTCATAGAGCAAAATCTGAAAACAATGATATGGTCCTTTCCTTCAGTCAAATATTCAACTTGGTTTCAGTTATTAATGAGAACCTTATGAACAAAGGAGTCCGCCTAACATCTGTGTCTGTGGTAAAGCCAACACAAGTTCATTGAAAATTTGCTTGCTTAACATGCAACACTAACAATAACATGGCATGAATGTCAGTAGTTGAAGGGGTCAAACAATATTATGCTTAACATTTATCCTATTACAATATTAAGCACACATGATCATCTAAGAGCTGTGTGCAGATTTTGTATATTCCTCTTTCAATAGCTGTTTTCTAAACCCAAAAGTCTTTCCTAAGGGGAATTTAGTAGTGCTCTTATACCCTTGCTGTTCAGACGTGACTGAAACTTGAGAAATTTTTCAGATGGGGGAATTTCTGGAAATGGTTGGAAGAACTGGGTATTAAATTTTTTTTTTTTTAAAGACTATAAAATAGACAGGGAGGAAAAGTGGCGAGGAGCAGGAAAGAAATTTGCATGATAGGGGTAAGGAAAAGAGAGGAGAGATCTCGCCAAGAAGTATTTCTGGCATCAGTCAGTCTATGCAAAGTTCTCTGAGGGATCTAACCATAGGGCCTGTGCAGAAATTATAAAATCACAAGGCCAAGTAGTTAATTTCACCTTTATGCATGCATTATTTTTACTTGCTAATTAAAAAGTAATGGTTTTACATGCTTTGGAGTTTTATAGCTTACTGGTTTGTCTGCTGCAGTTTCGAATATACTAACGAGAAGGTACTACCAAAAATTAAAATAATATTAGAGTGCCTGCATTAGCAAAATAGGCAGTTGATATATTTGCATCGTTATTCTTTTAGTTGTAAGATGTATGACAATAACTACTGCAAAAAATGTCATTGGTGTTCTTTGTCCTCTGGCCCAGGGTTTTAGTGGTGGTCTTGATTTTTTTTTTTTACTGTGTTTAATGTACATATATTTACCCATATCGCACTTAGTACAACACAAGCAATTTTTTTTTTCATAGATTTGAAAGACAGTCAAGTGAACCTTTCTCCCCCTACTCTGACAATCTGTGGCACTAAGCAGCTTTATAGCCCTTCTTTTAAATATTCCCTGTATTACATATAAAGCATATTTGTGGGATGCAGTGTTCAAGAATTTGCAGAATTGCAATTTATTTTTTCAATTATTTCTGTTTTTTACTGGCCATAGAAAAGCACCTAGGAAAAGAAAGAAGCTTTCAGTGCAGTGTGGTACTCAGTTTGTTTCTTGATTTGCATGCTATTGTGTTTTATTTTTCTAGCAGTTTGCACAAGTTTCCAAGTATTACAGGAACAAAAGGGAAAACAGTTGTGATACATATTAATTCACCTAATAACTTTAGGATTTCAAGTTTTAATTCATTTTGTGTTTGACTGAACAACTTAAAATAACTTGAAACCTGAGCAAACGTTGTATTTAATGGCTTGTAATTTTTTTTTATTAGTTGGGGATTTTGGTGTATTATTGTTTGCTTGCTTTTCTAGATGCAAAACAGTGGTGACATATTGTCCATAAGTAAAAATCTTTAATGAAAAGTTGTTTTGGAAAGTTGAAAATTTGAATTGTTGATGATATCTTGTTAACTAATCTTGTGCACTTAGCTACTTTTTCATGCATGTGTGATCACATGGCATTTAACGGAAGATCTCAAAATATTTTAATATATGCTAAATAGCTATCTTTGATGATGATGTTCTTGTTAAGCGTCTGCTTGTAGAATTGCATTTACGTGCTTCCGACTTTGAAATCTATTTAGTAAAACAAACTACCAAGCCCTGGCTGATTTTAAAGTATTTTTACAGTGTGGTAGGAGTAGCTGTATTAGCAGAGCACGTTTACATGGAACTCTAGTACATCTTTCTAGTAGTGACTTAAAGTAGGGTAGGTGATGTTTTTGTTGTTGTTATGTTTGGGTTTTTTAGTAGATTCTAATTGCTAACAGAACTCCCAGCTATTTTATGCAGTCTAGGCTAGAACTGTAAGAAATGTTGGTCTCTTTACTCGCAGTGTCATTTCAAAATGTTATTAGTAAAAAAAATCAGTCCTCCTCTCATGGTTTTTTTTGGTTTCACACAAGTTTTATTTACACCTATTTTTTAAAATCATCCATCAACTACGCAAAACACTTTATCCAGACATTTTTCTTGCTTTTTAATTTTCACTGTCCCACAAATATTCTCTATTCAGGATTGTGTTCCCACTGAAAATATAGCTGTATTTGTCTGTGTGATACAACCAGAGCTGGAGAAATGCCAAATAAGCACTTCTTACGTATTCTTTTTTTATAGCTAAGATTTTCTTACTGCAGAAAAGATTTTGATTTTAACATTAATCTTTTGGGTTTTTTCGTAACATTTCAAAGATGCAACTTAGAGAGATTAGAGGGGCAACGATATTCCAGTTAACTGCATACAGTCATCTATGATGAACACCTTATACACTAATATATAGTTGCATGTTAAGCTTGTGCCTGCATTCAGGGGTTCTCTCCCTTAAATAAGATATCACTTTTAATAAAGTTGTCTGTCATAAGTGAAATGTAGCAACTGTATAAAATTGTAACTGTATTGCAGAGAATATGGTTGTCAGTGTCTTCCCCAATCCCCTTGCTTTTAAAGACACAATGCAACCTCTTTTGTGTTTAAGCTGTTATGCTGTTAACAACTGCAGTAATAATAGCAACAAACTTCTTCGCTGAATGTGGAAAAGTAGAAGGAAAAAATATAAACTGAAGATGTTAGCCAGAAGAGCAGCAGATTTTGTATTTCATGCAGATAAATATTACATTTGCTACACATACATATATTTAGTATTTATTTCCAAAATGGAAATTAGTCTTTTGTTCACCAAAATCATCTTAAGTCTGAATATGCCTTGTAAATGTTGAAAGTAGGAATCTGGTAAACACAGCGGATGTAATTATCTGTCTTTTGAAGTTGTCTGTAAACTTTTCCACTTCCATAAATTTCGCTTAGCAGGGTTTATAATTTCAGGCACTGTGTTACCTCTGGCATGACTGCAATACTCCAATTGCATTGCTGTAAGGTTTTGCATAGCGCCTTGTGGTTGCCTTGGCTTTGTTGGAATTAATTTGGAGATTTCAGCCTCCAAATTTTGGACCACCTTTCTCATATTGTCATTTAATAAGTAATTCTTCTCCCTCCTCCTCCACACTCTCAACATCAGTAATCTACAGAACTTGATGGAGCTATCTGTTCTGCTCTGATAATTTGGAAAAAAAAAAATATGTATGGAAGACCAAGGCTCTTATTATTACAGACCTCAACTCATTGCTGGTCAACAATGCCAGGAAAGGAGGTTGTATAAAGTAATGCAATAATAAAAATAATTACAGAAAGGGCAGGCAGGTTCACCTAACAGCTGGTAAAACCTGAACTTTTATTCAGGGTCTAAGATTATTTTACTGAAAGTTGTATTTGGAGCAGAACTTGCTCTGCTAACAGAAGTACAACTTTGAATAACAGTCATATCTTCTGCCTTGAATTCAAGACAGATGTGCAGGAAGTGAATGTATTTTACATATTAATGGGCAAAATAAATGTTTATTCTTTAATATTTGGCTATTAGTGACAAAGGAACATGATAAAATCTTGTGTTTGTTTTCTTACTTGACTGCTCACACTGACGCTTAGAAATGATGAGGTAGGAGAGACTGTCAAAGGTTACCTGAATGATTTCACTGGAAAAGGAGGATAAAAATGTGTCTTTGGCTGCATTATTTAAATGTTCTGTGCAGCAATTCTTCATGTATTGAAGTACTACATAGTCTCAGTGGTCACAGGTCCAAGAGATGCTTTAAATGGAAAGCAATCAGGGAAGAATGACATTTGGAAAATAAGACTAATTTTGACTTTATCTTATGGAAGGCCCAGAGGTCATCTGAGCATTATTTATGCTAATAACAATACGTGTGTATAAGCATAATCATTTGAAACTCATTCTTAACAAGTATTTCAGTATCTTCCCAAAATACATTTTACTGTTTAAACAAGTTGTAAAGGCAAAGCAATAAATGATTGGATCAAGTTCTTTGAACATTGTTAAGATGGAAGGTAAACCAGCTGCCCAAAATTGTTATTTCTTTCCATTTAAGTTAGGAAAAAAAAATCCAGGATTTAAGAAGGTATATAGAACACTTTTTTTTTCTGTAAGGTGGCAAGTCTGTATTTCTTTATTAAAGGAATAAACCATAAAGTGATTGCAGTCAGTGCAGGTTAATTAAAAATTTTGAAACTCTGCCTGTTATTTCTGGCTTATTAATTGAGAATTTTTGCCTTAATCAATTACTGTACATTCAAACACCTAAAAACATAAAAGACTATTATGACTTAAGATTCCCCTCCAATATCCTTTCCAACGTGTTTTTAGATTCTTCTCAGACACCACTAAGGAAAGACTGGTTGGTTCTTGCAGTTTTCTGTCCTGTGAATTAGCACTTCCTCAAATCTTCAACACTGTAATCCTCAGTCTTATTCCTATATTTCTTCTTAGCTTCATGCTACCACATTCATTACATTATGACTGCTGTCAGAGTGCAAGATTACATATTTTATTTGCTTATAATTACTTTACAAGCTCCTATTGTGAAATTATTGGTAAGGAAAACAATGAAATACACAAAATTACTTTTACAAAAGACAGACTAGAGATAAAGTGCCACACGTAAGTATTGCTGCAAATGTTTTTGTTGCTTTCATGCTGTTAGTATGCCCACAGAGATTCTGAAGCCCTTGTCTGGCCAGTTCTGCCCGAGGCAGCTAGTGAGGAAGGACAGCGAAGGTCCTTGGAGACAGGTGGTGTTTCTAATGGATGTGGCATATACTCCTGAGCTGTGAGTGAAGGCCCTGAAAGCCACTCCGGAGTATTGAAAGTATGACTCTTTCTACCCTCTGAGATTTTTTTGAAGCTTCGTTCACAGTGACCAGCAGCCAATAAAGCAGTAACAGCAGTTGTTGAGGAAAAAATACAACCTCGGCTATGATTTTCTTTAAGTATGCATGCAACACATCACAATAATGAAGGACAGAAATATTTATATCGCCAGGAAAGGAACTGAAGGTTTTGTGAGACGTCCTTTTGGAAGTTACAATTAAAAATACGTTTATAGAATTAAACCAGTTTTCTGTAATGCATAATATATTTTAAAGAAGTTAGGGTTTTGGTTTTTTTAATGAGGAAAAATCATATTGAGTTTTTTTTACAGCATTTGAATCAGCAGAGACTAATTACTGCCACATTGGGTACTTTGGATAATTAAAGATTTTTGTTGTTGTTAGGAACATACGAATGTAATTTAATAGAAAAGTTTTGTAAGAAACTGTAACTGCATTGTTTGTCTGTTGTTTCAGTTGAAATAGTTTATTTTTTTTTCTTGGAAGTCTGATTAACATCAAAACTTTGAGAGAAATGTTTCAGGGAAGTTCTATTCTCCCAAAAGACAAAAAAGCAGTACTGTGTTTTCTTACTCATGTACCATGTAGTCACTCATAAGAGAGATGATTAAAAAATTCTAAGCATAAAACCAACAAAATATATGTTATTAGCATTAGTAGAATGCAAAATTGGAGGGAGAAAAAGGGCACCTGGTCTCCTTCCCGTAGCAGCAATGTTTTCCAGAGGTCGTAAGTTTTACATTGCTGAACTGCACAGAGGTTTTAGCTTAAAAATAACACAGCCATGCATTTTTTTATTAAGTTGAAAGTTTTAGAAGAATAGGATGCTTGCCAAAACAATTCTTTTGTAATTTGTTCATGTGTTTGTTAGGTTTCTACACACAAAAAATTTGTATTAAAAAATGATGCCACTTAGATGTCTATAGCCATTAAAGTATAATTTAATACAAGGTAATTAAAATGAGGATTTAGTAAAGCTTGCATGGTTAATCCCTTTTTTATTTCTTTTTTACATGTAGTGTACCTCTTTTTTTTTTAGTTTTTTTCTTATCATTCCTCTTCTAAGGAAGCAATTAAAACTGTATGCTGTATTAGATCAAATGGAGATCTGCGTAGCTTAGTACCTGATCTTCTTTCTTCCACAAAATAAATAAATAAATAAAATGAGTGGCACTACTGCTCATTACGTATTTTTTATAGATTTCTACTTTATCTTTTTGTAGTAGTCGTCATTCTCCAAATTGAAAAGTTTGTTTGGAATGACTTTCATACACATTGCCTATTCTTTTGATTCTTCTTGGCACCAGTCTACAATGCATAGTTCTTTCTTCTCTCTGCAGAGGTGACTACCTTCATATGCTATTTGCAAGACTTATGTTTGACATATGCTTGTGCCATGGTATTGCATCATCTTCTACTTCATGCTCCATTTATGTCTGTATTGTTACTGACATTCTGTTTGCCCTTTAACTATCGCTAATTATTGAGCTCATGTTTCAGAGAATTATGAAAAAAAATCCAAGTGTCTTTTGGAGCAGTAGTTACTAATTTTCTGTCCACCACACTTTTTATAGTTTGGGTTCTTTTTTCCCCAACTACTTTGCATGCATTGGCACTGATTATTTGAGAGTTCCTTTTGTACATGTTTGATCAGCTTTAAAGTGTCTAGCTTTTATTATCTGCCAGCATTGCCACCTCACGTTCATCAAGCAGCACAGGAACCTGCAAAGGTCCTAGTAAGGCTCCAGTGGTAGAACTCCATGCTTTGAAAGCTGAGCATTTGCTTTTGTAATTATTTACCATTTTTTTGAGCAGTTGTTATTTTTAATCAGAGTAGACTTTTCTTCTTATCCTACAACAGCATGATTTTTTTCTGAAACCTTAGGTAAAGTTTGTAAGGCGCCTTTTGCAAATAGGTATCAGTCTGATCACTTGTACCTTTATTGACTCAGTTAATAAGGTATTATTTAATTGCTGCTCATGGGCATATGCTACAAAATGACATGCTACCAGTCTTTCTCATTACATTGATGTATATGTATGTTCTTTAAGAAAGCTTTTCTTTTATATAACACATAGAGACATTTTCTAGGCACAGAGGCCAGACTGACTGGGTTGTAGTTTCCAGCATCATCTTGAGAATCCTCTCAAAATTTGCATTTGTATGTTCTGAAACTTGTTCAGTTTGAGATGGTGCCCAAAACCTATCAGTCAAGAAGTACAGATCTTGTCTGAGAACCTCTTTGACCTTTTGTGAATCCTAACACAAATATTTTCTTTAGCCATTTCGATTCTCTTTCTTTTGCGCTCCTTTTACAGCCAGATTATCTGCATGCCCAAATGTTTCCTGTCAGGCTTCGTGTGTCTGATGTGTTTGAAACCGATTCTATTGCTAGCTTTATGCATTTGGCACGTTGGGTTTAGGCCTTTTTGTTCTACAGGACATTTTGCTTTTCTGTTTTCTTTGGCTGTTTTCCACTACTTGAAGAGTATTTTCTATTTACAGGTGCTCCCATGCTCTTATGTTTAATTATATATGTGATTTTGAGGGGTAGGAATATTGGGGACTAGGGGAAAAAAGGATAGTTTTCAATTTTTGAGTTGATGATTTAGTTTTTTCTCTGAACCTCTAATGCAGTGTCTGTAAGCTTCTTCGTGTCCTCCAAGCTCTTTTACCCTTTTAACTGGCCTATTATATTAATGTAACTCATCCTTGTAAAGTCAAATTTTATCACATTATTTTTGAAAGTCCTCTCCTCATGTCCTATAAAGAAATTTCATTTAAGAGTGTTATGCTGTCTCAAGCTGTTTTGTATGCTATTCAGAAGTAAACCAAGTGTTTCTTCTCCTCTTTTGGTATTTCTGCCTAGTTGCTTTGACTAATAATTGCAGGATCCTAAAATTTAGACTCGCATGATGTCTCAAAAATGTGCTTGACAAATTAAAGCTTCTGCTATTATATTTTCTGTGTTGCATATTATGTCTTCTACCATTTAGAAGTAATTATTAAAATGCTTGTTGAGTGATCTGGAATAGGTTGCTAACTGTGTTCATAGAATCATTAAGATTGGAAGAGACCTCTGAGATCGAGTCCAACCAGGCCTGTCTCCCTACTAAACTATATCCCTAAGAAACTCTATTTAGTCATGAACTACAAGAAGTAGTTTAATGGCATTTTTGATATCATATCATTACCACTGATCACTTTATCTTAACTGGCTCATGCTTCCTTTCGTATGCATTGCTGCTCTTTTGCAGTAATCAATTATGGTATCATATACAATCTTATTAGTGTCACACTCTTTGTTGTCCTTCCATTACATTTGGAACATTAAATCCATCAATAAATCCAAATTTGCCTATTGCAAATGTTAGATTCTTGAAAAGTATCTGGAAACACATCACATACGCAGCCTGGACTTTTATCTATTGAGCTCTGCTTAGCAGGGGCATTTTTCATAATACTTTTTTCTCCTTTGGGGGAAAAAAAGTAGTATTTATGAGGATAACGATATCGGGTTGGTTGGGGCTTTGAGGAACCTGATCTAGTTAAAGGTGTCCCGGCTCCTGCAGGGGGGGTTGGACTGGATGACCTGTAACGGTCCCTTCCAACGCAAAGTATTCTGGGATTCCGACCCCTCTCCCTTGCTCTATACCTGGGCTTCCCACCTCCCGCCTCTCCAGCCCTGCCAGGCGCGGGGCCGCGCCAGCCCCCGCCGCGCACCTCCTCCCGCCAGAGCCGCCGCCGGGCGCGTTGCCCCGTGCGGGCAGTGGCCACATCCCCGCGGCGACCCCGCCTCCCCCGGGCCGGGCCGAGCCTCCCGCGGCCCTGCTGCCAGCAGCAGGTGGCAACAGCGGCCCGCACTGCCGCGGCGGGGAGCTGCGCGCCCCTTCCCGGGGGCAGAGGCGCAGCCCGCTGCCCCACCGCAAGGTGCTCGGCCTCGTGGCTTTCCAGCTTTGGCTGAGGCGCTGCTTCTCACCCAGCGAGTTTGAAAAAAAAGTAGTTCTGAGTGTAAGGAGGAGAAAGGATGATGCGAAGATGGGGGAGTGATTTGCTTCCTTTACCTGTCCATCATCTGTGGAACAGTACAGGGGAAATTATAGTTTCCTGCTGCAAAAATTGTGAAACAATCTGAGAGTGCACTATTTCTCATGCTGAGCCGTTGTGTTGGTGATCCTGTGCCTATGGCTTGATGAAGTACCTGTTTCTCCTCCTTTTTCCTCTTCTGTCTTTTGTTCTGTCATGATCCCTGCACAATGAAAGATCATTTCCATTGTTTACTGTTGCACAGGAAACCTCCTTAAGGGAGTACATGTTATATTCTATTTCAGTGTCACGTGTTTTGTGTTTTCAGTGAAGCTGCGGTTGTTTTAGCTACCTGGACACAATCTATAGCTTGGTGGCATTGAACTGAAGCAATATAGAGTTTCTCTTATAATCATAAAGTCCTCAGTATGTCAGATCTAGTCATGATACTGAAATAAATACACATAGGTGATTCCAAATAACAATTGCTTTTTTTTTTTTGTCTTAGGATGGATATATTTTGGTTTTCCACATATCCAGGCATTTGGTTTTGTTGCAATTCCAGCCTGTATTTACTTGAGTTATTGAGCTTTTGAGAAATACTTTGGAGCATGAAAAAAGATGGAGCGTCCTTCTGCCCTCAGAAATAGTATTGTGATTTGTATTAGTAAAACTATGTTTATCTGTCATCTACCTAGCCAAAAATCTTTTTGCGTTATTTTCAGAATCCCACCATACTTAGAACATGGACTAAGTATCACAAGATCATTACATCATTTTCTTAGCATCTGTAGCTCTTTAATACTGTAACTTTAGAATATTTGGTGAAAGGCTTAACATGCATTAGTACGATGAAATCCCTGGTGTTTATCCAGACATCAGACTGGGCAGACATGTAGAATACTAGGCTATGTCTAAACTGCTCTCTCCTGTGCCAAAAATAAAATTTTAATTTGATTTGGAGAATAGATTGAGAGTGTGTCATTTTATTTCGGTGAGATGCAACCACTGACAGAGGGAAAAGAAAATTTGCCTTTGAAAGAAAATGTCTCAAATGTTTTGTGTTTGTAATTATTGAGCAAGAAAATTTGTATTTTGACTTGTGACTGCAATAGTTGACTATGTAGCAATTGTAGATAAATGTGTACTTGCTTTGCCTGATTTCTGAATCCCTGGTAGTTTTCACGTAGTGTTTTCTAGCTAGGTTTTCTACTAAGGATACTAATATGATCACACACAACTGACTAGCTTGAACCATAGGCAAGAGGAGTTTGTTTCTGATTGATTGTGCATGTCTTCATGTCTAAAAGGTCTTGCTGTATTTTCTCTTGTAAATCAGCGACAGGTAATAGCATTCTGTGTAGTCTATATAAAATGATTTAGTCTTGTTGATGTTGGAGAAGGCTAGTAGGGAACGTCAGAGGGACCTAGCAAAAGGCAGACATACAATTCAATGCTTATAAAGTTCTTTCAAAAAATCTAGGCTTGCATCTGGCTGCTAAGTAGGGCAAGTCATGTATTATTGCCTGCTAATTTCTACTTCAAGCTATTAGTTTGAATAAATACAAACATTTTAGCAGTATAAATTGATCTTGAGTTCCTGCTGAAATTCTGACCCTTCAGCCTTTTGTTTTCTTTTAAGTCACCGATAGTTGTGCTGTTGACTTTGAGTCTAAGACTGCATACAAATAGTTTAAGTAATGGAGAAGTCAACATATTCCATGATACATTGTTAAAAAAAGTAATTTCCCTCACTTTTAGCACTTAAAATATTCTTTCTGTAGTGTATTTGTCAGGTTAGCTTGTAGACATTCTTCATTCTTTCTTGCCTTTGGTCTGCGGACAGATCTGTCTACTTTAGGGTGTCTTCTCATGCAAGTATGCATAAGAACCGTAATAAGGTTGCTTCTTAGCTGTCTTCATCCAACAGGATGAAGTTCAACAAGGCCAAGTGCCGGGTCCTGCACTTTGGCCACAACAACCGCATGCAGCGCTAGAGGCTGGGGACAGAGTGGCTGGAGAGCAGTCAGGTGGAAAGGGACCTGGGGGTACTGATTTACAGGAGGCTAAACATCAGCCAGTAGTGTGCCCACGTGACCAAGAAGGCCAGTGACATCCTGGCCTGTATCAATAGCAGTGTGGCCAGCAGGATGAGGGAAGTGATCCTTTCCCTGTACTTGGCATTGGTGAGGCCACAACTCGAGTACTGTGTTCAGTTCTGGGCCCCTCAGTTCAAGAAAGATATTGAGGTGCTGGAGCGGGTCCAGAGAAGAGCAACAAAACTGGTGAAGGGACTTGAGCACAAGTCCTATGAAGAGAGACTGAGGGAGCTGGGGTTGTTTAGCCTGGAGAAGAGGAGGCTCGAGGTGACCTCATCGCTCTCTACAACTATCTGAAAGGAGGTTGTAGTCAGGTGGGGGTCGGTCTCTTCTCCCAGGCAACCAGCAACTGAACAAGAGGGCACGAGCTTAGACTCTGCCAGGGAAGGTTTAGGCTAGATATCAGAAAAAAGTTCTTCACAGAACGAGTAATCAGGCATTGGAATGGCCTGCCCTGAGTGAGGGGTGGTGGATTCACCATCCCTGGAGGCTTTTAAAATAAGACTGGATGTGGCACTTAGTGCCATGATCTAGTAATCATGATAGTGTTGGATTAAGGGTTGGACTTGATGATCTTGGAGGTCTCTTCCAACCTAGATAGTTCTATGATGATTCTATGATTCTGTATAAGCTAAATAGATCAAGCATTTCAATAGAAAGACAAGTTCTTGAGGTTATTCTGCTATTTCCTTTGTTGGTTTCTTTGATATTGCACCAGCTGTAGCTCCAGTCCAAAGATTGTTTGGACTTCTAGTTGCTCCTTGAGAGACAGAGACAAGTCTTATGATTGCGAAGAGTGTAATCAAGACAGCTCTTTGAGTCAGTTTGAACCTACTCAGGAAAGAACAGCTCTTCCATTAGCATTGCTACATGGAACTCACTGAGCATTAATAACTATTTTTGCCAACCTGAAAAAGATATTAAAGATATATTTCGTCACAATAAGCTGAGAGCAGATTCTTCTGGAAACCTAAGATGCTCTCCTTTCCAGTAGTGTTTTGTGGGTGGTTAAATTGTCAGATCTACGAGTTAGGCAGTTGTTAACTCATTTAGTGTTGACATTTAAGCAATTTAATGTAAGCATTCTAAATTGCCAGTGGGACACACCTGAATCTCCATTAACTGTATACTAACTGTGGGTAAATTGAGATCACAGAAGCTAAAATCCTGTTAGCTGCTTAATGTGGAGAACAGGATTATTTTGAAAAAATGTACTTTTCATATCTACCCTGCTAAATTAGCAAATAAATTTTCAGAGTGCTATGTAACTGTATAAAGTTGGTATTTGCTCGCTATTATTCTGAGGGATGAGTTGTGGTCGCTTCATCTCAAATATAATAGCAAAAAAATATCAAAAGGTTCAATGGTGGGCAAGAAGAATGAGAAGAGTGGCATGTATATAGAGAACCTGGAAAGACTGGGGGCTGTTCTGAGCTGCGTAGGGTCACAGAGTAAGGCGAGTAGTTCAGATCTCTCATGTGAAAAAATTGGTGCCCTTGTAGTGATTATGATGTTAGAATAAACAAAAAATGATTCTTCCAACAGTTGGAATGATTTTAACCTAAATTTATTCTTGACTTTGCACTGCTTTAAATGTAGGTTTCATATTTGTCAGTGAACTACTAGATGATTCTAGATAAATATCCTCCTTCTCCTTCTGCATTTTATTAATCTTTATAATTTAGAATAAGCTCCCTAAAGCATGAAAGAAAAATCTTGTCTCTTTGCCTATGGACTGGGCTTCTCAGAGTTAGCCATGGATTTGTTTACATTGAGTTACTCTAATGAAAATAGATAAAGCGGAATTAAACCAAAAGCCAGCAAATTTGAATTCTGAAAAAATCCACAGGTAATTAAAAGTTGCAATTACTTTGAAGCCTGAAGGCTTGTTTGTATTCCAAACAAGTCTTTGTATTCCAAACAAGTCTCACTAACATCTTCCAGCTGCACACAGTAAGAGATGCTACCTTGTTCTGAAAAGTTTGACTTGCATACGTTCTTTGACTGTAGTGGTTACGCCATCATTGATGTCACGATTAGCCTGTGGAACTCCCAAACATGAAGTTATTGATATACAGATCGAAAAGCATTAGAGCCTGTGTGAATGTGAAAGAAAAGTCAAACACTAACATACAGGAAATTCAGATTTTATTTTACTTGACTCGTGAATACAAAGCTATAAATCCTGTCTGTCTGCAGACAGATCGATACACAATGCCAGATCTACTGCACATGTGCCTTGCAGCTGATGTTTGTGCAGTTCGTTTTACAACATGCACTGTAAATGCATACTGTCATGTAAACATCCCAAAAATATGTTCCTCAGTTATCCTGTTCTAGTAGTCTTCCCACCAAAACTGATAGAGTTGATAGGTATGACGCGTTTCCTTTTGAGAACCTTTAATGAAATGTCCGTGGCATGCTGTTCTATCTTAACCAGAAAGTGAAAAAGCTTAGTGCAAGCTAATTTTTAAGTTAAAGTAAAAACCATTGGGGAGTTTTATAGCAGTAACTTTATTTTCTGGAACAGAATTTCTTACATGTGAAATATATCCATGTGCCAATGATTAATTTTGTATTCAAGTCTTGTTCTGTAATCACTTTTAATAATATATTTAAGGCATGGGAAGTTCGTCTAGAGAATAAACCCATACCGTAAGCATTGAGCACTGTGGGTTTTTTTTAAACTTATCTGAAAGTGTGCTATAATTTGCACTTCTGTACTGTGCTAAGCCTTAAGTAACATTTTGGGAGTTAGCATGGTAATCCTCTCCAGTTTGAAAGTCTTGAATCCTGCCAGTCAATCTTGCGCTTCAAATTCACTCCGCGAAGACCAGCCCGTGACAGGTTCATTGAGACTGTTTGCTCCTCTCTGCACTGTAGTTTAAAATAAGCATAATCTGGTAAAATGCCAATCTTTTCTCAACCTTTCTGTATCCCACACCCGTGTTTTTTTCATCTGCCAAATTCAAACAAATCTTATCTAAACAATTAAGATAAGCATTGAAGTACTCTCTATAGTCAAATCAGCAAACCTCTCAAAACCAGAACTGAAATACAATCTCTCTAAATTAAACAGTCTACAATGGCAATCATGTTTGTATTTAAACATTTTATTCTGAAAGGATTACAGCATTGGTCTCCATTTTTTTTCCTGCCTAGACAAGAAGGCGACATACTGAGTCAAACAAAATATATTTGTTCTCTGAGAAGTGAACTTGCACACTTTTTATAAACAAACTGTATAGGTGTATGAAGTTAGACTTCACATAATCAGTAACTGCTGTCCTTAACATAGTAGGCAATTGTTTGAAATGTATGTAATGTAACTGTTTATATTAACTACGTATAGCTATATATAAAAAATCTAGTTATACATTTTGTTGTATGTGTTTTTATATATTTGTATGTATGCAAAAAAGCTCTATTGATATAATTTTATTGCTATATAATTGAAATACTTTAGGGACTAGGAATACTAAGGACAAAAGTCTGAAAAATTGAATTGTTTATAGGAGAAGCATCAGTACGAAAAGTGATACTAAAGATTCATTATTTTGATGAAGTCTTCTACTTCTGTTACTTCAAATTTTGCAAATGCATATTCTTGTTCAATTGATTCTTATTTTATTGCTTCCCAGAAAAGTGAGTGCATGTTCTTGAAGGTATTTAAAAACAATCTGAAGCAACAGTTAAGTTTAATCCATGGCTTCTGCTTGGAAATTTTGTATACTGTTCTGGTTTCTTACATGAGCGTTAGCTCAAGGTGAATTACTGCCACAGTAAAACTGTGTGCAAGCAGTTCTAAGTGCTGTTTTTTGTCTCTGATTCATGCTGTATGTACTTGTGTTGAAGACCCAATCTCCATCGTGCCTTGTGCACTTAAAGTTTTCATCTTGAGAAGGTTGAAGTATTTGCTAATAGATAAACATATCACAAAGTTATTGAGGGCAAGCAGGTAGATAATAAGATGAAAATGTTTTCATTTATGCGAACTCTACCTGATGTAACTATCCCCTACCTACCCATTATCAATACAGGGTTTTTTTCTGCAAGTTGTGTAAGTCCAGATACTCCTGTTTAAAAAAAAATATTTTATTTCATGTATTTTCTGAGAAATTTTAAAGATGACACACTTTGATCCTTGTGTGTTATGCTGCAGCTCCGATTAGCACAGGAACATTTTGTTTTACCACTGTATTTTCCATATTTATGTAAAAATAACATTTTTTTCGGAGAAGCCTCTTTGGGACATGACTTTCTGCATTACAAGACTGACATTTCTATTATTTGAGATAAAGAAGAGTCCTAAAAGTTGGTAGTTGTCAAGTTGTTGAAAGCATAACAGACAAAAATGTGACCTTGTGCAGTAGACCTGTCTTAGTAGTGCCAATAAGCTCACTTGGAGAAAAATAAAAGACCAAAGAATATAGAGGATTTTGAAATTGTGGGTTTACTGTGTAACCAACAAAAGACTGCAAATTTTAGAGTTTAGTTGATTTTTTAAATATACATATCAAGTTGAATTTCGGTCTGGGTTTACTTTGCAAGTAGCTTGATATTGCATCATACCGTAATCTTTTTAGCAGCAAAAGATCTTCTAAGGCTCTCTTGGTTCTTTTGTTGATGAGAATTTTGAAGCAGATGTTTTTTCTTCTATTTCTGAATTGAACAGTTCATCTGTCAGTCATTCCAAGGAACCCGAGGAAATTGTCTACACTGATACTTTTTTTTCTGATTTGCTTGTATTTGCGTGTGTGGTGTTCTTGCATTTTCTTCCAAAAACTTCTGTCAGCGAAGGCTTCCACTCTGCATTCAGTGAACAAACAAGGTTATTTATTATTTTTCTCTGATTTGTTGTCGGAAACATTTCTTAAGTTGAAAAGGCTATGTACTGTTTGACTTGTATTTCTTATATCAGAATTTTCCATTGCTTAAGGTTTTTCCAGTATTTTAGTTTTCTAATGATGATAATTTGAAGTTTACCACCCGTATGTTATCCTTAGAGAAGCAGTATTTCTTTTTTTCATTAGCTCGGAAATAACCATTCAAGGAAGAACATGAATAGGTCAAATGTGTCACATTATATATACTCATGTATCTTTTTTTTTTCAAAATATCCTTTTTAGATATTTTAAAATGAACATGTCAATAAAAAAAAACTACAGCTACTTCATTTTATTGTCTTCATGAGAGTACTCTGTGCATTCTCCAGCTTCCTACTGGTGTTTTCTCATACATTTCTTCTTCACAATTATAGTTGCTGGCAAAAACTTTGATCTCATTAGTGGCTTGGTTACATACCGTGTTCCCCTGAAGAGAAGTTGGTGGTGATTATTCATTGTCTTGAATTTATTTTTCTGTGTTGCTTTTTTTCTTACTTGTGCTTGTGTTCTAAAGTAGCTTCTGTGTATATGGGATAAAATCTGCCTGTTTTCGGAGTTCAAGTATGCCTCTGAATACAGTTGTGTGCTTTACACTAATCTCACCTTTTTTTTTAGCAGCAATATTATCCTCCTGTCAGGTACAGTATCTTTCAAGGTGCCTCAAAGATAACGGTTTAAATTTCCATCGAATGGAAGCAAAACCAATAAGACTATCAGGAAAATTTAAGACAAGTAAGAGGTTCCTGAAGCCTTTATTTTGGCTGAAAATCCTTTGAAATCTCTTTCCCGTTCTCTGTCCTTTATAGTGTCAAGCAATCCTTTGTGGTTGCTCTTCAACCCCTCTTTTTACTGGGTGGTTATTCTGTAATCATCTGTGGACCACTACATGCTTAGAAAGTTCTGGGTTTGTAGCTCCTTTTATTTTTATCTGTCTGTGTGTTGGTCGGTATCTGGACATAATTTGATTTAATCATATTTATATATGTGTGTATAGACACACAATTACATATATACATCAAATCATTTTAGAGTATTAGGGCTTGAAACTGCTGCTATATAAATGGTTATATTGGCAGCAGTAACAATAGGAACGCAATAAAATAGCAGAACTATGAAATCATGAAGGTAAGAACTAAGTACACAAGTCTGATATGATTAAAAAATTGTTTCTATTAAAGTGAAAGCCAACATATTCTTCAATGCTGTCTTATAAACTTATCTGAAAGGCTGGGTGATGTGCCAGCTATTAAAAAGCACTTCATAGTAGTCAAGACCAGGAAATGGCCACATCAACTTTGAAACAAAATTATTACTTGAAATAGTGACATGGGTGAAAATATCCAGCAACTGCAAGACTTTTATAAACCCCTCTCCAGTTGTTTGCATCAAAGTATACGGGAATTGTAGTGTAGTTCAGAATATTTTCATATGAGGGAGTTAAGGTTTGTCTATATCTTTCATTGTTACTTTACCATCCTTTGGGTAGATATTTGTGTAGTCATGCTGATTGCAGGGAGGCAGCATATTTAGCTACTAAACTTGGCTGCATAAGGAAATATTGTTTTTATAATTTCAAATTGTCTAGATAATAGCATTAAATATGGAAAAGTTAGGATCTATTTTCCCAACTACTACATTCTGGATACCTCCAAGTAACAGTACAGTATCTCCAAGAAACAGAAGCTCATCTCATCATTCCTTGGATTTGGGGGAAGCAAACCTATGGTGAACAATGAAAAATCCCAGTGAGATGCTACAGTGCTATTTATGAACATATAAATTTTTAGATGAAATATATAGAAATATATTTGTCTTGGTAGGGGGGGATTTGAAACATACATACTGGAGTCTAATTTCTCCAAGTCTTTGTCTCAGACTGATTTGTTTTAAGCTGCTCCCTGAAGTATGTACTCTCTTCCGCATACCTGTTTTGTTGAAAGTACACAGACCTGGCACCATTGTGTTTGCCAGGCTGTCTCTTATCTCCTGCAAGCATTCAAACAAAAGTGTTCTATTGCTCCCTGGGTAATCCGTGGGTGATCTTAACATTGAGCAAAAGTCAGAGCAGGAACTTATGTCATATTTCTTAGTGCTGGAGTAGACAGTCTCTGGAAGGAAGGGGAGGGGGGTGGAGCAGGGAGAAGACAGCCACAATTCAAAATAAATAGTTGAAGTGTTGTGGTTGTGTTCATGTATGAAAATATTGCATAAGCCGGAGAATGCTGAAATTTAGGGATAATGCAAACAATTTCATAATATTTTATGGCTTTAATAAGGCCTTAATATATAGAATATAGGATTTGAGGCATGTGTTTTCTTAAAGTACAGCTCTCAAACTGATCTAGTTCCAGTTTCTGTTTGCATGTTAATTTTAGTTTCTAGTTCTACAAGGTAAATTTGGCATATTTTTAAGCGTGCAGATAGTCCTGTTGACCTGTTGAGCAATAGGGGTTGTCAAATACAGCATAAACAATAGTTCCTTATTGAGAAGGCATCTTTAAGTCTGTTAAGTCTGTTGCAATAATTATTATGCTCGGAGAGGGGGCGGTGAGGGAAGTTTTAAAATATCTCAAATAATTAGTAGCAAATTTTTGCATGCAACCCCTCCCCCAAAACAAAACAAAAAACATGTTGCTTCCTGAACTGTTAACTGTTACATGAATATTATCTTTCAGACTTTCTTGCTTTTTAGTAAAGGAAAAATGGAAGACAAAATTCATATATTTTAAGTATTATTTCTGAAATTTAAAAATTTTTCTGATTATATTTTGCTTCAGTCCTAAACTCTAGCTTCATGATCTACTTAAAGATACAGTGTGTCCTGCTTAATTTAATCAAGATCGACACTTCATTGTTTATAATTTTTTTATACTGTAACTAAAACTATGTCTCAGGCCTGGAAAGGACAAATATGATGAGTCCCAGACTTGGAGCGGTATCTCAAAAGGGTTTAGAGGAATCGGAAACAAGTGAGCTTGAATTATATTATCTATAGGCTTTAAGTATATACAGAGAATTTATTTATGACAGTTAAGGACATGGATTTATAAGACATGAAGTAACCTAGTGCTGGGTTTCTATCACTGATCAGTGTTGCATTTTCTAGATTAATCTTGACTAGGTTATTCTACTTATTGGCAAAGTATGTGTGCACATACACATCGTCCGCTACAAATAAGAGTACAAACTAAAGAACAACAAAATAGGAAGATGATTGGTATAGTGTGGTAAAAATAATTTATTACCATCACATACATTCTAATGCAACATTCTAAGATTTAAAATCTGAAAGAGGGAAGGTGGATCTATCTGCCTTTTGAATGAGTGATCAGTGTTCTTGCAAAAAGGAAGACTGAAAAATACTATTTTTAAAATAATTCTTTGCGTTGGCTAAGAATATTTTTTTGATACTTTGCACAAACATTTCCTGTGCTTCATGAAATGTTCCCAATATAAATGAGGAGCCAGGGCTGTGTTCCTGAAAGTGTGCCTCTCAATGATTTTTTTTTTTTTTGACCTGATTGAGTAGATGAAAATCGCTCTCTCTGTGTTCTTGAACTGTATGTGTGTGGCGCCTGAATAGGTTGGGAACAGGAAAGGCATATTTTGTATCTGTACTAAACCTGTCGGCTTAGTGAATAGAAGACTTGACCCTTGTCAGGTGTCTTGAAGTTAACTGGCTGACTTATGGATTAATCAGTTTAAGACTGAATCCGACCAGTGACAGGAATGAGCTTTGTTGTGTGAGTGTGTGTGTGTGTGTCTGCGGTGCAGATTTACAAATTTTTATAATGCTTGCAGTCGGACCGTGAAACTCTAATGTAAAGCTTATCTCTGATCTCCGGTTATGGTCATACTCGTGGGATCGTGTTTGTGTGTTTGGGGGGAGGGAGATGAATTCTTTAACACTCGACACCTGGCTCTACCAGGTTTCTAGCCCATAGTCTTGGGAACAGCACTATTCAGAGCATTAATAAAGTAAAAACCCTTAAGCTGTATGACCAGTAGGTCATAAAAACTGTTGCTGGGTATTGTGCTTAGTTTTTCTTTCATAGCTGGATTATCATCCTGTCAACTAATTCTTTTTTTCTTTTGTCTTTTTTATAGCTGTTGTGAACTTGGACAACTCTGTGGTTGACCTAGAGACCCTTCAAGCCCTGTATGAGAATGTGAGTAATCAGAGGAAGTCCATGTAATGTAGAAATACTGTGGGTCCATGTGAAGATGTATTTGGTTTGTATCAGTAATATTCAGAAAGCTTGAAGAATGTGACCTATTTTGAAGTTACTTTATTTTCCCTAAAGCAATAAAATAATGATAAGCATTTGAGTTATATTAATCGCCATTATGTGTTTCATATAGTCCATACATTTTTATGTGAGTAACTTAATCAACTTCTAAATGACTAAACAGAAATCGATTTTGCTCCCCTTATTTTTTTCTTATTCCTTGAGGCAGTCTTTGGTCAATAGGTATCAGACCTTGTGCTCCAGGTCTTTTGTTTCTCTTTATAATGCCACTAATGTAACAACAGTGTTCAATAAAAAAAAAAAAATAGTTTTAATCACAACAGTCATTCCATTTGTTGAACTGTAGCTTTTACTTATTATTATTTGAGGGTTTCCTCCAAGATCATTGTAACTCTTGGAAAAGAAAAGTTACCTCTAAGTTAATGTAATAAGAAGTAATATAAAATGCCAGGGGCTTCTTCAATGTCTGGTACTAATCATCAGAGATCAGAGAGTGTTTGACCGCTAGGTATTCAAAATCAGGGATTCTGAATATACTTAGGCTTGTTCTAAAACTTTAGAAAGCTATTTGTGTGTAAAATTCAAAAGCGGATCTCAGAAGCATGTTTCTGCCTTTAGCCGAGGGCAGTGAGCGTTGCTCCCCTTTTCTAAGCACATTTCCTGAATACATAGAAGTCTGGCTAGGCATGTCTTCAGAGAGGCTTTCTGTTTACCCTCCAAAGAACTTGAAAATCTGAAACGTAAAGCTGTGAGCTGCAGAACAGCATTGAAGGCAAATGTATTTTCTTCATATTATAAGTTTGACAATACATTAATTACTTTTACACCGTTCAAATTTTTTGTTCGTAGACAAAATTTTTTGTTCTTATGGCCTACTTCAGAATGGTTTGTTGAGTTTTGATAGTTCTCATAATTAACCCACTTTGGGGCTTGAAGTACGAGATAGTAAGTTCTAGTCACCTGTATTAAAAAAAAAAAAAAAACAAAAACCCAGAAGACTAAACAAAACAAAACCCAAAAAGGTGGCAAAACTAAGAAACACTTCTACTCTTATTTTTTCCCTGAATAATTAATTCACTTAGTGCTGCTTGGGTAGATAATGGTCAAATGGGAAATCTGTTTTTTATATTTTAAGCACTCCTCCTTATGCCACAACATTTGTGGTTTAGCCTGTGTTGGTTTTATTTTGTGTTGTTTTTAATCTGCTCCCTTACACAGCACAGCACAGCTATATGCCATTCCTTAACACGTGAAAAATTGAAGTAATTCTTTATATTATTTATATATATTAATATATTGTGCTTATATTTATACATACACAATTGTGAGGGATTGTGTTGTGGCAAGTGCAGAATAGATACTGTCCTCCTGATCAGTTTTTGCTTACTTCCTTCTTTTATATTGCATAAGACTTTTATTTTAGTTATAAACGTAGTCCTCCTATGTGGCTAACGTACTAATGTCATCTCTAATATACTTCACATTTCCAGTATCATGGATTACCTTCAAAGTTCATTGAAATAACCAAATAACATTGTGTTCCTTTTGTCATTACCTTCACTGATTGTAGAAAAAGTCTAGGAAATATTGTCTTGATTGAGGAAAATACCATGTTAAACTCAGGCCAGACAGAAAAAGCTGGAATTATTATAATGTTATTTCTTTACTTTAAATAGAAGACAGATCAGCCTAACTTTATCACCATGTTTGCTAGGGTACAAGACAGTAAAAAAAAAAAAGAAAATTAATTAAAAAAACCTGAACAAACAAAGAACAAAACTCCCAGTTTATATGAATTTTAATCCTGGATCCCTTATTTGATAAAGCTGTCTTGAAAGACATGTTTTTTTAAACTGAATTTTGTTTTCTGTTTTTACTTCCAGTCTTTGGTCAAAACACTTCAGACTTTGCACTTGCTTCCCATGATGGCTTCACTAATTATAATGCTGTTTTTCAATAAAAAATCATAAACAATGGGTGGTACTAGAGAGGCTCTTCCCTTATTTCTCAGCCTCATCTTGTGTTGTAAGTGGGACAACTTTGCCTCATTTGGCTACTTTGTAGCCATTAACTTAAATTTTACTTCCTAAGGTTTATTTATTGGATTGGGATTTGTTGCTGGATATTTAAATACCACTGTACTATTTCTCAGCTTTTCTGTTTGATCTCTATGGAACATATGGGAGTGTTTGTTTTACAGTCCTCGCTCAGAATGTAATCATTTTTTTTCTGATTGCATACGTCTGGCATGGTGCTTTCTCTTCTTAAATATGAATGAAATTTGGGCAGTCTCCAAACCTAAACACACCCTAAATTCAAAAGCCACAGTCCCAGGGGCTAAATTCCTGTTTACGGAGGAATTAAAAGTCCTGTTAAACAACAAAGTTACTGTATACATCTTAGTGACTTTTATAAACAAAGAAACGCACTCCCCACCAAAGACCCAAGCCCTCTATAATTTATTTAACAGTATTAACTGATATTGCATCTAGTGAGAGGGACTTTGTTACTGCAGCATAATAACTTGTATGAGAATAAGTACATATCGAATGTGTCTGTCTTGACACAAATGTTGCTTTGTGTCAAGAAAAAAAGCTTTTTTTATTATCCAACTACAAATCAGAAAATAGATATATATTTAATGTATAGCTAACTGGCATAAATTGTGAGAAATAATCTTCAATAAGATCAGCAGGGAAGGTGTGCCAGCCGTATAAATTTTCTGTTGTAACTTAAAATATGCATAAATAGGAATTCTGGATAGCCGAGTCAAAATTAGGGACTTGAAACTCAGTTTTGATTATGAATTCACACTTTATGCTTGTACCTTGATTTTGGTGAAGAGTGTAAACCATATCTCCTGAGTTTTACTCAGCCGTATCCATGAGTGGGTTGTGCTTAGCTGTTTTATCTTTGCCAGTTGTCATTTCTTTGCGTGTACAACCTGAGAATAGTGTCTTAAATAAGGAATAGTGTGTCTGCCTAGTCTTTGCCTGTGGGATTTGGTGGAGAAACATTAACAGCTTTCACATGCATGTATATAATAGATTGCTCTGATAAGCACCCTAACACTCCTGTATGTGTAGAAGGCCAGAAGAGAGTGTACTGGACATTTCATTTGCATACCTAGATTTCTATGTTTCTGACAGCGTGATCATTAGAACAATGTTATCTCTCTTGGCAATCTTCTGATTTCTAAAATCCATTTCTGATTTCTAAAATCCATTTCTGATTTCATCCATTGCTGAGAGAATTTTTACTGATTTGAAAAGAAATGGAATCTTTTTTTCTTTTTTAAACTTTCTATTGTGTTAAAGTTCTCTACATGAAGTGAAAAAATCTCCCATTTATACCTGCTCTCTAACACAAAACCGAAAGGAAGTCTTCTCAGCGAGACCTGCAATACTTAAGTAGAAACCTCTGCTAATTAGTTGCATCTTTTCTAGTCCTCAGTCCGTATCTGGATGAGTCTTCTATGATTAAAAAATGATACAATTTTCTGATCTTAATATCTTGAAAATTTCTTTCTGCTCAGGATAGAAGTATAACAGCAAAGTTTACAACTATTGTTATATTTGTAGGTCCTGTGCCTGCCTTGTCACGAACTTTATGTAGAAGAAGAGTACCTTTGGAGGATAAATCCCCAAGTTTGTTTTCTTACACTGAAGTAATACTGGGGTAGGAAATTCAGGGATCTAGGTGTTCTGGATGGGCCACTAAAATTACAAACTGGTAAAGTAGCCTCAATCTAGCCCTTGTTAGCTGAGAAAGGCATGATACAGTATATACAGATAGATCAAGGAAGGATCAAGCAAGTCAAAGGAAAGGATTCTTTTCCTCTTCTGAGCACTGGTGAGGCCACGTCTAGGGTGCTGTGTCCAGTTCTGGCTTTCCCAGTGCAAGAGACATGGACGTACTGGAGTGAGTCTAGTGAAGGGCCACAATAATGATTAAAGGCTTGGAGAACGTATCGTGCAAGGAGAGGCTGAGAGAGCTGGGAGATTGTTCAGCCTAGAGTGCAGAGGGATCTTATCAGTATGTGGAGATACCGTACTGGGGAGCTAGACTCGGAGATGCCCAGCATAAAGACAAGAGGCTCTCTTAAAACTGATATAATGGAAATTCAGTTTAAAAATAGAACAAACACTGGAACAGGCTGCCTAAAGGAGTCGTGAAGTCTCCATCCTTGGAGATACTCAAAACCTGGCTGAACATGATACTGAGCAACCTGCTCTATCTGCCTCTGCTTTGTGCCAGAGGGTTTAGCTAGGTGGTCTCTAGAATCCCTTCAAATGTCAACTATTCTGTTAATCTGTGATACAGATACTACCACCATTATAATTTCTTAGTGTCAAGAGCAAAGTTATTTACTGGGGAAAAAAAAAATTCCACTATTTTCTGGATATTGGAACATTCAATAGATTATGTCAGACTATTTTAGAGGTGATGACCCTTGAAGATCATCCATAGAAATGTTGGTTAAAATATTAGGATGTGTATTATTCTAGACAGATGACCTTTCAGTCATTTCCAGATTTATTGAAGTAATCAGAGAAACTCTGAAGTGCTTTTGCTCTGAATGACTCTTCAATGTCTTGATCTTTCTCTTTCACTCTAGTATTTTCTCCCTTTTCATATGAAAGATGCTCAACAACCTCAGAACTACCTTTCTGGTTTTGAATTGTTGATATAGCTGTAGCAGTATAATTTTAGATAGTTCCATACTACTTCTGCTAATTGTGCAAAAGCATGTGTAGGTGCAGCCTATCTTCTGAATTTAATTTTCTGCTGTTGTCTGTCTTCAAGTTCTGTGGTGAAGTAAGTTAAAAAAATTAGTTTTTTTTTATTAAAGGATTAAAGGTAGGCATATTTGCTGCTTGTTTGCCACTTTTTTTCACTCTTGCACAGATTCATGTTTTGAACCTATTTAGAAAACCACTATGGATGTCAAAAGAAGGATCAGAAGGAGAAATTTCCATTCCACTTTTAGTCCTTTCCATGCCATTCCATTTTTCCAATACTGCAGCTGGAAAAAATAATTTCTGTGTAGCACCAAAAGAAGTGAGGTTGTTTCTTTTGATTGGAACATTGAAAAAAAGACTGCGCAATGTACCACAGGGTTCTCCAAGAAACTAGGTAGTTTGCATGTAATTGTTTTGACTTATTAAGATAAAAATGAAAATCATTTTACTATAAAGAAGTATGAAGTACTTCTCATGTATTATGGTATGTACGATAGGTCCGTTACAAATCAACTGTATTTTGTTGTTCCATAATGTTTTCCAAATACAAAATAAAATCTAAATTACAGTAAACAACATAAACTTATTTTCATTTACTTAAAAAATGCTACCCAACAGATTTGGAATGAAGATTGTCTCAGTACATGGTTGAATGAATAAATCTTTTGCAGATTGCTACTAGTCAATAATAATATTTGAAAGCTGAAAATTGTTCTGTTTTCCATCAGATATATTTATTCTTAAAATAACTCTATGGACTAAGTAGCTTTGCCATAGGAGATGCTAGAAGGAAGGGAAAAATCTATGGAAGTTATTTGTGAAAAGGGCATTTCTATCTGTGTTCTTTGATTAGATTATCAGTTAACACTTTTCAATTGCCTTTGTTTCCTTTATTCCAGAGAGCACAATCTGATGAATTAGAAAAAATAGAAAAGCATAGCAAGGCATCCAAGGAAAAAGAAAATGCCAAGTCTTTGGATAAACCAGAACAGTAAGAACATGATTATGAAAGAACAGTTCTGCTCCCTTCAGAAAACTTTCCCTTGTATAGTAAACTATCTAGAGATGTTATAAACTAAAAAAATTATGTTGTGTCTACTGACAGTGACCCATATCATTTTCTGTAATTACTCTTACAGGTTCCTCTATGAACTCTCACTGATTCCCAACTTTTCAGAACGTGTATTTTGCATTCTGTTCCAGTCAACATTTTCAGAAAGCATTTGTTCCATCCGTCGCAAACTTGAATTGTTACAGAAATTGTGTGAGGTACGTTTTGATCTATTGAAATAGCAGACCTAAATTTCTGATATTTAATCTTGTTAAATTGTACTCATATTTCAAAAGTTTCCTCCTTTAAGTACTTATTAAATCTGAAGGATAGCAGAATAGATCGTTTTATGATTGTACTTCAACATCAAAGTGAATTTTAAGATTACCTTACTACTGAACTATATCATGCTTTTGCTGTCACTGTATATCAGTTTCTGAAAAATAGTGTACCTTTTCCTTTGGCCAAAGAAAAATGTTCCATCTTCATAGGGACCATTTCACTCCTTTCCAATGAATGCCATTTAAGTCCACCTTGTGTTTGCTTGGATTTTGGAAGTATGCAACTCAATAATAACTGATATGTAAGATCAGTTAGAGATAGCCATGTTATCTCTAGCAAGAAGAAATTACTGCAGTTTTGTGGTCCCATGCAAAACAAATACATGGCTTTAAAATACAGGTTTCATCAGTATTTTTATAACTGAAATCTATTTGAAATATTTTATTTAATCATTTTTACCATTTAGTAATTTAGTGTTTTAATTGTTCCATGTGGGTGTTTATGAACTCAATGCAGAATTCTCCACTAAAGTATATATAACATTCCCCATACCAAGATCAGTTAAGGAATTACTATTTTGTTTTTCTCAGTCAGTCATCTGTGATAATATTGTATAGATTTCCTATTTTTTTTCTAAGTATCCGTTTTGGGGTAGCGTTCTCCATTCACAATAAATTACATATTGATATTATTCTTCTACTACATGTTGCTGTAGAAGGTAATTAATTCCTTGTATTTGAGACTTTGTGAAAGCATTATTTCTAAACATAATGTCAAGAGGAATTTGTCAGTAATACTGTTAACAGCAAATATTGTCAGTTTGAACAGACAACTATTTCTGTTTTCTAGACATTGAAAAATGGGTCAGGAGTTATGCAGGTCCTGGGTCTGGTTCTTGCCTTTGGAAATTATATGAATGGTGGAAACAGGACACGAGGACAGGCTGATGGGTTTGGACTAGATATCCTGCCAAAACTGAAAGATGTCAAGAGCAGTGTAAGTTGATTCTAGACTTCCTTTGTGCCTGAAAATGTTAAAGCTCAGAAAATTACTTTGTCTCCATTTGTGCATAAATGGTATGAAACATATGAAGGTATGTCAAAGGGAATTCTTTTGTTACTATACTTAACGGATCAATCTTCCAGAGTTGGATGTATTTTAGAAATGTGAAGATGAGCAGTCTCTTTTCACTGCTGTACAAGCAAAAATATGTTAAATTACGTCTTAGTTCCTAATCTGATATGCATTAGACTTTTGGTACACTGCATAGTTCTAATTTTTCATGTATTCAGAAGCAATAAAGCTTCTTCAAAGGTTTATTACAGATGTGGAAGCAGTTGTAAAAGAAAACTTGACTGTGATTCAATGCTGATTCAAAATATTTGTGAGGAAAAAAAAAAGTCACTCATGAAAATGGTTGAATAGACATTCTGAACATTTGCGATAACCCAAAATTCATCCTTATATATATCATGAGTATGAAGCGTATATTTCAGACTGGACCACAGACCCACTCAAGTAAAGAATAATCACAGCGAGTACTTGTTGATTTAAGATTTGTCTGGTGTAGTCATCTGAGTAAGAATGATTAGTCTTGTTTCTTGCACAGTGCTAAATTGGAGCTTGTGTGTTACCAGCACTTTTTTTTGGCATTGGTTATTCTGATTGGGATTGCATTCAAGTATCTGCTTTTGTTTACAGGAAAGAAATAATCTTTGAGTCTCTATGGCTATGATGAAAAGATTTATCTGAATAGGATGAGAAAGGTCATAGCAATAATTCTTGAGACTTTAAATTGGACTCTACATCTATCTAGTGAGTCATTGTGAAGATGTGCTATTTTGAAAGTGGGAGAAAAGTAGTTTGTTTTCGTGCTTGATCACTTACTAAATATAGAGGCTTTAGCCACTGGGTTAGGTAATGTGAGCAGACAGTTTTTACCCTGAGTTGAGAGACCATGTCAGCCATTTTGCTTTAAAAGGTGGAGGAACTTCATTCTGGCATGCTTGTTTCCTTGATTAGTCAAGGGAGTGATGATGTGAATGAAGCCTTGGTACAACGTATTTAGGACTGCTTGCTTGAGCTGAACCTTCTAGTTGCCTCTAGATACATCACAAGTTTTGGAATTTGGTTCAGTAGGACATTCAGGGACACTAGATTTGGGTTCATGACTTAAATCTTTAGTATGTAATTTGCTGGAAATACTACAGCCATTAACCTTGTAGTTGCAAGATAGATAGATCAGTTTATTTGTTACTGACCAGTCAGGAAAATTCTTACAGTGTAGTTTTCTGAGACTATCTGAAAACATAATTCTGCCCAAAATTACCTTCAAATCAAAGATTTTCTTGCTGAAATTTCATTACAGAGATTACAGAGGGAAAATAATGAGGGAGTTCCCCCAAAGACCCCCAAAAGTGCCAAAATGTAATTTTGGAAAATAACTTTTTCTTTAATTTAACTTTGCTTCAGCTATAGATTAATAAAAAGATCTGAATAGTGCCAAACAAGACGCAGATATGAACTGAGAAACAATTTCTCTCTTCCTTCTTGAGAAATGTCGAAATCTAAGGGTTTACTTTACAGTCAGGTAACTTTAAAAAAATCAGGACTGGCTTACACAAGTGTTATAACATATTTTTCTATCATTTTCTTTAAATGGTATTTCATGGTGGTTTCTTTTTATCGAAGTCACTGAATCAGCAAAGTATTTTCTGTACCTGACACTAAATATTTCATTTACTTGAATTGTCATTTCTGAATTTGATTTTTTTTTCAATGAGTTTCAGTAACACAGGAAATTTTATTCTCTTCTATACAGGACAACAGCAGAAGTCTTCTGTCTTATATTGTATCATATTATTTGCGTAATTTTGATGAGGTGAGTAAGCATTAACTTTGCTGTTTTAAAAATCAAGTTAAAATCACCTTAATTTACTCTTTGACTGGCTGAGATGAAGAAATGTACTTAATAGTCTCTGTGCTTTCAGTTATGTATTTTATTGTATAAAAGAGCAGTGAGCACTATGTAACTGTTCATTTGTGTTTTCTTTCAGGATGCTGGAAAAGAACAATGCATATTTCCTCTTCCAGACCCACAAGATCTCTTCCAGGCTTCACAACTGAAGTTTGAAGACTGTCAAAAAGATCTCCGCAAAATGAAGAAAGATTTGCGAGGTACTGAGTCCTAGATTAGGTGCTAAACTATGTATTACCAACATATCTAACTCTTATTTTTTGTATTGTTTTGACACATTAGATGGTAGTATAAAAGTATTTGTCTATTTTTGACTTCTCACTTACTATTTTTTCCTTAATTTGCTTTTGCATGACCATTTAAGCAATGGTTCATTATTTTCTGTTGATAACCCCTTCCAGGTTATTTAAAAAGAAACAAAAAAAAATCAAAGCAGTTAGGTAAAGTCTTTTGTTTCAAAACCAAAACAAAAATATCATGGAAATTTTTTTCGCACTGATTTCAACAGGTCTTTCATCATAAAAATAATTGAGAAGTGTTGGATCATGTATATGACAAAAAAGTTGATGTTTAGTTCCAAATAATATTAAGCAAATAATGTATTTGGCATATTTTTAAAAACAGTTGAAATAACCTGACTTTACTAAAATATAATATGCAAAGGAGGGGGTTTTTTTTCTAATGCTTGTGGAACCAGTTCTTTAAATGAACTCAACAAGCTTAAAATAAGATGTATTTGCTAGACTTTTAACAAAGAACATTTATCACATATAATACATTTCTTAATAACATTGGGAACTAGGCACTAAGTTTAAGATAAGCAAGAGTACAGTTTGCAGAAATGATAGCCAATATACATGATCTTCAATATTTTTGCTAGAAGCCACTGGTACCCTCCTGGCCAGGTGTGTACCGTTATGCTAAATCTTGGAGACAAGCATTCAAATCAAGAAGTGAAACAATACTTATATTTCTGTTGCCTTGTTGGTTTTGAATGCTATGCATCTAGAAGCCAGGAAATGGTTTGGTAAACTGTTAGTCCCTGAACAACCTAGAATGGAAGATTCTCTATTAAAAGAAAAACATAACAGAGTTACCAAATGATATCTGATATTCTCATCTTGCCCTTATCAAGCTTTCAGTTTGGATGTTTTAAGTTTATTTTAAACGTTTAGAGATAATGTTTAATTTTGCATCAAGGTCATTTAGTGTGATGCTGAGGCAAGAACTGCAACACCATCCGTTTCCTGCCCTAAACAATATAGGGGTCAAAAATCCCACAGTTCAACCATGAAAAATTATTTCTGTACTTCTTGCAACTTTCAGATTATCTGAGGGCTGATCTCCAAGCTTGCACATAGAGAAGAAAGTTGCTTAAGTTTGATTGAAAAAAAGACACTTGAATTCAGGTTCATGTTTACAAACATCCATAAGGTCAGACATTATCCCTTGCAAGTTCTCCAAAACAGTATTAGATTGACAAGATGTCAAATATTTTTAGATCAAGGTTGAAATTTGCACACAAGCATGAATTTCTTATGGAATAAATCCATACTGCACAGTGATCAAAGCAGAGTTCTGTAAAAATGGAAATTACACGCTTTGCTCTGTCATCAGACAGCAGTGTTGAATTCTTCGTGTACTTCCAGTCCAGCCCTTAGGCTGGAATCTCTGTGATCAGTCTGTTCTGTAGTTAATGAAACTGAAGAATAACTGCAGATACCATAACTCCTTTCCCATTTCCTTTGGTACAACCTTTTTTTGGAACAGCATCGGCCCCCTTCTGCATCCTCTCCTGGATATGAATGACAATTTTAGTATCAGTCTCCAGTCTCATTCCTGACTTTCTTATTGTCTCAGAGTTATGTAAAATGCTTTCCATTGACTCTCTTTTGCAAAGAAAGTTGACATCCTAAATTCAAAACAATTTGTGTTAAAAAAATCTTACGATTGCAAGAGTTTTCATTAAAAATTGTGACTATTCCAATAGTTTATGCTTTCAGTGAGACAGAATAGCCAAGTTCAACAACAGTCTTTTTTTAAACAGAGTACAAATTTTAGCTGAATGGATATTAGTTCAAAGTGGTTTTCCTCTGTATTTAGTTTAAGTATGCTACCAGATTTGCTAATGTGCATCTAGGAGAGTTATTGTAGCTAGCAAGTGCCTCACTAAATGACTGAGGGAGGAGGTAGGTTGTAAGATGCTGAGCAACTTCTGACAAAATCCTAAATATGATTCTCTCCTTTTGAATTCAGTAAATGAGTTTTTAGTATTCCAGGGAGATATTGATTATCATGAACTTTAAAACCATAGAAAGAGTTGGAAAGCATTCCAATTTTATACTGAGATGAAGACTGCAACCCTGGACCTGTTTTCATAAGTAATTAGGAGTTTTCATAAGAGGATTTCACCATCATAGGGTGTGAGGTGTGTTTGCTTTGTTCTTAATCACTCAAAACCTGAAAGTTGCCCATAACATTGATTTCAATATCACCAGTTTAAGGGTATTTTGTCCATGTTAGTTTCAAATACTATGCAAACCACACACTGAGATGATTCTTAGTCCAATGTGGGAAGAGGGTATTGGTTCACCCAGGAACAAAAGCTTCTGAAGGTATTTTATTTGTGTCTTAAGAAACTTTCCATAATCGTTATTCAAAGGTAAACTTCATCCCAGTAAGATCTTCTCATACAATGGTGATGAGGCTTAAAAGACAACAACAAAAATGTGAAGGAGGTTATTATATAAAAAAAACATTTTGTAACCATAAGAATAGTATTTTATTCTATGAATGCTATATTTTTCCATATAAATACATGTGTAGCATCTGCAGATTTAAGTGGATATAAATAATCCTTATGGTTCCATATAATTTCATTGTCATGCTCTTTCATAGTACTGAGCTTGTGTTTGTATTAAAGGAGTGGTTATCTGGTTTTTTAAAAAAAAAAGCACTCCTGATGTTCAAATTTATGTGCTTTGTTCCCTTTTGACTGTGGAGGCTCTTGTCCATTTTAAATTTTTTATGCACTATATGCCTAGCAATTTGTAAATGTTGGAGAAGAGAGTTCCTATTCAGGTTGAAGGTGTAAGTCCAAAAGACTTCAGAAAGCATGATGTGTGCCTGTTCCAAAATTAGAAAAACAGAAATATACAATTTTTTTTAATTAAAAAAAAAACTCCCCTAAGATTGCAGTGGAAGCTACACTACCCATGTAATATTGAACTTACAAATTGTTCAGTTTGGGCTTTGGTTTTTAAAATAATATTTGGCCCCCAGGGGTAAAGATTATATACTAGATTTTTTTTAATAGCAGTCCAAAGAACAGGTAGATCCTTTTACTAACAAACCAAGTGAGTTTGGCTCCATCTGTTGCTCCCAGATTTCACAGCTCTCCAGGTTTCCCACTTTAGCCTTTTTGACTTCAGTGACATAGAGTTTGTTAAGGAACTTGATCTGCTTTTGATCTCTCCTGGCTGTCAGCAGCGTTCCTTGATGCAGTCATGCCAAGCAATGACTTCTGTTCCTATGTCATTCCACTGAAGAAACTTTAGCATTTGCCACATGACTTAAATCAACTCACCATGTAAAGAAAATTGGGCATCCAGCGTCACAAAAGCAATGTGTGACTCACTGATTAGGACCTGTGTTGTATTTCAATTATTATCCGTATATTTTTTCTAGACACTTCAAAATGCTAGAGGTGGGGCAGAAAGCTGAGGAAAATGTGTATTGAATCAATTAATGTTTTAATCGTCTCTGCTCTGATACTCTGGAGGTATAGTTGTGGTTTAGGAAAATGTTGGATTTGTGGCCAATGAAATTCTTCAAGACATATATTTAGTTTGGGAAAGAACTATGATGCTAAAATGGCAGTGAGAGTTACAGTATTTATGAAGCGCTTATGGCAAGCTAAAACTGTTTAGAAGCTGTTCTTTGACTACACATTAATGTTTCAGCTTTACAATAGTAAGTTTGTTCTTGTAAATCAAAAACTAATTCATCAGTTGTCACTTATTGCAAAACTTTCACTGAAGCTGAGCTATAAGGGAATTAGAAACAATGTCAGGCAGAAAATAAATCTGACTAGTAGAATTTTGAAGAGGTGAATAATACAGACTGCTATAAAAATTGAGTTGAAATCAATACTTGTTTATATGTCATAGTGTTGCCATATTGAATATGTTTGAAAATTGATTACAAGTAATGGTTATGATAATTAAATATTATTTTTGTAGTGATACTTTCTTTTCCTACTGTGAGTGTTTACAACTCATTGAAATGTCTCCATCGATAAGAAGCTAGGCTGTGTAGCCCAGTACATCTCTCTGATTTGGAATAAATGTGACTGAGAATGTTTATAGTGTTAAGCATTTGCAGAACACTTTGTATTTTAAAAAGTATGTTCCAAGAAAAGCCCGACAGTAACTTGGAAAAATACACGTTGCCTGTTTTTTTTTGTGCTGGAGGAGAGAACACTGAAACAGAGAAAGCTGTATTCTTGGAGAATTTGCTTTAAAATACTTTGAAGTGTCTGTATCTTTTATACTCTGTCAATAGCTTCGATGTGAATTCGGATGGATATTTTTCAAAATTAAGAAACCGATGATCTGGTTTTCTTATATGACCCATAGATCCATAGTCTGATGCAAAGATGCCTTCAGTCTTTTATAACAAAATGCCAAATCTCTCCAGGTAATTATTAACAAAGTAATATAGCAACAGTAGCAGTTTTGGTCAACACTACAGTTATCTGTACAGTCTGCCTTTACAGGAGTAACTGTTGTTTTAACCAAATTGTCTTTGCTTTTTAACAGCTTTGCATCCACAAATTCTAGCTATTTGTTCATCTGTCACTGAAAGGGTTAATTGCTGCAGCTATGCAGCATGCAGACTCCTAAACCTAAACCAGATGTAAACTAAAGCCAGGCTTTCAGTCAATCTGTGAGTCATAATTTACTGTCCTTAAAACTCCAAACAAGGAGCTGTCTATGGAAGCCCTTGAAGACTCAGCAATTCTTAGTGTAAGTCTTTACAATTCCAAAAAAATAAATAAAAGAAAATTAAGAGCTCTTTTGGTACCTGTGGCCAAGTTCATCAGAATTTCTCTTTTGGTGAGGCCAATGTTGTTTCCTTTTGGTAAAGTCTAAGCTTTCTTTTGAAGTCACAGGTTGCAGCTGTAAGGAATCCAGAAAGCACTGAGGAAGTTGTGAAAACAGTGGTTATGCTTTTATATACTTTTCAGTCAAGTAGGGCACAAGCACATCTCCTGTGGGAGTCTGAGTACTCAGAACATCTGAAAATGAAGGGCATCACTTCAAAACTTCCTTAAAGACTTAAAGACAAATAGTCTGTTAAATCTTGATGCAACTTGTGTTCTTAAGCATCTTACAGGCTTGAAAATCCACCTAAATTCTGTAGGACTTCTGTAGATAAGTATGTGATACCAGAAGACTGTTGGTACTCGTATACTTTTTTTTTTTTGCATGTTTCACCTCTGTGTTTCTTAGAACTTAGTATTAATAGATACTCTTCTGAAACAAACATTTATTCAATATCTTATTCCTTCACTTGGGCAGAAATACTAGTAACTGCCTGGTGTTTTATGGTCCTTTCATATGATCAGCACTTTAATTTCTTCAGTTACAGTAAGGAATAACAATACAAGAATATCTCATCCAAATAATGGAGTTTTATACTCTGGTGGCAAATTACAGAACATGACAAATGAGTGCAATATCCAAAAAGTTGTGCAGGGAGACCACGATTCTGGTCTTGGTGCTTTGGAGAACTTAGGAAGAACTTAAAGGCCTGTTAATTCTTCTTTAATGAAGAAAGCATCTGATGATCTAGTTGGTTTTAAACATCATAATACTGATATTAGCATGGTAATAATGACAGAATTTGTCCTGTTTTTAAAGGTTGGGTGTTACATATGATACCTTACTTTCTAGAAAACAAGGAAAAGGAATGTTTTTCCTCTGTTTTCTTTTGGATTTTAAATGATTAGATATTATTTACAATTCAGGAATTGAGTCAGAAATGGCCCTGAATTTTCATTCCTCTGAACATCACTGATTTTAGTCTCTTAACAGGAGAAGTGGGGGTATGAACAAAAAAACCTTCTACCAAAAACTGGAGAAACAAAGCTATCATTGACTGCACTCCTTTCCTCCACCCCACACATACACAAAAAGAAATCAACCATAGAAGATCTTCCAGTATCTGAATGGTTAAAAAGTATACATTTCACTTCGAAAATACTGCACGTTTTTCTTTTCCATAGCAAGTTGAAGATAAAGGATAGTTTATCCCTGTATTTCCTTATTGACATTGAAAAGGGACTGCTTCAGATTTTTGACATGAGTGTAGGCTAAGATTTTTGGTGGGTGTATATCTTCATGAGCTCTATACTTCTCCCAAATCAGCTGAGAGATCAGGAATTCATCATGAGTTGCAGACATTAATTCGAGAGGGTATAATGTACTTCTGTGAAGAATATGTAATCCGTGTTCTGGAAAAAAGTATGGCATTTCGGTGATATTAAATATTATCATAAGTTCTGTAGCATCTTTCAGCTCTGAGGAGTAATAGAAATTTTATATGTCGCTATCAGAATGTCTTCTTTTGCAGAATAGTACATAGCTTCTCTATATTTTTGTCTATCATACTCTGGAAGAAAATTCGTGGCCATTTTGATCCCCTCTCCTATTTCAGAAGTGTTGACTAATGCTTGCTTAAAAATACTAGGCTTGTCCATATGGTAATATTTGTGCTGATTTTTAGGTTTGATTGTTGTTTGTTATTTTTTATATTGCCTCATAAACAGCATTACCTGATTTTGATTATTAAATGAAATATGATTATTTAATTAAATTTATCCGTGTTAATTTCTCCAAAAAAATCCTCTGATATTTATTTTTGTTTTGCTTTAAGATTAAAAAATAATAATAACAAAAAACCTGAAATTGTTATTGCCACGCTGGCCTTCACTTTTGTGGAGACAGCAATCATTTGAGTCAGTCTACTTTTCTGTATGTGTGGATTTTAAATATTGGTATGTCCAGTTGTCTTTGATATATTCACAACTATGAGAAATAATTAACCAATCTCTGAGAAGTAAAGCTGCATTTTCCAAAGATTTGCTCCAGATATAGCAGACCAGATGAGTAGTACAGTAAAGGTGAATCTATTTATACAGCTAAGAGAACGTGACTAGTCATATATGTAATTACATTCTTGGTGCTTTAGTTTGAATGACTAGATACAGATATTGAGTGGGTTGGCTGACCAGCATTTGCCAAAAATTAATGTACTGTTGGATATTTTGTCTTTTATTATTTTATCTTTAATTGCTCTACCATGCTATTTTTTTTTTTAATGTCTTCTGTGTTTAAAGACATAGTAATGGTCCTGTTTCACTGAAAGGAACCCAGGAGAGTCAACAAGGAAAATAGAGTTTTTGAATGTGTTCACTTTTAATGGAAATTTTGAGGCAGAATCAATCAGGATTCATTTTTGTTGAATGATGGGAACTTACCACTGCCTAAAGAGATTTCCCATATAAAAGAAGTAAGAGCTTAACAGTCTCCTGAAGTAGTAGTGTTAACTCGTCTGTTGTCCCAAACTAAATTAAATTGGATAGTTAATGAAAGCATGATGGTACCTCACCAATGAATAAATAGTGTGAGAGCTGCTTCAGGCTCCAGTTCCTTTGCTCTAGTCTCTAGTGCAATAAGAACCAAACTGTACTTCAAGGTCTCTCAGAGAGTTCAAATCATGATAGTTATGTTTTTATATTCTTTCATTTTAAACTTTTTGGACTACTACGTTTGAACAAGGTGCGGCACACCGATACGTTTGTGAGTTTAGCAGGTATAAAACCCTCATCTAGCTTTACTCACCGAATTAAGGTCATTTCTACTATTTTGTGCAAGTTTTACATCTGAACTTTGTTTTGATTCAAGCACTGTCACTTGGAGCCAGGGATATCAACACAGCCAGGGATCTGAGTTTGCAGTGTTGTTCCCGTACATTTTAGCCCCTTATATTTGTCTTTCTCCTTCAAAACGATTGAATGTTTTTGTTAATTTTTGCTAGCATTCATTGAAACTAATACACTGGCCATAAGTTACCTGTGTATTTTGGTCAAAAATATTTGACCAGAAACGTAACTGTTTCTGAATATATTATCATGGTGTCTGTACTTGATGTAGTGTGTTTGAGGCACATATGCCAACAGTTTCATTAACTATGCATCAGTTGAAGTGTGTCTTTTATTACAATATGCAGGTCCATAGCATGATGTTTCATCCTAATCTGTTACTTCAATTGCAGCATGTGAGACAGAAGCAGCAAAAGTTTATCAGCTATCACTAGAAGAGCACCTTCAGCCTTTCAAAGACAGCATGGAGCAATTCATTAGTCAAGGTAAATAATGAAACGTCACTTAACCTTTTCATTACGTTTCAAAGGAAAGTTACAGGAACAATGTTTATACGTTGTGGGAAAGGGAATGTTTATTTTGGCATCATAGAAAGATGTGGATTAGTTTAATCAAATGCCACACAGTTCTAAAAGATTTACAAAATGATTCTGTTGTACTGTAGGTGATTCACTCTTTTGCATGACAGCAAAGACAAATGCTGTTGCCTTGAGTGCATGATCTTCTGATAAGTTCAACATTCCAGTACAAAACAATTGTACAATATTTGTTGCATGAAAAATTATAGAAGCTGGATCTGTTTCATTAACTTCTTTCCGAATAGATAACTTTTTTTATTTGCCAACGACATGGACTAAGCATAGCAAAAGTAATTAGAGGTTTTCCAGACATAAGGTAAATCCATATGAATTACTTGGATGTTATTGGTGGAAAAAACTGCACGGGAAAGTATATTAGAAATATCCATAATGAACTGGCATCCTGAGTACTAAAAAGAAAGCACTTTAAAAATGAATGGTTTGTACTTTCAGTGCTTTATTAGACTCTTCTTTTGCAAGTCTACCAGAAGTGTGGATAACGTTAATTTTTGACTCATGGCGTATCAAAGCATCTCTTGAAATACAGCTCTGGAAGACTATAGACCTATTCACATTATGATACAAGTTAGAATTCAATACAACAGGGTGACAATGGCTTGATGAGTACATGAATATAATTTTAACTTTCTTGACCACTTTGCTGCTCCTTCTGCTTTGTTACTGTGTTTTATAATAGAAGACAGGCCTATTATCTACTGAATGGGGACGTTATGTGAAAAGTCAGTTTCTAATGCTTATTCAACGAGCTGTCAGTATTTTGCTAGCCTTGAGCTGTGTTAATGTGCTGTCATACCTAGAAATCATCATTAACTGAATGTGAATTATGTCTGAGAGTCAGATGTACATTTATCTCCTCCTTGGGTAGAATATCCAAAATGACCATCTATCTAAATGTTACAAGAAATGGAGTACATATGTTCTAGTGTATACTGATCCATGCTATAGGACTCTCAATTACAGTGAATAAATTGAACAAAACCACTCTTTTGAACCACCAAATGTGAACTAATGTTTTCTAAGATAAATGTCTTTTAGCCAAACTTGGGAAACAGGATGTTTTCTCCAGTGGTAGTAGGCATGAGCTGCTTTGAAACTGAATTTGGATTATGTATGTGACATATAAATGTTACATTAGTGGCATGATTAAACATGTAGCAAGTGTTTAACGTTAGTTTTATAAAATTATATATATATAGATAGGGAGCAATCAAATCACAAGTTGGTCTGAAAGACATCACTAATGCTATACTGTAAATCATGCCATATGTTTGTATATGGATCTTAATAACAGAGTAGGAAATAAGCATGAGGATTATATTTCATCAGACATAAATCTATTACATTCCTTTCGCTTCTTTTACAAGCCATATTTTTAGAAGTATCTGACTTTAGCTTACATCAGTTTCTGACTACGACTTTCGGAACATAATTATTTATAAGCTATGTAGTAATCTGTTCTGGTTTCGCAAGAATATGCTATTTCCTTTCTTGATTATGTGTCTATGTCAGGAAAGTGATGAAAAAGGGGTGGGGGAAGAAAAAGAAATGCATCTCATCCATTAAGAACTTTGCTGTGTTCCTATATTAACAGTGCATATTGTTGAGTGGTTGACAAAAGGAGAACTCATAATGTCAATAAAAAGATCATTGTCACATTTTAATAAAAATAATTGGAAGTGTGTATTGTGAACATGGTGGTCTGTGACTAAACAATTGCTATATTTCTTTAAAACTCTAAGGTGCATTTTTCAAAATTCTGTCCCAGTGTAAGAAAGACAAAGGTTAACACATAGGAAAAAAGCATCCCTGGTTAAGTTCCAAAAATAAAGTAATTTTAAATACCTTTCATTATGAAATCCTTTGTTTTTACTTCATGGGATTGAATTCAGACTTGAAAGAGGCCATGTTTAAAGCAGGATTTCTCTTTCCTGTTCAGTGTTTGACAGGCTTTTGATCTAGATATTTTTTCTAAGGGCTTTTGTTGTTTATGTAGACATAATCGATGAGTCTTTTCAGCTAGACTGCACACATGATCATTTAGAAAAACAGAGGGACAATTCTTGGCACCTTTTGGGGATTTGTGTTTATATAACATATGCTCTGGGCAAAGAAAAACCAAGCTTTAAGTTTTCATCTTTTCAAGTTCCAGTTTCTCTAAAGTAAGGAAAAGTTTTAACTTATAATTCAGATGAAAAGCATTTTTCATAGGGTTGAATAATTTGGCATGTTTATACGATGTCTTTTCAGAGTAGATAACTTGTGTGCATAATGGGACCCAAAAGTTCAAAGTAGCTAGTTATTTACAGCATATTCGCTATACTTGTTGCTAGCAGCTAAAATGGAAAATGGTTTTCCCATAGGCAAGAAAATTTAGACATCAAATTAAATATCCTTGGAAAGGGGTTTGATAGGCAGTACTTTATGAGAACAGTTACTGTCTGGCACAGTTATATAACTTGGAATTAAATTATGGTAACTAGTCTAGCTCATTATTACTATTGATGTATTAATGAAAATTTTTAATGTTAGAACTTTTATTAGATTAATCAGAAACAAAAAATAGTTGTATAATTCTAGCTTAATTGTAAAGATTATTTAATTTGAAAGATAAAGGTGGGGAAGAGGCAAGAATGTGTTCAAAGTCAATGTTTTAGATGAAAATGCTAGTGATATATATTATTGAGAAATTTGACTTACCTCAGTAGGATAAATAATCAACATTTTCATTAAAATATGCAAATTAGTGAAAGGATGCCAGTCTTTTTTCTGACGAGCCTCGGGTTCATTCTTAAGATGATCATTCTCCTCAACACAAGACTGAACTGTCCTATTCTCTCTATGCTGACTTAGTGGATATTTACAAGCATGCTTTATCATATGCATGTGATTTTGAGGGTCTCTGTGTTTCAAAACTGAGGCAATCCTTTCAGTTCTTCAATGTCTTCTGTCCTCTTTTTGGGTAGGCATGCTGCAAATCATATGTGGTTCTTTTTTTTTCACAAATGTTAATATTTCTCCTGTAATTTTCTATATCCACAGGGTTTAAAAAGGGAAAAGTAAAAAAGAAAAAAAAAAATTGAAAAAGGAGATTGGAGAAAAAAGGCAGAAAATACGAGACTTCCAAAAACTATATTAGTTTATTTCTTAAATATTTGTAACCATTTCTGTAAGTGTTTACACTATTTGAGTAATAAAAAATGTAACCATTAAACTTAGTAGAACAATGGCCCTTTTCCAATTCTTTAGACTATACTGTAGGAATTTAAAAAGTACCATTTGTATCTATTTGTGTCATATATAAGGTATATATTCACTGAAGTTTTCTGTGAATTGTTTACTCCCCACAAATTACCAAAATTTGAATAAGATATTCCAAAGGAAAACATGGTTTGGGAAACTTGTCTCCTTTGTTCTACATGTAGTTGTGGATAGATAGGAGACCACAACCACCAGTTTAGAAAGCTTCAGAAATCACTTACTGTCCCGGGGGAAATGTGTTTAACACATAGGACAGTGGGGAAATATTGATGGCACTGATAATCATGAAAAGTATAGAAGAGTTTAATTAGCTGGCATTAATAATCTAAACCTTGTTCCCGCTTAATAGGATAGCCAGCTCATATTGAAAGAACTGTGAGTGCATGAATCACAGACGAGTCTCAGTCCCCACGTTTTAACTGTGGTTAACATTGCAGTGAAAAGCAGTCTTTGGGTGTTTGCTGTTGGTACTTCAGCTAGGCTGGGCGTTCTTGTCAGACTGATAAGACAAGAAACATGATAAGGCAAGAAATCATTGCTGCGTCAGATAAGTAAGTCTGGTTTGGGAAGAAGCAGTATGTTACAATCACAGCTTTTCCACTGAGATTCTATAAATTGCGCAAATGTCACAGACTTCAAATCTGAGCAAGTCATCAAATATCATATCCAGAAGACAAACCAATATATTTAGTTAGCATTATGATGTAGGAAATTTAAATACTAGAATGCATTGTTTATGGAAGTAGTAAAAACATAATTTTCTGATGTTTAGCTAGTTTATCTAAAACATTGTGGATAATTCCATTGTGATTGTAAGTTTGGGAGTACAAGGTAACAATTCAACCTTTGGTTCCTTGTAGTCTTATTTTGCAAAATTCTGTGGATCTGTCCTTGCTATTGAATGCCAACCCCAGGTTTCAAGAACATGGATTCTTCTCTACATCCAAATTCTAGCCACATCCTCATGATCTTGAATAAAGATGCTAAAATTGTCCTCTTGAGAGAACTGACTGTAACTGTCTGCCTCTTTTGCCAGGAAGAGTGTTCAGGAATCCATTTTCCAAACTGTTAGTAAATGAATGTTTAAATCACAAAGTGTGTTGTGTTTATCACTGTAGCTACAACCAGATAGTTGGCTGTGACTTGTTCTTTCAGGTCAAAACCTTGTTCTTTTCCACTGTGCATCATCAAATGATGGATTGTGAAGGAGACTAAAGCATCAGACTGACTCTTGGATGACAGCGTTCAGTTCCTGGCTCCACAAGTACTATAGATGGTTGAGAAATGAATGTTGCTAGGGTAATCTTAATTCTGGCATTTTCTAGCCCAGAATGATTGATTTTGCAGATTCCATTTTCTTTAAATGTTGCTTTTATAATTTGATTAATACAGTGGAGAACGTAGCACTACTTCAAAATTGTTCTAAAAATAATTTGTGAAAATATGACTAAAACACCATCAGGAACATAGGCAAACAAATGGTTTTGCTTTTCTTTAAAAAAAATGCACAGAACACTAAGGGTTTGGATATTGGTAGATTTATGTGGATATATTCACTTTAAATGTTATTATCAAAATATACTCATTATTAAGATTAAGAAAAGGTATTTTTTCATGTTAAAATAAAAATGTTGGAGGGTTATGAAGAGCAAGCAATGTAAAGTCACTAGAAAAAAAGATGGAGGCATTCACACTTAAATAATTTAATTCCATGAATGTTTACATTTTTATGTTAGTATTCTTTTTGTTGGATTATTGAAAGAGCTTTTAAAACTTGTTCTTTGAGTGCTGAAAGTATTTTTTAATCTCACACTGACATCTTAATGCTAATAAATAGTTTAACGTCAGAATTGTATAAACTTGTCCCTACCTCAGATGTCAGCACCTCCATTGGTGTGCATTATTACACAATAATCCTAATTCAGATTGTGTTGTATTTGTAGCACTAAACAGACTTCAAGGAACTAGCCTCACCTTACCTCAAAGTCCACAAAAGGCCAACCCTTTAGACTGAGGCTGGTAGCTGTTTGTGCCTTTGGCACAGGACCTCATTTAATCATTTTTGTAGGCAGATGGCACAGGTGCAGTAGAGTAGAAAAGGTATTTTGGAATTACTTGGGAACAGATCGATGCAAGGGTGTCATAATACTGTGATACAAGTCATCCTCCCCAAAATATTCTGAATAAGTGCAGCAGGTTACAGAAATTACAAAAATAACCCTTGTGCATAGTTGGGGAGTGGAATTTAATTCGCATTTTAAATCTAATGAAAACTAAAATATTGACTTTACCACATGGTTCTTGGGATGGAGAAGAAAAAATAAGAGGAAGATGGTGAAGCTTAAGTTAAGATTTCTTAGCACTAATTAGTACAGCATGACATGTTCTTCAGTGCAGCAGAGTCCAGGCACACAGCTGAACAGGCTTCCTTTTAAATCAAGCCTGAAATCTCTTGCAGTATCTTTACTGTACATAATGTATATTTAGTCCTAGGTTTCCTAACTAAGTGCACATCTGGTTAATGATTAATCTTGGCCTGACTGAGACCTTTGAGCAATGTAGGATTTTAGATTTGGTAGCAAAGAACATGGGGTCAGGAGCTCAAAGCTGCACATGAAATACAATATGTTTTACTTATTTGAATGTAACAACGTTTTAGTGAGTAATTGCTGAATGCACATAATGAAGTATGATGGAGTGATTTTTCTTTTTTGAGTTTTGGATCTGGGTCCCAGTTCTCCCTCCACTTAGCTGACAGCAGATGTCATCTTTCAAAGGGTGGAAAACAACCTATCTTCTTATGAGACTGCTGCCTGAGATGGATTAAAATAGGACACAAAATAGAAAAATGTGGAGAGTTTACATCTTAAAACACAGCATGAATGAGGGGTAGATAAGACGTGCTGAGTTTTTCTGATTTTATTACAATTTTAGTTATTAATTTGAAAGTCAGTTTCCTTTTATAGATTCTGTTGTTGTTTAATTTTTTTAACTTTCAGCAAGGATAATTTTTCAGTGCTCAAATATTCATTGAGAGTTTAAGCTTTGATTCCATAGATCTTGGTCATAATCTATGACCAATCTATGTGGAGGAGCTTACCAAGCCTCTCTCTGTCTATCAACAGTCCTGGTCAACAGGGGAGGCCCCAGATAATTGGAGGTTTGCCAATGTGACACCCATCTACAAGAAGGGCTGGAAAGAGGATCCAGGGAACTACAGGTCTGTCAGCCTGACCTCAAATCCAGGAAGGATTATGGAGTGCTTCATCTTGAATGTGCTCACCAGGCAAGTGCAGGTCAACCAGGTATTCAGGCCGGGCCAGCACAGGTTTGTGAAGAGCAAGTGCTGTTTGACCAACCTGACATCCTGTTATTACCAGCTGACTCACCTAGCAGACAAGGGAAGGGCTGTTGATATTATCTGCCTTGATTTCAGTAAAGCCTTTGACACTGTCTCCCATAGCATTCTCGTAGAGAAGCTGGCAGCCCATGGCTTAGACAGGTGTATTCTTTTACCCTTCACTGGGTAAAAAAACTGGCTGGATGGCTGAGCCCAGAGAGTTGTGGTTGAAAGACCTAAACCCGGTTTGTGGTTGGTCACAAGCAGTGTTGCCCAGGTCTCAGTGCTGAGGTCAATCTTGTTTAATATCTTTATCAATGATCTGGATGAGGGGATGGAGTGCTCCCTAAGTAAGTTCGCAGATGACACCAAATTGGAGGAGGTTGTCATTCTGCTTGAGGGCAGGAAGGCTCTGCAGAGGGACCTGGATAGTCTGGATTGATGGGCTAAGGCCAATTGCATGAGAGTCAACAAGGCCAAGTGCTGGGTTTTGCACTTTGGTCACGACAACTCCATGCAACGCTACAGGCTTGGAGAGGTGTGACTGGAAAACTGCCTGGCAGAAAAGGACCTGAGGGTGCTGATTGACAGCTGGCAGTGTGCTCAGGTGGCCAAAAAGGCCAACAGTATTCTGGCTTGTATCAAAAGTGATATGGCCAGCAGGAATAGGATAGTGGTTGTGCCTATATACTCAGTGCTGGTGAGTCTGCACCTTGACTACTGTGTTCAGTCTTGGGCTCCTCAGTACAAGAAAGACTTTGAGCTTCTGGGGCATGTCTAGGGAGGGCAACAAAGCTGGTGAAGTATCTAAAGAATAAGTCTTATGAGAAGTGGCTGAGGGTGCGTGAATTGTTGTTCTTTACAGTTACTTGAGATAAGATTGTAGCAAGGTGGGTGTTGGTCTCTTCTCCCAAGTAACTAGTGATGGGACAAGACGTAATGGCCACAAGTTTAGATTGGATATTAGAAAAAAAATTCTTTACAGAGAGAGAGGTCAAGCATTGGAAAAAATTGTCTATGGAAGCATTGGAGTCTCCTTCACTGGAGATGTTCAAAAAGCGTGTAGACATGGCATTGGGACGTGGTTTAGTAGGCATGGTGATGTGGTGCTGATGGTTGGATTGGAGGATCTTAGAGGTCTTTTCCAACCTTTATGATTCTATGTGGCTAGCACATAATTTGAGTTGTTCCTGTTGTGTGAAGAGTGTAAGGTAATAGTGAAGTGCAATTCATTAGAATCAATAAAGTGTTTATATGGCTATAGGTGTTTAACTGTAGCAACATAATTATGAAAATGTCCAGCATATTAGATGTTTTATCCCCAGTTATTTTCAAGAAACTGGGGTCTACATGAAGTGCTTAAATATTCTTTTTCACGTATGTATGAAAATCTTAGACAGTGGGGGAGAAGTGGGTATTCTTCATGGTCACGAACTTCTATGAATTTGTTGTAGGGAATACAGAAGAATCAAAGGCTGTGGCTAGTATTTCCAGAAGAAATCCTGCTTTCTTCTCTTGCAATTCTTTCTTAGCATGAAGGTACCCAATAATCAACCATCCAAATGTACCTGGGTCTTTGTTCGGCATAAATAAAAGTTCTCAAAACTATAGCAACATCTCTGTAATGACTCATTGAAAAGGCATTGTATCTGTCAAAAAAAAAAACCCAAAAAAATGGATCTGCTTGAAAGTTACTGGTAAGCACATTCATAGCTAATTATAAACACATACAGGTTAACACTTTAAATAGAAGAAAAAAGAAAAAAGATTTAGGACATAGACAAGCAGATGAAAGGATTTTTGTTGGTTCCATCTGAGATTACTCAGATGCATTCCTGTATTCAATTACCTGAGAAAAAGTGATATTCTCTTAAGAGAGATCAGGAGATCAGAAGGGATGGCAGTTCCGTGCATCTTCTTACTCATAGACCCTTTGAAACTGATTCAGGAGAAATAATTTAAATTGCAACAAAGTTTGGGGCCAGTCGTTGACTATAGGCAGTAATCACTGGGTCAAGATCATACTACAATCCAACAGTAAAATGTTCTGGTGGGAAAAAAAAGCGTTGAATGCTGTTCAAGTAGAACTGCAAGGTCTACTTGGAATAATTTCTGAATCTGAAACAAATATTCAAAAAAAAAACCAAATATTTTTTTTTTACTATGCTTGTTTAGTACATTTGTGCATAAAGAACACTGATAATTCTTATTAACTGTTAGCTTTCAGTCTATATTTGTTCTGAAGTTCCTGGTATTAGTGCATATTCAATTTTAGCTTAAGTTGTAATGCCTTTTTTTTTTTTTTACAAAGCCACTAAACGTGAGCCCTAGTGATCATGTAAAAATTAATGGTCATCTAACCTTACAATTTTCCCCCAAACCCACTTTCTTTTTAATAGTTTACATGTAAAATGGCTGCTTTGTTCTTCCTGGTGTCACTCATGTCCCCAACCACATTATTCTTATTTAATAAAACATACAAAGGAAAGAAACAACAACAAAACCAGAACATGAGGCAAAACACATCCAGAAGTATAAAGGGCGGGAAGAAAGACATTTTTCTCAAGAGCATTCTACTGGTCCTTATGTCTTTGCTATTCTTTGGTATTTCAAGCTACTTGAAGCCACGGTGCTGAGTAGTATGCTGATGGCCAAATAAAATAGCTGTAAGTATTATTTTCATGTTTTCAGGGGGCATTTAAAAGTACATGTAGTACCAAGGAGAATGAAGGAATTCTTGTAGGAGCTCTGGCAGAGGTCTTGTAAACTTGAACTGTAGACACTAATAATACCAGCTTAACTACATCTCCTTTCTTGTGCTAGTTGTTCATGCAGTATTTTCTCTCTCTACCCTCTCTTTCTCATAGTCACATGCATGAGATATGTACAGAAGTCAAGCACCTCAGATCCTTAGATCTAAGAGAAGCTGGGTCAGCAGTGACAGATGAACTGTCTGACATTCCGTACACTTTTTAAGAAAGTCTATCCCCAAATTTTGTGTTTTCGTTTGTGGAGATTGATTTTGGAGTTTGTGGCTCTGTCAGAGAAGGCATTTTGTGTATTTTCAAAGTCCCAGCTTCTATTCACTCAGCACCACTGTGAAAAAAAAATGTTTTTTCTTAAAGTTCCTGGTAAAAATCCTTGCTGCAGATTTAAAAGTGTTAGAAATGGTTTTCTCTTTTTTTAGTAAAAAAAAATTCTAAAAAAATCCACTACTTTTCAATAATATGTATGTAGCACAGGGGCAGAATAGTCTCAATTTAAACCAGTCTTTGACGTCCTGGTTAGTCTTAGGTCAATATTTGTTAAGATTTTTAAATCCTCTGGAAGATATGATGAAGAGTGAAATGTCACACTTTCAAACACTAACTTGCAACAACAGATAGCAGACACAACAGACATTATATATATCTGTCCATACAGAAAATACTCTGTACATATAGAAAATAGATATATTCATTTAAATAACTTTTAAAAAAATCAGATCTAATGCAGAAGGTAAAATGGTTGAATTTGGTGGAGACTAAAATAACAAGTTTATTGGACTGAAAATGAGAAAATACTTGGCAGTGTTCTTAGTTCACAGAGTGCCTTGATTCTTGTGGAGATTTTAGCATAATATGTCTGAAATGTCCTTTGCCATAGAAGTCAGAGGACAATTTGTAGTTAAAAAATGGCTTTTATGTCCTTACGTTTGAACCCCTCTTCATTTAATTTGGTCTTCTAGACTTCTTAAGTTAAACAAAAAAAAATAAATATTTGCAGAAAAGCAAATTATACTCTTCCTCTAAAGAATTTTATTTTCTGGAATATCTATATATAATTCTAACGTTCAGTTTTGTGAGATGCTTTAGTTTTTCACAAATGCACAGGTCACTTTAGTGTGGCTATTTGCATATGTGCATTTGCAAATTTTTATGTAATCTTTGCAGGACTCTAATCAAAGGAATTGGAAGAACAAACACACAGAACAATAGCATGTAGCATTCTGGAATGTGTGTATATGCAGATAAAGACAGAGCTTTTGTGAATTAAGTTAATTGGACTTCGGTTGTGAGGCCCTGTTGGAAAGCTCATTTTGAAATTCCATGAAATGAAGTTTTATACCCCAATTATAAAACAACAAGCAGTAAATTTAAGCAAATATCTAAAGTGATAAGATAAAAATTAGAACATCTGTTCTAAATTTTGAAGAAATATATATATTGTGTATTTAAATGATTGAAGAATCTTGTTTATAGTACAGTCTTCATACATGGTAAGGAGTGATGTAGAAATACAGGAATGTACTTGAATTTTGACCAAATGTATAAAGCATTTAGGAAGTATAGGCCTTGCTCTAAAGGGAGATACTCTTTAAATAAACTGAAGGCATCTTAATGGAAAGAAGCAGGCAAACAAGAAAGTGTTAAAGGTGCTTTCAAAACAAAAAGTGAAAGGATAACTAATTCAGTGTGTATTGCAAATAGCAGATAAACCAGTTTCTCTCCATGAGTGAATTTCACTCTAAAACATTCTTTTTTTTTTTTTTTTTTGTACGGCAATGTGTTTCAATATGACCTGAGATTATTTTTCCACTATATCCTTTAAAATAGATTTTTACAGATATATATGCCTTCAGGATTAAGACAGCTGCATATAAAACCCTACCATATATTGAGTGTATGCAGGCAGAGATAAATTCTACCTCTACTTACTGCTGTATTATGTGAAATACAGGGGCTAGCATTTTTCCTGGAATGATATAATCTTTAATAGATCCAGAACAGTGTATATGGAGGTGGTTTAATAAGCTAGTGTCAAGGATCAAGAAAACTGCTCCTAGAAGGAGGTTGGAGAAAAGGTAAGGAGTCAATAAAATATGGAATATTTACATTTGGGGAGGATAACTGACCCAGACTTTCTGAAGTATCTTAATTCTTGAGGATGGAGATGGAGATGGCTCAGGTGTACTCAGTTGCCGCAGAATCCCTGGAAATGACCAATTTTCTGCTATCAGCCATTGTCACCATGGGGCAGGTAGGGATTTTCTCCTTTTTACTTCACCTGTTGGACGAACTCTCTTTTGTAAAAGGAAATAACACTTTTCTCTCAAGACTGTTCTCCAGAGGTGAACACCTTTCAGCTGGTGCTCAGCACTTAATTGCTATAGGCTGCCAAGAAGGAAGAATCCTGAATGGATGCCTTTTATGCACTGTCTTTGCAGATGTGATGAACTGCTTTGTAGGTAGAAGTGACAGTTAAGATACATTATACTGAATGAAATGGTAAAGTCTAATGCACTGTGGGACACTTGAACTGAATCTGTCATAACTCTGAATTCCTCCCCCCCAATCAAATGGGGAAAAGTAGTTGAAAACAGTTTACTAATGTGGGGCGATGAGTACAGAGCAAAATACCAATAACCATTAATATCATAGGATCGTATTAGCGGCCAGTTCCAGAAGTTGTAGGAATCTCCAGCTGCTTTAACATCTAATACTTATTCCATTGTATCCAGGTGATAGTAAGATATTTGTGGTTTTGATAACAGGAGACTTTCTTGCCTTACTGGTTAGATTTCAGTGAGTATCTTTCACTATCCATAGTCTTCAACTTTCAGCTGTTTACTGTATAGTAGTGCAAATGCAGTCATCTGATATTTTATTTGGAAAGGGACAGATGCCTGAATGTAGATACCATATTCTCTTACCTTTCAGTAATGCCACCTGTTGTCTTGTGGAAGCAGAATTGTTTTCATACTGTTCTTTAACTTTTGGTCTGGCAAAATGACAAAGCAAATGGATTGCAAGTCAGATTTACACTTGAATAATATCTTTTTGATTACGTGCAAAAGGTTTAGTGTTTTGGAGAAGATTCTTTCCTTGCAAGACTCATTTAATGCCTAGATCTGACCTGATGCACGATAGAATCTCTGTCTGTGGGTATAGTAGCTGACTTATGCAATGTACTTAATATTTTTTTTAAATACTGTTACAGGCAAAGTGCATCATTCAGAGATGCTGAAGATTCTTTTCATTTTGTAATATCCTTTCTCTATGAAATGATTAAAAATACAGATACTTGAAGCTTGGGGGATTTTTCCTTCCTCTCTGGTCCATAGTAGTTTTTCTTTTTAATTGAAACAAAACTTGCTCTAGAATGGGGACTTCCTGACATGCTTTGATAAGTTTAAAATAATATGTTGTACTTGCACTCTCTCAAAAAGTAAATTGTGAAATATTTTCTTTGTTGTTGTTGGGTTAATAGTTGTAAGTATGTGTCATACTGTTGAATTAAGTAAGATAAACCCCAAAGTACACAGCTCAGATGATGGGATGGTATATCCCATCAATCCTGGGAACTCTACGAAGAGTTATGTTCTATGAATATGATGTATGTACTAAGACTGTCCTAGGCTGGAACATGCTGACCTCCATTTCCAAGCATTGTTGAACTGAGAGGAGTCCAAATTACATTTTTCAGTAATACAACTTTTTAAGTAAAAAATTCTATCCACAGATACTTAGTGAATGTGTTAATGTAGAATTAGATATTGGATCTCCCTTCAGTGAGGGAGTTGGTGTACAGTTTCTTCTCTCTTGCGCCATATGGTTTTACAAGTCATACCTTGAATTTAAGAACTGAAGTATGAAGAGAAAAAAAGAACTAATGAAATTCTGTCAAATCTGCCAGGTTTCACCTGGTTTTATATCCAAAGCAAGGCAAGGCTTTCAAGAAAAACTTTAACTCAGCCCAGATTCACTCAACACTGGGCCCAGGTTCACTTAAAAAGGTTGTGAGCCTTTTGAAGAATCTGGGCCGAGTTTCAAGTCAGTATTGAAACCTGTAATCAAGTAGACTTCACGTGCTCTTGAGTTTCCTTGAGAACATTTACCCAGCTCTCCCTCAAGTTTTCTGTGGTTTACTAGGATTTTTTTCACTGTCAGCAAAACAACGATGGAACCCGAGCCTCCAAGTAATGATTCCTAAGTACAATGTTTGCTGGTGCAAACATCCAGGAACTGCTCACTCTACTCATCAGACTACATTACTACTAATAAAAAGCATTTGCAGCATCAGACATAGGTCTGATTCTTGTTCTGACTGGGGAAAGAATAGGGAAATTCCATTTCTCTATCTTCACTATAGACTTCACGTACCTATTTCAGTGTTAGTGTATGTTTCTAAAGTGCTGTTGACTGAAATATTGTAACAAAATTAGTGTTTATCTTTGTTCTCTAATAATTCCATTTGCTTTCTTATTCTTCCAAATTTAAAATCAAGATTTCCTTTTTCAAAGGTGGTATGTCTCCAATGTAGAAAAATAATTTTAATTAATTATTATTGTAGAGCTATTTAGGGAAATAAATTAAAAATAACTTAAAGGTTTGTTTTTTGGGGATTTTGGGTTTTTTTTTGTTTTTTTTTTTTCTTTTTGGATTTCTGAGTGAATTCTGTACCATTGACATTTGTTTCCAGGACATTTCAGAGCCTCTTCATATCTCAAAACCCACTGAGTTTTGAGAATTCTAAAATGCTCCTTGAAATTTAGGAGGCCAGTACTCCAGCAGACTGAAAAGAGGAATCAAGTTCCAAACTAAAAAGCTTTTGTCTAAAGTGTGCACGTATTAAATGGGATTTCAGTTGTGTTCCTTGAATGACTATAGAATTATAAATCTCACCTAAACGCATGTGCAGAGAGCAATTCATACTATTGCTTTGGTTACTGATGATAGCTAAGTTGATATGCCTATTCTTGTGGATTTTGTGTATCAGAATACCCATCTAAATAAAGTGAAATGGGTACAAAATAAAATATGAGAGAACACATGGAAAAGAGATCATTTTTTTCACCAATATGTGACAAATACAGTTGTGTATTTTTAATTTCCTTCATATGGTAATGAAATTATAAGTTTCTTCGTATAAAAACAGTCATGTTTACAATAGGGGCCAGTTGGGGCTCTAGTGTTTCACTACTGATATGCGTACAGGGAGATAACGTGTGCATGGAGGTGGAAGAGAGCTTTTATTTGTAACTATCAAGCAACTTTTAGAGAATATATAAGGCTGAATCCTTCCTGCTCTTCATTCAGCTTTTCCTCTTCTTAGTAGACCAGTTCCCATATATGTTAAATTTTCAGAATCATTCTTCAAGGTTTTTTAAGTCACTTTTATGACTTGGTTGTTGTTTGTATTACTGCAAAAACGATTTTGCTTTCAAAACTTCCTTTGAGTTTCTTTTGCGGTTGTGGTATTGTTTTTTTATTAGGGATATCAAAATTCATATAGTTTTGTTTCTGTGGTTTGGGGTTTTGTTTTTTTTTTTTACTTTCAGAATTGGTGTACACAAGTATATCCTGAGTTGGTTTTTATGCACTTTATGTATGACATATTTACAATGGGCATCATCCTGAAATAACATCTTTCTTTTCACCTTGTAGCTAATTCTTAATTCTTTAATTGTATTTTTACAGCTAAAATAGACCAAGAAAATGAAGAGAAGTCACTGACAGAAGCACATAAAAGGTAAGAAAGAACAATGCAATAAAACTTTTCTTTGCAAAATAGAAGCAGAAGTTCCTGTGTTGGTCGCTAGCATTACTGCATTTTTGAATAATGAGAGAAATGCCCTCAGAAACCTTAGTCATGTTTATTATAGATTTTAATTTCAAAAGATAAGTAATAGAGACATGCAGTCTACCTTTAAGGAAATATTGCACATGACTCTTGCCTTTTAGAAAATGCATATACCTTAAGTAAAAATAAATTCAGACTGTACCACTTAGACTGAGAAAAAAACTTCACACTACACCAGAATCATGGTGATTTGATGAGCATGTAGCATTCCTCTAACAATTATTATTTGTTAGGTACCACTTGCTGTGTTGGTAAAATGTCTGCTTTAAAATAAAGAATGGAAATCTATTTTTTAATATTCTGATGATATGTATAATTAAATGTGACTTCCTTTGTAGAATTGCTAATAGATCTTTTTTTGTGGCAAAAAGAAAAATACCTCATTAAATTTTATTACAGATATGTGCAGTTGAGAGAGTTTTCAAAATTGGGAACTTCACTGCATTGCACAATTTGTGGTTTCTCCTGATTTTTTGGCAGTGTTCTCCAGAAGCAGTGTTTAAATGGGACAGATTTTTATCTATCCCAGCAAAAGACCAGGATATGACACACACCATTTATAGCCCAGATTTAGTGAAACTGACAGTCTGCATTTGTTTTCTTTTCACAAGAAATAGCATCTTCTTTTTGTACTAGCTACAACTCCTACTGAATATATGCTAGTGAATATATTCATTATGTATTCCCAGAGCTTGAAATTCTCTTAATAGGGTTACAGTAGAATATACTACTATAAAAGGTTCTAATTCTTACTATGGTTTGTTAGCCCATCTACAGCCCTGGTGACCAAATCTGCTGACGTAATCCTGGTAGGGCACCACATCTATTACTTAATCATAGTACCTGAAAAGAAAGTCAAGAGGAGAGTGGGCATTCCTCTGCCAAAGAGGCTACCTACTTACTTGTAAGGAGATGGTAGGTCCTTGAGTGGTACATCAGTGATCATGATTTAAAAAAAAAGGAACGAAGGCAGTATTGCTTTAGCTTAGTAACATATCTCTTGCTCTGGTTATGAAAGGCATTCCTGACATTTCTGAAGTTTGTTTAACTGCTGAGTTACATAATTCTTATCCTTAAAAATCTCCTTCACAATAAAACTTTGAGAGAAAAAAAATACTGTTAGAAGAAGAGGTTTTTGTGATCTCTGACTGCATTTTTAAGGAAACGGGTTTTCCTGTGGAAAATGGATTAGACTACATTTCGAAAGCAGCTATACAAGGAAGGGGAATTTGCAGTCTGCTCAGAATTCTTGTGACTTGTCACTGTCTTCTGGTGTCTAATTCACTCTCCGTTCTTCTCTTTTTCCTTGACTGCGCTGGAACCATTATATCAAAAACTTCCTATTAGTGTATCCACCATTCACAACATGGTGGAAGAAAGCAAACTGCTCCTTGGATTTTCATTCAGTTTTGTCTTCTCCTTCTGACTTGTCCTAATTCTTTCTTCGCCCTCTATATTGTGAGCAGCAGCTCCTTTTGCATAGTGTTTTGTCGAAGAAGAGAATTCAGCTTCATTGTTCCTATTTACTGTGAATATCTAGCATTGATGATTTTACATGCAAAAACTGTGAAACATGAGGAGTTTTGCTGAACAACAGTAGGGCAAGGTTATTTGTTATAAATATCTAGGCTATGTTTCTCTTCCTCCCTTCTTTCCACCTTCCCACTGAAATTCTTAATCAGATTAGTGGTATTTATTAAAATACTGAAAACAGCTTCACTATACAGTTTTAGTATTTTGTGTATTTATTTCTTTAAGATCGTTAATTTGGCTTAGAAATAAAATGCTTGGGATCTTTATTTTGGCAGGGGCTGGGTGAAAAAGAAGGTGAGAGCTTAAAAAGCCAAATAAAAAGATTAGTTACATTTGGCTAATCATAGGTAGAATAGCAATGCATAGGATGACTAGACAAGCAAGTATTGCAAGGAAAAGTGATGGATTAGATGGAGCAAAATTAATGTGAATAATATGCTTGGATTTTCTTTTTTGAAGTGGATAACTTCAGCCCGTATATAAGTTCAGATCTGCTGCATGATAGCATTTCTTGAGCTTTCAGAAAAACAAGAAATTCTTTTTTTTTTTTTTTTTTTGTCAGTTTGGGCACAAAAAATTAAAGCTGTGATGTTTCCATAAAAATATGAAAGTCTTAAAGAAAAGCTCTTGCAGCAACAACAACAAAAATGTTTCTAAAATGAATAATGATTTGGGTAAAATGCAGCAATGTGTATTTTAGAAAAGCTCAATTGTGCAATAGATGAGCTGAAATGGAAAGTTAATCTTCCACACAAAATAAAGACAAAGAAAATGGAATGTCTGCTCCAGGGACTCCATACAGTGTATAGCTGTTCATTTGTCACAAGTGAGAAAATGTTTAATCGCTTTTGAAAATGATGTATTCTCTCTTTATTTATCGTGTTTAGTGACTTTAAGAGTGTCAGTACGTAAAGTGTTTATCCAAGGAATGGATTTCTGGCACATGGATAAAATGAAAAGTGAAATGTTTAGCTCGCAATAGGCATATGTTCCAAAATCTCTCTGAGTAAGTATCCTGAGATGAGAAGAAAGCACACAGGTCTCTGTTTATCTAGCTTACGCAGGCAGACAAGGAAGGCTCCAGCCTGGTATTAACACTGAAGTGACATGGAATGTCTTCACCATACCCCAAACAATTACATCATTCCCTTAACAATATTGATAAAGTGTAATAAAAAAGGACCTGGCACTTTCCAATTAGATCCTCATTGTTGAATACTTGAGAAACTGTGAAATCCTTGACAAGTTAAAGTAAAAACCACCATTTTGGGGGGAGGGGAAAGAAGCAGAAGAGGAGAACAAGCAGAGGAGGAAGAGGAGGAAGGAAAGAGACACTTCTATATTTTAGAAGTCCACAATTTGGTGGCTTTTCTTTAAAAAAAAAAAAAAAAGGATTATGTCCTCTGTCCCAGGATGCAGAGCTGTTTGCTCAATTCACACAGCTGTATATAACATTTAAACAACTTTGTAACTAAAATCTAACATCTTTGAAAGTTGGCAGATGCAGTACATTTTCCGGGAAGCAACAAATACCTTCTCTATTTTCTTTATTTTCATTTACTTAGCTTTAAATATCTCTAATCTTTCAAGATGTGATTTTCTTTAAGTAGGGAGGAAAAAATGAGAAGCACTAGTTTCCAGTTATGCTCAATACAATTTTAGAATGAGATATAGTTTGATCACAGTATCCACAGCAAGTAGGAACTAAGATTGCATCAAAGCTAATGTCAAAAGTACTATGATAGTTGATATTTACTGTGCCAGAGTAAGAGACAATAGCAACAACAACAATGTAATCTTGCCTATTTGTAATCAGAAATTAGCTAGTTAACCCTTCTCTTGTGCTTCGTTCCTGAAGAAGTAACAGCTAAACAACCTTTCTAGAATTACCAGAAACCGCATTCATTGAAGCTGAAGGTCTTAATTCTCTGCCTTGCTATGTCTGTTCAGCTGAATATCTATAAGGAATAGCATGTAGCTTTACGTTCTTTTCGTACCTTATTCAGTATTGAGTTCTGATCTTGACAGGCTTCCAGATTAGGGTCTTTTCATAGAAGAAAATAAATCCAGACTGTAAACTTGATCTTTTTTCCACTGAAATAGTTAAAATAATCCTTCTTTTTTTCTTCCTCTCTACCTGCAGTTTATCTCATCGTGGAACAACACCTTGAAAATCATTCACAAGTTGGTTTATTTTAGACTTGAGGCACAGTCAAATGATCTTCAACTCTTCCTGCTCTCTCTTAGTCAAACAATGAAGCATTGGATTCCAAATTCAGTGCAGTAGCATTGAAAATTGCTTAGTTTGTTTACTCATACTGTGCTCATGTAAGAGGCAATGTGTGCTAAAAAAATCTCCTAAGAATTCAACAGATCCTTTTATTTCTAGTCGTTCATATGGTATAGCCCTGGTTGAAGTGACAACATAGGTCACTAAGACACAATAGTCCCATATAATGGTGGTTTGATTGGGGGTAAAACTGTTCTCATTTTTCTCCTACTGTGATGCCTAATGAGGGCTGGGTAAACAGAAATTTTGCTCGCTATCATGGCTTTGTGTATGTCACTGATTTTAACAAACCTGAGAATTTGATTTGTTCTTTAGTAAATCTCGATGTCTTATGAGAAAATATATTTCTTTATAAAAAAATCAAGCAGAGAACTTTCTGCCTTCTGACATAAGTATCAACTAGGGAATTTAGGAAGTGCGTGACTGGGTTGTGGAACACTCATCTTCCCCTGTCAGGATATTTTTATTTGGTTTATTTTATAATTTGCTCCTGTTACTTGCACATTCCAGTAATTTTTAGCTTTTAAGTGCTTCCTGAGTGCAACCTCCCAGGCACCTCTTCTGTTTTCAGGACTTTAATAATCTATTTAGCAATGTATTGTTGCTTTCTTTGCTGTAGCAACAAAGGACGTTAATTTTGCAGAGAAATGTTTACCTTTAATTCTCTGAAAATAAGTACTGCTGATACAACACTTGCAGACTTCCATTGGCTTCAATGAACATGATGCTTTAGGAAGAACAAAGCTTTACACCTGCTTATGAGCTGACAAGTCGATGACATGTAGAGAAATAGCAGACAGTATGGTACAATGGCTTTGCTGAAAAGCACCACCTAGAGAAGTAGAACCTAAGTCTGGTAATCCTTTAAAACAGTAAATGTTCCTCCCGCCTAGCTACCCTCCACACAATGGTTTGGATTGTTTCCAAAAGTGAACTGTAAAGTTAAAGTGAAAATCGAGTTAATGATTGAAATAAAGTGATGAAAAGCTCAGAATGGAGAGAGGTATGTAGTTTAAAAGTAAAAATAGCACAACACTTTTAGCTGAAAGACAAGAATATGTTGTTGGACTCCATCTTTCACTACTCTTTGGCTATTTGTCCTTTGTTAGTTCCTTTACTGTTAGGTCTCTTTTCTCATTGTGTGCCTCCCAGCAGGCAGACTTGAATTGGTAATACATTTCAGACTGTAGGTATACATTAGGTGCATCAGCAAAAAGTAAACACTTCGTGAGCAAAGGAAATGTGTATAGAAGAAGCTTACACGCTGTTAAACAGATTGGATCATTCTAGTTTAGTGTCCTGTCTCTGACCAAATATCACGGCTTGTAAATATGCAGTAATGGAAACTTGGTCAGCAGTTCAGTTATGTCAGAAAGTCTCTTCTGAAATATGGGTAATTGATCTCTCCCTGAAAGGTAAAGTCTTTGTCCTTTTCTGAAAACATTTATCAAATGACTGCAAGTCCTTAACCATTTGCATGACTGATTTCTGACTGTTAAAGCATTATCTTTTCTTGTAAAGATGTTAGACTACTTTCTTAAGAAAAATTCTGTTTTATTTTGTTGACATTAAATTAGTTTGTATTTAATGGCATTCAGTTCTAGCATGAACAAATATAACTTTTAACAGACTAGGGTACAATTGAGAGATCTAATATTCTGAAATGTAAACTGATCTTTATGCAAGTTATTCTACTGTTTATGTAGAAGACCTATTCTTATACAGTAACAGATAAAGGATATTATTAGTTTAATGTGCAAATACAGTTACACAGGTAAGTAGCATTAATAACAATACAGCTAAGTAACAACCTGATAACAATGTATTTAAAGTAACTGGGATCTGATCAGACCCAAAACATTTAGGATTAATTAAACTTGAGATTGAAAAAACAAACTGAGAAGACTCACGTAACTAATAATGAAAACAATGCGGAAATTAAATTCTTTAAATGTAGCATGTTATTTTGACTTCCACTTTTTGTCCAGCAGGTGGTTTCACTGAGTAGTCCTCAAAAATTCAAGATATTCCTCTTGAGCTGTTATAGCTGAAGTATTTGTGTGTGTGTGATTAGCTCCAGTCCCTCTCCATTGTCCATCAGCTTCTGATTATGTTCAGTACATTTTTTCTTTCATCATATTGTCTACCTGAGCTGTTTAGTTAGATTGTTTCCCAAGACCTTCAATGTATAGTGTTTGAATTTGCAATGACTGTGATTTAAACGTGTATAACACTTCTGCTTTTACTCTTATGTTGATTTGCCGCTTTCTTTTGCGTTCTTCCTTGCTGCATATTAAGATTTACTTTAAGGATTATCATGTTATATTGCTGTTGTCATGTATATGCAAACAGAAGAGCAGAACATCAGGGATGTGGTTTAATTAGGTCACAATTGCATTAACTCATCTGGGAACTATCCAGTAATAAATTATACAATATAGATCATTCCTTCTGTAATAATTTCCAGCTGATAGAAGACTGCTATCAGTCCCTCCACAGTATAAGGCTTGCCTCAGCGTACTTTTGAAACCCCACTGTGCTTCTCATAAATGGAGATTAAGAGACTAGGAAAAGAAGTGTTGTCTCTCTCTACTCTTCCTTGGCCTTGTTGCCTCTTGTTTCTTGTCTTCCTTAACAAGCTAGAATCAGAAACAGATTTAGCAAGCCAGATCTCTTCTATACCATGTCTTAAATTAACAGTTCTTGTGGGATAACTTGCACTTACTTCTTTTCTCAGCTGCTGCCTGAGAGCTAATTCAACTTTGATCAGTCTGTTGAGGAGGTAGAAGTTCCTTTTCCACTCCAAAGGAAACAGCTAGGGCAATAGTCATCCCAGACCAGAAACACCATGAAACCTTTTTGAAATTTGTGGAAGGGATGAGTACAGGTCTTGTAGACATGAGAGAATGTTTTTAGGCCAAAAGGCTATGGTTTATTTAACTTTGCTTGGATGTGTGAATATTGATGATTCGCGTATCAGTGATATGGTTACTTATTATAATCTTTCCATCAATTCCGATGGCTGCCATCTTTTCATTGAAACGTGATACTTATAGAAAATGCTACCCATTTTTCTTTACTTGTCTAAACAAAGTCACTGAGGGGAATGTATTGTGATAAATCAGTTCAATCATAAATGTGTTTGAAAAATGCATGTACAGACCTTTTCAGTCTTGACACTTCAACTACCCAAATTTTGAAATCTTTCAATTTAGTTTCATGGGATTTTGTTATAATTGACTCTAAGAATGTGAAACCCCATGAACATTTCTGTATTCTCCAAAGTCTGAATTTCTTCCAATCACAGCTGTGCTGGCTTTTGATGATATTAGGGAATCCTTTGTTCATGCATGTTAAGCAGAGAGGGTTCAGATGAAACAGCATGACAAACCATTTAAAATTGCAGGAGGTTCTACAATGCCTAAGTATTTCAGAGCATTTTTATTCCTTAATTTTCAGAGAACAGCAACTGAAACCTAAGTTTTACTTAAACACCAAAATAGAGCACATGGCAATACTCCCAATCAGACCTGTAAATTCATTTCAGTTGTTACTTTCAGAGTGTGTTTTTCTAATTGCATGTTTATAAAATTTGATCTATGATGGATTATATTCCTAGATGTGGGTCAATATTATCCGTATATGAAATGTGGTAAAGCATCTGTGTGGTTTCTGTCTAGACAGCTAAATAATCTGCTCTAGGTTTAAGGCAAATTACTTATTTTGCTAGATAACTCTGACCTTAACCCTGCAGGAATTTCAGTCATAAATGTGTACCATGACATGGCAGCAGGAAGATGACAAATAAAGCTTTTAAAATAATATTTAGTACACAATGGTTTCACCACCTCCATAAGTAATTATTACCTCTTTTAGTAGTAATGCTTAGACCTCCATTGCACTGGACAGTGAAGATAAGGTGTGTTAATAGAAACATCTGGAGATGTTAATCTTTAACATGGAGCATTTAGGTATTTCTTACAGCACTGAGCCTAGCAGTTTGTGGATCAGATCACTGCTGCTGAATTTCATGCAAACACTGTATTCTGTGTCTACTGGCACCTTATTATTTCTTCAAGTACAACTGCCCAGGGATTATTTAATATGTTTGAAGATTGCTTCTTAGTCTTTTTAAGAGAGGAAAAATAGTTTTCTCTTGGATGTGTTACTGGATGTGGCTTCCCAGTGCACACGATTACAAGACATTATTTTACGCGTGCTTATATTGTGTATTTCCGGAGCTATCCTTATGTCAATGTAACAGCTTAGCTGGCTTGCATGAGCGTGATATCCATGGTAACATAAAATTTAAAGCATTAAACTCTGAGAACCTGCATGTTCATGCAAAGTATGCAGATTTTGGTGGATTGCAGCTGACACAAATGCATCTGGGGAATAGTAAATACCTTCAGTTTTTGAGAGAAAGCTTGAACCTGGTTAAACTTGTCATTTTGAAATGACAGGAGAAACATATTCAAATTAAAATGCATTAGAAGAGTCGTGCTTAAAAGTGTTTGCTTTTTTCTCCAAGTGTTCTGGTAGAATACAATTTTCAGAGGCAACAAAAAGAACTCAAGTTTAGCTCTTTTTCTAATGTATTATCACAATTAATGTTTTAATATGAATAATATTTTTGAACAGAGATGCGAACTTTAAATACACGTAACAGAATTTGGGTTCTCATGAACCCCAGTTACTGGGTGATCTATGGCTAAAAAATACTTTGTAGATGATAGAGTGAGGGTAGCAAAAATACATCTAACCTATGTTTCCTGACCTTTTGATTTTCAAATGACTGGAGGCTGACTCAGTCTGTGCAGAATATTTTCCTAAAAAAAATGTAATTTTTATCATCAGAAAAGTTCCATTTGCCAAGATAGTTTCATCCAGCTTGTGACATAATTTTGCACCTAATCCTTTGCCACCTCAGATAAAAGATGGCACTGTTATGTCAGTGGAGTATTTGCTTACATCAGAGCAATGAAAAAAAAAAAAAACTAATTCAAACCAAAACCAAGCATACAGAGAGACCAGGCTGTAGCTTAGTGGTTTAGAACAGAATGAGAATAAAATTAGGAAGAAAAAATAAGTAATAAACTGGAGAAGGAAAATATTGAAGAATGATTTTAAGATGTTATGTTAACTAAGTTTAATGTTAACTATGATCCTTGATAACATACTATTTCAGAAGATATAAACAATAGGAAGTGATTTGGCAAACATCTTAATCATGCCCAACTAATATACCATAATCAGGACCTGATAAAATTAATTTAAAAATAAACATATTTTTAAATTTCAGTGCTCAAATTCACCTTCAAACAGAATTAACTTAAATTAGTTATAGCCATGTTATTTTGCTACTTTGCTGCCTCTATTATGAGGGACTTTGTTCCCGAAAGACAAGACTTAAGAAATACCCATTGATTGAATGATGTAAATAAAAAGGCCTGGAATAGCAATTTTAACCGAGGTTGAAATGGCAAGCTGATATGTGAAGGTTTTATTTGTTTCTAACTCTGAGTTCATTAGTTTTCTTAAACTATTTAAGTGCCAGGTTATATTTGTAATACCTATTGAATTTAACAGTCCTTGTCACAGTATATGTTCTGCTTCTGTAATTTGGCCTGCTGCTTTCAGAGTATGGCATAAAGTATAAAAATTTGTAAATTGTGCATTTATGTTACTAATCAGTGTTTACAGCTGATAATATTGATCATTGCTGATGAACATTAAAGCTGTAAAACACTCCTAGTATTACAGGGTATCAAAATTTCCTGTTCTTCATATTGGTTGCATTTTGTTGAGCACTTGCTGTGGGGAAAAAAACGGTACCTCAGAGGTAGAGGGTGTTTCCATTGTTGAAGCTGTTACTTTTCTTCTAGTTGGAGCAATAAAACGCTTTTCTGATTAACATGAATTTATAGGAGTCAAGGGACTAGAGATGAGGGAGATTACTTAGGATTCAGAACATTGCAAATGTTTGGCGGTTTTTTTTTTAGAGGAAAGGAAAAATCTGTTGAGATCTGTGTTTTCTAAGGAATGATATTACAAAAGTCATAGTTACACAACATAAATTGGCACATGGAAGAAGAGATTAATGATTCTGGCAGATGATGGAAGTTGGCATATTATCTCAACTTTCTTTTTAATGTAAGGAAAATACATTTCTTCCTTAAAAAATAAAGGGGAGTGGGACCCCAAGAACCTTCTTACCAGCACTTATGTACTAGAGATTTTTAATGAACCTAAGTTTATGTTTTCTCACTTTTAATTATGCAGGACAAGGGACAACACTGAGGAGAGGCAATGATATATTAAAACAAGAAAAAGTTAAGAAAATGGTGTTAAGTTATAGTGCAGAGAGGACATTCAATAAAATATGTCAATAGAACATGAGAGGTTTCTTGGGATGCTGTGTATTTTAAGTTTCATCACAGCCTTGTGCTATCTCAATAACCAGGATGCTAGTTCTGTTTCATTTTATATGATTGTGTGTAACTTTGAACTGTTTTGTATTCTGACTTGAGACTTGCTCTCGTTAATACTCTCAGACTTTGAAAACACAATGCAAATATATACAAAGCCTTTTCTTGTTTATAAAACAAAACAAAAATGAATATGACAATTCATATGTTTAGCTTTTATAGGAAGTAAGTACTATTACCTGTGTACTGTACTTATCTTCCCTATGTAGTCATCAATTCAGGATCAACACTCTGAACAGGCTTATATGTCTGCCAACTCAGTTTGGCTTTACATGTAACTCATGCCAGATTTAAGGTACCAAGGGACACATAAAGTCTTCTCTTTTTACCTTCTTTCTTTTGGTAGACTATGCTTAGTTCTAAATTTTACTTGTGACTTTCATCAAACTAAAAGATGCCTTATCAGCTCCTGCCTGACTCAGAAGTGCTTCTGAAACACAAATGCTTTACCAAACTAATACAGTACCACCACCTGCTCTTAACCTCATATGTACATAAATGGTGCTTAACAAATTATAAAGCCAAACCCAACTAGTCAAGAATATCCAGGTTGAAGCTTCAAAATAGGCCATCTGTTGAAGAGTACAGAATCTTTCCTGCAGAACTGCAGAAGCTTTTTTTCTGCTTTTAAAACCACATTGAAGAAACTCTTTACTCTTGCAGGTGATTTAGTTTGCTGTGTGAGAAAACCAGATGTGTGTGTTTGAGCGTGTATTCACTGTTTCTCAGAAAGGTCAACCAGGGCATGTCTGTACCTATGGTTATTTTGTTATTTGTTTGGCAACAGAAGCCTCATCAAATGATGCTGAGATGAAATTACTGCTGTGCTTTGCATAGTGTTGTTGATTTGTTTCCTTATTGCCTTTTTTTTTTTGAGCAAAAGAAATTATTTTATAGTTGCCAGCTGCTCTATCTCCTCTCCCTTTCCATGTGCTTGACCTGCTGTGTACGTTCATATACATACTTGCACGTACACAAACATGTTGTATGTATTTATAAACTGGCCAATGCTTTGCACACAGCAGACTTGAATCTGAATCATTGTCTGCGACTGCAGTGATTTTTCTGAATTACACAAACAAACGAACTAAGGAAACTGGAAGACAAGAAAATGAACTAACCACCTTTCTTGATCTTGTTTCATTCCTTGCTTCTCAGGGTTGAGCAACTCTTCTATTGTTTTGAGAGTTAATGTTATTTAATTCTCCTTCATAGCCAGCATGAGGTGTATGAAACCCAGTCTGAAATCTGTTTAAAGAATTCTGGCTTTTGCCGTGTCAGGGTAACACAGTGGTGTGAACATCACTGCCTTATTTTTAATTGTACTTGAAAAGTCAGGCTGTTTGAAGCAAAACCAGTGACCTCCTTTACCTCCTTTAATCCCTGGAAATAACTTTCATGCCCTTCCTTCCCTCTTCCATGACTGCCGTCTCTTCTCTAATGCACATTCTTTTCTTTTAAGATACTTGCTAAAAGTATGGAAAAGTAACAACCTTTTCACTTGAGAAATGGACACCAAAAAAACTTTGCAGTACTGGTTCAGTAATAAATGCAGATAGATGAAATAAAACCCAGAGAGGTCAAATGAGTTTCCCAAGATTGTATGGTGCAGAAATTAATTTGGGCATAGAAACAAAAGCCTTCTGAACTCTAGTCCCTTATGTGATTCAAAATGTCTGTGCGCCTGTATGTATAGTCAGGAACAGTATCAATGGTATTTACAGATGGTTCTACAGGAGAATTTGAATGGGCTGCCTCACTGAAAAGCACTAGAGAAAAGGTATTTGCTGCCTGGTTTACATATGAAAGGATGATATCTAGTGTTGGGGTTATGGCAATGTCATCCAAATTTCTCTTTGTATTTAAAATGCATGTCCCCTCCTGGAGTCAGCTTTGAGATATGTTTAGTTTGACATACATAAACTTTTCCAAATCAGATATTTAAAGAGCATGGTGATCTAGAGAATTTATTAGTGTGCATGTTTTATTATTTGGTGCATTTGGATTCACTTTATTTGCTTTGTCTTTCATATGTGAATTACATCAGTTTATTTTGTACTGCAAAATGACAGCATCAAATGTATAGTGAGCAGGTTTCTAAACGTCTTCTAAATGTACCCTAAGAGACTTAACTGCTAAATAAGGGTAAACATCTCTGCTTGAACAAAACATAGTAAATGTCTTGAGTGTTTGATCTACACATATTGAAAAAAAAATTTGATTTATGGAGATTTGTACCCTGGAGTCTTACTGAGTTGCAGCTGATGTCTTGTGGATTGTTACTGGACATCTTAATACTGACATATTAACAATGGCAACCTGCTACACTGCTGCTGTTTCATATTTCACAAGCAGCTTATTCCTCTTACTTCCAAAAGTAACTGCCAGAGAGCAAGCAACCTGACTGAGCATTTCTCTTCTCTCTATATACCTAGAAATTAAGTTATAGCTGTTATACGTATCTGTATGCATGTGTAAGGTTGTACTGGTAATACAAGCGGTCCTCAGGGAGATTTTCAGTCACCAGAGGAAAAAAACAAAACCCTGAACATTGACTGTCTCCTCCTGCTCCCAGAGGATAGTTGGAATAATTGAAGATTAATGAAAGCCTTTGTATCTCCAGTATATGGTAGTGCTGTTTATCAGGGGGGGTTGTGCATTCTCCTAACAGTATGAACTTCATGTTGTCTTGGATTCCAGTTTCTTGGGATGTTTTCCTGTGAGGGAATTCTAGCTTATTAACTTAGATTTAAAGCTTATTTAGTATGACCATTTGCTGGAAAATTCTCGCTTTATTTGTTTGCAGAATGGTTTGAAGACATTTTTCTCAGATCAACGCTCCTTATTTGAACATCTGATCTTTCTATGTATTTTAAATCATTAATGGCCTTCATTCTAAGAGCTTCCTTAAAAATAAGCCATTGACTCAGCTTGATGCCTCCAGATTTGTCTCTTGTCCTGCATTGCTCGTACCTTCAAAAATTTTACCAGTTCATTCTGAAAAATCAAATGATCCTTTTATATCCTTTTATAGCTCAAGAGCTATACCTGTTGGAAAAGGGGCTGGGAGCAAAACCAGATCTCCCTGATACGTTTGCAATCTTGCAAGAGGTTTAAAATATGTGTAATTAGGTAAAAAGTTGACCATATAATGCCAATGACTGATGAACATGAGGGATATTTGAGTGATTCTGTGGGATTGCAGGATAGATGATAAATATTTTCCCCAGTATAATAAGTTGGAAAAAATGTGAATAGGTAAGTAAAATAGATTTTTTTACTATTATTATTTTAATCAGGGGTATCACTCCATCTATAAATCATTTGGGAAAAAAGCCAAACACAACAAAACCCAACCACAAAAAAAAACCCCAACATCCGACTCACAGAACAGACTGCCATGACTGACTGACTAAGAGAGTGGAAAGAATGGTACAGTTGCATAAGGTGGCATTTGAGTATCCACAGAATGGGTTAAAAAGTGAGGATGTTTGTATTTTATATTTTTGTATAATGCATCTGTTGCTCAACAGCTTCATTTTACTTCAGCAAATCGCAAAATGAATTACAGATTACAAGATAAAGTCTGTAGTAATTGATGGGTAAACTGATGTTAAATTTTTAAGCTGTAGGCTTTTTTCTTCAGAAATAGGATAATTTATGTAGACACTTATTTTTCACGTTTGAGAACTATGACAAAGAGTTTCAAAGCGACTTTGTGGGATGGATCATTCTAAATGGCTGAATCTTTGTATGGTATTAACGCCCTTCAATACTTGTGTTGAATAACTGTGATGTGTGTTTATAGGAAATTATTGTAGGAATTGATGAGTAGTAAAAGGTCAGTGAGAAAAGCATCTATTAAAATTTGTGCTGTTTTCTAGAACAGTGGCTTCTGACCCAGTTTTCTGTTGCATCATTTCTTGTTTAGTACACAGCAGGTTTGAGTTTTAACATTTCTAAGTAGGTTTCAGCCTAAGCCATCTGCCTTGTAGTGTAGATCTAAGAGAACTCAAAGAACTTTGTTTACAGTCCTTTATAGGCTTTGTCTTCATGTTTTGAAAATAGCTTTAAACATAACAAAAAAGGTAGTATATAGAGAGGTGTAGATGTCTGGATTCGCAGGGCTCTGGACAATTCGTTTATTTTAGCTTTTGAAAAAAAAAAATGCTTTGGTCAAAACCAGAACCTATGATAAATGCCAGATCCCAAATTTACTGAAAAATCATCTTATACAGTGTGTATATCTCTATATGAGGAGCTGAGAACTATTATGGTAACAGATCTAAAATAAAAGAATATAAACCCAAGAATAATTAAATAACATGTTGTTAAGTAAATAAAAAGAAATCTGCATTAGTGGATACTGAAACATTTCCTGGTTTTGCCTTCTTTGACAGCTTTTTGGAAACTGCAGCCTATTTCTGTATGAAACCAAAAATGGGAGAGAAAGAAGTGTCCCCACATTCTTTCTTCAGTATTTGGCATGAATTCAGTTCTGACTTCAAAGACTTCTGGAAGAAGGAAAACAAACTTATTCTTCAAGAAAGGTACATTTGTTTGTTTGTTCAAAGGCTTTTCTTAGAGAATGTTGCTGGGAGCAATTGCATTGAAACCAGTCAGCCTCACTTCATTAGCACACAAATTATTGAACACCTTTGGGAATTTCTCAGTCTTTTTTTTTAAAAAAAAATGTTTATTTTAGGAAAAAAGTTCTGTTTTCTAATTGTTATAATTTTTAATATCAATTTGTGCTAAAGTGTTTCAGGTCCATTAACTGAATGACATTTTCAGTAGAGCATGTAACTATGCCACTATGATTCTGAGCAATACGAGACTTTTTTCAGGTCTGAAAGTTGATTAAAAATTTCCTATTAGCATATTTAGTTAAAATGAATGAAGACATCGAAACATGACCTATTGTAAATATTTGCCCAATGAAATTGGGATAAAGGAAGGGAAGCAGGAAGAGAAAAGGCTCAGATTGAACCATATTGCAAATCACAGCCCATGGATATGAGCATGTGTTATATTTGGCATAAAGAAATGAGATAGTAGTTTTAAAAAATTCCACATATGTCTGGTCATTGTATTAGAAAAGCTATGAAGTTTGTTTCATCTGCATACAGATTTTCCATTGTGGTTACTCCTTGTTTATAAAAATTATGCCAAGATTTGATCAGTTGTTTAAAAAGTAATAAATGCCATATAAGGATGAATTAAACAAAAACAAACATGAAAACTGTAAACACTGTTACATAATCCCGCATCTGTTAGTAACTTGAGTGACCTTGGTATACAGGATTGAAGCTTTATGTTCATTATATGATCGATATCAGTTCACGTTTAGGTAACTTGTCAAGAAAAGGCCTATTTTTCAAGAGTACTCACCCTGTGAAATTTGTCAAAGACATCAGATTACTGGTTTAGGAAGTCGTTGAAAATTTTCCTTAGGCACCAGGATGTTCACTGTTGTGTACACCATATACATTTAGTGTAAGTGGATAGATTTTGGAGAAGTCTTACAGTTAAACTGGATTCTGCTCCTACTGCAAGAGTGTGGTGTGTTATCACAGTACAGCAGCTCTCTTGGGATCTTTTGCTAACTGTCTGACTTAATTTTATGGAATTAAATATATCTCTCTGGAATTTAGTTGACAGTTAAATACTATCTTTGGTTTCCTATACAGGGATTTAGCTGCCAACTTAATACAGGTTAATTTCATTTTGTATTTTTATAGAATAGGATTTAAGAAAAATGTCCCTTCCTTTCCAATATACCAGGCTATTTTTCTAAAAACAAACAAACGAAACCCTCCAGAGGGTTTTCGCTGAAAAAATTTCATTAAAAGACATTAAATAAGCACAAAATCTTTTCCTCCTATTTTTCTTATACATCTAAAGCTTAAGAGAGGAATGGGCTTGTGATACAATCATTTTATTCTCTTTCAGCTCAATGTATGAGCTAAGAGGATGTGTTGAAGCAGCAGAGAAAAAAAGTGACTGCCAGCTGGACCCTTTTAGGACAAGGATAGTTTTAGCCTGAAAAGCACTGAACATGTATAACCTACAAAATCGTACAAAATGGCTCTAGGTGCAGGGTTTGACAGCAAAGGCAAAGGACAGTCAGAAAGGCCTTGCAGTGAGAAAGGAAACTGGGAGATCGCTTGGGAAGAGAGACCCAAAGGCAGTCTCACAAATGATGGTATGGAGGAGATTTTACCAGGAGGACAGGCATTGTTTTGTTACTACAGTCCAGGAAGTCACCAAGATTAAGATTGAAAATGTTCCATCCAAAAAATCACAGGTAGATTTTTGTTTTAAATTCGAATTTTCACTTGTCTCATCAAGTTTAAATCTGCCTCTTTGTAGATTTTGTTTGTTCTGCTGAGACAGGGTTTTAGAGTTTGGAAGCCTTTGATGTCATGGTTTGTGCTCACCTCTCAGAAAAATTTGGCACAGTGGTGTTTCAGGTCTGGCAAAATTAAGCTCTCTTCGTTGCCTTTTAGGAATTAAAATATTTTTGCCAAATTAGCAATTTTTCCAAGTAAGAGATTTTTACAAAATGAAGAATCTTCTTTGGTAAAAAAATCCTATCTTGTCAAAGCCTTTACATGGAAAATATTTTGCCTCCGATCATAGTTCAAGCTGATATCTGTACTTAAGGTTTTTTTTCTTGAATTTACATTTCCACCTTTCTTAATTAAAGATGAGAAACTGTGATGTGAAGGTGTTTTGGTGTTGAAAAGTGAAATGAGAAAAACCTTGAAAGAAAAAAAAGTGTTGCCAAAAGATGTAAAAATGTAGAACTTGTTGGTTTTCAATATCTCAGCCTATGTTGACAGTGGGATATAGTGCACACTCAGCAAGTTCGCTGATGACACAAAGCTGTTTGGCACAATCGACATGCTGGAGGGAAGGGATGCCATCCAGAGGGACCTTGAGAGGCTTGAGATGTGGGCCTGTGTGAACCTTGTGAAATTCAAGAAGGCTAAATGCAAGGTCCTGTTACCTAGGTTGGGGGAATCCCAAGCACAATTACAGGCTGGCAGAGAATGGATTGAGAGGAGAAAGACTTGAATGTGTTCGTTGATGAGCTGACAATGTGCATGTGGAGCCCAGAAAACCAACTGTATTCTGGGCTGCATCAAAAGAAGTGTGACCAGGAGGTCCAGGGAGATGATTCTGCCCCTCTACGTCGCTCTTGTGAGACCTCACATGGACTTCTGTGTTCAGTTCTGGAGGAGTCAGCACAGGAAGGACATAGGTCTGTTAAAGTGAGTCCAGAGGAAGGCCACGAAGATGATCAGAGGGCTGGAGCACCTCTGCTACAAGGACAAGCTTAGAGAGTTGGTGTTGTTTAGCCAAGAGAAGACTTGACTCCATGGAGACCTTATAGCAGCCTTCCAGTACCTACAGGGGCCTACAGGAATGCCAGGGAGGGGCTTTTTAACAGGGAGTGCAGTGATAGGACAAAGGGTAATGGTTTTAAGATGAGAAAGTGTAAACTTAGATTAGATATTAGGAAGAAATTCTTCACAATGAGGGTGGTGAGGCACTGGAACAGGTTTCCCAGAAAAACTCTGAGTTGCCCCATCCCTGAAGGTGTTTAAGTCCAGGCTGGATGAGGCTTTGAACAACCTGATGTAGTGGAAGGTGTCTCTGCCCATGGCAGGGGTATTTGAACTAGATGATCTTTGAGGTCCCTTCCAACCCAAACCAATCTATAATTCTATGAACTGTAGGTGATAGGTGACAGAAATCGGAAATCTACCTGTTGTCACTGAAATAAAAACTGTTATTGCAGGAATTTACTCTCTAGTTGATGTTAAAATTTTTCTCCTGCTGAAGTTGAAGAGCAGAATCAGTAACTCTGTAGTTTCTTCATTGGCAGCAAAGTGACCAATACAATGAGACTTCTTTTTAATTGCAGTTTACCACCTTTGATGGATCATTTACCAGGTTGCTGCTTCATGAAATGTACTTAAGATGACAATTTATAAAATGTATAACTTGATACTGTTTTCTCTTTTGATTTGATCATATTTGCATCCCCAGTTGGTTTTGGAGGTTTTTTGCCTCTTTTCCCTCCACTTTAGTTTAATATTTGTGCTGTGGGAAATGTTTCTAGAATATTTTATATTCCAGTTTCCATATGGACTGTGTAGGGAATTGAATTGCTTGTTAATAGAGGCTGTTCCTTATTTAGTCTCTGCAAATGTGAGTCACACTGTTTTACAATAATTTACACAAAAGCTTTTCATAGATGGTATTTCCTAAGGTGGTACTACTTTTTGTTACTGATAGATTAAAAGCGTGTGTTTTAAAGAAAGCAGTCAGCTAGTTTTTATTTTAAACATTTTTCACTCAGCATTTCAACTTGTGTATTGGTTTGCCAGGCATTTATATTCAAAAGATAAACAACAATGTGTCAAACTTCGTATTTCCTTACAAGAAGATGAGAAAAAAAAATGAAGAAAAATAGGGCAAGAGTACAAACAAATCAATTTTTTCTGAAGTTCTCTACTGCTTTCACTCATTTCTCTCACTTGAAATAAAGCAGAACTGGAAAAACTCAGCTGTAGAGAAAACTATGCATGATAAACTATTAAATACAGTAGCAATAAAAAGAAAAATGCACCTGAAAATTACAGTGAAAGCATAGGTCTGCCAAAAGGATTTCTGAACAGTACTATTTTTTTTGTGGTTACACTGCAGTTGAGGCTAACTAGAGCATTCCAATAGAAATTGTTGTCTGGATTATTTATATAGTTCTCAAAATTATTTTTTGAAGGTTGAAATTTTTGGTGCTATGACTATCCTAAATATGTATCTTTTTAAATGAAAATCTGCAAAGTAATACAAAGTCTATCTGATTAAGCAGTTTAAAAAAAACCCCATACTTAATGGGGCATGTTTTGAGTTTTTAAATGATGTTATTGTTGTCTTTTCATTGTATATTTGTTACTGGTAGTCTGTTCTTTACATTCGTGCTTTGAAAACTCTTAAAAGATATCTGTCGGTACACCTTGCATGTTACATGTGATCTGCGAGAAAGTCCAGAAGAGCTGATGTATTTTGTCTAATTCTTTTTTTATGATGTTTGGGAAAAAAGTATTATTTTGAATCTTGCAAACTTCCTGTTCAGCACCCTCATTCATCTGTGTGTATCTCAGTTGCTGCATATGCACGTTGCTTTCTGAATACATATGCCAGATAATGCCCAGCTGCAGTGGCATCTATACAAGTCTCACATTCTTAGGAAAACTCATGGGTCTCCATCTTTATTCTTACCCACCACTCCAGGTTTCTTTATATTTCTGAAGTAGAACTATTCAATATCAAATGCACTATTCCAATCTAGCACTTTTGTGGGAGCAAAAAGTATTTTTGGTTTTCAAGACATCTAGCAAACCTTTACAGAACTCTTGTCCAGACTCCTACAGTTGGACTCAGTGATCTCAAAGGTCTTTTCCAACCAGGGGATTCTATGTTTCTATCATATATTCCTAGGAACCAGGAAAAAAAGATAGCCTGTCCTAGGAATAAGAAGATAAAAGAGGTCATGAGGCAATGCCTAATGAGGTGCAGAAGGAGGTCTTGAGGAGTTATGAGCAATTTAAAAAAAAAAGAAGTTAAGTAACTGCTGGCTATGGCAATTAAATATGGAGCTGGAAAATCCTTGGTAGCTAAAATACAATTATTTATTACAAAATCTCATATTGGTATGGACAGCAATGCTCCATCTTTAGGACTAGAACTTCATCTTTTGTTTATGGCCATGAACCACATGCTGGCTTATTACAGTCACGAAAATCTCTCAGTCCTTTAAGAATTTTTATGTTTAAAAGAAAAGGGAACAAAGGAAGGTTCCATTGGTGTCAAAGGTTAGTACCAACAGCATTAGGACTTAGCTGTCCATTCAGACCTTACTAGAAATGGGTCAATGACAAGACAGAAACATGTTTGAAGGTCCACAGTTCCACCTTCTCTTTCTTTGGGTACAGGTAAGATGCTGACACTCATTTGTCCATGCTCTGGACATGTTTCCATTTCTTCAGACAGTTTGCTACTTCAGAGGGTCTGTGAAACCTTGCAAAGATTGACCTAAACAGAGGAAAGAAAGTTGTATTTCTAGACAGGAGAGTGGGAGGTGGGGAGGTAAGGCAGGGAGAGAAAGAAAGAGACTGATGTAGGTGCCCTCTAAGTGTGCACATAGTGTATATATTGCTCATAAGCTCACTGTGGCCCTTGTTTTATGATAGGGCATAGTGCTGAACAGAGACTAACTGTGTCACGGATGTCAGCAGAGGAGAGTTCATAAGCAGGATCAACATGATGGTAAAATTCTGTAAAGTCCCTGATATCTTGCATCACACTAAACTTGAGAATTTCTTTTGGCTGACTTTATTCGACCCTTTAACTCCCACGATAAATCTTTGACACATTGAAAATAATCTATAAACTCAAAAAAATGCACTCATCTCTCAAATGTAAAAGTTGTCCATTCCCGTAAGAATAACAGTTAAGCTGGCACCTGGTGTGTCACACTGTGTATATCTAGATGAAAGTGAGATTCCTGGCCAGTGTGTCTCCACAGCTCATTGATCTCCCTCTGCAGAAAGACTGGTATGTCTCCCTACAGACTCCTTGGCAGGATGATTTAAAACTTGCTGTTGAGCAATTTAAAGTCTGGCATTGCATATCTGTACGTTGCACAGCGAGGAGCATATTGGTAAGCTGCCACTTCTGCTTGCAGAGGAGGGCATTAAATCCCATAGCACGAGCAATGTCCTCTTTGAGTAATTTAAGGGATATTTTGTTAATGCTTATAATAGAAACCAGTGAGTCAGACCTGAGAGTGAGAAACTGGGGGACATGGGAATATGCGCTTGCAAATAAATGTGGAGATGGAAGCAAGAGAACTAAAATGTATATAGGGAGTGGCAATACAAGAGGGAAGAATTAAAATGTGGAGTATGTTTGGTGGGGTCACTTTTTGCTTGGCATGCTGTTATAATGCCAACTAAAAGTTCCTGCATTATGTTAGTAAGTAGTTATGAGTAGATACGTTTTCTGACTTGGGAACTTTAATCTCAATGTCTTTGTTGCTCTCTAATAGAGAGTTACATGCTGGTAGGCTTGGGTTTACAACTTATAGTTTTAGTGACATTTCAAAACAGAATGTTGTTTATGTGACTTTGAATTGAATAATTAAAAGGATCTTCAGTTTCTGAGAACACTTCAAAATTTTAACGTGAATAAAATGGCTTTATGAATAGAAAATACTGTTACATGCATTGGAAAATCTACTTCAAAGAAGTAAACACACCGAAGATTCAGAAGCTAGGAACAGTCCTTTGAGGCAGTGCCTCACAAAGAGGCAGTTTGCTGTCCAGCTGAAAACGTTGCTCAACATTTCAGTACTTTTTTTTCCTCCTTATGCACTTTCGGCAGTTAGTCCTTTTTCAATGAAAATACCATCATTTTTTGGTTAGGGCAGGAGAGCAGTAACTTTCATTTTTAGCATTGCTTTTGAGGGAAAAATTTGTGAAAAATAAAAGCATTTGGACATAACTTTCTCAATCTAGATCTTTGGTAGAAATTACTTTTGAATATCTTAGTTTAACGTTTTTAAGTAGTATTGTGCTTTGTAAGACAGGCAAAAATATTTGCATTTGCAACTGTAAACCATCTGGTGTGCGTGCAAATAGTAAACTTGAACAAAGTGAAGGATCTATAAAAAACTAATCCAGATCTGTCATTCTTCTTGATTTTGTAATTTGCATGAGGCCAGATTCCGGAATGCTCCAACGTAAACAACAGACGGGCTTTTCAATAGTCTCTTCTTTACTTACCTGGTGATGGTGCTGTATCATTCTGTCAGGTTACATTGCATCCCGGTATGTGTGTTGTGCATAAAAGGAGATAGATCCCAATCATCATCTTGTAATGAAGTTTGCAGCTTGTTTCATGGGTGTAATGTCAGACTGGGTGTCACAGTTCAGGGTATAGTGAGATGGGATACCATGATTCTTACCATATAATGATCTTTTCAGGTTTTTTTAACCCTTCTCTGTTACCACTTTTTGAAAAAAGAATGATATTTGTCTATGATAAATCTCAGCCCAACATACTCAATAGATGTTTGCGTATTGGTGAAAAAAATTAGACCACTAAAAATTTTAACCATAATTTTTGACAAAGAGGTGCTACATTTTCTGTATTTATTAAATGTTTTCATTGCCAAAAATGTGGTTTCAGGCAAAATGATTACATTGGCTCTTGAGGTGCAATAAAATAATGTAACATTTTACAAATGAGCAGCGTTTCTTATTAAAATGTTAATGTCAAAAAGTTTGAGAGATGTCTACTGGAACCCAGACTGATCCTGAACTACTGAAGATGCTCGATTCCTTGGTTGCTAAAAATTTGCCAAATGAGTGCATGCAGTTGGGATAATAATGACAACATTTACTAAGTGTAAGTACATGACTATGTACACGTGTTGTGGCAGGAGTATAGGAAATGGTCTACCATCAGGGGTTTCTTTCCCAGTTTTAGAAGACCTTCCTTATGTCTGTAGTCATTTTGAGTCTTTACATAATAATGAATGGGCACCCTTTGGTAAAATTATTTTTACTTGATGAAGCAAAGTTGAAGGCCTCTTATTTTCTCGTCTCCTGTTCTGGAGATCTCTTAATTCTGTGGATCTCCAGATGACTTCTACTTTTTTTTTTTTTCATTTATCTATTCTATTCACTTAATTCTTACCCTTGCTTGTATTGCCAATCTTGTCACAATCAATTATTTAACATAGTAGCTCTAGTATACCCATTATAGCAACTCATCTGTCCGTGGTATGTCTCCATATCCTTTTTAAGATGGTCTTCTTTTCCACAAAGTCTGTTCAACAAGACTTTTCTCATTCTTTTTACATGTTCCTTCTTTTACCTCATCTGTTGCTTTTTAAAAATGGTTTACAGAAAACACATCGTTTCACATTTCCATTCACTCAGGAGTTTCATTTCTTTTGCTTGCTGATTGTGTTACCAGTTTTACCTCACTTCCAGTCTTGTTCCTTTCTCTTATTTCCTGTTGAATTTCCTAACCAAATAGCCCAGAATGCAGCCAGCTTCTCTGAAAGCAACCTGGCTTCAGTTCCTAGATAAACAATTGAAGGTAACGACTATCTTTTCTTAGAGCAACCTCAATTTTCATAGGCAAAGTCTCTAGGAAAGTGATTTCCATCTTGCCTAACGGTAACCAGGTATAGCCTGAAATACTGACCCCTTTGACAAGAAAAAATATTAATTTAATGGCAGAAGTTAGGAAATGTATTGAAATGGGTATATACATGTTTACATTTTATTATCATAGCGATCCTTTTTTTATGTCATTACATTTTCAAAGTGAAATTTTCTTTGATGCTAAAGTTATCATCTTTAAAACATGTTTTAACGCAGCATCCTTTTTTATATATATGCACGTGGGTCACTGCACAGATGAGAGCAGAATCCCTTGATCGCTACAGATACGATTGCCAGATAGAACGGAATGAAACTGAATATATCTGAATTTTAAATTCTTTCAGAATATTTTGAAGTGTGCTGTGGATTACAGTAAGACTGTACAAATGGAAAGGTTTCCTTTTCATTTCACTTGGCTTGAATTTCAGGCCATGACATGATGCTCAGTGAAGAAAATCTGAAATACATTCCCCAAAGTTTACTCTACACAGTTGCCAGAGGATGGATCTTGTTCAGGGTGCTGCTGTAGGTTAGTCTCAGTATTAAGTGGCCAGATAAAAACATTTTAATCTATTTGTCCTTGGTCCTCTTGAGCCAAAATATGATTAATCACTGTGTCTTTCAGTCAGCCATTGTCTGCCTCGTGGTCCTTGAAGTAATCATGCAAGGAGCTGGCAGGGGTGTCAAGATAGTCTAATACATAGTCTCTTTTTTGGTCGGCAGAGGTTAGGTTTCATCAGTCAGTTTGATGGGATCAAGTACATTACAATGTGCTTCTTATCTGTATAAAGTCTTTGCAGTCAGTTACTGAATCATATCTATGTCATCACTTCAACTCTATTGGCATGAAAGTAAAAGCTCTGGGTTTTACTCTACATTTGTGTTGTGAATGGTGATTTTCCTTTCATTTTTTTTTCCTGGAGAATGTCCTTAGAAAAAAATAATTTTAGTGTTTTAGTAAGTGGATCAAAGAATAAAATACAGGCGCATGGCTCTGGAAGGCTTTTCAAAGAAAGAGCTTCAGATGTTTTAAAGGCATCTGGCACTTGATATTTTTGCTCAGGATTTTTTAATTCATTTTTATTTGTAAGGCTACTATAATTCTTATAAACAAATTATCTCCATCCCAGACAAATCTACATAAAATATTTAGGCAACACTCCTTTTTATTTGTCTAATAATAAGCACTTAGTAGTATAAATAGTATTGGCCTCAGCTTTGTTTTCATGAACTATTCTGTAAAAGTAATGTCTGTCTGAGTTTATTGTGGAAATTTTTTGTGAGCAACTCTACTATCTAAGGCATATAACCTTCCAGCCTTCTCGCTTTGTTTACATTTGTCATGTTGTAAGGCTCACTAGTGAAGTGTAAGGCTAGCAAGCCTAGATGGAGCCAGTAGGAAATGAATCTGTCTGCCACAGATACTTCAGACAAAATCATTAATGTTTAGTGACAGGAAAGTGGTTCCCCCCTTCCGTGGACTGAATGATGACAGAAAGTCTCTAAGTCTTGATAAGGTTGTGGCCAGGCTGGCTTTTTGTTGAGAAGGTAGATAAAGATACACTGTCTTTTGGTTTTGTAAAGATGTCTGGTTTCTTTTTGCTGTGTGTGCCAAAGTGTGACTTGCTTATTCATCTTACAGACTGCTTTTAAACTTAATCACAGTTTGTATATGTTTGTCTCGCAATAAATATGAGTTAGAAGGAGCTGCAAGTGCTGGAGAAGAATTTTTATTTTGATGAAAATAAGAAACTACTTCCTTTGTTACAGATGGCAATTATTAGATTCCCTGAATTTGTTAAGTAGCAGATTTCAAGATCTTAGTTCTTGGACTCTCTAAGTGACTGGCTTGTCATTCACTTGTAAATATTATTTTTTTTTAATGGATCCATGGATTGCCCATTCTTGTATGCTCCCTACATATTTTCATGTTGTTTGGGCTATTTGGAAGTATATCCTTTCTGACATAATGGAAGAAATGCTTTAGTTAAATTTAATATTTAAGGAGATATATTTGTCTAGATTTGAGTTATGAAGCATCTTATTAATTATTTATAGCATCTGGGCTTGGTAGTAGGTCCACTGTTAATACTGTGCTTTTCAGATTACTACAGCAAGAGTTAAACAACTCTCTGCTTGTCTAGACTGAGAAGACTGGTTTTAGGATTATGTGCACATTAAGGTAAAATGGGGAAATTATTTGGGAAAAAAGTAACAGGCAAAAATTGATAAAGGTAATGCAGCTGATGTTATCTTTCCTATCAGACTGATATGCTTGCTTTTAAGCCAGAATTGACATGAGATGGGACTGGAGTTGGTAGAAAATGTACTGAAGTTAGTTTACTGAAAGAAAGTGAGTTCAAGAAGCAGCTGAAAAATATGAAATGAGATAGTTTAAGCATCAGTGTGGCAAAGAAATTTAGCACACTGTAAGCTTGCAAATTATTCCCATCACACCTACCGAGTTATCTGCACCACCTGGCTTCTTCAAGAGTGCATCGTGTCCCTTGTCACCTCCATCTTACTCACCCTCTTTCAGATGATGCTTCGAGCATCTGTCCTTTCTTCTGAGTATTTGGTTGCACTTGAGAACAAAGACTTCATAAAGGAACTAAACAGACTCTATAAGAGAAAGTATTAGGAGCACGGAACTAAATAGTTTAAGTAAAAACCTTAAATCAATCTACAAATGCCTGCCTCTGCCTAAGGGTCATAATTCTGAGGAAGGTGGGGGTTCTACAGTTCCCGAGACTCTTTTTTCCACAGCCTCCCCCCAGTGACAGGCACACAGGGACTGACAACTGAATCCCACTCCTTTCCTAGGAATGTCTTTTCAACTGTTTCATGCTCTTTGAGCTCTGTGTTGGCAGAGCAGCAGTGTCACTTTGCCCTGGAATCTGGGCGTATGTATATCTGCAGTTCCTTCCCCCCTTTTTTGACTGTTGGGAGGCTCACAGATTCATAGTTTTTGTGTTGGTTTCTCCAAATATCTTCTTCCCTCCTCCCAATATTGAATTAGATCCATTAATTTTTTTATGAAACTCTAGCAACTCACTGTAGTTGAACAGTTAACCCAGCATTCCTGATAAATCCACTTGTGTCCATACAATTTTTACACCTTTTGGTCTTATGTTGTTTTCTTGCACCTCCATGCTGATTAGGTTATCACTGAAGTCAGTGGGAAGTGCAGGAAAAGCCTGAGCAAGAAGAAGGTATTCAGGAATTTGCCACTGGCAGAAATATGACTTGAGCCAGGCAGGAGTTGACAGAAACTAGGTGGTTTTGCCTAAATCTTATTAGTTTCATGGATGGGAGGAGCAAGAATCATTCAGGGGCAGTGGAGAAAGCCTAAGAAGTTGACAAAAAAATTGCCAGTGGCAATTAAAAGTTATTTCACAACTGAGAAAAGACTGTTGTCATTACTTCCAAGGTAATATTTTATCTGCTTTTCTAGGTTATGCAGTTAAAATGGTACTGATGTTCATATCAAAACACATCCTTTCACTCTTCCAGAAGGATAAGGTTAATTTATTTTGCATTTAATAAAATCCCAGTTCAGTTGAATGATCAGTCTTCAGAAAATACACTTGCAGACTGTAGGAATTGATACCAGTTCAGCTGGTTTATGATTAGTACTGTGGAACGCTAATGATTTCCTTTGTCTCTATATTTCACCAGTGTACTGACTTTTCTTTTATAGATACAGCTGTAGATTTATACAGTGCTTCATGCTTCCAATTTTAACATTGTTATAAACTTATCTTCCTAATAATGAGCCTTTGGTATGCTATCTTTACATTTCTAAGGACATTTTTTGCTGAAACATACATATAGGTTGTGTTGGCTTCAGTAAGGTTTTATCCAACCACTTGAATCTTCCTGCACAGAAAGCAGAATGGGGGCCAAGAGACAGCAAGCTGTCCCAAACCCACACAGTGAGTCAGTGATATGATTGGAACTGGAACTGAGCGTCTGCTAGCTCTCAGCTTTGTCTTAAATGTATTAGGGAGTAATGCTTCTCATCTTCTGCGTTCCTGTCAGTATGAATAAATAGACTCAAACTCCAAGGAATTTCACAAAAGCTCCCAAATATCGACGACCGCAACCATAGTAGAGAGAGAGTACCTCTTACATAATCCTGGAAAAATGGGTAGCGCAAACTTAAGGTTGTCATCAGTTTGTAGGTTGTGGATCTTTTTTTCAAGTGCAATCTAAGGGATACAGAGGTATCGAATTCCTCCCTCACAGAGTGGCATTGTTGTTAGTATTTTGCTGTTTCAAGAGAAAGCAGCCTTTCTCCAAATAGTTATTTCTCTGATAGAAGCCGAATGATTAGACACGTTATGCTGACAGTGACACTTAGAGACCTTTTATTTTAGAAAATAACCCCATCACTGTGTTTTTGTTTTGAGCTAACAGGAGAGCCACAGGGAGGTGTACTGTCTTATGACAGGTACATTAGGCAAGCAGTGGGTAATCTATCCTGGAAAGGGGATATTTAGATATTCCTCAGAATAACATCTGGATCTGTGTACATTGGTTTGGTAAATACTTTGGTATGTTATATGCTGTCATTTGCACCATGAACAGTGTGAATACCTGCATGTATTATATTGCTTCTATGAAACAGTCATTTGGTAACCTCAGTCCCTGGGATTTGATACTAAGTTACTCCCAAGTGACATTTCATTTTCTAATTTAAATGATGCCTACCAGTGAAAGGAGACAAATATAGCTGTATTTGGAAAAAAAGAAATTATATGATAGACATGCTATTTTATACCTGACTTTGTACGAATGGCTTTTGATGGGTTGAAAGGTGTCTCACTGTTTGGAAAAGATCATGGCAAGAGCAATGTCACAGATACTTTTCCTCCTTCGGATGTAAGTAGACGTGAAACAGGAGAAAAGGTGACATTTTAAGAAAAATACAATTTTTTTTAATTTTACTGCATTCTGTATTATTCCCATAAGCTTCTGTTTAAAGCAATCAAAACATTGTCTGCCGCTTTTTTCTGAATCCATTTAAATATGTTTTAAAGGTGAATTACGTGGCTGTTGGACATTTTTGTTCCATATTATGCTGCAGCAATCTGTCTGATTTACAGTCAGATAGAACATGCTACAGCTTGAAAATAACAGGTTTCAAAGCCTTTTTTTCCCCCACTCATGCATGTAAAGGTCTTCCAACATTACTAAAATATGCGGCCATCAAATAAAGAGAACATCTTGTTGGAAGTGCTGTAAAAGAAATGATGTTTAAATTAATTTTTAAAAGTATAAATTTGAAACTTACGAAAAGAACGAGATGTGTCCGGTGAAGATGGATAAAGGAGAGATGAATGTGAAGGTGGTTTTTCTAATGTGCTTAGCAGACCCAGCTGGCCTTTACCCCAAACGAAAAAAATATTTAAAAATAATAGTTATGCAAAGTCTGATTCTCACATTGCCCTGTGTAGTCTCAGTGAAATAGCAGACATGCAAGTGGGCTGGAGATGAACCGCAAGGAACCAGCCAAGGGTGTATCATTTCTACAGTGTCATTTTACTGTTTTTTTTTTCTTTGACTGTTGGACAGTGATGAAAAGGCAGAGTAAGTGCCATCTAAAGTCTATATTGTTGGTAAGAGCAAACCAATATAGGATTTATGTTTTTATTTTTTGCTTTCTTATTTATAAATAACGTTCTCATCTCATAAGATTACACATCTCACATTGGTTTATGTAAGTCTTTGAAGCTCAGAGAATTCACAACTTGTCTGCATTATCTGTGTTTCAATAACCATGTCTATATGCAAGGCTGATCTACAAAATCAATAAAAATGGTAAAGAAACGTTTTACAGTGTGCCATTGAACCCACCAGACTGATTCAGGTCGGCTACCAGTATGAATGCAGCCCTTTGACCTTCACGGTTTGTTCCCTATCTGTGTGACAAAAACGGACACTTATGAAAATATGTGGCATTTGGTGGCATTTCACAAGGCCCTAGTTTGGTACTGTTTACCAAGTCAGGAAGCATGAAGAAGTGGACCCTGTCTTGTGGAATCTTTATGTCCAAGCAGCCTGAGTGCATTCATCTCCACTGGTCATGTAAGCCTTGCTGCTCACCCTCAGCTTTGGAAAGAGAGATTTGCACAGTGACATGCACCACCTTGGCTGTAAACATAATGTTCCATATTCCATGGCAGTTTTCCATTTATTTTAAGTTAGAGAGTAGACACTGGAAATTTAGATTAAGCTTTTTACTATTTTAAATACAAACAAAATTGGGTGAAAGGGAAGACACCTTCTGTTTAAACTGTAGTTGAAGTACTGAGGTCAGGAATGGAGGAAGAACGATTTTTAAACAGTCGTACAAAGAAAAGGAGCTTTCTTAGCAGCATTTGGTATGAATACTCTGAAAGGTAAGCTTCGTGTCATCCAGTGTATTTTAAATACTGTCACATTTGAATCTTCAGCTGCAGTAAGTACTGATTGCTTTTGATACTTAAATTAACTATGCCATTGATTATGCCTGTCCTTGTAAGTGCCAGAGCCTGATGGTATGGCAAGAACAGCCACAGAGTGCGAGTGCTGTTTTATGGAGCACGCTAATGAAAATAAGGGCAATAAAGTTAGCCATTTGCTTCCTCAAGCCTAAATTTCTAAGTTATATGTTTGGAAATGGTTTTGGTCTACAGGAGTATTTATAAATTTTGTCTTGCTTCAGAGTTAAAGAAGCAGAGGAAGTCTGCAGGCAGAAAAAGGGGAAGTCGCTGTACAATATAAGGCCAAAACATGACTCTGGAATTGTAAGTAAAAATTGTAGTGATGTTTCTGTTCCCATCACTTGGTCTACATTTTTCTCTTTGCATTTTATAGGTATATTATTCTTCTTGTACTTTTTTTTTGTTCTGTTAGAGTGTTTTTATGCTTAGCGTTTTTGTAAAAGGTTTTAGCTTAATAAACTTTAATGAATGCTGCCTATGAATATCACTACAAAATAGCTGTAGCGCAAGCAAGAGCAGAGTACTACTATTGCCCCATCCTGCCAATCTGTCTGTATCCCAGTCGTACTGTAGGATGTACCTAGAAGGCAGAAATGTATTTCCATTCCTCTAGCTTATTCAGTCTGTATTTGCTCTTTCCTACAGTTATAAAATGTAAAGAAGACTTGTGATAGAACACATTTTTCAGGTTGACTTCCTAAATCAAATACAAGTGGATTCTGTTCTGCTGATCTGGATTTATTTGGAATAGCAACCTAGAAAAACATAGTACTGGGCTCTGACTGTTCTCCTGAAAATAAATAACTTCAATGATAGCAGAGGGCTAATTCTAGGCATTCAGTAAAACTTTTCCACTATAGTTGCCTAAGCATTGCTAGGATTGTGACTTATTTTACAGCAAATGAATATTCCTCTAGTGGAAAATCTATCTGGTATCTCACATAAAAAATACATCTGTAGCAACAGGCCATCAATTATACTTATAAAATATTATAAAAGAAAGATTTCTTTCACGTGTCTGGCACCTCTCTCCCCTCGATCCCCCCAGCATGATTGAATTCTTTGTGCTTTGTAGTCATGGCTATGTTATCATGATACATCCTTTTCAATGAAGCAGGTGATAATTTACTATCTTCTAATGAACATAATCTGACACAGGAAGAAATAATATTGCACTTATCATTTCTTTTTCTGATGACTCTTTAGGGAGAGTTGTCTGTGGTTAGTGCCACAAGAAATGTAAATGCAGTAACAGTTTGGTTAGGAATGAGAAACTGATTTTATTTTATCAATGTTGTTTGAAAACACATCAAGATGTTATTTAAAAACAAACAAACAAAAACCTAGAACCAACATTGATTTGTGTTTCTCCATCTTATCTATATCTTGCTGCATGTAAAGATAGGAGTTTTCTTACAAAAATAACTATATGCTTAATTATTCCTGTATCATTATTATTTGACTGAAATTGGGGCTTTGAATGTTAGTGAAAATGTGATAGATTGAAAAGGAAAATAAAGTTATTTCACAAGCAGTGTGTAGCTGCTGTCTACTTCAGTTCTAGCTTCAAAGGAAATAAATTTGTCAAGTCAGCTCTGCAGTAACACTGAACATTGGCCTATGTATTTTTGTGCTGTGCATATTTGTGTGACATGTTTTTATGTATACTCAATTTTCTTCTTTTTTAATTTATTTTATTTTATGTTTCAGAAAGCAAAGATAAGTATGAAAATCTGAGAGAAGAAAAGCAGAAGCCATTATTACCTGATAACCAAAACTCAACATGCCTGTGGGTGGGGAGTAAAGGGGAAGGGAGAATATATCATCCTGATTATTTGCTTTCTTGACCTTTTTTTTTGAATTTGCTTTTTGTTCTCTAGAGTTTTCCACCAATTGATGTGTTATTGTACATTCATTCATGAAAGTAATCACTTTAATGGAGTGCCCAGCAATAGACTAGGTATGGACTTGACACACCTTCCTTGTACTTTGCATCTCTTTTGCCACTCAAAAATGATATTTTTTTTAAATGTATGGCATATTGCAAATAAGCCAAGTCAGCATGCATTAGAAATGGCATCTGCATCAATTCTGAACATGCTGAAAATTACATTGTTGAACTTCATAAGAATGCTACTTGATACAGTAAAACATTTCTATTCCTACTGGCAACATCTGTCTAACACAAATACTTCATAGCACTGCACTTAGATTAGGGAAAGAAATGTTACTCTTAGTGAATTGTTTGTATCCGTTTCATGTTGGCATTTGTAATTTGTATTTTGAACCGTTAAGTGCTGTTTATACAGTATAATCAATGCTTTCCCAACTTGTTTGGTTGCCCTCCATGACTAAATATTTGTGGAACAAGATGTTTACTGTAACTATCTTTAAAATCGATAAGGCAGCATACTTTTACTTCATCTTTTGCCAGATAGTGAATGCCAGGTGGTAAGGGGGTCAGAAATCCAGCTTAAAAAAAAAAAAAAGGAAGAGAGAAAGAAAAATATGAGATGAAAAGCACAGAAGTATGATAATATGAGAGACATTTGGCTATTATAGTTTGTTAATATATAAAGCAGCTAATACTTTTACAAGAACTTTAGAAGGTATAGCATAGTTTTAAATGCTGAAAACTGAAGTCAGACAGGCTTGTGGCCACATGTACATGACTTCCCTTTCAAAATTAGCTTTAGAGTGAATTTAAAATTACTTTAGAGAGCCATTAAAAAATGCACATGGTGTTTGACATTTATGGAGAACAGTAGCCAATTCTAGTGGTAGAACATAGACTACCAAGTAATTTGCATCAATCTCACACTTAACAGAATTGCAAATTTTTCATCCAGGGTTTTAGTGTCCCTGAGTAGGAGGTTTATGATTGAAATCTATAACTTAGGGCTTCCATTTTAGACCACATACTTAATTCCTATTTGCAATCCAGAATTTACTATATTGGTTTTTATCTGCTCAACTGATAACAACCACTTCCTCCAGTCCTAATTAAAGAGGCCCAAACCAATTAGCTTGGTTGGCGACATTTTTCTTTCAAAGCGCACTTTTCCTGAAAGCAGACAATGTGTGCAACTAAAGTGGACACGTGCTCACAACCTTGGAGCCTGAAAGACACTGGGGTAAGGCAAATGAGTTGTAACCTGCTGGGTTGGGTTATTCCTTGTCTGATCTAGCACATCAAGAGACATTCCTAGCTGTCCAGAGGCTCATATACCCTACAGGGTGTCATAAAAGGAGTGCAAAATATGACCTCAGGAATCTGTTATTCTTCACATATACCAAGCACTAGAAAAGATTTTTTTTCACTATGTGAAAAGCAAGTCTCCTGTTGCTGACAAACCTGTGTGAAAATCTGTACTCGTAATAATTTCCGACAGGGATAAAAACTACCAAGAATAGAGTTCTAAAATATTGTGTTGATGGGAGTAACATTGCTGTTCGGGGAAGTGAAAAGAAGAGATTATTTACTGTTACTACTAAATTATGGAAAAAACTTAAAAACTAAAGCTATTTTAATGGCACTGATTCAAATTCATGTTTGTATTTATGTAAACAATAGTCTTTTCCTCTTAACTTTGCTCCTAAGTGCAAGAATACGGTAGCATGTTTTCATTTGTAGCCTTCCTGTTCCCTTCAGTACCTACAGTATGTATATTACTATACTAAATGAAAGAATAGATCATCTAACAAAGATCACAATGTGCAATACTGTATTTAGTGTTTCTATTTCAATTTTTTTAGAATGTTTATTTATATGAAAATAAAAGGAATAATAATTAAATAACTGCCTTCTCTCACTGTCATGCTATGCTGTAGTTTGCTAGCAACTGTTTCATCCCTAAGCACCACATCCCATTCAGACTCTTGTCATCAAGGAAAAAAACCTTGTGAAGGGACAGGTGGAAATGGGGCTTCTCTTTCCTTGCCTTTTGGAAGCACAGTGACAGTAATTCCCAGTTATGTGGATATATTGCCTTTTCCCCAGGTGGTGGTAGTGAGGAGCTTCAGAGTTCTTTACCCAATCAGACTATGTATCGCTCACTTCCCTGGCTTGTGCATATCTTCCAGTACTGCATTTGGCTTTTCCTACTAACACTGCCCATACTACAGTCTCAAGAAATTGCTATAAGGGCAAAACCATGCATTAAAAAGTATTATCTGCATATTATAATGTAATTGAATATATAAATGTGTGATATAATATATATGTTTGTGTATGTATATATAATATATGTATGTTTTATATGATTGAAGTGTTGTCCAGCAACCTGGTAGAGCTGTCACATGCAAACATACTACTCTTCACTGGATCTGGAGTATGGGTGGTAAAAGTTATTTGCAAACTTCTCTCTCCAACGAACAGTGTCAAAGGCTGGCCACTGCTGGTGGTACCATGTTTAGAGCTTAAGACACAAGCTGCTGCATAGATTTTCCTCTTTCATTTCACTCAGACCCGACCTATTTAGTTGAAAATGTCTCTCTCATATGTTAGCTTCTCTCCAGCCTGTTTTCAAACTTCCATACGAAGTAACTGACTATGTGCAACACCAAAGCTGACCCACAGTGTGCACCCCCAGAGTGGATTCCCAGCATAAGTTTCCCCACTGCTCTTTTTTTTCAGTGGCACACTTAGCTTTTTATGGAATTCTAGACCAGTGTTCTGTTTGGGTGTGTGTTAAAGAGGTAAAACACCACATTGATCCCCTCTCCCCCCATTTACTGCAACATCAAGCTTACTACGCTTTGAGTTGGCTTTAGTCCTACACAAGTTCTGATGGACAAATTTCTGAAACTTTATGACCAACACCACGTACCTCTTGCCATTACTTAAACAAATGCAGCAGCTAAATAAGGACTTCCATACCTCAGCAGCAGATGTGACTTGCTTACAATAACAGTCTGTTCTTTACGAGAAGATAAGGAGCTTCATGTTGGTTTGCTTGCAAGTTAAAGCCTTTCAGAAGCATGGCACATTGTCACGTTTCATGACACAGTAGTGGTCAGCTTTTTTGTAGCACCTTTCATCATCCCAAAGCACTTCCAAAACTTAGTTAAGTATTAACCAACAGTGGCACTGGGAATAAAATTAGTGACATCTGCCATAGACTGGCATTTTTCTTACCCAAATTTTCAGTGATCAACTTATAAAGCTGGATGCAGTTATTAATTTAATTGAGAGACAGTATAGCAGGTCTTTGCATTGCAATTATTTTGTTGCATACTCTAAGTTAATAAGCAAAGTTCTGTTTGTGCCAAGTCCATTATACCAGTTAATTAAACTGCACCAATTTTAAGCTGCTGTGGACAGAATAAGTGAAAACTGATGGAGCTGAGGTTTCCTGAAGACAATGTGAACAGGTCAGCAAAGAGAGAAGACAGAAAATGGGTCTCCACGCTGTTCAGGTCCATCACTCATCAATCAAATGTTGATTCATATCACAGAACAGGTTTTCCAGGCCATTCTCTTTTGACAGACCCATCTGTATCTGTGCTGTACCTGACATTCATCCAGCTTACTTGTAAAGGCATTGAATGGTTTGTCTCAAAAAGATGGTGTCTTTCGGAAGATAAAGGTTTTGTTCTGTCAGCACTGTTTTATTTGTTCCCAGCTGATGATCAAATTTAAGCTCTTAAAAACTGAAATTCTTCATTTGTCACTCAAATGAAGTGTGCTGCCAGTGCAGTTGTTCCATAGTGGTAGATCTTAACATTTAGTGGCCCTCTCTTTGCCCTGTCTCACACCACCACTCTACTTTAAGATATACTGGATCCATCTAACCTAAAGGTTTTTCATCTACCCTGAGACTTGCCCTGCTCTTGGATTGCTCCCACAAGGGGGAGATTTTTAAATTACGGTGTTTACCTCTGGTACTGTGGTTCAGCAGCTGAGCAGCAAGAAGCTGGGATAGCTGGAACTGGAGTCTAAGCTGTACCACAAACAGTAGAGGCTCAGGTGGGTGCTGGGCAATGAAGCTACCTGCAGAGTGTCTAAGAGACTGATGGAAACGAGAGAGAGGCATTGGAGGAGATAGCTGCCTGAGCTCATATTGAGTCAACTGACAGAGGAACTTGGGAGTTCTGAACAGAGGGCCCTGACCATGCTGGGGTAGCTAAGTTCCAGCAAAATAGTAATTCCCCAAACCAACAGGTACTTAAACAAAAAAAAAGAAGTTCCCAAACCCATTAAATTGCCGAACTGTTAGAGGACTGTTAGAGGATTTGGATGAGAGATGGGGAAGGGAAGGGTAGAGGACTCCTGCAGGTTTCAGTTATAGTGCCACAAAGGACATAACCTTCCCTTGCTACTTGTGCTCTAGGTGTTCCTGCTTCTTTCAAGACTCATGACAGGCATCTCTTCTGGTCATGCAGAGTCTCATTCCTCGGTGTAAGATTTTCCTTTCCTCACTGAAGTTTTCCTTCTCTTCTCTGGGTTGGAAAGAGGATGGTACTCATTCAAGAGATGACAGCAACCGTTAAAGCTCACCTATATCCTAAGATATACTATTTAATTTTTTTTTTCTGTGGGTGCCTGTTACACAAGGCCCCAGCTATATTTTAAGCAAAACCACTTAGGTCAGGGTAATAGTTACTTCTCTTACCACAAATGGTGCCAGCAGTTCAGCCACTGGTGGAGCTTTGGTTGTCATCTTGTCACTTAACCAAAATAACCCAGAATTTATGAATGCAGAATCGACTTCAGAATCTAGGATTAATGCAATTTATTTTTCCCCTCTTGCTTCACAGGTACTTTTCGGGAACGAGGGAAGAAGTAGCTTGGCTTGAAGTAGCTAGGCTTTCTCAAATGATCAATTGTTTACCTGCATCTGGTAGGGTCAAAAGTAAGACAGAGAATATACTAATTAAAGAGCATTTGAACATAAGGTGTTGAAGCAAAGCCCATACACGTAGATACCATATAGCCCTAGAGTAGCTTTATTATTTAATCTATAATTTAATAGTAGACCTATAAAATTATTACATTATACTTAAAGCATTTCTTCATTTTTGTTTTCATTTATAAAACAAGAATTAAATACAGTTTTAACCATTACAAGCTCAACTCAGTTTTTACATAAACACAGCTCCTAGAAGGAGCTCCAAGCTGCAGCATATTCATATTGCAAACTGGTGAAAACCCAGGCAGGGCATAGCTTAAGGATAAAGATTCTTGCACATTTTTCATAACTGAAGTCCCTAGGGTGTTTTTATCTCTATAGTCCAAAACGCCTGACTTTCAGTTCATTTCTTTCAAGCTGAGACTGAGATCCCTGGAGTCTTAGCATGCGACAGCTATTGCCACTTTCCCTCCACCACCACCTCAACCACACCAACACTTTCAAGGCTAGACTGAATGATGCCCATTCGGTGGCTGGCACAATGCTGGCAGTGCCGCAGCCACAGCCTCTACAGCCTCTAAATCCCTGCATGAGGAGTCTCCTTGGGCACTTCTGACACACTGAAAGATCACAACAGAAAAGTCATGGCCGTTCACGTAATAAGGCTAAAAGACCTGACCAACCTCATCCTGCCTGTGCCAATCCCCATAAACCGCTTGGTGAGCTCTCGCAGAGCTCAGTCCTGAAAGCCTCTTAGAGCAGCCTGTCTCACATAATAGAGACCTGTAGCACTGAAACCCTGGCTGGTGAGAGTGCTAAACTCATTAACCCCTTGATGTGGTTGCATGTGAAGAGGCTGCTCGGAAAGGGCTCCCGCAGCAAGATGGTTTCACTAGATGCAGATGCTGAGCTGTGAGACATGCATCAAGGAGTTGGCGTGTCATTTTTAATTTGTAAGCATCAGACAATTGAGCACGCATGGGCTTTCTTTGGGAGAAGGGGCTGGTTTGTTTTGCCATATTGGATTTTAATGCAACTGGGACTAATACAGATTAGAACTGGAACAAACAGGATATAAAGGACATGCTAAACTCCATCAACTGAAGAACAACATAGTATGATTTAAAATGAGCTACAAATGTTCACCAACAGTGATTAGGTAGGACTCAAAAACTGATTGGACCACCAGGACTGCAGCAATTACAACTTTCTCTCTGCTCCTACAGCTGTGACCCATTCCAGGGGCACTGACTGATGGGTTTGTCCTTTAACACTAATCCAATCATGGGAGAGACACCACCACTCTGAAAACCCGATGACACTAATGTAGCTTTTTTATACATTCCAGCAATAACAAAATTTTGTCCTTTATGTGACAGTGCTTTTATACTTTAAGTGAAACATCATTCTGTTAAGTGTTCTCAGCTACCCTTCCACTAATGCCCCCACCTTCCCCGGTCTGAGCAGGCATAAATATAAGGTCATCTTGTCCTTTTTGGAGTAAGAAACACACAAATATCTAACACACAAAACCTACTGAAACTCTAGTTAAACCATGTCCATTTTAAGCCAGGCAACTGACCTAGCAACTGAGTCTCTTATTCAACACATTTTAATCTCTGGCATATTCTGCCACAAGTAAAATATACATGGCTAGGTCTATAATACTTTAAACAGCTGTTTACTATAGCTAGGTTACAAAATAAACACTGCTGCGGAGACCACGTGTTCGACATACTTTGACCACAACAGCATTAGAACCCACCCTCAGTCTGCTCTGTGGTCACGGTGGCTGACCCAGCACCTCACCCTCTCCTGATCACTTCTTATCTGCCGTTCAGACAAGAAGCCTGGAACTATTTGTGATTGCACAATTAAAGTTGTCCTAAGGAGATGAGCCTCATTGGAGAGTCTCACTTTCATATTTTTGCACATTACTCCTCATTACTCTCCCTCATCTGTGTTCCCTAGTCCTGGGTAGCACCCTAGGACTTCCAAGTGGAAGGAGCAAGCTCTGGACCAAAGCACAAGGAAGGCCTTCTCCTCTTGTGGGGGGGGACTGGAGTGTAGGGCAGAGAGCTTTACTCCACATAGTGGAAACATTTAATGCTGGATTCAGGCAACTGTTCACTTAGATGATCAATACCAGCTACTGGGAGCCTGCTCCACTCCCAAATATTCAACCACCAGATGATACTGGAAATACAGTGAAATTTTATGAAGTGCCTAACACAGCCCATTAAAAAGCTTTATTCCAGTAGGCAAGGGACAATGAGTCTTTGCTTGCTGGAAAGATGCCTCCTGAAAGAAAACAAAACACAAAAAAAAAAAAAGAAAAGAAGAAACAAACCACAAAATAGACAGTCTGCTCAGTGGGAGAGGAGAGGCAGCAGTAAATCTGGTGGGGGGTAACACTAAGCAGTAGCCACATGCCTGCTCTCACAGTTTGCCTGAGTTGTTAAGATTCACAGACATGCACCGGCACTGCTTGACCTTCTGAATTTTCTTGAGTCGGAAAGGTGGGTCCAGTTCAGGACACTCCAGCTGTACAGTCGAAGAGGTGACCTTGTGTGGTTTGCAGAAAGCACAGGACTGGAAGGACTCCTCCTCCTTTTTCACGTGCCGTGGTATGTAGAAGGAGTTGCACTGCCCATAGCAAAAGCGGTTGATGATGGTGCGGCTTATGCAGCCCTCCTCACTGACAGTCTGCCGAAGGGGCTGCGTCTTGCACCAGTCACTCTTGAGGTACTTCCTTTCGGTGACCACAAGGGCCTCCTGGCTGGAGGCCAGGACCTCCTTATTCAGCTGCTGCCTCCGCTCTGAGTGGTTGCTGCTGCTGTCTTTGTAAGGGGACGGAATGGCGCCTGCAGGACGGTTTTTCCTGGTGTCTGTTACTGGAACCAGTGCCGCCATCAGAAAAATGGACAAGGCAAATTTCCAAATCATCCTGCAAGGCAACACAAGTAACTGTTAGCAGAGACACATTTTCAAACCTCAAAATTGTAACTGTTGAACTTTACACATGCTTTTAGAAGTGGAGATCTTACCTCCTTTGTAATCCTACCACTTCTAGGCTATCAGCTCTACTCTAAGGTGATTATTTATCATAAAGAGGCCAGGCCCTGTAGAAAGTCACATCGCTCCTGCCTGCCCCACCAAGCTCTCCAGCTGCTCTTTTTTTCTCCCATAGGGACACTACTGCTTTGATGGTTGAAGCACAGATTTTACAGAAGCTTCAGCCAGAAAGGTTTCCTCCTCCTCTGTGAAATCCTGGGCCAAACAGCTGGGCAAACTACTGGTTAGCAAAGGCTCAGGAGACTTCTGCCAATACTGTGACAGCTGATTTGAGGATGGCAAGGGGGAGGGGAAAGGAATACCAGGTTACACAAGGTGAACTTCCATCTGCCTCTCTAGCCCCTGAGTTTCTGTCCAGCCTCATTCCACACAAAGTATCAAGAAGTGTCCAAAAGCATATTTTTTTTTTATTATTTTAAATTGCTTCTGAAGTTTCTTGGGGCTTTTATGAAACTTACATACTTGCATTTGTTGTGTTTGTGGGAGGCCAAACAGTTGATGGATTTATTCTCACAGTAAGGGGACTTCATTACTGTAACACCTCTAATGCAAACGGTTTAAGAAGGTGTGTAAACAGGAGAGAATTCAATATCTATTTTAGATGTTAAGGAATAGGGTAGAACATAAGCCAGTTGCTAAGTTAAAACAGTCAGCCAATTGGCAAAACTATTTTTTCCTATGGCTGTCTATTAGGATTTCTTGCTCTGTGGAGCAACTCTTACCAGCTCTTGGATTTTCATCAACCACTTGTCCAATTTATTTTAGTAGTGTGTCTTGATGCTTTTCCAGGATATCAGAGTAGATGTACTAAATTTCCCCATAAAGTCAGTGCTCACCAGTGAACTGCCACAATTCATTCGACAGTTCATTTCACATTATTCTCTCCAAGAAGGGAGAACAGGGGCTCCCTAGGGTGCCAGAAATGAAAGCTTCCCATTCAGAGGCAAAGACATTTCAAGTCTTTCTAAAAGTGCTCTGCTCACCTTTGTTCTTAAGGGATTGTATTTTTATAATAGCATACAAATGAAAGATTCATCCCTCTCTTCCCAGTAAAGCTTAAAATCCTTTCCAGTAACGCTTCTTCTTTTTCCTTTAGAGAGATGCCAACACACAAAAAAGCTTCACACTACTAAATACAGAAATGTCTAACAATGTAGACACTTGAGATGTTACATAGGTACTCCTAACATGAAAACATGTCATTTTCTAAAAACACCAAGAGATCAAAAAAAGTGTTTATGCTAAAGGTGCAAGAGGAAACAGCAGCAATAACAAATACATCCCATTTAACACATTTAACTGCTATGGATATAAAGAGAAGGAACTACTGTAGCAGACAGGTGAGATAACAACTCTACAGATGATTTTCTTAGTTTACGAGATCTCAGTGTCAGACTTTTTGACCAAGGGGAGAAGTTTGAAATACTGAAGGAAAGTGCTAATCTTATAGCTGTGAACCGAGGATGTTCTGATGCAGAGTTAAATTTCACCAGATTGTTTGCTTGAAACAGAATCACCTTTAAATGGAAACCAGTATTTCTAAAACCCAAATAAGCTCATTCTTCTGCAACCATGTCAACTGCCCACTGACACCCATTGTAGCCATGGGTACTTTAAATCAGTGCCCTATTTTCACACTGCTTAGCATTCAGCACACAAGTCCAGAAGTATTGTCCAGAATCTGTAAATGAAGCAAGACTAGACTTGGCTTTGCTTGCAGGTCTTGTCGCCAAGACCACTGGATGTCAACCCACACAACCAGGCCAAAACCTAATCAGGTAATTAGTTTCAGTTGAATATAGTGTTCCACGCTTCCTTTCAAACTGTTCTCATGTTATTCTGCACTGATGGCTGCATTTCAGTAGTAGATAAAACAACTGATCCCCACTGCTTTGTGTTTTATATAGAAAAGGGAGGAAAAAACCCAGGAATTACAAGCCTACATCTTCTAGAAAAAGACAGAAGTAAGCTCTCCACAAGATGCCTTATGCCAAATCTCCTCTGGTGTACTCTTCTACTCTACTCTTGAAACGCAAGGCCACAAAGCAACTGTGACATCTCTACAGTCCTTCAGGCAAGGAGTCTGGTCTTCTTCAGCAGGGATATCACCTCTCCAGTCTCATTTCTCTGATCCCTTTGAGGACAGTACAGGACCACAGGCACATCAGAACAAGATATGCCTCACTCCTTTCTCCTTTCTTTGGGAAATCCTGTCTTATCATACCCACCCTTTCTCATTACAAAATGCAATTTGAAACTGTTTCCTTTCCATTTCAAGGATGGGATCAAGTAAAAATCCTATGTAGGAATTCAGGAAAGCTGGCAGAGAGCTAAAAATTCAAAGTCTACAATTTAGAGAAATATTATAGTAGCTTTATAATCACTGGGATAGTTTTATGTAGGCACGGAGAGCCATTCAACAGAATAAGCAGGATTTATTCAGTAAATCTATGTTTATAACTAATAAAGCATTATTAATCAAAGCCACTATTGTAAGGTTATAAACAAAATGTTACAGTACATGTTAGCAAATATTTCTACAGACAGGTAGGAACACACCACCTATTTCTGTCATTGATCCTTATCAAAGCTGGACCTTAAAGTGTTTACATAATAGAATAATAATCTATTTTACGCTAGCAGGTCAAATGTGCAACCTGTCAGATCGTGGAATTTCTAATCACAGGGTTGCCCCTACCAGCCTGCAAATCACTCCTTTCTAAGCCCTGGCACACAAGCTCCTTATTCAAGCAAGTAAGGGTGCAAATAAGGTCATCTGGTGTCAGTAACATGCCAAAGACTACATATATTTTCAGTACTCACATGCAAAGAAAAGAGAAACTTCTGTATTCTCAGAGATCATTTCGGTAAACTCAGCATGAATGCAAAGCAACACAGTGAATGCTGTCTGTCTGTCAGAACGGGATGAGAAGAAATACAAAACGTATTGGAGAAGAATCTGGCTTCTGGCAAGAACAAAGCAGTTCTGTCCTACTGAGATGTCACAAAATTGAACAGCATGTGGCTGAGACCAAGTAATCAAGGACTGCCTCAAGAGAGCTATGACTCTAAAACTTGCACAAATGCCAGCCTGGGCCCACCATTCCCACTGCACTGGGGTCTCCCCATGCCAGAGCTGGCAGAAGCTGCCATGTGACAGTTTTCAGCTTCTTTAAGCATCGTGGCCAACTGCTGCCATTTCCCCTCCCCCTCCTTTCACCAGTGCATGAGCTGGTGCAGAAAATAACTTAACCATAGGCTAGACACCAAACAAGGCCCAGCAGCATTTACATTTCATGTGTTAAGTTTTTATCTCTTTGAGATAAGGAAATCAGCATCATGTATGCGTTTAAAACTCATCAAACCCGTTATGCTAGAGCTGGGCTATCAAATACCCAGGAGTATAAAAAGTCCTTGGCCAAGGAGGTAAAACCACTGAGATCCAGCTCTGTAATCCAGAGAAGTCAAGACTCTCAGCTAGGAGGGAAGACCCAAGATCACCATGCCTGCCCTTAGCTTTATTTCTTCTTTGTATCCTATTACTGTGTAACATAAAATATCTACCAAGGCAGGCTCCCTCTTGCATACCGACCTTCTGGCCCTATAACTCACGCATTCTTGAAAGCAATCCAGCTCCTGAGCGGGACAGGCAGTAGTGTGACCGCTAAAATAGCCTATAGTTTTGTGCTTAGGGCACTTCTCTGGCAACTGAGTATTGGATTTAACCTCAGAATTCAACTGCATCTTTTTCAGAGAAGTCCCCCAATGCACAAGCAGGTGCTATGGTCTGAAAGACAGGGAAGAAGGTAACAGCAGCGCTCACCTGTGCTGAGTGACTGGTCCACCATTTCCTCTGGTTTCCAAAAGCATAACCAGTTTCTCAGCTCATAATGCAGTTTCTGACTAGGAATTCCTGACTAGGAATTTTGTAGATCAGTGCACTTCAGGGTTGCAAGTGGGCAGAAAGAGGAAGGGATGTAACTGGAAGATCACTGTGATATTTTATGTCAGCTGCTGAGGAAATCAGCAGGTCTGAGGCCCATGTGTTTATTTAAGCATGCAACACCACTTACAAAACATTCAGCATTATTAGAATTCCTGGAAGCATTCAACTCTCTGATACAGGTATGACACAAAATCATCTCCTCTTCATGAGTCCTTCCTGAGATGGGTTCAGCAAAAAGCTACAGCTAATGGGAAAAAAAAAATCTGCAAAACTTGTCTTACCATGGAACTTGAGAGCTTAGTTCAGCTTAGTCACCGGATGGATTCACAATGTAAATACACATGGCAGAAGATGTAGTATTATAAATCTATCCTACATGCACCAAAGGACCATAAGAGCTATAGAGAGATAAACAAATTGAGAGATACTTCACCTTCAGAAAATTTTGAATTTAATTAACAGCTGAATAGTTTGCCTTGGAAAATGGTTTATCTTCAACTACCAGCAAAAGGCAGATATTACAGGCTAGACTAAACCAATCAGATAGTTTTGCGGCATAGCACAGACATAGTCAAATCTGATCACCTGCATCACTCTTTCGCAGTTCCATCTGCAAACTTTAGAGACATGAGAGCTCTCTTTCGGGATAAGCTATTCAGCTGACTGTGGGAATCTCTGTTAGCAAAAAATATTCTACTCCCCACTTGCTTTTGTATTAGATCTAGTCAAAAAAGAATCCATATAAACCAGCAGACATATATTAATGCAAGAACACGATGTACATGGTCAGGTCTCAGCATTTAAGTTGGGACACAAGAAGTGTTCCTTGAAGACAAGCCAGGCAGTAACTTTTCAAAGAACTAAAACTTGGCTTTAGCCACAGATGTGGGAAGCCAGGAAATATCAGATTCTTTACCAGGAAGCCAAAAATGCTGTTTATTTAGTTTATTAATGGTTAGGCGTAATTCTAATGGTATAATGTTCACATAAAGACTACACAAATCAGGTATCTTTGTGTGAGGAAGGCATTTGGTGCTAACTTCTCCCTTCTAAGTATCATTTGGAAACTATTGCTCCTGTGTCTCTAAAACATCAGCGATAACCGAACACTGTGCTGTATCGTTCTCTCTGCAGAGCCATGGTCCTCTCAGTAAATCATTCCATCATTAACAGGTTCTCTTTATTAAATTGCCAAGACTGAGGCCACACTCAACAACAAAACATGTAGGAGGTGGGGGAGGGGGGTTCGGGGGGTGGGAGGGGGAAAGAGAGACACACAGGACACTAAAATTAAAAAAAACCCTCAGAAAACCCTGTACTGCAGTTTGAATGTGTTATTCAGATATAAAATCTCTGCATTTTACCAGTACAGTTACCATGTCCCAGGAATACTAAGCATGACTTTTTAAAAACATTGCACACAACACTGAAGGGAATAATTGTTAAGAAAAACAATAATTAATGCCATTACAAGCAGAAGTTTTTCCATTCTTGCCCTCTAAGAACCTTCTATAACAATTTGAGAGAAAGCTATTTCATTGCATCACAGCCCTAACAGTAGGTGGTAGAGGGATAAAAAAATTTCTTTCTGACTTAAGAAATTCCTTGTATACTCGCTCACTGCCTCGGATGGACATCCTTCCTTCTCTCTATCCTTCACTCCCAACAAGGAGATACATCCTTCTCTCTTCCTTGGACCAAGACATCTTCCTCAGAGAAACCCCAGCAAGCCAATGTGGAACACCACAAAGTTTTGCAGGAAACAGGAAAGGCCCCTTTCGAAATGGGAGGATGGGGGTTGTTCACCAATGCCAGCCTGCATCCTCAAGGGAGGACAGCATTCCCCTCATAACAGCAGAATTTAGAAGTCCTCCTTGTTGCGAGAGCTCCTGTAGACACCGAATTTACAGTAGTGAAAAGGAGAGTATATTATCAACAAAATCAAAGCACACAGAACAGACAGTAGTGGGAACAGTCTATGCTAAAAGAAAGTTAGTTGAAAGTAGTCCAGATGATGTTTCTTTATAAAAAATTCAGCTCTCACTATAGATTTTCTATAGCCAGAAGTTTTATCTTGAATTCACCCTGAAGAGGCTGGGAATTTAGAAGAATCCCTGGTCTGGGAACAAAAATATAAGAAGCATCAAGGACTCAACCAATTGCTCCTGTCATATTCAGCAATGTGTAATGTGTGAGGTATGTTTTTTTCAGGATAGGAGCAGTTATGAAGAAAACTTATAGGTAAACTCACCCATGGCACTAAATCTAACCAACTCAAATGTTGTTCTTTTCCTTCACATTTTGTGCTCTTATCTGACTTATTTAGCTTTACTGCCTCCAGAAATTCATGTTTATAACCATTGTACTATTTCTCTTTCAGGAACTTCAGACAAGCTCATTTTAAACAGGTTTGAATGCAGCTGCTCACTTTATCAGAGTAAAGAGATCACATTACTACAATGCTCCTCTTTTCACTGACATCCTGCCAGGAAGTATATTGATGTAAATATTGTATTACTGATCTATGGCATTAGGGTCTCCGCAGGCTGAATATCTCTTATCTTGCATAGCTCCTAAACCTATGCTTCACTTTCTTTTTGTAAGTAGTATTGGTATTGGAGGAATTGAGAGATGTTTCTAATTTTTCAAAGGAAAACCCAAGAAGTTTGTGAGAAGACTTGCTGAAGATTTCATTAGGCAAGATATCAGTTTTTATCTATTATGTCCAAGACGTGAACTAGAGTTCCAGAAGACTGGAGAGAGTGGAGGAGGGAAAAAAAAAAAAAAAAGGTATTGGTGAAGCCAGCTCTGGTATTTTTCTTTAACATACATTCACTAGCACTTATATCCATGATAAGTACCAATGCTTCCCAAAAAACATACACGTATGATAAATGCAATTATTAAGGTAACCACTGAAAAAGAAGAAAATAGTGAAGGAAACCATGCTATAAGTTTTATTGGGGTTTGGGGATTTTTTGAAGGCTAAATGTTAGCCAGGTAATAAGTGAAGCAAGGCAATATCAACTGCATACTAAGCTTGTATTTATCAGTAGCAAAGATTTGATTTCACAACAGTGTGAGCATTTATCATTTTAACACAGAAAAAGTAAAAGAAAGAGGAGAAAAAAGGTGCAAAAAAAGTAAAAGCTAAGGCATTCTACAGTAGCTGTGCTAATGCAACAATGGCATTTTTACGGGAACATAATACACTGAACTCAGATTGAATACTAACAGGTAACTTGACAGAGGCTTTTTGGAGTATTGTTATGATTAAACCGCCTAAATTTTGTCGCAATTTCAGCTTCAGGAACTTGTGGTTTTAGAGTCAACCACAGACAAATGTCTGCCTGGTGAGCACATGTGAACTGTCCCAAGTAGAGTGAGATGTCCTACTCAGAAGTGTCTGGGTAGTCATCAGTACTGGCAGCACATGCAATATTGGAGGAAAAAAGGGGAGTGGGAGGAGGGAAAAAGCCACAAAATAAAACCAGATTTCTGCTTGCCGTCCATGAGGTTGATTTTTCTTTCTCCCAACCTGGTTTTGGAGAATGATTTAGTCAGGGGGTGGGAAGAATAAATAAAAGAAAACTACTTGGATACAAGAAGAATAGCTTTTTGGAAAGGACTGAAAGTTACCTCTCCCTTGTATCTAAATAATGTCTATTTGCAAGACTGAACCGGGTTTAAAAGATTTTCCCCATTCTCAGTGTTTTTCAGCTCTTCAGAATGAGATAAAGAGGCCCCAACAGCCAAGTCAGTTCTGTTTGAATGTGAACATTTCATCCAGCAAGCCATAACAGCCTACATTTAACTTTATTCTTCTGTGCAGAAGGCAGCTGCTACACTCCCATTTGGCAGCATTTCATTCAGGAGAAAACAGCAGACTTCTGCCCTTGGGAAACTTAAAAACTAAATCCGAAGGGAAGCGGTGGCTTGGACAAACGTCTTCATTTGTGACCATGCCTCAGCCCGCTGGAAAGGAGCACAGTCAACATAAGAATGGGAAAAAAGTTCAGCATTTAAATACAATAGCTCATTTCATTACTTCCTCGCTGGAGAATCGATACTACAAAAGCTTATTTTGCAATGAGTAGTCTCCATTATATTTTGTTGTTTGCATTACAAAAGAACACAGAAATCTCAACCAAGATGAGTGCCTGACTAAGTAACACAACTTCAAATGCTTGTAGTAACACTTGGTGAGCAACATATGTTGGGACTAGAACTGAGCATTGAGGGGAAGTGAGTTACTGGAGGTCAAACTTAACTGAGGATGGACCATTCCCAATGTCTTTCAATTGCACTGCATGTCACCAGTGCTCTTTTGAGTGATCAATCCAGATTTGTTTATATTAGGCAAGCTTTTCTTTCAAAACATTATATTTTTGCATGTGAAAATGGTTCTGTCTGAAAATTTCCAATATAGTTTCCCTGAGTTTTGATAGAGCCAGACCCTTATTGCTCTGTAGCTTCAAACAACGCATTATTTCCAGAGCACAAAGCACATTTTCTATCTCAAACTATGAAAGAGCAGCATTAGTCTTCAGTATATTTGCATTACTGTACTTGTACCATTGCTAGCAGAGGGCACGTGGATGAGACATTCTAGAAGAAGACTGAGGCTTGTATATTAAAGCATCATGAAAGTGCTCAGAAGGATTTATGTTTGCTTCTCTTAATGTCAGAAAAATGCAATTACTTCTAAAAATCAATAGGTGGCATGTAATCTTGTATATGAGAAACATTAGATTAATCAACAGAGAAATAACAAATTTTCCAGATTTTCTGGTAGATTCAGATAAATGTATTCTTTCAGGCTCTCTATTCAAGACACTCAGTCACCACATTATGACTCTTAAGTAGTCATGCTCCTGTTGGAAAAAATCTAAAATGTTACTCATGGCCTCCTGTTTATATCGTGAATTTTTGTAAGCCAATATCCTATTTATAGAGCTGAAACACAGATGGTTCAAACAAGAATTGCTCTTATCTCAATATCCTGCAACCTAGCCCTTCTATTAGGCAGTATGTAAATTCCCATATAGACAAAATTTCAGCCATGTGTCCCACTGTTTCTCAAAATGCCACTTGCAAGAAGCATTGCAGCTGTATTTTCATGAAGTTGTCCTAAAAAAGGCATAGATGTATTGCTTCAAGAGTTTTTCATTTAACATTTACATTTATCTCTGCTTAAATTTCACTGACAAAGTGTCAGTCCTCCTGACTAACAGATTGCAGAAGATCTATGTAAGTGAACAAATACAAGTATTAAGCCAATTCAGCCTGTTAGTCACAAACAGGGCTATGCCATGCAAACATGTAGCATATAAGCACCTAATCAGAATGATTAGTTTCACAGAAAAGTATTTTTCTCCTCAGTGAGGCTAAACCTAGGGAAACCTCTCATCTTTTTTTTTGCCTCTTCTTTCATTAATTATCAACATGCAATTACGTATCTGACAGTTCCTTGCAACTATGCTTTTTTTAATCCACTGACCAAATTTCAAACACATTGGACAGCAAGGCAATTTTGAAACTCCTATTGCATTATACTACGTGTGTTTCTCCTAGGGTATAAAGGAAGGTATGAAAAGTATTTTAGGGAAGGGGAGGGACAAGTCAAGGATATCACAGTTTGATACCACAGCAGGCAGGAGTAGTAAAGAAAACGTTTAGGGTTACTGTGATGGACTGGCACACCAAACATATCCATAGAAAATGAGAGTTCATGACCTCTAATGTTCACATGTAATACAAGACACCTTGAAACAACAGTGAGTCACCTCAAAGTTTTTAATATATTCTCTTGCTCAGGGTGTAAGCTGTCCCAACGTCTTAGAAAAACTTGTACTACGTGTAGGTGGAAGCCAGGCAGTAACGAGCCACTGCCATGCTTGGTATTACCCTTGGGTTGATCTTGCAATATTTTTGATCCCCTTTTGTTCAAAAAATTACTTGGAGAATTACAAGATGTCTTCTTCTTTCCCCAAGAAGACCAAGTTTCTGCGTGACTTGCTTCTGCCATTACTTTTTGGGGCTTAACTAGTGGTCCCTCAGAATCCCCTTTAATTACTTTTTTTCAATTGTTTAACTCAGTTGTGGGCTTTACCCTGAAATGAAACCTGTTCACTCAAGGTCTCATACATGAAAATTCAGGTATATAACTGAAATGCAATTCAAACTCAAGAGAGCTGAGAAGCTCAGCAACCACATGCTCCAATGGTTGTTTGCCAGTGTGCATTTGAAAGCATATAAACAAAGATGACATTTAGAGTTCAAAACCTTCAGTGCTACATGGCTTCTTGGCTACCCAATTGATGTCTTGATGCAAGTTGTTCCATTTGGAACTATTCTGACCCTTCTTTTCAAGCTGATTTGTAAGATAACCAAAGGAATTTTCATTTATTTCATTACATATCCACTGTTATTTCCAAACTGACAATAATGTTTATGACTGTCCTAGCTGTCAGCTAGACCAAAACAAATCACAGCAGCTGATGCTCAACAGTTGTCAAAATTACAGAACTTACGAGGTGATATAAAGTTAGGAATACAAATAAAATTGTAATTAGATATGCAGTATCAATATAAACATTGCTAAATACCTAAACATTTCAATATCACTTTCTAGATGTACTGGGAAACGTATAGCGCACAGAATGAATGAACAAACTACAGTTCATTCTCTGTTACTGGCCGTATGTGTCACAACTAGAAAATGAATTTTCAGTGAAATGCTTCAGGATGACCTGTAGTACCGGAAGTTTCACATCCAAGTACTGGAAACTTACTCCATCCCTCCCTCTTCACACTGATGGTAACACGTGGCTGTCCCACATCTATGTTCTTGTGGCTTTGATTCATGCTCTGCTCAGTGATTCTCCCTCCGTCATTGCCTTAAGAATGTAAATATTTGTTCTGTCTGTATTCTGATTAACAGACTTGGCCCATTATTGAATATGAAGGCTGTAATTCAATCACAGAAGGATGTGTTGCTGTGCATAAATTGGAATTTTATGTTTTATGAGTTAGGCTTTGCGGAGCAGCCACCTTCCAACTCACCTCCCCCTCTCCTTGCCCACGACTGAATTATAGTTCTGTCTCTAATTGGAGTCTAGGATTATTCTATTTCTCTTCAGCCGAGAGGAAGACCAGAGCTATCATTCTGAACACACACCAAGCCACAGGAGCCTGGATGAGGTACTCTAATGACAGGTCCTCCTACACAGCACATTTGCAGTCTTCCTTCTAATTAATTTGATTTCCTTTGTCTAGACTAACATAATACAGCCAGTTATGCTCATTTAGAAGAGGATTGTTAGCCTTTAAGTTCACTCCAAATGAGGAAGAAAGAAGAGTCAATACAGAGGAATCTGGGGGAGACTGACTTTGTCCTTGACTACACCATTGCTTATGTTTTTACTTGACCAAGACTTTGTCTCCAAGAGAACCCGAGACAGCACTATCATCAGAGGAGAGACTATAATCAAAATCAGATATCGTTGGTATGTGCACGGCAAGGCAGTGGCAGTTACACAGAAGGGTTCTGTCTACGATGCACTGCAGTCAGCAGCTTTCTTCCTGGCAATCACTTGGCATTTACTGTTCACAGCTCCTGACATCCTCAGAGGGTTGAACAAACATGTAATTAAAAACACACACAAGCTAGTTTCTTCAGACTCCTTTCACAGAATGAAAGGAGATTCAATAGTGCGCCACTGGGCTAGCAAATCAGGGGTAAAGCTAATAGTGTGAGTTAAAAAAGTAACTCCTCACAATTTGGAAGTTTAGACTTTAATTCAGCAGTTTTGACAGTGATTGAAACTGTGGAGTTGAACAGAGTCTCAGAGCTGAGCTGTCAGTGAAACACAGGACTTCGGAAAAGGAATGATGCGTGCTAAAGAGAGGAACTGACTTGGATTTGAAAGTTCAGCCTTCCAAGTCAGGTGGCCAGATAAAGTTTTAAAACCCAGAAATAAAAGTGACAAGAAATCACTCACCACCTAGGTGCACTGTGAAGTGGAATGAGTCCATGTTTCTTAATAATGGCAGGGAAGATCTTTCCCTATGACAGAAGAAGAAGGAAGGAAGCCTATAGAAGCAATCATCAACCTCTGCTACTTATAAGCTCACAAAAAGTGTAAGAGCTCCCCTTCCTTAGGCAACTTTAGGATCATTTCTAGCCTCAGCTGCATTTATAATTTTGCAGTCTCAAAGAGGAGAAGGATTCCAACTTTGGGACTTTCTGGCTCAGGGATTTTTTTTTGGCTGATAGTAACTGAGGATCATTTTTACATAAACACAAGCAGAAGACAAACAGCACCTAGAGGCTCTTTATTAACTTAATGCAAACTTGTTTTTTTTATAGTGTTCAGTCATAAACCATTCACATGGTGTCACTACAGTTAAGGTTTGAATATTTTCCCATTACTCATGCTTTCAAGCTCAGTAGAAGTAGGCAATAAATAGGAAACCTAAAGATTCTTCTCTTTGGCTGTTTCAGAAACCTATTCTCAGAAAGGTCAGGGAGGCATCTTGGAAAGACTTAGCCATATCAAGCTTTAAATTTCAGTGCGATCTGGTAAGCCTCACTTCCCTTCCAGCTGTTCAAGGCCTCTTCCCCAGCTCTAACTTAAGCAGTGATTCCTTGAATCTAGAGGAGGGAGCTTACACTTCTGGTAATCTTGGCTGACCTCATGTTGCTACATAGAAGGACAAAGATACTGAGACTACATTTCATGTCAGTGCTTGATTTGATTGACAGTTACGAATTGTCCCAGTGAAGTGGCCAAGACAACTCCCCTTTTGACATGACCACACTGTTAAGATACTAGTTGATGTTTCGAGACATGACTAGTAAATGCAAAACCAATTGTGAAGAGGAGGAACGAGTGATCAGAAATCTCGCTCATTCAGGGTTTGCTGTTTTGGTTTTTTTGCCCTTTTACTACAAAGTTTACAGAGAACTTGTTTACAGTTTACACCATTTTACTAATCTTATCACTTAGTGTTGTTCCAAGCATTTATATCTATATCTTGCTGAAGGAGCAAGGGAAAACAGTAAGTTGAAAGGTTTGGCAAATTACTTGTAATGGTACTCCTAGCACCAACACAAAGCTAGAACCATTACTAGTAGTTTAAACTTGTCTATACCACCTTGTAAAACACTCAGGAACTGAATGCCATCTGCAACACTTGTCCATTGTAGTTGATTAGAACATGTAAGATCATCCCAAGGAAAATGTTCTGATCCATAGTTTTTTCCTGGTTCCTAGTAAGTAATTACACATGCAACTCTAATACTCATTTATGACCACAGGTGCAAACATTGTGCACTCATGAACGTGGCTCTTTCTAGACTTTTTCGTATGTCTTCGCTAAACAGTAGACTTTATAAAGAAGTCATGTGCAATATGGGATTAAGAGGACTGGAATCTCACATAAGGCTAGATGGAAAATAATTTCTGACTCTACAAGAACTGGACAGCCTCATCTCCAAAACAGAAAGTCTCATCTCTAAACAGAAAGAAAAATTAAGTCCTGGCAATTGGCTTATGTTTTAACTTCAGGTAAGCTGAACTATTAGATCCTGAATTTTTCCTTAATATTCCTTTTGAAGAAAGAGGTTAAGGGAACAAAAATTCCTTTTAAGATACTTTTAATTTAAAATTATTAAACCCTGAAAAGCCAAGAAGCCATTTCACAGAGTTAACACGAAACACATTTTATCTCAGTAATGAGAAAGCCCTAAAAAAGAAACATAAATTGAACTAGGGCCTTTAGAAGTTTTCAGTCTAAAGATGCTGATACCCCTTCCTGCAAAAAAAGCAACTTTGGAAAAAAAAGAGTTTTGATCAATGCTTCACCTGAAAACTTTCATTCCAACTGTGTGGAAAGACAAAAAAGTAGTTTCAGTTCTGGTCCTTAATGGCTCAAGGATAACTACAGTCCCACGGGATTTTTTATGCTTGTACTTTGAAAGCAGGCTCAGTAAAGAATCTGGCTTAGCAAAACAAAACTACTCTTCCTCTCTTCCCTTACTTAGTTTCAGAACAACACCTTCTGCCTTGAGTGATTATTTCAGCTTCCATAACTTTTCTCCAGCACAAAATTGTACAGAAGCGCCATAGAGATCCAAACAGCGATTTAGGCTGTATACAAACATGGATAATGTCAGAGCATCAAAGAGAAACAGAATAGCAATTAGGAAATAAACTATCAAAAATGCACCTAGCAAAGACAAAGCTAGAAGTAGCTCATCTGTCTGAAAATCTGCTATCTTGGCATAAAACATTTTTCTTCGAGGACCCTAGGAAGCTTCCAATTAGCACAAAGACTGAGGAATACTAATTGCCACTTGGTAAAACCCTGTTAATTAAAAACACGAGGCACATTTGTGGTTTTTTTTCCCTTCCTTCCTGCCTCCAAAACCAAACTCTTGTTTTACAATATAATTGACAAAAAAAGGCTACATCAGAGCAAGTGCACAAATTCATATCTACATATTTGTTATAAGGCTGAAGGGGAGGACTCTTAAGCTCATCTGAAAACAAAAAGAGGAGTGACTATTAAATCATTAAACTGTATGGTTTAAGTGAAAACCACAATGGCACTGCAGACTTGAACAGGAAAGGAAGTAAGAGAGGCACATTTGAATTAACAAAAACAGACCTAAGAAGGCAAGCTATTGAGTGGATTTACAGCATCACTGTACAGAAGATATTAAGAGCTCATCTAGATATCATAGTTTTCACAAGATCCTCTCTATGACTATGTTCTACCTCTCTCAAAAAAAAATATTATTTATTTAAAGCTGCCTGCCAAATCCATGGCAAAGCATCCAACTGAAACCAGAGATGAGATTCAAAGACACTTTAGAAACAGGTGACAGGGACATACGTGTCACTTGAATCAATGTGAGCAACCCAGAAAACTACTGTTCCCACACCCACAGTATCATTTGGACAGCAACATTGCTGACATGATTACGCACTGGTGCCTGTGTAGGGCATCCATTGACATAGAGGGCAGACAACACCTAGGAGCAACTCCACAGCTCCGTAAGTGTCTTGCTTTGTCAAACATCACTGAGAGGAAAATGAACAGCATTAACTGCTACCAGTCATCCAAAAATCTAACTGATGAGGCACGCTACTTATTGTTCTCATAACCAGCTTAGCAATAAGATCTTCTTCATTTATGAGCATAAGCCTAAGAGTTTCAGTACCCACATGAACTGGAGATAATCCCATTCACATTGCCCATATAGTGAAAAAAAAATACCCTAAAAACCAAAGAAAAGTGGAGTGGGAAAGCAGAAAGCATAAAGAGGCATTACCTATATTTTTGGTTAAAGCTAGGTTTTTACATACAAACAAACATGAAACTCCTGGACCTAAAAGGAATCATAATACTATAACCAACATAATTTTTTTGTGTTTAGGCTTTGTGATGTGGAGGGTAAGGTCCTGATTCAGGCTCTCTGAATTTTATAATTCTCCGTAACACATTAAGAAGGTAATCTGTTCTAGGTTTTCAAATCCAAGTGAAAATTATCACAGACTGAAAGAATGAAAACCAATGCCTTATGCTCTCAATTTTACATTCAGATAAAAATACTGCAGGATGTGAGTTCAAATATACATTCTAGTTGCATACACTCACTGTAGAGCAGTGCAATTCCACTTTCAAGTAAAGTAACAGCAAAGAGAATACCCTGTATCTGACCTTAAGAAATAACCAAAACAGCCATAGCAATTCATATCAGCTGGATGTATCTCTGATTGCAACCCATGCCCCTCAGAGATAAAGCTCAAATCATGCTATCATGCAGTCCTGGGTGCAGTTTAATTCATTTGAACTGCAATACAGGAGTTTTTCGTTCTGCTGGCCAGCTTTCCAGCTGCCTTCAGGATCTGTTGCTCTGCTGAGGCCCCCATGCTAGGAGTGCTGGGCTGCTCTGCCCTGACAGTACCAGCCCACACGCAGGCTGCCTTCAGCCAGCTGCAAAGCCACACCCTGACACTCCTTCCAAACCGGGGCCTGGGAACGCTGTCACTCAACTTACCTGTTTCAGGGTGGAGGAGGCTAATGTAACTAGAAGGGTGTGGCTGATAAAGGTGGCGTTGACTGACAGAAATGCATGGTTTTGCTTTGTACATGAGATGCACGATCCTTCTATCTAAATGGCTTGGTGTTACGACTACAATCTGTACCACAGCAGTGAGAGGATATAAAATAACAATAACAATAGAATGTGATGAGTAGTACTATTTCAGATGCCCAAGGGCATCCAAGATGTTTGTATAGGGTGGCACATCAGAAGCAGGCCATAAGGGAGACACATACTCCTCCACATTTCCCGCTAAAAGCCAGGTGATGGATGTGGGTGTTCAAACAGGCACTGATTTTTGCAATTACGGCTCTTAATTAGGACTTGATTTCCAAAAGAGGCATGCAATGTTTATCTCAATGGATATGAGGTACTTCAAAAGAGGATTTTTTAATCTTATCTTGAAAATGTGCTCTGCAACTATAGTACAAAACAAAATATTAAGGATGGTAAAAGAACTATGAAAATATAGACTAACTGCTGCATCCTACTGTCTGCCTTTGAGTGAGTGTCTTGCCTTGTAATTTCAAAGACTTCTTCCGCGCAGGCTTTGAGGTTTACATGATTAAATACAATCACTGGTTACACTGCAGAGGCATAATCTACATGATAAGGGACTGATGCCTTTTCCTTCACTCTTTCTCCATCAGCCATATGCCACCCTCACCCTTCCTTCCCTAACACTTACTGTTACTGGTTCTCCACACCTGATCCAGAATCTAGCACAGAAGGTTGTAGCAAGGTGGCTTTTTTTTCTTTTTGTGGAGATGCTAGAAAACCATGCAACTAATGCATTGCAAAATTACTAAAAACGTAAATTCAAGGACAAACAAAGAAAAACACTAATGGGGTTTGCTGAAAGAAATTGGAAATACTTTTCTTTTCTCTTTCCAGGTAACATATGAGCCAAAAATGCTCATGAGAAAGAACCAATCTGCTGGTTAATAACCTGAAAAAAAAAATCTATCAGAAGTTATGACAAAATTTGAATGCTAATATTTGTCCAACCTCCCTTTCATAACAGAGCACCAGAACCATAACAGAAGTTGTTCACTTGGTCTGGCAAAAGCATAAATTGTGCATGCACATGACATGGTAAGAAACGGAGTCATGATCCTAACACACAAACAAGAGAAAAAAATCAAGAAGTTTTCCAGGAGCATTAATTCAGCAGAAGGCTTAAAACAGCATCTGAGCAGCCCGGGTCCAAGGAGAAGCTTTCGAAGCCAGAGAGCATCAGTTCATATCTTTGTCACCTGGTCAAAGGGTACAAACTCCAGAGCGACAAGTCATCCAAAGGGTACAAGCTTATGCACAGAACCTGTGCATTGAGCTTCTCCCTTGTTATTGAACAAAACCATCTTCAATCTCCAAAAACCTGGATCATTTTGAGTACCACATGGGCTAATGTCTTCCAGTTAACTACAGTTTCATGTATGCATAAATATACTTAATAGTCAATAGAGAGGACTAAGGTCTCATATAGATATGAGCTCATACAATCTTAGTAATTACATCTCTGATTAAGAGAGGACAGCTTTAAACTAACATTGTAGAAGTTAAGCAAATAATCGCCTTCCTGTATTCAGGTCCAAAAGCCTGTTGAAGTTACCAGACATTTGAAAAAAAGGATGATAGTGTACGCTACACACTAGAAAGTTAAAAGCGTCAGGGAACACACCCTACTGAGTTGTAATTAAAATTGAGATGGAAATTGTATCAAGGTTGGATAAGTTTGCAGTTTGGATCAGATTTCATTTGAATGAGAGAAAACTGTCATCTCATACGTAAAGCTTTTATTTTTAACCAACAGTCTCATAATATTTATTTCTCTTAAAGGAAGCCTTAGGCTCCGTACTTCAATCATAGCCTGTTGCTGATTTTTGTTAAGTCAACTTCCATCCACCCCCCTTCCATTGTATAATGTTTCTATGTGCATTGATGCATCTCACAATGGTCATCACAGTCACTGATCTGTCCCAACATGTCCTACAGTAGGACAAGAGATTCTTCATTACAAAAAAAATCCAAAAGAAGAAACTAACCCAATTTATATGCAAATTAAAAAACAACAAACCTTCAGAACTATGCCCATCACACTTTATTTGTGGTGTATCGTATCGTATCGTATCGTATCGTATCATATCGTATCGTATCGTATCGTATCGTATATACATTATATGGAATAATTAAAAATGATGGTGTTATGATACTCCAAAGAACCATATTTTTAATAGATTTTTGCCTAGTTTTCTGTCACCTCTCTCCTCATCTTTCCAGGCTTCTATGTTTCATGTTAGTCATCACATAAAGACATAATTATTCTTTGGTAGTACAGTTAAGGCACATTCGCTGGGGGTGGTGTTCACTAAACCATTATTCAAAGCCAGCCTTATGTTCAATACACTGCAATCTACTAATTTTGAATTTACCAGGTTTATAATTCAGATAGTATCAGATGTTTTCAGAATTACAAGGGTCAGTTTGATTTCTTTTGCTGCAGGCAGAATATGTAACACTTGTTTGACGGGTTTTTTTTGGCAGAAGAGGTCAACATTCAAGATTCTGCAGAAAGCTTTGCGTTTTCCAAAATTTAAGTTATTGAGGAAACATTCCTCATTTATTTGGTGAAAAAGATGAACGTAATTTATAAATCATTAGAAAGTAAGTTACATTCCTAAAGCATATTTAAATTCCCATAAAATACATACACCATTTTCCATATAAGGCTAATTTGCCACATTTTTAAACCATTTTTGTGGACTGATTTCAAGGCAGAGAAATCAAAACTGCTTAATTAGCAGTGTGGGTAGATTATACTGTGCCAGTATTGTGTCATATCATACTTTTCCTCCCGGTTCCTTCAGAGCCAGAGCAACAGACCTGTTGAACTAGAAGCGGGGTAATGGCACTGCTGCACCAGCTGTCTGAGCAACCAAAGTCCACAACCAGCAATGGAATGCTGAGCTGCATAACTTCAATCCACAGGCTTCAGGATGGCAGGAAAGGCCCAGAACCAACAACACCTTCAAAGATGTGAGGCAAAATACAGAGGTTTGCACAGTCCAAGATATCTGTATTTTCCTCGTGACAGCAAACACCCAAATTCCTCTCTACTTGTAATATCTGTAATTAAAAGGTGTGGAATAGTTTGTTAACAGTTGTCATCGTAAAGCTATGGTATTTGTTCACAGCGATACTCTGTGAAGATGCATCCGCTGTCCAACCCTCCCTTTCCCACAAAGCCTAACAAATAAATAAATTAAGTTGCCCTCAAACAGAAACTGAACACACACTGGAATCAAATCCCAGTTCCCCATCTGCCTTCTTTATCCTCCCAAAATTGTTTTGAAATGCGGTTTACTTTTTCTTGCCAGTTCCCTAAAGATAGTCTACAGAGAAAAGGCATCTCCTGAACATTCTACCTGTGAACATCCCTGCTTCCCTACACAGATGTAGTCTAACAATTCTCATTATATTAAAGAGGTGTATAGTATGTGGTTTCCTAAAAGCCAGGAAACAGTCCTTCATCTGTCATTTAGTAACTATTATAAAATTTATCTTAGCATTGCTATTCTTGTGAGAAGTCAATTGCATTGGTATGTTTTTCAAAGCAATGCTACACTATACTCTCTTGCAACTTAATGGAAAGCAATGACAAAGTGGCTTTATATGTTCAAGTGGATATATATATTTAGATTCTAACAAAAAGTATATGTCACTCATTACCAACAAAATAAAAGGGAAGTTTAATATGAGACAGAATCCTGAGACTGATACAGCAGAGGATGAGAAGAAGCTGCACAAGGCAACACTGCAATGTTTTATATCAATAAGGAGCCCCCATGCCTTTTCACTGTGTCCAATAAGCTTTGAGGGGAGGGGGGATATATATTGAGGAGGGGAGGATTCTCTGCAAATATGTATTTAAAAATTATTTCAGAGCATTTATCCGACAAACTTCATTAAAGTGGACAAAAAATAATACTTCACTGGTGCAAATAATTTCACTCAATGGGAATATCAGTATATAATCCTTAAGTTTTAAAATATATAGTCATTTAGACAAGGCAAGGATCTGTCTTCAGGTAGACTCAATCATTTTTCACACAGTTCAGGTGGACAAAACAGTACTAGCATTATTAAAAATATGTAATCAGCTTGAAGTAATCATCAAATGCTTACAGATAAATGATTGTGACAGCTGACAGACAAAAAAAAAAAAAAAGACAAACGCACCACACCAAAATTGTTTACCAGGAACTAATTTAAAACAACAGATTAACAATGCTAATATCTTCGAATATCTTGTAATTCAAATACAAATTGTTTTTATTTCTACTTAGTAGCACACTTCTTCCTTAATTATTTTGCATATTTTAAACTGTATCTTTTAATTAATTGAACTTCAGCTGGCTATGAAGGGTGAAAAAGGACGAGGGGAGAAATAACTCCACAAACATCTGTTTTCTGCCTAGTGAAACACACTAAATGAACCTAGCCTAGTTTGTACTAATCTATGCTAAAGGAGTTCCTTGGATATTCAAGAGTAGCAGTATCTGAACAGCTTCTATAAAGTATGGCCAAAAAAGTATCCTCCAAAAGTGCCTGTAAGGTTGAATAATTTCTCTCTTTTTAAAAATGTACCAGCCAACAAAAGTCTGAAGTCCTGTTATAAGGGTCAATGCTAAGCCCCACTTTTCTGTTAGTGTTAGTGCCTTGCTTTTGGGATTTGGCAGAGCTACCCAGCAGGTTCATATGGGACATAGAAGAATGGGTGAGCCTCCTGTTCTATGCCTTTCAAAGAAAGTTTGGAGAAGAAGAGGCCGAGGGGAGACCTTACTGCTCTGTACAGCAACTTGAAAGGAGGTCGTAGCAAGGAGGGTGCTAGTCTCTACTCCCATGCAACAAGCGATAAGACAAGCAGAAATGGCCTCAAGTTGCGTCAGGGGAGGTTTAGACTGGATATTAGAAAAAAAAATCTTTACTGAAAGAACAGTTAGGCATTGGAACAGGCTACCCAGGGAAGTGGCGTAGTCACTGTCTCTGGAGGTGTTCAAAAAATGTGTAGATTTGGCACTCTGGGACATGGTTTAGTAGGCTTAGAGGTGCTGGGCTGACAGTTGGACTTGAAGATATTAGAGGTCTTTTCCACCCTTAATGATCTATGATTCTGTGAAGTTTGAGCCTAGAATAATTAAATATCAGCACTCCACACTGACATAGCTCTTACTCTCCTCTTTTTCTTTTCAGTCTTAGGTACTGGAATCTAGGAAAAACTTAATGGAAGACTATTGTCAGCAAAATTGTGAGGTGGGGGAAGAGGAAGAAAGAGCTGTAATACAACTTTTGTGGAGGGAAAAATGTAAAGAAGTAAGGACTTTTCCATTGCATGACTGCCATATATTCTAGAGCAAGAAATATGAAAACGTAATTAGAATCCCCCTGTATCACACTGACTTGCAGTCTTGGCTGGAACCAAATCAAGATCTGATTAAGGTTTACTTCAGAGATGCCAGAAGTTCTGAAGTCATTAACTTCAGTTTTGACAATGGTGACAAATAACTGACTGTTTTTTCTGAAGCTAATGCTAACTTTCCCACAATATGCGCATTAATTGTAGGCTTCATAACATGAGTCTCTTGTTTGGTACAGTTTCCTGGCTGGAAGGACCTATTTTCTGCTAGTTGGCTGTACCAGGCAAATCATTTAAGCAAAGAAGGGCTGATCCTAATCTCTCCTCATATAATACTAATACAGTATCAATAAAGAATTCAGTACCTGTTTTGTTTTCTGTACACAGCTCACAACTGAACTTTGGACTTGTAAAATTGATTGTTATACATGACTTTCTCATCTTGAACTAAAATTACTTTCAGTGATCCTCAAAAGTATCTGGGAAATCCTAATGGCCTCCAAAAGGCTCATGAGCTCTGAACTATGACATTCTGGCCACTGGCACCAGGGATCATTCTTTATGTAAGGGTTTGACAGTGGAGGAGAGGGGGTAAGATGTGTCTAGCTGTACTTTGGATCTAATTACATCTTCTTATAGCTCCGAGGATTTTATCACCTTTAGTTCCAGACTGTAACTTAGCCTATGCATTCAACTTTCATAGCAAACCTCCCCTTGGACCCTATTCCTCACAGAGGAAAAAGTTCAGCAGATAAAAAGATGGGAGCATTAAGAAGCATTTAACAGTATTTCTCAAGCTTTCTTCCACCTTCTTTCCTCAGCACTTTTGTGGGAGCCTCCACTTATGGGAGGCAGGGGTTTTAAAACACTCATTTCTTTGTTGTTATCTGAAGCTAAATAATTCCCCACTTTGGGACAGTGTCTTATGTACACATAAGCCTAATCCCCAAACTCTCCCTTTTGACAGCACGATGAATGCAAGTGTCTACCTCACCAATGGGAATTCCTGTTTGGTCACCAAATTCTTATTTTCTTCAGTAGTCCTTTGGCAGTGCCAAAGGTTGCTCAGCAGAATACTCAAAAGCAGCTGCTTTGGAAAATCAGGAATGCACTTCTATAATACTTTGCAGCTTAATCCAGCCTCACAGCTTCACATACTGACTGAGGACGCTGCAAAATTCTTGGTCTTTGTAATGCTAAAGAGGGGGAAGTCTAAGCACCTTAAGATATAGATTTAAGGTGAATTGCTCAACGTGAAACAAAAAGTTTGTGGTTCCGTGTTCCCAAACTCGTACTCTAGACATTGCTATTTGTAGAATTCATTTGACCTTCATAATAGGCCAGTCTTCTGCATAGCAAAAATAGGTGGAAGAAGGAAAAAGCTACTTTTACCATCCACATAGCTAAGCAGTGCCAGAGAGGCCAAATACATTTATATTCTTCCTAAGTTACCCAGAGACTGTGTTAAAATACCAAGAATAAAAGCTAAAGGCCTCTTTCATTAACTTATGCAAGTGTCAAGGTTTTATTGCAAGTCATATATACAAGCAAGGTTGGGCTAAAAGGTATATTTTAAGTAAAGGACAGGCTGATATGAAAAGGTGACACAAACATAGTGGCAATGTCACTGTGGTTCCTGATTTGGGATTTTATTTCCATAGGGCAAAATAACACAATTCTATGAGCAAAAAGCAATGAAAGAATACTTAAGTTTTCTCACCCCATACCCCAGCATGTCCTGGAGAGCAATCTAATAAAGGAGAGCAATCTAATAAAGGAGAGCAAGCAAAAGTTGTATAATCCTCCTTTTCGCAGACAACAATCGTTGCTATCTTAAACACAGATTCAAAAACATGCCAACATTTGTCCTTCTCCCTTTTCCCCTGCACATTCCTTCTGCAGACCTCTTAACAACAACTTTGTATCAGGGAAATAGTTGTCTGCCACAAGATGATCTGGTGAGAGACTGCTGTCTCAACATAGCATGAAGATGACTAAATAGTGACAAAGTAAATCATCCCTCAAAGACAAGCCAATAGTGAATTAGTAATTTTATCTGTCAAGAATTAACATGAAATGAATACTTGCAAACTTTACACAGCACAAAAACTACTTGCAGTTAGATGTGAGTTCCCTCATGTATGCTAACCAAGGAAGCCTATGGAGGCAGATCCCATTTGACTTTTTGATGAAATGCCTTAACAACAGCACGTTATACATATGTATAAACTCTTAGAAAAGGATTATATCCTAACAGATTGTTAGCTGACAGTCGGGTATCTTACAGTAAAGATTCACTTTATGTTACTTGGGAAAAGCGTTAAATTTCCATTTAAAAATGTTTTAAATGACCAGTGAATGAGAGGTGAATACCTTATAACAATTTTTTAAAAATCCTAGAGGTGGTTAAATAAAAAACCAAAACACTTGTTGAACACCACCTCACCCCACTCTGAAGCCATGAACAGTCTGGAATTTAAGTTGCAGTTAAATCTCAGGGACTACTGAAAAGCTTAACTTACTTTTCATTTCTGTCACTATTTGCATTTCTCTTTTTTTCAGTTACATAGAATCTTCAATCTGTTTGGATTGTCTTCTTGAATATACTTTTCCAGTTTTTATTTATATTTTTAGCGAGGCATGATTTCTGTCTTATAAACTCTGTGAAAACATGGCTTATGATGTTTAAGACATTCTACTTAATTAAAAGAAATTAAGATTCCTCCTAAAATGTGAAAGCAGCATTTGTATATTCTGAAATCCTTGCTGTACACATACATCCCTTAAATTTTCCTAACTTCTTGAATAAATAGATCCTCTGAGGCTTCCCAGATAAGACAGATTTTAGATTACTTAGGCTGTCCAAAGAATGTTTCTGACTCTCTGTGCAATTAGAGCTGAAAGTGCATTTATCTTGCTATAAATAAGGTGACTCTTAAAGAATGAAGTTCAGAAGTGTTAATGTCAACTCTTTAGTGGACATATCTTTGATAGTGTAACTCTATATCTCAAAGAGCCTAGGCTAATTTCATTCAAATTTGAAATTAATTCTGACTTTTTTAATATATGCAAGTCAGAAAAACTGATGGAATAATTCCAAAATTAAATTCTATTAGTTTTATCATAAAAGCAAAGTATTTCTATAGCTGGTTTTAAAGTTACCATTTAAATACGATATTAACTCAGAACTATGCCAAAAATCATATAGAGCAAAAAGTATAACTGAAATGTTCTAGTTCAATCTATGTATGGAATAATTCAGTTCATCAGAAGCAAATACTCTCTTCCCTACTTTACATACTTTGATTTAGATATGCTTTTTCAAAAGAGAAAAATGCAATGGCAGTTAGCTGCTGTTGTCTATTTACTACAGTAAAAATACATTTTACAGCTATGGATGACCTCATGTAAATCATAAACAGAAGCTTTGGATGTCCCATATTAAATCATGAAGATAGCAGAGCAACGCACAACGAGAATTAATCCCCACTACATAGAAGGCATGGTTAACAGTGTCTTTTTTTTTTTAAGTGTAAAAGTATTTTTGCATTTTCTTGAAGCAATTCGCTCCTCTGCTCCTCTGTGCAGGAATTAATTTAATCCAATGTGTGCACAGCTACATTAGAATTCACATTCTTATAGGTTTTGTAAAGCAAAACATATTTCTTTTTTTTTTTGCATCTGCACATAAGGTCATGGATACCTCTTCTACATACAATTTGTATTTACTTAGATTTACATATATCACACTGTAATAATTAGTTTATAATACAAGCATTTTAGCCTTTAATACATTATTTTAAAAAGTTTTGACACTAACATTCTTTACAACCTGCAAGGTGACCCATAAAGTTCTGTTCAAACAATGACAGCATTACACAATCATAGAATCACAGAATGGTTTGGGTTGGAAGGGACCACTAACGATCACCCAGTCCAACCCTCCTGCCATGGGCAGGGACATCTTTCAAAAGACCAGGCAGCTCAAAGCCCTGTCCAACCTGACCTTAATCACTTTCAGCAACAGGACATACACAGTTTCTCCAGGCAACCTGTTCCAGTGCATTACCACCCTTATTAGCCCATGTCATTGTTCAGAAAATTTGAGAATGCTGGTCTTTGGACTGTCTCTTAAAAAGCAACCTTAATCAAAGATCTTTCACACTTAGCAACTGAGCCTATTGATATAGACTACTAAAGCCACCCAGTACTAGCAGGGTTTTCAAGAGAGCATGCAAGGAGTCTGCACCGAATAACACTGTCTGCTAGGGACATACACTGTTTTGAACGCCTACGTCAACATTTACAGCGCAATTTCTGAGCCAGTTTTCCATAGATAATGAGTGTGCCATTTTAGGCACGCCAGGTGTGACAAAGGAAGTTTGCAACATAATTAAGACACAACTTAGTGCCTACCAGCAAAGCCAAGAGCAAAACAACCCCTTCAGCACAAGTTTAGGCCTTTGGCCAGCTAAAGTGACACCACAGGCATAGCAATAAGCAGCATAACAAAGCAGGAACAGTCAGTGCACCATTTTAAAAGACTGTGACCTCAAAGAAATTAATCATGCGATGGAAGCAAAAGGCTATCACAGAAGCTTTAGGAAGGTTTTACAATTAGCAAGAAGACAGCACTTATTTAAAAGCAAAACTGAAGCATGACTCTCACCCAAGAAATTCCACCAGCACTGCTATCTGACTAACTGCTATCTATGTTAGCAGTTAGTATCATGCATCTAAATATTCAAAAGCTATAGTGCTTTTGATGACCTAATTAAGGCATTAGCCCTAACCACGGTAAAATAAGCCAGTTCTCAAATATAGTTAGCATTTTAAAGGAAAAGGGGGTTGGGGGGAATTCATTTAGGGCACTTCATAACCAAAGCCCCTTAAATTGCAATTCAGTTTTATGGAGAAACTTAGCCTCTCTCTAACTAATACAAATCAACCACTCATATTCTAATATGACAATTTAAAAAAAAACCTGATCATTTTACAGTTTATTTTCTGTTGTCCTGCAAACAGTCAAGATAAATATAAACCCATGATAAATACACTGAAAAATACTTTACAATCCTGTCAACAAAAACACCTAAATTTCATCATGGGGAAACATAACCAAGCAGCACTGCATTAGCACCTCAAGCTCCCTATATTTTACACCTTCAGAAAAAGTAACAGCTTAAGTCAATCATGTTTGACTGCTATACAGTTATTTATATGAGTAAATGAAGCCAGCATCCAAGTGGGCAGATGATCTGGCAACTTGCCGCAAGCTTGAGTTACAATTTGTATATAATGGAGCAAACTGCAAGCACTCTGATTGTAGACTATCTATGCGGATGAACCTAAGCAGACGAGTTCAAATAGGCAACATTTTGTTTTAATTAATCATAGAATCCTCTGGTTGGAAAAGACCTCTGAGATCATTGAGTCCAACCGCACCCATCATCCGCTAAACCATGTCCCTCAAAAACTCATCTACCCATTTTTTAAATACCTCCAGGGACAGTGACTCAACCAACTCCCTGGGCAGCTGTTCCAGTGCCTGACCACCCTTTCAGTAAAGAAATTCTTCCTAATATCTAGTCTTTAGCTAATGATAAAGTAAGATAGAGATTTCTTCAATATGCAGATGTAGTTGCCCAGGACAGATCTGCAGAGGAATTTGGCTCCACCACGACCTGGAGCCTGGATTAACAGTGGAGTTAGACACACAACAGCATCCCTTGAGAATCCCTTGGTCTGGACTTCTCACCCACATGTTTGGAGTTCTGCTGTCTGAATGGACCAGCGAAAACCAAAATAAGAATTCCCATCATTGTTGGCAGTCTCAGAGACTCCACAACATGCTAGACTGTACTGTAGTCAAGTTACAATAGAGAGGCATGGACCATAATTAAAGCATAACTCAGCTGGCTGGGACAGGTCATTTCCAATGATCCTATTCACCTTTAAAGATCACTTTGGGTGAAAGAAGAATACAGGAGAAATGAGATTGTTCCTCCTCAGCACGGAGTGTCTTGAACAGGATGAAAAAAATTTCTTCAGATTTGAATGTCTCAAAGGAGATTAGCATCTCACATTCACATCTCATATGCACAAAAGAAGAAATGAGTATTTTGGGGAGACTTCATGGATACTATACAAATCCATAAATTTCATACAAAATAATGATCCTTGCTTTTTATGCAGTTTTCTAAGATATTTCAAAGATGAGAGCAGCTTGGAAATAAACTCATTTACCTAACACTCACTTTATCAAATAATTGTATTACTATACATATCATGAACAGTTCACTGTGATAGCTTCCATAACCAACAGTGACTTCATCCTGCAGTTCCTACCAATTCTCAACACATGGTGGTAATAGGTCCACTGGCCTTTTCTGGTTTTCAGAATTACACAGTGCGCAGCTTCCCACTTTTGCAAGTTATCTGCCATCTTGGTGGTGATGAAAACATTTGCGATATCAGATTATGTTCCACATTGTGATTATGCTTTCTCTGTAGGTATTTTTTTTTAAAAAATCCTGTATGCATTTCACAGCAAAATTACTTCATTCTATTTTACTGGTTTGTAAGCAGCATTTGTTTCCATGTAAAAATGACCTCTTAACATGTATTTAGGAACGGAAAGTCATCCCTGTGGCCTCTTCTTTTCCAGAATTCACTCTGTAGTTGAAACATTGGCCAAAGCACAAATAAACAAACATTAGTAAATACGAGACTGGAGTGCTATTGCTTCTCAACAGCAGAGCCTGCCAACAGCAGATACGGATCCAGAGATATGCTGGGTTTGCCTCTTCCAGAATAACTTTTCCAAGGAACTACACCCTTTTCTAGTTTGCTCAGATTCTGAAAATCACTGTTTATAACTGTGGCTGTAATAGCTGACCTAACCAGGAGTGCCAGGAATCAAATACAGACTTTGGAAATCAACAGAATCCATAAGCTGCAGAGTCCTTATTTTGAGAGTCTATTGTATGAGAGTCCCAATATTAAGCTGTATGAGATGGCTATGCCAGGATAATAGTTCAGATTCTGCAAATCACATCCATATTGTGAAGTCTTTCAATAACTGTCATAGTTTTAAATGAACAATGAATTTGTTTGTTCAAAAAGTCTGAACGGCTAAATAAATAGTGATAAATTTCTTAGTACTACTGGGCAGTACAACTGCAAGTACAACTTGTGTTTATCAGTTTCCCACTGAGCTAGCATTGACTTTCAAATTTCCTTTAATCCTATTATAGTAAACATAGTACAGCTCTCTGGCAAACAAGAGCAACATTCTTCCTGTAATATCATATCCTTCTTTTAAAGAAACCTTAGAGATGTCCAGAAAAGAACTAGGCACAACTTGGAATGACTCAATAAACTTGTTTCCAAAGAAAGTTTTATAAAACATTAGATTTAAACTAAAGAAAAAAAAAAAGTCTATTTTTGTAAAGAGAAGGTTGACTGATAGGTACTCAAAATAGTGTCTGCATGTGTTATACTTTTAAAGTCAGTTATTGAAACACTGACATAAAATATTTTTCTAGTTGGAAAGTCTACCTGAGTTCAAGGATAATGCAACTGGCATTTTGCTTGTAGGATTCAGAAAATATTAAACTGTAGCATGTGAAGCAGCTTTTTCAATGCTTCTTCAAGGAGAAAGAACATCAAGTGCAGACGACTTTAAAAAACAAGTGGATAAAGAAAATCAAATGGGATTTATTATGGTATAATTTGTATTTAAAGCTTCTCTTCATTTGGGAGGAATTTATAGTAGACAAAGAGAGGGTTTGTCTTCCAGTTTAGGAAAAAACAGAAAAAAAAGAATTACCTATATTGAGCTGTTGAATAACTTTGTGTAAGTGGCTGAAGAGACTTTGGGAACCTGAAAGCAAGAGTTTCAGATGGCAGAAACTACATTATATATAAAAAAACTAGCATATAATGGTGCTATTTTCACATATTTTCTGTGATTTTTGAATAAAACTATAAATTTCCTAATAATCACTTTATGTGACATTTGAATCTTCAGCTTCACATACGCTTCAAAAGTCACAAGTTCTGGATTATGACTTTACATTGGGATCAGCTTCACTAAGAAATAGAACTGTTAAAGAGGGAACTATTAAAGTGGCAGATCAACAGTCTTTCCCTGCCTACACAGAATCTAAGGTACTTATAACTTGTTTCAGTTTGTAAGTATTCCCTCTTAAGAATATCTAGGCAAAGACTGTTCTCACTGAATTATCAGACGAAGTTTCCATGGGCTTCATTAATGAATAATTTAGACCAAAATCAACAATCATGCTTTGTATAAAGCCATTGTCTGCAGTAATCTGAAAGGTGTCAGCCAGGGAACAAATTAAATTGAAATACAAGTGATAGCCATCTCTCTATTAGGAGACTTTATTAGATGTATCCATTAAGTCATGCAACACGTTCACATATTCCTCATCCTCTCTGCCTGTCAGCCTCCTCTTGTTCCTTGCAAAGGACTGAGCTCCAAATTATGTTGATGGAACAGGAACTGACAAACGATAGATGGATCATAACAAAAAAACATGCCTGGAGCAAGGATGGCTGACATCTGAGAATTCGGGTGTTTTCATTTTGGATACAACCTCTGATCCAGTATTTACACCCTTATCCCAGGCACTCCCACATACTTTTAAATGACAACTTTCCAGATGTTATCTGTGTGGACACTGGCCAGATTTATGGGCAGGATCCCACTTAACTCTAAGCCAAACTAGTGTTTTGGTCTCACTGGAAATAAGATTAGGTCTGAGATCTAAACCAGGAAAAAACTGCTGTTTCATGCCAGAAATGGTCATGCAGAATTTTTACAGCGATATTTATTTTTTTTGTTAGCACTACTGTAGAATATCAGTCTATTGAGCATTATCATAACAGCACATAAACAGAGTAATAGGATAGACTAGACATAGCTGGAATCCACAACAAAACTGGACACAAATGAAGAAGGGCAGCTAGTTTACTTGCAGCACCAGCTCAGTACAGTTTTCCAGTTCTAGCAAGTGTTTATACCAGACAAGGGCAACAATGTTTTCTACACGAGTTCTACAGAAACTCTGTTTCTGAGTTTTAAGAGAAGTTAAAATTTCAGGAAATTTTAAAGATTTATTGTTGTTAAATCCACAGGGTGATGTTGTATTTGTGCATCACCCATGACACTCAATAAAAAATGGTTCCAAAATTAAATCTGGAGGGTAAATAATATATTTTCCTTTTCCAGTGTACTTCACTTCTCCCACTTCCTTAACACAAAATAGGCAGAAATGAAATTTTTATAAGACTTTTTGGTTAACGAACATATCACAGTTTTAATTTTCTCTTAGTTTCATTACAAGTTATGGTTTTGTAAAAAACTCACTTCCTCAACAATGACTTTAAAACTGTCCAGCTTTAAACCGTTTCTTTCTGTAAAGAAGCTTGTAGTAAAGACAGTAGCATGTATATTTTTATAGATAAGATATACCTACAGTATAACTAATTCTATATAGCACTGTAGCCTCTACGAGAAACTGACCTTAGCACATCCCTTTCAGTTTTATGACTAATTATAAAATATGCCGCTTAACTTACAGTTACTATATAGACAGCAACCACAGAAAAAAATAAAAAAAAACAACAAAAAACCCTCCTAGATAAACATAGTTATGCCCTCAAGAAAAAAAAAAAAAAAGTGAAAAGTAGATGCTGTAAGATGACACAGTATAAATGAAGTTACCATGATTATATCACACCGGATATTGAAAGACAGACTGCACTCTGTTTTAAGGTCCTGGAGCAAGATAGATTCCTATGCTTTACCTCCCTTTCTGAAACAAAAATCTTCTTCAAAAACTGTGAGTAAAAGACAATGCACCGTGAATAAGAAATGGCATAGTTTCAAGTGACATATCTATAATCTACATAACCTGTTAATATCTACACTTCATCCCAAGAAGCTAAGCATTGGAATAAGTTTTGGAGTAGTCAGCCTCTAGCAACAGAAATACAGTCACCTGAGAAGGAAAAGCTCTTTTGTTTTTCAATTCTTATTGTTCTCAATAGCACAACACTTTCTGCAATCTAAAAGAAGTCTTGGAGCAGTCACAGTGATCCAGGACAAGAAGACAAGGAGATGCTTTGTATCACTCACACACGCAACCCTAAGATTTCCATCACAATCCCAGTGAAAATGTGCATAAAACTGAAGTGTAAGAAGCCAAATTTTTGCAGCAATGACAACTGTCTTGTTACTAAGAAGGATTTAATTCCTAATTGCTCCAATAATGTATTTTCTAGTTAGAAATGCTTTTGTACCAAAGATAATGGTTTATAATTAACAAGATCATCCTTCTATTTAAAAAAATTACCAAACAATGGAGAACGGAAAAGTTTGCAGCTTTAGACTAGAAACTGCAGAAAAGGAGATGTTTCAGCATTTTCAAATAGAACCTTTTCAGCTTTTAGTGGATGTTTCTAAACATCTCCCTGGGTATCACACATCCCACCTTTCTGAGGCAACTATTGGCCAGGGCCAGAGGATATTTCTCATCACATGCTGGAACCCAGAACTGCCACCACAGGTGGCACCTTCTTTCTCAAAAGCAATACTTCTGGTTCATTATGGGAAATGTAGTCAACCAGGACACTGCATCCATGAAACACAGCACAGCATTTCTAAATGACAGTTTTGAAGTCTGAAGCCAACATTTCTCGCCACTCCCAAATGTAATGAAGAACATAAACACAGCCTTGTGATCCTTTATATGCAGAAGGGCTACAGCCAGTGACAAGGAAACAACCATGAAGAAGCATCAGTTGTCCTTTCCTAAACACTACTGCTGTGTTCACATTCACCAGATAAGCACAAGGCCGCATCATCCAAAGCGTGCACTCAGGAAGTGGACTACTATCCAACACAAGACTAAAAAGAAACCTCAAATTAGCCATCTTCTTTTAGAACTGAAGAGAAGTCAGTGTGTGTACATGTAAGTAAGGTAACTACACTTTGTTGCAGGGTTGTGCCCTCATGCTGAGCGAGAAGGAGCTTCTTTGTACACAGGTGTAAGCAATGGTGCAAAAAGCAGGGATTAGCCCATGTCCCTGGGAAAGACAATTAGTACTGGCTTCAAACTGCACTGTGCACCAGTACCAGTCTGCTGCAAATGGACCGGGTCTGTGTTAGCAGCCACCACAGCCCAAAAGAAACAGACATACAGAGCAAAACAGTTATTTGCAGAAGACTTTCTACCAATACTATATGCATATTACAGGGATTTAGCTCTGGCTAACTCTGGTCTGGTCCCGCTGACTGAATTTCCAACAATGACTCAAGCACACCGTCTAATTTAGATTCATCCTAAAGGAATTCAGCTGGCCCACCATGAGGTATATGGAGATGGACAGTAAGTGAGAACAACTGGAAGACTAGCATCAAAAGTACACTCCTGATACGAATGATAACACAACCACACCCATGAGCATCTGTGAGAGTGAAGTTAAAGACCTGATGTGCAGCTTTTGAAGAGACTCTTCAGATGTCAGGGAATCTGCACAGTTACTTGAACTGCTCATTGAAATCATTCTAACTCAAGCATCAGAAACTGGTGAATTCAATGCACTGACTCCAAACTGTCATTTACCAGTTTTTGATGCCCGAGTTAGAATTATTTCCATGTGAATTTAGTAGTAATCCGTGTAGCACTATGAAATTGAGCAGTTGGAATTTGCCAGTTACCAAACTTATCAAGTAAAACCACAGCAGGACTAAAGTATTTATTACAGAAGGGGATGATCTGGATCTACTTGATTTACACTTTCATAAACATTAACAAATGCAACTGAAATCAAGGATTTTCCTGTGGACAGGAATTACTGATGTAGTTCATTTGGCTATTCAGATATTATTTTTTACCATCACCTGATACTACGGAAAGAAACAAAAATCTCCTTAGTTTTATTCTTCAACTTCTCATGTGTTTGTTCTTTTCCACATTGGAAGTCACGTTTCATGACAGCACAGTTTACTTGAAAGATAAACAAAAAGCAAACAGGTCAATTAAACCAATCAGCTCAAAATCTACAGTTAATGGCATTTATTTTTGTGGCACCCTTAGATGTCATACTGATGCTTTTCACTGACACATCTTTCACCTGCTTACCATCCTGCAATGGAAGGGTGAGCAAACCTCAGGTAAAAGATGCACCTCCTCCTCCCTGTGCACAAGGGCTCTGCACGAACAGCAGGCTCTAAGAGATGGGAGAAGGAGAAATTCTACCTGTTAGGTTTCTCACTCATCCTACAACAGAGATTTAGCAAATCAATCCACTCTCTCCAGCTTTCCAGTAAACACAGACAAATGTTTAGAATTTAGGACCTCACTGCACATCTCAGATAATGGCTGTTCACATGGACCACACAAGAAAAATGAGCAAAAGCAGTTCCTTTTTCCGAGCCTGAATACTGAGACAGAATCCTCGTGTCCTGGCTCTCAGTAATAAGTGGATTGCTGTTCCTTGCCTCTATTAAATTATTTTCTTGGGACTTTTCATTAAAATCTTAGGGTATTATTCTTCTTTAACATTCGGAAAGAGATGAGGAAAGGTCAGCCTGAGAACTACGCACCACATTGAGCATGCAAAGCATCTCCATTAAAATACATCAGGCATTCTAAGCAAATATTTCAGGCAGCCTGTGCTGCTTGGGAGTTTAAGCAACAAACCAATCCCCTAAGGGAACACAGTATCTGTATTGTATTGGCACCAGTGGGAAGATAAGGCTCTGAGGTGATGTTGATTTCTCCCTGGTTTAGCAAGAAATAGCCTTGAAGTGGTTTGATAATCAGCTTGCTAATTAGGGTTCTGTTCAGACATTGCTTGGTCTTGCACCTGCTGTTTAGTGATTCTCAGGAGGACTGTGGGATTCTTAACCTGAGGCTCTTCCTTAGGGAATCTCTGTCACGGTCATTTGTCACTCGGAAGTTCTCCTGACTATGCTCATTGGGCTTTCATTCAGTTTGTGTCTCCTCTTTCAGAGAAAAAAAAAAAAAAAAGGTTTAATTTGTTAGGAGCTGTTAATTTTGTCCTCAAAAATCCACCAAAAGTTATATAACCACTTTCACAATAGTGTGCTAAAAATAAAAGTTGTTCAGCCAAATGCCACTGCAATTTTTTATAAGACCTGTGACTCCAATTCTGCAAGACCTGTGAAAGTGCAAATAGCTTTAGCAGAAAGTCAAGCAGGAGCTCCTTGTGAGACAGACATAGGTTTGTATTACTATAATCCTCATTTACAATGAGAAAGAAACAGTGTATGTATACACATACAAATATATATTTCCAACTCATGAAAGTAACAATATTCACTCTTGGAGCTGATCCCTCATGGGGTTTCATAATCACAAATCATCATTAACGCAAAGCAAAGAAAGAGAAGTTCAAAGGGGCACAGGT